>CM057451.1:1185585000-1188085000 GCA_016271365.2 Neoceratodus forsteri | reverse complement strand
ATTGGTGGGTTCCTAAGGGAGGACCAGAGGAAGGGACACTCCAGCAGACAGTGGTTCCTACATAGAATAGGAAGAGGCTTCTGGCATATGACATACCCTTTTCCGGACACCTAGGGGGTCAGCTTTACAAAAAGGCAACTGACTAACAATTTTTACTGGCCCAGTATTTTTAAAGATATGGAAAACTACTGCCAGACTGTGCAGTGCAAGAGTGTGGGAAAGGTTGGGAACAAGGCAAAGGTGGCCCTGATTCCCCTACCTGTTATCAATGAGCCATTTTGGTGAGTTGCCATGGACATTGTGGGGCCACTGAGCACCCCAAGTTGCACCGGTGAGTGATACATTTTGGTGGTCATAGATTATGCCACAAGTACCCAGATGCAGTGCCCTTGTCCTCCATTGAGGCTGAGAAGGTGACCGATGAACTGCTGGGTATATTTAGCCAGGTGGGTTCCCCCAGGAGATTCTGTCATACCAGGGCAGTAACATCATGTCTGATCTGGTGATCAGTGTTTAGAAGAAGTGCGGAGTAAGGCAACTCAGGGCCTTACCACACCACCCCCAGACTAATGGTCTGGTAGAGTGATTCAGTCGGTCTCTTAAGAGCATATTAAGAGTGATCACTGACCAACATGTGAGAGAGTAGGATAAGTACCTATCCATCTTGGATCTGGAAAGCAGTATAGAGCAGTGGTTTAAGGCTCTGAGCTGCAAATCTGGAGACCTGGTTTGAATCCCACAGCTCCAACCTGCATATACTGTGTGACCCTGAGCAAGTCACTTAACTTCCCTGTGCTTCTCTGACATGGAACCTTTGTAAAAGAGCCATGGCTCAAAGGTGTTTGTAATCCTAGACTTGATAAATAAAAATAAAGTGCTCCCAGGTCACACCTGTAAACAAACTTTCAGCTTAGTGTGCCACTCCTGGTTAAACAATAAAAAAGAAACAAAAAAAAATCTTCTATTCACATATAGGAATGTCCCCAGGAGTCCACAGGGTTCTCACCCTTCAGGCTCCTGTTTGGCCATAGGGTAAGGGGATGGGAGGGTGAGCTTGCTCCCCAAGGGGAATTTGCTGTGCAGTATGTCCTGAACTTCAAGCCATGGTTCAAGGAGATCATGGGGTTTGCCCAGGGACAACTAGCAGCTGCACAACAGAGGCAAAAGACATGGAACAATAGTGGGACCAGAGCCAGGGAGTATAAAGGCAGGCAACAGGTGACGGTGCTCATACACATCTGGGAGAACAAATTACAAGTGGCCTGGGAGGGACCCTATTCAGTGGTTAGAAGGGTGCATGATGTTAATTATTTTGTGACGTTACCAGACAGGAAGTGCAAACAGCAAGTTTACCACGTAAACATGATGAAACCCTTCCTTGATAGGAACAAGATGACCCTGGCTGTGTGCAACTATCCAGAAGAGGGGGGGCAGAAGCAGACCCGCTGGTAGATCTCCTAGGAGAGGTTAAGGGAGGATCCTCAGTGGGTGTTGTCACCCTCTGGGGTGGCTGACACAAGCCCAATATGCCACAATGAGTGGGGTGGTGCATACATTTGGTGAAATGTTCACGGGGAAGCTCCGGTATACCACGCTGATGGAGCACCACATGGATAGAGTGTCCCAAGCCCCACTGAGACAGCCACCCTACAGCATCCCAGAAGGAGTAAGACATGCCATAGAGGGGGAGATAAAGGAGATGCTGGCTCTCAAGATGATGCAGGAGTACAGCAGTCCCTGTGCCTCCCCAGTGGTACTGATTCCCAAAAAGGATGGGACCAAATGGTTCTGTGTCAACTACTGCAGACTCAACAGCTGCACAGAGTTGGAGCCATACCCATGCCCAGGACAGATGAGGTCCTAGAGAAGTTAAGGGGAGTCCTTTACCTGTCCACCTCATAGATCTGAAAAAGGGCTATTGGCAGGTACCCCTGACACCAGAGAAAGGTCAGACTTCTTCACCCCATTTGGATTATTCAAGTTCAGAGTAATGCTACTCATGATGAAGAATGCACTAGCCACCTTTCAACAACTTGTGGGCTGTATTCTGAATGGGCAGGAGACTTCGGTCTGGCTTACATGGATGGCATTGCCATTTATAGCCACACCTGGGAGGATCATGTCAGTCATGTGATTGAGGTGTTCTGCTAACCGCAGGCCACTGGGCTGGCAGTCAAGGCAGAGAAGTGCCAGATAAGAATGGCAGAAGTGTCATACCTTGGGCACAGAAGGGGAGTGGGTACATCTGACCTTAGCCAGCGAAAATTGAGGTCAGCCAGTAAGTGCCATGTCCACAACCAAGAGAAAAGTAGGGGCCTTCCTAGTGATGGTAGGGTACTACCATATGCTTGTGCCAGATTTCAGCAGCCTGGTCAAACCCCTGTCCAATCTCATAGGAAGAAAACGCTGGAAAATGTTCGGTGGATGGAAACCTGTGATACTGCATTCTGCCAGCTGAAGAAGGCGTTGTGTCAGGCATCAAATGCTTGCTAGCTCAGACTGTTCTCTTAGGTTCATTGTGAATGTAGATGCATCTTATCATGAGCTGTGTGTGATTCTGGATCAGGTTACACACTCAGGAGAAGAGCACCCAGTTATGTATCTGTGCAGAAAGTTGCTGCCTAGTGAAGGGTTCAATATCACGACACAGAAGGAGTGTCTAGGGATTATCTGGGCTTTGCAGAAGCTGAAACCTCATCTGTATGGGACTCTGGTCACTGATCACAACCCCCTTACATGGTTACATAAAACTGACCACCAGAACTCATGATTGCTAAGGTGGAGTCTGGTGCTACAGTCCTATAATATGGACATTAGGCACCACAGCAGGTCACAGCATAGGAACACAGATGGGCTGTTCAGGCATTAGCTAGAGCCCTTGTTTTTGCTTAAGTAGGAGAGATTCTAGGAGAAACTGTTGTGAGGTTCACACAAGAAGTGAACTGCAGGCAGAGCAGATGGAGCCAGCTGACTCATCTGAAAAACAAAAATCATTTAGAGCTGCTAAAAGATTTTTTTTTTATTTCTCTGAGGGGAGATGTAACAATTTGGTATGTGTACCTGTTGCTGTATTTTTTTATTTAATTATTTGTACATGTCTGTCAGTTAGAATTTAGCAGCTACTGGAACAAAGAGGATATCCATTGGAAAAGCTTAGAATGTGTTCATCAATGTCTCTGCTAAAACAAACCACCTGTCTCTGGGGAGTGGTAACAATCTCTTTGGCCAGTTAATGGGAGTGCTGAAGCATAAAAATCCTTTCATGTTTTGCAGA
The DNA here is from genome assembly GCA_016271365.2 of Neoceratodus forsteri. Lineage (NCBI taxonomy): Eukaryota > Metazoa > Chordata > Ceratodontiformes > Ceratodontidae > Neoceratodus > Neoceratodus forsteri. The sequence goes on along the minus strand of CM057451.1, from coordinate 1,188,081,726 downwards.
GGAGTCACTTCTGCTGTACGACACAGAACTGGAAGACAAAAACAGAGGTATTTGTATAAACAAATTCCAAAGTCCAGATCAGACAGGTCTCCCAGGCCTCAAGCGAATGTCAAGTCTATGATGTCGGAGTGACATACTGGATAACGTGCCATGGGGGTGCAGCTGGAGGGTCTTAAGGTCTGGCAGAACCTAAAAAAGAGACAGTCAGGTTTGAGACTATGAACAGTGTCTATCTAAAGTTTGAGTCTACCCTGATTCACCGAAATGTCCTATTTGGTAAGCTATTCTACCTTACTAAATAAAGAGAGAGAGAGAGAGATTTTACTGTATGTAACCTACTGTTCTCTTTTTCATTTTTGTAGAATTACTGTTCCCCATAGACTTTCTTTTTTTAATTAAGTATAGTTTATTAGGAAAAATAATTCTAAATAAAATGCAGCAAACAACCAACTAACAAACAACATGTCATTACCCCCCATCGCGGTGTTCTATACATCCAAGATATCAAAAAGGAAAAACATAATCCAGTGATTAGAATACATGTTATACAAATGATATAAGTAAAAAGTACCAAATAACACAACTAATAACCCAGTGAACAACAATAAAGTTATTAAAACTGTCAAAACATTTAACATATAAATTAAAAGTGAAAAAAGGAACCCAAGAAATAAACTAACTAATTTATAGCAATGCAAGGAGCCGCCCCAAACTGGAACAGAAGTTTTGGAGATGATGATGAAGGGAGGTGAGATGTTTATCAATTACTAATGCCTGTGTTATTCAAGAGTGCCATTCCCTCCATGTCAGAATGTCAGAATCTGTTCAATGTCTAAGAAATACAGTTTTAGCCGTGCAAGAGATTAAGGCCATATAAGCTCTCTTATAACCGACGATATCAAATAGATAATACCCCAAAATACAAATTTCTGCAGTAAATAAATCTGATATTTCCAGTAGAGGGCTCCCCATAGCCTTTCTGTAGTATCATGCATAATGGTCCCCATGCATTATGCAAATATACCATGTAATCCGAGTGCATTGACATAGCTAAGTTAGAATGCTACAGAGCGGTGAACACGTGGCATTCAAGACTTGGGCATGCAGCCAGTATGCACCTGATCCTCCGGCCACGCAGACAGCAACGCACTGGGGAAGGGTGGCATTCTGGTGGCAGGCTGGCACTACATGCCATGCACAACGGCACATCGTGCTGCCCACAAGGGTGTTAAGTAGAGCATGGGTAATGCCAGGGGAGACCCTGCCATAACCCACTACATGCCTCCATGGATCACAATTGCCCAGTTTCGGCAGCACCAGGGATCACACAACCATGCCAGCCTGGTCCACTAGTTGGATGGGGAGGGCTGGGCTGGGCTGGGCTGGCCACTTGACTGAATGCTCACATGTGCTGGTGACCTGGGGTGCGTGGAGCCACACCACCAAAGTGCACCAGCCACCAATGCCCCTGCCGGCGAAGGACATCCCCCGGCCCACACATTCCTGCACTGCACTCATGGGTGTCACAGCCCCCCCAATGCAGACCTGCCCCAAACCCGTAGGTGCCATGCCCCCCACCCAACAAGGTTGCCCTAATGTCACTGGCAGCCTGCCCCCAATCAGTGCCCTGCTGCGTGGTCCATCTCTACCTACCATGGCCTGCCCACCCTGTGCCTTGATCCTGGCTCCCCAGTGCCAACAGTGGTGGACAGTGGCCCCCAGCCCCCGCAGTACTGCCTCCTTGTGCCTGCAGTGTCAGTGCCATTGTCGAAGATGGCCAGTGGCACAGCCCTATGCACACCTCCATGACTGCTGGCCATCTGACTTATGCAGGGGCATGCAGCCAATGCACGCCCATGTATGTCAGTTGGTTGGTGGCTGTGGAGGTGTGCGGAGGGCTGTGCCACTGGCTGTCTCCCACCACAGCACTGGTGAGATGATACAGGACATGGGTGTGGGTAGCCAGTGCCATGGGGGAAACTCTCAATAGGGGTTGGCGTGGGCCATGGGGTGCAATGGGTGCCTCTGTATGTGGGGGGGGCATGTGCTAGCCAGGTCCAGTGCCTGTATGGGGGCAGTACATGGGTGGGTGGGCTGTCATGGGTGGGTTGCATGGGCCCTTTGGGCGGCTGAGGTTGGCGGCATGGTGGCTCTGGTTTTTGGCAGTTTTGGAGGCCATACCTAAAGCGTGATATTAGGCTACTGGAGAGGGTGCAGAGGAAGGCAACAAAGATGATATGTGGAATGGAAGGGACAGACTATGACAGCAGGCTGAGAGACCTGAATATGTACACCCTGGAGGATAGAAGGGACAGGGGGGACATGATAGAGACATTCAAGTATCTGGGGGGAATCAATAAGGATAGGGCAGATGGGGTCTTTAAGTTAAGGAGGGAGGATCACCAGGGGCATGGGCTAAGAATCGAGGGGAAGATTTAGGAGGGAGATGAGGAGATACTATTTCACAGAGAGGGTGGTAGCAAAATGGAACACCCTACCAGAATGGGTGGTATCATGTAAATCTGTGAACAGTTTCAAAGGGCATGGGACAGGGAACAGGGGAGAGTGAGGGTGGGGGAGGTGGGGTGGCAATGGGATGACAAATGTGAGGGGGGTGGGGCAGCTGCAAACTAGGGGTGCTAGCTGCACACTCAAGCAAACTTAAATAGACTGGGTGGTCTGCTTCTGCTGGCACATTCGTATGTTTGTATGTACGTATGGTCCATGTGCCTGTGGGTGCTCTTCACACACTCGGACCCATGCCTGCCCACGTTAGGGATCTACTCTGGGACCCAGTATGGGCTTCTTACTGGATGCCCACCTGGGCCTGCTACTCTGCCCCCAAGAGCCTTGCGTAATCCTGCGTGCCATGGGGGCGGGGCTGTGGACAGGTGGCTGCCAGTAGTGCATACCGGCATATGCGTACCTGTCCGCAGGTGCGGAACTACATGGGTGGGATACACTCCTGCAGTGCATATTTCTGCCCATTAGTGCACAGAGCCCAATATGTGTAAATATCTTGAAGTAGTACAATATTGTTTCATATACTTCGTGTTCCTGTGACTGAGTCCTTTAATGTACAGCTAACTGATTTATCATTGACAATTTGTGTTTTCACCTCTGAAGAGAAGGGTACCGTTACCATAGTCTGTTTCTAAAGTAAGGAGTTCTCAGCTGGGACGGAGGGGTGAGTTAGTTGCCCTTGAGTAAGGAGTATTGTACTGTGTGAGTGGCAGCTCTGGAGGGACTCAGACCTAGAAAGACCCTTAGAGAATGTCTGTGCTGAGTGGTGGCAGCCACTAATTTCACTTGCAGGTATCTGAAGGGTTTGAGAAAACTGGTGACACTGGCAGGCTAACTCTGGGAGAGACTAGTTTGCCACAGATTTATGCGTTAACGGAGATCACCAATTGCTGTTAGGGCAACAGCACATCGACGAAAAAATATTTTGGCGATGTACTTGGAAGTTGGAATTTTTCACTTTATTCGGGGGGGGCTGTGCCCCCCGCAGCCTACTAAGAATTCCCAACCCAGGGGGCAAATGTGGAAAAAAATTTGGGCCAGGAGCAACAAAATGTACCTGCGACGAGACCTGAACCCAGCACCATTGCCACCCCAGCCCTGAACCTACCCACCACGTCATGGAAGCAGCTCGGCAGCTTGCCATGGCATCACCCCCTACAACCCCTTCCATCACCTACTGCCCCATGCTCAGCACGCTCGCTCCCCCCGCACGTGTACTCATGTAGCGACAAGATATCACTATTTTGCCCACCCCCCCCATCTGGTCACCCACCTTCCCCAGTCACACCAATGACAGGCGCCGCGATTGAGTAGCCCTTTCAGTAGGTGCCCAATCATGGTTGCTAAAGTCATGGGATACCTTCTGCCATACTGTTAAAAGTGACCACTTAGGAGGCACCCTCATTGCATAGCAAGTCGTCCGGTTGCTGAGAAGTTGGCTTTTTTTGTGATGCTCTTCCATTTTGTTTAGTATGTTGTAATCAAATCAAATCAAATCGATGTTATTTTTATAGCACCTTTCAAAACCAAGGCACTTCAAATAAAATCAAATATAAATGTCAGGCAAAAAATTTAAATGGTAAATAGTAGAGTTCAATATTATCAGGAAAAGCTAAATTAAATAAATATGTTTTCAATTCAATTTTAAACCTATCAATGGTCAGGCATTCTCTTAACCAACGAGGTAGAGTGCGACTCAGAGGTAATGTGAGGAAGTATTTTTTTCACAGAGAGGGTTGTGGATGCATGAAACAGCCTTGCTGAGGAGGTTGTGGAGTCAAGAACAGTGGGGGAATTCAAGAATGTATGGGACAAACATAAGGCAGTCCTAGTGGGGGGTAGGAGGAAGTAGGCTGTTGGTTAACTAGGATCTGCAGCTTATCGATTGGGTGGGAGGGTGGGTGGACTGGGTGAGCTGGGCGGTCCTTGTCTGCCATCAAATTCTATGTTTCTATGTTTATGTAGAGAATTCCACAGTGTTGGAGCCGAGAAAGAAAAAGCACAGGCACCAGATGTTTTTAACCGCACCCTGGGAATCTCTAGCAATCCCTCTTCGGCGGATCGGAGAGGATGGAGGGGGCAGTAGGGTAGCAGAAGGTCTTGCAGGTAACTGGGTCCCTGTTCATGTAGGGCTTTAAAGTTTAGCAAGCCAACCTTAAAGGTGATTTGCCACTGAACAGGCAGCCAGTGCTGCTCTCGCAGCACAGGCATAATATGACTGGATCTAGATGTCCCAAGCAAAAGTCTGGCCTCCGCGTTCTGCACCAGGTGCAAGTGGTGGATATCAACCCCTGGAAGGCCTATATAGAGGGCATTGCAGTAATTAAGGCGGGTAGTGACAAAGGCATGGACCAATGTTGGAAGATCATCTGGAGCAACCAGGTGTTTCACCCGTGGGATATTCCTCAGATGATAAAAAGGATTTAACAGCCAACCCCTGAGATTTCAGTGTCAGGCCAGCTTCAAAAATAATGCCCAGGTTACGCACTCGGTCTGAGGTAGTGAGTTGAACACCATCGATCAGTAATCCTGATTCCTGTCCAGCCTCCAAACCCGCCCCTGGACATCCAGGGTTCACTACCAACACTTCAGTCTTATCTGGATTCAGTCTCAGCCAGCTGGTACTCATCCAGATTCTGATCTCGGCAAGGCAATTATTTAGCACAGAGACTGCATCAGTCTGTCCAGGCAGAAAGGACATACACAGTTGAGTATCATCTGCATAACATTGAAAACTATTGCCTGATGATATCTCCTAATGGCAGCATATACACTGCGAACAACATGGGGGCCAAGATGGAGCCCTGTGGCACCCCATAGGGCAGGGAGTGTGTACCAGAGAATCAATTCCAGTGACAACTCTCTGAGACCTGTCCACGAGGAATGATTGAAACCATTTGAGGGCTGTACCAGACAGCTCACAAAGGAGCTGCAGGCACCACCACCACACCATGGTCCACTATGTCAGATGCTGCAGAGAGATCAAGAAGGACCAGAATGGTACATGCCTTTCGATCTCTCGCCATTAGGAGATCATTCAGTACGCGGACAAGTGCAGTCTCGGTGCTATGCTTCTTCCTAAATCCGGACTGGAGAGTATCGTAGACATTGTGAGTTGCAAGGTGATTGTCTAGTTGCAGCGTAACCACCTTCTCAATAACCTTACTGATAAACGGCAGGTTACAGATAGGCCAGTAGTAAGCTAGACAGTCAGGATCCAAGGAGGCTTTCTTAAGGAGTGGTCAAACGATCGTCTCCTTGAGGGGATCTGGAAAGACCCCCCCTCCAAGGAACTCCAGACAATTTCAGCAAGGATCAGGAAGATAACATCTACACATCCCACTAAGAGGGGTATAGGTCACTGATTCAGACTACAACTGGTTGGGTGCAATGTCTGGATGATCTTCACAATGTCCATGAATTCTAGCTGGCTGAAATCTGACCAGACAGACTGAGTGCATGCCACCTCCTGCCCATCTCTGCAGTTCCTTGTAGGAGAGGCCAGACCAATGCCAGACCTGATGTTCGCAACCCTATCTGTGAAGAATCGAATGAACTCCTCACATTTCAGCTGAGAAAAAGTTTCTCTGGGCTGGAGAAAGATAGGATTGCTCAATCTGTCGACAGTCCAGAAGAGCGGAGCTGGTCGATTCTGCACAACAGAAATCTCCCTGGACTAGAATTCTGCCTTCTTCCGGGTGATTTCTGATTGATAGCCATCATAATGTGCCATCAAACTAAGCCTGTCAGCATCAAGGCCAGATTTCCACCAGGCTCTCTCCATCCTTCGACCAACTCACCTCAACTCCCTCAGGGAACCATCAAACCAGGGGTTCCTTGGCAAAGAGTAAGAGGTCGAACATGAACAGGAGCAATCTTGTCCAGGACATCTCCCACTGCCTTATTATAGGCCAGTACGAGATCACCTGGACTCATGCATTCAGTCGACAATCCTGATAGGTCCAGCACTGCCAACAGGTCATCAGGGGTAACTCTCCTTAAAGGGCGGTACTGAACCATCTCCATAGGGGCAGACCTATTAGGGGTACCACGAAGCTGAACCTTATGGTGTGATGGTTAGATCAACTGACTGGTTCCACCCCCAAATCAGTTATCTCCATATCCAGAAGAAAGACCAGATCCAATGAGTGACTCACTATATGGGTAGAGGAGGTAACCACCTGTGTGAAGCCCACCGTTGTCATCAGCTGGAGGAAATTTTGACCAAAGTGCGAGAGTTCATCACCGACCCAGGCACTGAAGTCCCCCAAAACTATCCATCTGGGGGATCTCAACACCATGTCGATGATGAAGTCCGCTATCTCCTGCAAGAGTCTCCTGGTGGACGGTAGATGAGGAGTATTCCACAGCCTACACCCTCCCCAGGATATACTCAAAGGATCTGGTACATCCTAATGGCCCATCCACAAGGCAAAGCTCCATTTTAAAAATAATGGCCACAACCCATCAAGTTTATAAAATGTTTAACTGACCTGAATGGACCAAGTTGACCCTCAGACCACTGGCATTTTTTCACAAAGGGATGCACTGGCTAAAGTTAATTGTTTCAGTGAGCATTTAATGACGCATTCCCAAGATGCAGGTGATGTAACCCGAACCAGGTATATACACACACACACTATATATATATATATATATATATATATATATATATATATACATATATTTTAAAACTCTGGTTAAAGCATCAGTTAGGTTGTTCCACAGTGACAAAAGCGAGAAAATTAGGTGTTAGGGTTGAAAGTCCCCTGCACCCCCAGGCCAACCCCACAACCAGCATCGGGTGTGCGTTGGAGTCGTCGCCCTAACTCTCACCCCAACACATGAGGTAAAAGTTGGGTATGGGAGAATGGGGTGGGAGTTGGGACTGGCAGCCCCAGCACTTACACCCTGATGCTGGTTGTGAGACCAACCTGAGAAAGCCTGAGGCATAACCTAACATAATTCCTTTGTCACTGTCGACTCTTTAATCTTTAATGAGCCACATACAATTTCCCCTTCTTTTGAGAATGAGGACTATAAATAGTGAATGGAATGTGGTGGTGAGAGTGCGGGCATCTTGTGACATAGTAATGGTAACTGCAAAGCAAGTGCAAGCGCTAATGGTTACGCACATGGTGACACAAACGTAAATGGTAAAGCAAACGTTAAAAGAAATGCAAGTGCAGAGTGATGCCAAAGTGAACAGTGATGCAAATGGAGACAGAAGCGCATACAGAAACGCAACTGGTAATGCACACGGTCATGGTACCGCTATTGTAAACCAAATGTTAACTGTTACAGCAACAATAACACCAAAGGGAACAGAAACGGAAATGCAAATGCAAGCGCATATGGAAATGCAAAATGTAACATGCACGGTCACGGTACCACAATTGCAAATGCAAATGGTAACAGTAACAGCAAAAAGAACACTAAAGGAAACAGAAACGGAAAGGCAAATGCAACAACATACGGAAATGCAAACCGTAATGCGCATGGTCATGGTACCGCTATTGTAAATGCAAATGATAACTGTAAATGCAACAGTAACGGGAAAGGAAACAGAAACAGAAACGCAAAAGCAAGCACATATTGAAACGCAAACCGTAACACGCACGGTGACAGTACTGCAATTGTAAACGCAAATGGTAATGGTAACAGCAACAATAATAGAAACATAGAAACATAGAATTTGACGGCAGATAAGAACCGCTTGGCCCACCCAGTCTGCCCATTTCCCTACCTACTGGATAAGCTGCAGATCCTAGTTAACCAGCAGCCCACTTCTTCTTATCCCCAACCCCCAGAATTGCCTTATGACTGTCCCATGCATGCTTGAATTCCACCACTGATTTTGACTCCACAACCTTCTCCGAAGGCCGTTCCATGCATCCACAACCCTCTCTGTGAAAAAATACTTCCTTAAATTACCTCTGAGCCGCCCTCCTCTATCTTCAAATTGTGCCCTCTTGTTCTTGCACACCTCTTTTTTTGAAGGATGCTACCCTCTTGGACTTTGTTGATTCCCTTGAGGTACTTGAAAGTTTCTATCATGTCCCCCTCTCCCTCCTTTCCTCGAGGCTATACATATCAAGCTCCTTAAGTCTCTCTTCATATGTCTTCCGGTGAAGACCCTGCACCATTTTAGTTGCCCTCCTCTGGACAGCTTCCATCCTGTCTATGTCCTTGCGGAGATTGGGTCTCCAGAACTGCACACAGTACTCCAGATGGGGTCTCACCAGCTGTCTGTACAGAGGGATAATAACTTCCTGTTTTCTACTGGTGATGCCTCTCCCTATGCATCCCAGTATCCTCCCAGACCTCCTTGCTGCCCTCTCACATTACTTGCCCACCTTTAGGTCATCTGATATGACTACCTCCAGCTCCCTTTCCATTTTTGTTGTTTTTAGTATCTCACCCCCCATTGTGTACTCTTCCCCTGGGTTTTTGTTTCCCAGGTGCATTACCTTGCACTTCTTAGCATTGAATCTAAGCTGCCATACATTTGACCATTCCTCTAACCTTGTCAAGTCCCTTCTCACCCTTTCCACCCCACCTGTGCATCAACTCTGTTGCAGATCTTAGTGTCATCTGCAAAGAGACATACTTTTCCTTCCAGTCCTTCCCAATGTAAGCTTATAAAGACATTAGAGGACCGGTCCTAATACTGAACCTCGGTGCCCCACTAGTAACCCTCCTTTCTTCTGAGTGGACTCCATTTACTATTACTCTCTGTCCTATTCTCCAGCCAGTTCTTTACTCAGGCTGTCATCTTGGGACCCACTCCCAGGCTGGCTAACTTATATATTAATCTTTTGTGTGGGACTGTGTCAAATGCCTTGCTAAAGTCTATAGGGCCATGTCCACAGCCCCTCCTGATCTACTACTTTGGTCACCCAGTCAAAGAAATCTATCAGATTTGTCTGGCATGACCTTCCACTGTGAATCCATGCTGCCTTGGGTCCTGTGCCCTCTGGCCTCTAGATACTTAACAATTCTTTCCTTCAGAAGTGATTCCATCATTTTCCCTATCACTGAGGTTAAACTAACAGGTCTGTAGTTTCCTGCTTCTGCCTTGCTCCCACTTTTGTGAAGGGAATCACATCTGCCCTACTCCAGTCCTCGGGTACCACCCATCCTTCCATGATTTGTTAAAAGGGTAGTCAGTGGTGTCACTAGTTCTACCCTTAGCTCTTTTAGAATTCTGGGATAAATCCCATCAGGCCCCATTGCTTTGTCCACCTTCAGTTTAGAGTTCTTTCAGAACCCTTTCTTCTGTAAATGGGCTGGTATCAACTTCTGTATCCAGAGTGTTACTACTGTTTGTTTTATGTACCTCCCCTCTTCATTTGTAAATACTGAGCAAAATATTTGTTTAGTATCTCTGCCTTTTCACAGTCTCCTCTGCCCACCTCCCTCCCTTTATTAAGCCTCACTATCCCTCCTTGGTCTTCCTTTGCTCCTGATGTACCTATAAAGGTTTTATCCCTTCTTAACTGAGTTGGCTATATTTTCCTCGGTTTGGGCCTTTGCTGTTCTGACTGCCTTCCCAGCCTCCTTTGCTTTAACTGATTCAGTTCTCTGTCCTGCTCCTTCTGCGATTCCTTGTACTTCCTGAATGCTTTCTTTTCTCTTGAACCTTCACTGCCACTTCCTTTGAGAACCATAGTGGTTTCTTACATCGTCTTGTTTTGTTTATTTGCTTCACACAAAGGCTCGTTACCTCTGTGATGGCAGTTTTTATTATTCCCCATTGTTCTTCCACCCCTCCTTCCTGCCTATTTGCTAGTGCATTCCTTAGGCACTCACCCATTTTGGCAAAGTCAGCCCTTCTAAAGTCCAGCACTTTTGTTTTTGTATGGCTTGACTCTATTGCTGTGTTTATTGTGAACCATACTGTTCGATGGTCGCTAGTTCAGAGATGGCTACCCACTTCTACATCTGTGATCCTCTCTCCATCTCCATTTGAGAGAATCAAGTCTAATATTGCTCCCTCTCGAGTGGGCTCCAGTACTAGTTGTCTAAGGCATGCCCCTGTAGGGCATCTAGAATAACTGCACTCCTCGAAGTGGCAGCTGCAACTGCACTCCAGTTAACATCTGGCATATTCAGATCACCCATCAGCAATATCTCCCCTTTTTCTGCCATTCTAAGTATACTTTCTATCATTTCCCAGTCCATTTCCTCCCCCTGAGAAGGGGGTCTGTATACAACCCCTGTGATATTGTGGTGCCATTGCCTGTCTCCAAATTTACCCACAGTGCTTCTTCTCCTCCCTGTTTACCCTTTTGTTCTGTTGCTTTTATTCCTTCCCTTATGTAAAGAACTACTCCTCCTCCTCTTTTACCCTCCCTGTCCCTCCTGTAGACAGTGTATCCTGGTATGTTTATGTCCCAGTCATGGTTTTGTGTGTACCATGTTTCTGTGACTGCCATAATATCCAGATGTTCCTCCTCCATCAAGGCCACTAATTCAGGAAGCTTGTTACCCAGACTACGGGCATTGGTACTCATTGCTCTCCATTTTTTGATGGCTTTACCTTCAGTTGCAGCATCCCCCACTGACCGTTCTACCTTGTCTTTTTCTCATTTAGTACCCTGTTTTGTAGGGAGAGGCTGGGATTTTCCTGCTGCTTGTCAGTGCCTCCCCCTTTGACTAGTTTAAAAGCTTGCAAATGAAGCATTTAAACCGATTGCTCAAAAGACTTGTTCCCTTCCTGGACAGATGCAGACCATCCTGCCAGTATAGGCTGGTGTCCCTCCAGGTGGAACCCCAGTCCTCAATGAAGCCAAACCCCTGTGCTCTGCACCATTTTTTCAACCATTCATTAAACTGCATGGTGCCAATTACCCTCGCCTCCCCCATGCCTTTGACAGGCAGCACCTCTGAGAAGGATACTGTGTGTGCTACTTGTCTTAGGTCCCTCCCCAGCTCTGCAATGTCCTCCTGCACTGCTCTAATCTCATAATGAGCCAAGTCATTGTCCCTAGGTGGACAATTATGTCCAGCTCAGAACCCCTTGCAGCTGTACTAGTGATCCTGAGGATGCGCTTCCTGTCCCTCCAAGCCATGGCACCAGGCAGGCACCTTACTTCAGTTTTCCCAGCTCCCCCCAGTTCTATACCCCTAATAATTGAGCCCCCCACCAGGAGCTGCTTCCTTTCCCTGTGGTGTCCTCTGCCTCCTTCCTGTGGGCCTCCCTTGTGACAGTTGTCATCAGTCTTCTCTGTGGGTGCATCCATAGGGGAGCTATGCTCCCCCAGAATGGTGTATGGATTGTGGAGTGGAACAATTGACTGGGTGTGCCTCTGTTCCACCCTCCTCACCCTCCCTGAGCCCACTGTGGTCCAACTGCTGTGCTTTCTTTGCAACCTCTGAGGTAGTGGTGGTGGCACTAGTGCTCCCTGGATGGGGGAGGTTCCCTTCCTACTGTCCAGTGTGGCCTGGGGGAAGGTTTCCTTACTACTGTCCAGTGCAGCCTGAAGACAGGCAACTTCCTCCCTCAGGGCAGATAGTTGTCTGCAAATAGGGCAGCATCTCAGCCTCCAGAAAGACTCCTGGAAGATTGCTGCCCCACAGCCATTACATTGCACTACTCCCCACATGTTTATCTAGTTGGTTTTTTTGTATTTGTGTGTGTGTGTGCACGTGTGTGTGTGATTTGTTATATAGAAATATATATATTATACTATGTGTATGCTTATATTGTCAGTGCAGTGTGCTAGAGAGATATGACAGTGAAATGCACCTTGCACTTCAGGAAATGATGTCAGAACCTCAGGTATAAAGGAACTATTTCCAGGGGTGGGTGGGGTGATGGGTGGGAAGGGTTGGGCCTAAACTGTGCCTCTACAAACAATCAACTAAAAGCTCTCACCACCGGCTGCGATGAGTGCCTTCCTGTCAGCAAGATACCCCTACACAACAATTTGACAGAGAAAGTACCCTACTAATCAAACAGAGAAAAATCCAGACATCCAAGTCAGACACAGGGAAACCTCTCCAGCCCCAAAACAGCCTGGTGGTTTGTTAGCCACAAAGGAAAATCAAATATGCAGTTATTTCAGCCCTTCTGAGGATGCTGACAAGATAAGCAGTTTTAAAACCCCCTTCCTGAATTAAAAACCAAAACAAACACAAAGCAATACCACTTTAAAAGTAAGGAAAACTTCTCTCAGATGTAAGCAAGAGAGAGAGAGATTAGTTACAGATATTTAGTCCAAAATAGTATATCCCACGCAGCTTCTCAGTTGTTTCCAAGTACACCCTGTACACAACTTGGAAGAAGATGGACTTCTGCCTCAAACAGGATCACACCACTAGTTTATAGTAATTGAACAATGCTGAAATGGTCTAGCTAGACAAATGGCTATGATGCAGACCTCTGACTTGTGAAGACAATTACCCCCACCTCAGGCTATGTCTGGCATCCAATTTCAAACTGCAGCTTTTGCTATTTTGAATCACACAACCCCACCAAAAGTTGCAAAATATATTGATGCAGATTCTCACAGAATTCTAGTAATCAGTCCAGTTAGCCACAAAGGAAAATCAAATATGCAGAAGATAAGCAGTTTTAAAAAAAACCCTTCCTGAATTAAAAACTAAAACAAACACAAAGCAATACCACTTTAAAAGTGAGGAAAACTTCTCTCAGATGTAAGCAAGGCAGAGAGAGATTAGTTACAGATATTTAGTCCAAAATAGTATATCCCATGCAGCTTCACAGTTGTTTCCAAGTACACCCTGTACACAACTTGGAAGAAGATGGACTTCTCCAAAGAAAATAGTAATGCAAACATAAACGCAAAGGGTAACGCACACGGTGGCATACACGGAAACGCTATGGCAAACTGGCACGGAAACACAAGTGTAAAGTGCACACTGTATTTTTCCCCAAAAGCTCCACTGAGAAAGATGGTGAAAACAAGGAATGTATGTATAGTAATGTGACTTGGAGCAGAAAACGAACAATTGTAATACTAAAATGCTAATATCTCAGTAACCGTACGACGTAGAAAAAAAATTAAAATTTCACATGATTCATGAGTTTCCTGACTAGATTTTCACTGTATGCATAGCCCTACATATGATTGTGACAAAAATTCTGTATCTAGCACCGTTTCCAAGATACGAGCCCCGAAAGGCACGGCGTGCGCCACCATGTTAGTCTATGGGAAAAAACATCAATTTCAGAGTACTGTAACTTTGCATCCATGCAATATTTTTTCACCAAACCACAAAAAGGCACACTTGTGAGATGTTGTCTGCGTTCCCTCTAAATTTCAGGCCAAAAGACCAAACCGGTCTTTTGCAGCAGGGTGGAAAAGAATTCCTGTCATTTTGCCATAGTCTAGAAAAGTAGTGTCGAAATTTGGGAAAACTTATCCCAAACACTGATTTCTGACAGCGACTGCGTTATTCTGTGCCGGAAGTGCGAAAACACATTTTGGCCAGGATGTGAAAAATGACAGCTGTAATGTTCATAAGGAGGTGTGGAAAAATGTCAGTGTTGAAAAATGTGGCATGAAAATATTACTAATTTGCAAAGTTACAAAGGTGCGTGGAAACTGCACAATGCACGCTCATAACACAGTCATTTTATGGACTTTCATCACCAAATTTTTAACATAGGCATTTTAGGACCTCTGCTAATGAACAGTGTCACTGTCATTTTCATAATGTCTCCTGAACACAGATTTCCCACAGCAACCGTGCTATTTGGCGCCAGAACTGCAAAAACACATTTCAGCCAGAATTTGCAAAGTGACAGCTGTACTGTTCATAAGGAGGTACAGAACAATGGCAATGTTGAAAATCTGGAGTGAAAATATTCTAAAATCGCAAACTTACAAGCGTGCGTGCAAACTGCACAACACACATTCGTAATACAGTCATTTTATAGAATATCCTCACCAAATGTTCAATATAGGCATTTTAGGCCCTCTTCTCATGAATAGTGTCACTGTCATTTTCATAATCTGTCCCAAACACTGATGTCCCACAGCAGCCATGCTACTCACGCAGGAAGTGCGAAAACACATTTCGGCCAGGATGTGAAAAATGACAACTGTACTGTTCACAAGGAGGTGTGGAAAAATGCCAGTGTTGAAAATCTGGTGAGAAAATATTGCAAATTTGAGAAGTTATTTATTTATTTATTAGTTTTTGGTACCGGGTAAGTGCACTAGGTAACAGTCCTGCCTATTTTCAGGCATGACCCAGAAGAGTACAACAGACATAGTACATAGATAACATCAGGACAATTCAGTAATAATATAAAACAGGAACAATCACTTACAATCTAGGAGAACATACATAATAGACATAATGACAGTACAAGCATCGTAGTGGTAGCCATAATTAACATAAGATAGACAATTGGAGAAGTCTGTCCAGTTAGGGGAAAGAAACACAGAAGCAAGGATACAACCAGAAAGTTATTCCTAGACCTCTACAGTTATATGGAGAACTAGGGAGGGGAGTTCAAAATTAGCTGCAATTGCAGTTACCTAGTGCATAGAGGTGGGCGAACAACGATTGCTTGAAGGAGAGGTGAGAGGGGGAGATTTTAACAAGAGTGGGGAGCGAGTTCCAGAATTTAGGAGCAAAATAGGAGTAGGCCTGTTCCCCCATTTTTGTGGTGGAAGGCTGAACTGGTAACATGGGGGTGGATGACGACCGGAGAATGCGGACACTGGGGACCGTGGTAAGCATATCACCCAGGGAGGCCTGAAAGGGTGGTCTAGTAAGGGAGTCAACAAAACACCCAAGGGAGTATGAACAGAGGCCTTTGGTAGAAAAACCAGATTAAATCCGAGTACAGCAGGCAGTGATGAGTAAGCCTAGGAGCTGATAAGGCAAACCTACAGATATTGTTTTAGGAAGTGTCCCACTTGCTGAACACTCTAACATTGGCATGGTAGAGAACTGGGAGGGCATACAGGAGTTGAGGGAGTAGCATGCCTCTAGCTACAGCTATCCTGGCTGAGGGGGTGAGAGAGTGCCTTACTCGATATGCTGCGCCAATGCAAGTATTGGCAGATCTACATACCTCATTGACATGCATGGAAAAATCAAGAGCAGGATCAAGTGTAACCCCAAGATATTTGAAAGTATCTGTATTAGTGACAGCATTACCATCCCGACAGCTGACAAGGAGCTTAGGAGAATCAGAGAGCACTTTTTTAGATGATCCGAACAGCATGGCCTGAGTCTTACGTATGTTAAGAATTTGCTGGTTAGCCGAGAGCCAGGATTGAAGGGATTGAAAGTCATGCGAGAGATTTAGGTTAATGTCAGCTATAGACCTGGCTGAGTAGCATAGCACTAGATCATCAGAGTACATGAGTAGGTTACTGTGAAGGGAGTGACTAGGAATATCATTTAGGAAGAGGGAGAAGAGAAGAGGACAGAGTATATAACCCTGTGGAACACCACGGGTAATAGGAATAGAGGAGGAGACAACCTTACAGTAGGAAACCACCTGGGAGCAATTGTCCCGGTAACTACCGAACCAGGATAGGGTAGAGTCAGAGACACCCAAAGCCTGTAATTTGGATAGTAGGAGTGGGTGGTGAACCATATCAAAAGCCGTAGACAGGTCAATGAACACAGAACCTGTGAGCAGGCCCTTATCCATATTACTTTTGATATCACTTGTAAGCAGAGTCAGTGCAGTGGTAGTACTATGCCCCACCCTAAAGCCATGTTGGGAGGGGGATTGAAGATTAAACTTAAGGAGGTAGTTTGAGACCTGACGATGGACAAGTTTCTCCAGAAGCTTACTGAGCATGGGGAGAAGAGAGATAGGCTGGTAATTGGACAGTAGTTTAGCGTAGCCCTTCTTATAAACCGGTATTGTTCTAGCCGATTTCCAGATCGATGGGACAGAGCCAGTACTAATTGAAAGGTTGAAAAGCCTGGTTATGGGCCTTGCAAGCCAGTCATCAAACAGCCTGATAATCCCTGGATGAATTCCATTAGGACCAGTGCCGCCACTAGCAGGAACAGTTTTGAGTAGAGCTAGAACTTCCAGGAAAGAGACCTGAGCTAAGTCCAGGGTAGGGAGAGCATTTTAACTTGGATACGTGGCAGATCCAGGAATGGCCCCTCCCCAGTTCTACAAAGTCCTTCTGCACTGCTCTAATCTCATGTTGAGCCAAGTCATTTGTCCCTAGGTGGACAATGATGTCCAGCTCAGACTCCCGTGCAGCTGTTCTCGTGATCCTGAGGATGTGCTTCCTGTCCCTCCAAGCCATGGCACCAGGCAGGCACCTTACTTCAGTTTTCCCTGTTCTCCCCAGTTCTATCCCCCTAATAATTGGAGTCCCCACCAGGGCCGCTTCCTTTCTTTGTAGTGTCCTCTGCCTCCTTCCTGTGGGCCTCCTTGTGACAGGTGTCCTCAGCCTCCTTAATCTCCTCTGTGGGTGCATCCATGGGGAGCTGTGCTCCCAGAATGGCGTATGGATTGTGGGTGGAACAACTGACTGGGTGTGCCTCTGTTCCACCATCCTCACCCTCCCTGAGCCCACTGTGGTCCAACTGCTGTGCTTTCTTTGCAACCTCTGAGGCAGTGGTGGTGGCTCTGGTGCTCCCTGGATGGGGGAGGTTCCCTTCTTATCATCCAGTCTGGCCTGGGGAAGGTTCCCTTACTGCTGTCCAGTGTGGCCTGAAGACGGGCAAATTCCTCCCTCAGGGCAGAGAGTTGTCTGCAAATAGGGCAGCATCTCAGCCTCCAGAAAGTCTCCCGGAAGACTGCTGCCCCACAGCCATTACATTGCACTACTCCCCACATGATTATGTACTTTTCTTTTTTTTTTTTGTTTGTGTGTGTGATTGGTTTGTTATATAGCAATATACATATATATTATACAATGTGTATGCTTATATTTTCAGTGCTGTGTGCTAGAGAGGATATGACATTGATATGCACCTTGCACTCTTGAGGAAATGATGTCAGAACCCCAGGTATAAAGGAACTATTTCCAGGGTGGGTGGGGTGAGGGTGGGAAGGGTTGGGCCTAAACTGTGCCCTCACAAAACAATCAGCTAAGAGCTCTGACCCACCGCTGTGATGAGTGCCTTCCTGTCAGCAAGATACCATACACAACAATTTGACAGAGCAAACCCTGCTAATCAAACAGAGAAAAATCCAGACATCCAAGCAGACACAGGTAAACCTCCACAGCCCCAAAACAGCCTGGTGGTTTGTGCTTCTGAAAGCAGTCAGCCCCAAAATAAGTCAGCTGTGGTTTTAAACTCTTCCTCACTGAAAATCTTAAGAATTGTAACAAGACTGTCTTTTCCTGATTAAGTTCCTTATTTCACGTTTCAGTTAGAAGTAGTCTCCACCTGTAGAATATCTGCTACAAACCAAAGACAATTGCAAGATTCACCTCCCTCTGTTGTGAGCACAACTCACTTTCTTGCAAATCCTATGTTGAGTATTGTAGCTCCCAGCAAGAGGTAGCTTGCCTTAAAAAATATTAGCTGTTCTGATGAGTTTGCTATAAAACACTTGCTTATAATACTATTGTTCTCAGGTCTGTTACCAAAGCTATTGGCTGATTAAGTAGCTTATGGTGTAATCACTTCCTGAGAAAGTCTGGAATTTCCTTTTAAGGCACACAAAAGATAAACCCAAAAAACAGTTTACTGTCTGGGTCAAATACACAACCTGTACCTGCACTTTTTTCAGGATTTGTGACAAATGTTTAGCCCAGGGTTTAAACTCTTCCTGCACTGAAAATCTTAAGAATTGTAACAAGACTGTCTTTTCCTGATTTAGTTCCTTATTTCACCTTTCAGTTAGAAGTAGTCTCCACCTGTAGAATATCTGCTACAAACCAAAGACAATTGCAAGGTTCACCTACCTCTGTTGTGAGCACAACTCGCTTTCTTGCAAATCCTATGTTCAGTATTGTAGCTCCCAGCAAGAGGTAGCTTGCCTTAAAAATATTAGCTGTTCTGATGAGTTTGCTATAAAACACTTGCTTATAATACTATTGTTCTCAGGTCTGTTACCAAAGCTATTGGCTGATTAAGTAGCTTATGGTGTAATCACTTCCTGAGAAAGTCTGGAATTTCCTTTTAAGGCACACAAAAGATAAACCCAAAAAATAGTTTACTGTCTGGGTCAAATATACAACCTGTACCTGCACTTTTTTCAGGATTTGTGACAAATGTTTAGCCCAGGGTTTAAACTCTTCCTGCACTGAAAATCTTAAGAATTGTAACAAGACTGTCTTTTCCTGATTTAGTTCCTTATTTCACCTTTCAGTTAGAAGTAGTCTCCACCTGTAGAATATCTGCTACAAACCAAAGACAATTGCAAGGTTCACCTACCTCTGTTGTGAGCACAACTCGCTTTCTTGCAAATCCTATGTTCAGTATTGTAGCTCCCAGCAAGAGGTAGCTTGCCTTAAAAAATATTAGCTGTTCTGATGAGTTTGCTATAAAACACTTGCTTATAATACTATTGTTCTCAGGTCTGTTACCAAAGCTATTGGCTGATTAAGTAGCTTATGGTGTAATCACTTCCTGAGAAAGTCTGAATTTCCTTTAAGGCACACAAAAGATAAACCCAAAAAACAGTTTACTGTCTGGGTCAAATATACAACCTGTACCTGCACTTTTTTCAGGATTTGTGACAAATGTTTAGCCCAGGGTTTAAACTCTTCCTGCACTGAAAATCTTAAGAATTGTAACAAGACTGTCTTTTCCTGATTTAGTTCCTTATTTCACCTTTCAGTTAGAAGTAGTCTCCACCTGTAGAATATCTGCTACAAACCAAAGACAATTGAAAGTAGTGATCACTAATGACATCTGAGAGAACATCTGCTGAGTTAAAGGCTTCCTTTCTATTAGTCAGAATCCAATCAAGTAGAGTAGCACTAGTACCACCATAGAAGATCCTAGTAGGTTCCTGAATAAGCTGAGAGAGATTGGCCTTGATAGTCATGGAGGATAGGAGAACAGAGCAGGGGCCAGACCAATCAAGGTTGAAATCCCCAAGACAGATTATATCATTCTTCCCCATAACTGATAATAGATAGTCCATGAACTCCTCAAGGCCAAGCCTAGAGTTTCTGGGAGGAAGATAAATACAAAAAATGTGAAGTTTCTTAATGCCCCAAAGAAGTAGAAGGGAATGGAGTACTTCGCAGTTAGCAAGCGGGGAACATGCAATAAAGTGATGTTAAGTTGAGGTTTATAGTAGAGTGCGAGTCCACCTCCTCTTTTGGAAGAAGGGCGATCCATCCATAGCACGTTATATCCCAGGAAAGAGCACTGGGAATCAGCTATGGAAGGCTTAAACCATGTTTCTGATATTGCTAAAATATCAGGGTGGTTGGTACTAGTCCATGCTTCCAGGTCAGTGAGGTTGGCCAGGAGGCTCCTGGCATTAATATGAGCAAAAGAGAGACCAGAGGTCTGGAGCAGATGGAGACAGTGGAGAGATCGGGTAGGATTGTTGGCCAAAGTGGGACCAGGATTTTTTTCAACATCCCTGGCAAGAGTGATGGATAGGGTAAAGATCCAGAAGGTTGAAATAATATAGGTCCTAGCTACACTTCCAGGGGAGATAGAGAACTTACACAGGATAAATTTAATAAACAACCCCAGTTGTTTCAGGACAAGTCCAGCTTTAGGGAGAGAATTAGGGATAGGATCAGATAGGAGGTTAGAGAAGTAGAAGTTATCCAGAGAGTGTCCAAAGGAGGGTGACGTAGTCAGTACTGAGCCAGAGAGAACAGATAGTAGCCATAGTGTGAGTGCAACAGACAGAAGGGAGAGAGTAGGCAAGGTAGTCATGATGGCAAGAGTAAAGACAAATGGACAGCAGGGGGGACAGAGGAAGAGCTAGGAGGGGAGGAGCAAAATGGGTGAAGGATCAAAACTGTTCAGAACAGTGAACAGAGAAAGGGTAGTGCGACCTCCAACGGTCAGAAAAAATAAGGAGCAAATGGCAAACTAGGGAGATAGAATTAAAACGTTCAGCAAACCCATGATGTAATACGAGTCGCTCTGCTCCGTGTCTATATAACTAATACCAGGAAAGGGTGGGAGGGTATTGGGGCGGGCGGGGAGCATTCGCAAAGCAACTGCGGGTTAGCACCTCTGGGACCAGCTCTTTCTCAATGCGGGTTTCGGCAACTGCCTCCGGACCTGTGTTAGCTTCGGGGTGAGGGCGGGCTTCACCCATAATGCCCTCTCAACCTGTGGTGCAGTGGAATGGATCCCTCCGTCTGAGGAGAGAAGAGAAGGTAGGGTTATTTATATCCATCCCAGCACATGCAATCAGCAGCCACCCAATTGTGTATGTGTGATTTAGGGAGGCTAGCAAGGCAGCGTTTGCAAGTAAGGTGGATTTGTAAATTTAACTCGTATTACACGGCTGAACAAAGGACAAGAAGGGAACTAAGCATAACTTAAGAGCCCTTCACTAAGCATAACAGTAATCTCAGCACAATAAAACCCCACCCAGTATGGTTATTGATACAGTTAAGGAGCATTAATAAATAAGGCTAAGAGCCCTTAAACTACAATCAGCATAGAAAACAACAAAGCGTGCGTAGCAACTGTGCAACGCACGCTCGGAGTTGTAAAACAGTAATTTTTTGGATTTTTTCCACCAAATTTGCAACATAGGCTTTTTGAGAGCCCACCTCATGAACACTGGCACTCTCATTTTGTTAATTGTTCCCAAAAGGTGATTCCACACAGTGACCGCAAAATCACCTTTCGGGGCCGAATAATGCCATGACAGTGGCAGAATTCATGAGGAGGGGTCCCAACAACCCCAATTTGAAAATTTGGTGCCAAAAGACCAAATAATGCCCGAGAATCAAAGTTGAAAAAATTCTGTCTATGCCATTATACAGCTTACTGGCATTTCATCAGTTCGCGTTCAGCTTTGAAGAGTGCAGACTTGTTCCTGGTCCACCGAAGATCGTCGCGCTTGGCTCCGGAGTTAAGTATGGGGTGGGGTGGTGGGGAGGCAGGGTGCGCAGAGGGTGTGCATGGGTTGGGAGGGGCCGCCGGACTCGACCAGGGACCTTTTTTTGCTTTACAGGTACAAAAAAAAAAAAAGAAGACATCGCGGGATGATTTTTTTTTTGAGAGGGGCATTTCTGGACATTTGGCATGCTGGAGTGGGCTCCCAGTGTGCCAACCGACTGTTGGGGGGGCCAGCTGTAGCTGACAGGGATTGGGCACCCCTTCGCACAAAAAGCGGGGCGCAAGAGCCAAGGGATTGGGCACCGGCACAACTCTCCCGCTTACTGCTTCGAACTTAAGTGCCGATGGGGAGGGCTCCCCATCGGCAACTCATAGCACTGGGGATGGAAGCTGACGGGGTTTGGGGCCCCGTCATAGCTACTGCTGTGGGAGAACTGTTGCTGAGGGGGATTGGGCACCGCCACATGGGGTTTATTTCCATATTGTTTGTGAACATGGAGCAAGCTTCCGTAATGTCTACAAACAATATCAGAGTACTCAAGGTTCCGCCCAGCAATGACGGGTCGCTCTCTCACTGCAGCGAATGGCTTACGCTGCAATGACGAGGTGCCTCTGATTACAGCGGCTAATTTTTTACAAGGTTGTGGCACTGTGGCTAAACTAGTATCAGCAGCAGCATGCCACAGCATTGGGGAAAGCGGGCCAAGCTTTTAAAGGCTGTGGGGGCATTGGCCACAACAGTGCCGCGCCTCCACAACCTGCTTCTGGAGGAAAGCTGCCGCAATATGTTTCTTGCGCATGCGCGCAATCAACATAAAAATATCCACTGGAACGATAAGAAGAGACAAACATGTAATTGCACATAAGACATTAAATGTAAATTCAAGCCAATGCAACAGATGGAAGTTTGATGCCAAGATTGGGCTTTATTAGCCAGCAAGGACCACGGCTTAGCTGCATTAACTAGAACTCAAAAGCCATTTTTGGTTGAGCAGCTGGGGTGAACAGATCTTTTGGGTTGTGCCAATGCAGCAACAAATAAATAGAAATTCAACATGAAAAGTAAACAAGACTACATTTGTTATATTTATCTAGGATAGCCCACCCTGTGGGGTCCAGGTCCTGTACAGCTCTGCAGCTGGGAGAATTACAGCAGTGGAAGGTTTAAGCGACTTGCTTAGGCACCCAGGAACGTACTACTTGATCTATGGTGCTGTCTCTTCCTCCCGGTCCTTCCCCAATAATTCTGTTGTGCCTTTTCCAGGAATGTTTGAATCCCACCACTGTTTTTGCCCCCAGTACCTCAGATGGAAGGCTGTTCCAGGAATCCACCAATCGTTCTGTGAAGAAATACTTCCTTACATGTCTCCTGAATCTACCCCCTCCAGCTTCATAGCATGTCCCCTTGTAAGGAAAATGTTTTTCCAAAACATACTGCCCTCCTGCACCTTATTACCCCAGTGAGGTATTTAAAGTTCTCTATCATATCTCCTCTCTCCCACCTCACCTCCAGGGTGCACATATTAAGCTCCTTTAGCTTCTCCTTGTAAGGCTTTTGATGCAGACCCTGCATCATTTTTGTAGCCCTCTTTTGGACTGCCTTCACTCTGTCTATGTCCTTCCTGAGATGTGCAAAATGTAAAGGGTCCAAGAGTAATCACAAATGTTCTTAGTGCAATATGGAATGGAGTTTGGTCAGTAGTGGTAATAGTTCCAGAGAAGATATTTGCTTGTCTGCTCTGGCTAAAAATGGCCCAACACAAAAGTTATTCTTTCAGGTTCTCTTTTTCTTTTATTCAAATAACATGGCCCCAACGTTTCAGCGTAATTGGCTTCTTCTGGGAATTTTTTTATCCAGGCTTCTGCCTCTAAGGCTGCCACGTGCCTAGTTTTCTTTCTTGTATTACTTCAGAATGTTTGCTTGTGCTTTTCAGAAACTGATATCCATGCCTTTTGTTTTTTTTCTTTAGTTTTCACCACCGTTCCTGATACTCTGTGTTGATATTCATTATATAAGGGCATTTGAATGTTCAGTTTCTGTTGTGTTCTGCTTCCTGGTTCCTACTGAAGTGGCATTCCTGACATGGGGTCTCCAGAACTGGACGCAGCACTCAAGGTGGGGTCTTACTAGTGATCACATTCTGAAGAAAGGGGGGTTACTAGTGGAGTACCTCAGGGCTCAGTACTGGGTCCAGTCCTCTTTAACATCTTTATAGGTGACATTGCAGAGGGTCTGGAAGGAAAGGTATGCCTCTTTGCAGATGACACAAAGATCTGTAACAGAGTTGATACACAAGGTGGGGTAGAAAGGATGAGAAGGGACTTGACAAGGTTGGAGAAATGGTCAGACATATGGCAACTTAGATTCAATGCAAAGAAGTGTAAGTAGTGCACCTGGGAAATAAAACCCAGGAGAAGAGTACACAATAGCAGGGAGGTACTAATGACAACAATAATGGAAAGGATCTGGTGTAGTCATATCAGATGACCTAAGGTGGGTAAGCAATGTGAGAAGTCAGTAAGGAAAGCCAGGGATACTGGGATGCATAGGGAGGGGCATCACAAGTAGAAAAGGGAAGTGGTTATCCCTCTATACAGACAGTTGGCGAGACCCCATCTGGAGTACTGCGTGCAGTTTGGAGACCTCATCTATGCAAGGACACAGACAGGATGGAAGCAGTCCAGAGGAGGACAACTAAAATGGTGCAGGGTCTACATCAGAAATCATATGAAGAGAGACTGAGAGAGCTTAATATGTATACCCTTGATGAAAGGAGGGACGGGGGACATGATAGAAACTTTAAGTACCTCAAGGGAATCAACAAAGTCCAGGAGGGTAGCATCTTTCAGAAAAAGGGATGTGTAAGAACAAGGGGCACAATTTAAAGTTAGAGGGATGGCTCAGGGGTAATGTGAAATTCTTTTCATGGAGAGTGGTGGATGCATGGAACGCCTTCCTGGAAAGGTTGTGGGGTCTAAAACAGTGGGGGAATTCAAACATGCATGGGACAGACAGAAGGCAATTATAGCGGAGGGTTGCAGGAAGTAGGCTGTTGGTTAGCTAGAATCTGCAGCTTATCCAGTAGGTAGGGAAATGGGCAGACTGGGTGGGCCAAGTGGTCCTTATCTGCCGTCAAAGTCTATGTTTCTATCTATATAGTGACAACACCACCTCCCTCTTTCTGCTGGCAATGCTCCTTCCTATGCACGCCAACATCCCACCAGCCCTCTCAACTGCCTTGTTACACTGCCTGGCCACCTTTAGGTCATCCAGTATGATTACCTCCAGGTCTCTTTCCTGCCTGGTTGTTGTCAGCATCACTCTCCCCCATTATGTACGCTGCCCTTTTTTTGCATTAAAACCCACCTGCCATACCCTTAACCACGCCTCTATTTTTTCAGATCTCTGCCCATCCTTTCCACCCCCTGGAGTGTCCACCCTGTTGCAGATCTTGGTGTCATCTGCAAAGAGGCTGCCCTTCTCTTCCAGCTCCTCTGCTATGTCACCAATAAAGACATTAAAGAGGACCAGTCCCAGCGCTGAACCCTGAGGTACCCCACTGGTCACCCTTCCGTCCTCGCAGCAAACTCAGTTTACCACTACCCTCTGTCTCCTGTCCCCTAACCAGTTTCTTATTCAGGTTACCACCTTGTTGCCCACCCCCAAACTACCCAGCTTGTTTACCAGTCTCATATGTGGAATGGTATCAATCAATCAATCAAAATCTTTATTTACCCAGGTGATCACCATTGAGCGAGCTCATTTACAAGGTGGACCTGCAGTTTGCAAGGATGAGGGTACAGAATAGAGTACAAGTAAAATATACATAAAACAACAGTAGCAAGACGTATACAACAAAATATACACAGTGTAGAAATAAAGGTAAACAATATATACAGAGACGCCTTTATAGTCCTATCCATCAATAACATGTTCATAGCCTGTAAAGGAGTCCCTGGGATATGGAAAAGCGCACAAGTAGGAGGCAGGGACGCTGGCAGAAAGATCTTGGGATACTAAGCACATGGTATCAGGGCATAAGAGTGGGCAATGGGGGTGTGTTGCAGTGAGTACGATGTACCGGTTGGACTGGAATGGACTGAGGTGAACCGGTATTACCAGTGGGACTGGAATGAACTGAGGGAGAGGGGAGTAATCTTGGTAAGGGAACACTTAGTTTGAACGGGAAGGACTTAGATTGAGCGGAAACATCAGCTGGACAACTAGGAATGGTGGAAACAGTTACAGAGCTCCACAAATGTTTTGGCATACAGGGTCTTGAACACAGCAAGACTAACAGGGGAGCTAAATCTCAGCGATTTCTGTATCCTATTCCAAAGCATGGGCAGGACAAAGCTTATGGTTGCTCTTCCAAAGCTTTCTATCTCCACCTTACTAGGTGAACATCTTGATTACGTATCGAAAGGTACTTTCAGGGAAACCAGCGAGTGACTTCTCAAGGCATAATTCCCAGTTAAGCTTAGTGGGAGACAGCAATGTATTGTGGGAGTTTGTTGGTGATGGCTCGGAGCATCCAGAGGGCTACATTTCTATACCGCCTGTGTTGAAGGGAGGGCCAACCCACAGCTGCATATAATGAACAGTGGTGGGTGGAAAAGGGGAGGCCTGTTATAAATCTCAGAGCTCTATCATACATTACGTCGAATTTAGCAAGGTGTGAGGTGGGGCACTGGCTATATATGAAGTCAGCATAGTCAATTAGTGAGAGGAACGTGGATTGAACGAGCTGCCTTTTGGCGTCTGCGGTCAGGAGGCGATTTATTCTGAAGAAGAACCCAATCCTCCGCCTCAGCTTTTTCAGCAGTTTATTTATTTATTTATTAGCTTTTGGTAACCGGGTAAGTGCGCTAGGCAACAACAGTTCTTCTATATGTTCCACAAAGGAGAGTTCATGTCTATCCAGACACCCAAATACTTGAATTTTGATACGTATTCAAGATGTTCACCTAGTAAGGTGGAGATAGAAGATAACGGACCAGAAGCGGCAGAATATGACCCCTGGCCAGTTGGTGAGAATAGCATTGCCTTGGTTTTCTTGGCATTAAGTAGTAGTCTTTTACTGAGGAGCTGGTGCTGCAGGATGTTAAAGTTGGCTTGCAGGTCGCCACAGGCAGCTTCAGGAGATTCACAGCTTATGTAGAGCACCGTGTTGTCAGCAAACAGGTGAATGCTTGCTTCCTTAATGCCTACATCCAGGCTGTTGATATAGATAGCAAACAGTAAAGGTCCCAATATGGACCCCTGAGGGACACCTCTTTTTATCAGTTTAAGTGAAGAAAGCTCCCCTTCAGCCTTGATTTGTTTTTGCCTATCAGTGAGGTAGTCATGGAACCAACACAAGGAGGTTTGGTCTAGGCCTATTGTTTGTAAAGCGGAGAGGAGCAAACAGTGGTCGATAGTGTCGAATGCCTCACTGAGATCCAGGAAAACTGCACAGATGAATTTTCTGTAGTCTAAGTCCTGTTGCCAGTCGTTAGTTAGTTTTGCCAGGGCCGTAATGGTACTGTGCTTTGCTCTGAAGCCTGACTCCATAGGGTTTAGTAAGTTCGAGTTGTCTATGAAAGATCTCAGCTGGGTATCCACAATATTTTCTAGGAGTTTGGAGAGTATGGGGAGGAGGGAGTTCGGCCTATAGTTATTTAGGTCACAGGGATCCCCTGATTTAAACAGGGGGATGACATGAGCAACTTTCCATAACTGAGGGAGGGAACCTTGCGATAAGGACAGGTTGAATAAGTGAGAGATAGGTGCGGCAAGGATGTAATAAGCAATTTTCAAGTAATATGGGTTGAAGAAGTCAGCCCCAGCACTTTTTTTTTAGTGTCCAATTTTAGGAGAAGTTCTTCAACTTCCTTTATGGAGGTGGGTAAGAATGAGAAGGTTATGATATTGTTACTCCGTTCCAGGAGCTTAGTGTTGATCTGTGGGTGTAGTATGCTTACCGGTGCGTTATCGAATTCTAGGCCTGCAGTGGCAAAATGATTGTTGAAGGCCTGCAGGATCTCGTTTCTGTCATTGATTATAGCATTGTCAGTGGTAATTTTGGAGGGAAGCACATTTCCTGGAGAATGACTAGTCAGTTCTTTTAGTGTGGACCAGAACTTGGTAGGGCATTTCGATGCAGAATCTAGCTCAGATCGGTAAAAATTGGCCTTGGCCTCTCTGTCCATCTTAGTACAGGCGTTTCTAGCTGTCCTGAAGAGACACCAGTCTTCGTCTGTGTGTGATTTGCAAGCCTTTTTCCAGAGTTGATCTCTTTTTAGTAAGGCAGTCTTGAGGTCCACTGAGAACCAACGACATGTTCTAGCTTTTATACGTGCTTTTACCAGAGCAGCATGGTTATTTAGGGCACTGGTTATAATTTCATGGAAGATGTCGCAGGCATTACTCACCGATTTAGCAAGGTAAAAGCTCTGCCAGTGCAAAGAGTTTTTTAATTCATTGAAGTATGCAAGAGGATCGAAGTTCCGTCTGGACCTTTTAGTGGAAAATTTAGATGTTGGTGAGGGTTTAGCGTCAGTTCTTATACCAGCAATAAAACAGTGGTCACTAACATCAGCTGAAAAAATTCCGGCATGGGAAAAGGAATATGATTTGCTTATGAGAAGGACATCCAATAGGGTGCTGTTCATTGGGTTTTTCTTGTTAATGCAAGTTGGCTCAGTAATAAGTTGTGTGAACCCATGGAAGTCACAGAATTGCTTCAGGGGTAACGAGACCTTAGCCAACCAATCATAATTAAGGTCTCCTAGAATAATTGTTTCAATGGGGACAGAGCCCATAATAGATGACAGATGGGACAGCAGCTGAGGCCCCATGACTGGTGGTCTGTAACAGCCTATGACACGGAAAGCCATTGATGGGGAAAGTTCAACTTTAAGGGACAAACATTCGAATCCACCTGCAACAGAGGTAGAGTCTAGGATGGACACTGACAATTTGTCTTTGACATAGATGACTACTCTGCCTACCCTGGTCTGCCTACCAGCTCTAAATAGGAGGTAGTTAGGATGTTAACCTCTCTATCTGGGGTGGATGCCCGTAGCCAGGATTCAGAGAGCACAAGTACGTCTGGTGCGGTATGAGTAATCCATGCCTGGACTGATGTAAATTTCCTTAAAAGACTGCAAACATTTGTGTGCATAAAGCTGACTCCTTTCAATCTTGTACGGTCGGATGGAGATGAGAGAGCTTTTGTGGGACCAGGGTTGAGTTCAACATTACCTGAACACAAAAGTAGTAGGAACACAATTTTCCTTAGGGCAGTGAGGAGTAGTTTGAAAGCATGAATCTTTCTGCATCTAGTGTAAGTTTGAGTGTCGGGGTCCGGAGTCCAAAGTTTCCCCTTGTGCTGACCTAGGGATGCGTAGCCTATGGTCCATCCAGTATAGCACCAAGACGTGTAGGTTTTGGGTGGGTGGGGTGAGGAGCCACATATTGGTATCAAGGTAGCGGTCCCACCTCGAGGAGATTCCACAAAGTGAGAAGGGTGCGGAGTCATGTGGTGGTAGCATAAGTTGTACGTAGTATTAATATAAAGGCAGTCTAACAGTGGTAGGCATGACTATGTTGGGGTCAATTCTGCTTGAATGGTCTGTCACGTGGGGCACCATACATAAGCAGGTAAGTAATTGAAACCACACAAGGACTGCTATGATTGCCCAATGTGTTAACAGGGTGCGAGTTGCACCAAGACTCACTAGCTAGGTTCTATAAGTCTCAAGGATCACTGCTCCGTGTTAGACTAGCTAAAAGAGACAAATAGAAAGCCTGGCTGAAATCCAGGTAGCCACGTTCACCACTCTGCCCTGATCCAACTCCTTGGTCACCCAGTTAAATAAATCTTTCAGATTTGTTTGACATGACCACCCACCTGTGAATCCATGCTGCACTGGATCCTGTAACCCGTTGGATTCAAGATATTCCACAATCCTTTTCTTTAGCAGTGTTTCCATTAACTTACCTACCACCAATGTCAGGCTGACAGGCCTATAATGCCCACCTGTTCCCTGCTACAACTTTTGTGAAGTGGGACTATATCTGCCCTCCAGGACCACTCAGGTCTCCAGTGATCTGTTAAATCGGTCTGTCAGAGGCGTACCTAGCACCTCCAACAGCTCCCTCAGCACCCTTGGATGCTTGCTGATAGGGCTGGAGGGCATTGCATCAGCCAATCAGGAGTGCACATCAAAGTTAGGAGCTACAGGGGATTATGGACTACAGGTGGGCCTAATTAATTTGGGTGCCCACTGATCTTCCAATATGCCCTGCCCTGTGTCGTACCTCCAGGACTGCCTGCCCTGATTGACAGTGGCTGTTGATAAATCAGAGTTAACACTGCCCTATGATATGCAGGATGCTGGGCTACATTCAGGCTGATTTGAGATGGAGCTTGTCAGATTAGAACTGCTGTCTGGAACAGACCTGAGCTCTTCTGTAACAGACTGCATATCTGCGGATGATGAACTATGGGTAGAGGCAATATTCACTTTTGGAGACAAGGAGACATTCTCATGCTAGTCAGCATGTTGTCAGTGTTGAACATTGACAGCACAGAGAGGGAAAGAGAATGAAGTGCTGCGGGGTCTGCAGTGGGTACCATAGCCAGTGCCAGGCTGCTACCCCTGGAGGGTTCAGAGACCCAGACATGTGGCTTGCTGTGGACATGTAGCAGCTTAATCAACCAGTGGATAGCCAAACCACTACTTGCATTGTTCCTGCAGACATCCAGGAGATACGGAAAAGCAGGAGAACAGGGAGACCATTGGATGGTGTCAGACTGCTGAGAGCTGTGCTTCAGAGCCCTACATCAGGAGTGAAGGCCTTTTGTGTGACAGAACCATGAGTCAGGTCATGGCTCAGCTCTGCACCCAGGAACTCAGTGTAAAATAGATGGGAATTGTTCTATGCATCGGGCCCAGAGTCTATAAATACCAATTATTGAGGTAGAAGCCATTTTGTAATTACATTACATTACATTTAGATTTTGGTGTTTCATTTATTAGTGTCACAGTTTAATTTAATGTGTACCACTGCCAGCCAACCAGATGCAGCTTCTATGGTCCTACACTATTTCAGCAATTGGGTGCCCACTACCCAGTAACTATAGTGGAGCTCCCTAGTGTATAAAAAGGGGAAACTGTGTGGGTACCAGCTAGAAGAGTGCAGCACCTCCAGTGTAAGAGATCGAGCATGAATCACCTTGCTATGCACTGGAGGAGGGGGGGCTGAGTGGCAGAGCTGTGCCTAGTTAGCCCTTGTTAGTGACAACCCAAGAAAAGGTTTATTGTGGCTGCCACTATCACAGATCTGGGATCACTACACCTCACCACAAACACAAAAATACAACTTTCTGAAGGTGCATATAACAGTTCGCTATGTACACCCGTCACTGTTTTTTTTATTTTATTCACTTGTTTCTGCATGAGTGTCGTTTAGAATGTCCTGTAGCAGCTAAAGGGGAAAAGCTGGCATGCCTGGGGGAACTCAAGATTCTTACTAGAGCAACCCCCTTGCTTTGATGGTAGTTTAATATCTGTGCTGTCCTGTATCACAGCAGAATACCCCGGACAATTTATGGGAAAGCTTAGAAAGTATCTTCTCATCTCAAAGCAGCTGGAAGCTAAACCAAACATTCCTGTTGGACTCGACAAGACTTGGAACAGAAAGCAGATGTCTTTGTATATACAGTGTCCGAAGTCCAGATCAAGCCACTGTTTATGGACCCAGCCCTCAAGACACAAAGAATGTTGAATCTATGATGTCAGAGTCACATACTAGATGATGTGCAATGGTGTAGGGGGGCAGCTGGAGGATCTTAAGTCTGGCAGAGCCTGAAAGAGTCAGGTTTGGAACTACGAACAAGCTACCATCTAATGGTTTGAGTCTGCTCTGATTCTCCAAAGTGTCTTGTATGCTAACCCATTCTCTTGTTTGGTAAGCAATTCTACCTTGCGAGTGAGAGAGAGAGAGAGAGAAAGAGAGAGAGGTTTTTCTGTTTGTATCCTACTGTTCAGAATAATTTTCTTTTAATTCTGTAGCATTACTGTTGTAGTACATGTGTAAATACCTAGAAGAATTAAAGCCTTACCTTTTATATACTTCTGCCTGGTGGATACTGTCATCCATTCTGGTCAAGACTCCCCCCTTCCAGCCCTCCTCAGGACTGTAGCTCTCCACCACTGCCTCCACTCAAACAGCGCCCCTCTCTAACCATTCCCTGGGTAACCACTAACATGGGAACCACAACATTGTCGACAGCAGCCGCTACACTGTGGAATCGACTGCCTGCTGAACTCCACTCCACTGACATACACAGTGGGTTTAAGTCCTGACTTAAACTTTGGCTCCTTGCAAATTCCACCTGCCACTGTTTTCCTGGGTAGTCTACCTTGCCTGACTGCTCACTCCCTTCTGTATCTTGTGCCTCCTTAATCTCCCCTGCTTGTTATCCTACTGTTCTCAGCCATATGTATTTATGTATATATTATGTACTATGTATACCTGACCCATGCATATTCTATACCTTTATCCTGTGTGCTATTATGTACTCTACTTTTAACCCTGTGCCATCGTAAGTGGCCTGGGCCGTGCCTGAAAATGGTCCCTGGGATCAGTGTACCTACCCAATTATCAAATTAATAAATAAATATACTTCATGTTTATGTGACTGAGTCCTTTAAAGTACAGCTAACTGATTTATATTTGACACAAAACTGTATTTCTGTCTCTGAAAAGAAGGCTGCTGTTACCATAATTAGTTTCTACAGTAAGGACAAAGAGTTAAGGCAGCCACCTGACCGACTAGCGAAGCCCCAGACATAAATTACATGAACGAAACAAGCAAAAATGCCCTGTTAAGACTACTCTACTGCATATAAAAACCACAACTTTGGTAATCTGATTCAGAATTAAAAAATGTATTATTAAAAAATCTAGGAAGCAGCACTCATCCAACCACACCATCGTTTCAAGCATATCACAAGCTCTTTTTCCAAGGCATTAAAGCAATGCCTTGAAAAAGAGCATGTGATACATTTGAAATGTTGGCATGGTTGGGTGAGTTCTGCTTCCTAGACTTTTTAAATAATAAATGATTTTATTCTGAATCCAGCAACCAAAGTAGTGTTTTTTTATATTCGGTAGCCTTAGCATGGCCTTTATGCATATTTCTACAGTGCAGGGTTCTCAGCTGTGACAGAGAGCAGTGGTTTGTTGCCCTTGAGCAAGGAACACTGTACTGTGTAAGCAATGACTCTGGAGGGACTCAAACTTAGAGACACCCTAACAGAGTGTCTATGCTGAGTCGTGACAGCTACCAATTACCCTTGCAGGCATCTGAAGGGTTAATGAAAGCTGGTAACACTGACAGACTGAGTTTGGGAAAGACCAGTTTGCCACAGTGCAAAAATTTTTTATTACATATGGAATACATTTAAAAATACTGGTACTATGCCGGCCCGGTGGCGCGCAGGGTTGAGGTGCTGGACACCACACCTCACGCTGTGCTGGCGACCCGAGATCGGGAATGGACTCGAGTCGTCGGGGGCTGGTCGGGGGGAGGGAGGATCGAGCATCCCAGCAGACGCTCTCCTCCTCGGGGTGGGAGGCCAGGGGTGCTATATAATGCCTGGCGCCCTGCAGGCGTGGATATATCGGCTTTTGGGGCTGGTGACGGCTTGACGGAGCTGGGAGGGGGACGCTGTCAGACGCTTGAGAGAATGTGCGTCAGCACGTTGCATTTTCTGCACCAGCGTCTCAGGGGTCAGGTAACACAAGGGACTGGAGGAAAAATCCTTCACCTCTCCTAGGTGATGATCTCTCCTGCAGCAAGTGTGCCACCAGCGACAAGCATCAGGGCAGACTCCGCTGTGCCAGGCCCTCTCCCTGAGAGCATTTCAAGGGGAAGAGGTAAGGGGAGAGCCTCTCCTTGCCCCATCTGGGGGATAATCCGGGCCATCAAGGACATGGGGGGGGTTGAGCTGAGGGCACTCTAGGGGCGCTGAGAGCTCTGATTGAGTGGAGAGATGAGGGTAGAAAGTAGGAGTTGGGGGATAAAAAGAAAGTAATAAAAAAATACTGGTACTTGTATAGTAGTAGTGGTGGGGTACAAAACATGCCAACATGTCATACATGCGTTCGCTTGTAGTGCTTTGGCTGAGCCTGCAAAGGTCAACTGAAGACAGGCCATACTGCAACATCTAACTCATTTCCACTAATCCCGTTTCCCTCTTTCTTTAGGGTATATCCCTGAATAAAGTGGATTTGTATTAAGTCATTACTCATTATTGTCTACAAGTTTAAGTATATGCTAGTTAAAATTTGTCATGAGGCAGTATAGCACAGTGGTTAAGGCTCTGAGCTGCAAATCTGGAGATCTGGGTTTGAATCCCACAGCCCCACTTGCATACTGTGTGACCCTGAGCAAGTCACTTAACTTCCCTGTGCTCCCAGGTTGCACCTGTAAACAAGCTTTCAGCTTAGTGTGTCTCACCTGGTTGAAGGGGGGGTGGAGTATATGCTGGTTGGGGGGTGGGGGGACTTCTTACCATTGTTTGGGGCCTGTGGAAAGGATGAACACAGTGGGGAGGTACTATGGGTTTATATTGACCAGTTACTAGGCTTACTTAAATCTTTCTCTGGGTGGAGGCACTGCACACTCTACTATTAGGGTAGCTCCCCCCCCCCACTTATTAAGGAGATGATTAACCCGAGAAACACTGTGACATCTCTGCCGACCTGGTGGCATTGTAAGGTAATTCTAATAGTGTCATGTGGCTCAGTAAGTAACATGTTTGCCTCTGTGGATGAAAGAGTAAAGGTCCTGGGTTCTAAACCCAAACCAGGTATTTGAGGTAATACCAATAGCTGACACTTTGAGGTGCTGTCCTTCAGACGAGATATTAAACTGAGGTCCATCTCTGGTCACTGTCCAAGTACAAGTGGAAGATTCCATGGCATTTATGAATGAAGACTAAGGGAATTTATTATGCAAAATCGAAACTATATACAACAATCAGCACCCACAAAAGCACAAATGTAAGCAGTCAAGCTAATAAGGGAATAAAGAAAATAGTATATATACCCCCAGTTTACATATAATAGAAACAAAAATAAATCAATCAATGAAACAAACAAAGGACTACCGTAAAGAAACAACAACAAAATTAATTAGTATATGCCATCACAGAAAAATCCAGGAAACATTCCTCCATAATTTCGACTTGATAAATTCTGGCCCTGTCTTTCAGTCCTGATGAAAAAAAAAAACAATCAGAGCTGTTATAATTCAGTTCCCAACTTCCTCTACCCTAATGGTTTTCTAATAAATTGCCAGTTGGCATCTGCCTTGCCACATAAAAAAAATGATTATTGCAAACCACGCCATTAATGTATTATAATCCTCCCACCCACTGCCCCTGCTCACACCTCCCCTCTCTCATGTGCTGCCCCTTTCTCCCTCTCCTTGCATATTCTTTTGCACTCCTGCATCTTGCTGCTTCCCTGTTTCTTCTAGTTGCTTCACCCCTATTGACGCTACCTTTTTATTGTTATTTATTTATTTAAACTTTCCTATATCTATATATTGTCATCTGACTTGCATGCGTCTGCCTTTATTTCTCCCAGCTCTACTTGCCTCCCTTAGGCTATTCCTGAATTACTGTAATTTATGCTTTGATGTGATTATCGTACCACAGTCATCTGTAACTACTGCTTTTGTGCCTTGTATGCATGGCAGCATCTGTATCTACTGCTTACATGCCTTGTACATATCCCGTTCTCTGCTGCTACCATTTTTTTTGTTAAGTGATTTGTAACTTTATTTATGTGCTTTTTTTAATTTTATAGTTGGAACTATTGTAAAAGTGTCATTATACACTTCTCTTCTGCTGTTATCATTGTATTTTCTCCCATTGTACCATCTCTCTGGTCACCCCTAAAAAAGGGACATTTTGTCTTAGCGGGCTTACCCGGTTACTAAAATTCAAATAAAAATGAATCTTTGTTCCAGCCTGGTGAAAGTAATCTAAACAGCAGCTCCTCGTAAGTAAAAGATGAGAATGAAGCCTCTCTCCACTGAATACTAGCATGTGCCCGCAAGTCCTTGGCCATGAGCATTCAATAAAAGGGTGTTCTTGGGTCTCCAGATGTTTGTTACAATGTTCCCTGGAAGACAACCGCTTCTCTAAACTTTTTTATTATTCTTAATTTGTACAGTAATTTCCCATGCAAGGAAAGACATAGGACATCCCACATTCCAGCAGGAATCCTCTTAGTTAAGACAGCTAAAATTATTTGATAGTGGGACCAAGGACAAGTGCCAAATTGTGAAGTCACTGAACATGACTCACTTTAAATACAGGAATGCAAAACCTTCCTGGGCTTATCCAGCAAAAATGAAAATGTAATATTCCAATTTTTTAAGTTTCTTCAAACTAGTGTAGCCTTTAAAAATTCTGGAAGAACAAGGTCACTTTTACAAACCCTATTCCACTGTGGGTCTTTACTTTCCATTTTGAAAAAGAAAAAGGGTCGATCAAGAAGCTAAGGTATTACCCCCAACCCCTTTTTATTCTTCATTAATGAGCTAACATTTGCAGAAAAAAATATGCTATAAAAAAACTACAGGATTTATCATTGCAACACCCCCTTTTGCAACTGCCAAATATATAATACTTCTCTATAGGATTTAGCCTGCTACCCCAAAAAAGTTGAAAAAAACAGGCTATATTGCTTCACCTCCATATATACTGAAAGGGGGTACACATAACTAAAATACAAAAATACAGGTAGCAAAAAGGTTTTAACATAATTAACTCTTTTCTTTTTTGTAGTTAATTGTTTCCATTTGCCAATTTTACCTTTGGCCTCCTGGTAGTTCCTCTCCCAATTATGGGGTTCCATCATCTTGACTACCAAACCATATTCCTAAATGTCTAACAGGACTTGGAACTAAGGAGACATTAGCTACTGTCTGCGTCTGATCTTGATGATTTAATGACACCCCACATATTTTGTCTGATTTAACTTTGAGTCTGTGCAGTTTGCAAAAAGCTTCAATTCGGACATTACTTCTCACCCTGATTGTTCTGAATCTGGAAGTAAACAGAGATCATGTGTGCATGCCAATATCTTACTCAGTGTCACACCCTGCATAAGCTCAATGCCTCCTATAGTTCTGTTTTGATTTATTTTCTGAAGTAAAGGATCTATTCCTATAATATGCAAGAGGGAACATAAAGAACACCCTTGCTGGACTCTTTTTGAAACTCAGATTCTATCACCCATCTGTCCATTAACATTTGGAATCACAATGGCTTTACTACAACACATTTTTATGTTGTCTTGCGCACGCGCAAGTAACATATTGAGGTAGCTTGGGATAGCAGGCTTTGGAGCTGCGGTTGTGTTGTGGCCAGTGGTGCCACTGCTTTTTCGGGCTGGGCTCTGTGACAAGAATTAGATTGCATGTTGTCTTTGACAGCAGTGCAAAAGGGTGTCACCAACTTGAAACGATTAGGCGCTGCAATGAGGGAGCAATCCCTCATTGCAGGGCATGCCTTCCCTAGTGTAACATTTCAATAAAAGATGGCAGTGGCTGTCGCCACCCACCTCTCACATCCCCCAACAAGCCGATGTCTGGGGTGCCCAATCCCCCTGTCAGCATGCCCCCTTCACAGTTAAATTTGCCAATGGGGGAGCCCAATCCCCATCAGAAAAATTATCACCTATTAATGTAATTTGTATGCCGAGTGGGTGACCAATCCCCCTTGGCATCATGCTCCCCCAAACAGAGACATGGTTCTGTGCCGATGGGGGGCCCAATCTGGATCAGCTTCAGTCCCCCTCCACAAAAATGCAGGTGGTACACTGGGACACCACCCCAGTGTGCCAAAACACACCTGCAAAAAAAGAAAACTGACCCACATTGTCTGTAGGTATTTTTCCCCCTGAAAAATGAGAAAACAGGCCCTTGACATGTCCAGTGCCCCTTCCCCAACCCATGCCCACCCTCTGTGCACCCCACCTCCCACCCCCTCACCCCATTCTCACCTCTGGAGCCTGGTGCGACAGTCTTCAGTGGACCAGAAACACATTTGCACTCTTCAGAGCTGACCGCAAACTGAAGAAATGCCATTAAGCTGTATAGTGGATTAAATGGTTTTCTTTCAACATAGGTGGTATCTCAGCCATTTTTATGACTTTTGGCACCAGATTTTCAATATGGGGTTCTTGGGACACCACCTCATGAATTCAGTCACTGTCATCTCGTTATTCGGTCTTGAAAGGTGATTTTTAAATTAATTTTTTTGCAGTTGTTTAATCAGGAGTGGCACACTAAGCTGATAGCTTCTTTGCAGGTGAGACCTGGGAGCACAGGGAAGTTAAGTGACTTGCTCATGGTCACACAGTATGCGTGTGGGGGCTGTGGGACTCAAACGCAGGTCTCTAGATTTGTAGCTCAGAGCCTTAGACCACTGCACTATACTGCCTCCCATTTCGTGGTCACTGCGCAGAATCACCTTTTGGGACTGATTAATGAAACAGCATTGTCACTGATCATGAGGTGGTCTCCCAAAAAGCTTATGTTGCAAATTTGGTGAAACAATTCCAAAAAATGACTGTGTTACCAGTGTGTGTTGCGCAGTTTGTATGCACGCTCATAACTTCAAGAATTTTTAATATTTTTACTCCAGGGTCGCAACATTGCCATTTTTTCATGCCTCCTTATGAACAGATCAGTTGTCATTTTCCACATCCTGCCTGAAATGTGTTTTCGCACATCCAGCGCAACGGCACAGTTGCTTTAGGAAAACAATGTTTGGGGACAGATTAAGTAAAAAACAGTGACACAGTTCATGAGCAGTGGTCCCAAAATACCTTTGTTGAAAATTTGGTGACAAAATTCCACAAAATTACTATGTTACGAGCTTGCATTGCGCAGTGTCCACGCACAATCGTAACTCCGAGACTTTAATATTTTCACTCCAGATTTTCAACATTGCCATTTTTGCACACCTCCTTATGATCAGTACAGCTGTCATTTTCCACATTATGCCTGAAATGCGGTTTTGCATGTCTGGCGCACAATGGTGTGGTCGCTGTGGGAAATCAACGTTTGGGACAGAGTAAGAAAATCATAGTGCCACTGTTCATGAGCAGAGGTCCAAAACTGCCTATGTTAAAAAACTGGTGAAAGAATTCCAAAAATTGACTGTTATCAGTGTGCATTGCACAGTTTTTATGCACCCTTGTAACTTTGAGACTTTTTAATATTTTCACTACAGATTTTCAACATTGCCATCTCTTCACACCTCCGTATGAATGGTGCAGCTGTCATTTTTCACATCCTGCTCGAACAGTGTTTTCGCACGTGTGGTGCAGAATGGCGTGGTCACTGTGGGAAATCAACATTTGGGACAGATTAACAAAATCACAGCGCCACTATTCATGAGCAGAGGTCCCAAATGCTTTCATGAGGTGGAGTCACAAAAAGGCCATGTTGAAAATTTGGAGTGCAAATAAAAACAAACGCCTGGGGAGTTAGGGTTTCTAACCATAACGTCCCACCCTCTACAGACTTACAGGTGTTAGGGGTGTGCCTTTGGATTGCCAGCTGTAATGCTCATGCCATTCCACCCCCACCCCCACCCTGCAGCCACTGACAGGCATCGAGGTGTGCCTTGGACTCTTCAGCCCCGAAGTTCACCCCATTCTCTATACTACACCCATCTCAACATACTTTCTTATGGAATGGGGTGGACTTAAGGCTGGATAATCCCAAGGCACAACGCAACACTTTATTTATTTATTTATCAAGTCTAGGATTACAAATACCTTTGAGCCATGCCTCTTTTACAAAGGTTTCACATCACAGAAATACAAATTATGGGGAACATCAAGACAGGCATTACAACAATGTGGACATTGCAAACAGAGTACAGATTAATACAGTTCAAGGGAAGCATTGTAACAAGGCAGCCAGCGGCATTTGTCAGAGAAAATAGACAACAGATAAGTGCCAGAGTCATAGGGAGAGGGAAGAGGGTGGGGGGGAGGAATGTAGGAAGGGTGGCAAGAGGGTGAAAAGTGCAGCACTGAGTTGACACTTGTCAGAGTCTGCAGGGTAGGGTGAGGTGAAATGGCATGAGCGTTGTGACCGACGACCCAAAGGCACACCTCAATACCTGTTAGTCTCTGCAGGGTGGGGGGAGTTGACTTCGGTTCCATACTTCACTGCCATTCCTATTATACATCTCTCTAACTCCTGCTCTACCAATGCCAACACCAGCAAGAAAACATTCGGCATTGACAAATGCTTGTTATCAGTGAGATAAAGATATCTGGGAATCAACAATGCTTAAGAACTGAGAAAAAAACAAGTATGTGAAATTCAGTCAAACACTGTCTTGAGCCAGAGGAAGAAGTCAACCCTCCATTTGACCTCTAAATTGGCTTCAGAAATTTCCCACAAAACGAATAAGTGATCCTAAATGTTTATGGCTGCATGGGTGGAGCCCTGTAGGTGTTTTGGGACTACTGTAGGAGAGAACCGGGGCTGTGTTTGGAAATCATCCCTGTCTTCTCTTACAGTGATGTGGTGTATTGTCCACACCATTCAGATCAT
The DNA here is from genome assembly GCA_016271365.2 of Neoceratodus forsteri. Taxonomy (NCBI): domain Eukaryota; kingdom Metazoa; phylum Chordata; order Ceratodontiformes; family Ceratodontidae; genus Neoceratodus; species Neoceratodus forsteri. Next base: position 1,188,041,587 of record CM057451.1, on the reverse strand, counting down.
AGGTGGTGTCACGTCCTCCCCTTCTCTCCATGGACGGAGCTCCCATCCACAGAGCTGGGCTCGGCCCCCTCCCCTGGCGCACTGCTTTTTTTTTTTCCTTCAAACCAGTTGAGCAAGAAGTCAAGGGGGGACAAATTATAGCCCCTGACACAACTGGGCAGGCAACTCATACATAGAGCTGCATACCTGTGTAGCTTTTTCAGCCAGAAAGTACTATTTTCTGCCCACTGTATTTTAAAATATTTAACTTGCAAAGCTCGGCTCTTACCTTCCTGGTACAAGACCAGCAGCTGACTGAGCGCTGCAGCCCCACCACAAAAAGTAGCATAATTATGTGGTATGGTCTGTGACAGGGCTACAGGCAGTCTATGAAGAATTTAATGTATCGGTGGTGGGGTTGCTTGAACGTATTAAGAATATAAATACTGGAGTATATATACCAGTGATTATACTCATAATACGTTTAGGCAACCCCATCCCCCAATTACATTCAATTCTTCATAGACAAGTACAGGTCCGCCACTAGGTACTGGGTGTAAACATCTCTTACTGTTACTCTGCCATTCCAGTTGTGTATACCCAAACAAGGTGCTGAGCCTGAAGTTAAATAGCAGGGATATTCTGCTTTCTTTGCCTTTTGCTCACCTCCACGTCCTCCACTCATTTGCACAGTACTTCAGTTTACATAGAATAGCATGGAGTTTGCGTAAACTAGATCACTTATTAACAAATATGAACCATAATCAAACATATTATCAGAGTTTATATTTATTTTCACGCATATTTTTATTGGAAGTTTTGTACATCTTTGGGGTAGTTTTAATAAGTAGGGGAGATGGGGTAGAGTGCGTCCTGCATGGCAGAGTGCTAGAGTAAATACTGAGGATTTGACATATAATATAACATAATAAAACACAGTGATGGATATCACGTTTTAATATCTCCCCTATACATCTGGTAGATTTAATAGTGCATGAACGGATAGGAAATAAATAAGGGAATCTCTCTAGTTTTACTTTACTATAAATAAACCATAATGGCGACGACGGGATGGTGTTCTCCCCCCACCCCCCACCATCCAAATCTCTAATAATATAAGGGAAGTTATGAGGGTTCTCAGGCAACATGGAAGGGGAATTTAAAGGCAAGGGTGATGTCCTGATTTTTTCACTTGTAATAAAGTAGGGGAGTGTTAAATAAAGTCAAATTGTTATCTATAATAATAACAGAGAATCACTGAATGAAAAAAGCATGAAGTCAAATTGCTTTAGTACTAGCCTTTGAGATTTCATTTTTTTTCTGCCCCTTTCTTTCATTATATGGTTATGCCCCCATCTATCTGAGTCACTAGATACCACCTTGCATTTAAATACATGGTTTGGATTACATAAAAACGCTGGTATTAAGAGGGTCCCACTGCAACTGTAATTATATTTATGTCTCCAGTTTGTCTGAAATACAGTAATGGATTTCACTGTACTGTTGAAATATAATGGAATAAGAAGCCTTTTGAATTTTATAACTGAAGGACTGAATAATAATGTGAATGCATGGAATGTTCCTCCCAAGGGTAACCAACCCATAATTTGGTGGTATTGAAACACAATAAACTTTGATTCCTTAAACTGGGACTACCTTCATCAAGTTTTATCTTATTTCGGTCTTTCTCATACCTTTTGCTCCTGGATCAAGCTATTATATAACTCCCCTGTTGCTAAAGTACTTACTAATTCCACCCTTTCCTCTTACTTTCATTTAGCAAGGGGAACTAGACAAGGCTGTCCCCTGTCGCCTTCCCTGTTTATTTTAGCCATGGAGCCCCTGACTGCTTGTTTATGTCAATCTACTGGCATTATGGGTATACCTGTGAGCAATTCAAGATATGTTTCTCTCTCCTATGCGGATGACCTCTAAATCTTACTCAAAAACCTGAATGAGGCTGGTCCCCTGTTGGTTGATTTGCTTAATAATTTTACTAACATTTCTGGCCTTGCTTTGAATTATGGCAAATGACAAACTATGCCCCTTGTTGACCACTGTAAAGCCTTTATGAACATACCACCTGGATTCTGCTGGTCACCACAGGTATAACATGTCTAGGAATCAAAATTACTAGTAACTTAGGGAAGATATGGGACATTAACTTTAACCCCTTATTTGATAACATCAAAACAATTCTGGACAGATGGAAGCTTCATAGGCCCCGTCCACACTGCACCCAACAGGGCTGAAAATGGTTCCAAACCATTACAGGCTGCAAACATAACAGCGTGTCCACACTACCAGGCAACAGGTGTGAAAATGGTCAGGAACTGGCACAGCCTGTCCACATTGAGATGTGAACAGTGTGTGCACCCAACCCCTGTAATTTGGAGTGCATCCCTTGGTGCACCTGGGGGAGACAGCAGTGAAGACAGAAACCCACTGGAATGAACACCCAGCTGCCAGTCTACACAGGGCACAGTGAGTGCGGTACAACATGCCTCGGTATCCCACAGTGATGTGTGCCCATGTGCACCTGTGGAGGACCAAGGGTGGGCAGCAGGTGAAGGCGTGGAACCATAAGGATGAGAGGCCCCTACAAATGGCATGAAGGCATGCAGTGATGCACCAACACATGCTGGGTACAGGGAACCCGCTGTGTCCCACAGACATGCATGCGGTGCACCACCAGGAAATGGCAAACCAAGGCCCACTGCCACTGGAAGTAAGCTGCGTGCACCAACATACACTGTGCAGCCAGGCCACACATCCAGGACCCCCACACCAGCAACCCATGGATTTGAAAGCCCCACTGTGCCCCACAAAGCAATGTGCGCATGCATGCACACTGCCCAAGCAAACCAGCAACATGGTATGGTGACACAAGACAGCCTTTAATCCAATGCCTCCATGACTTCTGGTGGCAGAAACACAAGCAATCAATGTGCAGTGGCAGCATGGTCATGCAGTGGACCATGTGCATTGCTGTGTAACACCACATATCCCCAAAGCAAAAATGACACTGTCATGTGAACTAACAATGCAATACACAATACCGGGCCACCATATTGGCGGCACCACGCATCATACACCAACCTTACAAAGAAACCTACATGTGGGTCACTGTAATGTCAACTGAAACAATGAAAAACAAAACTATGCACAGGTGGTGCCCTAACCCAGGCACCCGTGTGACCGTGCTGCATTGGAACCCCTGACACAGCATGTTGCAGAGACACCACGCAACAGTGCTTGTGACCCACGAATTGCACTATTCAACTGAGTGCCACAGCTGGCACATACCTCTGTGCCAACATGAACCAGGCACTGTTGTCACTGGGCAGACCCCAGAGGTGTCATCAAGGTGGGGGGGATAACAAACACGGATTCCCATGTGGCAACAGGCAGGACGCACCTGTCAGCCAACCCCTGTATGCTGCATGGGTTATCACAGGGTTGTCCACTGGAACTCATCGCTGTACAGGTCCTGTGTGAAGCTGGGCATGCCTGCTGTGGGATCCAAGGGGGTAGCACTGTGCCGAGCAGTGGCACCATGCATCGGGGGTTGGGGTGCTGTGTGCATGCCAGCGGTGGCTGGCGTGACCCCTGTGGGGTACAGCTGTGCCATGCTGGCACCAGCTGGTGTTGCCTTGGACGTGGGCAGCTGGGTGGTGGAGGCAGTGACACCACCCGTGTACACCGCACCCTGTAGTGGGGGGTCACACCTGCGGGGCACTGGCACAGCCGGGGGATGCATCCTGGTGGAGGCCGCTTGTGCCACGCAGCCTGTGTGTACACCAGCAGTGGATGGGTGGGTGATGGCAGGGTCTGGCATCACACTGTGGTACGCAGTTACCACTGGCATAGTGGCACACCCACGGGGGAACAGACCACAGGGGGATGGGACTGCGGTGGTGTGTGCCATGGGGATGGCACCCGGCCATTGTGGTGGGGCTGCAGGTGGTGGCTGCTGGCATTGCATGGCCAGTAACTGGACCATCTGTGTGAAGAACTGCTCTGTCTGCTCTGCCTCCTGTCTCTGTAAGTGCTCCTCCAATGCCCTCTCCTCCCGTGTCCGCTCCCTCTCCATGTCCATCAGCTCCCTGTGGTGCTCTTGCATCATCCTACGCGTAGGTTCCATCACCACCCCAAGGACCTCTGCCATCCATGCTGCCTTCATCTTCCTCTTCCTGAGGTTCACCAGGGGTGTCTGGCCGCTCTGCCGCTTCGCATGGTGGCCTTCCCCCGCAGTGGAGCCGTCACTGGAAGTTCCTGGCATCACGTCCTGCAGGACCAAGGACACTGGGGAGACTTCCACTGTGTCATTGTCCACCGATGTCCCCTCACCAGGGTCTTGCCCTGGAATGGCAGAACACACCTGTCGCCATAGCACACAGGTGCGTACCCCACCCCTACCCCACTGCCAAACACAGCCCCATGCCCATGTCCCCACTCACCTGTGTGCCTACGCACCTCAGGTGCCACATGCAACCTCACTCGAGTGAACCAGTGCCACCACCCATGCCATGCCTATCACCTTGTGCTGCGTGCCCAGGATACACCCCCACCGGCATGCAATAACCCAGCATACACATTGCACAATGCACCTACCTGTGTCGGGGCACTCCTGCTGCACACCGTCGATGTCTTCATTCCCCAGGTGCTGGCACGCATCCCTGGTGGTGTCCCCATCATCCTCCGTGTCTGGTTCAGGGCTGTCCACCTGTGAGCTCTAGAGGATGAACGCTGGTTTGGTGGTAGGCCGTGTTCCCAGTATGGTATCCAATGTGTCATAGAAGGGGCACACCACATGCGCACCCCCCCCCGAGCGTCTGTTGCTGTCCCTGGTTTTATGGTACTGCACCTTCAGTTGCTTTATCTTATCACGGCACTGCTTTGCCGTCCGCTCCACCCCATTCGCATACAGGTATTCCGAGACCTTCTGGTACACCTTTGTGTTGTGCCTTGCACTGGCTAGCTCTGCCTGCACCTTCTCCTGTGTCCAGAACTCCACCAGGAGTTTTGTGGCCTCATCCGACCAGATGGCGCTGCGATCTGACATAGTCCTGCAGGTGGGCAGTGTGGTGTGTGGCTGTAGTCACTGTTTGGTACAGTCCTTTCTAACCTCCACCAGTCACAGGCAGTGCTTGGGGGCTGGGGTCACTCTGCAGTGGTACTGTTGTGGTATGCTCTGGCACTGCTGTCCTCTTGGGGCTGGTCTTGGGTTTTTGCAGTTGTTGGGGACCCTTCATACCTGTGCCACACAGTGCTGGCATCTGCTGATGGCTTCCTGTTGCTTGTGCCCACTGTTTGCCCTAGGCACCGGTGCTCTTCCCCCCCTCACAGTCCTTGGCCAGCTGCGGCAGGTAACACCCCCTATTGTCACACTTTGCCTCCTGGCTGCACCTCTCTCAGGTGTATGCACCTGGCTGCTCTTGTCTCCCTGCCTCAGACCTTGTGCAGGCACTGCCCTGCACCGTTTCCACCTCGCTGCCCTGGTTACTGTACTTCCGTGCCTTTCTGCCTTCCCAGTGCTTCCTTCTTCTTCTGCCTCCCAAGTGCCCCTCTGAGGTGCACTGCCTGCTGGTCTAGCAGAGGACTGGGGGCTAAACGGTGGTGCATTTAGATGGCAGACTGTAGCGTTACAGCCTTGGAAACGTTTCTGTAACCGTTGTAGAAACCACCTCCTGACAGGTTTCTACAACAGTTCAACGCCTGCTGTAACATTACCGTTGTGAAACGCATCGACATTACTGATGCGGTTTACACCCTCTGTAATGTTACAGAAGGGTTTTCGGACTGCAGTGTGGACAGGGCCTTAGACCCTGGGCACACTACAGAACTGTTTTTGAAAACTGTTTCTAAAACCAGTTTAGCTAAACCATTTCAGTGCAGCCACACTACTCAGTAACCATTTCTGATAACGGTTTAGTGTGGCCACCTTGCTAGTGTTAAACCTGTTCTCCTTGTAACTATTTTGTGTTAAGTCCAACACACAGAACTGTGCTTGCCTGGACACACTGCAGCTAGAACTGTTTTAGTTAACCCATTATAGCTTAAAACGTTTTTACTCCTGGACAGACCTGTGAGTAAAACCATGCTAGTTCCAAAACATTTTTAAAAATGGTTTTAAGACTAGGTATATAGCAGGGTTTAAAAACACTTTTGTTAAAACATTTTAAGGGGCTTGTAGTCTGTCTGCAAACAGTGCTAGGGGGATTTAAACCGTTTTAAGGCACTTAAACCATTTTAAGTTCCCCAGTGTGTCCAAGACCCTAATCTATCTTTCATGAGGAAAATTGCAGCCATTAAGATGTCCGTTTTTCCCAAGATTCTTTACCTCTTTGCCAATATTCCTTTAGTCTTATCATCCTCCTTTTTTGCTAAAATTGATAAATTAATAGGTAACTTTATCTGGGATGGGAAACCACCAAGATTTAACCGCAACAAACTTTGATCACATTGGAAAAAAGGGGGATTCGGACTCTCCCGGTTCAAAGGCTACCTCTGGACTTTACAAATGGCTCAAACCATTAAATGGTTTCAGAAACCCTCCCCTCACTCACCACTATGGGTTGCAATGGAATCCGTATTGTGCCCGGGAGGAGTTCCCACTTCCTTCATTTTTAATCCCATTTCCTCTAAACTAAAATCTCACCCGACTATATCATCCTCTGTTCTTTATTGGAAACTAACCCACAAATTCCTGAAATCCAATCCAACACTCTGGTTTTATGCCCCCTTATGGGGCAATCCACTGCTCACTCCAGAAGATCACCCAATTTTCTGTCGTAGATGGAGAAACAAAGGCATTTTCTTTCTCTGAGATATCCTGGACCAGAATTCACTCACTCTTAGATCATTCTCAGACTTGCAGGTCACATGTAAATGTCCTAAACAGGACTTCTGGAAGCTTTTACAAATTCAGGCAGCTTATAACTCTCTCTCTAGTTTAGTGTATAGGTATACTCATCTAAACCTATACATCTCGCACTGGACTAATTTATCAGTAAAATTAATAGCTCCATTTACAAAGACATTATTGATAATCTACCTGATCAGTCTATACAGGCCAAAAATAAATGGAGTACTCTTCTTAACTACAATATTTCAGACATACAATGAAGTAATTGTTGGCGTAATGTACATAATACCTTTAAAGATGCCAGTAGTTCTTTAATACAAACTAAAATCCTACATCTTTGGTATAGAACCCCCTCTGTGCTTCAACAAATGGGTCTATTAAATAATAATAATTGCTGGCACTGCAATTTGGCCAACGGGGATCTACTTCATATCTTGTGGTCTTGCGCTTCCATTAATAATCTCTTGTATGAAGTCTGTTTACTTGCCTCCAGAGTAACAGGACAAAAACTACCTTTTGACCCCAAGCTATTCCTTCTAGGCATCCTTATCCCCAATAGCTCTCTCCTCTCACATGCACATTTTAGATGGCTAAACATACTTTCTCATCTGATCAAACTACTGATTCTTATGAAATGGAAATCAACTCTGGTGCCTTCTCTTTCAGATGTTCTTCAAAGCCTCTCTCAGTATGCCTTTCTAGACTGATTATCTCATGTTACTCATAACCGACTCACTGTATATGACAGATGTTGGCAGGATTACTTCAAGTACATCGAACCTAGTTCTTCTAGACCCTAATTCTTAAGGATATTTAGCCCTCCTTCTTATTTTGCTCTCAGATTAGGTTTTCTTGAAACTTTTGTGCACAGATTTCTCCTCTTTTTTCCTTTCTTCCCTATTTTCTCCCTCTCTCCTTCCCTTCGTCCTTGCTTTTTTCTCTTTTTTCTTTCCTTGCACACTTTTCTCTTATCTTCACCTCTCTGTTACTGAACATTGTTAATATTACCACATTTATCACTTTTTGCAATTTACTGAATGTCTTGCCATAGCCTGCCCTAGCATGTATTTCTGATCCTATAATACCCTATTGATTGTAACCCTTCTGCTCTCCACTTACATCCTGTCTAGGTTTGTGTTTTATTATCATTACATGTATATAAGGCTTTTCCAATATGTTTACCCTAAATATTGTGTTTTGTTAAGTGTTATTTTATACCTTACATGGAGGATAATCTTCTATCGTATAAGATGTGTGCTTTCTTATATACTCGAATTTCAATAAAAAGATAAAGTGAAACCCAATGAAAATAGTATGAAGTAATAGTTAATCAATTATGAAAATGGATATAAAGCTGGGTGGAGACATGGAAGAAATAGAACGGGTTGGTCTGCAATGTGAAAGCTGGGGCAGAGAGGGGGCAAACATGTAAGAAGTGAGGCAGGGAATGAACAGATACAGTATGTGAAAACTTGGGCAGGGAAGGGGCAGATATGTGAGAGCTGGGGCTTGATGAGACAGAAATATGAGAACTGAGGTACAGAGGAGGCGAGGATGTGAAAACTAGGGCAAGTAGGGTGGCAGCAGATTGTGGAATCAAATAGTGATCATACTGTCCGGGGGCAGGGTGAGAAACATCCTTTATCTAAAATACATGTGACTCCTGTGTGGTATACGTCTTACAATATTTGATGTGTGCTCTGGAACTGCACTGACTATACCCAGTGTGTGTGTCTGCCGTACATCACTAAGCGTGTGATATTTTGCAAATAATTAAATCCAAAAAATATTTTAAATGACCAGAGAGGAAAGCAAAATCTCTTATTCACTTAAAATATCTGTGACTCCTGCATGGTGTGCTTGCTATCTGTGCTGCTGCTGTGCTCTGTTTGACTGCACTGTACCCAGTGTGTGACCGTGTGCCAACCAGCACTAAATGCATGGTGTCTTGTATGGGTGAATGGGTCAGACCCATGAGTGGCTGACTTTTACTTCTAGCAAAGGAGAAGAAACCACAGATAACCTTAGCAGGACTCATGACAAAGTCACACATGATCCTCCCTCCCTCTCTCTCTCTCTCTCTTGCTCTCTCTCTCTCTCCCATTATAATGAACAAATTAATTTGTATTTGCCCACAGTTTCATGACATGTGTTTCACTATTATCTTTTCTATTTGCAACCCAATCAAAACAAGCATTTGTCAATGCCTAATGTTTGCTTGCTGATATTAGCATTGGATGTGCAGGAGTTAGACAGATGCAGAATAGGAGTGGCAGTGAAGTATTGAATTCATGCTAACCCCACCTCCACCCTGCAGAGATGGACAGGCCATTGGTGTGTGCCTCTGGGTCATCAATCATAATGCTCATGGCATTTCACCTCACCCTATCCTGTAGACACCGATAAGTGTTGAGGTGTGCCTTGGGGTGTACAGCTTCACAGTCACCCCATTTCAGAAGAACATATGCTGAAATGGGTGCAGTATAGGAGAATGGGGTGAAGTGTGGGGCTGGAGAGTCCAAGACGCACCTCGATGCCCGTCACTGCCTTCAGGGTGGGGGTGGAATGGATAAGCATTACAACCGGTGATCCAAAGGCACGCCCCTGATGCCTGTCAGTCTGTACAAGGTGGGATGTTATGGTTAGACACCCTAACACCCCGGCCGTTTGTTGATATTTGCACTACAAATTTTCAGCATGGACTTTCTGTGACCCATACCTCATGAAAGCATTTGGAACCTCTTCTCATGAACAGTGGCACTGTGATTCTGTTACTGTGTCCCGAACTTTGAGTTCCCACAGCAACCTGTGCCATTCTGTGCCAGATGTGCAAAAACACAAAATGGGCAGAATGTGAAGAATGACAGCTGTACCATTCATAAGGAGGTGTGAAGAGATGGCAATGTTGAAAATCTGTAGTGAAAATATTAAAAATGCTCGAACTTCTGAGCATACGTGGAAACTGCTGAACACATGCATGTAACACAGTCATTTAGTGGAATTATTTCACCAAATTTTCAACATAGGCATTTTGTGACCTCTGCTCATGAACACTGTCACTCTGATTTTCTTAATCAGTCCCGAACATTGATTTCCCACAGCGACCGCGCCATTGTGCGCCAGATGTGTAAATGCATGTTTCAGGCAGGATATGAAAAATGACAGCTGAACTGTTCATAAGAAGGTGTGAAAAAATGCCAATGTTGAAAATCTGGAGAGAAATTATTACAAATTTGCCAAGTTACAAGGGTGCATGGAAACTGCACAACACACGCTCGTAACACAGTCATTTTATGGACATTTGTCAACAAATTTTCAGCATAGGCATTTCAGGACCTTTGCTCATGAACAGAGTCACTGTGATTTTCTTAATCTGTTCTGAACAATGATTTCCCACTGCAACCACGCTATTGTGAGCCGGAAGTGCGAAAACACATTTCGGCCAGGATATGAAAAAATGACAGCTGTACTGTTCATAAGGAGGCATGAAAAAATGCCAATGTTGAAAATCTGGAGTGAAACTATTACAAATTTGCAAAGTTGCGACGGTGCGTGGAAACTGCACAACGCACACTCATAACAGTTATTTTATGGACTTTTGTCACCAAATTTTCAACATAGGCATTTTAGGACCTCTGCTCATGAACAGTGTCACTGTGATTTTCTTACTCTGTCCCAAACACTGATTTCCCACAGCAACCGCACTATTCTGCACCGGAAGTGCGAAAACACATTTTGTCCAGAATGTGAAAAATGAAAGCTGTACTGTTCATAAGGAGGTGTGGCAAAATGGCAGTGCTGAAAATCTGGAGTGAAAATATTACAAATTCGCGAAGTTATGAGCATGCATAGAAACTGCGCAACGCACGCTCGTAACGCAGTCATTTTTTGGAATTTTTTCACCAAATTTGCAACATAGGCTTTTTGAGAGCCCACCTCATGAACAGTGACATTGTCATTTCTTTAATTGGTCCCAAAAGGTGATTCTGTGCAGTGACTGCAAAATCACCTTTCAGGACTGAATAACGCCATGACAGTGATTGAATTCATGAGAAGGGGTCCCAAGCACCTCATGCTAAAAGTTTGGTGCCAAAAGTAAAAAAAAATGGCTGAGATAGCCACATAAGTTTGAAAAAAAACATTTATGCCATTATATAGCTTACCGGCATTTCTTCATTTTGCGGTCAGTTTTGAAGAGCGTAGACATGTTCCCAGTCCACCGAAGATCGTCACGCCGAGCTCCAGAGGTAAGTATGGGGTGAGAGGGGGGTGTGGGGAAGTGGGGTGCGCAGAGGGTGGGTACGGGTTGGGGGTGGGGGCAAGGGACTTGACAAGGGACCGTTTTCTTTTTTTACAGGATAAAAAAAAAGAGACTACAGGACACTTTTGGCATGCTGGGTGGGCTCCCAGTGTGCCACCTGGGTGTTTGTAGAGGGGTACTGGAGCCGATGGGGATTGGGCACCCCCATCAGCCCTACAGTGTGCTGGGGGAGGGAGAGTGCATGAGCCGAGGGGAATTGGGCAACCCCTTGGCACAGAACAAATGGGGGGGCGCATCATGCCAACGGGGATTGGGCAACCCTATTGGCAAATGAACTTGGGAGGGGGCATGCCAATAGGGGGACTGGGCACCCCTGTCAGCTTTCAGGGGGATTCTGAGGTGGACGGTGACAGCCGCCATGTTAATTGATATATTACACCAGCAAGACACCACCCTGCAATGATGGGTTGCTCCCTCATTGCAGTGGCGGATTCGCTTCAAGTTGGTGGCATGCTGGCTGAACTAGTGTCAGCAGCAGCATGCCGCTGCATTGGGGAAAGCAGGCCAAGCCTGACAATGCAGTGGGGGCATTGGCCGCCACAGTGCTACACCTCCAAAACCTCACTTCTCTCCTAAGCTGTCCCGTAATGTTTCTTGTGCATGTATGCAAGCAAACATAAAAAATAGAGTTCAAGTTCTAAAAAAAATTAGAACTCTAAAATGTTTTCAAAAGTTCTAGACTAAAACCAGAACCCAGAACTTCAGCAGGTTCTGACAACCCAGTTTTGGATACTGATGTATTATTGATCCTTGGGTTCATTACTGTATCAAATGGTAGCCATTTTGGAGGGTATCCAGTGATATACTAACATACTAACATACTAAAATGCCAGCAGAATAGGCCTAATGGTCTTTCATGTCTGCTCGTTTGGTCAGCCCCCACCCTGGGTGCTGACCTTGCTGTCCCCCTTGCCTTCTCTGGCTTCTCCCTTCCCAGTTCCGGATATTCTTGCTGCATTGGATTTTGCTTCCTGAACCCTTCCCCTGTACCTGTCCCACCCCCTCTTGAACCCCTCCACTGTCTCTGCCTCCACCAGCCCCATAGGTAGTGCATTCCATGGCTGTACCACCCTCTCAGTGAAGTAGCACCTCCTCCTTTCTCCCCTGAATTTTCCCCCCTCCAGCTTCCACCCATGCCCTCTAGTGGCCCCTTCCTCCTTCCTTCCTTCAAAGCACCCTCACTGTTCCTCCCCTATTTACCCTCTTCATGTACCTGAAGACCTCTATCATGTCCCCCCGGTCCCTTCTCTCTCTTCCAAAGTGTACATATTTAGCTCTTCGAGCCTCTCCTCATAGGTCCTGTCCCCCAAGCCCCAAATCATTTTGGTTGCCCTCCTCTGACCCTCTCCAGGAGGTTAATGTCCCTCTTTAAGTGTAGCCTCCAAAACTGCACGCAGTACTCAAGTTGGCCTCACCAAGCAGTTATACAAAGGAGTATCACTTCCCTCCTGGAGGTGATCCCCTAGCGATGCATCCCAGCATCCTGTTGGCCTTGACTGCTGCCCTCCTACAAGTCTCAGAGTTGTTCATCTTGACATCCACCACCACCCCAGGTCCCTCTCAGCCATTGAGACTTGTAGTATTCCCCAGGGTGTACACTTGGCCTGGGTTTCTGCCCCAGGTGGAGTACCTTGCATTTCCCTGCATTAAACCTCAGCTTCCACTTTCTAGACCATCTTTCCAGAGCCTCCAGGTCCCCCTGCAGGGCCACCCTCCCCTCCTCCCCATCCACCACTGCCCCCAGTTTCGAGTCATCTGCAAAGAGACTCATCTCACTCCTGATTCCTGTCCTTATGTCAGATACGTAGGCGTTGAACAGAAGGGGCCCAAGGACTGATCCCTGTGGGACCCCACTAATGACCCTCCTTGGGGAAGAGATTATCCCACACACTACGACCCTCTGGGTCCGGTCCTGGAGCCAATTGCCTATCCATCAGATCATCTGGTTTCCCACCCCCATTTCTCCTAGTTTATCCAACAGGCCCACGTGAGGAACAGAGTCAAATGCCTTGCTGAAGTCCAGAAAGAGGACATCCACTGGTCTACCCAGGTCCAAGGCACTTGTCACCCAGTCATAGAACTCCACCAGGTTTGTCTGACACAATTTCCCCGGGATGAATCCATGCTGTCTATCGTCCAGGCACCCTGACTTATCCAGGTCCCCCCCCAGCCTCTCCTTGACAATGCCCTCCATCACCTTGCCCACCACTGATGTCAGGCTGACAGGCCTGTAGTTCCCTGCCAGCTCCCTTGATTCCCCCTTGTGGATAGGAACTACATGCGCCACCTTCCAGTCCTGGGGCACCCACTCTGTCCTCAGAGAGATGGTGAAAAGCTCTGCCAGGGGTTTCGCCAGGACATCTGCAAGTTCCTTCAGCACTCTAGGATGTAATTTATCCGGCCCCGGTGCTTTCTCCGTCTTAAGGGAGCTGAGGGCTTCCCTCACTCTCTCTGCTGTGATTTCCACTTCCAGTACCTCTTCTCCCTGCTTAGCCCTCCCCCCACCTGCCAGTGATGCCCTCCAGACCTGCTGATTGGTAAGGGCCCCCTCCTCATTATCTCTGTCTCCTCCCATGTAGATGCAGCATCCCATTTTCCCTGGTGAAAACTGAGGTGAAGTACTCATTTAGTACCTAGTCTGCTCCTCTGGTCTTGTGCCCATCTCTCCCCTGATTTAATCCTGCTAATCTGCCCTTCACCTTCGTCTTTCCCCAATGTATCTAAAGAACCCTTTTCCCTCTCCTAATTTCCTGGCCAGGTTCTGCTCCTTCCTTGCCTTAACGCCTCACTACTCTAGTGGCCCTTCTAGCCAACAGCTCATACTCCCCTCGATCCCTTTCACTCCTTGAGCACTTGAATCTCTTATAGGCTGCTTCTTTCCCGCACCCCTCCTGGACCTCCTGGTCCACCAACAGGGTTTTGGGCCCTACCGCATTTCGTCTTACTCTTGCACAGGTGCTGGTAGCATCCTGCACCCCTCTCTGATGATTGCCCACCTACTATCAGCGTCCATGTCTGACCTAATCCCATCCAAATGCTCCTTAAGGATCCTTCCCATTTCCTTAAAATCCACCCCCTGAAGTCGGTTACTTCCGTCTTTGTGCAGCCTTCTACCCCTCCTAGGTCCAGGCAGAACCAGACCGTGGCATGGTCACTCCCCACCAATGGGTCCCTTACCTCCAGGCCCCCAATCTGGTCACTGTCTGCCAGGACCACATCCAGTACCCGTGCCTCCCTGGTTGGTTCCCTCACCTGCTGAGTTAGGAACGCATCTTGAAAGACATCCAACAACCTCTGTTCCCTGGTCACAGAGGATGTCATAGTCTCCCAGTCTGTTCCTGGCATGTTTAAGTCCCCCAACACCACCACTGTTCCTCTGCCCAGTCTGCAGTGTCTCCTAACATCTGCCACCAGACTGTCCTCCAGCTCCTTCGCCAGGGCAGGGGGTCTATACACCACTCCTATTTTTACTCTCTTGCCCCCCCTTGTTATCAAGGTGACCCAAATCGCTTCCACGGTTCCCTCCACCTCCTCAACTCCCCCTATGCCAATGCAGTTTTTTACTATCATTGCTACCCCTCCTCCCCTTCCCTCCCCCCTGTCCTTCCTGAACATAGTGTAACCCTCCAGGTTCAGGTCCCAGTCATGTCTTGCAGTGGCCCAAGTCTCAGTGACTGCTGCCACATCCACTGCTCCCTCAGTTAACATCGCCTGGAGCTCAGGCATTGTATTGCCCAAGCTCCTGGCATTTAGCAGGACTACCTTCCACCCTTTCCCTATAGTTTCATTTCCCCTGCTCGTGTTCCCTTGGGGATTCTGTTTTCTCCTGGTCTGCACTTTGCCAGTTGGTCTTTTCCTGCAATCCTCCTGGTCCCCAGTGGGGTGGAGACAGAGTCCCTCCTTTATCGGCATCCCCTTGACTGCCTTTTCTCCCATCCCACCCCCCTTCACAAGTTTAAACCCCACTTTTCACCAATGAACTCCTCCATTTTCAACTTAAGGATTCCCCTCCCCTCCAAATTGAGATGTAGTCTATCTCTAGCATACAGCTCCTTATCCTCCCAGGTCTCCCCCCAATCCCCCATCAACCCATACCCTCTGGCCTCACACCACTCCCTGAGCCACTGGTTTATCTCCCTAATTTTTCTTTTGTGTTCCCCACTAGCCCTTGGCACTGGCAGGATTTCTGAGAAGGAAACTGTGCATCCTATGTCATGACAGACCCTGGCGAGCTCCCTGAATCTTGCCTGTATCTCTAGCTCGCTATTTCCCTCAATGTCATTTGTGCCCAGGTGGACCAGTATGTCTGGGAACCCCACAGTCCTTTGCCAGCTGATATACCTCGTGCTTAGCCCTGTGCACGTTAGTCCAGGGAAGCATCTTGTTCTAACTGGCCAGGCTTCTCCTCCCTATCCCATTTGATACCCTGATCATAGAATCCCCAGCAGGAGCACTCTGACCACTCCTTTCCTCCATCCCCTTCCATGTCCTCATCCTTTCTACCGGCCCTCCACCCAGCTGGCTCCTTGTTCCTCCCCCTATCTGGGTGCCACATGCCACCCGTTCCTTATTTACCCTGACCACTCCCTCCTCCCAATCTTATGCTCTCCTCCTCCTCCTGAGTATCCTTCTGTACCTTGTTAATTCCCCCCTCACTGCTCGCAACTGGTCCTTCTCCCCCATCTGCTAAACTAGCCTGGCTCATCCTCCCTTCCTTCCTGTCTCCATTTAGTTCCTCCTTGCTCATCGTGCTCCCTGGCCTAACCCCTCAGCTCTTTACTGAATCATCCTTGTACTTCTGGTCCTTCTTTACCTTCCTCCCAACTGGTCCTTCTCCTTGCGCTTTCCTCCCTCTTCCCCTGCTCGATTTACTGCTCCCCCATTCTCCTGCATTCCAGGTCCCCGTTCTTCCGCTATCTGCCCCTGCCTCCCGCCCCCACTCCCCCACCCCTTCCGTCTCTAACCACCTCTGTCGTGGCTACATCCCCCCCCATCCTTGAGCAGAAGAAGAGAATTGAAGCGGTTACTGAGTGTAAGGTCTGATCCACCTCCCTGCCTTGCTTCCTTCTGTCCAGCACTGGCTATCCGCCTACTTCCCTGAGAATGTTGTCCCTCCGTCCCCCCTTTGTGAGGGTCCCCAGTTACCTGCCTGCTTCCTTGGTAGTGTCCTTTTGTACCCCCTCTGCCAGGGTCCCTATGTGACCCCTGAGTATTCTCCTGCACTCCTTTCCTATCTCCGCCCCCAGTGCTTGGTGCAACCCTGTGGAGATTTCCAGCCCCCTTCCCCAACCATACCAACCCTTCCCCAGCTTTCTCTCATCCCCGCAACCTCCCTCCCTAAGCTGTGCCAGCTGGTAGCACACTGGGCAACCACCAAACTTCCAAGCCCAGTCCAGTATCATGGCTGCTCCACACCCTGTGCACCCCACCACCCTCCCAAAGATGACGGTCCTAATGATGTGTGGTTCCATCCCCTTTCAAATAGTTTTCCTTGGGTGAGCCACCAGGTTCCCCCTATTCCAAGATACCCCTACTGCCTAATCAGGTCACCCACTAATCCTAGAGACAGTCCCACTGTACACCAGTAACTCTGTTACTAGGTGCAGTACAACACATTATACATGTAAGGAAAATGAACAACTCCCTAAGCTCCTCTCCCAGCCTTTAAATCCAACCCCCAGTGGCTAGAACTACATGAGCTGCACCAGCAGCGTTTCCTCAATTGCAGGGCAGGTCTTCCCTATAAATTTGCAGACTTCTGGGGAGGTAGGGGTGGGGAGGGCGGTCTTGGGCAGACACCTGACAAGAGAGAGGTGTATCAGCCCTGTGTCTCCCCTCCAAGCCCTGCAGCTAAAGAACCATCTCCAAGCAAATCCCACCAAACAGGTTTTAACTCAGAAGAAATAGGCCTCTACCAGTGCAGCCTGTTACAAAGTGAAACATCCACAAAAAGAGCCCCACTTACAGCCACTAAATCAGTTTACAAACATCCAGGATCCCCCAGAACAATACCCTGCTAGCCCCTTAGAAGCAAGAAAGAAAAGAACTAACCTACCAAGTAATATCCACAAGAACCCTGTGAAAACAGCAGCAGCTACTGTCCTGGAACACAACTGATCCTGCCCTCTTCCAGTTCTTTCTGTGCGAGTCAAGTTGAGTAACTCAATTTGAGAGCCTTAATTTGACCACCTGCTAAAAGGGCAAGTGTGAATGCAGAGTGAAAGTCAGAAGAGTGACTGAAAGGAGATATAAACCATGATAGCAAGGTACAGCAGTGGTAGGAGGGAGGTTATGTGGAGCAGGATATGGGATATAATTTGGCCAGGCAGTTCCCAGCTGGCCATTTGGTCTTGTGGAAGTAGTCTATATCTCCAGTACAGCAGAACCCAGGTTTGGACCTTGCTAGGGGTCTGTGTGTGACATTTTGGTTTTTGTGTCTTGGGCACTTAAATTTTTGTTATTCTGATCCTGCACCCCAGGTATCCAGGATGTGGTCCCCCATCCACAGGCTGCCCCCTGAATAGCCCCCTCCCAAAGTTTCCCCTTGTACCCCAGTGGCAGCCCCCCCCGTGTTGATTATATTAAAAAAGGTGGGTGCAGGGGGCAATGGTACTGGAGATACTGGTGCAGATGATCGCTGTTTTTGTATGCGGTGCTGTGCAGCTCGCCATTCTTGTACTCGATGATTTGCACTCGCCAATCTTTCGTTCGCTCACATTTCTTCGCTTATATGACATGAAACCATTTTGAAGCTGTTCAGCTGCCGTTTTCACCATGAGGAAACCTTTCTGTGTGCTATTAATTTTTTAATAACACTCAGCCTGATTCAATATTAAAATTTGCTTGGTATTATGGACATATAGCAGAAAGTCAGTTGCATGTGGCCCTCAAAATATCAAACTCTATTAAATGGCCAAACTTGTGCAGAGGCATAAGAGGTGTAAAAGGAGACCACATTTATTGGTTTAATCAATCTCTGTGGCCGATTTCTCTCCTCCTTTAATTCGTAAAAGCTGCTTATCCCCTTCTTAGAAGTGATAGGGGTCTGCCATTAACCAGCTTTGATCTCCATTTCAAGGGTTGATCCTGAAGGGGTGTCTAGTTGTTTTGAGGGTAAGCATCTTACCTTATACCTTGCCTCTGCAATCAATCTACTGTAGGTAAGCCAAAAGATCTCCGTTAAATGCTCACTGCAGGACCACAGGCAAGTAATGTCTTCCAGTGCTCAAGTCCATCTATTTGCAAACAATACAAGGAGGAACCCACTGGAAATGAGATGCTGTATGTCAACTTGGCTATCCTAAGCAACTAAATTGTGAAATAATTACAATGATTCCTACTGTGGGACAAGGACCCATGATAATAACAAGAAAATAAATAAACTGTAAGAAAACACCATCATAACAAAAACAAAGACACAAAGAAATAAGCAAACAAAAACACCTAACCTTGGAAATGGGTGCTATGATGTGTTTAACTGACATTCACAGATAAAAGAAACATATATAGAGAGGATAATGCCTGAGATTCGGTTGATTACCAAGGTATAAACAACTCAAGTTGTTGCCATGTCGACCATTGTAAACCTTGAGAGCTCAGCTCAAGAGGTTTACGGTCATCATGGCAACCGCGATAGGTGTTTGCACCTTGGTAATCAACCGAACCCCAGGTTTTGTCTTTTATAGTGTCTGGGGTTACCCTGTGGCAAGACAAATATATTCCTTTTTCCTTTGCTTTCATTATTTACAAAGCATGTGCATCCCTTACCTTGCGACAGAAGTGAAGCCGCAAGAATAATCATGTAAAAACTCTTTATTTTCTACGATAAACACTGCTACATCAAAAAGAAAACAGTAACACTCATAACTGTTAACATTTTTTTCTAAACGATAGACCTTTTTCCAACAACCTTAAAGTTCAAACAAATATAGTTCAAAGACGAACGACACAGTTGACCAACCGCGATCATGTGATCAGTGCCTTCGTCTACGTCTTCTATGTCCACTGAGGCCTCAAGGGAGACAGTCAGAGATTGCAGGAGCTTTGTTGCAGCAATAAATAAGGAGCCTAAAGAAAGAGAAAAAAAACACAAATGGTACTTGCTATTGTGATGCCTGAATGATACTGTTCAACTGCTGCTACTGTATGAACGGCATTCTGGCAATAGAGTAATCATATGGTGTTCTATCTTGTAATCACACTGTTCTGATGTACTTAAGCAAGGTTTATCAACAGAACATCAGAGCAGTGTGATTACAAGAAAAACAAGCATTTGTCAATGCCGAATGTTGTCTTGCTGGCATTGGCATTGGTAGTGCAGAAGTTAGAGAGATGCATAATAGGAATGGCAGTAAAGTATTGAACCCCACCTCCACCCTGCAGAGACTGACAGGCATTGGGATGTGCCTTTGGGTCATCGACCATAACACTCATTCCATTTCACCTCATCATACCCTGCAGACACAGACAAGTGTTGCGGTGTGTCTTCGGGTCTTCGGGTCTTCGGGCTTTACACTCACCCCATTCCATAAGGAAATATGCTGAGATGGGTGTGGTATAGAAGAATGGGGTGAACTTTGGGGCCAAAGAGTCCAAGGCACACCTCGATGCCTGACAGTGGCTGCAGGCTGGGGGTGGGGGTGGAATGGTGTGAGCATTACAGCCAAAAATCCCAAGTCACACCCCTGACGCCTGTCAGTCTCTACAGGGCGTGGCGTTACAGTTGGAAACTCTAATGCCCAGGGCGTTTGTTAGTATTTGCCCTCCAAAATTTCAACATGGACTTTTTGTGACCCCACCTCGTGAACAGTGGCACTATCAGTTCGCTAATCGAAAGGTGATTTTGCACAGCCACTGCGCCATTTGGCGCCAAAGGTGTGAAAACACATTTTGGGCAGGATGTGAAAAATTACAGCTGTACTGTTCATGAGAAGGTGTAAAAAAATTTTAATGTTGAAAACCTGGAGTGAAAATATGAAGTCACGAGCGTGCATACAAACTGCGCAACATACACCAGTAACGCAATTATTTTGGGGATTTTTTTAACCAAATTTTCAACATAGACATTTTGGGACCTCCGCTCATGAACAGTGGCACTGTGATTTTGTTACTCTGTCCTGAACATTGATTTCCCACAGAGACCACGCCATTCTGCACCAGATATGTGAAAACACATTTCGGACAGGATGTGAAAAATGACAGCTATACTGCTCATAAGGAGGCATGAAGAAATGGCAATGCTGAAAATCTTGCGTGAAAATATTAAGATTTCTCGAAGGTATGAACATGCGTGGAAACTGCGCAAAGCATGCTCGTAACACAATCATTTTTGGGAATTTTTTCACCAAATTTTCAACATAGGCATTTTGAGAAGTCCGCTTATGAACAGTGTCACTGTGATTTTCTTAATCTGTCCCAAACATTGATTTCCCACAGAGACCACGCTATTGTGCACCTGGGAGCCCACCTCACGAACAGTGGCACTATTGTTTCCTTAATCAGTCCTGAAAGGTGATTTTTTTTTAATTGTTTAACCAGGAGTAGCATACTAAGCTGAAAGCTTGTTTACAGGCGTGACCTGGGAGCACAGGGAAGTTAAGTGACTTGCTCAGGGTCACACAGTATACAAGTGGGGGCTGTGGAACTCAAACCCAAGTCTCCAGATTTCCAGCTCAGAGCCTTAAACCATTGTGCTATACTGCTTCCAAAACACCAAGGGAATGTGTTTTGGCCACTACACCAAACCTGTTTCACATATTCCTGATTCCGCGCAGTGACTGCAAAATCACCTATCAGGACCAAATAATGAAATGACAGTGACTGATTTCATGAAGTGGGGTCCCAAGAACCCCATGTTGAAAATCTGGAGCCAAAAGTCAAAATAATGGGCGAGATATCCACCTAGGTTGAAACCTCCTCCATTGATGCCATTATACAGCTTACCGGCATTTCTTCAGTTCGAGGTCAGCTTTGAATAGTGCAGATGTGTTCCCACTCCACTGACCTACGGAGGTAAATATGGGGTGAGGGGGGCATGTGAGAAGGTGAGGTGCACAGAGGGTGGGTGTGGGTTGGGGGAGGGGTGCCGCTGACAGCTAGGGACCATTTTCCTTGTTTCAGGCACTTTAAAAAAAAAGGAACACTGCAGAGGGTTTTCTTTCTTTACAGGTGTAAGAAAACAAATGTTGCACACACTGGGGTGGACTCCCAGTGTGCCCCATGACTTGAAGGGATGATGTTGGCCACACTGGGGTGGGCTCCCAGTATGGCACACAATGGGGGTGGGGCGTGCCAGGAACATCCCAATGCAGTCGGCTTCTGAACTCCACAGAGGCACACTGGGGTAGGCTCATAGCGTGCCACACAATCTTGGGGGGTATTAAACCTCCCACTGATGATCGCCGAGTAGCCATCCCCCGCACCAATCCATAACAGTAGGCAGTAATGAGTGACAACTCCCTGGTGTCCAGTGAACCCCTCAACCCCCCAGGTAGTCCCCCACCACCCCACTCCCACCCCTACCTCAACTGCTAGTGGATGACCAACACAGCCCTTGTGTAAGCAAAAACTTGCAGTCTTCCAGAGTACAAACCCTTTCAAAGATAAAATTGCATTCTGGGTACATTTTATTGATGACATATTGTGTGTCTGGGATGGTGAGGTCTCAGAAATTCAACATTTTATTGAATGGTTAAACAAGAATGATATTAATATGAATTTCATTCATAGACTGGACCCTGATAAGATTGAATTTCTGGATCTGGAAATTCTGAGACCTTCACATGTACCAGGAGAAATAATTTGCTTAAACAGACAAATACTATGCTCCCTACATCTGAGGATAGGTTCCCTGTGAGCTTTGTCACTGAATTTAACAACTGGGCAGGACAACTGGGTAACTTTGTTTACAAAAATTGGCACTTGCTACATACTGAGCCTGAACTGAGGAAAGCAGTTGGGGAGAAACTAAGAATCACATTCTCCAGGGGAAAGAATTTGAAAGACAAACTTGTACATAGTAGACTAACAATGCCAAATAGAAATACATGGCTGGGTACTAAACCAATATGTAATTTCAGATGCCAGAGATGTAATATATGCAGCCACCACATGGTAGGAACAGTATTCATACATTCTTTGACAGGTTACAAGTATGAGATTAAGGAGTTTATTAATTGTGACACCACCTTTGTAGTCTATGTGTTGTGGTGTGAATGTAACCATATATACATAGGACGTACTACAAGAAATTTAAAAGTTAGAATCCAAGAGCATGTGAGAAACACAATGAATGCAAGGACAGATACACCTGTGGGAGAACACTTTTTGAAAGCACATAACTCTGACCCTAAGGGCATGAAATTTATGGGATTAGAGTGGCAAACACCAATGAAGTTTGGAGGTGATAGAACTAATGAGTTACTTAAGAAAGAAAGTAGGTGTATATACAGACTCAAGTCTGTCAGACCAGATGGTCTTAATGACCAGTGGGATCTGAAACCTTTTTAAAGATGTCCGAAAATAGTTGAAAAAATAATAGAATATTTTCTTCTGTGTGAGAATTTGTGTCCTGTCTTTGATACTCATCCTGTTTTGTTTTGTCATTTCAGAATTTGATGTGAGATGTTATCAGAGTGGATCCCATCAAAATGGTTTCCCTTTTCCCATTTCTGGTCTGAAGTGGAGGGTGATCACAAACATGACATTCATTTGTCTGTACTGTCGCCATTGTTACAAATTTCATCTTCACTTCATTTCATTTTTTGTGTTTTGTCTTGAGCCATTTGTATGTTATTTAGTCACCTCACCTGATATTATTATCGTGTGTTCCACCTCCTTCATCTCATCTGTACCCACCTAGTGTGTTTTATAACTTCTTCCTTTACAGTATATGTTGTACTGAACTAATAAATTTTGGATTTAAGAAAGAAAGGAGGAGATATAAATATACCTAGTTCTTACACTAATTGACAGCTTTGTTTAAACATTTAATTATTTATGTTTTAAAATAATTTACAAAGGGTCAAAAGTGTTATAAAGGTAAAAAACTGGAAGAAATTATAGATAGTCTTGTATAGTAATTTAGGTACACATATATGTTTTAACATATTGTTTCTTTTGGTCTGTATTTACAAACAAAAACATTTTTTCTTGTTAAGCATTTTAGTACACACTTAGTATACATTTTGGAATTAATTGTTTCACCAGAAACATTAGAGTAAGGGAATATATAGAAGACAGAATGGGGTATTGAAAGAGTTAACTGTCCCTTAATTGTGATGTCATCATTGTGATTGTATGTAAGTGTGGTTGTTTGTAAAGTTTGGTTATAACCCCCTTTGAAGGCATAGAGCCGAAGCGCAGGGGTCTGGACTTGCCATTTGGATTAAAATCACTTGCAGTATATTTTTCTGTGTCCTGGAGTGCTCATTACCTTGGCTTTTGTGCTTGGTGATCATGAATGGCAGAGGGGGCACTGCAGTGTACTACAGGGTAGTCTGTTGCTGTGGGTGGGACATTGCAGCTGGGATGCGGGACACGGGCTGCCGGGGGAATTACCTCATACTGCCTCCTTGTGATATGCTGAGCGGCGATATTATGTGCATGCCGATGCTGTTGGCTGCGATGATTTCCTGGCTTTGTGTTGTGCCACGCTGTTTGGGACTCCATGTTACTGGCTGGATCCCATCCAGACGTCTCCACCAGTGGAAAGGACAATGTTGAAATTGTTTTACGTGTGTGCACAACTTTGGTAATTTTCAATAGTTTGACTCCAAATTGTCAACATAGCAATTTTTCACACCATCTCATGAACAGTACAGCTGGCATGTTTCACATTCTGTCCGAAACATGTTTTTGCATCTGCTGCATAGAATGGTGTTTCGACGTAGATCTGAAAATGTTCACCTACTGGTTTTATGAGGTGGATTCATAAGAATACTAAGTTTGGTGGCAAAATATACAAAAACAAAGAATTGATTAAGTAATGCTGTTCACAGGGATGTCTGTTGCACCACTGGGGAACACCCTACCTTATCCAAGATGGCCACCGTGCCTTAGTGCATGTACACAAAGCAGTGCGCACATGCGGAGCACTGCGACCATGTTGGACATGGCAGAGCGGTTGCACTTCATGCTGTAAGTGTCATGACGGACAGGAAACAGTATGGTCGACAGGAATACCGTCGCAGATGGGAGCACCATCACTGCTGTAACTGTATGCATGTGTGTTACGCAATGTACCAACAATATTTCAGACAATTAGACCAGAATGGGTCGTTCCTCGGAGTAGGTGCTTGCAAGTCTAAAAACGATCGGTCACAATGGGCCAGGACGCAACACTCACTGCCAAGGAAAAAGACTGCAACTAGAAACCAGACTTGCTAATATAAATGCTTATTGGATTTATCATTTGGGGGGCATTAGAATGGCCAGGCCTTAATGATGAAATAGAGTTGGCTAGACTTTTATATTGAATTACTTCAGGGGGTCCAGAGTAAATAAATTAAGTAGAGGTTGCCAGACTGTTGCATTATATCACCTGAGTAAATAAACAGAACGTTGATAAAAGCATCAAAAAGAATTATCTGAATACAGAATGGTGCATAGTATATTTTTTTACTCTAAAGGGACCCCCGACTCCTTATTAGTCCGTGTGATTCCAAGCCTGGACCCTAGAGTTTACATAAGCATAAAGTGCAAAGAAACAATTCATAACAGTGGTGTGGAATGTATTAAATATTTACTACTTTATTAATTCATTATATTAAATAATTTATTTAAAATATGTATATATACTGATGAACATGGGAATCATCTCAATAGTAAATGGTAGTATGATTAAATACTGATGTAACTGAAGTTGGCATTTCCACATATTAAATTATTAACTAGTAGTGTGGTATACAAGTAGGACACTTTGTGGTGCACTACTTCTTGGCAAAGCACCCGTAATGGGTGTGAAACTTTGGGATACTGGTGGGCCTCCCTGAGCTACACCTTCTTCATGCCTGTGTTTGTTTCACAGTAAAGGTGAAATATTGTAAATAGACTGGTGAGTTTGCAGTCTTTTTCTTTGGCAGTGAGTGCTGTGTCCTGGCCTGTTACATAGATACATAGACACTGTCAGCAGATAAGAGTCTATGGCCCACCCACTCCGCCCATTTGAGCTTGTAAGTTCACTTTGTGTTTTTCTAGGTCTGTTGCCCCTTACCCCTGACCTCCAGAATTCCCTTAGGTCTATCCCATGCGTTCTTACTATGACCAATTCAGACAATTTTTTTCAGTGGTGGGATCTGCCTCTCCCACCCCCCATAAATAAATATAATCAACTCTGAGGTTGCACAATATTGAAGAAAAAAAATGAAAGAAGCAGGCATTTAGTGTGCAGGGGCGCCGTCAGAGATTTTACTCATTCAGTCTTAGGTAACATTCACATGAACACAGTTAAAGGCTGTGGGAATTGAACTCCTGTTAGTAAGGATGTATTATTTCACTCATAATTCACTACCCTAACCACTATGCTAAACAGGCAGAGCTGCTGAAACAGGGTCTACCTCTCTGCTTTCTAGTTTCAGATGGTATGTGGTAATCCGAGCAGCGCACAAGTAATCCTGGGTGGTATTCTCAAGAGGCATGAGACTCTTGACTGCCTTGCCACTTCCTTTCCAAGGTGTCCACCATGACATCTGCAGCATAAAGTGCAAGCGGGCCAACATAGCGCACTTCTGTGCCATGTGCTCCAGCTTCGGATCAGCGTTTAACCAACAGCTCTATGCAGCTGCATTAGCTCTGATCAGATTTTGTTCTTTGAGGAATGGCATGTAACTGTGATGGATCAATTATACAATCTAATATCGAACTCAATCTTATACCCAAAATTTTTGACAAGATCATGAAATCTACATCTAAAAGACTAATTTGCCTCCAATTACATAATTCATTTTTAGGGCCTTTCATATGAATAAATACTTCAACAACCTAATATAAACTGTGCGGTAAAGTACTTAAACAAAGATATTCATTAAATAAATCTTCTAAGCCTTGAGCAATGTAATCAATTATTGTCTTATAAAGTTCTACACACAGCCCATCTTTTCAGGAGCTGTCCCTGAGGGAAGAAACATCACGGATTGTTTCACTTCTGTAGGCATAACTGG
Source organism: Neoceratodus forsteri (assembly GCA_016271365.2). Taxonomy (NCBI): domain Eukaryota; kingdom Metazoa; phylum Chordata; order Ceratodontiformes; family Ceratodontidae; genus Neoceratodus; species Neoceratodus forsteri. Next base: position 1,188,015,261 of record CM057451.1, on the reverse strand, counting down.
CTTAATTAAGGCCTCCCTTAACCCTGAATCTAAAGTGGGACACTGTAACCATAACTCCTTCTGCCTGTCAGAATTTTTCTAGGTTTTCAGAAAAAAAGTTTAGACCTATTTTTTAACAACCTGAACCATTCCCTGTTGTTCAGAGACAAGTTTCCCATTAGAATCTAATAATTCAGTAAAACAGCTTTTATTAGCTTGCTGGGAACAGCTTCCAAAAGTGATTCAAGGGCAGCATTCTCTCCATGCCCCAAACTTCTGTTCAGCTAAGAGAGATGTAGCTCTAGGAAATGGGGAAATTGTTTAACCAGAAAAGGTACACTAAGCCAGAGCTTGTTCCAGGTGCAACCTGGGAGCACAAGGAAGTTAAGTGACTTGCTCAGAGTGACTTGCACAAGGGGGCAGATTTGAAGATGGAAGGGGAATGGCTCAGAGTTAATGCGAAGCAGTATTTTTTCATGGAGAGGGATGTAGATGTATGGAACAGCCTTCCTGAGGAGATCGTGGAGGAATTCAAGAATGCATGGGACAGACATAAGGCAATTCTGGTGGGGGGTAGGAGGAAGTAGGCTGTTGGTTAACTAAGATCTGCAGTATATCCATTAGGTAGGTAAATGGGCAGACTAGGTGGGCCAAGCAGTCCTTATCTGCCGTCAAATTCTATGTTTGTGTGTTTCTATGTTAAGTGACTTGCTCAGAGTCACACAATATGCAAGTGGGTACTGATGGGATTCAAACCCAGGACTCTAGGTTTACAGCTCAGTGCCCTTAACCACCATGCTATACTGCAGCCTTTTCACCTTTTTCATCTCTTCCTTTATGGAGCAGATTTTTTTCCGAAATGGAAGTTTGGAATAAATAGCTTTCACATATTAAAGCTTGTAATTTTCCCCTTAAAGACAAATATTGCAAGTAATCCTGGTGAATTTTAGATTTACCCAATTTCTGAATCAAAAAATACTTTTTTTGAGTTATCTATTTTTTCCCCTACCATGCCCCGGATCCACCTCTCCTTCAGGCAGTCAAGGTCGCTGGCACTCCTCCAATTAGGCCCCTTGAGCCCTCACCTCATATTGCAGCCAATCCCTGAGGTAGCTCAGCGCTGCTCTCTCATTGAGTGGGTCCCTCTCCTCTGAGAGGGAAGGCACAGGTGGGGGTGGCCCAGCACACTATATTTTTACATCAGCCTCAGGGCGCTGCTAAGGCGGACTAGTCTGCAGGAAGCCTGGAGGGTGCCAGCAGACCAGATGCCATCATCCTGTCAATCTGGAGTGGTTGTTCCCATTTTCTGGCACTTCCCACATTGTGACGCTTTCTGCAGTGCTTCCAGTCTCCACCAGGGGCTGCTGCAGAGCGAAGCAGCCCTATAACCCACCCCAGGAGAGGAGAGCAGTCCTACGGACACTCAATCCACCCTTCCCCTGCCGACCCCCGGTGACCTGAGTCCGTTCCCAAACCCGGGTCACCGGCATGGTGTAAGGTAAGGCACCAGTGCCTCAACCCTCTGCGCCACCAGGCCAAAAAAGACTTTTAATTCCAATTTGGTATCTTCCCAACAGTCAGCCACTGGATCATACGAAAAACGAGCAAAAAGTAGATGTAAAAGATCCTCTCTTACCTGTTCTTCCTATAAAACCTGAATGCTTCTTTTTCAAAGCCCTGTACCTCCTATTTTTATGTTGGCTGCACTTGCGCACCCAATATTTTGTGGCAAGAATAGGGGATTTCAGGGGGGGGGGGATGTCACTGGTCACTGCTGAACCCATTGCAGTTCACAAAAGCAAGGCCTCTGCAGTCTACACCAATGACCATGGGCGGCTGTGGGTTTGACATCACTCTCTGCTTGGTGGACTGAAACTTTGTGTACTTCAAAGGACTAAAGCTGCTCCAATCAGAAAGGGCTTCAGTCCTTTGACCTGCACAAAGCTGTCAGCAAATAGCTGAGTGGCTTTCAGAGGAGCCTGTCAGTCTTTAGTCTTGTTAAAAAAAACCAAAACACATCCATTGATGTCTGTTTCTGCCCCCACCAGACCATCCATCTCAGCATCTACTGCCCCACCCCCCAGACATAACACTGACACTGGGTGCTGCCCAAGTCTCCCAGTGCCGCCACCTCATAGTTTTTCATTTTTTATTTTATTTACATATTGTCTGTAATGAAGAAAACCATCACTCAATGTCTGTAGCTGGCACCCCTGTAACTGCTCTCCCTCACTGGACCCTCACTCTGAGCGCTCTCCAAACAAACATAGCACTGACATGGGGGGTGCCCAATCCCCCAGTACTGTCCCTCATATATTTTTTCTCCTGAAATTGTATTTATATTGATTGCTTGTACCCCCCACTCGACCCTCCTCTCAGCACCCCCCCATAAACATAACACTGACACTGGGGGTGCCCAATCCCCCCATGTCATCACCTGAAATATAGAAAACCATCCTTCATCATGCTTTTTTTTTGATCCCTGTAAACAGAAGCATGTCCATCAATTTCTGTTTCACCGTTAGTCCCCCTACCTGACCCTCCCACTCAGCACCCGCCACCCCACCCCCAAGCCCTTACTTACCCAGTGGGGGTTCGACACCTTGATCTTCTCCAGACCTCTGAGACATCTTCACTCTCTTTCTTTAACACTGGACTGTGAACTGAGGAAATCAGGTATGCAGTTCAATGTATTTCAATGCGATTTTGAACTTAGTAGCATAACTTGGGCATTTTTCAAAAAATTTGCAACATATTTTTAGGACACCACCTCGTGAACAATACACGTGACATTAGGTAAATCTGTCTCGAAAGGTGATTTCATGGTTGCTGCATGAAATCACCTTTCAGGCAGGAGTTGAATATTTTTTTCACCATTGTTAATGAGGTGAGGTCATAAGAAGGCTATATTAAAAATTTGGTGTAAATATATTAAAAAACAACAAAGTTATGAGCCTACATTGAACTTTGCGAACGCAGGCTCATATATTTGGTAATTTAATATTTTGATCCCAAATTTTCAACATAGCCATTTATTCACAGCTGTTCATGAATATGACAGCTGTCATTTTTGAAATCCTGGTCAAAATGTGTTTTCGCATCCCGAAAGGTGGTTTTGCAGTCAAAATCACCTTTTGGGCACTAGTTGACAATTTTCTCCACTATTGTTCATGAGATGGGGTCATAAAAAGGCTATGCTGAAAATTCAGGGCACAAATGTTAAAAAAAACAATAAAGTCATGAGCCTATGTTAAAATTTACAATTGCAGGCTTATAACTTTGGTAAAGTTCAATATTTTGACCCAAAACTTTCAACATAGCCATTTGTTCAAATCATGGCCAAAATGTGTCTTCGCATCAAGAAAGATGATTTTGCAGTCACTAAGTGAAATCACCTTTTGAGCAGAAGTTGGGGTCATAAGAAGGCGATGTTGAGAATGTGGTGTAAAAATATTAAAAAACAACAAGGTTTTGAGCCTACACTGAAGTTTGCGAATGCAGCGTTGAAACTTTGGTAATTTTCAATATTTTGACCCCAAATTTTTAACATAGCCATTTCTTCACAGAACCTCATCAGTGTGATAGCTGTCATTATTCAAATCCTGGCCAAAATGCATTTTCATACCTGTAGCATGAAATGACATTTTGTCAGGGATTTTAAAATTTTTACCTACTGCTTTCATTAGGTGGGCTAATAAGAAGGCTATGTTGAATAACTGGGCCAGGATATTCAAAGGAGATGTGCCTGGCATGACTGAGTTGTGCCGGTGCATCCCCAGTAATGACCCCTGGGCCATATTCAAAAGGATGGGATGCAACACGCAATTATGGATGTGTCGCAGTGCAAAAATAATGTATGCGGCGCATCTGGAGGGGGTGTTCCCATGTATATGCAGCACATCGCAATATTCAGCCGAGATGTGCGGCATAGCTGCCCGCACATCTCAGAGATGTGCCGCAAAAAGTTAGGCATGTAAAAAACACACCTCACTGGTAGCCACCCACTGGTGGGCTGCTATACTGTGCAGCACAGCAGCCGCCAGCCCCTGGGTGGCTAGCACCCCCCCAACCACGAACCCCGTTAGTATAATAAAGCAAAGTTTGAACTTCTCTGGTAGTCTAGTGGTACCTCCCTCCCATGCCCGAACCCCATCCATATAATAAATCAAAGTTTGAACTTTTCTGGTAGTCCACTGGTACCCCCTCTCCCATCCCCGACCCCCTGCCTTATAATAAATCAAAGTTTGAACTTCCCTGGTAGTCCAGTGGTACCCCCCTCTCATCCCTGAACCCTTTCTGTTTACTAGATTAAAGCCCAAACTTCCCTGGTAGTCTAGTAGCCCACCTTCCAGCCCCGACTGTACATTAAAAAACTATTCCCAGACTTCTGTGGTAGTCTAGTGGGCCCCCCACCCCCCACCAACTGAGGAACCCTCACCCCACCCCACTCCCTCCGTCCCTAGTATGGCTATGCAGCCGACAGTGTGCAACCATATATTTCTACAGCTGCCTGCCAACTGAACTGTCAAGTAGAATGACGGTTTACAGTATGCGTTACAATACCATTGGTCGACACTGTCAAACAGTGGGCTTGCAGTGTGCACTGTAAGCTTTCATTCACAAAGTTTTTTGTGAAATTTTGGAGTCCCCCAGATGTTTAATTTTGTGGGACTTCAATGTTTGGGCCGATGATGAATCTTCTAGGCTAGGTTATAACTTCCTCCATATGATGTCATCTCTGGGCCTGTGGCAGGAAGTTTCCCCCATGATCCACCAGGGTGACCACATGTTGGACCTTGTTTTCTTACTGGGGCTTGAGGTTACTAACCTGAAGACTGATCAGGTCATTTGGTCCTATCATTGCACGGTGGAGTTCTCATTTGGGGCCCCCCCCCCAAGAGCCCTCCTCCTGCAGAGATGGTAAACTACCACCCATTGAGGGGTTCGACCCAGGAGGGATTTTTGGCAGTAGCCGATCTATCTAGTGTGGTTAGTGCTTGCATAGCGGGTACGGGTGAAGCCGTTGCTGCCTATAATAGGGTGATTTCAGCAGCACTTGACTCTCTTGCACTGGCCCGTGTATGACCCAAATCCTCTCATTTGAGGTCCTCTTGGTTTGACAGGAAGCTCAAAGCAATGAAGATTTTGGGTCAGAGGTAAGAGCGCTGCTGGCAGAGGTCAGGGTTGGAAGTGGACAGACTGGTCCTGCGCCTGCCATTATGGTGAGTATCAAGGGATAGTCACCTGTAAGAAGGCAGCATTCCTGTCCAGGGAGATTGTTGCTGGAAAGACTCAACCAACCATGCTCTTTCAGACTGTGGACAGGCTTTTAAATACAGCCTGTCTACAGCCGGAAAAAAGCCTTTTCTGACACTTTGTGCGAAGAGTTTGCTCGCTTCTTCTCAGACAGGGTGTCCACCATCCGGCTGGGTGTGCCACCAGTGAGCCATAGCATGACTGACAGTTAACACTCCACCTGGTTGGGGGGAGTTTAAACCAGTGGAGGCAACGGAGGTCACTCGGATTGTTCTTGGGCTGAAGCACACATATTACAAAATGGACCCGGTGCTGAAGCGTTTCTTAATGAGCCCGGTGTTCACCTTGATTGTGCTCGCTCTCAGAGAGGGTCTTCCCAGAAGCCTTGAAGGAGGCACTGGTTAGGCCACTTCTGAAGAAACCATCTTTGGACCCTGACGTCAAGGCTAATTACCTTCCAATCTCCAGCCTCCCATTCTTAGGGAAGGTTGTTGAGAAGGTTGTGATGCTTCAACTTGAGGAACATCTTGTTGCCTTTAATTTGTATGAGCCTCTCCAGTCGGGTTTCATGCAACGCAGAGCATGGAAACTACATTAATTCGGGTGCATAATGACTTCCTCAGGGTTTGTGATCGAGGTGAGGGGACAATTCTCGGTCTCCTTGATGTCTCCTCAGCTTTTGACATGGTAAACCATTGTGTGTTGTTTGACTGCCTAAGAGAATTCTGTGGATTCACCGGCACTGTCCTCCGCTAGTTTGAGTCCTTTCTCATGAATAGGAGGCAACTGGTAGTGATGGGGAATTCCTCATCCTCTCCTGTCATGTTGAGTTCTTTAGGGTTTTGTCTTGTCACCAATGTTGCTTGCCATGTATATGCTGCCCCTGGAAGAGTTAATTAGGAAGTACAGTTTAGGTTTACATTTCTACACAGATGATAACCAGCTGTATCTTTCCTTTGTGCCTGGGACATTGAATGTGGTGGAAGTGCTAAATGTATGTCTTGCCAAGATCAACGCCTGGATGGCCTCCAGTTGGTTGCAACTCAACTGCAATAAGACGCAGGTACTGGTTGTGGAGTCAAACAGATGGCATGATAGGATGGCCTCAGGTGCCAAAACAGGCTTGTTCCTGGGATCTGTGCCTCTGAATGCATTCTCTAGGGTGCAAGATCTTGATGTGACTTTCGACAGCGGATTTACTTTTTTTCCTTTTACCAGAAGAGACACACTAAGCTGAAAGCTTGTTTACAGGTGTGACCTGTGAGCACAGGGAAATTAAGTGACTTGCTCAGGGTCTCACTGTATTTTATTTATTGTTGACTGGGTAAGTGCATTAGACAAATCCTGCCTGTTTTCAGGCATGACCCAGTGGAGGGGGATACAGATGAATGCCAACTGACCTTGAACCAGATTAAGCTGTTGGTGGTATTTTTAGTGAATGAGGGAAATTTGGCCAGGACACCGGGGAAACTTTCCCTACTCTTTTTCAAGAGTGCCATGGGATCTTTAACATCCACCTGAACTACCACCAATCCAGGCAGATGGGACCTCGGTTTAATGTCTCATCCGAAAAATGGCACCTGAGAAGTGCAGCACCCCTCTTATGCTGCACTACAGTGTCAGTACTGGGATATTAACCCAAGTGCCAGATGTGGGAACTGAACCCACAGCACTCTGATCTCCCGGCCTCAGAGGTGAGTGTGCTACCTACTGAGCCACTGACACTGGTTAGTATGCAAGTGAGGGCTGCGGGATTCAAATCCAGGTCTCCAGATTTGCAGCTCAGAGCCTTAAACCACTGCGCTATACTGCCTCCGTGACATTTGAAGCTCAGGTGTCATCCATTGTCCTGACCTGCTTCTATCATCTTAGGAATACTGCTAGGATCAAGCCCCTTGTTCCTTCTCCGGACCTCCCCACCTAGGTGAACACCTTCATGATGTCAAGGCTTGACTACTGTAGTGTGCTCTACCTCTGGGTCTCGGGAGGTATCCTGCGCAGGCTGCAGCTAGTGCATAATTCAGCTGCCAGGTTGCTGGCAGGACAGTCGAAATACTGTCATGTCACCCCAGTGGAGGATCCTCTTTAATGTGGGTTTGCTCACCTTTAAGGCCTTACATGAACTGGGCTCTGGCTACCTGTCTGACCTTCTTTCACCCGTTGCTTCAGTCAGCTCCCTCCACTCCTCCTTTACTGGCCTCCTTGTGATTCCCAGGACAAGGTTGAAAACCACCAGCAACTGAACATTTATTTGTTTGTTTGTTTGTTTTATTTGTTAACCAGATAAGGTCACTGGACATGGTCCTTCTTCCGGACCGACCCGGGTAGAAACATATCCAACACAGAAAATGTAGACATACAATCAACAAATAACAAACATCATAAACAGTAAACATCAACAATTACATAATTCATTGTGTAATAAAAAAGACTTAAAATTAGTTTTAAAAGTAGACAAAGAAGTACAATTATGCAGAGATAATGGTGATTCATTCCAAAGACTCAGCGCAGCTTTAGAAAAAGATCTGTAGCCAAACTTATTTTTTTACTGCAAGGGTAACAAAGCCTAAGCCTTGATTTGATCTTAAATTGACAACAGCATCCCTTAAAGTAAACAAGCATTTGTCAATGCCGAATGTTTGCTTGCTGGCATTGGCAGTGGTAGTGTAGAAGTTACAGAGCTGCGTAATAGGAATGGCAGTGAAGTACTGAACTGAAGCCAACCCCACCACCACCCTGCAGAGAGTGACAGGCATTGGGGTGTGCGTTTGGGTCATCGAGCATAACGGCCTGCGCCATTTCACCACACCACTCTGCAGAGACTGACAAGTGTCACGTGTTCCTTGGGGTCTTTGGCCCTTATGCGCACCCCATTTCATTAGGAAATATGGTGAGATGGGTGCGATATAGGAGAATGGGGTGAAGTTTGGGGCCGAAGAGTCCAAGGCATACCTCGATGCCTCTCAGTGACTGCAGGGTGTGGAATGGTATGAGCATCACAGGCAAGAATCCCAAATCACACCCCTGATTCCTGTCATTCTCTATAGGGTTGGGCGATTTAGTTGAAAAGCCTAATACCTCAGGCATTCGTTGGTATGTTAACTCCAAATTTTCAACATGTTTGTTTTGTGACCCCACCTCATGAACAGGGGAATATCAGTTTGGTAAGCCAAAAGCTGCTTATGCACAGTGACTATGGCATTTAGCACCACAGGTGCAAAAATATTCCGAACAGGATGTAAAAAATGACAGCTGCACTCTTTCATGGGGAGGTGTAAAAATGGCTATGTTGCAAATGTGTAGTAAAAATATTTAAAAAAATGGTGAAGTCACAAGCGCACATAGAAACTGTGCAACGCACACCCGTTATATAATTAGGTTGGGGATTTTTTATAGCAGATTGTCAACTCAGGCATTTTGGTGCCTCCAATCATGAACAGTGTCATTGTGATTTTCTTTATTTGTGCCGAACAATGATTTCCCACAGCAACCACGCATCTCTGCACTGAAAGTGTGAAAACACACTTCAGCCATGTTGTGAAAAATGGCAGCTGTACTGTTCATAAGGAAGTGTTGAAAAATGCCACTAGTGAAAATCTGGACTGAAAATATTACAAAGTCATGAACTAACGAGGATGCGTGGAAACTGCACAATGCTCACTCGTACCACAGTCATTTTATGGATTTTTGTCACCAAATTTTCAACATAGCCATTTTAAGACCTCTGCTCATGAACAGTGTAACTGTGATTTTCTTAATCTGTCCTAAACATTGCTTTCGCACATCAACAGCACCATCGTGTGCTACATGGGCCAGAAACACGTTTTGAGGCAGGATGTGAAAAAACCAGCAGCTGTACTGCTCATAAGGAGGTGTGGAAAATGGCAATGTTGGAAATCTGGAGGAAATATTGAAAATTGCAAACCTACGAGCGTGCGTGGGAACTGTGCAACGCACACTCGAAAAACAGTCATTTTTAAGAATTCTGTCACCAAATTTTCAGCATTGCCATTTTAAGATCTCTGCTCATGAACAGTGACACTGTGATTTTCTTAATGTGTCCCATACACCGAGTTCGCACAATGACTGCGCCATTGTGCGCTACATGGGCGGAAACACATTTTGGGTGAGATGTGAAAAATGACAGCTGTACTACTCATAAGAAGGTGTGGAAAAATGGCAATGTTGAAAATTTGGAGTGGAAATATTGAAAATTCGCAAACCTATGAGCATGCATGTAGAACTGCACGCACTACAAACAGTCATTTTAGATTTTTTTCACCAAATTTTCAACATAGCCATTTCAAGACCTCTGCTTATGAACAGTGTCACTGTGATTTTCTTAATTTAACCCTGTACATTGATTTTGCACACTGACTGCGCCCATTCTGCGCCACATGGGTGGAAACACATTTTTGGTGAGATGTGAAAAATGACAGCTATACTACTCATAAGAAGGTGTGGTGAAATGGCAATGTTGAAAATCTGGGTGAAAATATTGAAATTCCATTGAACTTACGAGCCTGCGTAGGAACTGCACAATGCTGCGCTCGTTAAACGTAATTTTTGGAATTTTGGCACAAATTTTCAACATGGGGGTTTTGGGCCCCTTCTCATGAATGATGTCACTGTCATTGTGGTATTCAGGCCCAAATGGTGATTTCACAGTCACTGCGCAGTCACTGCGCGAAATCACCCTCCGGGCCCGAAAAACGCCATGACAGTGATGTCATTCATGAGAAGGGGTCCCAAAAACCCCATGTTGAAAATGTGGTGCAAAAATTCCCAAAAATGGCTGAGATATGCAATAAAATTGAAACCCTATCTAGTCTATTATACAGCTTACTGGCATTTCCTCAGTTCAGGGTCGGCTTTGAAGAGTGCAGACATGTTCCCAGTCCACGAAGATCGTGCGCGAGTCCGGAGGTAGTATGGGGTGGGGGGTGGGAGGCTGGAGTGCTGGGTGGGTGCGGTGTTGTGAGAGGGTCGGGAGACGCACCGCTGGACCGCTTTTTCTACAGGTTAAAAAAAAGACGCTAGGGAACGTTGCTATGCTGGGGTGGGCCCTCAGCGTGGCACAAGGACTTTGGAGCTCAGCCGACGGGGATTGGGCACCCCTGGGCCGCAAAAAACAAAAAACGCAGGACTGGGCTTGCCACTCTGGGGTGGGCCCCAGCTGGCACAAGGACTTTGGGAGGGGACGATTCAGCCGACGGGATTGGGCACCCTGTCGGCAACATGACGGATTGCCATGCTGGGTGGGCTCCTCAGCTGCATCAACTATTGGGAGGAGGGGAGACAGATGCAGTTCAGCCGACGGGATTGGGCACCTCACATATACACTGCGCAGGGGCGCAGACGCTATGTGCTGGGAGCTGCGCGAGCAGCTTCTCATCGCTGCTCACCCGGCCGTAGCTCCCCTTCAACTCAGGCGACCTGCATTTTGGAGCGTGTCACAGACAGCTCCAAAATGCATTGCTTACAGGGCCGCCTGCAAGCACACTGCCTGAATTGGAGGAGGAGGTGACATACCTCCAAAATCTCCGATGATGGCACTATGTTTCTTGCACATGCGTGCAAGCAAACATAATAAATCAAGTCAAGAAGAACAATTTCTAATATATGTTTAGTTTCGCCAGCCCCATCCTGTGGAGTTTGCTGCCTCCATCTGTGCAGGAGGCCCCTTCAGTAGAGGCATTCAAGGCCCGTCTCAAGACCCACCTGTTTAATCTGGCCTTCCCAGACATCATATATTAAATCTTAGTTTGGGATAGCCAGCACTAGTTATTGTTTTTAGTTAGACCTTATTTATTTAATTGTATGGTCTGCTTTTCTACTGCTGATAATTGTATTGTTTTATTGATAGTTGTATTGTTTGTGTATGGCACCCAGAGCCTCTGGGATTGGGCACCTGGAAAAATAACATTTTCTTTGCCTTGCCTAAAATCCTCAAGTCTGGCAATCCAGGGAGACCCATACTATCTGGCAATGGTACGATGACAGAGGGGGTCTCAGGTTTTGTAGAAACCATTTTAAAACCACTGGTTATAGAAAGGGACAGCTACATTCAGGACACTACAGACTTCCTGCATAAACTTTCTGGTTATAAGGACTTACCACCTAATACCATATTAGCCATGATATGGATGTAACCTTTCTTTATACAATTATCCCACATAGGATGGCATTTCAGCCTGTCTTAAATACCTACATGAAAAAGGACAGAACAAAAAAATCGACCCTGAAGTGGTAGGGAAACAAATTTATTCTGACACACAACAACTTCAGCTTCAATGGTAAACATTACGTTCGAACTATGGGAACAGCAATGGGCACAAGGATGGCCCCACAATATGCCAACCTCTTTATTGCAAATTTGGAGGAAGATGTTTTAAGGCACATCACACACAAACAACTCACTTAGTTCTGTTATATTGATGGTTTGTTTATAATTTGGACACAGGGCACAGACACAGTCAAAGAGTTCCATCAGGAACTTAACAACCTCCACCCATTCATAAAACTTTCCCTGGAATATTCTACCACAGGTGTTAATTTTCTGGACACCACAGTCACCATCAAGGATGGAACCTTGCAGACATACATTTACAGGAAACCCAGAGACAGACAAAGATACTTGCATAGAAATGGTAACCACCTGAGCCACACAAAGAATCTGTAATGTACAGTCAGGCGCTTCGATGTCACCGTATATGTTCAAGGGAGAGGACAGAGATACACATTTGGCCACATTGAAAAAAAACCTTTAGTGGGCAGGAACATTTCCAGAGAATTTGACAGATTGGTAGAACGTGCAATGCAGGTACCAAGGGAACAACTACTTCAGTATAATGGACTACCAACAAAATACTGCTAGTGGTCACATGCTGTATCTTCCTGACCTTGAGCGTCTATATAAAATTATTAAGGACCTCCAACCAATAGTCAATGAGTATGGGATCCTAAAATGCATTTCTTAAGAACTACCACTACTGTCTTTTAAGCAACCACCTAATTTAACTAACATGATTGTTAGGATAAACTTGCACCAGAACAAAACAACATAACACTAAATAGTATAAGGCCCTGTGGTCTCACCAGATGTAAGATTTGGCACATTTCTACTTCCGATTGTATCAATACTCCACAGAACAAAGAATTCAGAATGTAGGGGAATTTTACATGCACATCTCGGAATGCTATTTCATTCAATGCACGAGATGTCCAAAAACAGGGTATGCGGGAGAGACAGGACAACCTCTACACAACTGAATGAACTCACACAGACATACTATTAAAATGAAGATGACTGAAAAACCAGTGGGACAGTACTTCTCTCAGTCTGATCCATCTCAGATACGTCGGTCCTGGTTTTGAAAGGACATTTCAGAAATACACAACAGAGATGGGCTTTCGAGATCAAGTTCATTTTACTTCTCAGTAAGATATGAACATTGATTTAAGTTTTATGTCACATTACACTAACTTTTACCAACTTTAGTAACAATGAGTGGACTTACAATGGGAGTACATTGTGATTCTGCTGTGTGTTTTAATACTAAATGGATATAGAATCCCTTTTAACTGGTTATCAATATGTTGGTTCCACACCCAACAATGAAGGTGGGGTGGGTTGGTGGTATGGGATAAAGATTATATACAGATGCATGTTCATACATGGACATTTTAGGTACAGTATCTCATTTACTAGGTAGTTGGTGCTGTGCCTGTTCCTTTTACGTGCATAAACTCTTGCCATCCAGTACATGACACAATGGGCTAACATTGTGTGATGACTATTTGTTTACACACATAATGGATATATGATTCCATCTAACTAGTTATCAATACACTGGTGTTCCTGGGGGATTCTCAGGTTTTGTTTCAGATTTCTAGGATTGTTACTGTATATACAGCAGATTGATTATATAGTGGCACATTGTAAAACAATGAACCTATTAGGATACAGGATCTCAATTACTAGGGAGTCTTTGTCAGGTTAGATCTTTAATGGTACATTAATACTTGACATTTGAAACAATATTGTAGAAAGGTTATGTTATAGCAGTGTGGGTTTTAATATTAATGGATAATACCGACTTTTTTTAGCATGTGGTAGACATACATCTTCTGATAGGGCTAACACTATATGAATGTGTGATACAGTGTGTTTATGTTCATTTTTCACTAGGGTAGTGTATCTTTAAACCCGTTAATTGCCATAGACTAAGGAAAATTCTTGTATCAGAGGACTTTTTACCATAGTATACTCAGAAGCCCTTAGCAGATTCTTGCTTTGGTTTTTAAATCACATGCCTTAGTTTTAATTAAGAGTCATCTGGCTTTCTTCTCTCAGGATAATGGGTGATTCACTCTGTAACTTTAAACTTAATGCCTTCCTTTTGGATGAAACATTTTTTAGGTTAACCTTCAAATGCCAGTTTTTGGCTAATAAGATTTAGTTTCTTCATGTATACACAAACACACTCACTCATGCATAGTTCAAAAGTACACTTGATGTTTTATGGGCTCTTTTAGGAATGGTGTTATCTAGCTTGTTGACATTTGATCTTTAAATGCCTGCTTGGATAACAGTCAAACTGCATAATTCCCACATGGTTCTCAGTTGATCTTTGAATAGATTATTGGGCAACAGAATTTTTACAACTTTTTTATCTGTTTTTTTATGTCTGATCCAACCCTTAGGCTACCAAGAGAATTAGAATGTATAGGAATTATGGACTGTTATATCAGTCCATGGCACAGCAAGGGTTAATAGAATGTATTCTTCCAAAACTACTGGCATTAGTTTCTAATGAAGGACATGATGCTGTCCAAAAGCTCAAGCACCTGTTTTCTTTTGTAACATCTATGTTGGTCCAATAAAAGGTATCAAAACATCTATTTTTTTTTCTGGATCTACAGATATGTAGAATGGGATGTTCAAACACCATGAAGTCTTGCTATATTAGGACTTATTGCAGTTAGCCACTGCACTTGAACTGCCCCGGAGAGGAAAGAGTTAACTCCAGAGAATCTGGAGTTCTAAAGCGCGAGGGCGCTATACCAAAGCTCTATCTGGGCAGTTTCAAATGAAACTGTCAGATTCTTTACTCCGCTTCACTGAACAGTCGCTCCGGAGATCAGCTCCTTCAGCTCGGTTCATTTCTCGGTTAAGCGAGTATTTTCGGTTCATTTGAACCGGCAAAAAGTAATTATTTTACCGCATTTCGGTTAAAGCTCTATCTGGTAAACCGTAAGTACAAAATGTAAAGTCTGTGTGGAAATTTAGTTATCGGTTCGGTTTTGAACCGATCGGTTTGCTTATTTTAAAGTTTTAAAGTTTTGGGCTTTTAGAGTGCGGTACCCGGTTCTTATTGGTTCTAAAAAAACCTTGATTTTAAATAGGGTTTTTTCAAATACCCGTGAAACAGTTAGGAACCGATAAGGGTGTCTTGCCTTGCACGGCCATAAAAAGGGCAAGTTTTTGGTTAGGCTGGCATTATGTCTGAGAAACCCAAAAAGAAAAACCGGGCCCACTGGGTTTCAACACTGTGATGCTGTGGGGAAGCCTTTGCCAAGGCTGACCCACACACCACTTGTGTTTATTGTCTGGGGGCTGACCACCTCCTGTCAGACTGCCAGGTGTTTAAAATTTCCTGCAGCCACCCTGAAAAGAGATAGGGCTGGCTCAGGGAACTATTGGCCAAAAGTCCGCTGACCGATGGCCAGCCCAGTCCAGTACCCACTGACCAGAGGGAGTGCCTCTGACCAGGGCTAGACTTCTCGGCAAAAGGATGGTTCTAGAGGAACCAGTTTTAAAAAAATGAATATGACAGAGAAAATCAGTAGGTTTGGAGTCCAAGATTGTCTCTCCAACTGCTGCAGAAGTAGTTGCTTATACAGATTGTCCAGTCACTGTTTCTAGGTCTTGTCGAACCATCTACAGTTGGTAAAAGGTGGCCTGCTCAGTTCCAGTGGCTCAGGTTTATGATGTTGAGGAATTGTTATGAACCACAGGAGTGGGAGGAGGAAATTTGATCAATACATGTGTGGCTGGTAGGGTCTGGACATGCCCACTTAGCGGACATTTTCTCCAGACAGACTTTAGAATCTCCTCCTTTCTGTCTGAGTCCTTTTCTCAGTTTATGTTTTACAAAAGCTTGCAGAATCCCCCCAGCTTCATTTAGAGGAGGCTATGGATGAGTAAAGGGGAGCCTGATTATGTAGGAATGATGGGCTAGGAGGTTGTCTTTCCTTGCATAAGTCGTTTAGGAAGTAAACAACAAAGATTTTATAAGATTCCTCTTCTGTCCCTCCTGTAAGATAAAAAATGGACAGAAGGTGTATTCGTCAGGCTCTGTTACAGACTTCCTCACTGAGCAGTGTAGTCATGTAGGTGTGGTGCAAGCTGCAGCCTGTGTCAAGGCTAGTCCCCCTGGCCTCACATCCTCCGGAATAGGATTCCAGGAGGATTGATGCCACGACAAGAAAACAGTATATGGCAGCTTCTGTGGGACTCAGACAGGCAAGTTGTATGGCTTATGTGGCTAGATTTCGGAAATCTAGGTGGGACTCAGTATTGCAGTTAGCCAAGCAGGCCCATGGCCAGCTGGCTAGCGGGTTGGAACAGGTGGCTGCTAATGGCACTGAAGCCTCTAAGTTCAAGTTCATACTGCTGTTGGTGTTAATCTTGTTTTCTAGGGTCATGACCACTTCTGTAGCTTTCAGTAGGTTGGCATGGCTCAGATGCACTAATCTGTCCCAAGATACTCTGTCAAAGTCTATGGATTTGTTTCTTGTTGTGGGTAATCTCTGCTTGAGGAACAAACAGAAAGCTATATGAAAAACAGGGATGATTACTCACAAAAGTGCCCAGGTAGAGGCTCAGGCCTCCTCTGCTTTCGCCAGAGGGTCTCTTCAGAGGCAGAGATATGGACGGGGCACAAGTAAACCGTCCCCTCCCTTAGCCTAAGACTATTGCCAAGCAGGCACCCTGATGGGGTGCCCAGGGCCGATTCTCCCATACCAGTGGGCAGGTTGGTTTTATTTCAGCCAGAATTGGGTGTCCCTAACTCGGACAAGTGGGTTCTGGAAGTAATAGGTCTGGTTCTCAGCTTCAAACAGTTTCCAAAGATGAGAGCCAGACAGGTCCACCTGCAAATCCTTCGAATCCCTTGCTTTGGGAGCAGAGGTTTCTTCTCCTCTGAACTGCAAAGCAGTAGAAGGTCCCTCCTTGCCACTGGGGCAAGGGCTTCACTCATGATACTTCTTACCCTATAGAAGGCAGGAGATTGGCGGCCCATCTCAGATTTAAGGTACCTGAACAAGCATCTTTTGAAAACAAAGTTAAAATGTTAACTCTGGCTGAGGCCAGGGACTGGCTAGCTTTCCTGGACCTCAAGGATGCCTATTTTTCATGTCTTGATCAGGCCTTCTCACCGAAGTACCTCAGGTTACCCTCAGGCCACTACCAGTTCAGGGCAATGCCCTTGCCTTACCTCTCGCCAAGGGTATTCAAGAAATTCTAGCTGTGGTAGTGGCTCTTTTAAGAAGGCAAGGGATTGCTTTGTTTCCTTTCCTGGATGACTGGCTCTTAGTGGGTCAGTCTCAGATCAAGTAAATCCCACTTGCAAGTCACCCAGCAGCTTCTCACCTTTCTGGGATTCCTGCTGAATTTACCAAAGTCAGTTCTCAACCAGTTCAGGTACTAACTTTCATAGGTGCAGAGTTGAACACAAAGTTAGCCAGGGCATTTCTCCCTCTAAAAAGGTGGCGGTCTCTTGCCCTGGCATCTTCCATTACTCTGCGAGTCTCCTGACCAGCAAAGCATTTACCTACAACTACTAGGGCACATGGCTGCTTCCACAGCTGTAGTGCAGGGAGCAAGATTCCAGATGAGGGACATTCAGTTCCATCTGAGGGCCTATTGGTCCCAAAGGAGGGATTCCTTCCAAATTGGTTCTAGTGACAATCCCTGATCCTGGCCTTACACTGTGGCAGGATCAAAGCAATCTAAAACTAGGGGTCCTCTTCATTCCCTCACCACGGATGCTCCTGTGTTAGGTGGAGAGCTCTGCCAGGCGACCTGTCCACTAGGGAGTGTGGTCTCCTAGGAATCTCTGCTCCACATCAATTTTTGGAACTCAGAGCTGTCTTCTAGCTCTTAGGAGTTTTCAGCTTCTGTCCAGAACAAGGTAGTTCAAGTCAGGACAGACAACACCACAATAATGTGGTACATCAACAGGCAGGGGGCACTCGGTCATCAGCCTTGTGCACCCGAAGCAATGAAGTGGTGGTCTCTGGCTTACTCCTGAACACCTCCTGATAGCAGTTCACCTCCCAGGGAAGGACAATGCCCTGGCAGATGCCCTCAACAGGATTCTCAGGGCCATCACGACTGGGCTCTGAATCCTCAGGTGCTGGGTTCAGTCCTTGCCAGATGGGGCTCATTTTCAGATAGATCTTTTCACAGCCCCAGATAACCACTAACTTTCCTGTTTTGTTGAGGCCTCCAGTGCTGGGATCAGCCCACCTGGACGCTTTTCACTTGGATTGGAAAGGGAAGTTTCTGTTCACCTTTCCTCCCTTTTCCCTTTCTTTCAGGGTACTAGTAAAAATCAGATCTCAGCCCTGCAAAGCGATTCTGATTGTTCCAAGCTGGGCCAGACAGCCCTGGTACCCATTGTCTCTGTCCTTGACAGTCCACCCTACCCTGAGCTTGCCCAGAGTCCACGACTTACTGGCCTTTGCACAAGGGAGAGTGTGTATCCAACCTCAAATTCCTCCTTCTCAAGGCAGCTCTTGAGGAGTTAGAATTTGCTGATTTACACCTTTTTCAAGGTGTCGCGGATATTTTAAAGGCTTCAAGGAAGCTTTTTCACTGGCGCCACTTACAATTCTAAGTGGAACAGGTTTTCAGTCTGGTGCGCTGAGAAGCAGATTATACCACAGTCTGTTTATCTGCCCATTTTCTGGACTTTTTGGTCCATTTTAAATTCTTTAGGTCTTAGGCCAGCTACCTTAAGGGTTATTTTGGCAGCTGTCTCTGTTTTATTCTGCAAGCAGGGAAGCCTGCTTCCTTTTCTTCTCAACCTGTGTTTTCCAAGTTTTTAAGGGGTTGCTTCACACCAACCCTCCTTTTTCGGGAACCAGCTCCTGCATGGAGCCCGAATGTTTGCATTGCTCAGTTAATGCAAACCCTTTGGACCTCTGTCCCCAGCAGCAGAGCTCAAGCTTCACTTGGAAAATGTTTTTTCTGGTGGTTTCACTTCTGCCAGGCGCATAAGTGAACTACAGGCCCTGGCAGTGGAAGAAGATTTTCTCTCCCCCACAGGGATAAGACAGTCCCTAGGACTAACACAGGGTTTGTCCCTAAGTGGTTTCAGGTTTCCACCTGAACCAATCCATCTCTCTCCCAGGATTTTTCACTGAGCATTCTTCCTCCGGGTGAGAGGAGACTGCACAGCTTGGACGTCAAAAGAGCCTTATGCTACTATTTGTACCACCAAGGGTCACAGGTTTGAATCCCTCCAACTCTTCCTTACCTAGGCGAGGTTGGCAAAGGAACCTGCCACTAAGAGGACAATTGCAAGGTGGATTGTCTCTTGTATCCATTTTTGTTATCAAAGACTAGGTAGGAGAGCCCCCTCAGGACTGAGGGCTCACTCCACCAGGTGTACAGCTGCATCTCTAGCAGCTGCTAGAGATATTCCAATCTGAAATCTGTCGAGCTGTTACTTGGAAGACAGTTCACACTTTTACCAAGTATTATTCCCTGGATTTCTGTCCAGGAGAGATGTTTGTTTTGGCACAGCTGTGCTTCAGAGCCTATTTCCTAAGTAGGTTCTGACCCTCCTCCATGGAGGTACTGCTGTGTATCTGCTATAAGTCCCTAATATAGCAAGACTTCATGGTGTTTGAAGAAAAATTACCACCTTAGTAATTGCTTTTCTTCTCATGGAGTCGCATTATTAGGACCACCCCCAACCTGCCCTCTCAGAACTTCTACTGGGGTGGGGTGGCAAATTAGTGCAAGCACTGTGTCATGCCATTGTAGTTCTTCCTTCAACCTCTTTTATTTAGGGTTAGGAACTAGGGTTTTCTGGTTGAGTGATTTGTTGTCCCTTCCTGGACTTGAGTCTTTGGGGAAGGGGGTTCCTAATAGTGCTTGTTGGGGGAAAACTAATAATACCATTATACATTCTTATTATTGTTTTTGTTGTTTCTATTGTTGTTTCTATTGTTGTTATTACTACTAGTAGGTAGCCATTTGCCTAGTGTAGAGCTTTCCACACAGACTTGTTGCTTAGTGTTAGCTTCGTAAAGATCTGACAGTTTCATTTGAAACTGCCCAGATAGAGCTTTGGTATAGCGCCCTCGCGTTTTAGAACTCCAGATTCTCTGGAGTTAACTCTTTCCTCTCCGGGGCAGTTCAAGTGCAGTGGCTAACTGCAATAAGTCCTAATATAGCAAGACTCCATGAGAAGAAAAGCAATTACTAAGGTGAGTAATTTTTTCTTCCTTCCCTTCTATATTCTGACTCAAGACTGCACCTAGGCCTGCCTCTGATGCATCTGTCAGTAACAAATATTGTTTCTTAAAGTCTGGACTTCTTAAAATAGGGGCTGAACAAAATGCAGCCTTGCTGGCCGAAAAAGATTCATCATGCTCTTGGGACCATTTCACATTATTTAGGAATTGTTCCTTCGTGAGTTCAGTGAGGGGAGTAACTAACTGGGCAAAGTTGGGGACAACTATCCGATAGTAACCAGCCAGCCTTAAAAATAACTTGACACGTTTCTTTCTTTTAGGGATAAGACTATTAGCTACAGCTTCCATCGTAGAAATATCTGGCTTTACTTCTCCATTTCCCAAAACATATCCCAAATATCTTGTTTTCTGCATGCCTAATGCACATTTAGTAGGATTAATTGTCAGACCTGCCATTTTGCTAAATTTGGATAACTGCTTGTAGTTGTTCCAGGTGTTGTTTCCAGACTGGACTGTACACCACAACATCATACAGGTAAGCAGCACAATAATTAGTTTGAGTAGTTAAAATTACATGCATGTACCGAGGGAATGTAGCAAGTGCACCATGTAAACCAAATGGCGTGGTGGTGAACTGATAGAACCCAATAGGAGTGGCAAATGCAGTTTTGTCTCTGGATTCTTTAGCCGGGGGAATTTGTCAGTAATCCTTGATGAGATTGAGAGTACTGATATACTTGATACTTCCCAATATGTCCACCAAATAATCTATCCTGGGCATGGGATAACAGACAAATTCAGACACTTGTTTCCTAAAATCAAGGCAGATTCTTACACCCCATTCTTTTTTATTTTCTATCACCACTGGTGATGACCAAGCACTTCTCAACTCTTCTCCTGATACCCAATTCTTTCATTTTTTGTATTTCCTTAATCACACCTACTCTTACCTGCTCTGGTAATCTGTATGTCTTTTGTCTGATAGGACAAGCATTCCCTATCATTATTACATGCTCAACCCCTTTTGCTCGGCCTGGCACTGTGGTAAAAGTACTGTTAAATGTCTTTACCAAGTTATGAATTTCTGTGATTTGTTCAGTGGTTAAGGAAACATTCATGTTTACAGCATCAGCAGTTACAGTTTGTTCCAGTTTGTCATATGCTATATCAGTATCTTCTGTTGAAGTTTCTGGTAAAACTAACAAAGCAGCCTGTGGTGATATTTTAGCCCATTTCTTCAGCAGGTTAGCATGGTATATCCTGGTAGGATTTTTCCTATCAGGGTCTCAATCTCATAGTTAACTGTGCCAGTACGTCTAAACACCTTATAAGGCCTGTGCCACTTCATTAACAGTTTATTTACTGCAGTGGGTAATAGTAGCAAGACCTTTTCATCTGCTCAAAAACTTTTTCTTTTACCCCTTGGTCATTGGGCCTTCTCCTAGTTATTATGGGCAATTTCAACATATTTTGCCAGTTTCTGTCTCAGGGCACACATGTAAGATGTAATAGTTTTTTTTCTGAATGGGGTGATCTTCCCATGTTTCTTTTATTACATCTAGCTGCCCCATAGGCTGTTTACGACACAGCATTTCAAACAGTGAAACACCTGTTGATGTTTGTGGCACTTCTCTGTAAGCAAAAAGCAGGTAAGATAAGTACTGGTCCCAATCTTTCCCTTCCTCTTTCACAAACCTTTTTAACATGTGTTTTAAAGGCTCAACAAGACCGTATGTCTGAGGGTGATAAGGGGGAAGGGGTTCTTATGGTGCTGATACCTAGAAATTGGTGCAACTCATTCAACATTGCAGCACCAAAATTACCACCCTGATCAGTAATAATCTCTGTAGGTATGCCCACCCTGCTGAAAATTTTGGCAAGTTCTGCCGCCACTTTTGGGGCAGTGACAGTACACACTGGAACGTGTTATCAATTTGTTAACCGGGTTGGGACACTGGACAAGTCCCTTTTCAGGTCCGACCCGGGACATACAACAATCAACAGTAAAGACGACACAATAAAATCACATTAACAGTCACACATAAACTGCTGCAGCAAAAATAACTTAAACTTATGTTTTAAACTACCAAAAGATAAAGCTTGACGAAGAGTAACAGGCAACACATTCCAAAGGGATGGGACTGTGACAGAAAAAGACTGCAACTCACTGTGAGTCTTATAAACAGCTGAATTCAATAAGACACCATTAACAGATCTCAAATGTGGGAGAGACGAACAAACTACAACCATATCAGCCAGAGGGAAATCAGAAAAAATAGGAAGCTTATAAAGCATAGAGCCAGAAAAATAAGTAATTCTTGCCCTGGGTGACAACCAGCCTAATTGTAAATACTGGCCCAGATATTCAGACTGCGCCAGGCAGTGGTGCAAACCTGGGCGAAGCGCAACCGGGCTGCGCCGGGGCCAGGACCAGGACCAGGACCAGGTGATATTCAATGGTGATGCGCCATGGCTCAGCACCATTGAATAGGGCATGGAAGGTGCACATACCGAGTATGCCGCAGTGGCACTGTGCCAATGCAAGACACAGAGAGGGAGCACGGGGATGCACCAGTGCAAATGCAGTTGCACTAGGCACATCACCCATGATATGCAGCCGGGGGCATGCAAATGAGACCAACATATATGCAAGGTGCAAATGGGGCCATTTGCATGTCATTATGGCCCCATTTGCATGTGATGCACTGGGTCATGGTGAATTGCACTTGGTGCCCTGCCAAGCTGCTGCTGTTGGGGGTCAGAAACCCTGGTGGGCTATTGCAGCCCCCCCGTATGCCCAATCACAGGCATCTGAATTAAAGAAAGTAACCGTGGTGGTCTAGTGGTCCCCCCTATGCCCGATCGCGGGCATCTAAATTAAAGAAAGTGACCCTGGTGGTCTAGCGGTCCCTCCTACACCCAATCATGGGCATCTGAATTAAAGAAAGTAACCCTGGTGGTCTAGCAGTCCCCCCATGCCCGATTGTGGGCAGTTGTTGCTGTCATAGACGTACCTGGTGGTCCAGTGGTACCTCCCCCCTCCCACAGAGGACCCCAGCCACCTGGCACCCACCGTCATCAGTGGGTGGCAGCACCCCGCCCACATACTGCCAAGCCACCTGCCAAATGACAGGTACAGTATGCTCTGTAAGCCTATTGGTCCACAGTTTGGACCAATGGGCTTGCGCACCAAACTGTACTACACAAGGCCAGATATGTGAATGAACACGTTTTTGGACAAACAACAATTGATTAAGAAAATAATCTAAAGCACAGTCGACGTCAGGAATTAAATAAAGATAAACTCAATCAATTGCAGATAATGAAGCAATAACTGCTTCAGTATTAACCCTTTTAAAACACCGTTGTTTTATAATGCAGGGAGGAACCTTTACAATTTTAAAGCGCAAAATACAAAAAACAGCCTGGTGATCACTTACTGAATCTGGCATAACACCAGAAGCAGTCATGATACTGTCATAATTGGTAATTACCCAATCAAGAATTGAGTGATTAGTTGAATGTGTATTTAAACTAGTAGGCTTAGAGATTTTTTGCATTAAGCCATATGACTGCAGTAAAGATTCCAACCCAGGTTCATCCCTATGCTCCCAATTCAAATTAACATCTCCTACCAAAACTACATCATTATGCAAGCAATATGGAGAAACAACGTCCAAAAGTACTTTTAGTCCATTTATGCCAATTTAAGGAGGATTATAAGGACAAGCAAGAATCAGATGTTTCTTCCCTTCCTGAATGAATTTCAACAACAACCAGTCACAGAGATGATCAGTCTCTACACTGGAACCCAAAACAGTCAACTGAAGATTGACCCTAAAATAGATTGCAATCACCCCCCCTCCCTTTTTTGATACCCCTACGGTCAGCCCTAAACAAATTATAACCTGGTAATGTACACAGATTATCGGAACTTGAGGTTTCCACCAGGTCTCAGAAATTGCCATAACATCCGGTTGCTGATGAAAAACAAAATATTCCAGCTAACTTAACTTAGGGACCAAGCTTCTAACATTAAAGTGAACAACTTTAAACCCCCTTACAAAAATACGATTGAGAGAAATTTTGCCCAATAGACTCTGAGCTAAGATCACGAGGGCAGGGGTTAGTTTCCAAATCCCCTGATATCAAAAGTAAGACAATATATTTAAACAATTTCACAATGTTCTTAATCCCATGCTGATAATAACAATTAGGGATATTTAGAAACAAGAACTCACAATTTCTAATTTCATATTTCTTCCTAATTAAAAGATAACTAGTAATACACCTAGAATCTCTACCAACAATCAGGTTAAAATATAGTATAATCACCATCATTCTGACAATCTTTTGTTACCCCCTGAGAGACAATATCCCCTACTATATTACCACAAACACAGAAGCCACATAATACTAACAACACACTCACATGATAGTATTTAGCCATAATTGAACCACAAATTACCACTACTACCAAACGTAGCCTCCCCACTCTCCCACGTCTTCCACTGACTCCTGAGCACTTTGCTGGACTTAGCTGTGAACTGGACACCACAGTAGACACCACCACATCTACCAAGCTCACCAATTTAAACACCACAACCCCACCTTCATGGGCTGTCACCATCAATTGGGAGGGGAAGGGGCGTGGCTAAATAACAGGTTAGGACTGCCTCTGGTTATCAAGTAGCATAGTCACATACTACCAGAATGAATCGAATACCCTTTTTACTTTAGTCTAAGGGGCCAACCACATCCATTGCAATTCTCTCAGAAGGCACAGCTATCAAGGGTAGGGGCACCAGGGGCACCTTGCCTTTTTATGTTTGCTTGTGCATGCACAAGAAACATTATGAGGTAGCTTAGAAGAGAAGCGGGTTGTGGAGGTGCAGGACTGTGGCGGCCAATGCCGCCACTGCATTTCTGGGCTTGGCCGTCTGTAACCCATGTGGTGGCATGCTGCTGCTGACACTAGTTCAGCAAGCATGCCACCAACTTAAAATGAATTGGCCGACTCAATCAGGGAGTGCCTCGTCATTGCAGTGTCAGCTTTTTCATCTCTGCATTCGGTGTCAATAGTGTAGATGAGAAGCTGACAGTGCGATGGCGGGTGGTCCCTGTTTTCAGTTTGTTTTTATATTTTCTGAAAAGTACTGCAGAGTGAAACTGAGAAAGTAGCTCAGTTTTACCCAAAACAATTTTACATCACTTTTTAAATATCGGATTTTTTTAATGACATCTACATTGTGTGTTACAGCCCCCCCACCAGTTGTTTTATTAATAAGCATGCAAAATTTGAACCAGTGTGAATTCAGCCTGCAGGCAGACTGCTTTTTTTCCCTCTCTGTTTGGTAGGGGCTTATTTGCAGAGCATTTCTGTGAGTTTGCAGAACAGTTTTTTGACTTGGTCTGGACTTGCTCCTCTCTTTCATTTTCTGACGTTTGATCGGTGCACCGAGGAGGAGGGAGGCAATGGATTGGAGATCGGTTGGGCTGTTGCTGCTGTTCCTGGCTCAGCTGCTCTACTGTGTGCCATGGGCCACCATCTGCCTGCTGTTGCTGGCCCACCTGCGGGACATCTCTGGGGATACAGTGGTCATCACTTGCGGGGACCGGGGCATCAGCCGCCACCTGGCCAAGGAGTTCGCCAAGCAAGGGGCGAGGAAGGTAAGGGCAAGCAGCTTGGCTGCTCCGTGGTATGCATTGCAACCATTACTGTACATGTAACTGTGCTACATCCAGGTCTCTCAGTTGTCGGGACTGTCCACAGCAGGTTTTAGGGTCTGTTTTGGTGTGTGTGTGGAGATTCATTAATTTATTGTCCACCCTTTTTATGTTGGCGTGTCTTACCGGGAACAAAGTCCTTCCAGATTTTATGTACGCCGATCTCCATTATATCCATTCTCTGTGCATGCCCTTCTTTCTTTCAGCTCATTCCCGCTTCCTTATTTGTAAAGACCATGGCTCAGACAAGGGAGGAGTGGGAATAATCAAACCGGGTCCAGTCATGAGGGAGGGTGAGGGGGGGCTGCGTGTGTGTCAAGCAGGCGATTCACGCGGTGCAGGTCAATTAGTCAGAGTCATCGGGATTCCCGAAGCAGAGAAGGAAATAAAAGTGTTTTTGGGGTTGCAATAAAAATCGTGGGTTTCCTCTCCACCACAAACAAATCCTAGCTGCCCTCTACAGAGCTAAAATCTAACTAATAATTTAGGTAAGGAAAGCTGTCCCCAGCCACACCTGATTTCTGCTCTTGGAATATGAAGCTGTTGTGTTCAGATGCCTTTCCAAACAGGAGCTAAATGAAAAATACAGTGTAAGGAATGAACTGTCTTAGGAACTGAATAATACATGCACTATATTTTAAAGTACTGCATTTGCAGGTTTGTGTTAAACGCAGCTAGACTTACTCACTGATGTATAAGTACTCTCAAACAGGTATCCTGACACCACAGAACACACAGACCCACTGTGCATGTGGTACAATGTACTCTTTACAGTAATCAATAAAAAAGAGCCTAAAACATTGTTTTACAGACAGAAAATTACTATTACAATTGGTGCTCTTCTACTATCCGTGTACTTATTGTACCCAGGACTGAAACAAATTGGTGAAAGAACTTTCTTCTGTAAGGGCCTACCACCTTTTATTCAAAGAAAGCTTAATTATACTAAATTTGAGAATGCTGCATACTTCTCAACCTTCTGTCACTGAAATGAGGCACACACACACACACACACACACACACACACACATACACACACACACACACACACACACTCAAAATGAGGTACAATGAGGGACACTGACCATCCTTGTGAGTAACACATCCACAAACATGGAGATACTGTAGTACTCCAAAGCTGGGGTCACCCAGTAGTGCAGCCTTATGTGTGAACCAGGGGACCCCAGGAAAAAGAATGAAGGGAGACACAATTGAGCCAGGGTCAAGGCCACTCTTACTATTTCCCTGCACACTCAGCCATCTTGCACACTAGTGGCCAGTTGTCTTAAGTCATAGCAGACTCTGTACCAACCAATTTCCCCACCCACCTGGTAACACCCTCTCATTGTAAAGAGCTCCAGTGTACCAGCTCTTCAATCTGAAGGAACTTTAACAGCAATTCATTATACAAAGGTTGCCAACAGCTGTAGAACCAGACAATGTTTTCAGGCTTGTGTGATAAAGTGGCATCAGCATGTTCCAACAACTGTTTTATAAAGAAGCTCTTCCCACTATTAGAGGGGCCAGCCAACAGACAAGTAAAGGGATGCTGCAACCTGATATACATTTTTCACAATCAGTATCCGTAAGGAAGTGTTTTAAAATTGTCTTGTAAAACTCGCTTGTCATAAACTACTCTCTGGGTCCTGGACAGCATTTTTGTTTCAAGGGACCACTGCTTTTTATTCCTAACAATGCTGGGTTGACTCACGGTAATTTCTTTAGAGATCTGTGACCCTGTATAGTCAAAGACCAGGTCCTTCAGACTTTCAAAATTAATGTGTTTACTGCTGGCTACATTAAGGGTAAACCCTTTCACTTTAAGAATAACCTCTCCACTGGACAGCCTGTAGCCATAAGTTTTTGGGCCTGTGGAAATGAACTCTGTAACGTGTTCATCTGCAGGAACTTCACTGGTCAGCTTCCCTAAATAATCGCCCAGAGATGGGGCCCAATCACCCGGTCGGTACACAAAAATGACAGAGTCTGTGTCGTGATAAAGGCACCTGTCCTGTAACCTATCTAGCAGGTTGTAGAGTTCCACTCTGGCATATGCTGTTGTAAAACTAGTTATAAATATGTTGATATTATTGGAATTTGTGTAATGATCGCTGGTTTATTTCCAGCTTAAACAAGCTGTTTCATCATCGATGAAAAAGCATGATGCGACATCGTGATACAGTACACAAACATACTGAAACAATTTCTGTGGGTCTGTTGCTATGCACGTGGTCGGCAAATTAGCTCTCTGCCCAAATTTGCCCCAAAGAGAATTTAAAAACAGTTTAGATATCTGTCTCCTTGAGGGGTTAACAGCTATGGCTGCAGGGTTCAAATGTACATTTTCCCTTTCAAAATGCTGTTGTATGTACCTGACTTTATCCTCTTCGGTTTTTACCCATGAAGGGAAACCAGATGCCTCTTGCTTGCCTTTTAGATGCAGCTTGATGTAGTCTGCAAAAAGCTCTGTGCATGACTCTTTAAAATGCCAAACTTCATAAATGTTAATGATTTTGTAGCCTTTTTCCAGTGCCAGGTTTAGTTCTACAGTACAGTAGGTACCTATAAGTGACCTTTGCTCATCATCGTGTGCACACAATGTTGTTTGAAGTCTATTTTCAGCGCGTGCACAACATAATGTAAACACAAGTCTTTTTACCAATCCTGGATGGCAGCACTGGAAAGAAAAGACCTCTAGGGGGTAAGACTTTTACTTTTGCTAAACCAAAGTACTGAGTGAGGTCATCAAAATTGTCATAAATGATGTCAGGATGACCGACTGGATACTGTTTGGTTTTGTTAGCAAAAGGGTAGAGGCTGGTAAAATCATAATAGTGTATTTTCTCATCAGGCTGCGTCTTATAGTACAGACAAATGGCATTTGTTCTCCCCCCAAACAGTGACTGCCTAGGTTCGAGTGGCTGTGGTAGCTGTCTATCCCTCAAGAAATTATTCAAACCCTGATCTGTAGTCAGCATTGCTTTTCATTCATGTTCCCACAATGCTCTAATGGCAAAATTCACTAAAAATACCACCAACAGCTTAATCTGGTTCAAGGTCAGTTGCCATTCATCTGTATCCCCCTCCCCCCGGGTCATGCCTGAAAATAGGCAGGATTTGTCTAGTGCACTTACCCGGTCAACAAAAGCTAAATAAATAAAAAACCCTTGCTTTTTAGAAAATGAAATTGATGCATGGTCCTATTGAATAACTGTCCAAAACTAGTCCCTGTCATGTGGTTTCTATCTTTCTCACAGTAACAGATGTTGCAGCCATGAATGAAACAACCATTAAACTCAAATGCTGTGGGTATTCCATTTATGACAGAATAGCCTTCCAAAAAGTATGGACCCACGTTAAATTCACCACCCCTTAGCGCATGCTGAATAGAAATGTTTTCTTTCTCAGATATGTACATAAGCCACTGAATAGCAGGTGTGGAGTATCTCTTCAATTGTCTGTGGTAGTCGTCTGCGGGGAGAACAGCAACAGTGCATTCTTTCAACACATCTGTCTGCTGTCATGAAAGAACCACATCTGTTACACTGAATCAATTTACATGTATGAGATCCCTTGTAAAAAACAAAACATTGTTCACACAGTTTCATGGAATTACAAGACCCTGTACTCCCATCAGCTCTAGCTAAATGTCTTTCTAGGCACGCTACAGACCTACAAATCTTCTTACATTTGGGACATGATGCGGTATCATTTTCATTTTCGAGACAACACAGATCAAAGCAAACTTTCACTGTTGTGCACAGATATGATTTCCCTTATGGCTATAGGCAATATCACAATATTCGCAGAGGTACCGTGCGCCGATGAATTTTTTTGCATTAGTAATACCATAAAAATGTTTTTCATGTAATAATACAAACAGTGTTTTAGGAAATCTTTCTGGCCCTGTTGAAAATGTTTGCCAGTTTCCTTCATTATGATATCAGATCTTAATTTTGACTCCTAAAAAACGTTCAGACTGGGACACATCACTAAAAGTGACAGGTGTTTGGTCTGACAAACCTAGCTCAGCCTGCAATATTTTAGCCTTGTTCAACAACTGCCTGTCACTCATATGTGGATTTAAGAGTGTGAGAATGGAGCCACCGAAACACAAACTATTATCTCTGTTATTTAAATCAATCAAGTATCATCTCTTTTTTTGTTAAATCCTGCTATACAAGGTGGAGCTCAGTGTCCATCCCTTCCCACCCCTGAACCCTGGTGTTTCCTGATAGTAGTTACCACGAGATGTATAGTGTCATCAGTAATGATTTCCGGATTGCTCTGTAGCATATCGGCTATCTGATCTAAGAAGGTGGCAGCATTTAATTCATTAGGTTGCGTTTTCCTTGAGAACAAAGGTTGATTTAAAGAAGCAGCATTTAATCTTACCTGTATAAAGTCACCAGACCAAGTTTTTCTCTTCACACTGTCTAACAAATTTTCTATAGCCTAGTGCATTGCAGCAATAGCCTCTGTAAAAGATTTTATTTTATCTAGATTTATAAACTTATATCTTTGCTGAAATTCTGTAGCATTACATTGTTTTTAAATGCATTCATATTGCTGCACAGATTCTAAAAATACTGTAGGGGGCGCCCTGTTTGCCAGTTCATCATCATGATGGTTTTCTAATTCAGACTGCTGACCATTAGCAACATGCTGTAACAACCTACATTGTAATATTTTCCTGGCAAGCTTTACTCTTCTTATCAACTTTTCTCGGATTGTTTTATTTTTTACCCAGATTTTTCTTTTTTGACTCCATTTGTTATTTTTTTTTTCATTTTGTTAGTGATGCCACCCTTTGTACTCAGCTTGTGAGAGCTTCTGTGCTTTCACTTTGTAATTAGATTTTTGTATTTGGCCACTGTTTCCTCCAAACCCCTGTACTTTTCATACAGGTGGGCAGCACTTGCCATCATTTTCAACTCTTTGCATGAGAACTTAGATGCGCGCACTAAACCAAGCACACTGTTCAATAAAGTACCTGAACTTTTAAAAAGCTCAGATTTAAGCATCTGATGATTGTAATCCTCACTAGATAATCTGCCCTCAATTACCAAGGCATTAAACAAACTATCAATTGTTTTAAGAATATAGGCTTTCCCAACATTGAGCATGTCAATGTCCCTTTCTTGAAACCTTTGGTCTTGTGCCGCTGCTCTTAGATGGATGTACAATGTTTATTGGCACATTTGGTTCATTTACAACAGCAAAAACTCTTGAGCCGCTGCTCGTAGATGGCTGTACGTCATTTGCAGTTATGCTAGGTATATTCTGTTCATTAATGACACCAGCAGAAACTCTTGAATGCCTTTGAAAAACATCACTTTCATGTAATGGTCTCTTTCTCCCTCTCTCTCCTGCAGGGGGTCACTGTGCTGCTGTTTCAAAACAGAAAATACACCCCTGTCACTACTTTCAGTATTTTAAAACTTTTACAAGACAAAATTTAAACTCTAAAACCTGCAGCATCTACTGTTTCTAGTTAAAAATTAAAAATACACACCTTCTGTAGTGGTAAACTGTATATTAGACAGCTCTTCAAACATTTGGATAAGGGCCTCATCTACAGTCCATGGTTCCATTGTTACTTAAATGTTTTTAAAAATTCTTTTAGCTCAAGAAGTAGTTTTGGCAGTCTCGCTCTGTCCTTTTGTCTTTAGCTTCCAATATCTTGAAATGCTTATATAAAAATGACTCAGACCACCCCCAAAGTACGTAGCTGGTAGTGAAAAAACATCTGAACCTTTGGTACTGTCCATCAAACCACCCCACCCATTCTCAAAGGAGAAATATATAAGTCCTAGGCTACTCAATGTAGGCTTTTGTTTTTCACTTCCTGCGACAGCTGGAAGGCATTAAGAAATGCCTTTGTGACAAACTTTTGGTCACAGTCTAATTAAAAGGTATGTAGACTGCTTCTTTAAGTCCAAATAAGCTTATGGCATAGTTAGCTTTTTAAAATGTATAATAAAAATCTTGTCTTTTTTAAAACAGCTGCGTCCTTTAAATTAGTAATTCAGTACAACTGCTTGCATGCCACTATTCAAAAGATAAAAATTATTTTGTTAAAAAGTTAATCATGAGAAACACCTGTTTTTCTCATTTACACAGTGGAGAGTTCAAAAAAGAAATGCCATACTACTAACACGCTGGTCACAGTCTAATTAAAACAGATGCTTTTTATCAATTTCCGTCTTTCGGATGAGACGTTAAACCGAGGTCCCATCTGCCTGGATTGGTGGTAGTTCAGGTGGATGTTAAAGATCCCATGGCACTTGTCGAAAAGAGTAGGGGAATTTCCCCGGTGTCCTGGCCAAATTTCCCTCATTCACTAAAAATACCACCAACAGCTTAATCTGGTTCAAGGTCAGTTGGCATTCATCTGTATCCCCCTCACCCGGGTCGTGCCTGAAAATAGGCAGGATTTGTCTAGTGCACTTACCCGGTCAACAAAAACTAAATACATAAATAAATAAAATAAAATAAAATCAATCTTAAAACACAAAGAGGCACAGTTTATAATAATGGCAGTTGAGTGCCATCTTAAGTTATGTTTTTAAAAGTCAAATGGAAATTTTGTCTTTTTTAAACAGATGAGTCCTTTAAATTAGTAATTCAGTAAAACATAGCACAAACACACAAAGTGTGTGTTTTTTTGCACCAACTCTAAGCAAAGGTGTAGATACATTTTAAGACAGTGTGCTTTAAAATTATTCTGAAAGAGAAACATCATTTTACATTCTGTCTTTTCTTTGTAACATATAATTTATTTTCCTATTTAGTTAAGCCTAAGATTAATACTTTTGAGCCCTGAGCTCTTTTACAAAGGTCCCAAGTCAGATACATTACAGAAACATACAGGTAATGGTTACAAATCTACTACATGATTTTTAAATTTTTTGATAATGTAACTATAGACATTTATTTCGTAACAAAAGCATAAAGCTACATTTTACAGATCCCTGTTAAAACAGATGTTTCTTCTCAGTCTTAAGACACAGTTTATAATAACAGCAGTTGAGTGCCAGCTTAAGTTATGTTTTTAAAAGTCAAAACGGAAATTCTGTCTTTTTAAACAGCTGAGTCCTTTAAATTAGTAATTCAGTAAAACATAGCACACACACACAAAGTGTGTATTTTTTTTTGCACCGACTCTAAGCAAAGCTGTAGATACATTTTAAGACTGTGTGCTTTAAAATTATTCTGAAAGAGAAACATTATCATTTTACATTCTGTCTTTTCTTTGTAACTTATCATTTATTTTCCTATTTAGTTAAGCTTAAGATTAATACTTTTGAGCCCTGAGCTCTTTTACAAAGGTCCCAAGTCAGATACATTACAGAAACATACAGGTAATGGTTACAAACCTACTACATGACTTTTTAATTTTTTTCCAAAAAGCCCATCTATATTTTAAACATACATAAAAGACATTGCTTTCCTACGTGTCTAATGAGGGACACACATACACACACACACACACACACACAGCTAGCATGTTGCAATGCTATCCAGAGAAAACTGCTGAACCATCTTATTTACACAGAGGTCCCCCCGTTTTAGCTTATAAATGTTACATGCGTATACATAAAGCTATCCTTTTGATGCAAGTTTGACACAGTCCTACAGATGCAAGTTAAATTATTTTGTATATTGTTATAAAAAACAGAAAAAGGGGTACTCACACAGGCAGATGAATTTCCCTCGGGGGGGGTCTCCACACAGATCTGTGAAACCTCTGCACAATCAGGTTGCCTCCTAGATACTTCTTTCTGAAAATATCCTAATAAAAATACACACACATGCCCCTGCAGTTATACCCCCCCAAGCCTACAGGGGGCACATAACACTACATAAACCCTAACTGATTTTTTGGGATGGGTGGAGCAGAGTGGTGAAGAGGGACAGGGGTTCGAGCCAGGATGGTTGAGGTGCAGGAGAAAGGAGAGGGGGACAGGGGTTTGAGCCAGAATGGTGGGGGTGCAGGAGAAAGGGGGGAGGCAGGAGTTCAAGCTAGCATGGTGGGACTTGGGTTCCTGCCAGGATGGCATGGCAGGGGTTTGAGGAGTGTGCGAGAAGGAGGGGCGTAGGATACTTAC
This sequence comes from Neoceratodus forsteri, assembly GCA_016271365.2. Taxonomy (NCBI): domain Eukaryota; kingdom Metazoa; phylum Chordata; order Ceratodontiformes; family Ceratodontidae; genus Neoceratodus; species Neoceratodus forsteri. Next base: position 1,187,981,695 of record CM057451.1, on the reverse strand, counting down.
AAAATGGTAGGTGGCAGGGGTTCGAGGAGTGTACAAGAATGAGGGGTGTAAGACGCTTACAAAATGGTGGTGTTATGTCACTTCCAGGGTTTCAGTGTGGGTCATTTCCTGCACAAGGGGTGGGACACGGGTTCAAACGCATGTCATTTCCTGTGCAAAGGGCGGGACATGGGTTCGAGGTTGCGTCTCTTCCACCAGAAGTGGGCAGGGCTAGTGCATTTTAGGGAGGGACCGCCGGTTTAACAAGGGGCAATTCTGATTGGTCCATTTTAGGACACGCCCACCTGTCAAATGACGTGGCACGTGCTGATTGGCTGAAATTTAACATTTGAAGAGATATATGAACTTATACTACTGTTTAGGTTGTCCTGCATAAAAAGAACTCCCTTATCTTTTCCTAAAAAGAAACTATTGTGAAGATGTTAAATCCCAGAATCTGTTTGAGAAGCACTTGAACTCTCCATCCCCAGTCCATAAACCTTCTGAATCTACGATAGCCTCTGTGTCCCCCTGAACAGTAAATTTTTTAAGGACTGCAGTCAGCTGAGCCCTGCAGACATATTGCTTTCAAAAATGGACTCCGCATTCCTTGCATTCTTTGCGAATTAATAACATGTTGGAGTTCCACCACTGTCGTCTCCGCATCTGTGGAGTACTCTGGTCGCACTGCACTATTTTGTACTTCAAAAAAAATTGTGTTGTACTGATCAGGACACTGGGGGATTGGGCACCCCAAGTGTCACTCTTATGCTTTGTGGGGGCACTTAAGGTCAGGTGAGGGGGATATCAGTAATTAAAAAAAAACGGCAGTCATGGAAGAACACGGTTCACCTTCCCGTGTCCATGATGGCCCCTGCACTCTGCTGCACATGTGATAGCACTAGCGCATGCACAGTGTAGTGTGGCAGCCATTTTAGTCATGGCAGAGCATGCTGCTCTCTGCTGTGACTGCCATTTGTTTTTTCTTTAAAGTTAGAGATATCCTCCCAACCTGACCTGCCATCTCAGCACCCACCACCCCACCCAAACCAGAAACATAACAATGACAATGGGGGTATCCAATCCTCCAGCATTGTGATTGTAATCTGTGTCCCTTTTAAATATATATTTCTTTATCCCCCACCCGACCCTCCTCTCAGCACCTACCACCCCATCCCCCCCGAAACATAACATGACATGACCCTCCCTTGACACTGGGGGTGCCCAGTCCCCCATTGCAGAAATCCTCAGGTTTGTTTGTTTGTTTTGTACCTGTAAAAAGAAAACCATCCATCAATGTCTTTTGTGACCAACACTCCCCCCCACCTGACCCTCCCACTCAGTACCCACCATCTCACCCCCCCAAACCCTTACTTACTGATCAGAGGTCCAATGCTGTAATCCTCTCTGGACCACAGACACATCTTCACTCTTCAAAGCTGGATCACTAACTGAAGAAATAGGTATGTGATTCAATGTATTTCAATGGGGTTTTGAACTTAGTGGCATAACTTGGGCATTTTTGCATATTTGTGGCCCAAATTTTCAATGTGCCATCTTTGGGACCCTACCTTATGAACAGTTGAACTGTCATTAGGCAGATCTGTTCCGGAAGGTTATTTCATGGTCCCTGCATGAAACCACCTTTCAGACAGGAGTTGAAAATGTTCTCTGTCATTGTTCATGAGGTGGGGTCATAAGAAGGCTATGTTGAAAATCTCCTGATGGTGAAGGATCAGAAACGCTGTTCCATTCTGGTACTTCTTCGTCTCTCCTCAGCTTTTGACACTGTGGACCATGGAGTGCTCCTCGAGCATCTGAGGTCCATCTGTGGCTTGTCTGGAACAGTTCTCAGATGGTTTCAATCTTTCCTCACTGGCAGATTTCAGAGGGTTGTGTCTGGGATTTTTTTCCTCTGGCCCATTTTCTCTGCCATGCAGGGTCCCTCAGGGCTTGGTGCTGTCCCCTATGTTGTTCGTGGTGTATATGCTGCCCCTCGGAGACATTATAAGATGTAAGATGGTATGGGCTGAGGTTTCACTGCTATGCTGATGATACCCAGCTCTACCTATCTTTTGCACTCGACCAGGATAGCGTGATCTTAGTCTTAAATAGCTGCCTCATGGAAATCCAGGAATGGATGAAATCCAGCTGGTTGAAATTTAACTCTGGAAAGACTGAGGTGTTGGTGGTGGATCCAGGCCACCGGACAGAGGGGTCGGTGGTTGGACAACCTTCTGGACTCTGTCTCGGGGGTGTCCGGATGCCTTCCTCTGAACGGGTATGAAACCTGGGGGTGGTTTTTGATGATGGGTTGACACTGCATTCGCAGGTGTTAGCAGTCATCAAGTCCACATTTTACCATCTGAGAAACATTGCCAGGATTAAGCACCTTGTTCCATCTGGCGCCCTTCCGACATTGATCCACGCCTTTGTGACCTTGTGACTGGACTACTGCAGCTCCCTGTACCTAGCGCTGCTGGGGATTGATATCCTCTGCTTGCAGACAGTGCAGAATGCTGTGGCGTGGTTGTTGATGGGAACTCCTCGTTCGAGTTACATCATGCCAGTGCTGCGCGAACTGGACTGGCTGCCTATTCGGTGGCAGATCACCTTTAAGGTCAGGCTTCTGACCTTTAAGGCCCTGCATGGACTGGGTTTGAGCTATCTGCAAGAGCTCCTGAATCCTTACTGCCCCTGCTGACCTCTCTGCTCAACTGATGAAGGGTTTGTTAGAGATTCCCAGGGTACGGCTTAAAACATCAGGGGCCCATACTTTTATGTATGCGGCTCTGACCGTGTGGAATTCTCTGCCTCGTCAGATCCGTGAGAGCATGACTGTGGAGAGCTTCAAGAGGGCCCTGAAGACCCACCTATGGCATCTTGCATATGGTATTTAAATTGTTATAACTAGATCAGTTTTTATTGCCTGATGTAGTTGAATTTTTATGTTTTTTATTCACTTGATTTTATCTGTTTTTAAGTTGTATAGTGCCTTGATTAAAGAAAGGCACTTTATAAATAAAGCTATTATTATTAATAAAATCTGGTGTAAAAATATTTAAAAAAAATAAAGTTATGTGCTTACGTTAAATTTTGTGACTGCAGGCTCGTAACTTTGGTAATTTTCAATATTTTTAACCCAAATTTACAACAAAATCATAACTTTATAGCACCTCATGAATGTGACAGCTGTCATTTTTCAACTCCTGCACAAAATGTGTTTTTGCATCCTGAACATTGTTTCGCAGTCCTTGTGTGAAATCACCTTTTGGGCAGGAGTTGAACATTTGCTCTGCCATTGTTCATGAGGTGGGGTCATAAGAAGGCTATGTTGAAAATTTGGCATAAAAATATTAAAAAAACAACCAAGTTATGAGCCTACATTACATTTTGTGAACACAGGCTCATAACTCAGATTGGAGACCCCCTGACAAGGGTGCTCTGCTCTGCAATTTCTCCAGCTTGCTGAAGCCCACCTCACCCTGTCCAGCTATCACCAGTGCCAGCATAGCAGGATTGGAGACCCCATGTCAAGGGTGCTCTGCTCTGCAATTTCTCCAGCTTGCTGATGCCCATCTCACCCTATCCAACTATCATCACTGCCAGCATAGCAAGGTACGGTCTTTCTATAAGCATCTGATATTTGAGCTTGGTGCTTGCAAGTTTTCTCCAGGATTGATTGTTTTCTGTCTATGTTTTATCCTCGATTGGCTCCTGATGCTGCAGCTAGACTGCTTCCTCCAGCACTATTCTTTTGCTTGAGCCAGCTTCTCTCAGCCTGCTTCTCCTGGACTGAATTTTACTGCTGCTGTCATTATTATTAATGTAAGCTTTTTTTTTCCTCCCCACTTTTTCATTTGCAAGTTATACATCTCTACCACTTGAGGGCACTGATCCTAAGCCAGCACTACTCAAAGAGAAGTCTCCTTCTGTCTTTCTGACACATCACCTGACTTTAAATTAGGTTTTACTAATGGCTTCAACTCCACCTTATCTAGACCTGTCACTTAATTAGGCATTACAGAATTACCGTTCCCTAACCACTCCAAGTCGTCTGTAAAAATAAAAATAAAAAAAACCTTCTTGCCTGGCCCTCGCATACCACAGAATGCTGACTTTACAAATAAGCCGCCTACTTCTCCTTACTCTCTTTACTGTCTCACTTCTTCCCACACCAACTACCCATGCTAGTCTCACCTGGTTAAACAATTGGGGAAAAAAACGCCTCATTAACCCATCTTGCTTATTCTCTTTCTCTAATTTCAGCCCATTTGATCCTGATGTTGGGATCCCCCACTCCATTCCTCCATCTTTGGGCTCACCATACTTTTCTACCCTGTGCCTCCCTCTCTTCTGACCCTAACTCCAATGCACTCCTGTGCTCCCTATCTATCCAGTTTGCTTCCTCTTACTAGCCGCCTGCCCCCTATAGCCCGGTCATGCTACGTCATGGTACAAAAGTTCAAAGCTCCTGTCATGGGAAGGGTGTTTAAGAAATACACAGACACAAAGCTATGGAGTACAACACACCAGTTCAGCGTGATTTTTAATAAAAAGTAATAAATCATAAGAAAAGCAATGGAAAGCAACAACTGTAAAAAATACAGAAACAAAAGCAAAACAAGCACAGCCTAGGGGGTACATTGCTGTACCCTAGTACCTCTGTGTCTGACCCACCTTCTGACAGGTCCAAATGAGGTGAACTTCTCGGGTTTACTCACCAACTGAATCTGATTCCTGAGTTCTGAGGACCATGTTTTACAGTAATACGCTCCTCCCTGAGGACTCAGGCTCCGCCCCTCTCTGTTCATATCTTTGTTTCTTTTGTTTGTATTCATTTATTTTTATGTACAGACATCGTCATGCATATTAACATCTTATATAATCATTAATTCATATAGTAGGATCCTTAAGATCATTCTGTAGACAGAAAGCCATACATTCATATGCTAATTCCCTTATTAGCATACGAAACCACTCCTTCACCCTGATGACTGACAACCAGGCATACACAAAAGAAGGTAAGAATGAGCCACTGGCTCCCTATGCATAGAAACATAGAAACATTGAAACATAGAAACATAGAATTTGATGGCAGATAAGGACCGCTTGGCCCACCTAGTCTGCCCATTGTCCTACCTAACAGATAAGCTGCAGATCATAGTTAACCAACAGCTTACTTCCTCCTACACCCCATTAGGACTGCCTTATGCCTGTCCCATGCATTCTTGAAGTTCCCCACTGTTCTTGACTCCACGACCTCCTCAGGGAGGCTGTTCCATGCATCCACAACCCTCTCAGTGAAAAAATACTTCCTCACATTACCTCTGAGCCGTCCCCCCTCAATCTTCAAATAATGCCCCCTTGTTCTTGCACATCTCTTTTTCTGGAAGATGCTACCCTCTTGGACTTTGTTAATTCCCTTGAGGTACTTGAAAGTTTCTATCATGTCCCCTCTCTCCCTTCTTTCCTCAAGGGCATACATATTAAGCCCCTTTAGCCTTTCTTCATATGTCTGCTGGTGCAGACCCTGCACCATTTTGGTTGCCCTCCTCTGGACAGCCTCCACTCTGTCTATGTCTTTGCAGAGATGGGGTCTCCAGAACTGCTCACAGTACTCCAGATGGGGTCTCACCAACTGTCTGTACAGAGGGATAACAACTTCCTGTTTTCTACTATTGATGCCTCTTCCTATGCATCCCAGTATCCCCCCAGCCTTCCTTACTGCCTTCTCACATTGCTTGCCCACCTTTAGGTCATCTGATATAATTACCCCCAGCTCCCTTTCTATTTTTACTGTTGTCAGTATCTCACCCCCAACTGTGTACGCTTTCCCTGGGTTTTTGTTTCCCAGGTGCATTACCTTGCACTTCTTTGCATTGAATCTGAACTGCCATACATTTGACCATTCCTCCAACCTTGCCAAGTCCCTTCTCATCCTTTCCACTCCATCTTGTGTATCAACCCTGTTGCAGATCTTCGTGTCATCTGCTGGAGGGCAGTCAGGAGCACTGTGTACTATCTCGAGAATGTGGTCCAAGAGATAGATTAAATTGCCTGTCTTTTTCTTTCTGTTTCATATTTTACCAAACAGCAAACATTTTGGGAGCATGGTTTGTGGAACTAGAAAGGGCGCTGTTGCAACAGACTTAGAAAAGGGCACCTTACACAACCTCATACCAAGGGACGGTGGACCTCCATCACAGCTCCGCTTTATAATTATCTCCCTTCTCCAGCTATCCACTGGGAATATAAACCCTAACCCTGGCCCCCCCTCTATCAAACATGCAGGCAGCCTCTCCCACACAGACCCTCCCCTGCCTCCAATATGCCAACCCTCCCTCGTGGTCTTAAAATCCTCTACCTTAACATAAGACGTCTACTACCTAAACAAGTCCTGCTGCAACCCCTAGCACTATTGCTAGCCCCTGACCACCTTATAATAACCGAAACCTGGTTAAATAATAAAACACCTGATCCCAGTATATACATACCTGGCTACAATATCACCCGGCAAGACCATGCAGGTAGGGGTGGTGGCGTAGCTATATACACTTCGTCCTCTGTTCATACTACCCCGATCCTATCTGTATTGATCTCCACTGCTTATGAAGCCCTTGTCCTCAGGCTCTACATGCCTTACTCCATACCAATCTACATTGCTGGAATTTACTGCTGCCCAGGCCTCTCCCCTACTATTGCCTCTTATCTTCTCTCTCAGATTTCCACCCTCACATCAAACGGCAAACTTTATATAATAGGCAACTTTAACTAAAACTGGTCTGACCCCTCCCTATCCAAGCTGTGTAAAAACATTGAGGCCCTTAACTTAGTGCAATTGATACACAAGCCAACCTTACTAAATACTAAATCAGGCAACCACTCCATCATCGATTGAGCCCTAACCTCACATGTCCACAGAGTAATCAAATCAGGTCTCCTCCCAGATGCACTCAGCAACCATCATATGATCTCCCAGGTCCGCAAACTCCACCACCCAAAATCCCTGCATAAAACATTGCTTGTCAGCTCATATAAATCCCTAGACCTTACCCACTTCCTATATAACTTAGCCCACACTGACTGGTCTCCTATTTCCTCTGCTACCACAGTTAATGAAGCCCTGGACTATTTCCAAGGCCTCTTTCTTAACATCTGGAACAAGCACGCACCCTTTTAGCGCACTCTAGTACATGGAAACCACCTCCCGTGGATCACACCAGAATTGATGGCATGTATGAGATCTTGAGACCGGGCTTGGAAGGCTCACAAAGTCTCTAAATCAAATGCTAACCATGACAGATATCGAGCCCTCAGAAATGCCTACTCCAAGGCTGTAAGGCTTGCTAATTCTGAATACTTTAGATCCACCTTTGATGCTTACATATGTACCCCATTAAAATTTTGGAAAGTTATTAAATCCCTCTTCTCCCCCCCCCAAATCACAAACTCCACTTATCTATGTCAATAATGCCCTTACTTCTGCCCACCTCTCAGTTACCACTGAATTCAACTCTTACTTTAACTCATGTGCTGCTGCTCCTCTAGCTTCTCTTCCTTCTACCCAACCAGTTGTGTCTGTCCGCAATAACTCACACCCAAGCACCCTCCCTAGCAACCTCTTCTCTTTCTCTCCAGTCTCACCTCATGATACTCTAAATCATCTCCTCGCTCTCAACCCATCTCAGGGTTCCTCACCTGATGGCCTTGATCCCAAACTTCTCTTCCTCTTGGCTCATGCCATTTGTTCACCACTTTCTGCCTTATTAAACCATTCCTTCTCACTGGCCTCTGTCCCTGACCCATCGAAGCATGCTGTAGTTCTCCCACTATGTAAGGGAGATGACCCTTCTCTGCCTGGGAACTATCAGCCAATCTCTCTCTTACCTATTCTCATTAAGCTTCAGAAGCACCTGGTCTTCTCCCAACTCTCCTCTTACCTCTCTAAATCTGCCTTTTTCACTGCCTACCAATCTGGTTTTAGGAAAGATTACTCCACTACTACTTCCTTATATAGGTTCACCGATTCCATACTCTCAGGTATGGACAGTGGTCCAATCACATCTGCGATCTTTGTTGACCTTGCAAAGGTTTTTGACACTGTCTCCCACCCTTTCCTCCTAGATAATCTGTGATCTGCTGGCCTGTCTGATTCAGCCACCGGATGGCTTAGCTCCTACCTAACAGACTGGACACAGTCAATCAAAACTGCTGATTTCACCTTCACCCCACTCCAGATTAATGCTGGCATACCCTAAGGCTCCTTCCTTGGCCCCCTACTATTCTAGATTAATGCTGGCATACCCCAAGGCTCCATCCTTGGCCCCCTACTATTCTCCATATTCCTTAATTACCTCCAGTCAGTGTGCACATCCTCCTCCATCCATATGTATGCTGATGATACTGTCCTTTTCTACTTTGGCCAATTGCCAACTGATGTCACTTCCACACTTCAGCATGACTTTGGGAAAGTTCAGCAATGGCTAAGCTCCCATCAGCTTTTCCTCAACACCGAGAAAACAGTCTCCATGGCCTTCGGCACTAGGCAGAGGCTCTCTAGGCTAACCAAACTGCCCTCCTTTCACACTCTTGATGGCTCTACTCTAGAGGACACCTCCTCCTTCTTTAGGTATCTCGGGGTCTGGCTCGACCAGCACCTAAACTTCACTGGACACATAGACTCCATCCTGAAAAATTTACGCCCCAAATTAGGTGCGCTTTACAGGAACCGAAGCTGCCTACCTCTACAGACCAGGCAGGAGATTGTCCAGAAAATGATACTACCCATCTTTGACTACTTCGATGTAGTCTACAGTGCCACACCGAAGTAATCCTTAACCAGATTTGATACCCTTTTCAATGCTTTCTGTCATTTCTCTCTGGATGCCCCTTCCTTTACCCACCCTGTGATCTATATTGCTGTCTAGCTTTTCCTTGCCTGGAAAACTGCCGTCTAGCCCACTGCCTAAATTTGTCTCTAAATTCTGGTTTGCTATGCTTCATCCTTACCTTGCCTCCTCACTGTCCTCCAGCTCCTCTGCCCCTCTCTTCCCTCAGATCCAGTGACTCCTGCACCCTAGCTATACCACAACGTACCACCTATATAGGCCAATCGTCATTCTCCTATAGGTTCCCTAAGCTCTGGAAGTCAATGCCTTCCTCTCTCCATCCTGCAGCTGCTCCTAATTTGCCCTCTGGCTCCTCACTGCTCCTAATTTCCCCTCTGGCTTCCCCATTTCCTTTCCCAGCCTAGCACTTAATGTGAGGAGAAACCAATGTACTTTAATGCACTTCCTTGTCCACATTGTATGTATTAGTCTGTAATGCTGTTAATTTGCTCCTCTCACATCAAATCCCAAAGTTTATACAATTCTACTGATGTATTGATTTTTCACTCTGTTGCTTCTCTGTTTTAAATTACCTTTGGAAATGTGTTGTTGAGTATTATAAGCATATACTTTCCTATAATACTGCATGGAAATGTGCTTTTGATTACTGTATTGCCATGTTCCCCTTCCTCAGGACGCTCTGTGAGACGAGCAATTTTATATCATTCAGTTTGCCTTTCCTAGAGAAACTTTTCAATAAATAAATAAACTTTAGTAATTTTCAATTTTTTACCCAAAATTTACAACATAGACATAGAAACAGACTTTGATGGCAGATAAGGACCACTTGGCCCACCCAGTCTGCCCATTTCCCTTCCTATTGGATAAGCTGCAGATTCTAGTCAACCAACAGCCTACTTCCTGCAACCCCCAGTACAATTGCCTTATGTCTGTCCCGTGTATATTTGAATTCCCCCACTGTTTTAGACCCAGCAACCTCCCCAGGAAGGCAGTTCCATGCATCCACCACTCTCTCTGTGAAAAAAAATTATTAACATTACCCCTGAGCCATCCCCCCATTATTTTTGAACTGTGCCCCCTTGTTCTTACACATCTCTTTTTTCTAAAAGATGCTACCCTCCTGGACTTTGTTGATTCCCTTGAGGTACTTGAAAGTTTCTATCATGCCCCCGTCCCTCGTTTCATCAAGGGTATACATATTAAGCTCTCTCAGTCTCTCTTCATATGGTTTCTGATGTAGACCCTGCACCATTTTTGTTGCCCTCCTCTGGACTGCTTCAATCCTGTCTATGTCCTTGCATAGATGGGGTCTCCAAAACTGCACACAGTATTCCAGATGGGGTCTCACCAACTGTCTGCACACAGGGATAATCACTTCCCTTTTTGTACTTGTGATGCCCCTTCCTATGCATCCCAGTATCCCCCTGGCTCTCCTTACTGACTTCTCACATTGCTTACCCACATTTAGGTCATCTGATATGACTACCCCCAAGTCCCTTTCCCTTTTTGTTTTTGTTAGTACCTCCCCTGCTATTGTGTACCCTTCTCCTGGGTTTGTGTTTCCCAGGTGCATTACATTGTGCTTCTTTGCAATGAATCTGAGTTGCCATATGTCTGACCATTCCTCCAACCTTGCCAAGTCCCTTCTCATCCTTTCTAACCCCCCTTATGTATCAACTCTGTTACAGATCTTTGTGTCATCTGCAAAGAGGCATACCTTTCCCTCCAGACCCTCTGCAATGTCACCTATAAAGATGTTAAAGAGGACTGGACCCAGTACTGAGCCCTGAGGTACTCCACTAGTAACCCCCTTTCTTCAGAATGTGTTCCATTCACTATTACCTCCTGTGTCCTGCTGTGCAGCCAGTTTGATATCCAGGCTACCACCCTGGAACCTACTCCCAGGCTGGATAACTTGATTATTAGTCTTTTGTGTAGGACTGTGTCAACTGCCTTGCTTAGGTCAAGGTAGGTCATATCCACAGCCCCTCCCTGGTCTATTACTTTGGTTACCCAGTCAAAGAAATCAATTAGATTCATCTGACATGACCTTCCTGCTGTAAATCCATGCTGCTTTGGGTCCTGTGCCCTGCTGGCCTCTAGGCACTCAACAATTCTTTCTTTCAGAAGTGATTCCATCATTTTCCCTACCACTGAGGTCAAACTTACAGGTCTGTAATTTCCTGCTTCTGCCTTACTCCCACTTTTGTGAAGGAGAATCACATCTGCCCTCCTTCAGTCTTGAGGTACCACCCTATCCTCCCATGATTTGTTAAACAGTGTGGTCAGTGGTGTCACTAGGTCCTCCCTTAGTTCTTTTAGGATTCTGGGGTGAATCCCATCAGACCCCATTGCTTTGTCCACCTTGAGTTTTAGGAGTTCTTTCAGGACTTTTTCTTCTGTAAATGGACTGGTGTCAACCCCCCTACCCAGAGTGCTTCTATTGTCTGGTTTAGGTAACTCCTCCTCATCTTCTTTTGTGAATACTGAGCAAAAGTATTCATTCAGTATCTCTGCCTTTTCACTGTCTCCCTTGCTCACCTCCCCCCCTCTCCTTAATTAATCTTCACTATTCCTCCCTTAACCTTTCTATGCTCCCTAATGTACCTATAAAAGGTTTTATCCCCCTTCTTAACTGAGTTGGCTATTTTTTCCTCAGTTTGGGCCTTTGCTATTCTGACTGCCTTCCCCACTTCTTTCTGCTATAATTGATACAGTTCCCTGTCATGCTCCTTCTGTGATTCCTTATACTTTTTGAATGCTGCCTTTTTCTCCTTAACCTTCCTAGTCACCTCTTTTGAGAACCATAGTGATTTTTTACTCTGCTTTGTTTTCTTTATTTGTTTCACACAAAGGCTTGATGCCTCTACAATAGCAGTTTTGATTTTTCTCCATTGTTCTTCCACCCCTCCTTTTTGGCCATTTGCTAGTGTATTCCTCAGGTATTCACCCATTTTGCCAAAGTCAGCCCTTCTAAAGTCCTAAAATCCTTGTTTTTGAATGGCTTGTCTCCATGGTTGTGCTTATTGTGAAGCACACTGTGCAGTGGTCACCTGTTCCCAGATGTATACTGACTTCTAAATTTGTGATCCTCTCTCCATTTGAGAGTATCAGGTCTAGTATTGTTCCCTCCCAAGTGGGTTCCAACACTAGCTGTCTAAGGCCTGCCCCTTGCAGGGCATCGAGAATGACCCTGCTCTTGGATGTGGCTGCAGTACATGTCATCCAGTTAACATCTCGCATATTCAGGTCCCCCATCAACAGTATCTCCCCTTTTTCAGCCATTTTGAGAATGTCTTCTATCATTTTCTTGTCCGTTTCCTCCCCTTGAGATGGGGGTCTGTATACAACCCTTGTGCAGATTGTGATGCCAGTCCCTGTCTCCAAGATGACCCAGAGTGCCTCTTGTCCTCCTCTTTACTTTTTAGTTCTGTAGCTTTGATCCCTAGAGCTACTCCACCTCCTCTTTTACCCTCTCTGTCCCTTCTGTAGACTGTGTACCCTGGTATGTTGACATCTCAGTCATGGTTCTCCGTGTACCATGTTTCTGTGACTGCCACAATATCCAATTGTTCATCTTCCATCAGGGCTACTAGCTCAGGTAGCTTGTTTCACAGACTATGGGCATTGGTACTCATTGTTTTTTGTTTTAATTGGGTTCACCACAGCACAACGAAGATTGACCATCTTTGGGTACCTGGTTCATTCCACTGGGGTGTCAAACAGAAGAGGCATACTGATGAGTCCTGGTAGGACAAAACACATGTCTATGTCTTCTGTTGGCACCCTTTGCAAGCTGTGTGAGAGGCCTTTCGGCACCATGCATTTCTGCTTAAAGTTGAACCAGCATAATATTCTGTGGTGATTTGCATATGCATCCCATGATGCTTTGCATTGTGGGGGCATGTGTGATTTTGTATTTCATTGGTACTCATTGCCCTCCAATAGCCACATCTTTACAGCACCTCATGAATGTGACAGCTGTCATTTTTCAAATCCTGGCCAAAATGTTTTTTTACATCCCGGAAGGTGATTTCATGGTCCCTGCATGAAATCACCTTTCGGGCAGGAGCTGAAAATTTTCTCTGCCATTGTTCATGAAGTGGGGTCATAAAAATGGTATGTTCTCAATCTGGTGTAAAAATATTTAAAAATAAATACATTATCAGGCTATGCTGAATTTTGCTAATGCAGGCTTGTAAGTTTGGTAATATTCAATATTTTTACCCCAAATTTTCTACTTAGCTATTTCTTTACAGCATCTCTGGAATGTGACAGCTGTCATTTTTCAACTCCTGCCCAAAATGTGTTTTTGCATCCCAAATGCTGATTTCACAGTCCCTGCGTGAAATCACCTTTCAGGCAGGATTTGAATATTTGCTCTGCCCTTCTTCATGAGGCAGGGTCATAAAGCAGCTATGTTGAAAATTTGGGGCAGGATTCACAAAGCATGTGCACTAGGTGCAGCCGAGATGCAGTGGTCCATCTCAGAAATGTGCAATGGCACCATTCACATAGGGTAGAGATGCCCAGGTGCATCCCGGATGTGCCGCACAGGATGCACCAGAGCCTGCATATAATGATAGGTGGCACATCCCCATTCACAAAGCAAAATGAATGCACAAACACAGTGCATCCACCAAATGTGCACTAAGGAAATAAGTATAAAAAAAGTAGACTTAAGTGTAAGACCCCAGCAGACAGACTGCAGGATAGCAGCAGCAGGCAAAACAACAGCAGCACAACAGAGGTAACATACCTGGATGGTGCACCTTTCCTGATAGTGGGCATGACAATGGGGATAAGAAGATGGGCATACCAGGAATGTGGCAGCAGAAGGCACCATAGGCAGCCTGCCCCGCAGTGGTATCGTGTCAGACTAACATTTGAATGACTGACAGACACAGAAACAGTTGGCCGATACTGCCTGAATAGGGAAATTCTGAGGCAGCTCTGGGATCGGTGCCATGATGAAATGCAGGCACCCATGGGAAGGAGCCATGCCATATCAGTGGAGAGCAAAGTGACAACAGCAATGTGCCCACTCACCACAGGAACCTTCCAGAGGTCAGCTGGAGATGCCACTGTCTTATCCCAGCTGCCTACATCCCATCTCCTCACATAATTTCTCACTGCACTGCTCCCACATCCTTTGGAGTTCATTCGATTCCCAAGCACACACAGGCAGAGCGGACAGAAGCTATGCAGCAATTCCACAGGGTGGCACACATGCCAGGCATCATGGGGCCATTGAGTGCACCCATGTGGCAATCTATGAACCACTTGGCAATGAGGGCATGCCATATATGAACCACAAGGGGTTCTACTCCATAAACTGCCAGGTGGTGTGCAATGCCACAGGGCTCATCAGCAATGTCTGCATCACACACCCTGAGAGTACACATGATGCCTTCATATGGCACCAATCTGCCCTGTGCTGTTGATTTGAGACCGGGGGATATAGCCAGTGGCCACCTAGTGGGTGAGTGGGGCATGCATACATGCCCACAAACAGGACATCATGGCACAACAAATGTCAGGAGGTAGTACAGGTGTGCAGGGGCATCAGCAGAGCCTGAGCAGGGGGAGGTGCAGAGGTAGGACATTGGAGGTGGGAACGCTGATGGGGCAGTGCATGCTTCATGGGGAACAGTGCAGCATGGAAAGCAAGGTGATACTTAACAGCAGGCATGTGTGGCAAGGTAGAATGCACCACATGCGCTCAGACACGGGTGACCCCAGAGCAATGGAGGACAGGCAATGCCCGACTGGACAGGAGCTGTAAGCCATGGAAGTGGGCACAGGGAGGCATAGGGCAGAAGGAGGCAGCCAGGCAACCAGTCACTGGGAAGTGCACAAATGTGCTGTCCTACCATTGGGGAGGAAGATGCACCAGGAGGTGGGTCACAGGGACAGAGGTGGATAGGCAGTAGCCACACCAATGCGCCATGCTGGAGTGGGGGGAGAACTGTGGTACACAATGCACATGAATTTGGGGTACTAACAAACTGCTTTGTCCCTCCACAGATGATGCAGTGTATCCCCTCTGACCCTGGCTCCTCAAGCCCTTCCACTGTCCTGGCACAGAGGTGGAGGAACGCTACAACAAGGAATGCATCGCTAAACACACCATCATTGAGCATGTCTTTGGCATGCTGAAGATGCACTACAGGTGACTGGATAGGTTAGTTGATGCACTACAATATAGCCCAGAGAAGGCCAGTGGCATATTCATGGCCTGTTGTATGCTGCACAATATGGCCATTGACTGTGGAATAGCTGTTCAGGCTGATGAGAACAGCAGTTCTGGGGAGGAGGAGGAGGAGGATGCAGTGGAGCAGGGGCCCCATGGTGGAGATGGACAACCGTCCTTGGCCCACAGGGACCTATGCCTGGTCACCAGGTCCCAGTGGCACAGGGATACCATCATGGAAGAGCACTTCAGGGAATGAAGGTGAGTAACACAGGTGGGACACACTCGGCAGCCCCCCCACACACACACTCAACACACCCACAAACATACCCAAACACACACCACAGGTCAGACGACAACAACACAGCCATCATGTAGCACACCTGTGAAGGGTGATAGTGATGCACAGACACACACACAAACAGCAGGCCACACATGGATGGGGACACAGGGTCTGTCCTGGGGAAGGCATGGATCAGTGTACATCTGCCGGCACACATGCACAGCAGACACAGGGCTGCACTTATCACGCCTATGCCACATAGCACAACACCAGTGCTCCTGGCCATGCACAGTGCAACACACAGTTGTCCCACACAGGCATTTTAAAGGGGCAAGCACGTGGCACCTCACGCCACCCCAGGCACTGTCAGCCTTGTGTGTGAGCTGCAATGGGTGCTGGTAACAGGGGCCATGGAGGCTGTCAACCTAGGTGTCAGTGGCAGCCACCACGGCTGCCACTGACACATGGGCAGCCGTGCCAATGCCTGGTGGTCACTGAGTCAGTGCCACTGGCTGCAGGGGGTGTTTACCACACCTGGTGGGTACTGCAGTGAGACCATGCATGGGTACTCACTGGTGTGATGTCACCGAGACCCAGGTTTGATCTGGGGGTAATGGGGATGGCCATGTGTGGTGACAGTGTCAGCAGCAATGGGTTCACCTGATGCCTTAACCTGGGGGTGCATGAGGCACTCCTGGGGGTGCAGCTGGTAGCCCAGCGGCCATGTTGTGCACTGTCTGCACTCACCGTCTCGGCAGCGAGTGCAATATGCTCCAGAGCAATGGTCGTGCCCACCTGCAGTAGTAGAGTCTCTGCCAGTGTCTTGGTTTGCCATGCTGCTGATGACTCGTGTTCTATGGCCAGCTGCATCTGCATGCCCCTCAGCTCCATCCTGAGGGATGCTTGCCCCTTCACAGTGTCCTATAGGAGGCATGCATAGCCCTCAACCTCATTGGCAGGGGATGTGTCACAG
The DNA here is from genome assembly GCA_016271365.2 of Neoceratodus forsteri. Lineage (NCBI taxonomy): Eukaryota > Metazoa > Chordata > Ceratodontiformes > Ceratodontidae > Neoceratodus > Neoceratodus forsteri. Next base: position 1,187,965,415 of record CM057451.1, on the reverse strand, counting down.
GGATGGCAGTGACAGGCAGGTGGGGTCCTGGCCCACTGTGCTGCATCCACCATAGGCAGATGCCCCACAGCAGGCTGCTGTATGGGTAGGGACAGGGTGCGGACAACCACTGCACATCCAGGGATGCCCGCATCATAGTCCCCTGCCACCTGCTGCTGCACCACAGCACCCTGCTGAACAGTCATAGCAGTCCCTGTCCCACAGCAGCACCAGACCCAGGGCCGCAAGCAACCACCACCGTGGGGCAGTTGTGTAGGCCATGCGGGTGCACCTGGGGCCACCGGACTGACAATGCCACATGGTGCCACCCATGCATGCACTTATGCCTCATCTGGGCCACTGTTTGCCATGTCCCTCATATCTGTGTGGCTTCGGCATCATCATCACCATTGGACACCCCCTGTATACTGGATGCTAGCACCAGCAGGGCATCCACAGTGTCCATCCTGTCCACTGGGTCATCATCAGCCAAACCTTGTATGTTGAGCAGCCATGAGCGATCATGGCCACCAGCCGTGGCACTGTATGTAGAGGGGTGTGATGGCCCTGCTTCAGTGACGTTGTGCCTGGGGCTGTGATGACATTGGAAGGGCCTGGCATGACATCAGCCACAGCTCTGGTTGCTGTGCGGTGTGATGGCCTGGCCTCCTCCCCCACCAGGTCATTGGGGAGTCCACTGGCCATGGCATCATCTGTGAGGTGTGATGGAGCTGTAAGAGAGAAGGGAAACATGGTTAATGATGTGTGTAAATGGTGTGCTCAGACAGACATGTATAGGGAACATGTACATGTGCCATTAGTGTGGCTGACATGACATACAGGGGAGTGCCGGCCATGGGGCCACTACTGAAGCCATGCACTGGCACAGGCAGGCATGCACTGAGGATTGCACAGGCATTCGGGGACATGTGTGTGACTGGCCCCCCCCCGGCCACCACCTGTGGGTACATCATCCCAGACGACCACCACCACCCACTCCTTTGGCACCCCCCACCATGATGCACAGGGGCAGTATGTCGTGTGTCTGCACCACACTGTAGACAGATGGGGTGTACAGTGACATGCTCAGTGTACACTGACATATGGGCACTCAGCGGCCCACGGTGGGGCTAGTCAGGGCACCCATGGTACGCACACACAGACCAGCACAGTGCTCGGGACATGTAAACTTACGGCCCTGCAATGGACTGCCACCTGTCTGGAAGCCACCACCTGGAACCCCCAGCACAGTCATCCAGTCCATGCTGGCCACCAGCCTCTCCTCATGTGGTGTGAGGTGCACGGCGGTCTGCTGCCCACCCCCTGTCACACCCAGGGAAGCCTTGATGTTTGCCATCTTATCCTTGGCCCTCTGATTCTCATCATTGAAGTGGTTCCTGCACTTCTGTGGTGTTCTGTTATATTTGCCATGGGCATTCACATGCCTGGCCACCTCCTTCCAGCCCTCGTCCCACTGCTGGCATCTGCCACCCCTGCCAGCCAGGATGTTCTGCCTCAGGAAGTAGGCCTCCAGCAGTGCCCTGTCTTCATCTGCTGTAAAATTCAAATGTCTCCATCCAGCCTCTCCATCCTGTCCTGACATTGTGGGTCCTGAGGGGGACAATATGCAGGCATCAACACAGTACAGGCAAATGTGGATGTGTGCCAGCACAGTGCCAGGACACTGCAGAGACACAGCACCCTGTATGCCCTCCATACTTCACTGTCAGATGGTGCTGAAAAGCTGTAAATGGTAAAATGTAAACAGACCTGCCTTCAAGGATGCAACACCTGTCGGTCACCTGAGGAGTGGGGTGGTGCATTCAGGAGCATTTATGGCTCAGTGTATGCAAATGTGATTGGGAGCATCTGTAATGAGATGCTAAACAGGTGAGATGCCCCTGAATGTGGCAATAAGCTGATTTTGAAGCACTGTCTGTGAATTGCATAATTGACCCCAGCTCATCTCAATCAGCAATGCGCAACTGATGCATTGTGCGCATTCCCTTACAGTGCACTCCCACACATGTGCGGTCGACTTGGGGGCATTTTCTGAATGTGGTGGAAGTCACACGGCACATCCCTGTGAATGTGTAATGTAGATTCAGTGCCATGCAACGCATAGTGCAAATTGTCCGGTGTTTCCAGTAGCGCGATTGATGACAGCAGCGCATCCAGGTCCACATGCACTATTGGTGCTGTGCTGCATCACTAGTTGTGTGCGTGTATGGCACATCGGTGTGACATTGTGTCAATGGGCACCTGCCATGCACGGCACAACACTGGCAGTATGTGCAGTCCCAGTGCACTGTGGGTGGCATTGTTTGCCATTCACAATATGGTAGAACCAAGTGAATTGCGCATGCATGACCCAATCATGGCCCCTGACCCTGGCCTCCCACCCATGCCGTGTGCACTGCGCATGCATGGTGATGCACCATGGGCACCAATCAAGCATTACCACACCACAACACCGTGATGCATGGTCCAGCACACAATGGCCTATCACGCATGTGGTGTGAATAGGCCATTGAGCACCAGCAGCCTGATCAGTGCACACCTGCTCAGGAAAACCAGTTTTAAGCCATGCCACGTGCACAGGTAGCAGGGCCTAGAGCTATGAACTGGTGAGAGGTGGAGCTGGTGAACCTTGTGGCACTAGTCATGCCTCTGGAGGGCCAACTATTTGGAACCCAGGACCTCACTGAGCCAAGATAAGCAGTGTGGGGGAAGGTTGCGGAACACCTGGTGCACAAGACCGGTGTGCAGCACATGGGGGAGCAGTGCAGACACCGCTGTGGGGATCTGCAGTGCCAGGACCTGGACAGGCTCCAGATCCTACATGATCGGGCATGCAGGGGTGCAGTGCCATGCCCAGGTAAGTCACAACACCCTACAGCAACACAGGCAAGTAGGGGTTGGCTTCCAGTGGTGGGGGCCATGTGTCCTGCTACAAGGCCACCCACCCCAACACACACACACACACACACACACACACATGGCATGCCATGCCACTGCTGCATGTAGGGTGCCAACATGGCCACCGTGCGTAGCCATGTGCGGCATGGTGCATGACTGGGGGAGTGCATGGGCACTGTGTGGGGTGCATTGTGTTTCAGATGGTGGCATGGCACACATTCATCCACACACAACCATGGTGGGCATGGGCTTGGGTGCTGTGTGGTACTGCACACTGATCAGAGTGCTTTTATTGCATCACTGTGGGGTGGGTCCATTACTTCATGCAGACACCAGCGGTGTTGCTGTGGGACACAGGTGGGGGGTGGTACACACCTTCTGTACCCTCATGGTGCTCTTTGCTTGTGTATCCCTCACAGGGCCAGCAGACAGGCAGAGGGCCGCGGTGACAGTGGAGGCCAGGCTCACTAGAGCCAGTGGTGGAGGCCAGGGATCTGGTCATGTGGGTGCAGGTGAGTGTTCAGCTTGTGTATACTCTGTGTGTTCAGTAGTGGCCATTGCCGGACACATATGCATGTCCATGTGCTGCATGTTGTGCACACATATGGGGTGCCGCCATGACCATGATAGTGTGTGCTAGGGCCACAGTGCACATGGCTCCTGTGTGTCCGTCCACCTTGTGCATGTCTGCTGCAGACAATGAGCACACTGTGGTGCTCCACTGGTGTTCAGATGGGGGCCTGCATGGTAGTGCAGCCTGCTGGCATCAGCACATGCTGTGTGGGACATGGCTGTGTGTCCCTCTGCGCATCACTCTGCATGCACATGTGGGCCTTGTGCTGTCACAGTACCATTGCACAGTCACAGTGTGGCACTGTGTGCCAGCCTGTTGCTAGCATGCGGTGTTCTTGATGGACTGGTGGCCATTGCCATGGGGGTTGCCTCCTGCACACTTATGTGGTGGGCAAGGAGAGGGCAGGGGTGGACCATTGCACTTAGTTCCTGTTGCCTGTGTCCCCACTGTATCTCCATGGAGAGTCCAGCCAGGCGTGCCAGGTAGGCAGAGGAGAGGAGTCTTTGGGTGGATGGCAGGGTTGCAGCTCAGGAGGGCACTCTGGAGGACATTGGAGCTACTGTTCCATCAGCAGGGGCAGCTCCTGCAGGCTCTCACCCTGCTTGTCAGGGTGCTGAGAACTGGGGCAGGAGGGGTGGCCGCTGGGCTATGGCCCATCCAGCACACCAGGCCACTGGGCTGCCTGTAAATAGCCCCTTTGTTGTTGACTCCCACCCTCCATGCCCATCCCTGTTGTCTGTTGATGTCCCCTGCTCCCCCACCACCATGCCATCACCTTCAAAGGTACTGTTTATTGTGTTGCTGTTATGATTCCCACACTTCCCTCTCCCTGTTTGTACTGTTTTTTTAACATTGTGAATAGTTTCTTGTATTACATTTCTTATTTGACTAAAGAGTTTTATATTGATAACGGTGTCTGTGGTCATTCATTGTACCTTGTGCTTGTGCTCTGTTGTGCTTGCTGGTTTCCACTGTACCTTTGTTCCCATTCGCACATGTGCACCTGTGGTACTGCGCACCCATGCGCCCTGTCCACCTTTCATGCCCGCTACAGTGTGTGCCCTCCTTACTGCGTATGGCCTGTTGGGAGGCTTTACACCGTGCTGGCTTGCACATTGCCCCTATTCTGCGTGTGGTGTGTGCTGGTTATTTCTGTTGTTCTAGTCACCTGTTGTTGTGCCACTCTTCTTGTGGTCCACATTGCTTGTGGGCATGTTCCACCTGTGTGGGACGTGGTCTTCGGCTTGTGTGTCATTGTGCCTGTCCCTCTGTGTGCACCTGTGATGCGGCTCCCAGGTCCACCCTGTGTTTCTGTGCACCGGGATGTGTCTGGCACCCTCTGCCATGCTGCAAGGTGCACCTGTGCTGCTGTGGCCCACCTTACCAACCACCTCTGTACATGGTGTCTGTGCCTGTTGGGCCCTTGTGTTGGGTGTGTGTGTCCTGTGTTTCCAGGTGTCACCATATGTGCTCTATCTGTGCACATCATCCGTATTTGGCCACTCTCCGGCCCTTTGGCCTTCTGATCAGTCCCTGCCAGGCTGTTCACCTGCATCCTTTGTGCCACTGTGATCTCCCCCTGTTGCTCCTGTGTCCCTTGTTAACTTGCTCCTTATTCAAAAAAATCGGGAAAGAGGCTGCACATGGAAGGAGGTACTGGGATAAGGACAATTATTACAACCAACAAATCCTGCACTCTCCAACCCACAGATAAGAACCTGCTCACCAGAGTCTCCAAATAAAGTGCTTCATTTTATTACAGTTGTTGTGTACAGGGCCCTGACCTGTTTTGGAACCAGTGTTCCTTTTCCAAAGTACTAATACATTAAGGTACAAGCACCTCTTTATACCACCGGGGTGATGACCTCATCAAACAGCGCCAGATAAGTGCAATAAAGAACTAGGAAGTGACAATGCAAAACAACAGTGCAATGTACGGGTTAAAAACAGTATAACACTTGATTATTATGTACAAATAAGCTATAAATAATTCAAACCAAGCTTAAAATCATAATATTATTAAACGGTTTGCCTGTGTAGCAGAAAAATCAAATGAAGTGCCAAGACAATTGTCCCAGTATGCACCACAGATGCCAGTGTCAATAGGTAATACCTAAAAAAGAGAATAATAAAAATATATTAGTGTAGTGCATTCATTTACGTAATATACAGTACAGTATAACAGAGCCATAGTGGGAATTATTACAAAACAGGCATCCACCTTGCAATATGTTAATATTATCTGTTTGTTCTAAAGTCTGAAGAACTATGGGAACCTGTAATGACTCACAGAATATTCTTACAGTAAAACATGTGTCTATCACCTCTTCTTTAAATAGGGAGTCACATGGAACCTGTCATTAAGTCCTGGGGCCCTCTATGCTTCTAGGGTGTAAATCTAAAAACCCTCCCTTTCTAAGATGAAATTCTCATAGTCTCCACCTCTCAAGTTTCTGAATAATTTCTCAATACCTTGGAACACAAATGTGTGTGTGTGTGTGTTCCCAGATTCAGCCTGCATAATATGTAGTTCTGTAGCATAGGTCTGGTCGCTTTGTTTAATGGCCCTCACATGCTCAGCCACCCTCGGTTTCAACTGCGTCTTTGTTTTGCTTACATAGTATGCTTGACAGGTGCAAATGGCAATATAAATCACTCCACTGGTATCACAAGTAATCCGTTCCTGAATCTGATATTTTTTGTTAACATTAGAACATGTAAATTCTCTCCCAGTCTGTATGTTTGTACAATACATACACTTATGGCACTTAAAGCAACCCACACCAGGTCTCAACCATATTTGAGTAACAGGTATGGTCTGCCTACTATGTACCAGTTGGTCCTGTAAAGTAGTTGCCCTTCGGTAGGATATTTACGGGGGTCTGTCATGGTAAGAACTAAGATATGGATCCCGTTTCAAAATATTCCAGTTAGATTAAATGATATCAGCTATCTTAGATGAATGAACAGAGTAGATGGTAACAAAATAAAGATAGTTATGTGCCAAATTATTTTGAGGTCTACTAGTCAGTGTTACTTCCCTAGGGATATTTCTGACTTCCTCATGCACCATTCTAACATGGTCACTCTGATATCTCCTTTCAATAAATCTCTTCTCCAAATCAGCAGCTGCTTTCTCAAAACTAGTGTCATCACTGCAGTTCCTCCTCATCCTGAGGAACTCTCCCTTCGGTATATTTTTTACAGTATGTTGTGGATGACAACTAGAAGAAAGGAGCAAGGTATTTCTCTCACAGGTTTTCTTGTAGATGTCAGTGTGTAGTGAACCATCTTGGCCCTTTCTAATTTCCAAATCTAGGAAATGAATGCTTTTTCTGCTAGCTTCATACGTAAAATAAAGATTGAGGTTAGATTCATGCAGAATAGACACAAAGGCATCAAAATCATTAAGGGCACCATCCTAAATGATAAATATATCATCGATAAAGCAATGATATAAACTAAGTTTCCAAAAACATGGGTTATTTTCAGGGTCCCTTATATAAGTGTCTTCCCATTTGCCCACATACAAATTAGCTAAGCTGGGGGCAAAAGTGGGCCCCATCACTGTCCCCTTTATCTGTAAATAATACTTGTTCAGAAATAAAAAAGCATTAAACTTCAAAACAAACTCAGACCATCTGAGTAATAACTCTATACATGGTACTGCATCTGTAGGTCTGGAGTTCAAACAGTAGGCCAGACTATCTCAGAGCATCTTCCTGGGGGATATTCGAGTAAAGAGACTCCACATCCATTGTTGTTAAGAAAGCACTTGCATCTACCTCCGTATCTGCCAAGGTTCTCAAAATATCCCCTGTATCCTTTTTATGTATATATATATAAATATATATATATATTTATACAACATGTGTTTGGAGATAAAATCATGGATAAAAACTACTATCTGAGGCAGGTATGGAGATATCACTATTGCCGTGAAGATATCATTGATATCTCCATGTTCCTATACGTCATACTGATATCTCCATGATCCTGTACGTCATTCCCTAGAAAGTGAAACTGTTTTCACATTCCACTGCGCGAAGTCTCTCTTTTCTCTCGCTAATACCTGCCCCTCCAAACCACAAACACATACACATGCGCACCTCAGTCTGCTTGATTCTGACATTATTTTTGTGTAAAATGGACTTTAAACACTTATCTGATTAATCCTTCGCTGTGACATTCAGCCAACAACTACAAACTGCACCTCGCTCCTCAGATATTTTCAGTTTCTCCTGACATGCAGCGTGACCGAGTGGTAGAAAGATTGGCAGATTACAATACTTCACAATAAAGACCTCTGTTACCCATTTACTTAAAAAAACACTCTGGCGGTTCTCAATTAATTTTGTTAAAGCTGCCCACTGTATCTATAAGACAGAGACAAAACAGAGACCGAATCGGCAGCTTCACAACACGAGGATCACTCATAGAGTTCGCTAATAGCAACACATACTAGCTCGTCCTCCTGCTTTCTAGCGCTATATCGCTGTCTTCTGAATACACTTGGCACCTACAAAAAACATGCAAAATGGCAAAGTTTTTTTTTAACTAAATAGAATTAGACCTCTTTACTGTGAACTACTCTAATCTCCTAATCGGTCCGTCTTCATGATGCTTGGTCACGCTACTTTTAAGGGGGAAACTGAAATTAATATGATTCTTGGCTGAATATTACAATAGGAGGATCAACCAGATGACTGCTTAAATTAAATTATTTCATAAAAATAATGACAGGATCAACCAGATAACATTCTTCACATCATTTTAGCCTGTCAGAATCCACCATATATATTTTTATTTTATATAACATCTCATCTCTTGTGTTCCAGGGTGTGTGTGTGTGGGGGTACTGGTTTTCATTGTATTCATGTAGATGTAATTTGTCTCGAATACATGTTGTATAAATCGAAATGATATGGCTGAGTGAAGATATCATTTATCTTCACTGAGGCCAATGACATCAAGATATCTCACTCGTGGCTTCACCACTGTGAGATATCATGATATCATTGGCCTCTCGTGAAGATAAATATGTTATCTTCACTCAGGCCATGTCATATCCCTATATATATATATATATATATATATATATATATATATATATATATATATATACATACTGTATATACACACACACCCAGGTTGGCTACAAATGGTCTCAAAAAATAATCCACATACTATGAGAGTGGTTCGGTGAGAGATCCTACAGCACTCACAATTGGCCTACCTGGGGGAAGGGGGATTACGAATTCTTCCTTGGGTAACGTATAGATAGTGGCTCTGACTGGAAAATCAACAGTATGAAATTTCTGCACATGTGTATCAATCCAACCTCTGTTAAAATCCTCTGCAATAAATTTATCTACATGATATTTAAAAAATACGGTAGAGTCAGACTCAAGTTTTTTTATAAAATGCAGTATTAGATTACTGTTGACCTCAAAGATATAATCAAATCAAATCAGTTTTATTTATATGGAGCCTTTCAAGTACCAAGGTGCCTTACATAAGATTAAAACAACTTCAGCATAAGATTACATATATTATATACAGTATAGGATAAAATATTTATAAACAGTCCGCAGAATAAAACTAATCCCCAAAAGCACGACTCCATAAAACAGTTTTGAGCACCTGTTTAAATCCCTATAAGGTTGGGCACTCACGTATCTGATGAAGTAGAGAGTTCCAAAGGGTAAGGGCCACATACATAAATGTACGGGCCCCAGAAGATTTTAGACACACCCTTGGTATCTCTAGCAACCCGTCGTCTGTCAAGTGGAGCGATCGCCCTGGGCTGTAAGGGACCAGAAGCTCTTTCAGGTAGTCTGGGCCCTGTCTGTGTAGGGCTTTATAAGTCAGAAGTCAGACTCTGAAGGTGATTCACCACTGAACCAGCAGCTAGTGCAGTTCGTGCAGCACCGGTGAAATATGGCAGGACCACCTTTATCTGCTTGTTTAATAACAATGTTCTGATCTTTTTTCAAATTATTTAGAGCCTGTGTCTTGAGTCTGGATAAGTTATCATAATTAATCCTAGGCAGATTCAAAAAAATGTGTTCAAACTCATTTTCACAGACTTTCTGAAAAGTCAAAATAGCTGAACTGGGTGGGGGATAAAAGACAGACTGACCTCTAAAGTTTCTTGTTGCATAATCAGTGTCCCCAGTATTAGGACTAATACCTGGAGTCCTACCTGATGCCAAATTCATTATCCTCAGTACAGTGCAACCCGCTTATATCGGACTTCTTGGTACATTGCCAAAACTGTCAATATAGCAGAGTGTCCATTTTATCACAAAATGACATTTTGATTTACTGTGGTGTGGAACTGCTTGCGTAGTGCACTTTGCGGTTATGAAGGTGTGATGAAGGAGTAATGTCACATGGGAACTGGGTGTAAACTGTGTTTGTGGGGGTTTGTACAGTATTTTTATTTTGTGCTGTAGTGCTTCAGTGGTTTAAAATATAACTTTTATTTATTTTGTTTTAGACATTCTGAACCCAGGACTCAGCTCCACTGCTGTTGGTGTTTTGTTTTTTCCCATGTGCCCTCTTGTACGTGTATGTTATGGCACACCTTCCATTGGTGAAGCCAGCCCTCAGATGGGGTAAAATCTTCCTTACCCATTGCCTTGACAATCTTCACTGCTTTCTGCATCAGGATATGGCCACTGATCTTCGTATCTCTTCCCCGAGCATTGGCAAACCAACGGAGAAGTGCATCTTCCACTTCTTTGTCTTTGCCTGTCCTTCTTCTTTTTTTTTGATTGGGGTTTCCATTGTTATGCAATCCCTCTAACAGCTTGTCCCAATCCATAAGCAGGTCAGACAAGGTTGATCGTGGCATGCCAAAGTGGATGGCCAATTCACGCACTGAAGTCTTCGGCATGTCATCAATCTGTTTTAAAATGACAATTTTTTGGGAAAGAGTTAGAGTGGTAAACTTAGACATGATGCAAATGAAGAACCTCAGCAGGTAAAACAGAAATAACTAACACCAGCAGATAGATGCAGAGGAACAGCAGCAACTACACACACAAAAGACACAGTAACAGCCCCCAGTGACGTGCACAGTTCTTTGTGTTACAGCTGTCTCTTAAGTAGCTGTGAATGAATTCCAATTAACGCTAATGACAGCTAAGTGGTTGATGACAGATATGCAATTAGCACTTTCAGTGCTAAGTACTGCCCTAGGAACTGTCCAATTAAGCTGGCAGCCATAATACGCTATGTCGCAACGTTTTACTGCATGTTTTAATGGCAACGGTTTGGGTTTTAAGAAAATGGCTGATATAATCAAAAAAAAGGTATATCCATGACAGATATATTTGGTATCATGTCATAACAGCTAAACAAAAATAGAAAAGCAATAATAACGACTCCCATATGAGTGACCGACACATAATAGCGAATGACACAAAATAGCTACTTATAGTTACATTGATCCGAATATGTTGTTTGCTCCACCATCAATGAGTGGCATGGTGTTATAATATTTAAAATGGGGAGTAGGAGGTGCAGGGGGCTGAGCTCCCCTCATATTTCACAATTGATCTTGGTTGTTAATAAAATGAGGGACAGGGCAAGAACAAGTGTTGAGAGCAATGGTATTTGTAGCTGTTATGTGCTTTGCGCTATTATTGGCATTCGCTGTTATGTCGTTCGCTATTTTGACTTTCCCTGTAATGCATTAGTTGTTTTCACATGAAGCCCTATATTTGGGGAGGACTGTACCAGTATAAGCCTACCATTCCTGTTGCTTTTCAAAAAATAATTTTAAACTTAGCTTACAATAGAATTCCTGTAGGTCCAGAAATGTCCCAAATTTATTGATTCCCGTCGTAGGTGCAAAAGACAGACCTTTATTCAAGACTCTCTCATCAGTATCTGTATGTGGTCTACTGGAAAGGTTAATTACTTTCTGAAGTTCCTCCACAGTCTGCTGTGGGGGTGAAAGTTATGTCTGGTGTTGTGATGATTGTGTTGCTGTCCCTTGTGCGATTGCTGGGACTGGGGGTGTAGCTGATGCATCAAATTGTGTTGTCTGGTACTGTAGTTGTAGTCTTGATGTTGTCCCTCTTGTTGTTGTTCCTGTTGTATGTTGCCTGTTCATCCTGCATCTCCCACTCCCCTTGCACTTCCCCTCCTTGCCTTTTTCCTCCTCTTCCTCTGTTGCCTCTTGTATAATTGCCCCTGCCTGGTCTGCTCTGTCTGGGAATTTGAAAACCATGGTACCTGTTAGATCTGGTGCTTCTCCTGGGTAGGGGCTCAGGAGGTGTGTGAGGTTGCATATCAAAAGAATCTTCTCCTGATGTATTGTTCTCATTGCCACTGATATCACTATTATATATACACATATTGAATAATACTCTACATTCATTTCTTAAACTACATCTAGATTGATTATTCTTTTTCCAGTTATATACGTTCTCATTCTGATAGTCCTTAAAGATATGTCTTGAATTTCATCAATTTTTTTCTTTTTTTAAATTCAAAATCTAACTTCTCGAGTGTCTCTCTCAATTTTCTATTACAGTTAGAGATACAGCGATGTATTATTCCACCTGTGAAGTGGACGCAAAGTCCCCCACTTTGCATCATGGAACGTTACATGAAGTGTACTCAGGAAGGTGGAATTTCACTCTTTTGAATGCACTTCACTTTGTGGCACTTCGCCTTCTTCCACGTTGCAGTAAAATAAAGTGAAATGAGTGAAAAATGGGCCACGGATCAAATGGCTTACACAGTCTCACAGTGTGCAGGTCATATGCTTCCCATCAGGCTGCAGCAGGAAGTGAATCATGCCAGAAAATGAAACAGCTTCACTTTCACCTTGCTGTAGCAGGAGCAGGAGCTAGCTGAGCTGGTGAAAGCTGGATAGCAAATACAAAAGTTGATTTTTTTGTCTGAATTTGCTGGTTTTTTTTGTGGAGTGTGAAAGGATATTGTAGGTTGGGTGTATTTTTTGTTACTTGTGTGTGAATATTTTTCTATGTCAGTGTGTGTGTGTGCATCTGTGTATAAGAGAGAGAGAGAGAGACATTAATGGAGGGTGATCAAAGAAAAGGTGAATTTAGGTGCAGTGCAGTGGGGGATCATGTTGGAGTCCTCACCCATGGTGGCATGCTCTGATTAAACCACAGCACCATCAGTGGAGGTCCCCCACTTGAAGCCGGTAATTCAGGGATGGCAGCACCACCGCCAGATGTGGTACATAGCAGCATTTCTCCTCTGCCACCACCACCTGCTATGGTCCCTGCACCAGCTGCACCACAGCAGCAGGGTTCATCCTCCCGGCACCAATTGGGCAGCAGCAGGTGGCAGTAACACCTGGGGCCCCCCTGCCTGTGCCTGGTCCTCCCCATAGCTCTCTGGACTGGGAGTTTTTCACTACACTGCCTGAGGACAACAGAGTAGTGAAATGCATCATGTGTGATGCCCTGGTGAGCTATAGCCCTAGGGGCAGTCACTTTGAAACTGGGGGGGGCAGTGCACCCACATGCTAAACCATCACAAAGCAGTGTGGGATGCCAAAGTGGCAGAAGTTGTGTGAACTGCACCTGCTGACCCTTCTGGCCAAGATATTGTGGCACGTCATGCACCTTCACCTGCACAACATGGTTGTAAGCGGGGGATTGCAAGTGGTGATGCGGTTGTTCCACCACAACCTGCAGCAGTTGTAGGCGACAGTGGTAACCCAGCCCAACTCACTGCCACACAGGCTGAAGTGGGCCTATTGTGGAGTGAGATGGAGGTGATTAACCACCGTCCCGTTAGTATGGAGCAGCAGTGGATTGAATGGAGGGTCACCAGCTCCAGATAATGGGGATGCTCCAACTGCTGCTATCCAACCAGAATGTTGCAACCTAGTTTTGTTTAAAATGTTTGTCCTTCCTGACTCCTTTCACCACCACCCTCACTGAAGCACAGGGGCCATTGGTGTGTGGCTTGTTTTGCCATCAATAAATTTGCACTAGCAGGGAACATATTTATTGTCATTTATTAGTCTGGAGTCTAGTGTTGGCTTTCTGGTTTTGTCTTGCACTGTTGGAGCTAGTTGCTCTCTACCAGCACCCATCCCCAGTGTTAGTGCAGTGTGCTTCTGGCAGCCTGTTATATTCCTACTTAATAATGTCTGTTTACCACAAAAAATTATTTTGTGCCTCAGTAATGTTTCCTTTCTGTTGTGGTTTGTTGAAAGGCAGGAGTGTGCAGTGCAATAATCTGATAAACAGCATGTGTGCACTGTCAGGTGCACGCTGCCCAGCCCCCTGAAAACATATATGACAGCTGACTTGTTCCACTGTTGATGGTATAAAGAATAAATAATATATAATGCATATTTTATTTGTACCATCATCAACAGTGGACCAACTCATATACAGTAATATGTTTTATGTGGGCTTAGTGGGCAGTGGCAACCTGACAGTGCACACATGCTGTTTAGCAGATTATTGCACTGCTTACTCCTGCTTTTCCACAAGCAAACCACCAAGACAGAAAGGAAACATTACTGAGGCACAACAAATGTTTCATGATAAACAGACATTATTAAGTAGGAATATAACAGGGAAGGGAAGGGCACCACTTTTTTAGCTTATTTTCTGTAGAATGTTTTTGGGATGCTGTCTTATGTCCTAAAAATTCTTGAATCCAGATGAATATAAATGAGAGCATAAAATGGAATGAAAAGTCTCCATTAATTCATGTCACACTCATTCATGTATTCACCCAGTCCCCATAATTGTGCACCCCCAAAATGCTGCTGTCTTCTAATGTCCCAAAAATTCCCAATTCCAGATGAATAGAAATGAGAGCATCAAATGAAATGAAAAGCCTCCATTAATTCATGACACACTCGTTCATGCATGCATGCACACACTCCAACAAGAACTATGTCACCTGCTACTGTAATTGGAATTTCTTATAATGCTTGTTGCCCTGACTAGGCTGATGCACAGTGTCTTGCCAAATGATGTGATAGCAAAGGATGACCCGACCATTCATGCGTGTACCCAGTCCCCACAATTGTACACCCCCTAAATGCTGCTGTCTTCTAATGTCCCGGAAATTTCTGACTCCAGATGAATAGAAATGAGAGCATAAAATGGAATGAAAAGCCTCCATTAATTCATGCCACACTCCTTCATGCATGCACACGCTCCAACAAGAACTATGTCACCTGCTAAAGCTGCTGGAATTTCATGTAATGCTTTTTGTCCTGATTGGGCTGATACAGTGTCTTGCCAAATGATATGCTAGCAAAGGATGACCCGACCATTGAGTTAACCATGATGATGTGATGATGCTGTTGGTTGCCCAAAGTCTGCTGTGCTGACCCAAACAGGAAGGATGCCCTGTGTGTGTACACTCATTCTACCCTTGGTAAGTTAATGTACCTGGCACCATCAGGGTTTTCCACAGAACCTGACCTTAAATGTTTATATACACACATATTTTTATATATATATATATATATAGCAATCATTGCTTTTTGTTTCACAAATCATATAGTCAAACTTGGGGTGTATATTGTTTGGCTTGATGAGGAATTTTGGTGTTGGAATACTGTCAAACCAGTCAAGGTAAGTATTTTTTGGGGGGGATGGGCGGGGGTTATCATTGGAAGCAGGTTTCATTAATGGTTTCCTTTTTGTGAATTCTTCACAGGTTTTTTGTGCATCCTCCAGTCCAGTCCTGATGGTTGGGATTCATACCAGTTGTTGCAACCCGGGTGTGATGTTGGACTTCTTATTTGGAGAAAGCACCGATGGCAGCACACGCACCGAAAACTTTCCTGCAAAAACAGATGAACAAGAAATTATTAGTACTTGACTGCAGCAACCCATTCTGCTCAAAGTGTGGCTGTTACTGTCTGTTACATATCCAGCATAACAGATACCAAGCTCTCAGTAAGCCACACCAAGACCAAATCACAAATGTAGTATGTGTAACCCATACTCTGTCCTAATGTATTAACTTAAGTTACATTTTAAAAGATGACTTGTCGCAACCTGGATAAAATTTTGTTCAACACCACCATGGTCTGCTGCAGCAATACAGTGTCTGATGTGCAGGGACAATATATTATGTGACGTACCTCACCTACTTTGTATGATTTACACTCTCTTGAAAAAATGAACTACAGAAAAGAACTGATGAAATAAAATTGATATACTTACTTGAAATGGATATCATGTAGGTGGTTGTAGACAGTACTGTAGTACTACAGTCTTCCAGTCCAGGAGAGTGCTTGAAACTGTTAACCTGTGAAAAAAGAAAATAAGTTGACCGTATGTGTTTCTCAACTGCATCTCAGAAATGCAACAGGAAGCATAACACACCTCAAGGAAGTTCCATATCATATATATATATATGTATGTATGTATATATATATATATATATATATATATATATATACACATAACACAATACATAAAGGTGAATCACTAGATGTTATATGCCCTGAGAAACTGGTTGGTCCAAGTAACACTAGATCACATAAGGATAAAATTAAACGCCTCATTATAAAAACCCAAAGAAGACAGAGGTTCTTCACACAGAGGGCACCACCATTATGGAACAAATTACCTGAATACATTGTTTCCAGTGACACTGTGGGAGCCTTTAAAACATGACTAGATGACTGTATGGGGGAAATGAAGTATAAATACCACCATTGACAACATGGTGGCGAGTTCATAATGGGCCTTGGACTTATGAACCTGTATTTCTAACATGAAACTATGAAACTGCAAAGTATTGATAGTAAGAAGCCTTGTTGCGGCTGTGGCTGTGGGATGTGGTCTCTGTCTTCCATGGCAAGAGCAGGGCACAGGATGGAATACAATCACATTCGCTCTCAATGAGATAGTATCTGGTGGCTTTGGCTGGCAGCAGTTTACTGGTGGTGGTCATGGGAACATGATGACATTCCGTCTCACAATCTGGTGGCTTTGGCTGACTGTGGTTTACTGGTGGTGGTCATGGGAACAGCTGAAACACATTCCTTCTTACTATCAGACACACATGGGTGGGTGGGTGGCTGGATGTGGTGTGTATTGTGTTACAGTATTTCACTCTCAGTCAGGAGGCAGATATCTTTAATCAGCAGGTTTTAAGCAGCTAACACCTAGTACTACAAATGGACAGTTGTGTTTAAGAGGCTGACTGTGTTTGCTAATGACAGCAACACACATTATATTAAGTCTAATCAGAAATAATACCAAGGCGGGGAAGGTAAAATAGAAGGATTGTGAATTTACTTGTGCCAAATTGCCAATATGAAATTATGGAATGAGACTCATTCAGGGTGGGACACTGATTTTACGTTATGAAAAACAAAACATGTACCACTGAAAAAAATGTGACGGCCTTTCAACCAGTTAACTTAAAACCCATCATTATCATACAGGAAGCTGTCCTCACAGTAATAAATGTCTGAATTGTCCCCACTAGGGAATTCTTTCTCCAGGATTTCATCATCTGCCTCGATGGCAGGCCGTTTCATGCTGCCACCAGGATGGTCTGCTTCTCCCACATCACCAAAACCATTACCATGACGGGGTACTAATACAGAGGTTGCAGTTCGAGCTAGTATGTGCCCCTAATTCATTTTTATGAATGTCAGCATGCTGACATTTGAAGGAGAGAGGTATGTATGACGGTCCTGAACTATTGCCCCAGCAGAACTGAATACCATCTTGACACTTACATTGGAGGCTGGGTAGGTCAGGTACTTCAGTGCCACTGAGTTCAGCTCTGGCCATTCACTGATCTTTCCACTCTAACATAAAAGGGGATTGAAAATTACTGACAGATGCCTGTTTTCAGTCAACCATTCACTGTGCTGCACAAAGTCCGGTGGTTGACTCATCATCCTGTTCTCCAGATTCATTGATGTCAGAAATTCTGACTTGGCACAAAACATTCCAAAGTGAGTTAATGGCAACCAGTTTTGATGACAGACCACCTGGAACCGCAGCCGCCTTACAGGATGTGTTTGGTACTACTCCAAACTGACCTTCAGACTGGTTATGCTGCTGAGGCTAGCTGACCTTGGCAAGTGACTTCTGTGCCCCATGAACCAAGCACACCAGTTGGCCACTGACATGTTTAACCTGTTTAGGCCCTTCCTCCAGTAGTGACGCAATTCCATGTTTGTATCGTGGGTCCAGCATTGTTGCTATTGGGAATTCATCACTTTACTGAATGTTCCAGATGCACCAGTATTGCAGTCGAATACTATCAGCATGTGTTTCAGTAACACACTGCTGGCACAGTCTCTGAAAACATCAGGACTATGCTGTAGATTCACCAATGTCTGCCTCAGCACCCACAGCAGTGGAATTGATTGGCTGATGGAGGCAGACTCGCCATTCACTGCCTGCGTGGCATGTTCATAAGGTCAAAATTGTTATAAGAGTCCATGAGGCACCACTGTTCGGTCATGAGTGACATGGAGGCCCCAGAAGTGTCATGGCTAGTGTGCATGACAAGATATTCAGAAATTGCTTTGTATTGTTCATACAATTGTCAGTGTCAGTGGCTCAGTAGGTAGCACACTCGCCTCTGAGGCTGGGAGATCAGAGGGCTGTGGGTTCATTTCCCACATCTAGCACTTGGGTTAATATCCCAGTACTGACGCTGTAGTGCAGCATGAGAGGGGTGCTGCACTTCTGAGGTGCCGTCTTTCAGATGAGACATTAAACTGAGGTCCCATCTGCCTGGACTAATGGTAGTTCAGGTGGATGTTAAAGATCCCATGGTACTTATCATAAACAGTAGGGAAATTTCCCCGGTGTCCTGGCCAGATTTCCCTCATTTACTAAAAATACCACCAACAGCTTAACCTGGTTGAAGGTCAGTTGGCATTCATCTGTATCCCCCTTCCCTGGGTCGTGCCTGAAAATAAGCAGGATTTGTCTAGTGCACTTACCTGGTCAACAAAAACGAAATAAATAAAAATTAAAAAATACAACCTCTCTGCCATGTATAAAGTTGAGTTCCACCTCATGAAAACTTCCAGCTTGAGGTGGTGCTGTGGGAGGTTGTTTTGGATCTGCAGCTGCCAAAGTTGGTCATGGACCTTTGCAGAATGTGAAAAGTGCGAACAGATATGGCGTGCAACTGTCAACATTTCCTTTATATCAGAGTGCTGCAGAAACTCCTGGACCACCAGATTTAAACAGTGGGCCATGCATAGAACCTGAATGAAACCACCATTCATGATGTATTTAACCACATTTGAGCCATTGTCACTTGATTTGAATCCAGCTCTCAGAGACAGGGAGTTCAGCCACTCATCAGTTTCGGTCAGTAGCAAGTCAAGCATGTTTTCACCAGTGTGGGAGCAGGCCGCATTGAGCATTGCAAGTGTTGCATGCTGTCGAATTCCCGGAAGGTTGCTACCATGACAGTTTGCCTTACTACACTGATTATTCCCAACGACCACCAGCACAAACAACCCCCAGCACCTGCGCCCAATGTGCACTAATACACAAATATGAACTCCCTGCCATTTTGCCACTTGTCCACTTATCCATACTTACATGGATGAATGGTGAGGAGGAATGTTGAAGGGCATGTCTTACAGAGTCATCCACAGTCTGGTATAACTCGGGGACAGCACAGGTGGAAAAGTATGTCCTGGATGGAACTTTCCAATTCAGATGGGTGCCTGCCTCAAATCACCGGAATCCTGAATTCTCCAAGAAGGAGAAGGGCAAAAGATCAATTGCCAGTATTTCAGCTACAGCAGCATTAAGTTCACCTGATACTGCATGATTGGGTGGGTACTTCAGGTTATGGGAAAAAACACTCTTTTTGCAAGGAGTGTGCCAAATGGTGTAGTGAGAACCTTTATTTTGGACAGGATAATAGATGGGGTAACACATCATTAGGACAAAGTCCTATTTACAAGATGGTCCTGTTTACATAAAGTTCCAAAAACATATAAAACATACAAATATAACTCCAGCAACTCCATAACAAAATGGCTCTGCTCTGCAAATGGCCAGTGGTGGGGTGCGGACGTATGATGAAGAGGGGCAGACAGGTGACAAGTCCACAAATTAAGTTATTTTCCCCATTTTAAGCACAGGGGTTGATCAGAATCATGTTTAACTACCATGGGGATGTTGGGGAGTATGACATCATCTACATTGTCAGTCACAGCTTTAGACTCAGCTATATTTTCTAAAATGGTTAACTGATCAGAAGTGGAACTTGGGGCAGCAATACTCATGCCAGCAGCAACTGCACTAACACCACCAGCGGGGACAACATCATCTCCTCCAACTATCAGTGAAGCAACAGGTTGCACTGTAAAAAACATTGGTGGAGAAATCCCTTTACTGACACCAGCTATGCACTTCTGTGTACTACCACGCCCAATGGCCAATCTTGCCACTGGCAGCAGTGCCATGGCCAGAACCAGCTTTGCTTGCACGTCTCTTTGCAAGCATTTTTGGGGATCACCAAGAAATTTCTAAACATATTTAGATTTGTGAACTTTCAGTTTGGGGCGGATGGGAAGCAACAAAACAAGTGTGGCTTGCAGATGGAGTCTGGGCACTAAACAGATGCAAATGCACAGATAGATTAAGATTGGGCTGCGCACTCGCACTTGCAGATGCAAAGACACAACACCACCTTAACCAGTGCTCACAAATCCAAAACTGGAAAAGAATACCTTTTGTCGGTTGGGGGGGGCAGTGCACTGCAGTAACAGTCCACTACCAAGATACCAAAAAGCAGTACAAAATAATGCAGATGGATAACAGGTTCACAGTGCTGCAATTACTGTGTGGCTCAATAAAATGTGTGTGACTTGATAGCATGAGTTGCACACAAACTCACACACACAGTACAGGTAATGTGCAGCAAATTGAAAACTTCAAAATATAACCAAATCTTTTAAACAAACTGAAATTATGCACTGCACCACAACAATCAGCAAAAACGTGAAAAATTACTGAAAATATTAGTGTGTACATGAACACAGTTATACAACAAAAATATAATCAAAACAGTTAGAAAGACTGCCTTTCTCCCAGTTAATCTACCTCCACCACAGACACGCCCCTCCCCAAGTACACTTCAACAGTGTCTGTCAGTACACAGACTGAATGTTCTAAATTAACATTCAAAATCCACACAAAAACAATAAACACTTGATGATATGAGCACAGGAGGGTTTCTTACAATCGAGGTACTAAATTTTGTGCAAATAAATGGCTCAAAAAGGCTTTTTGAACATTTTTAAGAGGGTTTGAATCTTAGAGCTCTGAGACTGAACTGTCTCCAGCTACCTCTACACACACACACTACACAGAAATGAGGCTGTGCAGAACAATCCACAGCCGATATGACCTGCAATCCCATGAATCACTGCAAAATTTGCCTTAGAGATCACCAACAAGGCGAAGTAATGTGAAGTAAATTGAAATCAATGTACTTCACATTAAAATTGGTGTAGAAGTGGTTGGGGAAAGGCAGCGATATAAATGAACTTCATGTTCATAATTATAAGGCAAAGTACTCTGCTTCGCATTGCGGATTACTCCGCGGATTCCACCTTAATACGAGAATTGCTCCAAGTAGTGGATTTTGGCCACTTTGCTCGACTCTAATTACAGTGATCAAAATCCATATGTTCTTTAAATTGAAGGATAATTTTTTCATATTCTTTAATTTCATTTTTAAGCACCTCACTCACCTCCTTCCCGTACTGAATTATCAGTAGCATCAGTTTGTTAGAGGCCTCATTTAGTATTTTCCTCCATTGTGACATAAAGCTCTCGACATCTAGGCCAAAAGCTGGCTCCTTTAGTAAACATAAGCCTTGAGGTATCCTCTGTACTTTGATGAATGCCTCCAAATTCACTATGTCCTATTGGATGCTTCTTACTTTTAACAATGTCAACGCCGACTGTTTGAAAGCATCCCAAAGAGAGCTGGCTGTTCCACTGATCACTCCCTGCCAATTGTCCAACTCCAGTATGACGAGATCAACAAGTCCAACTTCTGTAAGTAAACCATTAACGAACAAAAACTGGTCAGTCCTCCTCTCGAGTCTGAATGTTCTGAGATGGCTCGGCTACTGACTTCTGGAAACACTAAGTCTGGTGTTCTCTTCAGCGATGCTGAAATGGCGTGGTTCATCTTGCACTGCAATCGTATAGGGCTATACGAATACACTCGGCAGGTATGGAGCAAGTAAAAGGGGGGTTCACCCTGGGCTTGTGCCACCAATAACCAGTGTATATGGCCTCAAAAAAGGATTATAAAAAATCAGGAAAGAGGCTGCACATAGAAAGAGGTGCTGGGATAAGGACGATTATAATAACCAAAAAATCCCGTACTCTCCAACCCACAAATAAGAACTTGCTCACCAGAGTCTCCAAATAAAGTGCTTCATTTTATTACAGGTGCCGTGTGCAAGCCCCCCAATGCATTTCAAAACCAGTGTTCCTTTTCCAAAGGGTCTAATACATTAAGATACAAACACCTCTTTATACCAGTGAGGTGATGATCTCATCAAACAGCATCAGATAAGTGCAGTAAACAACAAGGAAGTGACAGTGCAAAACAGTGCAACACAGTGGTTAAAAACAGTATAACACTTGATTACTATGTACAAATATGCAATAAATCATTCACACCAAGCTTAAAATCATAATATTATTAAATGGTTTGCTGGTATAGCAAAACAAAATAAAATGAAGTGCCGAGACAATTGCCCCAGTATGCTCCACAGATTCCAATGCCAATAGGTAAAATCTAAAATAGACAATAATAAAAATATCTTAGTGTAGTGCATTAATTTACATAATATACAGTAGAGTATAACAGAGCCATAGTGGGTATTATTACAAAACAGGTGTCCACCTTGCAATATGTTAATATTATCTGTTTTGTTCTAAAGTCTGAAGAACTATGGTAACCTGTAATGACTCACAGAGTATTCTTACAGTAAAACATGTGTCTATCACCTCTTCCTTAAATAGGGAGTCACATTGAACCTCTCATTAAGTCCTGGGGCCCTATATGCTCCTATGGTGTAAATCTAAAAACCCTCCCTTTCTAAGATGAAATTCTCATAGTCTCCACCTCTCGGGTTTCTGAATACTTTCTCAGTACCTTGGAACACAAAGGTGTGTGTGTGTGTGTGTGTGTGTGTGTGTGTGTGTGTGTGTGTGTTCCTAGCTCCAGCTTGCATAATATGTAGTTCTGTAGCATAGGTCTGGTCGCTTTGTTTAATGGCACTCACATGCTCAGCCACCCTCAGTTTCAACTGCCTTTTTGTTTTTTAATTTTTATTTATTTATTGAAATTTTGGATAACACCTTTGAGAACAAACTCATTTCATAGGTTCCATGTCAGACAAACAATACATATTGGAAAAGTATGAGACAGAGAACAAACAAAACAAGGAATTATACAAGACATTACAAGAGTGTATAACTAGAGAAGTTCCAATACATGTGGCATTGTACAATGTATGCCAAGGTGCGTATTTGATTAAAACCTGGAATTCAAAGGGTCATGTTAGAGGGGGTGGGGTCTTATGAAACGACCCTTTACAGGAAAATGAGAACAGACTCAGCCTAATATCTAAGAATCAACAAGGTGAGGGATGGCATCAGCCCAGGGGCCTCGTCAGAGGTGAGAAGGTATGGGACAAAGCTTTTTAAAGTGAGCAAGAGAGCTCAGAAGATATAACAGAGGGGAGGGGGGATGGGGGGAAACCATAGAGGGGTGAGGGGAAAGAGTGGAAGGAATCAAGAGGAAATGTGAAAGGAGAATGATTAGCAACTTAGAACAGTTATTTACATGCTGAGAACAGTTATGCATAGGGTCAGGATAGCATAAGGTTAGAATAAGTGCTGGTCGCCCGAGGGAAGATTATTGGAAGCAGTCACAACTGGCATCAGCAACTAGTTGTTGCTTAAGTTTAACCTTGAAGGAGCCCAAGGTGGATACTAAAGTAATGTCATGGTGCAGCGAGTTCATCCATAGCGGGGCATGGCAGGCAAAGGACCTTTGTCCCAGAGAAGTGCGACAGTGGGGTATATTAAAAATCTGTCTAGTAGTGCTTCTGGTGCAACCTTGAAGGAGCCCAAGATGGATACCAAAGTGATGTCATGGTGCAGCGAGTTCATCCATAGTGGGGCATGGCAGGCAAAGGACCTTTGTCCCAGAGAAGTGCCACAGTGGGGTATATTAAAAATCTGTATAGTAGTGCTTCTGGTGCAATGACGGTTGATAGTGGGGGTAATAAGCTTTTGCACTCCTGGGGACATTTTGTCTAAGCTTACTTTTTTGGACAGTAAACATGTTTAGTACATGAGTCTACCTTTGAATTGGAGCCAGTTAGCCTGAGCGTACATGTTGCAGGTATGGGAGAGATGGGCTGAGCTAGTAAGGAGCCAGCATGCTTTGTTGAGGGCAACTATGATGCGGTGAAGAGTTGTTTCAGTAGCTGATCCATAGATTGGTAAGCCGTGATTAATAAGCGAGACTAGAGAGCTTTGAATGGCCAGGTTAAGAGCCTCTGGGGTCAAACATTGCTTATGCCTATAAAGTAGCCCAATGCAGGTGTTAATAGCCTTAGCAATGTTGTCAATGTGATAGACATAGGTCATCGTACTGTCAATAGTAATCCCCAGATACAGTATTTAAAGAGCTGAACTAGCTCCAGGGGAGAGCCCTTTTTGTTGGTAATAGAAAGAGGGCAAGTTCTGTGTCTATTTTGGGAGCTGGAGAACAGCATAGTTTTAGTGTTGTTGTAATTCAGAACTAACTTGTGCTTATGGAACCATCATTCTACAACTACGAAATTACTCTGTAGCCTGGATTCAAGAACCTTACAGTCTGGATCACTGGTAAACAGGACAGCATTGTCAGCATATGAAAGGATGTGACCCTGACAGGAGTAAGAAGGGTTGTGGAGGAAAATGCTAAATAAAAGAGGGCCCAAGATGGACCCTTGAGGAACTCCAGATAGGACAGGTCTGCTATGCGTGAGGGTGTTACCAATCTTCACCTGCTGTGTACAGTTGTGCAGGTAACTTTCAAACCAGGCTACGCTGTCACGAGCTAGGCCAATGGTGGCAAGCTGTTCAACCAGGAGGGCATGATTCACTGTGTCAAAAGCTTTCCTTAAATCAATGAAAGCAGCACTGACTAGGTGTCTTTGATCTAAGGAGTGGTGAATAAAGTCTGTGAACTCCAGAAGGACGGTAGCAGTACTATGACCATTTCTGAACCCGTGTTGTTGCAGGCACTGCAGCTGATATTTTTCTAAGTATTCAACCAGTTGGTCAGCCACTATATGCTCAAGAGCTTTCAAGAGTGGGGGCAGGATAGAGATAGGTCTGTAGTTCCCAGTAATTGTGCAATCCCCAGACTTATGAACAGGTATCACAGTGGCAGATTTCATTTCTGAGGGAATTAAGAGTAACTAAGTGACATGATAATAATATGTGCATAATTTCATCCAGTGTGAGGGCTACAGACTTAAGATCCAGGGTGTCATCACTAAATCTTGATTTCCCTAATACCTTGAGTAGGTAATTCCTGGCTTGATGGGCTGAGAGGGCTTTGAAGTAGAAAGTGTTTTGCCTACATAGAATGCTTGACAGGTGCAAGTGGCAATATAAATCACTCCACTTGTATCACAAGTAATCAGTTCCTGAATCTGATATTTTTTTGTTAACGTTAGAACATGTAAATTCTCTCCCAGTTTGCATGTTTGTACAATACATACACTTATGGCACTTAAAACAACCCACACCAGGTCTCAACCATGTTTGAGTAACAGGTATGGTCTGCCTACTATGTACCAATTGGTCCTGTAAAGTAGTTGCCCTTCGGTAGGATATTTATGGAGGTCTGTCATGGTAAGAACTAAGATATGGATCCCCTTTCAAAATATTCCAGTTGGATGAAATATCAGCTATCTTAGATGAATGAACAGAGTAGGTGGTAACAAAATAAAGATTGTTCTAGGGACGTGGATATGTTGTTCAATCCACACTGTCTGGCAGGTTCCTTGCCACTTTAAATCTTGCTGGAAGGCCTTCAAGCTGGCTCCTCCCACCCACCCGGTTGGTAAAACCCTCGACTCTGCCCCATGACACCAGATCTTCCTTACCGCTTGGAAGCTCAGGTTCCCTCCTTAGCGCTCTGCGTTTTAGGCCTGGATCCACACTCTTCAGATTTCCTGAAACTAATTTTAAAATTTACAAGACTAAGGTCTTCGCCTTCCTTCGTGGCTGCGATAGATAAATTGACTCCCGGCTTCCGACGGTGCCCTTGTGGGCAGAAGATGTCCAGGACTGATCCGCACTCCATGTGCGTGTACTGCCTGGGGCTTGGCCACGATTCGCAGGCCTGCGAATTGTGCAGGTCTTTCTTGACTTTGGTCTTGGAGGACCATGCTGCCAGACTACTTCTTGGGCGCCCGAAAAAATGTTACCCGCTGGTCAAGTCTAAGGAGGCCCATTGGGCGGTGTCCATGGCAGCTGGCTCTGCGGAGCAGTTGGAGCAAATGGTCGCCCTCGAGGAGGAGGTGGCCCAGGCCACTTCTTCTTCCTCCTCTGCTGTGGCATTTATTCTGCTCTCCTTGGGTTCCTCCTACACTGCTTCTTTTAAGGAGCTTTGTCAATCCCTCTCCACTAAGGGAGAAGGGCCATCAGGACATTCCAGTCAGTCCAGAAAGAAGGACTCTAAATGTAAGCCCCACCGTCGACGTTTGTGGGAGCGGGAGAGATCCCCTTCACTGGATCGTTGACTCTCGACTTTGGTCGAGGTTGCGGCTGCGGCACTGGCTTCATGGTGTCCCTGTCAGGTCAGCCGGCCGAGACATCCATCAACGTGGTCGAGATTTTTCTTGACCCATCAGATGGTTTGTCGAATGGAGAAGCCGACAACCCTTCTTCACCTGTTCCCCTGGTGATTACCAAGGATTTGCCTGTGCCTCCTGTGCCGAAGTCCCCGGTTAAGGTCCCTGCACCGAAGGAGGGGTGGATTTACCCCGTTCCCTCTTTGACCCACCCTCAGAATCCCAGAAGGTCTCAGTCTTGGTCCTCTTCCAGGTTCAGCCGGTCCTGCCAACGTTGGCGGTCTCGGCACCATGGAAAGCAGTGTCACTGCTCGTCCTCTTCGGATGATAGGCTCTGGTGCAAGCTGCATCGGTGCTACGAGGACTTGATGTGACAGCAACTTTTACTGGCTGGTAACAAGTTGACTCCATTGCCTTCTCCTGCCATTAAGTGGCTGTCACTGGAGCGGCCGAAACAACTCCTCGTGGTAGTCAAGGAGCCACCCCCGGCGCCAGTTGTTCGGCCGAAACTGGCTGCTCCATTGTGGTGGAACCTCCGCCTCCACAACCGAAGACTGGGGCCCTGACCAAGGATTCTCAGTCAGGTCAGGGCTTGCCCCATAGGTTGTCGGTCACCCTCACTCCCGATCGAACTCGGCAGGTGGAGGGTGGCTCAGGTGCTCTGCAGCTGTTCACAGACTCCTCGGAGTATGATGACGACTCCTCCCTGTTCTCCAGGCCGATTGACCTGGAGTCTGCAGGGGGCCAGTTGGTGGACGAGAGCCCATCCTCATTTTTGGGTATGCTTCAACTCATCTCAGAGTCTACTGGGATGCAGCTCGAACCCGTTCAAAAACGGGCCAAGTATCCCCTTACGGAGATACTGGACCAAGGGGATTCCCCTACAGAGGCCTTTCTGGTGGCCAAATCCATTGTTGGCCTGGCCCTGGAGTTGTGGCAGCGGCCAGCATCTTGTCCCACACCTTCAGCCAGGATGGCTCAAAAGTACTCAGTCCCCACCAGTTCTCTCTCCAGTTTCTTGGAGCACCCCTCTGTGGAGGGGTTAGTGACCGATAGCATTTTCCGGTTTTCCAGGAATGCTTGGGACGTGGACGAATCACCCGATAAGGAATCCAAAAAGTTGGATTACTCAAGACGGAAGGTTTATGCTGCTTCCTCCCTAGGCCTTCGTCAGGCTAGCTCGGCCATTCTGATGGCACATTTCTCACACGCCTTTATGGGCTCCCTGAATGAGGTGATTCCTCATCTCCCAGCTGACCTTCAGACGATGGTCAAGCAGGTACAGGATCAGGCAAGGGTGGTGGCTAAACAACAGCTCCAAACTTCATTGGACATAGGTGATTCTTGTGCCTGGTCAGTAGCTGCCGCAGTGGCCATGCACCGCAGAGCTTGGCTGCGGATCTCCACCTTCACGGCGGACACCCAGCACAAGCTGGCAGACGTTCCCTTCCTGGGCAATGACTTGTTCGGGCCCAGAGTGGAAAGCCATCTCCAGAGGATCAAGAAGTCCAATGGCAACTTGGACTCGGTCACGTCTGCCCGGAAGGATAAAGGCCACCCGCAGCAGCATAAGCCCTTTCACCCTTCCGCTCCCGTGGCACGTCCGGCCCAGCAACACCAGCATCAGGGCCAGCAGTCTCACACTTGGCACCCTATGGCCAAGTCTGCTGCTTCCTCTAGTAGGAAGCCTGTAGGCAAGGGTCCAGGAGGTCTCTCAGTGGGCCCTTCCTCCAAGCCTGCCCAGTGATGGGTTGAGGGGTGTCGCCCCCAACCTCGTCATTCCTCCCCTGGTTCCCCCCATGGGGGGACCGCTCTGCCACTTCTTTTTCACCTGGTCCACTATCACCATGGACCGCTGGGTGTTAGAAGTGGTCAGCAGGGATCTGCCTCTGGAATTCGAGCAGTTCCCTCCCTATTAAGCCGTCGCCCCATGGGGGACTACAGGTTCCGTAGCCTCTCTGTCAGCTCATCGAGCTGACATTGCCTTGCTCCTCTAGAAAGAGGTGATCAGTGAGGTGGCGGACCCTCCTCCAGACCCAGGGTTTGTGTCCAGGTACTTTCTGGTCCCAAAACGGACTGGGGACTGGTGCCCCATTCGCGACCTGCATGACCTGAACAAGTTCCTAAGGCCTCGCACCTTCAGGATGGTCACTCTGGCTCAGGTCATTCCATCCTTGGAACCAGGCATGTGGTTCTATTCTCTGGACCTTCAGGACACATTCTTTCACATCCCAATCCATCCATCTCATCAGGGATTCCTCCACTTCAGAGCAGAGGGATCTCTTTATGAGTTCCAGGCCATGCCCTTTGGCCTCTCTCCAGCTCTCAGGGTCTTCACCAAATGCATTGCAGTGATGACAGCATTCCTGCGATGCCAAGGGGTCCAGGTGTACCCTTACCTGGATGATTGGCTGATTGCAGCCCCCTCCAGGTTGGAGGTGGAGCGATCCAGAGATCTGGCCCTCCAGGTCTGCTCTCAGATTGGCCTCCTCATCAATGAGGCCAAATTGGAACTCGTGCCATTGCAGGTGATTCAGTTCACCGGGGCAGAGCTTGACTCTCTTTGAGCCAGAGCCCGGATCCCAGTGGACAGGGCCAAGGTCCTTTCTTCCTTTGCCCAATCATTTCTGGTTGGGCAATTACACCCTGCCTGGGACTTCCTGCACCTCCTGGGCCTCATGGCGGCCTGCACTAGCGTGGTCCATTGGGCCCGCTGACATATGCGTCCCCTGCAATGGGGGCTGGCCAGCCAGTGGTCACAGCACTCCGGTCCTCTGGACCAGCCAGTGACAGTGACCCAGGAGATGTGGGACAGCCTGCAGTGGTGGCTCATCCCAGCTCAACTGCAGGAGGGTATCCCATTCATCCGCCCCATGCTGACGGTCACTCTAATGACCGATGCCTCTCTGATGGGTTAGGGTGCCCATCTGGGGGGGCTCAGACCCTATGGCCTCTGGTCCCCTCAGGAGTCTCGATGCCATATCAACCTGCTGGAGCTTTGAGTGGTTCAACTAGCCCTCACCGCCTTTGCTCCATTTGTATGGGGTCAGGTGGTTTAGGTCTGGATGGACAACACCACGACCATGTCCTAGGCTTTCTGCATCTGGTCTCTCATGATCAGCCTGGAGAGGATCTCCTAGCCACCCATGTGGCAGGAGCCTCCAACAGTCTAGCCGATGCCCTCAGCCAGATAGGCGCTGCTTCTCACGAGTGGTGTCTCCTGCCGGAGGTAGTACAAGATCTGTTCTCCCATTGGGGCTACCCTCAGGTGGACCTGTTCACCTCCAAGGAGAATGCAAAGCTGAAGCTGTTTCATGCCCACCCCTCTCAGCAGGGCTCGCTGCAGGGGGATGTCTTCTCCAGGCCGTGGACCCCGGGCCTCTTCTATGCCTTCCCTCCATTTTCCTTGATCCACAAGGTGCTTCTCAAGGTGAAGATGGACATGGTGCAGGTGATTCTGGTAGCCCCAGACTGGCCCCACCAGTTCTAGTACCCTGATCTCCTCAGCCTCAGCTCCAGGCTCCCGAGGAGGTTTCCAGCCCACCCGGACCTGCTGTCAGTTGACAAGGGGAAGTTTCTCCATCCAGACCTTCAATCCCTGCACCTGACAGCCTGGTTCCTGAGCAGCTAGAGTTCCAGGCCTTGGGTCTTTCCGATGAGGTCCTCAATGTCATTGAGGTGACCCGTAAGGAGTCAACCAGAAAATGCTATGCCTTCAAATGGAAGAGATTCTCAATTTGGTGTCAGGACAAGGGGTTGGACCCTTCTTCCTGTTCCTTGGCTTGCATTCTGGACTACCTGTGGTCCCTTTCTTAGCTAGGGCTTTGGTCGATGACCGTTAAGGTGCACCTGGCAGCCATCTCTGTTTACCAGGCATGTGCCGGCAAGCAGTCCGTGGTGCAGGAGAAGGTGGTCGGGTGCTTTTTCAAAGGCCTTGATCACATATCCCCTTCAGTGAGAGAACCTCCACCTTCGTGGGATCTACTGCTGGTATTGGCTAAGCTCATGGGCAAGCCATTCGAACCAATGCACAGGTGTGACATCTCTCAC
Source organism: Neoceratodus forsteri (assembly GCA_016271365.2). Lineage (NCBI taxonomy): Eukaryota > Metazoa > Chordata > Ceratodontiformes > Ceratodontidae > Neoceratodus > Neoceratodus forsteri. Next base: position 1,187,935,032 of record CM057451.1, on the reverse strand, counting down.
CTGTCATGGAAGACTGCCTTCTTGGTGGCTATCATGTCAGCCAGAAGGATGGGAGAGCTCTAGGTGCTTTCCATTGAGTCTCCTTTTCTGGTCTTCCACAGGGACAAGGTTGTCCTTCGCCGCAACCCGAAATTCCTTCCGAAGGTGATATCAGAGTTTCACCTTAACCAGGTGTTGACTCTGCCAGTGTTCTACCCCAATCACACCTCAGAGGCCGAATATAGGCTCCATACTTTGAACCCTAGAAGAGCGCTCTCTTATTATAAGGAACAAATGGTTAAAGTTCGGGGAGAGGTTCACCAGCCGTTTGTCACCTATGCTGAAACCGCACCTGGAAGACCTGCAGCCAAGCTGGCGATAGGCAGGTGAGTCACTTCCTGCATAGATCTCTGCTATAGGTTGGTGGGCATGGAGCCTCCCAAAGGGATAAGAGCTCATTCTATCCGCCATACCGCTGCTTCAGTGGCTGCTTCTAGGGACATTTCTATCCAGGAAATCTGCAGGGCTGCTATCTGGAAGTCAGCACACACCTTCATTTCCCATTATCCCATTGACCTAGAGTCATGCTGGGATGCTGATTTTGGGACCTCAGTTCTCCAGTCCTTATTCCCTAAGTAGGGGGTGCGCCCCATGCCTCCCTCCTCCTGGAAAACTGCTAGAAGTCTGCCAGACAGTGTGGATTGAACAACATATCCACGTCCCTAGAAATACAGGTTACTCACCTGTAACAGGAGTTCTAGGAGTGGTATATGTTGTTCATCCACATGACCCACCTGACCTCCCCGGCTTCAATGCACAACCTGGCTTCCAGTGGGCTAGATCTGGTGTCATGGGGCAGAGCTGAGGGTGTTACCACCTGGGTGGGTGGGAGGAGCCAGCTTGAAGACCCTCTGGCAAGATTTAAAGCAGCAAGGAACCTGCCAGACAGTGTAGATGAACAACATATATCTCTCCTAGAACTCCTGTTACAGGTGAGTAACCTGTATTTATGTGTCAAATTATTATGAGGTCTTCTAGTCAGTGTTACTTCCCTAGGGATATTTCTGACTTCCTCATGCACCATTCTAACATGGTCACTCTGATATCCCCTTTCAATAAATCTTTTCTCCAAATCAGTAGCTGCTTTCTCAAAACTAGTGGCATCACTGCAGTTCCTCCTCATCCTGAGAAATTGTCCCTTCGGTATATTTTTTACAGTATGTTGTGGATGATAACTAGAAGAAAGGACCAAGGAACTTCTCTCACAGGTTTTCTTGTAGATGTCAGTGTGTAATTTGGGAGGCAGTATAGTGCAGTGGTTTATGGCTCTGAGCTGCAAATCTGGAGACCTGGGTTTGAATCCCACAGCTCCCACTTGCATACTGTGTGACCCTGAGCAAGTCACTTAACTTTCCTGTGCTCCCAGGTTGCACCTGTAAACAAGCTTTCAGCTTAGTGTGTCTCACCTGGTTAAACAATTGGAACAAAAAAAAACATCTTGGCCCTTTCTAATCTCCAAATCTACGAAATTAATGCTTTTTCTGCTACATTGGCAAGGCAAGACAAGGCAAGTTTATTTAAAAGACGCCCAATCCCAGAGGCTCTGGGTGCCATACAAATTTTAAAACATTAAACAAATTCATCCATACAAAATAAAATAATAAATCACAAACTATGAATTAAATCATACTCTAAACATCAAATGCTTGTGAGAAAAATAATGTCTTCAGGCAAACCTTAAAGACATCTATAGTGGGAGCCTCTCTGACTAAAGCTGGTAATGAGTTCCATAGAACGGGAGCTGCAACACTGAAAGCTCTATCCCCGGCTGATTTAAGCCTCATTCTAGGAACAGTCAGGAGGCTACCACTGGAGGATCGAAGAGGGCGGATAGAGGAAGTAGGTGTCAGGAGAACTGACAGGTAGCCAGAGCCCTGTCCATGTAGGGCCTTAAAGGTGAGAAGACCCACCTTAAAGAGGACTCTCCACCTGACTGGCAGCCAGTGCAATTCATGCAGTACCAGTGTAATATGACAAAATTTAGTCTGCCCAGTTAGTAACCGGGCAGCTGCATTCTGCACCAGCTGCAGTCTGTGGAGAAGTCCCCCAGTGACCCCGAGATAGAGCGCTTTACAGTAGTCAGCCTAGATGTGACTAAGGCATGTATCAAGGTAGGGAGGTCCAGAGGCAGAACAAGGGGCTTAATCCTGGCAATGTTTCTGAGATGGAAAAAACAGGTTCTAACCATGGAAGCTATTTGAGCCTCCATGGTCAGATTCCTGTCCAGAATCACTCCAAGATTATGCACTCAAGAGGAGGCCTTCAATGACACAGCTCCGAGAACAAGTCCAGTTGCTGAGTCAGAGGCCATCCTATCACAAACTCTGTTCGACTCCACTACCAATACCTCCGTCTTGTTAGGGTTCAGTCACAACCAGCTGGAAGCCATCCAGTCACCTATCTCAGTCAAACAGATGTTTAGCACATCCACTGCATTGGCTGTTCCTGGGGCAAAGAACAAATATAGCTGAGTATCATTGGCATAACAATGAAAACTCAAGCCATACTTCCTAATGATCCCCTTCCCAGGGGCAGCATGTACACTGTGAACAACATTGGGGCCAGTACCGAACCCTGAGGGACTCCACAGGGAAGGAGACAGGGTGTAGATGAGAAATTACCCATCATAACCCATTGCCTCCTGTTGGTAAGAAAGGACTCAAACCAGCTGATGACAGTGCCTGTGAGTCCACACATCTCCCTGAGGTGGACAAGCAACACACAATGGTCCACAGTGTCAAATGCTGAAGAGAGATCGAGGAGAACAAGAATTGTCCTGTCCCCTCGATCTCTAGCCCTGAGGAGATCATTCTGCACCAGAACAAGCACAGTTTCTGTGCTATGTCTGGCCCGAAAAGCCAACTGGAAGGGATCATACATCTCGTGAGTCATGAGGTGCTCTGCCAATTGATGCACTACCACCTTCTCCACCACTTTCCCCAAAAATGGGAGATTGGAGATAGGACAGTAATTTGCCATGATCTCCGGGTCCAAAGAAGGTTTCTTTAAAAGGGCTCTCACCAGAGCCTCCTTCAAGGCATCTGGAAAGACTCCCTCAAGTAGGGAACACCGTACAATCACGGCACACACAATGGGCCGACAGAGTCAATGCATCTCATTAAGAAACGCGTTGGCACTGGGTCCAGTTCACAAAAGGTATACTTCAAATTGGCTGCCACCTCGATGATCTCACTCACTTCCACTGGTCTAAACTCCCCCCAGCTCGGTGGAGTGCACTCAGGACACATCCGGCGACTACTGTCAGCTGTAATATTGCTGGCTGAGGAAGCCTCCCGCCTGATCAAGGACACCCTGTCCGAGAAGAACTGAGCAAACTCCTCACAATCTTCATTAGAAAAAAAACCCTGGGCTGCAAACAGACTGGATAAAGAAGTCTGTTTACAGTCCAGAAGAGAGAAGCTGGTCGGTTCCTCCTGGCAGCAATCTCCCTGGACAGGAACGCTGCCTTCTTATGATTGATTGCCTCCTGATATGCACAATAGTGCATACGCAGGACCAGTTTGTCCACCTCCGAGCAGGATCTTCTTCAGCAGTGCTGTAGTCTCCGACCCCTTCATCTCCCTGAGGTCCCCATCATACCATGGGGACCTCAGATATGAAGTTCTGGGTCATACACGGACAGGTGCAAGGGAGTTTATGGTGTCAGAGAGCACCTTATTATAGGTGTCAACCCCAGCACCAACACCTCCGATGCATGCAGCACCCACACATGATAATTTAACTGCCACCAGAAAACCCTCAGGGGTTAAACTCCATAAAGGGCGACAGCTAATCATGTCAGTAGGGCAAGGGCTTATGGTGGGAGCCCCAACCATAAACTTCACCGTGCAATGTTCGGACCAAGAAACCCGATCAATCCTGAGATCAGTGATCTCAAGCCCCAGTGAAAACACCAGGTCCAATATGTGGCCATCCTGATGAGTGGGTGCAGCAACGACTTGTGTCAATCCTAAAGAGGACATAACCTGCAAGAAATCACTGCTGCATCTTTGATCTCTATCATCCACCCAAACATTGAAATCCCCAAGAAAAACACATCTGGGGGATCCCAATGTTTCACCCGCGATGAACTCAGCAGACTCCTGCAGGAAATTCCCCATCGGGCCAGAAGGGCAATAGATGAGAAAGATCCTGCAGCCTGCGCCAAGACCACCGCAGATAGCCTCACACTCAAAAGAACCTGGAGTTTCCACTGGGTGCATGGCGAAGGTCAGGCTGGATCTAAAGCAGATGGCTACACCACCACCCCTGCGATTCACTCTGGGGCAGTGCACCACGGTATACCCAGGAGGGACCACAGCATCAAAAATGGGGCCTACATCATCACCCACCCAGGTCTCCATAATACAAGCCAGATCTACTGATGAAATCAAGGCAGCAATAATTGCCGTCTTGTTTCTGATCGATCTGGCATTGCACAGCACTGCCGTCAGAGGACTGGAGGGTGGAGCAGCCCCTCGGGTTACCTGACCACTCGGTCTGGTGGACTCCCTTGGGACGGGCACCAACCACGTCTGGCCTCTCCTAGATGCCTGTCATAACCCAGGGTGCCTTCTGAACCTAACAATCTCTATCTTACCATCACCTATACCCAGATCACCCCTTTGCCTATAATCAACACGCCCCCCCTCGATCTCTACTTCTTGACAGCGTCTAGCCATGGTATCAGACACAGGGGGAGGGATGTAGGGACGTAAATCATATAGCAGTGAATGGGTATAGGTAATCCTGGTCCCCATAGATCATCCCCCATAATCCTTATGCATTCCAAACAATAAACACAACTACTAGTTAAATGCAAACTAAATAACAGCAAAATAACTACTAACCTACTTAATCCAACAAACCTAATATATTAAAGCATAAACCCCAATATTACATTTCTTACCACAAATAAATAAGTACAAATTAAAACTACTTAACTTAACACAGATTAAAATCAAGTCGCAAGCCAACCTGTTTTCCCTTCAACAGTAGCAGCAAAAATTTCAGTGCCGAGTGGCACTCACGCCACTCACACGCTCACTCCACTCTCACACTCGCAAGCGGCACTTCACTTTATGTCAACACTGTCCCCGCCCCTTCAGCAACAATCCCCGCTCCTCCTCACTCACACCTCCGGCCAGCTGAAGATAGTAGGCACCACACAGTCTCTCACACTGCACAGGTTACCGCAAGAGAGCAAACAGACAGTTCGCCCATGAGCAGGGGAGCAATAAGCACCGAGATGATCCAGGTGCAGACAGAACCAGGCAGCAGGTAAGGAGCAGAACGGCAGTCCAAACAATTAGGACATATGAGCGACGTTTCAAAGGCTGGCTTAAGTCCACAGGCAGAACAGCAGCTTGCAAGCGGCACTTCACTTTATGTCAATGCTGTCCCCACCCCTTCAGCAACAGTCCCCGCTCCTCCTCACTGACGCCTCCGGCCAGCTGAAGATAGTAAGCACCACACAGTCTCTCACACCGTGCAGGTTACCGCCAGAGGGCAAACGGACAGTTTGCCCATGAGCAGGGGAACAATAAGCACCGAGATTATCCAGGTGCAGGCAGAAGCAGGCAGCAAGTAAGGAGCAGAACAGCAGTCCAGACAATTAGCCGCATACAAGCGGCGTTTCAAAGGCTGGCTTAAGTCCACAGACATTCATAAGTAAAATGAAGACTGGGGCTAGATTCATGCAGGGTAGACACAAATGCATCAAAATCCTTAATTGGAGATTGCGGGATTTTGCTCCTTATTCAGTGCTGTGTGATCCAGGGTGCTTTTGCGCATCCTGGTTGCACTGGGGCATCTCAGGTTGTACCATGGTGCTTCAGTGGTATTCATAGTGGGGATGTGCATAGTGCATATTGCGATGCATCCCTCTGTATATTCCATTATTTGGGGACGGTGCATCTTGTTTGCCCTGGTTCATCTCATTTGCTCCCAGCACATCTGCTTTGTGAATCCTGCCCTTGGTGTATAACTATTACAGAACAACAAATTTAGGAACCTATGTTACATTTTTCTAAAGAAGGCTCATAGCTTTGGTAATTTACAGTATTTTTACACCACATTCCTCACCTGCAGCTCTATCGGCTCTGGCCAGAGTTTGTTGTTTTAGCCAACATAGAATGTCCATACCTGAAACCCCTTCATTCCTAAAAAGGATTGTGACAGTTTTGTGTGCTGCTTTGGTCAGCAGTATCACAAATGAAAAGTGACCATAGTGGAGAATGTTTCATTGCATGATATTTTTGCCAAAAGAGTTCCAGCAAAGCAGATGTTTTAAGGCTGACATCAAAGATAAGTTCTCCGCTTATATGAATAACAGCATAAATGTCAGAAGCCAAAAAAATGCATTGATTCTTTGAGGAGAGTTTTTGTCACAAAAATTTTGTCTGGGGCATTTTCTAGCCCCCTCTGTCTGAAGTATACAGCGTTATGTCATTTTGCAGGGAGGATAGGGACATGAAATAGAGCAGCATAAAGCCAGAGTCTGTCAGGCCACTCCATTGGTTAAGTATTACATCTATCTGTAGAAACATCAGCTTCAGTAGTATTTAAATGTTCCTCCTATAGTAAGCCATTCTTGTTTGGTTCATTAGAAACTGTATTATTTTTCTCAGAATTATACTGAGTAACCAGTTCAGGAGGGGGGAGGGGGCAGAACCAGCAGGAGATACATTTGCAGTTTTAGTCCCTAATCCTTGTAAAGCTCAAAGCTCAGGGTTTTGGGTAATATCAAAAGTAGAGGGTAGTACAATAGGGAAAGGTTGAGAAACAGTGTCTGCTGTATGTTATTCACTCCAAATCTGTTTCTAGGAGCACCCATTCAGCTGACCAGCCAGTATCTGCTGTTGGTTAAGGTTTGAACCCTCATGCTGGAGTTTTCATTAAAGGAGCAGGAGTTGTTTAGGGGCAAGACATTTTAGTACTACTTTCCTGTGTGTCATTCTGTGAGGGCTTACATGCTGACATGGTCGAGAGCTTGTCACTGTTGTCAGATGCTGAGGCTTAGTTTGACTGTGGCATCTGACCTACTTTAAAGGCAGATGTGCTGGGAGATACTGTGGACTGAGGTCAACTAACAGCTTTTTGCTGTGTTTTTATCTAATAGTCACACCATGCCCCCCTGTGGACCAGTCTCCCCAGGCCCCATCACCCAACATCTCTGGGATTTACGTTCTCCACTCTGGAGGTGCCCGGTCCTCAGTGCAGAGCCTGTGAGGGACTGGGCCACTACCATGCTGTGGTCAGAGGGTTTTTCCTCCAATTTCTTCCCCGCTGGGACCCACACATGTTTAGAAATGGATTGTGCATACACCACCTCGATGGAGACTGTGTCTGGGCATGAAATCTCCTTCCCCTACTGCCCAACGGTACTGCCATCCGGCTTACTCCCTGAGTGATGACAGCTGTCCAACAGATGCTCAATCCTTCCTCCTCCAGACCAGTCCCTGAGTGACCCTCATCTGTTCCCGAACCCAGGTTGCCAGAGCACTGGGAGATAAGGCATCCAGCGTCTCAGCCCTCCATGCAACCAGGCTGGCTAACTACCAGCTTTTTAACCCAGAGAGGTCAATCCAAACACCAGTCTGCTCTGGGTCAATCCACAATCCTTTCACTGGGTCAGATAATGTTTGTTTATTCAGTTATTTATTTGTTTGTTGGTTGGTTACCTGGCACAGCTGACTAGTTCTTGTGGCCAGTTTGCCTCTATGTCCAGGAGAGCTCAAGTTACAGTACAGTGTAAAAAAGCTTTACAGACAGGTGCTGTTTAAAAATTAACAGTCAGTACATGTATAGCAGTGCACAGACAAATGCGACAATAATACAAATCAAAAGAAATCTTAAAAGAGTTCTCAGGAAGTACTACTTGCATGGAATACAGTTCAAAGGCTTCAGTTCTTAAGCGACAGGAAGAGTGGCATTGTAATGATGGGGACAGTGGAGGAGGGAGGGTCTTGAGAGGGCAGAGTATATCCTCATCAGTTTGCAAAGCCAATGTAGGCATCTGAAGAGGCAATATACTGTACAGAAGGCTTTTACGCTCCATTTTAAAGATGTTTCAAATGTTGTGTTGCATGGCAACTCAGATGTAGGGTGCTTTGAAGCTCAATGCTCTCTCTCTCTCTCTCTCTCTCTCTCTCTCTCTCTCACACTCCTTCTTCTGATTTTGGTTTAGGAGCTTGAGGAAGAGTTCTTCGGAGGTAATCAGATTGTAAGATGATTCACTGGGCTGCTGCGGTTTGAATACTTTGTTATAAAAATCAGTCTTGATCACTTATAATTGAGTTTGTCATTCAGAGAGTGCAGCATTCAGAAAGTGTGGCATTGAGAATGTGTGGCATTCAGAGAGTGTGGCTTTCAGAGATCAGAGTGTGGAATTCAGAGAGTGTGGCATTCAGAGAGTGTAGCATTCGGAGTGCGTTGAATTCAGAGAGTGTGGTATTCAGAGAGTGTGACTTTCAGAAGTGTATTATTCGGAGAATGTCATTCAGAGAGTGTGGCATTCAGAGAGTGGGGCATTCAGAAGGGGCAGCATTCAGAGAGTGGGGCATTCAGTGAGTGTAGCATTCAAAGAGTGGGAGGGCAACAAGCAATACATAGTTGCAGGCAACCCTTCTTAAATCTTAATGCAGTACCCCAGGGCAAAAGGTGCTCCCTGTTCAATTCACTAACACTCAGAGACCTCAAACTATGTCAGACCCCTATGTGGAGCAATATATCTTAGCAACAATAGATGGGTGCTAGATCCTTAAATATGGCACCCCTGGGTAGAAGGTCAGCATTAAATACCACTCCTGCACAACAAAAAAATCATTGAGGCCAACACCTGGCCTGAGGGATCTTAAAAATATTTTACTTGTTCTACTCCTCTTGTCTGGTAATATCTACTCCAGTCCTACCCCACTTGTAAATAATGGGCCAAGAATGAACCATAAAGAGAAGCTAAATATAGTCTCCCTCAACATTGGCAACCTAGGGGGGGCATGGCCAGCAGCCTAGTGGAAAAGACATAGAAGTCTCGAGTGCTGCAACTCTGAATGGAAAAGATAGTTAAAAATAGCAAAAAGCTAATTTTTATTACATATATACAGCATAAAATGGTGTGGATAACTGTAAGCAATGGAGTGGCAACTGTTTTATGATGGGATGATTGAAAGGATCAGTATAGTCAGATGCAGCTGGTGGTTCCTCGGGGCTGGGGGAACAACTGACAGAGAGGCCACATGAAGAGAAAACAGGGGAGCATGCCAATTCAGACTTCCTCCAGAGAGCTATCAGTCTGTTAACCACCATCCAGAAACTTAACAAGAAGCTGGACGAGCAGAATGACAAAATTGTGGTGATGGAACAGCGACTGGAGGCACTGTCTGGTGCAGCTTCAGAGCATGAGTACACAGTAAGAAAAGCACTGGCTTCTACTTCCACAACCATTAAGGAACATGCCTTGATATGCAGCAGACTCGAGCAACTGGAGAACTCAGCCCAATCTGCGAACGTTTGGCTTTTGTGGGTACCTGAGGATTCGGAGGAGGGTGAGCTTCTGACCTTTTTGGAGTGGTGGCTTCCCAAGGCACTTTGACTTGAGTTTGCAATGCCTGTTATCAAAGTATACAGGATTACGCTTCACAGAGCAACTAACATACTGATGACCACAACAACCTCTGTTCTTCATGATCAGATCCTTAAAGCAGCCAAGGAGTCCTCACCGGTTATACTGGGGGACTGTACAATTCTCCTTTTTGCAGATTACTTCTACACAATCAGGATGCGTTGTAATTCATTTAAGGGGTTAGTTACAAAACTAAGAGCAGCAGGCATAGTTTATAGAATCTCATTCCCTGCTCACCTTCACTTTACTTACTTAGATAAAATGTACACTTATACAGACACAAAGGCTGTGGGGGAATTTGCTGCTAAGCTACCCACCACAATCTCAAAGTTGCCACTTGAAGCAGTTGTGGAGAGCTCAGATGACGGTAACTATGACTGAATTCACTATCTTTTTATGCTGGCAACTGTCACAGTTAATTGACTTTTTCTAACTCCAGTTTCTGTTTTGACTGGTATGCAGACATGTTACTTTGGTTAAAATGATTAGTGTGACTCTGCATCATGAATTCTAATTGTGTGGCAGTACGGAGCTTGTGCTTTCATAACTTTAAGATTGCTTTTAAGTGTATCAGGATTAAGAGTCTCCAATGATTTTCATGATTATCAGGTTCGGGATTAGCTCTTTGCTATTTTTAAATCCATAGTAATAAGTTTGTTAATTGTTAGTAAGACATAACAGTAATGCTGTTTCAACCCAGTGAAGGTTCAAGAGAAAAAGGAAGCATTCAGGAAGTACAAGGAATCACAGAAGGAACAGGACAGAGAACTATATCAGTTAAAGCAAAAGGAAGCTGGGAAGGCAGTCAGATCAGCAAAGGCCCAAACTGAGGAAAAGATAGCCAACTCAGTTAAGAAGGGGGATAAAACCTTTTATAGGTACATCAGGTAAAGGAAGACCAAGGGAGGGATAGTGAGGCTTAATAAAGGGGAGGGAGGGTGGGCAGAGGGTGACTGTGAAAAGGCAGAGATACTAAACAAATATTTTTGCTCAGTATTTACAAAGAAAGAGGGGCGGTACCTAAAACAAACAGTAGAAACACTCTGGATACAGAAGTTGAAAACCAGCCCATTTACAGAAGAAAGGGTTCTGAAAGAACTCTTAAAACTGAAGGTGGACAAAGCAATGGGCCTGATGGGATTCATACCAGAATTTAAAAGAACTAAGGGTAGAACTAGTGACACCACTGACTACCCTGTTTAACAAATCATGGGAGGATGGGGTGGTACCGAGGACTGGAGGAGGGCAGATGTGATTCCCTTCACAAAAGTGGGAGCAAGGCAATAGAGGAAACTACAGACCTGTTAGTTTAACCTCAGTGGTAGGGAAATGATGGAACTACTCTGAAGGAAAGAATTGTTAAATATCTAGAGGCCAGAGGCACAGGACCCAAGGCAGCATGGATTCACAGCGGGAAGGTCATGCCAGACAAATCTGATAGATTTCTTTGACTGGGTGACCAAAGTAGTTGATCAGGAGGGCTGAGACATGGCCTACCTAGACTTTAGCAAGGCATTTGACACAGTCCCACACAAAATATTAATATACAAGTTAGCCAGCCTGGGAGTGGGTCCCAAGATGACAGCCTGGGTAAAGAATTGGCTGGAGAATAGGACACAGACAGTAATAGTAAATGGAGTCCACTCAGAAAAAAAGGGGTTAGTAGTGGGGTACCGCAGGGTTCAGTATTAGGACCAGTCCTCTTCAATGTCTTTATAAGTGACATTGCAGAGGGACTGGAAGGAAAAGTATGTCTCTTTGCAGGTGACACAAAGATCTGCAACAGAGTTGATGCACAGGGTGGGTGGAAAGGATGAGAAGAGACTTGGCAAGGTTAGAGGAATGGTCAAATGTATGGCAGCTTAGATTCAATGCTAAGAAGTGCAAGGTAATGCACCTGGGAAACAAAAACCCAGGGGAAGAGTACACAATGGGGGGTGAGATACTAACAACAACAAAAATGGAAAGGGACCTGGGGGTAGTCATATCAGATGACCTAAAGGTGGGCAAGCAATGTGAGAGGGCAGCAAGGAGGGCTGGGGGGATACTGGGATGCATAGGGAGAGGCATCACCAGTAGAAAACAGGAAGTTATTATCCCTCTGTACAGACAGCTAGTGAGACCCCATCTGGAGTACTGCGTGCAGTTCTGGAGACCCAATCTCCGCAAAGACATAGACAGGATGGAAGCTGTCCAGAGGAGGGCAACTAAAATGGTGCAGGGTCTGCACCGGAAGACATATGAAGAGAGACTTAAGGAGCTTAATATGTATAGCCTCGAGGACAGGAGGGAGAGGGGGGACATGATAGAAATGTTCAAGTACCTCAAGGGAATCAACAAAGTCCAAGAGGGTAGCATCTTTCAAAAAATGAGGTGTGCAAGAACAAGGGGGCACAATTTGAAGATAGAAGGGAGGCGGCTCAGAGATAACTTAAGGAAGTATTTTTTCACAGAGAGGGTGGTGGATGTATGGAACGGCCTTCCAGAGGAGGTTGTGGAGTCACAAACAGTGGTGGAATTCAAGCATGCATGGGACAGTCATAAGGCAATTCTAGGGGGTTGGGGTAGGAAGAAGTAGGCTGCTGGTTAACTAGGATCTGCAGCTTATCCATCAGGTAGGGAAATGGGCAGACTGGGTGGGCCAAGCGGTCCTTATCTGCCGTCAAATTCTATGTTTCTATGTTTCTATGTAAGTGACATAGAGGCTCTTACAGGAATCTTATCGGGGGTAAAATAGTGGCTATAGTGGAGATAGGTAGCAACCTTGTGGCACTGGTAAAATGGCAGAGGACTGCTGAGTTTAAAACATGCATAGTCAGGGCAGAAATCTAAAATGCTGTGCTGCTTCATTTCTCTCCACACACCGTCCGTCAGTTCCCAGATTGAATACTTTGCCATCCAAGGTCATGATGCTGTAGATTACTGTAGTTTTTTGGTACCTGGACATGCTACACTGGGTCTACAAGTCAAAGTCATTGTAAAGTTGAGTTTCAGACTTTTAAATACTTTTACATAGATTTTTTTTCCCATTCGGGAGTTGAGGTGAGTTTAAGGGATGTGCAACTTTTATATATTGCAAATAAGGAGTCTGGATACAGTAAAGCCTATTGGGCTAGTGCTGTCAGCCTGTGGCATACATGAGCTTTATAGTATATTCCCTAAAGAGCATTGGGTGCAATATGGTCACAAAAGGGTGCACTGATTTTGGCATGTTTCATCGCGATCTCTCCCTCATGTTGTTAAATCAGAAATGTGCAACTCTATGTCCTGTATTAATGATTGGAGTATGATAGCTTACAATGTGGAGCGTCATTTCTTGTATGCATATACGGTATGTGGCAACCTACTACCTACACTCACACTGCTGGAAGCCTGGGTTACACTTGTTCAACCTGATATAATATCCCTAACGGAAACCTGGCTTACCCCTAAAATCTGAGATGCTGCCCTCTCTTCTGGCTGGCTTTAATATACTGAAAGAGGACCACAAGGATAAATGGGGGAGGGTGGCTGTCTAATCTATCTATCTAAGGACTGATCTACAGGGCTATAAATTGGAAAATTATAACCTTACCAGAGATTGTAAATGACTGACTGTTAATACTACTCCTAAGAAAGGGCCAAAAACACTTGTTATAATGGCAAACTACATTCCTCCAGGTAAACTCCAATCTGGCCTTGAATCATTCACTAGGCACCTCAAACAAACTAGTCATAACTGGGAAACTATAGTCACCAGAGCCTTTAATATTAATTGAGCAGTCAAATCAAGTGTTGCCCATTTGGACTTAGTGGCCAGCTTGTTCCTCACTCAAGTAGTTATTGAATGTACTAGTGCCAATTGCTAAATGGGATTCAAAACTTTTGATTGACTGGATTCTAGCTACTCATCCAGATGGGGTAGCCAATGTTTATGTGCTACCAGAGTCTGTCAGTGACCACTCCTCAGTACAATGTGCATGGACTGCTAAATATCCCAAGTCCACCCCCCCCAGATACCATCAGCAGGGTCCTTTGCAAAGATATCATAGATTTCAAGGTGCACATGACTCATATAAACTGGTGCTATCTGGACATCATCCCTGACATTGAATCTGCCCTTCACTACCTCATAAATGAATTCAAAGCAGCCTGTGACAAATTTGCCCCCCTCAAAAAGCACATGGTTTGAGGCACTGCTGCTGGGTGGGTCACCTCGGAGTTCTTACCCATATGCATGAAAGGGATGACTTGCAGCATCAGGTCAGAGAAATAGGCTGACCTGTTGACCTAAAAGGTATATGAAAGGTTGCAATAGGTGCACCAGCAAGATAAGACTGGCTAAATTGATGCACTGCAAAGATCAGCAAACTGGGAACTGGAGTAATGGGAAAAAATGTGGGATAATATAGCAGAGCTCCTGTGCAAGGATGAAAAAGCACCCCCCAAGTGTTCAATATTGATGAGGCTGTTATCCTAGACCCAGCTGAGACAACTAACAAATTCAACACAGCCTTCACTGACCTCATCTCTGTCCTCCCCAAATAATGTGCTATGGATAAGTGACAGTGGTGGCACGGGACTAGCTGGTAGATCTGATCAGGACCCGGGATACCCCAAATTGTACTACAAACCCATTTGAACAAAAGATACCTTAAAATATGTTAAAAGAGCCTGTACTTGTGGGATCAAATGGAGTCCAGCACACGGTCAGGATTGTAGAAATCAAATTTAAATTTATTCATACAGCAGGAAAAATAAATGGACTAAAGGCGAAAAAATAAAATAACACTAAGCAGAATGAAAAAGAAAATACAATTCTACACTTACATTCACTGAAGAAAGGGTTTGTCTAGAAACTAGCTAGACAACTGGTAGGCTTGCCTCCCTACCACACACTGACTTTATACACTCTTTTGCACTCAATATATACTGTGGTCAGATCACATGGTACAGGAAAACTCCTCCCTATACAGAATGAATCTAACTTTAACAGCAAACACAGTTTATATTTCACCTGAGTTTCAGTTTAGGCATTCATTTCATCAATACATGGTTTTCTGGTTCATTAAAGTTAAAAATTTCAAGTAATTTCATATTTTACCCTTTTTCTGAGAGCAGCAGTCTCCTCCCATCAGCTTTCATCATAAAAGAGGCAGAGCAAGGGCCGGCCGGCACTGTAGACAGATGGAAAGCTGAGAGGAGAGGCTGCTGAACAAACAAGTCATTTTCAGGTCAGTTATTTTTACTATTTACAACATTTGGAGCAAACAGCTTACACAGTGTGACTAGCTTAACAATAAAAGCTACCTAATATAATTCAGCCAGGTGGCTTTACAAACACCAAACAGTTCAAACCCTGCTTTACTTTTGAATGTTTGCACACAGTTTGCTGGCTATAAGAAACTGTATTCGCTTCAGTGACTTCACTTGCACTGAAGAAATACAAACCCTGAGGTTCTAAGCATCAGACTAAAGCACTACTTCTGTTTTTCAGCACAGACATGGAAGTGCTAACTAAAAAGTGCAAAAATACACATGAAGTCTTAAAAACATTCTGGCCGGATACTCAAAGATTTGCGCCATGCGCAACAAGTTCTTACATACTCAGGTCAAACTTGCTCCATCTCTGATATTCAGCAGGAGGCAGTTGCGCCACAGAAAACAGGCTGAGCAAACAGCGCAATGCAAATGAATGCATGCTCAACAGGAGGAGGAACCATGCATAAACTGCACAGGCGATATTCAGCCGGGCTGTGCAGGGGTATTACGCAGCACAACCCCAACCTGCGCCTGCACAACTTTGAGCCAAAAAGGTTAAGTTGGGGCCACCCACAGGTGAGCTGCTGCATTGCAGGGCACAACACAGCAGCTGCCACCTGTGGCTGGCCCCCAACCCAGTCCCTGTGCCCCCCCAGCCCGATCGCGGGAATCAATGTGGCTCCCCACCCTCCCATTCACATCCCTGGTGGTCCAGTGGACTGAAATGCCCGATCGTGGGCAGAAAGTATACAGAACCCCCCACATCCCATGTGCCTGATCGCGGGCAGAAAGAATACAGACCCCCACATCCCATGTGCCCGATCGTGGGCAGAAAGTATACAGAACCCCCCATCCCATGTGCCCGATCGCGGGCAGTAATAATTGCCCCCAAAACATCTCCCTGGTGTCTGAGGCCCCACCCCACCCACCCAAGCCCACCATCCCGCCCCCACCTGGCATCTGGGTGGTGGCAGCATCTCACTTGCCTGCCACCCCACCGCTTCGCGACTGGACTGAGGTTGCACGCCGAGTTATGTAGAGCTAGAGCTAATGGGCGCAGCCTATACAGAAGATGATAGTCCAGATTTGTGAATGACTCTATTCACAAATCTGACTGTCATGTACAGTATGGGCTGCACGCCATTGGCTCTAGCTCTGCACCACTGGGCTGCAGCCCTACCGCCAGCCAGACGGGCGGGATGCAGGGCGGCAGGCGGTGGATGCTGCTGCCCGCTGGCCGCCGGGGGGCGGGTGGTGGGGTTTGGGTGGGGTGGTGGGGGGGGCCACACTAGACACCAGGGAGATGTTTTGGGGGCATTCATTTACTGCCCGTGACTGGGCACATGGGAAATGGGGTTCTGTATACTTTCTGCCCGCGATCGGGCACATGGGATGTGGGGGGTCTGTATACTTTCTGCCCATGATCGGGCACATGGGATGTGGGGGTTCTGTATACTTTCTGCCCGCGATCGGGCATTTCGGTCCACTGGACCACCAGGGAGATGTACGGGAGGAGGTGGGGGAGCCACATTGCTGCCTGAGATCGGGCTGCAGGGTGCGTCGGTCCCTGATGGCTGCTGCCTGGCAGGGCGCCAGGCGCAAGTCCTCGGGGATCAGCGCACCTACATGCTAATGGTATGCAAATAGGATAAGACATGCAAATGGCTCCCCCTGCGCCTTGCATGTATTATGGCCCCATTTGCATGTCACCTTTGAATATCATGATTTTGCGCATGAGCAATGGTGACTACCCCACCGCCAAGTTGACTGTCGCTCTGTCAACTTGCGCTTATGAAGTTCCACTGCACCATGCACAGTGGCTTATGAAGGAGGGTTTATATTCAAAGGAGTTGCTCAATACGCAACTCCTTTGAATATCGCACGGGACACACCCCTGTGCATCTATTTTGCGCAGCGCAAGGACTTGCGCCTTTGAATGGCGTAGTTTGAATATCCGGCCCTCTATGTGAAACTAGATGGGGGATTTTCCACAGTCAAACAGCAGTTTTGGCAATATCTGGGTGCAAAACAAAGAAAGAGGACACAAAGGGAGAATAAGGAGAGAGAGAGACTACTCACAGGTGACCATTCCATGAGCAGGGGAACAGATGAAATAAACAAAAGAATACAGGGACACAAGAGAGAGCAGAGAGCTAAGTACTGTTGCAACAGGTTTCTACACAGAGGGAAAGTTCCTGTTTTCCAGCCCAAATAATTGAAAACTTTAGCTGCCGTTTGACTGCAGGTAGGTATTTACAAACACCCATTTCACACTTCAAAATATACAGGGACAGAGAGCAGACAGCCCCTACCACAGAGCCCAAGACAAAACCGGGGGGGGGGGGGCACAATAGACATGAAGCTGCTGGCCTGGGACCTTGAAGAACTCGCCCTCCCCATATCTAAACTATTCATCTTTTCTCTGGAATTTGGAAAGCTGCACTGGTCACATCAGTTTATTAAAGTGGCAACTGCTCCAACTTGGCTAATTATAGGCCAGTATCAATCCACTCCCCCAGTCTAAAACCATTGAACAAAAAGTGTTGAACCAACTAGTCACCTACTTGTGCAAATACAGCATACAGTGTCCACAACAGCATAGATTTAGGAAGCTCCACAGCACTAGCAGTGCCTGTTAGAGTACACCAACTTCTTGCAAGAGGCCCTTAATGGTGGTCTCCTGGTGGGAGCCATCTACACTGACTTGAGAAAAGCTTTGGACCTTGTCAAGCCATAAGTTACTGCTTGGCAAGCTTCTCTCACTTGGCCCCTCTGAAGACATGATAGCCTCATTTCATAGCTACCTCTCTGACCATTCACAGCGGGTAAAGACTGAATGCTCTCTCTCAGATTACAAAAGCATCTCTCTAGGCATGCTGCAAGGATTAATACTCTACCCTGTTCTTTTTGGCCTGTACATAAACAGCCTCCCGGAGGTTTGTCAGACATCCAAGGTGCTCCTTTGCACTGATGAGGCCATGATCTACACCAGCAGCGCACACTGGGAGAAACTACGTACCGACCTCCAAAACAACTTTGAGTCCTTGGAGTAATGGTTTGTGCACAGCAAACTGGTTTTAAACTACCAACAAACTAAGGCCATGGTGTTCTCAGGCCCACAATTTAAAATAAAAGGGCTCACCTCTAGTCTTCCTCAATGATAAAGGGAATAAACTGGAACAGGCTGAATCTTTTAACTATTTAGGTGTTACTCTGGATGACACTCTCTCATTCTTTCCTCATGTGGATAATGTTGTTAATCTTGCCAACAGAAAGGTAGGTGCACTGTATTGGAAGGAATCACCTGAACCTCGCCACTGAAGCCAGACATCTTGGTTTATTTGGTTTGGTTTATGCATTTAAAATCTGATGAGTCCATGAGTAGTACTGTCTACTAATGTATGGCAGAGCACGATTGTGTATTGAAATCCATACACACGAAAAAGTTGTTCCGCTGCACTAGTGACATACCTACTAACGCAGAATGACTTTTCATTCTGCGTTAGTTGGCACGTCACAATGCAACCACCCTCAACAGTGCTGTTGCTATGACAAGGGGGCGGTTGACTCTTGGCATGCATGAGTTGGCTGGCCAGCAAACATAATGGAATGTGTGCCTCTGCCTCTAGCATGCCCACCAACAGATCCACAGGATTTATTGCCGAACTCCTGTATCTTATTCTTTGATGCTCTGAACAGCTGCAGCCTGATTCTAGCACATGCTACCGCACTTGGGGATAATTATTGTCTTTTGACCAAAAAAATATTCGGTCCCTCATCCATCCAACACCTCCCTCTGCCCCAGCCTCCAGGACCCTCCCAGTTATGCCCCTGCTACTATATTCCTCCTCTTGCACTTAGTACAATGGCAGCTTTTCTCCCCCATATGTCGCCGCGTTTTGGGGCAAAAATTACTTCGTCGCCTTTCCTTCGGTCCTCCGCCCTCCCAGTCCCTCACTCTGCTCTGACCATTGGGTCCTCTTCGCTTGCGCCCCTATTCCCCACCTCACCCTACATTATGCGCTTGATATCTTGTATCTGGTATGCCTACCCTCTCCCTAACATTTCCCACTACAAAATCCACAGTTTTTGGGCTTGGATCCAACACAAGTTCATTATCCACGACTCCTTGTAGTTCTATTTTCAATGTATATTACCTGTAAATGTGTATTTTTACTGTAATAGCAGCTATTTTTACTGTTTGTACTATTGTAACTTGTCTTTCTGTATTATTACTGTAGGACTGCAGGTCCACCTAGTAAATAAGCTTGCTCAATGGCGCCCGCCTGGATAAATAAAGATACTGATTGATTGATTGAAGTGCGTCTCTCCAGCGGCAAACACTGCAACATAACAAGAAGAAAGTAAGCCATCTTTTCTTTTTGAGCACCATACACTATAAAGAAAAGTGTATGGGAGCCCAAATACACAACCACTATATTCTCTGTATCACGTGGTTTCCATGACAAAAGGGACTCGTCAAGCTTCACTCTCGGGGTCCTCATCATCATGGAAACCACTATGAGAATAGCATGGTTGTATATGGGCTCCCATACACTGTCCTATATGTTTTCATGGATAACTGGACACAAAATACAAACATGCAGTACATATATCAAATAAACAGAACAAACAGCATAACTTTGTTTCACAATTGATCCTATAGTAAGAGGACAGCATTCCAACATATTCAACTATATTGTAAGTACAACACTCGTAAGCTAATAAATATTTTTTAAGACTGGATTTGAAAACATTCAAACTAGGAGTCTCCAAGACCAGATTTAGTGGTAGAGAACTGTAAAACTTAAGTAACTGATACAACAGAGGTCTCTGCTCTCAGCTGGTTTTAACTGTTGGTACATTACAGTAAGCAGAGCAATATGATCGTGTGTGTAACAGTGAGATCTTCAGCTGAAAATATTGATGAAAGATTTCTGGTACTTTAACACCACTTTTCTAGCAGTAATACCAAGATGAGTCCTGAACCTGTGGTTTAATATAGGCCACCGTAAAGAACTCAAACGCAAACACAAAGAGTGGTGTTTACGCACCAGCAATTGAGTAGCGAGCCTTATTTTAACCCTGACTATTTCTGCCTCACTAGCAGCAAAATATAGTACCAAGCCAGAATCAATACTTGGAAGTAGGAAACTATGTGACAGGAAAAGCCTTGTAGACGATAATAAAAGTGAATTAACTCTGTAGAGAACAAGAATCTTTGTTGCATGTGAAATATGAAAATTATATCTAAGAGGACTATCAATGTATAGTCCCAGATATTTGAAAACCTGGAGTTCTTCTTTGTTGATACCATTCACTGTTTTATGTCCATACCATTATTTATAGAGAACTTTTTCTTTAGTTTGTGAAAAATCATAAATGTAGTTTTTGTTGCTTTCAAAACATGTTTCTGTGCCATGAACCATTGCTGTACTAAATCAGAATCATGCTGAATCATGTCTTTCAACTCCAGTAGACTATCAACACTTATGAAAAATCACCACATCATCTGAGTACAATACAATGTTAGTTTTTGTGCAAACATTAGGAAGAGAATTTAGAAACAAACTGAATAACAGGGGGCCCAAGATGGAACCTTCAGGTAACCCTAAAGAAACTGGCAGCAGAGTAGGAAAAGAATTAGAAGTGTTCATTTTCAGAGATCGCCCACTAAGTTAGTCCGGCACCAGCCTAATAGGGCCTCAGCATAGCCAGGGTCACCCATGGCTGTAATCAAAAGCTGATGAGTAACTAAATACAAGGCTGTGGTGAGATCCACATAAACAGCCACAGAAAAGTGGCCCTAATCTAATGCCTTATGAACAGACTGCGTGAATCCCACCAAGGCTGTCTCTGTACTGTGACCAGAGCGGAAGCCGTGTTTGGCTGGGGTCAGGGCCTCGTACTTGGTAAAATGATCAAAAAATTTATCAAAAACAATTTATTCTAGTAGATTTTGCAAGTAGGGCCAGAAGAGAAATAGGTCTGTAATTCTGGATACTGGATGTGCCACACAGACATCCAGAGAGTGTAGTATTCAGAGAGTGTGGCACCCAGAGAGTGTGGCATTCAGAGAGTGCAGCATCCAGAGAGTGTAGCATTCAGAGTGTGGCATTCAAAGAGTGTGGCATTCAGAGAGTGTGCCATTTGGAGAGTGTGACATTCAGAGAGTGTAGCATTCAGAGTGTGGCATTCAGAGAGTGTGCCATTCAGAGAGTGTGCCATTCAGAGAGTGTAGCATTCCGAGAGTGTGACATTCAGAGATTGCGGCATTTGGAGAGTGCAGCATTCAGAGAGTGTAGCATTCAGAGAGTGTGGCATTCAGAGAGTGTACCATTCGGAGAGTGTGACATTCAGAGAGTGTAGCATTCCAAGAGTTTCACATTCAGAGAGTGTGACATTCAGAGAGTGCGGCATTCGGAGAGTGTAGCATTCAGAGAGTGTAGCATTCAGAGAGTGTGGCATTCGGAGAGTGTGGCATTTGGAGAGTGTGCCATTCTGAGAGTGTGACATTCAGAGAGTGTAGCATTCTGAGAGTGTCGCATTCAGAGAGTGTAGCATTTAGAGAGTGTGGCATTCGGAGAGTGTGGCATTTGGAGAGTGTGCCATTCAGAGAGTGTGAAATTCAGAGAGTTTAGCATACTTAGTGTAGTATTCAGAAAGTGGGACCAGATCATGGGGGGTTGCTAGGGCCAAACAGTGGCATGGCCCCATGTCAGCACAGCCCTGGCAGCTGCCCCATAGTTGCACACAGTCAGGATCCAAAAGGCAAGTGGCAGCCTGCCACATCATGGGTACTAGGGGACTTTGGTGGTGCCAGAAGAATGGTCCCCCATCACCACTGGCAGCCCTTAACCTGCAGTTCCAGCTTCCCCACTACTGGGTCTTGATTGTGTGCACCTATAGGTCAGCTACCAGGGCTATGCCCACCTGGGGGCCTGTCATTATTAGGCCCTGGAAACCTCCCTTGAAGCAGTCCCAGCCAATCAGCTGTAGGGCTATGCAAACAGCACACCCCTGCCGGGTGTCACATCACACCCTGTCATGCCAGCTGTGTCCCTGACACCCCATAGGATACCCCCATGCCCCTTCTGTCCCAGGCTGTCCGCTTTCAGACCCCACCCCCCTTTGCCACAATGTGTGGCACTTTCCGAAGTCCCTTAGACCACATCCTGGCTGGTCTAAGTCGAGCTCCTTGCTGTGTCCATGGCAGGGCTTCCAAAATTGCAAAAAAGGGGATGTTGTAGCCCACTTTAGTGCAAGCCCCTTGCAACCTGGCATATGGGCGCTTATGTTACAAGGATGGTGCAAGGTGACTTGGGTGCAAGGCATCCCAATTTTGACATGGCCTGTGTTTGAAAATCAGGATTGCCACAAAGTTTGATGCAAGGTGCCACTCGCAGCATATACCTTTGGCACAGGTACCTTGTGTCAAATGGAATCCTTTGAAAATCAGGCCCATGTTTTAGGTTTTTTAGCTTTCAACATTTTTGTTCATGGTGAACTTAAAAAGAAATGCACTGTGTTTTTCAGATATTTGATCAAGTGGTCAAACATAGTCCAAGCAGGCATGAATTTTAAAACTTATATAACTTAAAAACAAAATAAAATTGAAACTAGTGAAATGTAGTTCCTTGGCTCAAAGTCTACTGAATCAGTAAGTTTCATAATTTAACACCACCTAGTTTTTTTTCACTAGCCATGAGCAAAACAAGTGACAAGAAAGCTTGATTCTTAAATAAATTTACTAAGTTATAACTTTTTTTTCCTCTTTATCCTGGCAGGTCCATTTGTCAGCCATCAGCTCTGGTCACGGCCCCTGGGACTTCCACTGCCATCTATCGTCTTTTGTCTCCAGTCACCCCCAGCTTACTCCCCGGAGGGCGAGGCCACGGCAGCGGTCCCCTCATCCACGCCGTGGAACAAATATCTAGTTGGGGATGCGGTGATGGCAGCTAATTGAAGACCCAAGGAGGGCTTCACTCAGACAATGGACCCGCTCGCTTCACTTCTTTTCCTGGTTTTCCTGAGGCGGGATCGTCATGACACCAGCGCCCACCCCGCCTCCCTGTTGACGAGCTCGCCAGCGTGAGTGACTCCCGGCCTCCGCCAGTGGTCCTCATTACACCAGACACTTCCTCACCCTCCCCCCCAGAGAAGGAGAGCCATCCATGGAATGCTCGATCCTTCTCCCCCCAGCCGGTCCTCCGATGACCAGGGTCCATTCCTGAACCCGGGCCACCAGCGCCGCAAGTGGAAATCCAACCACTGCACAGGCGGGCCAGCCCAAGTTATAACTTTTTAACCACCTAACCATTTTTCACCAAACTTGTCAAAGAGTTGGCCTATAGAAGTGATACACAGAAACATTGACAACAGAAGGAGACCAAAGATCCATCTAGTCTGCCCAGTAGTTCCCAAGACCTTTTCTGACTGTGCATGTCTCATTTCACAGGCCTAGGTGCTAATCCCACCCTCCTCTACCCACACCCATGTAAATAGCACGCCCATCCTCACCACCCACTAACACCCGTGGAACCCTCCTTCCTCCCAATAGCCACGTAGCACTCAATCTTTGTAGGGTGCCACAGTGGGCAACCAGCAGAGCCCATCCTCCACTTTGACCATTTACTGTCTTCTGCTTGGTCCCAAGCTGCTGATCACCAACCTAAAAGAAAAAAAACTGCTGCAAGAAAACTAGCTCTGAAGTAAATACTACTGCACATGCAAGGGGACTTCTTTTTTACAGAAAAAAAAAAACAACAGAAACATGCTTTGAACTTGGTGTCCCTGAAGATGTATTTTGGGGACAGATTTGAAGCACCACACTTAAGTGATCATGGGAGGAGATGGTAAGCACCCCAGCCTTCACAATTAGTTAAACATAACACAGGAAATAAAAAAAGGTATGGGTAATTGAAAACACACACACAAGAGAAAAAAAAATGTTAAAAAACATGACATGATCATGACTAAAGCTTTAGAAGTGTGTCCACTGGTTATTTTCCATCACACATGACTTGTTCAGCTTTTAACTTTTTCAGAACAAATTTTGGGGATAGGCTACTAACGCCTACCCAATGGCCACCTAAGTGGCAACACAGTGACTTGAAACTTTGTTAGTGAAGCTAGTGCCACGTGGAGTAACTTACCCTTCACAAAGCTTTATGACGTCCCCACCTCCAGCACTAACTTTGCACGTTGCCAGTTCGCAATGTTTTGCCAAATGAAGTGGTACTTTTCCCAGCAAAGTCTACATGTAGTAGCAACTTTGCCTGCAAATCCAGAGAGTGGCTATCCCTGACTTCCAGTGTCCGAAGATCTGGGTTACATCTTTCCCTGACTCCCAGTGTCCATGACTGTTCAGATCTGGCTTGTCTCCCAGAATTCCTGAGTGTTCAGATTTGGGTCCTGGCTACCTCCAACTCCCAATGATCCTGTTTCTATAGATTCAGATTTTTGCTTTGGCTGTTTCAAGGTCTTTGTTATAACACCCTAAAACTTCAACCCTTGTAAAAAAATAGACCTAAATCTTAATTGTGTTCTTTCAGAGAATTACACTTCTGTTAATACTGTTCATTTTACAAATGTCTGGGCTACTTTTTCTATTGTTCAGAAGTGTCTGTCGGGAAGTCTGAAACCCTGTGGCTGATTGGAATGGAATGTGATCTCGGCAGATCAGCCCCAGCATAATTCACTGTGTCAGTTTCCAGCTTCCTGCTGTTAAAGCTCTGCATTAGCCTTTCACTTTGGATTAGTCGGTGGGGGAATTTTCTGGTTAATTGAGGAGGCAAATATAGCATTTCCACTGGCAGAAGGTCTGTGCAGCCACATTCTCAACACATCATGACTGAAAGGGTAATTTGCACTGTTGGGAAGATAGGCATGGATTAAACATTTCCATTTAAGGGTTTAAATTTTGTAAGAACGTGATAACCAGTTAAGGCAATCTTTTGATTAAAGACACTCTTAATATGCATCAACACATTTGATGCACAGAGCGTGCATGCCTATTCAAGTTGCAAAGCAAGCAGGACACGTTGAGAGACTATCCCTATGGGAATCCTCATTGCCCATCATAATCAATAAACTATCTGACAGCTCTGATCAAGATACAGTGTAAGTGAATACATTGGTGACTATATCTGTACATGCATCCGCCTTGTCTGTTGAAGTGAATGATTTACTCAATACTGTACTGTACATCGTCTAATTATACAGGTCTGGGGCGTAATGTAAAGAATGTTGCACATCAAGGCTAGACAAGACAGTGCTCACCACAGCCTCCTGTTGGTCAGTTACTGAATTACATGTAATGCCTCAGTAAAGAGGGCACCCTCCCTATAGCCTTCCAGTGAAAGGGATGTCACTAGCGTATTACTTTACCTATTTGTAGTTTTTGACCAGAAAAGGCACACTAAGCTGGGACAGTTTGTTTCCTGGTGCATCCTAAAGGGTGGGTTACATGGGCCTGTTTTATTGATGGGGGAATGGTGGCCATGACACTGGGGACATTCCCTTACTCTTTGGGTAGGGGGTGCTGCCGTCCGTTTGCAGGATGGCAGAGGCAGGTGCAACTTTGGAGGAGGAGGTTGTGTTGCAGACTGGGGTCCGGTCCCCGATCCCAGTCGGTGTTTCATTAGGGGATGAAGATTTCACTCATGCAGGGAATATGGAAATGCACTCACTACAGACCATCATGGCTGACATGCAGGAGAACATCATGAATGGTGAAGGAAGGACAGTTGTCTTTTTCACCAGAAAATGGTTCTGCATTGCTAATTAAACTGAGTTTCAATTCAGAAGACATGGCAATCTCTCAAGAAATTGAAGTTGGAGCTGAACAGCGAGGTGTGACCACGGATAAACAACAACCTTCTGGATCAACATTGTCTGCACCTGGACTAGAGAAGGACACCAAGGGCACACCTGCTGCACCTGCTACACCTGCAAGTAAGATGGCTGACCTTACGTCGGTAGCTGCTTCTGCTCCAGCTGCATTGACTGCTCAGGAAATACTTTCAAAAAATGCTCTGGAAGAAAAACAGCAGCATCTTTTACAACAGATAGAAGAGGAAGAGGAAAAATTTAGAATGGTTACTGAAAAGTTAAAAATGTCGACCACACTTGAAAAGCTTCCTTGGCTGCAACTGCTAATTTTCATTCTGTGGCTGAAAGCTTTTCAATGTCTTGAGAGCCGACATCTGGTAAGCCACTTTCCATGCAGCAAGGTAAATACAAAATGAAAACCCTGGGTCTCAGAAGCACCAATTGTCTGAAACCACAAATACTCACCCATAACAAAAGCAATGTAAATGTTCCAAGTGAGACTGCGAACCCCGCGACACCCCACCAAAAGACATGATCTGCAGAGGAAGTGTTATGGCGGTAGGATGGTTACAGGATGGCATGGGGACGTAGTTCCCCAACCCAAAAGATCCTGAAGTACAAAACTATTCAAACCTCCCAAGGCATCAAGCTGGCCCGGTGGCGCTGAGGGTTGAGGCACTGGATGCCGTACCTCACACCACACTGGTGACCTATGTTTGGGAATGAACATGGGTTGCTGGGTGTCATTGGGGAGGAGAAGGATTGAGCATCCAAGGGACTGCTATCCTTCTCTACAGAGGGAAGTATGCCAGTATTCGGCGTAGGACTGGCCTCTAGCAGTGGCTGGGGGGTGGTGTGCCAATGCTGCAGATAAGGGGTGGAGAGGGGGCAGACTCCAGGAGGCAATGCATGCAGACTCATGCGTGCTCCCTCCGCTGGCGTCACTGCATACCTCCTCTCCACAAGGAGAGAATATCAAAAAAGAGTGGCTCTGGTTGTGTGGCTTGATGGCCATCTGTCAGAATGCACCACTTCCAGAGGGCATCATTGCACATACTGGATCTGGTCCTGGCGGGGAAGGTGAGGGTCTCCCCGCCATGGGGGGCAAGCCGTGGGGGTAAGCAGCAATGGCACATAATGTAGCAGTGCGGGGAGGGACGGTCGCCGGAGGTCAAAGGTTGCTTGGTAGATTGAGCCAACCAGGGTCCAAGGAGAAGAAACAAAATAAAAAAAAAAAAAAAACCTCCCACAGCATCAAAATGGCAAGAAGCCCAATGTTCCAGAGAAACCAAAAGGCACTACCATCATAGAGAAAACACAAGCTGTAAATACCTCAAAGAATAACACTGTTAATAATGCTGCAAATGAAAATGCAAAATCCATATGTAATCCCTAGGTGGCGCTATTCTAAAGGCTACTACTCCTGCCTGTATGCCTATACACAGGTTGAGGGGCCTGAGTTCACTCATAAGGTGCTTCCACCCAAAGTAGTGGTATTAGGGATGCTTGTCTGCTCTGGTATAGCATTCCAGGAAGCTATAACCCCCCACCAACCCTCCTAGTGCCCTAGTACCTGATGCAATAGTAAATTCACAGACAGTACGGAACAGTAATAATATGCACACGCCCTTCACACTTACCACCGGGGTTAAATCTGCAGCATTTCCCTTGAGACGCTCTGTAAAGTAAGGTTGGCAATACAATAGCACACTCTTAACATTGTAACCCAATTAGTAATATGCACACTAGCCAGGTTGAATGTAAAGAAAGACAATCAGGTTTGTTTAGGGGCGGTGAACAAGGAAGGGGCATGACTTTAGTCAAATGATTAGCAATCAGATTTGATTCAGGTTTGGCATGCACTTTTAGTCCCAATGTAACAGTCACACAACACTGGGTACTCAGAATTGTAAGTCTGACTAGCCAGAGGCGTTGCCAGGGGTGGCCGGAGCTGCAGCTGATGTTGGGGCCCTTGGTGAAAAGAAAGGCAGTTAACATGCAAAACAACCACATTATTTGTAATCTGAGCCAGTTGGCTCAGTCCTTTGTAAACCCAAGAAACTGAAACAATTAGATGGTACCACAGATGATTCAAACGCTCATTGCAAGGAGCTACCCTGATTGTACTTACGCTACCAGGAATCTGCTGCAAGGCAGACAATATGGAGACCTCATGGTGATGACCAATGGGCATGAGGAAACCGGGCAGACACCACACACCTCCTCTTCACGACCTTTCTTCCAGGTGGCCACAACCTGCACATTGTTGCTGTGCAGGGGCTGGCTCCCCAAGCCAGTCTCTTGCTGAAACAGTCTCTGGTGCAGGACTAGCAGCCCAGGCTGAATTGGCAAGGCCCAGGTAGGATAAGCATGCTGGCAAACTTTGTGATCTTCTGCTGGTGAAGCCTCCAGCTGGTGTAACAGGTTTGGCCATGGGTAAGCAGGTCTCGGCCCACGTAACCCATTCAGCAC
Source organism: Neoceratodus forsteri (assembly GCA_016271365.2). Classification (NCBI taxonomy): domain Eukaryota; kingdom Metazoa; phylum Chordata; order Ceratodontiformes; family Ceratodontidae; genus Neoceratodus; species Neoceratodus forsteri. The sequence continues at coordinate 1,187,906,825 of CM057451.1, read as the reverse complement.
ATTCAAAATAAACTGCTACCTCAGGGAACAGTTTGGATATAGTCCAGTTGCAACTCAGCAGCTTTACTGAACAAACCTTTCTATCCGAGCAAGTCTCTCACACAAGCTGGGCAGATCGTTTCAGGAGCAAGTCTTCAGTCCAAATCGCAAGTAGCATGAAGAAACTTATTTTCTTCTGCCAAGTCCAACTTCTGCTATAGGCAGTCTCAAGCAGGAGAAAGGTGGCATGGAGGCAAGTTGGGCCTCTTCTCGCCAATTCCACTACGGTCTTTCTGGGAGCAGCTGCTCAAAAGCTCGACCTGTTCACACTTCAACCTCCAACTCTAACTGATCCACTGTCTCTTGTAACATGGGGCATTTCCCTTGTAAATTCAGTAACTCAGTTGGCTGAAGGAGCTGTCAGTTACAGTAAGTGCTCCCCCTCCAGGCCAAATTGGCACCAACTGAAAAACTACAAAACTACAGAATTTTCTTCCCACAGAACAGTGAGGTTCGGATCCATTTTAGGTTTCCAGAGGGTCTATTGGTCCATTTACTGGACGTTCCAGACCTAACATGGTGGCTCCCATCCAAATGAATGAGCTGCAAATAAAGCAGGTTAGACAAACTTCTGTGTTTCAAATATAATAATGCACAAACAGTAAATAAGCACAGTTCCTACATAGGCTCCTTCTGCACAAATAGCGACTGCAGATTAGAGCAAAGCAGAGTATTGTCTCGCCGGTCATAAGCCCTAAATCATTTGGACCCAGCACAGACCATTTACTTAACACAGATTAGCTAGTCTAGGGACAGATGCGGAGGCTCAATAGGACACACTCACTCAAATAAACAGATTACTTAAAGACAGGACATCAGCCTGACAGTGGGCATTAAGGAACCCAAGAAGACAGTAAGTAAATCCCAAATTTGAGGGGGGGCGGTGTTTACACTCTTCCCTGCCTGGAAAAACTTGGTGTCCACATCAAGTCTATACACACACTATGCAATGCTATATAGAAAACATTATACGTAAATACATGCATGTTTCATTGGTATACCACAAATAAAATCTGATGCATCAGTGAAAAATAACTGGCTATGACAACAGCATTACTATGCTTTTCATTGAGCAATGAATTTTTTCATAAGAACAGATTACGTTTCATAAACAGATTAATAAATTCAAGTAGTTACACACATCTCTCTTACAACTCTTGTTTGTACTACCTCCTGCACACTAAGCCACGTGACTTGTGGCTTATCGCTATCAGGCTCACTGGAGCTGCGTGAGGCAAGGGCATTAGTACACTGATTGGAGGACTTAACTATTATCAAGCAATCATTATTTAACCAGGCGAAACATCGTTGAGCAGAACTAATTTTTAAGATGGACCTGGGAATAGTTACAATGTTAACAACAGTGGAACATAGGGAAGAATAATGTCACAGGATACAAAGTTTCCAAGCTTAAAATAGCATAACATTTGGCAAGGTATGCAGGTCAGTTCATACAGCATAAAACAGTATAACATTTGGAATAGTACACACTATAGTTTATACAGTGGTAGATACACTGAAGAACAAAACATTAAAATTAGGCAACATGGTATTACAAGGCATCTGCCAGGGTAGCAAGGTAGACCATACTGCAACAAATAATAGATGAATACAGGATAGCCTAGCTTTGGAAGAGAATTTTCAGAAATGTATACCTCTTTGTGAACTACATTCATGGGGAGGCCTTCCTGGGGAGTCATAACTGAGGCACACTACAGGCTTTGTGGCTCCTCCAGACTTTCTGGGAGGGGCAGGCACAGGCTCAGTCCTTTTAACATTTGCACTTGGGTTGATTAGTCCCGGCTCATTGTTTATCAGTAAGTCAGCTTCTGATGAAATGGGTACCACTGCACTGGCTGTTTGTTCCGGAAAAGGAACACTTTTATTTTCTTGCTCTATTAGCTCTGGTTCAGCAGAAATACTTTCATCACTTTGCTCTGAAATTCCAGGTTCACCATCAAGAGGAAAGTCCATGGAATTTAAATCATGTAACACATTACAGTACTGATACTTTCAACATCATTATCTTCATTAACATCATTGTCCATAGCACTATTAGAATCCTTAGTTGCAAACAGTTCAGAACTATCTGGTATGTCACCAGTTGAGCTCCCTTGGTCAGAATCCATCTCTTGAGGCTTGGTCAGTCCCACAAGACACAAGGAGTCAACTACATCAGAAGTTACACTGTGCACCTCACTCTCAGGGGGCACAGAGGCTGTGGAGAAGGCTGCAGGATTAGGCAGTCTTGAGGGTCCAACTTCATTTCTCGTATTACACAGGGGGTTTCCTTGAAACAACTGACTCAGTTCATAAGATGGATATTAAACTGCTTCACACTCACTGTCACCAGATTCAGACTTGGTCAATTTCATTGAGAGCATGGCTGATGGAAGGCCTTCAGTCTTTAACAACCGGAGGAGAGATTAGCTGTTTCTTTTTAGCTGCAGCACAGGTTACAGCTCAGGAGGGGCAGTATCTTGGGGTGCAGAATCGATGATGATTTGTCCAGTTGTTAACAAATGATTTCAGAGTATTGTCTTTACAGCTTGTGGGTCATTCTTTGGATACACTTTGTAAACTGCCAGTTCCTCCAGCTTGCTGACAACAACATATGGGGTGTGATGTCACTTGTTGGCTACCTTGTGTTTTCTGTGTAGTCCTAAATTTCTTAGTAAGACTCAATCTCCAGGCTTCAGTTCTTGGGCCTTAACATGCCTGTTGTGCCTTTCTTTGTTTGCTAAATTTCTTTTGGCCGCCATGATGTGAGCTAACTGGTAGGCATGGTTTAATTGAGTTTTTAGTTTCTGGACATACTGGAGGTAGTTGTCTGCTTTGACTCTATCAGGGGACACTCCAAAACAAATGTCTACTGGCAACCTTGCTTCTCGACCAAACATTAAGTGGTAGGGGAGAACCCAGACACATCACTTCTGGTGCAGTTATACGCATGAACTAACGTGCTTATCTGCTGACTCCATCTTGGCTTATCTCTGGGATGAAGTGTGCCCAGCATGTCTAGTAATGTGCGATTGAATCATTCAGGCTGTGGATCCCCCTGAAGCTGATAAGTGGTAGTTCAGGACTTTCGCATCCCCCCAGAGTGAGAGCGTCTCTTTAATTAAATGGCTTTCAAAGTCTCTTCCCCTGATCAGAGTGAATTCTCTGTGGAGCACTGTAATGGACAAAGAACTTTTCTATTAAAACTTTTGCCATGGTGGATGCCTTTTGGTCCTTGGTTGGATAGGCCAGGGCGTAGCGAGTAAAATGATCATTCACCACCAACACGTTACCAATATTCTTTTGATCTGGTTCTAAACACAAGAAATCAATTCACACAAGCTCCATGGGCGCACTGGTAGAAATGTTAACCAAGTGGGCTGCCCTCTGGGGCTGAGCTCTCCTCTGCAAGCAATGGCTACAAGTCCTGATAGAAGTCTTTATGTCAGCTCCCAGTTCTGGCCAGTAGAACCAAGCATGGGCCAGATCAGCAGTTCAATCACAACCTAAATGTCCCATCTGGTCATGGAGGGCATGTAAAACCACACGTTTAAAAGCTGTAGGTAATACTAGCTGTTGTTTGGTAACTTGACCTTGTCTATTGGTAGTCTCTCTGTAGAGCAGTTGGTTGCGCAGCTTTATCCTGGGCCCCTCTCTGAACAGCAGAGCAGTTCTGGGATCTTGAGAATGAAGTTTAAACACATTTTTCCCCAGTATGAATGGCATCCAACACGGGCCTGATCATAGGATCTTGGGGTTGTGCCCACTGTGTATTGTCAGGAGTAAGTTGGGATAGGGTGCTGAGATCCAATGCTGCAAGATGGCAGTAAGCTGCAGAAACACAAGTGCCAGGAGAGCCCAGACAGTCAACCAGGTAATCAACAGTTTCAGAGGATGGGTGTTCATCTTTATCAAACTTTATCGACAAAGAGCTTTAAAAGATTGTTCAGACATTCTCACCCACTCAGAGTTGGCATTAGGTCTCCTCGAGAGGGCATCAGCATCAGTGTGATTCAGGCCTGGTCGATATTCTACTGAATAGTCATAGGTGGAGAGGGCCAACAGCCAATGATGCCCAGTGGCATCTGACTTTGCTGAGGTTTGAACATATGTGAGGGGATTATTATCAGTTTTTACTAAGATTTTTGTACCATAAAGATATTAGTGAAATTGGGCCACGATGGCTCATTTTAGTGCAAGGAATTCGAGTTTCTGTACAGGGTAGTTCTTTTCAGATGGTGTCAGGCTCCTGCTGTTAAATGCCACTGGGCGTAATCCTTCCACATGTAACCCCTAGGTGGCGCTATCCTATTGGCTACTACTCCTGCCTGTGGGGATATGCACAGGTTAAGGGGCCTGAGTTCTGTGAATGGGCACCTCCACCTAGAGGAACAGTATTGGGGTAGCATAACTGCTTTGGTATAGCCCTCCAGGATGTTATAACCACCCACCAACCCTTCTAGTCACCCACACAGTAACACCATAAAACATTCACATGTACTGGATAACAGTAAGAATATGCTCACACCCCTCGCATTTACCACCAGGGCTGGATCTGTTGCAGTTGCCCTGGAGACCCCCCTGGAAAATTAGATCAGTAATACATAATGCAAAGCCTTTCACTGTGACCCAACTAAGAAAATGCACACTAGCCAGGTTAAACATGAAACAAATGATCAGGTTTATTCAGGGGGCATGAACAAGGGAGGGGCGTGAACTTAGTCAAACAATTAGCACTCTGATTTATGTTAGGCTGATTCAGCAAGCACTGCAAGTCCCCAACAAATAGTCTTGCAACCCTGGGTACCCAGATCTTACACAGGCTAGCCTGAAGTGTTGCCCGGGGTGGCTGGCATTGCAGCTGTTGTTGGGGCCCTCTAGGAAGAAAAACAGGTAGCATGTGCACAACCCAAATATTTGTAATCTCAAGCTGGATGGCTCAGTCCATTAGCAATAACCCAGAACAGATCAATCAGATGACGCGCAATGATTTGTAGCTGTTGTTGCAAGGAGCTACCCTGATTTGTACTCACAGTACCCGGACCAGGATGCAGAACAGGCGGGATGAAGACCTCGTGGTGGTGATTCAGGGGGCCAGGGGAAGCAGGGCCTACATGACTCACCTTCTGATGGTCACTACCTGTTCAATGGTACTGAGCAGGGGGCCAAATCCCCAAGCTGGTCTTTCGCCAAGATGATCTCTGAAATGGGGGGCAGCAGCTTAGGCTGAGCTGGCAGGGCCCAAGCAGGACTGACAGTTCTATGAGAGTCAGTGATTTTCTGCTGGAAAGCCTCCAGCTGGCATAACAGAATTCACTGTGGGGAAACAAATCACGACCCACGAAACACATTCAGCACAATTAAATCAGTTACTTCTCTAAGCCACAGTTCGGATATAGTCCGTTTGCTAATTACAGCTTTGCTGCGCAAACCTTTTGACCCGAGGCTATGTTCTCTCATTCAGGCAGGCTGATCGCTTCTAGAGCAAGTCTTTGGTCCCTCTTGCACCTAGTAATAACACACTTTCTTTCTCCTGCTGCAGGTCTAAGCTGGCAATCGGAAGGGTCTGACTCCTGCAATGGACAGCTTCTCAGGCCAGAGAATGTGGCAGGCAGGCCAACCGAGTCTTCCCGCTAATTCTCCTACTCTCCTCCTAGGAGCATCAGCCCAACCGCTCGAGCTGTTCACTCTTCAACTCCCACGCTGGACTGACACACTGCTTCAGGCAGTCCTGGGTATTTCCCTGAGATCCACAAGGTTTGGTTGGTTGAAAGAGTTGTCCATCACAGTAGGGGTTTCCCCTCCAGGTTCATTTAGGCGCCAACACTCAAAACTACAAAAACTACAGTTTCCTTCCCATAAAACCCCTGGGGACAGTCTCCAACTTAGGCCCCCTGAGATTCGATTGGTCCAGTACTGGCAGTCCAGAACCCAAATGGTGGCTCTTATTCAAAAGTTCAAGCTGCAACTTGAAAGCAGGTTTGACAAACTTCTATATCATCACTATTATAACAGATAAATAGCAAATAACTATATTTCCTAGATGGGCTTCCTTAGCGCATTTAGCAACTGCAAAATGGAGCAATATACTGTAACAGACTGTCTGGCTGGTTGTGAGTCTTAATTACTTGGACCTAACCCAGACAAATTTCCAAAACACAGCATAAGCACTCTGTTACAGAGACGGGCATGGAGACTCGCTAGAGCGCTCTCACTCAGACAAATAAAACCACTTTAAACTGGATACCAGCCTGACAGTGAGCATTTAGGAGCCCAGGAAGACATTGTAGTAAACCCCAATTTGTAGGGGGTTACACACATACTCCTGGTACAGTATAGCACCAAGTCCCTTTAAACTGGCATTGCTATGTAACACGTAAGGCTTGGTGGTAAGCAAGAACAGGGGCATGGGTAAGTCAGTGAATGATTTCATAAAAGGCCACCTCACATTCTTGAGTCCACCTTGTCCAAAAAAGTTCATTTGTTCAAAAATAGACTCTTCCTCTTTAACAGCATTCCTTTCGTGTTTTTGGTTTGTTGGTGGATAACCTTGAGTTAAGTTAAGCAAAGGACAGATGACTTTAGTATAATTTTTTATGAATCGGCGATAGTAGCCGCAGAACCCCAAGAATCTTTGCAGCTCCTTAAGATTGTTAGGCTGTGGCCAGCTGGTCAAGGCTTCTTGCTTGGATCTGTTTGAATTCCTTCAGAAGACATGATGTGGCTGACATATTTTACAGACTGCTGGAAAAACTGACTCTTGTCGATAGATAATTTTAAACCAAAGTCCTCCAACCAGTCTACAACCTTAAACAGGTGAGTCTTATGTTCCTTGAGGGTCCAGCCAAACACAATAACATTATCTAGATAGACAAGGCATTTTAGTAGATTCTTGTCCTCACAGTTCATCCCATCAACCTCTGGAAAGTGGGGGGGGAGGGTCTCAAAATGCCCTGAGGCATGAGCAGAAATTCGTAAAAATCCAAAGGGCAGCTGAATGCTGTTTTTTCTCTTTCTCTTTCTTCAGGGATCATCGGGATCTGGTAACATCTGCTCCAGAGGTCTAGCACAGAGAACCACTGGCTCCCATTAAGGCAGTCAAGGGCATCCTGGATGCATTGTGTAGTATATTGGTCAGGTATAGGTCTTCGATTCAGAGTCCGGTAGTTCACACACATCCTCACCGACCCATTTTTCTTCTGAACTACCACGACAGGAGAGGCGTGTGGACTGAGAGACTCCTGTATAATTCCAGCCGCTAGCATCCCCTGGAGATGATATCGGACATTGTCAATGCCTGCTGGTGTCATATAAAGGCCTTTTGTCGTGAAGTCTATTGTAGTGTTTAGCCCCAGAGATGCATCCCACATCCCATTCTTTCAAAAAAACACCTTGCTGCACTGGGCTAGTTTCTGGCTGGTCTTTGCTCTCCATTCTTCAGGAATGGGGGATTCTCCAGAGTTGAATAGATCTGGAGTTACTTCATCATTCTCTCCAGTGCATTTATTGCTAGACAGCACAGCAGTATCTGCACAGTACACAGTGGCCAAGGTGCAACCTTGCTTTACTCTGATATCCGGATCAGACAGATTTTGGACTTGCACCATGACACGCCAAGCATAGGCATGAGCTCGGGCTGGCAGGATGCTAGGCTTAACCAATAGTCACTCAGGCAGTTTCCCCTCCTCTGGGGCATCCAGCATGAGAATATTGTTCTTAACATCCTTCCTAATCCGCACCTCATGACTAATAGTATGCTGAGCATTGAGCGGGAATGCAAGTGATTCCAGATCTTTCTTCCACACTACTCCCACCGGCTCATCTTTCTCAACCTCTTTTGCTTGCATCTGTAAATCATATGGTCTTCACAATATGGCAGGGATGTGCAGAGCTCGCCCACTCCTTTTTGCTCATTTCTTTTGACTAAGCTGGGCTAACTGGCCGAACATATGAGCATTAGTGCCGATTAATAATGGGATACCATCATACATTCCAGTTGGTGGGCATACCAGGGCCAAGGTCTCTACTGGTTCGTCCACAAGAGCAATGACAGTAGGGAAAGATAACCACAGTTGTACATAACCTTGGTAAGTGTAGAATTTGTCACTCAACCCCACACATCAAGGAGTAGGAGTGGGAGATCAGACAAGTGCTGGTCATACAGGTCTTTGAACAGTACAGTGACCTTTGAGCCACTGTCCAGCACAGCTCAAGTTGAGATGCCATTAACAGTTACTATTGTTTCCATGGAGGGACCCACCATCTTGGACCAATTTGGAGATGCTAGCTTGGTGGACTGGCCCACAGCAGTTTTGGAACAGAATGATTTTCATGGTGGGCCGGGGTGTGGCTTTATATTGCTTTGCCGGACTAGGTTGAGTAGCTTGGTAGTGACCCACCGTAGATCTTCTGGAGCATCGTAAACTCATCTAGTGTGCCCATCTTCTCTGCACCAGTAACAAAACACCTTGCCTCTGGGGTCAGCAGGATGGGCTAGGTCTTCATGAGGTTTGTAGTGATCAGGGACTGGAGTCCTACTCTCTTCTTTTGGTTTAGATTCATGCTTAGCTCTCCCGTAGTGCCTCCAAGGGGCGGATGATCAGGTGGCATAAATGAGATCCCTCACCATAGCTCGCAATTCCCTCATCTCTTTTACCATGATGGGGTCAGCTCGAGGTTCAGCAGCAAGGGCACTGGCCCCAACACCCACAGGTGGGATCTCACAACTTGGCTCAGTCTTGGTGGGGCAAAGGCTAAAATTTTTAGTAGACTCGGCTGCAGCTTGCCAGCTGGCTTTTAGTTCTTTCAAGTCCTTTAATCGTTCACTGACTTGTTGCGACTCAGAGTGGTCCTCTTTCTCAGTAGGTCTGTCAGGAGTCGTGGCAGTTCTCGCACCCCCCACATACAGCTCCCAACCATCGTCATAATTTTCTGCTTCCAGAATTTCCTTCATTAACCAACAGTATTCAGGAGGGTTAGCTTTACAGTCTTGGAATTTCAACTTCAGCATGAGCACACTCAAATAATGAGCAGACTTAAGGATATGTTCCAGCCTGACTTGATTTAGTTCACTAGCTGAGATAGTCCCTTTTCGATGTACCATTTGCAAGGTATGTTCTACCTGGGTCATAAAAGCAGACGGCCTTTCATTCTTCCACTGTTTAGTAGGCTTGAATTTCCACATCAAATCCTCTCCAGATTCAGTACTGTCAAATACCCCTTCTAAAGTGGATAATTACTCCACTGCAGTGGCCTGTGGGTTAATGGACAGAAGGAACCAGATGGCTTCCAGTGCAGCACCCCTCAAACTTTCCATAAGTCTCTTGCATTTCTCCCCTTCAGAACACTGCCAATCTTGTTCCAGAGAGTGGCATATTCCATCCAGGTTTCCAAATCATCTTCCCCCACAGGCACAGACACATCACCTGAAACAGCCTGAGCCTGCGATAGGAGTCCAGGTGCACTGAGGGTATCACAGTGGGGGATACTACAATGGTGGCAGTCCTAGGGGAAGCCAGGGAGGCCAAAGGAGACTGAATGGGTGTGGCCTCCTCAGAGTCCTCCAAAGCCTTCTGCAAGTCCTTAACAGTCTGCCCTTCAGCAGCTAAAAGTCTCAATAATTTGTCTTTAAATCCTTCCACCCTTGGGGACCCCCAGGGGAAGATGGGTCACTGTGTAGGTGAATGACCCTCCACCCCTTCTGGGACCTCTCCAGCATGATAACGTGGGTACTGTCTCAGGGTCTGTGGGGAGGCTACATGAAATGAGGGCCACTAGGATCTGGGCAAACAGGTCTGAGTCCCACCCCTGCACTTCAGCCTTCCCCAGACACTTAACTTTTCCCACGGTTTCCTCTATAGTGTCATTAGTAGTCCCCACGGGGATATCTAGTAGCAATAAATCACAGCAGTGATCAACTCCTTCGGACTCACTCTACCCCACCATATGGTGGACAACCAGCTTGTGGGGGGAACATTTTCCACTTGGGCATTGTAAGAGCCTCCATTTCAAATTTTCCTTTAAATTTACATTTGACTGAAATTATACCATTTGGCCACTGAGGTGCGTTAATCTCTGCAGTGCCTCCAAGATGTAACCCCTAGGTGGTGCTATTCTAAAGGCTACTATCCCTGACTATATGGCTATACGCAGGTTGAGGGGCCCGAGTTCACTAATAAGGTGCCTCCACCCAGAGTAGTAGTATTGGGGATTCTTGTCTGCTCTGGTATATCCTTCTGGGAAGCTATAACCCCCCCCCCCGGCCCACCAACCCTCCTAGTGGCCTAGAACCTGATGCAGTAGTAAATTCATAGACAGTATGGAACAGTAATAATATGCACACACCCTTCACACTTACCACCAAGGTTAGATCTGCAGCAGTTTCCCTGGAGACCCCCTGTAAAGTAAGGTTGGCAATACAATAGCACATCCTTAACACTGTAACTCAATTAATAATATGCACACTAGCCAGGTTAAACATGAAGAAAGACAATCAGGTTTATTTAGGGGCAGTGAACAAGGAAGGGGCATGAATTATTCAAATGATTAGCAATCTGATTTGATTCAGGTTTGGCATGCACTTTTGGTCACAACATAACAGTCACACAACACTGGGTACCCAGGATGGTAAGTGGCTAGCCAGAGATGTTGCCTGGGGTGGCCAGCGTTGAGGCTGATGTTGGGGCCCTTGGTGGAAGGAAAGGTAGTTAACATGCAAAACAACCAGATTATTTGTAATCCGAGCTGGTTGGCTCAGTCCTTTATAAACCCAAGAAACTTAAACAATTAGATGGTACCAAAGATAATTCAAACACTCGTTGCAGGGAGCTACCCTGATTGTACTCACGCTATGAGGAATCTGCTGCAAGGCAGGTGATATGGAGACTTCGTGGCGAGGACCGATGGGCATGGGGAAACAGGGCCAACATGACACACCTCCTCTTCATGGCCTTTCCTCCGGGTGGCCTCAACCTGAATGTTGTTGCTGTGCAGGGGCTAGATCCCCAAGCTGATCTCTTGTCGAAACAGTCTGTGGTACAGGAGTAACATCCCAGGCCGAATTGACAAGGCGTAGGCAGGATGAGCAGTTTGGCAAAGTTCGTGATCTTCTGCTTGTAAAGCCTCTAGCTGGCTTAAAAGGTTTGGCCATGGGTAAGCGGGTTTAGACCCATGTAACACATTCAGCACATTCAAAATAAACAGCCACCTCAGGGTACAGTTCGTATATAGTCCGGCTGCAATTCAACAGCTTTTCTGAGCAAACCTTTCAATCCAAATATGTCTCGCACACAAGCTGAGCTGATCACTTCAGGTGCAAGTCTTCAGTCCAAATCACAAGTAGCACTAACAAACTTCTTATTTTCTTCTGCCGCAGTTTTAGGCTGGAATCAGACAAGTCTGACTTCTGCTATAGGCAGTCTCAAGCAGGAGAAAGGTGGCAGGAGGCAGCTGGGTTTCATTGCGAAAAAATGCAAAATAATGCACTTAGGGCACAGAAACCCAGAGGAGGTGAGAGACAGAAGGATAGAGGGAGGTAGAGTCCTAGAGGGACTGAGGCACTGTGGATAGACAAGGCACCAGGGCTGGATGGTATCCACCCCAGGGTGCTGAGGGAGATGGTGGAGGTGTTGGCAGAGCCACTGGTGGATCTGCACAGCACCTCACTGGAGTCGGGATTCGTGTAACTAGACTGGAGGACCAAGGGACGAACCAGGTAAATATTGTCCGGTAAGTCTCACCTCCATAGTGTGCAAACTCATGGAAACGATACTAAGGAAAGACTGGGGTCAAACCTGGAGGACAACGACCTCCAGGATATGAGGCAGCATGGATTCATTTCAGGGAAGTCCTGTCAAACCAACTTGATACAATATTATGACTGGGTGACAGGTGAGCTGGATAATGGTCATGCGGTGGATATTCTTTACTTGGACTTCAGCAAGGCCTTCAGTTCAGTGCCTCATGGGTGACTTGGGGGGAATCTCACTGGTGTAGGGGTAGGGACAAAAATAAAGAACTGGATTACAAGCTGGCTGAGTGGGAGGATGCAATGGGTGGTGGTGGGAGGGGAGCTCTCAACTCTGAAGCCGGTGATGAGTGAGGTGCCACAGGGCTCTGTGCTGGGACCAGTATTATTTGGGCTCTTAAGTCTGTTCACAGATGACACCAAAATGGGAGCAGAGGTGGATGGAGTGGAGGGATGGTAATGGCTGCAGGGGGACCTAAGCAAGCTAGAGGAGTGGTCAGAGTTTGGGTTCAATGCAAAGAAGTGTAAGTTTATGCACTTTGGGGCGGAGAATCCAAGGAGAGAATACTGGTTGGTGGGGGGATTAAGCTGGAGGTCACTGAGGGGGAGAAGGACCTAGGGGTAATGGTAACAGGGACCATGAACAATACTGCCCAGTGCAAGACAGCAGCTGCAAAAATGAACAACATGCTGGGGTGCATAGTGAGGGGGGTTTCATCCAGGTGAAGGGAGGTGGTCTTGCCCCTCTACAGGTCTCTGGTAAGGCCACACATGGAGTATTGTGTGCAGTTTTGGAGGCCATACCTGAAGCGTGATATCAGGCTACTGGAGGGGGTGCAGAGGAGTGCAGCTAAGATGAAATATTTAATGGAGGGGATGGACTATGAGAGCAGGCTGGGAGACCTGAATATGTACACCCTGGAAGAAAGAAGGGACAGGAGGGACATGATAGAGACATTCAAGTATCTGAGGGGAATCAATAAGGATGGGGCAGAAAATGGGTCTTTAAGCTAAGAAGGGGGAGGGACAGCAGGGGGCATGGGCTAAGAAAAGAGGGGGGAAGATTTAGGAGGGAAATGAGGAGACACTATTTTATGGAGAGGGTGGTAGCAAAATGGAATGCACTACCAGAATGGATGGTATCATGTAAATCTGTGAACAACTTTAAAAGGACATGGGACAGGGAGCAGGGAGGGTAAGGGTGGGGGGAACAAGTAGGATAACAAAGGGAGGGGGAGTGGGGCAGCTGCAAACTAGGGGTGCTAGCTGCACACTCGAGAAGACATAGATAGACCGGGTGGTCTGTTCCTGCTGGCACATTCATATGTTCGTAAGTTGGGCCTCTTTCCGCCGATTCCCCTACACTCTTTCTGGGAGCAGCTGCTTGAAAATTCGAGCTGTTCACACTTCAACCACCAACTGTAGCTGATCCACTGTCTCTTGTAACATGGGGCATTTCCCTTGTAAATCCAGCAACTCAGTTGGCTGAAGGAGCTGTCAGTTACAGTAAGGGCTCCCCCTCTAGGCCAAATTGGCATCAACTGAAAAACTACAAAAGTACAGAATTTCCTTCCCACAGAACATTGAAGTTAGAATCCATTTTAGTTTTCCAGAGGTTCTATTGTTCCATTTACTGGAAGTCCCAGACCTAACATGGTGGCTCCCATCCAAATGAATGAGCTGCAAATAAAGCAGGTTACACAAAGTTCTCTATTTCAAATATAATAATGCACAAACAGTAAATAAGCACAGTTCCTACACAGGCTCCCTCTGTGCAAATAGGGTCTGCAGAGTGGAGCAAAACAGAGCTCTGTCTGGCCGGTAGCAAGCACTAAATTGCATGGACCCAGCTTAGACCATTTACTCAACACAGATTATCTAGTCTCATAAAGGGACAGGCACAGAGGCTCAATAGGGCACTCTCACACAAATGAAGAGACTACTTAAAGACAGGACACCAGCCTGATGGTGTGCATGAAGAAGCCCAGGAAGACATGAAGTAAACCCCAAATTGGAGGGGGAGGGGTTACATATAAATGAAAGCTCAAATTCTGAAGCTGCATAACTGGCTGTTACAAAGCCATCGGGGCCCCTGAAATAAACAATCCTGGACCTTCATATAATATTAATACACCCGGGAATTTGGAAAATGATATGCCTCCCAGGGGCGTAGGCAGGGGAGGTGTTTAGGGTGTTCAAACACCCCCCGAAATGACCGCAAAAATGTATTTAAAATTTTTCGCACAGAGCGCGCTGTCCCTTTAAATTTCTGCTTCAGCACCCGACTGCCCGTTGCTGTTGTGCTGTCAGAAACATAATGCTAGCCAAGCCAGGAGCCAACAAACAACCTAGGTGCACCGGTGGGTATAGAGTAGCCCTCACGAGTCGCTCTCTTTCTTTGTGCGAACTCGCGAATCACTGTCCTCCTCCTCGGCTCCCGCCTCTCAGCTGAGCAGACAGCAGCCAATCAAGTCGCACAGCATGTATTTACGGTTTACGCACCAACTCACACTCGCATTCCATTTCTGAGAGAGAGAGAGGGAGAAGAAGGCTCGGCGAGTAAAGGAGTCGGAGCTGAATGGGAGTCGGACTGTGTTGCCACTGCCAGTGCCACCTCGCCATTGCTGCCTACCAGTTTTCTGTGTGGAGTTGAGGGTAGGCTCTGAACTGTTTTCCCCAGACCCCAGTCACTGCGAGCGGCCGCTGGGTGTGTAGAATGGGGGTGGGGGGAGTCGCAATCTCGAGTAGGAGCCAGTGCCCAGGCCTGTCGCTGACAGGACAAGGAGAGAACATCCAGAGTGAGCCATCCGCCTGGTCTGCTGCAGTCTATTCCTGCCCAAAATCCTCAGAGTCTGGACCGGAGCCTGGAGGTGAATTTAAGCCAGGTAAGGAAATTGAAGAATTGCTTGACTGTCACTGGCAGGGGAGGGGTGCAACTACCAGTCTGGTAGTACCAGAGTCCAGAGGAGATGTCAGAAAAGTTATTGTAACTTGTGAGAACAAATGATGATAACACCTCAGTGAGGTGTTATCGTCATTTGTTCTCACAAGTTAGTGACCTCAGAGGGCTACAACAAGGGAACATGTGGTTTCATGGTCTGAGAATTAAAGGTAGGAGGAAGGAGAAAGGAGAAAGGAGAAAGGAAGTGGGGAAGAAGAAGGAGGAAAAAGTTGGGAGAGGGGGAAGAGGTGCAGGTAGAGGATGCAGGGAGGCACAGGTGGTGATAAAATACAAGGCATGGGCTGGGTGTACATCCAGATGTGTCAGACACTTGTCGGGTGGTTATCCCAGAGGGCTGAATGTATGGGTGCCGGGTTGACATTCGAGCCCAGAAGCAGCAGAATGTGAAGACTACTGGTTTTGTGTAAGAATGTAGTGGTTTCATATAACAATGTAGTAGTCATGTAATAAACTGTAATGTGTTTTATGTAGGTGTATTTTATGTAAATAAACTTATGAAAATTGTAATGGAAATAAAGGTTGGAGTGAAAGGATTGAGAATTGTAAATATGTGAAGGGTTACATAAATAACATTACCAAGCCAACTGAGCACCCAATATGATTGCATGGTATGTCATTTCATGAGGGAAATCCCATGACAAGGGGTCCTAGTTTACGTGTATAAGAAGGTGAACAGGATTAATATTTTTAACTAGAGTCTTATTAGCCTCCTGAATTTTTTACATGGGGTTTACCAGTGATTGGGAGTTCTGGGTGGGGTGGGGAGGATCCCGCTAGACTACGAGGGATATATTTTACCTTTATTTTCGTCGATCACAGCTATGGGTGGGAGGGGGTACCACTAGACTACCAGGAATATCATTTACACATATGTTTGGTAATCATGGCTATGGGCGGGGTGGAGGGGTACCTCTAGCCTACCAGGGACATTTGCGGGTGCTTATGCATGGTGTTGGGGGGTTTCCCCTTATCAAAAAAGGCAGACATTGTATAATAGCAATATACCCCTCCAGAGTGTGGGTATACTGGTTGATGTACCACTTCTGGTGTGGTTAAGTCACCCGGCTGCACCCCGTGGCCGAACCACACCAGCCATGGTAAATCCACCAGTATACCCACACCCTGGAAGGGTATATTGCTTAACTAGTCTGTGATGTGTCTAAAGGTGGCTTGTTCAGTATGAGAAAGAATGCCACATATGTGCCTTAAAAATACAGGTATTACGTGTGTGAAAATTAGTGTGCTGGATGGCCAAGTCTTTCTAGTTCAAAATAACCCTGGGATTTAAAAATACAGTATTTCTTAAAAACTAAATATACCGACCACTTTCTAAATAACTTTAAATCAAGCTTGAAACTGGGATTGAACCTAGTCACCCTTGTGAGTATGGCTAAAGTACCCTGTCAATGCTGAATGTTTTCTTGCTAGTATTGGCATTGGTAGTGCAAGAGTTAGAGAGACGCACAATAGGAGTGGCAGTGAAATATAGAACCATCCTGAACCCCAGCCCACCCTGCAGAGAGTGACATGCATTGGGGTGTGACTTTAGGTCATTGGCCAAGCTCATAATGCTAGTGCCATTTCACTTCTCCCTACCCTGCAGACTCTGACAGGTGTTGCATTGTGCCTTGGGGTCGTCAGGCCTTGCACTCACCCCATTTCATAAGGAAGTATGTTGAGATGGGTGCAGCATAGGAGAATGGGGTGAACTTTGGAACCGAAGAGTCCAAGGCACACCTGGATGCCTGTCAGCGACTGCAGGGTGGGGTGCAGTGGTATGAGCATTACAGCCTACTATCCAAAGGCACACACTGATGCCTGTTAGTCTGTACAGGGTGGGATGTTATGGTTAGAAACCCTAACGCCGTGGGCATTTGTTTGTATTAGCACTCCAAATTTTCAACATGGCCTTTTTGTGTCCAGCCCGGTGGCGCAGAGGGTTGAGGCGCTGGATGACACACCTTGCGCTACACCAGGGACCCGGGTTCGGGAGCGAGCTCGGGCACTGGTGGGTCGGCATGGGGCGGGTTGAGGACATAGTACCCCTGTGGTACTCTCCTCCCTGGAAGATTGGGATGGGACAGCACGGCATGCCAGTGACTCCTGGTGGACACCATGGGATGTTGCAGCAAGCGGGGCAGCACGAGAACAGCATGGCCGATGCAGGCAGAGTTGCCGTGCAGCAGAGTGTTGGGGTGTGCCCACGCAAGGTGAGGGATCTGCAAGCGTAGAACAGGGAAAACAATGGCTTTGTGGGACAGGTGACAGCACCTGTCCCCCATGCTCTCCACTGGGTTTCTCCTTGGCTGTACTTCCAGTTCCTCCACCCGGTCCCTACCTAAAGCTAGAGTCTGACTTACAAGTGTGCCCAGGAGGTGAAGGGTGACCCTCCCCAGCCGGGTGAAACCGGGGCTTCTGGCTGGGGGGGGGTCAAAGTCCGAGGGAGCCACAGGTGGTCAGGAAAAAGGACAGGATGCCCGAGAGAAGGTCCCATGAGCCATGACCGGAGGGAAATAGAGTCCAAAAAAGAAAAAAAAAATGGCCTCTTTGTGAGCCCACCTCATGAAAGCATGTGGGGCCTTTGCTTATGAACAGTGTCCATGTGATTTTGTTAATGTGTCCTGAAAATTAATTTTCTCACAGTGACTGCACCCTTCTACACCACATAAAAATGTCAGCTGCACCATTCATAAGGAGGTGTGAAGTAAGCAATACTACTTTCCAGGGTGGGCTTTATTGGGAAATACCGGACCACCTGGGGTGTAATAAGGCCCGATGCCGAAGGTGGATGGCCTTATTGCCCCTGGAGGGTCCATTATTTCCCAGTAAAGCCCACCTTGGAGGGTAGTATTGCGCTTAGAAAATGGGCCAATGTATTATACATATATTTAAAAAAGAATTATGGTGAAATGTTATAATCTCTGAAGTATTAATTGTTGTAAAGAAAAAAAAAGACGGGAGGTACATTAATGAGAAGTTGGTAAAAGAAAGTACTGTAAAAGTTACTTTCAGTTTTTCAGTGCTGGCTGTTTTCTGTAGGAGCAGGATAGGGCAATCATGACAAAGTGGTTTGGTGGTGCTTTCTTTTTTTTTTTCCACCCCTCATGCCCCTCGACCCACCACTCCTTCGGGCTGCCTAGGTCCTTCACCCACTCCGCCTGTCCCGTCCTGAGCCTTCCATCTTCAAATCGCAGCCACTCCTGAGGTAACCCAGATGCAACCCTTCGCCGGGCGGGTCCCCCTCATCCAAGGGGGAAGGCACCAGGGGGGCGACCAGCACATACTTGGCCCCAGGGTGCTGCTGAAATGGAGAGGCTCTTTCAGGGCATCAGCGGTAGTGGAGGACCAGTAGTCGTCATCCGGTCGGTCGAGAGGCAGAATTTCTGCTTTTCTATGCTGTTCCCACCTGCTTCATCTGCAGTGCTCCTGGTCTCCACCAGAGGCTGCTGCAGAGCGACGCCAACCTGCTACCCACCCCAGGAGAGGAGAGCAGTCCCTATGGACGCTCGATCCTCTCCTTTCCCTGCCAGCACCCAGTGTCCCGAGTCCATTCCCAAGTCCATTCCAGAACCCAGGTCACTGGCATGGCGGAGGTGTGGCGTCCAGTGCCTCAACCCTCAGCACACTGTTAGATAACCAGTTGTCACAACCATTGGAGGTTCTGTAGACTGTTATGATAGCCACAGTCTCCCACAACCCTGATTCCATGTGAAAAAAAAAAAAATTTCTCATGAAATTAGGGGTGGAGAACATGTAACAAATGTGTGTGTTTTCTTCAAGAAAACCCCCAAAATTCACCACAGGACATATACACACCCCAGAGCTTCTGGGGCCTGGTGGCCCCCAGACCCCCGGCCTTTATAGAAACATAGAAACATAGAATTTGATGGCAGATAAGGACCGCTTGGCCCACCCAGTCTGCCCATTTCCCTACCTGATGGATAAGCTGCAGATCCTAGTTAACTAGCAGCCTACTTCTTCCTACCCCCACCCCCTAGAATTGCCTTATGACTGTCCCATGCATGCTTGAATTCCATCTCTGTTTTTGACTCCACAACCTCCTCTGGAAGGCCGTTCCATACATCCACAACCCTCTCTGTGAAAAAATACTTCCTTAAATTACCTCTGAGCCGCTTCCCTTCTATCTTCAAATTGTGCCCTCTTGTTCTTGCACACCTCTTTTTTTGAAAGATGCTACCCTCTTGGACTTTGTTGATTCCCTTGAGGTACTTGAAAGTTTCTATCATGTCCCCTCTTCCTCCTTTCCTCGAGGCTATACATATTAAGCTCCTTAAGTCTCTCTTCATATGTCTTCCGGTGCAGACCCTGCACCATTTTAGTTGCCCTCCTCTGGACAGCTTCCATCCTGTCTATGTCTTTGCGGAGATTGGGTCTCCAGAACTGCACGCAGTACTCCAGATGTGGTCTCACCAGCTGTCTGTACAGAGGGATAATAACTTCTTGTTTTCTACTGGTGATGCCTCTCCCTATGCATCCCAGTATTCCCCAACCCTCCTTGCTGCCCTCTCACATTGCTTTCCCACCTTTAGGTCATCTGATATGACTACCCCAGGTCTCTTTCCATTTTGTTGTTGTTAGTATCTCACCCCCATTGTGTACTCTTCCCTGGGTTTTTGTTTCCCAGGTGCATTACCTTGCACTTTTAGCATTGAATCTAAGCTGCCATACATTTGACCATTCCTCTAACCTTGCAAGTCCTTCTCATCCTTTCCAACCCACCTTGTGCATCAACTCTGTTGCAGATCTTTGTGTCATCTGCAAAGAGACATACCTTTCCTTCCAGTCCCTCTGCAATGTCGCTTATAAAGACATTGAAGAGGACTGGTCCTCACTGAACCTCTGCGGTACCCACTACTAACCCCCTTTTTCAGAGTGGACTCCATTTACTATTACCTCTGTGTCCTATTCTCCAGCCAATTCTTTACCCAGGCTGCCATCTTGGGACCCACTCCCAGGCTGGCTAACTTGTATATTAATCGTTTGTGTGGGACTGTGTCAAATGCCTTGCTAAAGTCTAGGTAGGCCATGTCCACAGCCCTCCCTGATCAACTACTTTGGTCACCCAGTCAAAGAAATCTATCAGATTTGTCTGGCATGACCTTCCGATGTGAATCCATGCTGCCTAGGGTCCTGTGCCCTCTGGCCTCTAGATACTCAACAATTCTTTCCTTCAGAAGTGATTCCATCATTTTCCCTACCACTGAGGTTAAACTAACAGGTCTGTAGTTTCCTGCTTCTGCCTTGCTCCCTCTTTTGTGAAGGGGAATCACATCTGCCCTCCTCCAGTCCTCAGGTACCACCCCATCCTCCCATGACTTGTTAAAGAGGGTAGTCAGTGGTGTCACTAGTTCTACCTTAGTTCTTTTAGAATTCTGGGATGAATCCCATCAGGCCCCATTGCTTTGTCCACCTTCAGTTTTAAGAGCTCTTTCAGAACCCTTTCTTCTGTAAATGGGCTGGTATCAACTTCTGTATCCACAGTGTTTCTACTGTTTGTTTTAGGTAACTCCCCTCTTCCTTTGTAAATACTGAGCAAAATATTTGTTTAGTATCTCTGCCTTTTCACAGTCACCCTCTGCCCACCCTCCCTCCCTTTATTAAGCCTCACTATCCCTCATGAGTCTTCCTTCGCTCCTGATGTACCTATAAAGGTTTTATCCCCTTCTTAACTGAGGTTGGCTATCTTTCCTCGGTTTGGGCCTTTGCTGTTCTGACTGCCTTTCCAGCTTCCTTTTGCTTTAACTGATACAGTTCTCTGTCCTGTTCCTTCTGTGATTCCTTGTACTTCCTGAATGCTTTCTTTTTCTCTTGAACCTTCACTGCCACTTCCTTTGAGAACCATAGTGGTTTCTTACCTCGTTTCATTTTGTTTATTTGCTTTACACAAAGGCTTGTTACCTCTGTGACGGCAGTTTTTATTATTCCCCATTGTTCTTCCACCCCTCCTTCCTGCCCATTTGCTAGTGCATTCCTTAGGCACTCACCCAATTTGGCAAAGTCAGCCCTCCTAAAATCCAATACCTTTGTCTTTGTATGGCTTGACTCTATTGCTGTGTTTATTGTGAACCATACTGTTCGATGGTCGCTAGTTCCCAGATGGCTACCCACTTCTACATCTGTGATCCTCTCTTCATCTCCATTTGAGAGAACCAGATCTAAGATTGCTCCCTCTCGAGTAGGCTCCAAAACTAGTTGTCTAAGGCATGCCCCCTTTAGGGCATCTAGAATAACCCCACTCTTCGAAGTGGCTGCTGCAACTGCACTCCAGTTAACATCTGGCATATTCAGATCACCCATCAGCAATATCTCCCCTTTATCTGCCATTCTAAGTATACTTTCTATCATTTCCTTGTCCATTTCCTCCCCCTGAGAGGAGGGTCTGTATACAACCCCTGTGCGGATTGTGGTGCCATTGCCTGCCTCCAAATTGACCCACAGTGCTTCTTCTCCTCCCTGTTTACCCTTTTGTTCTGTTGCTTTGATTTCTTCTCTTATGTAGAGAGCTACTCCTCCTCCCTTTTACCCTCCCTGTCCCTCCTGTAGATAGTGTATCCTGGTATGTTTACGTCCCAGTCATGGTTCTGTGTGTACCATGTTTCTGTGACTGCCATGATATCCAGATCTTCCTCCTCCATCAAGGCCACTAATTCAGGAAGCTTGTTACCCAGACTACAGGCATTGGTACTCATTGCTCTCCATTTTTTGATGGCTTTACCTTTTGTAGCAGCATCCCCCACTGACCTTTCTACCTTGGTCTTTTTCTCATTTAGTACCCTGTTTTGTAGGGAGAGGCTGGGATTTTCCTGCTACTTATCAGTGCCTCCCCCCTTGACTAGTTTAAAGGCTTACCAATGAAGCATTTAAACCGATTGCCCAAAAGACTTGTTCCCTTCCTGGACAGATGCATACCATCCTGCCATTATAGGCTGGTGTCCCTTCAGATGGAACCCCAGTCCCCAATGAAGCCAAACCCCTGTGCTCCACACCATTTTTTCAACCATTTGTTAAACTGCATGGTGCAAAGTACCCTCGCCTCACCCATGCCACTGACAGGCAGTACCTCTGAGAAGGATACTGTGTGTATTTATCTATCCTTTTTCAGAAATGTCATATTTAAACACCCCCCCCAAATAAAATTATGGCTACGCCCCACCCTCTACCAATTGGACGTGGCACGAAAATACCACAACATTCACAGAATAAAATTTATTTTAAGCCACTACTAAGGATGTCCTATTTATTTAAAACAAAAGGGGAACCAGCACCCAGGAAAAATGCAATAAGGTTGCTCTACAAAGGAGGCCTAGATACACCTCCAGGCAGGATTTATGTGGCCAGGACTCTCCTTAAGGATTATCTTATGTGTCAGAAAGTTTTGCACTAATCCACTCTGATGAACATAACTACGACACATGTTTTAAAATGGTGGAAGGATTAGACAGGTTCTGGTGCAAGTATAACACTCTAAAAGACGCTCCCCTCTGGACTCCTTTCCTTGCCATTCCCATCACCAAACCTGCAGTGTGCACCATTAGCATTTTATTTAAAAATGAGGGCGTGAATGTTTCTGACATACAAACATACGAACAAGCCAACAGAAGAAGGCCATTTGGTCTATCAAGTCTGCTCGTATTGCAGGGTCCACAGCTTGAGTTAATGTCCCTGACCTCCCTCCCCCACTCCTCTGACATTCTGTTTTGGTTAAAGAAACGTTGTGAAGTTTTGGAAGATCAACAACCAATTATTGACTCAGAGCAAATGTGAATGGGGGGTTGAAGGGTAAAGGTAAAATTGTTTATGACAAATTTTGGCATCATGCATTTGCCTGTTTTTTTTTTTCTAGGAAGGGACGGGGGCTCCTTATTCTACCCAGGACAGCCCAAGTCATGTCATCAGTGGAGGTCTAGACTCTCCCTGAGTAATGCCAGTGATGCACCAAGGCGCACGCATTGTTTAGAATTAGTGCACTTAGCTGCTACATGTGTCAATTTACTTTGATGCGATCTATGTGAAGAAAAAAGGTCATTCCTATGTGAGGTGTCCATGGGCCTCACATAACAATGATGAAGCAGTTTTGCATGAACTTTTGATTACACAGGCTCAGGAGAAAGGTTCAGCCCAGGCATCAGAAATCAGACTAGCTTCTTTACAGAAATAAAAAGAGCTATGGTAAGGACAACCACGGTGACCAGGCAGAGCATTAACACAATGCTGTAATGGAACCCCAACCTGAGCAAACCCCTGTCATAGATGTAGAGGTTAATTCTGAACCTGCCACGCTCCCCAGTGCTAATCCAAATGAACAAGACATGATGCCCTCCACCACACCCCCAGAATCAAGAGAGAGCTATCTTCAAGCTAGTGGAACATAAATAAAGACCCAGAAATAACACAAGGAAGGGGAAAAAATCAAAAGGGAAAGAGAAAAATTACAAAAGGAAAAACAACAATAGTGAGCGAAAACAGATTTAAAGTTCTGAGCCAGAGAAGAAATTGGAATCATAGTATTCACAAAACATTAATCAGACTTTTGTCCTTTTCTGCTTGCTAAGAGTCAAATAATTAGTAATCTCTAACCTTATATATACTGTATTTGTTCAGTCTTATTTTAAATATTTCTGAAGTCGGGCTTTCGACTATCTCTAGTGGAAGAGAGTTCCAATGAAGGACCACTCATTGGCTAAACCAATATTTCCTTTTTTTGTAACTTCCACCTCTGCTGTTTTAACTGTTTTAGTAAGTTCTAGTATTATAAGTTTTTTCGTTTAGTTCTAGTCCTAGGTCTAATGTTAGGCTATTATCTTGACCTGATCTGTAAACCAAAATCATGTCACCCCTTCATCTCCTACATGCAAGAGAATACAGGTTAAGGTCCTCCAGTTGATCTCTATATGGGTTGCTCCTCAACCCAAACATTGATCTAGTTGCCCTTCTTTGCACTCTCGCCAATCTATCTATCTCCCCTGTCATATGAGGGGCCCAGACTTGAGAACAGTACTCCAATTGGATTCTCAGCATTGACCCATACAGGGGGATCAAAACCTCCCTACTTCTGCATGATATAATCCTCAAAATACAATTTAGGACTCTATTTGCATTTTTTACTGTCTGATCACATTGGGAACTAAAAGTGAGGTAGTTTCTTATAACACCCAAGTCCCTTTCTTTCGCAGTTTGTTTAAGTTGTTTGTTATTAATAGTATAGTTTAATTCCAAGTTTTTTTTTACCCATGTGTAAAACTATGCATTTTTCTTCATTTAATTCAAGTTTATGTTTTATTGTCTAACCCTCAATATATCTGAGGGTTTCCTGAAGTTTAATTTGATCCAGATTTGAATTGACCTCTGCCCCCACTCTGCAGTCGTCTGCAAATTTAGTCAACCATATAGTCTCAGAATTGCATTGTAAGGATGAAATATATATATATATATATATATATATATATATATATATATATATATATATATATATATTTAACAGACAGGGTCCCAACACTGACCCCTGAGAGACCCCACTTGTCACAGAAAGACAGTCGGATAGTTCTTCATTTATCACCACTCTCTGTCTCCTTCCCTGTAACCAAGCTGCTATCCAATTGATACGTTTTTATTGATCTTTAGGGAAAGAAGGGATTTGATTAACTCATAATGTGGGAGTTTATTGCATGCTTTTGAAAAATCCAGTTGAATTACATCTACTGATTTTCTCAAATCTAAAAACCTGCTTACTTTCTCATAAAACTGCAGAAGGTTGGTTTGATGAGATCTTGATTTTGTAAACCCATGTTGGCTATGATTGAACAAATCATTTTCAGTCATGTGGATATGAATATGCTCCTTTATAATACCTTCCAGTACTTTACCCATTTCTGTTGTTAAACTCACTGATCTGTAATTTTCGGAGGAATCTTTGTTACCCTTTTTAAGTTGGCTTGCGCGTGCACACCAGCCAACATATTGCATTAGTAGCAGATTTGGAGGTGCGGTCACTGTGGGCGAAAGCAGGGCACACATCAACAGGTGTGTCCCTCATTCCCTAATAAAGCAGCTGCAGGTGGTGATACCAGGCATATGTCAAGTAGTGACCAGATCTAAGAAAAGGTCTGCTGCAATCATGCAGTGGCACCATAACACGCCCTCCTGACGTGCCTATCCTGGTGAAACTGCCTGCAGAGTGCCCCAACCCTATTCATTTGCCGAAGGGGGAGCCCACTCCCTGTAGGCATACTGCCATCCCATTTAAAATGTATTCCAAGGGGGTGCCCAATCCCCCTCGGCATCATGCACCCCCGAACAGTCTTTTTTTGCCAGTGGGGGCCCCAATCCCCGTCGGCTTTAGTCCCCCTTTCTCATTTATTTTGCCGATGGGGGGAGTCCACTCCCCATTGGCATAATGTCCCCCCCACTTTTGTTGTGTGCTGAGGGGGGTGCCCAATCCCCCTTGGCTCTTGTCTCCTCCCCCCTCAGTATGTGCTGACGGGAGTGCCCAATTCCCCGTTGGCTACAGCAACCCCTCACAAAACACTCAGGTGGCACAATGGGAGCCCACCCCAGTGTGCCAAATACCCCTGTAAATCAAAAACTGTCCGCGATATGTTTTTTTTTAACCTCGTGAAAGAAGAAAATGGTCCCTCACAGTCTCTCTGCCTCTTCCCCCAACCTGCACCCACCCTCTGCATGCCCTGCATCCCCACCCCTCCACCCATACTTACTCCTGGAGCCCAGCGCAATGATCTTTGGTGGACCGGGAACATGTCTGCACTCTTCAAAGCCAACTACAAACTGAAGAAATGCCGGTAAGCTGTATAACGGCATAAATAGGGTTTTTTCAACTTTGGTGCATATCTCAGCCATTTTTGGTAATTTTGGCATCAAATTTGCAACATCGGGTTATTGGAACCTTTCCTCATGAATGCAGCTGCTGTCATGGCGTTATTCAGTCCCAAAAGGTGATTTCATGGTCACTGCACAGAATCACCTTTTGGGACCAATTAATGACATGACAGTGCCACTGTTCATGAGGGGGGCTCTCAAAAAGCCTATGTTGCAAATTTCGTGGAAAAAAAATGGCTGTTTTATGAGCGTGCATTGCGCAGTTACCAGGCATGCTCATAACTTCATGAATTTGTAGTATTTTCACCCCAGATTTTCAAAATTGTAATTTTCTCACACCTCCTTATGAACAGTATAGCTGTCATTTTACATATCTGGGCTGAAATGTGTTTTCGCACTTCCGGCACACAATAGAGTGGTCGCTGTGCAAAATCAGTTTTCAGGACAGTTTGAGGAAATGACGGTGACACTGTTCATGAGCAGAGGTCCTAAAATGCATATGCTGAAAATTCGGTGACAAATGTCCATAAAATGACTGTGTTACAAGCGTGCATTGCGCAGTTTCCACGCACCCTTGTAACTTCGCAAATTTGAAATATTTTCATGCCAGATTTTCAATACTAGCATTTTTTCACACCCCCTTATGAACAGGACAGCTGTCATTTTTCACATCCTGCCCAAAATGTGTTTTCACACCTGTGACGCACAATGGCGTGGTCACTGTGGAAAATCAACTTTTGGGACAAATTAACAAAATCACAGCGCCACTTGTTCATGAGGGGAGGTCCCAAAATGCCTATGTTGAAAATGCGGTTAAAAAAATCCCAAAAATTATTGGGTTACAGACATGTGTTTCACAGTTTCTATGCATGCTCATGACTTCACCGTTTTTTCTTCTTTTCACTCCATATTTTCAACGTTGTAATTTTTTTACATCTCTTCATGAACAATACAGTTGTCATTTTTCACATCATGCCCAAAATGTGTTTTCATCCCTGTGTCACCAAATTGCATAGCCGCTGTGCAAAACTAACTTTCAGCTAACAAACTGATAGTGCTGAGCTTCATGAGGTAGGGTCACAAAAAGCCTATGTTGAAAATCTGGAGTGAAAATACCAACAAACGCCTACAGCATTAGGGTTTACAACTATTACTTCCCACCCTGTAGAGATTAACAGGCATTAGGGGTGTGACTTGGGATCATTGGCTGTAATGCTCAAGCCATTCCACACCCACCTGCGGCCAGTGACAGGCATCAACGTCTGCCTTGGAATGTTCGGCCCTAAAGTTCACCCTATTCTCCTATACTGTACCCACCTCAGTGTATTTCTTTATGGAATGGCATAAGTATAAGGCCCAAAGACCCCAAAGCACACCACGACACTTGTCAGTATCTACAGGGTAGGGTGAGGTAGAATGGCATGAGCGTTATAGCTGACGACCCAAAGGCACACTCCAACGCCTGTCAATCTCTGCAGGGTGAGAGTGGCATTGGCTTCAGTTCAGTATTTCACTGCCATTCCTATTATGCATCTCTAACTCCTGCACTACCAATGCCAATGCCAGCGAGACAACATTTGGCATTGACAAATGCTTGCTAAAGATTGGCATTATGTGTGCTTCTCAACATTTTTTGATTACTTCCCCGTTATTTATTGACCTTTGAAAGATAAATGCTCCTGGTTGGGCTATTTTTGCTGCTATCTCTGTAATGAGTCTTGGATGTATGTCATCCAGTCCCTGTGATTTGTTTGTTTTAATCTTTTTTAATCTGTCCATAACATCCTTTGTGTTAATCTTAATCAGATTTTCATCTGATGCATTGTATTTGATGTCAGTTATTGATTTATCATTAGAATTAAATACAGCACTAAAATATTTATTCTGCACATTTGCCATTTCTCTATCATTTAGTATAATTACCTTTTTCATCTTTGAATGGACCTATAGATTGTTTGTTACCTTTTTGTTATTGATGTATGAATAAAATGTTTTATCATTATCTTTGCTTATGGTTGCCAAGTTTTTTCAAAATTTGCTTTAGCAGTTTTAATTCATTTATTTACTCGCCTTGTCTGTTCTTTATATTTTGAAAGGTAATTGTGTCTAACTTGGACAATTTATACATTTTGTTTTTTAGTTTGATCTGTCTTTTTATTTTATGAGTTAACCATTGAGGGGTATTGCCCTGTTTTGAATGTTTTCTTATATAAGGTATATGCTAATCCGATATTGCTCTTATTTTAGCCACTAGAGTGTCCCACATCCCATCTAATGTTAGTTCTGAAAAGTCCGATACCTAATCCCATGTAAACAATGCCTTTCTTATTTTATCAAATTTCACGTTTTTAAAGTTTGGGATTTATATTTTACTGCCCTGTTCAGTAGGCAGTTCTTTCAATTTGGAAAAGACTGTTTTATGGCAAGTGTTACCTATTGGAGGGCCCACCTCAGTTTCCATTAATTTAGTTCCCATATTGGTTAATACTACATCTAGGATTTTAGTTTCTCTTGTGTTATTCTTGACTATCTGATCTAATCCTAGTTGATTGAAAGTTTCTAAATAATTTCTTTCAGTACTACCTACTGTAATTTGGTTTCTCAGTCAATACCTGAGAGATTCAGATCTTCTACTATAATAATATTCTCTGCTGGATTTAGGAGATCCAAATAGTCTAGGATTTCCTGATCCTTCTCTCTGGTAGGCGAGGGGGGCGATACAGTACCCTCAGGATAATTTTAGGGGCATTTTGGGGGATAATTCTTATAGTTAGATGTTCAATATTTAAACTGCCATCATATATTTCCATGCTTTGTATGGTCTCGTGAACATAGATTGCCACCCCACCTCCCTTCCTATGTTTTCTCGATTTATAGTATGTAGTATATCCAGTTAACTTTTTGTCCCATGTATCCCCCTCCTACCACCAGGTTTCTGTGAGAATTACAATTGTAATATTCTTGTCTTTTATTAAAGACCCAAAAACAGTGGTCTCCACCACTTCAGTAATCTTTTGTGTCTCTCTTTAAGGTGGAGACACACCCTTTCAAACTAAAAGTAGCCCGCTGTCAGGGCTGAGGCTCCCAGAGCCTTCACTGACCTGCTTTCTCAGCAAGCTCCCAACTTCACACTCACTCACTGAAGACAAACTGAAGACTCTGACTTCAAAACTCCCAACGTTCTAACTAACTCCCTCTGCTGCAGATTCCAATGTGGCTCATGCAGCTGCAATAGTTCTATTGGTGATGTCATCCCTCAGTCTCAGCTGAGACTGAGAACAGAGTGAGACAGTGTGAAACCCATTTAACTGGAGTTTCACAAGCTGCCTTCCCTACCTACCACTAGGTCTTACTGGGATTCTAGTAACCCCGGGTAACAAGGGGGTTACACTCACCCTTGACCAGGAAAATGACTGTCCGCAGTCATTATTTACCCGGCCTTAGGCCATCCCACCCTATGTGTTACCTGCGGAGGGGGGTGATCAGGCCCCCTCCTACCATGTGCAAGCACAGGCAGGCAACACTAAGGGCCTAGAGGCCTTTAGCTGACATATCAGCCTCTACACTATCCACTTACTATGGACGCCTAGTGGTAGAACTATCCAGAGCATAGCCCTGATAGATCAGCACTGCGGTTCCAATGGCCATTCAGGACCACAGCCTGTCTATCCCCCCTAACCCTCTAGGGAAAACCTATCTGCTTCTAACCTAATACCCCAAAACAAAAACAACCCAGGGACCTCCCCGACCTTGGACAACCTACAACCACACACCATTAAAATACCACATTTTATACCATGTTACTGCCGCCTCCCTACCCCCACAACCACACCTGTGGAAGGAAAGGGTTAATACAATAACAACAACAATACCAGAACAGTACTTTAAATTTCTACACACTAAAGCACTGATGAGGAACTCCAATGAGCCCCTTCTCCTCTTCTTGTCTTCTCTTCTGTCTTCCCAGGAACACCTGTAAGAAAAAGAAAGACAACACACTCTCCTAATCTGCATACACAGTCTACCTAGACCCCTACCATCAAAACACTGCAGAATCCCAAAAAGATTTTTTTAGAAAAAGGTTGAAAAACAGTATTTACATTAGAAAACAACAACATTATTTACAATACGCAGTTGGGGGGATGGAGTGCCCTAAAAGTCCCTAGTGACCACAATGCCTGAAGGCTAGTCCAATAAAGAGTCTTTCCTGGGCCGGAGCCCGGTGAAGCACAGTGCGAACAGGCCAAAGTCCCGAAGGGGAGAGTCTTTGAGGACAGTTCACACATTTTTGAAGTCTGCTAGTGTAGGGTGTGTACTGCAATGTCATAAAGATAGAAAAGTTCAGACTTACCAGCCACTTGTAGAATGGAAATTTTGGGACTGACCTGTACCTCTGACGAAGACTCTCCCTGGCAGCATTTCTTCCGATACAGCTGGGCGGGCATCTTCCAGAAACCACAGGAGGACACATCTGGGAACTGCTGGACTGATGTCATCTCTGGAGATGGAACCTTAGAACAGGAACAAAAAAAACAGCTGGTCCGACGTCATCCGATTACCAAGCGATGAACAGGATACAGTTGGGCTGGTGTCCTCTCTGGATCTGAAGTCATCTGGTGGGCCAGTCGATGGTTGCTGGAAAGGCCATTACACTGTAGACTGATGAATGTGGGGCACCTGAGTCCTGGATGTCCATATTGGCGAATCAATAAGGCACTTCATAGTCTAGTGTGGTAGTATTGACTACCACTGCTCGGCTTTCCATTTAGTAGGCACGGGCACATTTGCTGGGAGGCCCTTGCACTGAGGCCAATAGTACCGGGGGTCAGGAGCTTGAATTATTACCCCATCTGGGTGCACATAATTCACACTGTGGGAGATTTCACGTCCCTCTCCATCCACTATTCTCACTCTGTCTATAAACAGTGTCCTGCCTCTCTTCCACTGGGTATACTTTTCGTGGAACAGTCTATTCTTTATATGCTTGTTGGCCCCAGGATGCACACTTTTCATGGTTTCGTCCCAGATCCAGGATTTCCTGTAGTTCTCAATCTCCTCCCAGACTTTCCGAGGAAAGGTAGGAAAGGTCATACTAGATCTCATTTGCCTTTCTATGAACCAGTCTCTCCTCTTTACTTGCTTTGGTCAACCTGAGACCACTGGTCTGGCTTGGGGGTGGCCAGTCCTGGTTCTGCCAGCTTTGTATCCTTAAAGAAATTAGAAATGGATGCCTGACTTCTTCCTCTTGCGAAGCCAGGGCAGTGGCATCACCACTCTCTTCCATACATTCCTCCGAGGCAAGATCTTGAGGCTGTGTACCTGTTCCTTGTTCACAAGGCCACATAGGTTCCCCCTCATCTTCCTCTTCACTGAGGATCTGAACCCAGTAGTGAGCAGTCATTCTCACTCCTAAACTATCCACTCATCACTAGGCGTGGAGGTTGACACCTCCCACTTAAAGGCCTCCCGCATCTCATCTTCGTCTAAGAGTCTTGGGCTAGGCCCCCCCTTCAGGGGTCTATTGATGCTTTATCCGAACTTTCCTTCTGGGATCCAGCACCCAAAACTTCTGTCTCTAATTCTGCACCCTCTAGCTTTGTGCCACACTCCCCCAAGGGGTCTTCCTCCACAGGCTCCATCTGGTGCTGTGTGCTGCCAACTGCAGATTCCTGAACCTTTGTTCATGTGAGAGCCAAACAAATTTGAGGCGCTTTATACAGCCATATTTTTCTAGGCATCCAGCACAGTGAGAAATCATGAAGACGTCCCTTCCAGCTCTCAAGCATATTTGACATACATGCACTGGATAACCAGGAACTGCCACATGAGGAGGTAGTTGCCCTCCAGAGCACTACTTTTCAAAATTCCTCAGTCTATTCACTGCTGCTGTTACTGCAACCCGGGCATGATCCGGGTAACGAGCTGGTCCTGAGGCCATAACTGCAGAAAAATAAACAAAAGTTCACTGTAACTGAAAGTCCCACGTTATTGAACACACTCTTTAGTTGTAAAATGGCTCATCTGCTGCTGTGTTTACTTTACTAACTCACCCTGTAATGGTGGCGGCAGCACTCCTGTGCATCAACATTCAGAATCTAGGTCAAGCCACTGCGCAGCCGATTTACACAAACTACTGATAACTTGCTCAAACTGCACAACTTGCTCTGTTCTTGCTTTAAACACATTTACAGGATTTTCCACAGATTTTTCACATGCCGGTAACATTTCTTTTATTACCAGTCCCTTAAAGCTTCAGGTTTTTAGCACAGGATTGCCTGTATTACTAGTGCTGCACTTTGGCTACAACTCACAGTCTCTCTCTGGCTTCAAACTTTAAACTGAGGCTGAATTCATTACTATGCACACAGTCAATGGCTTAACAGATTTGCACTTGCTGGCAGGACTTGACACAGTCGTTACTTGTAAAGCGACTACACTGCTGCACACACATTTATATGGAGAGGGCAGAAAATCACTGTTTGAGCAGTTTTTAGGTTGTTACTTACTGTTATCAGTAGCAGTTTGCTGTGATGGGGAAAAAGCGGCCTGCAGCCAGTTCTTGAGAGCCTCAGAGCAAGCAAGGCGGGCAGTCCTACCGATCATCTTTTGACCACCACTTCTGCAATTTCGATGATCGATTAGCGGGTTGAGCCGATTTTAAACAAGATAGTCTATTTTACAAAGTTTACAGCAATTTTAACACTCCGCGACGCTCCTCCACTAGCCAGTACACGCACTCCACTCACACTTCCTCTCAAATGCTGGGGCAGTCACTGTAGAGCTGGCTGAGGGGCCGGACTGATTTCAGCCTGACCAATCACACGACGCCATGCAAATGAGCCTCTTCTTCCTCGCGAGGGCTCTTCTCCTCACGGCGATCATTGAGCAGGCAAATTTAAACTGCAGAATGCAACTTTTTTTTCTTTACCAACTGACTTCAGGGTGGCAGCCCATTTCAGCCATTTAACATAGCCATTACACCTGCAAGTCTCTCATACTTTCAAAAAGCATTTCCAACGTCCAGGGCACAATTTTCCTGTTGCTACCCCTAGTCTTCCACACTTTTCTTTACAACAGTTCATTTTAAAAGCATTTCAAATGTCCAGGGCACAATTTTACTGTTGCTACCCCATGTCTTCCACACTTTTCTTTACAACAGTTCATTTTAAAAGCATTTCCAACGTCCAGGGGACAATTTTCCTGTTGCTACCCCTAGTCTTCCACACTTTTCTTTACCACAGTTCATTTTAAAAGCATTTCCAATGTCCAGGGCACAATGTTCCTGTTGCTACCCCTAGTCTTCCACACTTTTCTTTACCACAGTTCATTTTAAAAGCAG
Source organism: Neoceratodus forsteri (assembly GCA_016271365.2). NCBI lineage: Eukaryota > Metazoa > Chordata > Ceratodontiformes > Ceratodontidae > Neoceratodus > Neoceratodus forsteri. The sequence continues at coordinate 1,187,873,885 of CM057451.1, read as the reverse complement.
GCAAAAACACTATAAACAATTTGATGCAGGACAAGGGCACACTCTTTGGCTTTACTGCTCCTTGGTAAACAGTTGGCATTTTTAAACAGTAGCACAAGATCCACAGCACACAGCAACACACACTAGGGAAATTGCTTTAGCTTTTTGGGCTACCCACTGCCAGATAGCCAAAACGCTAGCCCCCCTTGCCCAAGCACCTTCCTTCCCAGAACAAAATCCAAAGCAGTGCCTCCATTTTGTAACCCCTCACCTCTGCCTTTTGCCAAAATGACAGGTGGCATGCTATTGAAGCTGACAGCAGTACCTGGTGAGGACTGGGTTCAGGAGGATAGGAAGTGGCCGGCACAGGGGAGACTAGGTTGGCTACTCTGCACAGAGACACAATTAAATCCGAATACAGGAAGCAATAACTGTAATGTCCAGAACCAGGAATGGGATTCTTCAGTGTGGTTTTTATTCACATCCTAGCTGAACAAACAAAGCATAGACGGGCCCCCATGGGGCTACATTTCCTGGTAATGCAGATTACAGACAACAGAACACTTTATCACTATTTCCTACCCTCAGGCTCTAAACCCACCAGGCACACAGCCCAGACCTGCATGCAGCTTTGGGTACACAGCCCGACTTGTACACACTTGGGTTTTCTCCACTGGCCCGGCTCCCCCGCCAGCCACTTGATCCACGGTCCATTGGAAGAATGAACCAATTATCTCATTCACGGTCCATTGGAGGAATTAACCAATTATCCTATTCATGGTCCATTGGAGGAATGAACCAATTATCCTGCCGTGGCTCCCCAAACCACACTAGAGTCTGCGACTCCTAGAGAGAATTTTCCTTACAATCCCACATCTGGGTACTTCCCCCATCACTGGCCAAGTGCCTGAGTAAAGTAGATATCCACAGAAGAAATCCGAAGAGGTGGACCTGGTCACTAAAGATAGGGGGCCACCCACCTCCAGCTCCCACAGCCCATACCAGGCCATTTCTCTGGAAACTGAACAATTCCTTGACTGAACTTTCAAATGTAGATTCTGGGTAGACATCTGTCACATCTCCTCTACATATCATTTGCATCCCAGCAAGCTCTGGACTTGAACCTACTTTCACTATGCTTAGCCCATTACTCTAGGCTTCCCAATATTAATTAGTTCAATCCCCACATTGTCACACAAGTCCCAGGGTGAAAAACATAGGCCCTTTTAGCAAGAGCAGACACTCACCCTCATGTTGTAGGTGCCCCATAGGCGACTCACAAATCTTCTTATTCTCCCAAATAAACACTGGAACACATAGGCAGCTTTTCCTTCACAAGCAGAACTAGCAGAGTGCCCCAGGAATCTGCAGGGAACCCTTTCCTGCCCCCCCCAAGGGGAAGGGGCACTGAGACCCAAAAACAGTGGTCTCCACCACTTCAGTAATCTTTTGTGTCTCTCTTTAAGGTGGAGACACACACCCTTTTAAACTAAAAGTAGCCCTCTGTCAGGGCTGAGTCTCCCAGAGCTTTCACTGAGCTGCTTTCTCAGCAAGCTCCCAACTTCACACTCACTCACTGAAGACAAACTGAAGACTCTGACTTCAAAACTCCCAATGTTCTAACTAACTCCCTTTGCTGCAGATTCCAATGTGGCTCATGCAGCTGCGATAGTTCTATTGGTGATGTCATCCCTCAGTCTCAGCTGAGACTGAGAACAAAGTGAGACAGTGTGAAACCCATTTAACTGGAGTTTCACAAGCTGCCTTCCCTGCCTACCACTAGGTCTTACTGGGATTCTAGTAACCCTGGATAACAAGGGGGTTACATAAGTAAATTCATCACATTTTTTGTCTAAACTTCTCACATTTGTTAACATGCAATTAACTGACTCCAATTGCTTGTTTTGTGACTTTGATTTGCAGATAACAGTTTTTTATCTGGGTATGTTCCCCTCCCCCTTCTTTTCCCAGTTTAAATGGTTCTCAATGATCTTGTTAAAAGTTTTCCCCAGTTTTCTTTCTCCCATTTTATTTAAGTGAAGTCCATCCTTTTTATACAATGACTCATTTCTGAAGACGCTGCCCATTTCTATGAACCCTATCCCTTGTTCTAAACAATATTTCTGCAGTCTGCAGTTAATCGAGGCTATCTCATGGTTTTTGTGTTGAAACCTCCCATAGGTAGGTAAGATGCCAGCTATAATAACATATGTGGTGTACCTTTTTATGTCCTGAACTAATTCAATGTAGTTTTCCAAAATGTTTCCTTTTTTATTGGAATTTATATCATTTACTCCTATTTGCAGAATCACAAATGGCTCCATAATTTTGCCCATCCATCCATCCATCCATCCAATATTTGTCTTAGTTCTTGAATTTTTATTCCGGGAAACATACTGACCATAGTGTTATTATTTCTCTCTTTGCATACAATTTTGTCAATTACCCTTATAGTGGAATTCCCTAACACTATGATTTTTTTTGTTGTTGGATCTGTATGTGCTGTTTTCAGTTTCCTCAAATTCTCTTTCCCTACTGTTGTTTTCTGTAGTATCTGTACTTTTTCCAGTCCTAGTTTAGTTGCAGCTGTATTCTTTAATTTGTGCTGTAGTGTTGTTCTATATGTGTTTTCTATTGAAGAGTTAATTTCACTATTAGTGTTGTCTAGGGGATGAATGTCATTGCAATCTCCAGAGGCCTGTTCCATGTCTAATACTGAAAAAGTGTTTGCAGTTTCAATGGGAGCACTGTTGTATGTCTGTTTACCTCTGCATTTCCCCTTACTCTTCCTAACTGTAGCCAATCTTCATTGTCTTTTTCTACTACATTCAGTTCTGTACCTAAGTCACTGGCAGTAGAATCTATGATGTTTTAAAGTATCTTTAAATCCTGTTTTGTTTCCAGTCTGTTCTTTAACTCACAAATCTCTTGTACAGATGAAGAAAATTAGGACTCAGACACATCCTCTATAGCTTCCTCTTCCAGATAAAATTCCTCTGGGATGGAAGATACTGGAGGTAGGGATAAGGTCAAAAAGTCATGGGAAACAAGATCAGAAACAACTGGACGATGTTTTTCCACCACTATCTAATACAGTACTGTCTTCTCTGGAGCCGGTGAAGCCGAAAACGGCCACCATTGGTTGCTGTGCGCTCTGCCTTGCCTGATTGGACCCCTGTTCCACTGGACTGCCGCCGATTGGCTGCCACTGTTTCTCTCTGCCTTTTCTGCTGGTTGGGCGCTGCACCATTAGACTTTCTATAGGTTCTGCTGAAAATTTGCGCCCACCTTCCCTCCCCCCTTGAACCTTAATTAAATACACTACTAACCCCACCCACCCACATACTCTCACTGCCCCCTCCTGCCTACTGGCTCATTCCTCTCAGACCTCCTCCTCTTACATATGTAGTGCATTTCCCATCTTATCACATTTCTTGACCCAAAAACCGCTTACAGTCCACCCGGACCTTACGGCAATATGGCCCCCTTCCCACTGTTCCTTCCACTCCTACTCCTCCTTACCCTGCCCCCTTTTTCTCTCTTCCAAGACACAACAAACCACGTGTGCCACAATGTAAAACCTCCCATCTCTTCATACAAAACTACTGCTCCCAGGGAACACTCCACTACAGACCCTGCCCACCGCATGGCCCACCCACTTGAACTGAAGAATCTTTCATCTACCCTGTTAAACCACATGCATGGGACTACCTACACTCTATGTACTGTATAGTAGCACACTGGGACACCCCACTGACCACCACCTACTACCATTACCATAATAAACGACATTGATTATCACCCAAGGGGTTACGCCTATACACTCTAAAACTCCTCCTTCTTCTCTTACTCAACTCAGGAAATGTCCACCTGAACACTGACCCTCTCAGTGCCTGCCCCCTGAAAACCTCAGGGTCTCTCATCCTGGCTGCCCTTAATATCTGCACCTTGCGACCAAAGATCGATGCCCTTCAAGCCTTCATTTGCCAACACAACTCTGATATCTTGGCACTGGTTGAAACTTGGCTGACGCCAAAAGTTCCGGATCAGACACTAACCTTTACGGGCTACAATATTCTCAGGCAAGACAGGGTCTCTAAAAAAAGTGGAGGATGTGCCATTCTTAACAGAGACACTCTCACATGGCACCCCCTAAGGGCTCCCTTACGGACCACTTCAGCACAAATCCTGCCAATAAAAATTATAGTTGGCGCAAACCAGAAAGCCTTAAGTATCGCATCCATATATATTCCACCAAAGGATCAAAAACTTGGCCTCAATGAAGTTCTAAATTTCATTGACTCGCAGCCCACCGACTCTGAACTAATCCTACTAGGAGATTTCAACATCAACTGGCTAGGATCAGAGGCAAGTGCCCCTAAAGACTCCATTCCTGCAGCCAACTTTACACAGATTGTTTCATCCACTACCAGAACCAACTACAAAACGGGTACCTGCACCCTCCAAGACTGGGTACTCATCAACCATTCCACCAGGATCTCCCGCACCACAGTTCTCCCAGACTCCCTCAGTGACCACTCATCAATTACCTGTGAATGGTCAAATAAATTCCTTAAGCCACCTCCAAAAATCATCTCCAGCAGAGTCCTTCTCCGTGGCAAACTCATCCACTTCAAACACTACCTGCTTCAGCAAGACTAGTCACTTATACACATGATGACTGATGTTAACCAGGCCCTTGATTCTTACATCGCTACTTTCAATAGGGTATGCAACTTCTTTGCCCCAATCAAAAAATGGAAATCAAAAATGCTCTGTAATCCATGAATCACTGGGAAACTGCTAAATCAGCTAAAACTGCTGGATCACCTCTGGGCTGTTGCCAAGGAAACAAGAAACCAGCTGGATATTCAAAAATACAAGCAAGCCAGAAATGCCTGCACAAAAGCCATCAGACTTATGAAAAATACTTACTACAAAAATGCTCTAACACCTGGGGGAATGGTCAAGCGTCCTGGGAAAACATCAAGGAAATCATGGGGAAGAAGCCAAAAAACCCCCCGGCTATGTTATCTGTTGATGGATCAATCACCTTTGACCATGTTGTTATAGCTAACTCCTTTAACTTGGCTTTTAGAGACCTCAGTGCTGTCCTTCCCTCAGATTACTTCAAAGATAAAGCTACCACCGCTGGCCCTCCTCAGCCCAAATCGGATCACCCCCTTTTTTACTTTAGGGAGGTCAGCCTAAAGTATGCTCACCGCTATATTGACACTGACATCTCTAAATCCAGAATTAGTGGTGACACTCTGGATCTCAAGCTCCTGTCACTTACCCTAGATCAGGTTCTTCATCCCCTTACAAAAATACTGAACCTCTCTCTCAGCAGCGGGAACTTCCCAGACAAATGGAAAACCACAATAGTGACCCCAATCCACAAAGGCAGTGACCAGACCATCCACTCAAACTACCGCCCAATATCAATATTGCCCCTGCTTTCTAAGGCGCTTGAGCGTAATGTGGCAGACCAACTCACCAACCATCTGGACAAATACAACATTCTATGTGATAAGTAACATGGCTTCCAGAAAGGCCACAGTACCACCACTGCTCTCCTAGAGCTCACTGGGGCTGTTCATAGTTCTCTGGACCCCGTCAAACTAACAGGTGTGGTCTTCATCGATCTCTCCAAAGCTTTCGACACAGTCCACCATGGGTTGCTTATTGACCAGCTACTAAATATCGGACTGTCACCTGACTCTGTTCTATGGTTTAGTATCTACCTCAAAATCCAGATGCAAAGATTAAAAATTGCAAACAATCTTTCTGACACTTTGCCGGTCAGCTCAGGCATACCCCAAGGTTCCATACTTGGGCCATTCCTGTTTAGTCTTTTCCTAAACTCCCTACTGCAGTCTTGCCCTGAAAACATCATCCTGTACGCTGATGATGCAGTGGTATTCTCCTCCCATAAAGACCCCGGGGCTCTACAGGATAACCTACAGCATGGTTTCAGCACCACTGAGTCTTGGTTTCACAATCACAAACTAGTACTAAATCACAAAAAAAACCAAAACCATGCTATTTCACAGCTCTCATAATCCACACAAGCAACACCACTTGTCGATCTCCACTGCACAGGGAAACACCTTGGAGCAGGTGCAATCTTTCAAATATCTTGGGATTCTGCTTGACTTTAGCATCTCCTATGGGGCACACACTGACTATGTTGCAAAAACTGCAAACACTAGACTCAGTCTTCTATACAAACACAGGCAAAGTCTTACTGGACAAATACAACATTCTATGTGACAAGCAACATGGCTTCCTGAAAGGCCACAGTACCACCACTGCTCTCCTAGAGCTCACCGGGACTGTTCATAATTCTCTGGACACTAAAGATTGCCGTACAGAGTTCCGTGATCTCGATCATTGACTATGGTCTCATCATTTACAGCTCTGCCATGATGACAGCCCTCAGATGGGTGCAAACTACCTTAAACCTTGATGTTGGTGATTTAGCTTACTCAAATTGGAATTCCAGTCTGAAACTAAGAGGACCCTCTCCTCACAAGGAGCTTGAAAGTAAATATAGCTATTTTTGGCATTTGAAAGTTTAAATGTTATGCTATGTGGGGGGGAAGGTGTGTGCTAGTCTTTTTGCTTTGTTTGTTATTTGTCACCATCTAGCAGCACCCCTTATAAGAAATGTGAATTCCAGTGTGTAGTAATTTAAAGGTTTGAGCAGCTATTTTTGGTTTTATGGTTTTACTTGAATTTGGGGAGTTTAAGGTGCTCCTCTATAGCATGATCCCTTTAAAATGTCTGTGTTATATCCCTTCTGGGAGCACAGTATAAAATGAGAAGTTAAATCACCTGTGCAAAATCCCTGTTGGGAGCACAGTATAAAAGCAGTTAACTAGTAGCCATTGAGGCATTGGAAGGTTAGGGACTAAATCGAAGGGCCCCACCTTGACGTTGGTGATTTAGCTCACTCAAATTGGAATTCCAGTCTGAAACTAAGAGGACCCTCTCCTCACATGGAGCTTGAAAGTAAATATAGCCATTTTTGGCATTTGAAAGTTTAAATGTTATGCTATGTGGGGAGGGTGTGCACTAGTCTTTTTGCTTTGTTTGTTACCTTAAATAAGGCCTGTCGACTTCTTACAGGTGCTCACCAGCTCACCCACACCTGTGACTTATATGCACAGTCTGGATGGCTTCACCTATCAAATCGCAGAAAGTATCTCACTTGTACCATGGCAAAGCAAATCTGTCTGGGACATGCACCCCCAGGTGTCTCTACCCTTCTGCAGATAAGCCCAAACTGTCAGAGCTCAAGGAGATCAAATCAGCAGCTCCTAAAAATCCCCTACTTTCGCACCTCCAAGGGCCAACACTCCTTTGCCTACAGAGCACCACTTTGGCTAAATGACCTTAACCTCACCATCTACTCAGCAAACACCCTTGGTGCATTCAAAGCTAGTCTCTGGAATCATCTCGTTGCCACTAGCTCCTGTGACTGCTACAACTAATTTCCCTGTTTTCACTATCTCTGCCACCGTGATATGACACCTATCACATTTCCCCCCTGACAAATTCTCCTTTAGACCCCTGATTTTCCTCCTGTCCCAAACCCCCTACTTTCCCCCACTTCCTTCTGTACCCCTACTTTCCCTCACTTCTTGCTGCACTCCTTCTGTGCCTGGCTCTCCCTTCTGTACTTCAAGCCAGCTCCTCGGGATTCTCTCCCTTCTCATTTCCCCAACTACATGCACTCACTAATTACTTACTAGCTACCTTCTCGCATGACAAATGCCTCTGGCTGCCTACGTACTCACACCACCCCCTCCCCCCCCAACTTATTGGTTGTTACTATTTTTTGTTATTATGTCATAACCATTTTGTGTTGGTTTTCCTCGCCTTTTTTTTCTTGAAATGTTGTCTCTGACATGGAACCTTTGTAAAAGAGCCTTGGCTCAAAGGTATTGTAATCCTAGACCTCATAAATAAGTAAAGAAAACAATGCAGTAGATGTCCATTAACTTACTCACTCTGAAAGTTAACAGTGTCAAAAACTGTAAACATAGACTAACAATTTTGAGTGACCTTACAAACTTCAACTGTAACATCATTTGCTTACAAAATATCTGAATAAAAATGCTATTTGAAGTTTCACAGGTTACAAAATCATGGGGTTATGGTGCCTCTTTCTGGTCCATGGGAGAAAACACATGCGATGGTCTGGGTATTTTATTTAAAAATAACTTACTAAAAGTTACAAAATTGGTAGATCTTGAACCTGACAGGGCTTTCATTTTAGATGTATCCTATGGCACCGATAGAATCCATTTAATAAACAGTTACGCTCCCCAAACAAAAGCAGAATGAATAGAACTGTTTCAGAAAATCCAACCTTATTTGCACAATTCAAGAATGGTTTATGGACAGGTGACTTTAACTGAGATCTACACAAGACAGATAGGGGGCTTAAAATGCAAAAACTATTTATGACACAAATGCACTGAATAATATCATAAAAGAGGCAAAGCATATGGATGCATGTAGAACAATAGACCCCACTGGGGGAAGTACATATATCAGAGGCATCTATGTTAGAGATGGTGCGAAATTAAATTTTGTCGGTGAAATTGCCACAAAATCAACAATTTCGCCGCATGAATCATTTCTTGAAATTCCACAAAATTTTGCTGCAAAATGCACAATTTCGCAAAATGTCGCCTGAATTTCACCAAATTTCATCCAAATTTCACCATTTCACGGGTGAAATTTTGCATTTTGCAGGCAAAATTTCGCATTTTGGGGTGAAATTTCACACTTTTCCTGAAGAATTTCACATTTTGCACCCGAAAAAATATTTTATGAAATGCGAGAATTTTGCTAAATATTTTGTGGAAAGAAATTTTCTAATTTCACACATCTCTAATCTATGCCACCAGAATTGACTTTCTATTTATCTCGCATTACCTGCAAGTAAGCAAAACCCAGACACATGCATGGCCTTTTCTGACCACAGAGCAGTGTCATTCGAAATCTTTTGGAATTTCAATCCACCCTGCATGAATGGTCCCTGGCGTTTAAATGCAAACTTATTGCAAAATAAAAATGTTCTGCAGGAATGCCAAAAACTATGGAGAGCTAAGAAATCAGTACTATGTATGTATATCTCTCACTCTGAATGGTTGGAAGACACAAAAAAAGATTTAAAAAATTGTTCCAGAAGGTAGCTGGGAAATAGAACACCACACAGTATTTAAAGCATTTGCAGTTTAGGAAACATCTGCATATGCTTATTTCTAAATCTGAAACTTTGAAAATAAATTACAGTTCCCAGATTAGTAAAATCAAAAAGGAAATGGTTAAATTACAGTATAATAGATCAAAATCTTTATCACAAGAGATAACATTTGGTACACAAAGCAAAAAGCAGACTTTCAACCCATATAAAGAACGTAATAACAGAACTGAAAATAGAATAATAGCTTGGAGGATAATACTGGGACAGAGCACACAACCAAAGCAGATATTATAAGGACAGTAGATGATTATGCAGAAAAATCATTTGTTATACCTCCTAAAACTATAAAAAATTCAGAGAATTTTGCAGACATATCTATACCCACTCTGAAAAATACCCAAATAAGATAATTTAACATCAGAAATAACCGAAGCAGAAGTTCTAACAGCCATACAGTCCCTTATACTGCACCAGGAACAGATGGGCTGACAGCAGAATTTTGTAAAGAATTTAAATAAATTATCTCTTCATACTTAGCAGAGACTTTAATGAAATTCTGCATCTGATAAAAGTACCTCAGTCAAGGACAAAGGCATACCTAATTTCTTTATTCAAAAAAGGAATTAAGAAAAGTGTAACCAATTGGAGACCGATCACTTTGTTAAATACAAAAGTATCTCAGTCAAGGACAAAGGCATACCTAATATTTTTATTCAAAAAAGGAAATAAGAAAAGTGTAACCAATTGGAGACCGATCACTTTGTTAAATACTGATTTCAAAATACTCAGAAAAATCTTGGCTAAAAGACTAGCCATGGTTACTGATCTTCTAATAAGTCCCACCCAAACCTGCCTTTTACCAGGCAGAAACACACAAGATAATCTGATCTTGTTAAGGGAAATATTTTACAAATATCAAAGTTTAGATTTCGGCATTCTACTTATCCTGGACCAAGAGAAAGCGTTCGACTCAGTATCCCATGACTATTTATGGTACACTTTTGGAAAATATGGAATTCCAAAGAAATTCTTACCCTATTAAATGCTTATACCAAGTAGCCACGATCACGCCTCTAATAAACAGCTGGACTGAGACAACTATACAGTTATGGAAAGGGGTAAGGCAAGGATGCCCCCTAAGTCCTCTGCTGTTCATATATTGCATAGACCCCATCTTACGAAGTATAGAAAAAGACAATTTGATTCGTGGAATCTCTTACCACAACAAGGACCAGTCATAAAACCACTAGCCTATGCAGATGATGTAGCAATAGTAGTGGACAGTGATACACAAGAGAACACCATCAGACACCAGTTCACAGCCTTTTCAAATATATCTGGATCCAAAATAAATACAGTCAAAAGTAAAGGAATATTACTTGGAAACAGCAGTAGTAGATCTAGTCAAGAGTATGCAGATATACAATTTGTACCCAATACTATTACAATATTGCCATGGTATCTGGCAAGCCAGCTGATAGGCAAGCGTACAATTCTGAGAGCAATAAGTGTATGTGGGCCATTCGACAGGCCAAAGCCCAGTACAACCAATTTGCTCTTGTTTCCTCCTGGGGGTCAGCTAGAAACTTCTGGGATAATGTAAAGGAGCTGAATGGGAAATTCCGCTACCCACCCCCCCTCAACTCTCCTTTAATGGAACTGTCTGCTCTGACCCCCTTGGCATTGCAGACTGCCTAAACCACACTTTCTCAGACTCGAGTTCAGTCCTGCCCAGTAACTTCTTTGACCACATACCTGTAGCACCCCTGCCCACTCTTCAGAGACCTCCTTTCTACCTACGTACCATCTCCCCGTTGGAGGCTAGACCCCTTCTTCAAAAAGCCGTTAGTAGTAACAACCCCGGCACCAACCTACTGGACACTAGGCTACTTTGTCTGACATTAGATGCTATCCTGGTCCCACTTACTGAGCTGCTCAACTGCTCTCTGTGCCTGGGGCAGTTCCCCAGCACATGGAAAACTGCCATCATCACTCCCATCCTAAAGAGCGGTGATTGAGCGACCCCAGATAACTATCGACCTATCTCCATCCTCCCCCCACTCTCTAAGGCCCTTGAAAAAGTAGTTGCCAACCAGCTTGCCGAATACCTGGCCATGTACAATATCCTGTGCCCTGAACAGCATGGCTTTCATGCTGGCCACAGCACCACAACCATGCTACTTGAATTCTCCAACTTCCTGCACTCCGCTCTTGATGCCGGAAGTCCTGCCAGTGCCGTGTTTATTGACCTCTCCAAGGCCTTTGACACGGTTTGCCATCCTCTTCTGCTTGACTCCCTCAGATGCCTTGGTTTCTCTCCCGGCCCCATTGCATGGTTCACCAGCTACCTCTCTGCCAGAACTCAGTGTGTAAAAATCAATTGCACCCTATCTGATACATGACCTGTCTGCTCTGGGGTTCCTCAGGGCTCCATTTTAGGCCCTCTCCTCTCCTCTTCAGTCTCTACCTCAACTCCATCCCCTTGGCCTGCCCAAGTAAGATTCTCCTCTACGCGGATGACGCTGTGCTCTTTGCCGCTGACCCCAACCCCAACACACTCCAGGCCACCCTCCAACAAGCTTTTGATAGAGCTGAGTATTGGTTCACATCACGAAGGCTAGTTCTGAACCTAAAAAGACCAAAGCTATGCTCTTTTCACATCACCAAAGCAAAGCCAGTGGTGCCTCTCTCATGATACTGCCTAGCACACTAAACCCCATTGAGCAGATTTCCTCCTACAAGTATCTGGGCATTACCTTTGATTTGGCACTCTCCTTCCATTCCCATAACAATGCCCTTTCTGCTGCCATCAATGTCAGGACTGGACTGTTATACTGCCATAGGAACTTCCTACCACAAGAGGCAATTAGATTGGCAATCACCTCATCTGTCCTGTTGCTAATCGACTTTGGGCTGCCCATCTATGCTGCAGCCGACAACACTGCACTTGCAAGAATCCAGCTCTCTATAAACAAGGCCAGCAGGCTAATGCTGGGAGCCTCTAGGCCCACCCACACATGCCTCCTGTACTCCACCTCCAACTTGCTCAACCTTGAAGAAAGACTCCGCTTCCAAGCCTGTCTTCTTGTAAAAAAGACCCTGCAAGGGCTCTCCCCCCCCCGGGGTCGTCTTCTCCCTGTAGCGTGCCTCCCCCTCATTCTCCACCCGCAGCAGTCAAAACCTCCCTTATTGTCCCTAGGGTAAGGACCTCTATGGCCCAGAGATCCTTTTGCCATTGGGCTCCCTCCTGTTTCAATTCCCTCCCAGCCAATATAGCTGACTCCACTAAGCTTGGTCCTTTCAAGGTCTCCCTCAGAAGCCATCTGACAAGCACTCGCTGCTGCAACTGCACATAATCCCCCACCTGCTCCTTACCTTCACCCCTAGGCTGGGTCTGCCCTGTCTACTTTTGTTGTACATACCTGGGGTCTCATGCAACATCTGTTGACTAATGTAATAAAATATCTCTGGTTGCTACCTGACGTGGTACTCATGTACCTATATTATGACTACTGTGATCTTCCTATTACCAAGTGTGTACCGCCAGTGAATGCCTGTAACACTGGTTGCTTTTTTAATCTAAGTGTTATATACTGTACTGTTTTGTTTGCTGTAATGTATTGCTCTCTTGACGAGGTGCCTTTGTAAATGAGTCTATGACTCTAAGGTCTGTAAACAGATGATCTAATAAATAAATAAATAAATAAATATTAGGAATTAAATTTGGCCCAGGGAATTTAGCATTACTGAACTGGAAAAAAAAAAGTTTAGAAAGCAGAACACTTAGTATTACAATGGAAAGGTAGACAGATCTCAAAACTTAAAAGGATATTTGTAATTAAGTCACCACTGCTTCCTATTTTCTTGTACATCAGCTATGTTTTTCCGCCACCACCCCAGCTGGAAACAAAAATAAACGCCACATCCTATAGTATTTTATTATTGTTCTTTCAAACACTACAGCACAATATACTGTCAATACGTACTTTTGAAAATAAGCTTTGGATAATCTCAGCATCAGAATGAGTGAATATTTGCATAAATGCATAGTCACTAAACAAGGCTAGAATACTGACATCCGTCAGCATCGTAGCCGATTATGTTACACCTGCTATGAAAACTTGGTACAATGGAACGTCCCATATCAAACAACATACAATAGCAGACATGGTTTATACAAGACATTATTGGTGGCAGCCAATAATAGTAGCTTAGAAATATCCTATTGCTCAGGAGACCAAATAAAGGAATCAGTAACACAGTTAACTAATAGTAGAATGCCACAATTTGTTTGGGATGTTATACTGTTATCACTTATTTTATTTTATTTTATTTGGATTTTGGTAACCGGGTAAACCCACTGAGACCAAAGGTCCCTTTTTCAGGGGTGACACAGAATTAGTTACAGAGAAAACATACGTTGACATCGATATACATTAATTACAGCAGATACATGTTAGGAATCAGACATTAAGCACAGAGTCATCAGGTTTCACACAGTTCACAGGTATTAAGACAGGTAAACAGTACATTTACATCCTTTCATAAGAGATTCTTGGGGGGAGTAGACGAGGTTAAGTCCGTGGTAGCAAGGGAGAAGGCCTGGTCTGGGGGCTAGCGATAACAACCACAGAGGCTGAGTTTGAGGAGATACACTTTGAGGCTCGACTTAAACACAGGGAGAGTAGGCTTGTCAACCAGGCTTGCTGGGAGGGTATTCCATAGGTAGGAGGCATATTGAAGGAGTAGGTCTTTAAGGTGAACATGGGGGATATCAAGGGGCGACTGCAGAGGATCGCAGGGTTTGGCACTGGATTTTTGGAGTGAGCAGCCCACAAAGGTGTGGAGGAGGGCCGAGGGTGGAGAATTTGAAGGCCAGGCAGGCAGCAGGGTATGCCAGTTTGTGCCGTAGGGTGGGCCAGTTTAGGTCCACAAGGGCCTCACAGTGGTGCCTCCTAGGGGAGGAGTTTGTTGCAAAGCGAGCCACTCGGTTGTAGAGCATGGTGAGTTTGTTGAGTTCCATCTCTCGGAGGAACTGTAGTGGGGGGCACTGTACAGGATGGAGGGGAGGAGGTTGCAGTTGGCAATGGCTCGTCACACCTCGCCGGAGAGGGAGTTGCCCAGGCGGAAGAGGAGACCAAGCCTTTGATGGATGGACCGAGTTATGGAGTCAATGTGTGGTTTATAGGTCAGCTCCTGGTCGAGGAGGACCCCAAGGTAATTGAACTTGTCAATGGCCTCTACTCTCTTCCCTTGGGCTGAGCTGAGCTGGAGTAGCTCACTTCTGTCAGTGCCCAGGCGTCTAGTCCCAAACAGGACAGCCTTAGTTTTGTCTTCGTTCAGCCTAGGGAGTTAGAGGTGAACCAGACCTCGAGAGATAAGAGACAGGCCTGCAGTTTGGCGGAGATGACACTGGGTTGTGGGTCACTGCAGTAGACAACAGTGTCATCTGCATATAGGATGAAGTTGCTGAGCATGCAATCTTCTTCATATGTCGTTGAGAAAGAGTGAGAATAGCAGGGGGCCCAGGATCGAGCCCTGGGGTACCCCGGAGACAATGGGTCTTGTGCCAGATTGTGTTCCTCTCCAGTGGACTTTTTGGGTTCGATTGATCAGGTAGCTCTTGAACCAGGAGAGCAAGTGCTCATCCAGACCAAGTTGGTGGAGTTTGGAGAGGAGGAATTTGTGGCTGACCAAGTCGAAGGCCTTGGACAAGTCAATGAATAGAGCACCCGTAGGGGAGCCTTGGTCCATAGCCTTAAGGATGTCCAATGTAAGCTGGATGAGGGCAGTGTCAGTGCCGTGGCCTTTCCTGAAGCCATGTTGTACATCAGCAAGGAGTAGGTGCTGCTCTAGGTAGTCCTGCAGTTGGTTCATGGCAGGCTAAATGTTAGAAACAATAAGAAGCACAAACAACAGTCAGAAAGATACTGCCTAAGATAAGAATGCAATATGATATTAGAAACACAAACTCACTTATTTTTTGAATGTGTGAATGCGTGTACATTCTGGAATCAGATAGAAATGTACTGGAAAGCTAATAGATTGAAACAAATAATGTATGAAATCCTTATTTTGGGAATTTATTCTTCTCACTGGAAATGTTTTCATAGAGACACATTGTAAATAATGGGTGCTATGCACGAAGCAGGCAGGGGTACCGGGAAAAGTCGTGTACCCTGCCCATGGCTCTGTGCACTGGTGGATAGGTACACTCATACCGGCAGTCACTAACGCTGTCCACCTGTCCACAGCTCCTCCCCCCCAACATGCAGGACTCAGCAGGACAGCTGGGGGTGGAGTCACAGACCTGGCAGGCATCCAATAGAATGCCCATACCAGGTCCAACAGTGGATCCTTCACACTGCAATGTGCTAGGTCCAGGGTAGTGTATGTCTTCTGCAGGCACCCGGACCCGTGCGGCATGGTCTTGATGGCCATGCCGTGTGGGTCCTCAGCAAACAGCGCCCTCCCAGTGCACTACAGGACCTGGCGTCAGGAACCAACTCTGGTCTGCATGCCCGTAATTGCAACTGTGTTCCAACAACAATGTGGCCATACCCCCGTACCCCCGAGCCTCCATAAGTGGGCATGTGCCATGGTTTGGCACCCCCCCGGCAACATGAAGTCTTGGGCACTCGCCTGTCCCACTGCTCCTGCCCTCTCTAGCTGCCTAGTGTGCAGGGGCAGCATGGAGAGCTCTGTCTTGGTCCCCCGGCATCTGGCAGTTGGAGTCCGTGGGGGCACGCAGTGGATTACAGCAGGGTCCGAGCTGCTGTAACCTATGCCCATCTCCACACCTGTGAGGACAACTCTATGCAGTGTAGTGCATGCCATGTAGTGCCGACACCCCCCCCCGGAACACCCCTGGCATGGTGCGGTGCGCTGACATGGGGGATCGGGTGCATTGGGTCTGCTCGCCCCCCATTGTGCATTCCGCACGGGGGACACAATGGATGTGGAGTGGCTATGGGCCCATAATACGCGGCTCATAACCACTCCACCCCTTCATGCATAGGGCCCAATATGTGCACTGTTAAAGTAATATTTATGGCAACCTAGATGCAGATGGGTTTTACAACAATAGCACATTTATCCAGAAAACACTATGAGATATGTTACCATGGCAATATAAAATGTGTATTTTATAAGTGGGGCCCCACAGGGCTCCGTGCTGGCTGGTGTTGTTCAATGTCTTCATCAATGACATTGGGAGGGCATTAAAGGCAAAATGTGCCTATTAGCAGATGACACCAAACTCTGTGGGAGAGTGGACACAGCTCAGGGTTTTAAATAATTGATTAGCAGTTTTTTTCTTGGGACAATGCTAACTGTTCAGAAAGTATTTATATAGGTTTTCTAGAAGTGTTATGTTTGTTAAACACAGTGAGGCAAGTGCTATGCATTTTCACAATGTTTTAGCACTTTTATGAGCAAAATGCTAATCAATTTTTGGAGTTAAATAAAACCCTGCAGCTGAAGGGATACAGGACCTTCAGGAACATCTGGAAAAGCTGGGGAGGTGGTCCAGGATCTGGCAGCTTGGCTTTAATGCCAAAAAATGCAAAGTTATGCATATTGGAGCCAAGAATCCCAGGACAGAGTACTACCTGGGTGGAGTCCGAGTAGCTGCATCAGAGGAGGAGAAGGACCTGGGAGTGATGATCACTAGTGACCTGAAGCACTCCACACAGTGCAAGAAAGTAGCAGCAAAGGCAAACAAGATGCTGGGATGCATAGCTAGGGGGATCAGTAGTAGGAAAGAGGAGGTTATACTGTCCTTGTACAGGTCACTGGTAAGGCTGCATCTAGAGTATGGAGTTCAGTACTGGTGCCCACACCTCAAAAAGGACATTAACCTGCTGGAGAAGGTCCAGAGGAGGGCTACAAAGATGACAGCCAGTCAGCAGGGCAAGGCATACGAGGAGAGGTTGAGGGTACTGAACATGTGCCCCATTGAAGACAGGAGAGGGAGAGAGGGGGGACATGATTGGGACATTCAAGTACTTGAAAGGGATAAATAATGTTGATAAGGAAAGTCTCTTTAAGCTGAGTGGCAACCATATCACGAGGGGGCACAGTCTTAAGCTGGAGGGTGGTAGGTTTAGGAGGAATGTCTGAAAGCACTTCTTCACAGAAAGGGTGGTGAACACTTGGAATGCGCTGCTGGAAGAGGTCATCTCGTTAAAGACAGTGAGCAGCTTTAAGAGAGACTGGGATAGGCATATGGAGAAGATAAGAATCATGGGTAGGGAGGGAGGATGGGAGGAGTGGGGAGGAGGGGGGACATTAGCTCAAGCTGTGGACCCTGCAGTACGAGAAGACTTGATAGACCAAATGACCTTATTCTGCTGACTTCTTCGTATGTTCATATGTATGTATGTTCGTATGTATAAAGCAGACCTGCAAAAGTATTCCAGTACACAGTTGAACTTAATATGGAAATCTTGCGGTACTATATTATCAATATGTTGTGACTGAATAATTTTGCTTTCATCTGATATGATGGAACTGATTATTTGTATATATTTGTAAATATGCACTGCTCTGTATTGTTTTGTATTGTTCTGTATTTTACTTCCCTTTTCCCCCAATGAAATTCCCCTACTCTTCAGGAGGAAGGGGGCACTCCCCACTTCCTGGGTGGAGAGTGAGTCCTTGGCCAATGGAGATGAAAGAGGTGTTCTGGGTGGAGGAGCTTGCCTCCCTTCCCATCCAGAGTAGTGAGGGGAGACCTTTGACAATGGTAACTGAAAATAATGAAGAAAGTATGGAGTGTGACATCGTACCTGAGATGCCTGGTGTGGGAGTTGAACCCTCAGCTTCGAATCCTGGGGAACTGATGGAAAAAGAACTGGAGGAAAGAAAAACTAGTTTACTAGCTTTAATGGTTGAAGAGGAGGAAAAAAAGTGCTGCCAGTGCTTCTGTTGGTTCCTCAGCTCTAGATATGGAGCACTAAAGGTATGGATTTGTCAGCCAGTGTCAGTACGGAAGCTGGGGAATTGTGCCCGCTAATTCCAGCTCCTGCTTGTTCAGAGGGCATGCCACCGACGGTAACGGAGGCCACTGTAACAGCAGACACTGAAGAAACTGTCTGTTCAGTGGGGAAAAGTAAGAAGAACTGTTTTTATTTATTTTTATTTAGTTTTTGTTGACCGGGTATGTGCACTAGACAAATCCTGCCTATTTTCAGACACGACCCGGGAGAGGGGGATACAGATGAATGCCAACTGACCTTGAACCAGATTAAGCAGTTGATGATATTTTTCACGAATGAGGGAAATTTGGCCAGGACACCGGGGAATTTCCCCTACTCTTTTCGATAAGTGCCATGGGATTTTTAACATCTACCTGAACTACCACCAATCCAGGCAGATGGGACCTCGGTTTAACGTCTCATCCGAAAGACAGCACCTCAGAAGTGCAGCACCCCTCTCATGCTGCACTACAGTGTCAGTACTGGGATATTAACCCAAGTGCCAGATGTGGGAACTGAACCCACAGCCCTCTGATCTCCCAGCCTCAGAGGCGAGTGTGCTACCTACTGAGCTACTGACACTGCCAACATGATACTAAGAGTGGACACACAGCAGCACTGGTAAACACATCCCAAGATCTTCATTTGGACAAGGTATGTGGGAAAGTGACTGGGGATACAGCTAAAGCTGCCACACATGATGCTGGCTGTACACAGCAACCGAGTCAGGTAAGCACTGAGAATCTGTTAAAAAGAAAGGAAAGGGGGAATTCTCAAGCAGTGGGGGGCTAATGCAACTGTTGCTCCACCAGCTGAGCATTCTGCCAAAAAATACCCTTCCTCATATTGCTGCAGCTCTTTTGAATGCTGGTTGGGTGTTGTCCCTTAATGGGTCCCAGTGTCTGGCAAATTGGACATAGGATCCGCAAACTGCTGCAGGTGCTACTGAGTGTGAAAGGCACATAACATTTACAAATGCTGCTAAATATTTGAGCTGAAACTCCCTGAATCTTTACTCATAAACTAATCCAAAACTTCCATTACCTGTTGTTCAACCTTCTATTATTAACATAGCAACAACTGTTCCCCCCATTGAAACTCCTGATAGAGATTCTGAACAGCAGGATGACCAACATGGAGCTTGTCCCACTGATATCAGCTATGCTGAGGGGAAGATGTCTTCAGAATCAGAAAAAGAGGAAGAAACTACTACAGAAGGGGGGGAAGGGGGTTCAGCTCCAGGGCCACCAAGATTCTGTATGGCGGATGCAATGGCCAAATAAGCAGAGCCAGCTAAATGGTGAAACACAGTGTGTCTAAAATACAGGGGAGGCTGAGAAGAATAGAAACATAGAATTTGACGGCAGATAAGGACTGCTTGGCCCACCTAGTCTGCCCATTTTCCTACCTAACAGTTTAGCTGCAGATCCTAGTTAACCAACAGCTTACTTCCTCCGACCCCCCACTAGGACTGCTTTATGCCTGTCCCATGCATTCTTGAAGTCCTCCACTGTTCTTGACTCCACGACCTCCTCAGGGAGGCTGTTCCATGCATCCACAACCCTCTCTGTGAAAAAATACTTCCTCACATTACCTCTGAGCTGTCCCCCCTCTATCTTCAAATTGTGCCCCCTTGTTCTTGCACATCTCTTTTTCTGAAAGATACTACCCTCTTGGACTTTGTTGATTCCCTTGAGGTACTTGAAAGTTTCTATCATATCCCCTCTCTCCCTTCTTTCCTCAAGGGTATACATATTAAGCTCCTTTAGTCTTTCTTCGTATGTCTTCTGGTGAGACCTTGCACCATTTTGGTTGCCCTCCTCTGAACAGCCTCCACTCTGCCTGTGTCTTTGCAGAGATGGGGTCTCCAGAACTGCACATAGTACTCCAGATGAGGTCTCATCAACTGTCTGTACAGAGGAATAACGTCCTGTTTTCTACTATTGATGCCTCTCCCTATGCATCCCAGTATCCCCCCAGCCTTCCCTACTGCCTTCTCACATTGCTTGCCCACCTTTAGGTCATCTATATATTTATGTATCTATGTATCTGATATCCTTACCCCCAGGTCCCTTTCCACTTTTACTGTTGTCAGTATTTCACCCCCCATTGTGTACTCTTCCCCTGGGTTTTTGTTTCCCAGGTGCATTACCTTGCACTTCTTTGCATTGAATCTGAGCTGCCATACATTTGACTATTCCTCCAACCTTGCCAAGTCCCTTCTCATCTTTTCCACTCCATCTTGTGTATCAACCCTGTTGCAGATCTTTGTGTCATCTGCAAATGACATACTTTTCCTTCCAGTTCCTCTGCAGTGCCACGTATAAAGACGTTAAAAAGGACTGGTCCCAGTACTGAACCCTGCGGTACCCCGCTAGTAACCCACTTTTCTTCACTGTGGACTCCGTTTACTACTACCCTTTGCGTCCTGTTGTCTAGCCAGCTTTTTATCCAGGCTATCACCTTGGGACCCACTCCAAGGCTGGCTAACTTGTGCATTAATCTTTTGAGTGGGACTGTATCAAATGCCTTGCTAAAATTTAGGTAGGCCATGTCTATAGCCCCTCCCTGGTCTACTACTTTGGTCACCCAGTCAAAGAAATATATTAGATTCATCTGACACGACCTTCCCATCATGAATCCATGCTGCCTTGGGTCCTGTGCCCCACTGGCCTCTAGATACTCAACAATTCTTTCCTTCAGAAGTGATTCCATCATTTTCCCTACCACTGAGGTCAAACTAACTGGTCTGTAGTTTCCTGCCTCTGTCCTGCTCCCACTTTTGTGAAGAGGAATCACATCCGCCCTCCTCCAGTCCTCAGGTACCACCCCATCCTCCTATGTTTTGTTAAAGAGAGTAGTCAGCGGTGTCACTAGTTCTACCCTTAGTTCTTTTAGAATTCTTGGGTGAATCCCATCAGGCCCCATTGCTTTGTCCACCTTTAATTTTATTAGTTCTTTCAGAACCCTTTCTTCTGTAAATGGACTGGTATCAACCCCGTCTTCAGAGTGTTTCTCTTATTTGGTTTAGGTACCTCCCCCTCTTCTTCCTTTGTGAATACTGAGCAGAAATATTCGTTCAGTATCCCTGCTTTTTCTTTGTCACGCTCTGCCCACTTTCCCTCCCCTTTATTAAGCCTCAGTATCCCTCCTTTGGTCTTTTTTCACTCCCTTATGTACCTATAAAAGGTCTTATCTCCCTTCTTAACAGAGTTGACTATCCTTTCCTTGGTTTGGGCCTTTGCTATTCTGACTGTCTTCCCTCCCTCTTTCTGCTTTAACTGATAAAGTTATCTGTCCTGCTCCTTCTGTGACCAGACAGAACATCATGGATCATGAAGTATTGAAAGAATCTTTGAAATTTCAACCTTCTGACATTCATGCTATCATTTATATTTCAGGAGAGACTATTTTTGATGTAGGCTTTAAAACATTGGCCTCTTTGGACCAGTTTTGGAAATTATATTCTGAACTGAAAGACACCCCTTTATAGAAAACTTTTCTGGCCATACCTCTAACTAACCACACATGTAAGAATACCACTGTTTTGCTTTGCAACAAGGGAGTGAATGTGGCAGACAGACATAATGTACTGGCATCAGCAGTGGCATGAAGTTCTGGCAAGGCTGTGGTCCAGGGAGGGGCCATGGATGTGGCCTACCTAGACTTTAGCAAGGCATTTGACATAGTCCCACACAAAAAATTAATAAACAAGCTAGCCAGCCTGTGAGTGAGTCCCTGGGTGGTAGCCTGGGTAACAAACTGGCTGGACAACAGGATGTAGAGGGTAATAGTAAATGGAGCATACTCTGAAAAAGGGTGGTTACTAGTTGGGTACCGCAGGGTTCAGTTCTGGGAGGGGTCCTCTTTAATGTCTCTGAAGATAAAGATCCTTATCTTTAAAGATAAAGATAAACGCATTTCTCACTTGCCAAACAACTTCTTTATTGGTAGAGACAGAGGTATTTTATTTTACCCAGCTCAGCCGAAGGCAGCTACACATGTGGCACACACACAAATTCACTCGAGCAATGCCTGTGACAGACTTTGATCTGGATTAGGTGGGGATTTTGTCATGCTAGCACAAAATGTGAAAATATAATGACATGAAATTTATATATACACCTATATATAATGTATTTACTTCACTGTATATCATAGGTAGTTCACTGTACGTCCTATGTATTCCGTTGGCCTACGTATTTGTTCATCTGATGTATTTCCTACACTGGGTGTTTATGAAAACAGGCATTTTTGCTCACGTGCTTTCCAGTATACAAATAAAATTGATTGATTGATTGCGGAGGGGCTGGAAGGAAATGTTTGCCTTTTTGCAGATGACATAAAGATCTGCAACAGGGTTGATACACGAGGGGGGTGAAAAGGATGAGAAGGGACTTGGCAAGGTTGGAGGAATGGTCAAAAGTATGACAGCTTAGATTCAATGCAAAGAAATTCAAAGAATGCACCTGGGAAACAAAAACCCAGGAGAAGAGTACATAATGGAGTGGGGAGGTATTAACAACAATAAAAATGGAAAGGGACCTGGGGGTAGTCACATCAGACAACCCTAAAGGTAGGCAAGCAATGTGAGAAGGCAGTAAGGAGGGCTGGGGTGATACTGGGATGCATAGGGAGGGGCATCACCAGTAGAAAACAGGAAGCTGTTATCCCTCTGTACAGACAGTTGGTGAGACCCAATCTGGAGTACTGTGTGTAGTTCTGGAGACCCCATCTTTGCAAGGATATAGACGGAATGAAGGCAGTCCAGAGGAGGGCAACTAAAATGGTGCAGGGTCTGCAACAGAACCCATACAAAGAGAGACTAAAAGAGCTTAATATGTATACCCTTGAAGAAAGGAGGGGTGCATCTATCAGAAAGAGATGTGCAAGAACAAGGGGACACAATCTGAAGATAGAGGTAAGACGGCTCAGGGGCAAAGTGAGGAACCATTTTTTTCACAGAGAATGTGGTGGACTCATGGAACCACCTTCCTGAGGAGGTCATGAGGTAAAAAACAGTGGAGGAATTCAAGAATACGTGGGACAGATATAAGGCACTTATAGTGGGGGTAGGAAGAAGTAGGCTGTTGATTAACAAGAATCTGCAGCTTATCCAATAGGTAGGAAAATGGGCAGACTGGGTGGGCCAAGTGGTCTTTATCTGCTGTCAGAGTCTATGTTTCTAAGGCCTCAATCTATTTTTGACAGTGAACAAGTATGAACCAGGAGTGGAAATTTAAAATTAAGCTACATCAAACAGATAAAGGCATTTTTCATTTGCCAAACAATTTCTTTATTGGTGGGGATAAAGTTATTTTATTTTATCCAGCTCGGCCGAAGGCAGCTACAAGTGAGGAGCACACAAACTCACTTAAGCATTGCCTGTGATAGACTTCGATCTGGATCAGGTGGGGTTTTTGTCATGTCAGCAGAAAATGTGAAAATACAATGCCATGAAATTTGTATGAAGAAAGAGGTCATGCTTCTAGGAACTGCCCCAGGGCTGCACATAACCATTCAGGAAATCTTGAATCTGGACAAATTATTGGATAATGCACAAAGTACTAGTGTTACAGTCTCAGGTCCACCTCCCAACATTTATCCCGACATATCCCCTAAAGTGGCTGTGGCAGATTGGGTAACTAGTTTGAGACCCAGTACCTTATCTGAGTTGCAGCTGGCTTGATTCCAGCTAGAGTCCCATCTGAGCCAGAACTGCCTGGGTCTCAAAACCCTGAAATTCAACATGATGGCTCTAATGACCCTGTCATGGAGGAGGCTCTCAACCTTCCTGCCCAGGACCAGGCTTGGGAACC
Organism: Neoceratodus forsteri; assembly: GCA_016271365.2. NCBI lineage: Eukaryota > Metazoa > Chordata > Ceratodontiformes > Ceratodontidae > Neoceratodus > Neoceratodus forsteri. The sequence continues at coordinate 1,187,849,889 of CM057451.1, read as the reverse complement.
TGATACTGTACTTCTGAAGTTCAGGAGGCAAATATGCCCCCCGCCTCCTCCTCCAACCTCCCCAAAGGAGATCTCTTCCTTTCAGCGTGCGAGATGGACTTTTTGTGATTCATGTATTATAAAAAGGATCCTGTGACTTTGAGCAATAGATTAGAACCGCTGCAGAATGTTTCTAACCGGGTGAGAGACAAGGCTGAATAAGACACTGTCCAAACTGCTATACAGAAATCAAGGATCTTTGCTGTCCTCTTTTTCTGTCTTTGACTTGTCTGATCAGTCTGACGGTTTCATGTTCCCACCCCGCTACCTCCCTGCCTTAGTTTATTGCTGTCTCTACCTTGCTTATTTAGGGTTATAAAAATATGTGAGAATCTTTATGTGAGTATGGGTTTCCTGGTTTCAAATATATATACAGTTACAATTTTTTAAAATGAATGCAGTAAGATTTTGGGTTTCTTGGGAAATATAGCCAAGTTACAACAGTTTGACCTTTTGACATCCTTAGCTTTCAGCAAGAGGCCAGCTTGCAGCTTGGATCACAGTGTTCTTTTTGCAAGCCTCCTGCAGGAAGGAAACTGACAAATTCTGTACAAGCAAGAGAGACTCTTTGTCCCCAACAGGAGGTACCAATAAAGCTGCTAAAAAAACAGAGACATTATAAAAGGAGAGAGAGAGAGAGAGAGAGAGAGAGCTGAACAGTTTAGTTTTTTATTTGGGGTTTTGTTTTTAGCTCAGGAAGTGACCCTTTGTTTGGATTGCCTATGTCTGAAACCATTCTGTACATGTTTTTTCTTCTATTGTTATTGGGAGTAATAAACCACTGCTTGTGAATTTTACAACTTATCCTGCTCTGCGTGTTTCCTGACCTGAGCTTCAATGACAGATGGTGTCAGATTAAGTGGGATTTATGCGGTGCATACTCTAAGCCAAGAATTTTGTTTGTGGGTACTAGATCTAGTACCAAGGGAGCATAGCAGAAAGGTATGGATTCTGCAGCAGCGAGACCAGGAGTGATTACCAGAAGACTGGCAGCTAAACTGTCAGATACAAATGTCCAAACTAAGACTGTACAATAAGAACCAGTGCTGGAAGAAGAACAGGCAGGGACAGAACCCAAAAGCCTGTCTACCTTTTTCAAATGATGAGCTATGCAACAAAGAGAAAATACACGAGATCCAAATGAGAGGAGGATCAAGAGGTGAGCAGAACATTCAGGGCAGCCAAAGCAACAAGGGAGCTTAAGCTAGCACACGGGATTAGAGAAGGAGAAAAGGATTTCTTCAAGTACATAAGGGAGAGAAGAAGCTGTAAGGATCAGATTGTTAGGATCAAGAAAGATGGAGAGTGGGCAGAAAAGGGCGTGGATCAGGCGGAAGTGCTCAATGACTACTTCTGCTCTGTGTTTACCAGGGAGAAACAGGGCCAATGACACAGGGGACGGGAAAGGTTGGCATGGGGGACAGAGGTAACAGAGGGAGTAATCCCAGTGAGTAGGATGCTGGAAGACCTTAGGGCCCTAAGGGTGGATAAGGCACCACACCCAGATGGCATACACCCTAGGGTTCTGAGGGAGTTGGCAGAGATCCTAGCAGGACTACTGGCACACTTGTTCAACACCTCTCTGGGTACTGGTAGTGTACCGCAGAACTAGAGGATGGCATATGTGGTGCTCCTCCATAAAAGTGGGCCTAAGGATGAACCTGGTAACTATAAACCAGTCAGCCTAATATCCATTGTGGGGAAGCTGATGGAGACTACCCTCAAGGAGAGGCTGGTAGCCTTTCTGAAAAAGAATGGTCTCCAGGACAACAGGCAACATGGTTTTGTCTCTGGTAGAGCCTGCCAGACCAAACTGGTTGACTTTTATGACTGAGTGACTAGGGCACTCAGCAGGGGCCAGGCGGTGGATGTCGTGTACCTGGATTTCTTTTTTTTTTTTAAACTTAATAAACTTTATTAAAAGATTTTAGGAGAAAACAGCACAGCGTAAGACAAGGCAAGCCAAAATGAAAGCAGTTGTGAGCATTATGACAAGGTGGATCACCAAAATAATACAACCAAATATTAGTTTAAGCAAGTAAAACCTTCCAATTAGGGCACCATGGTACCCAGTGATAAGGGCGACTCCATTTGAGCGAGTACATTTGAGCAACAACATCTGAGTGCTTTGCAAGAGAGTGAGTAGGATACAGCAGCAAACATGGATATAGCAAGGGAAGGAGGAACAAGAATATCGACAGTATAGAGAGAGCGACAGTGGGAGGGATCTGTGATGCGGATGATGTGGGACGTGGTTTCAGTTGGTCATTCTGAGCTGGCTGTGTGGTCTAGTGGAGGCAGCATATGCCTCCAGTAGTGAAGGATTTGGGTTCAAACCTGGGCAGGAGCTCTATTTTTTACCGATTTGTGTGTGAGCGCACTTACATTTTTGTTTACCCCAGTGTCAGGCTCCCCCTCGGAGTTGGTTATAATGATTGGGGGGGGTGAAGGGGGCATAGTCCCCACATTAAACATAGTGTCACTGTGCTTTTTGTGTTGTGCCCCGGACCATCACTATTAGTGGTCCCGCTATTGTGTACATCACCGATGCGATTTTTTGGCAATGTATACCCGCTCATATGTCGATCGCTATTATGTGTTCGCTCATATTTATTTAGTTAGTTTTTGTTGACCGGGTAAGTGCACTAGACAAATCCTGCCTATTTTGAGGCACGACCCATGGGAGGGGGATACAGATGAATACCAACTGATCTTGAACCAGGTTACACTTGTTATGACGTGGAACCGGCACCACATAGAAATGCAAAATAAGCAAAAAGGGGAGAGAATATAGAGAACGTCCCAAAAAGAACTGTAATCCAAAAGGAACTCCAGGAGTAGGTCAACTTGAATTCCCTCCAGAAAACACTAGTTGATTGAAAATGTCCCCCATAAAACATCTCTACTCTACGCTAAATATAGTGGGAGATAAAATGACAAAACTAAGGTAAATTTAAAAGAACATCCAACTTTTCCCACCTCCTCTTATAGGAGGGAAGATTATGTCGTAGACTGGCCACTGACTTTTCTATTCTCAGAAAGGTCAACATCTCAGCATGGCATTCTTTATAGCTAGGGATCTGAGACTCCAGCCAGTGTCTCAAAATCACTAACTTGGCTACAGCAGAGATCAGGACAAATGGATATCTTTGAGTACCCGTCAACTTCCGGATCCCAATCCCTAAAAGACACAACTCAGGACTGAAACTATCTTGCAGGCCTAAAAGTGGATCTAAACGGGATTTGATAAGGTTCCAAAAATTCAGAATTGGGGGACAGTCCCACAAAAGATGTCATAGAGTTCCCTCTTGGGTTTTACATTTCACACAAGTCGAATTGGCCAGTTTCCCAAAATTAAACAGGTGCTGAGGTGCGTCATAAGCATTATGTAATGTTTTATAGAGGATTAAGCATAGTTTATCCAGTTTAAGGTACTGATGGCTAAATTCCCAGTGAAATGTGGTTCCAAGGTCTGAAACAATTTCAGGAAATTCCCTCTCCCAGGGACCACCAGATCTCACTATCTTCCTAAATCCAACCAAATCCCTGAGTGATTTATATAATGCAGAGACTGCATGTGGTTGTGATGTTAAGTCTGCCAATTTACGGTAAATGGATCCATCCAAGAAAGACATGGATAGGGACCTAAAAAGCCCTGAATAGAATATTTTAATTGACAGAAAACAAATGCCAAACTGGCAGTAGGGGGTATAGGCGCTTAAAAAATAAATTTTACCTTACCTTACCTTACCTAAAACCGAATTCCTCAAAGATAACTGGACCACATCGGTGGGTTTCAGGGTGCCAGAGGGGATTGCTGCAGGATTGTCTAAAGGAGGAGAGGGAGCCACAGAGAATGAGCTTCCTATTTTTGGCCGCCGGATCAGCTTGCAGTGCTCGGGGAGCGGGGAACTAAATTTCTTTTTTGGAGGTTTTCAGAATGTCCCACCTGCCCTCCCTTCAGCACCACTAGATTTAGAAGGGGACAAGCCACTCCCAGAAACTGAGAGGGCCAATAAGAGGAGGGTGAGACCAAGAGGAGAGGATCTGAGAGAGTTCAACACAAGAACTGCCAATATAACAGGGACATAGATGCAACCAGCTGCAGGGGGACATCAACTTTTACTCAGACGTATATTGACATATGTCCTAAAAGGGTTAAAATAGTTACTGAGGTCATCCTCACACAGGGATACAGGGGATGGGGAAAGGGCTTGGCTCGAAAGTTACTACTGTGCTACTGTTCATGGATGGTACTTTTATTGATTTGTGATACTGCTTTTTCGGATACTGCTTTATGGTTGGTGCTTTGTAATACTATAAAGGGGCTTAGTCCTAAAGGTACTACTGCTACTGTTTTATAGGTGGTGCTGGTTCTCATGGTACCAAGACAGGCTGTTTGGTAACACTCATTGTATAGGTGCCCCAGGAGATTAACTACTGTAGGTAGAAATACAAGACAGGCAACATTGGCGAAGGAAGTAGGAGGGCTCAAATACTTTTGGTAAGGCTGTATTATCCTTGAGGGCGGAAGCAGGACTGGACATGGGAAGGATTGTGGGGTGCAATGGATGCAGGCCAGCAGTCTTGATGAACGTATTGTGGAGGTTGGGAGGATGCCCAATCTGTCACAAGCTAAGGAGCCAGGAGGAGATGGTAAGGAGGACTGAGGGAGAGCTGGAGAGCATGAGGATAGGAGGGAGGATTTTTAGGATTAGGGGACACCCAAGGAGGGGTGGAATAAGGGTAATGGAGGGGGTGTATGAGGAGGGAGGGGAGGAGGGAAAACAAGAGCAGGGCAGTCTGGGATGGAGGAATGGACCAGGGTCGGGTCTTCCCATAGAGGGAGGTTTAGGGTCAGGAAGGAACTGATCATGCAGACCAGAGGGAAGGAGGGGAGTAACAGGTTTGAAATACTGAGGACACTGGGGGAAGGGAGAAGATGGCAGAAGATGTGCAGGAGGTGGCAGGTGAGGGGAAAAAGAGAAGATAAATCAATGGAGAGGATGGCGAAGAATGGAAATGGGCAAAGAGATAGAGAAGACAATGGGGTGAAGAGGGCGGGGCAGGGGGTGGTAGGGGTGAAAAGAAGAGTGGAAAGCAAGTAAGATGGGAGGATAGGACCAGCAGGAGAGCCACTGAAACAAAGGACGGGGCCCCTGGAATGGGGGGAGCAAGGAGAGAGATAGAGTGAAAATGGAAAAGGAGGAAGGAAAGAGGCAGAAGGGGGAGTACTGGTAGTGGGGACTCCATACTGAAGGGGATCAGATGGGACAGTAAGAGGGAATGGCACAGTTGTGTGTGGGTGGAAACTATACCAGGGCTGAGGGCAGAAGGGGTGGAGCAAACAATCCTAAAGTGTAGAAGGAGAGGCAGAGGGAGACCGCACATTGTAATACATGTGGGAATGAATGACCTGGTGGGGGAAACAGTGGAAGTGGTGAAGGGAAGGTTCGAAGAGATGGCAAGGATATATGAGGAGGTAGGGGAGTCGGTAGCCCTCTCAGAGGTGCTCCCAGTACCACATGCAAGCACAGCGAAGAAGGTGAGGACTGGGGAATTCAACGAGTGGCTCTGGGAATGGTGTAAATCCAAGGGGTGAAGGGTGGATGGGGAAAACGTGGGACAACAATGACTTGTATGCTAGGGATAGGCTGCACTTGAGCAAGGAAGGGATGGGGTTCTGAAGCAGAAGTTGGAGGAGTATGTAGTGTCAAGATGGATTTCAACTAGCTGGGGGGGAGAGCAGACAGATGGTAGGAAAGGACCCTGGTGGAAATACCCAATCAATCCTACCCCCCAAGCTAGCACAGAAGGAAATGGGGAAACTGTAAAGGAAGGTCATAGATGGGAGGTTTTGCAGGATCATGAAGGGAAGGAGGCAGGATGGTGGGTGGTCTCATTGAATGCGAGAAGCATAGGCAGCAAAGCTGTGGAATTACAGGTGCTCATGGCAGTAGGGAAGGTGGACATTGTGGCCATCACAGAGACATGGGCCACCGAGTATAGGGATTGGGACCTGACAATCCCAGGATTCAAAATATACAGGAAAGATCGGGTGGAAGAAGAGAGGGGGGGAGCAATCTACGTAAGAGACAGGATCAAATGTACAAGGGAGGAAGAGGAAGAAAGAGAAACAGAGGCAAGCTGGATAAGGTTTTTGGACTCTAGGGGAAGGAATTTTAGGTTTGGGGTGGTATACAGACCGTCATCCCAAGGGCAGGAGAAGGATAGGGTGTTTGCAGAACAAATTAGGGGTGTGTGTAGGAAAGAGGACGTGGTCATAGTGGGGGACTTCAACTTACTGAGAGTGGACTGGAGCATTCCAGTCACCTCCAATGCCAGGGAGCAGGTGCTGCTGGACACGATCCAGGAGGGGTTCCTGATGCAGCTTGTGGTTGGACCCACTAGGATAGGGAACACGCTAGACCTTGTACTTTCGAATGGAGAGACAGTGAGGGAAATAAGGGTGGAGGACCCGTTGGCTGACAGTGATCACCAAATGGTGTGGTTTATCATCATGATGAGCAGAGAGTCAGAGCGAGCAGTAACAAAGGTGATAGATTTCAGGAGGGCAGACTTAGCAAGGATGCAGGAGCTACTGAAAGGGAGACTTTAGGGCATAGAGATGGAAATGGTAGCAGAACAGAAATGGAACATAATCAAAGAGGGAATCACAGAAGCAATGGAATTATGTACCAGGGTACAGAGTAAAAATAGCAGTGTGAAAAAAACATGCTGGTTATTTGGAGAGTTGGTAGAGGGAGTATGGAGAAAAAGAGCAATGCACATGAAGTTTAGAAGGACAGGGAGGGAGGAGGACAGGGAGGAGTATGCTAGGTGGTCCAAGGACATGATCAGGAGGGTGAGGAATGCAAAGGCCATGAGGGAACTTAGGTTAGTGCAGCGAATCAAGGGGGGGAGAAGGGATTTTTCAGATATGTTAGAGAAAAAGGAAGTGCAAGAACAGCATAGTGAGGATAAGAAAGGGAGAGGGATAGGTTGAAAAGGGGTGGTCAAAGTGGAAGCACTAAATGATTACTTTTGCTCAGTGTTCACGCAGGAGAAGAGGGGAACAATACCACCTTGGGCTGGTGGAGAGGGGAGATGGAAGGAGATGACAAACAGTAGGATTGAGGGCAGTAGGGTACTAGAAGGACTGAGGGCAATGAAGGTGGACAAGGCTCCAGGGCCAGATGGTATCCACCTTAGGGTGCTGCGGGAGATGACAGAGGCCCTTGCTGACCCTCTGGCAGACCTGTTCAGCACCTCCTGGGAACCAGTGGGAGGATACCTCATGGTTGGAGGCTGACACATGTGGTCCAGATCCACAAAAGAGGCCCATGGAATGAGCCAGGGAATTACAGGCCAGTCAGTCTCACATCCATTGTGGGCAAACTAATGGAGACAATACTAAAAAAGAAGCTGGTGGCATTTATGGAGGCCAATGGTCTTCAGGATGGGAGGCAACATGGGTTCATCTCACGGAGGTCCTGCCAAATTAACCTCATACAGTACTATGACTGGGTAACTACGGAGCTGGATAGGGGCTGAGCAGTGGATGTAATCGATCTGGACTTCAGCAAGACTTTCGATTTAGTACCACATGGGCAGCTGGTGGGGGAGATTAACGAGGTGAGAGTAGGACCTAAGATGGCAGGATGAATACCCAACTGGCTAGGTGGGAGGGTAGAATGGGTGGTGGTGGTGGGGGAATACTCTGAGCCTAGGTCAGTGATGAGTGGAGTGCCACAGGGCTCGGAGCTGGGTCCGGTGCTTTTTGGGCTATTCACCTTGGACATTACGGAGGAGATGGAGAGTAAGGTGAGCTTGTTCACTGATGACACCAAAATAGGTGCAGTAGTGGATGAAATAGATGGGTGGGAGCAGTTACAGTGGGACCTAACAAAGCTGGAGGAGTGGTCAGAGAACTGGCGGCTGGGGTTCAGTGCAAGAAAGTGTAAGGTTCTGCTCTTTGGGACAAAGAACCCAAGGAGAGAGTACTGGTTGGGGGGGTGAAGCTGGGAATCACCGAGGAGGAAAATGACCTAGGGGTTATGATAACAGGGAGCATGAACAACACAGCCCAATGCAGGAAAGTGGCAGAAAAGGTAAACAGGATGCTGGGGTGTATAGCGACGGGATTCACATCCATGCATAAAGAGGTGATCCTGCCCCTCTACAGGGCACTGGTCAGGCCACACTTGGAGTACTGTGTGCAGTTCTGGAGGCAGTACCTGAAGAGGGATATCAATCTCCTGGAGGGGGTGCAGCAGAGGACAACCAGAATGATACAGGGGATGGGAGGGTAAGGACTATGGGGATCAGGTGGGGGAGCTGAACATGTACACCCTGGAGAAGAGGCAGGATGGAGGACATAATTAAGAGTTTCAAGTACTTGAAGGGAATAAACAAGGGGTGAATGATGGGGTGTTTAAAGAAGAGAAGGGACAACAGAGGACACGGACTAAGGATTGAGGGGGGAAGATTCAGGAGGGAGATGAGGAGACATTACTTCATAGAGAAGGTGGTGATGAAGTGAAACACCCTGACGGAAGGGGTGATATCATGTAGAACTGTGGAGAGCCTCAAGAAGGCATGGGACAGAGAGGTAGGGGAGTAATGTTGGGTAAGGTGGGGGGCACCCAGAGGGGATTGGAGTGGGGGAAGGGCACCTGCAACATAGGGAGTTAGCTGCACAACCAAGCAGACATTGATAGGCCGGAAGGTCTGTTCTGCTGGCTCATTCATATGGTCATATGTTCATGTGTTCAAATTGGGATTTAATCATATCCACTGCTGGGGGTCTCTCAGTGGGACATATTCAAGAAAAAGGCAAAGCTGAGCATTAATTCGCACTGACCAGCCAATAGGAGTATCGAGAAGCCTCCAAGAAAGCCTCGACCAGGGCAGGAAGGGTAAAGCTTGAAAGGAGAAGCCTTGCTGAAGACAATAATTTCCCTCTCTTGAAAACAGACGCTTACACCACTGTGCATATTTTGTCTCAAAATTCTGGTTTGCCTCACTCCCAATATATCTTACTTCCTCCTTAGCTATCCCCCCCCTCCACCTGCCCACTCACTTAGATCTCATGACTACTAAACCCTGGCAGTCCCTTGACGTTCCACCATTATAGGCCAGTCTGCCTTCTTGTACCACTTCACAAAATTGTGGAACTCGCTTCCACAACAGATTTGCCACTCGTCCTCCCCCTCCTCCTCCCTAACTGCAGCACTTCATAATTACCTTGCTGTTAATTGTTCCTGTACCTAACTCCTTTTGAGTTTGCCCAGTCCCTATCTATTATCTGCATAACATTCACTGATGTAACATTGTGTCCTATTACTGCACCTACTGTAAAAGGGATGTATTGTGGTTTTTGTGAATTGTATTTCTATGAACTATTTCCTGCTTAGTAGATCAGACCTCTGTTGTGTATTTTGACAACTGTATGTTCCTACAAATTGGTTTCCTTATGTTCTTAGCTGCATGCATGGTTTCCACTACTGTTAAGTACCTTATTGGTTATCACTGTTGAAAGATGTTTCTGTTTGTATTTTGTTAACGTATCTCTCCCATCACCCCTTCCCCCAGGACGCACCATGAGAATAGCAACTTGTTGTTCAGTGTGCCCTTCCTAGTGAAACATTTCAATAAATAAATAAATGTCCTTCCATAGCATTATACCTTGAACTGTTTCTTCACCCAGGCCTGGGAGGCTCCAAACCAAAAACTTACAGGCCTGCAAGGCCAAATAGTGGCAATAAAAATTCAGAAGTTGGAATCCGCCGTGGCATTTCGCTAGGAATAACTTATTATAAGCTATCTATTTTTTTTAACATTCCACAAAAACTCAGATATGGTTCTTTGGAACTGTGAGAACCAGGTCTGGGATAAAGTTATGCATAACATACTTATGGGGTACAGAATCCTGGGCAAAACATTCATCCAGATAATTGAAATTTTCCTCATAAAGATATAGGAAGATGCCACCAGCGTAGAAGGTCCGCCTTAATTATATTTATTAATGTGTGCCAATTAAGGGTGTTCAATTTCTTAATCCCCTGAGCTATTTGGATACCTAAATATTTAAAACCTGCAGCAGACCAACAAGATTGCAAGTCTGAAGGCACATCCTTCTTATAAGTTGCAGAATATAGGGTTAAAATAACAATTTTTGACAAATTCAATTTGTAACTTGACAGGCGGCCAAATTCAGACAGGGTATGTATTGTAGCGGGTAGTAAGACTGAAGGGTTAGTTAGGTGGAGTAAAACGCCATCAACAAAGTTAATAATTTATAGGTGAGGGGACCAATAAGCATTCCAGTAATCAAGAGAAGTAACAAACAATGTCTCATGAGAGGTTACAAGTAGAGATTGAACAAAAAAGGGGACAGGGGACATCCTTGCTGCATACCCCTATGAAGGTCAAAAGGATCTGAAAGAACTCCGTTGCAAAACAATTCGAAATTTAACATCTTTATTGTTTTGTAATGTAATACATCAGTAAACAAAGTATGAAATACAGAAGAAAGACTATCCAATACAAACAACGGACAATGAATAGTCCATATAGAAGGGAAAATACATGACAGTGAAAGAATAACAAAAAACATCCTCCCCCCATAAACCCCACAGAGTGTGCTATAAAGCATTATACAGATTTTGTATGTATAGCTAGGAACTGAATACATTATGTTAACTTTGGGGAGGCTATCAATTAACAGATATCAATGCAGGTATAAGGCATATAATTTACCCCGTTTTTTATCGAAACCTTTCAGATTATTGCAAGAGCCAGCAATCAGATGCTCAGTCCTAAAGTAGGCTGAGAGGTCATTCAGCCATTCAGTATAGGTTATAGTTAACTGGTCCAGCAGTGTTTGAACACTAGTTTCTTGACTACCATTGAGATTAAGGCTATATGGTATTTATGCTCCTTAACCCGGATATTAGAGTAGATTCCTAGAATACAAACCTCCACAGTAAAAAGATCTTCTAGGCCAAGTAAGGGATCCAAGTCTCATTGGATTGAACGCCATAGAAGAGCAACTTTTTCACACAACCAAAGAATGTGAAGCAGATTCCCGTCAGCTTTGCCATATCTAGAACAGTTAGAAGTAGGTAGATGTCCAATTTTGGCTAGTTTTACTGGTGTATAATATAGGTTGTGTAGTATGTGGTATTGGGTAATTCTGTGTTTGTCCTGAGTGATGTATGTATATAAGTCTAGCCAGATTCTAGGCCAATCAATGTTTGTACTTGGCAACAGAGAAGACCAGATTTTAGAGCCAGGAATAACGTGGGTGGCCTATAGTTAGAAGAGAATTATATAAGAGGGGTAAACAATGTGGTTTAGAGGCTAGGTTGTGGAAGCTGTCTAAAATAGTTTGTATTTTGGATTCTTGTGGGGAGGTGCCAAATGTTTGCCCTATTAAATGTCTCAATTGAAAGATCTTGAAGGTGCAAGTAGTAGGAAGGTTATATTTGTTCCGTATTTTGAGGAGGTAGAGAAGGGAATTGCGGGAATACAGGTCCGCTACTTTTGCATTCGGCAATTGAGGCAGCCAGTTGTGAGTGAGGTGTATATTACATATCCTGATGTTAGGGTTGAAAATAAGAGGTTGTGTAAAGTCTTCATGTGGGGAGAGTTTCTTGGAAGAGCAGAATTTGTAGAAGACTCTAAGGGACGTCCCAATTACGGATTGACATATTGAGTCTGGTAGCCTGTTCGTAGGAATATAAAAGATGACTGGGGAGAGGAGATGATGTTGTAGGAGCATCTGTGATTCCAATTGTAGCCAGAGGGGAATATAATCACTCGAGAGGTTAGTATTTCATCTACCGATCTTGGAGAAATGGCTCGCCCAGTAGTAAAGGAGAAAATTAGGGAGGCAGAGACCGCCTGATGGTCTGGGGAGGCTCAATTTGAGGTATGATTTCTTGGGTTGTTTATGTGGCCATATGAAGTCAGAAATGAGAGAGTGGACCTTCTGAAAGAAAGACAGGGGGAGCCAGATGGTCAGCGTATTCAAAGGATAAAAAAGCAGAGGGAGAACATTTATTTTGATTATGTTAATAAGTCCTCAGAGAGTCAGTGGAAGAGCCTCCCATCTATGAAGATCTGACTGAAGAGTTGCCACTAAATCATCCAGGTTTAGTTTCCTGGTGAGAGATTGATCTGTGGTTAGGTGTATTCCCAGGTATTTAAGTGAATGAGGGGACCATTTAATATCAAGATCATTGAAATTCGCTTTATGAGTGAGATGACTGAGGAGAAATATTTAAGTTTTGTTAAGGTTAAGTTTATAGTTAGAGAGAGAGCTGTATTGGGATACTACTTCAAGTACGTGCTTGAGAGAAGAATCAGGGTTCTCTAAATGAAGGAGAATATCATCCACATAGGCAGAGAGGGTAAGAGTGTGGTTTAAGATTGAGGTTCCTTTTATTTGTGGGGACTGTTTAATGTGGCGCAGAAGAGGCTCCAGGTAGAGATTGAATAAGGAGGATGAGGGGGGCAGCCCTGTCTTGTACCAGAGTAAAGGGAAAACATCGAGGAAAAAACTCTGTTACAGTATATTTTTGCTGTGGGGGATGAATATACAGCTTGGATCCATTGAATGAATAAAGGGGGGAAGCGGAAGCCCATTTTGCCCAGAGTTAACCAGAGAAATACCCAGTCCAGTCTGTCAAAGGCTTTCTCGGCGTCCATCGAGATTAGGGCCACGGGGAATTGGGATAGACTGGCTGCCTGGAAAATATAGGTAATTTTCCTAAGGTGATCTGCTGAAGACCTACCTGGGACAAAATCTACTTGTTCCTGGCTGAGAAGTCCATCTTCTTCCAAGTTGGATAACAGGGTGTGCTTTGAAACAACTGAGAAGCTGCATGGGATATACAATATTGGACTAGATATCTGCAACAAATCTCTCTCTTGTTTACATCTGAGGGAAGTTTTCCTTACTTTACAGTCTTACATTGGTATTGCTTTGTGTTTAATTATTTTAGTTTTTAATTCAGGAAGGGGGTTTTCAAAACTCCTTATCTTGTGAGCATCTTCAGAAGGGTTGAAATAACTGCATATTTGATTTTCCTTTGTGGCTAACTGGACTGTCTACTAGTATTCTGTGACAGTCTGCATCAATATATTTTGCAATATTTACTGGTGGTGGCTGTGTACTTTAAAATAGCAAAGGCTGCAGTTTGTAACTGGATGCCAGACACAGCCTGAGGTGGGGGAAATTGTCTTCACAAGTCAGGGAGACCTGCATCACAGCCAATTGTTCTGGCTTGAACATTCCAGCATTGATCAATTACTATAAACTACTGGTGTGATCCTGTTTCAGATAGAAGTCCATCTTCTTCCAAGTTGGGTAACAGGGTGTGCTTTGAAACAACTGAGAAGCTGCATGGGATATACTATATTGGACTAGATATCTGCAACAAATCTCTCTCTTGCTTACATCTGAGGGAAGTTTTCCAGAGTTTAAAGCACAGCTGACTTATTTTGGGGCTGATTGCTTTCAGAGCACAAACCACCAGGCTGTTTTGGGGCTAGGAAGGTTTACCTGTGTCTGACTTGGATATCTGGATTTTTCTCTGTTTGATTAGCAGGCTATTTTCTCTGTCAAATTGTTGTGTAGAGCATCTTGCTGACAGCAAGGCACTCATCGCAGCGGTGGGTCAGAGCTTTTAGCTGATTGTTTCATGAGGGCACAGTTTTGGCCCAACCCCTGCCCACCCCTCACCCCACCCAACCCTGGAAACAGTTCCTTTATACCTGGGGTTCTGACATCATTTCCTCAAGAGTGCAAGGTGCATATCACTGTCATATCCTCTCTAGCACACTGCACTGACAATATAAGCATACACATTGTATAATATATATATATTTCTATATAACAAACCAATCACACACACACACACACACACAAAAAGTAAACATGTGGGGAGTAGTGCAATGTAATGGCTGTGGGGCAGCAGTCTTCCAGAAGTCTTTCTGGAGGCTGAGATGCTGCCCTATTTGCAGACAACTCTCTGCCCTGAGGGAGGAAGTTGCCTGTCTTCAGGCCACACTGGACAGTAGTAAGGGAACCTCCCCAGGCCACACTAGACAGTAGGGAGAGGAACCTCCCCATCCAGGAGCACCAGAGCCACCACCACTACCTCAGAGGTTGCGAAGAAAGCACAGCAGTTGGACCACAGTGGCTCAGGGAGGGTGAGGATGGTGGAACAGAGGCACACCCAGTCAGCTGTTCCACTCCACAATCCATACACCATTCTGGGGAGCATAGCTTCCTATGGATGCACCAGGAGGAGACTAAGGAGGCTGAGGACAACTGTCACGAGGGAGGCCCACAGGAAGGAGGCAGAGGACACCACAAGGAAAGGAAGCAGCTCCTGATGGGGGACTCCAGTTATTGGGATAGAACTGGGGGAGCAGGGAAAACTGAAGTAAGGTGCCTGCCTGGTGCCATGGCTTGAGGGACAGGAAGCAGTCCTCAGGATCACGAGAACAGCTGCACAGGAGTCTGAGCTGGACATCATTGTCCACCTAGGGACAAATGACTTGGCTCATCATGATATTAGAGCAGTGCAGGAGGACTTTGTAGAGTTGGGGAGGGGCCTAAGACAAGTAGCACACACAGTATCCTTCTCAGAGGTGCTGCCTGTCAATGGCATGGGTGAGGCGAGGGTACTTTGCACCATGCAGTTTAATGAATGGTTGAAAAAATGGTGTGGCGCACAGGGGTTTGGCTTCATTGGGGACTGGGGTTCTACCTGGAGGGACACCAGCCTATACTGGCAGGATGGTCTGCATCTGTCCAGGAAGGGAACAAGTGTTTTGAGCATTCGGTTTAAATGCTTCATTGGCAAGCTTTTAAACTAGTCAAGGGGGTAGGCACTGATAAGCAGCAGGAAAATCCCAGCCTCTCCCTACAAAACAGGGTACTAAATGAGAAAAAGACCGAGGTAGAAAGATCAGTGGGAGATGCTGCAACAGAAGGTAAAGACATCAAAAAATGGAGAGCAATGAGTACCAATGCCCGTAGTCTGGGTAACAAGCTTCCTGAACTAGTGGCCTTGATGGAGGAGGAACATCTGGATATCGTGGCAGTCACAGAAACATAGTACACACAAAACCATGACTGGGATGTAAACATACCAGAATACACTATCCACAGGAGGGACAGGGAGGGTAAAAGAGGAAGAGGAGGAGGAGTAGGTCTTTACATAAGGGAAGGAATCAAAGCAACAGAACACAAGGGTAAACAAGGAGGAGAAGAAGCACTGTGGGTAAATTTGGAGATAGGCAATGGCAACACAATCCGCACAGGGGTTGCATACAGACCCCCTTCTCGGGGGGAAGAAATGGACAAGGAAATGATAGAAAGTATACTTAGAATGGCAGAAAACGGGGAGATATTGCTGATGGGTGATCTGAATATGCCAGATATTAACTGGAGTGCAGTTGCAGCAGCCACTTTGAAGAGTGGGGTTATTCTAGATGCCCTACAGGGGCATGCCTTAGACAACTAGTATTGGAGCCCACTCGGGAGGAGCAATCTTAGACCTAGTTCTCTCAAATGGACATGGAGCGAGGATCACAGATGTAGAAGTGGGTAGCCATCTGGGAACTAGCGACCATCGAACAGTATGGTTCACTATAAACACAGCAATAGAGTCAAGCCATACCAAGGCAAAAGTACTCGACTTTAGGAGGGCTGACTTTGCCAAAATGGGTGAGTGCCTAAGGAATGCACTAGCAAATAGAAAAGAAGGAGGGGTGGAAGAACAATGGGGAATAATAAAAACTGCCATCACAGAGGTAACAAGCCTTTGTGTGAAGCAAATAAACTAAACAAAACGATGTAAGAAACCACTATGGTTCTCAAAGGAAGTGGCAGTGAAGGTTCAAGAGAAAAAGAAAGCATTCAGGAAGTACAAGGAATCACAGAAGGAGCAGGACAGAGAACTGTGTCAGTTAAAGCAAAGGAAGCTGGGAAGGCAGTCAGAACAGCAAAGGCACAAACCGAGGAAAAGATAGCCAACTCGGTTAGAAGGATAAAACCTTTTATAGGTACATCAGGGAGCGAAGGAAGACCAAGGGAGGGATAGTGAGGCTTAATAAAGGGGAGGAGGGTGGGCAGAGGGTGACTGTGAAAAGGCACAGATACTAAACAAATATTTTTGATCAGTATTTACAAATGAAGAGGGGGAGGTACCTAAAACAAACAGTAGAAACACTCTGGATACAGAAGTTGATACCAGCCCATTTACAGAAGAAAGGGCTATGAAAGAACTCTTAAAACTGAAGGTGGACAAAGCAATGGGGCCTGATGGGATTCATCCCAGAATTCTAAAAGAACTAAGGGTAGAACTAGTGACACCACTGACTGCCCTCTTTAACAAATCATGGGAGGATGGGGTGGTACCCGAGGACTGGAGAAGGGCAGATGTGATCTCCCTTCACAAAAGTGGGAGCAAGGCAGAAGCAGGAAACTACAGACCTGTTAGTTTAACCTCAGTGATAGGGAAAATGATGGAATCACTTTTGAAGGAAAGAATTGTAGAGTATCTAGAGGCCAGAGGGCTAGGACCCAAGGCAGCATGGATTCACAACAGGAAGGTCATGCCAGATGAATCTGATAGATTTCTTTGACTGGGTGACCAAAGTAGTAGATCAGGAGTGACTGTGGACATGGCCTACCTAGACTTTAGCAAGGCATTTGACACAGTCCCACACAAAGATTAATATACAAGTTAGCCAGCCTGGGAGTGGGTCCCCAGATGACAGCCTGGGTAAAGAATTGGCTGGAGAATAGGACAGAGGTAATAATAAATAGAGTCCACTCTGAAGAAAGGGGTTACTAGTGGGGTACCGCAGGGTTCAGTATTAGGACCGGTCCTCTTCAATGTCTTTAAAAGCAACATTGCAGAGGAACTGGAAGGAAAAGTATGTCTCTTTGCAGATGACACAAAGATCTGTCAACAGAGTTGATGCACAAGATGGGGTGGAAAGGATGAGAAGGGACTTGGCAAGGTTAGAGGAATGGTCAAATGTATGGCAGCTTAGATTCAATGCTAAGAAGTGCAAGGTAATGCACCTGGGAAACAAAAACCCAGGGGAAGAGTACATAGTGGTGGGTGAGATACTAACAACAACAAAAATGGAAAGGGACCTGAGGGTAGTCATATCAGATGACCTAAAGGTGGGCAAGCAATGCGAGAGGGCAGCAAGGAGGGCTGGGGGGATACTGGGATGCAAAGGGAGAGGCATAGCCAGTAGAAAACAGGAAGTTGTTATCCTTCTGTACAGACAGCTGGTGAGACCCCATCTGGAGTACTGCGTGCAGTTCTGGAGACCCAATCTCCGCAAAGACATAGACAAGATGGAAGCTGTCCAGAGGAGGACAACTAAAATGGTGCAGGGTCTGCACCAGAAGACATATGAAGACAGACTTAAGGCATTTAATATGTATAGCCTCGAGGAAAGGAGGGAGAGGGGGGACATGATAGAAACTTTCAAGTACCTCAGAGGAATCAACAAAGTCAAGAGGGTAGCATCTTTCAAAAAGAGGTGTGCAAGAACAAGGGGGCACAAGTTGAAGATGGGGGCAGCTCAGAGGTAATTTAAGGAAGTATTTTTTCACAGAGAGGGTTGTGGATGTGTGGAACGGCCTTCCGGAGG
The DNA here is from genome assembly GCA_016271365.2 of Neoceratodus forsteri. NCBI lineage: Eukaryota > Metazoa > Chordata > Ceratodontiformes > Ceratodontidae > Neoceratodus > Neoceratodus forsteri. Next base: position 1,187,832,156 of record CM057451.1, on the reverse strand, counting down.
AAGTTGTGGAGTCAAAAACAGTGGTGGAATTCAAGCATGCATGGGACAGTAATAAGTCAATTCTAGGGGGTGGGAGTAGGGAGAAGTAGACTGCTGGTTAACTAGGATCTGCAGCTTATCCAGTAGGTAGGGAAATGGGCAGACTGGGTGGGCCAAGCAGTCCTTATCTGCCATCAAATTCTATGTTTCTATGTTAGAAGCTGGGACCATACCATACGTATACGATTAGCAAGTAGTTTCGTCAAGATTTTAATATCACAATTTAAGAGGCAGATCGGTTGGTAGTTTCCAGGGAGCAGGTGAGGTTTATCAGGTTTCAAGAGAAGAATTATTGATACCTCTAATAAAGTGGAGTCTAAAGGTTTAGCTTCTAACATATACTGGTATAATTTAAGCAGCAGAGGTGCCAGTTCTTTGACAAAAGTTTTATAGAAGTTGGTGGGGAAACCATCAGGGCCTGGAGCTTTATCTAGAGTTAAATCCTGAATAACTGCCACTATCTCTTCCAGGGTAATAGGTTCCACCAAAGAGATCTGGGTTTGTTCCAACAGAGAGGGAAGAGCAAGAGAGTCTAGGTACTGTTCTATATTTTGAGAAGATGTCTCTGAGGGTTTTCCCCGTAGAGAGACCGATAGAAATTCTCAGAGGTAAAATCTATTTCTCTAGGAGCTGTTTTTATCGTACCATCTGGGGCCTGTATGGAGGGTATGAGTCTTGAGTTTTCTAGTTTACGTAGCCAGAGAGCTAGAAGTTTCCCGGCCTTTTCCCCTTGGTCTATATATGTAGAGTAAGTTTTTAAAATTGCATATTCTGCCTTTTCTCTTAAAAGGTCAGCATATTTATTCATAAGATCTAGAAGCTCTGATGCTGAAACAGGAGTACTTGAAGAAGATAGGGATAGCTCCGCCATTCTAATTTGAGCTAGTAGAGATAAGGCTTCTTTTTCTCTCAGTTTCTTTCTTCTAGATGCTATTTTAATAAGTTTGCCATGAATGTAGCATTTGAGTGTACACCAGAGAAGGTCCTCTCTTTGAATTGAACTGATATTTGTATCTGTGAAAGTTTGAATAGAAGACTGACTTCTAGAGGTAGTGTTTTTATTCTTTAATAATTGTGTTCAGCTTTCACGACCTACCTCTGGGACTAGTAGGGGAGGGAGTAAAGTCTATCCAGACCAGCGCATGATCTGATAATACTATTGGTTCAATGCTGGTTTGGCACAGACCGGGAAAGAGAGGAATACTAATAAGGATATAGTCCAATCTAGACCATGATTTATGGACATTAGAGTAAAAGGTGAATAGCTGATGGGATGGATTAAGTAAACACCATGGATCACAGAGTCCTAGCATGTCTATAAAATCATGTAGGGCTTTCTGGGATGCAGAGGGAGATTTTAAGGATTGGTGTGTCCTGTCTAGGTCTTGGGTGGGGGGAACATTCCAGTTGCCCCCTAATATCAAGAAAATGGGGAGGAGTGGAGCAATCTTACTGGCAAGCTCCATAAAAAGTGAGGATTCTTCACCCGGTGGGCCATATGTGGAGCCTAGTAACACTGTAGCCCCCATAAGGATGCCTTTAACAAGAACGTATCTGCCATTAGGATCTATTACTGTGGAGTCTGTTTGAAAGGAAATCGTGTTCTTAATTAGAATAACTACCCCTTTACTTGCTGAGGTCTTCCGCTGCAAATTGTAAAATTGAGTTTCCATAGCCAGGCCATGGTCGACAGTCCCGCGGCCTCGACACTCCCAGCCACTCGCAGCCTCCACTAGCGCCCAGAACCTCCTAGTCGGGTCAAGCCCTTGACCTCTCAGGCCCATGCGCCGACAGTCTGTCCCGCTTGTGGCTCGGCACTCCTAGCCACTCTGCCGCCCTCCACCTGGCTGCCCAAGGAACCTCCTAGTCGGGTCAAGCCCTTGACTCTCAGGCCCACACGCCAACAGTCTGGTCCGCCTGTGGCTTGGCACTCCCAGCTGCTCTGCCGCCCTCCACCTGGCCGCCCAAGGAACCTCCTAGTCAGGTAAGACTGCCTGTCTCACCGGAGCTGCTCTGAGCTGCCACCATTGGCCGTCACTCGCAGCAGTGAGCCCTGATTGGACCCCTGCCCTTTGTCTGCTTCTCTGATTGGACTGCTGTTTTTACTGGACTTGGGGCTGCTGCGCATATTGAAAGCTAGTGGCAATGGCCGAAACTTTTTGCCTGGACCCCCCTTCCCCAATTCCAGCCGTAATTAAATAGGCTGTTCCCATGCACCCTGCTCTGTCCCTCTTCCCTACACTTCTACTTTTGGATTTGTGCTTGCCCTCCCTTCTGGCTTCCTGTTGCTCTCTCCCACCCCTTCCTCTCCTATACTCTCTACCCTGTGCTGCCTCTTCAGTGTTATTAACATTACTGCTGTGCCCCTCCATCACTGTAAACCTTTGTGCTGTCCACCCCACCCCACCCTCTGCCCCTTCTCTCACAGCCTCTCCTCCCTTGCCTTGTTCCCTGTGCCCCTTCATGCTTTCACCTTGCTTTACTCGCTGCCCCTTCTCTCACTGCTTCCCTTTTGCCTAGTTTTCCCTTTGCCCTCTCTCCTCCGACTCCTCCCAATCGTTTAATAATGTATCCCACCCACTCTCTGTACCCTCTCCTCCTCCTCTTAGTTCTCCTCTTCCCTCTTCTCCGTCCTCCTAGTGCCTATTCTCCCACTGCCCCGAACAGCTCCCAACCCATGCATACATACCGCCCCCTAGGTACCCTTCCACTTGATCTCCTGTACCCGCCATGGGGTCTACCTATCACTAATAAGTGGCCTTTTCTCTCAAATGGCCATTGGGTACTCCCCCCCTGTCCATCACTACTGCTGGCACGCTGTACCCTCGCCTTCACCTTATAGCATGTTCTGGTGAATAATGCTGTCGTTTGGCACATAAGAATAGGCATCTGACGTGGGTATTACGCACCTGTACTCTGAAGATTATACTTCTTCTCCTACTATTGTCTGGCAACATTCATCCAAATCCTGGCCCAGCCCACACTAAAGGAATAATTCAAAACAAACACACAGGATCCCTCTCAGTCATCTCACTTAACATATGCTGTCTACTTCATAAAATTGATGCCCTTCAGACTTTTGCCTGCCAGCACTGTCCGGACATTCTTGCAGTTGTAGAAACCTGGTTCTCACCATCGGTCCCTGACCATGCTATCACCCTCCCTGGGTACAATGTTTATCAGCTTGACCGAATGACAAAAAGAGGTGGTGGTTGAGCCCTGTACCTTAAGGACACTATCTTAGGTCATTGCATCAGCTATACCCCCCAAACCCCTACAGCACAGATTCTTCCTATCAGGATCCTCCTTGGTGCGCAAAACAAAGCAATCACAGTTGTCACAATCTACATTCCTCCAAAACAGCAAGGTAGTGGGCTCAACGCAGTTCTGGACTATACCAAATTGCTCTCACCAGATACTGAAACTATCCTACTCGGAGACTTTAATATTAACTGGCCTACAGCTGAGGCCAGGGCTTATAGGGACTCCATAGCGCCGGCAAACCTTACACAGATGATTAGCTACCCAACTAGGAAAAATTATAAAACTGGTACCAGCACCCTTCTGGACTGGATCCTAACCAGCCACCCCACCAGGATCACAAATGCCACTGTCCTCCCTGACACACTCAGTGACCACTCCCCTGTTAGCTGCCTCTAGTCCAACAAATTCATCAACCCCCCCAAAACTATTATCAGCCGAGTTCTACCTAGAGGCCAGTTACCTCATCTCAAAACCTTCCTTCTTCAGCAGGATTGGTCTCACAGTCTTTACAGCAACTAATGTGAACACAGCACTGGACCATTTCATCAGAATCTTTAATCAAGCCTGCAACAAATTTGCTCCCCAAAAGAAACGAAAAGTAAAAGCCCTCTGCAACCCCTGGCTCTCTGGAGACCTACTAATGTGACTAAAAGCCCGGGACCACCTTTGGGAGATTGCCAGAAACTCTGGGAGACAAATTGATATTGCTAACTATAAACGTGCAAGGAATGACTGCGCCAAATCAATCAGGGAATCGAAATCCACCTACTTCAACAACGCTCTTACAAACTATTGGGGAAATGGAAAGGACTTCTGGAATAACATAAAAGAAGTCCATGAAGCAGTCTAAATCACCCCCCTCAGTGCTCTTCATAAATGGTGTTACTACACTTGATCAGAAACTCATTGCCGATACATTCAATGACGCAGTCACGGACCTCAGTGCAGTACTTCCTCCCGATTTTTTCAAGGAGGAAAACCCTTCTACTGGCACAGTCCCCACACCTTGTATCTCACCTGTATTGTTAACCAATGTCTTACCTCACAATTATGTTTGTCCACCCTCCCTGCGACGAGGTACCTTTGTAAATGAGTCCCAGACTCAAAGGTTTGTAAATACAATTTTTATGAAAATAAAAATAAATAAAATACCCACCCTTCCTTCTACTTTAAAGTGGTAAAGTTGCATCAAGTCTGGAGCTATGTAACCAAAGCCATTAGAAACTCCAGAGCCAGCAATGACTCCCTCAACCTCAAACTTCTATCACTCACCCTAGAAGAAGTTCTACGGCCACCGACCAGGATCTTAAATCTCTCTCTTAACCTTAGCCAGTTCCCAGACATATGGAAATCTGCCACTGTAACCCCTATACATAAAAGTGGTGACAAAACTGCACATGAGAACTTCCATCCAATCTCCATCCTACCTCCCCTCGCCAAGGCCCTAGAATGGATAGTGGCAGATCAGCTTACTGACTTCCTAGACAAGCACAGCATCATGTGCAAGCAACAGCATGGTTTTAGAAAAGGCCATAGCACCTTCTCAGCTCTACTTGAGTTCACAGGCTCAATCCATCACTTTCATTGACTTGACCAAAGCCTTTGATGCCGTCAACCATCATCTTCTACTTGCCCAGCTTCGGCTAGTGGGGCTCTCATCCAATTCTGTGAACTGGGTAAAAAGCTACTTAAAGAACCGATCCCAAAGAGTGGAAATTGCTGGCATGCTGTCAGATTCAAGACCTGTCCAGTGCGGTGTCCATCAGGGCTCAATTCTGAGCCCCCTCCTTTTCAGCCTTTTTTTGAACTCGCTGCTAGACTCCTGCCCTGACAAGCTCTTACTCTACGCAGATGATGCTGTCATCCTGGCCTCCCACCATGATCCTATTCATCTACAAGAAAAACTCCAGCGGGCTTTCTCAGCAGTCAAAAGCTGGCTCTCAAACCACAAACTGATCCTAAACCAGAAAAAAACAAAGACCATGATTTTCATCAGCTCCCACAACAAAAACAAACAGTATCAATTCTCCATCAAAACCAAGAAAGGAATCACCCTTGAACAAATCCATACCTTTAAGTACCTTGGCCTCACTCTTGACTCGAATCTTACCTATGTTCCCCATATCAATAATGTTGCAAAAGTAGCAAACACCAGGCTGGGCCTACTGCTCCACCATAGAAAACACTTAACCCCAGAAGCATTGTCTGTTGCCATAAAGAGTTCTATTGTTAGCATCATTGACTACGGTCTCATCATAAGAAATTCAGGAGACAGCCACTGACTCTTGAAGTTTAGCAGGGTATAACATTTTGAACGGGATACTTGCTGCTATGAGTTTAGTAACTGTGGGGTGAAAGGCAGAGTGCTTTTGGTGTGTCTCAAAAGGTAGATCTTTGGTGAATCACAGCTTGGAGCCCTCCCTCGTAATTGACTGAAGTTCTTTGACTTTATTTAGCACATGTTGTCCTTCTACATAGCTCAAAATTTTAAGATTAGAGGTCTTGGTGGGGAACTGTGTGGGGGTCGAGGTCTAAGTGATCTGTGGGCTCATTCAATTTGGTAGTTACCTCCAAGAAGAGATGGCCCCATGATTTTTGTACAAAAAGAATGACATTGGGGTTTTCCTCTGTTTTAGGAAGACCCATTATTAAGAATTTGTTCCTCTGGCTCCTACCATCAAGGTCTTCAGTTTTTAGTTGCAGCTTAGTAATTTGCTGTTGGAGCTGGATTATCTCTAGATCTACTCTGTCTCTCCATTTTTCCATGGAGGTGGTTCTAGTTTTGTTGTCAGTAACCCTTCTAGCTAGATCTGACATGTCACTTCTAATTGATTTAATTTCAGTGGATATGTCAAGCAAAGTCTCTCTAAAAGGCAGTAGCTCTTGTATAAATCGGTCCTCTGTGAGTGGAACTGAAGGGCCTGTTGCTGGATTTTTTTGAGTTGGAAGCTTCCCCTTGAGGTCTGGCTTTTTTAGGCAGCTTTTCAGGTGAGGGAGGAGGAGTATGTCTGAGCTGGGTCAGCTTCATATCTGCATCCATCATGGAAGAAAAACTCCCAATAGCGATGTAAAAGTTGTTGATATTGAATGTTGAAGATGTCCTCTCCTCTTTGTTGTAGTTATTAGGCAGTTTCCAGTTGAAATTAAGTAGTAAAAGATGAAGATGTGATGTTAAGGATAGGAGCCCTGTATCTCTGCTGCCACTAGGCTGCCTGCATCACGTGACCCCACCGCAAAACAATATGGGCAATAGCGGCTTTATAGAATAAACAAACCCATTTTGTAAGGCTATCGGGGAAACCAAATGCGGACAACGTTTTGAATAGAAAGCACCAGGTAATCCTATCAAAAGCTTTTTTGGCATCCAGAGAGACCAACACTGCAGGGGTGTCGGACTCCCTGGAAGACAAAAGCAAATGAAGTACCTTCTTCCTATGATCTGAAACCAGATGCCCCTGCATAAATCCTGTTTGCTCCTTGTCAATAAGTGGCCACCAAACCTGGGCCAGTCTAGCAACTAAGATGTGGGACAAGATTTTGGCATCCACATTCAGCAAGGAGATGGGATGGTAATTGTCGACCTCCTCAGGAATTTTGTCTGGTTTAAGGAGCAAGGTGATGAAGTATTCGGAAAAGTCTGTAGAGAAGGCATCATGTTGGTAACAGAAGTTATAGAAATCAGTTAAATGAGGAGTCAGTTCAGCCCTAAGTGCGGAGTAAAAGTTGGGAGAAAACCCATCAGGACCCAGGGCTTTATCCAAAGCGAGGGAGGAAATCGTACTGTCCACGTATGCATTTGTGATTGGGGCTGAAAAAAGGGGGATCGACTCCGGAGGCAAATGAGGAAGATTAGTAGCAGTTAAATAGTCCTGTATCTGCACTAATGAGTCTTGAGTAGTGTCCTCTTCCTCATACAGGCTAGCATAGAATGTTTTAAATTCATTAACAATTTCTCTTGGAGCAGTTAATACACGTCTATCTACCCTAAGCAAATACCCTTGATCAGTCGAGACATTTCAATTTGTTTCAGCCTCATGGCCAATGACTTGCTGCTCTTTTCCCCCCAATGTCTCATAATTCAACCGAGAATGGAAAAGAGCATGCTTGGCCTGCTGTCTGTTTAGTTCCGAAGAGGCACCATGGGCCTGATTTAGACGGGTCCACTCTTCATCAGAAGAAGCTGCAGAGATAGTTTTCTCTAATGTATGAATCGTATGTAATAAGTCTTGGGCTTTCTTTTCTCTTTGTTTGATATGAGTGGAGGCCAATCTAATGAGCTCCCCTTGGATCACACATTTATAGTCACTCCATCAAGTCACCAAGGAATCTACTGAGTTGAGTGTAAAAAAGTCAGTGGTAATTTTTTTAAGTCTAGAACAACACTATTCATCTTTTAGAATGTGATTGTTAATTCGCCACCATCTATCCCTATCAGTAATGGAAGTCAGTCCGACAGACAAGGTAGCAGGGGCATGGTCAGAAATTAACTGACTATGAATCTTGCCGTGTATGACAGTCTGGACAAAAATAGGGCTAACAAGGGCTTAGTCAGTATGGGAGTGGGCGTTGTGAACTGGGGAAGAAAAAGTGTAGTCCCTCTTCAAGGGATGAAGGACACGTCAAACATCCACTAACCCACAGTTCTCCATCAGCTCCCTCAAAGCCCTTTGTGCTGGAGTAAATCCTCTTCTAATGGAATCTGACCTCTCCAGAGAGGTTCCAATCTCCTGGCCTATCCAGAGATTCATCCATCGCAAGGTTCCAATCTCCTATCAGTATTTTAGGAGTGAGTTATAGGAAGAAGTAAGGTGCATAAGGAATACAAAGAAGGAGGGAGGTCCACATTCGGACCATAGATGTTGCCCAATAGGACTTCTGAAGAACCTACTATTACATGGAGCTAATTGTAGCAGCCATCTGGATCATGATGTTCTTTCAGAACCTGCATTGGGAGATATTCACGGACCAAAATTAAAACCCTAGCCCTGCAGGAACTGTTTTGCACCATCACCGTACCTGGATTTCAGCAAAGCCTTTGATTCTGTGCCACATGGAAGGTTGATTAGCAAACTAGGTTACCTGGGGGCAATGTGACAGGGAGCTCCTGCCACTCTTGAGGACCAACCTTTTCTTAAATCTGTTGCAACAGTTTTTCTGTTTCTTAGCCTAATCTATACTTTACAAATTCTAGTCCATAAGGTTGGCCACCTATGGGCACTCACTCCCCTTTTTTGACTATGCTATAGTGTCCTCTTTAATTTTCCTTTTCCCCCTCAGGTCCTCATACGGGGAAGTTATTGTGGTGACCTCCAAGTGTATGTAAGACAGGTTGTGTTTATCGTTATTGGATTTAGTATGTAATAGCACTATGTCATAAAATATCTTGATGTATATACCGAGGGTGGGATATTCAAAGCAGTTGCGCATAGCACAACTGAGATGCACCTGTGCAATAGTGGAAATGTGCCAAAGAATGATATTCAGCGGGAGACAATGCGCGGTGCAAATCGCAGTGTGCCAATGCACAACCCTAATGAATGCATGCGCAAGTGCAGGGGGCGTAGTCATGAATATGCAGCGCAGTGCGATATTCAACAACAAAGCCGACGGCGCAGCCGGGCGCAACAGGGACATGCACAGAGCAAAGTTGAGCCCATAAAAAGACGGAGCAAGCAAGGGATGGTGGCTTGCACCCTGGGGAGCAGGGGTGAGAGACAGAGAGAGAGAGAGAGAGAGAGAGAGACAGTGGCCAGGCAGGACAGCAGCAGGGGTGCAAGACAGGCAGTGGGACAGAGAGTGTGACCCTGAATGTGCCTGTGTGTGTGAGCAGCCCAGTGTGTGTGTGCGTGTGTGTGTGAGATACCAGTGGGGGCAGCGATGGCAGTGTGAGCCTGTGAGCCAGGACAGAGGAGTGGCCGTGGGAGAACCCGGATGGGTGGGAGGCGGGGTCCACCGCCAGCAGGGTCCCAAACACAGGTGTGTGCCCAGTGCAGGGGCACAAGCAGCAGCACACAGCCTGGGTTGCCCGGGGAGACAGCCGCACGGGGGGGCAGGACAGGCCAGGTCATGGCCAGTGGAATCTTCCAGATGGAGGCAGTAATGAGGGATGTGAGGAGGCAGAGTGACGCAGCCGTGGAAGGGCCTGGTGGCGGTATGCCCGGAACAGGTGGTACCTTGCCCGCACCACCTTTGAACAGTACAGTGACACTGAGATTGTGGGCCGGTACCGCCTGAACCGGGAAATTCTGAGGCAGCTCTGTGAGCTCTGTAGTGATGAGATGCAGGCGCCCACAAGACGGAGCCACACCCTGTCGGTGGAGACCAAGTTCATGGCCGTCATATGCCTGCTCACCACGGGTACCTTCCAGAGACCAACAGGGGACACCACAGGCATAACCCAGTCGGCTGTGTCACAGCTCCTCACACAATTCCTCAATGCACTGCTGCCACATGCTGCAGAATACATCCATTTCTCCAGCACACAGGCAGTGCGTACAGCGAACATGCAGGAGTTCCACAGGGTGGCACGTATGCCTGGCATGCTAGGGGCCATCGACTGCACCCACGTAGGCATCTGCACACCACCGGGGCCGGAGGGGGTGGCCTACATCAACAGGCAGGGCTGCCCCAGTGTCAACTGCCAGGTGGTGTGTGATGCCAAGGGGCGCATAATCAATGTCTGTGCCACACACCCTGGTGGAGCACATGATGCCTTCATCTGGCATCAGTCAGCACTGTGCCACAGGTTCGAGAGTGGGGACAACCCTACCAGCCACCTATCAGGTGAGTATGTAGCTGGAATGGGCAGCCTGGCACAACAGGGCAGGGTGTGGGGGGATGCTAGGCTGGGGGCGTCAGAGGGTCTGGCTGGGTAGGCGGGGGGGCAGCCACACAGACCACCATGCTAACCCCACATGTCTCCACACAGGTGACAGCGGATACCCACTAAGGCCCTGGCTGCTCACCCCATACCGGCGCCCATCAACCCCAGTGCAGGAGCAATACAATGAGGCACATGCCAGCACACGGAACATCACTGTGCATGTGTTTGGGCTGCTGAAGGCACAGTTTTGTTGCCTGCACAGGTCTGGCGGTGCCCTACAGTACAGCCCCTCGAAGGCCTGCGGCCTATTCCTGGCCTGCTGTGTGCTCCACAACATGGCCACTGACCGTGGGATAGCTGTCGAGGTCGAAGAGGGAAACAGCAGTGGGGACGACGTGGATGCCGGGCCAGGCGGTGGTGGGCAGCCCCCCCCGGGGCAACGGGAACCCCGGCTGAACAGGATGGCCCAGCAGCACCGGCACATGATTGCGGAGGAGCACTATGGTGCACGCAAGTAGGTGAACATGACCACACACAAGTCCCAGGGACCATGGCACAGTATACAGGCATAAATGGCTGTGCCCCATAACAGACATGGTCGGAGAGCAGTGTGGACAGGCATGGGACAGGACTCCATGGAAGCACCCTGTACGGCACTGTAGACCCTACACACACACACACATACACACACCCACACAGGCAACCGCACGCTCACACCCAGATGCCGCCAACGGGCATATGTCAGACGCTGAACACCAGTGCACAGTGGCGGCCGGTGTTGTGTTGGCATCATCATCATGCACATGCCACAGTGGCCAGCGGCTGGGTGGGTGTGCACAAGGTGGGCATGTTGAGTGGACCATGGATGGCATGACCCTGGTATGCACACACCACACCAATGTGCACACAGGGCTGCGTCAGACAGCGGACAGGGAGGGTGGCAGATCATGACCACCGTGCAGTCGCACAGCCACCGTGGACACATGGACGGCCCCACCGAGACCGCCCAGCAGACGCAGGTGGTGCGACGGCCACAGGGGGTGTCACTGACGGTCCCCCAGGTGTGTTACTGTGGGAACGTGACCAGTCCCTCGCAGGTGTCTGCAGACCCCCGAACCGGCCCACTCCAGGTGTGCCTGGAATGCCCACAGCAGATCCCGGTGTCGACAATGAAGGGGTCCCACGACGCCGGGACTGAGGGGTGGAGAATGCACTCCATGGTGACTGTGGCGGACAGCCACGCACAAGGGTGGCCATTGGTGCTAAGCCTGCCATGACCGCAGCGGTAAGCCGATCCAGGGCTGCAGTTGTGTCCTCCCGCATGCGTATGGCCTTAGCCAGGAGCTGCTCATAGTCCCAGTCACACCTCCCTGTGGACTGGCACAGCTCTGTGTGGAGTGCATGCATCCCCGCCACAGCCAGCATCCGTTGCTCCACGGATGCCTGGAGCAGACGGGTGTGCTTGGTCAGTGGGTCGGTGCCCTGGGGAGCATGGGTGTTGCGCCGACCTGTGGGAATTGCATGACCCTGCAGTATGGCCCCCTGTGCAGGTGAGGGCTGCACAGCGGGGACCCCTTGGGGCTGAACAGTCTGCCATACAATGGTAGCAGCCACTGCACCCGGCCCACCCTCGGCCTCATCCTGCTTCCACTGCTGCCCCTCCAGCCGCTGTGTGCATAACGGCGCAGGGACAGCTGCACTGCCACCCAATTCAGACTGCGTTGCACCATTGTCGCCCACAGCCTCGCCTGGCGTTGCAGCCGGTGGGTGGACAACTGCCACCAGGGCACCATCTGCGCTGCCATGTTGGGTGCATGGTATGGGTGCCTCCCCCGACTGGCAACACCACTGTCCAGGAGAACAGTCATGTCATCATCGGTCCCGGACCCCGGCCCGATCTGTGTCTCAGCATACTGGATGCCATGACTGTCGTCCTGCTGAAACACTGCCAGGGCCTCATCCGCAACCACGCCACAGGCATCCGGTCAGACAGTGGGGATGGGCTGGCTGTGGTCCAGACCCCAGACACCATTGGAGGTGGATGGACGGTCCTCCAGGTCCAGGACCGCCCCCATGATGGTCACCCCCACCCCTGCTGCTGCATGCAGGTGCTCCAGATCTGTAAAGGAACACAGACACGTTAGTGCTGCTGCCACACACCCCTGCCCCCCCTTCCCCAGGTGCAGCTATTCCTACCATGCAGTGATGGGTTCCCCCCATCTGAAATCCACCGCCGGGCACACCCTCGACGGCACTGCGCTGCATGGATGCTGCCACCAGCTCCTCCTGCAGTGTCAGCTGTGGCACATCAGGCTGTCCACCACCCGTGGTGGCACGTGCGGCCCGGGTGGCAGCCACTTTATCCTTTATCCTCCTCCGGTCCATGACCACCTTCTTTTTGCACTCCTGTGCTGACCTCTGATGGCTGTCCTGCTGGTTCACAGGCCCAGCCACCCCCTCCCATGCAGCCGCCCTGGCCTGTGGGGTGCCTGTTGAGCCACTCAGGAGGGGCTCCTCATCCAGGTATGCATCGAAGAGGGCATCGCTTTCTGCCCTTGTGAAGTTGGGCCTGCGCTTGCGTGCAGACACCTGCTCCTCAACCTCCTTGTGTTCCGACATGCTTATTCCTGTGGGTATGGTCATGTGGTTAGTGATGGCTGTGACACACAACGCCCCCCCAATCCACTGTCCCGACATGCCCACTGCCTGGTGTCTTACCTCTGAGGGATGCAATACCGGTCTGGCGCCTGTGCAGTTCCATGGCGCCTTTATAGCACATCACATGCAAATTAGGGGATGCGCAACTGTAATAAGATGCAAATGCTTCCAATGCAATGCGGATTTGCTGATCAGCCCATCTGCATATTCCGGCTGAATATCGCGTAGTTGCGCATGGCGCATTGGAGTTGTGCATGCACAAGCCATGGCGCAACTATATGATGTGTGCAGTAGGACTGACAGTGCACATGCATGCACTGATGCCACGTACGTCAATGGCGCATCTTACGCACAGTGCGCCACACGTGGTACAGCGCTCTGCCGCTATTGGGCATGTGGCACTGATGCGCTGTATGCCCTATGGTGCCTGTTCGCCATCGGCACATGGACCGCTGGGCAAACAAGAGCCTATTGCGCACCATGCATGGAGTGCCCTATCTCGCTATCGCGTACAGTGTGCATGCCAACCTTTTACCCCATGAATGTCCTTTAACCCTCCGGATGCCTGCGACACATGCCCGTGCTACACCAGCTGTATCGTGCAGCACCGGGGCATGCGCAATTGGGGATGGCAGTGCATTGTCAAGGCAGTCGCACACCCACAGCACATGTGGCTCATGCGCTACCGGTTGCCATTTTGGATTACCAGTTCAGAATCGAGCATGCTGCTCTGGAGCACTGTGAGGGCACCAAATTGGAGCCAGGTTGAGCTGGTGAACCTGGTAGCACTGGTGGAGCCACATGTGGGTTCACTGTATGGGCAGGTGCCCCTGGACCGGCCCAACACCGAGGTGTGGCAGGAGGTGGCTGAGGGGTTGGAGGAGGCCACTGGGGCCCAGCAAACAGGGAGCAGTGCTGCCACCAATATGGTGACCTGCAGCAAAGGAATCCTGACAGGCAGACATCACTGCTGGCACGCATCCGGAAGGGCGCCGTGCCATATCCAGGTGAGTGCACTATTTCCACGTCTGTGCCATGCTGGTGTTCTGTGGGGGGCCAGCAGGGTGACACACCATGCTACGGGGGAGGGAGGCTGTGGCTGTGTGCTCTGCTGGTCATGGCAGTGCACCGTGGGTGTGCTGTGCCACCGCACCACCACTGTGCAGGGCCAGGGAGTATACTGTGCTGGAGGAGACTGGGGGCACATGGGTTGTTGCCAGGTGCTGATGTTTCCCTCTCACTGTCTCCCTACTAGGTCCTGAGGATAGGCGAAGAGCCAGGATGGCAGGTGCCACTGGTGGACATGGGCAGGCCAACGCTGGTGTACAGGCACAGGATGCTGAATGTGTGGGAGGTGCCGCCAGTCAGGCACCATTTGTGCTGCAGCATACAGGTAGGCACTCTGTCAGGGTTTGTTGTTGTGCAGGGTTGGGGTGGGCCACAGCCCCCTGTGCACATGGCCATTACAGCTGTGGGACGCCGGCGGGGTCCATTGCACCATGCCATGGCTTTCGCACATGTGTGTGACTGCTGCAGGTGGGCTGTGGGAGCACCCGGGTTCCAGCCATGCCACTACCTAGCCCTGTTGCCTGGCCGCCATGGTTGTGGTGTGCCGCACATGGGTGGTGTCAGTGTGCAGTGCTGTGCATGGCTGTGGATGGTCTGGTTGGCTGCTCATGTGGGCATGCACGCTGCGGCTGGCTGTGTGCTTTCTCAAGAGCACATGCCACCGCTGCGCACGGTGGGTGGGCTGCGGTCATATGGACATGCACTCATACCATGTCCCCTCCTTTGTCCTAGGTGTCCGACAGGTGGATGTGAACACCAGACTCCTTGAAAGGATACAATGGGTCACCATGGCCATGCTACAAGTGGTGCGTATCATTTGACAGGCCCTGTGCAGACCACGGAAGAGATGGCGCACCAGGTGCCAGTAAGGCATGGACGCACATGGGACCCGTTGGCCTGCACCACCTTCCCTTCCCCTGATCCCCCTCCCTTTCCCTCCCTTGTACCCTAACCCAGCCATGTCCCTTGTTCCCCTGCCTCCCTTCTCTGGCCTACCATCTTGTTTGTGGCCTCCCCATCCCCTGCTCCCTGTTTCTGTATATCGGTATATAGTTGTTGATGGTTTATTTTAATACACATTTCTATTGTTAGCCATCCATGTCTGTGTCTGCTTTGCAGCTGGCATGTAGAACCATGCGGCAGTGGTGTGAATGGTGGCCGAGTGGTACATCTGGGGTTGACTGGGGTATGTGCCTGGTGGTCTGTGCCCAGTGGCCAGTGTGTGTGCCCTGGGGCGTATATGTGCACCCTGCTCATGTTGTGTGGCTTGTGTGTTGTGTGCTGTTGGCATGTGTGTTGTCAGCTATGGTTCAGGTGGCGTGTCCCATGTCTTCTTGTGGGTGTTGCCCGTGGCTGTTTACCAGTGGACACTGGTGCCACACCACCTCCATGCACCACTGTGGTGTGCATGGTCGGGGCCTGTGGCCATGCGTCTGCCATGCCTCCCCCCTAGCATCCTCTGCACCCTAGTGGTGGTCTGTCCTGCTCTTGTGGCATGCTCCCTGCTGTGTCTGTTGCCCTGTGTCTGTTGTCCTGTGTCCTGGCCCATGCTCCTCTGACCCTTGCATAGCCCAGATTGTGCTATGGCACTTACTGACTTGCTCCCTGGTGCAGCCCTGGTTGACCTATGGCGCATCCCTGCGATATTCAGCTGTGTTGCGCTGTCACTTGCCGTCATGCACGACCTTTGACTATCACGTTTGGTGCACACTGGCACAGTGTACTTGTGCTGCGCAGCTGTTGCGCCTGCCTCTGGCACTTTCTGAATATCCCACCCCTTATGTTTATGAAACCTGTAAATGTTGAAAATACCATGGCACTAGGTGTTTTTGATAATGGTAAAAAGTACTAGGTGACTATTATAAAAATGAAGTTAGTTGTGCTATTTAAAATGCATGTAAATTGCTGTAAACTGAACACGTCTGAAATTTCATGATGATTTGCATATATCCCATGATGCTTTGCATTATAGAAGTATGTATGATGCTGTGTTTCTTTGAAGCTTGGCTTATTGTCAATGCCCTTTGGGGTAACCCATGTTTCAGTGCTTCTGCATTGAAGTTCTTTGCCCCTAGCTTTTTCTTTTTTATTTGAGCCCCCACCACCCAAGCAAACAAGGCCCACATAGGGGTGGGGGCTGAATCTCAACTTGCTAAGTTAGATCAGAGATCAGTGTCAGTAGGTGCTGGCTAAGTGCAGAGAAAGGACATACATAGTCTGTTGCTGCATACTGATGTACTGAAGAAGGGATATACCATTGCTTAAGGTTATCTCCTGTATTTTGAATAAACATCACACAGAGATTGTGTGTTGAACTTGAAGTTCGGTGTCTGATCCCTCTGTTATCCCACAACCCCTTCACAGGCAGGGGAGTAGCTGGTGGAATGGTTCAGGAACTGGCTGTGGAATAGGCAGCAGAGGGTAGTGGTGGGGGAGCTCTCAACTCCAAGAGCGGTAACCAGCAGGGTACCACAGAGTTCAGTGCTGGGTCCAGTGTTGTTTAGCATCTTTATTGCTGACATCTCAGATGGGGTTAGGAATAAGATCATCCTTTTTGCTGATGACACAAAGATTGGTGCAGTGGTGGACAACACAAAGGGGTGGCTAGGACCACAGGAAGATCTGGCTAAACTTGAGAGCTGGTTGGACACATGGCAGCTGGGATTCAACACAAAGAAATGCAAAGCCATGCACTTGTGAGTGGGAAAACCAAGAAATTGCAGCAGGTTGAAGGGATACAGTTATCTACTATGGAGGAGGAGAAGGATCCCGAGGTGCTCATCACAGGTCAATTGAACCATTCAACACAGTGCAGAAAGACAGCAGCTAAAGCTAATAAGATGCTGGGGTGTATTGCCATGGGTGTCACCTCCACAAAGAGGGACGTCATCCTGCCATTGCACAGATCACTAGTGAGACTGCATCTGGAGTACTACATGCAGTTCTGGAAACCCTACTTAAAGATGGATATCAAACTATTGGAGGGGGTCCAGTGCAAAGCATCCTAGATGATCCTTGGATTGGAAGACAAATCCTATGAGGCAAGACTGAGGGAGCTCAACATGTACTTCCTGGAGGAGAGGAGGGATAGAGGGGATATGATCAAACCTTCAACTCTATGAGGGGCATAAATAAGGTTAGTACAAGGAGACTATTTAGATTGAAGGGAGAGAGACACTAGGGAGCACAATCTGAAATTGGAGGGTGGAAGGTTCAGGAGGGAAATGAGGAGGAGCTGTTTCATGGAGAGGGTGGTGTCTGGGTGGAACGCACTACCAGAGGAGGTGGTATCCTTAAAGTCGGTGGGCAGTTTTAAGAGAGGGTGGTAAAGGGTCAGGGGGAAGGTCACTACTATACAGGTGGGGGAAGTGAGGGCAGCTGCAGAGTAATAGTCTGAAAGCTGCACACTTGAGCAGACTCGATAGACCACATGGCCTGTATCTGCTGGCATTTTTCATATGTTTTTAAAGAGAGACAGAGAAGCAGAGAAGAGAAGAGATGCAGCAGAGAGAAAAAGAGATTCAATGTTTAGAGGCACAGAGAAAAGAAGAGATGCAGCAACTCGAGAAGCAGAGAAAAGGAGAGATGCAGCTACAGGAGTAGCGATGGTTGGATGCCTTGGAAGCTATCAAAGCTAGAAGATCTGGTACAGCTCCGGCAGTTCAACAGAATACAAACTACTTAAAAGATATTAAACTTACAAAGTTGTGCCCATTGGATATATCGAAACATACCTGACAACTTTTGAAAGGGTTGCCATAGCCTGCCAGTGGGAAAAGCAGCAATGGGCAATCAGGCTAATACCTTACCTGACAAGGTAAACCCCAACTTGCATACAACATTATGGACACTGCACAACCAAAAAACTATGACTTTGTGAAAAGAGAAATCCTGAAAAGATATGACATCTCAGGAGAGACCTACAGGTAAAGATTCCATTTCCTGAAGTACCACTCAGTCGACAAACCTCGAGAAGCCTTCACCAGACTCAGAGAACCTCTTATTTAATAGCTCCAACCAAAGAGTGAAATAGTCCCACAAATTATCGACACACTTGCAACAGAGCAGTTCATCAATATCCTGCCTACAGACGTGCAGCACTGGGTAAAAGAACAATGAGCAGAAAGTGGGAAAAGGACATTTCTTTGGCGTAAGACTAT
This sequence comes from Neoceratodus forsteri, assembly GCA_016271365.2. Taxonomy (NCBI): domain Eukaryota; kingdom Metazoa; phylum Chordata; order Ceratodontiformes; family Ceratodontidae; genus Neoceratodus; species Neoceratodus forsteri. Next base: position 1,187,814,144 of record CM057451.1, on the reverse strand, counting down.
CAGATGACCAGACAGACACCACAGCAGCAAGATAACAGCCAAACACTGGTAAGACCCTCTTTTTCACGATTTAACTCTAAGTCTGATAAGAACTCTAGTGGGGGTAACAAATCTGCACCCATTTCTTTGCCATAACTCTAATAAGCTGGGCCATATTGCAACAAACTGCCATAGTAAGGAGGGTAACACTGGAGCGGATTTGTCCTTAGCAAACTGGGGCAAGTACAGTACTTAACAGATGTCAAGGTATTGAGATAAGACTGTGAAGGGACTTATAGATTCAGGAAGCAGACAAAGCCTGGTGCATGTTGAAGTTCTCGAAATGAACTGTGCCAAAGGACCAGGTACTGGGGTCATCCAAATCCATGGGGACACTCAATACTATCCCACCACCCAACGACTCTGAACATTAATGGGGTGTCACACCAAATGAAAGTGGGGTAGTACCAAAATTACCCGTAGGTCTGAATAATGGAAATGACTTTCCAGGATTTACTGAGTTAATCACAAAGGGAGTAAATCCTGATATTTCAGCAGCTGTGATTACAAGAACACAGGCAAAGAAAATTTCAGATGGTACAGATAGTTTTCCTTTTGGTGACTTTGATGCAGACTTGTTTGAGACCAGCTCCAAGATCCAGAAATCCAGGAAAGAAAGACGACACCTGAAGAAACAGTGGCAACAAAAGACTGATGGACATAAGGGGTTAATATATGAAAATGCTGAAACAAAACTTAGAACTGATTGTAATTTTGTTTCAGAGCAAACTAGTGATGCCGCTCTCCAAGGTTATATTAATCAGTTGGGGGTGAAACAAAAACATGGTGAACCGATGTTTAAGAAACATAATGGGTTACTGTGTAGAGTTTGAGTTAAACCTCAGACACAGGAACAGATAGAACAATTGGTTATACCACAAAAGTATAGAACTGAGTTACAACAGATTGCACATGATAGTCCTATGGGTGGTCACTTGGGGAGGGACTGCACCCTTGCCAGATTGCTGTACAGATTTTACTGGCCTGGGGTTCATGAAGATATTGTTACCTATTGTAGTTGTTGTGCTGAATGTCAGAAAATAGCCTCAGTGACTAAACAAGCATTTGTCAATGCCGAATGTTTGCTTGCTGGTATTGGCATTGATAGTGCAGGAGTTAGAAAGATGCATAGTAGGAATGGCGGTGAAGTATTGAAGTAACAGCAACCCCCACCCTCACCCTGAAGAGACTGACAGGCATTGGGGGTGTGCCTTTGGCTCGTTGGCCATAATAGTCATGCCATTGCACCTCACCCCACCCTGCAGACAGTGACAGGTCTCACAGTGTGCCTTGAGGTCTTCGCCTGTTACGCACACCCCATTTCAAAAGGAAATAAGCTGAGATGGGTGCAGTATAAGAGAATGGGGTGAATGTTAGGGCCAAAGACCCCAAGGCACAGCTCGATGCCTGTCATGGATGGCAGGGTGGGGTTGGGGTGGAATGGATTGAGCATTATGGCCGACGGCCTCAAGTCACATCCCTGATGCCTGGCAATCTGCACAGGGTGGGCGTTACAGTTGGAAACCCTAATGCCCCAGGCGTTTGTTGGTATTTTTGCTCCATATTTTCAACATGGTCTTTTTGGGAGCCCACCTCATGAACAATAGCAAGAATAATTTCCTTAATGCCAAAAGGTGATTTCTCACAGCGAGTGTGCCATTTGGTGCTACAGGTGCAAAAACACATTTTGGGCAGGTTGTGAGAAATGACAGCTGTACTGATCATGAGGAGGTATAAAAAAATGGCAATGTTGAAAATCTGGAATGAAAATATGAAACATTGGTGGTCACAGGCATGCACAGAAACTGCACAATGCACACCTGTAATGCAATTATTTGGGGGATTTATTTAACCAAATTTTCAACATAGGCATTTTGGGACCTCCACTCATGAACAGCGTCAATGTGTCCTGAATGTTGATTTCGCACAGCGACTGCGCCATTGTGTGCCACATGCGTGAAAACACAAATTGGGCAGGATGTGAAAAATGACAGCTGTACAGTTCATAAGGTGATGTGACAAAATGACAATGTTGAAAATGTGGAGTGAAAATATAAAAAATTGTCAAAGTTACGAGCATGCATGATAACTGCGCAACACGCACTCGTACGACAGTCATTTTTTGGAATTTTTCCACCAAATTTGCAAGATAGTCTTTGAGGGACCCCACCTCATGAACAGTGGCACTGTTGTTTCATTAATCAGTCCCAAAAGGTTATTCCGCAGAGTGAGCACAAAATTACCTTTTGGGACTGAATAACGAGATTACAGTGCATGTGTTCATGAGGTGGGGGCCCAAGAATGCCATGCTGAAAATTTGGAGGCAAAATTAAAAAAAAAAAAAAATGACTGAGATATCCACCTAAGTTGAAACGCCCCATTTATGCCATTATACGGCTTACCGACATTTCTTCAGTTTGTGGTCTGCTTTGAAGAGTGCAGATATGTTCCTGCTCCAGAGAAGATTGCAGCACTGGACCTCTGGAGGTAAGTATAGGGTGAGGGGGGTGTGGTGTGGGGAGGATGGGTGTGCAGAGGGTAGGTGCAGGTTGGGGGAGGGGGGGTGCCGCCAACAGTGAGGGACCGTTTTCTTTGTTTCAAGGACGGGGAAAAAAACAACACTGCGGATGGTTTTCTTTCTTTACAGGTGAAAGAAAAGAAATGTTAGGCACACTAGGGTGGGCTCCCAGTGTCCCCCATGACTTTGGGTGTTGTTTGCCACACTGGGGTGGGCTCTCAGTGTGCCACACAATGGGTGGGGTGGGGCAGGAAGATGCTCGACGTCAGCTTCCATTAGACAGAGGCACACTGAGGTGGGCTCCAGTGTGCAAATATAATCCTGGGGGGGGGGGGGCTTCAGGAAATGGAGAGACAATGGAATCAGTCAGATGCACTAACTGGATCAGTGAATCGGACCTGAGAGAGAGTCGCTTCCCCACCTACTGTCCGTGCTATTTCCCATAAGAAAATATTTTATATTCTGTTTTTTGCCATAAAGATTTTTATCCTCAGCAGGTGACTGCTCAGCATTGTCCCTGCTTCCCATAACCAGCTACCACCTCTCCCAGCCCCAGGGGCTTGAATACGCCCTGGATTTCCCCTCACAGCAGGGCCAGAGGAGGGTGGCCCCCCCGGAGCACAATCCAGATGTTTCCCAGGGACCAAGTGGCGGTCTGGTTAAGGGAAAGCAAGTGGGGCTTCCTACAGCCCAACTGATTGCCAAATTTCTGTTTTTGTCCTCAGTCCCCAGGCCACTCCAATGCGTGTGTACTGTGGCATGCACATGCTGCGAAACTGCAGTCCCTATCCTTCAAAGCTTCTTGAAACCTGCATTAGCAATGGGCCTCCACCACTGGGCAGTCAAGTGCCAACACACAGAAGTGCTACTGCCAATACAGATAGACACTACACATGTTACAGTTTATAATGCTTACTAAACCTCAATGTTTGGACATTATAAGAACCAAATGGTTCAACAGGAAACTTACAAGCAGACAATTATAGCACCCATCACTCTGTCATGCCTGCATAATAAAAACAATTTATTCTTGTCTTGGTGTGTCTGGTGTATTTCGTTATTTATGCGACAGGCGTGGAGATAAATCTCCACTGATAAATGCTGTTATTAGGACTTGTCTACTATGGGCCCGATATTCAAAATTACACCTGGCAGTGGCGCAAGTGGTTGAACATCGCAACTGAGTAGTGCCGGAGCAACAAAGGGGATATATTCATAGCAGATGTGCCATGGCGCATCTCATTTGAATACACCACAAAATGCCCGCAGTTCAAGTACAATGTGCTGGCGCATCCCACACACAGGTCTGAATACCAGGATTGGGAAATGTGCTAGCACATCAGAGATACACCGTGTGCATATTCCTGATATTCAGACACATATATGCAAATGGGGCCATAATGCATGCAAGGCATAAATGGGGTCATTTGCATGTCATTATGGCCCCATTTGCATGTGTTGTGCAGAGCTGGCAAGCAAAAATGCCCCTGCCCCTGTCGTCCTTCCCAGCATGCGGTCCCTGTACCAGGTGCCGCAGTAGTACCCCCTTCCCATCCCACCGAGCGCCGGAAATGACTGTTGAACATTCCCTGATAGTCTAGTGGCACTCCCCTCCCTGCCTGTATCCCTGATCGGTGTGAAATCCTATTTTGGAACACCCTGGTGATCCAGTGGTACCTCTTCCCTGCCCATAATCCTGATCACCTGAAACATCCTTTTATAATTTCCCTGGTAGTCTAATGGTACCCAATTACCCATCCAGCATCCCGATCACCCAATATATCCTTTTGTAATTTCCCTGGTAGTCTAGTGGTACCTTCTCCCTATCCGGCATCCACGATTGCCCGAAATATCCTTCTGACCACCCAACCCTCCCCCTGACACAACGTTGTGAATGCCTATTACAGTATGCACTGCAAGCCCATTGGTCCTTAGTGTGGATCAATGTGTTTGCAGCTCATACTGTAAGCTGTCATTCGGTGGGCAGCCACAGAGGTATGCAGGTTGGTATGCTGCCTGCCAATGAGGGGGGGGAGTTGCATGGGTTGAGGGTCCTTTGTGGGTGGGGGGTGCCACTGGACTACCAGGAAATTACAAAAGGATATTTCGGCGATCGGGTTATGGGCGGGGGTACTACTTGATCACTAGGGACTTTCAGAATAAGATGTCTCATTGATCAGGGATATGGGCAGGGAGCAGATTACCACTAGACCAGCAGGACAGTAGATGGAAGTTTGTTCAAGGTGTTTGGGGGAGTTGCCACCCACAGCTTGTGGCTGCTGTGTTGCGCCCTGCACTACAGTGGCCTGCCTGTGGGTGGATAGCAGTTTAGCCATTTTTGCCGGGCTCAACTTTGTGCCCAGGTATGCGGCACATCTCTGGGCTGTGCCAGCAGATGTGCCAGACATCCCGGTCTGAATATCAGGATGTGCCACATTTGCATGGGCACGCCCCCTGGGAATGTGCCGCATACATTATCTTTGCACCCTGGTGCATCACAAGTGTGTATTGCAATTCCCTTTGAATGTCACCCGAGCACATTTTGGGGTTGTGCTGGTGCAGCTCAGTTGCTCCAGGCACCGCTGCTTTGAATGTCTTGGTCCATGTGTATAAATGTGAAATCTCACATTTACCGTATACATAGTAGACATGTCATCAGCTGTTTATCGACACAGTACACACGTCATCAGCCACAAACACACACACACACACACCAGTTGGGACTACTTCCACTCACTTTAAGTTGTCATGCTACATAACTGCTCTCCACGTTCCAACACACTTCAGCAGTTTACAGTTTTTGAACTCCACCCTCCCAGCAGTCAACATTCTCATAGCTAGGAGTGGCTGCAGTAGTTCAGTTACACAGTTTTAACACAGTCTGTGTAATGATCCACAGTATCTCTTAATTTTGGAGCAGATGTCTCTCCTTCTCCACATCCTGCTGCTGACAGTTCTGTCCTTGCTCCATGTGGGACTCCAGGTGTCTCCAAAACAAAACAAACAAAAAAAAACACCTGACCCGACAGTGATAACACTGCCCTCCCTCCATATGCTGCTCGTTATGCTTGCTAAGTTTAAAAATGAAACAGGAAGGCATCCACAAAAAGATAGCCAAAGATGAAGTGCTGCTGGTGGGAGACTTCAGTTTTCCTGATGTGGATTGGCGCACCCAGCCGCAACCACAGCAATGAGCCGAGGCATCCTGGATGCCCTGCAGGGGGTTTGCCGCAAGGAGCTTGTGGCAGAACCCACCAGGGAAGGAGCAATATTGGACCTGGTTCTAACCAATGGGGACAGAGTAACTGACATAATGGCGGGTAGCCACCTGGGGTCCAGTAATCATTGTACAGTGTGGTTCAATGTGAGGTCAGTGCAGGAGTCACACCACAGAAAAGCAAGGATCTCGGATTTCAGATGGGTTGCCTGTACAAAAATGTGGGGAAGTGTCAAGGAAGCCCTGGCCAGGAAAGAAGGAAGAGGGGATGTAGAGAAACAATGGGCTAACCTTAAGCCAGCCATAGCAGAGGCAAGAAACCTTTGTGTTAGGCAAGTAAGCAAAACAAAGAGGCATGGGTGGTTCCAGGGGAATGTAGGAGGGCAAATGTAGTCTCTCTCCACAAAAGTGGAAAAAGGGAGGAGGCTGACAACTGCAGGCCAGACCTCCATGGTTGGGAAATTAATGGAGTCACTACTAAAGGAAAGGATAGTGATATTTGTTCAATCCAACAGAGCACAGCATCCAAGACAGCATGGATTCACAAAGGGAAAGTGTTGTCAAACAAATGAGATAGATTTCTTTGAAAGGGTGACCAGAGAGAGAGATAGATAGGGGGTAGCAGTGGATGTGGTCAAGCTAGATGTCAACAAGGCCTTCGACACTGTTCCAAATAGGAGGTTGATAAATAAGTTGGGCAGCCTGGGAATGGGTCCCAAGATGGTGAACTGGGTCTGAAACTGGCTGAGTGACAGGACACACAGGGTGGTGGTAAATGGCTTTCAAGCCGAAGAGAGGGGGTAACCAGAGGGGTGCCACAGGGATTGGTACAGGAGCCAGTCCTCTTTAATGTCTTCATAAGCAACATTGCAGAGGGGCTGGGTGGCAGGTATGCCTTTTTGCAGATGACACTAAGATCGGCAACAGGGTTGGCACTCCGGGGTGTCTGTGGAAAAAATGAGAAAGGACCTAAACATGCTTGAGGAGGGGTTGAGAGTGTGGCAGCTAAGATTCAATGCAAAGAGGTGTAAAATCATGCACTTGGAGTGCAGAAATCCAAGGGAGGAGCACTGACAGCCACCAGTCAGTAAGGGACCTGGAGGTAATCATATCTGACGACTTAAAGGTAACCAAACAATGTGAGAAGGCTGTGGGGAGAGTCAGTGGGATGCTAGGGTGCACAGGGAGAGGTATCACCAGCAGAAGAAAGGAGGTGGTTATGCCACTGTACAGATCACTAGTGAGACCTCATCTGGAGAACTGTGTCCAGTTCTGGAGGCCACATCTCCAGAAGACATAGACAAAATAGAGGCAGTCCAGAGAAGGGCAACAAAAATGGTGCAAGGATTGCACCAAAAGTCATATGAGGAAAAACTGGAGGACCTCCATAAGTATTCGCTGGAGGAGAGGAGTGAAAGGAGGTATATGATGGAGACATTCAAGTACATCAGGGGTATAAAGAAGGTATAGGAGGGTAGCATCTTTCAGAAAATAAGGTGTACAAGAACAAGGGGGCATTATATGAGGCTGGGGGGTAGGCTCAGGGGCAACGTGAGGAAATACTTTTTCACAGAAAGAGTAGTGGATGCTTGGAACAGCCTCCCTGCGGAAGTGGTGGGGGCAAAAACAGTAGGGGAATTCAAAAATGCATAGGATAGACATAAGAGTACTCTAGCAATAGAGAAGAGATGAGAAGCTGCATATCAACTAGGGTCTGCGGTAGTGCATTAGGTAGGGAAAAGGGACAGACTACGTGGATCACACGGTCCTTATCTGCGTCACCTTTTGTGCATCTGTGTGTATTCCCATACCCTATTCAGCCTCAGATATCCCCTGCTCCTTCCTTTCCTCTACTTATCATGCCCATGTGCTTATCCTATGCATGCTTAAAGACACCCGCTGTCTTCACCCCCACCACCACCAATGGCAATCTGTCCCAGGCATCCACCACGCCTTTCTGAGAAGTAGTATTTTCTGGCATTACTTTTAAACTTCCCGTGCTCAAGCTTCTTTGCATGCCTCTGTATTCTGACTCCTCCTCTAAAAGAGGCTCCCCTCCTGGTTTACCCCTGTGAGGTTCTTATGGATCTCAATCATGTCCCCTCAAGCTTTCCTCTCTTCCAGGGAGCACATGCCGAGTTCCTACAGTCTATCCCATATGGTTTCTTTTGCAACCCATGCACCATTTTGGCTGACCTCCCTTGGACTGCTTCCACCCTGTCAATGTCCTTGTGGAGTTGTGGCCTTCAGAACTGTGCACAGTACTCAAGGTGGGTCTCACTACTGAGTGATACAATGGCAACACCACCTCCCTTCTCCTACTTGAAAACACCATCATTATGCACACTAGCATTCCAACAGCTTTATCAACTGCCCTGTTTTACTGCCTCACCATGAGATCATCAGATATGACTACCAGATCTCATTGCATTCTCTCCACCCACTCCTGTGTGTTCACCCTGTTGAAGACTTTTGTGTCATTCGCAAAGAGGCACACCTTCCCCTCCAGTTCCTGAGTCATGTCAGTTATAAAGACACTGAATACTGAAGAGGACAGGACCCAGTACTGATCAGTGTTACACTAAAATGGTCACTGTCCCATCCACCCGAATGACTTTGGTTTACCACCACCCTCTGACTCATATACTTTAACCTGTTTGATACAAGGCATAAATTAGTGTCAGAGACTTGATTAGCGGCCTTTGCCAATCAAACTGAAAAATGATTAGCAAATGGTTGAAGCTGATTAGCAGTGTGGGGTCCAGAATGTGGGGGAGATGGCTAACAATTGTGGAAAATAGCGCAATTCGCACATTCCAAGCCCTGTGGTCCTGAAAAAATTAAATTAGCACCTACCGCGAATCAAAACCAAAATTGATTCGCAATTGCCGGTTTTTGATTCGCAAATTGTGATACGAACCCACTAATTTCATGTCTTGTGATACCCAGCTTACCACCTCCTACACAACCCTTAGGCTGCTAAGTTTCTTTACAAAATGGGTCAGGAGCTTTCTGCATCCTGATTTGCCAAGAAGTACCATTTGCTCTGTCCTTACCAGCTCATATTGTGTCAATTGGTATTTATACCAACCAGAATGTAGCGCAGTGATCCATGCTTGCCAGAAAATGTAAAATTATGAGGCAGCCATATTAATAGTGTAAAACAAGTACTAGGTGTAACAGAAAGTATTATTTTCTCATTACAGAAATACTCCCAGTTGCCGAAATAAATCAATAGCGGTGCAATTTCATGCTGCAGACAGTAAAATTATTATCCGACCTTTCTTTGTGTTTCAGTTAAAAAAACAGTTCTGGAAGGTTGCTGATCCATGGCTCTCCAGCTCCACAGCACACCAATACAAGTTGTGTTTGACATGACCCCCTTCCTGTGAAGCTGTGCTGCTGACAGCCATGCAGCCCTTTGTCCACAGCTGCTCCATTAGCTTCTCCTTCCGTACAGTTGCCATCAATTCCCCCACCACTGATCCGAGAGTGACTAGTGTGTGATTGCTAGCCTCCACCCTGCTGTCGCTCTTCTGAAGAGAGACAACATTGGACCTCCGAGTCCAATGGAACTACTCCTGTCCATTATGAGATGCTGAATAGTGTTGCCAGTGGGCAGCTAGCAGCGTGCTCAGTTCTTTTAGAACCCTTGGGTGAGTCTCATCTGGCCACATTGCCTTGTTTTTCTTTATGCCTTCCAATCCCATTCAGACTCTATCCTCAGAGAATGGACTTCTACTTCTGTCCACTCCGCCCTCACCCCAGTGTCTGCTGATAGATGTTGGTCCATTCCCTGCCCCCCATGGGAATACCAAGCAGAAGTACTCATTCAGAATTGTAGCTTTTTCTTGATCTTATTCTGCAGTCTCCCACCCTGATCTTCACTATCCCACCACTTGCTTTCCTCCTTTCATTCAGATACATGAAGAAAGTCTTAGCCTTTTTTTGACCTCCTTGGCAAACATCTCCTCTATCTGTGCCTTAGCTGCTCTCCCCCCGCCTCCCCTTGTTTATCTAGATATACTTCACTGTCCCCCTCCATATCGGTCTTCTTGTACTTCCCAAAAGCTGCTTTCTTCTCCCTTACAGCCTTAGCCACCTCCTTTGAGAACCATAGTGGTCTCTTTCTCCTCCTATCATTGCTTACTTTCTTCAAACAGTGTTCCATTGCATTAGTTATTCCCTCCTAGATCCTTTTTCATTGTGCCACCACTATCCCCACCCCCAACCATCACCCTTTCAAGGTACTTATAAGACAATTACCTATTTCCTTAAAATGTGCGCTCATGAAGTCCAGGAACCTCATCAGAGTGTTTTTTTTTTTTCTGATGACCAATTCATATGCCAAACCATACCATGCAGTGGTTGCATCTATCCACGTGGATACCCAATGTGATGTCTGCAGTTCTGTCCCCGTTTGTAAATACCACGTTCAGCACTCCCTCATCTCCAGTGGATTCCATAACCAGCTGCCTCAGAAATGCCCCCTGAAGGGAGTTAATGTCAGTCCTGCTTCATGATGTTGCTATAGCCAGAATCGTACAGTCTACATCCAGCAGATTAAATTCTCCGATAACCAATACCTCGTGTTTGCTTGCCATTCTGCCAATGGTCTCCCCCAAAACCTTGTCTATCTTCTCCTCTGTGTTGGTGGTCTGTACCCAGTCCCCCACATGAATAAAGGCTCTGTACCCTGTCTTTAACCTGACCAAAAGAACCTCAAGGCCTTCCTTCTCCCCTGCTGTCCCTGTATTTCTGTGTCCTTTATGCCTTCCATCACATCTAAAACAACCCCCATTCCTCCCTGTCCTGTCCTTCCATAACATGGTGTATCCTGAAATGGCCAAGTCCGAGTTGTGGTGATCAGTGCACCATGATTCTATTATGGCCACCAAGTCCAGGTCTGCCTCTGCAATGGTTACTCCAAGGTCAGGAATTTTATGTACCAGGGTCCTTGCGTTAGCACGCATGGATCTTCATTTCTTTTGTCCTTCCCTCCTCCTGCATTGCCCTCCCATCCTGATTAAATCCTTTACCTTTCTCTTGGCCCTGGTACTGTCCCACCCTTTTCTGTCTTCCTTCTGCGTAACCTCCTACTGTTAACTCTCAGCCTTATATCCACTTCCTGATCCTCTGGTTCTTTTTCTCGCCCTTGTCCCCATGCTTCTATATCCCTGGGAAATTTATTTCACCTGGACTTCTCTCTGCTGCTCCCATTTTGGGGGGAGAGGGGAGTGGCATTCAATGCCATCCTCATTTTACTGACCCTCGATTGGCTAGTTTAAATACCCATCGAAGTATCATTTAAACCTTCCACCCAGGACTGCCATTCCACTCACGGGTGGATGGAGGGAGGCAGTTCTGTCTTGCACAGGCCTCTATCCCACCAGGTGCCACACTTATGAGTAGCCTGCCTGGATTGTGTCAGCAGCTGTTTAACTCACATGTAAGTTTCTCCAGCTTTAAAAAATAGTCATGTTTGGTCCAGTTTAGTTGCATAGCTGGTTTAAAATATTGGTCAGACAGATGCAGTTAAAAATTCCTGCCCACATAATTCATATCTTTATGTAAGGGGAATCTCTACAAAAGTGACATCCACTATTTGTAAGGGGGTTAAACTGTGCAGAGAAGTGGATAACTGGCAAAATATTAGACTGCTACAAATTAAAACCACCATTGTATCAAGGTATAGTTACTGTCAGGATAAACACACACACACACACACACACACACACACACTGCTAACAATTGCACATCCACCTAACCCCTACCTGTCTTAACCAGCAAGTGTGCAAATGTTATGCTATCAATAGAATGATGAGGACTTTGTCTCCTACACACGTTGAAGTAGCCAAATTTCGACACTCTCAAATACACTTCTCACCACCCACCCACAAACTATCAGCTATCAACAAACTACTGTGAATAGTGACAGACACAGACACACACTCACTCACTCGCTTTTAAAAAGCTGTGGACTGCTCCAGCTTCACACAAACTCTCAAAGACCCATCGTAGACACACGCTCAAACAAGAATCCATAAAATGACTGTAGCACACTATATCACCCTCAACCCCCAGCCATCCAGTGGCTGTATATGAAAAAAGTGATACAGACTGCACAACCTATATGCGCGTGCCCATGCCCACCCACGAACAGAAACAGCAATTATGCATGGCACTGCCCACCATCCAAGAGAGCAGCTGTTCCAGTATTAGACAAATGTTGTGGACTACGCATCACACAAACACACACACACACACACACACACTCTCACACACACAGTAACATACACACACACACACTCTCACACATACACACACACATTAACATACACACACACACACACACACATAAACACACACACACTCTTGGAGCCTTCCATGGCAGGTATTGACAACACCACATCCCCATCACAGTCAAAAAACTATTGTCTATTTACACATCGGTGCAGACTATGCATGCTCCATGTACACACACACACACACACACACACACACACACACACACACACACGGCCACATGCTAACAGTCTATCCACCAAGTACAGGCAATATGTTGAGTGTCTCTTACCTGTGTACTAGGGAGCAAAAAGTAGAAGTCTGGAAGAGGCAATGTGCGTTGAACCTGAAATAAAATATAGGAAAGTGGTCACAAAGGATCCATAGTTCTTAAGGAGTAAATAGGAAGGATAAGACAGGTTAGATGTAGAGTAATACTTATGTGATGGGGAAGAGTCAACATCCTGTCAGACTTGTAAATTAATGAGAACGAATGGGTTACTATGGAGAAAATACGGTATTGAGAACCGAGAAAGAGAGCAGAGAAATATGAAAGGGGCAGATGAAAGAATAGTAGTACAGAAAAAAGGAGCAAAAGATAAAAAGGTACAGACAGGACAAAGCAGGCAGATAAGAAAATATAGAGAAAGAAAATAAAGTAATAAACAGATAAGAGCATGCTCACTGGTACAGCAGTAGTGCTGCGGCTTGCAGCGCCAATGACCTGGGTTCAAGAACGAGCTAGGACCATCAGAGGACTGGCAGGGGGAGGAGGATTGAGCATCCCATAGAATGTTCTCTCCTCTGGAGAGGGGGTCTCACATCCGACTGTTCTACTGCCTACTGAGTGACCACAGGTGGTAGTGAAGGGGATCTGTGAGTGACAGAACTGTTGGAGTGTGACCACAGGTGGTAGTGAAGGGGATCTGTGAGTGACAGTCAGGACTGTTGGAGTGTGCCCACAGGTGGTAGTGAAGGGGATCTGTGAGTGACAGACAGGACTGGTGGAGTGTGACCACAGGTGGTAGTGAAGAGGATCCATGAGTGACAGTTAGGACTGTTGGAGTGTGACCACAGGTGGTAGTGAAGGGGATCTGTGATTGACAGAACTGTTGGAGTGTGACCACAGGTGGTAGTGAAGGGGATCTGTGAGTGACAGTTAGGACTGTTGGAGTGTGCCCACAGGTGGTAGTGAAGGGGATCTGTGAGTGACAGTCAGGACTGTTGGAGTGTGACCACAGGTGGTAGTGAAGGGGATCCGTGAGTGACAGACAGGACTGGTGGAGTGTGACCATAGGTGGTAGTGAAGGGGATCTGTGAGTGACAGGACTGTTGGAGTGTGACCACAGGTGGTAGTGAAGGGGATCCGTGAGTGATAGAACTGTTGGAGTGTGACCACAGGTGGTAGTGAAGGGTATCTGTGAGTGACAGTTAGGAATGCTGGAGTGTGCCAACAGGTGGTAGTGAAGGGGATCCGTGAGTGACAGTCAGGACTGTTGGAGTGCACCCACAGGTGGTAGTGAAGGGGATCTGTGAGTGACAGTCAGGACTGTTGGAGTGTGACCAAAGGTGGTAGTGAAGGGGATCCGTGAGTGAGTGACAGTCAGGACTGTTGGAGTGTGACCACAGGTGGTAGTGAAGGGGATCCATGAGTGACAGTCAGGACTGTTGGAGTGTGCCCACAGGTGGTAGTGAAGGGGATCCATGACTGACAATCAGGACTGTTGGAGTGTGACCACAGGTGGTAGTGAAGGGGATCTGTCAGTGACAGTCAGGACTGTTGGAGTGTGACTACAGGTGGTAGTGAAGGGGATCAGTGAGTGACAGGATTGTTGGAGTGTGCCCACAGGTGGTAGTGAAGGGGATCCGTGAGTGACAGTCAGGACTGTTGGAGTGTGCCCACAGGTGGCAGTGAAGGGGATCCGTGAGTGACAGTCAGGACTGTTGGAGTGCACTCATAGGTGGTAGTGAAGGGGATCCGTGAGTGACAGTCAGGACTGTTGGAGTGTGACCACAGGTGGCAGTGAAGGGGATCCGTGAGGGATAGTCAGGACTGTTGGAGTTCACCCACAGATTGGCTGCATCAGGTCTTGCCATCAGCCAATCCTGAAGTGCACTCCTGGTGGTAGTGGTTGGGGGGGCAGGGGAGAACATTGAAACAGCACGTACGGGACAGTCAGAAGGAGCCCCTCCAGCAATCCACTCCCACATCGGACCCTAGTTGCAGCACTCCTGGATCAGATCCACACCATCACCTCTGACCCAGGTGGCCAGATGACTGTGGGGAAGAAATGCCAAAGAGACTGACTGCGTATGCCCCAGAGTGGAAGCTAGAGGACCCAGTGCAGTGGTGTGTACCAGGTTGGTGTGGAGACCAGAAGCAGCAGTGTCTAAGTAGGAAGGGTAGCTTGATTAGTAGGAAACAGAAAGAGGTCCTAGCTTGAGGCCAGAAGAGCATAAAGAATGCTTGGGGAAAAAAATAAATAGGACAGGAGTACAGGAAAATGTTGGTGCTGGTGTGTATGTGTGTGTGTGTGTGTGTAAGGGAGGGGGGTCCTCAACAAAAATTACTAATCATCCCTAGATATTTTAAGTACTACCACAGGTGGGCTAGTGGGAACTCCTTTAGGCTAGTGGCCAAGCATAAATAAAATAATTTTGCAGTGGTGGTCCATGGTACTAGAACTGTCCCATGTGGGGTACATAATTTAAAAATATTCCTGGTAGCCTACTGGGTTGGTTACCCTGCTAAACAATTTATTAAAATAATAATTTCCCAGGGCCTGGGTTACAGTTGGGGTGGGGTTCTCTGGGTCTCAATATTTCTTTTTTGCAGGAAGGGAATTTGAATGTTACTAAGAGCAGAACACGCTGCAGCCTGAGCGAGGGCACAAAAGTGAAAGTGCCAGGTTGCACTTTCTTCTCTCAGCCTGTACAGAGCTCAGGCTGTGGCCTGCTCCATGCAGGAGGGAGAGGAGGAGACAGGAACACGTTGGGTGGAGGAGGAGGAGGAGGAGGAGGAGGCCAGGGCACAGGGGCCAGGTTTGTAAAATTTTGGGTGGGGCCACATGATCAAAGCCCCCAGTGGGGGTCTATGGGAGCAGAGCCCCTATATGTGGGGGTCTGGGGGTTAAGGCCCTGAGGACGGTATGAGAAAACATCTTAAATACTCTCTTTAAAAATCTTATTTTGAAACTCCAAAGAGGAATCCATGTTTTGGGGGGAGAGGGAGGCATTTTGGGGGGTGATTTCCCTAAGAAATCATTTGCTGATGTGTGTGAGTGATAACAAACATTGTACTGTAGGTGTCAGTGTGGCTCAGTTGATAGCACATCCACCTCTGTAGCAGAAGGTTGTGGGTTCTTGTCCCACACCAGGATTGGACTCATACCTAAAATGCTGGCATCTGACTGCAGTATTAGGGGGGTGCTGTACTGCTGGGGTGTGTCATCCTTCAGATGAGACGATAAACCAAGGTTCCTTCTATCCATCCTGGTGCTCTCCTGGTAGCTGTCCAGGTGGAAGTAAAAGAACCCAGGGCACTCTTCTCAAAGAGTAGGAGACATTGGTGGTGCCCTGGCCAACATTCCCCTATCCATAAACCGGATCATGCAATTGTCCAGGCTGTGTGTGGGTGATGATGTGCGATATGGCCACCACTACACATTCAGTTACTTCACTACCAGTCTAGCATTGCTTGTAAAGTGCTTTGGGATACACTGGGTATGAAAAGCACTATATAAATGCTTGTTCTTCTTCTACTTACAATGTGGTGCCTTACTGTCTTTATGTTTCTCTGCTTCCCCTTTCCCACTCAGGGACAGGCCGACACTCAACCACAGTCATCTCACCCTCCAGCCAGGGTGACTGACTCCCCTCCTCATCTTTTTTTCTCTCAACTGTTATACTAAAACCAACTTCTCTCTGAAATTTCGCCCCCCTTCCCTCACTCTGCCACTAGGCAGCCCACTACGGCACCAGAGAACACCACAGTCACCTCATCCTCACTGCCGGTTTGGGGGCAGAATGTATACAGCAGGACAGGGTCTGGTCTGTCCACAGGTCCACTTCAATTTGTGCTACCTAGCATGCACCCTACACTGCAAGACACATAGTAACTGCTGCCTGGCATACAACCCACAATGCCAGGCATACACACACTGCCAGACATACGCTCACTGCAACCAGGTGTGCGCCCTGTACTGCCAGATGTTCTTTATGCTGCAAGATATGACCATAATTGCTTGACACATATTGTATACCCTGCTCTACCAGATGTATGGAATACCGTTTGCTGTCAAATGTGTACCCTCTACTTCGACGTATGCATCTTGCAGTGACAGGTTTGCATTGTGTCCTACCAGCTGTGCACCACAGCCCTCAACCTCCAGAAGCAGTTTTGCATAGTAAGAGGTTCCAGTTTAGAATTGTTCCCTGTCCAGTAACCACACAGTAAATCATGATCCTTTGCAAATGGAACCATGAAAAGCTAACACATCAGTTCTGCAAACCCAATTAATCTTCCAGGGACTGGGACAGGAGTGTGTATCTATCTCCCTTTGATATTTTCTTATTATTATATAAAGAAACTCAGCAGCTCCTGCTACCTCTGTAAAGCTTTCAAATAAATAATGTAAGCAGTCAGCCCCATGGGGCCCTATTTGTCTTGCTTTCTGCACTTTTGACTTCTAGAGGGATCACTGCCTTGGCCAGAGAGATCAGCACCTCAGGACCCTTAATTGCCGTGCTGACCACTGGGACTACATTCCAGGTTCCCCTGCTAGGGATATTTCTGGAGGTGGGTTGCCACCTTCCTCCCATTGTATGAGTCTTTTGGTATTTGGGTTTAATTGCTGCATGGGTTGGGAGCTTGCTGTATTGCAGTAGCAGAAAACTGCTGTGCGTGACGTTCCCATGGATGCAGTAGTAGCAGCTCCTGGGACATGGCACTGTGCAATAGGAATTGATTATTCCACATATTCAATGCAGTAATGAACAATAATTTCCAGCCATTACAGTGGAGATGTTGTTTTGCAACCTCTGTGCCCACCAGCACCTCACTCATTAAGACTGCTGCCCCCACCCTCTTTTTTTCCACCAGACACACCCCTATTCATGTCTCTACATGCTCACTCCTTTACAGACCATTAATCTCCATAGCCACCAGTTTTGTCCCAGCCAGTCTGAAAGTCATTTGTGCCTCGGGCCAGCTCAGTTTCCTTCCCCTTGCTTCCCTGACCTTACCTGTTGGAGCTCCGGCTCTTCTGGGGTACTTTGCTGTTACCATCAAACCAACTACTTGGTGGTGGGTGCAGTGGGCAACACACTGCTGGTCATCGACAGTCCTCCTGGTTCTCCTCCTTCCAACTTCATTTTTCTTCAGATCTCCTCTCAGCAGCTGCCTGCCCTACCTCGGAGACACGACGAGTGTGTCTGGCACATGACCCCCCCCCCGGCACATGGTCTCCCCCGCCGGGGAACGTCACAACATCCACACACCGCACAACTTTCCCTGTGCTTGGCTCCCTCAAGTCGTGCAGTGCATCTCTGGGCCTGGCTTGCTCTCTCACCATCACTAGCGGCCTCCGGCCCTGCTGTATTCCCTCCTGAGATGGATGTCCTCCTCCTGGAGTCCTGGTTTGGCTTCTTCAGTGATTAGTTGGTTGCTGGTGCTGCCTTGCACTGGTCACCCCCAGTTAATTCTGCTCGCCCACCTCACCCATCACCGGCCCTCATCGCCACCTGCTGCCCAGGGACAGTCCCCACTCTCTTTGGGCACATGAGCATTGTAATGTGCATACAAAACTAAAGGCGCTGATTTTAAAAAAAATGGCACCATTGAACTAGGGGGATTGCCCCCTTCCCGGGGAAGGGCACAGCAAGTCACAGAGGGCACACGCGCACTCAGGTCACAGACCAACAACAAAAAAATTGGAAAAAAGGCTTATCATGTTGAAAATTATTGGTGGGGCCAGGCCCACTTCAAATAATATTGCTGGAGCCCATGACCCAAGGGCCCATATAACCTGGCAGCTATGAGCCAGCGTAGAAGCGCCCCCTTCAACCTGCCCGAGCCACCGCTCAGGTGGTAAACATGTTGAGGCACCCGTGATCTCATTGGGAGAGACACAGAAAGCTGCCATTAAGAGAAGCCAAACATGTGGCTTTTCACAGCTGAGCTGCATCATCGCTATAAGTGGGGCCCCGTTGTGCAGGTCAAGGGAGGCATGGGTATTGCCAATTTTAAACCACGTCGCGTCTAACTTTAAAATGCCAGACTGGGCTTCACTTAAAAAATAATGCCTACAGGAGGCACAGGCAAGACGAAGGCAGGCACACTGTAAGGGAAGCGACAAGAGTGGGTGCAACAAGAGGAACTGCACTTGAGGAGTTGAGTAACAGTATGGGGGCACACGCGGGGGGACTCATTATGAGATTAGGGTGATGTCCCGATGCAAGTCTGCAATGACCAGCTGTGCAGTATGGTGGGGGCGGGCAGCCGGGTGACTAGAATGGAGTACGGCGGGCCAGTGTGCAATTGATTCGGGCAGAGACTCGGACATGCTCAAAAAGGGAAAAATTAAAATAAACTGCTCAACTACTTTAGTGAGTGAGTCTCTCATCTTCTCCCCGACCAACCACAGGCGGCAAGCTGCTCGCTCCCTCCTCTGTTCACAGGCCCAGTCAGTCCACTGGCTGCTTCGCGCCGGCCAGCTTGACTCAAATTCAGGGTCACACTGCTCTCTTCTTGCTGCGCTGGACTTCTTCACACTCCAACTGACCAGTAGACTCAGACGTGGTGGTGGCTTCTTTCCTGAATGGGTGAAGGAGGAGCTGACGCTGCAATGACAGGGCACTCCCTGATTGCGACGGCCAAATCATTTTAAGTTGGTGACATGCTTGCAAACTAGTGTCACCACCAGCGGGTGCTTGCATTGGTAACATACAGCCAAGCGCACAAAAGCAGTGGTGGTTTTGGCCGCAACAGTACCGCACTTCCACAACCCGCTTCTCTCCTAAGCTGCCACATGTTTCTTGTGCACGCGTGCAAGCAAATATAATAAAAACGAGGTGCTGCATTTCAGCTGGGCTATACTGGGTATGGACTGTGCAATTAATAAACCTTGCAAACATTTCAGTTAAAATAGGTTCCATTCTCATGTTTGCATGAGCACAAAAAGAGTCATACCACTTTGCACTGCAAATAGTCAATTTCTAGCAACACTGAAGTAATGGTAGTACATGTAGGATGTGAAAACCAGAAAGGACAGCTTCCATATTTCTCCTGATCCGTCACTTTTTTATAATGTCCCCTTTAAAAACAAAATCACATGGCCCTGAAAATTTAAAATCCCCTGCTTTCTCAGATACAGGTTCTCTCAGACAGATACTGGACCTATGGCAACTGCCCACCTTCCAGGTGCCTAGAAAAAGTTCAGAGGACAATACTCAACTAACACCTGCCAATGCAAGGCAGCAGTAGCATGACAAGTGGGGAGGGAGCAGAGCTGGTGATGTAATGACTCTGACCCAGGTGAACTGCTGATGGTAGCAGCCTCAGACTGATCAGAGCTGTGCCAGAAGCCTTGGGACATCATTTTAGTACCCAGCTAGCCACGGTTTGTGGTGGAGAGGAAACCCCCAATTTTTATTGCAACCCCGAAAATTACACTTTCTCTTCCTTCTCTGCTTCAGAAATCCCGATGACTCTGACTAATTGGCCTGCACCATGTGAATCGCCTGCTTGACACACACACAGCCCCCCCTCGCCTGCCCACATCAGGGTGCTCCCTACTTCAGGGTCTAAATAAGCTGTAGAAAAAAACCCACGGAGTCATTACATACGAACATACGAATTTGCCAGCAGAAATAGGCCACCTGGTCTATCAAGTCTGCTCAAGTGTGCAGCTAGCACCTTCACCTTGCAGCTGCCCCACCCCCCTCCACTTTCTGATTACCCCCCATCACAATGTCCCATCCCTTATTGAAACTACCAACTGTCTTACAGGCTACCACCTTCCACAGTAGAACATTCTATTCTGCCACGACCCGCTCCATGTAAAAGTGTCTCCTCATTTCTGTCCTATATCTTCCCCACCTCCAATCTAAGGCTGTGCCCTCTCATGCCCCTCCCCCTCCTCAGCCTGAGCATCTCTTCAGTGCCTGCCTTGTTTATTCCCTTTACATACTTAAAGGTCTCAATCATATTCCCCCCTGGTCCCTTCTCTCCTCCAAGGAGTACATGTTCAGCTCTTGCAGTCTCTCCTCATATGGTCTGTCCTCCAATCCCTGTATCATCCTTGTTGCCCTGCATTGTACCCCTTCCAGTAATTTCCAATTCTTTTTCAGATATGGGTGCCAGAACTGCACACAGTACTCCAGGTGCAGCCTGACCAGTGCCCTGTAGAGAGGCAGGATCACCCCCCCACTCCTGGAGGAGATCTCTCTCATGATACGACCCAGCATCCCATTGTCTTTCACTGCCACCCTCCTACACTGCTCTGTATTGTTCATCTTCCCTGTTACAACCACCCCTAGATCCTTCTCCTCCTCAGTGGAACCTAGCTGCACCCCTCCCAGCTGGTAACCCCCCCCCGGGGTTCTTTGCTTCCAAGTACAGGACTTTGTACTTTTTCGCATTGAGACCCAACTGCCACGCTTCCAACCACTCCACCACTTTGGCAGGTTGTCCTGCAGCCCCTGCCAACCTGTTATATCATCCACCACTGCCCCCAATTTGGCATAGTCAGTGAACAGACTGATCTTATTCCTGATGCCATAGGAGATGTCTGCTATGAATATTCCAAACAGCACTGCCACCAATACTGATCCCTGTGGCACCCCGCTCATCGCAGCCCTGGGATATGAGTTTTCCCCACCTACCACTACCCTCTACTGTCTCCTCTGCAGCCAGTTCTCAGTCGATTTAACCATCTTAGTCCCCACCCACATGTGTCTCAACTTCCCTCCCAACCTCCCATGCGGCACTGAATCAAAGGCCTTACTGATCTTCAAGTACATGACATCCACCGCATGACCCTTATCCAATTCCCTCATGACCCAGTCATAATACTCAACTACTATAGGTTTGTCTGGCAGGATTTTCCTGAGACAAACCCATGCTGGTGACTATCCTGGAGCTCATGGTCTTCTATAAAGGTCACCAACCTTTCCTTAAGTATTGTCTCCATCAGCTTCCCCGTGATGGAAGTTAAGCTTATCAGCCTGTAATTACCCGGCTCATCCTTTGGTCCACTTTTATGGATGGGCACCATGTGGGCCATCCTCCAGTCATCCGGTCCTGATGCCTTATCTACCCTCAAAGCTCTTAAACCCTCCAATACCCTACCCTCAGTTATCACCCTGTCTGTTACTCCCTTCCTCTCTCCCCTGCCCACCTTGCCCACCCCTTGTGGTAGCTGCCCTCCTTTCTCCCTCATGAATACAGAACAGAAGTACTCATTCAGTCCCCCACCTTGTTTTTTTTTAGACCTGTAAAAAATAAAATGGTCTTTCGTCATCTCCCAGTCCCCCCTCCCCCATCCCGACTCTCCTTCTGTGCATCCACCTCCCCTCCCTTACCCCATACTTAGCTCCAGAGGCTAGTGCTGTCATCCTCTCCAGGCTGGGACACACATCTGCACTATTCAAAGCCGACCGGCAAATTGAAGAATCAAAGTTCCCACCCTTGTGACCTCGGCTGCTCAGCAGGTACCTCATGGTGTGGTTCACATGTAACTGAAACTGGCTTCATATTTGACGGCAGTTTGCGTCTACTTATGCCACTGCAAACTAATGCTGACAGGAAATGGAAAAACAGCAGTAGACTCAGAGTACATACAGAGGGGATAAGAGGGGACCACCGATTTAGCTGCTGCTCTGATGCTGTCCGTCGGACTTCAGTGTTGTGAATTGAAGAAACTTATATCAGGAAGATCACTCAGGGAGCTAATGGGACTGCTTCACCCTACAGGTAAGCCTGTGATCATTGTTGCTCAGTGTCTCCTTCCTGCATCAGGCCTGTTTTCCAACTTCCACAATGGCTGTTGGCTGTTCCTTCTTTTACATTTATTGGCATGCCGTTCTTGTACCCCGAGCCCGAGCTGCTGTTGAGCTGAGTGGACGCACCTCACTGATACGTGTCCTGACATGTTTAGATGCCTGAAAAGGTGACATACAAAACTAGTTACCACAACATCATTTTTCAGCAAATCATTAGAGTACATTTTTAAAATCTGATCATAAGAAAGTCCTTTGCATCTGTGGTGTAAGAAAAATATGCAGTGAAGTCCACAGGTGGTAGAAAAGGTATCTTGTAACTGTGTGTCCTGGTACAAAATGTTTTTTGCATTTCTGTTTTAAAAATACCCAATCGTTTGTGCATGATTGTCAGGATGAAAACCGTAGCTGTCAAAGAACCCCCCAGTCCCATTTTCTGAAATGTATACGGCTAACCAGTGCTGTCCAGGGAGGTCATGGGGGTCAGTATTGATGACTAGTGCTGCAGGAAGGTCTCTCAGTCTCTCCTTGGGTAGCAGATCACAGGGAAACACGCCCAGAAAGCAGTCACGGATGTGGGAGTCATTGGTTACAATTGTTTCCAGCTGCTTTGTGTTCAATTTTATGGCTTATCACATATAATCAAAAATGATATTTCTTCTCTGGTTTATTTCAATGACATTATCAAACACTGCATAGATAATGAGATTAACTGTTTGTGGAAGGGCTTCTGCAAATCTGATCTCAGCTCTGAGGTTCCCAGTTTTAATTAAAGAATAATGATCAGCACATTCTTGGTCCGGAGTGAGATCAAAGGCAAACAGGGTGTACCCTTGGTAAATTCCTGACGGTTAACTACAAGCGGGTGATCTTTCATAGATTTTCCCACCGCTAGTACTAGATTAAAATATTCTCTCACAGCATTCCCATTTCTAAAATCAGGCTGCAGAGGTTTAGTGGGGATTTGTTCACCGTCCAGATACAGAGCCTCAAAATTAATGTTATAATGCTTAAAGTTAAAGGGGTTTTTAGTGTAGGAACCGCTAAAAGCATCATTGTCAACAAATCCCATGACCATCATTTTTGGTAACTGTCCCAAAAACAAATTATCTTTGTTGCAGATCCTGCTGCCTGCAGGGAGGCCAAACACTTTCATACCCACTCTGTCTATAGGGTATTTAGTGTTGTAGTTCAGCAGGGCTTCTGAGTGTCCCAGATGAACTCCAGGGGTCACTTTAACCCTTTTGACAAACAGAGAGGCGGCCATGACTTTTAGCTTATAAGGCTCAGCATCTCCACTCATCAGGCAAAAGCTATCCCTGTTACGTGTCAGTTTAATTTTAATATCCACGCCATTCAGCATCAGTTTCTCTTGAAAAAACAAGTCTGTGTGTAAATGTCCCAGCAGTTCTACCCCTCTACTGAGACGTGTGAAGGAGCTTTTTATTAAAACCTACATTGTCACCATCTCTGTCTGTGATTTCATGTTTCCCGGGATGTCTTTTGTAAAATAACCCTCATGTGTAAATTGGGTAGAAAGGGTCTCTTCACTGAAGTTCAGCACAGATTCTATGACAGCCCTGTAGGGGTAACAGTTATTGCTCTGACTGATGAGCCGATCACTGACAGTCACATCCAGCTGACTGAAAATGGTTGCCACTGGGTAGTTTATAAGACACACTTTGGCCGCTGCAGGTATATCACTGCCATCCGCTTCAGTGATTTTGCAAACCAGGTAAAGAAGTGTGTTGTTTAGATCCAAATAGTCTTCACCATTCCCTGCTATATAAAATTCAATCGGTGAGTTTTCTGAAAGGGCAGCCAGAGGGGGTATCTCTACATAAATGCTTTTTTCAATGCTTGTCTGTGTGGGAGAAAAGGCAAACAAGTCAAGTTCTGATTTTGTGCATTCTTCAGAACCACAGTGCACAAAAGCCATGTTTTTTAGAACAGATCTCTGCTTTTTTTACGACCCCTCGAAGATCCTTTTGCCTTTCAGTGTTTTCTTTTATGTGAAGTTTTGCATTTTGAAACACCTCTTTTAAAGTAGTCAGGGGGGGCCGATGAGAAGCGAAGGGTGTACTCTGCGCTTTCTCTTTTTACCTCTCTTGAATACAATCAGCCCTGAGCCACCCTGAGTAGGTTTATCACCCCTGACATCTTTTGAGCGACAGCACTAGTCACATGCCCCACAACATCCTTTGCAACATTTTTAGCAGCTGTCTGTAGATGTGGTTTTGCAATTTCAAACCCCTTCTTAAAAATGGAACTGCTTTTCTGAACAGACTACGAAATATCCCTCCTATACCAGAACCATACATAGTAGGAAGTCCATGAAAGCTGGGCAGACCGTATCCTGCCTGTGCCTTGTAATAGCTTCTGTACAAGGCAGGGTCCCCATAATGTCGAACAATCACCATCCTTGTTAAATTTTAGAGCACTCTCTGGGGGCGAAAATGCAACTTCACAATCACCTTTCCAAATTGAAATGGTACAGGTTAATTTTGATCATTTTTTATTTCAATAGTGACTGTATCGATCTGATGTTTACTGACTGTTTGATAATGGGGTTTATCGTAAGTCACGGTCACTATCTCATTGTCTTGGCCCCTGACGGGTACGCATCTCAGCAAAGGCACTAGACTGTCACCCACTATTTCATGCGTGATAATGTCAGTGTAGATATATAATATGTAATAACCCCCATTAATATCTGGAGGGTTCTTTGCTAGATTCTTTCCTACACCTACCTTGAGTCTGCTAAAACCCAAAAGGTACTGTAACTGCCCGTGCATAAACAAAATGCATTTGATGTCACTGTCAATGCTTATTTCTCTCCCGACGGCTTGTTGTTCCAAAACCACTGGCAGTTCATTTACTTCAAATATGCTTTTATTAATTTGAGAAATAACACCAGCCACGTTAGGATAATAGCCCGATGGAATTTTAAATGCTGCTGACTCAGTAAAGGGTCCAGTTGGTGGTGTTTTACTGTGGGCTATGCTTAGAGGCTGATAGAGTATACTGAACCTGTTTTTCTGTGCAGGCACATTGTCCCAGCTATGAGGGTACTGAATATCTGCTAAGCCCACTTCCCATTCACCAGGTAGTTCAAGCATTTGTGGTAACTTTACAGTAAAAGTGGATATAGTATTGTTGGGGAAAATGTGCGATGCATTGCTGGGCAAGGTGATATAAAATCAATTTTTGAGCATTTTAAGCCTTATCTGCTTCTAATGTCCCAAACCTGTGTTGCCTCAACCCAGCTATTAAATTTATTGGGCCACCCTCTCCACTTTACCAGATACCAAGTTTTTCTGCCACACTTTTTCTCCGCCAGGATTTCCTGCACCCTGTACACACGGTCCTCATCAGGTTCAATTTTTTGCAGCTCCTCAGCATAAAAAGTACCTTTAATGTCTTCCCCCGATAGTCTTTTAGCTTATAGGTGGGCTCTCTGTCTTTAAGACCTCGTCACAATAAGTATCTCATCTGTGTACGTCTGTTCATATCCCTTTTCAAACACCCCTTTTAGCTTAGATAGTCTCACGTGATCATCTTTCTGAAGGGTACCCTTTTGTTTTTTGCCAAGAACAGAATTACCATAGAGGATCTTCCATACACCCAGGGCATTGGAAGGGTTAACATCCACAGGTCTGTGTTTAATGCTTCTGTGATAAGTATGGTTATAGCTGTGCACCAGGTCTGACAACACATCTGTATATTTCCAAGTATTCTGGGCTGAAAAGTAACGCCACATGCGTGACTTCAGTGTCCTATTAAATCTTTCTACAATGCCGGCCTTAACTTCATTATTCGTCACAAAATGGTGTATTTTATTTTGTTTTAATAGGTTCTTTAAGGAAGCATTTAGAAACTCTTTACCCTGATCAGTCTGCAACTTCTGAGGTGTGTCCACTTTAAAAATAGTTTTAAAGGCTTGCGTCACTGCCTTACCTGATTTGTCTTTAAAGTCACTACCCAGGCATACTTGGACAACACATCGCGATGCACGTCAGTATGTACTTAAACCCATTATTGTACTTTGCATATTGACTCATATCCACTAAATCAGTTGCCATTGTCTGTCTATGTCAGAAACAATGACAGGATTTCTCTTAAATTGGACTCTGGCTGCTTTGTGTAATGAATAGGGTCCTGCTTCATAAGCCATTCTGCAACACCTTTCCTGGTGACCTCTTTATCAAGTTTTTTTGCAGTCTTATGCAGCTGAGTCACCCCTGTGAAACTACCCACTTTTTTGCATTAAAATATATATTCTGGAACAGGTGATCATTCATCTTCTTTCACAACCCCGATACATCTGTTAGCTAGCAAAACTCTTGTCACCAGTAAAATAAAGCATGTGCTCTTTCTGTTCTTTTAAAAACACTATGACAACCACAAAGTGCAATGCATGATTATATTTTATTTATAAATACACACGTCATAACAGTATTTGAATATTTACTTTATATACTTTATAATACATAAACTAATGCATATAGCTGCTACATACAAAAGGCATAACACATGGCAAGCATGCAACGATTATATAATATCTTGTTTTTCTACTCTTCAATTTTTACACGCTTCACAATACCCAGAAACAGCAACTTTTGAGCTGCATGTTTTACACAAGCATTGGCATCGTCCACTTCCCCCTTAGTGATAAGGTGGGCACAATACATACACACATATGCCATACAACACTCAAAATAATAAGCCTGATTTTTAAAACCATCTGTTACAACTAAAATGTCGTTCACCTTGCATACTGCTCTACGGTTACTGTTTTCCATTACGTCAACATAGAGTCTCCATACAAGGGGTGGCAACTCTTTAATCAGAGCCAGTGTGTTTTCTGCCAGTGAAGCAGCAGCATCTTCAGAGCAGACATTTAATGCAGGCTGCTTTCCAAAGTATATAGGTTCCTTTAAAATGTCCTTATCACACGGTACATTGTAGACATCAAGACTGTCTGGAATATTGGGAGCATGCCAGTATCGCTCCATCTGAAAGTACATTATAATACACTATTTAGGAAAAGCATATGCTAAATCTGGTTTATGAAACACAACAAAACGATAAAAGAAGCAAAATTTATGATGTCAGACTCAGACCCCGCTCTGCAAACTAAACACTAAAAAGTCAACAGCAGTACAAATAAAACCACAAAAGTGTATTACATCATAAGGGTTATGCATAAACTCTATAGCAATTTTAAACATTGCTTCTCAAGAGTAGCCCCTCATCCTTAAAATAATCCACAGTTTCCTTTTGGTCCCTCTGGGAGACCATCAAAAGACCTTGGCATGTCTCTAAAAGTACAGATGGTGCTTGTCCTGTAGGTAGATTTAAACCAGGTTGTTTAGCTCTGTGTCTGACTAGTTGGTAACAGCCTCTGGATGCACTGACAGGGTGTTTCCCATCGTTGTATACTCTGGAAAAAAACATACAGCACTATGTTTTAGTGACCTCTCACTGCATGGGTGGTTTAGCAAGTGGAAAAAGCCAGGGTAACAATATGAACAATATTAAAATGGTAACAAGTAACAGTTTTTTTGGTGGGGCGGGGTAAATGTTTTTTAACAATGTAAACAGGGTTCCTGAATTTCCTTAAATATTTTTTTTTAAAGGGCCCTTTTATGACCAGTGGATCATTTCAGCAAGCAGAGAAGCCAGGTTAACAACACGTACAATATCACAAGGTTTTTTCTGCTTTGTAGTACACACACACATGACTATGATGATCATGATATAAAGTCCACAAAGACATTCATCATCTTCCACGAATATATCGGCAAACACTTTAACATTTTGTACAAGTGGCAACACAGATTCATTTATATATTTATCTGTATCCTCCCATACTTCTGGAAGGGCAAACATCATCAGTTCAGAGGCTGCATGTATCTCACAAAGGCAAATGTCATATTGAGGTGAACCAAACAGTGATGGATGGCAGTAATGGCTTAGGATCAGATAGATAAGCCTTTGATTCTCTGTACTTGCAT
Organism: Neoceratodus forsteri; assembly: GCA_016271365.2. NCBI lineage: Eukaryota > Metazoa > Chordata > Ceratodontiformes > Ceratodontidae > Neoceratodus > Neoceratodus forsteri. The sequence goes on along the minus strand of CM057451.1, from coordinate 1,187,786,069 downwards.
CCCACATGATTATCTGTAAAATAAAATATGACACGCTTTGGTACTGAAATGTTTCCATGTAGTAATTTGGGGGGGTGGTGGGCTAATTTTTACAATATAAACAGGGTTCCTGAATTTCTTTTAGAAATGTTTAAAGGAACCTTTGCTGACCAGACGGCAGGCATCTTTTTTAATTTCACTGTCTGTCTGCTGTAACATTTGCATAACTAACCACATGGGGTCATCGGATTTTCTCACATCATTTAAAACATGACTTATAGTTTCCAGGGTACAATTGGTCATATTTAACCCCTGATGCTTCATAGCAATTGCCAAGATCATGGGTGTGAGCTGCCCTATATGTATGGCTTCAGAAACATTTCTGTATGCTTCTTTAGACATTAAGTCATCAAGGATACATGAATGTTTTTTCTGACTCGGATCATCTATCTCACACCTAGGACAGGAATCGACCAATTCACAATGTATCACCCTCTGTATCACTGAGGCAATTACGCCACGGATGGTATGATACATAATGTACTTACAATACATATCATTGTCAGTTTTGGGGGGTTTACTACTGAGGCCTGGTTTTCACATGAGGTCCCCTGTCTAATCTCAGTAGAAGAAGAAGAAGAAGAAGAAGAGGGTTGGGTAGTGATCATAGCCTGTTCTGTGACATTTTGAAACATTCTATCGCTCTCTGTATTTCTAACATACTGGTTCTCACACATCTCATTAACAACCATATTTGTATCTTTCACACAGCAAAGACAGTCGAGCAGTAGATTTGTGGAACGTCGAGAATCCATGCTGTCCGAAAATGACTGCTGCTCCATCGCAAATTCTTCAGGCTATTAAAGTAAAACAGAAAACAGCATTGGTCCTCTGACTCATTATAGGTAAGATTTAGTTCTACTGCTAACTCATCTCCCTCAGTTACCCCATGTACGCATGTCACCACTCACAATTTTTTTAAATGTTAAAATGCATTTACCTCATCAAGGCAACTCTTTTCTTCTTCTTCTTCATATCTTTCTCTTTCTTAGCCTGGGCTTGACTGCTTGTGGCTACATTATCATCATCCCCCTCTTGGTCAGAGGCTGTGTCTTGGATTTCTTTTTCACAACTTTCTCTGATGCTTTTTTTGGCAGTGTCTCACTGACCATCTTCTCTGGCTCCCCCTTCTTGTCACTCTCTGTTTTTGGTTTCATAGTAACTTCTTTTTCTGCATCAGATTCACACCCCAGCAACTCTTCAAGGTCTTGCAGGGGTGTCTCTTCAGAAGGACAGTCAGATTTAGGATTTTCTGATTCACCAAACTGTTCAGTGAGTTTCCTTTTTATGTCAGACACTCTTCCACTCAACAAGACCTGTGTGGGACATTCTTTTTCACACCTCACATAGTACACATACAATGGCTTGGGTTGTGCGGCCCCGACAACTATCTTCTTGCTTGGCTTTTCATCTCCAGACTTTTCATTAGGTGGTGTGACAATCTGTCCTGTTACAGGGAGGTTGAATTGAGAAGCGCTCCGCTGTGCCATCTTCTTGCTTGATGTTTTTGATAATCTGCTCCAAGTCTATAAAACAGAATCTACGGAATCTCTCAAAAGCTGTACCTTCTGGCTTCAAATGCAGGGTTTATGTAATGCTTTGCAGATGGACTGCCCCTTGGTAAAACCATCACCACACCCCATCATACTATACATGGTAACATGTGTCAGAGGCACATCTGTTGTAGCCCCGCACCCGCTTTTTCAAAACATTATAAATATCACTCACATTTCATTCAGCCTTCTCCTTGATACTACACAGAGCTGAGGGGGTGAACTATAGGCATGTGTATTCATTTTTTCTGATATATTTTATTCTTTTAATTCATGATGGAGTATAAATAATTAGTTTTGTGATTGTTGCAATGCTATCCAGAGAAAACTGCTGAACCATCTTATTTACACAGAGGTCCCCCCATTTTAGCTTATAAATGTTACATGTGTATACATAAAGCTATCCTTTTGATGCAAGTTTGACACAGTCCTACAGATGCAAGTTAAATTATTTTGTATATTGTTATAAAAAACAGAAAAAGGGGTACTCACACAGACAGATGAATTTCCCTCGGGGGGTCTCCACACAGATCTGTGAAACCTCTGCATGATCAGGTTGCCTCCTAGATACTTCTTTCTGAAAATATCCTAATAAAAAAACACACACATGCCCCTGCAGTTATACCCCCCAAGCCTACAGGGGGCACATAACACTACATAAACCCTAACTGATTTTTTGGGGTGGGTGGAGCACAGTGGTGAAGAGGGACAGGGGTTCAAGCCAGGATGGTGGGGTTGCAGGAGAAAGGAGGAAGGCAGGAGTTCAAGCTAGCATGATGGGACTTGGGTTCCAGCCAGGATGGCATGGCAGGGGTTCGAGGAGTGTATGAGAAGGAGGGGCATAGGATAGTTGCAAAATGGTGGGTGGCAGGGGTTCGAGGAGTGTACAAGAATGAGGGGTGTAAGACGCTTACAAAATGGTGGTGTTATGTCACTTCCGGGGTTTCAGTGTGGGTCATTTCCTGCACAAGGGGCCGGACACGGGTTTGAACGCATGTCATTTCCTGTGCAAAGGGCGGGACACGGGTTCGAGGTTGCATCACTTCCACCAGAAGTGGGCAGGGCTAGCGCATTTTAGGGAGGGACTTCCGGTTTAACAAGGGGCGATTCTGATTGGTCCATTTTAGGACACGCCCACCTGTCAAATGACGCAGCACACGCTGATTGGCTGAAATTTAACATTTGATGAGATATATGAACTTATACTACTCTAAACCCTGCTATCACTGTAGCTCTAAAGACCACTTAAGCAGAGCCTGTGATAGTATCAAATGTAGCCTTTGTGGGGAAGTGGGCCACACAAGTCTCCATGGTGTAAATGAATGGAAATGCAATCTTTGCAAAAAGATAGGTCACGCTTACCGAAGTTGCCCCTGGTCTTCATATAACCAGCAAGGTCAGGATGACTTGACAGAGCAAAAAGCGTATTTTACTCTTGCACAAAAACAACGTATTCAACCACCAGCAAGTGCCACTACTAACTCTGAATCTTCTAGGCCACAGAACCTTTTGAACCCCCTCTCCAGAAGAAGTACCTGCACCAGAGGAGTAATTTTAGTGTGAAGGTTGGGGGGGACAACATTACTCTCAACCAGCCTTGGATTGTGAGCACTGTGCTACCCACCAAAAAGTAAATCATCTATAGAAAAATACCATTATTTCTATCAACATAGGTTTGAAAGCTAATACATACAGGAAAAACACTGAAGACACTGCAGGAGACCATATGCTGACTGGCACAGCTCACCTCTCACCTCCTTGGCCAGCTGCCAAATGGGAAGACATGGAGCATGCGTCCAATGTACAGTACAGGATGCATGTCCATCTCCTGTATTGTACAGGGAGGGCGGACTGTGTATGGTAGCTTGTGACATCGGCACCTGAATTAGGTGCCATCCCAAACAATCACGCTGATGTGGGTGAAAGCTCAGCGATGTATGGGGGGGGTTAGTAATCGGATGTGGTGGGTAGGACTGTAGCGACAGAATGTCTATATGTACATGGGGGCAAGCATGGTGAGTGTGGCCTGAGAGGGCGTGGAAGGGATGTAGTGGGTGGCACTGCAGTTGGCTGCCGAGCTGTGCCATGGCGTTGGGGTTGGCTTCTGCTTGTGGTCGTGGGGTACTGGGTTCGGGTCCAGGCGCTGCTGCATTTTGTTGCACCTGGCTCAAACTTGTGTTTTTTTTTCTTTGCCTTCCCCACTACGCACACCCTGGAGTTGAGAATCCTTTAGTTGGGTGATGGGGCAACAGCCCCCACAGAAAGCAAAAGAACCAGGTCCGTAGCGCTGTTCCTCCGGCGCCAAGGACGCCAGGGTGACTAAACTTTTGCCATCCTGACTTGCGATACACGCGGTCGCCATTCAAGTCACTCAAGACACATAGCACCCTGTGTACTATACAGGGTGTGTGGTCCCTGTGCAGTACGCAGGCTGCACTTTCTCTGTACAGTACATGATCCATCTGCACTCTCTGTACAATACAAGAGATGCATGCGTGCCATGTAACATACATTGGACATGTGCTCCATGTGTTCCCATTCGGTGGCCAACCAAGGTGGTGACAGGTGGGCTGTGCTGGTTGCTGTATGGCCTCCCGCCACACCAGCCCATTAGGTAAGGGTGGGTTGGTCGTCAATTCAACCCATGTTTTAAACCCCTAGTTCCGTCACTGGTCGCTTGCGCCTCTTTATTGTGTTTAAAGCAGCAGTTACTGAGGCTTTAAACCTATTCTGGATGAAGAAACAGATACATACAGAAACTTTCAAGTACCTCAAGGAAATAAACAATGTCCAAGAGGGGAGCATCTTTCAGAAAAAGAGATGTGCAAGAACAAGGTAGCACAATTTGAAGATGGGGGGATCGGCTCAGGGGCAATGTGAGGAATTATTTTTTCACGGAGAGGGTGGTGGACACATGGAACTGCCTTCCTGAGGGTGTCATGCAGTCAAAAACAGTGGTGGAATTCAAGACTGCATGGGACAGACATAAGGCAATTATAGTGATGGGTTGGAAGAAGTAGGCTGTTGGTTAACTAGAGTCTGTAGCCTAACCAATAGGTAGGGAAATGGGCAGACTAGGTGGGCCAAGCAGTCCTTATCTGAGTGTCAAAGTCTATGTTTCTATGTTTCACCTACGCTGGGCAGTTTGTTTTTGTTTGCAAAACAAAAAACAAAATACCCCCACCTTTCAAGCCCTCCAACAGTGTCCACACCACTTCATCCACAGTCCACTCATGTGCAGGGTTTGCTTTTATTTTAATTACTTTAACTCTGGTAACATAACACAGAAGAAAACACTGGAGTTCCATGTTAGGCTAACCATATAACTGCCCAGCCCTCTCCCTCACACCCACACCCACCCAGCCAGGACAGCACAGCACAGCAGCCCCTACCAAAGCAGACATAATCAGGTTCAGTCGGCTGTACCAAGCCTCTTCGACAACAAAGTTCTCAAAGGACTTGACAGCTACAACAGTTTGCCAACAGTGATCACATCGCTGTGGTAACATTTTGAGGACCGCAACAGCGTGACATAAGATTTAGTGTTTGTGGGGGGCTCTGCCACCGTGCCCCCCAGAATTATAGATTCTTGACTCTGGAAGGAGCAGATGTCGGGGGGAGCGGTGAACACCAGCAGTCAGAGTCTCGGACATTCATTGAGACAATCCATTCAACAATGTTGTTGTCGAATGGGTTGTATCGCTGTGAGGGGTTCGTTGTAACTGCATCGCTGTTACAACGGTACACTGGCTCAGTCAGAGTCAGGCGGCATACAGGAGAGATACTAGACAGCACAGCATTGACTGACTACAGACAGTAGACAGGACCAACACAGCACAACAGAGAAGACCACCAATAAACATAATAATTAAAATTAAACACCACCTACCCTTGCCTTTTTGCACACTAGAGCTATGTTAGCTCAAGTTGAGAAGCTAATCGTACTGTTTTTCTGTGCTTTGGTCACTGGTAGCGGTGTAGAGCCACTGTCCCACTCCTGTCCAGACACACTACACTACAGGAAGAGAGAGAATGCTTTGCAGACTGCAGCAAGCTTCTTTTCCCAGTCACTCCCTGACCGGCACCAAATTAAATGGCCAATAGTGTGGTCCCTGCAAGCTCAGAACTGCCCTGACTGTGCAGACTGGAATTCCATTCCACCACCTCCTCTGTTTATTGCAGCAGTTTTGTGTATAGCGTCCCCCCCATGGCATGAGAATTGCTGTTGCTGCCCCCATGCACTACTCACCCCACCCATGACCCACTGCTGCAGCACCTTGAGTAACCAGACTCAGTCCTACCAGCTAGTTGCTGCTTGCAGCCATTGCCTCGTAATCAGTCTGTTGTCCTCTCCTCTCTGTTCCAAACTTTTCCAGCCTCTGTGTCCTGGCAGGCAGACAGTTCCACAGGCTCACTTAGTGCAACCCAACACTCTGAATGACCAACCAAAATTCTGTGACTCACAACAGGTGGGCCCCACCCTGCTGCACCACTGCCTGACTGACTCCCGAATCCCACATTAAGCAGGCAACTTGAGGCATTGGGCAAGCAAAGTAGTGTAGGCAGCTCCTGAATGAGGCAGGCAGATGTGGCAGCATTCAGACAGGAGGGAAGGGATGCACCAAACATGACAGCACCATGGTCTTGACGCCAGCTCATTCTGACTCCACGCTCACTGTTGATGGTGGTGCATGTTTACACTACTTCTAGGTGCGGTAGCTGCGGTCTGTCACTTTCTCTCTTCCTTCCACAACTCAGTCATTCTCCTCCCAGTTCCGGTTAGGCCAGTTTGTGAAACAATGCCCCCCGCTGTTTGTCATTCTCACCCTCCTCTCTGTCTGTCACTCTCTCGTGACTCTCACCAGTGAAATCCGACCCCCCACTACCACCACAGCAGGCTCCGTAGTCCCTCCTAGCCCACAGCAGGTAGCAGCAGCAAGGTAAGGGGCTGAATGTTGGTGACAAATGTGATCACCCAAACTGTTGGTGGGGACTTGTGCCCCCGTCCCCCCCTTTAATTACTCCCCTGACCTGCACTCCCCAAGGACCCCAACACTTCAGATGGCCCTATGGACCCCCCCCACTTTCCCTTAGGTTTCAGCATCTATTTTGAGTGCTATTCATTCAGAAGTATCTTCACCAGTACATCTGGCGAAAGAAGACTTACCATTACAAGAACAGAAGGAAGAGATTCAAATGGAGGTTATGCCGCCCCATCTTCCCCTAATACAAATAGGCTACATATCATAACCATAACCAGACATAGGAAAAATTGGGCACAACTTAAATCTAAAATTAAAAAACTGAACATATATATTTATACAACTGCCACAAAGTCTGCAGCCCCAAAAGCAATGGGGGAAGGGGGAAGGGACTGAAGATGATTCTGATGCTTCATCAATACCCTTCTCTCAATATGATCCCTCATCAGAGATGGAAGGTCATGCCTCTGAAAGCTCAGAGGAAAAAAAGAGGGAAACTAAGACTAAAAAAGGTGGAGATGGTGGGCAGAAAAAATTGAAATTCCTGTGGGGATACCTATTAGTAGACTTTGGGCTTCTCTGCCACTTAAAGATGTTCTCAGAGTTGCACTTGGCAAAAGCAATTTACTCACTCATATGTCTTGCAGAAATTGTGTTCCTCCTTCTGAGGTTTCAGGCTTTTATCAACGCTCTTACCGTTGAGGCAGGTTCAGCTCTCTCACAGCTGGTTTCATCAGGTTACTGGCCCATGTTTTCATTCTACATGAAACGGCTCTGGTTAGCCCTGGAGGACCTTCTCTGGCAACCCACAGGCTAGTGACTTCTGCTTCAGGCAGCCACTTGTCTCTTTCTTGGCAGCAGAAAAACCCTCTCCCCTGTGGAGTGGCTTACACTGGATCACTAGACCCATTTCTCTAGCTGAGGGCCAGAACCCCCTCTCCTGTGGGGGGCCCACACTGAATCTGCTCACACAGCTCAAAAATATTGTCTTTTTATGGAGCTCCTCTGAGGTTCCTGATTGGCTGAAGCTAGCTGTTGCTCCCACAACGATTGGCTGATCTTGCCTGTCAGTCCAGGAAATGAATATTCATTACCTTCATTCGATGCACTATAGGCTCCCTGTTTTGGCACCTGAAATTCAGTCCCTGCAGATTCCCCATAAGCACTTTGCTATGTCCCATGAGTGCTGGCCAAAAATCCTATTAATCCTGGCTGGAAATCCTTGCTTTCCAATTGGCTGTTGCTGCACTAAAATGGCTGCTAGTACACACCGTCCCCTTGCAGATGTAACAGAGTGCCAAATGAAAGCCCTGGCGCAGCCAGTCTTTGTTTTGTATTGTTCCTTGTCCAGGACCACTTTGAAAATGAGCTTGCTCAATGGTGTTGATGCCTGGTTAAATAAAGTTTGATTTGATTTGATTAGAAGGCTTCATTTATTTAGTTGCCCCACAGGCCAGTAGTCTCTTGTGTGCCTTCTCAAGTGCTTCCCAGAATAAGCATCTTGTCTCAGTCCTTTGCCTGTCGCTGCTGCTGAAATTAAGTGCCCCTAGGCAACAGGCAGGCTGTTTATCTGAGTCCCAACATTTAAAACTGGTGCAGCCAGAAAATACTTTTTATTTACATTATCTCCCCCTGAACATCAGCCTCTTTAATGTCTTGGGCGGCTGCTGCTATATTTTATCTATATTATTACACCCTGCAGCAGCTGTCAAACTCTTGGCCCCTGAAAACAGTGCCCTCATTAATATTCCTAGATGATCAGGACTCTGCTCATTAACAGTGTCACTGGCTCAATAGGTAGCACACTCGCCTCTGAGGCCGAGAGATCAGAGGGCTGTGGGTTCAGTTCCCACATCCGGCACTTGGATTAATATCCCAGTACTGACACTGTAGTGCAGCATGAGAGGGGTGCTGCACTTCTGAGGTGCCATCTTTTGGATGAGATGTTAAACCAAGGTCCCATCTGCCTTGATCGGTGGCAGTTCAGGTGGATGTTAAAGATCCCATGGCACTTATTGAAAAGAGTAGGGGAATTTCCCCGATGTCCTGGCCAAATTTCCCTCATTCACTGAAAATACCACCAACAGCTTAATCTGGTTCAAAGTCAGTTGGCATTCATCTGTATCCCTCTCCCCCGGGTCGTGCCTGAAAATAGGCAGGATTTGTCTAGTACACTTAGCCGGTCAATAAAAACTAAAAAAAAAAATATTCATGAGCCCCAATCTGCAGCGCTTCGTGGCGTTCTTTATTTAAAATTGAAAGAGGGCTCTCTTGGCACTTGCTTAGGTCACTGGTCCCCACACTGCCCAAAGCAGGGACCAGGACCACTGAACACTCTCCCTATAGACTGCAAACTGAGCGGTTGGGAGACGAAAGGCACCACCCGTGCATGCGCGAGCTCACCAGCCGGCGGTGAATTTTAAGGGAAATCGGCTGGCAGCTCTGCAACACTGCAAATGCCCCAAAGAGGGTGAAACAAGGAAAAGGCTCCTCGGGGACTTCTTGGGGGATAAAGGCACCTGAGCTGTGGCGGTAAAACTTGGGGGGCAACCTAGGAACATGCAGGCATCTGAGAGGTGCTCTGCAAAAGAGTGGCAGAATGAGAGAAATGGCCAAAGGTAAGCCCCCAGTGTGGGAGAGATTACATATACAGTATATGTATTTATCCCACTTTGCTGCTTGGCATACTGATTTCGACACAGCTGGCATTTGACCCGCTCTCCCTCTCTAACAGTCACTGATTGGAACTCTAGGTCTGGTAAATCTTATTGTTTGCCTTGTCATCGTGCAGGCTGCTGCACTTTTGAAAATGACAAACCCAAAGTAAGATCATTTGGACCTCTACTCTACCTCTCCCACCACCCCCATCAAACCGAATGGAACCCGAACTCTTAAAATTAAAAGTCCAAATGAACTGAACCAAATGTGAACTATACCCGGATGAACCAGAAATGAACCTGAACCCCAGAAAAGAGCCATACCTGGGCTCTAGGGATGACTCCAGGAGGAGTGGGGGGTGGGCAGCTCCAGGAAATTAACTGAGCTGCGCACTCGAGCAGAATCAATAGGCCATTATGGCCTGTTTCTGCTGGCAAATTCATATGTTCATATGTTCGTATGAAGAAGGGACCTGTGAGGCCCCAAAAGCTTGTGTGCTACACCATCTTTGTACAACATACATGTTGGTCCAATAAAAGGTACCAAACCTTCCAGTGACTCCTAAATGCCAAGATCATATATAAAAGGGTAAAATACCCATTGCTTTCAGGATATAAGCAAGTCGCAGTCATTTTGGAAAGTTTACAGCTCCGTTTGCATGACTTAGGCTAACCCCAATCTGTGGCAAAATAACATGTCCTAAACAATGTAGACCACAATGGGCATGTTATAGATCTTCTTAGAAATTAGATTTTTTTTTGTAAAATTAAATGTGCCTTTGTGTTTGGCAGCTTGCATAATTTTGAACGTCAGAATGTTGTTTAAGCAATAAGGCACGACAGGGTGTGGGTTATTGGGGACTTTACCCACACCTTGTGTGGTGTGTCATGAGGTGCAGCTGAGTGACTTAACCACACAAGAAGTGAGTAAATCCACCAATAACCCACACCCTGGAGTGCCTTATTGCGATTATATAATGGATCCATGTGTAAAATACATTTAAAATGTGTTTAAGTATGTTTTTTATAAATGCCATTTCTCAGCCGTGGGTTATCGCAGGATATAGCACGGTCATGTGATGTGTTTTGACCAATGAGGTTGCAGGATTTTCATACCCCATTGTATAATTTTTTTAAATACAATTTCAACCAGTTAGCTGCCCTTTGACATGCAGTACGTTGTACAGCACTGGACTTGCACCCATGTGACCTTATGCCGTGCAGCACACATTGTTGCTTTTTTGCCAACCCAGAAGTGAAATCAACAAAGAAGATTTCACTTTTGGCTTGGGGATCATAAAAGGTGACTTTGGTTTTGGGATGCAATAATGGCTGGGGCAAATCTGATCAGTGACTGGAGGTACCTGATACAAGTCTGACCCCACACACTGAGTGTCCAATAGATGTGATGGAGGTCGATGTACGTAGCTGCACAGACTACAAAATGATGGCCTGCTGCAGCATTTGTTTTAATCAGGACTTCACTGTGGGTGTGTGTCATGTAACAACATGACTGCATTGTTTGCAACATCATTTCACACTTTCATAGCAGGATCTGTGATTTGATTGAAAACAAAAATTATATGTGGTAGATTTTCACATGGATTTTGTAAGTTCCATGAAACATACCAGCAAGAAAATGTACCCCTGAAAGCTAGGGTTCTGCCCTAATCAAGGGGATACATAGATGTATTGTAAACAATTTAGGGCATTTTTTTAAATAAATGACTGGCACTAAAGAGGCGCACTTCTCTGGCAGTACAAGGGTTAATATCGTTTTGAAATATCAAAAATATTCTTGCAAAGAATTCATTACAGCATGAAATATTTTACTGATTTTACTGTGATTCACAGTTCTGTAGGTGTAAAGGATTATAACCACCTTCATGATGTCATCACAGTCAGAAAAAGACATGCAATAATTACACGACTGAGGTTCCTACCACGATGCCATCGAGATAGGACAGAACTGCAACACAGCTAGACTTAATGAAAGCAAGCTGTGATTTAATAGCTGATAGCTGGGCTTCTTTACTTGTTGGCATTACATGAAGCGTGCTCCAGAGGCACCGTGACTCCTCCCAGTAAGACATAAAGAGAAGTGTAGTTATCCATTTAATTCTTCTGAACTCTTGTACCTTGTAAAGAAATGAAGCTTGCAGTTGGTCTAGCTACAGTAGTACAGCTTCTTTAGAGCACAAACTGAGACACACTTCAGGAATAAAAATTTGCCATCAGTGAATTTCTGCCTTTATGAATATTCATTCCCCTTAACCAGGAAAGGGCTTATTATTATTGTAATGGCAATCAGACATCGCACTGAGGACTAATAGAATGTAATTTACACATTGCATCTCATTAGTGATGCAGCCACTGGTTCATAATTAATGCAAAATTGTGATTGCCTGTAAATGTCACTTTATTTTCTTTTGCCATTGAATTTGGAACAGTAATTATTTGTCCCTTTGAAATTAATTGCTTTTTCCTGTTCAAGCTAGCTTTCGTAGTGCTGCTCAGCCTTCTGTCCACCTATTTTGTTTCATAACTAATAAATTAAGCCAAAGATATACGTGGTTGAAATTCATATTTAGCAATATTACCCTAAAGAGACAGTTCAACTGGCAGTAGATATTTAGAAGGCATGGCAGACTTGATGCCCGATTCTCAGACACTAATGTGGATGACACAAAGCTGGCAGTAAACAGGTGGTTTGCAGCTGTGTGTGCCCAGGACTGCGAGGGTCCAAATCTGTCAGTGAATGTTTCATTGTGGCCCCGGTCCTTTTTCCTGGCAACATATGCTGGATCATGGAAGAGATCCCCTCACCTTCCCCCCTCCCCCGCACCCATTGAGCATGGCTCAGCAGGGCCACCAAACAATAGCCAGTGCAAAGTGGCTGCATTTATCCCACTGTACCGGTTAGTGCAATTGAGAATTAGATCCACGGTGTCCAAACATGGCTGTCCACATTTGAGAACTGTGTACTGGTTCCAGACTATGCAAATGGGGCTATTTACATGATAGCTGAACCGACCAGCAGCATTTGAGACCGACTGATGAAACAATACTGTACTTGCATGATGTTAGCGAGATAGCTGGCAGGGTTACAGTAAAGCAATGAAACAACACTGATGGAATCCAACCTGAAAACAACAAAATGACAAATGCAGATAAATCCATAGACACCACATTTATTATGGTAAAACCATTCTGACTACACATTAAGACAAGATAAAATTTCACTCCTCTCATATGGCCTTTCATCTGTACTGAACAGTCTCCTTGGTAAATTTTGTTAATGCTTTAGTTTAAGTTTCCTTAATTACATTGTAGTTACATTGTGACTACACTATAACTGCATTGCTATTGCAATGCAGTTACATGCAAAAAAATGTAACTACAGTGTGATTATCCCTGTTACATGTAATTACTTATTACCTTCCCTGCAGATATGTTGAAACTTTCACTTAAAGTAAAGTGTGACTGAAATTTCAATTAGAGATTGAACTTTTTAAACTGTTTCATAAAATCAGTTCAGGTGTGTTTGTAAAATAATGCAGAGTTACAGGATAATTAACATAGAAACATAGAAGTTGACGGCAGATAAGGACCACAAGGCCCATCCAGTCTGCCCATTTCTTTTTTTACTTTATAAATGTGCCATCGGCCTTTGCTCTGTCAGTGGCCTATCTATTCATACTCAACTGTATTGCTCCCTTATGCCTATCCCATGTCTGTTTGAAGCCCTGCACTGTATTCATATCCACCACTTCCTGAGGTAGGCCATTCCATGCATCCACCACCCTTTCTGTGAAAAATAATTTCCTTACATTCCCCCTTAATCGGGCTCCCTCTAGTCTCTTGCTGTGTCCTCTTGTCCTGCTATTTTTCTTATATTGAAACATGTTAGACTCTTTCACCTTGTTAATGCCCTTAAGGTGTTTAAATGTCTTGATCATATCACCTCTCTCCCTCCTTTGCTCAAGGGTATACATATTGAGCTCCGTTAATCTGTTCTCATATATTTTTTTTTATTTTATTGGAGAGATCAGTTTTTACAACCTTTGAGTCAAGGACTCGTTTACAAAGGTACCTCGTCAATTGGGGGGAGACAACAATTAAGTGATGCTAGCACAGGGATGACATACGGATGAGAGACATAAATACACGACATGGAAATTACAGGCATGGAAATTACAGGCAGTAATTATACTGGTACAAACTTCCTTAAGGTTACACGCAATTGTTAAATAGCAAGAGATATATCATTCAAATAAACAAGAAGTCACAGTCAGAAATGTAGTGTCAAACAGGTAGGCAAGGGCATGATGGGCTATGGGGACCGTTAGGGCAGCTACAGGCATTTACAACATCGGTTGTCAAGAATATGTTGGCGGAGGGCGGTTTTGAAGCGGCCAAGTCCTGGGATCTTGGAGATAGTTTCAGGAAGGGAGTTGAACCAAGATGGGGCTAAGTGATGGAAGGATCTTTGGCAGCGAGAGGTCCTAGCTCTGGGAACATTGAAGGTGGCTGTGATGGAGTTGCGGGTGGGTAGGAACCGGGCAGCCAGCTGCAGGGGTCCAGAGACCCCAGGAGGGCAGAGACCTGACATGGATTTTTTGGCCAGAAGGCAGGTTTGATATCTCAGCTTTCTCAAGGGTGAGTATTTTGTGCGGAGTATAGCAGACAGGTGTGGTTCTGCTGTGGGCACGGTAAGGAGCCTACAGGCTTTGTTGATGGAGGGCTGGACTTTCGACAAGTGGGAGGCGTCGGCAGCAGCATAAATTGGGAGTCCGTAGTCGGCCAGCGATAATACCGATGAGGTGATGGCTAGTTTTAAGGTGGGTTCGGGGAGGCAGTCTTTGTGGCAGTAGAGGAGCCCGATCCTGGAGTTCATGGCAGATGACAAGGCTTTAATGTGGGCATGGAAGGTAAGGCCGGAGTCAAAGATGATGCCCGGGTACTAATAGGAAGTTACCTGTTCAAGTGGGAGGGGCGTGCTGGTGGTGATGTGCAGAGGAAAGTCCTTGGCGCTGTTTTGCCGATGTGAAAATAGCATGGACTTAGTTTTCTTTAGATTCAGGACTAGACGATGATTATTGAACCATTTTTCGGTGTGGAGGAAAGCGCCTTGCAGCATGACTTGAGTGGGAGGGTCAGGGTGTGATGCTAGGATTACAGCGTTGTCCGCATAGAGTAATATTTTGCTGGAACAGGAGCTGGGGAGGGTGTTCAGGAATAGGCTGAAAAGGGTTGGGCCAAGGATGTAGCCTTGAGGGACCCCAGAGAGTACCGGAAGGGAGGAGGAGAGGGTCCCATTCAGCTTGACTCTTTGGGACCTGTTATGTAGGTAGCTTGTGAACCATTTCAGGGGGTCAGATGAGAAACCCAGTTTGCTTAGGGAGTTTAATAGCAGGGGGTGGCACACCGCGTCGAAGGCCATAAAAACCGCCCCTGCTAGCCGACCTTTGTCGAGTGCAGAGTGTATGTGGTGGGAGAATTCCAGAAGGGTGGTGGATGTGCTATGGCCAGGATGAAACCCGTGTTGTTCCGGACATAGAAGGTTGTATTTAGTGAGGTATTCCGTGAGCTGTGTGTTTACTATTTTTTCTAAGGCTTTGGATGGGGGAGGATGGAGATGGGCCTGTAGTTATTTGGCAGAGTACGGTCCCCAGACTTGTGGATGGGGGTTACTTCAGCATGCTTCCAGACCTCCAGGAATTGGCCGAGGCATAAGGATTTGTTTATGATAAGCGTGAGGGGAATAAGCATGACATCCAGCGTGAGGCGGAGTATCTTGGAGTCGAGGGGGTCATTGCTAGGGTTCTGGGAGGCCAGGGACCTTATTAAGAAGGGTTTGGCATCATGGGGTGAGATCATTCGGAAGTGGAATTGTGGCCTGGAGATGGGAGTATGAGTGGGTGTGGCAACCGGGTCAGAAAAGTGGGCAGGGAGGATAGCACTTAAATCTGTGAAGGTTTTATTAAGGCAGTCGGCAATACATGTTAGGTCCGTCGAGACAGCCCCATTTATGACAATCTGGGATGGAGGGGTGGGGAGCGGGTTTTACCATTCAGTTCTTTAATGTTGTCCCAGAAAGCTCTGGATGAACCCCAGGAGGATGTCAAGGCAGCCTGGTAGTATTTAGCTTTAGCCTGCTTGATGGTCCAGGTGCATTGGTTGCGGCTGCTCTGTAGGCTTGTCTGTCAGCCACTCTACCGAGTTATTAGCTATGCCAAAGGTTATCTCTATTTTAGTTGTTGGATCAGTGCAGGAGTTATCCATGCAGCAGTCAGTTTTTTATTCCTTGGTGTGTTGAAGGGGGTAAACAGATCACAGGCATGATTGAAAGCCGTGGTGAGGTAGGTTAGGGCAGCATTAATGTCAAGTGCGCAGGCCACAGGGGTCCAATTGATTTGGGCAAGGTGACATTTAAGGTTGACGAGACCTCTGGGGAGAAATCGGCATCGGGGGGTCCTGCTATACACCGGGCAGATAGTGGGGGAGGACCAAAAACAAATGACAGGGGAGTGGTCACTGAGAGAGTCTGCAAGGACTTGTACAGATGCTACTTTATGTGGTCGGTTAGAGAGGATTACATCCAGGAGGGAACTAGTTCCTGTTACTTTGTTAAGTCTAGTAGGCTGAGTGACCATTTGGGACAGGTCAAGGGCTGCAAGCTCATTCTTCAAATTATCAGATGACGGGCTGAGCCAGTTGGTGTTTAAGTCGCCCATAATTAATTGTTCAGCCTTCTGGGGTAAGGTGGATAGGTAGTCAAGAAGGGAGGAGACCGCAAGATCTTTTTTAGGGCCTGGGGTAGGTAGCCATTAGTTGGGTAAGGGGCCACGTCCAGGGTGAGGTGGTGCAGTAATGGCATGCGCCCGTGGTTAAGCTCAGGGTTGGGGAGTGCATGCCTGAGGATCGAGTCGCGCAAGTAGATAGCACACCCCCCTCCACGCCTGCCCATCCTATCGGCCCTGAAAAGGGAAAAACCTGGGAGGGAGACAGCTGAGTCAGGCGTGAGGGAGGAGAGCCAGGTTTCAGCAAGCATTAGAATGTCGGGGGAGTGTTGGGTGACCCAACATTGGAGGGCTGCAGTGTTTTTTGGGAGACTACATATGTTTATGAAGGCGATACGGAGGCCTTTAGCACTGGTGGGCTGGGGCGTGGCTGAGATGGCGGGCCCGGGGTTCGGGTGCACATTGCCGGAGAGCAGGAGCAGCAGAAGAATTAGGCCCCTCGCATGGTGTGTGTTGCGGGGGGTGGGGTGAAGATGTGGGCGATGAGACCTCACCTGGGAGGTGCATGGACGGAAGGGAGAAGAGAGCAGGGCAAGCGTGAGAGAGACCACTGTGATGGAAATCACAATACTGAGAGAGGCACATTGGTGGTGGGTGGGTGGGGGTAGAGTGGTAGTCCAGGGTTCGGGAGTGATTTGGGGATGCACTGAGAGTTAGGTGTAGGGTAGTATTGAGAATGGGGGGATAATGTTTTAGTAGGTGGCAGGTCAATGGGGGATAAGGGGGGGTTGTGAGTAAACATAGGGTGCTGTAGCAGGAGTAGGAGTATCTTCTGATGCAGTCCCTGCACCATTTTGGTTGCCCTTCTCTGGGCTGCTTCAATTTGGTTAATGTCCGTGTGAAGGTGTGGCCTCCAGTACTGCATGCAGTACTCCAGATGGGGCCTAACCCATGTATTGTAAAGAGGGATTATTACCTCATGCTTACAACGTGTGATACCCCTACTAATACAACCTAATATCCCCCTAGCCTTACCTATTGCTTTAGAGGTCTGCTTGAATAATTTCAGGGCATCAGTGATGATGATGCCCAAGTCTCTTTCTTCCTTTGTGACTGCCAGCAACTCCCCTCCCAGCCTATAGGTGGCTTCAGGGTTTCTCTTCCCTATGTGCATGATCCTGCACTTCTTTGCATTAAATCCCAGTTGCCACTCTTCTGACCATTTTGCTAGTTTATCCAGATCTCTTCTAATTCTGCTCACCCCATCTGGATCATCTACTCTGTTGCAGATCTTGGTGTCATCTGCAAACAGACAAGCCTTACCCTCTAGTCCATCTGCAATGTCACTAATGAAGATATTGAAGAGGACTGGCCCCAGGACTGATCCCTGAGGTACTCCACTTGTGACTTGCATCTCTTCTGACTGTATACCATTTACCACCACTCTCTGTTTTCTGTCCGTCAACCAGTTTGCCACCCAGTTGACCAACTTCTGACCCACCCCGAGCCTACCCAGCTTATTAATCAATCTTCTATTAGAAACAGTGTCGAAAGCTTTGCTGAAGTCAAGGTAGGCGACATCAACTGCTCCCTCTTGGTCCACCACTCTGGTTACCCAGTCAAAGAAATCTATGAGATTAGTTTGACAGGACCTTCCTTTTGTAAACCCATGCTGTCTTGGATCCTGTGTCCCTATGGATTCCAGGTGTTGCACTATCCTTTCCTTAAGGAGTGCCTCCATAATCTTGCCCACTACTGAGGTACAACTGACTGGTCTGTAGTTCACTGCCTCCTCCCTGCTACCACTCTTGTGGAGTGGAATCACATGAGTCCTTCTACAGTCTTCTGGGACCTCACCTGTGCTCAGAGACTCACTAAACAGTTCTGCTAATGGCTCTGCTAGTCCCATCTTTAGCTCCTTAAGTACCCTGGGATGTATGCCACAGGTTTCATTGCCTTATCCACCCTGAGCTTAGCGAGCTCTTGTAGGACCCTTTCTTTTGTGAAGGGAGTAGTGCTCACCTCCCTTCCCCCTGTGTCCATGGTGCTGAGCTGTGGGTCCTGCCCTACCTTCTCTTCAGTAAATATTGAGCAAAAGTATCTATTTAGGATAGATGCTTTTACATGGTCCTCCTCCTCACATACCCCTTTTTCTCCTTTGAGCTTAGCAATACCCCCCTCTGGACTTTCTCCTTTCACTAATGTACCTATAGAAAGTCTCGCCACCTTCTTTTACTGTTCATGCTAGTGTTTTCTCAGTTTGGGACTTTGCCTGCCTTGCTGCCTTCCCTGCTTCCCTTAGGGCAGTTTGGTATGCCTCCCTATCTTCATCCTGCTGTGTTCCCTTATATTTCCTGAAGGCCAGCCTTTTGGCTCTGACCTTTTCTTCTACTGTATTTGAGAACCAAAGTGGTTTCCTTCTTCTTTTGCACTTCCTTTTCTGTCTAACACAATAAGATGTTACTTCAAGTATTGCATCCTTAATGCTTACCCACTTTGTGTGTACCCCCTCACCTGTGTTTCTTTTTTCCAGGGCTAGCTTAACTATGTTGGCCATCTTATCAAAGTCAGCTCCTCTGAAGTCCCATATTTTTGCTTTGGAATAGGATGATTTAGATGTAGTGGCCAAATTGAACCATACTATGTGATGGTACCAAGTTTATTTATTCATTGTCTTGGATAACAACATTTGAGCTTGGAGCTCATTTACAAAGGTTCCACATCAGGAAAAGTACATTATAAATTAACAAAGACATGAGCTTTATACAGGAGGAATAAAGTGGCTAAATTAAATAGATACAATAATATATACAGATCAGTTTATAAAAGAGCAATGTTATACTAGCTGCAATTAACATCTATGCTTAGGTGGAGGTTAACTAGGCAAAAAGGTGAGGTTAGTAGTGCAGGAAGGAGTTCGCTTTGTCAAGTGGCATGGGGACGGAGTGATGAGGAGAAAGAGAGTTGAGTATGCAGAGGGGATGGGAGTGGATGGAGGAGGTAGTGAGCTAGTGGGTAGAGGGGAGAGAGGGGATGGTCAGGAATGAAGGAGATATGGAAATTAGTTCAAACAGTCACATATACATAGGGTAGTCGGTACTATAGGTATTCAGTTCCAAATGGAAGGATGTTGATTATCTAACAAATGAATTACCAACCAGACAACAATGGGATGGAATGTATACAACAACTCAGGAACTAGCTGATAATGAGGAAATCAACCTATCAGGCAGTATAGTCTAGGGGATAGAGTGACAATCTGTGAATGAGCATGGCACAGCAGATGAGGGTTTGATTCCCACAACCTCTGTTTGCGTACTGTGTGACCCTGAGCAAGTCACTTAACCTCCCCAGTGCTCAGAGGTCACCCCTGAAAACAGACACTTGTGCCTAGTGGGCCTTACATGGTTAAAAAGAGATGTGCTATGCATGGGAGACGTAATCAGTTCTGTCTTGTAACAATACTTAGAGGCTGTCATAGCTGTCTTTGGAAACTGTCGAAGAAAGTTACAGTATTTGGTTAAGAGAGCTTTATTTTGGTTACATGGAATGCAGAGAGTCTGGTTGGAGAGGATGGGAATCCATGATGGGCTAGCCATCAGCATGCTGCCATCTACAGTTACTTGATTCCATAAAGGCTTGGCCTCCAGTGTAGGCATGGGGTGGCAGCTATATGAGTGAGCAGAGCAAGGGTCACAGGTTTTCATGAGACATGACAGATTGTATGTTTGGTAAAATGTAGAAACTGATTCTTTAAATGTTTATATTTTATGTAAACTTTAAGCATCTTTGTAATCAACATGATGGGAAAAGGGAATGGCTTTTACTAACTGACGGCAAAGTGAAAACCAGTCACGGCACTGTGAATGACTATTTAAACAAACTCCGGTCAGAAACTTGATGAGGGTGTTTCATGGTCTTGAACGTAAAGATGAATTGCCGTAGACAGCTCCGTGTGTAAATTTCATTTTTGGTAAAGGCAGATCATTCATCTGGTTGATCCTGTGTTTACCATGTGTTTACCATGCAAGTAGTGAGTGCATGTTGAACTATATGTGGATGGAGAGGGAGATCAATACCAAGGCGTTCCAGTAATGGTAGAAGGAACGGTGCAGGGAGGAGAGACAGGTCTACATTGGGGACTATGAGTCAACCTGGAAGGATAAGAACCTATACTGAGGCGATGGCCTGCTTTCATCCAGGAGGCAACCACAGTCCTCAGTGGGCAATTCAAATGTTACTTTGATGGACATTTAAAGTAGCCGGGGGAGGGGGTGATGGAAGAAATAGGGTAGGCAGAAAGTGGGCCACCACAAGCTGAGATAGAGAATAGGAAGATCCCAATGGGAGAGAGTCCCTCCAGGATGCAAGTTATTCAAGGAAGCAGGGGGTAGCAAAGGAAGAAGGGGGGGGAGCAGTCAAAAGAGAAAGGTGTGGAAGGGGGAACAATTGGAAAAAGGAGACTGTGGCAAGAAGAGAGCTGTCAAAATGGTGCAAGGTCTGCATCAGAAGCCCTATGGGGAGAGACTGAAAGAGTTCAATATGTACACCCCGGAGGAGAGGAGGAAGAGTGGGGATATTATGGAGATCTTTAAATACCTCTTGGGGCTTAATGAGGTACAGGAGGGAGATATGTTTTAGAGAAAAAGATACTGTAGAACAAGGGGTCATGATATGAAGTTGGAAGGAGGTAGATTCAAGAGAGATGTGAGGAAGTACTTCTTCACAGAAAGAGTGGTGGATTCCTGGAACAGCCTTCCATGGGAGGCAGTGGTGGTGAAACCAGTAGTGTGTTTCAAAAATGCCTGGAATAGGCACAAAGGAATCCTAGGAGGAAGGAAGGGGTGGAAGAGATAGTGCTGTAGGACAAGTTGGATCAGCAGCAAAAATGATCATAATTAAAAATGGGCTGAAAAAATGGGCCCATCAGTCATTATCGGCTGTCAGTTTCTATGCATATGTCACCCCCCCTTTGGGAGATTACTAGTCTATTTGTCCCCCCTGGGTTTTTGTGGTTTCATTCAGCCCGTTAGGGAAAAGGATTAATTCTTCTCAGCTCTGGGTGGAGCCTCCTACGGGTCGGATGGTCACCACAGGTGCATGGGGGGAGAAAGCACAGCATTTTACGCAGGAATGGGGGGGTTCCAGTCAGAGGAGTGAGCATCAAGGGAGTGACAGTGAATCAGGCTCGGCGGGGGGCGATTGCCCACTCTGGCCCCTGGCCAGTGGCACTTGATGGGACATTGAGGAAGAAGTGGGAGCCAGTAGCTGCAAGCCACAGAGTACCTTGACAGCCTGTGCTAATTCATGTAGGGGCAAGGAGTGTAGTATCAAGAAAGTGAGTTGCCTTGGAGTGCCGCAGGATGTGTCCCCCTTCTCAATTTGGGGACAGTTGCTGCCAGTTCTGGGAAAGGATGCAGGGGTCATGAGTAGGGGTCAACTCATCTCTTTTTTTAATTAGCTGTGTCGGGCTAGTGAACCAGAGATTGCACTCAGCTCCACAGAGATTTTCAGTCACCCTCAGTCAGCATGGTTAACAGCGATTTGTTAAACGAAAGGCAAATAAAATCGCATTTGTCCTGCCACCAGTCTGGACACCTACCAACTGATTTTGCACTGTGCCTTTAACTGCAAACCACACATACACCATCTCAGCTTCTGTAACTGAAGAGTCAATGGTTCTGTCACTGATGACTGAGATTAACTTTGTTCCCATAAGTTTTTCTTGTAGCTCCATGTGTTCAGCCTCAGCTACATAGTGGATAAAGTTGCAGGCATATTTGTCATTATGATATGCTGAACTGATATCTAGCCCTTTCACATCATCAAGGTTGCACATCCACACAAAGTCTGTGAAAGGAAGTTCTTTCTTAGCAATTGTATGCCATGTGTGAAACAGTTTATCCAGACGATTAGGAGTTGCTTCATTCATGTTCTTCAGCATTCCCTCAGCATTACTTGTCCCTGGAGTAGCAGTGTTGGCATCCTCCTTTTCCTTTGCCCTAGCATGAGCTTCACTGATATTATGGGATGAGACAGAGTCAACCCGTATGTTATCTTTACTGAAACAAAAATTATTATTATTGCCCACCTTACCCAACTGTATGTCATGTTTAATACACAAATGGCAGAACATCAGATCTTTTGCACCACCATACCCCAACAAGTCATATTTTTCTAGCCAACATTGCTGGAACTGATGGCTTCACTTTGTCTTTTCCTACTCATGATCTTTTATTTTTTTGTTTTCATCAGCATGCCTTCTATGAATGCCAGTTGGGTTACTAATGTCTTTAATATATTTCCACATTTTCAGATTTTTAGTTAGTAAAGTTGTGTCATGAAAAGTGTGTGTGTCCTTTTCTTTCCTTTTTCCTTCCTTTTCCCACCCTGGCCACAGATCCCAGAAATGCTCAATTGTCCCAGTTCTATTAAAAAATGTTCAGCAAAAAATAGTAAGAATAACTTCAACAGCATCAACCCATACTATTATTTATTTATTTTTATTCTTTGGCAACCAGGTAACTCCCATTGGGTGCAAAACCTGTTTACAGGGGTGGCCCAGGAACACAGGGAGGTTAAGGCCCTGTTCACACTGTGGGATGCAGCAGCATATTTCAAGCAGTCGTTTTCAAAAACAGATTAATGCTTACTGTGTCAATGCGTCCACACTGCTAAAAGCATGTTCTAAACTGCGTTGTCTCATTCACCTGAACTGTGCTACTGCATTCTGATTGTCAACATGGATCCTGAGTTTTCACCATCGCGCTTTCACGGGGCTGCTGGGATTGAGCCCTACTGCATCCTGGAACAAGCTGAGGGAAGTCGTGTTGTCCTGCTCGCACTGCCAGTTAAGTTCGATTTAAATCCAGAACAGTTCTTAAAACCGTACTCAAGCCTACCTCAAATCAGGGTTTGAGCATGGTTTCTTAAAACAGCTCAGGAAGTGCGTTCAGTATGAATACAAACTGTGCTTGCAGTTACTTAAAACATTTTACCATAAATAAAACTTTCTAAGTACCCCAGTGTGAACAAGGCCTTAGTGACTTGCTTAGGGTCACATAGTATGCAAGTGGAGGCTGTGGGAATTTAAACCCAGATCTGCTGGATGTACAAAACTCATTTACAACCTGTTGCTCTCTCTGTTAAACACTCTACAGTTTTCTTTTTCATGACAACCATGTATTCTGATATACTTTGACCACCTTTTTGATAATTGAACTATCAGTACTTGTGGTATCCTCAATACTACATTGTGTTCATTTTTACCTCATCAGCTGCCGCTGTTTCTTTCCAAATGTCTAAGACATCACATTCCACAATTTCAGGCACACCATTCCATGCTATTTATTCCAATGGCCTGTAAAGGTGTAGCTGATATCATGGAATGTTCAGGTTGGTAGTATAAAAAAGGAGAGCAGCAGCTGCTGAGGACTTAGGAGAGAAATAATCGACACAGTGACAAATGCAATAAAATGTGAACACTAATTTTAAAAAGTGGGTCAAAAACATATGAGAATAGTCCAGATGCTGGCTATTGTTATGAATGTTTTTCACCCCTGTATCCTGCTATGACCATGTATTGTTTTGCCTATACCTTGTAATCCTCCCTGTCACACCTGAAAAATAGGCACTTGACTGTCTAGTGTGCTTACCTGGTTAACAAAAGCTAAATAAAACAATAATAGGAAAAACAAAAAGGAACCCATTACAGAATATAAAGGCGTAAAACCTGTTTCCTATCATGGCAGTAAATGATCATACTTAAAATTCAGAGTTGAAAAGATTAGGTTGATTTACTGCTAATGGTCTTAATGAACATACTTTACACCTCCTAGACAGACTGGTTTACAAACAAAGGCCTGTGACTAGTGACATCAGAACTTTTGTTTGTAACCTGGACATGCATGCAGCAGTGAATGATTTGATACAATCAGTTTTAATACTATCTGAGCATTCAAAATGGCCCAAAAATTGGACTACATTTAATCAAAACTGGATGACCAGATAAGGATCCTGAAACCCGGATTATCCAGTCTACAACTGGACAGGTGACAGCCCTAGAACTGTGCTGCTCCTGGACACAGTCACATATCTGCCTGCCATGAGTACTGAGCTAAACAAGGAAAGGAAAAGGAGAAAGGATCTTTACCAGCAAAAAATAAAAGCAGCAGTTAGTATAAAATGAAACAGTTTTTAAATGCACTGCACATAGACATCTATTTTTTTTTTCATTTCACTAATGCTAAGGCAGCAGCACATAATTAAACCTCCATGAAAAGGACCTGACTTTAAATTAAATAAGTTATATATATGTATTTGTTTGTTTATTTATTTAATACCCTGGTTCAGAATGGAACTGCAGCTTTCCACAGGAGGAATTGCACTAGACCAGCTGGGCAAGTAACAGAGATTCTGCACTAGCCCGCAGCAATCTGCACTAGTACCCAGGCTAGTAAATGAATGTTAAGGTTGACCCCTGGTCATGAAGGAACCCACAAATGCCCAATCCATGAGAATTGCATGGTCTGAGGGGGACTCACTGAGCCAGTGGGGAGGGAGGGGAGAGAGAGAGAGAGAGAGAGAATGAGACAGAGAGAGAGGGGGAGAGAGAGAGAGACAGACAGAGAGAGAGACAGATGGGGATCATTGAGATTTTGTGTGCCTGTGAAGAATAATGGGCTGTTATGCACTGTGAACTGTTCTGGGACTTGTGCTGACTTCAAACTTTAGTGATCATAGCAGTTCTGAGTTAATGCTGACCTAATGACTATGCAACCTCCTCAGTCCAGGTAAAAGCTGCTGCTATGGCCATACCAGCCATATGAAAGCTGAATGTGTTCCCCACAAAATAAATTATGCTCCCCTGAGCTACATGTGAATTTGCTTAATGAATTTGGGATCCCTGTTGTTTTTTCAAGTTCCATGTGGACATTCCATTATTGAACAGAATGTTTAATATGCATTAAGCTGTTGTTTTCATTCAGTGAGGAAAAGGGACCCTGTGTGTGACATCTGGGCCTGGGTAACATGGCCACTGGAAGTGTTTCTGCTGCTGTGGGCACCCTCTCCCCATGGACATATTCCATCCATACCGCTAGACATGGGGAGGGAGGGCAACATTTCTATGTATGACAGGTTATGTGATGCAAATGGATAAGGCACACATCTGTTACAGTTTTGCACTCGTGCTGATGATTTACAGACCATGTTTAGACACAAATGTGTGTGGTGGTTGTTGAGGGGGAGAGGTTAAGAAGATGTGGGCTTAAGGACCAAACAAAACTAAAAACAAAACAAATTAAATACCTGTGCCGTATAGTACTATGCACTCTATCAAGCCCAGCAGTGATGAACATTACATACATATTCTGTAGGTTACAGTCAGTGATTTCAGAAATGCATAATTTTTTTATCCAAACCATCAGCTCCATTCAATGCACATAGTATGCTTTATTTGTAAAAGACTGGGAAATCATTTAAACGTTTAGGTTGACAATAAAGCCAAGTAAGTTATCACGTTTGGTCAGCTTCACTTTTCAGCATTTCCATGTATAAGTTAGGTTCCTAGAGAGAGAGAGAGAGAGAGAGAGAGAGAAAAGAGAGAGGAGGAATGGTGGAGCTCTGTTTATCATTCAGTCTTAGATCAGTCCTGAAAGGGTTAACAAACCCTATAAACAGCAGTAAATCAGGTACACTGCTACACACACACACACACACACACACACACACACACACACACACTCACTCACACACACAGTTGAGAGAGAGAGAGAGAGAGAAGTATAATTTGAATCTGTGCTGGACCAATGCAGTCTCATTACAAAGTCAGTTTTGATCAACAGGGCATTGTTTAGATAAAAGTGTGTAAAAACAGGGTTTAGGTGTCCTGAGAGAGAGAGAGAGGGGGGAATGGTGGAGCTCTGTTTCTCATTCAGTCTTAGATCTGTCATGAAAGTGTTAACAAACCCTATAGACAGCAGTAAATTACTGCCACACACACAACTGGGAGACAGAGAGAGAGAGAGAGAGAGAGAGAAGTGCAATTAGAATCCCTGCTGGACCAGTGCAGTCTCATTACAAACTTAGTTTTCACCAACAGGTAGTGGTGTAATGCTAAATTTAGAAGTGTGGAATCTCCAATGTTCCCAACCCCTCACAGGCTGGGGTTCTGAGGGCTGCCTAGGCCCCCAGAAGCTGTCAGGTTTTAAATACATTCTGGTGCATTTTGAGAGTCATTGTGACACTATTTGACTGCTTTTAAAGCCTTCTTTGACTTGTTGCAAACAACCATTATCACTATCAAAACAACAACTTTTATTTTCTTAAAAAAAATGACAAAACTAAAGGAAAAAATATCTTATTCCAGCCGCCCTTCAAACACCCGACTATATACCACTTCTCTTGAGTACAGGCAGTGATCACTGCAGCAGGCATTGCACTTGTTACCTTGCAACCTGAACAGCAGACTCTGCCCCCACCCCCCAGCAGTGTACCACACAGTCAGACATACACGGCAGTGAGAAGGGCACACAAAACACCAGCCTGGAGGTCAGGTATCTGTCACACAGTAGGCACTTACACAGACCATCGATACCAGAAACTGGAACTGATGCACAAGACCCACTGGAGGATTCCTCGGGTCCCAACAATGACACAGGATGTTAATTACCCCACCTCTACGAGCCTCAAACCCCCTTGTTGAGAGCATGGCCACTGGTGCCTCCTGCTGCCATAGCTGGCCATCCCTAATTCTCCCTTCTCTGAGTCCTGATATGGACTTACCTCCAATCTGGGTTCGACATACTGATTAATCCTCAAAGTTAGAATAGGTATTTAATTTGCCTGTTCCACTGAACACATTTATCACTGTCTTCACATCAATGTTTGTACTTTGTCTTATTTTTTTATCCCTGCCAATTATGTTATCTGTTTTCTATACGACCATGTGTAACGCAGGTCCACCTTGTAAATGAG
This sequence comes from Neoceratodus forsteri, assembly GCA_016271365.2. Taxonomy (NCBI): domain Eukaryota; kingdom Metazoa; phylum Chordata; order Ceratodontiformes; family Ceratodontidae; genus Neoceratodus; species Neoceratodus forsteri. The sequence continues at coordinate 1,187,759,118 of CM057451.1, read as the reverse complement.
CTTGCTCAATGGTGCCCACCTGGATAAATAAAGATTTGATTAATTGATTTATACCCGGTCATGAATACTTCATCATATACCCTGAACTGAAACAGTTGGAGCAGGGTGGGTAAGGCTCAGCAGGGACAGTTGCATGAAATACGGGGCATGTACAGTGACATCACAGCCCGCAGACTTGACCTGAAGCAAGGGTTCCACAACCTGTGTGAGACCTCAGACAATAGCACGGCCATAACTGTCACTGCTCGACAGCAGAATGATGTTTCCATTTAATATCCAGTACATGGCAGCCAACCCCCAAATCTCCATACAGTATGTCATACCCCAGAACCATAACACCATCAAGCACTCAGCATAACCCACATATGACAGCCAAACTGCAGGGGTGCACAGCCAACTGTAATAGATGATGACTTAATGCCAAGCATGTCCTGTGGCATGTAGATAGCCCAGTCACATGACAAGGGCAGGGGCAATGCCAGTGGTAGGCTCATCCCAGCTTACCCACTTAGAAGTCAGCCCACACCCCAAAGCCAAAAAAACACAAATTAACTAACGCCTCATCCAAATGTAGCACAGGTGTTTATTTATTTATTTATTTATTTATTTATTTCAATCTAGGATTACAATACCTTTAAGCCGAGGCTCTTTTACAAAGGTTCCACGTCAGCGTGTACAACAGTCATCATTTTTAGTTACAAACATATAATCATTGGCTTACAGACATGTAATAACCAGTACAAAGACTTGAGCTATGAGCAAGACAAGGGAAGGGGTGGTGGGGGAGTGAGGGTAGGAGATCGAGGGGGAAGAAGGTGCAGGGGTAAGGGGAGTACAGGAGGTGGTTGGGGGTAGGGGCAGGAGTGGAGATACGGGGTGGGCGAGGGTGGGAGACACTGAAGCCAGGGGGCCTTGTTGAGGGAGTATGACAGGTAAGGTGCTAGGGGTGCAAAGACTGATTGAAGTGCTGGGTGATAGGGCATGTGCAGCTTTAATGCTGAAGAACTGCCATCCACCATCAGTTGCATGTAGACTTCACTTCATGGGTTCCATCCTGGCTCACAGTGAGGGGATGGGAGGCTGGCAGCAAGGTGCAAGCTGGGAGGAAAGAGAGATCACTCGAGTCACTGTACGCAGTCCAGCCCCTTACCATCAGATGAGATCATTCAATACAAACAAAATTATGAATACAAACCAGCACACTTACCTCACTGCTCCCTTTATGATACAGCCAAGCTAGTTATTAATTCATATTGTTTTGTTGGCACCTACCTTCTAACTCACTCGGTTCTGGCCAAGTCCCGACTCCCAATTTGTGATAATTAATCCCTCACAGGCTCACATGGTGCTACGAGTCAGCTGCTCCCTGCTCGGACTCCACATAGTACTAACAGCACCTCCAGTCACACAAGTACAGCTAGCCACTTGCTGGGTTAGAGGATTTCTACAGGACATTCCCAAGATCGCAGAGCTATCCTTTACATGAACAAAAAGTATCAACTTCAAGATGAGAACAAAGTTATCACTGCCAGATTATTACATTACTAATCATTCACGTAGAAGACATTTAAACATGAACTACTGCTTTGCCACATTAAATAAGTTGATTAAATGAATACTCCACTATACTGCTCTATCCTATAAAAATACATAGTAAAAGCTGGACCCCACTGAAAATGAGAAATTGCCTCTCACTTGGTCTATCCTGGGTAAATGAATTATAAAAATGGGTAAAAGGAGGACCCCACTGAAAAATAGATCTTGCATCTCCGCTGAACTATCCTTGGTAAATACAGTGTAAAAACAGGGTCAGATAGAACCACGATGCAAACAAGATAGCACAACTCATCTGGGCTATCCTGTATAAATATATTGTAAAATTGTAAAAGCAGGACCCTACAGCAGAACCCCGCTGACCAGCAGATGTTGCATGTTCTACCATCTGCTGGCTGGGGGTGAGGGGGATGCAGGTAGCAGTTTCAGAGGAGGAAAGGGAACTGGAAGTATTAGTCACAGGGGACATGAATGTATCAGCACAGTGTAGGAGGGTGGCAGCAAGGGCAAATTGGATGCTGGGGTGCAGTGCCAGAAGGATCACCTCTAGAAAGGTGGAGATCATCCTACCCTTGTACAGATCACTGGTGAAGCTGCACTGTGCATGGTTCTGGAGTCCATACCTCAAGAAGGATGTGAGATTACTGGAGGGGGTGCAATGTAGGGCTACAAAAATGATAATTGGACCAGGGAGGTTGTCTTATGAGGAAAGATTGAGGGAGCTCAACATATACTCACTGGAGGAGAGAAAGGAAAGGAGGGACATGATAGAGACCTTCAAGTACTTGAAAGGCATAAACAAAGTCAGAAAGGGAGGACTGTTCTGTTTAAAGGAGGGGTTGGGTCATTAGGGGGGCACAGTCTGAAGTTGGAAAGGGGAAGTTCAGGAGGGAGATGGGGAGGCAATACCTCACAGAGAGAGTGGTGGCAGAATGGAACGCACTGCTGGAGAAGTTAATCAAACTGAGGACACTTGGTAGCTTTAACCGAGGTTGGGATAGAGTCAAGGGCAGAGTTAACACAGACAAGAACACAATGCGGGGAAGGACTGGGAGAAGGGAAGGAGGGAGGCAATTGGGTGGGGGGAGGGCAGCTGCAGTGGTATTAAACTGAGAGCTGCACAACTGGGCAGACTTGGTAGACCTGTAAACCTTTTTCTGCCGACAATTTCATATGTTCATATGTTCGTAAACTGATCTTGCAAATGAGCTTCTGCTCAATGATGAACGCCTGGTTAAATAAGGACTTGATTGATTGATTGATTGATTGATTGATCTGTTCTGGAAAAACACTTTATACAATCATCCAGATCACCCATCTTGCAGCTGTCTGGTATATTCCTGGTGATCTAGTGGTCCCCCCTGTAAGGGCATCTGACCCCCTCCAGACTCACCCTCTCAGGCACCCCCCAGCCCTGGTCACGTAATGCAAGCTACAGCAATAGTGATGACTGGCACAGCCCTCTGCTCACCACCTCAACTGACTTCCATATGATAGTCTCTGAGCAATCACAAATATTGTACAAACACCTGTGTCTACTATACTCATGATCGATCACTGACAATCAGATGGTGTCCAGACAAGGTGGTGAGTAGAGGGCTGTGCAGTTTGCTGTCACTACTGCCGTACTTTGGCTTAGGTGACCTAAGTGGGGTGTGAGGGAGTGTGGGGAGGATGGTCCTATGTAGGCAGGTTGACAGAGGATCAAATGCCCTTATTGGGTGGGGGAGATCACTTGACAAACAGAAATATTCAAGACAGCTACAGGACAGTCAATTGGGGCTGCAGTAACCACTACACTTCCAGGAATATTTGAGACAGCCACAGGACAGGTGACTAGGGGGGTGGGGGGACCACTAGACCATAAGGAATATGCAAAACTGCTACAGGAATGGAAACACACATTAATGGGCCCATAATGGTCACGCAAATGGGCCATAGCACCTTCCATGCCCAAAGGGGTCGTTAGCATGTTAGGGCTAAATATGGCCCACAGGAGCCCTGCCGGTATCCTATTTGATCCTGCTACCTCCACTGCACTCCTGATGGCCATAATCAGTCTTGGCCCATGTCAGCATAGCGCATAGTCACGATACACTGTACCAACATGGCCCCATATTTAGACAGTTTGCACTCTCCAGCTGCAGTGAGCTAATTGCCTGAATATTGCCTCACAGGCAGACTGTACGTAAACTGCCACAGACCACACATGGCTAGCTCTGAATATGGGGGCCTATACTCCTTAGCCCAGTGGAACAAAAGTCCATAAAACTATGGCTCAATGGGGTAAGAAAGGCCTTTCTGTAGCCTCAAGATACTGTGGTTCTAACTTGTAACAGCATTAAAGCAAAAATGTTTGGAACTGACCTATACTTGATTGTTTGGGCATCAAAACATACATAGCATTACCATGTCAGCCAAATGCTTAATTTAATGAAAACAGAAAAATATCACACAACTAGATATGTAGGAGACACTATGACAAGTCAAAGCAGAGCAATGCATTCAACTCCAGGGTCCGTGCTATCACAGGTATATAATTAGGCACCCCCACAGGGCAATGCAGGTATAAACTAGGTGTAATCCCAGTTTAATGTCATAGTTACTCTATCTTATTGTTTACATGTTTGATTATAGTACTAAATAGAGGGGACTCTGGCTAAAAGAAGAACACCAAACTGAAACCTCACTCCCCCCCTCAGCCCCTCACCCACCAGCACCGCTGGAGCTTACAGTACCTTGCATGTCCCAGAGGGAAAATAGCCATTAGACTCAGGCACCAATAAAACTGTCACTTTATTATCAATCTAGCAGTATTCTCAAATCAAGTCCTTACAAATGCAAATAGAGTATAATCACCCACATTTTTCCACATGATTCTCAATACAAAAATTAGACAGGGTTACAGGATCTTTACTTACCTTAGTAGGAAAAGTCACTTTAACTTAGCAAATAGATTTATTACAGAACGAGACTGCCTGTTTTACTCAATTGGAGGATCATCACAATGTCTCACTGCCCATCCCAGCCCAGTGCCCCCCCCCGCCACAAGCCAAAACCTGATCTCAAATCACCTTGTGCTCCCATAAAGTCTGTGAAGCAATTCAGCAGAGAAGCAATAAAACAAAGTTCCCTTAGAGCTGTGCTTTAGACTGCTCAGTTGCTGATTTAAGACTGCTGCCTGGAGAACTACATTAAAAAAAACACAATTGAAGAATAAGAAGTATGGGAGCACTACACCCCTTCCAGCAGGGCTTTGTTTAGATACAAATGTGTAAAAAGAGGGTTTAGGTGTCCTATAAGAATAAAACAAGCTGCCTTTGCTGTTTAGTATCCACTAATTGTAATTTGAGCTGGCATGAGAATGCTATTTGTAGAAAAGGAACTCTTCCCCCCCCCAGCATAGTGACTTCAGGTAGTGGAAGGATCGTGGTTCAACTCCAAATTGTGCTTCAGTGGGAGTCTGAAGTGCCCTTTTCTTCCCCAAGTGATAGGAAGACATTTGCAGGGCTCCGCCTTCCTTAGCCATAAAAATGACTGTTTCAAACAACATTTTCTTACTTTGTACTGATAAATGTTGAGATGTTGGAGTGAAGTGATATGTTTTTTGGGGATATCTGTTGATCTCCACAGGGTATCTGTGTTAGTTTGACTACTTGATTTAAATAAAATGGCCACTCTGTTTGATATGAACATTTTCAAGCATGGCACAAGGATTTCTCTAGATACTGTGTCCTGGTTGGGCAGGACTTGTTTTTCACAGTGCATTACGCTCCTATAATGCACTGGTCCTAGCCAATCAAGATGCAGGATTCTCCCTGCTAATTTTTATGTTCACCATGGGCGTGTGCAAGCAGTGAACAATTTTTATAGTAGTTTGCTGCTGAGAGGTGTGACACTGTCCATCCAAAGCAGAGTAACATTCTAGGGGCATGACAGTGGCTCATGAGTAGGGCTGATTATGATAGAGTTTTGGCTTGCTGGGCAGAGACGCTGTGGACTTCAAAAGGAAAAGCTGACCCAATCATGTCTGTAATGCTCCCGTGTTGTATTATAATACTGTAGTTAGTGAAGTCCTTTCTCTAACTTTAACACCCGCATGTTGTATTATAACAGTTAGTACAATCCTTTCTCTAGTTGTAACACCCAGTGTTGTGTTACAACAGTTAATGCAGTAATCTCTGACTGTAACAACCCATGCATCCTTTTTCTGAGTGTAACACCCTCGTGGTGTATTATGATAGTTAATGCAATCCTTTCTCTGCCTGTAATGCCCCATGTTGTATTATAACAGTGCAATTCTTTCTCTGGCTATAACACCCCCATGTGGAACAATAACAGTGCAGCCTTTTCTCTGGCTGTAACAACCCCACGTTGTATTATAACAGTTCTGCCATCCTTTCCTTGCCTATAATGCCATGTTTTATTATAACAGTTAGTGCAGTCCTTTCTGCAAAAAAGGGAATTACGTTCTGCAAACAGTTTGGCATGTGTGATACCAAGACAAAAAACTGTTTTGGGAAAAAATCATTTTGTATGCCTTGGTCCCGAATTGTGGAACAAATTACCTAGGAACTTAAGACCAGTGAATAGAGAATTTCAGATAAAACTGATAAAAGAGTGGTACATTAATCATACAAACATAGAAGGGGAATTGACATAGTGGTTAGAAGGGAAATGAGAATTAATTATCATAAACAACAGTCTACAGATTATAAGGGAGTATTTAAAGAAAAAAAGAAAAGACTATTTGTATCTGTATTTCGTAAGTGTTGTTTCTGTTGATTGTTATGACTGAAGAATGATATTTTAGAAATGTAATTGTTAATGTCATTTGTATAAGTCCAGTTATAATGTAATGTGGTTAATGCATTTTGTCTAATCAAAGTAAGAGTAACTGGTTTGGGCCTATTGGACCTCCCTGTAAATGAGCCTCGGCTCAGGGATGTTATCCATATTCATTTTAGTATGAATAAAAAATTTACCTACCTACCTACCTTTCTTTCTCAGTAATACCCCATATTGTACGATAACAGTTAGTGCAGTCCTTTCTCTGGCTATAACACCCCCTGTGTTGTATTATAACAGCTACTGTCGTCTTTTCTCTCGCTGTAACACCCCATGGGAACTAAGGAACAAAAGAATCATGTCAGCAGATGGGGACCACACTGATATAATGCCCTGTGTTGTTTTTATAACCCATATTGTATGTTAACAGTTAGTGCCGTCCTTTCTCTGGCTGTAACACCCCCTGTGTTGTACTATAACAGCTACTGTCGTCTTTTCTGTGGCTGTAACATGCCATGGGAACATAGGAACAAAAGAATCATGTCAGCAGATGGGGGACCACACTGCTTTAATGTCCTGTGTTGTACTGTAAAAGTTACAGCAGTCCTTTCTCTGGCTGTTTCACCCCTGAGTTATATTATAAAAGTTACAGCAGTCCTTTCTCTGGCTGTAACGCCCCTGTGTTGTATTATAAAAGTAACAGCAATCCTTTCTGTGGCTATAATCCCGCCATGTTGTATTGCTACAGTTACTGCAGTCCTTTCTTTGGCTGTAACTCCCTCATGTTATATTATAACAGTTACTGCATTCCTTTCTAACTTTTGTGTCCTGGAGAGTATTACACTGCCAAATTCAAAATGGAGCAGAAATGATCAAACCAAACCTCAAACCAATGTTATAATAGTACTAAACTCTCATTCCTCATGTGAATTAGCCCCTTAATGCCACTGTGCATAACTATGATAATTCTATGAAACAAGGCATCATGCTCTTATATTACTTAGCATAGCTTGCTCCTCATACATTTCTGCACCTGGTCTATTGCGCTCTGCTCCGCTGAATACTAATAGTATCCCCTGTCATTGCTAATGTTTATCTGAATAGATTTTGTTTTGCATCCTTCAGTGAACAAGCCAGTTTCTCTACCCCTCCATCTCGGTATGTGGCTCTGTGGTTCAACTGGCACCTTAATAGCTAGATCATTTACCTAGTAAACCCAATAGAGCTTTCCTAGATTATTTCTTGATTTTCATTTTTTTTCTGTCTCGAGCAGGATTGTTTAATGACAGTTTCTTGTTGAAAGGTTAGGGATTTACTACAAAATACTGCAGCTGAAGCCCTGTGGTTGCTCACCAGACATACACACAGTCTGATCTGAAGGGACAGCAGTTTTGTATGTGTTGGGGGGAGGGATAAATTGCTTGTCTAAACAAGTGACTCTTTATTTTGTATAAAGCCTTGCCAATCTGTACTGTGTTCTTGTGCCTGTGGCTAATGTCAGCTGAATTAAATTCAATTGATTGGCCAACTTCCAATTGGGTAAGCTTTCTAAGTATATATTGCATCTTCAGCTGCTCTGGACTTCTGCAAGTTCTGTATGTGTATGACAGGTATGTAGCAAGAGGAAATGTGAGGCACTGATTCTCAAAATCTAATTCTGTTCTTTCCCATTTAGTGTGAGGTAAAATGTTATTATCTGTGATATTGTTTATGACTCACATTCTAAAAAAAAGTACAAAGACAGTCTCACTTCCTTACCACAACATTAAATGGTTTGGGAGTCAACCCCTGTTTCCCAGCAGTGAGAGTTTTCTGATTAGGCCTATGCAGATATTCAGTGGGGGGTATTGGGTATTTCCATTACATTCTTTCTTCTCCAAACAAGGTAAAATTTTGCATGCCCGTCCTCATCAAGAACATCTGCATAGAATTCTCAAACAGTGGGCAACCTTATTGCATGAATACGGCACTCTACAAATGAATAAGGACTAGGATGCCAGTGACTTCACAGAGCCTTGTTTTTGTTTTTAATTCTTTGGTAACCAGGTAAAGCCCACTAGGCACACATGCCTGTTTTGGGGAACTTCTTGGGAGCATTGAGAAGGTTATGTAACTTGATCAGAGTCACACAGTATGCAAGTGGAGGTTGTGGGAATCAAACTCAGGTCGGCTGGATGTAGCAAGCTTATTTGCAGCTTGTAAATCTAATCTGCAGGCTATACTGCCAGCCCACTAGCCAAAAGATGCCCAGAGGAACTCTCCCCTGCAGTATATAATCCAGATAAAGGGCATAATGAAGATATCTATTACTATAGACAGTATAACAGTGCTAGAGACTGTTCGGTATAGTATATCTCAAGTTAGCATAGAATTACTGTATGTGACACTAAAGGGCGTGATTTGGCATGTTAGCAGTTTTATGGTGGGGGGTTGTCACTGGATTTTATAATGATGTATATACATTAGATTAGATTGCTTTAGAAAATGGGCAAGACAAAAGCTGAATCCTGATTGGCTGAGAGACCCTGGCATCAATGTTGTTATTTTTTAACAAAGCCCTCTAAATAACCAGTTCATCCTGTCAGCACCCATCACCAACTGGTATCCCTTGGCCCAAGTTCCATCTGAATCACAATAAACATTTTTTTCCCCACAGGTCGCTAATGGAGAGAATGATCCAGAAGCCCACCCTCCCCAAACCAGTCCTTAGAACAGTCCCACTCCCTACACCTCCCATTGCAGTGCTGTATTTAAAAACAACACACAAAAAACTGTTTTCTTTCTTTCTTATGCTAGCAACAGGGACACAACACCAGTGCTGCCACCACTCCATCCTCCGATCACCAGCCCACTCTCGCAGCGGACAGTAGCCAGCAGCGCAACCCCATGTCCAGGACTAAAGTGAGAAAACTTCTGCTCTTGTTCATGCCCCGATCGTGCCGAACTAGCACATTACACGATTCAAAAGTAAATCAAAATACCTTTTGGTTTCTATTGAATCCCGCGTGACACGAGTGCACAGCATTCTCGCTTCGCCGCTGCCGCTTGCTCTCCGCTCACAGTCTACAAACAAAACCATTTTTTACTATACAGAAAAATCTCAATTGGAAAAGCCCCTTCAGAAAACTGATGGGGGTGGGGGGAGAGGGGACTGAAAAGTAACAATAATATCTAGCACCAGCGAAGAAAGACACTGCACTGCAATGTGACACAAACAAGCATTTGTCAATGCCGAATGTTTGCTTGCAGGTATTTGCAGTGGTGTTTGGCACTTATGGTACTTTATGTTCAGCACTTTTCATTGCAATACTGGATAAAATAACGACCTGCAGTTCATAAGGCTGCACAGGGCGGCCAAAGGAAACAATCATATTTAGATCAGGCATGCCTCCATTCAGCAGAACAACATTTATAAATCGACTGAAAAGGCTGTAGGGCAGGGCCAAAATAAATAACAGTTATTCAGATGGGTAGGCATGTGAAAACAGCAAATTGGAAAAGCACTATTGACTTTCATTTCCAGCAGCAGTGCATTCATTGACAGCCCAGCTGAATAAGTGTCCTAGTAGAAAACTAGCAAAACAACATCACTCTCCACACAGACCAGATTAGAAGCAGCAACATACAGACAAGACAGCATTTTTTTAAACAGCTCCTCTGTAAATTGGGCTCATAAGTTTTTTTTTTTTTGTTTAGTTGTTTAACCAGGTATAGCACACTAAGCTGAAAGCTTTTTTACAGGAACGACCTGGGAACACAAGGAGGTTAAGTGACTTGCTTAGGGTCACACAGTATGCAAGTAGAAGCTGTGGGATTCAAACCCAGATCTGGTCTGCTGGATGTCACCAAATTTGCAGCTCAGAGCCTTAAACCACTGCGCTATACTGCCTCCTTAAGTAGCGATTGATTCACAACTCCTTCAGGTAACTACTCCCATTTGATATGGCAAGCGTGCATAAATCACTTTCTAGCTGGGGGGGTGTTTTGCCTTGAATTTCCAAAGGATATAAACCTTATAATAGTTAATAAAGGTTATGTCCCTGGAGGTTTCCAGCCCACTACCTGTTAAATCACTGGCGCCTGTGGCATGGAGTCCACAACATCAGGCAGAGAGGGCGAAAACAAACTCATTAGCATGCAAAGTGCATCTGGCTGCACAGAACAACCTTCCTGCCCCCTTCTCTAGCTGCGGTCATGAAACTTTTGTCTGCACATCATAACCCCAAGCTCTGCCTGACATTGGTGTCTCTTTCTCTTATTTTGTGCAGCCTCAGAAGTGGATCTTTATATTTTTCCTCTCCAAACAAGCCTGCTGTAAAGTACTGCTCTTGGAGTTTTGTGCTTTCTCAATTGCTACTTGGGACACAGTACATCATTCTGCTTTCCCCATTGCTGTATGTAACACGTTTCCCCCCATCCAAGCCATGGTGCCATATCCCACCCCCTACCCGACACCTTCTCCACCCACATGGGGCATAGCACTCCCACTCCGGGTCACAACCTCATAAGACCCGCATCTGTACCTTTCCAGCCTGATTACTATTTTGCCTTAGTAACCCGTTCGATTCATTTTGCCCCATCGTACTTCATCGCTCTATACCTCACTGATCTCTTCCGGTGGTAGGATCGGACACCATTCCCCATTCTACTATCTCCACTATTTCAGTTCGATGTTGCGTCGCCTCCCATGCACCATTACACTTACGCCAGTCACATTGTGAGCATAAGCTGGGCAGCCTTTGAGCTGACTTCTACACCTCTACATGGCCCTACTATGTAATCATTTTTTTTCAATGGGCAGACACCATCTGCTTAGTAGAGGTATTCTCACTCAGTCAGCCAGCTCAGGTTCACATCGCCCATGTCATGGTGGCGGTGGGGTGGGTGATTGATTTGGGCTTGGGTATATGTATGCAGGATCTGTGTTACCGCTATGTTCAGTTTCAGGGCCCCCTCTAATAGGTCTGCCCCTACGGAGATGGTCCAGTACCGCCCTTTAAGGGATACTAACCCCAATGACCTAATGGCGGTGCTGGATCTATCGAGCTTGTCAGGTTAATGCATGAGTCCAGACGATCTTGTATTATATTAGCCTATAATAAGGCTGTGGGAGATGCTCTGGACAAAATTGCACCTGTTCGTGTTCGGCCTCTCACCATCCGTCCAAGGAGCCCGTGGTTTGATGGTTCCTTGAAGGAATTAAGGCGAGTAGGCCGAAGGCTAGAGAGAGCCTGGTGGAAATCGGGCCTTGATGCTGACAGGCTTAGATTGATGGCTCATTATGATAGCTATCAATCAGAAATCACTCGTAAGAAGGCAGAATTCCTGTCCAGAGAGATTTCTACTGCACAAAATCGACCGGCTCAGCTTTTCCGGACTGTGGACAGACTGTGCAATCCAGTCTGTCTTTAGCCTAGAGAAGACTTTTCTCAGCCTAGATGCGAGGAGTTCGCTCGCTTTTTTGCAGATAAGGTTGCCAGCATCAGGTCTGGCATCGGTCAGACCTCTCCTATGGGGGATTGTGGTGGACGATTGGTGGTGTCTTGTCCTTGGTCTGTCTGGTTAGATTTTCACCGCCCGGAATTTGTGGACATTGTGAAGATCATCCAGACAATACGACCAACTAGTTGTAGTTTGGATCCGGGTCCTACACCGCTGCTAGTAGGTTGTGTAGAAGCTATCTACCCAATCCTTGCAGACATAGTCTGGAAGTCCTTGGAGAGGGGGTTTTGCCTGACCCCCTTAAGGAGGCAGTAGTTTGACCACTCCTTAAAAAATCCTCCCTGGACCCAGACTGTCTAGCTAACTACCGGCCTATCTCTAACCTGCCATTTGTTGGTAAGGTTATTGAAAAGGCAGTTGCATTGCAATTGGATGATCATCTTACATCTCATAATGTCTATGATACTCTCCAGTCTGGTTTCAGGAAGAGGCATAGTACAGAGACTGCCCTTGTTCGGGTATTGAGCGACCTCTTAATGGCCAGAGATTGAAAGGCTTGTACCATTCTGGTCCTTCTCTATCTATCTGCTGCATTTGACACTGTAGACCATGGAGTGCTACTGGAGTGACTGAGGGTCTTTTGTGGGCTGTCTGGTACAGTCCTCAATTGGTTTCGTTCTTACCTCACTGGCAGGTTTCAGAGAGTTGTCACCGGAATTTATTCCTCTGATGCTTACTCCCTGCCTTGTGGAGTACCACAGGGCTCCATTTTAGCTCCTATGTTGTTTGTAGTGTATATGCTGCCATTGGGAGAAATCATCAGGTGATACAGTCTGAGTTTTCACTGCTATGCTCAGCTGTATTTGTCCTTTCTCCCCGACCAGGGTGATGCACTCTATGTACTTAATAACTGCCTAGATGAGATCTGACTTTGGATGAGTTCAAGCTGGTTGAGACTCAATCCGGATAAGACTGAGGTATTGGTTGTGGATCCAGGTCATCCGGGGGTGGGTTTGGAAGCTGGACAGCCATCAGGTTTATCACTTGGTGGTGTGCCGCCTTCACCTCTGGACAGGTGCGAAATTTGGGCGTTATTTTGATGATGGCCTGACCTCAAAATCTCAGGTATCAGCTGTTGTCAAATCCTCTTTACCATCTGAGGAATATCGCCCGGTGAAACGCCTGATTCCCCAGGAGGACCTTCCAACTTTGGTCCACGCTTTGTCACTACCCGTCTGGACTACTGCAATTCCCTCTACCTAGGGCTACCAAGGGTTGATATCCGCCGCCTTCAGCTGGTGCAGAACGCTGCAGCCAGGCTTTTGACTGGGACTCTTAGAACCAGTCATATTACGCCTGTGCTCCACAAACTTCACTGGCTGCCTGTTCAGTGGCAGATCACCTTTAAGGTTGGTTTACTAACCTTTAAAGCTCTACATGACCAGGGACCCGGTTACCTGAAAGATCTTCTGATTCCCTATCGCCCCCTCCGTCCTCTCCGTTCCACCAGCGAGAGATTGCCAGAGATTCCCAGGGTTCGATTGAAGTTATCGGGATCTCGTTCCTTTGCCTTTTCAGCACCAACCCTGTGGAACTCTCTACCTCGCTGGTTGAGAGAATGTCCAACCGTTGATCACTTCAAAACTGCTTTAAAGACATATCTTTTTACTCTGGCTTATTCTTCTTAGTTATGGTTGTTTTTAAATGTTTGGATTTTATTATTTTATCTATCTTTGTACAGCGCCTTGGTTCTGAAAGGCGCTTTATAAATCAACTTGACTTGACATGCAATGCATAATGTGATAGGAGCATGCACGGTAACCTTCTCGGAGGTGCTGCCCATCTATGGCATAGGAGAGTTTAGGGTGTTCTGCACCATGGGATTCAATCAGTGGTTGAAAAACTGGTGTGGAGCTCAGGGATTTGGCTTCATTGGGGACTGGGGATCCACCTCGAGTGATGCAAGCCTATACTGGCATGATGGGCTGCATCTGTCCAGGAGGGGAACCAGGATCCTAGGTGATAGGTTTAAATGCTTCATTGGCAAGCATTTAAACTAGCCAAGAGGGAGGCACTGGAAAGAAGCAGGGAAATCTCTAGCCCCTCCCAAAAATCACGGTAGTAAGTGTGGTAAACACCAACATAGAGGTGTCAATAGGGAGAAGGGCAGGGGTAAATGGGGAAAGTGACAAAGGTAAGAAGGACAGGGATGGGGCAAAAAGGAGTAAGGCCATCAGGAAATGGAGGGTAATGAGTACCAATGCTCGTAGTCTGGGCAACAAGCTCCCTGAGCTGGTGGCATTGATGGAAGAGGGATGCCTGGATATCATAGCAGTCACAGAAACATTGTACACAGAGAACCATGACTGGGATGTTAACATACCAGGGTACATAACCTACAGGAGAGACAGGCAGGGGAGAAGAGGGGGAGGAGTAGCTCTCCATGTTAAGGAAGGGATAAAAGCAACTGAACAAAAGAGTAAACAGGGAGGAGACGAGGCACTGTGGGTCACCTTGGAGACTGGAAAGGGCACCACAATCCGCACAGGGGTTGTGTACAGACCCCCATGTCAGGGGGCAAGAATGGACAAGGATATGATAGAAGGCATTCTTAGGATTGCAGAGAAAGGGGAGATACTGTTGATGTGAGACCTGAATATGCCAGATGTTAACTGGAGCACATTTGCTGCAGCCACATCCAAGAGCAGGTCCATTCTTGATGCCCTACAGGTGGCAGGCCTCACACAGCTAGTTTTGGAGCCCACTCGTGAGGGAGCAATCTTAGACCTCATACTCTCAAACAGAGGCAGTGAGGGGATCTCAGATCTAGAAGTGGGTTGCCATCTGGGAACAAGTGACCATGAAACAGTGTGGTTCATGTTAAACTCAGCTACAGAGTCAAGCCATACAAAAGTGAGGGTACTGGACTTCAGGAGGGCTGACTTTGGCAAGATGGGAGAGTGCATCAGAAAAGCACTAGCAAACAGGCTAGAAGGAGGAGTGGAGCAACAATGGGGAATCATCAAACTGCCATCACAGAGGCAACAAGCCTTGTGTGAAGCAAATAAACAAATCAAAATGAAAGAAAAGCCAGTATGTTCTCAAAAGAGGTGGCTGTGAAAGTCAGGAAGAAAAGATAGCATTTCGAAGTATAAGGAAACACAGAAGGAGCAGGACAGAGAGCTGTACCAGTTAAGGCAGAAGGAAGCAGGGAAGGAAGTCAGAATAGCAAATGCCCAAACTGAGGAAAAGATAGCCAACTCAGTTAAGAAGGGGGATAAAACCTTTTATAGGTACATCAGCGAGCGTAGAAAGACAAAGGGAGGGATAGTGAGGCTGAATAGAATGAACGGTGGGTGGGCAGAGGGGGACAGTGAAAAAGCAGGCATACTGAATGAATATTTCTGCTCAGTATTCACAATAGAGGAGGGGGAAGTGCCTAATCCAAATAACAGAAGCACTCTTGATAGGGGGTCGATCCCAGTCCTTTCACAGAAGAAAGGGTTCTGCAAGAACTCCTAAAACTGAAGGTGGACAAAGCAATGGGGCCTGATGGAATTCACCCCAGAATTCTAAAGGAATTAAGGGGGGAACTAGTGAAACCACTGGCTACTCTTTTTAATAAATCATGGGAGGATGGTGTGGTACCCGAGGACTGGAGGAAGGCAGATGTGATTCCCCTTCACAAAAGTGGGACCAAGATAGAGGCAGGAAACTACAGACCTGTCAGTTTGACCTCTGTGGTAGGGAAAGTGATGGAGTCACCTAGAGGCCAGTGGGGCACAGGACCCAAGGCAGCATGGGTTCACAGCGGGAAGGTCATGTCAGACGAATCTAATAGATTTCTTTGACTGGGTGACCAAAGTAGTAGACCAGGGAGGGGCTGTGGACATGGCCTACCTAGACTTTAGCAAGGCATTTGACACAGTCCCACACAAAAGATTAATAGTCAAATTAACCAGCTTGGGAGTGGGTCCGAGGATGGTAGCCTGGGTAAAACATTGGCTGGACAACAGGACACAGAAGGTAATTGTAAATGGAGTCCACTCTGAAGAAAGAGGAGTTACTAGTGGGGTACCGCTGGGTTCAGTACTGGGTCCAGTCCTTTTTAATGTCTTCATAAGTGACATTGCAGAGAGACTGGAAGAAGAAGTATGCCTCTTTGCAGATGACACAAAGATCTGCAACAGGGTTGATACACAAGGAGGTGTGGAAAGGATGAGAAGGGACTTGGCAAGGTTGGAGGAATGGTCAGAAGTATGGCAGCTAGGATTCAATGCAAAGAAGTGCAAAATAATGCACCTGGGAAACAAGAACCCAGGGGAAGAATATACAATGGGGGGGAGGTAGTAACAACAACAAAAAAGGAAAGGGACCTGGGGTAATCATATCAGATGACCTTAAGGTTAGCAAGTAATGTGATAAGGCAGTACAGAGGGCTGGGGGTATACTGGGATGCACAGGGAGAGGCATCACCAGCAGAGAACAAGAAGTTGTTATCCCTCTGTACAGACAGTTGGTGAGACCCCATCTGGAGTACTGCATCCAGTTCTGGAGACCCCATCTCCACAAGGACATAGACAGGATGGAGGCAGTCCAGAGGAGGGCAACTAAAATGGTGCAGGGTCTGCAAGAGAAGCCATACGAGGAGAGACTACAGGAGCTTAATATGTATACCCATGAGGAAAGAAGGGGGGGGGACATGATAGAAACTTTTAAGTACCTCAGTGGAATCAACAAAGTCCAAGAGGGTAGCATCTTTCAGAAAAAGAGACGTGCAAGAACAAGGGGACACAATTTAAAGATAGAGGTGGGACGGTTCAGGGGCAATGTGAGGAAGTATTTTTTCACAGAGAGGGTAGTGGATGCATGGAACAGCCTTCTTGAGGAGATTGTGGGGTCTAAAACTGTGGGAAAATTTAAGACTGTATGGGACAGACATAAGGCAATTCTTGTGGGGGGGTAGGAAGAAATAGGCTGTTGGTTAACTAGGATCTGCGGCCTATTCTGTAGGTAGGGAAATGGGCAGACTAGATGGGCCAAGCAGTCCTTATCTGCTGTCAAAGTCTATGTTTCTGTGTTTCTATGAGTGAGGGCAGATCACCTCTGATCAGTCAGGAGCATCCATTTCTGTCAGAAGTGGATGAGACATCGGATTTGGCATGTCTGTGTTCCACATAATGATCTCCAGTGTAAAACACAAGCAAAGGGAAGCCTCCAGGTGAAGGGTGCATGAGACCAAACAAATGCCAAGGCACGCATCAGCAAAGGTTCTCACTCCTAAAATTGTGGTCATATACAAGTACACAGTTACACACCACAGAATGGAAGTGAACAAATAAAAAAAATTGATGTCAAACTTACGGGCACCACAGCCGGCTTGCATCCAAAAACCAATGTCCCACACCCACAGAACACTCAATGGCATTTCATTCCCAAATTGGCACTTTGTCGTGGGTAATTATGGCACCAAATGCTGTCGGGTGTTTGGTGGTTGTGGGTCACTTATTTTTGGATGCTATCTAGCTGTAGTGCTTGTAAGTTCAAAATAAAACATTTTGATTCATCCACTTGCATTTTGTGTTGTGCACCTATGTACTTGTATATGACCACTATTTTAGGACTGCGAGCATTAGCTGATTATATTATCAATGTACTGTGTTTGCTTGTAATGCTGGGAAGGTCATGCCAGACAAATCTGATGGATTTCTTTGACTGGGTGACCAAAGTAGTAGATCAGGGAGGGGCTGTGGACATGGCCTACCTAGACTTTAGCAAGGCATTTGACACAGTCCCACACAAAAGATTAATATACAAGTTAGCCAGCCTGGGAGTGGGTCTCAAGATGACAGCCTGGCTAAAGAATTGGCTGGAGAATAGGACACAGAGAGTAATAGTAAATGGAGTCCACTTGAAAAAAGGGGTTAGCAGGGGTACCACAGGGTTCAGTATTAGATCGGTCCTCTTCAATGTCTTTATAAGTGACATTGCAGAGGGACTGGAAGGAAAAGTATGTCTCTTTGCAGATGACACAAAGATCTGCAACAGAGTTGATGCACAAGGTGGGGTGGAAAGGATGAGAAGGACTTGCAAGGTTAGAGGAATGGTCAAATGTATGGCAGCTTAGATTCAATGCTAAGAAGTGCAAGATAATGCACCTGGGAAACAAAACCCAGGGAAGAGTACACAATGGGGGTGAATACTAACAACAACAAAATGGAAAGGGACCTGGGGTAGTCATATCAGATGACCTAAAGGTGGGCAAGCAATGTGAGAGGGCAGCAAGGAGGGTTGGGGATACTGGGATGCATAGGGAGAGGCATCACCAGTAGAAAACAAGAAGTTATTACCCCTCTGTACAGACAGCTGATGAGACCACATCTGGAGTACTGTGTGCAGTTCGAGACCCAATCTCCAGCAAGACATAGACAGGATGGAAGCTGTCCAGAGGAGGGCACTAAAATGGTGCAGGGTCTGCACTGGAAGACATATGAAGAGAGACTTAAGGAGCTTAATATGTATAGCCTCGAGGAAAGGAGGGAGAGGGGGACATGATAGAAACTTTCAAGTACCTCAAGGGAATCAACAGAGTCCAAGAGGGTAGCATCTTTCAGAAAAAGATGTGCAAGAACAAGGGGGCACAATTTGAAGATAGAAGGGGGGCAGCTCAGAGGTAATTTAAGGAAGTATTTTTTCACAGAGAGGGTTGTGGATGTATGGAACAGCCTTCCAGAGGAGGTTGTGGAGTCAAAAACAGTGGTGGGACTCAAGCATGCATGGGACAGTCATAAGGCAATTCTAGGGGGTTGGGGTAGGAAGAAGTAGGCTGCTGGTTAACTAGGATCTGCAGCTTATCCATCAGGTAGGGAAATGGGCAGACTGGGTGGGCCAAGCGGTCCTTATCTGCCGTCAAATTCTATGTTTCTATGTTTCTATGTCCCCATTCACCTGTTCCTGTGGTTGGATCAGTCAACAAATGGCATTCAGTACTCTGCCTTCGCAATCCTGTGCTCAGTACTGGTAACACCACTTACCAGAACACACATACCAATTGCCGAGTGAGCATTATCTGTCTAGTGCTTGATGACAACTGTGTGCTTCCCCCATCACCCTACTATGTAAATCCCTCAGTTCCTTCATCCAAATCACTCTTTTGCCTGTTTCTTTGCCTGTGTTCATTGTTCCCATGGTGTGCTACGCTGGTGGGTTTTTTTTTTTTTTTTGGAAGGTGGTTGCTGTAGGTGGTATCATGTGTTCCACAATATTGCCCTGTGAGAATATTTCACTAAGCGTCACCAGGTGAGATGGAAGGCAAAAAAAAAACGCAGAGGACGTCTATTCATTTTTAGAGCATTCCTATCAGTCTGAAGTGTAGGACAACAGTGAATTGGCAGGGAAGATACATTAGGGTGCACAATTACACTTTCCAGCCACCT
Organism: Neoceratodus forsteri; assembly: GCA_016271365.2. NCBI lineage: Eukaryota > Metazoa > Chordata > Ceratodontiformes > Ceratodontidae > Neoceratodus > Neoceratodus forsteri. The sequence goes on along the minus strand of CM057451.1, from coordinate 1,187,739,898 downwards.
CTTTCTCCAAGGTTATACAACCATGGTTGTGCATATAGTAATCATTGGTCCTGTCAGATATTATCTCTACACTTTATCCAGTCAAGGCACGCATGTGTATACATAACGTTTTTCTACTGAATCATCTCGCCCCAGTACTGGATCTGACAGTACACTACATTTCACTTCTCCCCATTTCTGGTGACAAGTATATATCCCCCTTCCAAATCACCCTTTACCATTGTCTCCAGAGCACTGGCAGACCTGTGTTTCTTTACCAAATCAGTATTAGCGCACATCAATCTGTCTTTTTTTTTTCTCTAGTTCAGCAGGAGTGTTTTCACGTCTGTCTCTTCGCCCAATTCAGCTGTTCCCATTGTTTGTTCGGACCCCCACACCCCACTTCACTCCTGCCTCATTAGGAATCGGATGCTGGATGACCTTTCCAAGATTCCTTATACCTGTTCCTGTCACCCAGTCAGCTATACCTGTGCAGTGTAGTTTATGGTGTGTAAATGCACCCAGGCACAGCCCTACCATGTAAAAACCTCTATTCATCCCAACATTCCTTCGCGATTCTGAAGTAGTCAATGGGTCAACGGTTCCCATATATTCATGCGGACGCCTGGGTGCATTTTCACCCTGACCAGGAGCTCCACAACAGATAGGATAATTAGATGCCAGTCTCCTAACACTATTCCCGGCATGTCTGCCTCAGCTTTGGTGGACAATAGTAATTGCGGATGACACTGAGGTGAGCATGATACTTGCGGGTCGCTCGGATGAAATAAGCACTGACAAACTGGTATCACTGTGACCAGAAACCATAGACAAATATTGGGTGAAGGACCACTAGTGGAACGTGTAAATTGCTGTAATAGATTGCCCAGGAACTTGGAGTTAAAAGCAAAATGGTTAGTATTTTTAGAGTACTGTGTGTAACGGGTCTACCCAAAAATGTTGGCAGATAAGGATAACGGGCAATTTTGTTCAAAGTGACTAGTCCGATTTGAATCTAGAGAATTGGCAGTACAAGAGCGGTAGAGATTTGATTACGATGGGTGGCGATCGGCAAAACAGCTACACTCTTCTGATGCTGGTCAAACAAACAGCAACAGTTGATGAGAGGGTCAGAGTTACAGTTAGCAGTAGGGACAGTTATGTTGGCTTTTGTCAGAACTGGAAAAGGTTGAACAAAGCACAAAAATTGCTCTTTCAGATCAAGTAGTGCAGAAAATTGCTGCGTTTCAATCCCATGTGTTTTGGAATCCGCAAAGTGTGCAGCACAGCTGCAAATGTCGGGGAAGAAAGGTTATGTATTGGCACTGCAGAAATTTCACAGATTGGTAAGTTGACATTGGACTAAACAGTAAATATGGGGTGCAGGAGTAGTACAGAAACAGTGCATACAGTGAGGGCTCCTCAGCCGGCAACTCCACAATTATATCATCACTGAACATGCCCACTTTGCAAGCACAGTGTGAGCATGTGGCTAAGAACGGATGGGAATAAAACACAGAATTAAAAAAAAATACTGGCACAAAGTCGGCAAAACTGCACAGAATCACTGTCGTTGACACAGTACAACATATAGTGATGTTTATTCAGGAAACCAAACCCTTGCACATAATCTTTAATTTAGTTACATTCCAGTGATCGCTTTGTAGTCAGACGGTGAGCCGGGGAATGAGGGAGCTGGGAGGACAACAGCAGAGGGAGGAAGCTGGATTCGGGATTTCTTTTGCAGCCGGTCTCACAGATGGTCAGGAGGGCCGGAGACAAGGGTGATGTCAATATGCTAAATAGACACATGTTACCATCTCTGATTGCAGCAGTGATTTTCTTTGCAGTGAAAACCATTGCTGTGCATAAGGGACACGCCCGCTACAGGGAGCACTGCATTGGGCAGGACAGTCACACACCTCCAAAAAGTGCCTGCAAGCAAACGCAAAAAGGGTTTCTCATAAGCAGCAGCACCCTCTAGTGACACTAAACAGACTATGTTACAATAAGCTGCCATTTGAGAAGAGATCTGGATAAACTAGCAAAATGGTCAGAAGAGTGGCAACTGGGGTTTAATGCAAAGAAGTGCAAGATCACGCACATAGGGAAGAGAAACCCTGAAGCCACCAATAGGCTGGGAGGGGAGTTGCTGGCAGTCTCAAGGGAAGAAAGAGACTTGGGCATCATCGTCACCAATGACCTGAAATCATCCAAGCAGACCACTAAAGCAGTAGGTAAGGCTAGGGGGATGTTAGGATGTATTAGTAGGGGTATCACAAGTCGGAAGAGGGAGGTAATAATCTCTCTTTACAAGACACTGGTTAGGCCCCATCTGGAGTACTGCATGCAGTACTGGAGGCCACACCTTCACAAGGACAATAACCAAATTGAGGCAGTCCAGAGAAGGGCAACCAAAATGGAGCAGGGACTGCATAAGAAAACATATGAGGACAGATTAACGGAGCTCAATATGTATACCCGTGAGCAAAGCAGGGAGAGAGGTGATATGATCGAAACATTCAAACACCTTAAAGGCCTTAACAAGGTGAAAGAGTCTAACATGTTTCAATATAAGAAAAATAGCAGGACAAGAGGACATAGCATGAGATTAGAGGGAGGCCAATTAAGGGGTAATGTGAGGAAGTTCTTTTTCACAGAAAGGGTGGTGGATGCATGGAATGGCCTACCTCAGGAAGTGGTGGCTATGAATACAGTGCAGGGCTTCAAACAGGCATGGGATAGGCATAGGGGAGCAATACAGATGAGTATGAATAGGTAGGCCATTGACAGAGCAAAGTCCGATGGCACATTTATAAGGTTGAAAAAGAACTGGGCAGACTGGATAGGCCTTGTAGTCCGTATCTGCTGTCAACTTCTATGTTTCTATTTCTCTTCATTTTAATTAATATTTCACCCTCTATTTTCATAAATTTTATTATTACAAAATAACAATAATGTTAGCCCATTTTCTACATGTAATAACATCCTCCAAGGTGGGTGTTATGGGACATAATGGACCTTCCAAGGGCCATAAGGCCTTCTACCTGTGGCATTGGGCCTCATTACGCCCCCTAGATGGTCCATTATATCCCAATAATGCCCACCCTGTCAGGTATTATTACTTATTACACATTCTGTTTTTTTTTCTCTTTAATTAGAAACCTCCTATCCTGAGGACATAATGTTGCCAAGAAATATCATTTTTGTTTGGTGGAAGATAAAACAAAGTGATTATTTTAAGTGCAGAGGATTATTTTAAGTACAGCTTCACTGATAGCACTACAGACACGACAGTGCCCCCTTTCAGCAGTAATTATTGACTGGCAGTAAGAACACAGAAGACCAGTGAAATATAACATTGTAGAATAAACCCCTTAAGGGTGTCACATTGTGGTTTGAATGCAGCGTTGACCACATTGCTTGTTACACTATTCCACCTCTCCACCACCAAATCTCTTCAAAAATACTTCTAAACATCCTTTTTAACACCCCCTTCCAGCTTGAGATTGTGCCCCCTAGTGGATGAACTCTTCCTTAACCTATGCAGCTCTACGGAGCTCACTCTGCTGTACCCTTGTATACATTTGGATGTTTCTATCTTATCTCCTCTCCTTTCTGTCCTGCAGAGAGTACAAACTGAGACTTTCTAATCTCTCTCCACAGGACTCTGCTGCCCTGGAGCATTACTAAGGTTACTAAGGTAAGTAGGAATATGAACACACCAACTGTCCTTCTTGCCTATTCCCCCACTACTCAGCGGAATATTAATTCTCGTTTAACACGGTAATCCAATAAACGTTTGAATGCATCAATGTTTGTAGCAAGAACTACTGCCATTGCCCTTCTCTGTATGCTTTCCAGCCTGTCTCTGTCCTTCATTAGGTATGGGCTCCAGAACAGCACACTGTACTCCACGTGTGGTTGAACCAGTGACTTGTACTACCTCAGTATAGCCTCCCCTATTCGACCACTGATGCCCCTCCTTATGCATCCTAACATCCTGCTTGCCTCTTCATGTGCTTTACAGCATTGGGAAAATGTTTTCAGACTGTTGCTAATTATCACAACTCAGTCTTTTTCCCCCTGTGAGTGCTCCACACCTATCCTACCCTACCCTACAGATGCAATAACGCATACAGTGGAGCGCATCAGGATGCAACCCAATACTTAGAAACATAGAAACATAGAAGTTGACGGCAGATAAGAACGGCAAGGCCCATCCAGTCTGCCCAGAATTCTGCAACAGAGATACTGCTGGAAACAAGACAATGTCGATGGGAGTTAATCCCTTGTATCAATCAACACAGAAACATAGAATCTGATGGCAGATAAGGACTGCTTGACCAACCTAGTCTGCCCATTTCCCTACCTACAGAATAAGCTGCAGATCCTAGTTAACCAACAGCCTACTTGTTCCTACCCCCCACCAGAATTGCTTTATGTCTGTCCCAAACATTCTTGAATTCCCCCCATTGTTTCTGACTCCACAACTTCCTCAGGAAGGCTGTTACGTGATCTACAACACTCTCTATGAAGAAATACTTCCTCACATTACCTCTGAGCCACCCCCCATCTTCAAATTGTGCCGCCTTGTTCTTGACATCTCTTTTTCTGAAAGATGCTACCCTCTTTGATTTTGTTGATTCCTTTGAGGTACTTGAAAGTTTCTATCATGTCCCCCCTCTCCCTCCTTTCCTCGAGGCAATACATATGAATCTCCTTTAGTGTTTCTTCATGTCTTCTGGTGCAGACCCTGCACCATTTTGGTTGCCCTGCTCTGGACAGCCTCCACTCTGTCTATGTCTTTGTGGAGATGGGGTCTCCAGAACTGCACGCAGTACTCCAGATGTGGTCTTACCAACTGTCTGTACAGAGGGATAACAACTTCTTGTTTTCTACTATTGATGCCTCTCTCTATGCATCCCAGTATCCCCCAGCCCTCCTTACTGCCTTCTCACATTGCTTGCACACCTTTAGGTCATCTGATATAACTACTCCCAGGTCCCTTTCCAATTTTGTTGTTGTCAGTATCTCACCCCTGCTTTGTGTACTCTTTCCCTTGGTTTTTGTTTCCCAGGTGCATTACTTTGCACTTCTTTGCATTGAATCTAAACTGGCATACATTTGGCCATTCCTCCAACCTTGCCAAGTCCCTTCTCATCCTTTCCACCCCACATTGTGTATCAACCCTGTTGCAGATCTTTGTGTCATCTGCAAAGAGACATACTTTTCTTTCCAGTCCCTCTGCAATGTCACTTATAAAGACATTAAAAATTACCGGCCCCAGTACTGAACCCTTCAATACCCCACTAGTAATCCCTCTCTCTTCACTGTGGACTCCATTTACTATTACCTTCTGTGTCCTGTTGTCCAGACAATGTTTTACCCAGGCTTAAACCCTGGGACCCACTCCCAGGCTGGCTAATTTGTTTATTAATCTTTTTTTGTGGGACTGTGTCAAATGCCGTGCTAAAGTCTAGTTAGGCTATGTCCATAGCCCCTCCCTGGTCTACTAATTTGGTCACGCAGTCAAAGAAATCGATTAGATTTGTCTGACATGACCTTCCCACTGTGAATCCATGCTGCCTTGGGTCCTGTGCCCCACTGGCCTCTAGGTACTCGACAATTCTTTCCTTCAGAAGTGATTCCATCAGTGAGCTGAATTCCTCACTGCCATAAATGCTGAATGATGTGTGGCTAGAGCCACTCATTCCTGGAAAAGGTTTCAGAAATGTTGGGACCGATTTTTTTCGACCCTCAAGGGGAAATTTGACCACTGATTTCCCTTTCACCCAGTCCTCCCCTTCCCCATCCTTTTTTCTTGCCCTTTTGGTTTTTTGCCAAGGTTAGAAAGAATTGTTTTGAGACCCTTCAGTACTGAGTCCTGTGAAAGCATTTAGCTGTTAGAGACTGTGCTGGCCTTCAGGTTAGGGAGGGTGGGTGGACTTTCCTTCTCGAAGGTGGTAGGGGAGGGGGGAATTATATTTTCCTCTGCTTTTAGTTTTCCTTCACCCTTCATTTTTGACTATGTATGGTATGCAACAATGTTGCCCGTCTGTCTAATTTCCTTTTCTGGTTTTCTGGTTTGTGTTGTAAAAATCACACTGAAAAATAAACTTCAATAAAAAAAAAAGAAAGAAGTGATTACATAATTTTCCCTACTACAGGTCAAACTGACAGGTCTGTAGTTTCCTGCCTCTGTCTTGCTCCCACTTTTGTGAAGGGGATTCACATCCGCTCTTCTTCAGTCCTCAGGCACCACCCCATCCTCCTATGATTTGTTAAAAAGGGTAGTCAGTGATGTTACTAGTTCTCCCCTTAGTTCTTTTAGAATTCTGGAATGAATCCCATCAGGCCCCATTGCTTTATTCACCTTCAGTTTTAGGAGTTCTTTCAGAACCCTTTCTTCTGTGAAAGGATTGATACCAACCCCCCTATTCAGAGTGCTTCTATTGACTGAATTAGGTATCCCCTCTCCTCTTCCTCTGTGAATACTGAGAAGTATTCATTCAGTATCCCTGCTTTTTCACTGTCTCTCTCTGCCCAGCCACCTTCCTCTTTATTCAGCCTCAGTATCCCTGCCTTAGGCTTTCTTTGCTCCCTAATATATCTATAAAATGTGTTATCTCCCTTCTTAACCAAGTTGGCTATCTTTTCCTCAGTTTGGGCCTTTGCTATTCTGACTGCTTTCCTCACTTCCTTCTGCTCTAACTGGTACAGTTCTCTGTCCTGCTTCTTCTGTGTTTCCTATTATTTCCCGAATGCTATCTTTTTCTCCCTAACCTTCCCTGCCACTTCTTTTGAGAAGCATAGTGTTTTTTTCTTTCATTTTGATGTGTTTATATGCTTCACACAAAGGCTTGTTGCCTCTGTGATGGCAGTATTGATGTTTCCCCATTGTTGCTCCACCCCACCTTCTTGCCTGTTTGCTAGTGCTTTCCTGAGGCACTCTCCCATTTTGACAAAATCAGCCCTCCTGAAGTCCAGTACTTTCACTTTTGTATGGCTACAGCTAAGTTTATCATGAATCACACTGCTTGATGGTCATTTGTTCCCAGATGGCTACCCACTTCTAGATCTGAGATCCTCTCTCCGTCCCCATTTAAGAGTACCAGGTCCATGATTGCTCCCTCCCGAGTGGGTTCCAAAACTAGCTGTCTGAGGCATTCCCCCTGTAGGGGATTGAGAATGGCCCTGCTCTTGGATGTGGCTGCAGCAAAGGTGCTCCAGTTAACATCTGGTATATTCAGGTCCCCATCAGCAATCTACCCCTTTGTCTGCCATCCTAAGAATACCTTCTATCATTTCCTTGTACATTTCCTCCCCATGAGGTGGACTGTGGTGCCATTTCCTGTCTCCAGGGTGACCCACAGTGCCTCCTCTCCTCCCTGTTTACCATTTAGTTCCATTGCTTTGATCCCTTCCCTTACAGCGAGAGTTACTCATTTTTTACCCTCCCTGTCCCTCCTGTAGATTGTGCACCCTGGTATGTTGACATCCCAGTCATGGTTCTCTGTGTACCATGTTTCTGTGACTGCCTCAATATCTAGGCATCCCTCTTCCATCAAGGCCACCAGTTCAGGGAGCTTGTTACCTAAACTATGGGCATTGGTACTCATTACCCTCCATTTTTTTGATGGCCTTATTCCTTTTTGCCCCATCCCTGTCCTTACTGCCTTTGTCTTTTTCTCCATTTACCCCTGCCCTCCTCCATATCAACTGCTCTAGCCTGGTGTTTACCTAACTAACTACCCTGACTTTTTTGGGGGTGGCTACGATTTCCCTTTTCCTTTTCAGTGTCTCCCCCCTTGGCTACTTTAAATGCTTGCCAATTAAGCATTTAAACCTATCACCTAGGATCCTGGTTCCCCTCCTGGATAGGAAACTGTTACACTGCATTTACATAGAAACATACAGAAACAGAATTTGACAGCAGATAAGGACTGCTTGGCCCACCCAGTCTGCCAATTTCCCTGGCTCAAATAGCACTCACTCGGAAACACATTTAAACAGCTCAGACGCCGAACACCGCCAGACTTGGAGCATTCAGGCAAGCTCCTGGAAGACTTTTGGGAAGCCCCATTTGCAGGGGGGTTACACCAGGATAAACTATAAAACGGGTACTAGCACCACCCTCAACTGTATAATTTCTAACCAACCTAACTACCTTTCCAATGTAACTGTGTACCCTGACTCCATCAGTGACCATTCCCCAATCACATGCAGTTGGACTAATAAATTCCTTATCCCCCCTCCTCAAACTATCTACAGCAGGTTTCTCAGAAGGGGCCACCTGGACCTCCTAAAACAACAGCTTTGTGCCCAAAATTAGAACATCCTGGACTCACCCAATGATGTTAACGTTGCCCTCTGTCACTTTATAAGGGTTTTCAACACTGCTTGTGATACGCATGCCCTCTCAAAAAGATTAAGGTCTCTGGCACAGTTAACCCCTGGATCACTCCTGCACTCCTTTCCCACATTAAGTTTTGGGACCATCTCTGGCACTGTGCAAAAGCCACTGGTGAGCAGTAGGATGTACAAGCTTATAAAAGTGCTAGAAACAACTGCACGAGGGAGACTCGCCAGGCAAAAGGCAAGTACCATAGGGAGATGCTTACCAACTCCTGGGGTGATAGCAGAAGGTTCTGGTCTAATATAAATGATGTCACTGGCAAAAAAACTAAAGTATCGCTTACAATGCTAAACATAAATGGGACCCCTACCGCTGTCCCTCTGGAAATTGCTAATGCCTTTAACAATGCTTTTACCAATTTGAGCTGCATTCCCCCACCTGACTTTTCAATGATGATGCTGCCCACTCCCACAAGCCACGGTGATGAAAATAGTCCTGAGCACCCCCCCCTTTTTATTTTAAAATGGTATTGTGCAACCTGGTTAGAAAACTACTAGCTAAGGTCCTAAGAAATGCAAGACACAGTAGTGATGGACTAGACCTTAAACTTATCACCCTAACCCTAAATGAAGTTCTTCTACCTATAACTAAGATTCTAAACCTTTCTCTTACACTGGGACAATTTCCTGATGCCTGGAAAGCAGCCGTCATAACTCCAGTGCATAAAACCAGTGATCGTTCCTTACAGGGTAACTATAGGCCTATATCCATTCTCCCTCCACTCTCCAAGGTGCTCGAGCAAATTGTTACCAACCAGCTTGGTGCATATCTGGACACATGCTCCATCCAGTGCCCACAACAACATGGCTTTAGAAAGGGGCACAGTACTACCACGGTGACGTCCTCATCCTGCACAGCACTCCTGAGATGTGATGGAGCTGACAGACAGAATGGGTAGCGTTAACTGTGTCGTGGCAGCAATGCATGTAGCCCGGTGTACTGTGCAATGTCTGTATGTGTGCCACATGTGTGCCAGGCATCACCTGCGTGTGGTGTGGCAGCACTGCACGACATGCCTGGCATGACACATACTTGTCACAGGGCGTGTGGCTGCAACAGTGCAGACACATAGCAGTGTAATGCACATGCACATGTATGACAGGCATGTCCTCTCCCGTCCAAATAGCATACACCCGCCGTTCCGCTGGCATACTCTCAGTGCTGTGATGGGCTGCCTCCTGTCTGGGAGTCACCTCCTGGGACTCCCTTGATGGATGCCCGGTTGATGGTGGCCACTACCAACTCCTCTTCTGCTGACAGGATGGGTGCTGTGGATGATCCGCCACCTGTCCTATTGAGAGATGCCCTGATGGCAACTATCTTCTCTTTTATATGCCTCCTGTCTATGCCCATCTTCTTCTTGCACTCCTCTGCACTTCTGTTCTGGCGGCCATGAGCATTGACATATGCGCCATCTCATCCCACTCACTGGTCCTTTCCTGTGTGGTCCCTGTGGCCCCACTCTGGAGGTCCTCCCTCTCCAGGTAGGCCTCCAAAAAGGCCTGCTTCTCATCCTTGCTGAAGTTTGGCCTGCACTTCCTGGCAGGCACCTGCTCCTCAGCACCCTCAGATTCCGACATCCTGCATCCTGTGAACAGTAATGGTGCACCAACGAGCTGCATATTAGCATTCCCATGTTGCAGTGCAGCATTGGGATGTTGCACTACAATAACAATGTCAGTTTCAAACTGTGAGCAGACTTACCTTAATGGCTGCGATACCTGTCAGTGACCCGTGATGTATGGCGTTGTTTTTATGGCTCAACTCATGCAAACGAGGCTGTGAGCAACCTGTAATGCGATGCTAATGTGAGCACTTGCGCCAGGCCTTGGCTCATGAGGCTATTTGCATATTCCAGCTGACTATTGCAGAACTGCTCCATGAGCAACAGACAGTGTTGTGCACAACATGAATGCGCTGGAGCAATTCACAGGCGCAGTTTTAGCGTATGTGCATGCACAGTACCACAATTGCTATGCGCTCAGCCAGCTGTTCTCTGTACGTGTCTGCATATCGCGCATCCACATGAGCTGCACATGCATGCCCTATCACACATGTGTACATGGTTGCATGCCGTGCATGTGGCCGTGATGCGCTATATATGCCTATTGTCCAGCTGGCCCTGCAGCGCCATTAGCATGGTTTGCGCATGTGCGGTCCATGCACCATTGGCATGCAGTATGTGTGGCAATGCATGACCTTCACAAGATGGCGTATACGTACCCTTGCATATACATGGGTCAATGGCATGACCCCAGTCTTCCACTCGCACTTCCGGCTTTGCGCACGTGCAGTACTGCACGATCGGCCATAATTGTGCATGTATATCATGCAATTATGTGCTGCGCGACAGTGTGTACTGCGTGAGCCTGTCATGCAACAGGTGCAGCAGTGCTATGTGGGCAATTGATAGGCACCACATTGCTCAGGCAGGCCAGTGTACTGTGCAGTGAACATGGCACATGCTGGGGAGTCAGACATCAGGCCAGAAACTGGAGTGAGGTGAAGATGGCAAACATGGTGGCAATGGTGGCCCCATTGGAGGACCAGTTGTTCGAGGCAGTGAACCTGCAGGAACCACAGTCCCAGGTGTGGGCTCAAGTGGCTGAGGACCTAGAGAGGCACACTGGTGTGTCTAGGATTGAGGAGCAGTGCTGGCACCGCTATGGGGACCTGCAGTGCCACGATCCAGAGTGGCTGTGGAGACTGCAGGATCATGCCCGCTGTGGTGTGGTCCAACAACCAGGTACTTGTGTTAGTACATGGTTCTTGCTTTCTCTGTATAGGCATGGTGCATTGGGTGTGCAGATGGTGCGTGTGCACCTGCACACAGGGCAGGACACCCTGTTAGGGTGTGTGGGTACTGTGGTGTGGTGGTGCTGTGCTCTATGTGTGTCCCTCTGTTGCACTGTGCCAGTGGCCATCAACAGTGGGCCCGTCTTGTGGGCCAAGGCACGGCATGGCACTCTACATCACGATGCAACGTATGTGGCCTACATGGGCACGGGGATGGGTGTTTGTTACTGGCATGCCTCTGATGGTCCTTTCTGTATGTGTTTCCTTCACAGGGCTGGAAGCGTGCTGGCAAGCCAGGGCCAAGGCCGATAGGCAGGGCAGGTGACATGCTGCAGCTGGGCCAGTGGGACAGGCAGCAGATGAGTGTGTGCAGTATGCATTATACATCAGTTGCTGGGGATGGGGGGGGGCAGGATACATGGCAGGACAATGCCAGCATACAGTGCTATGGTGGGTGCTGGCTCACTGTCACTGTTGCCTGTGTTAGTTGGCAGCATGTGGTGGTCTTATCGTGTGCGTGACATCTGTGTGTTGGTTCCCTGTTGCTGTCACTGGTGTTGGCTGTGTGTGACCCATGGGGCACACGTGCTGCTGCTGACTGGCCAGCTTGTGTTTTGCCCCTTGGGGCATCGGTCCCTTGCTGTGGGGTGTCTGTGCACCAACAACAGTGCTTGGTACTCCATAGCGAGCCATGCAGTCCGTGTATGGCACGGTGTCCTGGGCTGCTGTGGGTGTCCGCTGTGCATGTTCTGTTGGTGGCATCATCCATGGGAGTGCCCCACCACAGTCCCTTGCACACACAGCCCTGGGTGGGGAGTGGTGGCCATTTGCTATGTGGGACCTGTCACATAGTGGCTGTTCTGTGTTTCCCTTGCATAGGTCATCCAGGGCCAGGGAGTGGTCATCGAGGTGTCGGTGTCCTGGGAGGTGGCATGCTGCATTTACAGCATCTGACCATACACATCATCTCTAGACTGGCACTTCACATCCACCTGACTAGGAAGCATCTGGCAACAACAAGGGAGCTGGTGGTGGAGATGCGCCAGATGAGGGCGGACAGCCGCCAGCTGCAGAGATAATATCTGGACACTATCCTTTGTTGCCCCATGTGTCCCTCCCATTCACCCCATCGCACCTGGACAGTTGTATTTCCTTCCCTTGCACTCCCTGCACACTCCCATCCTTGAACCGTTTGCTTCGCCATTTGACTGTGTACTGTTTTCATTTTCATTACCCCTGCATACGCCACTTTGGCTGTGTCATCACATATTGTTTTGCATTTGTTATTCTGTTTGATTAAACCTTTTCATACCATTTGCTTATGTGTTTTTCTGTCCCCCTCACATACTTGGGGTGGCTCTGTGCTGGTGTTGTGTTTTGCTGTGGTCTGGCTGGTACATGTCTTGGCCACTGGTGTCTCTGCAGTGTGGGTCCGGTGGGTGCCCAGTGCCTTGTCTGTCACATCGCTGTGTGTCACTGTTACATGGGTTTGGGCTGTGGCCCTCCTCTGTGCATGCCACAGTGCCATGTGCCCATGTCCATGTCTGCATCATGGTGCACCACCAACACTGCTGCCCTTTGTCATGCTGCTGTGGTATGCAGTGCAGTGCCCTGTGTCAGTGTGTGGCTATATGGCATGTGCGGCATACCGCCCTGTGCATGTGTGGCAGTGTGGCTGTGGCACACTGTGCATGCATGGTGCCTTCACACAGTGGCTATGCTGGCTGGCTATCTTGTGTTGGCTGTTGGGACTGTGCTCCTGGGGTGCTCATTCCCTGCAGCTGTCTGTTCCCTGGCTGTTCCGTGCCCTGTCGCATTGGTTCACAGGGTCTGTGTGGGGCGCTGTGCATTGTCAATGGCCACTGGGCTCTGTACCTGTTCTGTGCCTCCTGCATCTTTTTCCCATTGTGGTCTCTCCCCTGCTTCCACTTCCATGGTCCTGTGCCTTTGTGCAGTGCTGCCTGTGTTCCCTTGTGCATGATGCACCTTGTTCCACCTGCTATATTCAGCATGCACTGTTGCTCCTATGCAGTTCAGATTGCTCCAGCACATGTATGATTGCGCTGTGGTGCAGTTGTGCTATATTCAGTGTGGTTTGCGCAGGTGCATTTCTGTGGTGCATCCACTGAATATTGCTTTTGTTTGCTGTGGCACAACTGGATTGTGCAGTGCATCCCATTGCGCAGGTTCTAGGCTCACTTTTGAATATCTAGCCCAATGAGTACAAGCTAGTGAATATACAGACATCATGTCAAGTAAACTTCAGCCTTTTCTGCCAAAACTAACTTTATGATGCTGTCATGTGTTTTATTTGAAGGGGGTTTGGGGTGGTTCCATTAGGGCAGCTCCACTGTTGGAGAGCATGGGACATAAACGACCATCTCTTGCTTACTTGGGAAGCATAATGAAATTATGGAATGGCACTTTAACAGCTAAGCTTGGGAGATGCTATAGAACACATTATGAGCTAGCAAAGGCAATTAGATTCATAATTACTGAGGATTTACCATCAATAAAAATATATTGATTGCAGTAAAGAGTACCGGGATGATGGACCAGCTTTGGTTCAAGTGCGCCCTCACTACAGTGAATTTACTGTCATCAATGGTGCTTGGTTTGTAGTACTTTGTGGAGGTTTTTGTGCTAATTGCTTGTGGAAGGCCTCACTTCACCTTGCAAACTGCAGAAGTGTGTGTATGTCTCTTTCTCCCCCGCACCCCCGTAACATAGATACATAGACAGCTTTGGCAGGAAAATGCCTGTCGGACTATCCATCTACCTGTCTCCTGTGCAGTTTAGTAGACCTGGTTAAGGGAATCAGGTGTCTCTGAGATTTTAAAGGCCTAAGATATTATTTGCGTGAGGTTTTAAATGGTTAACTAACAGTGCATCTCTCTGGACTGGCATGTGGGTTTTAAAAGCCTTTAAAAGCCGAAGGAATGTCTTGGAAGTTAAGGCCTAAGTCTATCCCATCCTACACTAGAGCACCGTGTCACCCATCCTAGAGTCAGCCCTGATCTGTCTGTCAATTTAGTTATGTTTCTTGTCTCCTCAATTTGTACATGTATGAATTTCGTACCAGCCTTGTCCTAGAGCTAGCCTTGAAACTGCCTGTATATTTCTCATGTATTCTTCTCTGTTCCTCAACTGTTCAATGTATACCTACCTTGCTCCAGAGCCTGTACTGCATTGCCTGTTATTTTACTGTGTATTCTTTATGCTTCCTCAATTGTTTATGTATGATGTTTTTACCTGTAACTCTTCCAGGTCGCTCCTGAAAATAGGCACTTGGCTGTCTAGTGTGCTTACCCGGTTAACAAAAGCAAATAAATAAATAAATAATCAAGTAGAATGTAGCTGGGCTACAAATACAGTAAGAACAAGTGTTAAAGGGTAAGTAAAACAGCAGTATATGTTACAGTGAACATTTTAACCTATACCTTTTAATTCCATTTTAGATCGTCTTGTATTCCGTTATCTTCTTAAACAATATCCTTCTTTCCCCATTTTGAGTTTATGCATTACATTTTTTTATGTATGAATTAATAAAAGGGGAATGACTTTAAATTGGGATAGGCATTATAGCCTAGAGATTAGCTTAATGGACTGTGAATGAGCTTGATACTTTCAGCAGACCTGGGTTTTATTCCCACAACCCCCACTTGCATACTGTGTGACTCTAAGCAAGTCACTTAACCTCCCCCAGAGCTCCTGGAGTGCCCCTGAAAACAGGCACTTGTTCCTAGTGGGCCTTACCTGGTTACCAAAGAATAAAACAATTTATAAATTGCTCCAACCAAGTTTTCATAAACATTTTAAGTTGTCTTTGAACACCCATTGTCCTATGGGGCAGGGAGCAATGTCATTTAGAACAGTGAGGGTTCAAAAACAACAGAAAGAATACCAATGAAAACCTGGATGGGGACATGGCAAGGAAAGCTGCTTTTAGTATTTCTAATGTAGAAATACAGTGTGTGGCAAAGCAGACTCAGTGGAAGGATGGAGGACATCAACAAGACAGGAGATGAGATGAGATGAGGGAACAAAACAGAATAAAACAAATAGATAACAAAATGTTCCGCTGTAACATACGACCTGCTGCTAGTGTTTTTTAAATTCATTTATTTAGTTATTTGGAAATCACTTTTTAGCACAAGTGCTCATTTACAAAGGTCCTGTGTCTTAACAAGGATAGAGTCAGCAGATGACAATAAACAATGCAGAAACATGTACACAACAGATTCATAAGGGACGCAGTCAGAGGCTGGCAAAAGGAAGTCTTAGTTACAATAGTTAGGGCAATTTCAGTTTCATCTGCAGCAGAAAAGTACTGTACACAGTGTATGCTAGTAGTTTATCTTAGCAGAAGCATGAGCATTTGAAACTTGACTTGAGTTATTTTTCAAACGCTTTCTTAAAAAGGGTGAGGCTTACCAGTGAGTCAGGCCATTCATTCAGCCACAGGGATGCCCTTAAAGAGAAAGACCGCTTACCCAACTTCATTCTACAGAAAGGGATTACTAGTGTGTTACTTGTCATGCTCCGAGCAGTGTATTGGCTGACGTTGTTTTCACTGTGCCTGCCCAGGCCACCATCTGTTCTGCACAAGCGCAGCACAAGCATTAGTAAAATGATTGTGCTTTCGTCGATACTTCAAGCAAACTGGAAGAGAAGAACAAGGCAACTCATCAGCAGCAGTGGTTCTGCAACCAGGATGGAACCATTTCATATACTGGCTAATGTAGTGTGTCAGCTATGAGAAGGAAATGTGTGTGAATTAATAACTTCTAAACCATTACAATCACTGAGTAAATTGGAATGTTTAGGTGGGGGAACTTAGTCATCTAGATTTCTAGGTAGTAGACCCGTAATTTCTAGGTGGTGGAACTCTCCTATGATGGTTAGTAAACAGAGAAAGATGGCAGAGGTGTTGGAACTCTCATACAATTTTTATGTTTCCTTGTGCACAAGAAACATTTTGCTTTGTTTCAGAGAACGGCATTTGAGAGGTGTGTCACAGATATAGAAACGTAGATTTTGACAGCAGATAAGGACCACTTGGCCCACCTAGTCTGCCCATTTCTCTACTATTGGATAACCTGCATATTCTAGTTAACCAACAGCCTTCTTCCTGCAACCCCCCACTATAATTGCCTTATGTCTGTCCCATGCATGTTTGAATTCCCCCACTGTTTTAGACCCAATGACCTCCTCAGGAAGGCGGTTCCATGTATCTACCACTCTCTCTATGAAAAAAAAAATCCTCACATTACCCCTGAGCCGCCCCCCCTCTATCTTTAAATTGTGCCCCCTTGTTCTTACACATCTCTTTTTCTGAAAGTTGCTACCCTCCTGGACTTTGTTGATTCCCTTGAGGTACTTGAACGTTTCTATCATGTCCCCCCATCCCGCCTTTCATCAAAAGTATACATATTAAGCTCTCTCAGTCTCTCTTCATATGGTTTCTTCTGCAGACCCTGCACCATTTTAGTTGCCCTCCTCTGGACTGCTTCCATCCTGTCTATGTCCTTGCATAGATGAGGTCTCCAAAACTGCACACAGTACTCCAGATGGGGTCTCACCAACTGTCTTTAGCCCAATGCAGAGCAATCTACATTGGGCTTGTCCCTGACAGACCAATGACCACACTAGCAGAGTATGACAGTGGTCACAGTTTCATGTGCATAAACTTTATGTACTTGAAAGAACTGAAGCACTCCAATGAGTAAGCACTTGAGTACTTTAATTTGCATAAAGCCTACCGGCAAGCAGCTGAGCGCAGAACCTGTGTTTGGCTTACCTGTACAATCAGAAGTAACAGCAAGCAGCCACAAAGTAGCAGCCAGAGCTGATGGTAGTGAAACATATAGAAACAAACAAAAAACTCTCGCTCCCTCTGTGTGCCATGACAACCCCACCCTCTGTTCCCATTCTGGTAACAAGAAAAAACCTCCACTCCCTCCCTCTGTGTGCTGTACCACCACCACCACCCTCTGCTCCCATCCCAGTAGATAGGAAAAAAAAAAACACTTCCTCCCTCTGTGCTGTGCTGCCTCCACCCTTTGTTCCCATCTGTTAACCTTTTAGTCATACCTGGAAACAAGCCTTGACTCAGGGTGCCTTTTCCGGTTAACACCTTTAAAATAAATAAATACCTAAAAACACAACAAGCCGACATCAAGGGGCCCAATCCCCATGTTGCCATTCAATGCCCCCCCCAGCAGAGTGGGACACTCTGGGGAGTCCACCCCCAGTGTCCCGATATATTTATTTTCTTTACTAAGACCTGAAAAAAGAAAACAGTCCCCCAACGTCTTTTCTTTTCTAATCCTGAAAAAAAGAACACAGATCCTTGTTGTCTCTGCCAACCCCCTTCCCTATCCTGACCCTCCCACTGAGCATGCACCACTCCACATCCCCTCTTACCCTATACTTACCACTGGAGGTCATAAGCTGTCATCGTCTATGGACTGGGACACGTCTGTACTCTTCAAAGCCGAACCGTGAATTGAAGAATCAAGGCAAGTGCCTTATAATGTATTTCAATGGTGTTTTGAACTTATGTTCATAACTTTGCCATTTTTAGGTATTTTTTCACTAAATTTTCAATATGGCCATGTTTTGACCCCACCTCATGAACACTTTCAGTGTCATTTTGTTAATTGGGCTCGGAAGGTGATTTCACAGTCACTGTGAAAAATCACCTTTCTGGACAGAATAATGAAATTTCACCACTGGTGTTCATGAGGTGGGGTCCCAAAAAGGCTATGGTAAAAATTTGGTGACTATATTCTTAAAAATGGCTGAGTTGTGTGCATTCATTGGAATTTGTCTATGCACATACATAACTTTGATAAATTTCACTATTTTGACTCCAAATTTTCAACATAGACATTTTTTTATTCACACCACTTCATGAGCAGTACAGCTGTCATTTTTCACATCCTGGCCGAAATGTGTTTTCACACCTGTGACACTGAATGGTGTTTTGGCATGGATTTGAAAATATTCACCTACAGGGCTTATAAGGTGGCATCGTAAGAAGAGTATGTTGAAAATTCGGGGTCAAAATATGAAAAAATGCCAAAGTTATGACTATTTGTTGCAATTTCGCTATGCCCACTCACAACTTGGGAAATGTAAAATATTTTACCACAGATTTTCAACATAGCCTTCTTATTACTTCACCTCATGTATGTCACAGCTGTCCTTTTTCAAATCCTGCCCCAAATTTGTTTTTGCACCTGTGACATGTAATGGCATTGCAATTGTGCAGAATTATGTTTTGTTGGTGATTCAAAAAATTTCTGTACTAAGTACATTAGGTGGGGTAATAAGTCACTGTTGGAAGAGTTCATTTTTTACCTAACTTAAGAACACAAGGTGTTTATAATTCAACTAACACAGCATACCCTGCCACATACACCATTCAAGGAAACATTCAGCATTGACAAATGCTTGTTATGACGTGATAGAACTGAGTTCCTGGGGGCTCCTGCACAATTTAACCTCTGATTACAATTATTTGAAAGTGATATAAATATTGTTACTCTCACTAGGAAAACCGGCCT
This sequence comes from Neoceratodus forsteri, assembly GCA_016271365.2. Classification (NCBI taxonomy): domain Eukaryota; kingdom Metazoa; phylum Chordata; order Ceratodontiformes; family Ceratodontidae; genus Neoceratodus; species Neoceratodus forsteri. Next base: position 1,187,721,133 of record CM057451.1, on the reverse strand, counting down.
TTTAAGGTTTTAACTTTTTGCCATGGGCCTGGAGAAGGGGAGGATGGCATTGGCCCCGTGGGAAATCAACAAAGAAGGGGAGAATTTAAAAGTGTATACGAGGCAGAGAATAGAAAAATGCAAACTTGCAGAAGTAAGAAGGCATCTAGGAAATGACAGAACAGATACTGTATCACATAAACGAAGTATGCATGAGCAGAAAGAAACTTCCAAAAATATAATTACTGAAGAAGACCTGTGATTGAAATGTTGATTCTAACTCTATTTTCTATTGTCAGCATGCACTTAATATGCACACCCTGTTAGAAAGGAGGAAGAGGGGGATATGACAGAGATCTTTAAATACCTCACGGGAGAAAATGAGGTACAGGAGAGGAGTATTTTTCAGAAATAAAGATGTTTAAGAACAAGAGGACATGCTGTGAAGCTGGACAAGGGTAGATTCAGGAGAGATGTGAGGAAAGACTTCTACACAGAAAGAGTGGTGGGTGCCTGGAGCAGTCTTCCAGCAGAAGTGTGGGGTGAAAACAGTGGTGGGGTTCAAGACTTCATAGGATAAGCATAATAGAATCTTAACTGGGAAGCAAGGGGGGGGGACTGAAAATGAAGTTAGGTATGCAGTGATACTGTAGGTAGTGAAAAATGGGTAGTCTAGGTGGGCCAAGTAGTCCTTATCTGCCATCAGATTTTATGTTTCTGTGTTTCTATGAAGCAAGATTAAAGAAAAACCATGGAAGATGATGAAGTGGCCCAAGAATCTTAGATGCATACCTATTCCAGTACGTGTTAGAGCTTCTGCTCAGCAAGGTCCAACACTATATTTGCTTCAAAACAGTATCTTACCTGTTGGAATCAATCTTAAGCAACTGTGTTATTTTATAGTTTTAATTGCTTTGTTAAAAAGGTTTAAAACTGTGTTAACCTATACACCACTGCAGAAGATCAACAGTATCAACATTCTAAAGAGAAGGTTAACCCACTCCACCACTTCAAGCACAGATGAAGGTTCTGCATCCAAGAAAAGGGACTGTCCAACATTTAAGGAAGTGTGGCTTAATGAAATCGTGGAGCCCATGGCACCGGCTTTGTCCCAGAAGACCGAAGTAAAGCGCTGCGACCTGTTTATGTATAGGATGGACACTGGGCTCATGTGCAGAATTTGTGTTGATGGGATAGCTGGAGAAGAATTTGCACAAGGTCAAAAATGGAGTGATAGCTAGAAAGTTTGGAAACTGGTCGATCTAGCATGATGCTAACTCAGCAGGATACATGAAACTGCAGTCACAGTTAGAAACAGAAATACTGGGGGATACGCAGCATGCTGAAAGAAATGGAAACAGCCAGAGAAAATTGATTGGCCCTGATGGAATGCCAGTGGTCTAAGGCAGAAGATGCCAAAAATGTAACAGGCAATGTTTTATTGGCAGTATTAGTAAAGACTGAAACAATTCTTTGTTATCAGTGCAGGAAATACATGATCATTTGGAAAAATATGTTGGTATGATTAATAACTGGCAAAGCAAAAGTTATGCCTTTCAATTCCTGCATTCTATTAATGATGTCATTCAAAATGAAACATTGAATGAAATTTGAAATGTTTCTTTCCATACCCTAATTATTGACGAGAGTGCAGCTATTTCTGTAAGAAAGATGCTCATCTCAAGTTTCAACCATCACATCAGACACTATAAAAAACAACATTTAGAGGAATTAACAGTACGCAATGCCCAGGCCATCACCACAGCTGTAGAGGACTACTATAGAACCCATCAGCTGGACTTGATGAAAATGGTGATGTGTACATCTGATGGTGCACCTGTTATGGCTGGGAAAAATAATAAAGCAACATATCTCAGACGGTGTGTACCCTACTTAGTTGAGTAGCACTGTGTTGTCTACAGAGAAGTCTTGGGAACTGACGATGCCTGGAAGCAGGTACTATTGATAAAAGACATTAAGACTTTACCACGGACAGTATATACTGTGTTTTGCAGAATCTCTGTAAGAAAATCAAAGTTGGAGGAAATTTCTAAGGTTCAAGACTGTGATACAATAGATTTCCACCCATTTAATGAGGTTCGTTGGCTTTCAAGACACTTTTGTGGTCAGGGCATTAGGTATTGGTCTGCTTTTGAGGCAGAAGTAAAGAAAAGCAATGATCCTATTCCAAAATACTGTTTTAAGAAGATGTCTAACCCTGAATACCACATTGCCATCGCAGTATTAAATGATGAACTTGGTTAGTTGGCAGGGTTGTTAAGGCTATTTCAAACTAATTCTGGTCAGAGCCACTACAGCTGCTTGATATCCCCACCCCCGCATTTACATGTCTATGTGGCACCAGAGCACTAATACAATCATTCATGAGAGAGCTCTATTTTTTTACAAGACTCTGAAGTGTTATAGCATATATTTTTATATGGTCAGCACTGGCCTTTGCAATATGACTTTAAATGCAAAATGATCGCTACATGTCAAAGAAAGTGCACTTTGAATAGTTGAGATGTGACACTGGTACGCATGCCAGAGGTCATGTCTCAACTTTTCAAAGTGCAGTTCCTTTGACATGTATTGATTGTTTTGCATTAAAAGTTGTATTGCCAAGGACAGTGCTGAGCATATAAGTATATTTGCAGTAAAACATAAGTGTCTTGCAAAAAATGGAACTTGCTCATGAATGAGCATACTGGTACTCTGGTGCCAAATAGACATGTTAACACGGGTGGTGGAGATACTACTCACACAGCCGTAGTGGCTCTGACCAGAGTTTATGTTATTTATTGCTATTTGATAATGGTTTCACTTGCTGCTGGTGTTTCTAGCAATGTGAGGCTTTTTTTTTTGTAATTAATATTTTATTGCTTTTATACGCCACTCCAGCAAACATCAAATAGACAGAAGCATACCTCTATGACAAATAGTGCTCAGACATCCATAATCAAATGTCGTAGTACAATTAGGGCACATTACAATAACCACCCCCCAAAACAGGACAGAAAAAGATCAAGACAGAAGGAACAATACTCTATCTATCCTAATGTACCCCCTTTATCCCACCCCCAAGGTTACTATAGAAAGATGAGAAAAGAAAAAGAGCAAGATAACTGGCCCAAGCATCAAAAATTAGATTTCGAGTTCCAGGATCTCAGCATGTAATCTAAACGACCCCATCGTGATGCAAAGGCTTTTGACTGGCCTCGAATATGTGCTATACGCCTTTCTAACTGTAAAGCTAATATGCATTCACGATGCCACTCCAGTAGAGACGGGGAACTATCAGATGACCAGTGTCTTAAAATTATTAGTTTCATAACAGCAGCAATAAGGACACTTGGGTTCTCCAAGACCTTGGAGTAGCATCAGGAAACATGCAATAAACAGATTTCTGGAGTGTTCATAGCGTAAGAGCCAAGGATAGGGCGTACAAGTTTATCAAGGGCCTCCCATAGAGCTCGAATCTTCAGACATGTCCAAAGCATATGGAGCAAAGAGCCCTCCACCAACTTGCAGTTCCAACAGAGTGGAGAGTTTTGTGCTTTCCATCTAAATAAATGTGTGGGTGTTAAATAAAGATGATGCAAAATGTTAAATTGAATCAGCCTGAGTCTATCTTGTTTAACATATCGATAGATAGAATTCCAGAGCTTCTTCCAGAAGTCCGGAGTGTCCATAACATTTAGTTCGCTGACCCAATAATAACAGACCCCTGATGGGAGTTTAGAGTCCCACTCTTGAAGCAATTTGTATACTTTGGATATTGCATGTGGTTGTATCGCAGCTGTTAAGAGGAGGGCAATATTTTCTGACCTGAGGGTCAAGTTGAAAGGGGAGGGAGAAACTGGGACAGGGCCTTTACCAGCTGCAGCCATTTGAAGAAGCAACCATCAGTGAAGCTTAAAACGCCTCTTCAGATCATCAAAGGGCGTAGTTTATTCTGTTCCAGAAGGTCTGCAGCTGAGAAATGGCTTATCTGTGGCCAAAAGAGAGGATGGTATTGTGGTGCCACCAAGCTTAAAGTGAATATTTTCAAATATAGGTTGGGCATCCGAAGTCCACCACCTAAGTCCAAGATGTTGTTGTAATTGAAGAAGGGCTTTCAAGGACCATCCCATAGGATTATTCTTAAATAATCTAGGGATATCAGATGGAGAAAGAAATAAAAGGGCTCGTAAGGAACAATTCACCCTTTTCGCTAAATCATATTCTATGTCGTACCAAAGGGGCCTGTAATCTAAATGCATGTTGTCTCTATTCCACCAACCCAGCTTACAGACATGCTGTGCCACATAATATAAGAATACAGAAGGAGCGGCTAAACCACCCCTGTGCTTTGGGGCTGTCAAATTATGGTAGGACCTATGCAGTTCGCTTTTCCTACATAGAAAAGAATCAAATATTTTTTGCAACTTGATAAACCATTTTTTCGGAAGATATATCCCAAGCATTCCCAGGGGGTATAATAACCTAGGTAAAACATTCATTTTTAAAAGGTTTATCCTACCCCACAATGTCAAGGAGACTGATTGCCATCTAGTCAGATCCTCTGATATAGTTTGAACAAGAACATCTAAATTCTTTTTAATCATCAGTGAAAGGCTTATGCAAATGTTAATACCCAAATACGGTAAAGACTTATCTTCCCAGCCCAAACCCAGTGAGTGAAAATCAGCCATTATCACTTTGTTATTTAAGGGAAAGATTTTAGATTTTGTGCGATTTAGTTTATAGCCCGAAACCTTTGAGAAGTAGTCTATTTCCTCGAGTATGGCTGGTATAGAAACATCTGGATTTTCGACATGTAACAACACATCATCAGCATAGGCAGAGCAGATATAGGTATCTCTCCCCACCTTGATACCCCTTATAAACGGATTCCCCATTAATTTACGCAGGAACGGCTCCAAATATAGATTAAATAACAGTGGGGATAGCGGACATCCTTGCCTGGTACCCCGTTCTAACTTAATACTTTGTGATAAAACCCCATTGCATTTAACTCTGGTGGAAGGGAAGGAATATAGAATTTGGACCCATTTTATAAAGCCATCAGGTAAGCCAAAAGCTGACATAGTAAGGAACAGGTAATCCCAGGCTACTCTGTCGAATGCCTTTTCGGCATCGAGAGAGAGGAGCGTGGCTGGGACACCAGACTCTCTAACCTCCGCCATGAGATGTAATAACTTTCTGAGATGGTCCTGAGGAATTCTCCCCTTCATGAAGCCAACCTGCTCCTGCAAATCAGCCTATCTATTACTTTAGACAGTCTACATGCAGAATCTTATAAGATTTTTACATCTGTATTCAATAGCTATATAGGATGATAACTATCCAAATTTAAGGGGTCTTTACCTGGTTTTAAAATTAAAGTAATTGTTGCCTCTAAAAAGCTCGGATCCGATACCCCATGGTCATACCAATAATAGAAAACCTCTAACAGAATTGTGGCTAGATCTGACGAGAGGACTCTGAAAAAATTACTAGGGTAGCCATCAGGCCCAGGAGACTTATCAAGGGGCATCTGCTGAATAGCTTGATGAATCTCTAAAGTTGTTATTGGGGCAACTAGGACTGTAGTCTCATCCGGGGAAATCTTTGGTAGAGAGACCGATTGTAGAAAATTATTAATATCCGATTTTGAGGCCTCAATCTGAGTATCTTTCGAGTATATCTTTTGAAAAAACCCTCTAAAGGCTTCCGCCATGATATATGGATCCGTACAAATTTGATCTCCCTGAGAGGCACGGATTCCTGCAATGTGCTGAGCTAAATCCAATTGTTTATCCGCATTGCAAGCAGCTTTCCGGCCTTCTCTCCTGTATCCAGATATTGAAGTTTTGTTCGCAACAATGCAAGCTCAGCTTGATGTAAGGCAAGCCCTGAATACTGAGCCTGTAACTTGTGCAGTTTAATCCTCTCTGTGTCGGACGAATGTTGGGACAAACTATGTTCAATTTGGCTAATTTGGGTTAACAAGGAGTCCATCTTATTCCTCTGAATAAGTTTTTTCCTAGAAGAAAATCTTAATTAGTTCCCCCCTTAAGGAACACTTCAAAGCCGCCCAGATCATATCCTTTTGAGTTATTGAATTTTGGTTAGTCTGCAAAAACAAATTAATGTAATCTTTAATTGCTTTTAAATGCGATTCTTCCTTTAGAATTTGGCAATTTAGTCTCCATTATGTGATCGCCGACAGAGAGGATGGTCTAAACAATACACTAACCAGGGCATGGTCCGAGATGACCCTAGCTGAAATGTCAGCCTCTATCATGTCAGGGACCGCTACAGAGCTAACTAAATGTAATCAATTCTTGAATAAGAATTGTGAACTGGGAGTAGAAGGAATACTGCCGTCTCCCGGATTAAGGACACACTATATCCACTAAAGCTGCATTGTCTATAAGACCTTCAGAGCCCTTTGTGCCGGATAAACCCTTCCTCCTGTTAAAAGTTCTATCCAGATCGTTTTGCAGTACTAAATTCCAATCTCCTCCAATAATTGTCAGTTGATGTGTATCCGAGACTACCCGCTGCAGCAGCATTGAGAAAAAGGAGGGGGAGTCACTATTAGGGCCATAAACAGAGCCTAGCAATAAGGTTTGTGAGGCTAATTGCGCTCGTACAAATATATATCGGCCTTCCGGGTCCCAATATTCATTCAGGAATTTAAAGGGGACGCCTTTAGCTACAAGTATGGCCACTCCAGCCCTTCTAGTCGAGGCCCCCGCCCCATATACCTGGGCAACCCATGCCCTCCTGAAATACTGCACATCACCTTTCTAATGTGAGGCTTTTTAAAAGAAGTGTAACATAACATACCGTGTAATTTGTGAGGTGCTCCTGTGCAGAAAAAAAATTTTTTTTTTGCTAATTCTGATATTTAAATACCGGTACATTAACCAACCTTTGTTATGTAGTAATTTCAAATCGTAACTATAAGGAGGATATAAGCTGTACTAGGTCACTTTCCTTGCTCCATTTACTTGGCAGTGGTTGATTATTGTTGCATACACTGTCCAGGCATAGTCTGCCTCTATCTTTGTTATTTAGCAATTCATGAAAGAACTACATTTTTAAAATATTATCAAAATGCTGAATCTTGTGTTTTAATAATGCACACTTTTAAAATGTTTTCTCGGGTTGGGTCGACGATGAACTCTCTCATTTTGGTCAAAGTTTCCTCCAGTTGATGAGTGCACTGGGCCTGACACAGGTTGTTACCACCTCTACCCATATTGGAGGTCATTCATTAGATCTGGTCTTTCTCTTGGGTATGGAGATCACTGATTTGGGGGTGGAACCAGTCAGTTGGTCGGACCATTACACCATAAGGTTCAGTTTAGGGCCTCTAATAGGTCTGCCCTCACGGAGATGGTCCAGTACCGCCTTTATGGTGTTGGCCCAGTGACCTTATCGGGGGTACTGGACCTATCGAGTTTGTCGGGTGAATGCATGAGTCCAGAGGATCTTGTACTGGCCTATAATAAGGCTGTGGGAGATGCACTGGACAAAATTGCTCCTGTTCTTGTTCGCCTTCACTATCCGTCCCAAGGAGTCCATGGTTTGATGGCTCCTTGAAGGAATTAAGGCGAGTAGGCCGAAGGCTGGAGAGAGCCTGGCGGAAATCGGGCCTTGATGTCGACAGGCTTAGATTGCTAGCCCATTATGATGGCTACCAATCAGAAATCACTCGTAAGAAGGCAGAATTCCTGTCCAGAGAGATTTCTGCTGCAAAGAATCGACCGGCTCAGCTTTTCCGGACTGTGGACAGGCTGTGCAATCCAGTCTGTCTTCAGCCTAAAGAAGCTTTTTCTCAACTTAGATGTGAGGAGTTCACTCACTTCTTTGCAGATAAGGTTGCCGACATCAGGTCCGGCATCGGTCCGACCTCTCTTTTGGGGGATCACGGTGGGCAACCGGTTGTACTTAATCCTCAGCCTATCTGGCTGGAGTTTCACCACCCGGAATTCGCAGACATTGTGAAGATCATCCAGTCAATGCGTCCAACTAGTTGTAGTTTGGATCTGGGTCCTACACCTCTGTTAGTAGGATGTGTTGAAGTCATCTACCCAATCCTTGCTGACATTGTCTGGAAATCCTTGGAAAGGGGTTTTTTTCCTAATCCCCTTAAGGAGGCAGTTGTTCATCCACTCCTTAAAAAATTCTCCTTGGACCCAGACTGTCTAGCTAACTAACTACCGGCCTATCTCTAACCTGCCATTTGTTGGTAAGGTTATTGAAAAGGCAGTTGCATTGCAATTGGATGAATATCTCACCTCTCATAATGTCTATGATACTCTCCAATCTGGCTTCAGGAAAAGGCATAGTACTGAGACTGCCCTTGTTCGGGTATTGAGTGACCTCCTAATGGCCAGAGATCAAAAGGCTTATACCATCCTGGTCCTTCTTGATCTTTCTGCTGCATTCGACACTGTAGACCATGAGGTGCTATTGGAGCGGCTGTGGGTTTTTTGTGGACTGTCTGGTACAGTCCACGAATGGTTCCGTTCTTACCTCACTGGTAGGTCTCAGAGAGTTGTCACCAGAATTTATTCCTCTGACACCTTCTCCCTACCATGCGGGGTACTGCAGGGTTCCATTTTAGCTCCCATGTTGTTTGCAGTGTATATGCTGCCATTAGGAGAAATCATCAGGAGATACAGCTTGAGTTTTCACTGCTATGCGGATGATACTCAGCTGTACTTATCCTTTCTCCCCGATCAGAGTGATGCACTCTCTGTACTTAACAACTGTCTGGATGAAATCAGAATTTGGATGAGTTCGAGTTGGTTGAAGCTTAACCGGATAAGACCAAGGTATTGGTTGTGGGCTCAGATCATCCTGGAGGGTTTAGAGGCGCACATCCATCAGGCTTATCACGGTGCGGTTCTAGCTCTCGACAGGTGCGAAATCTGGGTGTTATTTTGATTTGATCGGTCTGACCCTGAAACCCAGGTGTCAGCTGTTGTCAAACCTCTTTTATCATCTGAGGAATATTGCCCGGGTGAAACACCTGATTCCCCAGGAGGATCTTCCGACTTTGGTTCACGCCTTTGTTACAAACCCATTTGGGACTACTGTAATTCCTCATACCTAGGCTCCCAGGATTGATATCCGCGCTGCAGCTAGTGCAGAACGCTGCAGCCAGGCTTTTGACTGGGACTTCAAGAACCAGTCATATTATGCCTGTGCTTTGCGAACTGCATTGGCTGCCTATGCAGTGGCGTATCACCTTTAAGGTTGGTTTACTAACCTTTAAAGCCCTACACGATCAGGGACCCGGTTACCTGAAAGATCTTCTGATTCCCTATCGCCACCTCCGCCCCCTCCGCTCCGCCAATGAGGGATTGCTAGAGATTCCCAGGGTTCGTTTGAAGTTATCAGGATCTCGTGCTTTTGCCTACTCAGCTCCTACCCTGTGGAATTCTCTACCTCATTGGTTGAGAGAATGCCCATACCCGACCGTCGATAGTTTTAAAACTGCTTTAAAAACTTATCTTTTTAACTTGGCTTTTTCTTTATAGTTTGTTTGCTTAATGTTGATTTATATTTTATTATCATGTACAGCGCCTTGATTTTGAAAGGCGCTTTATAAATAAACACGAATTGAATTGAATTGAATTGGACAATTAATGTATGTGAACTTAATCAATAGCATATTTATGAGGACTGTAGCCACATGACATGCTGTGTTAGTATTTAAACCACACGCACACATTGCTGGAGACAATATTATAATAAATCCCCAAGTTCCAAGCTTCTCTGCTGCTGTTCTTTACTGTTTTACTCTGTACAGTGCAAACTTTGCCACTTTATGTCTGCTTTTACCCCAAAGTGACTACTTGTTTTTTGCATCTGTGATGTCTTATTTGTGAACCAGTTTAGTGCTATTTTATTGTACATGTTATTTACTCTGGATATCCCAGCTAAGATGGGACATCTCATTTTCTGCAAGACCCTGCTTCTAGACAAGTTTGCAACTATAGTAAGTGGACAAAATCCACTGAAGTGTTTTAGTATATATACTTATATGGTCAGCACTGGTCTTCACAATAGGACTTTCACAGTCACAGCCAAAGACATGGTCAGATATTTCTTGAAATTTCTGTGATATTTCTAGAGAAATCTCCTGCTTTCTCTAGTTCCACAGCAGGGGCAGAAGAGAGAAACTCTTGAGAAATGTAGTGAAATATCTGGAAATATCTGACCATGTCTCTGGCTACTACTGTAATGCAAAATAATCGCTACATGTCAAAGAAAGTATACTTTGAATAGTTGAATTGTGACACTGGTGTACATGCAAGGGGTCAAGGCTCAACTTTCCAGAGTGCACTTTCTTTGACATGTAGCAATTGTTTTGCACTTAAAAGTTGTATTGTTAAGGATAGTGCTGAGCATATAAGTATATCCTAGGTTGCCCCTGAAAACAGGCACTTGTGCCTAGTGGGCCTTGCCAGGTTACCAAATGCTAAAATAAATAGACAAATATTTGCTATGAAACTTCAGTGTCCTGCAAAAAATGGAACTCGTTCATGAATGAGCCATACAGACATGTGAATGCAGGTGGCGGTTGAGATGAGTAAAATTAATTGTTCTAGCAAAACAGCAGTAGTTCTGAATTTAAGATAGTACCTTAATATTTTGACAGCTGCTCTGTCTCTTCAGGAAATGATGAGGGACAGTGCTACCAGCTGCCACTACAAGAAAATAATGCGGCGGTGAAGGGAGGAAGACAGTACTATATGGAGACAGTGGAGTGCTTCAAGCAGCAAAGTGATTGTCCTTCAACTCCAAAATATTGTGCTTCATTTGGAGTCCAGTGCAGTGCTTCTGGAGCTCCCTTCTCTTCTTGTGTGACAGCAAGATGTCATGCAGAGCTTCGCTATGGAGCCGTAAAAAGCTGTCCACGTAACTTGCTTTAGGTTTCCAGAGACTCGTAACTTAATTCCTTTAGGCTATTCATCAGCGCAATAATTAAACTGGCAAATGGATGTAAATGAAGTGAAAATGGTTTCACGACAAATGAGCTGAAGAGACCTCTGACATGAAGTGGAGCAGGACAATAATTATTTCTGCATCAAGCTATATAAGGAGTACCAGCTAGAATTATTAGGTTCTGGATGTTATTCACTGGGAGCACAAGAGACGAGAACATTCACTGTAATCTGTCAGGAGTTTTGCATCTTAAAAGAAATGTAGAATTATAAACTTGTTGTTAATCAAGGGGATGCTAATAATGAATAAATATGCTTTGTGGCATCATAGTATGGTACTGGGAGGTGTAGATCAAATCATATGACTTAAAACATACTTTTTTGTGAGAACACGATCTTTCAGTCACACTATCTAGAGAGAAATTGTGGAACAAGTATCCAGGTGCAGGACTTTGAGAATTACTGAACCAAACAATCTTCAAAACAATAAACCCAAGTTAATTCTTTTTAGATTCAACCACAGCTTTATACCAAAATGCTAAATAATTCAAAAGGAATTTGTGCCTTCCCCCTTCATTCTTAGAAAAGAGTCTCGATATGACGTGTGCCACCAAAACAGAACAGACAGCTAGTAATTGAAGCTTATTTATAATAATGAATTTTCTATGCCAATCAATCAATCAAACTTTATTTAACCAGGCTATACACCTTTGAGCAGGCTCGTTTACAGGATGGACTTGGAAGACATGGAGGACATTACCAATGCAATGGCAGTTATACAGACGATACATAAACACAATAGTGACATTACCAATACAATGGCGGTTATACAGACGATACATAAACACAATAGTGACATTACCAATACAATGGCAGTTATACAGACGATACATAAACACAATAGTGCATCTTACAAGTAAGAAGGCCAAGACTTCTTATCTGTTTATGCACCACTTTGCAACACCTGACAACATGCACATGCCTAATACAGGTACATATTAATTCTAGTATGGATACAAAGGTATTCATGACACAACTGTACAAAAACATCAACACTATGTATGCCAATCACATGGAAATATCAGGAATCACTATGGAAAAATCATGTCTAGTTTGTAATGGTGGTTAATTTAAACTAAAGTAAGGGAGATACATCATAAAATAGATAGCTATATGCTATTAATAGACAGACATATGGACTGATGGACAGGTGGACAGACAATGATGAAAAAGCCAGTTGTTACTGAACTATCATTCCTTTCAGCACCAGAACAACTAGCTACCTGCCTGTTGCAACACACTTTAGGAGGCATCAGAACATACCTAAAGTTAACATAACTAGGTTAGAAGTTGAGCTTTGGGGTTCTGTGGGGATACACTGCACAAAATACTGCAAAATCCACCCTGCAGAATTGGACTGCATCTTTCTTTTATTCTCTCTCTCTCTCTCTTCTCTCTGTCTGTCTCTCTCTCTCTCTCTTTCGGGGAGAGACCATGTCCAGGGTGTATGGCTGCCACACCCATTGCATGGTATGTGTGCCAGGGGGAAAAACAGGAGGAAAAAAAAATGAGAACCGACAGGGTCCATAACGACCCAACACAGTCCCCCCACAAGATGCTGCCCCGACGTCTGGATTTGAGTTCGGTGAGGGGTAAGCCAGAGCTCCTCTCCTTGGCCCCACAGCTGGGGGCAATCTGTAGGGAAATTAGAGGTTCTGGCTGAGCGGGGATGGTCAGGTTGGAGGATGAGTCCCTCCAAGGGAGGGCTGAGGCCACCTATCAGCTCCTCAGAAGCAGAGTATAAATTACAGATTAAAAAAAGTGCATATACAAGTCCACTAACATGTATTTAAATAGTTGAAATTATTGTGATATTCCTTTCAAAATGTGACAAACAAAACTGTCTCTTAATCATAAGAATAGAGTAACATGCAAAAGGAAAGGTAAAAAGAAGCGTGATAAGGCAAATTCTGAAAAATCAGTATTTGTTCTCCTGCTGTTCGTTCTGTAATCTCTACCATCCCCACTAAATTTTGGTGCACTGATGTAGTGGAGTTGTTGTTGACTCAATGTCAAAATTCAATCACTGGTATCCACAAGTCAAATTTTTTTCAGTTGGTTTGCAAATGCAAAATCAGAATGATAATTTAATTCCTGGAGGTACTCAGATGGCTTCTGATTGGGTTTTGATGAAAATGTCTATTTTAAATTACCTTTAATTAAGGTGTAAATGCAATAGATTTTGCGCATTTCAGTCTGGAACAGTGATTACAAGGACTTTTGTTTTATGGATATTCCCCGCACGTTACATTAAAAAAAGTACTGAATGAGAGCTGAAATGGCACAGCGTTTTTAACAACAGAACAGAAGAGACAAACATTGTTTATCTTCAAGTGCAGAAAACAAAGTCTCTCTGAGGCAACAATCTGTGAAACAAGAATGAGTGGGGGTGTGGCCTGCCAACCAAAATGGTGGCAAGCTAATTCTGTAGGGGAGATCCCTCTGACCACTACCGTCAACAATCCTGCAATAGCGTCTGACCCAGAGAAGGAATAAGAGGCAGATTCAGGAACTAGAGCTTTGAAGCTGCAACCCGATTAAAAAAGTCAAGAAAACTGGCCCAGTGGCAGTGGAGATATTTAACTGAATAATCTACATCGCAGGCACCTCGTGGCACCTGCAGCAGGCCGAGCACAGCAGTGGATCCACAGTTGGCATGATCCCGTTCGAAGCTCCGTGGAACATCTGGCCACAGGGCTTGCACTGCAACTATGGCATCCTCTAATTCAGGACTTAATCCAGTGGCTGAATTTGCCAAAATAATCAGTATGCTGGATAAGGTCCTCTCCGACACAGCTGAACTAAAAATTACGACTACAAGAACTATGAAGCTCTAAATCTTCTGACCCAGTGTGTATCTAAGTTAGGGGGATAATTCAGCAGCACAGCTAACAACTGTACCATCACGATGCCCTCATTCATGAACAACAGCAGCAAACTGGATATTTGATGTCAAAGGTGGATGATACTGAAAATCATTCCAGGAAGAATAACGTTAGAGAGGTGGGCATTCCGGAGGACATGGAAGGATGAGACATGATAGCCTTTTTACAATCAGTCATTCCTGGTATGTTGAAAATGGACAATAATACAACTCTGGAGCTTGAAAGGGCTCATAGGAGTCTGGCTCTGAGACCCTGACCCATCCTGGTCCGCTTCTAAGATACCCAGTGAAAGAACACCGTTTGCACACTGCCACAGAATGGAAACCACTAGAACTGCAGGGGCACGCTGTACAGTTCTACCAGGATTTTTCATATGAGCTCTCAAAAAAACAGAGAGCGAATGCAGAAGTGAAAAGAAGGCTATACCAGCTGGACATACCAGTGGCTCTCAGGTACCTGGATATGTTAAGAGTAACTTTCAATGGTAAAAACGTAATGTTTAACTCCCCTCCAGAAGTTGAACAGTCTCTAAATGACATTCAGAGAAACGGGGGGGAGCCACCAAGCTCCCCAACATGTATCACCCTGGCAGCCGATGGAGACTGCGATGGAGGAGCCACTACCCAGCATGCCACAGCAATAAACTAACGCTGGGGTGGATGAGCCGTGGCAAAAAGTCCAGAGGGGCAGACTGAAAACACAGTTCAATCACTCTGCCTCCTGCAAAGCCCTGCCAAAAAGAAACAGGTCCAGGAGCCACCAAAGGCTCCAAATGCTGTCTGATTCCAGCAGTGTGTCCCCCAGTGACACTCCAGTTAAAACTGCCAATTGATACAATGCCCTCTGCGAGCTGTCTCCCACTGCTCTGAACCTCCCAGCTAAGGAGCTACCAACAACTCATTCATCCAATCCAATACAAGAAGAGACCCTAACAGATTGAACCCCCCTTTGTGCCAGGAGTGGGCAAACAGTCTGAAGGAGCAACAGGAGCTCGCTGACCTAAATCCTGGGGAAGAAATACCTTTAACTTGAAACTTCATCATCTTTTCTCTTGCCTCTGGTTGTTTCCCCTGGATTAAGTCGAGGCAGGCAAGTTGTTCATTTTTACGCCTGTGGCCTGTGATTATACTGACCCAAAGGATTGTTTCTACCTTTGCAGCACAGGGAAGCCTACTTGGGAGCCACGAGGAACTCTGTAAGGCATTTGAGGACTGAACGTCCATTCTGAACTGAACTGCGTGGGCACCACCATGCGGCCGCCATGCGGGAAAATTTTACCTCTCCTCACAACCCCTGCCAGCTCGGGAAGCATCCTTACTTAGTCAGAGCTCGAGCAGGCTTCTGAACTCAGAGTTACTGTTTGGCAGGAAAACATTTGTTATATTTTGCTGCACCACGAGTATGTACTATCTCTCTCTTAATTTCTCCCCCTGCATATAGTCTTATCTAATGCCCCTTCTCATTCCAGGGTGGGATCACTTCTGGTGGTGCACACTACTGTGTGATTGCCCATCGCATAGTCTACTGTACTGAGTAGATCGTGAGGAGGAGCCATTTTGCATTTGCTCGCACTCAGCTCCACAAACTGGGACATGCAGCTGCAATGAATGCCTCGTTCATGGGAAAAGGGGGTACTTGTAGCACCGATCTGGAGCAACACCAAGCCCTCCTCACATCCCCAGGGGAAGATACATGATTGTTTTTACCACTAATATGTGATGGCCTGCTGCCTAAGACAAATAGAGGGCAGTGAGAACTAGGGATATATACTTGTTGATCACAGGATTAGGCCCCCCGTGTTTCAACCCCACTGATCAGTACCACTGATATGGAAGGGTTCACGCCTTCCTTGCAGAATGTCTTCCACCCTTTGCCTTCCATTATGCCAGTTGAATGTGGCTTGCTCACCCTAAAAGATTATGGGGCAGCTGCAAGGATAGGTGGGTTGAACAGGTGGCTATCCCGAGGAAAGGCTCTGACCCCATCCTACTTTAAGCGACCCTGCCCAAGGTACTGATCCCAAGCAGACCACTCAGAATGCAGAAGGCAGACATCCTCGCCATCCTTCCCCTCCTTTTGGGAATGTTTAATACAGGAGGATGTATGTTTTCCTGTACTCTCTGTTATATTGAGGTAATCGACTGGTGGTTCTATCTTTCCCAATACTACTGCCTCGACTATCTACACCACCCATTGCAGGATGCACAGAAGAAGGGTAGCACTGAATCACACCCCTCCAGCAGCACCCGCCTCCCTTTTTCTCCCTTTTCTTTCCCTCCTTCCACTCTGGGTACTGTGTAAGGTAGTGGTCAGGGATGAATTCTCTGACCAAATCATGTTAAAGTTAAGTTCACAATGTTTGGTGTTAACTTTATGTGCTTGGATGTTTATGGCTATCGCCTCAGAGGATTATCCATGCCTTTGGTGGACAGGAGGAAGGGCCGCCGGGCAGCAATGGAAAGAATGTTCTGATTTCACAATGGTAAATTTGTTAAACGTGTTCATTATATGTTTACTTTTATGGATGTTGCTCTTATAACGTGTCTGGTACACAAGTGTTTGTAGTGGATACTGCTCACTCTCTTATCATGTACTACCTCACGTGGGGCAATGCAAGGGAATGTTTAAAGAAAGGTCTGGGTACAGGGAGTGGTTATAAGTGACTGATGTTTTTCCGGCAGGGGGAAGATAATGCTGTAGCTGGCACCACAGATGAGCAAAGGTTTGGTTTCATGATCATAAAGATTCCTCCATCTCCAACTAAATTCTCCAGTGGCTAACGCTGGAGCAATTACGGCCACCTCTTGGAAGGTAAGGGGCCATAACTCCCCTACTGAAAGAAAAAAAATCCCGAATAGACTAAAGCAACTCAATACACACATAGCCTTTATTCAAGAAACCAAACTACCTCACTCTGAAGCAATCAAACTGGCACAGGAATGGGTGGGTTGGGAGGTACACACCTCGGCCAGCTCAACTTGCTGTGGATTGTCCATCTTATGCCACAAAAAAACTAAACTGGACCGTAGTAGACCAGAAATCTAATGGGGAGGGGTGGTGGGTTATGGCCAATGTGGCTACACTGGTGGGCACAATAACCCTGGTGAATGTATGTGCCCCCAATGAGAACCTTCCTGACTTCTTCTACCAGATCTTCCAGGCTCTGTCACAATTTAGGGAACATTGTTTAACCAGGAGTAGCACACTAAGCCAAAGCTCATTTCCAGAAGTGACCTGGGAGCACAAGGAAGTTAAGTGAAAGTTGAGCTTTCTCTCTCATCCTCAACAAACCCCACCTCCACAACCGAGCTCTTAGATCTCAGGAACAAATATGCAGACCTCTTAAGAGAAAAAGCAGAGTATGCACTCTTAAAAAATAAATGTTTTTTTAGTTGTTTAACCAGGTGAGACACACTGAGCTGAAAGCTTTTTTGCAGGTGCAACCTGGGAGCACAGGGAAGTTAAGTGACTTGCTCTGGGTCACACAGTATGCAAATGGAAGCTGTGGGATTCAAACCCAGGTCTGGTCTGCTGGATGTCACCAGATTTGCAGCTCAGAGCCTTAAACCACTGTGCTATACTGCCTCCTAAATCCTAAATCCACTTACATAGATCAGGGAGAAAAAGCGGGCAAACTCCTAGCTCTTAGACTCCGCAAATTGGAAAGCTCAGGACTTACACCTTGCCTTCAGGCTCCAGATGGGACTATTAAAACCAATCCCAGAGATGTTGATCTAATATTTGAGAACTTTATCGTTCCCTGTATGGGGAAAGATCCACGCCCACTCCTACCCAAAAGATAGACTCTTATCTGGATTCCTTAACTCTCCCCTCCTTACCTGAACACCTCCAACTTTCCTTGATCTCTCCTATCACCCTTGAAGAAGTGACAGAAACAATTAAAGACTTTACCCTTGATAAAGCTCTAGACCCAGAAGGCTTCCCCACTAATTTTTACAGATCCTTTGCAAAGGAGCTGGCTCCACATCTGCTCAAACTATACCAATATATGCTCTCAGCTAAACCTTTGGATCCTACTTTATTAGAAGCGACCATATCTCATCTATTAAAACCCAACAAGTCCCACCTGCTCCCGGAGAGTTATCATCTGATCTCCCTCTTAAATTGTGATATCAAGATCTTAACTAAAATCCTAGTTTTACGCATTCGAAAAGTATGGTCTCATCTTCTAAGTCCAGAACAGGTCGGATTGTCGCTGGTAGATCCTTCGCGGATCACCTTCGAAAGCTTTCCCATATTTTCAATGCAGCAAGATTATCTTAAACCCCGATGACCCTAACCTCATTGGATGCCGAGAAGGCCTTTGACAGAGTGGACTGGGACTTCCTCTGGCTGACTTTAAGTAAGATGGGCTTCCCTCACCTCTTCATCTAGTGTATTCAGGCCTTCTATTCCTCCCCTTCGGCAAAGATCTGTTGCAATGGGGTATTCTCTTCTCGATTTCCCCTTTACTCAGGTACAAGGCAAGGTTGCTCCTCTCACCTTTCCTATTTAATCTTTATTTAGAACCCTTGATTTGTCATATCAAACAGTCTTCCCAAATACAGGGAATTCCAATACTCAATCACAACCTCATCCTCTCTGCATATGCGGATAATATCCTCCTCCATTTAGAGAATCCTGCTAAATCCCTGAGACAGCTAGTGGAGGTAATATCCCAATTTAGCTCACTATCCAATTATAAACTTAATCTGAACAAATCAGAAATCTTTCCCCTAAATCATTTCACTAACAAAGCTGACTTCAATGGTTTTGCCCTTAAATGGACTCCTCATTCACTTAAGTATCTGGGCATTCACCTAACCACGGATCCTCTTCGGACCAAGAAACTCAATCTCGATGACCTAGTGACAATCCTTCAACTCGATCTTCAAAGATGGGAATCTCTTCCATTATCTCTTTGGGGACGCATGAACATAATTAAAATGAATGTCCTTCCTAGACTTTATTATCCATTACATATGCTGAACATGTGGCTCCCACTATCTTTCTTCCAGAAGGTGCACTCTCTTATCTCTGGCTTTATATGGCTACATAAACAACCCAGAAAATTCTTTATTAAACTGAGTCTCCCCAAACCATCAGGGGATCTCCGCCTCCCTAATTTTCTTCTTTATTATTGGGCGAGCCACTTCTCTAGGATCGGGAAATGGCTTACGGATCCCATAGATGAAGCCTCTCCTATTTGGCTGCAACTAGAAACCCAGATCTTACAACAACACCACCACTTGCTTTCCCCTGCCATTTACTATATTCCCCTGAAGAAGTTGTTGGACCTAGTTGGCCACTCAGTAATTGGGACCTCCCTGAAAGTTTTTTTCTCAGTTTTGCTCCTCTTACAAATTTTCGCCTCGTCAGTACTTCGCACAACCTCTCATCTTCAACCCCAACATTAAGGTACGTGGCACTCTCCTCACATACACTTGGTTAACTCCTCTACAAAATGCTAAAGTAACAGATGTCTACTCCTCCTCGTTTCTTCTCTCCTTTTCCAAAATCCAACATAAATTTGGCCTAAATGCTTCTCATAATTTTAAGATCTTCCAGTTGAGACACCTAATAGCACAAGTATTTGGTACTGCTTCCCTAGAATCTAAGCTTCAACCTATATTGGAAGGCTTCCATGATCTATCTTCCAAGCCATACTGCTTGTCCCTCTTATACAACTATATCCTCTCCATTGGACACACTGATCCTGTACCCAGTTCCTAAATCTGGTCCTCTTTCCTTCCAGGAACAGTCATTGAGTGGTCAAAAGTCCGGCCAGATTTATATACATACATCTCCCAAGATAAACAGCGACTTACCCAGTACCATATACTACATAACCTATATTACACACCAGTAAAATTAGCCAAAATTGGACACCTGCCCAACTCTAATTGTTCCAGATGCAGTAAAGGTGAAGGAAATTTAGTACATATATTCTGAGACTGTGCTAAAATTTCCCCTTTGTGGCTGTCGATTCAATCCAAATTGCACCCAATACTTGGTCTAGGGGACCTCTTCACTGTGGAGATCTGTATCCTAGGGATTTACACCACTATCCGGATTAAAGAATGGAAATATCACATGGCACTAATTTCCATGGTGGTAAAGAAACTAGTGCTTAAACACTGGTTGGATCAATTACCTATCTCCTATAATGAATGGCTAAATGACCTCTCTGCCTACTTCAGGATAGAACGCTTGATTGCTGGCTCCTGTAATAATCTGGCATCATTTGATAAAAAATGGGGCAAATTGTACGCCTTATATCTGCTCTAAGGTTATTAACATTTAATTTTTCCAGGTCCATCTCAAGATGTTTCTACGTACCAAATATTTCTTTCAAGTATTATACTATATGTATTGGCACACTCCAGGGGGGATTTTGGGAGGGAGGGAGGGAGAATGGGATGTGGGGAAGGGTTTCCTTTTTCTTTTTCATCGACTTTCCATGATATATGCTAAGTGGATGGTTGCATCTATGTATCATACCTGTTATGAATACTACTATGTTTATAATTTAATACCAATAAAGAAGTTGAATTGAAAAAAAAAAGAAAGTAAAAGAAACTGCCCCCCCTTCTTCACAGTCCATACTCTTTTAAACTACAACCTCCAGCACCCCCAACCTATGCTGTAGTCCCAGTCCCACCTTCACCCCCGGCATTCACAGTTTCATGATTTAAAGGAAAAAAACTTCCACAATGGGCGACCGGCACAAGCTGCCCATCTTCACTTCCGGACGCCCTCTTTTTCCTTTTCTTTCTCTTATAACAATTAATATTTATTTTCCCACAATCCCCCCAGCAGCACCCAAGTCCCTCACTCTCCCAGTACCCAAATGTTCTTTCAAAAGCAGACCCCAAGGTACGACAACAAAGGCGAACATAACAACCTGCCCTTTTCTATGGTCAGCCGCCTTCTAGTGACTGAAAGCACATGCATGTATTTAAAGTCTTAGTTTTGGTTGTTTTGTGTGATGGGATGAGGCAAACTGAAAATGGATAATGGCAGGTGAATTTATTTGTTTATTTCATTTTTTATTTATGTATGTATGTGCAGTATGTATATATGTAAGTACAGTATGTATGTATATACACTATGTATGAACAGTGTATATATGTGTGTACATTATGTATGTACAAACTGGTGACCAGAAAATGTACACCAAGTCAACGCCCATTTCCTGGTGTGGCTCAGGGTGGGGGAGGTACACAGAGTGAATACAATGCAGAATGTTTAATAGTTTAGTCATACAGAAATACTGTGCAAATCATGAGCGGTAACACTTGACCCATTAGACTGGTGGCAGAACAGCACAAATACAAGGGCTAACCACATACAGCCAAGAGTAGAAAGGAGCAACATGATCTGTGAGAATTCATTCATGGACATTTGCATATGCTTCCCATGATGCTTGGCTTTATTGGAGTATGTGTAATTTGTGTTTTCTTTAAAATTTGGCTGTGTGGTCAATGTCCTCCAGGATAACCCATGCCCCAGTGCATTTGCTCTGGGGTTCTTCTGTTATGATCTGTGAGAAACTTGTTAACAACAAGGTGAACAGGGAAGAGGCAAAGGGGCGGGGGGGGTAGGAAGTTTAGAGACGGGAAACAGACTGAGATAGCAGTCAGACCCGTAGAGATAGTGCAGCTAGGGGTAAGAAGGGTCAAGGAGTCAGAAGTGTGGAGCAAGTTGGATAATCCAGGGTGTGGGTGTTGTAAAGAGGGGGAGAACCATAAGTTGAATACAAGCATTTGTCAATGCTGAAAGTTCGCCGTGTTACTTAAGGAACAGCATGAGGAGGCACTCCATAGAGTTTAATGGGGGCAATTTGTAAAAGTTTGTTTTTATACTTTCCAGTGATGATTTTGCCAAAAAAGGCAGTTGCTTAACTAACAAAAACCTTCTTAGCTAAAGGACTGCATTTCTTTGACAAAATCATCACTGGAAAGTATAACAAGCATTTGTCAATGCTGAATGTTTGCTTGCTGGCATTGGCATTGGTAGTGCAGGAGTTAGAGAGATGCATAATAGGAATGGCAGTGAACTGACGCCAACCCCAACCCCACCCTGTAGAGACTGACAGGCATTGGGGGTGTGCCTTTGGATTGTTGGCCATAACGCTCACACCATTCACTGCACCCTACCCTGCAGACACCGACAGGTGTCGCAGTGTGCCTTGGAGTCTTTGTGCCAACCGCTCACCCCATTCCATAAGGAAATACACTGAGATGGGTGCAGTATAGGAGAATGGGGTAAACGTTGGGGCGGAAGACCCCAAGGCACACCTCAATGCCTGTCACTGGCTGCAGGATAGGGGTGGAATAGCATGAGCATTATGGCCGACAATCCCAAGTCACACTCCTGATGCTCCAAATTTTCATTTGGTGCTACTGGTGTGAAAACATATTTTGAGCAGGATGTGAAAAATGACAGCTGTACAGTACTATTCATGAGGTGGAGTGAAAAAAATGGCACTGTTGAAAATCTGGAGTGAAAACATGAAAAATTGGCAAAGTTACGAGCGTGTGTAGAAACTGTGCAACACACGCCTGTAACGCAATCATCTTTTGGAATTTTTTCACCACATTTTCAACATGGCCATTTTTTTAGACCTCTCCTCGTGAACAGTGGCACTGTGATTTTGTTAATCTGTCTCGAAAGATGATTTTCAACAAAGACAGCGCCATTCTACGCCACAGGTGTGAAAACACATTTTGGGCAGGATCTGAAAAATGACAGCTATACTGTTCATAAGGAGCTGTAAACAAATGGCAATGTTGAAAATCTGGAGTGAAAATATTAAAAATTGGTGAAGTTACGAGCGTGCATAGAAACTGCACAACACATGCTTATAACGCAGTCATTATTTGGAATGTTTTCACCAAATTTGCAACTTGGGTTTTTTGGGACCTCTCCTCATGAACTGTGGCACTGTTGTCTCATTAATTGGTCCCAAAAGGTGATTCCGTGCAGCGACCGCAAAATCACTTTTTGGGACTGAGAAATGAAATGACAGTGCCAGTGATCACGAGGTGGGTTCCCAAGAACCCCATGTTGAATATTTTGGGCCAAAAGTCCTAAAAATGGCTGAGATATCAACCAATATTGAAACCTTCTCTCCCCATTGACTCCCATTATACAGCGCTTACCCGATTCCTCAGTTTGCAGTTCGGCTTTGAAGAGTGCAGATGCATCCCAGTCCACAGAAGGTCGCTGCTCCTGACCTCTGGAGGTAAGTATGGGGTGAGGGGTGGTGTGGGAGGTGGTGTGCAGAGGAGGGTTGGGATGGGGAAGGGGATGGGTGAAGCGATGAAGGACCATTTTCTTTTTTGCAGGTTAAAAAAAAGACTCTGGGAGACCGTTTTCTTCACTTAGAGGTAATAAAAAATACTTTTGGCACACTGGGGTGGGCTCCCAGTGTGCCACATGAGTTTGGGGGGGCCTGTTGCCAACAGGGATTCGGCACCCCCATCGGCAAAGAAACTGAGCTTGGGGGGTGGGGGCATCTGACACTGTAAGTGGGCATCCTGGTGTCAGGAAAATACGAAAACTGTCTCAGCACACTGGGGTGGGCTCCCAGTGTGCCACAGTGTGGGGGGATACATGCTGACACAGGGATTGGACACAGCAATGTTGGCTTTCATGGAGAGTGTGTGGTTTCTGCACATGTGCAGAAGAAGTGGCGCTACTGCTCATGTGCAGAATCGGCTGCATTCCACACATATTTTTGTTCGGTGGTTCCTTCTTTTGAAGTTTTCACACACGCACACTACTCATACAGTAGCAATAAGTTTGCAGCACACAGGTGTGGAGAACTTAAACATGAGAATATACTCAGCCAACTACTCAAAAGCATTTCATTTATTATGTATGTATTGTGCAAAGTATGATATTTTGTTTTCCTATAAGGAGGCTCAAGATTGTTTTCATCAGTGGGGGGGGGTCTAGATCTTTTCAATGACTTGGGGGGGGCTCACTGTGACAAAGTCTGAGAACTCATGGTTTAAGGACCTTGAAGTTGCCTGTCCCTTAGGAACAACTAGCCGTCAGAACTATATTAACATCCTGAACACATTGGAACAAATATTTTGAAATCATCAGCAAAAGCCCTGTTTTCCTGATACCAGTGCTATGTCTTAATATAACTGGAAAGAATCAGTAGCTCACGTACATTACTAAAAACAAATAAAAAAGATCTGGCAAACTGTCACATACAACACTATATTTCAGTCTAGGACTTCTGGTGACATCATAACCAGAGGAGTAAAGCTCAAGTCACCAGAAATATGAGGTGGAATTTTAGCCTTATATCCACTGGTTTGAATGTTTTTTTTTTGGAATGAAGGGAGGGTCACATGTTAGGCACAAAAAGAAACTAATGTTAACATTCCACCCCCACACCTCCTTACTCACTCTTCGAGATTTCAGATTTTTGTTTACAGGTGTGCCCTGCAGGGAGAGGTATAGGGAAATTGCATGGACATCTCTAATTAATAGGGGAAATATAGACCAGGACACCAGGAAAAATATCCTACTATTGTAAGTGTCATGGGATCTTTAACTTCCTCCTGGACAGCCACAGGGACGAGAATTAGGAACTTTGATTTAAAGTCTCATCCAAAGGACAGCTCTTCAACAGTGCAGAGAATGCTCTCCGAGTACAGCTCTTATGGGTATCTCATACCGTATGTAGCATCTGCTATGCACCCCTGACATGTTGCAGTGCATGCAGGGATTCATGTGAGTGTCCTATGGGAGGCAATATAACCTAGGGGATTAAAACACCAAGTTGTAAACCAGAACACACAGCAGGCCTGGGTTTGAAACCCATAATTGTCACTTGCATACTGTGTGACCCTGAGCAAAAAAACAATTTTTGCTTCCTGTTTAATGTGATACAGTAGATTGTATCAAGCTGTTTCTGCTAACGTACAAGCTGACATTTTCTGTAACTACAAATCCCAGAATCCCCTGTAGCTGACATCAGAGGAGAGCTGCAGCAACAGGAGATTCAATAGCCTGCAGTGCATATTAGAACTTTTATAAGATCTAATCCAATGTTTGCTGGTCCCGATGTTCTCCTGGGGCTAAGTACAGTCCTCTGGGACTGTATGTAGCCTAGAGAGGACAGTGGGAGACAGCAAACAAAAGATCAGAGCTCATAAAAACTCTAACCTGCACTGTAGGCTGTTGAATCTCCCATTGCTGCAGCCCTCCTCTGATAGCAGGTGCAGGGAATCCTGGGATTTGTAGTTGCAGAAAATGTCAGCTTGCAAGTCAACAGAAATAATATGATACCATGCCGGCTCGCTGGGGCAGAGGCATGGCGGCCGTCTGCGGCACCGACAATCTGTGTTTAGGGATGGATCTGGGTGTTGGAGGGCCGGCTGGGGGGAGCAGGATTGAGCATCCACAGGACTGCTCTCCTGCTCTGGGGAGGGGTTGAGTGTCCGGCACAATGTGGACTCCCAGTGAAGGCTAGTGTACCACAAGCGCTCCAGCGCCTACTGCATGAGAAGCCGAGGGGGTGGCGCTGGCCTTTATTGCACATCCCTGCCTCGAAAAACCCTGAAAAAAATCTCAGCTCCAGCTAATGAGCTGGCTGCAGTGCTGACCCCCTCAGCCCCAAGCATGTGGGGGCTGGTCACTGCAGCAGGGTGAACCCCATTTGTGGGGTTAGGGGAAGCTGGGGAAAAAAAAGCATACTAAAATAAAACAAGCATTTGTCAATGCCGAACGATTGCTTGCAGATATTTGCAGTGGTATTTGGTACTTGGACATGGCTTAAAAAAATCAGTGACAAAGAAGTACAAGCATTTGTCAATCCTGAATGTTGCTTGCTTCTATGTGCTGTTTAGGTATTTGGAAGTCATTGGAGTGCAAATATTGAAAATTTGCAAACTTACAAGCGTGCGTAGGAACTGCGCAACTTACGCTTGTAAAACAGTCATTTTTAGGAATTTTTTCACCAAATTTTCAACATAGCCATTTTAAGACCTCTGCTAATGAACAGTGTCACTGTGATTTTCTTAATGTGTCCCATACATTGATTTCAACACCGACTGCGCCATTGTTAAGCTACATGAGTGGGAAACACGTTTTGGGCAGGATGTGAAAAATGACAGCTGTACTGCTCATAAGGAGGTGTGGTAAAATGGCAATGTTGAAAATCTGTAGTGAAAATATTGAAAATTTGCAAACTTACAAGCGTGCGTAGGAACTGCGCAACACACGTTCGTAAAACAGTCATTTTTAGGAATTTTTTCACCAAATTTTCAACATAGCCATTTTAAGACCTCTGGTAATGAACAGCATCACTGTGATTTTCTTAATGTGTCCCTTACATTGATTTCGTACACCGACTGCGCCATTGTTCGCTACATGGGTGGAAACATATTTTAGGCAGGATGTGAAAAATGACAGCTATACAGCTCATAAGAAGGTGTGGTAAAATGGCAATGTTGAAAATCTGTAGTGAAAATATTGAAAATTCGCGAACTTACGAGCGTGCATAGGAACTGCGCAACGCACACTCGTAAAAGTCATTTTTAGGAATTTTTTCACCACAACCATTTTAAGACCTCTGCTCATGAACAGTGTCACTGTGATTTTCTTAATGTGTCCCATACATTGAGTTCGCACACCGACTGAGCCATTGTGCGCTACATGGGCGGAAACATGTTTTGGGCAGGATGTGAAAAATGACAGGTGTACTGCTCATGAGGAGGTGTGGTAAAATGGCAATGTTGAAAATCTGGAGTGAAAATATTGAAAATTCCTGGCGTACGAGCATCCGTGGGAACTCGCATAGCATGCAGCTAAGTAAAACAGTCATTTTAGAATTTTCACCAAATTTTCAACATAGCCATTAAGACCTCTGCTCATGAACAGTGTCACTGTGATTTTCTTAGTGTCCCATACATTGATTTCGCACACCGACTGCGCCATTGTGCACTACATGGGCGGAAACACATTTTGGGTGAGATGTGAAAAGTGACAGCTGTACTACTCATAAGAAGGTGTGGTAAAATGGCAATGTTGAAAATCTGGAGTGGAAATATTGAAAATTCACAAACCTATGAGCGTGCGTAGGAACTGCGCAACGCACGCTCGTAAAACAGTCATTTTTAGGAATTTTTTCACCAAATGTTCAACATAGCCATTTTAAGACCTCTGCTAATGAACAGTGTCACAGTAATTTTGTTAATGTGTCCCATACATTGATTTCGCACACCGACTGCGCCATTGTGCGCTACATGGGCGGAAACACATTTTGGGCAGGATGTGAAAAATGACAGCTGTACTGCTCATAAGGAGGTGTGGTAAAATGGCAATGTTGAAAATCTGGAGTGAAAATATTGAAAATTCACGAACTTACGAGCCTGCATAGGAACTGCATAACGCACGCTCGTAAAACAGTCATTTTTTGGATTTTCACCAAATTTTCAACAGGGGTTTGGGACCCTTCTCATGAATGATGTCACTGTCATGGCATTATTCGGCCGAAGGGTGATTTCGTGCAGTGACTGTGCAGTGACTGTGAAATCACCCTTCAGGCCCAATAACGCCATGACAGTGACATCATTCATGAGAAGGGGTCCCAAAAAACCCATGTTGAAAATTTGGTGCAAAAATTCCAAAAAATGCCTGAGATATGCAATAAAGTTGAAAACCCCTATCTAGCCCATTATACAGCTTACCGGCATTTCCTCAGTTCGCGGTCGGCTTTGAAGAGTGCAGACGTGTTCCCGGTCCTCCAAAGATCGTCGTGCCGAGCTCCGGAGGTAAGTATGGGGTGAGGGGGGTGTGGGGAGGTGGGGTGCACAGTGGGTGGGTGCGGGTTGTGGGAGAGGGGCCTGGGAGAAGCGCCGTGGGACCGTTTTCAATTTACAGGTTTAAAAAAAAAAACCAGACGACGTGGGACATTTGCCATGCTGCAGTGGGCTCCCAGCATGGCAGAAGGATGGCTGGGGGTGGCGGTGGAGCTGACGGGGGATTGGGCACCCCCATCGGCAGACGACGCGGGACGGGACATTTGCCACGCGGGGGTGGGCTCCCAGCGTGGCAGAAGGATGGCTGGGGGGGGTCTGGAGCCGACGGGATTGGCACCCCGCCGGCCGAACAACAGCGGGATGTTAGCCATGCTGGGGTGGGCTCCCAGAGTGGCAGCAAAGATTGGGGGAGGTGGCGTGACATGGCGCTGTGTATGACAGCGGTGGTTTTCTTTGAAGAGAAGACCACTGCTGTCATACACAGCACCACATCCGATTGTTGCAGGACTGCCACACCTGCTCAGTGGAGCAGGGGATTGCAGGGGAGGTCACACCTCCAAAGTGTCCCATTCTCCCAAGATGTTCCTTGCGCATGCGCGCAAGCGAACGTAAAAGAGATAATCTGATACATGCAATCTACTGTACTGCAGTGAACAGTGGGTTGCATGCAAAGTGCACAATGAGACTGGTCTGACACTTGGGTGTGGGTCTCTTAGTGTTAACTGTTCCACTTTAACTTCCCTGCTCCTGGGATGAACCTGGAAAGAGCTCTGGCTTGCCTTTCCCAGCCTCAAATTGCAAAATAAAAAACAGAAAAGCTTTCAGACTCAGGCCCACAGTGCCTGGTCCAAATACGACCAGGCTACATATATCTATTGGGCATCTGCATGCTTCAGCACAGAAAGCTAAAGGCTAACTCTGCTAATGTTTCTGTTTGTTTGTTTTGCTTTATTCCTTTGGTAACTGGGTGAGGCCCACTAAGAACAAGGCCTGTCTTCAGGGGCAACCTGAGAGCACTGGGGAGGTTAAATGACTTGCTTGGGGTCACACACCATCATGCAAGTGGAGGTTGTAGAAATCAAATCCAGGTAGGGGTGGATGAAAGTGCAGATTCCCGCTGTTGCGGAAGTTCAAAATTTTGAAACTTTCGCAGACTTTTCTGCTCTTTCTTCTGTGATGGAATTCTGAACTTTCGCCAAATAACTGCAGATTTCCACCTAGTACTGCGGCATTCAGTTACAAACTGTGGATATTTTACATGACATGCGGAAATAAAGTCTCTTGCTTAGTATTTTGCTGTATATCATGTAATTATCTACTGTTTGCATTACTTCTGCAGGTTTTTTTCCCCGTAGTTTAATACATAATAGGCAGAACTGAACACTGACAGTGATCAGTTCTGCGGAGTTTTTTTCACCTCAGTTTAATACTTTAACCAGTATTTCGTACATTTGTTCTGCAGTTTTCGGCGGAATTTCTGCAAAAGTTGGCCAGAAGATTTCTGAACTTTTGCAGAAGTGAAAATCTGACTTTCACCGAAATTTCACTGGTGGAATTTTTTTTCCACACACCCCTAAACCCAGGTCCGCAGGATGCACCAAGCTCATTCGCAGTTCACGCTAACCTGTAAGCTGTACCACTGAACATTATCAGGAGGATTCAGATGATGGAATAAAAGATCGGAAGAATGCTTTAGAAATATTCTAGCACAGACCAAGAGCAGCGAACACTCAGGCATGATCCTGCTATGGTTTTTTATGTTGTCTTGCATGTACGAAAGCAACATCTTTTGGTAGTAGGAGAAATGCAGAGGTGTGTCAGTGTTGGCGAATGCAGGGCATGCTTTAGTAGATGCGTCCCTCATTCCCCAATGTGTCAGCATGCTAGCGATGAAACAAGTATATGTAAAGTGCCACCAACTTGAAACAAACATGCCGCTGCAATCGGAGACAAGTTTGTCATGCAGCGGCACAGATGACATGCCTCCCGTACGTGTCTTTCATGGTGAAACATTTCAATAAACATGGAGGCGGAGTTGCCGCCACGTAATCCCCAAAGGAAGCCTACATCAGGAGTACAATTCCCATGTCAGCATGTCCGCCCCCCCACATTGTGTGGCACACTGGGAGCCCACCCAGTGTGCTGCTGCTCTAATAGCTTGACCGTGTTGAAATGTTCCTACCCACACCCCACCCCCATTGTGTGGCACACTGGGAGCCCACCCCAGTGTTGCCAACATCAGGTGCCCCCAAAAGGTATGGGGCACATTGGGAGCCCACTCCAGTGTGCCCAACATTTGTTTTTTTACCTGTAAAGGAAGAAAACTGTCCCACAGCACAGTGTCCGTTTTTTTGTTAGTACCTGAAAAAAAGAAAATGGTCTGTTGTCCGCTGCACCCCCTTCCCCAGTTCACACCCACCCTCTGAGCACCCCACCTCTCCACACCCCTCTCACCCCATACTTACCTCTGGAGGTCCGGTGCTGCGATCTTCAGTGGAGTGGGAACACATCTGAACTCTTCAAAGCCGAACTGCAAAATGAAGAAATGCTGGTAAGCTGTATAATGGCATAAATGGGGGTTGGGGGTCAACATAAGTTGATATCTTAGCCATTTATAGGAATTTTGGCTCCAAGTTTTCAACATAAGGTTCTTGGGACCCCACCTCATGAACACCTTCACTGTCATCTTGTTATTCGGTCCCAAAAGGTAGTTTCGCTGTCATTGCGTGGAATCACTTTTTGGGACTGATTAACGAAACGACAGTGCCATTGTTCAAGAGATGGGTCCCAAAAAGCCTATGTTGCAAATTTGGTGAAAAAAATTCCAGAAAATGACTGTTACACGAGCATGTGCTGTGCAGTTTCCATGCTCGTAACTTCAACAATTTTTAATATTTTCACTCCAGATTTTCGACATTGCCATTTTTTTCACACCTCCTTATGAACACTACAGCTGTCATTTTTCACGTCCTACCCAAAATGTGTTTTCGCACATGTGGCGCACAATGGTATGGTCGCTGTGGAAAATCAACGTTTGGGTCAGATTAACAAAATCACAGTTACACTGTTAATGAGTGGAGGTCCCAAAATGCCTATGCTGAAATTAGGTTAAAAAAATTCCCCAAATAATTGCATTACCGGCATGCTTTGAGCGGTTTCTACGCACACTCGTGACTTCACCAATTTTTCATATTTTCACTCCACATTTTCAACATTGCCATTGTTTTACACCTCCTTATGGACAGTACAGCTGTCATTTTTCACAACCTGCCCGAAATGTGTTTTCACACATGTGATGCGCAATTTATTTATTTAGTTTTTGTTGACCGGGTAAGTGCACTAGACAAATCCTGCCTATTTTCAGGCACGACCCGGGGGAGGGAGATACAGATGAATGCCAACTGACCTTGAACCAGATTAAGCTGTTGGTGGTATTTTTAGTGAATGAGGGAAATTTGGCTAGGACACCGGGGAAATTCCCCTACTCTTTTCGATATGTGCCATGGGATCTTTAGCGTCCACCTGAACTACCACCAATCCAGGCAGAATGGACCTCGGTTTAACGTCTCATCCAAAAGATGGCACCTCATAAGCGCAGCACCCCTCTCATGCTGCACTTACAGTGTCAGTACTGGGATATTAACTCAAGTGCCAGATGTGAGAACTGAACCCACAGCCCTCTGATCTTGGCGCGGTCACTGTGGGAAATCAATGTTCGGGACAGATTAACAAAATCACAGTGACACTATTCATGAGCAGAGGTCCCAAAATGCCTATGTTGAAAATTTGGTTAAAAAAAAATCCCCAAAATAATTACATTACAGGCAAGTGTTGTGCAGTTTCTACGCATGCTCGTGACTTCATCAATTTTTTTATATTTTTACTCCAGATTTTCAACATTGCCATTTTTTAACACTTCCTCATGAACAGTACAGCGGTCATTTTTCACATCCTGCCTGAAATGTGTTTTTGCACCTGTGTCGCCAAATGGCGCAGTCGCTGTGCAAAATCACCTTTCGGCTAACAAACTGATAGGGCCACTGTTCACAAGGTGGGGTCACAAAAAGCCCATGTTGAAAATTTGGAGTGAAAATACCAACAAAAGCCCGGGGCATTAGGATTTCCAACCATAACGCCCCAACCTGTAGAGACTGACAGGCGTCAGGGGTGTGACTTGGGATTTTCAGCTGTAATGCTCATGCCATTCCACCCCCAACCCCACCCTGCAGCCAGTGACAGGCATCGAGGTGTGCCTTGGACTCTTTGGCCCCAAAGTTCACCCCATTCTCCTATACTGCACCCATCTCAGCGTATTTTCTTATGAAATGGGATGAGCGTAAGGCCTGAAGACCCTAAGGCACACCACAACACTTGTCGGTGTCTGCAGGGCAGAGTGACGTGAAATGGCATCAGCGTTATTGCCGATGATCCAAAGGCACACCCCAATGCCTGACAGTCTCTGCAGGCTGGGGGTGGGGTTGTCGTCAGTTAACTACTTCACTGCCATTCCTGTATTGCATCTCTCTAACTCCTGCACTACCACAAGGCATAAATTAGTGTCAGAGACTTGATTAGCAGTCTTCGCTAATCAAAGTAAAAAATGATTAGCAATTGGCCGAAATTGATTAGCAATTACTAAAAATTCATATTTTTGCTCAAAACCCCATAAAATGTACTTACTTGCTCTATATTGATAAAATACACATTTATACAAGTTTCTGAGACTGATACTGTTTTATTTAGCCATTTCCAGAGAAATACAGCAACTGTGCAGCAGCACGTATACATTCAAGAGCCAAGAGAGGATGTCTGCCAAAGCAGACCGTGAATTAGTGGCCCTGAATTCATGAGCATGATCCATCGTGAGTTGTGACGAATTAAATAATGAACCCCTGCCCCAGCATAAAAACTGGGACTGTAACTCCCTGAGTCTCTTAAATGTTCACTGCAGATGCAGGGCACACAATATAGCAGGGCGTAATAAATATTGGGCAGAGTACAGATCATCTCTGCAAAGTAAGGCACATTAACTTAGTCTTTTCTTTTCCCATATGTTCACTGTAGGTGAAGGGCGCACAAGCAGGGCTGGGCACATTAAGTTCTGGTTCCCCCAATCTGCAAAGCAGGGCACAATACTTAGTCTCTTTTTCTGTTCTCAAATTGTTCACTGCATGTGGGCACACAGCTAGCAGGGCACACAGATCTCTGCAAAAGCAGGGCACATTAACTTAGTCTTATTCTGTTCCCAAATGTTCACTGCAGATGAAGGGCGCATAAGCAGGGCACATTAATTAAGTTCTGGTTCCCCAATCTCTGCAAAGCAGGGCACATTTTACTTAGTCTCTTTTTGTGTTCCCAAATTCACTGCAAAGTCAAGAGCAGGGCACACAACTTTACTAGCAAGGGCACATTACCTCTGGTTACCGAGATCTCAAAGCAGGCAGAGCTGCTTGCTTAGTCTTATCTGTTCCCAAATGTTCACTGCAAAGATGCAGAGCACACAACATAGTAGCAGGGCACATTAAGTTCTGGTTTCCCCATCTCTGCAAAGTAGGGCACATAGTCTTCACTCTGTTCTCACTACAGTTGTTCACTGTTTGTTCCCAAATTCACTGCAAGCAGGGCACAAACTTAAAGTTCAAGGCAGGGGGACTCTTTCATGCCCTTGTTCTCTCACCACCCACAGTCCGGCTCTAGGCCTTGCCCATTTGTTGCTGTTATGCCATCCCTCCCATCTGTACCCTGAAGTCCGTGTGCCCTGCTTCCCTCCTCCCTCCTCCAGCTCCCCGACCAAATGAAAAGGTTTTACTTGTTTTGCTGCTGAGCTCCTGGTCTCCTCTGAATCTACCCCTCTGACCGTGCCTCACCCCACGATGCAGCCATCTGCTCTCCACTCCGTCCAGGTCGCCCCCCGTGCCCTCCCATGGTCTCGGCTAGGCCTTCTCCCTCTGGCTCCTCCTCGGTGTGGCCACCACTCCTCCCGGCTCTGGCTTGTCTCCGATCACCTGCAAAACAAAAAGACACAATTAGTTAACCGGACGATGGCGCAATGATGATAAAAAAAAAAAAAAAGTGAAATAAAGAAAGCTCACCTTTGGACTCCTGCTCGACATCCCAATGCCTGCTTCCTCTTCTGGGTGCGCTGCAAAAGGACTCGGTCACGTTTCTCCCACATGGAGACTCGGTTGGGGGGGAGCAGAAGCATCACTGGACCAATCAGGGAACAGCTCGGGGTTCATGGGATGGGGCGCAGAGGAGGAGGGCAAAAAATGGATTCCATGACAAAATAAAACTAAAAAATTAAAGTGACAGTGCCCAATAAGGCACTTTTACAGGATCCAGGACCAATTGGCAATAATTAGCAATGACTGCTAATCATTGCCAGATTTGATTAGCCTTTTACCAATCTTGGGTTGCAAATTGCAATGCGAACTCACTTATTTTATGCCTTGTACCAATGCCAATGTCAGCAAGACAACATTCGGCTTGGCAAATGTTTGTCTCTACTGTTGTGTGCCATTTGCCTTTCAACTTCTCTTTGTACTGCTACCAATTCTGAGCAAAAGCAATATGGATGGGGGAGGGGTGGCAGACGACATGAGTGAAAAAATGAAGATGAAACCAAAATGTAAGCTGTATCCTCTATTATAGCATGATAAATACTTGACAGTGCACTTCTTTCAACTTGATCACACCATACTGCTTTAATTAAAATGTTGCTAAGGCTACGGAGCTCTGACATATCTCTTATTGTTTTACTTTGAACCTATAATGGAGTTTGTTCTGTTTCATCTGACCTCTAAAGAGGAATACTCAGAAATTAAAACATAACAGATTGAAGTTCCACTGTAGTTTATTCAAGCAAATTTCAGAGAGGGAAGACTGCTGTTTTCCGTTAAATTATACACTCTCTCTTTCCCTTCTGTAGCGAGTGCAGCTGGTAAAACATCTTTGTAGCTCTGGGAAGAAAGATATAATTTATTCATGCCAGTGGCTAGATAACCTGTGCTCATTTTCCATGCAAAAGGGCAAAAAATGTACTTTCTTTTTCATTTTTAATTTTGTGGGATGAATGGCTGTGAAAACATGTGAAAGGTGAGAGATAGGTAGCTTACTAGCTTTAGAAGCTGGCCACTGCTTATTCAAAGGCCAGCTGAGGGCAGCAAAGACAGTCGGGGTGCAGACCCCCTACACTGGTACACCCCATTATGGATATAGCAAAACTAGCACCTCTAGTTGAGAAAATAGTTTCTGTTCTTTCTTCAGTCTATCCTTGGTGCCGCTATTTAATTTTGGAAGCTTTCTCTTGTCTGCGGTATAAACAGAGTGACTGATAAATGCAGTGCATGTTCCACCTTTGAGAAAGTCTTTCAGGAACCTATTTCCACAAGCGCATTTCTTCATTTCTGGGTCCGCCTCTCTCTCTTTGCCTGCAGCACCCTCTACTCCCTAGGCATTGCTTAGTTCTGAATTAAAGCCCGTATCCCACTGGAATCCATTAGGGATCCTCTATTTATCCTGCAGCATCATTCAAGGGCATAACATAATGAGAAACGTGAAACCAATTATCCAAAAGCCATTAAGTTCAAAAAGATGATTTTAAAGATGATGAATGCTGTTTAACCAGACACAATCTGGGATGGAAATTACTTGGAAATCAGTTCTCACTCACGTAAGCTTCGAGCTTCAGTTAGTTAATACTGAGCAGTTGACATGGCACATATTTACTGATAATCATATTTAAAAATAAGCACAGAAAAGAGTGCTTTGCCCTCTGCAGAACTGGGAAGTGCCTTCTGCAAAACCAGCTGGGCCCCAGCCCTCTCTGGCAAGCAGATTTTGTAAGCAGGCATGCATGTTTAAATGGCTGCTCTGCAGAAATACTGCTGGGGCAATGTTCAAATGCATCAAATTCACATGCATCTGCTGTGCTGCCTCTAACTACCTACACATTTTTTTTTATCTTAAACTGTGCCCATATCTGCACCCAGAGCAGCAGTTTTAATTGCCCCCTCCCCCCAAAAAAGACATGAATTCAGTTTGTGGCTGAGGCTTGATTGCAGATACCAGTCTGCTGATGAAAAGGGGATGCCACAGATCCAGGATGGATCCCTTTTAACCCTTGCTGTGCCACAGACTGTTAAAACAGTCCAGAATCCCAATATGTTCTAATTCTGCTAACAGACAAAAAGTTAAAAGCTGGCCCCATATGCCTAATAGGACTACTGTGTAACTCCATGTATCAGGAAAATAAAATTGGCCTCTCACTATGAAGTGGCGTAAGACTGTTTATACAATGACTGTGAGAGTTACTATGTTTATTATGCTTTGCATTGTTACTTTGTAACTGTAATTGTTGGTAATGGTTCCTGTGTTGTTTGCCAGTATTGGGCCCAGGCTGGGCCTGAAAAAGGTCTTTGTATCAGTGCCCCAACACAGTTATCAGATGAATAAATAAATAAAGAAATAAATAAGGATAGCATTTTGCAAAGAAATGCATTTATTTTCAAGTGTGACAGGCCTACAGTGGAAATAAATAATTTATTTCACTTTTAGGTGAGTCAACAGCATTTATTTCCACATCAGGCTGGTTGCAAATGAGCTTTTAACCAATGTAAGAAGAGCTTGCACATGCCTGATGAAATTGTTTTTTTTTTAACCTTTGTTTTACCAGGAGAGACACACTAAGCTGAAAGATTGTTTACAGGTATAACCTGGGAGCACAAGAAAGTTAAGTGACTTGCTCAGGGTCACACATTATGCAAGTGGGGGGCCTGTGAGATTCAAACCCTGGTTTCCAGGTTTGCAGCTCAGAGACATCACAATGGCACCTGCTGCAGATAAAAACAGAGCAATGAAATCAAACAGAAAGTGTGAAATCTTCATTGAAAACACTAATCTTGCCAAAGAGGCGCCATCATTGTATAAAGACTATTAGACTTCATTACCTCTTCTAACATTCTCTCCCCTTACCAATCAGGGTTTTTCAAAAACATTACTCGTCTGTCTCTTCCTTTTTGCGTGTCACTAACGCTACTCACTCTGCCATGGACAAAGGCTATATCACAGACCTCTGCCAAGGCCTTTGATTCTGTCTCACACACAGTCCTACTGAAAAAACTTCACTCTGCAGGTCTGGCAACCCCCTCCATTCGATGGTTTAACTCCTATCTTATTGGTAGACAGCAAGTTATACGACTAGGCAAACTCCTCCTCTCCCTGTCTCCCTATCTTGGCTGACATCCCCCAGGGGTCAATACTAGGCCCTTTACTCCTCTCTATATTTATCAGGGATCTAACCACCATGTGCTCCAATTTCCTTATTCGTATGTATGTGGATCACACCGTCATCTTCGCTTTGGGGCCCTCCACTAAGGACATACAGCCACTCCTCCAGCTTGACTTCGATAATATAAGAGCAGCCAAAGGAACCAAAGAGCTAGGATTGGCACAGGGGATCAGGGAGGAGGAGAAGGAATTTTTTAGATGTATCAGGGAGAAGAGGAAGTGGAGGGGCCAGATCACCAGGTTAAAAAAGGAGGGTGGGTGTGCAAAAGAGGGAGTGGAGCAGGCTGAGGTACTAAACAAGTGCTTATACTGTCCTTACAAGGGAAATGCAAGGTCCTATTGCACAGGGATGTTAAGGTAAAAGGTGGGGAGGGGGTCACTAACATGTGATGAGATACTGGTGGAGAGAGTGTGGGAGGGCCTTATGTCATTAAGGACAGACAAGGCCCCAGGTCCGGGTGGGATCCTCCTCCGGAGCCCTAAAAGGGTTGGCGGATGTCCTGGCAGCATTGCTGATGGAGTTATTCAACTCCTCCCTCCAAACAGGAAGTGTACCATTGGATTGGAGTGTAACCACCCCTTCCCTTCTATCTGCACACCTACCCGCAAGTGGTGCTGCCTATGGGATATAGGTTGGCGCCTCTGTTCATGGTTATAATTGGCTTGGCAAGTGGCACGATGCCGCCACCTATGGAGATCCTTATAGCAGCGTACTATCAGGGTACTTCCCCACAGAAAATGAAATACAGCCACCTGCCTTGGAAACAGGTAGAACAATATATAGTCCCCTTCCCACTTATCACTCTAAGCATGCAAATATTACACTACACAATAATGCAAATAATTCAGCAATTGCAGTGAAATAAGGGGGTTTATTCTGGGGCTGGATAATGAGGTAAGGGACAAGGGAAGCAAAGAGTAATAAAACATTCAACAGGAACCTTGTAATAAAAACTGCAATCAGGCAGAATAACAGGTAACACAGTATATTACATACAGTATTCTCTGTCCCAGTCCCTCTCCTCCCCCACTGGTGCACCAGTTAACCCCACATTCCCCATGGGAGCTGGTAAGTACCTTGTGTGCACACTGAGGAGTTGCAGGCCTGTGGTTAGAGGACACTGGGTGCAGTACCATTGAATGGTTGGATGCTGCAAATGCAAAGTACAAAACTACACCGGGGGGTGTAGGAATACAGTTTATCCTGTCTCTGATTGTTGCCGTGGGCATGGCTACGGTTGCGCAGGATGTCCAGATGGAAAGTTAACTAGCTAGTTAGCTGAACAGTTAGATAAGTATGTGGTTGGGTAAACCCCACTACTCACGACCCTTTGGAGAATAGGAGATGCAGGAGTTGGGGGACATCTCCCCTTTCAGGCAATTTTGGAAGAACAGGTGAACTGGCATGGCATGCATGCAATGATTCTTTTCACCTCACAGAGGGACTTGTCTTCACTCACGTGGGCAGTAGGTAGGCAATCTTCACCCCACAGAGGACCTTGTCTTCACCCACCATGCCAGGTAGGCAGGCCGTCATCTTCACCCCGCAGAGAGACTTGTCTTCACCCACCGTGGCAGTAGGTAGGTAGGCACTCTTCACCCTACAGAGGGACTTGTCTTCACCCACCTTGGCAGTAGATAGGCAGTTGAACAGGCAGGAAGGAGCTCAGATCATAGGTCCCCTGACAGGAATTACAGTCTTTTGTGTCAGGACAGTGAGGCAGAGGATTTGTCACCTCACACAAACACAGATAAAAGACTTCTTTCAGCAGCCACTGATATCTGGATTGCTAAATACCAGCAGTTCAGTCCAGGCAGAGGTAAATCCCCTTGTCTCTGGGATTTACCAGACAGTTCGGTATGAGTTCAGAATGTCCTTAGTTTGTTTTGGCACAAACTACTTCAGTTTTGTTCTGTGACAGGAGCAGGAGCTGTCAAAATCAGTTGTTTCCTCTTCAAAACTCTCACAGGAAAGACCCAGGGTCAAACTGAAAAACCGCATTATGTTTGGTTTGAATAGTGACACCTCATTGGTCCACACTATTCTCAACCTCTATGTCCTGACTGGAGGTACTGCAGCTACCAATAGGATTCAGCGCTGTCCTCAAGCAACCTCGGCAAAGATGACTGCTCTTGTACAGGTTGTACAGGCTCAGTCTCTTCTCTGAAGTATAAAATATTGTTGGCACAGTTGGCAGCATTTGGCTGCAGTGCTAACACCCTCCTGGCCCCTTCTGGTGGTTGCTAGGTCTAGGGGGCACTTTTGGGGGACAGGAGCTTCATCAATAGCTCCTTTTTGTGGGCTCCCCAGGAGGAGCTGTGTGGCAAAATGGCAGTTCTGGGTGCAATGCATCATGGGACATGTGGTCCCAACAGGCGCCATGTTGTTCCCTGACTCCTGACCCACTGGAGGCTTGGCTGGATCGGGGTCGGGAGCCTCTTAAAACTTATTTATTTTTGTTGGTTTGGTTTCCCTCAGTCCCCTTTGCTGTCCGATGGGGCTGGGGAGAAGAGTGGCAAAGCAGCGCTTCTGCCACGGTTCACGGTGGGCACTTGAGGCACCAGAAACATTTTGTGGCCTGTCTTGGCTCCCCACTCTGCTGTGTGGCAGTTCGGGGGCCAGGGGAGCAATTTTTGCTATGTGGCTCTTGGCCACTCTGCTATAAGCGCTGGAGATGCCGGAAAGTCCGTGTGCACTTCCCAGCCCTGGCAGTCATCTAGGAGTGGACTGGGGAAGCAAGGATGAAAGCGGTTCACTGGCCACATTGGAAGAGGTACAGGAGGCACCAGATAAAGTTAATCTGCTCCCCGGCCCTATCGGCAGTCCAGGAGTGGGTCGGGGGAGCAAAGTACAACTGTTGCAGACTGAAGGAGCTCCCAGGTGGCATCAGGAGCCCAGGTAAGCTCCCAACTTTGGGAGGGGGGGTTACAGGAGAATGGTGCACGTAGTGCCCCTCCATCAGAGTGGGTCATTGGATGATCTGGGAAACTATAGACTGGTCAGCCTGATGTCCATAGTGGGGAAACTATTGGAAAATATATTGAGGGAAAGGCTGGTGAAGTTCTTGGAAGTAGTGGACTTCGGGATGTTAAGCATCAAGGTTTTGCCAAGGGGCTATCTTGTCAGACTAACCTGGTTGAATTTTTTGATTGGGTGACAAAATCTCTTGACGGTGGTGGGCCGATTGATGTTTTATATCTAGACTTCAGTAAGGTATTTGACTCAGTGCCACATGGGAGACTGCTAGGCAAGCTGAGTGAATTGGAGGTGGGGGAAAGGTTGGTGAGAGGTGGATTGGGAACTGGCTAAGTGACAGACAACCGCGGGTGGTGGTAGGGGGGAGCTATCGACACCCAGAAAGGTCATTAGCGGGGTACCTCAGAGTTTGGTTCAGGGTCGATTGTTATTTAATGCTTTCATTTCAGTTATTGTGGTGAGAGTTAGGAGTAATATGAGCCTGTTTGCTGATGACTCCAAACTAGGTGTGGAGGTGGACAGAGGAGGGAAGGAGGACACTCCAGGAAGACCTAGAAAGACTAGAACAGTAGTCAGTCACATGGCAGCTGGAGTTTAACATTAGGAAGTACAGCGTACTTCACTTGGGAGCTAGGAATTCAGGGTACAGCTACAAATTGGGGGGGGATACAGTTAACAGTCTTGGAGGAAGAAAAAGATCTGGAAGTAGTGATCATTGGTAAAATGAATCACTCAGGACAATGCAGGAAAGCAGCAGCCAAGACGAACAGAATACTGGGGTGCACTGCTAGGGGGATCACTTCAAGAAGGGAGGAGGTAATTCTGCCGCTGTTCAAATCCTTGGTGAGGCTGTACTTGGGGTACTGTGTGCAGTTCTGGCACCCTTACTTAAAGAAGGACACTATGTTCCTGGAGAGGGTCCAGAGGAGGGCGTCTAAGATATTCCTTGGAATGGCTGAGAAGCACTATGCAGAGGGACTTAGGAGCTGAACACTGGAAGACAGAAGGGACAGAGGGGATATGATAGAGATTTTTATTTTTACTCTTTTTCCCTCCTTACGCTGACTCTGAGGCATCTCTCCAGTGGACCCATGGGGTCTTATGCCTCCACCGTCCACCTAAACCCTTGCTCAACTGAGAAATTGGGTATGCTGGGTCCCCCCCTTCCCCCAGGCCCATGAGAGAGGTAGGGGACCATGGAGAGCTGAGTCGGGCTTAAGCCAGCATTGGGCATGTGGGTATGGCCACAGGACTCCACCTTTGCCTCCCCAGAGCCAGGTATTTTCCGTTCCTTTGTTATTCCCCTTCCTGACACAGGATGTGCAGTGCCATCCAGCATAAGACATGTATGATCCTGCCCACGCCACAGGACGGCCACCTGTTGTCACCCCCCTGTTACCTGGTCCCCAGCTGCTGTGCCCCTAGTCTCCAATAGGAGTCACTAGCACTGCAGGACTGATACCCACTCCCTCCCAAGAGAGGACAGTAGTCAAATGGATGCTTAATCCTTCTTCTCCCCAACTGACCTCTAGCTCCCGAGTTCGCTCCCGAACCCGGGTCGCCGGTGTGGCACGAGGTGTGGCATCCAGCGCCTCAACCCTTAATGCCTCCGGGCCAATCAGGATAGAGACCTTTAAGTACCTGAATGGTATTAACAGAGTAAACACAGAGAGGTTGTTCAGACTGAAGGAGGAAGGGACCACGAGGGGTCATAGCCTGAAACTGGCTGGTGGGAAGTATAGAAGAGGCCTGAGAAAGCATTACTTCATGGAAAGGGTGGTGATGCCTTGGAATTCGCTACCTGAGGAGTTGGTATCAAAGAAATTAGTGTAGGTTTTAAGAAGGTATGGGATATACATGGGCACGGTACAGGTAGGGCAGGTAGAGACCAGGGGGACTGTGAATGGGATTCAGGGGAGGAAAGAAGAGGAGGGGCAGCAGCAGTTATCAAACTGTGAGATGCATCTGGAGAAGATGGGGTAGACCTCAAGGCCTAATCTGCTGGCATTCTCATATGTTCATATGTCTTGGCTTGGTTTCAAGCTAACGATCTTAAGATAAACAATAAGAAGACAGTCACAATGACTTTTGGCTCTGTTCAAAAGCTCTCCAGGCTCTGGTCCTTACCAGTATTTTACTCCCAGGGCAACTACCCCCTAGATATGGTACTGGCTTTTAAATACCTGGGGGTATGGCCTAATAAACATCTTAATTTCTCTACATATATTGATACCCTGATCTCCAAGCTCTGACCCAAGCTGGGATTCCACTGTCGAAATAAGGACTCCCTCTCACTCCCTCTTCAGCACGAGCTTGTCTCTAAAATGTTTCTCCCATTCCTTGACTATATGCTGACATCATCTTCAGTACAGCCCCTGCCACATCCCTCTCTAAACTGGACACTGTAATGATAAAGCTAAACATAGAAACATAGAATTTAACAGCAGATAAGGACCGCTTGGCCTACCTAGTCTGCCCATTTTCCTACCTAACAGATAAGCTGCAGATCGTAGTTAACCAACAACTTACTTCCTCCTACCCCCAACTAGGACTGCCAACTTTCCAGGGCCTAAAACTGGGACAGCCTATCCTGACCATGACACCCCCTCCCCCCCACCGTGTCACTCCCACGGGGACTGCCGCAGATTTGGCCATGCCGCCCCACAGTAACATCAGTAGCAAACATCCAGATTAAAACAATACATCATTCTGCTGTAGCAAGTTCCAAATCATGATGTACAGAAAGTTCATTAGAAGCAAACCTGCGTTAAATTGTGATCAGACATTCGAGCTTC
The DNA here is from genome assembly GCA_016271365.2 of Neoceratodus forsteri. NCBI lineage: Eukaryota > Metazoa > Chordata > Ceratodontiformes > Ceratodontidae > Neoceratodus > Neoceratodus forsteri. The sequence goes on along the minus strand of CM057451.1, from coordinate 1,187,678,410 downwards.
ATGTATTGCTCCTCTTGACAGTCCCATCCAACCCGCTTACACTCACCTCATTTGCTGAGCAAACTTCACTTCAGTGACTCCCACCACCACACCAAACTGTTTTCATATACTTCCCTACAGCTGATCAGGTTCAAGTACCTTAGTTCACTGCTGCCGGTCTCTTCTCTGTCTGGAGTCCCTCTCAGCTACTAGCAGGCAGATGTCCACATGCACTTGTTTGCACTACTACCCAGTCTAATCTAACAGGAAGGAACATGCTTTACTGTGTTCCCACTGACGTGCTTGCGGTACAACACAGGCGCAAGGGTTGAAGTTACAAACTGCTGTCCAGCCCGAGTAGCGCCGCAGTGGTGCTGAAATTACTGTCACTCACGGATTAGCAGCTAGCAAAAAAAAGGGACAAAACTGGGACATGTAAGCAAAAACCAGGACAAAAGTGACATTTTGCAAAACTTGCGGGGACACTGGGACATGCTGCCTAAAATAGGGACTGTCCTGGGAAAATAGGGACAGTTTGTAGCTTTATGTAATGAACTCCTTCTGCAGATTTGCCTCAGACTCTCCGCCTCACTCACACCACTGATCCCTGCATTCCGCTCTCTCTATCACTCCCCGCTCGCACAGGAGGTATATTCATCCAATAACCTTCATCATTAAATTCTTGTTTGGGCTCCTTCCCCTTACCTCTTCTCCTGCCTTAGCCCAGCATCCCCATCTTTGCACTCTCTTTGCTCCTGGGACCCCAGCTCCTCCTCTATCCCCCATCCCTGCTAAGTGGTGGGACAGAGTGCTTTCTCCTACCGTTTATCTCTCCTATGGAATAAACTTTACCCCTAAATATTGAAATTCTGCAACCTACCTGTCCCTCAAAAAACTTGCTTGCCTCCTCTCAACTCCACCCTGCACCTGTTTCCCCTCCACCTCAGCGTGGTCCCACCCCTTCCCTTCAACTTCTCCTCTTGGTTCTGCATCCCTTTAGGTCTCCTCTCCCTTAGCTCAGCCTCTTTGATCGGAAAATGATGTACGTGAACCTGTGTGCACTAATTTATGCCAAAAATGCACTTTAGTTATTTATCATCCTATGTATCCCCGCTGAATTGCTGCCTATGTTATCGATCCAAGGACTACTGTGTTGTTTTTTCTGCATTTGAATTCTACCTCATGTACTACACAGTAAAAAAAAAAAAAAACTACAAAAGAACCCCAGAGCAAATGCTCTAAGGCATGGGTTATCCCGGAGGATATTGGCCATGCAGCCAAGTTTTAAAGAAACCACAACTGCACATACCCCAATAATGCAAAGCATCATGGGAAACATATGTAAATCCCCATGAGAGAATCTGCTTTAAGCAGAATTACATGGTGCCAGAAGGCCTTACAGTGCAATCAGCAAAGGCTGAGAACAGCAGACACATACACGTGTTTCGTCCTCATTTGAACTCATCAGTGTGCCATATCTGTGTCTTAGCCCAGGGAGAGGGAGCCAACCACCCCTTAAGGGGGATGTTATTTGTTTGGGTCAGCCCCCTCTCCCTATCACTGGCAGCCCTCATGAAACTACTGATCTTTCTATTGCTCTGTATTGGTAATGTGGAAATCAACCCTGGACCTCTTGAAAGTATCACCTCTCCATCAGACCTAACCTCAACTAAAGGCCTCAGTTTCCTGCATATTAATGTATGCAGTCTGTTGAAAAAATTTACATTGATACAAGCCTGGGTTGCCCATACCTTGCCAGACTTTCTCATGATAACTGAAACATGGCTCAAACCCACCACAATGGACAGGGAAGTTAACCTACCTATCAGCTATTCAGAGCTGGTCGCCAAACAAGGGGAGGTGGAGTAGCCATTTATGCAAAAGCTGGTATAGTTGTATCCTGTACTGCTGCAAAATCTATGCCCAAAGAATTTGAATGCCTATCTCTAAAAGACTCTCTCCCCAATGCAGCAGCTTTCCAACTAATTAGATGCTACAGACCCCCTCTGCTGAACACAAGCTCTTATCCCACCTGGGAAACCTGGTCAAGTCCAGTACTGAAGAAGTCATTATCCTAAGTGACCTGAATTTCAACTGGCTCACCCAGGCAGCTACACCTTCAGTATCATTCTGTGACACCTATGGGCTCACACAGTTAATGAACCAACAAGATTAAATAAAAAGAATAGTAGTAACAGTACACTACTTGATATTTATTTATTTATTTATTTAGCTTTTGTTTACCGGGTAGGTGCACTAGCCAGCAAGTGATTATTTTCAGGCACGACCCGGGAGAGTACAATACAGGATATACCAAGGAAGGTTTAACAATACAATTTGAATGGCAGTGCAAAGTACATACATACAGGGAGGCAGTTTCAGCTAGGCTAACATTGAGTCGGCTAGTGAGTAAACCACATCTATTCACACATGCTGGGGTGCTCCTATGCGACATAAGTGATCACTGCCCCATCGCAGGGGTAAGATCCAACAGCATAACAACAAATCCTGCAAAGTTCATCATGAGGAGATCCAAGAAAAACATCAATATTGAAGGATATCTGCATGATCTAGCTTACTCTCCACACTGGCAAAAGTTCTATCTTGCACATTCTGTAGAAAAAGCTCAGCAGGTGCTAAATAGCATTATAATAAATGCCCTTAACACCCATGCACCAATCTCTAATATCCGAATAAAAAACAAATCCTGTCTCTGGTTTTCAGCTGACCTCAAAGCTGTACTGCTGGAGAGAGACAAACTCTGGAAAGTAGCAAGAAAAACTAAGAATACAAATGACTGGATGATTTTTAGGAAAGCCAGGAATAAATGCACCAGAAAAGTTAGGGATGCAAAGGCTGCCTACTACCTGGCCGAGCTCGACTCCTCCTACCATAATCCTGCTAGGCTTTGGGGCACCATCAAAGGTATGATGGAACAGGACACTAACAACCCCCCTTCCAACTCAACTACACAATAACTATGGCCCTATTACTGGCAAAATGGAAATACTGGATGCATTCAACAACCACTTCACAACAGCTGGCGTTGCCTTTGACACCTCCCCAGCTAACCTACTAAGGGACCAATTAAGCTCCCACTACATTGGTGATCAAAGAGTTGACTCTTCCTTTAGCTTCAAACCTATACTGTTGAAACAAGTTGAGGATCTATTATGGCATCTGGATACCAAAAAAAGTGCAGAAGCAGACCTTCTGGACCCCCTTCTTTCTAAAGATTGCATGCCATGTGCTTACAGTCCCCCTAACACACCTCTTTAACCTTTCCCTAAACTCTGGCTCTATTCCCACACTGTGGAAGACAGCCCAAGTGGTCCCCCTTCTAAAATCAGGGGACCCTATGGATCTTAATAACTACAGGCCCATTTCCATTCTACTTGTGTTATCCAAGATGCTGTAGAAATTAGTGAGTATTCAGTTAAGGGAATATCTTGACAATGCTAACCTATTAAATCCAGCTCAATCTGGATTCAGGGCCAAACATAGTACTATCACTGCATTAGCCAAGGTCACAAATGACTGGCAAACCGAATTGGATAAAAGAACAATGTCTGTGCAGTATTCCTGGACCTGAGCAAAGCATTCGATACTGTGGACCATGAACTGCTACTCTCATCCCTACACTCCATTGGCCTAGATCCACCCTCCCTTAAGTGGTTCAGATGCTACCTCTCCGGTAGGTCACAGCAGGTAAAAGCTGAAGGTGACCTATCCCCATTAAGACCACTGTCAAGAGGAGTCCCCAAGGCTCTATTCTGGGTCCTATCCTTTTTGCCATTTATATAAATAACATTGATTCAACCCTTACCAAGTCCTCAGTACACCTCTTTGCTGATGACACTGTTCTGTATGTCAGCAACCCTTCGCCTACAGTGGCTCATGAAATCCTACAAACAGAATTCTCCTTGTTACAATATCAGCTACTCGAGAAAAAGCTTCTGCTAAATGCAAAGAAAACTAAAGCAATGAAGTTCACAACTAAAAATTCCACCAACACATCCTCTTCAATCAATCTCCCCCAGCTATGCACTATACTTGGAGAAAATCTGGAGTATGTTGAAAATTTCAAATACCTAGGTGTGTGGATTGACAACAGACTTGACTTCACTCAGCATCTAGAACAACTGTAAAAAGCTGGCTAAGGCTTGGCCTCCTCTATAGATTAAAACCCTTCCTTAACAGAGACTCAAAGATGAGGTTAGTCCAGGCCATCTTTCTATCAGTCATTGACTATGCAGATTTCCTCTATAGTCACTGCCCCATCTCCTACCTTCAAAAGTTGGATACCTTATATCATAGAGCAATAAGGCTCATTACAGACCTGCCATATAATACCCACCATTGTTCTCTCTATGACGCAGTTGGATGGGTTTCCCTTCATGTCAGGAGAAGCAGAAATGTAGCTCTATGGATCTACAGAGCTTTTTCACAAAAACTCCCAAGCTATATCCTGGACTGCTTCAACCAGACCACTCCTAGCTCCCTATGCCCTAAGCAACAATATCATCCTGCTCAAATTGCCCAAAGTCAACACCAAACTAGGGAGGGCAGCAATCAGCTATTCTCTAGCTATAGCATGGAACACCCTACAAAACCCCTAAAACTGTCCATTATAATTCCATTTACATCCTTTAAGCAGCACTGTACAGCCTTCTTCACAGAGGAATGCAGTTACTACCACTAGAGATAGAATAGTCATCCCACAAACCTATATTCCAATCATATATGACATATTCCTTCCAGTCAGACACCCCCAGTTTATGGCACTAATATTTCCGTCACTATCCTTGTACTCATTATGTGTGTGACTGTCCTGACCCTCATTGGGATATATATGTACTGTACATATTGTAGATATTAGTTTAACTTTCTCTTAACTGAGTTTCAACGTGTGAATCCACTGTATATCATTGTGTTATAAACATAATTTTTTCTGTATGTATAACTGTCTTATAAGTGTGTGATGTAATTGCTGTGTATCAACTCGAAACTTGACCTTATCAGGTCCATCTTGTAAATGAACCTTGCTCAATGATGATCGCCTGAATAAATAAAGATTTGATTGATTGATTGATTGATGGGGACCCCAAAATAGAGAAGGAAAAGAACTACAAAAGAACCACAGAGCAAATGCTCTGAGGCATGCAGTATATGTACACCAACTACATCTTACAGTATCTTCATGAATGTGTATTTGTTACTGTACTGTACCCCCGGGTCGCACATGGAAACGAACTTCAGCTCAGTGTGCCATTCCCGGTCACCGAGTTTTAAATAAATAAATAAATGACATATACCACAGGCTGGTTAAGAATATCACATTTATTTTTATCTGCAGAGTTTGACCTCTACAGACCTCACTCGTGGCTCTGCCACTCGTTAGATCATAGAGGTAAAAAAACACCTGTAGATAAAAATAAATGTGATTTTTTTTTCATGCCGGTGACCCGAGTTCGGGATCGAGCTCGGGCCGCTGGGGGTTGGCCGGGGGAAGAAGGCTAGAGCATTCGACGATGGCTCACCTTCTCCAGGGGGAGGGTGGGTCTTCTAGACTGGCAAGCAGTGGTCCCTGGTGGAGGCTGGGGGCATGTCAGCTGCTGGAGTCACTGGGGCATGATTGGTCAGGGGCTCAGGCCTTGGACCAGTCAGCTTTGGGGATGGGTCCTTTGGGGTAGGGGGACTCTGCGGGCATTGGCGCCTGCACCTTGACGCTGGGGCATGCAAGAAATCCTAGAAAAACAGAAAAAGCCCTCTGGAGTTGGGTAGACCGAGTGCCGAGCCGGGTCCCAATCTACCACCACCTGCCCAGCTGAGTCGGGGACCTGACAAGATCGAAGGTTCGGGGGGTGGGCCCCCATCCTGACCTCGAGCGGGGGGCAAACTTCAGCAAGATGAAGGACCCCGATCAGTCATGTAGGATGGGGTAGGGACAGGCTTAATTGTCTCTCCCGAAGAGGTGTCTCTGGGGGGAAGGGGGAGGATAAAATAGATATAAAAAAATAAATAAATGTGGTATTTTTAGTCAGCCCATGGCATATCCCATATCTTCCAGGAAACCACTGTAAAAAAATTAAAAAATTAGCTAACACTCGGTTATTGCCACCTTCTTCCTGATTTAAATAAAATCTTAAATCTTGAGTTGCTCAATCCTCAGCATAGAGTTTAGGCTTTATTTCTAAATAAGTATACAGTACCTCTTCAAATAGCTACATCTATTATATCTATTTAAGTTTTTTCATACTGGGCAAGAATGAATGACTAGGAAAAACTTTCTGTTTTCAGCTTTGTCACCAGGATGGAGAGATACAGATGCAACCCAGGTTAAGCTTTGTCCCCAGGGTGGAGGGATACAGATGTAAACTGACTGTTAGAACTGGGTTAAGCTGTTGGTGGTTTAAAGGTGAGCAGTGATCTCAAAGGGCTCCACACTCAGGTGTGGAGCTAGTCCCAATGTGCATTTCTTTTTCAACTTTCTTTATCACTCGGACAGCGGAGTGGGTGTACCTCCTCTTCTGCACCTGGACCTGACCTCCCGGAATCACCCCCAGGCTGCCCAGATTCGGGGCTCGTAGCTTGCTTCCTACAGCAGGGCTGTCTGAAAGGAGAGACGGAGATTCACAAGAGGCCCCTGCTGAGGCTTACGAATGGGGCTTTATTCAGGAGGAGGTCCAGGGGCTTCATAGTGCTCCGTGCCCCGGGGTTTTCTTGTTGGGTTCCCCAGAAAGTACAGACATTCAATGATGTCAATGCAAGTCATGCACACTCCTGTACCAGACCCACAGATGTCTGCTGATGCCTACGCTCACTGCTTGGTGGTCTCAGCTGTTGCATACTCAGTCTCCACTGGGTGTCGCTGGCATGCTGGGAAGCCACAACCCTCCCCCTCCTCTCCTGAATGAGGAGAGCTGTCCATGGGACATTCATCCAGCCTCTCCCTAGCTGACCATCTGACACATCATGCTAGCTTCCGAACGTGGGTCGTCAGCACTGCATGTGGTCAGCACAGCCACTGCTCTGGTGGGCCAGCACCCAATGTGCACCTTGTATGCCAAGACATTTTGGTTTGCTTTCTTTTTACTGCAGTATAGTAGATTGTATCTGAATAATTTGCTTACTTTGTACGCTGACATTTACTGTTCCTACAAATCCCAGAATCCCCTGCAGCTGACAACATAACATTAGGCGAGTGGAGCTTCAATAGCCTGCAGTGTATGTTGGAGCTTTTATAACGTACGATTAGGTGTTTTCTGGGTCTGCTTTTCTCCTGGGGCTAAGTACAATTCTCTGTGACTGCATGTAACCCATGGAGGACAGCTGAACCAGCAAACATGGAAACATAGAAACAGAACTTGACAGCAGATAAGGACCACTTAGCCCACCCAGTCTGCCTGTTTTTCCCCTACCAACATTATTACTGCAGACTGTATGTGATCTACAGCGCTTTCTCCCTCCCACCTTCCTTTCCACTGTGATTTTCTTGAGCCTATCCCATGAATTTGTGAACCCCACCACTGTTTTTGTCCCCACCACCTCCACTGGAAGTCTGTTCCAGGAATCCACAACTTCCTGTATGAAAAAATACTTTGTCACATCTCTCCTGAATCTACTCCCCCCTCCACCTTAACAGCACGTCCCCTTATTCTTGAGCATCTTCCTTTCTGAAAAATACGTTCTTCCTCTACCTTATAAAATGGGTCTAAAATATCCTATAATATGATTGGCTGATGCACTTTTCCAGCCGTGTCCTTATCAGGACATAACTTCACAACTGGCACTACCTGTGCCAGCCAAAATGCAGCACATGGTGAAATCAGTGCATACCAGTGCTCTCCTGCTGCAGCTCCTGGACCTCAGCTAGTAAGCGCCAGAGCTGCAGCAGGAGAGCCGTGGCACCATACCAGCCAAGCAAAGATTCTTAATCACGGCATCCTTGTCATTCACCTGAGCCCCCAGCAGTCGAGACGCTCTCCCGCCTCTTGCTCCCAAAAATAACTACCAAAGCAACTTCATTTGTTAAAACAAAACTCTCTGCAGCAGTTTCCCCATACAGTGTGACTCGTACACCCACCTGCCGTTCTCACCCACAATTCCCCGCTCACACAAAGAATCATAAAACATCTTAAATCTAAAAACAGTTTGTTAGTATGCATGGCATGATAAACTGCAGTGAGAGAAACTGTACTGATCAATAAGCTGTTCACTTGAGAAGTGGAAGAGCGAAGCAGAAAACACCTAGGATGGCACCCACAGATGGACACGCTCAGTCTTCCTCAAGCTAGCCTCTGGACAGCACTCACACAGGCAACAATGTTAGCAGTATAACAGATAATGACAGTGTAACCCCCCTATCAATGGGGGTTCCCGAAAAGTCTTCCAAGAGCTTGCCTAATTGCTCGCTGCCTGGCTGGTGTTAGGCACCGTAGTCATTTAAATGTATCACCCGTGAATGCCTGCGTGGCCTCCGTGTGCTGTCACTTTAAGGGCTGCCTGTTTGCAGTAATAATTAATCCGGGAGGGGGACTGAGTGTTTACATGCTTGGGTCCCGCCTGGGCTGCCTGCTAATTGCTCCGTTTCTGCCATCGCTAGTTGCGCAAAGGGAGTTCTGTGGAAGGATGTAACTAATTGCTGGTAATCATTTAGAGTAGTAATGATAATGTAGTTTGTTCTAACCTGCTTTCTTTGCAGCAAGGACTGTTCTGTTTGGCTCCACCCTTTTGGTCCCGAATTGGCGAATTGGACCAATCAGTAACAGGGGACTCTAAAATGTAGCTTGCTCGTAGGGGCTGTATGGCCCTAAATTCATGGGATTTGTAGTTCTGGACTGTTGGCGCCTTTTGCTACTGAAAGGGGAGCTCTTGTGTGATTGACAGTTGTGCTGGCCAACCGAACCGTTTGGATCTGGGGGAAATACCACGAGCTGTCTGCTGGCGAGCCAGATCTAAGCTGAAGGTAGACAGAGAAGCAACTCATGATAGCCGAGCAAGCGTTGAGTAGTTTCGAGCGAGAGAACTGTGCTAAGGCCTAAATAGCAGCTTGCAAGTCAGCTCATTGTATGAGAGAAAAGAGAGAGAGAGAGAGGGAGAGAGGGAGAGTATTTATCGGACTAAATCCGAGTCTGGAGAACCCAGTGAGTGGCTAAAGGGTGATCAGGCTTTACCTGAGGAGGACCGAAGATTGTGCTGAATGTGATTGGCCCGCCTGAAACCCTCTCCCACCTAGATGTTCCAGTGGGGTGCAGAGAGTGAAGCGACTGTGACCAGGGAGTGCTGTGCCTGGGTTTGTAAGTTTCCCCGTGCATATAAATGTGCTGTGAACTGGAGGGGGGTCGCTATCTGGTTTTCCCCCCTGGTGTAACTGAATACTGAGGGCTGGAAGCTGTACCCAGCTCGAACGGACTAAATCCACTGCTATCCACATGCAGCTGGGCTCTGCCACGAGGTCCCTGTCATCCTACCCTGCTGCGCAGAGAAGAACCACCGACGAGAGACCTGCCAGGGGATCAGCCCCCTGCTCCATGCCTGAACAGGAACAACGCTGTAACAAATAGTGTGGGCCCGGCTTCTTCTGGCAAACCAGAGCATTCATCTGCTGTCTCAACCATCTTCCATCCTGTCCAGTCCTGGGTATCATGAGTAACTATCAGGGTAGCTCCCTGCAACTATATTTTAATCTGAGTGTGTCATCTGATTACTGCGTTGTTTTCCTCTTTCATGATCTGAGCTGCCTAGCTCCAGATTACAAATATTGTGTTGTGCAAGGTGTGTTTTTTCCATCATAGGGTCCCTACCAGCTGCAACGCCGGCCTACTCCGGGCAACGGTCCTGGCTAGCCCACCCCCCATTCACCTGGGTACCCAGGAATGTGACTGTGCTAGGGACTCTGACTGCTTGCATGACTGTATGATTGTTAGGGAAAGGAAGCTAATTAACCTGATTGTCCCTATCCTTGTTCACCCCCCCCCCGAATAACTCAGATCTACTTTTCTGCCTTTCAAACAGTCTGTGGATCCTGTTTATGCCACAAATATTGTGTTGCTGCCATTTGCTGTGTTTAACCTTGTTTTACAGGGGGTCCCCAGGGTCGAGCTGGAGAAATCAATCCTGGTGGTAAGTGCCAAAGGTTTGGATACTGGTAAAGCATATCAGGGGTACTGTGAAGGTCATTGTTGTATTCTGTGTGGGCCACTTGCAGGGACCAAGGGGGGTTACAGTGTCCCAGAGGGCTGTGCCCAAGCTAGTGCGACCACTAATAACCCCCGACCTCTTGGTGGAGGCACCCGTTTCAGAACTCAGGCCCCTCAATCTACTGGTTGCCCAGCAGGCAGGGGTAGTAGTTCTTGGGGTAGTACCAGCTACGGGTTACAACAGTTTTATAAAATCAGACCTTCCATGTTCCAATCTTAGTTACAGCACAGTGAGCGGATAATATTTGAAACTGCAGTCAGGGACGCTGTAAATATGGTGGTTAGCGAGGGACACGCTCACTATCAACGAAATTGGCTGCTCTGAATCCAAAGGCCGCTCTGAGCTTCCGTCCCTACCACATTCCTACAAAAGACACCCTTTATAGAAATGTATGTGGGAAGGGGGGGTGTCTAATGTAAATAAAAACAGAGCTTATAAATGCAGTGTCTGTGCGGGGCAATAACCGTACCTGTGCATGTGTGTGTGGCTGTCCATGAAGTCAGCTGATCCCTCCAAATCCAACAGCCGCTCTGAGCTTTCCTCCTGCCAAAGACACCCTCAATAGAAATGTATGTGGGGGGGGGTCTAATGTAAATAAATGCAGAGTTGATAAATACAGTGTGTGTGTAGGGAGGATAACCTGCTCAGTACTTGTGTGGGGAGGGCACCATCTACTAAATTGTTAAGGGGACTATTTTTGTTATTTTAGCTATTAAAATCTCCTTTTTCCACATTTTTTTGGGAATATTTTTTTTATTCTCAAATATTTACTTGGGGGACCCATTTTATAAGTGGAATATGATACTCAGAGGTGTGTGTTTATGGGCTGATAAGAGCAATTCCCAGGTGCTAAAGGAACTCAGTGCAAGCGCCTCGTGCCTCATTATGCACTTGGGGAGTGCTTTTATCAGCCCATAAACCACACCTCATTGTGTCTTATTCCTTACTTATTTACCACTGTGAGGTATTTAAAGATCTCTTATCTTCCTCCCTCCCTCCTCTCTTCCAGGGTACACATATTAGGGTACTTTAGTCTCTCCTCTTAGGATTTTTGATACAGACCCTGCACCACTTTATTTGCCCTCTTCTGGACCACCTCCCCCTCTGTCTATGCCCTTCTGGAGATGTCTCTAGAACTGGACACAGTACTCAAGGTGGCTTATTACCAGTGATCTATATAGAGACAACACCATCTCCCTATTTCTGCTGGTGATACCCCTCCCTATGCACGTCAGTATCCCACTAGCCCTACCCGCTGCCTTGTCACACTTCCTGAACACCTTTAGGTCATCAGATATGATTACTCCCAGGTCTCTTTCTGGCTTGGTAGTCGAAAATACCACTTCACCCATTTTGTACTCTTTCCTTGGGTTTCTGTGCCTCAAGTGCATAAATTTGCCCTTTTTCACTTTGAAACCCAGCTGCCAGACCCATGACCACTCCTTCGTTTTCTCAGGTCTCTGCTCATCTCTTCCCCCTCCCAAAGTGTCCACCCTATTGCAGATTTTTCTGTCATCCACAAACAGGCAGACTTTTCCATCCAGCTCCTTTACAATGTCACATATAATAAAGACATTAAAGAGAACCAGTCCAAGCACTGATCTCTGAGGCACCCCTCTGATCACCATCCTCGCCTCAGAGTGAACTCTGTTCACTACCACCCTCTGTCACCTATCCTCTAACCAATTTCTTATCCAGTTTACCACCTTTGAACACACTCCTAAGCTACCCAGCTTGCTTACTAGTCTCCTGTGTGGAATGATGTTGAAAGCCTTACAGAAGTCTAGATAGGCCACGTCCACCGCTCCACCCTGATCTAATTCCTTTATCCCCCAGTCAAAGAAATCAATTAGATTTGGTTGACATGACCTCCTCCCTTGTGAACTCATGCTGCTGCTGGTCTGGTAACCCACTGAATTCTAGATATTCCAGACCACAATCCTTTCATTCAGCAGTTAACGACATTAACTTTTCCATCACCAGTGTCAGGCTGACTGGCCTATAATTGCCAGCCTCGTTCTTGCTGCCACGTTAGTGTAGTGGGACTACATTCACCCTCCTCCAGTCCTCCGGAACCACTCCTATTTCTAGTGAGCAGTTAAACAGGACTGTCAGAGGTGCAGCCAGTACCTCTCTGAGATCCCTCAATACTCCTGGATGCACCCATCTGGCCCCCGTTGCTTTGTCCACCAAGGATAGACTGAAGAAGGAGGAGCAGAAACTCTCTTTTCAACTAAGGAGATGCTAGTTTTGTTGAACCAGTAATACGGTGCATTAGCAGAGCAGTGTGTGTGTGTGTGTGTGGGGGGGTCTGCACCCTGACTGTCTTTGCTGTCCTCAGCTAGCCTTTTAATAAGCAGTGGCTAGTTTTTAATGCCACCCATCTCTCACCTTTCTCAAGCTTTAACAGCAATCCATCCCACAAAATTAAAAATGAAAAAGAAAAGGACAGCCCTTCGGCATAGCAGTTGGTTATGCTTGCACCGCTGGTGACCTGGGTTCGGGGAACAGACCCAGGTACACCGGAGAAACCAGCGAAGGAGGAGGAAGGATCGGCGTCCCATCGGCTGCTCTCCTTCTCCTGGGGAAGGTGCAATGCACGACCAGTGCTAAAGGGAACCCTGGTGGAGGCTAGGGGTGCCACAGCAGCTGGTGTCAGAAAGATCCTGAGGGGCAGGACAGATGCTGGCATCATTGCATGCTCCCACCCCTCACTTACAGGGGGAGGAACTGCCGCATCTAGCACCTTGATGGCGCTTGCCTCATCGCTCCCAAATTGCTCCCAGGCCGACTCCCCCTCGACCTACCCTGACGTCTGCAGCACTTAGGGCTGGTGCCGCAGCCCCACCCTGGGGGGTAAGCCAGGGGGTATCGAGGGGGAGTAGCTGCTTATGTGGGTAGCAAGGGACGGTGAGGACCGTGACCCGGGCTGAGGGTATCAGCGCTAGACAGCAGGCCAAAAAGTATAAATAAAAAAAAATGAAAAAGAAAGCCAAAGAAAGTACATTTTTAGCCCTTTTGCATGCTATTGAATCTCTCATTGTTGCCTATTGCTCTGCTATCAGCTGCAGGGCATTCTGGGAGTTGTAGGAATAGAAGATGTCAGCCCACAAATAAGCACAATTAGTCTGATACAATCTACTCTATTGCAGTAAAAAAAGGAAACCAAAATGTTTTTGCACGCAAAGTGCACATTGGGGCCCTTTGTGATGGGGGAAATTGGGCCAGGACACAGAGGAAATACTCCTATTCTTTTTGAGAAGTGTTATGGGATCTTTTCATTGCAAAAGAAACAAATCATATCGTTGGAAACTGTAGCCCACATCAGAAAATGACAGAAAAGGCTGAACTTTTCAGAGGGTACAGTGAGTTTGAGGGACAGCACACTGATCTGGGAATCATATTTGCCTTATTTTCAACTGTCTAATCTCTTTGTATAGTATAAACATGTCATTTTTCTTCATTCTCTCAATGTTTATGATGTTGTCTTGATTGCTTGGTTTGAATTATGGTGAAGCAGTTTGCGACATCTTTCATTGTAAATAATTTGCACTGTACTTGTCTGATCTTATATTTCTTCAATACCGTTCCCTCACTCTTTCACAGAATTGCTGTGGGATCTTTAATGTCCACCTGAATGAACAAGCACACAAGGGCCTGCCAGTCCATTTGCAAGCCACCTGAATATGCACCTTCCTTTACACTTCACCAGTCAAGTATGTCAGAATGTGTGTGTATTGTAAGTGCGCAGTTCGCTTACTATGCAGTGACTGTACAGAGGCTTCATTTGTACTGGCGTGGAAAGAATCATTTTGACTTCCTACTCTGAAATCTGTGGGTGAGTCATCAACTGGATGTCAGAATCCTATCAGAAACCCAACGGTAAGGGCTGACGGGATGGTCCAGCGGCGCAGCGGTAGCACTACTGCCTGCCACACTGGTGACCTTGGAGCAGGAGCAATCTCAGCTTATTGTGGGTCAGCCGTGGGGGGGGACAAAGCATCTGATGGACTGCTCTCCTCTTCTGGGGAGGGAGGGAGGGTTGTCAGCTCGGCTGTGTGACTGCCACTATGTGAAGACCTGGTGGTGGGACAGGACTGGAAGCAGCACGATGGGACAGAGCTGCAGGACTGTGACATAGAAACATAGACACATAGACATTGACAGCAGATAAGGACCTCTTGGCCCACCCAGTCTGCCCATTTTCCTACCTAATGGATAAGCTGCAGATCCTAGTTAACCAGCAGCCTACTTCTTTCTACCCCCACCCCCTAGAATTGCCTTATGGCTGTCCCATGCATGCTTGAATTCAGTCACTGTTTTTGACTCCACAGCCTCCTCTGGAAGTCCATTCCATGCATCCACAACCCTCTCTGTGAAAAAATACTTCCTCACATTACCTCTGGGCTGCCCCCCCATCTTCAAATTGTGCCCCCTTGTTCTTGCACACCTCTTTTTTTGAAAGATGCTACCCTTTTGGACTTCGTTGATTCCCTTGAGGTACTTGAACATTTCTATCATGTCCCCCTCTCCCTCCTTTCCTCGAGGCTATACATATTAAGCTCCTTTAGTCTCTCTTCATATGTGCACACCTCCACACGCATGCTCTGATGTGTGCACCCCTGCACCAGGGAGGGAGAAAACAGAAAAAACATTACTGTATGCTAAGTGAAGCCCTGCCTGTTAGGTCACAGCCTGCTCTTCCACCCAGACAGGGGCATCTGGCTATACTCTCAAGGGGGAGGGAGATGGCCCGCTCCGCTGGCACTGCTGCATGGGAATGCTGTGGGGGAATAGGACCCCAGGCTGGTGGAGGTAAGGGTGGGCTGCAACCCACAGGGACAGGGCTAAAAAGCTACCCATTCTGCACAGAAAGGATGAAAACCTTTATGGCCATAACAGGAACCTGATGGCACCAGTATCCATATATGTAGTCCTGAGTCTCACTGGGTAAAAGATATTGTCAGCGTCTAGGTTCTCCATTGCACTTCAGTCCCGATATCTACGACACAGCCCCTCAACTTCTACAGCAGCGTTTGCTCATTCCTGAGGCATGAATACTCCATTCTGTGTCACAATGTAGTCCTGCCATTGACTAAAATGTGATGTGAAGTCATCAACATCACACCTTGAGCATAGAGGAGAGGTGTGGGATAATCAAGCAGAGGAAGGGAGACAGGAATTATGGGAAAATGACATTGAAATGCCTCCCCTAGGTGACCGCTCATTTAAAACTGCCCTGAAAGCTGGCCCAGTGGTGTGGCAGACTGAGGCACTGGCTGCCTCACTGCCTGCTGCGCTGGTGACCCAGGTTCAGGAACGGATGCAGGTCACTTAGGGGCTGACCGGGGGGGGGGGGGACTGAGCAACCCTAGGGCAGCTCTCTTCCCTCGGGGAGTGGGGTTTGCATGTCTTGGTCAGTGGCTGCCACCTAGATGAGTCTAGGTGTCAGTACAGCAGGATGT
The DNA here is from genome assembly GCA_016271365.2 of Neoceratodus forsteri. Lineage (NCBI taxonomy): Eukaryota > Metazoa > Chordata > Ceratodontiformes > Ceratodontidae > Neoceratodus > Neoceratodus forsteri. Next base: position 1,187,662,763 of record CM057451.1, on the reverse strand, counting down.
CAGGGAAGGGATGCCACCAATATGACATCGGGGGGGTGCCTTTGCAGAGTCAGTGCTCACACACTACATCACTGCATGTGCTGTGGGCCCAGGGAGAAAAATGGTGGAAATACGCCAACTGCAGCTGAAATTACAGCCCAGTCCCCAGATGCAGTGTCATACCAAGGCAGTTTTGTGCCCAGGGCAAGACACACATTTTTCACCACTCCGCCCCCCCCCAACCCCAATCCAGTATCAAAAAGAAACTTTTCTTGCAAGTAAGAAACAGGTAGGGATAAAACAAATAAATATATTTTCTTTTTTTTTCTTCTTTTTTTAGTTACCAGTATTCTCAATTCTCTCAGTATTTTCAGATAATCGTCCCAGTTGGTCTCACTCTGCTCCTCCTTGAATTTTCCATATTCTACCATTTATACCCTTACTGCCCCCACGCACACCTCTGGAAAACTAGGTTAGCATTTTGTGCTTTTTGTTCTTAAAGACCTTTCTCATGCATGGCGCCATCACCTCTGTCACATTTCATTGTGACATCTCTTTTGGCTTCTGCCCCTTTTCTGCTCCAAATACCACTACCATCTTATACTAAGGTTCACACCTAGGTTTATACTAAGGTTATGTAAAGCAGAAGGAGACCTAGGGGTCCATTATTTCTGCCCCCACCCTCCACTATCGCAGTGGTAATACATAATAAATGCCCTGATAATGTCAGAGTGGCATTTCCCTTCATAAAACACAGGTTTTGGAAAAAAGTGCTATGTATAGTTTTCTCAATTAGCACATTGCATTTAGAACACTTCTCTGGGTAAATAAATGCTTTCATTTGCTTGTTTTGAAAGATTTAGGGTTTAATTGCTTGTCTCGTCCTCTAGTATTTACTTCCTTATTTTTAAAGGTCATTCCTCTGATCACCAGCACTTTACTGGCACTTACAGTACTGAACATTACAAGCAGGTCAGGTCAGGTCACCCAGCAGGTCTCTAGTTTCTAAGCTCATCATGTACAAAGTCTTCAGTGTTCATTCATACTGTATGAATTATTTCCCATTTCCAAAATGATCAATGATAGTACCTCCAGCTCTCTGTACTCTCTTCAAGTTAGAGATCTCCTTGGCCAGGTTCTTACAGAATCGTCCTGACCTCCGGCCCAGGACTGACTGTCCACTGGTTCTGTCCCTCTCAGAGCCAGCCCCATCAGACTCAGTGTGCCACCACCCACCACTGCTGACAGCCATCCTGTTAAGCGTCTAACTTGTTCTCACTCAGCTCCATGCTCTAGCCTCTCACCTTTCTGCCTGACTGCTAGCCTGGAATGCACTATGCTCACACAACAATTCCAAATCCATGCTGGACGATGGAAGCTGATTTTTTTTTTTTTAGTTTAGGACCAGTGGGTCTCGAAATTAAGTTTTTCTAATTTCTTCAGTGAGTGAAGAACTGTCCATTCCTCGCTGACTCTTGACTTACTAGCCTACAGTACCAGCAATTCCAAAACTGCCAACCGCTCTTTATGCAGGGTACACTCTGTGTTCTGATTGGACTCCGACCGGTGGCAGTGGGCGAACAGAAATCTGTGAGGCCCTTTTTTTTGGGGGGGGGACATTGAGAATCACGCAACCTGGGACAGTCACATCAGCTACAACAATTTACAAAAAGTACAAGGTACAAATGTTTCTGTTTGGGGGGGGGTGGTGGAAGTAGATTAAACTGCATCTTGACCCGCCCTTCCTACCGTACTGCCCACAGCTCCCATGCTGGTGACTGGGCACCTCTACAGCGCTGTAGCAGAAGGCAACATTCCCAGGGCATGTTCCAGAGAAGCCAGTAAACAGACCTGAGGGGACTGGTCCACATGAGGCAGGTGGGGTGGTCAGAGACACAATACAAATAAAATAAAAAGGTGCACGAAAAACATCTGTTCAGCCAACCCTTCCCAGACAAATAATGTGTGCTAATTTGGTTTAGTATTTGAAATTATGCTGCTAACTCTTGTTTCACTTCCTATTTGCACATTTTTTCTGATCTCATTATACAGAGCCCAGAATGTCTTAGATCGGGTGCTGTATAAATAAATGTCAACTTGACTTGATATGACATTAAACCGTGGTCTGTTCAGCCCTTCGATGGTCCCTGTTCAGGTTGAAGTAGAAGATCCCGTGACACTTTTCAAATAAAAGTAGTGGATACTGCAGAGAAAATCAGACGTACAATCAAACAAAATAACTAAAGGAGATCAATTCATGAAACATCTAGGCTCAATCTAGAATAAATTTTGAAGAGTGAGACAGCCAAACTCTGCATATTGAAAAGAAAGAAGAGTAGGGGAGTTTCTTGTGTCGTGACCAACATTCCCCCATTAGTAAAACATGTCCAAGTAACCCACCCTCACCCCACCCAGGATGCACCAGGAAACAAGCTGCCACAACTTAGCATGCATTTCCTGTTTAAATAATTACAAATAGTGAAAAATCACCAAGAACAATGAATTCTGCATGCTATTTATATTCTGCAGCAAGCTAAGAGATCTGCAGATAATTCTGTGGCCATGGAATCACAGAATTCCAGGGACCTTGTGTATACAGCCGTGGGTTTAGACCTTACAAATAGAATGGCAAGTTGTCATGAGATGACACTCTCTTGATAAGCAAAGAGATATCTCATGGTCCCCATATAATTACAAGCATTTGTTAAAGTGGAATGTTTGCTTGCTAGTATTAGCACTGGAAGGCAGGAGTTAGACAGATGCAGAATAGGAATGACAGTGAAGTATTGAACTCACGCCAATCCCACCTCCACCCTGCAGAGATAGACAGGCATTTGGGGTGTGCCTTTGGGTCATTGCCTCTGCTGGGACTAAAGTAGAAGAACTTTTGTATTTGACCTTTAATTTAGGGTAAAAAAACTAACATACAAAAAAAAAAAGTGTGTGTTTGGGTTAACTGAACTGAATGGGTTTCTGAAGAGTTATCTAGGTGTAAATCTCAGGTGACTGAAAGGACTTAACTGCTGTGAGGTTTAAATTACTTGTAGAAAGATCTGGTAAGTAGGGTGAGTGGCTTAGCTAGAAGGAAGCTACATTTAAAGACTGCCTTAGAAAGTTTCTGCTAATAGCTTGGCAGAAGACACCAGGAGAAAGGACTGCTGTATGACTGAACTTCTCTGCTGGGACTATATTGCCCCTCCTTCCCCTGTATTGGTCCCTCGATCTGGTTCTGTTTTTTGTAAGGATCTTTCTTGGGGCAAGGTAACCCCTAATTTTCACTTAGGTTTTCGAGGTTACCTGGCACATTTACGTGTTTGGCAGTTCACTGTACTTTCCCCCTTATTATCAGGTTAATATGCAGGTGGCTGCATGCATTGGAAGCCCAGGACTGCTCTCTAGTTGTTTGCAGTCAGCTAATACCATTTACAATTTAAACATTTACCTTGGGATATAAGTTGGACTGTCATTAGCAGAGGTGCATTATCGGGAGGTAGGAGGTGGAAGAAAGGACCCAGTACTGTGCTAAACGTTGCTTGTGGCAGTGTGGGGGTTGGGTGGGGCGGGGCTTGGGGTTTTGTTAGGGAATTAGGATATTTGGAGGAAGGGAATGGGTCAGTTGTGGGGGTTGGGTGGAGGGGAGGGAGGGCTTTACAGCAGCAACTTTTGGATGCAGGTTGCATGTATTATGTATCCTGAGTGCAGGGCTGGACTTATTTAGTCCAATAACTATTATTAGTTGGCCAAGGAGGTAACTTTCACTGCTTTGAATGTTAAGGGGATCAGGAAAAAACCCAAACTATATCAGGTTCTCAAATATTTAAGCTTATTACGTTATCAGATAACTTCCCTACAGGAATCCCATTTATTAGAAGCTGAAGCTTTAGTGTTAAGGAGGCAACAGGTGGGACTGGTTTATGACGCTCAGGGTTCTACTAATAGTTGTGGGGTTATGCTTATTATTAATAGGGGTATTCCCTTTGCCTCTACACAGGTCATTAAAGACCCTGAGGGCAGGTTTATCCTAGTTAAAGACAGTCTCTGGTCAGTTCCACTTTTACTTGGTAGTATATATGGCCCTAATATGGATGATACAGGGTTTTTATGAGACTCATAAATATTATCCTGCCAATGCTTCCCATTAGGATTATTTTGGGGGGCGTCTTTAATCAAGTCATAGATTCTAATTTCGACAGGTCAGGTAGTGGACTGGGAGTGGTCTTTCCGGGACAGAGGGCTTTTAGGGACTTAATGGATCAGTGCGGGCTCTGTGATGTTTGGCGCATCTTATATCCTGATTTTAGGGAGTTCACTTTCAGGTCAATGGCACACGGCTCACAGTCCCGCATTGATTATATTCTTATTTCTCAGGCTCTCCTACCGGGGGTCAAGACCTCCTTGATTCAACCTGGCCCTAGCTCTGATCATTCACTGGTGTTATGCAAATTGGCATTCCTTAATTTATGGAATAGGGAAACTAGATGGAAACTTAATGAACAACTTCTTAAAGATTCCAAGTATTGCAAGCTCATAAGGGAGCAAATTGAGTTCTTTTTCTTATCCAACCCTTTAGACAGTACAAAGCTAGATATTTTGTGGGGGCCTTTAAGGCTTACATGAGAGGGATCCTCATTAGTATGGTGGTGAGTAGGAAAAAGGCAAAGGAGAAGGAACTATTATCATTACTGTCCCAAATTCGGTCACTTGAAATTAATATTTCAGCTAGTGCCCCAGATGAAGACAAGAGGAAGCTTTTAGTGCTGAGAAACAGATATCTAGAGTTACTTCGGGAGAAAGCAGAATTAACTATTATTCTTACAAGAGCTAGTTACACAGATTAGGGAGAGAAGGCAGGATGCCTATTGGCACTGCGTAATAAGTAACAAGAACCTGCAAGATTCAGCCCTCCAATTAGGGCAGTAGCTGATGGGTCTCTGAAAATATCTCCTACCGAAATAGTACAAGAATTTGCCTTGTACCATGAAACACTGTACAGTGATATGGAGTATCCTCCCTGTTCTGAAAGTACGGAGAATTATCTGAGGGATTTCCATTTACCCTCCCTTTCAGAGCAACACAGGGGTTTTTTGATCACCCCATATCACTGGAGGAAATTGCTGAAGTTATTAGTGGATTACCCTCAGATAAAGTCCCAGGACCTGATGGATTCTCCTCCCTATTTTACAAAGTGTTTCAGGATCTTCTACTACCAGTACTTAATCACCTATTCCAATATATTTTAACTGGGGCAGAGGTAGACCCTCATCTCTTTGAGGCCCTGATTGTACTTCTCCCTAAACCAGATAAGGCCCCCTAGCTTGTTCAAAGCTACAGACCTATATCTCTTCTTAACCAAGATATAAAAATTATTTTGAAGATTCTAGCCAATAGGTTAACTGTAGTTCTTCCCGAGTTAATAGGTATGAACCAGGTAGGATTTATGAAAGGATGCTCATCATCTGACCATTTGCGTACTTTATCTCATGTCTTCTCGGCTACCAGGGATGCTGAATTCTCTGCAGGTCTGGTTTCTCTGGATGCCGAGAAGGTGTTTGATCATGTGAATTGGAATTTTTTGTTCAGAGTTTTGGAAGCTTTTCAATTCCCTCCTGTATTTATAACCTGGATTGCTGCATTATATAAAACCCCTACAGCAAGAATTTCTGGGAATGGGGCTTTCTCCAAACCCTTTTCACTCTAGTCAGGGACTATACAGGGTTGCCCCTTATCGTCTCTGTTATTTAATTTATATCTGGAACCCCTCATCCAAAATATTCTCAATAATGCCTCTATACAAGGCATCTGGGTTGGGTGTCATGAAATTAAAGTCACAACATATGTGGATGACTTGTTGATACATTTATCCCATCCGGTATCTTCTGTACTGGCTTTATTGAAGGAAATAGCAAGATTTAGTGACCTGTCCAATTACAAACTGAATGCCAGTTGATCCTCATTCCTTCCATTAAACGATAAAGTATTCAAGAATGACATTAGTCCCTTAGGTCTATGCTGGACTCCCAGGTCATTTAAATACTGGACATTAAACTATCCTGTAACCCCCTAACATGGTTTAAGGAAAATCTTGAACCCCTCTCACAGCTAATAATCCATGACCATGACAGGTGGTCCAAACTTCCGATTTCACTATGTGGCCAGATCAACATAATTAAAATGAATATATTCCCTAGAATTTTTACCATTTATCTCTTCTCAATACTTTTATCCCATTACTTTGGTTTAAAAAGTTACATGGCATATTTACTAGATTTATTTGGGCCGATAAATATCCTCGTTTGGTCTATCACAAACTGGCAGCTCCAAAACTTGAGGGGGGGTTTGCGGATTCCCCATCTGGCTATATACTATTGGGCCAGTCATTTAGCAAAATGTTTGAGATGGATATCTCCTGTCCCAGAAAGAGAACAGCCAGTTTGGCTTAGGATCAAATTGGATGTAATTAGGTCTAAGAATCTGGACCCCCTAAACTTATTTTATCTTAAAATCTCTCAGTTGCGTATGGTTGAGGAATGCCCTACAGAAGTTACTTCACTAAGGGTATATGCACAATTATGTTCAGTTTTGCATTATACCCCTCAGTTGGACTTAGCTCAGTCTATTTGGAATTCCCCATCTTTCACTATTAACAAGAAGCAGATTTCCTGTAAATGGCTGTCCCAATTGGGAGATGGGAAACTACTCTCTTTAGTGGATGAAGAGGGGCAGTGGCTGTCCGTAGGAGACATTATTAAGAAATGTCTTATTCCAGTTCCCTCTCATTTCAAAGTTATGCAGTTAAGGCACTTACTCACAACAGTTGTTGGTAATACCCCCCCCAGACTGTACCAGCCCAGATAGCTGAACTTTCTTCACTTATTGGATCTTCAGGTGTTATATCTAAGTTATATTAGGTTCTGTTTCACAAAAGAAATGGAGACTCTTTCGGACCCACAAGATTCTAGAACTCCATTCTTCCCCAGTATTATCTGGATTGGCAATCCCTGTGGAGATCCTGCCATAAATATGTTTCTCAAGACAGACTGCGTCACATGCAATATCATATACTATATAACATGTATTGCACTCCGGTAAAATTAAAGAAATGGGGTCTCTTGAACTCCAATATATGTATTAAGTGTTTGCCGGAAGAAGGAACACTTCTTCACATGTTCTGGTCCTGTCTCAAAATTTCCCTTCTATGGGATTCAGTCAAGACTTCCCTGGATCCTTTACTGGGTCTTCAGGAGCATTTTACACCTGATATATGCCTTTTAGGGGACCTGTCTTCTATCAGAGTCAGAGTAAGAAAATTTCATATTTCTATGATTGCCTTATCTGTCAAGAAGTTCATTTTACGTCACTGGAAAGACAAGTCCACCCCAACCTTTCAAGAGTGGGTGAACAAAATTCTTGCCAACCTCCGAACAGAAAAAGCGATTTCCAGCCTTCACAACAGATTGGCAGCATATACTAAAATATGGGATCCCCTTCACTCTCTAATTTTATTGGCTCAGTCGTAATCATATCACACTCTAAAATGCCTTGCAGGTTATTAGGAAATAGCTCAGTACTTAGGGGATTCATGGATTAGTTGCTGCTGTAAGGGAGGGAGGGAGGGATGGAGGGTTGGGCAGTTATGTCTTTATAAATGGCTGTATTGCATCTCATTCTCAATGTAACTGCCTTTTTTTATGGGAAATGTATTATTAAAGTTTGAATAAAAAAAAAGAAATATAATGAATCTCAGGATTGATTGCTAGCTTGAAAGATTAAATGCTAGATATTTTATACAGGGGGATGTGCCGGGTTAATTATTGGGCTCTAGAATTAGGGAGTGGGAGGTGGAAAGAATGATTATGGCAGTGAATTTTGGAGGAGAAGTTATTACGGATCCTCAGGGAATAGCTGATGCCTTTGCAGATTACTAAGCTGGGATCTACCAAGAGGGGGGTACCAGTTCAGATGAAGAAATCAGAGGGTTCCTTGACAAAATACCTTTGCCCAAATTGTTATAGAGCATGTCCAGGCCTTTGGTGCTCCAATCTAGAGATTATGGAGGCAATTAAAGAATTGCCAAATGGTAAGATACCAGGGTCGGATGGCCTGTCGGCCAAATTTTACAAAGTCCATTTATCGACAATAATGCCTCTTTTGGAAGAATTATTCTTGAATACTATGAAAGATGGAGTTACCCACCTGCCCTTATACCAGGCCTACATTACTTTGATTCCAAAACCGGATAAACCCAGGGACTTACCTGGTAATTATAGACCTATTGCTTTAATGAACCAGGATGTTAAAGTATTCACAAAGATTTTGGCTAACAGGATTCTAAAAGTCACTCCTCTATTAATTAGTCAGGACGAGGGGCACACAACGCATTAAGGAAGCTGCACCATATTCTCCATAGGGCTTCCAACTCTAAGTCTGCTATGGCACTGATTGCACTCGACGTCGAGAAGGCATTCGATCGGGTTTCCCATAGTTTTCTATTTTTTACAATGGAGAAAATGAGTTTCCTGAAGGGTTTTCCCAGATGCCTTAAAAACCTATATAATGACCGACTCGGTGGCACTGAGGGTTGAGGTGCTGGACACCACACCTCGTGCCATGCCAGCGACCCGGATTCGGGAACGGACTCAGGTCAGCGGGGGTCGGCGGGAAGAGGGAGGATTGAGCATCCCTACGGATGCTCTCTCACCTCAGGGGTGGGATACCAGGGTGCAATAGATGCACTTGATGACGCTAAGAGAGCCGGTGGAACACCGCTCTTGAGGAGGACTGCGGCTCTGTTCATGGAGTCGGGGACGCTGTTGGTGCTTGAGAAAGACGGCATGAGCATCGCCGCCTTCTTGGACATACGCCCTTGCGCTGGTGTCCCCAGGGGGTAGGGTCTGAGGGGGAGCACAGAAAAATGGATAAGCCCCTCGGTGGTCCTAGATGAAGATGGCTCCACTCAAGACCACCGATTCCAGGACAGACCCCAATGTGCAGACAGAAGGGAGGTGAGAAGCACTCTAGGGGCAGATTCTGGGTGAGGGGTGCAAAGGGTATGAGCAGTCCAAAGGAGTGGACACCAAGGTAGGAAGGGGGATAAATAAGAAGGTTAAAAAAAAAACTATATAATGCCCCTACAGCTAGGGTCCTATGTAACAGGTATCTTTCTAAAGAATTCCTGCCAAGAAATTGGACAAGACAGGGCTGCTCCTTGTCACCAATTTTGTTTAATATTTATTTGGACCCTTTATTAAGGGCACTTAATATGGAGCCCATGGTTCAGGGAATTGAGGTTCAAGGGATGAAGCTTAAATTCTCGTTTTTTGCCGGTGATATTTTGTTGCATTTATATAACCCAGCCGGTAGTTTCCAAAAAGCCCTGGAAGTTATCGAGAAGTTCTCGGAGGTATCCAACTATAAATTAAATTTAAGTAAAACTCAAGTTCTCCCACTTACCGAGTATATCTATAGAGCAGATTTGGAGCACCTGCAACTTAACTGGGCCCCGAAAAAAATTAAATATTTGGGAATTTGGATCATGGCTAAAACAGAAGATGGGGTGGAAGAAAATGTGGGTAATTTACTGGCCACTATTAAAAATTACATTTTAAGGTGGAATAAACTCCATCTGAACTTTACTGCTAGACTGGGATTGATTAAAATGAATCTCCTGCCGAGATTGTTATACCCGATTTATTTACTACCCTATAACATTCCGAAGGGAAGGTTTATTAATATCCAAAGGGTAATCTCAGAATTTTTGTGGAATCCTAAGCCTCAAAGGAGGAAACATGTTGTCTTACGCCTTTCTCATCTTAAGGAAGGTATTAAGCTGCTGGACCTATTTATAAATTATGAAGCAGGACAGCTTGGCCTAACGGGGCAGTGATCCAAGAGTCGGGGAGAAGGGGGATATATCTCAATTTGGCTCCAAATTGAGCAGCGCAATTTAAAGGACCCAAAACTCTCCCCTACTGCATTGTTGTTTATAGATCTGGAGGCTTTACATGATATGGGAAATCAGTCACCAATCTTTAAATCAGTGAAGGCGTGGTGGGATTTATTAAGTCCGGCAAAGAGGAGGGTACAAAGGGGAGCTAAGGATCAACCTATATTAGTAAATCCTAATGTTAGGCTGGGGGGACTAATAATTAATCAACCATGGGCATCACAACTATCTGACTTGAACTTGACAGATTTTATATTAGAAGATAGAGTGAATTTACCAGTGCAGACTAGGAAATGGGACTTTTTCAAAAAGATCCAAATTACAAATTTGGTACAGAAATTTATATGAGACAATAAAGAAATGGGACAAAATTCATTTACTTGGGACTATCTGAAGGAGATTGACTACTCACAACACCCCCTTTCAAAAGTCTTCAGGGTGCTGTTAGATTTTGTGAGCTTAGAATCTAACGCTCAGATAGTGTACTGGGAAAAAATCCTAACCCCTCTGAGGCCTGACTGGAAAGAGATATGGAAAAATGTTAAACTTCTGCCTATACCAAAGTACAGGACTATGCAATACTTTATTTGTTCAAACATTTACTACACCCCTGTTAAACTATGTTCTAGAAAACTCAGACAGACAGACCTGTGTTTTAGATGTGGAATGAAACCAGGGGACCTGGTACATGTGATGTAGAGCTGTCCCAGAATTTATTCATTATGGGTTCAAATTGGTCAAAGAATGGATCCATTATTAAATTACTCAGAGTATATTAAACCAGAAATTTGTCTTTTGGGGGATATGCAAACGGTTGTGAGGGACTCAGCTAAGCACCATGTGTCTTTGATGTCCGCTCTGGTTAAGGCATTCATCTTAAGACACTGGAAAAATGATTGTACTTATAATTATAATCAATGGGTCAGTGATTTACTTCAGGTCCTGGATAAACTTAAAAGACAAATGATAACAGAGGAGAAAAAGAAAATCTATGACAAAAGATGGAGGGTGTTAGAGGCAGTGTACTCAATACAACTGAAGAGTGCCCAGACCCAGATCTGTCTGTCTGAAGGGGATAGCCTGTAATGTTCTCTTAAGAGAATGTGAGAAGGGATTATGATTTTATGGAGGTATATCATTTTAGTTAGGGTAGGTTATCTACCTAGTGTGGCATAATACTCTCTGGAGATTTTTTTTCTAGCTGAGTTATAAGGTCTTTTAATTTTATATTCATAAGGTCAGGAGGGACTCTCTCTCTCTCCCAGGGACGCAGTTATTACAGTTCAGTCCTGAAAAGTTATAACTACTTTAAAGTTGAGAGAACAATATTGAGAGCAGTCTGATTTGGAAACACACTAGATTAGTGCCAACTTTGAAGGGCTAGAATAAATGGTACATTAATAAAAATGGACTAAAATCTGTGGTTGTAATACATTATAACTGTGCATGTAAATAGTTGTGGGATGTATATAGTATCCATATCCAGTTTGGGGATGTGGGCCGGGGTATGTATCTTGGGATATAGGTATGTATGTCTTATTACTGGAAAACTTTAAACTCTAATAAAGAAACTTTAAAAAAAAAAAAGTTACAAATGTGTGTGGAAACTGCACAATGCACACTTATAACACAGTCATTTTTTGGAATTTGTTCACCAAATTTGCATCATAGGCTTTCTGGGAACCTACCTCATGAACCGTGACACTGTTGTTTCATTAATTTGTCCCAAAAGGTGATTCCGTGCTGTGACCGTGAAATCATCTTTTGGGACAGAATAACCAGAGGACAGTGACTGAATTCATGAGGTGGGCTTCCAAGAACCCCATGTTGAAAATTTGGTGCCAAAATTTGCAAAAATGGCCGAGATATCGACCTAAGTTGAAAAAACCCATTTATGCCATTATGCAGCTTACCGGCATTTCTTCAGTTCGTGGTTGGCTTTGAAGAGTGCAGACATGTTCCCGCTCCATCAAAGATTGTCACGCTTGGGCTCCAGAGGTAAGTATGGGGTGAGGGGTGTGTGAGAGTGGGTGCGAGGTGGGTGTGGCTAGGGATGGGGCAATGGACACAATGAGGGATGGTTTTCTGTTTTTACAGATTTAAAAAAAAGTCAAGAGATGGTTTTTCTACTTTCAAGGATAATGGGTATGCTGGGATGGGCTCCCAGTGTGCCACCTGGGTGTTTGTTGGGGGGCACACTGGAGCCGATGGGGACTGGCCACCCCATCGGCACATACAATGTGTTTGGGGGAGTGCATGAGCCGAGGGGGATTGGGCACTCCCCTCAGCACACAACAAATGGAGGGGTCATTATGCCAACAGGAATTGGACTCCCCCATAGGCAAATGAACTGGGGAGGGCATGCCGGCAGGGGGATTGGACACCCCCATTGGCTTTAATTGGGACTGTTTGAGAGAGACGGTGACAGCCACTGCCATGTTTATTGAAATGCGACACCAGACAAGGCAAGCTGCTATTTGCTGCTGCAATCAGGTACCACCCCAGCTTCAGACTGTTCAGGAAAAACAGCTGATTCTCCAAAGACAGGGTGCTCCCTGATTGCAGTGGCAAATTTCTTTCAGGTTGGTGGCACACTTCAAAACTGCTGTCATTGCAGCGTGCTCCTCCATTGGCGCCACAGAGACCAGCCCCAAAAAGCACTGCTGGCACTGGCCACAACACTGCCGCACCTCCACAACCCACTACTCCAGCAAGCTGCCACAAAATGTTACTTGTGTGCAAGCAAGCATAATAAATGAGAGAGTAGGAAAGAAAACGTAAAATCAACAATCATTCAAAGGGACACACTCAGCTTTTCAAAAACTGTTCAATGTGCATGTTAGCAGTTGTCCTGTTGGTGCTGCTATGACTAACAAATGCATAACTGTAACAGCATTTACATCATGCTGTCATTGTTTGATGTTTTGGATACAATTCATTTTTTTTAAGCAACCCGCCTTGATGGCCATCGGACAATGCTCCCATGTGCCTCTGAGCATTTTAGGTTCTATGTCATAAGGGTGATCACCAAAAGGTGAGCATCATTATGGCAAGTATACATCACCGGTGACAAAGAATAGGGTGCAACGAACACTAAAATGCATTTTTATGTGGGGGGCTATGCCCATGTACCCCCCCGGGTGAGCTTTGCCCCCCGCTCCCCCTACTATTGGATTCTGAACTCCAAGGGGGTGCATATTGGGGCGCAACAGTGCAAAAAAAAAATGTTTCAAACTTGGGCCGGGCGCAACAAAACATACCTGTGCCCGGACCCGAACACTGCATCCCAGCCACCCCAGGCCAGCACTCACCCAACAGGCCACAGAGCCAGCTTGGTAGCTGACTGTGGCACCACCCCTCACAAACCTTCCTGCCCCTCGCCTGGCATGTTCACTCCCCCCCCACTCGTGTGTATGTATAGCAACTTCCCATTATCATTCGCGAACCCTTCCTATCTGGTCCCACTCACTACTCCCTCGCCGTCTGGGCATGCACAGCAAGTGGGTCGCCATTTCGGTAGGCACCCACTTGCGACTAGCCCAGATCACAGGATACCAGCATTATACCACCCCGAACTATGGGTAAGCTAATTCATGGACGTGTTTGTAACTTTCTTATGTTTAAGGTCACCCTCCCTGCATCTAGGGGTATATGAATGGTACAGTCATCCAGGGAGGGGCGTCACACAGAGAAACTAAAAAAACTTACATGACCTCCTGAGCCTGAAGTGACCTCCAGGGTTTCAATGAAATTTGGCAGGGCTAACAGAGCTGTGGAGGCCAGTTTTTTTTATTTGTATTTAAAAGTGGTAGGTTTACAGGGTAAGTTCCATGAGAGCAGGTCTCATTTGCCGAACATCCCAAGTCAGTAAGAACTTGTCATAACAAAACTGACACACAAACACAATAACAACACAAACATACATTATCAATATATAATAAAATATTTAATGATAACTAAGAAGTGTTGTTCATGAAAAACAATTACAAATAGATTGTTCCTATAAAAACATTTTCTTAAAGAGCCACTCAAGACAAAAATGTTTTCTGGCCTGCTCAGTCAGAATAGTGCCCATACACATTTAAATCTTTCTTGATTCAGTTTATTTTTATTTTTCCAATTTATTCAAGTCCCTTGCACAACCCTGGTACAGTACCTCAAACCAGAAGTGGAGATGCCAATTGTGGTAACATATCCACAGCTCTCAACTACCGCAGCGTTCTTTTTGATCGGGGCTGGAACAGCGAGTCAGTTAAATGAAGGTCTCAGTTTGAATGGCGTGGCCACTTGCCTATCGCAGTATGGTGTGCAGTGCATTTAAACATAGAAACATAGATTCTGACGGCAGATAAGGACCGCTAGGCCCATCTAGTCTGCCCATTTCCCTACCTACAGGATAGGCTGCAGATCCTAGTTAACCAACAGCCTATTTCTTCCTACCCCCCACAAGAATTGCCTTATGTCTGTCCCATGCATTCTTGAATTCTCCCACAGTTTTAGACCCTACAACCTCCTCAGGAAGGCTGTTCCATGCATCCACTACCCTCTCTGTGAAATAATACTTCCTCACATTGCCCCTGACCCGCCTCCTTCTATCTTTAAATTGTGTCCCCTTGTTCTTGCAAGTCTCTTTTTCTGAAAGATGCTACCTCTTGGACTTTGTTGATTCCACTGAGGTACTTAAAAGTTTCTATCATGTCCCCCCTCCCTTCTTTCCTCAAGGGTATACATGTAAGCTCCATTAGTCTCTCCTCATACGGCTTCTCTTGCAGACCCTGCACCATTTTAGTTGCCTCCTCTGGACTACCTCTATCCTATGTCCTTGCGGAGATGGGGTCTCAGAACTGGACACAGTACTCCAGATGGGGTCTCACCAACTGTCTGTACAGAGGGATAACAACTTCCTGTTTTCTGCTGATGATGCCTCTCCCTATACATCCCAGTATACCTCCAGCCCTTCCTACTGCCTTCTCACCTTTGCTTGCTAACCTTAAGGTCATCTGATATGATTACCCCCAGGTCCCTTTCCTTTTTTGTTGTTGTTACTACCTCCCCACCCATTGTGTATTCTTCCCCTGATTTCTTGTTTCCCAGGTGCATTATTTTGCACTTCTTTGCATTGAATCCTAGCTGCCATACTTCTGACCATTCCTCCAACCTTGCCAAGTCCCATTTCATTCTTTCCACGCCTCCTTGTGTATCAACCCTGTTGCAGATCTTTGTGTCATCTGCAAAAAGACATACTTTTCCTTCCAGTCCCTCTGCAATGTCACTGATGAAGACATTAAAAAGGACTGGACCCAATACTGAACCCTGCGGTACCCCACTAGTAACCACCCTTTCTTCAGAGTGGACTCCATTTACAATTATCTTCTGTGTCCTGTTGTGCAGCCAATGTTTTACCCAGGCTACCACCATGGGACCCACTCCCAAGGCTGGTTAATTTGACTTTAATCTTTGTGTGGGACTGTGTCAAATGCCTTGCTAAAGTCTAGGTAGGACATGTGCACAGCCCTCCCTGGTCTACTACTTTGGTCACCCAGTCAAAGAAATCTATTAGATTCGTCTGACATGACCTTCCGCTGTGAACCCATGCTGCCTTGGGTCCTGTACTCCACTGGCCTCTAGGTACTCAACTATTCTTTCCTTTAAGTAGACTCCATCACTTTCCCTACCACAGAGGTCAGACTGACAGGTCTAGTTTCCTGCCTCTGTCTTGGTCCCACTTTGTGAAGGAAATCACATCCGCCTCCCAGTCCCCGAGTACCACACCATCCTCCCATGATTTATTAAAAGAGTAGCCAGTGGTTTCACTAGTTCCTCCCTTAATTCTTTTAGAATTCTGGGTGAATTCCATCAGGACCCATTGCTTTGTCCACCTTCAGTTTTAGGAGTTCTTGCAGAACCCTTTCTTCTGTGAAAGGACTGGGATCGACCCCCTATCAAGAGTGCTTCTGTTAATTGGATTAGGCACTTCCCTCCTCTTTTGTAGAATACTGAGCAGAAATATTCGTTCAGTATTCCTGCTTTTCACTGTCCCCCTCTGCCCACCCACCATTCATTCTATTCAGCCTCACTATCCCTCCCTTTGTCTTTCTACGCTCGCTGATGTACCAATAAAAGGTTTTATCTCCCTTCTTAACTGAATTGGGTATCTTTTCCTCAGTTTGGGCCTTTGCTATTCTGACTTCCCTCCCTGCTTCCTTCTGCCTTAACTGGTACAGCTCTCTGTCCTGCTCCTTCTGTGTTTCCTTATAATTCCGGAATGCTATCTTTTTCTTCCTGACTTTCACAGCCACCTCTTTTGAGAACCATAGTGGCTTTTTCTTTCGTTTTGATTTGTTTATTTGCTTCACACAAGGGCTTGTTGCCTCTGTGATGGCAGTTTGATAATTCCACATTGTTGCTCCACACCTCCTTCTAGCCTGTTTGCTAAGTGCTTTTCTGAGGCACTCTCCCATCTTGCCAAAGTCAGCCCTCCTAAAGTCCAGTACCCTCACTTTTGTAAGCAGCTCTGTAGCTGAGTTTAACGTGAACCACACTGTTTGATGGTCACTTGTCCCCAGATGGCAACCCACTTCTAGATCTGAGATCCTCTCACTGCCCCTGTTTGAAAGTATGAGGTCTAAGATTGCTCCCTCACGAGTGGGTTCCGAAACTAGCTATCTAATGCCTGCCACCTGTAGGGCATCAAGAATGGCCCTGCTCTTGGATGTGGCTGCAGCAAATGTGCTCCATTTCCTGTAGTGTCATTTTACATTGCTGTAAGGCCGGCTGGAAGGTTTTCATGGAGAAAATTGGGTATAGTGAGGTATTTGTCTTATGTGGCCACTGTATGGCAAGCAGTTCAGGAAATGGCAGTTGTGTATTTATTTCTATGGAGTGTCACGTGCTGTGCTTGTGAAAACCATGCTGCTGACTGCAGTTGTGTGTGTGTGTGTGTATATATATGTGGAGGGGTGGTGTAGGTTGGGGAGTGTTTTCCGTTTCATGGGTGTGTTCATTTTAATCAGGAAAGCTGTTTAAAACAAAAGACTTGATGGCTTTTGTAGCAAATGTTAAAGGCTGTGTAGTGTTAAGTCACACAATGTTTTATGTGTTGTGACATGAAGGGTACCGACCGGATCTGTGATGAGGGGGAGGGGCACATCCCTTGCTAAGTGACTGGAAAAAAATAGTGAACACTAAGTCTGAAAATTCTGACTGGCGCCTGATACCAGAGATGGGGTTGGCAGAGCTGGTACCTGTTTTTCACAGGCTCTATCTGTAAGTTAATGTACTCCTCTGGCATCATTAGCAGCCAATCATAGATTGTCTCTCTCTCTCTTTTTCCCCTCTCCCTTCCCCCCAATTTTAAATCCATCTCCTGCTCACCTCCCTGCTTCCTTAACCCCTTCCTCCCCTCCTGTTCTCCCACCCCTCTCTTCACTACTTCCGCAGCCCCCTTTATCTCCCCTCCCTTTCTGCCTGGTCTTGTCCCCTTTGCAGGGTTCTCAGCATCCTAAAGGGGTATAGATCTGGGCTGTCCCTCTCTCTCTCTCTCTCTCTCTGCTTTTCCATCTCCCCACCCGCTACCCCTCTCCTGTCGACTTCCTCACTTGCCTTATAACTGCCCTTCTATGGGTATACAATAGCACTTTAAATCCTGTGCTCAGCCTACTACTTCTAGTACTTCAAATGTTTTATCTATCCTCTAACTTTTACCCTACTGGATCACCTGCTCTTGGGTTGTTGCAATGTATGCTATATCCGAATATGGTTTTGTTTACCCTGGCTGGTTGGTTTGGGTTATTTCTGCTCTGTAATTGTACTACACTGTTTGTTTTTAGTAACTGTACTTGAATTGCTCTGTTATTGCTATGCATTTGCTTGTTCTCCCAACTCTTCTAACCACCCTCCCCCCAGAACACTTCTAGAAACTAAGGGCTTGATTCACAAAGCTTTCTGAAGGTGCAAAATCTTCCCTAAGTCCCCAAAACTGCCATAGCTATGGAAACTAAGGGGAACTTGCACTGAGTGCTATTCACAAAACCCTCTGCAGCTGCAGAAAACAGCACTAAGGACTGAGGAAAAAAGTGCAGCTGCGGAAGTCCCTGAGGGAAAAAAAGGTGTGAGATAAGTAAGGCACAGCCCCTGAAAGGCAATTCATAACCAGATTTTTTCCTCAGCTGCGGAAAAAATGTTACACACAGTGGAATGAGGTGTAACTCTCCCTCAGCAAACTGCAGTAGTGCCCCTTCAATTGGAATCAATTAAGGTGGAGGTGAGGCACAGGTAATAGCATCACAGATAGTATAACAGTAGCTGCTGTAATAGCAACAAAAGCACACATTGCCATGATATGCTAACAGGCAACAACCACTAGACACAGTGCAGCCCTTGACGGAGCCCCACAGGCAGTAGAGCCTGGCCAGCCTGCAGTGAGTGCTTCTCCTGCAGGCAACAGGAACACCTCAGGGAGCTGGGACCAGCACTGTGGTGCCATGGTATTGCTGGTACCTGTGGTGCTGCAGTGGTCCCAGTTGAGGGACTGGGCTGGTCTCTTTGCGGGTGCTTTCAGCTTCATTCTGTGGCAGCCCTGTTACAGTCTGCAGTTTCAGCTAATTAAGTTCAGCTGTTGCTGTGCCTCCTAAGCTATTTCTGGAGCTGCAGATCCACAGTTGCAGATTTTCAGCACGTGCGCAATTTTCCGCAGCTGCTGAAATTCTGCACTTGCGGGGATTTTACTAAATTCTGCACCTGCTCAATTTTTCTTTGTGAATATCATGCAACTGTGGTTCCGCAGTGCTGCAGGCCTTTTTCCCACAGCTGCGGGATTTTTGGCTTTCTTTGTGAATCCTGCCCTAACTGTTTACAACTCATGTTGTCTTTCCTGGTGAAACATTTTCCAAATAAATAAATAAATAAAAATAAATTAAAATCTTTAGAGTCATGAGCCCATTTTCTATAAAACACTAACAATCTAACACGTTAAATACTGTATAATAACTGGTCAGCAATTGTTCCCATAGCCTGTCCAAGTTATAATTTGCCATTATAACCCGTGGGCTATAATGGCAAGCACGAGTCAAGTCACTCAGACACAGACACTCCCTCATTGGCTGTTTACATCCTGTGGGTGGGCTAAACAGTTTTTGAAACATGGCGGTTCATCACTCGTTTGCAAGGAGCTGCCAGACCGAGCTGTCTTCGCTTTTTCTTTCTTTCTTTTTTTTTTTTTTAAAACACGCATATTAGAATTAAAAACAGTATCTGGTTGATCCTACCATTCAAAAACTGCAGCACTGAACATCTTGGACTGTTTCTCGCTATCTGGTTAATCCTGCCGTTCGACGGCCACACAGAACAGAAAGTGGCAGCGGGAAGGGCTCTGAGGTAAGATCGCAACTGCAGAACAAATCTAAATGGAAAAATTGCTAACCAGCAATTATATTTAATAAAGGATACAGAAGTGTTACTAACTTGGATTTATTGTTACTAACTTGAATTTAATGATTGCCCCTGGTGTGAGATGCTGTAATAAACCCGTCAGGCTTCGCCCTCAGGTTTATGTGGCATCCCACACCTCGGGCGATCACTAAATCCTTGTTAAAAACTCTTCTCCATCAATTATTGTATGTGTAGTGCAAGGCTTAAAGGGCTGGCATGGGGTAGGATTTCAGGGTGGGAAGTTTATAAACTGCAACATTGATGGCGGTGAAAGATTAGGCAGTAGAGCAGGTATAACTTCCATGGGCAGCACTGGGTTCCAAGTCAACCCGCATTTACTGTCAATTCAGATTTCCAACTGAGAAAAAGGAAACAATATTCTGATCAGAGAAAAACACTAGTTACTGAAGAGACTGACTTTGATAACATTGTTCTAGTACTGACATTCAGAGCTGTGAAGCCAGAGCAGAGCATTCATTTATCAGACAGGACTCGAATACCCATAAACTGGTAATTATTTTGGACCTATAATCGAAACAAGTAAACATTTCAAGTGAGTATACCCAGTCTAAGGGTACCTGGTTTCATAGTATCTGTTCTTTTATGAACTACACAATTTAGGAGTTCAAAAAGTTTCAATTTGACATAACTCTCAGATCAAACTTAGAGGTGCTCCTCTTGAAAGGATAGGGGAGGTTTGTTCGGCATTTGCAGGCTGGCCAGATAAGGACTTAGCCCCCTGAGCTGGCCTGAAGCTGTTCTGGGAAAATACAAACATATGAACTTGCCCACAGATAAAGGCCTTTTGGTCTAACAAGTCTCCTTGATTGTGCAACTAGCAGCCCTTATGCAGCAGCTGCCCCTCCCTCCCCTTCAGTGACCCACCCCTTACCCTTTTCCATTCCCTTTGGAAGCAGCCCACTATCTTACAAGATACCACTTCCTCTGGTAGTGCATTCCACCCTGTCACTACCCTCTCTGTAAAAAAAGTGTCTCCTCATTTCCCTCCTGAACCTCCCCCCCTTCAATCTCAGATTGTGCCCTTGGGTGTCCCTCCCCTGCCTTAATTGGAAAAGCCCCGCTGTGCCTGCCTTATTTATTCCTTTCATGGACTTGAAGATTTCAGTCATGTCCCCCCAGCCCTCTCTCCTCCAGGGAGTACATGTTGAACTTCCTCTGCTTACTCTCATAGGGCAAGTCCCCTAGCCCCTGGATCATTTTTGTTGCTCTGTTTTGCACCGCCTCCAGTAACCTAATGTCCTTCTTCAGGTACGGATGCCAGAACTGCATGCTGTACTCCAGGTGTGGTCTAACCAGTAGCCTATATAGTGGCAGGATCACCTCCCTCCTCCTGTAGGATATGCCTGTGTCAATACAACCCAGCATCCTGTTAGCTTTTGCAACTGCCTTTCTACACTGTGGAGTTGTTCATTGCTCCCATTCTGATCACCCCCAGATCCTCCTCCTCCTTCTCCTCTGTTTTGGCTAGCTGAATCCCCCCTATCTGGTAGCACCTCCTTGGGTTTTTTGCTCCAAAATATAGCACCTTGCATTTCTTGGCATTGAACCCCAGCTGCCAAGTGTCTGACCAGTCCTCCAATATTGCCCGATCCTCTTGCAATCTCTGCTACCCCTCCAAGTCATCCACTACTGCTCCCATCTTGGTGTCATCCACAAACAGACTGATCTTGCTCTTGATCCCTATTGAGATGTCTGCTATGAAATTCTCAAACAACACTGGTCCCAGTACAGAGCCCTGTGGCCCTCCACTTGTCACTGCACTGGACAATAAGAGCTGCACTCTCACTGCCACACTCAGCTGTTTCCTTTGCAGTCAGTAGACTATCCATCCCACCATCTTCTCCTCCACCCCGTGTCTGCCAGCTTACTACCTAGCCTCCCATGCAGCACCGATTCGATTGCCTTACTGAAGTCCAGGTACAGGACATCCACTGAAAGGCCCCTGTCTAATTGCCTGGTTACCCAATCATAAAACTCCACTAGGTTGGTCTGACAGGATCTGCCCAAAACAAACCCATGCTGTCTGCTGTTCTGCAGCCCATTAGTCTCTAAAAGGGAAACCAGCCTCTCCTTCAGGATTGTCTCAATCAGCTTTCCCATGATGGATGTGAGGCTTACTGGTCTGTAGTTCCCTGGTTCATCTTTGGGGCCACTCTTGTGGAGGGGCACCACGTGTGCCATCCTCTAGTCCTGCGGAACACTCCCCAACTCCAAGAATGCATTAAACAGGTCTGCAAAGAGTTTTGCCAGGACTTCTGCTAGCTCCCTTAGCACCCTGGGGTATATGCCATCCGACCATGTCCACCCTCACTGCTCTCAAGCCCTCCAGTACCCCGCCCACTGGTATTTCCCTGTCTGTCTCCTCCTCACCTCCTGTGCCCACCCCTCAACCCCCTTGGGTATTGCGTGCCCTTTCTCTTTCATAAATACTGCACAGAAGTACTTGTTTAATGCTTCTGCCTTTTCTGCCCCTTTATCCACCTATCCCCCCAGCCCTTTGTATCCTTACTGTTTGGTTCTTGCAGCACCGGTTTCTCCCTGAAGAAGTCTTTCTCTTCATATTTAATGCCCTGTGCTAACCTAAGTTCCTGGAATGTCTTGGCTGCCCTGACTGCCTTGTTGCCTCCATTGACTCCTTCAGGTAATCCTCTCTGTCCTCCCCTCTCCCTGTTCTTTTGAACCATCTAAAGGCGGCTCTTTTCTTTCTTACTTTCTCCATGACTCCCCTGCTCACCCAGCTAGGCTTCTTAGCCCTAGCCCTCTTACTCTGGACCCTTGTACATGTTGAGGTTGCCTCCTCAATACCTGGTTTAATGACCTCCCACTTCTGGTTAGTGTCCATATGTGAACTGATCTTGGCCAGATACCCCTGTACTATTTCCCTCATCCTCTCAAAGTTGGCCCTCCTGAAGTTTAACACCATTGTTCCTGATCCTACTCCCTCCTTCTTCCTTATGTAGGCATGTATATTTACTGTGTTTGTTAAATTATATGTTATATTGATGATAATATTTGTATGCTTTGATTTTGAAGCTGTATTTAAGATGTACTAAGGATCTCGCTGGAAATGAGCTTGCCTCAGTTGAGCTGTACCTATTCATTATTTTTCTCAGATTAATAAAAATGTTTACTACAACTACTACCTTCTCCATGTTTAACCTGAACCACATCGAATGGTGGTCACTCCCTGTCAGTGGCTCCTCCATCCTCTGCCCCCTCACAAATTCACCATTTGTCATTACTAGGTCAAGGGTATTCCCTAACCTGGTTGGTTCATTGACCATCTGCAATAGGAAGCTGTACTGAAAGGTGTCCAGAAGTGCCTGCTGTCTTCTATTTGTGGTGGTTGGGGTGCCCCAATCTACTTCTGGCAGGTTGAAGCCCCCCACAAACACTGTACTGCCCCTTCTGCAGGTCCTTCTGATTTGCCCCGCTAGTTCCCTGTCTAACTCCTCAGTCTGAGATAGTGACTCCCATCCTCAGGGTCTTCTTTTTGGAGTCCTGGAGCTGCAACAATAATGTCTCTGTGTTGCCTTCCTCCCCTTCCTCCCTGACACACTTCAGACCTTCCCTCACAAAGAGTGCCACCCCCTTCCTTCTCCCCCCTTTTACCCTGTCCCTCCTAAATATCCTATAGCCTGGTAGTGCCAGGTCCCAGCCATGGTAATGGGTGGCCCATGTCTCGGTTATGGCCACCATATCCACCTCCCCAACCGCCATGACAGCCTGTAGCTCTGCTGTTTTGCTCTCTAGACTCCAAGTGTTCAAGGTTACCACCCTCCACCGCAATTCCTTTGCCCCATCCCTACTTGCTCTCCTTTTTTGCACCCCCCTCCTGACTTCTCCGTAAGTCCCCTGCTGCTAGCGGGGGGAGCTTGTTAGGCTTCCCTGCCAGACTCCTGCCCACTTGCCACCCCCCACTACCAGTTTAAATTCTCAATGTTTGCTAAGTAGTCCTCCAATTTCTGTTTCAAAACCTTCTTTCCCTCCCTCCCCACTTAAGTGAAGCCTGTCCTTGGCATAGAGATGCTTGTCCTCCCAAGTCCTTTCCTATCCTCCCACCAGCCCATACCCTTTGGATGGACATCACTCCCCTAGCCATGTGTTAAATTCCTCTATCCTTAGCTTCCTCGGTGTGCTCCCTCTGGGTCCTGGAAGCACCTCTGAGAAGGTCACTGATCTTCCTGTCTCAACACAAATCAGCCCCAGCTCCTCAAACCTTCCCTGAATTATATCTACCATATGACCTGCCAGGTCATTGATTCCCAAATGCAGAACCTTGTGAGGTTTCTCCCTACCTCTCCTGGCATGCTTCAGGACTGATTGACCCGCCTTTTCTGCTGTCATGCCTGGCATGGCCTCCACCCATATTCGACAATGCTTCTCCCCTTGCTCCCCCATATGATCTCCTTCAGAAGTGAATCCCCTAGCACTAGGATCCCACTCTCATTTCCTTGTTTTGCTCACTTTATCCAACACTTGTCCCTTCCTGCCAGGTCTTCTGTTCCCAGATGCATCGCAGCTGTTTCCCCATCTACCCCTGTCTCTGGCTTGCCCTTCCCTTCCCCATTTTCTCCTGCTTTCAACTCCCCCACACTCTGGGCTCCACCTGCTCCTTCCACTGATGCATCCCTCCCCTAATCTCCTCATAACTCCCCTCCTCCCTCTCCTTAGCTACTGTCTCCCTGTTCAGTCTCCTAGCTCCTGCCCCCTTATCTTTACCAATTGAAGCCCTGCCACCTTCAGTCACCCTATCAGTGCCCTCTGGGCTGTGAGTAATCTCCTCCTCATCAGTCTTGTCTGCAAGGTCCTCCCAATTCATCTTCTCCAGTGTAGCTAGCACTGAGAACCTGTTTCTTGACACCTCCCCCTGCTCTGAGTTCTCCCAGCATACTACTGAGCGGCCCACATTTGCTACCTGCCCTAGGGCCATTTCTGCTACTGTTCCTTATTCTCCTCCAACCCCATTCATCTGTACCCAGTGGTTCCTAAGGTGGAAATATTGATTCATTTACCTCTTCCCCTTCACTCCCCTTGACCTGGTTTGCCTGCAATCCTCTGAGGCACTCCCATGTACCCCAGTCCTGGACTGTACCACCAGTCTATTCCCTACCCTCATCTTATCTCTGCCCATAACCACCTAATCTCCTCCTCGAGCTGCTTAAGTTGCCCGCACACCAGGCATCTCCCTGCTCCCCATGCAACCCCTAAAATGATACTTGCTCCACAGTTGTTGCATCCTGCTACCCTCCCCATGCCCCTACTTGACTCCTTACCTCTCTTCCAGGTTACCCTTGTTTCATGCTGCCTGCCTCATCCTCTGGAATGTTCCCCCTTACTAGGGCTAATCATATTATTGTCTTTCCTCTCCATTTGAACTGGTCAGAAATGACCAATCAGCTCCAAAATTGCACCAGTGTGTACTGAATGCCATTCCTGTCCCAGCACCTCCCCTATTAAGGCAAATAAGCCTGGGGAGGGAGGGATAGGGAGGGTGGATTGGGTCTATTTGACTCAAGAGAGAGTCAATCAGTCGGTCTAGCTCCCGCTGCCCAACCCTGTTCCCTCAGCATTTGTACCGCACCGTACTCCAGCAAATACACAGGTGCATCACACAGAACCTCCCAGGTGTCTAGCTTCCCCCACCTTCACAGTAGACTAAGGCAAAAAAGCTCAGCTCACATCAATTTAAACTCAATTTAACTGAAACAGTTACAAAACACAGATTACCTGAACCTGTTACATCACACAGAATCTCCAAGAAGTCTGGCTTTCCCTACCTCCATAAGCAAAGAAGTGGAGGAGGAGGAGGAGGAGAAGGAGAAAGGCCTGGATGCTGAAGAAGAGGAGATTGCCATGGAGAATCTGGATGATGGAACTGCTACTGCTGGGGAAGGATGGGTAGGGCCACCTGTGGCAGGCTGCAAGAGGTGCGCAGTCTGAAGTGTGCCGCTGTTGGAATCACGGTGTGGTCTCTGGACTGGTGGACCACAAGCAGTTCTGCTGATGAAAGGGCTGCTAGTGTGCAAACTGCTTGTTGGTGGAGGCACATTTTCTGGACCTGGAAGGACACTACTTCTTTATTCAACTGCGAGCTGTGTGAGAAATTCTGTATTGCACTTGATGTCTGCAACAAACGTGCACTTTTGCTTAATTCTGTGGGAGGTGAAACTAACTACCCTTGGTAATTGCTTTTTATTCACATATTTATTTAGTGTTTAACCAAGAAGGGGCTTGCAAACTCTGTTTATCTTGTTAGTAACTTCAGAAGGATTTAAATACTGCATTTGGGTAGATCCTTGGAGGTAGCTAGATTGTCTACTAGGATTTTCTGACAGTTAAACCATTTTTAAATAAATTACAGGTGTCTGAGGAGTTGAAAAAGAAGCTTGCAAACTCTGCTTATCTTGGAAGTAACTTCATAAGTGTTTGAATCCTGCATTTTGGTTGTCCCTTGGGGGTAGCTGGATTGACTACAAGGATTTTGGGATATAAACTATTTTTAAACAATTTACTGGTGCTTAGGAGTTTGTGATAGTTAAACTATTTTTAAAAAAGTTACTGTGGTTAAGGAGTTGCCATAGCAAAACCTGCAGTGTGAATTGAAACATAGACAGCCTATGGGGCAGGACATTGTTTTCAGACCAAACAGTGTTGTATTGGAACAAGAAGGGCTGCATCATAACCATTGTCAACAAATTGTCCTGGGTGGAGATATCCAGACTAGATCAGATTACTATAAGTTACTGGAGGCTGCAATTTTTGAAGACACAAAGCACATTTTCTGGACCTGGAAGGACACTACTTCTTTATTCAACTGTGAGCTGTGTGAGAAATTCTATATTGCACTTGATATCTGCAACAAACGTGCACTTTTGCTTAATTCTGTGGGAGGTGAAACTAACTACCCTTGGTAATTGCTTTTTAGTCACATGTTTATTTAGTGTTTAACCAAGAAAGGGGCTTGCAAACTCTGTTTATCTTGTTAGTAACTTCAGAAGGATTTAAATACTGCATTTGGGTAGATCCTTGGAGGTAGCTAGATTGTCTACTAGGATTTTCTGACAGTTAAACTATTTTTAAATAAATTACAGGTGTCTGAGGAGTTGAAAAAGAAGCTTGCAAACTCTGCTTATCTTGGAAGTAACTTCATAAGTGTTTGAATCCTGCATTTTGGTTGTCCCTTGGCGGTAGCTGGATTGACTACTAGGATTTTGGGACAGAAACTATTTTTAAACAATTTACTGGTGTGTAGAAGTTTGTGATAGTTAAACTATTTTTAAAAAAGTTACTGTGGTTAAGGAGTTGTCATAGCAAAACCTGCAGTGTGAAACAGGAAAAGACAGTCTTTCAAGCAACAGAGGGAGGTGGATCTAGGTTTACGTTTGTTTGTTACAATTCTTAGCATTTTCAGTGCAGGAAGAGTTTAAAGCACAGCTGACTTATTTTGGGGCTGACAGCTTTCAGAGCACAAACCACAAGGCCTGTTTTGGGGCTGGGGAGGTTTACTTGTGTCTGACTATGATGTGTGGATTTTTCTCTGTTTGATTAGCAGGATATTTTCTCTGTCAAATTGTTGTGCAGGGCATCTTGCTGACAGGAAGACACTCATCGCAGCGGTGGGTCAGAGTTTTTAGCTGATTGTTTGTGAGGGCACAGTTTAGGCCAACCCTTCCCACCCCACACCCCACCCACCCTGGAAATAGTTCCTTATACCTGGGGTTCTGACATCATTTCCTCAAGAATGCAAAGTGCATATCACTGTCATATCTTCTCTAGCACACTGCACTGACAATATAAGCATACACATGGTATAATATATATATATATATATATATATATATTTAGCATATTTGTTATATATATATATATATATATATAGATATATAGATAGATATATATATATATATATATATCTATATATCTATATATATATATATATATATATATATATATATTTCTATATTACAAACCAATCACACACACAAAAACAAAAAAAATGAGGGAGTAGTGCAAGTAATGGCTGTGGGGCAGCAGTCTTCCAGGAGTCTTTCTGGAGGCTGAGATGCTGCCCTATTTGCAGACAACTCTCTGCCCTGAGGGAGGAAGTTGCCTGTCTTCAGGCCACACTGGACAGTAGTAGGGGACCTTCCCCAGGCCACACTGGACGGTAGGAAGGGAACCTCCCCATCCAGGGAGCACCAGAGCCACCACCACTACCTCAGAGGTTGCAAAGCACAGCAGTTGGACCACAGTGGGCTCAGAGAGGTGAGGATGGTGGAACAGAGGCACACCAGTCAGTTGTTCCACACCACAATCCATGCACCATTCTGGGAGCATAGCTCCCCTATGGATGCACTCACAGAGGAGACTAAGGAGGCTGAGGACAACTGTCACAAGGGAGGCCCACAGGAAGGAGGCAGAGGACACCACAAGGAAAGGAAGCAGCTCCTGGTGGGGACTCAATTATTAGGGGGATAGAACTGGGGGGGAGCAGGGAAAACTAAAGTAAGGTGCCTGCCTGGTGCAATGGCTTGGAGAGACAGGAAGCGTATCCTCAGGATCACGAGAACAGCTGCACAGGAGTCTGAGCTGGACGTCATTGTCCACCTAAGGACAAATGACTTGGCTAATCATGAGATTAGAGCAGTGCAGAAGGACTTTGAAGAATTGGGGCAGGGTCTAAGACAAGTAGCACACACAATATCCTTCTCTGAGGTGCTGCCTGTCAATGGCATGAGTGAGGTGAGGGTACTTTGCACCATGCAGTTTAATGAATTGTTGAAAAAAAATGGTGTGGAGCACAGGGGTTTGGCTTCATTGGGGACTGGGGTTCCACCTGGAAGGAAACCAGCCTATACTGGCAGGATGGTCTGCATCTGTCCAGGAAGGGAACAAGTCTTTTGAGCAATCAGTTTAAATGCTTCATTGGCAAGCTTTTAAACTAGTCAAAGGGAGGCACTGAAAGCAGCAGGAAAATCCCAGCCTCTCCCTACAAAACAGGGTACTAAATGAGAAAAAGACCGAGGTAGACAGGTCAGTGGGGATGCTGCAAAGAAGGTAAAGCCATCAAAAATGGAGAGCAATGAGTACCAATGCCCGTAGTCTGAGTAACAAGCTTTCTGAATTAGTGGCCTTGATGGAGGAGGAACATCTGGATATTGTGGCAGTCACAGAAACATGGTACACACAAAACCATGATTGGGACATAAACATACCAGGATACACTATCTACAGGAGGGCCAGGAGGGTAAAGAGAAGGAGGAGTAGCTCTTACATAAGGAAGGATCAAAGCAACAGAACAAAATGGAAAACAGGAGGAGAAGAAGCACTGTGGGTAAATTTGGAGACCGGCAGTGGCACCACAATCCGCACAGAGGTTGTATACAGACCCCCTTCTTAGGGGGAGGAAATGGACAGGGAAATGATAGAAAGAATACTTAGAATGGCAGAAAAAGGGGAGATATTGCTGATGAGTGATCTGAATATGCCAGATGTTAACTGGAGTGCAGTTGCAGCAGCCACTTCGAAGAGTGGGGTTATTCTAGATGCCCTACAGGGGGCATGCCTTAGACAACTAGTATTGGAGCCCACTTGAGAGGGAGCTATCTTAGACCTGGTTCTCTCAAATGGAGATGAAGAGAGGATCACAGATGCAGAAGTGAGTAGCCATCTGGGAACTAGCGACCATCGAACAATATGGTTCACAATAAACACTGCAATAGAGTCAAGCCATATAAAGGCAAAAGTACTGGACTTTAGGAGGGCTGACTTTACCAAAATTGGTGAGTACCTATGGAATGCACTAGCAAATGGGCAGGAAGGAGGGGTGGAAGAACAATGGGAAATAATAAAAACTGCCATCACAGAGGTAACAAGCCTTTGTGTGAAGCAAATTAACAAAACGAAATGATGTAAGAAACCACTATGGTTCTCAAAGGAAGTGGCAGTGAAGATTCAAGAGAAAAAGAAAGCATTCAGGAAGTACAAGGAATCACAGAAGGAGCAGGACAGGGAACTGTATCAGTTAAAGCAAAAGGGAGCTGGGAAGGCAGTCAGAATAGCAAGGGCCACTACGAGGAAAAGATAAGCCAACTCAGTTAAGAAGGGGATAAAACCTTTTTATAGGGTTACATCAGAGGCGAGAAGGAGAGACCAAGGAGGGCTAGTGAGGCTTAATAAAGAGGAGGAGGGTGGGCAGAGGGTGTCTGTGAAAAGGCAGAGATACTAAACAAATATTTTTGCTCAGTATTTACAAAGGAAATAGGGGAGGTACCTAAAACAAAACAGTAGAAACACTCTGGATACAGAAGTTGATACCAGCCCATTTACAGAAGTAAAGGATCTGAAAGAACTCTTAAAACTGAAGGCGGACAAAGCAATGGGGCCTGATGGGATTCATCCCAGAATTCTAAAAGAACTAAGGGTAGAACTAGTGACACCACTGACTACCCTCTTTAACAAATCATGGGACGATGGGGTGGTACCTGAGGACTGGAGAAGGGCAGATGTGATTCCCTTCACAAAAGTGGGAGCAAGGCAGAAGCAGAAAACTACAGACCTGTTAGTTTAACCTCAGTGGTAGGGAAAATGATGGAATCACTTCTGAAGGAAAGAATTGTTGAGTATCTAGAGGCCAGAGGGGCTCAGGACCCAAGGCAGCATGGATTCACAGCGGGAAGGTCATGCCAGACAAATCTGATAGATTTCTGTGACTGGGTGACCAAAGTAGTTGATCAGGGAGGGGCTGTGGACATGGCCTTCCTAGACTTTAGCAAGGCATTTGACACAGTCCCACACAAAAGATTAATATACAAGTTAGCCAGCCTGGGAGTGGGTCTGAAGATGACAGCCTGGGTAAAGAATTGGCTGGAGAATAGGACACAGATAGTAATAGTAAATGGAGTCCACTCTGAAGAAAGGGGGGTTACTAGTGGGGTGCCGCGGGAGTTCAGTATTAGGACGGTCCTCTTCAATGTCTTTATAAGCGACATTGCAGAGGGACTGGAAGGAAAAGTATGTCTCTTTGCAGATGACACAAAGATCTGCAACAGAGTTGATGCACAAGGTGGGGTGGAAAGGATGAGAAGGGACTTGGCAAGGTTAGAGGAATGGTCAAATGTATGGCAGCTTAGATTCAATGCTAAGAAGTGCAAGGTAATGCACCTGGGAAACAAAAACCCAGGGGAAGAGTACACAATGGGGGGTGAGATGCTAACAACAAAAATGGAAAGGGACCTGGGGTAGTCATATCAGATGACCTAAAGGTGGGCAAACAACGTGAGAGGGCAGCAAGGAGGGCTGGGGGGATACTGGGATGCATAGGGAGAGGCATCAGCAGTAGAAACTGGAAGTTATTATCCCTCTGTACAGACAGTTGGTGAGACCCCATATGGAGTACTGCATGCAGTTCTGGAGACCCAATCTCCGCAAAGACATAGACAGAATGGAGGCTGTCCAGAGGAGGGCAACTAAAATGGTGCAGGGTCTGCACCGGAAGACATATGAAGAGAGACTTAAGGAGCTGAATATGTATAGCCTCGAGGAAAGGAGGGAGAGGGAGGACATGATAGAAACTTTCAAGTATCTCAAGGGAATCAACAAAGTCCGAGAGGGTAGTATCTTTCAAAAAAAGAGGTGTGCAAGAACAAGGGGGCACAATTTGAAGATAGAAGGGGGGTGGCTCAGAGGTAATTTAAGGAAGTATTTTTTCACAGAGAGGGTTGTGGATGCATGGAATGGCCTTCTGGAGGAGGTTGTGGAGTCAAAAACAGTGGTGGAATTCAAGCATGCATGGGGCAGTCATAAGGCAATTCTAGGGGGTTGGGGTAGGAAGAAGTAGGCTGCTGGTTAACTAGGATCTGCAGCTTATCCATTAGGTACGGAAATGGGCAGACTGGGTGGGCCAAGCGGTCCTTATCTGCCGTCAAAATATATGTTTTTATGTTTCTATACAGACGGTGATGGCTGCACATGTGGCACTCAGGAGCCAACAAGCCAGCAAGGTAAGCAAGAGCCAACAACCCATATGCAAGGCCCCTAGAATACTGCGGCCGCAGAATTTTGCACAGAACTTGCAATCTACCGCAGAACTTCTGCAGTGCCACAGAATTCACTCTTCTTGGTGATTTTTTATTAATATTTCTGTTTATCCATAGAATCTGGTTCCCGTCCCCTCTTTATATATCCAAACGCCCCTATATGCTCAGAATGTGATGTTATCATTGCTGTAACATCATACATTAGCTAATGAAATGGCTGCATTCTGCAACAGAAATGAACAGTCACTTATCTACCACAGCTCCCACTGCCAGAGATGGTGGCACAGCACATCATGCATGGTGATATTTGCTCAACCTGCACTGCAGCCTAATTCAATTTTCAGTCTTAAATTATTGCACTAGGGCCAACTAAAACAAAACCTTGTCAATAGCTCAGACCTGTTAAGTCCATACCTCACTTTGTACAAACCTGTTTGTACATTTAAGGTATAGAGATGCCATGTGAAATGAATAACTGGTAAAATTAATTTAACTGTCATTTTTAAGAAAAATAAAGTAATCATGCCCCAAAAAGTGAAATATAATAATGTGTAGACATGTTGAAACAATAGACCTGTTAAATAAATAATTGCCATGTACGCATTTTTGCCAGGGTTAATGACTGCATATTGTCATTGGTTGATAGAATCACCTAAAAGTTGTGTGGAGGGACAGCTGTTGGGCCAGAGGGTAGCATGCTGTGTTTCTGTGCTGGCAAGTCAGATTCAGAGATTAGCTCTGGGAGCTGGCTGGGCAGCACAAGGATTGGTGGAACACATCACTTCTCGGAGCCTGGGAAGGTATGGTGCAGTGTTCTGTCACATGGTGGACACATTGTGATGGACTGGAGAGCTCTATCTCACAATTGGTTCACATGCATGTCATGGCCTGATGATGTTACGCAGTGTGTCAGGGAAAGCAGGTTGACATGACAAATTAGTTTTGCAATAACTCCTCTATTCCATTTCCAATGGGACCTGTATGAATGAGAATGCAGTTTCATGGAAAGCAAAAAAAAAGGAAAAAAACAGACTCATGCACGCATATACAGTATCTCTGTCTCTCTCACCCCACACACACACATATATTTGTATGCATGTTACAGATTGCATATAAATATATAAGTGATACACAGTGGGAACCTCATGAGTGGTGTAGAAAGCACATACAAATATATAAGTGATAGACAGTGGAGACCTCATTAGTGGGATAGATAGCATGCATATAGAAATACCTTATTTATCACATAGGATCCCCTTTGCATATGTCATTTATGCAACAGGCTAGGACCTTAAGGGAGAGACATTTGTTTTGCTTTTTTGGGCACAAAATTATTTCTGTAAGTCTGTTATATTTTGAACTAGTGTTACTGTGCTTTCCCCCATCCTGATTGGTATAGCCACTGCCATGAAAGTGAAGTCAGGATGACAAGCTGACACTGTGATGTGGTAGTTTGTTAGTGCCACAGAACTTCTGCAGAAATTGCAAACCACTGCCGCAGAAGTTCTGCAGCAAATGGTAGTCTTGCCGCAGAACTTGGTCCCACTGTGCCGCAGAAAAGTAGGGGCCCTGCCCATATGTTGTTTTAATGTGACATGCAAATTAATATCCTTCTAAACTGTTCATGCTGAGGCATAGTGGGGCTTTTGTTTTGTGAAGGCAAACATCAGTCTCCCTCTTTCTGTAGTAAAATGCCTGTCATTTCCACAACATGACTGCATTTGTAGAGACCGCACAGCTTACAGTCAATCATTCTGTCGGTGCCGGACATTATGACAGTGCCAGTCACTTTCCCTACTTGACATCACTCACAAGTGTTTTCATCAGCATGGATGGAATAAATGACTGTGAGCTGCATGTTCCGGGTGAGTCTCTACAAATGCACTTAAAACTTTTCCTTTTTCTTTTTAAACAAAGTTAACAGTTCAGTTATCGCAAGAGCCCCAGAGCTGGAGATACCAAGGGATTCAAGTACAGAACAGATCTTAGCTGCTCTTTAAGACTGTGTTTGAATATGTATAGTGTACAAGAATTTTGTAGCCCAGGTGGGAGTTTGTTCCATCAAAAAGGTGTATCAAAAGAAAAACAATTTCATCCAAAATGAGTCAGATATCTGGGTAAAAGTAAACCCTGATTAGAAACTTCTCAGAGAGTGTGGCTGTGGGTGGAAACTAATAATCTATTCAAAAGATAAGCAGGAGTTTGATAATTTACTGTTTTGTAAATTAGAGTGAGCCAATGAAATGTGCATCTAGATGGGGGGGAGGGTAGAAGAACATGGCTACATAACAAAGGCAAATGTCCGAAAGGGGGATTTAATGTACAAAACCGGATCCTTTATTCCTCATTCGTGAATTGACAGCACAGGCTGTTACATTTTCACTCTTCTCTCACACATTTCAGTTGGTAGTCTCTTTCTGGTCACAGTGTCTCAACATTTCTTTTTATGTTGTCTTGCGCAGGTGCAAGCAACATCTTATGTAGTAGCCGAAATGCAGAGGTGTGTCAGCATTGGTAAATCCAGGGCATGCTTTAGTAGGGGCGACCCTCATTCTCCAATTGCCAGCATGCTAGTGCTGACACAAGAATTATGTAAAGTGCCACAAACTTGAAAGAAATGTGCCACTGCAATCAGAGGCAAGCTTGTCATGCAGTAGCACAGATGACACGCCTCCCATATGTGCCCTTCCTGGTGAAACATTTCAATAAACCTGATGACTGCTGCTGCCACCATGCAATTCCCAATGAAAGCCAACATCGGGGGTGCAATCCCTGTGTCGGCATGCTCCCCACAATGTGTGGCTGCACACTGGTGGATTTACTGAGAGGGGCTAAAGGGGCAGTAGCTCCCCCACCGACACAGTGTCTTACTCACTCAGGTGGACTCACTGTCCAACATTTTGCACTGTCTGCAATTGATTTGTTTAGTCCTGTACAGCAAAATTGTCACAGAATTACACCCCCCCAAAAAAAGCCTGTCATATACATACCCTGCTAGCAGTCGTCTGGAGCTGGGTCGCCCTCCCACACATCATGGCTGGCTGATCTTAACCCTCCCGTGGTGTCCACCTGAGTCCTCTGATGTGATTTTCGTGGGCTTGCCCAGCACAGCTCCTTTCTTCATGGGCAAGGGGGGAGAAGCTACAGCATGGACCTGTAATGCAAGTTTTGCGGTATTGCCGGCATACTTGAGCTCTTTAGTTCATGGCAGGGGAGGTGGGTGAGCTGCACTGGTAAAGGCAGACCTTACTGTAGTAGTTCTCAACCAGGTCTGCCTCATGTTTGCAGCTCTTGATTGGCTGTTGCATCCGGTGTTAGGCGCGGTCAGCATGGGGTGCCATGTTTATATGTTTATATGTCCAGGTGCTTGTGCCTACCTCAGGTAGAGGAAAAGCTGCAAATTCATGGGAGGGAGCTATAATTCTAAATCATCCCATTCCAAAGCAAAAATATGGGACTTCAGAGGAGCTGACTTTGATAAGATGGCCAACAGAGTTAAGCTAGCCCTGGCAAAAAGAAACACAGGTGAGGAGGTACAGGCAAAGTGGGCAAGCATTAAGGATACAATACTTGAAGCAACATCCCATTGTGTTAGACAGAAAAGGAAGTGCAAAAAGAAGAAACCACTTTGGTTCTCAAATACAGTAGCAGAAAAGGTCAGAGCCAAAAGGCTGGCCTTCAGAAAATATAAAGGAACACAGCGGGATGAAGATAGGGAGGCATACCAAACTGCCCTAAGGGAAGCAGGTAAGGCAGTAAGGCAGGCAAAGTCCCAAACTGAGGAAACACTAGCACGAACAGTAAAGAAGGTGACAAGACTTTCTATAGATACATTAGTGAAGGAGAAAGTCAGAGGGTGCTAAGCTTAATGGAGAAAAGGGAGCATGTAGGAGGAGGACCCTGTAAGGCATCTATCTAAATAGATACTTTTGCTCAGTATTTACTGAAGAGAAGGTAGGGCAGGGCCACAGCTCAGCATCATGGACACAGGGGAGGGAGTGAGCACCTCCCTTCACAAAAGGAGTCCTACAAGGAGCTTGCTAAGCTCAGGGTGGATAAGGCAATGGGACCTGATGGCATACATCCCAGGGTACTTAAGGAGCTAAAGGAGGAACTAGCAGAGCCGTTAGCAGAATTGTTTAGTGAGTCTCTGAGCACAGGAGGGTCCCAGAAGACTGGAGAAGGGCTCATGTGATCCCTCCACAAGAGTGGTAGCAGGGAGGAGGCAGAGGAACTACAGACCGGTCAGTCTTACCTCAGTAGTGGGCAAGATTATGGAGCACTCCTTAAGGAAAGGATAGTGCAACACCTGGAATCCATAGGGCACAGGATCCAAGACAGCATGGGTTTACAAAGAAGGTCCTGTCAAACTAATCATAGATTTCTTTGACTGGGTAACCAGAGTGGTGGACCAAGGGGCAGATTGATGTACCTTGAAAAGCTAACAAAGCTTTTGACACTGTTCCACATAGAAGATTGATAAATAAGCTAGGTAGGCTCGGGGTGGGTCAGAAGTTGTGTGGTCCAACTGGGTGTTGGCAAACTGGTTGACTGGCAGAAAACAGAGTGGTGGTAATGGTATACAGTCAGAAGAGATGCAAGTCACAAGTGGGGTACCTCAGGGATCAGTCCTGGGGCCAGTCCTATTCAACATCTTCATTAGTGACCTCGAGATGGACTAGAGGTAAGGCTTGTCTGTTTGCAGATGACACCAAGATCTGCAACAGAGTAGATGATCCAGATGGGGTGGGCAGAATGAGAAGAGATCTGGATAAACTAGCAGAATGGTCAGAAGAGTGGCAACTGGGATTTAATGCAAGAGTGCAAAATCATGCACATAGGAAGAAAACCCTGAAGCCACTTATAGGCTGGGAGGAGTTGCTAGCAGTCACAAAGGAAGAAAGAGACTTGGGCATCATCATCACTGATGACCTAAAATCATCAAAGCAGACCTCTAAAGCAGTAGGTAAGGCTAGGGGGTGTTAGGGTGTATTAGTAGGGGTATCACAAGTCGTAAGAGGGAGGTAATAATCCTCTGTACAAGACATTGGTTAGGCCCCATCTGGAGTACTGCGTGCAGTATTGGAGCCACACCTTCACAAGGACATTAACCAAATTGAGGCAGTCCAGAGAAGGGCAACCAAAATGGTGCAGGGACTGCATCAGAAGACATATGAGGACAGATTAACGGAGCTCAATATGTATACCCTTGAGCAAAGGAGGGAGAGAGGTGATATGATCAAGACATTTAAACACCTTAAGGGCATAAACAAGGTGAAAGAGTCTAACATGTTTAAATATAAGAAAAATAGCAGGACAAGAGGACACAGCATGAGATTAGAGGGAGGCCGATTAAGGGGGAATGTGAGGAAATTCTTTTTCACAGAAAGGGTGGTAGATGCATGGAATGGCTTACCACAAGAAGTGGTGGCTATGAATACAGTGCAGGGCTTCAAACAGGCATGGGATAGGCATAAGGGAGCAATACAAATGACTATGAATAGATAGGTCACTGACAGAGCAAAGGCCGATGGCACATTTATAAGGTAGAAAAAGAAATGGGCAGACTGGATGGGCCTTGCGGTCCTTATCTGCCATCAACTTCTATGTTTCTATGTTTCTATGTTTCTAATTCATTGAGGAAGAAGGGAGACTCAGCAGCGGAGTGTTGCAGTGGATGGTGTGAGCATAGTGACTAGGGCTGTGGGGACGTTAGGGATTCGTCAAGTTGAGGGGAAGAGCCACAGAAGGTATTCTGCTTTCAGACAGTGCAGCAGGCAGCAGATATGTGATGGATTTTGCTGGCTGTACTGTGGTGATAGCTGGTTCTCACTTTGACTAGCCTGCAGGTGCCCTTTTGAGTGCGGCACAGGTCATCCTCTCTTACTGAACTGGAAATAGTAGGGACCGTGGGACAGGTGTCGGTCAGTAGTGCTGCAGTTCTCTGTGCCGAAGTGAGAACTTGGGCTTGGGTGGCCAGGAGACTCAAGAGACTTCACTGCAGCAGCCAACAGATCATTGGAACTCTTCAGAAAAAAAGGTACTTTTTAATTAACTGAGCAGTGCAGCAAAAAAGAGTTTCTATAAAACCAAGGGAACTGTTGAAAGAAAACGGTCCTGCAATTTTTTTTTTTACTGTACCTGAAAAACAGAAAACGGTCCATGGAGCCCCCTCCCCAACCAACACCCACCATCTGTGCACCCTACCTCCCCACACCTCCTTCACCCCATACTTACCTCCCCAGCTTTCTTTTGCTTTAACTGATACGATCTCTATCCTGCTCCTTCTGTGATTCCTTGTACTTCCTGAATGCTTTCTTTTTCTCTTGAACCTTCACTGCCACTTCCTTTGAGAACCATAGTGGTTTCTTACATCGTTTCATTTTGTTTATTTGCTTCACACAAAGGCTTGTTACCTCTGTGATGGCAGTTTTTATTATTCCCCATAGCTTGGCAGAAGACACCAGGAGAAAGGACTGCTGTGTGACTGAACTTCTCTGCTGGGACTAAAGTAGAAGAACTTCTGTACTTGGACCTTTAATTTAGGGCAAAAAAAACTAACATACAAAAAAGAAAAAAGTGTGTGTTTGGGTTAACTGAACTGAATGGGTATCTGAAGAGTTATCTAGGTGTAAATCTCAGGTGACTGAAAGGACTTAATTGCTGTGAGGTTTAAATTACTTGTAGAAAGATCTGGTAAGTAGGGGAGTGGCAGCTAGAAGGAAGCTACATTTAGAACTGCCTTAGAAAGATTCTGCTAATAGCTTGGCAGAAGACACCAGGAGAAAGGACTGCTGTGTGACTGAACTTCTGCTGGGACTATATTGCCCTCCTTCCTCCCTACACCCAAAGCTAGTTCTATTTTTATAGGCACAGGGGTTGACTGACAACAAGAACTTCCTGTTTAGGGGCAGGAGTGAGTGATCACAGAACCACCAAGGACCCACCATCCTAGAAGGGCAAGAGTAGCTCTCCGGCCCCCTCTAGCTGCTGGAGGTCTGCCTCTGAGCAAGTAAGGGGTCTACTGAGAAATTAAGGATATTCTTGTCTCAGAACAGGACAATCAGGAGCTTAAAGGGCACACAGGCAGAAAGTAAGGAGAGAGAGGAGAAAAAAACAGAGGAAAGAGTAAGGATTGCAAACAGTTAAGGGGCCAGAAATGAGACATGATTGGAGTGGTGCAGTGCAGTGGCTGTGGAGCAGAAGTCTTCTGGGAGATGTTCTGGAGGATGCAGTGTTGTCCCATCTGCAGGCACCTCTCTGGGCTGAGGGAGGAGGTTGCTCATCTCCAGGCTGAGTTGGCCAGGATTTGTGGGACCTCCTTTTCCATCCAGGGACCACCAGTGCCACTGCCGTTATCTCAGAGATTGCCAAGAAAGAGGAGCAGTTGGACCACAGTAGGCTCAGGGAGGGTGAAGGTGGTGGAACAGAGGCGCATCCCTCCAGTTGTACCTCTCCACAATTCCTATGCCATTCTGGCAAAGTGTGGTTCCTCTATGGAGGCACCCACAGTGGAGACCAAGGAGGATGCTGGGAACCTCCACAAAGGAGACCCACAGGGAGGGTGGCAGGGGACCCTGCAGGGAAGGAAACAATTCCTGGTGGGGACTCCATTGTTAGGAAGGTAGAACTGGGGAGGAAGGGACAGGAGGTAAGGTGCCTGCCTGGTGCCATGGCTTGGAGGGACAGGAGCAGATCCTCAGGATTGCCAGAGCAGCTGCACAGGGAGGGAGCTGGATGTCATTGTCCACCCAGGGACAAATGACCTGGCTAAGAAAGGGATTAGAGAAGTGCAGGAAAAGTTTGTGGAATTGGGGAGGGCCTTGGTCAAGTAGCACGCACAGTAACCTTCGGAGGTGCTACCCATCTATGGCATAGGACAGGCTAGGGTGTTCCGCACCATGGGATTCAATCAGTGGTTGAAAACTGGTGTGGCACTCAGGGATTTAGCTTCATTGGGACTGGGGTACACCTGGAGTGATGCAAGCCTATACTGGCATGATGGGCTGCATATGTCAGGAGGGGACCAGGATCCTAGGTGATAGGTTTAAATGCTTCATTGGCAGCTTTTAAACTAGCCAAGGGAGGCACTGGAAAGGAGCAGGAAAATCCTAGCCCTCCCAAATAATCATGGTAGTAACAGGCAAACACCAACATAGAGGTGTCGATAGGGAGAAGAGCAGGGTAAATGGAGAAAGTGACAAAGGCAAGAAGGACAGGGATGGGGCAAAGGAGTAAGGCCATCAGGAAATGGAGGCTAATGAGTACTAATGCCCGTAGTCTGGGCAACAAGCTCCCTGAGCTGATGGCCTTAATGGAAGAGGGATGCCTGGATATCGTAGCAGTCACAGAAACATGGTACACAGAGAACCATGACTGGGATGTTAACATACCAGGGTGCACATAATCTACAGGAGAGACAGGCAGGGAGAAGAGGGAGGAGAGCTCTATATAAAGGGAGGGATAAAGCAATTGAACAAAAAGTAAACAGGGAGGAGAGGAGGCACTGTGGGTCACCTGGAGACTGAAAGGGCACCACAATCTGCACAGGGGTTATGTACAGACCCCCATGTCAGGGGTAAGAAATGGACAAGGATATGATAGAAGGCATTCTTAGAATGGCAGAGAAAGGGGAGATACTGTTGATGGGAGACCTGAATATGCCAGATGTTAACTGGAGCACATTTGCTGCAGCCACATCCAAGAGCAGGGCCATTCTTGATGCCCTACAGGTGGCAGGCATTAGACAGCTAGTTTTGGAACCCACTCGTCAGGGAGCAATCTTAGACCTCGTGCTCTCAAACGGGGCAGTGAGATCTCAGATCTAGAAATGGGTTGCCATCTGGGACAAGTGACCATCAAACAGTGTGGTTCACGTTAAACTCAGCTACAGAGTCAAGCCATACAAAAGTGAGGGTACTGGACTTTAGGAGGGCTGACTTTGGCAAGATGGAGAGTGCCTCAGAAAAGCACTAGCAAACAGGCTAGAAGGAGGTGTGGAGCAACAATGGGGAATTATCAAAACTGCCATCACAGAGGCAACAAGCCTTTGTGTGAAGCAAATAAACAAATCAAAATGAAAGAAAAGCCACTATGGTTCTCAAAAGAGGTGGCTGTGAAAGTCAGGAAGAAAAGATAGCATTCTGGAAGTATAAGGAAACACAGAAGGAGCAGGAAGAGAACTGTACCAGTTAAGGCAGAAGGAAGCAGGAGAGGAAGTCAGAATAGCAAGGCCCAAACTGAGGAAAAGATAGCCAACTCAGTTAAGAGGGGATAAAACCTTTTATAGGTACATCAGTGGCGTAGAAAGACAAAGGGAGGGATAGTGAGGCTGAATAGAATGAGCGGTGGGTGGGCAGAGGGGACAGTGAAAAAGCAGAATACTGAAACGAATATTTCTGCTCAGTATTCACAAAGAGGAGGGGAAGTGCCTAATCCAATTAACAGAAGCACTCTTGATAGGGGGTCGATCCCAGTCCTTTCACAGAAGAAAGGGTTCTGCAAGAACTCCTAAAACTGAAGGTGGACAAAGCAATGGGTCCTGATGGAATTCACCAGAATTTTAAAAGAATTAAGGGAGGAACTAGTGAAACCACTGGCTACTCTTTTAATAAATCATGGGAGGATGGTGTGGTACCCGAGGACTGGAGGAAGGCAGATGTGATTCCCCTTCACAAAGTGGGACCAAGACAGAGCAGGAAACTACAGACCTGTCAGTCTGACCTCTGTGGTAGGGAAAGTGATGGAGTCACTTCTGAAGGAAAGAATAGTTGAGTACCTAGAGGTCAGTGGAGCACAGGACCCAAGGCAGCATGGGTTCACAGTGGGAAAGTCATGTCAGACGAATCTAATAGATTTCTTTGACTGGGTGACCAAAGAAGTAGACCAAGGAGGGGCTGTGGACATAGCCTACCTAGACTTTAGCAAGGCATTTGACACAGTCTCACACAAAAAATTAATAGTCAAATTAACCAGCCTGGGAGTGGGACCCAGGTTGGTAGCCTGGGTAAAACATTGGCTGGACAACAGGACACAGAAGGTAATTGTAAATGGAGTCCACTCTGAAGAAAAGGGTTACTAGTGGGAATTGCAAGGTTCAGTATTGGGTCCAGTTCTTTTTAATGTCTTCATCAGTGACATTGCAGAGGGACTGGAAGGAAAAGTATGCCTTTTTGCAGATGACACAAAGATCTGCAACAAGGTTGATACACAAGGAGGCGTGGAAAGGATGAAAAGGGACTTGGCAAGGTTGGAGGAATGGTCAGAAGTATGGCAGCTAGGATTCAATGCAAAGAAGTGCAAAATAATGCACCTGGGAAACAAGAACCCAGGGGAAAAATACACAATGGGTGGGGAGGTAGTAACAACAACAAAAAAGGAAAGGGACCTGGGGGTAATCATATCAGATGACCTTAAGGTTAGCAAGCAATGTGAGAAGGCAGTAGGGATGGCTGGGGGTATACTGGGATGTATAGGGAGAGGCATCATCAGCAGAAAACAGGAAGTTGTTATCCCTCTGTACAGACAGTTGGTGAAACCCCATCTGGAGTACTGTGTCCAGTTCTGGAGACCCCATCTCCACAAGGACATAGACAGGATAGAGGCAGTCCAGAGGAGGGCAACTAAAATGGTGCAGGGTCTGCAAGAGAAGCCGTATGAGGAGAGACTAAAGGAGCTAAATATGTATACCCTTGAGGAAAGAAGGAGAGGGGACATGATAGAAACTTTAAGTTCCTCAATGGAATCAACAAAGTCCAAGAGGGTTGCATCTTTCAGAAAAGAGGCTTGCAAGAACAAGGGGACACAATTTAAAAAGATAGGGAGGCGGGTCAGGGAAGGAGTATTTCACAGAGAGGGTAGTGGATGCATGGAACAGCCTTCCTGAGGAGGTTGTGGGGTCTAAAACTGTGGGAGAATTCAAGAATGCATGGGACAGGCATAAGGCAATTCTTGTGGGGGGTAGGAAGAAATAGGCTGTTGGTTAACTAGGATCTGTGGCCTATCCTGTAGGTAGGGAAATGTGCAGACTAGATGGGTCTAGTGGTCCTTATCTGCCGTCAAAGTCTATGTTTCTATGTTTCTGTGTTTCTTCCACCCCTCCTTCCTGCCCATTTGCTAGTGCATTCCTTAGGCACTCACCAATTTTGGCAAAGTCAGCCCTCCTAAAGTCCAGTACTTTTGCCTTTGTATGGCTTGACTCTATTGCTGTGTTTATTGTGAACCATACTGTTCGATGGTCGCTAGTGCCCAGATGGCTACCCACTTCTACATCTGTGATCCTCTCTTCATCTCCATTCTCTCTTCTCCAAGGAAGCTGGGAAGGCAGTCAGAACAGCAAAGGCCCTAACCAAGGAAAAGATAGCCAACTCAGTTAAGAAGGGGGATAAAACCTTTATAGGTACATCAGGGAGTGAAGAAAGACCAAGGGAAGGTTAGTGAGGTCTAATAAAGAGGAGGGAGGGTGAGATTCATCCCAGAAT
Organism: Neoceratodus forsteri; assembly: GCA_016271365.2. NCBI lineage: Eukaryota > Metazoa > Chordata > Ceratodontiformes > Ceratodontidae > Neoceratodus > Neoceratodus forsteri. The sequence continues at coordinate 1,187,619,870 of CM057451.1, read as the reverse complement.
TCTAAACGAACTAAGGGTTGAACTAGTGACACCACTGACTACCCTCTTTAACAAATCATGGGAGGATGGGGTGGTACCCAAGGACTGGAGAAGGGCAGATGTGATTCCCCTTCACAAAAGTGGGAGCAAGGCAGATCCAAGAAACTACAGACCTGTTAGTTTAACCTCAGTGGTAGAGAAAATCATGGAATCACTTCTGAAGGAAAGAATTGTTGAGTATCTAGAGGCCAGAGGGGCTCAGGACCCAAGGCAGCATGGATTCACAGCGGGAAGGTAATGCCAGACAAATCTGATAGATTTCTTTGACTGGGTGACCAAAGTAGTAGATCAGGGAGGGGCTGTGGACATGGCCTACCAAGACTTTAGCAAGGCATTTGACACAGTCCCACACAAAAGATTAATATACAAGTTAGCTAGCCTGGGAGTGGGTCCCAAGATGACAGCCTTGGTAAAGAATTGGCTGGAGAATAGGACACAGACAGTAATAGTAAATGGAGTCCACTCTGAAGAAAGGGGGGTTACTAGTGGGGTACCACAGGGTTCAGTACTAGGACTAGTCCTCTTCAATGTTTTTATAAGTGACATTGCAGAGGGACTGGAAAAAAAGTATGTCTCTTTGCAGATGACACAAAGATCTGCAACAGAGTTGATGCACAAGGTGGGGTGGAAAGGATGAGAAGGGACTTGGCAAGGTAAGAGGAATGGTCAAATGTATGGCAGCTTAGATTCAGTGCTAAGAAGTGCAAGGTAATGCACCTGGGAAATAAAAACCCAGGGGAAGAGTACACAATGGGGGTGAGATACTAACAACAACAAAAATGGTAAGGGACCTGAGGGTAGTCATATCAGATGACCTAAAGGTGGGCAAGCAATGTCACAGGGCAGCAAGGAGGGCTGGGGGGATACTGGGATGCATAGGGAGAGGCATTACCAGTAGAAAACAAGAAGTTATTATCCCTCTGTACAGACAGTTGGTGAGACCCCATCTGGAGTACTGTGTGCAGTTCTGGAGACCCAATCTCCGCAAAGACATAGACAGGATGGAAACTGTCCAGAGGAGGGCAACTAAAATGGTGCAGGGTCTGCACCATAAGACATATGAAGAGAGACTTAAGGAGCTGAATATGTATAGCCTCGACTAAAGGAGGGAGAGGGGGCACATGATAGAAACTTTTAAGTACCTCAAGGGAATCAACAAAGTCCAAGAGGGTGGCATCTTTCAAAAAAAGAGGTGTGCAAGAACAAGGGGGCACAATTTGAAGATAGAAGGGGGGTGGCTCAGAGGTAATTTAAGGAAGTATTTTTTCACAGAGAGGGTTGTGGATACATGGAACGGCCTTCCGGAGGAGGTTGTGGAGTCAAAAACAGTGGTGGAATTCAAGCATGCATGGGACAGTTATAAAGCAATTCTAGGGGGTGGGGTAGGAAGAAGTAGGCTGCTGGTTAACTAGGATCTGCAGCTTATCCATTATGTAGGGAAATGGGCAGACTGGGTGGGCCAAGCGGTCCTTATCTGCCGTCAAAATCTATGTTTCTATGTTGTGTTACTTCCGGAAGTCCGGCGCTGCAATCTTCAGTGGAGCGGGAACACGTGTGAACTCTTCAAAGCTGAACTGCAAAATGAAGAAACGTTGGTAAGCTGTATAATGCCATCAATGGTGGTGTCACCTTAAGTGGATAACTCAGCCATTTTCAATTCTGGCTCCAAATTTTCAACATGTGGTTCTTGAGACCCCACCTCATGAACACATGCACTGTCATCTCGTTAATTGGTCCCAAATCATTATTTCACAGTCACTGCATGGAATCACCTTTTAGGACTGATTAACAAAATGACAGTGCCACTGATCATGAGGTGAGGTCCCAAAAAGTCTATGTTGCAAATCTGGTGAACAAATTCCAAAAACTGACTATGCTACGAGCATGCATTGTGCAGTTTCCATGCACGCTCATAACTTTGACAATTTTTGATATTTTCACTACAGATTTTCAACATTGCTATTTTTTCACTCCTTATGAACAGTACAGCATTCATTTTTCACATCCAGCCCGAAATGTGTTTTCGCATATCTGGCACATAATAGCGCAGTCACTGTGGGAGTACCACTGTTCATGAGCGGAGATTCCAAAATGTCTATTTTGCCAATCTGGTTAAAAAATTCCCCTAATAATTGCGTTACAGGTGTGCATTGCACAGTTTCTACTCACGCTTGTGACTTCACCAATTTTTCATATTTTCACTCCACATTTTCAACATTGCCATTTTTTTACACCTCTTCATGAACAGTACAGCTGTCATTTTCACATCCTGCCTGAAATATGTTTTCGCACCTGTGGTGCCAAATAATACAGTTGTTGTGCAAAATCACCTTTTGGCTAAGGAACTGACAATGCCACTATTCATGAGGTAGGGTCGCAGGAAGACCATATTGAAAATTTGGAGTGAAAATACCAACAAACACCCAGGGTATTGGGGTCTCCAACCATAACACCCCACCCTGTTGAGACCGACAGGCATCAAGCGTGTGACTTAGGATTGTTGGCCATAATGCTCACACCATTCCACCCCCACCCCACCTGGCAGCCAGTGACAGGCATCAAGGTGTGCCTTGGACTCTTCAGCCCCAGAGTTCACCCCTTTCTCCTATACTGCACCCTTCTCAGCGTGTTTCCTTATGGAATGGGGGTGAGCGTAAGGCCCGAAGACCCCAAGGCATACTGCAGCACTTGTCGGTGTCTGCAGGGTAGGGTGAGGTGAAATGGCTTGAGTGTTATGACTGATGACCCAAAGGCACACCCCAATGCCTGTCAATCTCTGTAGGGTGGGGGTGGGGTTGGCCTCAGTTCAATACTTCATTGCCATTCCTATGATGCATCTCTCTAACTCCTACACTACCAATGCCAGCAAGACAACATTCAGCATTAACAAATGTTTGTTACTTCTGGGTTGGCATCAGCCCTCTGGAGTACTTTCACTGGCACATAATGGAGGCACTAGAACTCTTGGAGTCTCCCCCCACCCGATGCAGTGAAGGATGGGGGCTCCCTGTTCATCTCCCAGGCCATTCTTTCCATGTCACATCTCCTTGAAAGACCTCACAGATTATATGCTGGCAGCTGAGCAACACTGCTGCATCTTGCGATGGACTTCTGAACACACTCTGACTTTCCACAGACTCTATGGTTTTATACTTCAATCACAGATTTCTTCCTCTGTTTACCCAAGGCCCTTTGCCTGCCTGGGCATCATGTCTGGTGCCAGCTGCCACTACCCAGACTTCTCTTTTTGGGTAATCTGACAAACACCTTACTCTCTGAGATAAGTTCCTGCTTTCTGACAGGACTTTTGTAACTTGACAGTCAATGTTCCTCTCTTGGGGAGGGAGGGAACTGCTGAGAGTCAAACCAGTCGCTTAAAATGTAAAACAGTGAACGTCACCTCTGATCCTTTGCCCACAGGACACCCTTGGATGAGCTTCCTCCCAGACAGACCTCTGTTTCATTCTTCAACTGTCTTTTTCTACTGCTGAAGGGAGGACCCCCCCTTTCAAGGTCTGTCTTCAATGGCAGCTGCCACAAATGATTAGTTTCTTCTTGATGCCAGGTTCTACTGAGAAACATTCAGGACAATGGGAGCTGGCACAGTTTGCCAAGCGCTAGCCTTCCACCAGATCTGACTCACCAGTCCCTGCTCTTCAGCAAAGACCACAAGCTCCTACTTGGAATGTCAGGTCAGACCAGCTGACCCAGTCCCCCAAGCTCCTAGAAAGCTGGCACAACCTAGAGGTCAGTAGATGCTCTTAACGGTATATTACATACCTCCTGAGGGGGAGCTACATATGTGTACTGTATTAAATAAATACAGTGCCTGGTAGTCTGGACTCTACTGATGTCTGCAGTGTTAATCTGCTCTGTGAATGAGCACACTAACCTGTTTAACTACTGTATGTGTTTGAATACCAAAGCCATGACTTTGGACACGCGCACTAGTGTTGATGCTAATGCCTATACCTAGTCACAGCTTCCACTTTTACTTTTTATTTACTAAACAGAAGAAAATTATTTTTAGCGTATTTAGGTGAGCCTTGTTTCTGTAGATGTAGTAATGCGATACCCCAAAACAATAAACCATTTACCCACCGTCTTACTGCATTCAATTTTTGTCACTTTGTCTTATCTTGAATACCGATTTCAGTTCTGTGAAAGTAAATTTATTCAGTTTTTAATATCAGATTCTATTCTTTTACTTGTGCAAATATTTTACTATCAGTTTTTGCTCACATACAGTACCTGGGAGGGGGTTTAGTCAACTTTATCCTCTATGATAAAACATAGTTGCTGCACCATCCTGTGCTACTGGATAACAAAAACTCAGTGAGATCTATTTGGCTTTCTCTGTAAAAAAATATATAATTTCTATCATTCTAAATGTCACTCCCCCATCTTCAGTTGTACTGAATTAGATGCTGACATCCACCGTAAGCCAGATGTCAGGCCAGCATGTTGATGTTGGCATAACATTAATCAATCAATCAAAATCGTTATTTATCCAGGTGATAACATCATCGCACACAGCTCCACTCTGCAGCTACAATAAATGCCTTGTGCTGGACCTGCCTGTCTCGGCATTTAGAGAATGATGAACTCCACACTGCAACATGAGGAAGTTAAATACTTACATACATGCATAATTGCCAGAAGATTAGGCCTATCAGTCTATCTTGCCTGCCTGTTGCAGCTTACTGATAATGCACCTTGGCTGCTCTACCACCCACCATTTCATTCCTCCTCCCCTGATCTCCTCCCTGTACTGCTCCTGTGATCTCCTTACCCCCCTCTGTACCATGCCCCTGTGCTTGTCCCATCTCTCCATGAAATCCCCCACTGTTTTAATTTTTACTAGGTCATCTGGCAGAACATTCCAGGGTGCCACCACCCTCTCTGTGAAATAGTGATCCCTCGCATACCCCCGACCTCCCCCGCCAGCTTTAGACTATGGCGTTTTGCAGTCCCCTCTTCCCTCAGCTTGAGCAAACCCTACCCACAATTAACCCTCAGACTGCTGACAGAATTAAAATATATTGGAGTTCTGGACAGATATATCAGTCCGTGACCCTGTAAGTGTTAAATGAAGCAATTACTTCAAACTAAAAAGGTACTTTTTTAGTGTATCTGAAAAAACGACCACTGCTGCAAGTGTTTGGATAATCTGTGATTAAAATTAATTAATTCATACTGTGAGTCACACTGAACACCATTACAAGATAGTAACAGCTATGAATATGACCAAAGTAAATGAGGTAACCTATTAAAAAAAGGCGTGGGCAGCTGCAGACAAATGTAATAAAAAAAATTTATGTTAAAATGATGACAGAGTGTCTCATGATAGACATTATATATTTTGTACGGAGAAAACAAAACAGCACTCACAGAAATGTAGTTATAGCACAGGATGCTGCAGTGATTATGTTTAAGTATGGGGGATAAAGTTGATTAACCCCCCCCCCAAGGTATGTGAGAAAAAAAGTTGGCAAAATATTTGCACAAATGAAAAAGCAGAATTATACATTAAAGATAGAGTAAATTTACTTTCACTGAACTGAAATTGGTACTCCAGGTGAGACAAAGTGACAATGAATGCTAATAAGATAGTGGGCTAATGGTTTGTTGTTTTGTGATATCACGTTACCATTACCACACCTAGAAAGAAACAAGACTCACCTAAATATGCTGTACCACAAAGAGTTTTCTGTTTCTAGTAAATAATTCAATTCATTGTTATTTGATCACTGTGTAGGTACAATGGGCTACATGGTCTGTTCCCAACTCATAAACATACAACACAATATATACAAATACAGATATAAAATAATCATGTGTACAAAATACAATAAAACTATGCAACCTAAAAATTATTTGGAAGCAAGTGCGAATGGCTGAATCAAATAAAGAACTTTTAAGATGTTCCTTAAAACTGCTAATTGAACCAGAGTTCCTAAGGTTTAATGGCAGATGATGCCACACATTAGGTGCTTGGTTCGAAAATGCTTTACATCCAGTTTTCGATTTGTACCAGAGCCTTGTACAAATAAATAACTGGACAGACAAGAGAAGAACCGATGACAAGGTTTCATTTTATCTTACAGCACAATCATTTTTCTTTATTGACTGAAATTAATTAATGAGCTAGTGTACTGCCTAAAACTAATATTGGATTTTAAAAGCAGTCAACCATTACCTTTTATATTGGCCCTGAAATATCAGGTTCAGATAAACCCTACAAGGATGTCTGCCTCACTCGTTTACCTTTACCTACTTATCCTGTTAATGCTGGCACACCTAGCTGGCCTGCATGAGAGCATGCATCAGCCCCAAAGTCATCACATATTCTCAGGCTACGTGTACTACACCACTGGCACATCAACTTTGAACTCTATAATGGAAAAATGGTTTCAGTAACTGCTCTAGGTACACCGCTGCTACTCCCTGGAAGATTAACACCTGGCTTTGAACATCATCTCTCATACCTGCTTACTTTTTCTAACTTCACAGCAACAACCAATACATTTAACAGCACCTCCTCCTGGAGAAGACAATGGAAACAGTACTTTAAACACCTAAAGGCATATCTACTAAAACTAATACTTCTGCTCCTGTCTGGAAATGTGCACCCTAACTCTGGCCTGCTAGGGCTATGGACCGTTGCAGCACAAAAATGTCCTGCACGCTGTCTCTTGCATCTTTCAACATACTGTATGTAGTCTTCTATGTAAGTTAGGCAACCTCAAGGTATGGATCATACAACATAACCCAGATATTCTCTCTGTTGTAGAAACTTGTTTGTCACCCAAAATCCCTGACTCTGCTATCGCCTTACCTGGCTACTCTATCTTTAGGCAGGATAGGCTCACTAAAAGAAGTGGTGGCTGCATTATTTGCTTGAAAGAAACCCTAATGGGTCATGCCCTTGAATTGCCCTGCATAGGAAACTCCTCTCAGGCCCTGGCCATCGAGGTACTCCTAGGGACACAAAGGAAAATATTAACTGTGCTATCTGTTTACATACCACCCAAGGAATCTGCTTCTGGCTTTCATAACTACATGGAATATATTTGGAGTATGCCTCAGAACACTGAAACCATAATACTGGGAGATTTCAATGTAAACTGGCTCTCATCTGACATTGGACACATTAAGGATGCCATCTCCACGTTGCACCTTACCCAGGTAGTTAACACCCCCACCAGAATTAACTATAGAACTGGATCAAGTACTTTACTGGATTGGGTTCTGTCTAGTCACCCGGAATGAATCACGAATGTCTCTGTACTTCCTGACACCCTAAGTGACCACTCCCCTATACTTTGTAGTCGGTCCAACAAGTTCAGCAAATCTCCACCTAAGGTTATCCTCAGTAGGGACCTAACTCCAGGACACCTAGAGCCACTCAGATAACACCTTTCAAGCCAGGATTGGTCACCGCTGGATTTTACCAATGACATTGATGAGGCACTTGATTTCTTCATTGATCACTTTAATGCTGCATGTGATATCCATGCCCCCCTTAAAAAAGTGGAAAGTTAAGGGGGTGTGCAACCCTTGGATAACACCGGAACTCTTAGGACTCATGAAGACTAGGGACCACCTCTGACACCGGGCCAAAGCCACAGGCAAGTAAGCAGATATTCAGGCTTATAAAAAATCTGGAAATGTTTGTACCAGAGCCATCCATTTTGCAAAAAATCAATACTTTAGGGAGGCGCTCTCCAACTCCTGGGGTGACAGTAAAAATTTCTGGATCAACATAAAGGATGTCACTGGCAAAGACCCCTAGAGAGCACCCACCATGCTTGACATTGACGGAAGCCTGACTCAAGACCCAATGGCCATAGACAATATTTTTAACAATGCCTTAACAGACCTCAGCAGTGTCCCCCCCCCCGATTTTTCCACAGTCTCTGCCCCCACCACCCAACTCTGGTCTGTGATGCTCAGCAACAGTCTCCCCCCCTCTTTTACTTCAGTGAGGTTAATAAGCACGAGGCTAGAAAGTACATACGAAAAGTACTTGGTAAATCAAGTTACAGTGGGGACAATCTAGATCTCAAATTTCTTGCCCTCACCCTCAAGGAAACTTTTTCACCTCTTACCAAGATTCTGAACCTTTCTCTAAGACTTGGGCAATTCCCCCCAAAATGGAAACAGGCCCTAGTAACCCCGGTGCATAAAGCTGGAGATAGGACACACCACACGAACTACAGGCCATTCTCCATTCTACCTCCTCTATCAAAAGCACTAGAGCATATAATTGCAGATCAGCTTGTGGAATACCTGGACATATACAATGTTCATTGTCACAGCAGCATGGCTTTCATAAAGATCATAGTACAATGCTACCACTGCACTGTTAGAATTCACTGGTTTCATACACAACTCACTTGACCAAGGCCATCTGGTAGGTGCTGCCTTCATCAACCTGATGAAGGCCTTTGATACTGTGAACCATTCACTGCTACTTGGGCAATGATCACTCACTGGGGTGTCGAATGATGCTGTAAGCTAGTTGAAAAGCTACTTAGAAGACCATTCACAGCAGGTCAAGATAACCAATGTTCTCTCCGAAAGGAAGCCAGTCTGTTCTGGAGTGCCTCAGGGATCTGTACTGGGGCTCCTTCTCTTCAGTATCTTCTTGAATAACCTCCCATGATCCTGTGAAGAACAGATTCTTTTTATCATAATGAATAAACTTTATTGAAAAGACCAGGAGGTATCTAATTTTAGTATATAACACCTTTCTACTGTCTCCCCACCACCACCCACCTAAGCCCCAACCCCACCACCACAGGAAACCAGGATAACTTATTCATAACACATGTTAAGTGAGATGCTGGGGTAAAACAGCACAATTCTTTGAGAAACATTTATAGGGGATAACAGAGGGGATAATCATGTCATTAAAACTTGTAGGTGTTCCTGGGTACAAGTATATTTAGATACAGTATTTGGCCAGCCATTCTGGCGATGAGGCGTTTAGTCTGCAAGGCAAATAGGATCTCCCTATGCCATTCCAAATATTGGGGTACTCTTTGATCGAGACAGTGCCAGAGGATCACTTTCTTCGCACGTGCAGATATTAGGGCAATATGTGGTCATTGATTTCTCACCAGGATGTCAGTGTAGTCTCCCAGAATGCATATTCCAGGAAAAAAGGCATCCGATAGTCCCAGGAAGGAATCTAAATATGTGCAAATTGAATTCCAAAAAGGGACCACCATCTCACAAGACCACAGTATATGCAGTAAAGTACCAGATTCTTTACCACATCTGGAACAAAGATCCACATGGAGTTTACCCATCTTATGCAGCTTAACTGTGGTATAATAAAGGTTATGTATGATTTTAAACTGCATAAGACGGTATCTATCCCATTTTATATAAGTATATAAATGTTTCCATATAACAGACCAGTTCCTGATATTGTTGGAGGGTGGAAGAGATTGGTCCCAACAATAAAACCTCGAACCTTCAACATTGGCCAGAAAATAGTGAAGGGACAGGTAGTAATATGATAGTGGGAGCCTTAGAAACAAGAGGAAGGACCAAGTTACCAACGGGACTAAGCTGGTGCCAAAATATTGTAAAAGCATATGTGATAACTGAAAATACTGGAAGCAAAGGGAGGCAGGCCAATTATATTTGGCACGGGCATCCTGGAATGATAGTAGCTTGTAGTTGAGGGTAAGATCTCCAACTGTTTGTGCCCCCATACCAGGCCAGAATTTCCGGGAGAGAAGCTGTCCAGCTATATGGAAGTTGGGGTTTGCCAAACAGTGGTTGAAGTCTATCATTATAAGGGCAGATTTTAAGAAATGAGCAGAGTTGTTGATGACCTGGGGGAGTTCCTTGGTGTGCAGGGAAGTTTCATTCTGGGAAGAAAGGGAAGTGACTTTATATCTGTGCCAGCAGTAAGACACAAGGACCTCTCTTTGCCCACCCAACCAGTGTGAACTACAAGTAAAATGCAGGGTAATGAAGAAATTTGGAGCCTGCAGACCCTCATCTTGCTTTGTACACATTAGATTAACTAACGTTCTATGTGCAGTCTTGCTCTATCACAAAAAGGAGGAAATAAGTCTATGGAGGGAGCAAAACCGCGATTGGGGAAGAGTAAAGTTATACATTTGGAGTGGATATAATACCCAGGGTAAAATATGTATTTTTTTAATGATGTTCAACCAGCCCCACAGTGAAAGGAGTAACAGTGGCCAATGATCCAAATCAACCTTAATGTGAGCTAACAGCAAGGTTAAATTGTCACATCTTAAGGGAAGATGTACCAGGATATATCCCCAGATATTTAATTTTATCTTTACGCCAGACCAGACCAAGGTGTGTAACATCTGCCTTAAAGGTGACCGTGTTAAGGGGCATAACTTCAGTTTTTGCAAGGTTCAATTTATAGCAAAAAATAGTGCCGAATTAGAATATAATGAATAAAGCAGCAGGCAGGGATAAAGCAGGGGAAGAAATGTGCAACAGAATGTCATCAGCATATACTGACAGTTCATAATTGGTTTGGCCAATTGAAATGCCCAAGACCTGGGGGGAAGTGTCAATTTTCTGGAGAAGAGGTTCCAAAAAGAGGTTGAACAAATAAGGAGAAAGAGGGCAGCCCTGCCTGGTGCCTTGGTGAAGGGAACAAAGGGAGGACAAAACCCTATTGCAAAGAACCCGGGCTGACAGGGAGGAGTAAAGCACTTTGATCCATTGAATAAATACTTGGGGATTCCGTATTTAGATAATAAATTAAATAAGTAATGCCATGAGACCTGGTCAAAAGCTTTTTTGGTGTCCAGGGACACTAAGGCTGCAGGAGTATGGGAGTCCTTGGTTGCCGAAATAAAATAGGACAGCTTCCTAAGGTGGTCTGACTAGAGTCTACCCTGAGTGGAACCAACTTGTTCTCTACTAATTAGGGAGGCCCGCACTCAGCCCAATCTACAGGCCAGCACCTTAGCTAGAATTTTTAAGTCAACATTAATGAGGGATATTGGCCTGTATTTATTTTTTATTTTACTTATTAGAATATTGGAATTACAATCCTTTGAGTCATAAACTCATTTCCAAAGGCTACTCATTGGATGACATAGATACAGACATGACAGTAATACAGTAGAGACAACGTTACATAACTAGTTGGATGGTAGATGCACAAACATTATTAAGCATTATAATACATTGATAAGTACCTATACGGAGTATTAGCTAAGCAGTTACATGCATCCTTCACAGTGCTTACCAATAGGGGATCCCTGTCAGGTTTGGGGAGGACCACAATAGTGGCTGCAGTGAGGGAGAGGTCAGAAAGACCAGCTTGAAAAACATATTTATAGGCATTTAGTAAAACAGGGACCAGATGATCCTTACAAGCCTTGTAAACATTTGTGGTAAACCCATTTGGTCCAGGGGATTTATCGGATGCCAGAGAGTCAATGGCTTGAGATAATTCTACTGGGGTTAATGGGGCTTGTAAAATGCTGACTTGAATATCAGACAGGTGGGGGAGGGGTATATCCCACAAAAAAAGCTTCCAACTGGGTGGGACAAAATGGAGTGGAGGGAGGAGCATATAGCTGATGGTACAAGGTCTTGAATGCATCAACAATATCCCACAGTGAAGTGAGGAGGGAGCCTGAGTCAGTACAAATAGCTGGGATAATCCTATCAAAAGTTTGGGATCTTAAGTGAAGGGCAAGCAACTTCCCCACTTTTTCCCCCGATCAAAATATTTTACTTTAGTACAGAGTAGAAGATGTTCTGCCTTTTCCCCCAATATGGTGTTATATTGAAAGTGAAGGTTATCATGATGTTCCCAGTCAGCCTGTGGGGAGGACTGCAAAACCTGTCCCTCTAAAGTGCTATTGTGTATGTTGACTACTAATCTCCTGTTTCCACTGCGCTGGACACAGGACCTCGTTTTCTGGTTACTTTGCTAATTATGTATGTTCTGATCTAACGTTTATTCTAGTTTATGGTACTACTATGTTATTTGTGCTTAATGTTGACATTTGGCGTCATGTTGTTCTTCCATTTGTACTTACCACTTATCCTTCTATTGTCATGAGTTGTACGATCTGTTGCCCTACTGTACTACTGTAAACTGTACTCTCCTGGGCCGTGCCTGAAAATAGGCAGTTTTTTTGCCTAGTGCACCCACCCGATCATCAAAAGCAAATACATAAATAAATAAAGCTCTTCTCTGATTCAACAAGAAGGACAGGTTAGCCCTGGTTTGCTTTTTCCATCTGGTTGCTAAGCGGATCGGTTCCCCTCTGATGGCACATTTCAGGGCCCCCCATAGGATATCAAGGTTAGGCATGGAGGGACAATTAATCTCCATAAAGGAGGCAATAAAGGACCACAGGTGCTATAACAGGGCGTCTGACTTAAGGAGTTCATTATTTAAGATCCACATTTTATCCCCATGTAACAAGGGGGTAACATTTAGTTGGATGATGGCTGGATGATGATCAGAGATCACTTTGGCTGAATAATAAGACAAAAGGACCCCAGGAAGATGTTCCACTCCTATCAGGAAGTGGTTGAGTTGAGAAAAGGAGTTATGAGGTAGTGAGTGGAAGGAATATTTGCAACTATCAGGGTTCAATGTCCTCTGTGGGTCTACCAAACTCATAGAGCCAATCAACTCCCTCAGAACCACTTGGCCATGGGAGAGGGCTTCACGAGACAGTCTGGTCAAGGTCATTAGATTGAACTAAGTTCCAATCTTCCCCTAGGATAGTGGGAAGGAAGGTACAGGGGACCAAAATAGTCATGAGGGTAGTAAAAAACGCAGGATCCTCAGTAGTAGGATCATAGACAGCTTCCAGAATCACCTCCAAGTTTCCCAATAAAGCATGGAGTATAAAATAGTGGCACTGGGGGTCCACCACTTCCTGTAAAAGATGGAAGGGACTACTCCAGGCTATAAGAATAGCCACCCCCTTTTTGCAGGAATCCCAGCCAGCACCAAATGCTTGACCCACCCAGGACTGCCGAAAAAGGAGAGCCTGGTATGGGATCAGGTAAGTCTCTTGCAAAAAAGCAATATTGACTTGGATTTTGTTTAAATGAAGCAGAACCTTGGCCCACTTCGTAGGAGACTGGGCACCCTTAATATTCCAAGTACAGAATCTATAGGCAGCCATCAAAAAACATTAAGTGATAGACAAAGGCATACCCAGGTATGAGTAAAAGAACAGATGAAAAACAGCAAACAATTCTCCATGTGTCCATTTCCTGGTGGTGCCCTCCCCCCACACCATGTCCTCTGGTGGTGCCCACCCACCCCACCCACACCTATACATGCTGTATATAAACCACAAAATATAATAATAGAATGAACAAGGTAGTAAACCCTCCCCCAAAATAGATTCCTCGAACTCTGAAAACCCCCTCGCCCACAAATCTGCTAGCCCATCCCCCACCTGCAACAAACTGAAGTAAACTTGGAGAGTTAACAAACCATTCAAAGAATGAATGATGCAACTGGTCAGAACAACTCCCAGGTAACAACATCCCCGGTCTCTCCTGCCAGAGAAAAGCCCGGGGACCCAAGTGGGCCACAGAGATAGCCATTGGGAAATGTCCAGAGCTAAATAGACATAAAAATAAAGGGATGACTGCTCCATGGACATCAAGAAAGAAATCTCTGGCAAGCAGGGAGACAAACTCCCCTCAACCCAGTTCATGATGACACTCACCATGAATAGTTATCCCGCCCAAACCTGCCCCTCATATTTCAGTTGACCAAAAACACTAATAAGTAGAGCTGTGCAGAATGGGAAAATTCTGACTCCACAGAATTTCAATGAAATGTCACAAAATTCCACAAAGTTTTGCAGAATTTCATCAGAATTTCATGGAATTTGTAAAATTTAGTAATTTAGTTATAACTCAACAACCGTTCAAGCTAGATCTCTGAAATTTAGAAAATGCACTCTTTGGGTCAATGGCCACAAACGTGTCACATATCATGTAATTTGGTTTGATTGTTCCAAAATTATAGGCGCTCAGATGTGGTCATTTTATTGTCTATGAAATTTCATGAACATTTTATTTGCATATACCTTAATCATCTATTGGGTCAGGAATCTTAGATTTGGGATTATTTCTTGACAACAGGTGTTCTAACAATGTGCCAAATTTCAAGCAATATGATGCATTGTCTCAAAATTATATGTGCTCAAAAGCTATCGTTTTATTTTTTTTCAGGAAATTTCATGAAAAAATTTTATCTGCATATAACTCAAGCACCTTTAGAGCTAGACATCTGTAAATTAGTACATATAACCTTTTTGCAATGCTTTTAGAATGATCTAAATATGGAGAGAATTAGACAAGAGATTTATAAGTTACAGGGGTTCTAAACTTTGCTATGTAAATATTTGTAAAACTTTGTGAAAACTATCAAAAATGTAGATGTTTGTAACTTCTCTGCTCTTGCATGCACATAGTTAACATTGGACATGCATATCCATAATCTGTATCCTGGTGTTTAATACAATTGGATAAATTGGTTAAGCAGTTTCAATTTTGCAGAAGAAAAAATGATTAGTAACATTTTCTCACGTATTTATGATTGCATATTCTGTAGATGAAGCATCCCAAATTTTTTTTTTGTGGAATTTAACATTAACATTGCACATATTACTACTTCATTTGATAAGCTTGGCTGAGCTTTTTTCAGTCCTGCTGTTCCTCACTGGGTGATTATCTCCCCCCTTCTCCTTTGGCAAAGCCAGATTGACTCAGTAGAACTACTGATCCCCTGATATCCTCTTTGTTCTTTACAGTGGCAAACTCCTTTAATACGTGAGTCACCTACTCTTTTTCCTATCGACCTACCCTGTTGGAATAGCCAGAATTCTTTCTTCCTGCTACCCAAGACGTTGTCTTCCCCCTCTTCATCTTTTTGAGTACCTCTGAATCCTAGACTTGCATGTACACCAGGCTCCCTGAATCATAAATTTATTGATGTGATCCTTAAATATCCTGCATTCAGGTTGGAATTGTTGACACTCTGTGCTTTCTTGCTCCAACCTGGGGGTCAACCACTGTTGTGCTACCTAGCTCAACTGTCCATTTCTTGGTGAAACTGTGCCTCTAAGTCCAGAACCTGGTGACCCCCTGTGCTACCTGCCTCTTATACCCCTATCATTTAATTAGAACACCCCAGATAAGGCTGAGTAAAATTAGAAAATTCCAGTTTTATGGAATGTTTTATGACATTTTGCAATTTTCCCAAAGACTCATGGGATTTGACTTTAAGTACAGATGTTACTTTGCAGTTTCTCACAGCAAGCAATTATTAAAATTGGCACACATAGTCTCCTTGTAAGGTCTAAGAACCTGCCAAATTTAATGGTATTGCATTCTTTAGTATTAAAGTTTCAGGGAGTTATACATTTGTAGTTTACATTCTTGCAAAATTAAATTTTAAATGTTGTAAAAGTTTGACTGTTTTTAATTTAATCCTATTTAAAGCTGAAAATATGAACTTTTTCAGAAATGACCATGTGGTATAGTAGTTTAAATATTTCAACACTGGTTAAATTTGGATATGTAGTTTTAAAATTAGAGGGAACTAACTGAAATTTAAATTGTGGCAACGGGTTTGGCAGGCTGTAACACAGTCCCATTTAAAGCTAGAAATCTGAAACTTTGTGCATATAAAAATGTAGTGATAACCTGTATACCTGGCAATTTTTGTAATATTTCAATGAATACTATCAAAGTTGCACTAAAATTGCAGAAATCCAAATTTTGGCAAAATATTTGACTACTTATAACTCAGCTCCCACTAAAGGTTGAGACTTAAAACATGGATATATACATTCTACATACTTCTCAAAATCCTAATTTTGTGGAGAAATGTGGGTAAGAAATTTTAAAATGATCTCAAAATAATTGAAAATTAAATTTTGATTAAATGTTAGGCCACCCATAACTCTGCCCCCTTTCAGTCTACGGTACAACTCTGAAATTTGGAACAGTCTTGTAAGCCATGGGGTACTGTGTACATTCCAGATTTGGTGTTACAGTATTTGGATGTGAACTGTTAAAATTATAGCTAAATAACTGAAAAACTCATAATTGAAGAACTGGTGCTGTGACAAAGGGTTTGGATTCATTGGTGACTGGGGACCCACCCGGAGGAATGAGGGCTTGTTCAAGCCTGATAGCCTGCATCCAACCTGGAGGGGAATCCAAGCACTCAATGATAAGTTTAAACGCTACATGGACAAGCATTTAAACTAGCTAAGGGGGGGTGGCAGGCCAGCAAGGAGAGTACCTAATTACCCACCCCCCACAGCTAGCAGTGGAACCAGTGAACAGGAGGAGTGGATATCTCTACAAAGCAGTGTGCAAAAGATGGAGATAAGCACCGCAGAAAGGGGCACAATTCAAAAGAAGAACAGACAGTAGGGAGAACCAGGGACAAAGAACAACCATGGAGAGGACTAGAGAAGAACAGCTAAACAGTCTAGGGAGTTCACACCATGGAAAGCCATGTGTGCCAATGCCAGGAGCCTTAGCAACAAGATGGAGGATCTGGAGGCTGCCATGGTGCAGTCAGACCTGGACATTGTGGCCATCACAGAGACCTGGTGCAAAGATAACCATGACTTGGAGATGGCCATACCTGGCTACAACATTTTGAGAAGAGACAGAGCAGGCAGGAAGGGAGGAGGACTGTCACTTTATGTGAAAAAATGGTATAAAGGCCATAGAGATCCAGGAGGAACAAAATGGGGGAGAGATACTGTGGGTTAAGCTGGAAAGGAAAATGGGGTCATCTATCTGCACAGGGGTGGTCTACAGACCACCAGCCCAGGAGGAAGAAACAGACAGGGAGCTGATGCTAGCCATCCAAAGGATGACAGACAAGGGTGAGGCGATGCTGGTTGGAGACTTCAATATTCCAGATGTGGACTGGAACCTCCCAGCAGAAGCATCAACCAGGAGCAGATTTATCCTTGACTCTGTTCAAACGGCCTTTGTCAAGCAACTGGTCATGGAACCAACTCATCAGAAGGCAATACTGGATGGCATGCTCCCAAATGGTGACAATGTGATGGGGTAACAGTGGGGGAGCACCTGGGGAACAGTGACCACCAGTCACTGTGGTTTGAAATCACAGAAAGAGCAGAATCAAACCATACAAAAATACGTATCCTGGATTTTAGAGGGGCAGACTTTGGGAAAATGGGGAGATGCTTGAAAGAGGCGTTAATGGGAATGGAGAGGGAATCAGGGGTTGAGGAACAGTGGGCAATATTTAAAACAGAGATTATATGAACAACAGAATTATGCATTAAGCAGGTTAGCAAGGAGAAAAGGAAGAGGAGTCCATTATGGTTTTCCAAGAAGGTAGCGGAGAAAGTGAAAGCCAAAAAGATCGTATTCAGGCAATACAAAAAGACACAGGCAGAAGGGGATAGGGAGAAGTACCAGAAGAAATAAAGGGTGGCAGGGAGGTCAGTAGGGGAAGCAAAAGCTCAGGCAGAAAAGCATATTGCAAAATCAGAGGTTAGAGGGGACAAAACCTTTTACAGGTACATAAGTGAAAAAAGAAGGGCAAAGGGAAGGATAGTGAGACTGAAGGGGGAGGATGGGGGCCATGTGGAGGATGACAACAGTAAAGCTGACATACTCAACAGATACTTTTGCTCAGTCTTTACTGAGGAAGAGGAGGGTAATGGGCCTGAAGGAAGTACAAGGGGTGGGAATGGCGCA
The DNA here is from genome assembly GCA_016271365.2 of Neoceratodus forsteri. NCBI lineage: Eukaryota > Metazoa > Chordata > Ceratodontiformes > Ceratodontidae > Neoceratodus > Neoceratodus forsteri. Next base: position 1,187,602,071 of record CM057451.1, on the reverse strand, counting down.
GAAATGGACACAAGTCCCTTTTCACAGGAAAGGGTCCTAAAGGAACTGGAAGGAATGAGTCGATAAAGCAATGGGGCCAGATGGGGTGCACCCCAGGGTCCTAAAGGAACTAAGAGAGGTGGTGGCTGAATCTCTGACAATCCTGTTTAGCCAATCACTGGAAACAGGGGAGATACCAAATGACTGGAGGACAGCAGATGTAGTCCCCTTATACAAAAGCAGGACAAAAGAGGAAGTGGGGAACTACAGACCAGTCAGCTTGACCTTAATAGTGGGGAAGATCTTGGAAGTACTACTGAAGGAGAGATTGGTGGAATATCTGGTTGCCAATGGACTACAGGACCCAAGGCAGCATAGTTTCACCAGTGGGAGGTCATGCCAGACAAACCTCATTGAATTTTTCGACTGGGTGACAAGGGAGGTGGATCAGGGGAGTGAAGTGGATATGGCCTATCTGGACTTCAGCAAGGCCTTTGACACTGTGCCACATAGAAGGCTATTAAACAAACTGGGGAATATGGGAGTGGGCAAGACAGTAGTGTGGTGGGTAGGTAATTGGCTGGGTGGCAGGACACAGAGGGTGGTGGTAAATGGCTCTCACTCCACACAGGGAAGAGTGACCAGTGGGGTACCACAGAGATCAACGCTGGGACTGGTCCTATTTAATGTCTTCATCAGTGACATTGCACAGGACCTAGAAGGCAGAATGCCCCTTTTTGCTGATGACATGAAGCTCTGTAATAGAGTGGACACGCCAGATGGTGTAGACAGAAAAAGGAGGGACCTGCAGAAGCTTGAAGAATGATCAAGGTTTTGGCAGTTGAAATTTAATGCACAGAAGTGCAAGATAATGCATATGGGGCACAAAAACCATGGAACAACATACCATTTGGGGGAGTGAGGATACAGCATGCACCAAGCAGGAAAGGGACATTGGGGTTATCATCTCTGATGACCTCAAGGTAGGGAAACAGTGCGACAAGGCAGCAGGTAAAGCAAATAGGATGCTGGTATGCATAGGCAGAGGCATCACCAGCAGGAAAAGGGAGGTCATAATTCCACTATACAAGACACTAGTGAAGCCCCACCTGGAGTACAGTGTACAGTTCTGGAGACCTTACCTATGTAAAGACATAGACAGGGTAGAGAAGGTTCACAGGAGGGCAACAAAGATGGTGCAGGGTTTGCATCACAAGTCCTATGAGGACAGACTGAAGGACCTGAATATGTACTCCCTGGAGGTGAGGAGGAAGAGAGGGGATATGATAGCAGCATACAAGTACCATACAGGGAGGAATAGAGTGCAGAAATACACTATTTTCCAGTGAATAAGATGTTCCAGGACTAGGGGGCATGGGATGAAGTTGGAGGGAGGGCAATTCAGAGGAAATGTGAAGAAGAATTTCTTCACAGAAATGGTGGTGGACAAGTGGAACACCCTGCCAGAGGAAGTGGTGGGGGCTGAAACAATCATGGGATTTATGAATGCATGGGATAAACATATGGGAATTCTGGAGGTCATGGGTAAGAAGCAACAGACTTCTAGAAAAACATAAAGTGAACTTACAAGCTCAAATGGGCAGACTGGGAGGGCCATAGGCTTTGATCTGCAGGCAGTGTCTGTGTATCTATGTATTTAAAATTTTGTGAAATTCCATGGAGTTTTCGAAGAAAATTCTGCAGAATTCCACTGAATCAGAAAGGTCATTGCGCAGGCATTCCATGGCTCTACTAATGAGTATTTATAACAGGGATAACAATGGCACTCCAAACTCCCTGTCTCCCAGAAACAGTTCTACTATTGTTACCCCTCCTGGGCATAAGTACAAAAAACATCTAATACAAAACACCCAATTATACAAAAAGACTAAACAGTGGGGTTACACCCCACAGCATTATCCAGACGTATGCTAAAATAAATCTATAGGAGGTAAACAATATATGGGGCACTGCCCTGGTGCACTGCATCTTTGTTGAGACAATTAGCGGAGGCCCAGTATAGAGGGGGCAACTTAGATAAAGTCTAGCAAGAGGAGCAGTGTAAAAGGCACCAACCCAGTCCAATGGCAAGAATGTCCTAAATTTGATGTAAAAGGAAAACTGAGTGTAGAATACTGCCCTCAGTGGAGAAAGATCCAGCCACATCCACAATGCCAAGCAGTAACAGAAAGTCCATGACAAAATGAAGGAGAGGGTCTCATAAGTCCACTGAACTCACCAGATGTAGAGCCTATCAGTGAGAAGTTACCAGCACACCCCTTGTTGTGTAGTGCAGTGCATTGCATCCCGGTGCGGAGCAGGATCCGCTACCATGTCACTTCACAGATAAAAGTGTTGCTGTGTCCAAAAAAAAAAAAGTCAATTCTAGGAGCCAGACAGCAATAAAAAAAGGAACCCACAGAAGTTAACCAGCCAGATAAAGTCCTCATAAAGAGAGTCACCAGAGTGGACAGCTAGAAGCTTAACTAGTCTCCCATGCAAACGCGAGGGTAAACCAATTCAGAGAGGTGCCGTACAAAAGAAGGATCAGACAGCATTTGCGAGTGGGAGGGAATGCAATCATAAATATGATGATGCAACTTGCTAGTACTTAATATTGTCCAGAGTGCTGGTAAACTAGAGATCCACAAAAAGTTCCAACAAAACCCAGATTGCAAATGAAACAGTCCACCAGGTGAAGTAGGAAATAGAGTCCAATGAATGACTTCCCCCACTGAATGGGCTGGAAATAGGTCTGGGAGCAATTTGGGGAGCTCCTGAGCAGCCTGAAAAGCCTCTTCAAATGAATGCCATGTCCCTTGGACCTGAAGTTGTAGCTGGGCAGGATATTTCATCCTAAATCTAATACTGGCTGCAATTATTTTGGTCACAGTCGGGTGAAAGGAAACCCGTTTCTGCTGCACTGCTGTGGGTAAGTTCTAGATGACCCGCAATTAATGATCTCCCCAGATAACTTCACGAAGGTCTCTTACTTTTGATAAAATATGCTGCTTATCCAGGAAGTTTAGGATGCATAAGATAAATGGTCTTGGTGGGGACCCAACAGGTGGCTTAGGATGGAGGAAGTGGTGCACTCTCTCCACAATGTAGCAGGTATTGTTGGGAGAGGGCCCTGCAATGTGCTCCAAAAGTTTCTGTGTAAAGATAACGTGAGTGGCACCTTCCTCCCCCTCCAGCAACCCGAGGATAACTAGTTTGTTCCTCCAGGATCTCCCTTCGCAGTCCTCCACCTTGCTCTCCATTTTCTGAAGCTTTTGCCGGAGAGAGGTAATGTCAGGATCTACCTTTTATCTCCACCACTTGATAGAGAAAACTGGCTCTCCGAGTCAGTCACATGGCAGTTCAATTCCCCCATATCTGTATGGAGGGCTTTAAGTTCATCTGTCAGCATCTTGAGGGAATCTTTAAGCAGCGCAGGCTCCTTTGAGAATTTCTCCTCCAAAAGGAAGGTAGCAGTAGCCATTTGTTTGGAACTTTTAGCTGCAGTCTGGCCCTGGTCTTTTGACTTTTTGGAGGCATTATCTAGCGTAGATGGTGGTGGGTGGTACACCAGGGCTACTTTCAGTTCAGCAACCATCAGAGTCCGGTGAAAACTCGAAGCAGAATCCAGACCGAACGCAAGCAAGATTCCAGCAGTAGACGGGTAACTGAAATCGTAGGATTCACAGAAAAATTTTACAAAAGGATATAATTAATCAAGGGAGGAGTGGGAGCCAAGGGCTGATGCAGCTATTCCTGCTGAAGCATCACGAGACTCCCCAGAACAGATTCTGCTCTATGCAGATGATGCCGTGATCTACTTTAGTAACCCCGACCCTAAGATCCTCCAGGATAACCTTCAATACAGTTTCTTGGAAGTGGAAAAGTGATTCAGCACTCAAAAACTGGTGCTAAATTATAAAAAGACTGAAGTGATGTTTTTCTTTTCCTTCATAAATTTTTATTGTTTTTCCAAAAAAGAGAAAAAACAATAACTGTCCTTAAACTACATTGTCATTTATGGTTACATGACTATAAAATGGGTGACAAAATACAATTCTACAGAAAGTAAACATGCCCTTAGATATTTCAATACAAATACCAGGATACCATAAAATCTAGATATGGCTTGATTTCCACATTAACTAACAGCAGTAATATTGTTAACAATTAGAATGTTTACAATTGATTCCTAATATGGGGGGTCCCTAACCTGTTGCATCTAAAAACGGTGTCCAGATTCTATAGAACAAGTCAAGTTTGTCAACAATGCTGTAACTTATATGTTTATTACTGGCCAGTACAACCAAGCTATCATATCATTCTTTTAAAAATGTAACTTTTTGGGACTTCCAGTTCCTTAACAACAATCTTTTTAGTGTCAAAGAGGCCATGCAAACCCATATACATTCATGAGTGTCTAAGTCACAGTTATCAGGAAAACATTCTAACAGAATTTGGGGGAAAAAGCAAAAGGGGCTCTAATTAGGTCCCTGCAGGGCTCATGCACAACCCTCCAAATACTCTGAATAGCTGTACGTTCCCATAGGATGTGAAAAAGACCAGCATCCGTTTTGTTGCAGCACCAACAATTAATATTGGATCCTAGGCCCATAATGTACAGTCTGAGTGGAGAATAGTAAAAACCATGCAATATCTTAAACTGAATTAGCCTACCTTGAAGTTCTTTGTGACTCCAGCAAGCCTGTTTCCAGGTGCCTTCCCATTCTTTCAAGTGGATGGATGAGCCTAGTTCCTCTTCCCAGAACTCTTTTGCCCTAATGGTAGAGTCTGAAGAGAAGGCAGTAGATGTTAAGAATTTATAGAGAAAACCTGCATTTCTCCTGATAGTATCTAGCCTATTTGGTCTCATTCTATGTTTTTGTCCCACTGATAGGCCTATATTGGGTGTATTCTATTGAGCAGATCCCTCAACTGTGAGTATTGATAAAAGTGCAATTTATGAATCCAAAACTTGTTCTGAATTTCCGTAAAGGAGAACAGTGAACCAGTTTCCTTATTAACCATATTTCTTACTTTGTTAATACCTGCTTTCTTCCATCTATCATTGTTAAGGGTTTTCCAGTTATATGCCAGGAGTGGATTAGACTAGAGGGGCATAAAGTCTACAGGTTTTTTATCAGGGTTAATAATATTATTAACCTGTTTCAGCATGTGTATAGAAAAAGATAGGCATGGGTTATCTTTCCATCTGTTTGGCTTGGTTAAAAACAGAAAGTCTATGAGGATGTTGGATCCTAACAGGAAGTACTCCATTTGCAGCCACATAGGTATATCTGAAGATTGGTGCGAAGTACTGACCAGGTGAAGTAGGGTCTGCCTTAGTGCAAAGGCCAAATTCCATCTCTCCCACCATGGTAGTGATAACCCTCCCATTTCTTTGGGTGGTCTCAACTTATTTACACCGAGCCTAGGCAGAGACCCATTCCATAAGAACTCTCTAATATTTCTCTCAAGAGTCTTAAAAAATGTTTCTCAAGGTGCATTGTGATATTTTGAAAGAAATAAAATAGATTAGGGGCTATCATCATTTTAACTACATTAACATTCTCCCATAGAGATAAGTTGAGTTTAGACCACCGTGCCAAATCAACAGAAACTTTTTTCCAAAAAGAAATATAATTTAGTTCTACAATGGAGGCCAGGTTGGTAGAAACATTGGGCCTGATTCTAAGACGACTTCCGCATGTTGCAAGGTGACTTGCGCTAAACCCTATGGTGCAAATCGCACTTTGTAACATGCATTACGCCATTTGCAATTCCAAGAAGTAGCCTGACACATGGTGCAGGAAACCTGTGCCACAGGGGGGTTATGCCACCGGCTACGCCGGCAACCCCCTGCGACATAGCGCAAGGGGGTTTCTGGTATTGATTACACCAGTATTCCAGGAGGATAGCTGGCTGAATTGCAAATCACGATTCCAAGTGGGACCTAGCAGATACTGGCGTAAGTATAGTTAGACTGGCTATTAGCTGGTCTAACAGTACTTATGTCCACCAGGGCTACACCACTGTGCCTGGAGCCCATACAGTCACCCTCCCACAGTCCCCCATGGGTGCCCACCCCACCCCCCATGGCAGGACCACCCTCTGTAGGAAGCTGGCACCCCCTTACCCCCATCCCCGAGCTGTGCCTCCATGCGGCAGTACACATCCCCTGCATGCCAGGCCCCCCACGGTGGTCCTGTGGCCCCCACCCCTCCCCCACCCTGTGGTGTAGTGCCATGGTGTTGGAGTGTGGGGCCTTGGGGCCATGCCTCAGGTTGCTTGCAATCCCCACGGTTTGGCGGCTTATGTTACCCGGTCAGGTGCACTCTTTCTGTGGTGCAACCCTGGTGCTGCTGTGTGTTGTTGAGCACGCGTCGGGACCCTGCCTGTTCTGGAATATGGCTTAGGGTCCCGCATAGTGGCTAATGTCGCAACTTTCATATGCCAGCGAGTTGCAGTATTCATCTTGGAACTGAGCCCCTTAAGTCCCAGATAAACAATGAGATCTGTAAACCAATTGGTATCTAATATTTTGTTCTAGTTCAGTTTTAATGAGAGGAGAGTGATACCTATGCAAAACATGTGTTTTATTCCAGTTAATTACCAAACCTGAAACTTCAGCAAACATATCTAAAATGTCATGGAGGGCTTTGCATGAGTCAACCGGCCTTGTTAAGGTCAGCAGCAAATCACCAGCAAAAGCTAGATTTTTATGGTAGTCCTTCCCTAATTTAATATCCAGTACACATCGATCCCTGTCATTGGCCCAAATGAGCGGTTCAGACTAAAATAAACAAATGGGATAAAGGACATCCTTGTGAGCCACAGTACAAATTAAAAGGAGATGAGAGGATCCCATTAGTAAGAATTTGGGCAGCAGGTTTTTTGTAAAGCATAAAAATCCAAGAAAGGAATTTTCAAACCTAAGTGTTTCTAGCGACCTAGTCAAGTAATCCCAGCGAAGAGAGTCAAATGCCTTACAAATAACTACTGAAAGTACCGCATAAAGATATTTTCTTTCGCTCATTAGCCACAGTAAATTAAAAAACGTACGCATGCAGTCTGATCCTGATCTACCCTGAATGAAGACCACTCTTTCTTGCCTATCAATTTGGTAATAATGTTTTTAACCCTCCTTGCTAAAATCTTAAGATGTTAAGAAAATGGGCCTATAACTGGAACATTCAAGCGGATCTTTGCCTTTCTTTGATATGAGGATTATGAATGCTTCCTGCATAGTATTAGTAAGTGTTTCATCCTCCTGCAGGCCTCACAGAACAGAATGAAATATGGGAGTTAAGATGGGGTGTAGTTTTTAGTAAAATTCACCAGGTAGGCCAAAGTGATGCTTTTCAACAGTGCCCATAAGAAACACAAGTCCAGTCCCTTGATCATCACAAACTGCACTGGCACCCCGCTTGAACAGATCCACTCCTTCAAATTTCTAGGGCTCACTGTTGATAGCTCACTCATCTACTAGCAACATATTGATAAGGTAGCCCGAGCTGTCAACATAAGGAGTGGCCTACTCCACAGGCACAAGCATAGCCTCACTCCTGAGGTGCTAAGAATAGCAGTTTTCAGCTCTGTCATTACCATCACTGATTATGGGATGGTTGTTTACGTCTCTGCCTCTGCTACATCCCTTCACAGGATCACTGTTGCTCTTAACAAAGCATGCAGACTCCTTACTGGGGCTGCCCGCCTCACACACAAGTGTGACCTATATGGTCAGACCGGGTGGCTTCAATTATTCAGCTGGATCCAATATCAAGCCTGCTTACTTGCCAAGAAGGCACACCTTGGATTGTTATCCCTTAGGGTCCAACAGCTCCTTAGCCCTTGTCACAGTATGCAACATACTCGCAGCTCGGCAACTCAGGTCTTTACTGTTCCCAGATGCCGTATCACCTTAGGTCAGCAGTCTTTCACTTATAGATCCCCCACCTCTGGCTCAACTCTCTGGGTAGGGACATCTCTGCTGAGTCAAAACTCAGCCCTTTCAAACACAAACTCCAGCAGCATCTATTAGCAAGCAGTATATGTGACTGCCACCCTTAGCAGCCTTCTGCTTATGTTATCTTTGTTCTTAGACCCTTCAGCACTTTAATTCTTGGCACTTCATTTCAATCCTATCCTCAAGCCTTTTCCCCTCCATCCCTCGCCCCTGCTTCTTCCCTGCTTGCACATCTTTGCTCTCTTCCCCTGCTGCTCCTCACCTTTCCCCTTCCACACCCCCACCCATTCACTTATCTCATGCCACCTCTTTTGCAACACTCTTCCTCTCCTCCCCCCCCACGTTCTCTCTCTTACCTTCTCTCCCACCCATATTACTCTCGCTCTTGGCTTCGGCCAGGGCCTGCTAGAGCCACCCCTCCTGGCTTCTTACCACCTCTTCTCCCTCTACTATTAATTTGTCTCCCTCCCCTCTCTTTGGCTGCACTCCACTTTTCTCTGCACTGTTCCCATTCCCTCGTTTCACCTCCCCCCCCTCGTCTCTATCCCCATCATCTCCTTTGCAAACCGCTCCTCCCCTCTACAACTCTTCTCCTCCCCCTCCATTTATCCCATTCTCCCTTACATCCCATTACTTTCTTTCCTAGATTTTGACAAGTCCTCCCAGGCTGCCCACTCCACTAGCCCCTTTTACTGTTATACTGAGTAACATTCAGTACTATTTTGATTGCTTTTGATGTATTAGTTTTTTTTTAAGTATATTCTTGATGTCTGCTATTTACTTATCTATTGTTTACCTTGTTTTGTTTTTGTACTACTGACATGGAACCTTTGTAAAAGAGTTGTATTGCTCAAAGGTGTTGTAATCCTAGACTCAATAAAAACAAAAATACCTCTGGTACTTTTTCTTTTCTCTTTATTTAAAGATTTATTTATTTATTTATTTATTTATTTTATTTATTTAACTTTTGGAAATTATACCTTTGAGCCAAATGCTCTTTTACAAAGGTTCCACATCATAGAAATAGGACAAGTTATAACAAAACAGGCTAACAAATAATTACATGGATAAAAATACAAGGATACAAAGCAATACAAGTGAAATTAATTATCATATCAAATTACATTAGATAACAGCAAGAGAGCTGCCAGTTAACAGCGCATGTGCTGCCAGAGGCTTGGTCATTAGTCAAAAATTGGAGAAACAATTGTGGCTTATGTGTGAGAGGAGAGGGATTAGGGTGAGAAAGAAACAGGTGTGATGTGTGGAACAGCTCTTAGTCTGGCGGCTGACATATCTTGCTCTACTGCTCCACACTACATCATCAGCATTGTGATATCACAGACTGTGACATTACTGCTACTTAGGAGCAGCAAGTGAGTGACTGTCAGGTCATTCACCAGTGATGTCGCCGTCAGTGAGATCATAATGCTGATGATGTAGTGTGGGGCAGTAGAGTTAGATATGTCAGCAGCCAGGCTAAGAGCTGTGCCACACATCCACACAATATTATCGCATAGAATTCTTTCTGATCAGCAAAAGGAAAAAGGAAAATACTTCAGAAATAAAAAGTTATAACTGACTACTACTTGAAAGTTGTATAATTTTCCTCTCTGCCTGTTTTGGCTCCACTAGCTCTTTAAGTGAACTGTATTTTCCCTTTTTGATACTATTAAATATTTATTCTCCCAGGCTAATTTTATCATTTTCTTGTAAAGAGCACCACTAACATTTTGCGTACATACCGTAATCATGTTCAGATCTATTTGCCCTAAGGGCAGCTCTGCAAATAACATGCTAACGTGTGGTTCATTTTGAACAGACTTCAGCAGATGCTGCATCCCAAACTATACTTCCATAGTCTAGAATGGGAAGTAGACTGCTCTGGGCAATCCCTTATGGGGTTCATCAGTGAACAGGTCTTTTAGCCTATACAAGGACCCCAGTCTTTTATGAAAATTGGCAGTCACCTGAGAAATATGTTTCTTGTTTGCCTAGTGGGGATCCAGGACGGCTCTCAAATATCTAAATTCCTCTATGCCATCCAGGTGGCACCATCCTTCATGTTGATTTTAAAGGATCCCATGCTAAGCTGGATTTATATGTGGTACTGAATAGCATGGCTTTTGTTTTTTTTTTCTTATTTAAAACCAGACAAGTTTCACTAAACCAGTTCACATTTTTCCAAAGTCATATTCCAGTTTTTCATTCAATGACATCACATCCTTTGCCACAGTGTAAATGACTGCATCATCAGCATATAAAACTACACTGGCATTCTCACATGTCAGGGTAGACCATTTATGAATAAAGAAAACAACATGGGAATCAATATAGACCCCTGATAAACTGTACGTTATTGGGCGTACAGCAGAAATAATGTTGTTATAGTCCATGTTGAAGGTTCCCATAGCAAATGGAAGTAGTAACCTGTAGATGTTGTGAATCAGTCTCCTACCATTCAAACTGCCAAACAGTGCTGTTGTCCATGAAAAAAATCCTTTGATTTTGGTGCTCTGCTTCATTTGCATAACCCGCCCATTTTGTTCTCAGTGCTGCAACATCACACCAGGGAAACAAAGTTACTGTACCCACAATGCCTCACTATGTAAATTAGTATACAGGGTATTATATTTCTATGCTCATTGAAAAGCCATGCTCATTAAAAACAAGAAGCTAGATACCCTTCAACTTATCGTACTTCCTAACAACCAGGAGGAACAGAATAGAGTGATTAAACATTAAGCCACAAAGATGGGCACCTTTCAGTTGTTAATTTATCCAACCACACACTGACTACTGGGGAATTAAATGTACTTTGTCAGAGCCTCACTTTCTGCCCAACTAAACCACTGGACAGAATACAGTTTTGTGGTGAAGTGGAGGAATACCTCCGCAGACTGAGACTTAAAGAATGTTTTCATGGCAGAGAAGAAATCACAGACAGTGAAGAAATCACAAACAGTAACAATTTAATGGATAAGAAAAAGAAACCATCTGAGTTTACTCCTCAAATGGCCATAATAAGAAATTGGACAAATACATTCATTGATGTCACCAGAGAGTTACTGGTGAGATTCTTAATAGGCAAAAACAGGCCCATTACAACCTCTCTCCATTGGAACGGATGGCTATATAAACACCAAAATTGAACCACAACATTGTCATAAAAAAAGCTGAAAAAAGCTCTGCTGTGGTGATATCAAACCAAGAAGATTATATTAAGGAAGTCAACAGGCAGCTAAGTGACCATACCTACTACAGAGTACTGGAAAGTGACCCCACTACAGAATATAACAGAGAACTACAGGAGTTAATTGAATCATTTCCACACCATCTCCAAGGCAGACTAAATGCCCTCATCCCCAGTGAACCCAAGCCAGGGACATTCTACATGCTTCCTAAAATACATAAGCCTGGTAATCCAGGTAGACCCACAGTCTCTGGTAATGGTACCCTGACAGAGGGGATATCAGGGTTTGTAGAAGCTGTTTTAAAAGCATTGGTTATACAATGGGATAGTTACATCCAGGACACTACACAATTCCTGCGTAAACTTTCTTGTTATAAGAATTTACCACCAGAAACCCTTTGAGTCATGATGGATGTAACATCCCTCTACACTAATATTCCACACACAAATAGCATTTCAGCCTGCCTTAAATACCTGCATGATAAAGGACTGGACCACAACATCAACCCTGGAGTCATGGGGAAACTTACTGACTTCATTCTAACACATAACAACGTCATCTTCAATGGTAAACATGGGGCCCGATTCCAGAACAAATGTTGCAACTCATGGGCATATGCAAGTTGTGACATTTGCCGCTACGCTGGAGTCCCTGCATGCTATTCCAAGACAGGAAGGGCCCCCAGCACTTACGACCTGTGACTTGTGGCAGCTGCAGAGTTGGGCCACGGGAATGGTGCAACAGACCTGGGTGCTGCAGGCCACAGACCACATGGAACAGTCCCCCCAGTGCCTCTCCACCCTGAAACATGCCCACAATCCCCTTGGGGCCATGGGGGTAGGCTGGATGGCACAGGTGCAAGGGGGGGCACAGTGCCATACAGACCCGGGTGGCACCCCAAATTGCTGGGAATGGGGGGCATCACTGTGCTAGGGGGTTTATGGGGCACAGCAATGTGTGTTTCATGGCACTGCAGGGGGCATCCATAGTTTTGCCAGAACGGATGCCCCTTAGACCACCTCCATGCTGGTCTAACCCGCAGCACCATAGTGGGACTTGGAATAGCGTAACTGGGTTATGGAAATCGCTCTTTCAGAACAGGGCACAGGTGCTGCCATAATCCACCCTTGTGCCATGCCACGGTGAGTTGTAGGCATAGTGGGTGGCATAGCCCACCTTCGGCATAACCTGCATGCGGCATGGTGCAAGCTGCAACTTGGAATCGTAACTAGCGTAACGCATGTCACAAGATGCGATTTGCAACATACGGTGTGGCGAAAGTCACCTTGAGACATGCGTAACCCCTCTTGGAATCGGGCCCATTATGTTCAAACTATGGGAACAGCAATGGGCACCAGGATGGAGCCACAGTATGCTAATCTTTTTATGTTGAATTTGGAGGATGACTTTTTAAGGCACTGTAGACATAAACCACTCGCTTATTTCCATTACATTGATGATTTGTTTATAATTTGGACAGAGGGCATTGACACACTTAAGGATTTTCATCAGGAACTTAATAACCTCCACCCAAGCATAATGCTTTGTAAATTTTCTGGATACCACTGTCACTATCAATGATGGAACCCTACATACCTGTATTTACAGGAAACCAACAGAGAGACAGAGATACTTACACAGGAAAAGTAATCACCTGAGCCACACAAAAAAATCTGTCATGTATAGTCAAGCACTTCGGTGTCACCACCTCTGTTTGAATGAGGAAGACAGAGACACACATTTGGCAATGTTGAAAAACACCTTTATTGATCAGGGACATTCATCCAGAGGAACGGACAGAGCAGTGGAACGTGCAACACAGGTCCCATGAGAACAACTACTACAATATAAGGAAAGGACCACTACCAAGAGAATACCCTTAATAGTCACATATCATCCTGACCTTGAACTTTTACGTTAGATTATTAAGGACCTCCACCCAATAATTAGTGAGGATGAACCCCTCAATTGTGCTTTTCAAGAACTACCACTAATATCTTTTAAACAATCATGTAATTTAGCCAATGAGATTATTAGGAGTCAACTTGAACCAGAACAGAATGCCATGACACCATATGGCACATGACCCTGTCATCAACTCCGATGTAAGATGCGTAAGCTCATTTCCACTTCAGATTGTGTGGTTACATCACAAAACAGACAATTCAGGATACAGGGGAATTGTACATGTACATCAAGTAATGTTGTCTATTTCATTCAATGCAAGAAATGTCCTCGCATAGGTTATGTGGGGGAGGCAAAGCAACAACTCCGCACTAGAATGAATTCACACAGACATTCTATTAATATCAAGATGACTGACAAACCAGTAACACAACACTTCTCCCAGGATGGCCACTCAATCTCAGATATGTCTGTGATGGTCTTAAAAGGACATTTCATCAGTACACAACAGAGATGGGCTTCTGAAATTAGACTTATTTTACTTCTCAATATGGTGGCGGATGGAATGAACATTGATGTTGGTTATATGACACATTATTCCACTTAAACCTACACAGACCTTTACTTCAAAGGATGGACATAAATACTTAAGTTCTTCAGCGAGCCTTTGTTTTTGTTTCTGGTTATCTACATGTTAGCTTCACACCTTAGCACTGTGTTTGTGTGTGTGTTGTATGTGTGTGTGTGGTGTGTGTGTGTTGTTTTGTGTGTGTGTTCTTGTTGTGTGTGTTGCCCGTGTTGTGTGTTTTGTTTCTGTGTGTGTTGTGTGTGTATTGTTTATGAGTGCGTGTGTTATGTTTATGTGTGTTTTGTGTGTATGTGTGTTGTGTGTGCGCACGTGCACATGTATGTGTGGGGAGAGTGTGTCATGGGGCAATTTTTATGTGGGTGTTGGGATGTTTTTTGTGGGTATAGTGGGTGTGGTTATTGTGGTGATATTGAGGTAGGCTTTTATTCAGACAGATGATATAATAGTGTTACAGCGGCTAGGACTCTTAGTTCTCATACATAGTGAACATTTACATCCTTCTACTAGTTGTCAGTAGTTGGATTACATACTGTCACATTTTTTTAAAATATGTTCATATTATGATGCATATCTCATTTGCGTGGAGATTGATGAGAGGTTTAATTCATTTGTGTAAATATTGCAAAGATTAATGTGAATAATGATGTATTGGGACTCGTGTACATATATTTCGTTCTTTCTAGATATGCGTATAGAGACTGTCTACATCAATGGCTATCCAACAGTAACTGTACCTCCATTCAATGTCCTGCAGTTTATTAAGGATATCCATGGTGTCCTATATATCTGAGTCCAATGTTTGTTCTTCAGCATTCAAAAATAAATTTATGAATTTGACCACTTTTTCAAAAATAGAGCACACCCTTGAAATTACTGGTTGGCTAGGGGGGGATTAAGCACATTTTTGTTAATCTTGGGCAGAGCATAGAGTGTGTGTACTGTTGGATAGCCATTCCACGTATATTGAATTTTTTCTGGGTGATATCCGCCCTTAACTCCATTGCCTCCAAGATTGTAATTAGTTCTTTTTTAAAGACATCAGTGAGGTCACCTGGAAGTTTCCTATACTTGGTAGTATCACAAATTAGTGCCTGAATCATGCTAATGCACTTCTCCTTATCTATTAATACAGTGTTTCCATCTTTATCGACTGGTTTCACTATTAGATGTTTGTTATTATCCAGCTCAACGAGCTCAGTTGCCTCCTCTGGGGAAATGTTATATGTGCTCATGTTATTACTTCTTTCAACCAAGGCTTTGACCTTTTTGCTTTATAACAGTCTCAAAAACATTTATTGCTACACGTTTATTCAGAGGACAAAAGGTTGATTTGGATTTAAATACTTCCTTCCTCTTATATTCAAGTTCCCAGACTGGACCTGTAGGAGAAGAGGGGTTAAATATATGTGAATACAGGGTAGCATGTTCCATATACACCAGAACTACTGCAACACTGGTATCTCTTCATTCCTCTGTTTGGTTCACTGAGTCACTCATTATTAGCACTAGGGTAGTTCTCATTAGAGAGTTCTGCCATTATATTCAGAGTCTGGATATCCTGGGCTGTCCACCCTGTTATATCTGCTTCCTTGCCTTCCATGATTTCTGATTCATCCAAAATATTTGTGTCATGGTTTGAGTCTATTAGGAATAAGTTGGGACCCCTCCTTCATTGTTTTACCTCTTTTAGAAAAATGGCATCTAAGTTTTCTTGCCAGCTTTTGAACATCATTTCTGAGTTGAATTCATCCAACTTCAAAATCGGGACAAATGGCAGCCCCATTTTCAAAATGTTTTCCTGTGTCTTTGCTAAAGCAGAGCTGGAAAGATCAATCGCGTCTTTTTCTTTTTGTCCCTCTGTGATCTCTTTGGTTTTACTTTGGGATACTGACTGCTTTTTCTTTCTGCCCCTTTGTTCCCTTCTTGTTCTCCTTCTCCTTTGTTGTCCTTGAATTTTTTTCTCTTGCTGATTGGATTCTTGCCCTTCCCTAAAACAGCCACTAATCTCCTTCCTTTGGTGCTCCCGTCATCTGATGTAATACCTGTGCTGCTGTCTGGGTTAAGGACAGCTTTGTTTCTACTTTTTGTATTGTTCCTTTGTGGCCTTGTTCCAGGCTTGCTGTGCTACCTTCTCCTGCTTGTATCCCTGCTAGGTGCTCAATCATGCTTTTTCCAATCAATTACTCTGCCTGAGACATAATCGTCCTTATGCCTCTGTAGCTTGTATTTTTCTTTGTCACTAGATCTTTTTCATGCTTAACTGTCTTTTCCCTTAGTTTCTTATCTAATTCATTAAACTTAGGATTGCTGAGAAATTTTGTGATTTCTTGTTTTGAAGCTTAACCTCACCTGGGACAGGGCAAGGGGGAGGGTCAATGGAGGGAAGGGTGGGAGGGAGGGTTATCTGCAGAAAAAGGGGTGCTAGCTGCACATTCGAGCAGACTTGATAGACCACTAGGCCAATAGACCACTTAACTGCTGACAAATTTTGTATGTTCATGTCTTCCCCTATGGAGATGGTCCAGTAACATTCTTTAAGGGGTTTGACCCAACAGGGTCTGATGGTAGTGTTGGACTTATCAGGTACGATGAGTGGGGGACAGGAGCTAGGGGAGTTGGTTCTAGCCTATAACAGGGCTGTTATTGAAGCCCTCAACTCCATTGCACCTGTCCTTGCTCAATCCCTCACTTCACACCAGAGATCTCTCTGGTTTGATGGGGCGCTCAGGGATATGAAGATGAAGGCCAAAGTTTGGAGTGATGCTGGCGAAGATCTGAATCTGTGGACGATAAACTTATATTGGTGTTCCATTATAGGGATTATCAATCAGCAATCTCCTGTAAGAAGGCAGAGTTCCTGTCCAAGGAGATTGCTGCAGCATTTAACAGTTCAACTCTTCCACATTGTTGACAGGCTGTGTAATCCTGCCTGCCTTCACTCTGGGGGAACTTTTTCAAAATCAAAGTGTGATGAGTTTGCTCTGTTGTTTGCTAATAAGGTTGCCACCATCAGGTCGGAGATCTAGTCAGTGCCCTACAAAGAAGCGTACAGTGATCAGCCTGAAGTCACAGGCAATCAGTTTGTCTGGTCTGACTTCAACCAGTTAACTATCATGGATGTTGTAAGGGTCATCCAGAAAATGAGGTCTACCCTCTGTAATTTGGATCCAGGACAAATGCCCCTCCTTGTGGGGTGTGTTGAGGTCATCGGCCCAGTCCTAACCAGGATAGTCCAGTGCTCCTCAGTGACAGGGGTCTTTCCAAAGCCCTTAAAGAAGGCAGAGGTAGGACCTTTTTTGAAAAAAGCTTCACCCATACTGCTTGGCTAATTACAGACCTGTCTTCAATCTTCCCAATGTAGGTAAGGTCATTGAGAAAGTGGTGGCTTATCAACTGGAGACCTATCTGTCAACCCACAACATCTATGACATTCTTTAGTTCGGTATCAGTAAGGGGCATAGCAGCCCTTGTTCGGGTGCTGAATGATCTCCTGGTGGCGAGGGATCGGGGAAGTCGCTCCATTCTTATTCTCCTTGATCTCTCAGCTGCATTTCACACCGTGGATCATGGTGTACTTTTGGAGCACCTGTGGGTTTGTAGTGGATTGACTGGTACAGTACTCACTGGCAGGATGCACAGCGTGGTACTGGGGATTTTTTCTTTGGCACCCCTGCCCCTGCCACGTGGGATCCAGCAGAGCTCCATTTTGTCCCCATGTTGTTTGCAGTGTATATTCTGCCTCTAGGAGACATTATAAGATGGTATGGGCTGAGTTTTCACTGCTATGCAGATGACACTCAGCTATACCTGTCTTTCATGCCTGGGTAGCAGGAGGCAGTCTTGGTGTTTAATCAGTGCCTTTCTGAGATCCGAAACTGCATGAAAGTCAACTGATTGAATTCAGGCAAGACTGAGGTATTGGTGGTGGGACCTGATCACCCAGGGGTGACGGTGCAATCTGGACATGTCTCCGGGCTAATGCTTGGGGACTCCCACTTGCTTGCCTCAGCCACAGCAAAGAACATTGGCGTTGTTTTGGACTGTAGCCTGACATTTAAATTACAGGTGTCTGCTGTGGTCCAGAGTGCATACTATCATCTAAGAAACATCACCCAGATTAAACATCTGGACCCCAGCGTGATCTCTTATCACTAGTCTACACCTTTGTGACTTCAAGGTTAGATGACTGCAATGTTCTGTACCAGGGGTTGTTGGGGGTTAATCTTCGCTGTCTACAGCTAGTACAGAATGCAGTGGCCTGGTTATTTGCCAGTTCCTCGAGATTGTGTCATATTACACCTGAGCTGCACTCTCTGCACTGGCTGCCAATTAGGTACTGGATCACCTTCAAGGTTGGTTTGCTGACCTACAAGGCCCTGCATGGTCAGGGACCTGGGTATCTGCGAGATCCACTATGCCCTCACCACTCTGTCCCTCCCCTCAAGTCTACTGCAGAAGGGTTTGTGGAGATTCCCAGGGTCTGCCTCAAGACATCGGGCACTCAGGATTTTTCTTTCAGTGCCACAACTCTGGAACGCCTTCCTTCGCTATTTAAGGGAATCGTAATTTGTAGAAATCTTTAAACTGGAATTGAAAATGTTTTTATTTAGCCAGGCTTTTTTATCAAATTAGTTGGCAAACCTTTTTAATGTATTTTATATTATGTGTGTGACATGTTTTATTGTTTTATGTTATATTGGTGTAAAGCACCTTGAGTTCAATTAAGAAAGTGCACTCAGTAAACAATGATGAGGATGATGATGATGATGATGAACCTCCTCCGAGACCCCAGTGTATTTCTCAGTATCTCTTTCACCACTAGGTTGGCGCATTTTAATGTGCACTCTTGAGCAGTTTCCTCCCCTCTTTTCTTAAACGTTTCAAGTCCTCCTGATGCTCCCTTGCCCTTGATCGGGCACCTTCTCGTTGTCAGCGTGGCTAGCTAACCTGCCACCCACTGAACCTGCTCCATGGCCACAAGACATACCAGATACCGAGCCGATATTTTCATATTCCTGTGCTCTCAAGCTGCTCACCTCTGATTGGCTGTCTTCTCACTCTGGTGCTCTCCGATTGGTGCACCTATAAGCCCTGGACTCTGAGAGCTGAACAGCAGTTTTCTTGCTTGCTCTAATTCCTAAAAGACTTCTCTACCCTTACTGTTTAGTTTTAAGTTTACTTATCTACTGTGCTAGTGATTTAAAGCTTATTGTAGCTACTGCACTAAATTTTATTCCCATTTTGAACGTATTTAGCTGCTTTAACATTATTACTGCTTGATATTCGTTAAGTGTTGCTGTTGACCTGCCAGTTTATTTTCTACTGTGTCAATGTCTTTCACCCTTTCCTTCCTCCTGAAATGTCTTTCTTTTTTCCTCAGCCTGCTCCTACTTACCTAATCGCCCCTCCTCGTACACGGCATTGACTGCCCTACCGTCCAGTCTCTTCCTTTCACTATCCTGGCGCCATTCCTTTCTGACCTTCTACAGCCTTCTCTGCTCCCTGTGATCAGCCCCTTATTAAGTGCCTCCTGTTGTCTACTCTGGCTGGCCCTGACCTCCTGCTGCTTTGTGGTCACCAGTACGGGCTGTTCCCACCCCCTATTTAACTTCTTTTCTTCTGTCTCTCCCCGGCCTCTACCCTACCCATTTAACTAACTGCAGTCTTCTTTTCCAGCAGCGTGGCTAGCTAACCTGCTGCCTTCCACACCAGCTCCACAGCCGCAAGATGTCCCCTGCCAGGTAGGGATCAGATACCGAGCTGGTATTTTTGTATTCCAGCACTCTCAAGCCACTCACCTCTGATTGGCTGCCTTCTCGCTCTGGTGCTCTCCGATTAGTGTGCCTACAAGCCCTGGACTCTGAGCGCTGAACAGCAGTTTTCTTGCTTGCTCTAATTCTTAAAAGACTACTCTTCCCTTATTGTTTTGTCCCTCCCACAAGCTCCACCCTTTACCACCCCAGCCTCTTTTCTGTTGGCTACTCAAGCCTCATGCCAGCTTATAGCTGCTTAACCCTTTCACTCATTTCTGTTATCCTCCTGCTCTCCTTACTCTTTTCTAGCACGACGGACTACAAACGCAGCCCTGCTTGCTCAGTCTGTTGCTATTATCCCTTCCCGTAACAATGCTCTCTATTCATGCCACCCCCGTCCCTCTTTATCTCTTACCCTCCTCTCCCTCCCATCCCTTCACCTTCTCAACAACTCCACACCTCACTCATCCCCTGCTTACCCCACTGCCTCTCTTACCCCATGCTACATTCTCGCGGTAACTCCTATACCCTACTTCCTCAATTGGACCCACTGGTATTCCTGGCCTTCTGCCCCACTTCTACCTCTGAACTACTCACACACTTTTTGTGTCTCTTCAAATTCCAACTCACTATTTTCTGCTACCCCCCCAGCTCTCCTAAAATGTCTATCCAATTTTGGTTTAGAGCACCAAGCTCCACTTCATCATTATCTTTCTCCTTCTGCTCTCTGTAGGTGACATAAATCCTAACCCTGGCCCCTTCCTCATTAAAACTCCACCGCTTCCACCCCCCACTTTCCTCCTCAGCTCCTACCACTCTCCTCTGAGGTCTAAAGATCCTTCACATTAACATTCGGAGTCTTCTCCCCAAACTAGATCTGCCGCACCTTCTTGTTGCGTCCACTCATCCTGATATATTAATAGTTACTGAGACCTGGCTAACGAATAAAATCGCAGATGCATCCATCACAATCCCTGGTTATGTTGTCACCCACCAGGGCCACGCTAGCAGGGGTAGGGGTGTCGTTATCTACTCCTCCTCCTCCCCATCCAAATCATAACTATTCTAGTGACTTCGGTCCCCAAGACCTATAAAGTCCTTGTCTTAAGGCTATCTCTACCCTTCTCAGTCCCTATTTTCATCACAGGAGTGTATTGCTGCCCTGATGTACACTACACTGTTACCACTGAGCTAATCTCCTCCATTGGGTCCCTCACCTCCTCAGGTGAGGTCTACCTCCTGGGTGACCTTAACCTTGTCCAGTTGTCTCCCTCCCTAGGTAAAACTTGCACAGACATAACTGTTCTCAACCTGCCCAACTAATCAAGGAACCTATTCATCTTAATCACAGATCCCCAAACCACAATCGCTTAGAATGGCCCCTTA
The DNA here is from genome assembly GCA_016271365.2 of Neoceratodus forsteri. Lineage (NCBI taxonomy): Eukaryota > Metazoa > Chordata > Ceratodontiformes > Ceratodontidae > Neoceratodus > Neoceratodus forsteri. The sequence goes on along the minus strand of CM057451.1, from coordinate 1,187,581,299 downwards.
CCTCACACCCACACAGGGTAATCCAGTCTGGCCTCATGCATGATGCTCTTAATAATCATCATCTGATCTACCTAGTCAGGAAAGTTCACAGACCTAAAGCCCCTCCCAAACTGCTGACCACCTGCTCCTACAGAACCCTTGACCTTGCCTCCTTACTTCAGGACCTAACTCTCATAGATTGGACCCCTATAGCTTCTGCTAAAACTATTTAGCTTGCTCTTGGATACTTCAATGACAATTGTCTCTCTATCTGCAACAATCACGCTCCTCTGAAGCAAATCAGAGTGCGTGGTAACCACTATCCTTGGATTATCCCCAAGCTCCTAGCCATTCAGCAAGCTCATGACTTAGCTTGGAAGATACACAAATCTACCAGATTCCCTTGTGACCTCTAACTACTGCTGTCGCAAAAATGCCTGCACAAAAGCCATCCAGCAGGCCAAATCCAAGTATTTCCAAACCACCTTTAATATGAACATAAATAACCCGTCAAAGTTCTGGAAAGTAGTCCACTCACTTTTTTCACCCCATGTCAAATCTCCTTCTTTACTTAATATTAACAACCAGCTTACAACCGACCATCCTTTAGTAGCTGCAGAATTCAATTCATACTTTACTTTCTGCGCTTTCACCCTGCTAGCCTCCCTCCCAACCCTTCCTTCTGCCTCACCCACCACTACCATTTATCTTAAAGCTTTACTTTTTCACCAGTCTCTCCAAGCAACACCTAAACTTAGATCCTAAAGGCTCTCCTCTCTCCTCTCTCTCTCTCTCTCTCTCTCTCTCTCAATCCCACAAAGGGTAGCTCCCCCGATGGCCTTGACCCTAAGTTGCTCTACTTATCTGCTCATGTTGTCTTCCACACACTAGCTGACCTGCTCAACCTGTCTTTCCACACTGCAACTATCCCCGCTGCCTGGAAACATGCAACTGTCCTCAACCTACCAAAGGGCGGCAATCTCTCTTCTCCAGGGAACTACCACACAATCTCACTTCTACCCACCCTGGCAAAACTCCAGGAACACCTTGTTCTCTCTCAGTTCTCTTCCTTTCTTAAAGACTCCTCCTTGTTTACTCCCTTCCAGTCTGGTTTCTGGAAGAACCACTCCACAACCACCTTCTTATTCAGACTCGTGGACTCTGTCCATTCTGCCATGGATAAAGGCCACATTACGTCTGCCATCTTTGTCGACTTTGCTAAGGCTTTTGACACTGTCTCCCACTCCCACCTCCTCGATGCACTGTCAACTGCTGGCTTGTCATAGCCTGCCTGTGATTGGTTCTGGTCCTACCTGGTAGGACGAATTCAATCTGTCAGAATACTTGACTCTATGTCCCCGCCTCTTCAAATATTGACTAGAGTGCCTCAAAGCTCTGTACTTGGCTCACTTCTATTCTCAATCTTCGTAAATGACCTTCTGACTGCATGCTCCTCGTCCTTTATCCATATGTATGCAGATGACCCTGTCTTGTTCATCTCCGGCCCCTCTCCCCCTGATGTGATTATCAGACTACAGCTTGACTTCAGCAATGTTTAACGCTGGCTAAGCTCTCATCAACTCATAGATACATAGATACATAGACAGTGTCGGCAGATAAGGGCCTATGGCCCACCCAGTCTTCCCATTTGAGCTTGTAAGTTCAGTTTGTTTTCCTAGAAGTCTGTTGCCCCTTACCCCTGACCTCTAGAATTCCTTTATGTCTATCCCATGCATTCTTAAATCCCGTGATTGTTTCAGCCCCCACCACTTCCTCTGGCAGGGTGTTCCACTTGTCCACCACCCGTTCTGTGAAGAAATTCTTTCTCATGTTTCCTCTGAATCGTCCTCCCTCCAACTTCAGCCCACGTCCCTCTAGTCCTGGAACATCTTTTTCGCTTAAAAATAGTGTTTTCCTGCACCCTGTTCCTCCCTGTAAGATACTTGTATGTCTCTATCATATCCCCTCTCTCCCTCCTCTCCTCCAGGGAGTACATGTTCAGTTCCTTCAACTTGTGATGCAATCCATGCACCATCTTTGTTGCCCTCCTCTGAACCTTCTCTACCCTGTCTATGTCCTTACGTAGGTATGGTCTCCAGAACTGTACACTGTACTCCAGGTGGGGCCTCACTAGTGTCTTGTATAGCGGATTATGACCTCCTTTTCCTGCTGGTGATGCCCTGCCTATACATCCAGCATCCTATTTGCTTTACCTGCTGCCTTGTCACACTGTTTCCATCCTTGAGGTCATCAGAGATGACAACCCCAAGATCCCTTTCCTGCTTGGTGCATGCTATAGCCTCACCCCAACTGATATATTGTGCCAGGGTTTTGTGCCCCATATGCATTATCTTGCACTTCTTTGCATTGAATTTCAACTGCCAAACCCTGACCATTCTTCAAGTTTCTGCAGATGGCGTCTCATTCTGTCTACACCTCTGGTGTATGTCTACTCTGTTACAGAGCTTTGTGTCATCAGCGAACAGTGAAATTCTGCCTTCTAGATCCTGCACAATGTCACTGATGAAGATGTTGAATAAGACCGACCCAGCACTGATCCCTGTGGTGAACTCACTGGTCACTCTTCCCTCTGTGGAGTGACAGCCATTTACCACCACCCTCTGTGTCCTGCCACCCAGCCAGTTACCTACCCACCACACTACTGTCCTGCCCACACCCATATTCCCCAGTTTGTGTAATAGTCTTCTATGGGCACAGTGTCAAAGGCCTTGCTGAAGTCCAGATAGGCCATGTCCACTGCCCTCCTGATCCACCTCCCTAGTCACCCAGTCAAAAATTCAATGAGGTTGGTCTGACATGACCTCCCTGGTGAAACCATGCTGCCTTGGGTCCTGTAGTCCATTGATAACCAGATGTTCCACCAATCTCTCCTTCAGTAGTGCTTCCATGATCTTCCCCACTACCGAGGTGAGGCTGACTGGTCTGTAGTTCCCTGCTTCCTCTTTGTTCCACTTTTGTATAAGGGACTACATCTGCTGTCCTCCAGTCTTTGGGTACCTCCTGTTTCCAGTGATCGGCTAAACAGGATAGCCAGAGGTTCAGCCACCACCTCTCTTAGTTCTTTAAGGACCTGGGGTGCACCGTCTGGCCCATTGCTTTATCAACTCTTATTACTTCCAGTTCCTTCAGGATCCTTTCTGTAAATGGACTTGTGTCCATTTCACCATTCTCACCCCTTGTACTCCCTTCAGACCCATTACCTCCTCTTCCTCAGTAAAGACTGAGCAGAAATACCTATTCAATATGTCAGCTTTTACTGTTGTCATCCTCCATGCTCCCATCCTCCCCTTCAGTCTCACTATCCCTCCCTTGTCTTTCTTTTCACTTATGTACCTGTAAAGGTTTTGTCCCTCTACCCACTGATTTTGCAATGTGTTCTTCTGTCTGAGCTTTGGCTTCCTTACTGACCTCCCTGCCTCCCTTTGCTTCTCCTGGTACTTCTCCCTATCCCCTTCTGCCTGTGTCTTTTGTATTGCCTGAATGCAATATTTTGGCTTTCACTTTCTTTGCTACCTCTTTGGAAAACCATAATGGTCTCCTCTTCCTTTTCCTCTTGCTAACCTGCTTAATGCATAATTCTGTTGTTCTTGTAATCCCCATTTTAAATACTGCCCACTGTTCCTCAACCCCTGATTCCTGTCCCATTCCCCTTAATGAGTCTTTCAAGTATCTCCCCATTTTCCCAAAGTCTGCCCCCCTAAAATCCAGGATACGTGTTTTTGTGTGGTTTGGTTCTGCTCTTTCTGTGATTTCAAACCGCAATGACTGGTGGTCACTGTTTCCCAGGTGCTCCCCCACTGTTACCCCTATCACACTGTCCCTGTTTGTGAGCACAAGGTCCAGTATTGCCTTCTGCTGAGTTGGTTCCATGACCAGTTGCTTAAGGAAGGCACCCTGAAGGGAGTCCAGGATAAATCTGCTCCTAGTTGATGCTGCTGCTGGGATGCTCCAGTCCACGTCTGGAATATTGAAGTCTCCAACCAGTACTACCTCACCCTTGTCTGCCATCCTTTGGTTGGCTAGCATCAGCTCCCTATCTGTTTCTTCCTCCTGGGCTGGCGGTCTATAGACCACACCTGTGCGGATAGCTGTCCCCATTTTCCTTTCTAGCTACCCACAGTATCTCTCCCTATTTTGTTCCTCCTGGATCTCTGTGGCCCTTATGTCATTTTCACATACAGTGCCACTCCTCCTCCCTTCCTGCCTGCTCTGTCTCTTCTGAATATGTTGTAGCCAGGTATGGCCATCTCCCAGTCATGGTTATCATTATACCAGGTTTCAGTGATGGCCACAATGTCCAGGTCTGACTGTACCATGACAGCCTCAGATCTTCCATCTTGTTGCTAAGGCTCCTGGCATTTGCCACATGGCTTTCCATGATTTGACCTCCTAGACTGCTTCACTGTTCTACTCCAGCCCATTCCTTGGTTGTCATTTATCCCTGGTTCTCCTTGCTGTCTGCCCTTCTGCTGAATTTTGCCCCTTTTCTGCTTATCCACCTCTTGGGCACTAATCTCCATCTTTTGCACACTACTTTGCAGAGTAGCCCTCCTCTGGTTCACTGGTTCCACTGCTAGCTGTGGGGGGTGAGCAAGTAGGTACCCTCCTTGCTGGTCTGCCACCCTTTGCTAGTTTAAATGCTTGTCAATGTAGCATTTAAACTTATCATTGAGTGCTTGGATTCCCCTCCAGGATGGATGCAGGCCGTCAGGCTTGAACAAACCTCCATCCCTCCAGGTGGGTCCCCAGTCACCAATGAATCCAAACCCTTCTTCACAGCACCAGTTCTTCAACCATGAGTTAAAGTTCCTGGTGCATGCACTCCTATGCTCTCCCTTGCCTCTTACAGGTAGTACTTCTGAGAAAATGACAGAAGTAGCTACTTGCTTGAGACCCCTCCCCAGTTTCCTAAACTCTTCCTGAACTTCCTTTGGCTCCCCATTTGCCAGGTCATTAGTACCTAGGTGGATAATGACATCCAGCTCACCCTCCCGTCTTGCCTTCCCAGTGATCCCCAGGATCTTCCTTCCATCCCTCCGTGCCGTGGCACCTGGTAGGCACCTCACCTCCTGTCCTTCCCTCCTGTGCTCTAGCTGGATCCATCTTATGATGGAGTCCCCACCAGGATCGCTTCCTCCTCCTCTGGGGTCCACTGCTTTCCCGCTGAGGTCACCTCCTTAGCTAACCTCCATCCTTTCCTTCCACTTCTCTGGGTACCTCTATTTGGTTGTCCTCATTTGCCAGTGTGGCATATGAGTTCTTGAGTGGAATAGGATCTGGGATGTGCCTCTGCCTGACTGCTCTAACCCTCCCTGAGCCCACTGTCATCCAAGTGCTCCTTGTTCTTGGCATCATTTGAGGCAGTTGCATTGGACTGGGTGGTCTCTGGAAAGGGGTGATGGTACTCCTGACCCAGTTTACTTCTGCTCTGAGTCTGGCTACCTCATACCGCATTCCAGAGAGATGCATGCAGATAGGGCAGCACCTCAGTGTCCAGAAGGTCTGCCTGAATATGGCTGCCCCACAGCCACTGCATTGCACCACTCCCCACATTATACTGCAATTCCACTACCTGTCTGCTACTGAAGCTCTCCTAGTTCCCTTTTATTAATTTACTGTACTAAAAATCCTGTCACTGATCCTCAGATAATTTTTTTTTTAAGAAAAAAGCCAATAAATAAATAAATGAGTTAAAACACTTGTTGTGCTGAGGGTGGGCTTCTTCCCCTTAGCCCCTCCTACTTACACCCCTTACTATACCCTGTGTTTAGCTCCTGTCAATCAGATTTATCAGGGCATATAATTAAGAGTTGGGGAAGGGGGCAAAAATTTACAACAATTAAAGACAGCACAGAATTACACCACCACTATGTTTTAAATTTTCAACAGCCCAAAAACAATTATAGTAAAGACAACAAAGAAAGTATAGTGTCACTAAAGCCCACAATCTAAGTTTAAAAGAAAAATAGCAATTACCAGTTACTCTAAAGCACTGAATTGAATATGTTTCCTTCCTTCCCTTCTGGCTTCTTCTGAAAATAAACCTCTGCTTGCTACTTTAACTCTGCAGCCCCACCTCCAGTTATCCACGTAGCTGAGGTCAGAGGCCAGACAATTACCCTTCACCGAACTACAGGGCAGTCAGACAAGCCAAGATAAAATTTGCAGCAATTAAAGACAGCACAGAATTACACCACCACTATGTTTTAAATTTTCAACAGCTAAAAAACAATTATAAGTAAAGACAACAAACAAAGTGTAGTGTCACTAAAAGCCCACAATCTAAGTTAAAAAGAAAAATAGCAATTACCAGTTACTCTAAAGCACTGAATTGAATATGTTTCCTTCCTTCCCCTTCTGGCTTCTTTCTCAATGCCAGGAAGACAGTCTCCATGATCTCTGGTACTAGACAGAGACTCTCTCAGCTGCCCTCTCCCACCTCCTTCAACACACTTGATGGGACAACATTAGAGGACTCCACCTCTTTTATATACCTATGTGTCTGGCTTGAATACCACCTTAACGTTTCTAAACAAATTGACGCTATCCTGAAAAAAATGCTTCCCAAGCTTTTTACGGAAACTACAGTGCATTACCACTACCAGTTAGGCGTGATCTTGTATAGAAAATGATTCCCCCCATCTTCAACTATGGCAACATAGTCTACAGTGGTGCTACCAAGCCTTCCCTTGCCAGATTGGATTCCCTCTTCAATGCTTTCTGTCATTTTTCCCTCAACTTCCCCTCTCACACTCATCATTGCACCATATATCACTCTCTTGCTCTACCCTCCCTCGAGTGCAGGCTATTCTCTCACTGCACTAAGTTCACTTCCAAATTCTGGTTTGGGACCCTGCCTCCTACCTTTCGTCCTCTCTGCTCCCCCTCCAAACTCCCACTCTCTTTAAAATCCTCAGACTCTCACACTCTCACTGTCCCTCATTGCCACACCTCTGTTGGTCAGGAAGCTTTCTCTTATTGTTTCCCTAAACTCTGGAACTCACTTCCTCCACCTACTTGACTTTCTTTGTCCCCTTTTTCACTCTCCCTAGCTCTACATAATTTATATTCCCCTAACTGCACTTGCTCCTAACCCCCCTTCCTTCCATCCTTTGACCCCTCTCTAACGCCAAAAGCCTCAGCATCCTTTTTTTAACTTTCCTCGTCCCCTTCATCCCTCTCCCAAGCCCTACCCTCCTTCATTTCTGCCAAACGGCACCTTCTCCTCACCCACCCCGTCCTCCCTCCCCCTGCACTGTACCCACTCTAACCTGCTAAATGTTTACTCGTAGCCCCCCTCTACCCCTTCCCCTGCATCTTAATCCCTGTAACTCCTGCACCCTACCCCAACCCCCTAAACATTGGGACCGTGGTGCTTGGACTAGTTAGTGTTTTATTGCCTTGCTTTGGCCACATGTCTGCTGGATTTCTGTGTGGTAAGCCCCAGTGAAGGGGGTTCTGCTTGAACGTTGGGTTAGGCAGGTTGGTGCAGGGGTTTCTCCTTGACCCAGTGTGGTGGTTCCCCAGGGGTGTTAGTGGTCACACAGAGGAGCTTACCTTGTGACTGTTAAAGGATGGGCACAGAGGTGGTCCCTTTAAGTAGTCTGGGGGTTGGCTGGAGAGCTCCTCAGATCAGGCTGTCAAAGTGTTAACCCCCTTACTCCGTGGGGAGTATTTCCTGGTTTGGGTCTGGGGTTTATTCCTAACACCACCTGCTTTGTGTCTCCATATTTTCCCCGTTGGATGAAGTGGATCATATTAAGAACCTGGTGTGGGCTCCTTTCTGGGCCGGGAGTCTGGACATCTACTTAGAAGACAAATAGTCTTCTCTACTTGCAGAGAACTGCTATCTGCCTACTTTCCCCATTGACACCTGGTCAGATCCTTGTTTTTATTTTCTGCTTAAACCTATGACTATTTGATGGATAATAGGAGCTGCAAAGGTCATGGATTTCGGAAGTGCTGGATTAATCAAGATTTTAAATTAAACAAGACATTGAGTGACTTTTGTTGTTTCTTCCCCTGAGGTCCTTTCCCTGCGTTGTTTCTGGTACTTAAACTACTTTATGGGACCCGTATTAACACTGACTTTAATTTTCTGCTTTGTTTGTGGAGGGAGGTTGTGAGAGAACCCCTCAGACACCAATTTCTATTTGATTTTATTTGTCTGCTAACTTTCTAGACATATTTTTCATTGACTGGGAATGAGAGTCCTAGTTTCATCAACTTTTTTTGGTTTTATTCAAGGTGGGAGGCTGTGAGAGAACCTGCCAGACATCGACTTTTATGGATTTGGCCTAATTGTGAACTGTGGCCCTATTTTTACCATTGAATCAGAGTGAGAGCCCTAGTCTGTTTCTATAATTGATCTTACTTGTCAACTGTTAACTAATTGGGATTTCTAACTGAGGGCAGGGAGAGCTCTGATTTCTTCCACTCCCAGGCTGTGAGAGGACCTGGGGGGGACTCATAATTCTTCTGCATGTCCAGTGAGAGGGGATTGCAGGAGATTTCATTTTGACCTGGTTTTATTTACTGTTATTACTTTTTCTTTTATGTTTTTCATGAGCTAAGTGCTGGACTGAAGTTTTTTGTTGTATTGGGAAAGGCTTTATTTTCTTGGGTTTTACTTGTTTTGGGTGGTTATTTTATTTAGTTATTTTTATTTGTTTGTTGAGGTGGGGTAATTTTATTTTTGTCTGTTCGGGGTTTTCCCTTTGAGTTAGTTGCCTAGGTATTGTGCTTTCTGGATTTTGTTAGCCATTAGGATGTGTAGGCCTCCCCCCAGTCATGCGCTATTTGTCCTCTGCCCTCTGCTCCCTCCACCCATTCCCCCCATTAATGTTGTCAACTTAGCAGCGCTGTTGAACATTGGGTATTGCTCATAGGAGGGGGGTTGGGGGTGCGGACATCCGAGGATGAATGAATGGATCCCTCACATCATAGTAGTTAGGTCTAGAAGACACCCTGGGGCAAAACTGAGTTCCCAGCATGGTGCTCCATGTTTAGTTTCCATACCCAAGGGCACTACCATTTCTGGTGGGCAAGTAGCTGGGGCAGCCCTTGAAGCCCTTCCAACTTGAGTGGTGTTATGCAATGACAGATCTGTTAAGAATAAGATGGCAATTATTGCAGATCTTATTGGAACAACTGATCTAGCATGCATCACCGAGACCTGGCTGGATGTAAATGCTGGCCCCACATTGGAAGCTGCAACTCCAGCTGGGTACTTGGTGATACACCGCTCGAGATTTGACTGCAGTGGGTGGTGGTCTATTTTAAGACCGAATTGGGCCTTACGAGTGTTCCAGTTGAGGAGACCAAATTCTTTGCATGTACCGTTGTGGCAGGTGTAGGTTGTAGGATAGCTCTAGTCTACCATCCACCTGGGAATAAGAAGCAATTCCTACAGGAAGTAGCATACTTCGTGGTCGACATGGTGCTGGAGTCACCCAGACTGATGGTTCTGGGTGACTTTAACGCCTGGGTCAATGACAAACTCTCGCAATTTGGACAGCACTTACTCCAGCTGATGACATCGCTGGGCTTTACACAGATTGTAACCTCTGCCACCCATCAACACGGTCACTCTTTGGATTTGGTTTTCCTTCTGGGGATTGAGGACTCTGATTTGGGGGTGGAACCTGTCGGTTGGTCCGATCATTATACCGTGAGGTTCCACTTTTGTGCCCTTCTTTGTAGGTCTGCTCCTGTGGAGATGGTCAGTTACCGCCCTTTATGGGAGGTGAGCCCTGAAGGTCTTATGGCAGTGATTGACCTCTCAGAGTTTTCTGTGGCCAGCTAGAGTCCAGAGACCTTGGTATTGGCCAATAATAAGGCCATCTCCATGGCTCTGGACTCGATTGCTCCTGTCCTGTTGATCCTCTCTCCCTTCGCCCTTGGGCCCCTTGGTTTGATGGGTCCCTGAGAGAGTTGTGGTGACTAGGGTGTAGGTTAGAGTGACGTTGGTGGAAATCTGCCCTGGAGGTCAACCACCTTAGATTGGTAGAGCATTATCAGGCCTACCAATCAGTGATCTCCCGTAAAAAGGCAGAATTCCTGTCTGGGGAGATTGTTGCTGCTCAGAACCAACCAGTTCAGCTCTTCCAAACTGTGGACAGGTTGTGCAACCCAACCTGTCTGCAGCTCTGAAGATCTTTTTCACAAGTGGCGTGCGATGAGCTTGCTCAATTCTTTGCGAATAAGGTGGCCGACATCAGCTCAGAGATCCTCCTGACTCTCCCTGTGGAGGATGTTAGTGATCTGTGCTTGGTCACTTCACTTCATGCTTCCTGGAGTTCCTTTGACCTGTTGGAGTTCACAGATGACATGCGGATTGTCCAGAGTATGCACCCTACGTGCTGTAGTTTGGATCCGAGCCCAACCTCCCTGATTATGGGATGTTGGGATATTATTGACCCGATCCTGGTACAGATAGTCCAGTGCTCCCTTGATTTGGGTGAGTTCCCAAGCTCCCTGAAGGAGGCAGTGGTAACATCCCTCCTGAAGAAAGCTTCTTTGGACCCAGACTCTCTGGCCAACTACAGACCAATCTCAAACCTTCCCTTTATATGGAAGATTAGTGAGAAAGTAGTGGTGGTACAATTGGAGAACCACTTGACCATCCATAAAATCTATGAACCTCTCCAGTCCAGTTTTTGAAAGAGGCATAGTACCGAGACCACATTGGTTGAGGTGCTCACTGATCTCCTGATGGTGAGAGATCAGAGACACCGTTCCATTCTGGTGCTCCTTGATCTCTCTTCTGCTTTTGACACTGTTGTCCATGGGGTATTGCTTGCGCATTTGAGGTCCATCTGTGGCCTGACATGTAAGGTTTTCAGGTAGTTTACATCTTTCCTTACTGGCAGAACTCAGAGAGTGGTGTCTGGGATTTTTTCCTCTGATCCATTCTCTCTGTCATGTGGGGTCCCTCAGGGCTCAGTACTGTCCCCCATGTTGTCTGCAGTGTACATGCTGCCCTTCAGAGACATTGTAAGATGGTTTGAGCTGAGGTTTCACTGCTATGGTGATGATATCCAACTCTACCTATCTTTTGCACTTGACCAGGATAGTGCACTCTTGGTATTTTACAACTGCTTTGCTGAAATCCAGGACTGGATGAATTCGAGCTGGCTAAAGTTGAATGCAGGAAAGTCCGAGATGATGGTTGTAGACCTGGGTTACTGGATAGAGGGGCTGAAGACTGGTCAACCCTCTGGAATGTATCTAGGGAGCTCCTAGATCCTTACCTCTGAACGAGTGCAGGACCTGGGGGTGGTGCTTGACGATGGGCTGACTTTATGATCTCAGGTGTCAGCAGTCAAGTTATCCTTTTACCATCTTAGGAACATCACCAGGATCAAGCATCTTGCTCCATCCGGTGATCTACCTAAATTGGTTCATGCTTTTGTGACCTCATACCTTGATTACTGTAACTCCCTTTACTTAGGACTTTCTGGGGTTGATATCCATCGCCTGCAGCTAGTGCAGAATGCCTCAGCAAGATTGTTGACAGTGACTTCTCGAAGTTCTCATATCACCCCTGTGCTGCGCACTCTGCACTGGCTGCCAATTCTGTGGTGGATTGCCTTTAAAGTTGGTTTACTGACTTACAAAGCCCTACATGGACTCGGCCCTGATTACTTGAAAGAGCTGCTTGTTCCCTATTGCCCCAAGCAACAGCTACATTTGTCTGACAAAGAGTTGCTGGAGATTCCGAGGGTGTCGTTGAAATCTTCTGGGGCCCGTGCATTTATGTACGTGGCCCCTACCCTCTAGAATTCTTTTCCCCATTGGCTGTGGGAGGGCACAACAGTGGGAGGCTTTAAACAGGCATTAAGACTTTTTTTGGTGCCACGCCTTTGATGGCACTGAATAATGAACTTCGTCAGATTTCTGTTACTGTTATGGATTGTATTTATTGATTTTATTACTGTTGTTTTAACCTTTTGCAAAGCGCCTTGGTACTTTGAAAGGCGCCTATGTGAAATAAAGATTATTATTATTATCCATTCATCCATTCCCCACTCCCTCTGTCCACCTCTAACCCATCCCTACTTCTGTATCTCTTCCCTAGTCCTCATTCCCTCTCCCCATCTACCCCCAAACGGCACCCCAGACCTTGGTCAGGCACTGATCTACCTGCCTCAACCCACACAAACTCTACTCTCTTCTCTTTTGCCTAGCAATATTTCTCCAAAATATTTCTACTTGCCAACTGTTCAGATTTCTCAGCCCCCCTTTTTCCCCTCCAGCTTCACACTGACCCTTACTGCTTGTCAGCTACCTCCATCTCCCCTTCCTCCTTCCTCTTCCCCCTCTCCCTCTATGTCTATCTGTCTCTCTCTCTCTCTACCTCTCCCCTCCAATTTTCCCATCTGATCCTGCCCTCCTTGCATGGTTTCTCTGCATCCTGAAAGCGGTTCCTTCGACCGAGCACTCTATCTCTCCTCTCCTTTCCTCCTTCCCACCCACACCGACCACTCTCTCCCTAGGTTTTCACTAGCACTTACTAAGCTAAGCCATCAGCACTTCTGTGTCTTTTTCACACCCACTGGTCTCCTGGTCTTTGGCCCTGGATGGTACCATGTAAATTCTGCCTGGAGGTTTACTCACCTCAACCCCAGGCGTATGTATATAGTAATGTAGTCTACCACTCTTCTATGAAAATGTTTTGGTTCCTGTATTGTTTTATATTGTAATGATGTTTATATTCTGTTTTTGATCTCCCAACCTTTGAACCCCCCTGCCCCCAGGACGCTTCTGAAAATGAGCTGTTCCTCAGCTCACGTTGTCTTTCCTGGTGAAACATTTTGTAAATAAAAAAAAATGGTGTTTTTTGTTACTTACAGGCCTCTTGGCACTTGCTGTTTCTCGATATACTGCTCTAATGTGGTACTATTACATAGAATGTTCAGCTCTTTAATCGTAAGCTGTTCTAATCTGGCAAAAGAGCTTTTGAGGTCAGTGGAGTCATTTATCATTGCTGCTTCATTCCCAATCTGACTCTTAGCTTTTTCATGCTGTAGCTGCAGAGAGATGGCATTCTCAAATACAAAGTTTCCCTCTGACTATGTTTCTGAATTACCAAAGCTGCTGTTTTTACTCATATCCAAGCTTGTAGGAGACTCCATTCAAAAAATGACAATTTGTCCAATTCAAAACTTGAAACCAGGTAACAGTCCCCAAATGTTGAAAACTGCACACAGCAGCATACTAAGAAAACATCAGGGCTACGTACTCTATCAGGCTTCACTCACGTTTGCAGTCAGAACTGCAGTGCTCCTCCAAGGGGCAAACCAAGAACATCACAAACAAAATGAAATGTACTCCTACCTGGTGGAAGGGGTCAGAAAATAACACACCACATACGCACATACAGTACAAGTAAGCATTAATCACCGATGAAGGTGGCATCTAATGGGGAGTTAATGCATGGTTGGGACCGTTGTGGCATGAGGTCAGAGGCCGAGGGCGTACAACAGTCTTACCATGCATTAACTCCCCATTAGATGCCACCTTCATTGGTGATTAATGCGCTTGTAACATGGAGATGCTCGTTATTACTGTGGACTATACAGCCTGCTCCACATATCACACAAAACACAATGCCAGTTACATGATCTACTGTGATTTTTGTTCTTACTTTCAGATTTGTACACAGTACTCTCTTACATACAGATGTCGTTCCGATTCTTTTTTAATACAGGGAACTACTGTTGGTGTCTTAGCGATTCATGCACATTTCAATGATTTCTGTGCAGCTGTTTGACTGTGAGACTGCCTAGGAGGACCGTGATTCTCTTGCTTGCAAACTCTGCACAGCTGGTCGCTATGTCAGTTGCACACGCGTGTCGTCATTCTGAGGCTCGGTTTTCTGTGTCTGTCCTGCTTCCTCTCCCTTAGCCCCAACTGCTTGTCCTACCTTTCCACTGTTACCCCGTGTCTCCCCCATGGTCTCTATGTCTCATGCTTGGCCCGTAGTTAAAATTCACAGTGCCATGGACGGTAAATGTGTGGCAGCTGAATACATTTGTGGATGTGCCTCCTCCTCCTCCTCCTCCTTCAACTTCCCCCGCACTGCTTCCTCTCTCACCCAGTTCTTGTGGCCCCAGTTCAGTGCTTGTGTGTCTCTCTGCTGCTGTGGGCTCACTCATTCTCCGTTCTTCTGCCTCTCTGTTTCTGAGTGCCTGCGGTCCATGCCCCTGCAGTCCAGCGTCATTACCAGTGCTCCAACTTCTCTGTGTGTCCCATCACTACACTACCTCGGACTATGTATGTCTCTCTCCCTATGTCCCTCACTTCTAGTTCTCCCCTTGCCTATCTGTACTACTATCTCGCTACTTCCTACTTGTGTGGCTCTTTCTTTTACAACTGCCAGCTTCAGACCCCACTACTTCTCTTCTACTGGCTACTTCCTGCACTACAGGAGCAACACTGCATTATCATCTCATAATGCTGTGTTATCCTGTCTCAAATAAATGCGACTAGCCTATCAATCCCCACTCCCTCGGTATTACAATTCTGCTGTGTTACAAGTCACATTAAACTGTTCCCTCAACTCACTGGTGTAGCATTTTTCAATGAGTTTTCTGTGCAGGGTTTAATTCAATGAATTAGTAAAAGTTTAGTCTTGGTTTGCATCTAGCTGCTATGAACTATACGCTTTATTTTTAACTGAGTGCTTGCGAGTTTCATTTCAGAAGGCAAACTAAACAACTCTTAAGGAATGCTTTGCTATTTATAAACAATGCTTTTAAGGAATGCTGTGATATTTATAAACAATTCCATGAAAATGCAGCTACTGCCATTTCACTAAACAGTTACATGTGAGCTGAATAGGCAGTGAAGGATGGTTGGAAAAGAGTTGAAAGCTTCAAGAGTTTGAGTTGCCAATCCAGTAGCATTGCAAAAAAACAGTTCTACACCAGTGAGTTGATGGAACAGTTTAATGTGACTTGTACTGTACACAGATTGATTGGTGACTTCATAATTTATTGAAGCCATCCAGAAGTGTGCATTTGAGTGCCTCAGTAATAAAAGACATCTGATTCCAACCTACTCCCACTGTTTGCCCCAGTAATTCAGTCAACACCTTTGTCAGGGGATGTGGCTAAAGCGGAGGATGGGCAGACTTCTATCTGGTTGCTAGAAGTAATCAAAATTAATTTGATGCAATCTACTATACTACAGTAAACAGAAATCAAATGTTTTTTGCAAACAAAATGCAAATTGGGATCAGCCTCACACTTGTGTTTGGAGTTCTTAGTGCTAAGTTTTTCCCTTTAAGGGTGTTTTATTTTTAGGGTCTAATTGATGTTTTCTATATATGGGTAAAGGTGGTAGCCATGTTTGTGATGGCAGTCAGGAATGAAGAAGTGGCCCATGATTTCTGTGTGTGAGTTGCCCAAATTCCAAATCCCACTGCCAAGCATTTGAAACCTGTTTGGTTGTAGAGAATTCAGATACCATATGGATCTCAAAACTCGTTTAGCCAATCAGGAAGCAGGAAATGCCCAACTCATTTTTATAATAGTTGAGAATTTAGAACAGTTTAATATATTAGGAATGAGGTGAACTTGTTATAAGTAGTGCCACGCTTAACTGCTTTTTACAGCTGAAATATGCAACTAACTACTCCCTTTTGCCTAAGTTAAGAACTAGAAAGAATGGGAAAAGATGATTTAAACATGCAGCACTTGTCTGGGCAGCACATGTGTGGCAAGCTGGATTAAATTAGCAGTCATCCACTCTTTAGTTTATGTGCACTCCAAAAAGAGGAGGCAGTCTGTGAACAAATTATGGTCAGAGCCAACATGGCTACATAGAGCTGATCACACCACACATGGAGAGAACAGAGCTCATGGGGGAATGTTCTCCATCAAGAAGGAGCTCACAGCAAAGAAGTGTGCCACGTTCAAGATGTCTGCTGGAGTTTGCACATGCATGCTAAGACATGCCGGTCATCTTGGGTGTGGTGACAGTTTCTGCCATGAGCTCTTGTGTGCGTACATGATACAAAATGCAGAAGTACTGCATTAAAATAGTGCACCCATGAAGGGAGGCTACCATCCAAAGAGGGAAGGGGCAGGGGAAACACTGCACACCACCAAGATGTGCACTATGGAAAAATGACCACATCACTGTAGGAGAGGACTGGGACAGAATCCGGTCATGGTGCCTTCTCTCTCCTACAGTGATAGCAAAACACCTGCAGAGCTCCGTCCATGCAGCAGTAAAAATGATGCAGCCATTTCAGATCACAAAATCGATCCAAACACTGTTCTAGTTTAAAGCCTATATTAAACGTAATAACAATTCTAGCTTTGAAGTTTTACAAATAAAGGTCAGTGAAGTCAAGTGCTCACAGCTTACAAAAGTAGTCCAATTAATTTTATGTCAATATACAGTAGTGGGGGCGAATCAAATACATAAAAGCGAATGAGTGTCTTGGATGGCTGTGAATCAAAGTGAACATGAAAGCTCAAGTGACTGTTTTTACCGAGCAAGATTATGAGAGCCAGTAACATAAACCAAGCTCAAGCAAGTGCTATTTTTCAGCAAGATTATGATAGCTGTCAACATAAAGCAAAATTGTATGACATGAAGATAATCAAGACTGGATACTGAGAAGCAGTCATTTCAGGGGAAAGCTGGGGTAGTGTTAATGTTAGACACTCACTGCTTTGTATCTGCCATCTTTATAAGTGACAAAAGATGATCAGACCAACCCTTGTTTGAGAACTTGTCATGGGTTGAATTATATGAGTACTTTTCGTAGCTGCTCATAGTAACTGAGTATAAAGCACCAGTCCATAAATATCGGAAACAAACTCTATTGTTTCCCAGATACTAACAGATTAGGAAAGCAGATTTTATGTTTAACTTATTACCAGGTGTCTCCTAGGGAAGGGGACATTGAAATAAACTGATAAAAAGCCAGATGTTGAAATATTGTACAGTACTGTACATGTATTCATACTGTAAATTCACGGATACGTATATGTAAGGAGGATAAAGAAATGTTGTTATGTTCAAGTTACTGCTTTCAGAAACCCAAGGAAAAACAGCATTTTGGTTTTACAGTGCTATATTACATAAACTTTATTTTAATTGTGCCTTTCACACACAGTAGCCCATATCCCAACCCCCGTCATGAAGTCTGTGCAGTACAAAGGGGCCAACAGTGCATAGAACATCATGTACTAAATAATATAAAATAACATAAAAAATAAAGCAAAATAAAACAGTCAATAATTCATCTAACAGATGAGTTCTGGACAGAGATCTAGCTGTGTAAGAGAAATTTGGAACCATGGGGAGAACGGGTATGTTTTAATGGAATTTGAAGTGGAGGTTAGTTAATGATTTGTAGAGTGAAAGGGCCACTCTCCTAAACTAAAGGGGCTACAGAAGAAAATGCTCTGCCCTGATGGGTTCTACTGTAGCTTGTGAGACAGGAGAGAGGACAGAAGAGGTAAAAACTAGTGGGAGCGGAGGTGCGGGAGATGGGTGAGGTAGGGCAATAACGTATACAAGGGCAAGTCCAGAGAGAATTCTGTACACAAAGAAAGCAGCCATAATTAAATAATGAAATAGACAAGAAAACAACAGAGGTTTCTGAGAACAACATGATGTGATCCTGCTGATTGGTTTTGGTGAGAAGATAGGAAGCATCAATGTGAACACACTGAAGTTGGGAAAATGTGGATCCAGGGAGACCATTTAGGTCAGAATTACAGCACTCTGGGCAAGAAAGGACTAATGCCGGGATAAGGATATTGGCAGAGGTTGGGGTCAAGGGCACTGTAGACTCATATGAGCCATGTCAATGAGACAGTTACTGCTGGATTTACAGACGTTAAGAGTAAAGCGGTAGGAGAAGAGTTTGGGGTCAAGGAAGAAACCAAGGTTCTGGAGAAAGTGATGTCAGGCTCAAGGAAAGGATTAGAGTGAATAGAAATGCACTTAAGGTTGAGGTTCTTAGTTGTTTTTCTGTAAACCGTGTACACAGTTTGTGCTGTTATTGTTTGGGGTGCATAAGCCCTTTTATTCCAGCTTGGGGGTTGTTTGTACTCCACCCCCACTGTCTGATATGGTATGACTCCCTGCTGTACGCACTGTATTATTGCACCTCTTGCATTGTGGAGCACTTTAATAAAGTTTGGTGCTTGACAGCAAATCTTAATGCTCTGTGCCAACTTTCTTTTGTTCTTGTTTTGACTGTTACCTGGAACAAGCAGTTTACATGTAGCAGCTTTTGGTTCTCCTATTTATTCAGTGTCTGCTTGTGGAGTTATGTCTTTGGGGGAACTGTGAGTGGGTGTGTTTGGGGGCAGTTGTGAAGGAGTTGTTATGGTTGCTTTTAGGTCTTTTGGTTTTATGCATAGTTTTTATGTTTGCTTGCACACATGTGCAAGAAACATAGTGCCATCATCGGAGATTTCAGAGGTGTGTCACCTCCTCCTCCAATTCAGTCAGTGTGCTGGCAGTATTGACCCTGTAAGCCAATGCATTTTGGAGCTGTCTATGACAAGCTCCAAAATGCAGTAACACTCTGATTGAAAGGGAGCTACGGCAGGTGAGCAGCGATAAAGATAAGGCTGCTCACGTGCAGCTCCCCTACAGGCCACCCACAGGCATGCGCACCCCTTGCGCAGGCACTGTATAGCCGATGGGGTGCCCAATCCCCGTAGGCTGCTGCATTCCCTGCCTCCCAAAGGCTTCCAAAATGCCACGCTGGGTGCCCACCCGGCGTGGCAACTATCATATAATAGCGGTGCCCAATCCCCGGTCGGCTGCACTGTCCTCCCCGCATACTGGGTGCCACGCTGGGGCCCACCCCAGCATGGCAAGCAATTCGTGAGCCGACGGGGGTACCCAATCCCCGCCAGCTGAAGGCCCCACTGTCCTTGTGCCATGCTGGGAGCTCACCCCAGCATGGCAAATGATCCCACATCATCTTTTTTAATTTTACCTGAAAACGAAAACTGTCCCGCTTGGCCCAGCATCTGACCCCTCCACAGCCGCTTTCCACCCTCGCACCCAGCCTCCCACCCCTCACCCCATACTTACCTCCAGAGCTTGGCGCGATGATCTTGATGGACGGGAACATGTCTGCACTCTTCAAAGGCAACCGCGAACTGAGGAAATGCCGGTAAGCTGTATAATGTGATAAATAGGAGGGTTCAACTTTGTTGCATATCTCAGGCATTTTTTGGAATTTTGGCACCAAATTTGCAACATGGGGTTTTTGGGACCCCTTCTCATGAATAACATCACTGTCATGGCATTATTTGGGCCCGAAGGTGATTCCAGCGCGGGACTGTGCAGTGACTGTGAAATCACCCTTCAGGCCTGAATAACACCATGACAGTGACATCAATCATGAGATGGTCTCAAAATCCGACGTTAAAATTTGGTGCCATCTAAAATGACTGTTTCTGGCGTCGCGTTGCGCAGTTCCTACGCGGGCTCGTAAGTTCAATTTTCAATATTTTCACTCCAGATTTTCAACATTGCCATTTTACCACACCTTCTTATGAGTAGTACAACTGTCATTTTTCACATCTCACCCAAAACGTGTTTCCACCCATGTAGCGTACAATGGCACAGTCGGTATGCGAAATCAATGTACAGGACAAATTAAGAAAATCACAGTGACATGGTTCATGAGCAGGCATCTTAAAATGGCTATGTTGAAAATTTGGTGAAAAAGTCCTAAAAATGACTGTTTTTAGAGCGTGCATTGTGCAGTTCCTACGCACGCTCGTAAGGTCATGAATTTTCAATATTTTCCTCCAGATTTTCAACATTGCCATTTACCACACCTTCTTATAGAGCAGTACAGCTGTCATTTTCACATCTCTCCCAAAGCGGGTTTCCGCCATGTAGCGCACAATGGCGCGGTCGGTGTCTGAAATCAATGTCTGGGACAAATTAAGAAAATCACAGTGACACTGTTCATGAGCAGACGTCTTAAAAATGGCTATATTGAAATTTGGTGAAAATTCCTAAAAATGACTTTTCGCGGTCGTTGCACAGTTACTATGCATGCTTCGTAAGTTTGCAAATTTAATATTTTCACTCCAGATTTTCAACATGTCCATTTATTAAACTTCCTTATGAACAGTACAGCTGCAATTTTTCATATGTTGCCCAAAATGTGTTTTCACATATGGCGCACAATGGTGCTGTTGGTGTGTGAAAGCAATGTTTAGGACAGATTAAGAAAATCACAGTTACACTGTTCGTGAGCAGAGGTCTTAAAATGGCTATGCTGAAAATTTGGTGACAAAAGTCCATGAAATGACTGTGTTACGAGTGATCATTGCACAGTTTCCATGCACCCTCGTTAGTTCATGACTTTGTAATATTTTCAGTCCAGATTTTCACCAGTGGCATTTTTCCACACTTCCTTATGAACAGTACAGCTGCCATTTTTCACAACATGGCCCAAGTGTGTTTTCACACTTTCAGTGCAGAGATGCATGGTCACTGTGGGAAATCATTGTTCGGCACAGATAAAGAAAATCACAGTGACACTGTTCATGATCGGAGGCACCAAAATGCCTGAGTTGACAATCTGCTGTAAGAAATCCCCAACCTAATTATATTACAGTTGTCGTTGCACAGTTTCTATGTACGCGCGTGGCTTCACCATTTTTTTAAATATTTTTACTACACATTTGCAACATTGCCATTTTTTACACCTCCCCATGAAAGAGTACAGCTGTAATTTTTTACATCCTGTTCGGAATATTTTTGCACCTGTGGTGCTAAATGCCATAGTCACTGTGCAAATGCAGCTTTTGGCTAACAAACTGATATTCCCCCTGTTCATGAGGTGGGATCACAAAACAAACATGTTGAAAATTTGGAGTGAAAATACCAACGAATGCCTGAGGTATTAGGGTTTTCAACTGTAATGCCCAACCCTATAGAGAATGACAGGAATCAGGGGTGTGCCTTGGGATTCTTGCCTGTGATGCTCATACCATTCCACATCCTGCAGTCACTGAGAGGCATCGAGGTATGCCTTGGACTCTTCGGCCCCAAAGTTCACCCCATTCTCCTATATCGCACCCATCTCACCATATTTCCTAATGAAATGGGGTGCGCACAAGGGCCAAAGACCACAAGGAACACCGTGGCACTTGTCAGTATCTGCAGGGTGGGGTGTGGTGAAATGGAGTGGCCGTTATGCCTGATGACCCAACCGCACACCCCAATGCCTGTCATTCTCTGCAGGGTGGTGGTGGGGTTTGCTTCAGTTCAATACTTCACTACCATTCCTATTACGCAGCTCTGTAACTTCTACACTACCACTGCCAATGCCAGCAAGCAAACATTCGGCATTGACAAATGCTTGTTTTATTTGGACAGGCCAATAGGGAGTGAAGCAGGAAGCTACAGTACATGCAGCCTTAAATAATGCAGGGATCAGCATTTTCAAAGTGCACAAGGTTGTATGGTAAGTCCTAGAACAGACATGATGTAAATTGCAAAGCAAGGTAATTTGGAATGCAATATACCTTTTTGGACCAGGCAAGCACTGTAGCAGACAGAACTGAAAGGACATCCATTTGCTGTATCACTCTAATGGAAGGAGGAGTCATGTGGTCTAGGCTGGCCAATAGGGGTGAAGCAGGACACTACCCTCGGCCTTAAATAATGTGGGAAATGGTACTTGCTAGGAGGTTTAGATATCACTTGGATAAGCATTTAAACCACCCTGGGGGAAGCAGAAAGATCAAGGGAGGTTAAAAGTATCTCCCAGATGGTAAAATATTAGGGCGAGAGTGTCTGAAAGGCAGGAAACAACCAAAGACAGAGGCACAGGAAGGCAGGTACAAGATGAAAGAAAGGGGGGATATGGCTCAGGTAGGGGACGAAAGTGGATTGAAGGAGACTAGGTATGGAGATAGCAAAATGGGAAGAGGTGAGTCAGAGGGGGCTTCAGGTGAAAATACTGGCAAGAAAAGGAGGAAGACAAAGGGCATCAGACACTGAGGTGAGAAGATGTGAAGAGCCATGTGGACAAATACCAGCTGCCTTGGAAACAAAATCACACTTAGAGGCTATCATGGCAGAGGCTAACCTGGATCTAACAGCCATAACAGAATCATGGTGCAACAAGCATCACAATAGTGATATGGCCATTCAGGGATACCCTCCATTCAGGAGAGACAGGGTGGGAAAGAAGGTGGCATTGTACGTAAATGAGGGAATAAAGGCCACAGAGGTGCAGGTGTACCAAGGTGAGGAGGGGCTGGGCGTGCTCTGGGCATTCTGGAGAAAGGTTCTGGAACCACTGTCCACACTAGGGCAGTGTACAGACCCCCAGCATAAGTGGAGGAGATGAACAAGGCACTTGGGAAAACCATCATCTGCATGGCAAGTAAGGGGAGGTGATACAAGTTCGAGACTTCAGTTTGCCAGATGTAGAGTGGAACCTTCCAACTGCAGCCTCAGTGAGGAGCAGGACCATCCTTGATTCCTTACAAGTGGCTTTTCTTAGGGAGTTAGTTAGAGCCTATTAGGAAAGGGGCAGTGTTGGACCCGATGCTAATGAACTGGGACAGTATTGTAGATGCCACAGTGGGCAGTCCCCTGGGTACCAGTGATCACTGTATAGCATGGTTTAACATAAGGAAAGGGGCAGACACAAGCCACACTATGACAGAAGGGTCGTGTACCAGGACATGTAAGGCAAACCACTAGTAATATTAGATTTGCTTAATTCTCTTTTCATCCACCACCACCGACAGATATGCATGACTGATTTACCAACCAGATAGTTGTGAGAATGTATGTGGGAGAGAAGGCACTCTACCAGACTAACACTGGAGACAACAGGAATCGTGAGACTTGGAAACCTTCCAGATGTGACTCAGACACAATTTCAGTTGAAATCAAGGTAACTTTACTAGCCTGCTTTGCCAGCTTGACAGACATGGCTTGCAAAAATAAAACTAGCAACACGACTTTTGTGATTAAACCTCTTAAACTGATTGTAACTTATACTCATGGTACATTTACTTACACTCTATTGCTTTTTCTCCCACAGGTCTCCTCTGCTAACCTTAGAGACTGTAGGTTATACCTGGCGGACCAGCCCCTCAGTGTTACCAATACCTCCAGCATTTGGCTACCCCTCTGACATCAGTCACTGCATTTTCTCTTACAGATGCCTTAAGGGTATGCAATGGCTACTAGACCTATGCCCCTCTCAGTCAGCCAACACACCTATTTATCCCTGATACCTTTCCTTGGTGTCTAAACACTTAGCATTCACTAAGAGAGGGAATTCCTGCAGGAAATTATGGAATGGGACCCGGCTACTTGCAAGATCTCCTTCGACCCTACCGCCCTCTCCGCTCACTCCACGCCACCGACGAGGGATTGCTAGAGATTCCCAGGGTCCGACTTCAGTTATCGGGGGCCAGAGCTTTTTCCTTGTGGTGCCAACCCTGTGGCATTCTCTACCTCGTCGGATTTGAGCATGCCTGTCCACAGAGTCATTCAAGGCAGCTTTGAAAACCTATTTATTTGAACAAGCTTTGCTGGATAGGTTACTCTGCTGTTTTTAACAGATTTTAGAATTGACATTTATATTTATCCTGCTGATTGTTTGTGTTGTGTACCTGTGCTTTGATTTTTTGAAAAGCGCAATATAAATAAACTTGACTTGGCTTGACTTGAATTATTCACTGAGGAGGTATTGGAGTCACCCAGATGGTTAGTTTTGGGTGACTTCAATGCCTGAATCAATGATGAATTCTCACAATTTGGACAAGATTTCCTCCAGCTGATGGAATCACTGTGCCATGCACAAGCTGTTACTGATACAACCAATCGACGTGGACATGATCTGGATTTAGTATGCTGATTAAGGCTCAAACTTAACAACCTTGGTATTCATCCAGTCTGAAGATCAGATCACTGCACAGTGAAGTTCTCGTTCAGGCCCCCCCTTGCAGTTCATCCCAGTGGAGATGGTCAGTTACCACCCTTTAAAGGGGTTGCCCCCAGCAGAACTTCAGGCAGTGATGGATCTCTTGGGTGTGTTGTCTGCTTGTGAGACAGTATCAGGAGAGGTGGTGGCCATGACAGGGCTATTACCTTGGCCCTTGATTCTTTCACATCAATTTGTATACGAGCCAGCATTTCTCATTTAGAATCGCTGTGGTTCAACAGGGAGCTTAGGGAGATGAAGGCCATGGGTCACAGATTAGACCATTGTTGGTAGAAGTCCAGGACTGATGAAAGCAAATTGACTTTGAGAACTCACTACAGTGAATATAAAAGGGCACTCTCCTGTAATAAGGCAGCATTCCTGTCCTGGGAGATTGTGGCAGGGAAGAACAGACTGGTTCCACTTTTCCTGACTGTGGATAGATTATTATATCCTGCCTGTATACAACTGGAAAAATTATTTTGTCTGCCAGGTACAAAGAGTTTGCTCAGTTCTTTTCTGACTGAGGGTCCTCTATCAGGTCTGGGATAACTGCAAATGGGCTGTCATGGACCAGCAGAACCGAGCCGGTTGTCACTAGGAGCACTCCTCTTGTCTGGGGAGAGTTTAACCCAGTATCGGTGGAGGAGGTTTGTAAGATGATCTCAGAGTTACAGCCCACTTATTGTGAAGTGGACCAAGGTCCAACTGCCTTCTAGTGAGTTGTGTGTTATTCTTGGGCCAAGTGTCTACTAAGATAGTTCGGTGCTTTCTTTTGGCGGGGTCCTTTCTTAGCACATTGTAAGATGCGTTAGTGAGGCCCATTCTAAAAAAAACACATCTCTGGACCCAGACTGTTTAAGGAAGTTTAGACCCATCTTAACATTCAGGGACAAGTTATTGAAAGGATAGTGGCTCTGCAGCTCAAGACACACCTTGTGACCATTAACATCTATGAGCCACTCAAGTCTGGATTTTGCTCTAGGCACAGTATGGAGACTGCACTGGTCAGGGTGCATAATGACCCCTCAGAGCAAGAAACAGAGGGGTATGGCAAATTCTCATTCTACTTGCTCTCTCCTCAGCATTTGAGACTTGGGACCATGATTGTTGGTGGATCACCCAAGGGAGTATGGTGGACTGACTGGCGCAGTCATCAGCTGGTTTCTAGCCCTTCCTTAGACACAGAATGCAGAGGGTGGTTATGGGGAATTTCTCCTTTCTCTGAAAGTCCCTGATCTGTGGGGTACCCCAGGCTCGATCATCTACCTATGCTGTTCATGATATACATGCTGCCCATGGGTGAGATCATCAGATGGGTTTTCATTAATATGCAGATCACACCCAGTTGTCTCTGTTGTTTGCACCCAGAACACCTGGCAGTTACATCAAAACATACAATTTGCTAGCAGATAATGACCACTTGGTCCAGGTAGTCTGCCCAATATTTCTCTGCCTGTAGTAGCACTGCAGATCCTACTTAATCTCCAGCCCATTCATTCCCCTTCCCCATCCTATAGAACCATAGTATTTGAAAGTCTAGTTTATGTACTGAGTTTGTGCCTGGCTGAGATCCAGAACTGGATGTCTTCCAGCTGGCTAAGACTCAATCAAGATAAGGCAGAGATATTAGTGATTGACCCTGGTCAATGGCAGGATGCTAAGGCTACAGCTGTAATGATTGGCCTGGTGCTTGGTCCCTCCAGCTTTGTAGACTCCATGAAGGTTAAGAATCTGGGCATCATTCTGAATAAAAAGACTGACACTTGAGACTCAGGTGTTGTGGTTTTTACCATCTCAGGAACATCACCTTGATTAAAGCCTTAATCCCACCAAATGACCTGTCATCACTGGTAAATGCCTTCATGACTTCCAGACTCAACTACTATAATGCTCTGGATCTTGGGGGTTAGTGGAGAGGTCCTACAACATCTGCATCTGGTATAGAATGCAGTGGCCAGGTTACTGATGGGTCTCCCAGGGTCCTGTCACTCAACCCCGGTCCTGCATGACCTGCACTGGCTGCTGGTGAAGTGACAAAATCACCTTCAAGATCAGTTTACTGGCCTACAAAGCCCTATATGGACTGGGCCTGGGTTATCTGAGTGACCTCCTGTCTCCTTAGCATCCTCCCCGCCCTATCTGCTCCTTTGAGCTGAGCCTCCTAGTGGTTTCCAGGTCTAGGTTAGAGACACCCGGGGATCATACTTTTGAAGTTGCTGACCCAGCCCTGTGGAACTCGCTCTCAAGATCTCTGCGGGAGGCCCC
The DNA here is from genome assembly GCA_016271365.2 of Neoceratodus forsteri. Classification (NCBI taxonomy): domain Eukaryota; kingdom Metazoa; phylum Chordata; order Ceratodontiformes; family Ceratodontidae; genus Neoceratodus; species Neoceratodus forsteri. The sequence continues at coordinate 1,187,555,072 of CM057451.1, read as the reverse complement.
TTCGGTGTAGGCCTTTAACCTATCTGTTTTGAGAGGTTTTGACTTCAGTTACTCCACCACTGGCCACTTGTTAGCTAGTTATGCTGTTTTTATGTATTTATTTCTAAGTTGATTTATTTATTTTATTGTAGTTTAATCCTTTTTATTATGATATTATTATGTATGTATTTTAATGATGTACAGCACTCTGAGCCTCCAGGAATGGACACATAACAAATAAACGAACTACTACTGCGTATGGTATACTGTAAACTCACTGATACTCTTTATTCACTATTCTCTATATCATTACTCTATGACAGATCCCTGTAATTGCTGTAGCATTTAAATCACATTCGACTAACAAATACTTCTATGTAGGGATGTAAATTTGTCATGGCAGTCATACACATCATGGATTCCATGACGTTTGGTCTTTATTCAGAACTTCCATGACTTTCACTATTGTCATCAAAACATACCAATGATGACAGGGCCATGAAGTTTACTAATGACTTCATGAACAACCAATGAGTTATTAAAACCTCACCCATGACAAACTTATATCCTTACTTCTAGGCAAATCACATTCAGTTCCCCCCTCAGTCTCCGAGCTAAGTAAGCAATAAGACAAGGCAGGGCATTGGTTGTCAGGGGTTAGTTCACGCCCAGGTGCCTAATGAGGCATGAGGTGCTTGCATTGAGTGCCTTTAGCACTTGGAAGTGCATTAACCACAGACAACCAATAACCCGGAGTGTCTTACTGTACTTATAAAATGGCCAAACCAAGAAACAATTTATAAAACAAAAATAAATGCTAATTTTTTTAAATTAAAAACAGGTGTCTCCTTTTGCTAAAAGTAACTAGTATAAATTTAGACTTTTCCTACTTGTCAATCATTTGTCTTACTACACATTCAGTAGATGGAATGTTTATTTATTGTGGAACAAACGCATACAAACCACTTCAGAATTCCTCTGGCAGAATGTTTTCCCCCTCACGTACAACAGAAGGCCTTATATGGAGCAAAGGTCTCATTTTTATCTGAAGCAGCTCAAGCAGCAGTGATTACCCTGGCAAGCTGGTGAGGACAGCAAGGGGCTTTCTCGTGGTCAGCAAAGAAACTCCATTACTGAAAACTGTGAATAGTACTTCTTTTTTTAAGTTTTGAGTGTAAGAAGGGTTTCATGAGTGGAAAGAATGTTTAACTATCTTTTTTTTTAATTATAAAAAGGGTCTGAAAAATGGAGCTTTCTGATTGGCTGCAAACATTCTAACAGCCTTATATTAATCTTTTATTAACATACATGTAGAGTGTAGCCATATGCTGAACAAGGTTTCACACTGTTTAAAAACATTTTTTATTATAATAGCAATAAGGCACTCCCAGGGATTATGTTACTGGTCAGTTAATCACCCTCTAGGGGCATGTGGCACTCGGCTACACCTCGTGCCACAGTACACCCCTAGAAGGTGATTAACAGACCATTAACATAACCCTTGGTCATGCCTTATTGCTTAATTAAAGGGAATTTTACTTTATAGGGCCTTGTTGAAGGTTTTCATGAGTAAAGGCGATAGCCTTGTTTGTGATAGCAGTGAGGGATCAGTGAAGTGACTCATTAATTCTGTATGTGATTGACCCAAATTCTAAATTCCATTACCTGAACTTATTCCAACCTGTGCATTTATGGAAAATTAACATATGGGTCTCAGAACTTATTTAGCCAATCAGGAAGCAGGACATTTCCAGCCCATTTTATAAGTCTCTTTAATTGCTGGTCACAAGCAACAAGGCATAATCAGGGGTTAAATAAACAGTCTGTTAACCATCCACTAGGTGTGTTATGTGACATGAGAGGCAGCCGAATGCCATATTGCCCATAGGGGGTGATTAACTGACTGTTAACTAACTCCTGGGAGTACCTTATTGCTATTATAAAAATTATCCCAAAAGAAATGTGCTAGAAGTGTACTTTGTGAATGTTTTCCTCATTAAGAGGGCAATTTTTAATAAAATAGTTCTTCCACCAGCAGTTTAAGAATGCAGGTTCAGAATCAGAATGCATCATTCCAGTCATTCAGCAGTGCAAGAGAATGGAATGCTGACAGGAAGAATTCATGTGCCACGGTGATCAAGCTGTACATGATAGTGTAACAGGGATTAATGTAAGGCTGTCAGAATCCTTACAGCCAATCAGAGTGCAGCATTTCCGAGACCCTTTTTATGATGGTGGGTGGAGCCTAAAGCTATATCGCTTTAGCTTGAAAAAGGGTTTCTGCGGAACACATTTTTTTAGTAGTTTTCAGTGTATTCTTACATAACACTGCAAATCCCTATGGCAGTTAAAAAAATACTCTTTTCTTTCTTTTTAAGTTCACTGTGCCTGCACACTCGAATGTATTGCTATGAGTAGTGTGTGTGAAAACTTCAAAAGAAGGAGCCGCTGAACAGCTGATCACTGTTCAGTCACGGAACAAATATGTGTGCAATGCAGCTGATTCCACACATGCACAGTAGCATCACTGCTTCTGTGCATGTGTGGAAACCACATACTCCCAGGGAAAGCTGACATCAGGGTGCAAAATCCCCATGTTGGCATGTCCCCCCCTCTCCCCCACATTGTGGTACACTGGGAGCCCACCCCAGTGTGCCGAGAGAGTTGTCATATTTTTCCTGACTTCTGCCCACTTCTGGTGTCAGATGCCCCCACCCCCAAGCTCAATTTCTTTGCTAACGGGGGCATCCAATCCCTGTCAGCATCAGGCCCCCCCCCAAACTCATGTGGCACACTGGGAGCCTACCCCAGTGTGCTAAAAGTATTTTTTTTTTACCTGTAAGTAAAGAAAATGGTCCTTCCCCAGAATCTTTTTTTATTTAACCTGCGAAAAAGAAAATGGTCCTTTAACATTTAGCCCATCCTCCTCCCTCATCCCGACCCTACCTCTGCACACTCACCTTCCTGCACCCCCCCTTGCCCCATACTTACCTCCAGAGGTCAGAAACAGCAATCTTCTGTGGACCGGGACGCATCTGCACTCTTCAAAAGCAGACCGCAAACTGAAGAAAATCACGGCAAGCCCTATAACGGGAGTCAGTGGGGGGTTTCAACTTCAGCTGATATGTTAGCCATTTTTAGGACTTTTGGCCCCAAATGCTCAGCATGGGGTTCTTGGGACCCCCCCCCCCCGTGAACATTGGCACTGTCATTTCGTTTCTCGGTCCTGAAAGGTGATTTCACAGTTGCTGTGCCAAACCACCTTTTAGGACCAGTGAACAAAACAACAGTGCTACAGTTCATGAGGAGAGGCCCCCAAAAGCCCATGTTGCAAATTTGGTGAAAAAATTCAAAAAAATGACTGTGTTACGAGCGTGCATTGTGCAGTTTCTATGCATGCTCGTAACTTCACCAATTTGTTATATTTTCACTCCAGACTTTCAACATTGCCATTTTTTTATACCTCCTTATGAACAGTACAGCTGTCATTTTTCACATGCTGCCTAAAATGTATTTTCACACCTGTGGTGCAGAATGGCACGGTCGCTGTGGGAAAGGGAAATCAGCTTTTGGGTCAGATTAACAAAATCACAGTGCCACTGCTCATGAGGAGAGGTCCAAAAATGACCATGTTGAAAATCTGGTGATAAAAATTCCAAAAAATGATTGTTACAGGCGTGCGTTGCACTGTTTCTATGCATGCTCGTAACCTCACCAATTTTTTATATTTTTACTCCAGATTTTCAACAGTGCAATTTTTCACACCACCTCATGAACAGTACAGCTGTCATTTTTCACATCCTTACTGAAATGTGTTTTTGCACCTGTGGTGCCAAATGGCGCAGTTGCTGTACAAAATCACCTTTCAAGACTGAGTAACAAAATGTTACTGCCACTGTTCATGAGGTGGGGTTACAAAAAGCCCATGTTGAAAATCTGGAGCATCAGGGGCATGACTTGGGATCATCGGCTGTAATCCTCACGCCTTTCCACCCCCACCCTGCAGCCAGTGACAGGCACAGACGTGTACCTTGGGGTCTTCGGCCCCAATGCTCATCCCATTCTCCTATACTGCATCCATCTCAGCATATTTCCTTATTGAATGGGGTGAGCATAAAGCCCAAAGACCCCAAGGCACACTGTAGCACCTGTCAGTGTCTGCAGGGTAGGGTGAGGTGAAATGGCATGAGCATTATGGCCAACAACCCAAAGGCACACCCCCAACACCTGTCAGTCTCTGCAGGGTGGGGGTGGGGTTGGTATCAGTTCAATACTTCACTGCCATTCCTATTAAACATCTCTCTAACTCCTGCACTACCAATGCCAATGCCAGCAAGCAAACATTTCGGCATTGACAAATGCTTGTTATACTTTCCAGTGACAATTTTGTCAAAGAAATACAGGCACTTACCTAAGAAAGTCCTTGTTAGTTAAGTGACTGCCTTTCTTTGACAAGATCATCACTGGAAAGTATAAAAACAAGCCTTTATAAATTGCCCCCTATTAAACTCTATGGAGTGCCTCCTCGTGCGGTTCCTTATGTAACACGTCAAATTTTCGGCATTGACAAATGCTTGTTAGAATGATGAACATATAACTCCAACCTGCTTTTCTCTGAGAGCAAAAGTCCACACCTTTCAAACAAATCTAAAAATCTTTAAAACTTTTCAACGTGCACAGAAACAACCAGTGTGAAAGCTGTTCAGGCAGAAAAGATCTTTCACATGAGGGAAGTCACTAATCTGAATTCTTTACATTTTGTAAAATATGGTCTTCCAAACAACTTCATTTTTTTACACTCTCAGTGAACACAGAAGGAGTCATGCCAAACAAACGTAAATATCTTAGAAAGTATAAAGGTTACCAATATACAACCAACATGAAAGTTGTTCAGGACAAAATCACCTTTCATATGAAGGTAGTCACTAATCTGAATTCATTATATTGTTTTAAATATAGCCAACTGAAAGGTGAACATTGCGAAGAAAAATGAAAATTCAGGTAATCAGTTGGCTGTAGTTTAAAAATTATAATTAGTGCACCTTAATGAATAGGCTCATTTGAAAGGTTGTTTTGTCCTGAACAACTTTCATGCTGATGGTTTATGCATAATTCATATACTTTAAGTGATATTTACATTTTTTTGGCATAACTCCTATTGCACTTATAACAGCCTCATTTTTCTAAAGCACTACGCCACTTTAAGATAAATAAGACCAGACCATCTTGTCATGCCTAATTTAACAGTAGATCCTAACAGCTAGGAGGTGCCAGGACATTTTGAATGTGACTTCATCAAATAAAAACAAATGCACTAAGAAAAATAAGATGCATAAAAGGGGGATTACTGTGCTTTTAGCTAATGCAAGGAGTCTAAATACATTGATAAAAACATTGATTTAGCTGCTATAACCGAGACATGGTGGACAGATAAGGATTTGGCCAGCACAAGAATAAAGTGTTGCAGTCTGTTCTGACAAGATAGAAAAGGTAAAACCAGTGGGGGAGTAGCACTGTTTGTGAGAGAAGGAATACAATGCAATCAGTGCAGTAATTCCACATAAACTTCATTAACAAGTGAGTGTCTATGGGTAGAATTAAAGCAACCTGAATGTAAAACACTGATGGTGGGTGTAATATAGAGACCACCAGACACTGATGTCATAAGTCATCTATCTCTTATTAATAATATTGACACTATTATATCAAACAAGAACACCCTTTTACTTGGAGACCTACTGTAAATGCAACCAGGCATAAACAGGATCAGTCAGCAGTGGGCAAGAGCAAACATTATTGAATGTACATATAGATAATGGATTAACCCAGATGGTTGATAGCCCCACAAGACAGAATAATGTTTTGGACTTAGTACTTACAAATACTGTCAACTGTGTTAGTGACCTACAAGTCCAGGAACCACTAATTTTTAGCGATCGTTATACATTCACATTTAACTACAGGACAGTCCCGATAATACTATTAAGGAGAACAATGTTTAGGAATTATTCTAAAGCAGATTTTATCAATATTAAATGTGAACTTCAAAACTGGGAATGGGAAGATCAGAATGATACTACTGAATGTTTATGGCAGAAAATTAAAAATAAATTACTACAACTAGAGGAACAGTTTGTTCCATTAAAACATACCTATAAAAAAAGGGAAAAGAACCGAAGTACCAGTTTGGTATACCAACAGAGTTCATAAGCAACTTATTAAAAAGAAACAAGCATATCGAGCTATGAAAAGGGACAATAGTCACTACAATATCCATAAATATAGACAGCAAGTACATAAAGCAAATAAATTATAAGGACAGAGAAAAAACAAGTAGAATTTCAAATAGCGCATTTAGATGACAATGGAAAGACATTTTATGCATACATAAACAATAAGTCTGTTAATTGGTCAGTAGGCCTAATTCAAGACGGTAACACCGAACATACAGACCCGAAAAATATGGCGAGTGCATTTAATGATCATTTCTGTTCTGTATAAAATAAAGCAATTTCTACAATGAATAACTTAACTTCACTAAGAGAGTCCAATGAAGCACTGGATATAGTAACCAAATCAGAAATAATAGGTAAACCAGGTAAACTAGATACATCTAAGTCACCTGGACAAGATAAATTTCACCCAAAGTTACTAAAGAATATAAAGGATTGTTGATAGAACCACTGCACAAACTATTCAATATGTCTCTGTTTACTGGAGAGGTTCCCAACGATTGGAAGAGGGCTGATGTTATCCCAGTTTATAAAAAGGGGGAAAAAGAGGTCACATGATGGCCTCGCTGAGGTAGCAGTGCTGCAGAAGAGCTCCCTCTCCACCTGCTCTTTTTTGCTTTATTAAAGTTAATACCAGCAATCAAAACAGTTTATCTACTCTTTTACAGCGATCGGGAAGGCATCTCTGAGCATAACACCCAAAGAGAAAGGAATTTGTACCTCTTTTTAGCAGCTCAACACTGATGGAGGCTGAAATGCACCAGGCCCCTCCACTGCACACACCACCAGTAACGCCTGAAAAATTACCAAAGAGGGCAAGAGGCCAGCAACCTACTTCTACTAAAGCTACAGCTGCCACCACTCAGTATACTCCACTGTCAGAGCAAAAATTCTTAGAAGAGCTCCAACCTTTCAAAAGTGCTCTGCAAGACTTATCTAAGAAGCTAAAATCTCTGCGGGGAGACCTGAGCGATGCCACAAGAGCTATTACAGATGTGGCTGCCCGAACCTCCTTGCTAGAGGGATGATGAAACAAGGTGGATCCAGAGATCACTCTGCTTTGACAGAAACTAGCCAAAATGGACAGTAAATTGGAAGATCTGGAAGGCCAGAGTCGCCAAAATATTATCGTCATCTTTGGCCTTCCAGAGGAAGCAGAAGGAGCTTCACCAATTCTATTCCTTCAAAAGCTACTTACAAAAATCAGAGGCCCATCACCAAACAACACCACTTACATTATTGAGTGAGCCCACTGATCGCTAAGACCCAAACCTGCGGAGGATCTTCCACCAAGGCCTTTAATCTTAAATTTCTAGATTTCCTGGACAAAACTCATGTCTTGTCCAAGGTCAGAGATCATAAGGAAGTACTATGGGAGGGCCAGAAGTTACATTTTACCCAGGATCTCCCAGTCACCACACATCAAAGGAGAGCAGCATATCACCCACTTGTGACAAAGTTAATTGCAGCAGGAATACAATTTAAGGTGGTTTACCCCTCTCACCTTTCCGTTTGCACCAGGGTGCCTGGCGTAACTATGAAACCACTGAGCAGGCCACTCCCGCACTTCAGGCCCTGTATCCGGAGTTGTTCAGCGCACATTAACTTTGGCTGCTAGAGGGATTCCTCTGATTATTCCTGTGCAATGATTACAGATGGCTATTTTCTTTTTTGTTTGTAAACGGACATGAACTGTGGTATCCGCATCCTTGACTTTCCATAAAGCTATTCCTTTGGCTTAACTGGATCAGTCCCCAACTGCTATACTTGAAGATGTTCATCCTTGCTCCAAATACACTATGTCTCCAGTCTATATATAGTCCAGCTGTGCACTACGATCTTCAGGACGCAGAAAAAGAGCATGGAAAGGATTTATGGGGGACACTTGTCATCACTGGTCACCACGGTTTGAACACACTGTATCTGACTGCCACACAGGAAATGCCATTGTTTTTCCTTCCTTCTCCTGTCACTCTTTATCCTTCTTTTCTCCTCTTGTTTTTTCTTCTTTTTCTTTCTCTTCCTTTTTCGGCCTGCATGGTAGTAGATGATTGCAAGCTGGGAACATTTTTTGGTTTATAATTTAATAGAGGCCTTAATGACTACAGAAACTTGTAGAGGACTCATTGTATTGAGGGGCGGGGAGTAGTAAGCGGAGTGTGCTGTCTTCTAGGTAGTGGATCACACACCGAAGTAGTGGGGGGGGGGTCCCACAGCATCTGTATGTCCATTGGACTCTGAGTTATTTCTGACAGCTATTAATACTGGGGGCACATTTGGTTCCCAGAGATATACTAATTGGCATGTCAAGTGTTGGGGTTTATTTCTGAGTGTACTGTTTATTCTGTTGTGGGCACGGGAGCATTGAAGGGTGGATCAGGGGAGGGAGTTGTGTATGTTAAGTATTTTAAGGATGTCATTATTCCTGTTCTTATTCTTAGATTAGGGATTGGGGAAATGGTGTGTGTGGGGGTCTATAAAGGGCCACACTGCGGGAAAGTAATTTTTATAGTGTTTCTGGTTCCTTAGAAGGGGCCGTAAAACTACTTGCCTGCAGACTTAGGGTTGTGGGGGTGTCGTACTTACATTTTGGAGTATATGTTTGCCCCATCACGGGGGGTCCATGAGTTTCTACATGTCTTAGTTATAGGTTTGGGGCTACAGACAGTTGAGGGGGTAGGTTTGCACCACTGGAGCTTACATTTTCTTTTCTATTGGATTATTGGATAACTAGCCTGGGGTTATTATATATTATAAATAGCTATTCACACTGACTTCTTTGTTATGGCTTTAGCTCTGAAAATATGTTCCTGCAATATAAAGGGTACCCAATCTCCCACCAAAAGAGCCAAAATACTACTACATTTACACAAATTAAATGTAGATATTGCCCTCCTTCAGGAAAAGCACTTGCCCTCCTCCCACATACTTTGGGTTCAAAGATCCTGGATAGGGCAAGCCTTGGGTACGAGCCCGGACTCCTGCAGAGGGGGGGAGTGGCCATACTTATAGCCCATAAAATCCCCTTCAGGCTTTTACATCTGGTCACAGATCCACAAGATAGATATACTATAGTAAAGGCCCTACTTGGACACTCTGAAATCGTATTAGGTTCAGTATACAGACCAACCCCTGAAGATCCTCAATTCCTAACATCTATTATGACGCAGCTAGCCCCGTGGGTCACATTAACAGTCTTGATTGGAGGAGACTGGAATTTAGTGTATTGTAATTCTTTGAACAGAACCAGATTACAAAGCCGCTCTCTGTCGCCAGCCCAGATTGCTCTTCGTGAGTTAATGGATTCTATACATCTTATAGATCTTTGGAGAGCATTCTACCCCACTAATAGAGAGTATTCTTTTCACTCCATACCCCACAATTCTTTCTCCAGACTCAGTTTTGTTTTGTTGGAAATTGGGCACCTTCCGGCTATGCTATCTTGTAACTGCCTTGCTAAGGTTATTTTGGATCATCATCCGGTATTTTTACATTGGCAGCTTGATCCTTCAGCTAGTAGAGACAAGGTTTAGTGATTCAATGCACAGTTGTTAAAATCCGATAAGCTCGTGTCACATCTTCATACCTTTATCTCTACCTTTCTAACTAAGAATTTCCCTTCAGTAGCCAAAACCAATCTCCTGTGGGGTGCGCTTAAATTGCTCTATGCACGGAGAGGTAATATGGTTGACCTCTATTCAAAGGAAGATTGCCACCCACAGTGGCTTGTTGGTCTAGGGGTATGATTCTCGCTTCGGGTGCGAGAGGTCCTGGGTTCAAATCCCAGACAAGCCCTTAAAATAAATAAAATCTTACTAAGAAAGCAGCATTTCTCTGCATAGACAGGATGGAAGCTGTCCAGAGGAGGGCAACTAAAATGGTGCAGGGTCTGCACTGGAAGACATATGAAGAAAGACTTAAGGAGCTTAATATGTATAGCCAAGAGGGGGGACATGATAGAAACTTTCAAGTATCTCAAGGGAATCAACAAAGTCCAAGAGGGTAGCATCTTTCAAAAAAAGAGGTGTGCAAGAACAAAGGGGCACAATTTGAAGATAGAAGGGGGTGGCTCAGAGGTAATTTAAGAAATATTTTTTCACAGAGAGGGTTGTGGATGTATGGAACAGCCTTCCAGAGGAGGTTGTGGAGCCAAAACAGTGGTGGAATTCAAGCATGCATGGGACAGTCATAAGGCAATTCTAGGGGGCAGGGGTAGGAAGAAGTAGGCTGCTGGTTAACTAGGATCTGCATCTTATCCATCAGGTAGGGAAATGGGCAGACTGGGTGGGCCAAGCGGTCCTTATCGGCCATCAAATTCTATGTTTCTATGTTTCTATGACTGCAGCTAATCTTCAATGAATAAGGCAATTCAAATTGTTCCTCCCCTCTCAGCCCACTTTGGATGAGCTCAACCAACTGGAGATTCTCCGGTCCCAGTATAATACTCTTTTGAGTGATAAAGCAGAACATCTCATATTAAGATCCAAGATCCATTATTTCGACCAGGGGGACAAAGTCGATAAACTGTTAGCACTGCACCTCCGAGCCAAAGCTGCCGACAGAATTGTGTCCTCCATTCGTACATCGGATGGCAGTATAGTTACCTCTCCAAGAAATATAATATCTTGCTTTAAAGATTACTATCATAAATTGTACTCCTGTCCTACTAGCTCCTTTGATCCGGACCATCTGAATCATTTCATACAGGATGTTCCACTCCCACAGTTAGAGAAACATCATATCTCTTACTTGCAAACTCCCCTCATGACTGCAGAAATCATATACGCTATCGAGCAACTACCGTCAGATAAGACTCCAGGCCCGGATGGCTACTCCGCTGATTTTTATAAAGTTTTCAAGGCACAACTAGCACCTCTGTTACTAGAAATGTATAATTACATCTATAACCACAGCTTAACAGATCTCTCCTTAACTGAAACTGCAATAGTGAACCTCCCAAAGCCAGGTAAAGATCCTCTTTTTGTGTCGAACTACTGACATATATCTTTAATAAATGTTGACCTAAAAATTCTCTCTAAAATATTGGCTAACTGTCTCAATAAAGTTTGGCATAGCCTTATAAGCCCAGAACAAGTTGGCTTTGTGCCTAGTAGGCTCTCCTCAGACCACCTTCGTAAACTAGCCCACCTAATCTCTGTGTCTGGGGACTCCGACATCCCTGCGGTGCTGGCGTCCCTAGACGCAGAGAAGGCATTCGACAGGGTTTCATGGGATTACCTCTTCCACCTACTACCTAAATATAGACTCCCCCTCCAGTTCATTCAATGGATCAAGGTCCTATACTTGCATCCCAGTGCCTGCATACTTTGTAATGGTCTATTATCACATCCCTTCACCCTCCAACAAGGCACTAGACAAGGCTGCCCATTATACATTTCTATTTAATTTGTACCTAGAACCCCTGATCCATCGAGTTAATGTCTCCCCTCAAATCTCTGGGATCACTATTGGCTCTGCTCAGTATAAATTATCAGTTTATGTGGATGATATCCTCCTTCACATTACACATCCATCCTCCTCAATTAAAGCCACTTTTGATATTATCGAAGAATTTGGCAAAATCTCTAAATACAAATTGAATCTCGCTAAAATGGAAGTTATGGTTCTTAACGTTTTTACATTTCAGGCAGATACCCAACATCTAGATCTAACACGGGTAAAGGACAAAATGAAATATTTGGGCTTTTATCTTTCTCGGTCTGGTAACAAAATGAAACAATATAATCTGGATGGGGATGGTGGATCTGAACCACTGGGCCTTGCTCTCTCTCTCTGTCTCTGTGGGGGAGAATTAGCATGATAAAAATGAATATTCTTCTGTGGCTATTATATCCACTTCAAATGTATAATTTTTCCCTACCAAGATTTTGGTTTACACAGATACACTGGGTTATCGCTAACTATATCTGGCAGGGTAAGTCTCCTAGGAGGGTGCTCTCCAAATTGCAATGTGTTAAAACATGGGGGGGTCTCCAGCTACCCAACTTTTTTCTATATTATCTCTCCATAAATTGTGCTGTGTTCTGGCGATGGCTAAATCCAACCATTATGGTAAATTTGGAGACGTACTGTCTGTTATGGTTACAGTTAGAAATATCTTTATGCAAATTGCATAACATTGACCTAGGCTCCCTGATCTATGTCCCTCTCAAGAATATCCCCAAGCAGCTCCAAAACCTCCCCATCTTGGCCACACTCCGTGCACACTCCCAAATGTGTCACATTGCCAATGCTTCCCTTGTACGTGACATTTCTCAACCTATTGTACATAATTCTAATTTCAAGATTGGAGGTAGGACATTAAGCCCCACCTTCTGGCCTACTGCAGGAACCCTTACTGCATGTGATTCATTGAGTAACCACAAACTTCTGTCCTTCACAGCTGCCAAGTATAAATTTGGTCTCCCATCTTCATACTGCTTCAAATATATCCAGCTTTCTCACATGCTTTTTTGCCACTTTGGGCTAGGCCCATGGGATCAATACCAGGTAGGCCCCCTTCCCTCCATTATTCCTTCTTTACCCTCATCTCATATCATTTCATTTTTCTATCACCACCTACGTGACTTTCTAGCAGACAAGGAGGGCCAGCCGTGTTACAGATGGGACTATATCCTACCTCCCACCATGACTACCACTTGGCCCTGGAACAAGATATGGTTCCAACTGTACAAGGATATTAAATGGGATAAATATCAGCTGATGCAGTTCTATATAGTACATGACTTGTACTACACCCTGGCCAAACTCATAGGATGGGAAAACTTCCCAATGACACCTGTTCCTGCTGTGGTGAACAACCTGACACCTTACTTCATTTCCTGTGGAACTGTAGCAAGGCCTCCCCACTCTGGTCCAGAATCAGAAATAAACTGGACCCCTTTCTAGGCATCTCCATTGCATTTACACCAGAGATATGCCTACTAGGGGATTATGGTGATTCATTAATAGGACATCAGTGTAAGTATATGGCCTTGATCTCCTTTTTTATATATTTATTTTTATTTATTTATTGAGTTCTAGGATTACAAATACCTTTGAGCCAAGGCTCTTTTACAAAGGTTCCACGTCATGAGGTACAGTTAGACAAAACGTTACAGGCAAAACAGTAAATGGATGTACATACAAAATTGCATACGAGAAACATACATTGATGCATCTTTAATGAAGAAAAGAAAAGAAATGAAAAGAAAAAGAAAAGGAATAGAGGAGGGTGGGGAGGAGGAAGGGTGTGGGGGACAGCAATGGGAGATTTGGTGGGGTAGAGGGAAGAAATGGTAGGGTGGTGGAGGAGGAGGGGGATGCAGCCTGGGGGCATTGTCAGAGAACACTAGAAGTGCAGGAGTTGGGCAGGATGGTGTCTGCAAGTGCTAAGAGGCTGTGGCTCTCATAGATGTAGACAGAACAAGGGGAGCCACAGTGTAGGGATCTGTTCATAATCCAGGAGGCCAAACTGTGGAGATTTCATTGCTAGACATTACAGTCACAGGTGCTGGAGGCAATGAGTGAGTGGCGGAGCCTGGTTTTGAAGGCACCGAGTGTGGGGGCGGTGGTGATATCACTAGAGAGTCCATTAGCCAGCTAGCGGCCCAGTAGGCAAAAGCTGTTTGACCATGGGTTGTGTGGCAGTAGGGGATTTGGAACTGCTGCTGTTTGGACCCCCCAGGTGCACTGGCTGCTTTTTTTAGGTTGTAGGAGAGTAGTAACACTGGGTGGGGTGAGGCCCATCAGAATTTTCTTAGCCACTATGCAAGTTTGGTATTTAATACGCTTGTCAAGTTGCAGACAGCTGGTTTGGGAGTAGAGGTCACAGGTGTGTGTATGACGTTGAGTGCCAGTGATGAGCTGACAAGCCTTGTTGAGGGAGGTGGTTACTCGTTTGAGTGCGGTAACAGTAGCTGAGCCGTAGATGATGAGACCATAGTCAATGGTGGCAATGATGGAGCACTGGACGGCAGCAGCCAGGGCTGTAGGGGGAAGGTGTCTCCTGTGGCAGAACAGCAGGCCTAGTCTGGAGTTGGCAGCTCTGGTGTCGTTGTTGATGTGGTCAGTGTAGGAGAGGTGCGAGTTTAGGGTGATCCCAAGGTATTTAAAAGTGCCAAAAAAGTGATAGTATGTCACTGGCTAGACCAGAATATTCCCTCAGTAACTGAATGATTACATGAGGTACTATTTACACTACAGGTGGAAAGTCTCTTGGCTAGCCTTTCAAAAAAAATATTATCAGAAGGTATGGGCTCCCCTACACACTTTGCTTGCTCTCTAATGTACTGCATACGCTGCTCACATAGACTTACAGGATATGTACTCACCTGGATTATCACTGATCTGTTTTTTAACATATTTTTTCCTTTTTATGTTTGCTTGCATGCATGCGCAAAAAACGTGTTGTGGCAGCTTGCTGCAGAAGCAGGTTGTGGAGGTGTGGCACTGTTGTGGCCAATGCCCCCGGTGCCTTTTGAGGCTTGGCCTGCTTTCCCCAATGCTGTGGCACACTGCTGCTGACACTAGTTCAGCCAGTGTGCCACCACCTTGAAAGGTTTTCACCGCTGCAATCAGGGGCTGCCTCATCATTGCAGAGTCAGCAATTCTGCTGCAATGAGGGAGTGATCCATCATTGCAAGATGTACCTTGCCATCCCGCCCCAGTAATTTGCTGATGGTGGAGCCCACTCCCCATCAGCACACTGTAATCCCTTCCCCATTTGTTTGTTTGCCGAGAGGTGCCCAATCCCCCTCGGCTTCGCCTCCCACCAAGTTTTCTTTGCCGATGGGGTCAATCCTGTCAACTTCAGTCCCCCCTCCTGTTAAATTTGCCGATGGGGACCAATCCCATCGGCTTCATCTTCCCCTCCATTAAATTTGAAGACAGGGAAGCCCATGCCTATGAGGGCAAATCCCCCCTCGGCTCTTCCCCCTTATGTGCCAATGGGGTGCCCAATCCCCATCGGCTCCAGTCCCCCCTCCCAAAAGACACAGGTGGCACACTGAAGCCACTGCAGCATGCCAAAAGTACCTGCTAAAGAAAAACCATCCCTTGATGTCAATTTTTTACCCTGTAAGAAGAAAAAGTCCTCGCTGTCTGCCCCTCCCAACCCGCACCCACCCTCTGTACCCTACCTCCCCCACCCCATACTTACCTCCAGAGCCTGGAGCCACGCTCTTCAGTGGACTGGTAACACGTCTGCACTCTTCAAAGCCGACCTCGAACTGAAGAATTGCTGATAAGCTGTATAATGGCATAAACAGGGTTTTCCAACTTTGGTGCATATCTCAGGCATTTTTGGGAATTTTGGCACCAAATTTTCAACATGGGGTTATTGGGACCCCTCCTCGTGAACTCAGCCACTGTCATGGTGTTATTTAGTCCCAAAAGGTGATTTTACGGTTACTGCACGGAATCATCTTTTGGGACTGATTAATGAAACAACAGTGCTAGTGTTCATGGGGTGGGCTCTCAAAAAGCCTATGTTACAAATTTGGTGGAAAAAATCTAAAAAATAACTGTTTTAAGAGCGTGCATTGTGCAGTTGCTATGCATGCTCGTAACTTCGCAAAGTTGCAATATTTTCACTCCAGATTTTCAACACTGGCATTTTTCCACACCTCCTTATGAACAGTACAGCTGTCATTTTTCATATCCTGGCCAAATGTGTTTTCGCACTTCCGGCGTGGAATAGCGTGGTCGCTGTGGGAAATCGGTGTTAGGGACACATTAAGAAAATCACAATGACACTGTTCAGGACCAGAGGTCATAAAATGCCGATGTTGAACATTTTGTGCTGAAAGTCCATAAAATGACTGTGTTACAAGCGTGCGTTGAGCAGTTTCCACCCACCCTTGTAACTTCGCAAATTAGTAATATTTTCGTGCCACATTTTCAACACTGGCATTTTTTCACACCTCTTTATGAACAGTACAGCTGTCATTTTTCACATCCTGGCTGAAATGTGTTTCCGTGCTTCCGGTGCAGAATAACACAGTCACTTTAGAAAATCATTGTTTGGGACAGATTAAGATGGAGCGAGTGAGAGGGGGGAGTGACCGAGTTCAACTGAGCTCTGTCAGTACTGCTGCAGATTTCTTTGTGGGCAGAAAAAGGTGCCAACGCAGGCAGGAGCCCAGTACAAAAAGGCAGTCTGCAGCAGCGGGAGAAACAGAACGAGCGCGTGAGAGAGGGGCAGTGAGCGACCTCAATGGAGCTCTATCAGGACTGCTGCGGATTTCTTTGTGGGCAGAAAAAGGAGTCAGCACAGGCAGGGGCCCAGTACAAAAGGGCAGCTTGCAGCGCCGGGAGAAACAGAACAAGTGAGTGAGAGAGGGGGAGTGAGCGAGCTCAACAGAGCTCTATCGGCACTGCTGCAGATTTTTTTGTGGGCAGAAAAAGGGACCAATGCAGGCAGGAGCCCAGTACAAAAGGGCAGCCTGCAGCACTGGGAGAAACAGAACAAGTGAGTGAGAGAGGGGGAGTGAGCGAGCTCAGCGGAGCTCTGTTGGGACTGCTGCAGATTTCTTTGTGGGCAGAAAAAGGCACCAAATGCAAGCAGAAGCCCAGTACAAAAGGGCAGCCTGCAGCACCAGGAGAAACAGAATGAGTGAGAGAGAGGGAGTGAGCGAGCTCAATGGAGCTCTGTCGGGACTGCTGCAGATTTCTTTGTGGGCAGAAAAGGGCAAGCATGAGCCCAGTACAAAAAGGCAGCCTGCAGTGCTGGGAGAAACAGAATGAGAAAGTGAGAGAGAGGGAGTGAGCGAGCTCAACAGAGCTCTGTCGGGACTGCTGCAGATTTCTTTGTGAGCAGAAAAAGGTGCCAACACAGGCAGGAACCCAGTACAAAAGGGCAGCCTGCAGCGCCAGGAGAAACAGAATGAGGCGATGAGAAAGGGGTGCAGAGCTCAACGGAGCTCTGTCAGGACTGCTGTGGATTTCTTCGTGGGCAGAAAAGGTGCCAATGCAGGCAGGAGCCCTGTACAAAGGGCAGCCTGCAGCGCCTAGGGAGAAATAGAACGAGTGAGTGAGAGAGGGGAGTGAGCGAGCTCAGTGGAGCTCTGCCAGGACTTTAGAGTTGCCCACCCTCCCACCCAAGGTCCTTTGTGGTTCTATATTACAGCAGGGTCTCTGGAGTGGAGACAAAGCAATAATTGGATACTTTTAGGATTGCTGTAATAATACAGATTTAGTTGTTCTGTTTATTTTTGTAACTGAGCTAAATACCAAGCTGTCTTGTTATGACTGCTGTAATAATACATATTTATTTGTTCTGTTTCTTTCTCTAACTGATCAAAGTAATACTTGGAGTGTAATAGGATTTCTAACTGGACTAAGTGAAACTATATGAGAGCTGAGAATAAAAAGTATGGTAGCTGAGGGGTGAAAAACGGACAAGGAGGGTTTAGGATTGCTACAGTAATACAGTATCTAATGGATGAGATTTGAGACTGAATTAGCCCGTTGACAAGGGGGCAGTAGGGGGACTAGTGTGGGGGGGTCAGGAATTTGAGTAAATAGGGGCCTAACAGTTGTAGTAGGGTACAGAGCCTGGGAGTAAGAGCCTGTAACATAAGATGGGGGCCAAAATGGAGCAGGTGTCACATGTCAATAGGGCGGGCATCTTTGGAAGGGTGGTGGGGTGTACATGGTGTGGGTCTGCCATGATCCTGGACTGGGCTTGGAGGATGGGGGGTGTATGGTCTATAGACAACTGGCTAGTTTGAGGGTGGAACTGTGGAGGTTAGGGAGGAGTCTAAGTGGCAGGGCAGATGAGAATGGTAGGCATCCTGGTTGGGGGGAATAGGGGATGGCAAAGGGGGATGGAAGAAGAGCAACTAGGGAGTGAAACCGACTCCAGTATCAGAGGCACTAACAGAAAAGAGAGGAGAAGGGAGGGGGTGCCTGAGGTGAGGGGGGGGACTCCTGATGGGGGAGGAAGAGACCACGAGGAGTACAAGGGGAGAGAGCAGATGGCTGCAGGTAAGGAGGGACCAGGGGTGGGACCAGGGGTGTCACGGAGGGGAACAAGTAGGAGGGGGAACTGATAGGGGGAAGAGATGTAGAAGGGGTATCAACTAGGAATAGATTGGAATCTCTGCTATGGGAGAGAAAGGGGGAGCAGGAATATACTGAAGGGGGGAGGACAAGCGGGGCATGAGAAGGATAGCAACAGGTAGGAGAAGAGATAGTGAGGATGAAAGGGTAGAAGAGGGGCTAGTAAGGAAGGAGGGGTGGTGACTGAAGGACAGAAGGCTATGGGAAGGGGGAAGGATGGGAGGAGCATCACTATCAGGGTAGAAGGGAATGGGGGCTCTAAATCGACAACAGTGAGTATAGAAGAGGGGTTGTAAATCAGCAGGGGTGGAGAGGAGGTCGATGTGGGAAGCACAGTAGGAAATAGTCAGGCTGGGAAGGTGTTCAAGGGGGATGGGAGAAATAAGGCAGAGAAAAGAGGTGAGGCGGAAGTAGGGGGTACAGATACAGAAGTCACAGAGGGAGCAGCTGGCGGGGGTAAGGGGCAGGGAAGAATGAATACTGGGGTGGTGGAAGGGGCATTAGATGGGAAAGGGGTAAGGGATGGGGGGGTACTCATCCTGGGGGATTCTATACTGAACGGGTGAGATGAGGTGGCAGGGGGGAAAGGCACAGCCGTATTTGGGTTGAAGCTATCCCCAGGTTGACTGCAGGAGGGGCAGGACAGGCACTGCTCAAGTGTGCAGCGAGGGGGAGGAAGAAACCTAATTTAGTGTTGCATGTGGGTACAAACGACTTGGCATGGGGGACTGTGGAAGTAGTGAAGGGGAGGTTTGAGTAGTTGGGCAGGCAGTATGAGGGGGTGGGGGAGTTGGTGGGATTCTCAGAGGTACTGCCGGCACCATGTACAAGCATGGGAAGGAAGGGTAGGCTTGAGGAGTTCAACGAGTGGCTGAGGGATTGGTGCCACACCAAAAATAATGGGTTAGTGACTAACTGCGCTAGGGTCTGGGGGGAATAGTCACTTGTACTCGGGGGAAGAGGAGGGAAGTATTAAAGGCAGGATTAGAGGGGTATATCTCTACTAAGGTGGATTTAAACTAGTGGGGGGTGGCCAAAAGACTGAGATTGGTAGAAAGGTCCGGACAAGGGAGCCTAATGAGCTCACCCCCCCCCAGATATAGGTAAAGGCAGAGGCATAGCAACCCTGGAAGTGGGTGGGCAGAGTGGTCTGAGTGTAATACAGAAGGCACCACCACCCAATAAGAATAAGGAGGCGAAAGGGTGGGACTACTGGGAGAAGGGACACAGGCCAAGGAGGATAAAGAATGATGAGAAGGAGGGTATAGATGGAAGGTGGTCTGACTAAATGGATAGAGAACTGGTTACAGGGGAGAGTGCCAAGGGTGGTGGTGGTGGTGGGGTAGCTCTTGGCACCAAGAGCAGTGACAAGCGAGGTGCTGCAGGGGTCAGTGCTAGGCCCAGTGCTATTTGGGCTCTTTATCTCCGATATAGCACACGGACTGGGGAGCAGGGTTAGTCTGTTTGCACATTATACCATATTGGGTGCGGTGGTGGATGATTAGGATGGATGGGAAAAACTGCAGGGGGACCTAACCAAACTAGAGACATGGTCGGTGGAGTGGTAGCTAGGATTCAGTTCAAAGAAGTGTAAGGTGATGCACTTCATGGCTAAGAACCAGAAGAGGGACTATTGGTTGGGGATCACAGAGGATTAGAAGGACCTAGGGGTGTTGGTAACTGGGAGCATGAACAACTCGGCCCAGTGCAGGAAAGCAGCAGCGAAGGCAAACAGGATGCTGGGATGCATCGCAAGGGGGTTCTCATCCAGACACAGGGATGTGATCCTACCTCTCTACAGATCATTGGTCACACCACACCTAAAGTACTGTGTGCAATACTGGAAGCCATACCTGAGGAGAGATATAAAGTTACTGGAGGGGTGCAAAGGAGGGCAACAAAAATGTTAAAGGGGATGGAAGGAAGGAATATGACATTAGGCTGATGGAGCTGAACATGTACACACTGGAGGAGAGCAGGGATGGGGGGATATGATTGAAGCGTTTAACTACCTGAAGGGGTAAATAAACCTAGCACCAAGGGGGTGTTTAAACTGAGGAGTGGAAGAGAGACGAGGGGGCACAGACTAAGGTTGGAAGGGGGATGTTTCAAGAGGGAAATGAGGAGGCACTACTTCTCTGAGAGGGTGGTGTCTAGTTGGAATGTGCTGCCAGAGGGGGTGGTAACATGTAGGACAGTCAGTAGCTTTAAGGAGGACTGGGATAAATCAAGAGAAAGAGTTGGGGGCAGGGGCTGGGAAAAGCGAGGGAGGAACTGGGGTGGAGGAGGCTGGGGCAGCTGCAATCTAGGGTGCTAGATGCACACTCAGGCAGACTTACAAAGACGGATTGGTGTGTTCTGCCGGCAGATTCGTATGTTCATATGTATGTTTGTATGTAAAATCATAGTGATCCTGTTCATGAGTAGAGGTCCTAAAATGTCTATGTTGAAAATTTGGTGACAAATGTCCATAAAATGACTGTGTTACAAGCGTGCATTGTGCAGTTTCCACGCACCCTCGTAACTTGGCAAATTTGTAGTATTTTCACTCCAGAGTTTCAACATTGCCATTTTTCCACACCTCCTTATAAACAGTACTATTGTCATTTTTCACATCCTGCCCAAAATATGCGTTTACACATCCGGCGCAGAATACCATGATTGCTATGGGAACTCAATGTTCGGGACAGATTAAGAACACCATAGTGACAGTGTTCATGAGCAGAGGTCACAAAATGCCTATGTTGAACATTTGGTGAAATAATTTCACTAAATAACTGTGTTACGTGCATGCGTTGCACAGTTTCCATGTACACTCTAAAGTTTGAGCATTTTTAATATTTTCACTACAGATTTTCAACATTGCCATCTCTTCACACCTCCGCATGAATGGTACCAGCTGTCATTCTTCACATTCTGCCTGATCTGTGTTTTCGTGCATCTGGCGCACAATGGCACGGTCACTGTGGAAACTCAAATTTTGGGACACATTGACAAAATCACAGTGCCACTGTTCATGAGAAGAGGTCCCAAATGCTTTCATGAGGTGAGGGCCACAAAATGGCCATGTTGAACATTTGTACTGCAAATACCAACAAATGCCCGGGGCGTTATGGTTTCTAACCATAATGTCCTATCCTTTATAGACTGACAGACAACAGTGGTGTGCCTTTGGATTGCTGACTGTACTGCTCATGCCATTCCAACCCCACCCCCACCTCCAGCCACTGACAGGCATTGAGCTGTGCCTTTAACTCTTCGGACCCACAGTTCATCCCATTCTATATTGCACCCATTTCAGCATATGTCCTTATGGAGTGGGGTGACTGTAAAGCCGAACATCCCAAGGCACGCCGCAACGCTTGTCAGTGTCTGCAGGATATGGTGAGGTGAAATGGCATGAACGTTATGGGCAACAACACAAATGCATACCTCAGTGCCTGTCCATCTCTGCAGGGTGGAGGTGGGGTTGGTGTGAAGTTCAATACTTCACTGCCGTTCTCACTCTGCATCTGTCTAACTCCTGCATTTCCAATGCTAATACCAGCAAGCAAACATTCGGCATTGACAAATGCTTGTTCTTTAGTGGTGCAATGGGAGGGAAGGGGGTTGGTTTGTTTTTTTCCCTTTTTCTCTACAGCTGTTACTTAAAAAGTTTTGTGCTAGTAATAGAAAATTAGAAGCCTCATAATCTGTGTCTTTATGTACGAGGCCCTACATACTGGCTCCTGTCATTGTGAATTGTTGTTGTTCTTGTGGTTCTACTGAATGAATAAATAAAGTATATTAAATTTGAAAAAAAGGGGGAAAGATCAAAAACAGAAAGTTATAGGCCTATCAGCCTGACTTCAATACTGGGAAAAATGTTCAAATCCATTTTAAAGGACAGACTAGAAAAAGATCTAGAAAAGAAAAAATATATAGTGGATGACTCACAACATGGATTTAAAAAACAGATCATGCTTAACCAGTATGCTCACCGTTTACAACGAAGTAAGTGATTTACTAGACAATAAGACGCCGGTGGATGTGGTGTTTTTGGACTACCAAAAGGCATTTGATAAGGTACCTCACTCTTTACTTATCAACAAGATGATAAAAATGGGTAACAAGTAGATCATTACGTGGGTTAACAACTGGCTGCTTGAAAGAACACAGAAGTCCATATTAGAAGTCGCATTATCAGATCCAGGACTGGTGACCAGTGGTGTCCCCTAGGGATCAGTCTTGGGATCAGTGTTGTTCAACCTTTTATTGCTGATAGGAATTAAAATGAACAAATAAAATTATAAAATTCATAGGTGACTCCAAAATATTTGCTGAAGCTGGGGATGATGAAAAATCAAACAGACTGGAAAAATGATTTATTAAAGCTAGAACAGTGGGCAGATGAAAATGGAATGCACTTTAACAATGATAAGTGCATTGTCCTACATCTCAGTAACAGAAATGAATAATGTATATATAAATTGAATAATTCTAGGTTAAAACCAATAGACAAGGAAAGGGATTTGAGTATCTTGATATCTAACGACCTTTCATTTACCAGACATTGCAGTGAAGCAGTAAATAAAACTAATAGAATAATTGACATTAATAGGAGATCTTTTATAACAAGACATGTAGCCTGTATCCTCCCCTTATATAAAACAGAGGTTAGGTCTCATTTGGATTACTGTAGCTCCCTGTGGAGTCCCTATATTAGGAGAGACTGTAATGTTCTAGAAGAGTGCAACAAAGAACAACAAATGTTATTGCTGGTCTAGACGATGATACTTACGAGACCAGGCTAGCAAAACTGAAACTCTACCCTTAGAACTAAAAGCGTACTAGGCAGACTTGTTACAAATATATAACATCTCTAAAGAACCGACATCTAATGGAAAGTCTGGGATTCATTCTGTGGCCCATAAATTGATCTCAGAAGCCATAATAGATAGATTATGTTAACACACTCCAACAGGGACAAGAGAAGATTTTTTTACTCAAAGGATAATTCATACATGGAATGTACTTCCTCCAGAGATCATAGATGCAACAACTCTGGAAACATTTAAAAAACTTGATAAACATCTATTTGAGTCTGGTGGACCTTAATACATAGATACATAGATACATAGACAGTGTCGGCAGATGAGGCCCTATAGCCCACCTAGTCTGCCCATTTGAGCTTGTAAGTTCAGTTTGTTTTCCTAGAAGTCTATTTCCTTACCCTGACCTCTAGAATTCCTTTATGTCTATCCCATGCATTCTTAAATCCCGTGATTGTTTCAGCCCCACCACTTCCTCTGGCAGATTGTGTTGCCATCCACCACCGTTCTGTGAAGAAATTCTTTCTCATGTTTCCTCTGAATCGTCCTCCCTCCAACTTCATCCATGCCCTCTAGTCCTGAAACATCTTTTCGCTTAAAAATAGTGTTTTCCTGCACCCTGTTCCTCCCTGTAAGATACTTGTATGTCTCTATCATATCCCCTCTCTCCTCCTCTCCTCCAGGAGTACATGTTCAGTTCCTTCAACCTGTCTTCATAGGACTTGTGATGCAACCCATGCACCATCTTTGTTGCCCTCCTCTGAACCTTCTCTACCCTGTCTCGTCCTTACGTGAGGTATGGTCTCCAGAACTGTACACTGTACTCCAGGTGGGGCCTCACTAGTGTCTTGTATAGCGGAATTATGACCTCCCTTTCCTGCTGGTGATGCCCTGCCTAACATCCCAGCATCCTATTTGCTTTACCTGATGCCTTGTCACACTGTTTCCCTACCTTGAGGTCATCAGAGATGACAACCCCAAGATCCCTTTCCTGCTTGGTGCATGCTATATCCTCACCCCCAACTGATATATTGTGCCAGGGTTTTGTGCCCTATATGCATTATCTTGCACTTCTTTGCATTGAATTTCAACTGCCAAACCCTTGACCATTCTTCAAGTTTCTGCAGGTCCCTTCTCATTCTGTCTACACCCTCTGGTGTGTCTACTCTGTTACAGAGCTTTGTGTCATCAGCGAACAGTGAAATTCTGCCTTCTATATCCTGTGCAATGTCACTGATGAAGATGTTGAATAGGACGGTCCCAGCACTGATCCCTGTGGTACCCCACTGGTCACTCTTCCCTCTGTGGAGTGACAGCCATTTACCACCACCCTCTGTGTCCTGCCACCCAGCCAGTTACCTACCCACCACACTACTGTCCTGCCCACACCCATATTCCCCAGTTTGTGAATAGTCTTCTATGTGGCACAGTGTCAAAGGCCTTGCTGAAGTCCAGATAGGCCATGTCCACTGCCCTCCCCTGATCCACCTCCCTAGTCACCCAGTCAAAAAATTCAATGAGGTTGGTCTGACATGACCTCCCCCTGGTGAAACCATGCTGCCTTGGGTCCTGTAGTCCATTGACAACCAGATGTTCCACCAATCTCTCCTTCAGTAGTGCTTCCATGATCTTTCCCACTACCGAGGGTGGGGCTGACAGGTCTGTAGTTCCCTGCTTCCTCTTTGTTCCCACTTTGTATAAGGGACTACATCTGCTGTCCTCCAGTCTTTGGGTACCTCCCCTGTTTCCAGTGATTGGCTGAACAGGATAGCCAGAGGTTCAGCCACCACCTCTCTTAGTTCTTTAAGGACCCTGGGGTGCACCCCATCTGGCCCCATTGCTTTATCAGCTCTTATTACTTCCAGTTCCTTCAGGACTCTTTCTCGTGTAAAGGGACTTGTGTCCATTTCTGCACCATTCTCACCCCTTGTACTCCCTTCAGACCCATTACCCCCCTCTTCCTTAGTAAAGACTGAGCAGAAATACCTGTTCAATATGTCAGCTTTACTGTTGTCATCCTCCACATGGCTCCCATCCTCCCCTTCAGTCTCACTTCCTCCCTTTGTCCTTCTTTTTTCTTATGTACCTGTAAAGGTTTGTCCCCTTTAACCACTGATTTTGCAATGTGTTCTTCTGTCTGAGCTTGGCTTCCTTACTGACTTCCCTGCCTCCCTTTGTTTCTCCTGGTACTTCTCCCTATCCCCTTCTGCCTGTGTCTTTTTGTATTGCCTGAATGCAATCTTTTTGGCTTTCACTTTCTTTGCTACCTCTTTGGAAAACCATAATGGTCTCCTCTTTCTTTTCCTCTTGCTAACCTGCTTAATGCATAATTCTGTTGTTCTTATAATCCCCATTTAAATACTGCCCACTGTTCCTCAATCCTGATTCCTGTCCATTCCCTTAATGCCTCTTTCAAGCATCTCCCCATTTTCCCAAAGTCTGTCCCCTAAAATCCAGGATACGTGTTTTGTGTGGTTTGGTTCTGCTCTTTCTGTGATTTCAAACCACAATGACTGGTGGTCACTGTTACCCAGGTGCTCCCCACTGTTACCCCCATCACACTGTCCCTGTTTGTGAGCACAAGGTCCAGTATTGCCTTCTGCCGAGTTGGTTCCATGACCAGTTGCTTGAGAGGCACCCTGAAGGAGTCCAGGATAAATCTGCTCCTAGTTGATGCTGCTGCTGGGATGCTCCAGTCCACGTCTGGTATATTGAAGTCTCCAACCAGTACTACCTCACCCTTGTCTGCCATCCTTTGGATGGCTAGCATCAGCTCCCTATCTGTTTCTTCCTCCTGGGCTGGTGGTCTATAGACCATACCTGTGCGGATGGCTGGCCCCATTTCCTTTCCAGCTTAACCCACAGTATCTCTCCCCATTTTGTTCCTCCTGGATCTGTGTGGCCCTTATGTCATTTTTCATACAGTGCCACTCCTCCTCCTTCCTGCCTGCTCTGTCTCTTCTGAATATGTTGTAGCCAGGTATGACCATCTCCCAGTCATGATTATCATTACACCAGGTTTCAGTGATGGCCACAATGTCCAGGTCTGACTGTACCATGACAGCCTCCAGATCTTCCATCTTGTTGCTAAGGCTCCTGGCATTTGCACATGGCTTTCCATGATTTGACCTCCCTAGACTGCTTCACTGTTCTACTCCAGCCCCTTCCTTGGTTGTCATTTATCCCTGGTTCTCCTTGCTGTCTGCCCTTCTGCTGAATGTTGCCCTTTCTGCTTATCCACCTTTTGGACACTAATCTCCAACTTTTGCACACTGCTTTGCAGAGATAGCCACTCCTCTGGTTCACTGGTTCCATTACTAGCTGTAGGGGTGAGCAAGTAGGTACCATCCTTGCTGTCTTACCACCCCCTTTGCTAGTTTAAATGCTTGTCAATGTAGCATTTAAACTTATCATTGAGTGCTTGATTCCCTCAGGATGGATGCAGGCCGTCAGGCTTGAACAAACCTCCATCCCTCCAGATGGGTCCCCAGTCACCAATGAATCCAAACCCTTCCTCACAGCACCAGTTCTTCAACCATGAGTTAAAGTTCCTGGTGCATGCACTCCTATGCTCTCCCTTGCCTCTCACAGGTAGTACTTTGAGAAAGTGACAGAAGTAGCTACTTGCTTGAGACCCTCCCAGTTTCCTAAACTCTTCCTGAACGTCCTTTGCTCCCCATTTAAGCAAGTCATTAGTACCTAGGTGGATAATGACATCCAGCTCACCCTCCTGTCTTGCCTTCCCAGTGATCCCCAGTATCTTCCTTCCATCCCTCCATGCCGTGGCACCTGGTAGGCACCTCACCTCCCTGTCCTCCCCCTCCTGTGTTCTAGCTGGATCCCTCTTATGATGGAGTCCCCCACCAGGATTCACTTCCTCCTCCTCTGGGGTCCACTGCTTTCCCCAATGAGGTCACCTCCTTGCCTAACCTCCACATCCTTTCCTTCCACTTCCCTGGGTACCTCTATTTGGTTGTCCTCATTTGCCAGTGTGGCATATGCATTCTTGAGAGGAATAGGATCTGGGATGTGCCTCTGCCTGACTGCTCTAACCCTCCCTGAGCCCACTGTCATCCAAGTGCTCCTCGTTCTCGGCATCCTTTGAGGCAGCTGCATGGACTGGGTGGTTCCTGGACAGGGTGATGGTACTCCTGACCCAGTTTACTTCCGCTCTGAGTCTGGCTACCTCATCCCTCAGTCCCAAGAGATGCATGCAGATGGGGCAGCACCTCAGTGTCCAGAAGGTCTGCCTGAATATGGCTGCCCCACAGCCACTGCATTGCACCACTCCCACATTATACTGCATCCACTACTTATCTGCTACTGAAGCTCTCTTAGTTCTCTTTTATTTATTTACAGTACTAAAATCCTGTAACTGATCCTCAGATATATATTTTTAAGGAAAAAGAAACCAATAAATAAATAAATAAATGAGTCAAAACACTTGTCGTGCTGAGGGTGGTCTTCTTCCCCTTATGCCCTCCTACTTCACACCTCTTACTATACCTGTGTTGTAGCTCCTGTCAATCAGATTTATCAGGGATATAATTAAGAGTTGGGGAAGGGGTGGGAGGGCGAATTGCAGCAATTAAAGACAGCACAGAACTACACCACCACTATTTTTTAAATTTTCAACAGCCCAAAAACAATTATAAGTAAAGACAACACAGAAAGAAAGTATAGTGTCACTACAAGCCTACAATCTAAGTTTAAAAGAAAAATACCAGTTACCAGTTACTCTGAAGCACTGAATTGAATATGTTTCCTTCCTTTACCTTCTGGCTTCTTCTGAGAAGATGAACTTCTGTTTGCTGCTTTAACTGTGACTAAGCCCCACCTCCAGTTATCACGTAGCTGAGGTCAGAGGCCAGACAATTAACACCCTTCACCCAGCTACAGGACAGTCAGACAAGCCAAGATAAAATTTGCAGCAATTAAAGACAGCACAGAATTACACCACCACTATTTTTTAAATTTTCAACAGCCCAAAAACAATTATAAGTAAAACAACACAGAGAAGAAAGTATAGTGTCACTCAAGCCTACAATCTAAGTTTAAAGAAAAATACCAGTTACCAGTTACTCTGAAGCACTGAATTGAATATGTTTCCTTCCTTTACCTTCTGGCTTCTTCTGAGAAGATGAACTTCTGTTTGCTGCTTTAACTGTGACTAAGCCCCACCTCCAGTTATCACGTAGCTGAGGTCAGAGGCCAGACAATTAACACCCTTCACCCAGCTACAGGACAGTCAGACAAGCCAAGATAAAATTTGCAGCAATTAAAGACAGCACAGAATTACACCACCACTATTTTTTAAATTTTCAACAGCCCAAAAACAATTATAAGTAAAAACAACACAGAAAGAAAGTATAGTGTCACTACAAGCCTACAATCTAAGTTTAAAAGAAAAATACCAGTTACCAGTTACTCTGAAGCACTAAATTGAATATGTTTCCTTCCTTTACCTTCTGGCTTCTTCTGAGAAGATGAACTTCTGTTTGCTGCTTTAACTGTGACTAAGCCCCACCTCCAGTTATCACGTAGCTGAGGTCAGAGGCCAGACAATTAACACCCTTCACCCAGCTACAGGACAGTCAGACAAGCCAAGATAAAATTTGCAGCAATTAAAGACAGCACAGAATTACACCACCACTATTTTTAAATTTTCAACAGCCCAAAACAATTATAAGTAAAACAACACAGAAAGAAAGTATAGTGTCACTACAAGCTACAATCTAAGTTTAAAAAAAAAAGTTACTCTGAAGCACTGAATTGAATATGTTTCCTTCCTTTACCTTCTGGCTTCTTCTGAGAAGATGAACTTCTGTTTGCTGCTTTAACTGTGACTAAGCCCCACCTCCAGTTATCACGTAGCTGAGGTCAGAGGCCAGACAATTAACACCCTTCACCCAGCTACAGGACAGTCAGACAAGCCAAGATAAAATTTGCAGCAATTAAAGACAGCACAGAATTACAACACCACTATTTTTTAAATTTTCAACAGCCCAAAAACAATTATAAGTAAAACAACACAGAAAGAAAGTATAGTGTCACTACAAGCCTACAATCTAAGTTTAAAAGAAAATACCAGTTACAGTTACTCTGAAGCACTGAATTGAATATGTTTCCTTCCTTCACCTTCTGGCTTCTTCTGAGAAGATGAACTTCTGTTTGCTGCTTTAACTGTGACTAAGCCCACCTCCAGTTATCCGTAGCTGAGGTCAGAGGCCAGACAATTAACACCCTTCACCCAGCTACAGGACAGTCAGACAAGCCAAGATAAAATTTGCAGCAATTAAAGACAGCACAGAATTACACCACCACTATTTTTTAAATTTTCAACAGCCCAAAAACAATTATAAGTAAAAACAACAGAGAAAGAAAGTATAGTGTCACTACAAGCCTACAATCTAAGTTTAAAAGAAAAATACCAGTTACCAGTTACTCTGAAGCACTGAATTGAATATGTTTCCTTCCTTCACCTTCTGGCTTCTTCTGAGAAGATGAACTTCTGTTTGCTGCTTTAACTGTGACTAAGCCCCACCTCCAGTTATCACGTAGCTGAGGTCAGAGGCCAGACAATTAACACCCTTCACCCAGCTACAGGACAGTCAGACAAGCCAAGATAAAATTTGCAGCAATTAAAGACAGCACAGAATTACACCACCACTATTTTTTAAATTTTCAACAGCCCAAAACAATTATAAGTAAAAACAACACAGAAAGAAAGTATAGTGTCACTACAAGCCTACAATCTAAGTTTAAAGAAAAATACCAGTTACCAGTTACTCTGAAGCACTGAATTGAATATGTTTCCTTCCTTCACCTTCTGGCTTCTTCTGAGAAGATGAACTTCTGTTTGCTGCTTTAACTGTGACTAAGCCCACCTCCAGTTATCCGTAGCTGAGGTCAGAGGCCAGACAATTAACACCCTTCACCCAGCTACAGGACAGTCAGACAAGCCAAGATAAAATTTGCAGCAATTAAAGACAGCACAGAATTACACCACCACTATTTTTAAATTTTCAACAGCCCAAAAACAATTATAAGTAAAAACAACACAGAAAGAAAGTATAGTGTCACTACAAGCCTACAATCTAAGTTTAAAAGAAAAATACCAGTTACCAGTTACTCTGAAGCACTGAATTGAATATGTTTCCTTCCTTCACCTTCTGGCTTCTTCTGAGAAGATAATACCCCATGTTATGGGGCGATAGACAGTATAGGCTTATTGTCTTCTGTCTGCCTTATTCTCTTTGTATACCACTGAGTATCCTAACTTACTAGTACCTCAGTGGAATTCTTTAGTGCTTACCAGCTTGAAACAAAATGATCTGCTTATTGGGGTCACATTAGATCTTTTCAGGATGGGATCATGTTAAATCTTTTCAGAACAAAAGCAGCTGATTAAGTTCAGTATTTATTAGCCAGCAATATCCTATGTGAGCTATATGTGAAGCTGCCGTTGATTAGATAGGAGGAAGAAGGAAGACAGAGGAGAAAAACAATGGCTGTCTGGAAAATATTTAGGCATCTATGTTGCAACACTGATTTTTTTCATTTATTATGTCCTCTTTGGCAACTTCTATTATTAAAACACATTAAATGTATACTTTACTAAATGTTGACCTTGGAATAACTCTTGAATGATTCCTAAATACGTTTTAAACCATTCCCTTTATGGAGGTCAAGACCTGTGCAAAAGGTCAGGTGTTATTTTTTCATATTTTTATACAAATTTCCACAGTGAAAGTGTGGAAAATAGAAAAGTATGTACAACTAATCTCCTATGCATTTTCAACACAGAAAGAAGTTAATATTTGTGCAAAAGCAAACCCAAAGTTTATACAATTTTGTTCTAAAGTTATTTTACTCTAAATCTTATTGGACTGTTGAGTACTAGTTTTTTCATACTTTCTTTTACAAATTTCAAAAGTAAAAGTGTGGAGAAATACAATAGTACATACAACTAATCTCTTATGCATTTTCAAGTCAGAGAGAAGTTAATATATGAGTAAAATCAAACCCAAAGTTTATACAGCTTTTATTCTAAAGTAATTTTATTCTAAATCTAATTGGACTATTGACAAACTGAGCAAAGAAATGTTTATGGACATATGAACATGCAAAATTTGCCAGCAGATAAAGGCCTAGAGGTCTATCAAGTATGCTTGAATGTGTAGTTGTAGTACTCCTTATTTTGCAGCTGCCCCTCCCTCCCACACTTCTCCTCCATTGACCCTCCCCTTTCCCTGTCCCAGACCCTTTTGAAGAAGTCCACTGTTCCACTGGATACCACTTCTGCTGGTAACGCATTCCACCCAGCTACCACCCTCTCTGTAAAAAAGTGTCCCCTCATCTCCCTCCTGAACCTTCCTCCCTCCAGTCTCATATCATGGCCCGGTGTCCCTCCCTCCCTCCCTAGATAAAACAAGTTGAAGACTCCAGGACTGGGAGGTCATTAAAATTGCAAAGGGTTAAATTATGAAACCTTAAATTAACTCATTAAGACCATTTTTATTAGTGTGTAATTATAATGAATTAAATACATTTGACTATAGACCAATAATTATACAACCATTGTGATATATATTTTTAGGATCAGAGGAATGGTGCAAGGCTGCCAAAATTGTGATGATCTCATTGCTTCAATGCTTCAGCGTGCATGGATCAAACCAAAAAGAGCCATAATAAAAGCTATTTTCTAAAAAAAAAAAAATTAAATGTTTTATATTTGATGTAACCTGAAAATACAAAATAGCAATAAGGAAGTAAAACAATTAAGATGAGATTTCAGCGTTCTCCAACCATACGTTGAAGCCGAACCATAATAAAGGCTTCTATCTTCTTCAAACCAAGCATTTTTTATTTTGATATATTCAATATGCTGTATCTAAGCAGACACTAGAAAAAAAGTTTATTGGGTGTGTGAAAACAGGCAAATGCAACCAGACACAGAATGAAGCCAAAAGAGACTATTGGTTGCAGGGGCTAGTAACAAGTCAAGGAGCTCGCTTGACCACTCCAACGGGGGCCACCCACTGACACTACTGACAGCTGGCAGGCACCGGTAGAAGAGGAGGAGCTGGGCAAGTGCTGCAAGCTGTCAGTGTAGGAGGAGGAGGAGGAAGAGGAGGTGGAAGGCAGGCTGCCTGCCATAGTCCAGCTCTTGTTTTAAATCCCTGGTGGTGCCTGAGTGGCTGTAGCAATCATCTGTGCAGGAGCCCTCCATCTGTAGGGATTAAGGGGAGTCAGTTTAGCTGTCCTGTTGTATTCAGGCAGACTCGAGCTCCATTACAACAGCAGGTCTGACTGGAGCCCCAGACCCCCAACTCTGCTACTTGTACAGGACTGACTGCTTGAGAGTGAGAGATCTTTGCTGCTTGCAGAAGAAGTGGGAGGGGTCGAGGTTGGTGTTCATTTGTGTGCCGGGGTAGGCAGGGGGGCTGGGAGGATTGCCTCCAAATATAAGCATTACAAGTGTCTGAATTGTTGTGGATTGCATGGGCGTAGGCAGGCATATTTCAGATTCCTGTATTTTATTTTCAGGTTGGCTCAGGCTCAACTGCTAAAAAACTCAGTGTCTCAGCAGTCTCCCTAGCAGTTGGAGCTAGCTGCAACACAATGTGCATGTGCGGGACCATTGATGGCCAGGGGAAATGGAGACATCATCAACAGAGAGAGCTGGAGAAGCCTGGTGAGACAGACTAGTGAGTGTGCTGCTGTGTACAGCACCGAGCAAGTTGTGGTGTCCTGTCAACTGTCATGGTGTAGAGTGGGACTATGTGCTGCTCTTCTCTAGACTCAGTTGAACTGTGGGAGAACTTCAAGTATGATCTACTAGAGAAAGAACTGACCCATCCAGTGCTGAGCTGCTAGTAATGCGTGGCACATCTTCTTGACTGTGCTGGACACTGACTGGACTGGTGGTGTGGTCCAAAGAGAAGACATGAGAGGTCGAGGAAAAATCTGCCCTGGCCTAGTGGCCTGTAGTCCTCTTTTGGGAGGGGAGCGACTGGTGACACAAGCAAACGGGGATAATCAGCAGAAAAGTGGTGTCTGAAGAAAAGAATAAAGATTAATTCTGGGGGAGAACTTTTCTCATTCAGAGAGGTTGTGAGGGGTATTGGCACCATCTCCCAGGGAAACCCACTCATTTCATCTCAACCCCACTGATGTTCTGCTCAACTAGGTGTCAGTGTGGCTCAGTTGGTAGCACATCCGCCTCTGGACCAGAAAGTCGTAGGTTCTTGTCCCACACCGGGACTGGACTCGCACCTAAAATGCTGGCATCTGTGTGCAATATTAGGGGGGTGCTGTACTGCTGGGATGTGCCATGCTTTGGATGAGACATTAAACCGAGGTTTCCTTCTACCCATCCAGGTGCTGTCCTGGTGGGTATCCTGGTGGAAGTAAAAGAACCCATGGCGTTCTTCACAAAGAGTAGGTGACATTCTCTGTGTCCTGGCAAACATTCCCCTTCCCATAAACTGTATCATGCAATTGTCCAGGCTGTGTGTGGGTGTTGATGTGTGATATGGCCGCCACTACAGATTCAGTTACTTCACTGCCAGTCTAGCACTGCTTGTAAAGCACTTTGGAATGCACTGTGTATAAAAAGCACTATATAAATGCTGATTCTTCTTCTTATCATGTGGAGTGGGAATAGGTGTGGAAAGGCAGATGCCTCACCAACATCTTTGTCTCTGGCTGTTGCAGAGTGCTCCCATGTTCAAAGGTGGAATGGGGTTAGGAGTACTCTCTATATGCAGAGGTGGGATGGTGGTAGAGGAGGCGTGATGCAAATGTGTGGAGTTGTCCCCATGTGTAGAAGTGGGATGGAGGGGGAGCAATGCTCCCCATGTAGGGGCAGTGGGATGAAGGGGTGGATTGCTCCCCATGTACAGAGCTGATATGAAGTAGGAGGAAAGCTCCCCATGTGTGGAGGTTGCATGGAGGGGGAGGAGTGCTCCCTATGTGCAGGAGGTGGGATGTAGTGGAAGAAATGCTCTCCATTTGGGGGAGGTGAAATGTAGTGGGAGAAGCACTGGAGGGGTCAGGGAATGAGTGCTCTCAAGATATGTAGGTGGAGCAATGATACCTATGTGTGGAGATGGAATGGAGGGAAGAGTGCTTTCCATGTTCAAGTTTACTGTGAAAGGATAAAATCCATTGAGCAAGCTCATTTTGAAGGAGGTCTCTTGTACAAGCAACGATAAAGACAATACATGGTGTGAGATACAAAATGTAAGCACACATAATATAACTTAAAATAAAGCAATTTTCTTTACATTAGAATATACAATATGTACAATGTTGCATTCAACAAGGACTGAGACCAAATATGATTACGTAAGACACTATGTCCACCATGTGGAAGAGGGCTGGATAAGGAGAATTGCTCACCATATGCAAAAGACGCATGGAGGGGGAGAAGTGCTCTCTATGTGAAGGAGGAGTTGGGGGGTGGGGACAGTCACTTAATGGCCACCATCCTAGACCCCACTCCAGCCTGTGTGTGAAACATTTTGGAATGGGCACCGTTTATGATGGGGGCAGATGTGCAATCCACATCTCTTCTCTGCCCGCTGTGAAGTATTGGGCTGATAGGTGAGGGTGCAGGAGGGGGCACCATTCACTCAGGAGCACCCACTGTATCCTAACCCCCACCCAAGCAGTTGAGTAGGAACAGTTGTGAAGGGGCAGATACAAGAGCCACATTTTTATATCTCAGCACCTCAGGATGCTCTCCATGGGTAGAGCACATTAGGTGGGACAGCCTCTAGCTGAAGCAGAGTGTTCTACAAATGGAAAGGTGTGGCATAGGGTGAGGAAGTGCCAGTCTCCTAAAGCTCACTCCAACCTTCATGTTAGCTCTGGTGGAGCAAGGACGGGTATGAAGGAGCAGATGTGCAACTTGCATCTCTATCCCTGGCTGCTGCAGGGTGCCACCCTTGTGTGGAGGTGGTATGGGGCATCATTCTCTCAGAGCCACCTTCCTGGAGCCCACCCAATGCCAGTGGAAAGCTTTCATGGAACTCAGATGGGTGAAGATAAACAGATGTGTGAACCACATCTGTCATTTGCTCCTGCAGAGTGCTCCTAACGTGCAGGAGGTGGAATGGAAGGAAAAAATGCTTTGCATGTGCAGAAATGCAGAAAGATGTGTTGCGTACCAATGGCCTCAGGCCACCCAGACCCTATTTCCACCCACCTGGCACCCACCAGGCTGGATAGAAACAGGTGTGGCGTGG
The DNA here is from genome assembly GCA_016271365.2 of Neoceratodus forsteri. NCBI lineage: Eukaryota > Metazoa > Chordata > Ceratodontiformes > Ceratodontidae > Neoceratodus > Neoceratodus forsteri. Next base: position 1,187,519,732 of record CM057451.1, on the reverse strand, counting down.
CAAATATGCAACTCACATTTCTGTCTGTGGCTGGGGCAGCCAATGTGCAGTGGTGGGATGGTTGTAGGGTGTGGCACCAATCACCAACTTCAGCCAGACCACAGTCCACTATTTGCCTTGGGCTGCCCACCTGGAGGTCACCTTGTCACTGTGTCAACCTGTGTGGAGTGGGATGGGTGTGGAGGGGAAGATGAGTAACCTACCTCAGTCTCTGGCTACTGCAGATAGTTTCATATGTGCTAATGTGAGCAGGAGGTGTAGGGGGCAGCAACTACCCAGGAATGCTCATCCAGTGCCCACCCTATACTGTGCTAGTCAATTTAAAGGGGCAGATGTGTGGCCCACATATTTGTCTCTGTCTCTGTCTGAGTGCTCCTTTTGTGCAGTGGTGGAATAGATGCACCAGGTTTGTTTTACACTGTGTCTCTCCTGGTCCCTCTCTGTCTCTCTCTCTCCCCCCCTCTCCCTAACGTCCGCTCCCCCACAGTGAAAGGAAAACTCTGCAGCACTGCTCTCTGTCCCAGTCATGGCACTCTTGCTACCACTTTCTCTGCCTCTCTATATGTGCTGTCTGCTTCCACTGAGCTTCAGAAAGACAAACAGTCAGACCGACAGCAAGGTGCCGGAAGAGTGAGCGAAATAAAATGGATGACAACTAAGCTTGGTTGCTAACTAAGCTAAGTACTCCACTTCTCTGTTTGTGGGGGGGGGAGGTTGACACCAAACTTTGACTGGAACAGATTGGACCAGCACATATATGCCACACTAGAAGCAGCTCGCTGTTGCTGTGTCTCTCAAAGGGTGGGGGAAGAGGGGGGTGGGGGAAGAAGTAGACACTGCTAGGGACAGGCCACCCATTTAAATGAATGTTTGTTCTGGTGCAGATCTGGGAGCCACCTGTCATCATGGTTATGGTCACTACATTGCACTGCCCCCAGTTTCACACTGCCAAGGTGGTGCTGCAATAGTGACAGCCTGTCACCTGGTGATCACTCTCATTCCACTTACTCGCCACATCTCAGCATGTTGCTGTCACTGTTTGGGGGATCTCTCTGCTCTGTCCCTGACACTGGTGCCACTCACTACCTCTTTCGATCCTGTGATTTCTTTCGGGGTGGGGTGCTGCTGCCTCTCCTTCATGGTGTCTGTCCCTGCAGCCTGTGTCTGACTCTCCCCACTGTCCAGTGTTAAGCTACGGCTCTGCAGGCAATGCTCCTCACTTCTCAGCAGGCTTGCTCCTTGTATTGTGCGGTGGGTTGGGGGCACACTAAGGCAGCATGGACACTAGGAGATCCACAGGGTGGGTCGGTGGGTACCATCACAGAGAGCAATGCTCAGGCTGGGCACTGTGGCACACATGAAGCACTGGAGAGTGAGGAGTTCAGGGACAAGAGCACACTGTCATTCACACAGAGAGTGGTGCTCAGGCTGGGCACTGTGGCACACATGAAGCACTGGAGAGCGAGGAGCTCAGGGACAAGAACATGCACTGTCGTTCACACAGAGACACAAACAAGTTCACCGTGGATGTCTGTCTGGGGAAGGATAAATAATATTTATTTGTTCTTTACTGCTAGGACTGTTTACTACTTATAGCACAGAGAGTGGAGGATTCAGTGTATGGCTGGGTACCCGGACATCTGCAGGATGGGTGGGGAAACAAGCAGTAAGATCAGTAAGGGCATGAATGAAAGGAAGGAAGTGCTCTCATTTGAGCACTTTATTTCTTTCAACCAGAGAATGGATTCCAGCTGTGAAACTGTGACTAGTGTCACACTCTGGTTGCATGCTCATTGGTCTGCCAGGGACAAGCCCACTGTAGATTGCTGTGCATTGGACTCGTCCCTGACACACCTCTGAAATGTTATTCCACCACAAGTTGTTTCTTGCACATGTGCTAGGAAACAAAGAACTATAAAGAATTTAGATCAGTGACTACCCTCATTTGAAAGGCATTTTTGTCCTGAACACAGAAATGTAACATAATGCACTTGGGGTACAGAAATCCAGAGGCAGAGTACACAAGGGTGGAGTGGTATTGACAACATTAAGAAAGCATACATTCAAAAAAAAAAGAGCTTTTACATACAGTTGATTACTGTTTCACAATATTTTGCATCTATTGCTGCCACTGTACATCTAATGCAAACCCATAAGGATGTTCCTCACTTACAGCAAAAAGGGGGCTGGAAGCCATAACTGACTCCTTGTTTTTGTGTTAAAGGGGTCAATTTTTTTTACAGCAAAAACAAGGAAAGGCATCATTTCTAAAATGTGCAGACCAGCATGGGGACCACTTTTTTCCATAGCATGCCACCACCGGCAGCTACCACTTCAAGACTGCTACTACCGCGCCTAATACAATCTGGGGGAAACCCGAAGTAGTCTACCAGCACTGAGAGCAATATGGTTAAGGCACATTTGCCAGAAATTACTGCTTAGAAAAGAATGAGAAAGTGACTGTGATGACGAGCAAGTCCCAGACCAGATCTTTAGTTTAATAAATGCCTCCTGAGTCTGATTTGTACATCTGCATGGGCCAAGCTCCACGGATGTTATCCCATCATCAGATTTGTATAACAGCACTGTGGAAGCATGTAACTGGACTGCTGTTTAATGTGCTGCCACAGTGCTCCAATATAGTTTCCAGTGATTCTGTTTATGCAGTCCTTCCCCCTCCACAGGCTGCATAAATGTACCCACTTCCAGGGGCACTACTTTTCTCTTCTGCAACTGCAGTACTGATGGCCACCGTGTGCAACATGGTGACATTGACTTAAACTGCGCATGCATGACTATCGTGCATTCAAAGTTAGGTCAGGCATTGCCATGTTGTGCAGGCCTGACTACAGGGAAAACTTGACATGTGCCAGTATCACGCATGCACAGTACTGTAATTGTTGCAGTATTACTTACGGCTGACTCCGGTGCAGCAAAAGCACTGCATATTCTTTTCCACACGCTTGCCACTCCTAAAAGCTTTCCACAGCCATATTGGCTCTGAACAGAGTTTGTTATACTAGTTATTGTTGTAGTGGAATAAAGATGGCAAAATCTTGGACTCTCCTGAGATTACAGTAGAACCCTGGTGATGATGATTCTTGAAAACGAGCTGGTTGCAGCCCCAGGAAAATGCTGTGCTGAACTTGCTAGATGCAGATTCAACACAGGGACAGGTACCACTTGCAGCAAACAATAAGTATTTTCTCCCTGTTCTTATCTGTTACCCTACTGAATGTTTACTGAGACACAGATGATCCCCAAAAGGATAGGATAGGCTTACTGCGTGTGAACTAGTTCCCTAGGACTTCTCTGGCTGTAGGCTTCTATGAGGCTGGATTCCCTCTGGTCAAGAACTAGTTCCTCACCACTGAATATTTCCAAAATGAGCTGTGCAGATCTTTTTACACTCAAATAACATTCTACTTCTTCCAAAGTCTGGCCTCTGAGTGGGCAGCAAGCTTATTCCTTTCCTAAGCACTAATCACATCTGATTCCTTCCTGGAATCCTGCAGCAGCATGGGCCACAATAGCTTCCTTAATCTGAAATTACTGATCAGTTACCTGAAACTTCTGAGCCTGCGTTGCTCTGTTCACATGAATACTTTGCTATGGCATGTTGCATAAATTACTATAAAACCCAGTCGAAAGAAAATTAATCCCTTTTTCAGTACCCCAGATGGATAGCTAACTTATCTGGCTTCCAGTGATATTTGTTTGTAATTCTTACCCCAGGAGTCCTTTAGCATCAGTAACTTATTTGCACTTAGCTGGCTAGGTGCAACTGCCCCAGAGCTGTGTCTTTAAGAGATATTTAAATGAGCTTAGGGCCAAGCCAATCAGAAGACAGGAAGGGGGGGCAAGTGGAGTGAGGCGTCAGCATTTTTTCTCCGTTGGACCGAGCAACATTGCCCCTGAGGTGCCTCTCAGCTTTTCTTGTTGACAGCCTCCTAGTGCTTATCTGGGTAAAGTTTTCCTCATATTTTATTTCTGATAGTGTGCTGAGTGAAAATGTTATTTTTTCATTAGCGCTGCACTACTTTTTATTTTTAGTGCGACTGCACTATTTTGACTTTGTTTTTATCACGTCTATTCATTTTAAACCCTAATTTTATCGTGGGTGCTTATTTTTGATGGTTCCCTTCATTTTTGAGGCAAATTCTTCTGGTAACCATCAAGTTAGAGACAGTTGCCTTGTTTTTTTACCTCAGACCTCATGGGGTTTATTGCAAGGCACCTGCAGTGGATTTCAAATCTAAACAGTGCCTATCTAGATTGGCAGTTACGAGGACCCATTTTCATTATATTACTGGACCTTGGTATCATCTGTAACAGGACTGTGTGCAGCTAACTGGTACTACTGGGTTTCTATTAAGATTGGCACTGATCTAGATCCCAGTTCTACAACCAAACGAAAGAAAGGCACTAGTAATAGACAGAGTTCATTAACTGGGGCAGGACTGGCCGGTGGCATTTTCACAGAACTCTGCACTCAGTTTGCAGGTCCAGGACTGATTTGCTTTGCTTAAATTGGCAAAACATAGCAGACAAACCTTTGATTATTATGGCTGAGGACAAATCAAAGGCTTCCGATGAGGGGCCATCCAAAAGTACTAATAATAAAAGCAGAGGTGCTGAGAAACCTTCCAGTTCCCAGCCAAAAAATAAAGCTTCAAGAGATGAAGTTCCTCACAAATTAAAATATAATAGAAACGACAAATAAAGGAAGCTTGATCAAGTCTCTGATAAAGTGGATAACAAGAAACTCTGTCAAGACAAAAATGCTCCCGTTGCTCCTTGGAAAGCCAATAGCGAGACAAGTAGCTTGAAGCATACAGAAAAAAAAATACTCAAAAACCAAGTCTGCGCAGGTTCTTCCGTCACAGCCAAATATCAGAAAACCCTTTGGAAATCTGTCTTGGCTATTGCCTGCATGGATTAGAGTCTATGGTGCAGTGTGGTAGTTGAAACCCCCCCCCCATGTGGTAGTTGAACTTCCCCCATGTGTGTAGTGCTTAGCCAAACCTGACATTTTCCTTTTCTTTCCTATATCTGTTCCAAAGACTGTTGCGCAACAGCACTTTAATCTTTCTTTATATGCCTTTCCGTTTTTTCTACCCCGCCCCCCTTTTCTGTGTAAAACAGTCAGAATATGCTGCAGTCAGACTGGCCATCTGGCGTTGTGTATTACAATTTAAACTATTTTTCTTCCTCTTCCTATTTCTGCTCTTCTATGTCATGGTCCAGTTAAATTTAAGCACTTTATCCCTGTTTTTCCCTCAAATGTGCAGAAATGGTCTAAATGAGCTGTGCAGGCTTAAAGAGTGAAAGCGAGTAAATATGGCAGATAGTAGGTAAATATCCCTCTGAAATGTAAACAAAAGGATTTTGACTGCCAGTTTGAGTGTTTTGAAATAAGTGCAGGCTTGGATAAGAGTATCCTATTCCTTGGAATCATAAATATAGGTTAAACTTTTAAATAAAATACAAGATAGTAAGGAAAGTAAAATGTAGACAACCTGCACAACTCTTGGCGGTTTCTGGTCTCCAATCAGGGCTGATTTCCTTGCTAGGTGCTGTCTCCTATAGGGAGTCAGCAGCCCCTTTCTCCCTTCTTTGATGTGATGCAGCTCCTAGTTACCTTTACAAAAGGGGAGGAGTTTGTCTGTAATGCAGCCCAGTATTGCAAGAACTAAGTAAGCAATAATACCCAACAGGGTGGGCGGTATTGTGCTATACGGACCGCAGGGGGTGTAATGAGGCCCGACGCCGCAGGTGGGGGGCCTTATAGCCCTGGAGTCCGGTATACATAATACCACCCACCCTGGAGGCTATTGCAAAAAATGGGCACTGTAAAAATAGTACGTTTTGAAAAGTTCATGGAGAAAGGAGTTTAAATTAAGTTTTGTAATAAAATAGTTCCTCCGCCTACATTAAGACATGACACTTTAGAGGTGGTTACCATGGTTACCCCCACACACAAACACACACTCACACACACACACACACACACTTAAAACATTTTCTCTTTATTATTTCAGTAGTATTTATTTTATGCATTAAAGGCTTTGGTTTTATTGTCTGGAATTGTGGTTATGGATTTGAGTTGAATCGGTTGCGGGCAGATGGTGGCGCTATGGAGCTTGAAGGAACTTGATGGAGCTTGGAGGACAAGAGCAGAGTGACTAAAAAGGTACATGAAATATTATGTTGTAAAAGTTAACAGTTGCAGGCCCAGAGAGCTTCGAAGAGAGCGGTGTATACATGAATTCAAAGTATTAAATCTCAAGCAATGGAGTGGTGGTAGCGAATGGGGGAGAGCACGCTAGTTGCGGTACTGATTCTGCATGTCAGAGGACCGGTATTTGCTTCATTTTCCGTAGCGAAGATGGACATCCATCTGCGTGCACAAAATGAAGACAGTACCGCTGTTCTCATGTAGAGCCGACAGTTGTCTGCTTAGTCAGCTGGCTGCTGAACAAACCAAGGATGTGGGCATGAAGATAAGTTAAACGTTTGGGGTCTGAGTTCTACCATGACCCATTTTGCGATGTGACCTGCCAGCTTGGGGACTGAAATTGAGCCGCTGGCTTTCGGGTTGGGAGAGCGACAAGTATATGGGTGTATACTGATGGCTGTGGAACTTTTTCTAGCAAGTGCAGGCGATCGCTATTAATGTTGGCTTCTGACTTTAGTTTTTCTGCATTTTACATTTGTTTATGATGCCTCATGTCGTGGTACTGGCTACTGGATTCGGGGGCGGAGAAAGGCCACAAACTAGCCCGCTAAGCAGCAAGAAAAAAAATGTCTGCTTTCAAAGACGGACGTTCTATTTGAATACTGATCTGTGTCATTAGGGTTATGGCTAGCTGGCACTTTTAATGCCCGGGCTCTGTTGCCTGATAGATGCCCACCTTGCCAGGGCTATCAGCCAATCAGAGCCCAGGAATTTCTTTGCCCATTTTCTAACCACTATTATCTGATGGAGCACTATATTGTCTATTGTGATGTCATAATCATGGATTATTTGTTATGCCTTTCATATGTATGTATTATATGTAGTTAATTGCGCAAAGAAATATGAAGAATTCCTGTAAATATCTTAATAGATAGATGGGGCTATGAGCTAAGGGGTGGAGCTTCACTCTTTAAAAGAAGCCAGCTTAGATTCTAAGGTTAGGTGCAGTTAGGGAGAGTTCCTGTGAGGACCTCCTGCTCTCTGATGTAAGATGGCGGCACAGAATATGTTTCACTGCTAGCTCCTTGGCAGAGAAGCTGTGCTGATTTTATTTTGTGACCTTATTTTATTTGATTGTTGAAAGTTCGCTGCTGTAAGCTGTTACTTTCTTTTCTTTTTTTTTTTGGTTTTTACTTAATAAAAATCATGTCTAAAATGGTATGTTGTACCAATATGCTGTTTCCTGTGTGATCTGATTTAATCAAACCTGCCCTGGAAGCTATATGTACCAATTCCACATGGCAGACGACAACAATGATGCAGACCCTCTAGGGTGATGGCCCATTCCATCTCTCTGAGAAGCTTAGCCTGGCTTACAAAAAACAGACTAAAAAGACACTCGGAACAAGACCATGGATTTTCCCTGTGATGAAAATATGTTGCTTGATTACAGAACCACTGACTGCAAGAAAAAAGTCATTGAGTACAAGGCCTCCTAGCAGAGCCACTCGTCCAAACCTAAGCCCACCATCCCTCAGAGATCACATCCCAGGACGGTAGGGGCAGAAGTTGTGTTCCCAGGCCTTACAATTCCTATCTCCAATCTGACATTGGTCAGTACAGGGGGTCTTTCAGAGGCAGGGGCAGAAAGGGCCAAAGAAGAGCCACCTCTGTTCAGCCATCTGCCTCTCAGTCTAAGTCCTGATGTTAGTGTCCATGTCACCTCCCTACTTATGGTGGGAGGCATACTCTCCCACTGTCTTCAGCACTGGTCCCTCATCACGTCGGACGAATGAGTGCTGGAGATAGTGGAGAAGGGTCTACCACTACAGCTCAAGCAGGTGTCAAGACCTCAAGTGTACCAAGGTGTCAAGACCTCTGTCCCCAACACGGATTCCGCTGTTGGAATTGGAGGTACAAAACCTTCTGGCTCTATAAGCAGTTTATAGGGTCTCTGCCCATGAAAAGGGCAAGGGTCTCTACTCTAGGTACAGTATTTTCTGACACAAAGAAAACTGGGTAGTGGTGACCTATCTTAGATCTCAGAAATTTAAACAAACATTTGAAAAAAATTAAATTCAAAATGGTCACTCTGCCACTGGTCATACAGTCCTTACAGCAGGGAGACTGGCTAGCCTCCCCAGATTTAAAGGATGCCTACTTCCACATACCTATAAGGAGATCTCACTGGAAGTTTCTCAGGTTCAGACTGCCTTTGAGTCACTATCAGTTTGCTGAAATGCCCTTCGGTCTGTCCTCAGCCCCAAAAGTCTTTACCAAGTGTTTTGCAGTGGTAGCAGCACATCTCAGGAGACTGGGTGTCGCTCTCTACCCCTATCTGGATGACTGGCTTATAGTAGCAAAGTCCCCTTGCCAGGTCAAGGAATCTCTTTCCCTCACAGAATGCACTCTGGAGTCTCTGGGTTTCCTGGTAAATCTAAAGAAATCTCATCTGGAACCCACCCAGCTGCTCACCTTCATAGGGGCCCAGCTGGACACTCAGAAAGGATATGCTTTCCTTCCGCAGGAAAGAATTCAGAGTTTAATTTCAGTGGCAGATTCTTTCATCCAGGGACAGCCAAGACCAGCCAGACATTTCCTCAAACTTCTGGGACATATGGCCTCTATGACTGCAGTAGTCTCAGGGGTCAGGTACAGGATGCGACTCCTGCAAGCCTACCTCAGAGCTCACTGGTCTTAGAGAAGCAACAAATTTTCAAAGTTGATACCTGTATCGGAGCAGTTCCTCCAAAACCTGCTGTGGTGGAAGAATACTGCACATTTTCAGGCAGGGGTTCCCTTTCAAGCACCTCTTCCCTCAGAGGTGATCATCACAGATGCTTCCCTTTTGGGCTGTGGAGTGCATCTGGACAGTGCCTCAAGTAAGTGGCAACCGGACTCCAGAAGAGTCACAATTGCACAGAAATCTTTTGGAACTCAGAGCAGTTTTTCTAGCTCTCAACACTTTCACCCCCAGCATAGAAGGGCAGGTGGTTCACATTCGAATGGACAACATCACTGCAATGTTTTACATAAACAAGCAGGGTGGTACCAGATCAGGAATACTCTGTGCAGAAGCTCTGAAGCTCTGATCTCTAGCATTCTCCCTGAGAGTCAGTCTCAGCTATTCACCCCCCAGGCAAACTCAATACTCTGGTGGATGCTCTAAGCCGCATCAGTCAAGGCCAGAGTGAATGAACATCGAGCAAGCAAGTACTAGCCACAGTGTTCAGGCGGTGGGGCTCACCCTACATGGATCTGTTTGCCACTCCCCTCAATTTTCAGCTTCCTCAATACTGCTGCAGGCCCCCAGTCCCGGGAACGCTTCCTCTGGATGCCTTGATCCTGGAGTGGTCAGGGAGGTTCCTATACGCATTTCCTCCTTTTCCCTGATATTCAGGGTTTTACTGAAACTCAGACAGCAGCCTGCATCAATGCTACTAGTGGCTCCAGACTGGCCCAGGCATGCCTGGTACCCTATCCTTCTCTCAATGTCCTGCAGCAGGCCCAGTCACCTGTCTCCAACTCACTCCCTGCTGACCCTTCCTCAAACAGGAGTGCACTACCCAGAGATACACTCTCTTCACCTTAAGGCCTGGTTCTTGATGAGTTGGAGTTTCCATCCTCACAGTACTCTGAACAGGTCCTTAAGACACTGAGGATGGATAAAAAAACAGACACTAAGATTGCTGACAAATGGAAAAGGTTTTCCCTCTGGTGCAAGTGCAAAAAGGTGCAACCCCTATCAGCTTCAGACCCTCAGCTGCTAGACTATCTGGTACACTTACAGACGTCGGGCTTGAAACCATCTTCCCTCAAGCTACACTGGCTGCAATTTCAGCCTGCCTTTTGGTGGGATAGAAAAAAATCTGTTTTTTCCCCACACCATTTTTAAACAGTTTTTCAAAGGCCTCTTGCACCTCCAGCCTCCAGTCAGGGAGCCTGTTCCTCCTTGGAGCCTGAACCTTTGCATAGATGAGCTCATGAATCCACCCTTTCAGCCTATGTTCACAGCCCACATCAAGTTTGTAACTTGGAAGACCGTCTTCCTGGTAGCCATTACCTCTGTCAGGAGGATTTCAGAGCTACAGGCCCTGTGCACTGAGCCAAATTACATCATCCCTCACAATGATAAAGTTGAGCTTAGGACACATAGGAAATTTCTGACAAAGGTGGTTTCAGAGTTTCACTTGAACCCATCCATTACTCTACCTGTCTTCTTTACTGAGCAATCCACTCCTGGTGAGCAAAAGCTCCACAGCTTGGATGTCAAAAGAGCCATCTTTCACTACCTAGAGCATACTAGACAGTCCAGAGGCTCTTCCACTCTGTTGTTCCCCACCTACGGTGATGAGGACAGAGGAAGATCAGCTACCAAAAGAACTATTTCTCATTGGTTGGTTTCTTGTATTAGATTCTGCTATGAGAAATCTGGTCACCAACCTCCAGTGGGGTTCATGGCCCACTCCACCAGGGGCATTGCAGCCTCGCTTGCAGCAGCAAGGAACATTCCTCTACTAGATATCTACAAAGCAGCTACCTGGAAATCTGTGCGAACCTTTGTGAAACACTGCAGTTTGGATGTGCAGACCAAGTCCAATGCCAAATTTAGCAGGGCAGTTCTGCAGAGCCTCTTTCCTAAGTAGGTTCTCTGCCCACCTTCCACTTGGTACTGCTCAGTAGACTACTAAAGTTACTGATGCTAAAGGACTCCTGGGGTAAGAAGAAAAAATTACTCACTGCAGTAATCTTCTTTCTTCCAAGGGGCCCTTTAGAATCAGTAAGCTCCCATCCTTCCTCCCCAGTTCACCTGTCAGAGAAGGGCTCTTCATGTCACTTTTTACCAAATTTGGAGTTTCTTATTGATGAGTTTTTGACTCGTATTGCTATTGTTTCTGTTTCCACTTTTCGTGGACATTTGCATATTTTTTGAATCCTGTTGATTCTTTTTCACGGCAATTGCCCTCTTTTTTTCCTTGAAAAATTTCTGAAGCCTTCAACAGCTTTCACTCAGCTCACCTCCCTTCCTGTCTTCTGATTGGTGTGGCCCTAAGCTCATTTAAATACTGTATCTCTTAAAGGCACATCTCCAGGGAAGTTGCACCTAGCCAGCTAAGTGCAAATAAGTTACTGATGCTAAAGAACCGCTTGGAAGAAAGAAGATTACTGCAGTGAGTAATTTTTTTTCTTATTTTCTGTCAGATGAACCACAAGTCACTATTTATAGAAGTTTTCACCAATGTAAAAAACTGTAGTGTGCTGTGTAACTATAGTCATTACTTTTGAGGAGAAAACTGCTTACACATTATTCCTGTCTCCTTTAAATCACACTTTCTCTCCTGTCTCTGACTTGGAATAATTTATTCATAGTATCTGTAGTCTGAACTTCTCTCAGGTAGCTACCCCAAGGCCTCCAATAACTCACTCCTGCCCAAGATTACACACCTTCTCCTGGCTCCTCCTCCATTCTCCCCTGGCTGCCAGCATGGCTTCAGGACTGCAGACAGTATTCTGTGACCACACCACCTTCACAGGCCAGCAACTTCCATTACCTCACCCCTTTGATATATGGGATAATTTATTAGAAAGCCCAGCCTTTAAACGATAAATAACATCACTTTGGTGAGATTCTGACTTAAACGGCAAAGTTATAGAGTGTAGTAAAGTTGATTGCATTATGTCTGTTTGTACCTCTATATAACTAGATAACTCTGGGATAAATTGAATATATGGTTGTGTTCCTTGGACTCTCAACTAGTCCTCTGTGCCATTTGTTTGTTTATTTGTTTTTTTCAGTTGTTTACGTGTTTGCATCGAGAGTGTGCTGTGCCAAGTAGAATGCACTGAGCACCCTGCTACTGCTTAAGATGGTGCCTGTTTAGTCAGAGCCCACCGCCATTTGACCGATTCAGTCTCTCTCTCTCTCTCTCTCTCTCATGGTGCCTCTTTCTCAGCCTGGTAGCACTTCTTCTCAGTGCCAGTATGGCTCACTCTTGCCTTTCTCTCAGACACTCAGTACCGTGTAGCTGCCACTCTGCATTTTATCATAATAGTAACTGCTTAACCATTAAATAACCACTGTGTCTACTATTACAGATTTGTATGTGTGCAGGTAATCACTTTCTCAGTGGTGGTAAACCTACATATACTAGGCTGACTCAAGGTATACACTACAGCACTAGGGCACATCCTTGCAAGGGCACACTACATACTAGCATGTGGGTACCAAACAGTTAACATAGCTACTAACTCACAACTCTTGCCAGGCACACTATTATTAGTTGCAGGCTACATATAGTTTTTGTGAGGTGTAGGTAATATAGCTCCCCCCTTGATTTATTCCATGTGTACTACTGAGATGCTCATGCAAATGTTTTTATTTATCTCAGAGTTTGACTTTCTACATGCCTACAATCTCTGCTTAACCTCCCACAAAGTGACCCACAACTGCTAGGTATATTTAGCCATGACTGTTACAAAACTTGAGGATGAGGGTCCTGGACTTCAGGAGGGCAGATCTTAAACAAATAAAAGACTGCCACAGAAATTATCTCAAAGGAGAGGAGAGGAGAAGGAGCAGTGGCACAATAAGGAAAACAAGGGAGAGCATAATCAGGACAACAAGCCTCTGTGTGATGGAAGGAAGCAAAAGCAGAAGCAAAAGGAGACCACTACGGTTTTCCAAAGAAGTGGCGAGGGTGGTGAAAGAAAAAAGGTTGTCATTCAAGAGGTACAAAGAAATGCAGAGGGAGGAGGACAAGGAGGTGTACCAAGCAAGGCAGAAGAAAGCAGGTAAGGTGGTTTGTGAAGCAAAGGCATAGATAGAAGTATGGATTGCTAATGATGTGGTGAAAGGGGATGCAGCTTTTTTCAGATATGTAAGTGAGATGAGAAAAGCAATGAAGCAATGACAGGGATAGTGTAGATCAGAAGGGCAGAAAGGGCGACTATGCAGAAGGAGACCATGAAAAACAGACATGTTAAACAAATACTTCTGCTCAGTCTTCACAGTAGATGGAGGAGGGGATGGACCATCAGGGAGAAGTAAGATTAAGGGTGAGGGGGAAGTGGACCAGGGCCAGATTAAGGCATAGGCAACATAGGCACAAGCCTAGAGCCCCTGCCTGCCAGTGGGCCCGCAGCAATCCCCAACCTATATTTACTATATATTCTTTCTTTCTGCCTGAGCTGCATGTTTTTTTGTAAAGGACTCAGCCACTGAGTAAGTCAGGGGCTAAACTGTGACATGACTCTCACCAACCTGATTAGGTGTTAAGTGCAGCTGACAGCTTCAGGGACCCTGGGCAGGATGATCTTTAAGGTGTGAACAAGCCCATTTCCTTTGCTTTGTCTCCCACACCATTTAGAATCCCAGCTTAGAATTTTACTCAACTATAAAAGATTAACAGTGCAATTCAGTGTGTATGCTTTATATTTTATCTTAAGTATCTGTTTTGTTGGCTTAGGAAACCTTATATCATCCTTGAAATTTGAATGTAAGCAATAGCATAATTTGCTTGAAATCTTTGTACCATACTTGACTGTGGGTTGTTTTACCCTTTGCATTCAGATGAAATACCTTTCAATGCGTTTCTCATTACCTTTGAAACCATGCTTGACTCGGGGTTGTTTTATCCTCCACATTCATTTGTAATGCCTTTCATTGTATTGTCCATTTCTCTTGTTTTGTACTTCCATGATGTGGAGCCTTTGAAAAGGTGTCTCTGACTCAAAGGTTTGTAATTCTGATATCTCAATAAATAAAAAAACAAATATTTAATCTCACTCCTAAAATTAAGAAATCTACAATAAGTTTCAGTGATACAATTAAAAATCATACTCTTTTTTTTAATTCTCTCATCTCGCTCATACTGAAGTTCTGACCTTGATATAGCTCCGTTTTCAGGATGAACAAATGAATGTATTTTAAGATTCCTATCAGTAAATCTTGCATTTATGGATCCTGGCTTACTTATCAATAACAGAAATGTTTGATCCTGGGAATGATTTCAAATTCTTCCAATAATCACTCACTTTGTAGTATAATCTCTGAAGTTCATAACCCCCCCTAGTAAACCACAAACCTAACTCCTACACCATCCAGGACCTAGCCGGTTTTAGAAATCGGTCCCCCTACCCAACCCAAAAAAACTCCCACATCCTGGCTCATACTATCTGACAGGATAGTATGATAACACCCAGACTGTGAGTGCACATATGTGTGTTTGGGGGTTGGGGGCTTTGGAGAAGTGCAAATCATGACATTTCGCATACAAAAAATTGTTTTACCATGCCTATTAATAATTATTTTCTCTAAATTATCAAAACTCAGGCTATTGCTATTTTTCCATACTGATAGTATTAATTTCATTAATTTTTTTTTTTTACTATCTCTTTATACTCTCCCTTGCACCTCGACTGGTTCCTCTCTCCAGGCATCCCAATGCATCCAGTCTGTGCCATGAGGACTGGGAGGATGCTCCAATAGGTGCCCCACTCCTCTACATCTCTGGAGACCCAGTTTGACCCCCTGGGTGGGGCAGAAGAGTCCATCCTACCTCCTCCAATCCTCAGTGGAATGTGCAACCAAAGCTCCTTCCTGGCTCCTCCATGGTCACATCAGTGCAGGAGCCCTTCACCTAGACCAGCCATGGGGTGTTTTTCCTTGTTCTGGTCCACCCCCTGCCAACATCAGCACTCAAGGAGGATCAGTGAGATGGAGGCACACTGAGACGTGCCCCCGTTCTGGTCCTTGGCTGATGTCAGCCCCTACCTGTCTGTCTGCTTTCCTAACCACACCAGCACCACCTGTGTTCACTCAGGTGATGGCGGTATAGCATCAGGGCCAGAATCCCACCCATCCCTGGAAAAGGAGAGCAGTCATTGGGCACTCAATCCTTCTCCCCTTGACCACCCGGCCAACCCTCGGTGACCCGAGTCCATCACCAAACCCGGGTCACCGATGTGGTGTGAGGTGTGGCATCCAGTGCCTCAACCCTCAGTGCCATTAGGCTGGCCAGTTTCATTAATTTTGAAGCATTTTATGCTAGTTTTTAGGGACAGTAAGAACATTGTTTTCATGTTTCAGTAACAGATATGCAATAGCCAAGAGGTGGGGTCATGACTAAGGGGCATGGTTACAGTGAGGGAGGCCCCAGATTTCTCATCGGCCTAGGGTCCAGGTTGCCTTAATCTGGCCCTGAAGTGGACACAAGTCCATTTTCAGAAAAAGAGTCCTGAAAGGAATTGAAACCCCTGATAGTGAATAAGGGTATGGGACTGGACAAGATACACCATGAGGGTACTGAAAGAACTCAGGGAAGGGCTATCTCGCCCCACTGACAGCCTTGTTCAACATCTGACTGGAAACAGCTGTGGTTTCAGAGGACTGGAGAAGGTTACGAGTCCTCTACATAAGAGCAGCAGCAGGAAGTAGTAATAGTAAGTAGTAAATCATTTTATTCAGAAGAGAATACTGGAAACATTCCATTGAGCAAAGCTCATTTTCAATGAAGTTCCAGGTCAATAAAGTGCAAAGTTCCACATAAATTAGACACCACTACATACATACATTAGACATAATAAATATACAAACATAACCAACATCAACATATATAATCAATAAATCAAACTCCAAAATATATTACATTGATTGCACATATAAACAGACTTTATCCGAGTGGTACACCATTGCACAAGTTTAGGAGCACTAATTTTAACCCCTGGATTTCTTAAATGTTGAGGTGAGTCATTCCAAAGGGGGACTCCTCTAAATATAATAGAAGACCTCCCGATATCCAAGTTACAATTAGGAATACAAAATTGGGCACCTTATGTCGATCTTAAGTTCCTCCCCGTTTTCCTAACCTCAGACAACCCAGCAATATAATCCAGAACCTTATGGTTCCATACCCCAATCATGAGGTGCAATAAATATATATTCCTTCTCACAGGTGGTCTATCCAAATGTAATTCATTAAATAAATAACACCTGTGAATTCTAATCGGGCCTCAATATAAAGCGAGCCAACTATGAAACATCTGGTCCACTTTATTTAACAATACCCCAAGCTCCCCCATAGAATATGTCTTCATAATCAATTGCTGGGAGTAATAAGGTTGCAACCACATTCTGACGGAGCTCTGTAGACATAGACCTTTTGTATCTGTAGAGGGCTCCTCATTTTTATTCCTACTACCAATTAGGGAGTCAATATGTAAATCCCAACTTAAATGGGAATCAAGCCACATTCCCAGATATTTATAATGATCAACCTGTTTTATGACTGACCCCCAAGATGTAACAATTTCCAATTTGAAATCACAAGCTTTATTATACAGTATTTACTTCTAAACAATAAGACCTGTGTTTTATTTACATTCAAAGTCAGGTGATGCCTCCTGAAAATTCCTGGGCCTCATCAAAGGCTTGTTGCAACTTTAACCCTATTATATCCTGGGAAACTCCTCAACAATAGTATATATATCATCTGCGACAGATGATACCGAATATCTGGAGATTGGGGCCTAAATTCATTAACATAAATATTGAAGAGCAGAGGCCCAGACATTGAACCCTGGGGAACTCCACTTCTCAAATTCAAAATCCCAGATTCAAAGGAGGCTACCTTCACATATTGACTACGTCCCATCAAATATGATGAGAACCATTTAACTGAAAAATGAGACAAGCCAGTCTCCCTGAGTCTGGACAGGAGCACCTGATGGTTCAAGGTGTCAAAAGCCTTTGAAAGATCAATAAATAAAGCACTATCATTAGCCTCCAGTCCAGACTCAGTTGAAGATCGCTTACCACCTTCGTTAAGGCTGTTTGGGTACTGTGTAGGGACCTAAAATCTGATTGAAAAGGAGACAGTTTATTATTAAGATCCAAGAAATTCTTCAGCTGACATGAGACAGTTCTCTCAAATATTTTAGAGACCTGAGGTAACGAGATAGGTCTATAATTCCCCAAATCAGTCTTATTTCCTGATTTAAATACAAGTGTGACCTAGCTATCTTCCACCCTCTGGGAATTCACCGGTCTTACAAGATAAATTAAAAATATTAGCAAGTGGGGGAGGCCAAACAGGGAGCAGCATACTTCAATAACCTCAAAGGAATCTTATCATACCCTATAGCCTTAGAAATATTTATTTTCAGGAGCTCCCTGTATACTTCTTCCGGGAAAATATGAGCAAACTCAAACTCCTTTATTCCTTTAGGATCAGGTTTACTATCTACCAAAGCCTGCTCTATACCAACATTATAATCCTGAGTGTCCGTATCAGCTAAATCCTGGGTACCCACCCTAATGAAATACTCATTTAAGGCATTTACCATACCATTACCCAAAGAAAAAGTTGAACCCTCCACTAAAATTTTAGTTATGGTGGAAGACTTACGAGTCTCCATTAAATCAGAAATAACCCCCCAAAACTTTCTTGGATTCTGTTTTTGGTTATTATCAAGCTTAAGCCGTATATAATCTTGTTTCACCTGCCTCACCTTCTTCGTGTTCAAATTTCAGGCCAGCCTATAAAGAACCCAATCGTGAGCCTTCATAGATTTTTTAGCTTTGGACCATTTCTTGTCCCTCTCTCTCTCTCTCTTGATTCGATGGCGTTCCTTTGAAAACCAAACATTCCCTTTATGTTTAATCCTCCTTAATTTCAATGGGGCATGCCTATTGCATACCTTCAAAAATTCATACAAAAAATAATCCCAGGCACTAGTAGCAGTAGGTATCAACTCTAACATACTAACATACTAAAATGCCAGCAGAATAGGCCCTAACGGTCTTTCGTGTCTCTTTCGTTTGGTCAGCCCCACCTGGGTGCTGACCTTGCTATCCCCTGCCTCTCTCTGGCTTCTCCCTTCCCAGTTCCGGATATTCTTGCTGCATTGGATTTTGCTTCCAGAACCCTTCCCCTGTACCTGTCCCACCCCCTCTTGAACCCCTCCACTGTCTCTGCCTCCACCAGCCCCCTAGGTAGTGCATTCCATGGCTCCACCACCCTCTCAGTGAAGTAGCACCTCCTCCTTTCTCCCCTGAATCTTCCTCCCTCCAGCTTCCACCCATGCCCTCTAGTGGCCCCTTCCTCCTTCCTTCGAAGCACCCTGACTGTTCCTCCCCTATTTACCCTCTTCATGTACCTGAAGACCTCTATCATGTCCCCCCGGTCCCTTCTCTCTTCCAGTGTGTACATATTTAGCTCTTCGAGCCTCTCCTCATAGGTCCTGTCCCCCAAGCCCCAAATCATTTTGGTTGCCCTCCTCTGGACCCTCTCCAGGAGGTTAATGTCCCTCTTTAAGTGTGGCCTCCAAAACTGCATGAGTACTCCAGGTGCGGCCTCACCAAGCAGTTATACAGAGGAGTATCACTTCCCTCCTTCTGGAGTGATCCCTAGTGATGCATCCCAGCATCCTGTTGGCCTTGGCTGCTGCCCTCCTACAAGTCTCAGAGTTGTTCATCTTGACATCCACCACCACCCCCAGGTCCCTCTCAGCCATTGAGACTTGTAGTATTTCCCTCCAGGTGTACACTTGGCCTGGGTTTCTGGCCCCCAGGTGGAGTACCTTGCATTTCCCTGCATTGAACCTCAGCTTCCACTTTCTAGACCATCTTTCCAGAGCCTCCAGGTCCCCCTGCAGGGCCACCCTCCCCTCCTCCCCATCCACCACTGCCCCCAGTTTTGAGTCATCTTCAAAGAGACTCATCTCACTCCTGATTCCTGTCCTTATGTCAGATACGTAGGCGTTGAACAGAAGGGGCCCAAGGACTGATCCCTGTGGGACCCCACTAATGACCCTCCTTGGGGATGAGACTATCCCACCAACTACGACCCTTCTGGGTCCGGTCCTGGAGCCAATTGCTCATCCATCTGATCATCTGGTTTCCCACCCCATTTCTCCTAGCTTATCCAACAGGCCCAGTGAGGAACAGAGTCAAATGCCTTGCTGAAGTCTAGAAAGAGTACGTCCACTGGTCTACCCAGGTCCAAGGCACTTGTCACCCAGTCATAGAACTCCACCAGGTTTGTCTGACACGATTTCCCTGGGATGATTCCATGCTGTCTATCGTCCAGGCACCCTGACTTATCCAGGTCCCCCCCCAGCCTCTCCTTGACAATGCCCTCTATCACCTTGCCCACCACCGATGTCAGGCTGACAGGCCTGTAGTTCCCTGCCAGCTCCCTTGATCCCCCCTTGTGGATAGGCACTACATGCGCCACCTTCCAGTCTTGGGGCACCCACCCTGTCCCCCTGAACTCTAATCTGGACCAGCTAATATCCTCAACGTCTAACATAAATGATACATTGTCAAACTGTTTATAGCATCTCCAGGAAATCCAGGCTTCCGGTGTAGGCTTACAAATTCTTTCTCTGGTAATAAAAACTACCTGACGATCAGAGAAATATTCTGAAAGAACTCCAGCTTTCTGATATAAGTTAGGAGAATTTGTAAATATTAAATCCAACAAAGTAGATTTTTGTGGATCCCTATGATTAATTCTAGTGGGCTCCAAAATCATCTGAGTTAGGCCCAAATCTATCTGCATTTCAATTAGGTCATGACTGGGGCAATAGTTGCCCAATTTACATTAAAATCTCCAATAATAAGTAGCTCATGAGATAAGATATAGCAATATAAGAATTCCTGAAGATCTTGAAACACCTTAACAGAAACTCTAGGGGGTCTGTATACTCCCACCAAAAGAATGGATTTCCTAGAGGGCACCTCAATTTCCAGGGTCAAAGTCTCCAGCCCATTCCCAAAAGATGGACAGTGCACCTGTCGGACAGTTAAATTACAGTCAGCATATATAACAATACCACCTCCTTTCTTATTTCTATCCCTCCTATATAATTGATACTTATCCAAATCAATGGAGGCATCCGACACCCTCCCATCCAACCATGTCTCAGCTAACACTAAAAGTTCGGGTTTAGATTCTTGTACCCAGTCCCTTATTTCATTGAACTTATTCCTGAGACTTCTCACATTTGAATGGACACATGTCATATTTCCCAGCACTGATTTAGAATTGAATCTGGGAGGTACCCCAAGCCCAGTAGTTCCTGACATTAAGTTTAAAGGTCCCGGGTTTGGATGCACATCACCACATACCAGTAAACAGGGGAGCAGACAGGGGGGACAACTGTCCCAGGCCCAGTGGCTCGGGGGGGCACAAGGGGGACCTGTAACAGGTGATGTAAGGCTAAGGGGGCCCAGTCCTAAAGGTGTGCCCCGGGCCCAGGAATTTCTATTGGCACCCCTGCCAATAAACAAAACACACAAATAACTCTTAGATACCTTCTCCATCCTTGCTTCCCCAATCTTAAAGCCGTACATGAAACACTTTTAAAGGATATCCGAGTAATTACTCTAAAAGCTTTTGAAAAGGCATTAAAACATCCCTTAGGTAACACTTCAGCACAGATTGTGAGCCTCAAACTAGACCAACAATGTTGTGGGTCAGATGTTAAACATAATTTAGGCTCTGTTGAAACACCTTTGTAGACATGTGCTGAACTAAAGGAAGCTACAGAACCATATAAAAACATGAGCAGTAAAATAGTACCAACTGCCATTTTACCCCACCTTAAAAATAAACTATATGGGAATTTCGAACCGTTAACAATACCTTGCTCACTATAATAATTTACATACAACAGCAAAACCCAACGCAATAAACAACAATATCAGTCCCAGAACAGATGACTAACAAGTGGTTCTTCTCTCCACGACAAAATGCTGAATCCTCCCAAGTAGTTACTCACATGGATAGAAAGCAGCTCTCCAATCTCAATTCAATGCGTCTTAAGTTCTGCAGTCTAAATTCAGTGCTTCTTCTTCCAGTGGCGCTACTCACGCTATAATTCACAGCGCCGAAGGCCAGTGCTGCGCAAAGATTTAAACCGCGGGCTGCCCCTCCTCCTCCTTGACACTCCAACATTACTTCACCGGGCCTCTCTGCAGGCTGGCAACGTAATCCCGGTTACCGGGAGTTTAGCAGGCACAGTGTCAATAAATACCGATAGGTGGAGCTCAGGCACACAGATGCAGCACAGCACACAGGTACAGCATGGTAGTTCTTAGCCGGTATGTAAATGGAAGGAGCTAGAAATTATAGGCCAGTGAGCCTAACTTCAGAGGTGGGGCGAATTAATAGAAAAGACACCTGTAGCAGTGTGGCCCCACCTGGTCATAATAAATAAATAAAACCAGGAGGTATCTGCTCCACAAGCCTAAAAATGCAGAATCAGTGACAGTGAAGGAAAATGACCCATTCACCGGTATACATATTTAGCAAATTATTCATACATTATTTTAAATGTCACTTTCATTGTAACTGCAGGGTAGGAAATCATTAACTACATGCAGCAGGGGTAATTACATTGTAGTTACATATTTGTTGCATGTAACTACATTACAATGCAGTTACAGTGCAGTTACTGTAACTACAGTGTAGTTAAACAGTGTTAGTAGTAAATGTTTATATTTTTATTGCCATAGGCTTGGCATACCCCTCACGAATTAGTTATGTTTGGCTATATTGGGGACTGGGGGGAACCTTGTCAAATGAAACACTTTATGCACCAGACAGGCCCATCTCAGTAGAGAGGGCTCAAGAACAAACTGGGAGAGTACATAAACCTTAAACTTAATTTAAACGGGGTGTGGTCTGGCCACCGAGGAAATAACTGCCTAATTTTTGAGCTCCTCTGCATCTGGTTACAATCTGTGGCAAGCTGGCCTAACCCCGGGGCACTGCTCTCTAAAATCTGCGCTATACTGCTTGGTTAAACAACCCCTATTGTCCGGTGTGATTATTTTATGATTTTTACGGCAGATTATAGCTTTAAACAGACACCGTCTTTTCGCAAATAGCCCGCTCAACTAGGCCGCAAGGGCCGCGGCTTTGCCTTTGCACCATCTACCTTGTTCTGAATCCAGTGGTACCCTATCAGACTTCTACTGTGTCCCAAATACTCTCTCTGCCTCCCCCTCACTTACAATGGTGACCAGCACCCCCTCTTCAGATACATCACCATCACTGGTATCAAAGCCTCATTCCAGATCAGTGGGTGACTCTCAACTATATCATCCACATGCTGGAGACAGTACTATCTAGGGTAGATGACATTAACTACTTTGACGGGCACCACCACTGATGTTCGCCTACTCCAGGACCATTTCAACATGGCAGAACAACGAGCGGAATCCTCGAGATGCAACAAGCTAAACTCCAGCAAAATTTTCAATGCAAGCAAAGAAATTAGAGATCTTGTCTGAGGGTGGAGGACCAAGAGAATAGAGGACACCACAATAATCTGTATATTATACCAGAGGGCTCTGAAGGTACCTAAATGGAGAGGAATGTTGCCCATGATGCTAGGGGACCACTGGAGGGGCCCAGTGGAGATCGAAAGAGCCCGCAGAATTACTGGGAGAAAAGACAGATCAACTACATCCCCAAGGCCGATTGTGGCCTATCTGCTTAGATATTCCACCAAGGAGCGTATACTTTGGGCAGCCCGAGACCTGGTGAAAATCAAGTGGCAAGGGGCAACAATCTCTATTTACAGGGACTTTGCACAAGAGACTGCCAGCAAGCACCATGCCTACGGGCCCCTGAAAAAATGTCTTGCTGCACGTTACTTTCAATACAGGTTTAAAGGACTCACCAAACTCTTGGTTTTCAAAGAGGGGGAGGGAAATCTTAGCAGAGGGCTCTGTAGACGTGGAATGCTGGATTGCTAAACTCTGGCCTAATCTATCACTTCAGACTACGTCTCCCAGAAGGCTCTGGGCTCCTGTTGATTCGACAGCTCCTAGGAACCATTATCCTGCCAAACAGCCTGGGGAACACTATGCAGTCAGATCAGCTCCCTCCTGTAATGATTTCCCCAAGGCCAGGAATCCCTCTCATACATCCCTGCTGGCTACTTCTAGCCCTGTCTCCATCGCTGATCAATTAGTCCTTCCTCCAAGACTCATGGGAGTACATGCTCGCTGAAGGCAATGCTCGAGAAGTGGTCAGCTGTTCCCAACAGATCAGCCAGGAATCGCCCCTCCTGCCAAGATACCCAGGGATGATTCCTCCCAGACGTCTAGGGATGGCTATTCTTCTGGACCAGAGTTGCATAAAGAGTCTTCTATGGACTGGGCTGATATTCCTGACTCCTCTTTGGTAGAGGCGGTGGATTTATCTGGGAAGCTTAAACCAGGGGGAAAAAATTTATGCTGCTGCTGTCCTTACATCTCTGGATCCTATAGTGGTCCCCCCGAGCTCTCTGAGCGATGCCGAATCATCTCCTAGGTGCAGCATGGGCCCTACTTGCTGAACTCGGTAATATGCATTCATACTTTCCTGTTTATTGTTGTTCATTACTCCACCCTACTAGGGTTCTGGCTTATGATGTTTATTATATTCATGTGCTTTCTGATAGGAGGTATATCTTATAGGCCATGAAAGCCTACCCTTGGGTCGGTTGAGATTGCTGCCCCATGGCTCCCCACTGCTTTAGAAAGGGAATTCAGCAATGCACCTCCCTCCTTTACTGTCTCCCAGGCAGGATCTAATGGTTTGGCTCAATATGGGCTTGTTTCAGTCTGGCTCTCTCCACTAAGTTTTGATCCTAAACAGTTTAAGGCCGCAGCTAAACAGCCCTTATAGTGTGTATAGGGGCGAGTCATCCAACTCCCACCCCCCCCCCTCTACCTACTCCTATTTCTTCCCTTCCTCCCTCCCTTCCCCTCCTCCCTTCCTCCCGGGGCTATACTAGTACCCTGGGATTGGTTACCAGATGAGGAGAGGGCATTTCTGTTGGTTGCCTTTCTCCTCTTCTGCCCTTGAGCATGGATGCTTGTTAGCTGAAGGTACACCTTTTTGGTACCTTCTTTGCAAAAGCCTCTGTTGCTCTTTAGCGATAAACGCTTGTTGTATTTGTTGTATTACCTTTACTTGGATAGTTGTCTTGATCCAGGTGGGTTCATAGATTTAAGCAGGTGTTTAATACTGTTACCTGTTTAGTAATCCTATTTGTTATCTCTAGGTCCTAGTTGATTGCTTCCATTGTTGTTCACTACACTGGGCTTAAGTGTATTTTCAGAACAGTGCCATTGTACCCCTCCCGATACTTTGTGACAGCCTCCAGGAACTAGCATTAGCTGTTTCCCCAGTGTAATCTTCCAGAGTTCCTCCTATTGCTCAGTCTGCATATTTCTCTCCCCCTCCTTTCTTGTACCCTTCCAGCTAATCTCCATGGATGGTACTAAAATTCCAGGTCTACACCTGGTATCGTGGAACGTGAAAGGCCTTAACTACCCAATAAAACGTACTAAAGTTATACAGTACCTCCGTTCTCTTCACACAGACATGGCTCTACTACAGGAGACACACCTCCTCAGCAGATCCATTCCCTGGCTCAAAAAATCTTGGGTGGATTCAAGCCAGCTCAGCCACTTCCAAAACAAAAGGGGTGGCTATTCTTGTCCAGAGATCCAGTGCATGGGTTGTAGAGGAGTCCAGATCTGACAGCCAGGGGCGATGGGTCCTAATTAGAATGGCCCCCCCAGCTGGTAAGCTGATTTTGGGCAATGTGTACGCTCCCAATATTGATTAGGTTGAATTTTTTCCCAGGCTTGAGTCAAGTCATTTCCACTTTGGAACAGCCCAGTGCCTCAACCCCCCTACTACTGGGAGGGGACTTCAACTT
Organism: Neoceratodus forsteri; assembly: GCA_016271365.2. Lineage (NCBI taxonomy): Eukaryota > Metazoa > Chordata > Ceratodontiformes > Ceratodontidae > Neoceratodus > Neoceratodus forsteri. The sequence continues at coordinate 1,187,494,828 of CM057451.1, read as the reverse complement.
GGTGTCCGACATATTGCTGGATAAGTCTAAACCAACACCAAGATGCATCCCAAGTTCCATGCTGCACTCCAAGAATTACAGGCCGAATGGAACCTGGTAGATGTTGGAGATGTGACAATCCCTCTGGTCAGGACTACTCATATTTTGTGGCCTCCCACGGGTCCACAGTCAGATTGACTATTGGCTGCCAATAATGCAGTATCGGTGCCTTATCAAATAATACCATAGGTAGTATTATTATTTCAGACCATGCACCAGTGTCAACTACTTACACCCCCTTGGGGTCCCGCCCCCACAGGCTCGAGATGGAGGTGTAGCCCCATCTTGGTTAAAGACACAGAGTTTCAATGCACAATGCGGAAAGCTGCTCAGGATTATTTCGCCCTCAACCTGGACTGTGGTGTTCCAGTCAGTACAGTACAGTATGGGAAGCCTTTAAAGTCACTCAGGGCCATATTATCGCTTTTGCTGCCCACTGAAATAAAGCCAGAAAAATCTTGGCTAGGCTACAAACTGAGCTTGCTGCCTTGGAGAAACGTTTCCAAGGCTTCCCTGCTGCCACTAGAGATGCATCCCTGACTCACAGTATTGTAGGTCTCAAGTATCAGATCAACGCCTGCTCCATACCAAAAGCGGAATGGCTCCTCACGCTCAAGCATTCTCACTGGGTAGGGGCAATAAAGGGGAAATGTCTCAGCTTACCAACTGCAAACAGCAGGCCTTGACTAAAATCCATGCCCTCTGTTCAGCCTCTGGCTCGTTCCACCGACCCTGCTGGTGTTAATGAAACTATGATGGCCTTTTATCAATCACTGTATAACTCCCTGTCCTCTCTGGCACCATCTCAGGTGTCTCAAGGCCTTCTGCAGTTTTGTCAGAACTTCAACACCCCTACCCTATCCCTGGAACAGGCTACCCTATTTGATGCCCCAATTACGGCCCCTGAACTTCACCAGGCATTGTCCCAACTGGCTAAGGGTAAGGCTCTGGGCCCAGACAGGATGACTGTTGAACTTTACCAAGCACTGGAACAGGAAATTACCCACCCCCCATTACAAGTTTTGCAAGATACCCAGTCCTCGGGCTCTCTTCCACCCTCGATGAATGAAGCCCTGCTTACCCTCTTACCCAAGAAATCCAACGACCCCCTCAATTGCGCTAACTTCCATCCCATCTCACTAATACCTGTTGACACTAAGATACTGGCCAAGATATTGGCTACTAGGTTACATACTATCCTTGCATCCTTAATACATCCTTCACAGGCGGGGTTCATGTCAGAGAAGGTGGGTTCCAACAATACTAGGTTATTACTGAATCTAAAATGGCTAGCAGCTAGGTCTAAGATCCCTATGGCTGCTCTGGCCGTCGACTTTGCTAAAGAGTTCGATTCTATTGAACGGAACTACTTACATGAAGTCCTTTTCCACTGTGGCTTCGGTCTACAATTTCACCTCTGGGTGGCAACTCTCTATAACTCTCCCAGGGCCAGAGTATTAACAAACTCAGATATTCCCCCCCTTTTCACTCCATGGAGGCATGCAACAAGGTTGCCCCTTGTCTCCTCTGTTCTTCCTGATTGCCCTCAACCCCCTAATAAGGGCTCTGCACAGTGCTGAAGGTCTTACTGGTATCCCAGTCCTTGGCACCCCATACGTAGTGGCCGCGTACGCTGATGACCTATTAATTACTTTATCCCAGCCCCACCTGTCACTCCCGATAGCACTCACAGTTCTTCAGGAGTTTGCCGTACTTTCTGGTCTACAGGTTAATCAGAGAAAAAAACATTTTTGCTCCCCTTAACCCACTCTGCACACAGGAATGCCTTTCAGGCACAGAACTGAGTTGGGCTGCCCAGGGCTTTACATACCTCGGGATTTTCATTCCCACTAGATGGACGGATCTCGAATCCTCCAACTTTGCCCCTTCTTCTAAAACAGCTGGCTACAGAAGTGACCATTGGAGTAGGCTGCACCTATCTCTGCCAGGCAAGGTGGCAGCCGTACGTAAGCTCCTCTCCCCAGAGTCACTTATTTGCTTAATAACCTCCCGATCTATCTCTCCCACAAACTTTTTTCTTTGCTTGAGAAGCTAGTAGCTTCCTTCCTATGGGAAGGTAAACCACAAAGATGGGGGAAGCATAAACTTTGGGCACATTGGTCCAAGGGAGGCCTGGAGGTCCCCTGGTTTCAGGGTTACCATCTGGCACGTGTAGCTGCACAAGCCACGAAATGGTTTATCCCTCTGGAGCCATCCTCTCCACTATGGGTTAGCCTGGAGTCCAATATAGTGTCACCTACCCCACTCCAGTCCCCGTTAGGACTGGGACCCCCTTTGATAAAAAACTCTCTCCTATTATTTGTGAATCTCGCTATGCCTGGTGCCTATGTATGACTATCTTGCACACACCCAAAGTAGCCTGGAGTCCCCCATAAGGTATGCTGCTCTGCTGCACAATAGCTTTATCACGATTGAGGGAACCCATTAGTGGCTCATGGAAGCTAAAGGAATCTGATAAGAGCAAGATCTTTGCTTCGACCGGACACCATGTTATCCTTTAACCAGATCCAACAAAAATTTCATCTCCCTTCTACTGACTTCTGGAGGTTCCTCCAAATGCTCAGTACCATCACTTCTCTCCTCTTCCAGACAAAGTCTGATAAGATATGGCAATGGCTGGCTTCTCTACACAAATCCCCTTCATCCAAAGACCATATCAGTATGTTTTATGCCACTCTCCGAGATGCCCAAAATGACCCCACTGAATCTTGTAGAACCAAATGGGAGACTGACTTGGGTATGGTCATTTCACCAACAGTGTGGTCCCATTGTCTTAGGGATGCCCATGAGGTGTACAAGAATTCCAGGAGCAGCTTTCTACAGCTCTAAATACTCGTACACTGGTACAAAGCCCCTACCCTTCTTCATGCAGTGAGAGTTCTCTCCCACTCTAAATGCTGGAGATGTCAACAGCCTGAAGCACACCTGTTTCACATATTGTGGGCCTTCCCTCTAATATCAGCCTTTTGGATGACTATTGTTTATCAGTGTTCAATGATCCTGGGCACTACACTGCCCCCCCCCTTGGACCCCAAACTACTCCTGGGTGACAAAGCCAGCTTAGCCCTCTGCCTCGGGTGCATAGAGAATGGACCATGTTAGCGCTACTTGAAGCCAAAAGGCTCTTTCTAATGCACTGGGGCAGAGTAATATCCCAACCCTAAGTCAGTGGCATGCTGCTTTGGCCCATCTGGCTCTTTTGAAAGACTGGCTTACTCACACCGTAGCCAACTTGAGCACTTCCACAAGAAATGGGAGCTTACCTCCATTCTCCTCTTTGCAAATCCCCAGAAACCCTCCTAGCTAGTATAGCTATAGGATAAGACCTGTTCTTATTTGCTTATTGGAGTGTGGAGGCTACTATGTGCACTGATATGTTACTTCCTTATCAATATGCTTGTAAAATCTTGTTATTGAAAGCCTGTGTACTACCTGTTTAATGAGCCCTATGGCTCTCCGTGAGTGTATCATGTTATTGCTGTCTCATGTGCATTTTCTCTGATAAAAATTAAAATCACAATAAAATCTTCTATGAAAAAAAACTTAATTTAAACTACTAGGGGCAGGCAGGCCTACAAGCCCAATGACTCCAGGAAGAGAAGATCAACAGTTCTCTCCCATACCAGTAGAAGGGTTTGAGAGAGGATTGGGAGTGAGGCGTCAGCAACAGAGGGTGGTGGGAAGCATATGGAGGAGAGAAAGAGGGAAAGAAGTGGGAGAAGGGCAGGAGGCTCACATTCTAGGTGGAGAGTGGTGTCCCTAAATGGGAGAAGTCTCGTAACAAAATGGATGACCTGCAGGCACTGCTGATAGAAGGAGGGTGGACATCATACCAGTCACCAAGACCTGGGCCACACCAAACCATAACTGGGATCTCACGATCCTGGGGTACAAACTATACAGGAGAGATAGGGTGGCAGGAAAGGGTGGGTGGCTGTTTACATCAGGGAGGGTATAACATGTATGAGGGAGGAGTCAGAGGAGGGGAGGGCAGAAGCAATGTGGGTTCAGTTACTGTCTGATAGAGGGAGAAAGGTGAGGTTGGGGGTAGATTACAGATCACACAAAAAGGATGAGGAAAGGGACAGGGAACTGAGCTCACAAATATTGAATGCTGCAGGGAAGGGAGAGGTGGTAGTAGTGGGGGACTTCAACTTGCCCAAGATAGATTGGAGCATACTGACCACAACATACGCCAGGAGTCAGGTGATCCTGGAAGAGTTGCAGAATGGGTTCCTGACTCAGGGAGTCACAGAACCCACCTGTGAGGGGACAATCCTTGATCTGATGCTCACAAATGGGGAGCACGTGCAAGATATAATAGTCAAGGAGCCCCTGGGTGAAAGTGATCATCACACGGTGTGGTTCAGGTTGGATATGGACAGGGAAAGCGTCCCCACTACAACCAAGGATAGATGTCACCTAAGTGAGGAGGGCAAGAAGGTATTAAAGCAGAGGATAGAGGATTACATAGCAAAAGAAGGGCATTTAAACTAGAGGGGGGTGCAAATGGGCAGGAGGGTGTGCAGAATCCACAGGAAGGAAGCCAAATGAGCTACCCCGAGCTAGAAGCAATGGAAAAAGGGAGTACTAGAGGGATGCAAGGAAGGAGAGCAGGAGGGGAGAGGGAAGGAAAAAGGGTGGAGAGTAGTCACCTTGAATGCTAGGAGCCTAGGGAACAAAACAGCAGAGCTACAGGCTTTCATGGCAGAAGAGGAGGTGGACATGGCAGCCATCACTGAAACATGGGCCACCCATTACCAGGGCTGGGACCTGGTGGTACCAGGGTATAAGATATTCCGAAGAGATAGGGTAAATGAGAAGGGTGGGGGGACTGCACTGTATGTGATAGAAGGACTGAAGTGTGTTCGTGAGGAGGGGGAGGAGGGTAGTACAGAGTTGTTATGGATCCAAATCCAGGATTCCAAGAGTAGGACTCTCAGGATGGGAGTAGTATACAGGCCACCATCTCAGACAGAGGAGTTAGACAGGGAACTAGCGGGACAGATCAGAAGGGCCTGCGGAAAGGGTAGCATGGTGACTGTGGGGTACTTCAACCTGCCGGGAGTGGATTGGAGAACCCCAGCCACCACGAATAGAAGGGAGCAGATACTTTTTGATGTTTTCCAGGATAGCTTCCTAATGCAAATGGTCAGTGAGCCAGTCAGCATAGGGAACACCCTAGACCTCATACTGGCAAATGGGGAGTTGTGAGGGAGTTGGAGGTGGAAGAACTGCTGGCAGGGAGCGACCACCACTCAGTGTGGTTCACATTAAAATGGGTAAGGAGGAGGAAACAGGTACAACAGTGTTGGACTTTAGGAGGGCCAACGCCGGAGCATGAGGGAGGTAGTTAAAGGGTATCTAGCCAGAATACAAACAAATATGGACACTAACCAGAGGTGGGAGGTCATAAAATTGGGGATTGAGGAGGCAACCAAAACCTGCATCAGGTTCCAGAGTAAGAGAGCTAGGGCCATGAAACCCAACTGGTTGAGCAATGGGGTCATAGAAACATAGAAACATAGAATTTGATGGCAGATAAGGACCGCTTGGCCCACCCAGTCTGCCCATTTCCCTACCTAATGGATAAGCTGCAGATCCTAGTTAACCAGCAGCCTACTTCTTCCTACCCCCACCCCCTAGAATTGCCTTATGACTCTCCCATGCATTGAATTCCACCACTGTTTTTGACACCACAATCCTCCCGGAAGGCCGCTCCATGCATCCACAACCCTCTCTGTGAAAAATACTTCCTTAAATTACCTCTGAGCTGCCCTCTATCTTCAAATTGTGCCCCTTGTTCTTACACAACTCTTTTGAAAGATGCTACCCTCTTGGAATTTGTTGATTCCTTGAGGTACTTGAAAGTTTCTATCATGTCCCCCTCTCCTCCTTTCCTCAGGCTATACATATTAAGCTCCTTAAGTCTCTCTTCATATGTCTTCCAGTGCAGACCCTGCACCATTTTAGTTGCCCTCCTCTGGACAGCTTCCATCCTGTCTATGTCTTTATGGAGATTGGGTCTCCAGAACTGCACGCAGTACTCAGATGGGGTCTGACCAGCTGTCTGTACAGAGGGATAATAACTTCCTGTTTTCTACTAGTGATGCATCTCCTGTGCATCCAGTATCCCCCAGCCCTCCTGCTGCCCTCTCACATTGCTTGCCCACGCTTAGGTCATCTGATATGACTACCCCCAGGTCCCTTTCCATTTTTGTTGTTAGTATCTCACCCCCCATTGTGTACTCTTCCCCTGGGTTTTTGTTTCCCAGATGCATTACCTTGCACTTCTTAGCATTGAATCTAAGCTGCCATACATTTGACCATTCCTCTAACCTTGCCAAGTCCCTTCTCATCCTTTCCACCCCACCTTGTGCATCAACTCTGTTGCAGATCTTTGTGTCATCTGCAAAGAGACATACTTTTCCTTCCAGTCCTTCTGCAATGTCGCGTATAAAGAGATTGAAGAGGACCGGTCCTAATGCTGAACCCTCAGGTACCCACTGCTAACCCCCCTTTCTTCAGAGTGGGCTCCATTTACTATTACTCTCTGTGTTCTATTCTCCAGCCAATTCTTTACCCAGGCTGTCATCTTGGGACCCACTCCCAGGCTGGCTAACTTGTATATTAATCTTTGTGTGGGACTGTGTCAAATGCCTTGCTAAAGTCTAGGTAGGCCATGTCCACAGCTCCTCCCTGATCTACTACTTTGATCACCCAGTCAAAGAAATCTATCAGATTCATCTGGCATGACCTTCCTGCTGTGAATCCATGCTGCCTGGGTCCTGTGCCTCTCTGGCCTCTAGATACTCGACAATTCTTTCCTTCAGAAGTGATTCCATCATTTTCCCTATCACTGAGGTTAAACTAACAGGTCTGTAGTTTCCTGCTTCTGCCTTGCTCCCACTTTTGTGAAGGGGAATCACATCTACCCTCCTCCAGTCCTTGGGTACCACCCCATCTTCCCATGATTTGTTAAAGAGGGTAGTCAGTGGTGTCACTAGTTCTACCCTTAGTTCTTTTAGAATTCTGGGATGAATCCCATCAGGCCCCATTGCTTTGTCCACCTTCAGTTTTAAGAGTTCTTTCAGAACCCTTTCTTCTGTAAATGGGCTGGTATCAACTTCTGTATACAGAGTGTTTCTACTGTTTGTTTTAGGTACCTCCCCCTCTTCATTTGTAAATACTGAGCAAAAATATTTGTTTAGTATCTCTGCCTTTTCACAGTCACCCTCTGCCCACCTCCCTCCCCTTTATTAAGCCTCACTATCCCTCCTCCCTTGGTCTTCCTTTGCTCCTGATGTACCTATAAAAGGTTTTATCCCCCTTCTTAACTGAGTTGGCTATCTTTTCCTCGGTTTGAGCCTTTGCTGTTCTGACTGCCTTCCCAGCTTCCTTTTGCTTTAACTGATACAGTTCTCTGTCCTGCTCCTTCTGTGATTACTTGTACTTCCTGAATGCTTTCTTTTTCTCTTGAACCTTCACTGCCACTTCCTTTGAGAACCATAGTGGTTTCTTACATCATTTTGTTTTGTTTATTTGCTTCACACAAAGGCTCGTTACATCTGTGATGGCAGTTTTTATTATTCCCCATTGTTCTTCCACCCCTCCTTCCTGCCCATTTGCTAGTGCATTCCTTAGGCACTCACCCATTTTGGCAAAGTCAGCCCTCCTAAAGTCCAGTACTTTTGACTTTGTATGGCTTGACTATTGCTGTAAGAAATAAAGAGTTGCCTTTAGGAGGTCCGAAAACAAGGAGGGGAGGACAGAGGATTACTTGAAGGAATCAAAGGATGTAACGCAGGCAGTAAGGGCAGTCAAGGAGCTCAGGATGGTAAAGCATCAAGAAGGGGAGAAGGAATTTTCAGGTACATCAGGAGAAAAGGAGTTGTGGGGACAAAATAGTAAGGATTAAGAGGGATGGGGTGGCAGGAACATATAAGAGCAAGCAGAAGCATTTAATGAATACTTCTGCTTGGTGTTTACTAAGGAGAAAGGAGGGGCACTACCAAGGGGTGGGAGGTTAGGCTGTGGTGGGAGGAGGTGACAGATGGAATCACAGAGGGCAGGGTACTGGAGGTCTGAGGGCACTGAGGGTGAACAAGGTTCCAGGGCCAGATGGCATTCATCCCAGGGTACTGAGAGAGCTGGCAGAAATCCTGGCAGGGCCCTTGGCAGACCTGTTCAATGCCTCCCTGGTCTCAAGAAGTGTACCTCAGGACTGGAGGATGTCTCACATGTTACCCCTCCATAAGAGCAGTCCCAAAGATGAACTGGGAAACTACAGGTCAGTAAGCCTCACATCCATCGTGGGAAAACTGATGGAGACAATCCTGAAGGAGAGGCTGGTGTCCCTTCTGGAGACCAATGGGCTGCAGGACATTAGGCAGCATGGGTTGTCAAGGGCAAATTCTGTCAGACCAACCTGGTGGATTACTATGACTGGGTAGCTAGACAGTTGGACAAGGGCCATGCAGTGGATGTCCTGTTTCTGGATTTCAGTAAGGCATTCAACTCGGTACCACATGGGAGGCTGGATAGTAAGCTGGAAGGTACAGATGCATGGGCGAAAATGATGGCATGGGTAGTAAACTGGTTACAGGGAAGGTAGCAGAGGGTGATGGTGGAGGGAGTTCTCATCTCCGAGGGCAGTGACAAATCGGGTACCACAGGGCTCAGTGCTGGGATCGGTGTTGATTGGGTTGTTCATATCAGACATCTCAATGGGCATCAAGAGCAAGATCAATTTGTTTTCAGATGATACCAAGATGGGAGCAGTAGTGGATGACCTAGGAGGGTGGCATGGGTTGCAGGATGATCTGTCAAAATTGGAGACCTGGTCGGACACCTGGCAGTTAGTACAGTGCCAAAAGTGCAAGGTGTTACATTTTGGGGCAACAAAAACAAGAAGAAGCTACCAGCTGGGGGGGGGTGTTCAGCTAGCCGTAACAAAGGAGGAGATGAATCTGAGGGTGATTATAATGGTCTAAATGAACAACTCATTGCAATGCAGGGAGGCAGCTGCAAAGGCCAACAAAATGCTAGGTTGTATTGCCAGGGGTATCTCTTCAAGGAGAGGGGAGGTGATCCTGCCGTTGTATGGGTCACTGGTTAGGCCACACCTGGAGTACTGCGTGCAGTACTGGCAACCATACCTGAAAAGGGACATTAAGTTACTGGAGGGGGTACAGTGCAGGGCAACAAAGCTGATCCGGGGACTAGAGGACATACCCTATGTGAGCAGGCTGAGGGAGTTGAACATGTACTCACTGGAGGAGAAGAGAGACGGGGGTGATATGATTAAAACCTTCAAGTACATGAAGGGAATAAACAAGACAGGCATGGAGGGCCTATTCAAGTTAATAGGGGTAAGGACACTCGAGGTCACAATCTTAGATTGGAGGGGGGAAGGTTCAGGAGGGAAAATAGAAGACACTTTTTTACAGAGAGAGTGGTGTCTGGGTAGAATGCGTTGCCTGCAGAAGTGGTATCCTGTAGAACAGTGGACTGCTTCAAAAGTGGATGGGATAGGGTCAGGGCTTCAGTTAACTCCATTTTGGGAGTATCTGACTTCCAAAAATAAGGCAAAAACTTTCAAAATAAAGAGGGAGGAAGTCATTGACTTCCAGATGTAAAACCAGAAATTAGATGACTTCCAAAATTGCAGGCATGGAAGTCATAAATGATGGATTTTTCTGAAAAATTGCATTTTACCATTAATTCATTATGTGAACATGCATAAATTTGTCCGTCCTAAAATATTCACTTCAAAATTGGCATCCTGGAAGTATTTTGACTTCCAAAAAATGTGAATGACTTCCAGATTTCAACTCCTGGAAGTTTTAGACTTCCATTGAAAATAAATTAACTGAACCCCTGGATAGGGTAAGAGGGAGGGAGGAAAGAGGAGGAGGCAGCTGCAGTATAAGGGTTGCTAGCTGCACAGTCAAGCAGACTCGATAGACCATAACGCCTTTATCTGCTGGCAAGTTCATATGTTCGCACTCAAAATCCTGACTGTTGGAGGGAAGACTTTGGAAGATGGGTGAATTATTAAGAAACACCTTGCAGGCATCAGTACAGATATGGAGGGGACCAAAGGTGGTCTATCATTAAGGAGGAAATAATGGCTGCAAACAAGGAGTATGTTAAGTTCAGGGGGGAGAAAGGTTGGTAGGATAGCTGGAGGAGAACATAGCCTCAGGATGCAAGGCAGCATGGGTTCATGAGAGGGAGGTCATGTCAAATGAAAATGATGACTTCTTTGACTGAGTCATTAAAATAGTAGATGAGGAACAAGTAACGGACATCTCCTACCTGTATTTCAGCAAGGCCTTTGACTCTGTACCTCACAAGATGTTGATCAGGAAGTTGGTGAATCTCAGGGTTGGAGAGAAGATGATCAGATAGGTGGAAAATTAACTGGGGACTAGGACCCAAAGGGTGATGGTGGGGAGAGAATTATCTAGTACTAAGGAGGTCACTTGTGGGTCCTGCAGGGCTCAGGGTTAGGGCCAATGTTGTTCAATGTTATTTTGCTTAGTAGTTTATGTACTGCAGTTCCATTCTCGCATTGTATGCAATCTTATTTTTACTTAAACAGTTTAAGATCCTTCACTACACTTTCATTTTTGTACGGTCCCATTTTTCAAAATTCAAGTACTGTCATATGTTTCTGTTTGCATTATCTGTAATTTGTTATTTTCTATTGATGTGGAACCTTTGTAAATGAGCTTCCAGCTCAAAGGTGTACTCCTAGATCTCAATAAATAAAAACAAATCTTCATTAATGACACTAGGAATGGCATTAAGGGCAAAATGTGCCTTTTCACAGATGACACCAAGCTCTGTGGGAGGGTGGACACAGCTGAAGGAAAACAGGAATTAAAAGGGGATCTTGAAAAACTTGAGAGGTGGTCTGGGATTTGGCAGCTTAGCTTCAATGCCAAGAAATGCAAAGTTATGCATGTTGGAGCCAAGAATTCCCAGACTGAGTACAGCCTGGAAGGGTTCCTGGTAGGTGCAACAGAGGAAAAGAAAGATCAGGGAGTGATGATTACTAGTGACATGAAGCACACCATGCAGTGCAGGAAAGCAGCAGTAAGGGCAAATAAGATGTTGGGCTGTACAGCCAGGGGGATCAACAGTAGACGAGAAGAGGTTATACTGCCCTTGTATAGGTCATTGGTAAGCCCACATCTAGAGTGTGGAGTACAATACTGGTGCCCACACCTTAAAAAGAACACCAACCTGCTGGAAGCTGTACAGAGGAAGGCAATGAAGATGATTGTGGGTCAGCAGGGTAAAGCATATGAGGAGAAGCTGGGCAGTCCTGAACATGTACTCCCTGGAGGAGAAGAGGGAGAGGGGACATGACTGAGACCTTCAAAAGTACTTGAAAGGGATAAATTGGTGGAAAACAAGGGTCTCTTTAAACTGTCAACCAAATCACCAGGGCACAGTTTTAAGTTAGGAGGGAAGTTTAAGAGGAGGTTAGGATGTACTCTTCACGGAGAGGGTGGTGGCCAGTTGGAATGCACTGTTGGAAGAGGTGGTCTCATTGAAAATGGTGAATGGCTTCAAGAGAGGCTGGGATGGACATTGGGAGAAAATAAGGGTCATGGGATGGGTGAATGGAAAGGCTGGGAAGATTGGGGGGCAGGGTCAGTAGCTTAAGCTGTGGACCCTGCAGTTTGAGAAGACTAGACAAACCAGATGGCCTTCTTTTGCTGGCTTCTTCACATATTTGTATGTTCGTATGTTTCATGGTCTAACAAACATTACTGACCACTTCTATATGACAGTTCAGATATACCTGAAAAATTATTATTACATACCATTCAGTTACTTTGCTACATCTTATCAGCCTCACGCTCCAGTTGTCCCGTGCTATAATGTCCCTTGTTATAACGAATCCCGGTTATAACCAACAGGATGTTTGAACCCCATTATCACCTGCTTACTTACTGAGAGTGATTGCAGCTGAAGTTAATCGCAGTTGCTAGGAAAGTGATTAAATACTTACTGCTCGACTGCTACTTGATTGTTGTTCTCTGTCCTGACCTGAATTACCTGGCTGTTTTATTGATTTACAGCTGAAGTTAATGAAGTAGTTGCTGAAATACTGCTTGGTTGAACTTTCTTGTGCCTCCCTCTGTGTGTCAGTTGGTTCTGCAGCACAGTTTAATGCTAGCCAGAAAAACAAATTTGGTCAGAGCCATTACGGCTGCAAAATAATAATAATAATAACATTTATTTAATTGAGAGCCTTTCAAAATTTCAAGGTGCTGTACATCAAGAACAAACATAAAACATATTCAATACATTCAATAAAAACAAATATGAACATATATTCCAGTACTGCAATATAAAATTAGAACAAAGAAGGAAACGCCTTCTCCCATAAAAAAGTCTTTAGTGCCTGCTTAAAGCTCCCCATCGTCCTACACTCCCAGAGCTGACAGGGCAGAAAATTCCAGAGGGTAGGTGCAACAAATCCAAATGCATGGGCACCAGATGACTTCAAATTTATCCTCAGAATCTCCAGCAACCCCTCATCAGCCGAGCGGAGCTGTCTCAGAGGGGTGTAAGGCACCAGGAGTTCTTTCAAGTAGTCGGAACCCAGACCGTGTAGGGCTTTGTAGGTCAAAAGACCCACTTTAAAGGTGATCCGCCACTGTATTGGCAGCCAGTGCAGAGCGTGCAGCACAGGGGTAATATGAGAACTTCTAGAGGCCCCAGTCAACAAACGTGCTGCCACATTCTGCACTAGCTGCAAGTGGCAGATATCAACCCCAGGAAGTCCTAGGTAAAGGAAGTTACAGTAATCAAGGCGAGATGTCACAAAGGCATGGACCAAGACCAAAATGATTGTAATGATAGTGGTGAGAGGTGTGTAGAGAAGATGTAGTAGAGGAATGATGGATGAATCAGTTAAGGGTTGGTGTGGTGTACTGAAATGATATTACATCTTGTGGAGATCCCTATAATAGGAACCTGGGTACATGGAAATGTGTTGTAATTATAAATGTCCAGATTTCAAAGTAGGATCATAAATTCAGGCAAATGTACATTATAATGCACTGCGCAGCAGCAGTGACTGAGAGATCACTTTAGCTAAAGCATGGAAGAAGTAATGTTTCCATTTGGTGGACAAAATCAGTAATGGCACCCAATGGTTTATGAAGTGAGCGCTACCATTATTAATACATAATTATTTTTTTTTGTTAGTTGTTTAACCAGGAGTAGCATACTAAGCTGAAAGCTTGTTTACAGGTGCAACCTGGGAGCACAGGGAAGTTAAGTGACTTGCTCAGGGTCACACAGTATGTAAGTAGAAGCTGTAGGATTCAAACCCCGATTTGGTCTGCTGGATGTCACCAAATTTGCAGCTCAGAGCCTTAAACCACTGTGCTATACTGCCTCCTCACAATATAGAATATCGAAACTGTAATTTCAAATAATACATAATTATTTTAAACTGTAATTTCAAAAGTGCAGTGCAGTGACAGAGGGGAGAAAACAAAGGAACTGGGTGCATGGGAGGGCAGAGGGATATAATCATACTGAGATTAATATATATTGACATTATTTACCTGTTATCATGGACATTTGCACGTATTTCACATCCTGCTGCACATTTTGATAATTTGTTATAGTTATGGACATTTGCATGCATTTAAGACTTGTAAGCTAGTATTATGGACATTTCCATTAATTTATTTATTTTTTTATTTATGCATATCAGAATTACAATCCTTTGAGTCATAGGCTCGTTTCCAAAGACTCCTCGTCAAGTATACAGAGACAATCACAGGGTTACATAGTTACAGAACAAACACAATAGTAAATTAGGTGCACCATTAGTAGTGTACAGCCAGAGTTGTAATGGCAGCGTCAATTATACACAAGATAATATATTGGCTTATGCAAGGTGGTAGCTAGGCAATTAGTGTGATAATGTAACCAGTGCACTAGTATGGTGAGGTATTAGCTGTCCCAGGGGGACATTGTCACAGTAGGAGGTAGACTAACTTTGGGCCCACAGGGTAGATGGGGCCTGCCAGGCATGGGAACCCAGTCGGTTATGCACACCTACAGCTACGGGGGGACAAATATGTGGTTCCTGAGTGCAGTTTTGAAAGGACAGATTTTAGGGAGGTTCGTGATAGTGGCAGGGAAGGAGTTGAACCAGGATGGAGACCTGTAGCAAAAGGACCTCTATGCGAGCGAGGTCCTGATCCTAGGGTCAAGGTGGGAGGACTTGCAGGCACTGCGGGTAGAGATGGTGGGGGTAGCAAGGTCAAAGGATGCAGTCACCCCAGGAGGGATTAGACCTAGGAGTATTTTTTTGGCCAGTAGGCATGATTGATAGAGGAGCCTCTCCTCAAAATTGAGCACATTGGCAGAGGAGTAGAGTGAGCAGGTGTGTGTGCATCTGTCAGCACCGGTCAGGAGCCTGCAGGCCTTATTAATAATAATAATAATTTTATTTGTATAGCACCTTTCAATGTATCAAGGTGCTGAACAGTTTTAAAAACAATTCAAAACTCTAAATAAAAACCATAAAATGATGGACATTTGGATCTTACTGAGTTATCTGCAGTTGTATATGTTGGAAGGCCGTAGTCCACAAGGAACAGAACTGGGGAGGTGACCGCCAGCTGGAGTGCTGGGGTAGGCAGTGCCTATGGCGGTATAGAAGGTCGATCTATGTGTTGGTGGCAAGAGGAAGGGTGCTAATGTGGGAAGTAAAGGTGAAAGCAGGATCAAAAGTAATGCCAGGTATTTATATGAGGACACTTGTTGAGAGATGGTGTAAACCGATGGTGCATTTTTTTTGGTTTGGGTCCTGTAAGGGGGATGTTGAGCACTGGAAAGTGTCTGAGGGGAGTTTCTGGCCCTGCTTTGGTGGTGTGGTGAAAAGCATAGCTATTGTGTTTTTAGATTGATGACCAATCTGTAGTCTATGAACCAGCGGTCTGTCTGGTTGAAGGAGTGCTGGAGGGAGACCTGTAGGGAGGCAGGTTTCGGGTGGGAAGCAAAAAGGACTGCATCTTCCACATAAAGAAGGACCCTACCAGCACAGGAGCTGGGGAGCACATTAAGGTACAGGCTAAAGATAAGTGGGCCCAGTATGGAGCCCAGGGTCTGGTGGACAGGATGAGTGTTGGATAGGGTGCTGTGAATTTTTACGCACTGGGACCTGGAGGACAGGTAGCTAGAGAACCAGGAGAGGGTCCTTTGGAAGAAACTGACTTGAAGAAGAGAGTCAAGCAAGAGGGGGTGGCAGACCATGTCAAAGGCCTTGGAGAGGTCGATAAAGACAGCTCCAACAAGGTGGCTTGAGTCCAGGGCAGAGTGCAGGAAGTTGAAGAACTCCAGGAGAGCCGTGGTGATGCTGTGGCCTGAGTGGAAGCCATGCTGCTAGATGCACATAAGATCGTGTGTGGCCAGGTATTGTGTGGGCTGATCTGCCACAATTTTTTCTAAGGCTTTGGAGAGCGGGGGGGGGGTGGAGATTGGCTGTAGGTACTAGGGGAGGAGCTGTATCCACCTTTGAGAACTGGTGTGATGACTGCCATTTTCCAGGCTAGGGAAAACTGACCAAGACACAGCGAGTGATTGAGCAGGTCAGTGAGTGGAGTAAGCACTGCATCAGGGACCTGGCAAAGGAGCCTAATATCTAATGGGTCATTACAGGGACTGGTGCCATTGAGGGCTTTAGTTAGATATGGCCTGGCTTCTTGTGGGGATATAGTGTGGAGGTAGAAAGGTGGACGGTGGAGGGTGGGCAACTGTGAGAGGGGACTGGGGCAAAGAAGTTACTAGGAGGACTGTGCTGAGGTCGGAGAAGATGGTGTTGAGGCAGTCCATGATGCTTTGGGGGTCTGTGGTGATGGAGCCATTGACGGTGAGTTGGGATGGGGAGTGCAATTTCCATTCAGTTTGTTATATTGTCCCAGAACTTCTGAGTGGTCCCTGTCACAGAGTGGCTCTGTGAGTTGTAAAATGTGAAAAGATAATAACATATGGGGTTAGATGTTTTTTTTTTTTCACTGGTATATTTGGGAGTTTCTCCTTTAAGAGAGAAAGTTAGGTAAATTTGGAGCTGGTAAAAGTACTTTCTGAGATTTTTAGGATATTATTCCTCACTGTGGACCTTGGGGTGAGTGTTAGTGAAAGATTTCAAATTGCTTAGATCCTTCGAGTAGATGTTCAGGTTTGCTGTTAAAACGATCGATAAAACGGCACATCTGTGTGATTGTGTGCACGTTCGTGCAGTTTTAAATGTTGTCCCGGTTTGGGTGTTTGAAAGCTGTGGATTCTTCTTTATGTCCTGGACAGAAAATAAATATTCTGGTAGTGTCAATGCTTATGGAGAATTGCTTGGTCGGCAGCTTGATCTTTCTAAAGATAGAAAAGATGGCACTTTGTTTGCGTGTTGATTTCGGGCGTATGATTACTCGAATATGCTATTGATTTTATAACACAGCATTTTCCTTTATTAGCTATCCCAAAGGTGGTTGGCGTTTTAGCTCTGTGTGGAAAATGAGCATTTTGTTATCTTGACATTGCTAGTAGAAGGATGGGTAGTGCTATGTGAAATGGTTTGATTGTAGGGGTTTCAGTGTTTAGAGTTTGCTTCACTGTTTGGTTGGATAAATGGGGCAGCCCTGAGGAGCTGTAGCTAAGTGTGTCTGTGCGAGTTCGGCGTTGGTAATTTTAAACCTGCTCGATTAATTGCATGATGATTGGAAAACATGTAGCCTTCTTATTCATTCAGGAGCGCTGCTGGGGTTTTGGACGGTTTTGGACGGCAACATGGATTGCCGGCGAGGTTGATGTACTGGTGCGTTCACCTTAGTGTGGGCACTTCCCCTTTTCTGGCTGTATTGATTTTGGTTAAAGAGAGGAAGGAACCCCCCCCCCCTTCCTCAGTGAATAGTTTACGGCTTTCCGACTTTTATTATTCACTGCAGAGTTTGGAGTTGTGGTAGATCCTCATATAAAATATGTATGTATTTAATGTCCTTGGATTATTAGATAAGATGGGCTGTGGCATATCTGTGGGATGTTTTGTTTGGGGCTGTGTGGCTGTAAGAACTGTTTTCCAGGCTATGTGGGTGTGAGTGCTTTAGCGGCTGTCTTTGCTCGTTAGTGCGCATAGTCACTGGGGTATTTAACAGTCTAGTGGTAAGAAATTAAAATCCTTTGTTTGTTTAAATGGATAGGATTGTATTTCTTACCCTCCGTAGGTGAATTCTGTGGTGTGGAGTTGATTTGGTGTTGGTCTGTAGACAAGGGTGTTTGCGGTGTTTGTGAGGTCCCGAGTTCGCTTCCTGCCGGCGTCTTTGTTTTTTTCTAGGAGCCGGCCGGCCATTCTCTCCTTTCTTAAGTATTGTTAGGAAGGGGTGGTGCTTCCCTGTTTCTAGAAATGAAATTAAAAGTGTTTTCAAAGAATATAAATCACTTCTGAGTGTGGGAATATGTTGTTATAAGAATTTAAAAAGATATAACGTCTTTAAATAAAATAAATAATTAGAGTATAAAACAATATAGTTAATAATTGTAAGTAGGGGTGGAGTTTTAGGGTCACCTGACCCTTTTAGGGTATAAAGGGTGAACATTTGATTCAGTTAGTTAGATCAAGATCTAGATGGAGATCCAGATCCTATTTTGCTGTGTGCCTGGAGGTGTGCTCTAGATGCTGCTGAAAACTGATCTATGGAGTTCTATAATGAACTGTGTTACTTCATGCTTCGAATTTGAAGATTTAGAACTACTAGAATGTTCTGTTTGTTGTTTACTTCTGTTTACTGCCTCACCTAGAAGATTTACAAATATGAGATGATGCCACCATCTGCTTTAATGTCTGCTGTCCAAATGGACGTGTAAGATGAGAATAGTACTGTGCCATGCTGGTATTATCCTGTTGTGATTGCTGTCAGAAAAGAGGAACTAATTAAAATTGGAGAAAATTGCAAGGAGTGGTGAGACATTTTTTCTTTTGACTGCCCACATATACCTGCGCCCTACCACAGTCCCCCAGTAGGAGGCTAGGGCTGATCTGTAATATTCAGCCTTGGCCTTGTGAACAGCCCAGGTGCACCTGTTGCGCTCAGTATTATATGCTTGTCTATCTGCTGGTTTACCAGATTCAACAGCTCTGTGCCATTGGTTGTCTCTGAGTCTCAGTTGTTGAATGAGAGATGGGGTATCCGATGGTGCATTTGGTTTCTTGGTTTGGGTCTTGGTGGGGGGGGGCAAAGATGTCACAGGCCATGTTAAAGGAGCAAGTGAAGTAGTCAAGCACCAAGTCAATATTTGGGGTGAGATTTATGGGGGACCAATCCCGTTGGGCGAGATACAGACTGAGTTTTTTGAGGTTACTGATGCGAAGGCACCGACAGAGGACCATCCCGGCACTGGTTTTGGTAGGAGAGCAGCCCATGTAGAGAGCACTGGGGAATGATCATTGAGAGAGTTAGGGAGGACAGTGATATCCACAATTTTATGGGAGTGGTTGGTGAGGCGCTGTCCGGTAGAGTCTGAATTCCGTGGAGAGGGTGCACCTGGTTGGCTTTGAGACTAGCTGAGTCAAGTCGAGGGCAGTGAAGGTGTCCTTGGCTTAAGATGCCAAACTGGTGAGCCAGTTTGTATTGAGGATCCCCAGAAGGATCTGCTCAACCATATGTGGCAGGTTAGAGAGGTAATCTGAGAGCGAGAGAATGGGTGGGGTTTGGTTCTGCAGGGGAACATAGGCCACAGTGATGATAAGCGGGACCCTTGAAGGGTCAGGGGTGATTTTGAGGGAGATGGCTTGTGCCCCGTGATCCAACTTGGGCGCTGGAAGGGCATGGCCCAGCAGGGTGTTATGCATATAGAGGGTGCACCCACCGCCATGCTTGCCCACTGGATCCACCCTGAATAAAGTATACCAGGGGAAGGTGATGAAGGTGTCAGGGGTCGATTTTGAGAACCAAGTTTCCACCAGAGCTAGGACATCAGGTTGGTGCTATATAATCCAGCACTGGAGGGCTGCAGATTTTTTCAGAAGGCTACAGATATTCATTGATGCAATGCGTAAGCCAGACACAGGGGGTACCCAAGATTGACTAGGGGAAATGGGGCCAGGATTGGGATGAATATTCCCAGACAGCATGAGGAGCAAGGAGATTACTCTTAGCAGGGCAAGGTAACATCTAGTATTCACTGTGGTGTGATGAGAAGTGGATCTTGCAGGAAGGGAACATGGGATCGGCATGGTGCAGAGTGTAGAAATGGCGAGGAAGAGAGGTGGCCAGGGGGGTTAGGGAGTGATGATGGCAGGGGAATGTCTGTTGGCAGTGGGTGTGGAGGGGCAGTAGGAGTGACCAGGGTGGGGGGAGGGTGAGGGTGAGGCACAGTGAGGAGGTGCTCAGAGGTGTTGTTGTGAAGGGGGTGTGAATGGCCAAGGTGAAGAATGGCAAGCACAAGTAGCATAAGTGCGGCCAGGCTGTATGCACGAGCAAGGACGCCCATGGTATGTGGTGTGGGGAAGGCTTTGACTAGGTATTAGACTGACAAGTAGGCTTCCAGAAATGAGGCAGCCATGATGGAGCAGTGGAGGGCTGTGGACTTTGGCACAGAAGGTACCAGGTTCAAATCCCGTGGGGGGAGGCTTGAAAAGCCTAGTTTCTAAGCCTCGGTGGCTGAAAGAACACTGCTAGGGGAGTGGAGCAGAGGACAGAAAAGGGGTGCAACAGTGACTCCTAGTGGCCACACAAGGGAGGTCTGGTAGAGGGGAGAGATGGGAGAAGGGGTTGAGTGATAGCTGGTGATGAAAATGGGCTAGATGAGGAGAGAATGAAAGAGACCAGGGTAAGCGGAGTAGGTAAAAAGGGTAGACTGCCAGGCAGAGGAGTGGAGTACAAACAGGATGATAGAGAGGCTTGTCAGCAAGGATTACTGAGGGGCATACCCCCTCTGGTGGGTGATCAGTATATGCTGCAAATGGAAAAGTGGGGACTTGGAAGTCACGTGACAGGGGAGTCCTTAAATTAAGGGATGCCCCTAGGTGGGAGGGTGGCTGGGGTGGGTGGAGCAGTCGTGTGAAGCATCAATGAGCTAACACCCCACAGCAATCAAGCTGAGAATGGAGGCTGAAGGCATTAACTCTAGTGCCCTTGGTCAATGCTGTCCCAGGGAAGGAGTTGTGTTCACTGGCTTGTTGTGTCTGCTGGAGGTGGGGGTCCCAGGAGGCCTGAAATAGACAGAGGAACAAAGGAAACAATAGTTTAATTAGTATGCAGCGGGAGGGCTGTTTGGTCTGTTTACAGAGCCCCATATCACTCAAGTATGTGCAGGTTGTTGAGTTGGTGCTGAGGGCTGCCCCCAACTGCACATGGACGAACCTGGAGAGCAGGCAGAAGGCCAAGATGGTGTCCTTAGGGAGAAACAACAGGAATGCCACCATTGAACAGAAGGCCTCAGGATGTGTCCCTTAAGATATATTGGCTACCAGACCACAGTAAGTAAATAACACCAGCACAGAAATCTGAAGCTACTGAAATGAAAAGTGTGTCTCAACAAGTAGTAGTACCTTCCCAGACATGCAAAATACTGTACAAATCACAAACCTGGCTAAACAGAGTTAAAATGCACACAGTACAGGCTAGCCCCGAAACACGCTGTGTAAAAAAACCTCTCACGTCCTCCCAATGTGCAAGCGTGTGTCCAGGATGGCTGAAATGCCGCCTTGGAGGACTAAAAATGCTTTATTGCACAGTCCCAGTTAACGGAGTGCTGAGCCTAAAAGCACAGCTTAAATCCGGATTCCTGAAGCAGGGTGCACGCAGGCATCTTAAGGCTCCCGGGGGAGGCTTGTCAGACCTCTGTGCCCCAAGTTCTGTTCCCAGTCCTGCAGAATCAATCAGTCAATGTCGGAGAACAAAAAAGAAAGATTCAGAAAACACCCCACAGCAATCAGGCTGAGAAGGGAGGCTAGAGGCATTACCTCTTAATGCCCGTCAGTCCACCTGCTTTGAAATCTGGACATTTATAATTATGTACATTTGCATATCTTTACAATTCTATTTTGAGCATGGGATATTTATGGGCTTTCCGATCAAGTATGATTTTTTGGGACACTAATTTATCAACATTTTACTGTGGGTTCTTTTGTATGCCTTGCTACTACTGTACTTATGTCATTTTACTATCCTGCTTATTAACCTGCCCTGATATGTATCTGTGTATCCCGCATCTTGTGAAGACCCTTATAATAGGATCCTAAATACATGGAAATGTCCTGCAATTATCAATGTCCAGGTTTCAAAGCACGATCCTAAAATCATGCAGATGTCCATAATAATGCACTGCATAGCAGCAGTAACTGAGAGATCACTGTAACTAAAGTATGTACGAAGTAATGTTTTAATTTGTTGGACAGCATCAGTAATAGCACTCCATAGTTTACAATGTAAGCAATCAACCATTACTCCCCCTAGTGGCCGTAATAAGAAACTGGACAATTATATCCATTGCATTTGCCAGAAAGTGACTGATGAGATTCTTAAAAGGAAGAAACAAGCCCGCTGCAACCTTTCTCCACTGGAACGCACAGCGATACAAACCCTAAAATCAAACCACAAAGTTGTCATAAAAAAAGCTGACAAAGGTTCTGCATTGGGGATACTAAACTGAGAAGATTACATTAAGGAAGCCAACAGACAGTTAAGTGACCATACCTACTATAGAGAACTGGAAAGTGATCCCACAACAGACTATAAAAGAGAACTGCAGGGATTGGTTAAATTATTTCCAGACAGTGTCCAAAACAGAATAACTGCCCTCTTCCCTGATGATCTCAAACCTGGGACATTCTACATGCTACCTAAAATACATAAACCAGGGAACCCAGGAAGACCCGTAGCCTCTGGTAATATATCCCTGACAGAGGGGATCTCAGGTTGTGTAGAAGCTATTTTAAAACCACTGGTTATACAAAGGGACAGTTACATTCAGGACACTACTCACTTCCTGCATAAACTTTCTGGTTTTAAAGACTTACCACCTGATACCCTTTCATCCACGATGGATGTAACATCCCTCTACACTAATATACCGCATACAGATGGCATTTCACCCTGCCTTAAATACATGTATGAGAGAGGATTGGACCACAACATTGACCCTGACATTGTGGGGAACTTGCTAAATTCATTCTGACACATAACTTCAGCTTTAATGGGAAACATTATGTTCAAACTATGGGAACAGCAATGGGTACCAGGATGGCCTCCACAGTATACTAATCTCTTTTATGGCCAATTTGGAGGAGGACTTTTAAGGCACTGTACACGTGAACCACTTGTTTATTTCCGTTACATTGATGATTTGTTTATAATTTGGACAGAGGGCACTGACCCACTGAAGGATTTTCATCAGGAACTTAATAATCTCCACCCAACCGTTAAGCTTTCCTAGAACATTCTGCCACCAGTGTTAATTTTCTGGATACCACTGTCACCATCAAGGATGGAACCCTACATACGGTATTTACAGGAAACCACCAGACAGACAGAGATACTTATACAAGAAAAGTAATCACCGAGTCACACTAAAAGTCTGTCATATATAGTCAAGCACTTCAGTACCACCATCTCTGTTCAAATGAGGAAGACGGAGATAAACATTTAGTTACGTTGAAAAACACCTTTATTGAGCAGGGACACTCTCCCAGGAAGTTGACAGAGCAGTGGAATGTGCTGCTCAAGTATCAATAGAACACCTACTGCAATATAATGAAAGGACCACTACCAACAGAGTACCATTAGTAGTCACGTATTATCCTGACCTTGAACTTCTACGAAGATTAAGGACCTACACCCATAATCAGTGAGAATGAAACCCTTAGTTGTATTTTTCAAGAACTGACACTACTATCTTTTAAACAATCACCCAGTTTTGCCAACCAGATTATAAGGAGTAAACTTGAACCTGAACAGAGTGCCATGCCGTCATATGGCACACAACCCTATAATAAATGTAGAAGTAAAACTTGTGAGCACATTTCCGCCTCAGACTGTGTGATTACCTCACAAAACAGACAATTCAGGATTTTGGGTAATTATACATGTGCATCAAGCAATGTTGTTTGTTATTCAATGCAGGAAATGTCCTTGCACAGGGTATGTGGGGGAGACGAAACGACAGCTCTGCAAAAGAATTAATTCACACAGGTATGATATTAATAGGAAGATGACTGACAAACCAGTGGCACAACACTTCTCTCAGGATGACCATTCAATCTCAGATACTGTATGTCCGTGATGGTCTTGAAAGGATAGTTCAACAGTACACAACAGAGACGTGCTTGTGGGATCAGACTTATGTTATTTCTTAATACGGTGCACGATGGCTTGAACATTGATGTTGGATTTATGACATTACATGTAAACTTACACAAACCTTTACTTCAAAGGATGGACATATATATATTAGATTTTCAGCAAACCTTGGACTTTGACTCTTATGCAGTCCCTCTTAACTGGTTTTCTACAGGTTGGCCTTTCACATTAGTACTGTATGAATGTGTACATGGGAGTGTGGGTATGTCCATGTGTGTGGGTTTGTGAATATGTTTATATGTGTGCTGTGAGGGTAGCAGAAGTGTGTCTCATTGAATTTTTAATATGGGTAGTTGAGATGGGTGGTTATGTGGGTACAGTGGATGTGAATATCGTGGGGCTGTTGAGGTAAACTTATGTTCAGGTACATGACATTATGGTGTCATTGTGGCTAGGACTCTGGACTCATATTATAGTGGATATTTACTTCCTTCTGCTAGTTCTATAATTTGAATATATATTGCAATGTTTTTATACTCTGTACTTATTAGGACATGTCTCATTTACTTGGGGGTTCATGGCAGGTGTAATTTTTTTGGAGGGGGTAACTATTGTAGTGATGGGTGCAATTGACCGTTATTAGGATTCATGTACATGTTTTTCATTTTGAGCAGTTACTTTCCCGTGGGGGATAATTCCTAAAATTTTGTTTAGATTCCTTGGACTGTTCCTATATATGTATTATTTCGATTATACACTGACAATTTCTTGAAATCTGTACATATCAGGCTGCACAGTCTCAATTTCTTGAGGGTCCCTGGCTAGCACTCTTCTTATCTGGCACTTCCACTGACAATTGATATTATCATGTATAAAATCTTGTTACAACGAAGACTTAACATAATAGTTTGTTGAGAGTATGTTGGGAATATACCTCCAGTCAGTTTTACTTTCATTAGTGCGATACACTTACTCACTTTGGGTAAACATCACTTTCATCACCCTATATGCCATGTAAAGATAATTTCTACGGTTGTAATTTTGGGGCTTATTTTTTATTATTTTTTTTACTTGGCTATATGTTACATTTTAGCATGCCGTTTTTTTCTCGAGGGTCATCTCATTATCAAAGGTTCTGTTCTGAGCAGAGTAATGTACTGTGGCCTCACTTGAGAAATATGTGTTCGGGGGGGGGGGGTTGTTCCTTCACTTGACATGTAATTTAGTGAGCAGACAATCTTAAGGTTTTATATCCATTAGACTGATTCATGGTAACCCTTTGCCGCTGTTATCTTTAAACAACCTTTGACCTTTAAGTTGGGTTCAGCTGAATTCACACTTTAGATTTTCAAGCTCTCCAGTGTCACTTTAATTATTTCTGAAAGCCTGTTTTAAACCAATGAACATGATTTCTGTTTTCTTCTGCATGTTCTAAGTGTTAATAATATGGGATTTTCTAAATAACTCTCATTAGGCTTCTGACGAAGGACTTGTTGGTCTGAAAGCTAAAGAGCTTTGTTCTTTTTGTAACATCCAATAAAAGGTATCAAACCATTTGCTCTGGATTTGTTCTTACTCCAATGAAATATTTCTTTGATGTTAGCTGGTTCCTGCATTCGAACACTCGAGAGTCACCACACTATAAGGCTGCTGATAACTTCTCTCATTATGGTTGGCATGTGTCTCACAGTCATTTCCCTCTGCTGTGGATCTGGTGCATAATAAAATATTGCATGTTGTACTGCAGGTACTGAAAAGTCAAAGAGTAATCGCCTCTGCCTTATTTAAACTTTAGTAACCCAAAATTAGTCACGGGGAAGTCTCACATCTTTTCACAGCAACATTTTCCTAACTCCTCATGTATAAGTGCTGTATGCCTCCTCCAGTTGCCAGCAGTCCTATTTCTGTGCATATCTGGTTTGTAAATAAAAAAATTACAGCCCCCAGAAGTTATCGTTGTGTTTCTCCTCCATTTTTCCATCAAAGGTGCTGGAGGATGATGTCATCAGAGCAACAAAAATAGTGGTGTTACACAAAATGCAGTTTCAGCAGTAAACTTCTCTCAATAAGGATCTCATTGACATTATTTCTGTAAATATTTATTTATTTTATTTATTTATGTGAGTTTTGGTGACCGGGTGAGTCCACTGAGACAATACAGTCCCCTTTTCAGGGGCGACCCGGGTATGGACTACATACAGTATCAGTGTAAAATTAACAGAATGGTAATAAATTGGACATTAATATTGTAAATTGACAGAGAGGTAAAAACATTCGACATTTAGAAGAAACAAAAAGACAAAGCAATGATTAAAGACTTAAACAAGGCTCGTCAGGGTAAGAGATAAGTAGAAAACAGGGATTAGGCAGTTGGCACATGATAATAGTTTCATCACAACATTAAGTAGTGAAGTGCACATCAGGGTACATTAGGAAAGGAGGGGAAGGGGACCTATTCAGGAGAAGCAAGAACAGGGCGAAGAGGGGGATAACGAGGCAGATAACTTGGATTGAACAGAGTGAGAGGAGCAGGACAGAATTGTTGGGGAAAGAGAGTTCCAATCTGAGAGAGCAGCGAACAAGAAGCATCTCCTAGAAGTGGTCAAGCGTAGTTTCAGTAGGACAAGGAGGGGAAGTGAGGTGGAGCGAAGGATGCACGGTGTATGCCGGAGGCGCATGAGTTCGTTAAGGCAAGGAGGTGTAAAGTCATGGATGAGCTTGAAGATGAGGCTCAAGGAGGAGTAACTTAATTTATCAATGTAGGTAAACCAGCCCAGCGAGGTGAGGACATCACAGTGGTGCGAGCTGGTTTTGACCCCCAGAGCAAACCTTCCAATCCTGTGGTAAACCTGAGAGAGGAGGGACATGGAGGTAGAGTTGGTAGAGAGGAGCAGGGGAGCACAGTAGGTTAAGAGAGGTATAAGGGAGGAGGAGGCAATTTTCTGGCAGGAGGCAGACGTGAAAAGTGGGCGAATATGGTAGAGGAGACCTAGTTTCTGATTAAGAGATCTGGCAATGATTGAGTCATGGAAGCTGAAAGAGAGCATGGGATTCAAAGTGAATCCCAGATATTTAAATGAATGAACTACCTCCAGGGTCTCACCCTTTAGGGTTGAGATATGAAGGGATGAGGGGTGAAGATTTGGAATAGGACAATGTGAGAAGCGCATACAGTTTTATTAGGATTAAGGACAAGATGATTGCAAAGGAACCAGCTTTCTAGGGAAGCAAAGTCAGAGCAAGGTCACGGTTAATAATGTCAGTGTGAAGGGAGGAGTGGTAAAGTATAGCATCATCTGCATAAAGATGTACAGAGGCACCACCACAATACTGAGGAAGTTCATTAATGAAGAGTGAGAATAGGAAGGAGCACAGGATGGATCCTTGAGGTACCCCATGGGTTACTGGGCGGAGATCGGAGAGGAAGCCATCCCACTTCACTGTTTGGGAATGCCCAGTCAGATAACTTTTGACCCAGTGGAGGGCACTGTTGTCCATACTGATATGAAGAAGCTGGTGGAGAAGGAGATCATGACTCACTAGGTTGAATGCCTTGGTGAGGTCCACAAAGATAGCCTGTAGTGAGGCCTTTGTCTATGACATGAAATATGTCGGTTGTAACCTTTAACAGGGAAGTAAAGAGTACTATGTTTCCTTCTAAAGCCATGTTGATAAGGGGAGAGAATGTTGTGAAGGTCAAGGTAGTCCTGGAGGTGGTTATAGACTATGCGTTCTTGGACTTTGGCCAGTGGGCACAGGATAGAGAGTGGACGGAAGTTGTCTGCAATGGAGTTGGGGCCAACCTTATGCACTGGGACAACTACCGCCACCTTCTATTTATCAGGAACGGAGTTAGAGAGGAAGGACGGTTGAAGCAGCCTCGAACAGAGGCGAGGAAGGACAGGGGCACACTGAAAATTTTGGTTCTAGTGTGTTATGTCCTGGAGAGCTGTTTGGTTTCAAGTTGGAAAAGCTGTTGCACCTCTTAGAGTGTGGCTAACTTTAGATGGAACTCAGGACGTTACCCTAAGGTAGTTAGGGGAACAGGCGTATGGGAGGTGGAGTTATGAAAGAGAGGTGTATATTTGAAGGACGGTAAAGAAGTGATTAAAGCCAGCAGCAATGGATGCAGAGTCATCGAGGATCGAGCCGTTGACAGTGATATTACTAAGGATTACGCAGTTTTACCTTTACTAGCGAATTAATTTGCCTCCAGAATTCCTTGGGATTACTAAGGTGTTCTACTTGCAGAGATTTGAAATGGAGGCGAGCTTTTGGAGTGTGTTTTGCAACTGTTACGGAGTTGTCTGTAAGTTTGCCAGTCAGGAATAGTTCCACTATTTTTGCAGATATACCAGGCTTTGTCGCGAAGGGACATTTGCATCCTGATCTCCTTTGTAATCCATGGGGCCTTGGCACCTTGGATCTGCATTTTTTCAAGGGGGCATGTCGGTTTACTATCTGTGATACGGTGTCAATTAGAAAGTCTAGGGCCTGATTTACATCAGGGAGTGTGCTAATGGGATGCCAGTCAGTGTTATTCAGAGAGGCGATAAAGCTGTCTGGGTCAAACCTGGACATGTCCCAAATAAGTGAGATTTTAGGAGGTGGGTTGGGATGGTTGTTTCTCCACACACTGAAGGTGGGAGAGTGATCACTTATACAGGCAGGGAGTATGCCCACTGATTTGATCTTCTCTGGACAATGGTGATCATCCAGTTGAGTAGGATGTGTTTCCCAGATTTGGGGTTAATACATGTAGGACCTTGGAGGAGTTGGGTAAGATTTGGGTCATCAAGGGATGCACACAGTTTTCCTCCATCAGGGTGCAACCAATCGATGTTAAAGTCACCACAAAGTATTAGGTCATGGCGTGGGAGACAAGTAAGGGAGGCTAGAAAAAATGGCAGGCTGGCAGAGGCATGGCTTGGAGGTAAGTACATGCATCCAATGATGAGTTTCTTGACATTTCCTAGGGTAACGGAGATGAAGAGAGACTCAGCAGGAGAAGGGGCTAGGTCCAATATGTGAAGCTCAGTTAGGTCCAGGTCAGCCCTAAAGTAGATTACTATACCTCCCCCCCTTCTTCCTAGTCTATCATTTCTAAGGATGCCATAACCGGGTAGGGATATTTTTATGTTGTTTTATGGCAGGTTTTAGCCAGGATTCCAAAAGTGCACAGGATGTCAGGAGATTTTTGAATAATCCAGGCTTGAAGTTCAGCCATTTTAGGGTGCAGGCTACGAATATTCAAGTGGGTTATTTTTAGGCCTCTAATTGTGGACAGGGACGTAGAAAGGTGGGGGAGAGTGGTGTGATAGGTAGGCCCAGGGTTGAGTTCTATGTCCCCGGTCTGGACCAGAAGGAGGAGGACGGCAGAGTGACACCAGTTTAGAGCACAGGAGGAGAACATTTCAAAGAGATGCGAAATATGCATATTTGCAACATTTATAATTATGTTCCTGTGATGTACTGTGTTGCTGTATATGACTATTATTTTTGTAATGCTGTTAATTATTATTTATTTTTTTCTTTTTGTACTGTGCTCCATACCCCTTCCCAGGACACATCTGGAAATGAGCTGCTTGTGTGTCACTGCATACCCTGGAAAGAGCATACCATGGCTGCTTCACAATGCACAATTATGAATGCAGTTATTCTGCAAACCTGGTGTCGCGTTTGTGTGATAGGCCTCTGGTATATGCCCACTTTGATTACATGAACACACTTGGCTCTGCCTCATGCCTCAGCACATACCCAGGAAACCACATACCATGGCTTGTTCAGTATGTACAAATGAGGCTGCACTTATTTTACAAACTTTGTCTCCTCACTTTGTGTAATCAGCCTCTGATATATACTACCCTGTGTTAAATTAACTCCCTTGGCTCTGCCTCATGCCTCAGTGTCTACCCAGGTAACTGCATACCACTGCTTGACCACTATGTACAATTATGAGTGCACTTATTCTGAAAACCTTCTGTCACTTTGTGTGATCTGCCTCTGGTATATGCTCACCTGTTTTATGTGAACACACTTTGCTCTGCCTTGTGTCCCACTGCATATCCTTGTAAGCACATACCATGGCTCCATCACCAAGTACATTTGTGAGTGGAGTTATTCTGCAAACCTAGTCACTTGGTGTGATTGGCTTCTGATATACACTCACCTTGGTTACATGAACACACTGGGCTCCGCACTGTGCTGCAGTGT
The DNA here is from genome assembly GCA_016271365.2 of Neoceratodus forsteri. Classification (NCBI taxonomy): domain Eukaryota; kingdom Metazoa; phylum Chordata; order Ceratodontiformes; family Ceratodontidae; genus Neoceratodus; species Neoceratodus forsteri. The sequence continues at coordinate 1,187,465,219 of CM057451.1, read as the reverse complement.
TTACCCAGGTTAATGCTTACCTTTGCTTGATCACTACAGTATATACAATTTTGAGTGCAGTTGTTCTGCAAACCTTGTCATTTTTGTGTGATCACCCTGATATATGCTCACCTTTGTTATGTTAACACACTTGCCTCTGCCTCATGCCTCACTGAATACCCTGGTAAGCGCATATATGGCTTGATCCATGTGCAACAGTGTATATCCAGGTACGTGCATATCAGATCACCTCTACACTATGCTAGTCTTGTATTATGCGCGTCTTCGAATTGAAAGATACAAAAAAATCACTTACTGCAATAGAAACATAGAACTTGATGGCAGATAAGGACCGCTTAGCCCACCCAGTCTGCCCATTTCCCTACCTAATGGATAAGCTGCAGATCCTAGTTAACCTACAGCCTACTTCCTCCTACCCCTAACCCCTAGAATTGCCTTATGTGTGTCCCATGCATTCTTGAATTCCCCCACTGTTTTTGACTCCACAATCTCCACAGGAAGGCCATTCCATGCATCCACAACCCTCTCCATGAAAAAATACTTCCTCGTATTACCTCTCAGCCATCCCCCTTCTATCTTCAAATTGTGCCCCCTTGTTCTTGCACATCTCTTTTTCTGAAAGATGCTACCCACTTGGACTTTGTTGATTCCCTTGAGGTACTTGAAAGTTTTTATCATGTCCCCCGTCCCTCCTTTCCTCGAGGGTATACGTATTACGATCCTTAAGTCTCTCTTCATATGTCTTCTGGTGCAGACCCTGCACATAGATTTATTTAATTCTAAAAATTGATTAGCGTCTTGCTCATAAAAGTGCTAAATCTTTGTGAAAATGCATAGCTCTTGCCTCACTGTGTTTAACAAACACAGCACTTCTAGAAAATCTATATAAATACTTTCTGTACAGTTAGTATAGTTCCAAGAAAAAAACTGCTAATTAATTATTTAAAACCTTGCTGCACCATTTTAGTTGCCCTCCTGTGGACTGCCTAGATCCTGTCTATGTCCTTGTAGAGACTGGGTCTCCAGAACTGCACGCAGTACTCCAGATGGAGTCTCACCAGCAGTCTGTACAGAGGGATAACAACTTCTTGTTTTCTACTGGTGATGCCTCTTCCTATACATCCCAGTATCCCCCTACCCTCCTTACTGCCCTCTAACATTGCTTGCCCACCTTTAGGTCATCTGATATGACTACCCCCAGGTCCATTTCCATTTTTGTTGTTGTTAGTATCTCACCACCCATTGTGTACTCTTCCCCTGGGTTTTTGTTTCCCAGATGCATTACTTTGCACTTTTTAGCACTGAATCTAAGCTGCCATACATTTGACCACTACACCAACCTTGCCAAGGCCCTTCTCATCCTTTTCACCCCACCTTGTGTATCAACCCTATTGCAGATCTTTGAGTCTTCTTGAAAAGAGACATACTTTTCTTTCAGACTCTCTACAATGTCACTTATAAGACATTGAAAGAACTGGTCCTAGAACTGAACTCTGTGGTACCCTGACTAGTAACACCCCTTTGTTCAGCGTGGACTCCATTTACTATTACCCTGTTTGTCCTGTTCTCCAACCAATTTTTTACCCAGGCTCCCATCTTGGGACGCACTCCCAGGCTGGCTAACTTGTATATTAATCTTTTGTGTGGGACTGTGTCAAATGCCTTGCTAAAGTCTAGGTAGACCATGTCCACAGCACCTCCCCGATCTACTACTTTGGTCACCCAGTCAAAGAACTCTATTAGATTCTTCTGACATGACCTTCCTGTTGTGAATCCATGCTGCCTTGGGTCCTGTGCCCCTCTGGCCTCTAGGTACTCAACAATTCTTTCATTCAGAAGTGATTCCATCATTTTCCCTAACACTGAGGTCAAACTAACAGGTCTGTAGTTTCCTGCCTCTTCCCTGCTTCCACTTTTGTAAAGTGGAATCACATCTGCCCTCCTCCAGTCCTCAGGTACCACCCCATCCTCCCATGACTTGTTAAAGTGGGTAGTCAGTGGTGTCACTAGTTCTACCCTTACTTCTTTTAGAATTCTGGGATGAATCCCATCAGGCCCATTGCTTTGTCCACCTTCAGTTTTAAGAATTCTTTTAGAACTCTTTCTTCTGTGAATGAGCTAGTATCAACCCCCCATATCCAGAGTGTTTCTGTTGTTTGGTTTAGGTACCTCATCTTCTTCACTTGTGAATACTGAGCAAAAATATTTGTTTAGTATCTCTGCCTTTCCACAGTCACCCTCTGCCCACTCCCTCCCCCTTATTCAGCCTCACTATCCCTCCCTTGGTCTTCCTTCACTCCCCGATGTGCATATAAAAGGTTTTATCCCCCTTATTAACTGAGTTGGCTATCTTTTCCTCGATTTGGGCCTTTGCTGTTCTGACTGCATTTCCTGCTTCCTTCTGCTTTAACTGATACAGTTCTCTGTCCTGCTCTTTCTGTGAGTCCTTGTACTTCCTGAATGCTATATTTTTCTCCCTAACCTTCCCTGCCACCTCCTTTAAGAACCATAGTGGTTTCTTACATCGTCTTGTTTTGTTTATTTGCTTCACACAAAGGCTCGTTACCTCTATGATGGCAGTTTTTATTATTCCCCATTGTTCTTCCACCTCCTTCCTGCCCATTTGCTAGTGCATTCCTTAGGCACTCACCCATTTTGGCAAAGTCAGCCCTCCTAAAGCCCAGAACCTTTTCCTTTGTATGGCTTGACTTACAAATTCTTTCTAAAGTTTCGGGTCTTACCACATCAGCAACTCCAGTTCTGTTTATCCACAGGAATGTGCTGCAGATGCCAGACCAGCTCAACACACAAATGTTTAAGTCTTCTCAGAAATCATGACAATGTGTTAGGGAAATTAAGCGAGCAGAGATTTTCCCAGCCAGAAAGTGCTAGCAGGGCTTTTATTTTGTCACAGGCTTTTATATTGGCGTAAGCATACCAACTTACTGTTCACTGGGCATTACTGTGTGAGGGACAGACCTTTTGTGGAGTCTCCCTCCTCCATGGAGAACAAACACATGCGCACAGCGCTCGCACACACACACACACACACACACACACATTGACCACAATGACAGAAATCCTTTGTAGCCTTATTCTATGTTAGGGAATGCTTGAGTGCTGGAATCCAGGGAGAAATCCAAACAAAACAAATACCTGTGCTATGTACAATGCATAAAGCCCAGCAGTGATGAACATTACATACTATTTCAAAAATACATTTTTTTTTCTCCAAGTCATCAGCCTCCATTCAGTGTGTCCCCCATTCCCTCGTACCTCCTTTTTTTAAATTATTGTTTTTATTTTTATTTAACTCAACACTGAGTGAGTTGTGGTGAAGTGACAGTGTCCGGCGGCAAGTTGTGGCGGCTCAGGAAGGGAAGACCAGAGCTTGGTGCATTCCTGATGTGGGGTGGGGGGAGGAAACCTGACTGGTGTTTGCCGTTATAACCAGCTGGTTATAACAGCAAATTATAACAGGTTTCCATCAGGGAAAAAACACTCCCCAGTTATTATATCTGAATTCATCCTTTATGATTTTTCTTTTATGTTCACAAGAGTGAGGGGTGTGTTGTTACCTAGCCACTTGCAAAAGCAGCTCATCTCTGTTTGAGTGTTTTATTGTTTTGTTAACCTATATTTACGTTCACCTCTGAAGAAGCTCCGCCCTAGTAGTAAGCGAAAGCGTGGTTTTGCCCTTAGGGCTAAGCTGTTGCTGGTGTGGATTGCCTTGCCTTCAAGCTTTGTCTCTGTTTTACAGTATTAAGCTTTAACTTTATGATGCTGTTTCACTTTTATGCTGCTAAAATTATCATGCCATAACCATGCACCGATAAGTTAAACTTTGTGATGAATTTTAAGTCCTAAATTATGTTTTTGTATGGTTTGTGAAAATAAAAAGCCTTTTTATGCATAATTGAACAGCTTCATTTGATTTGAAAGTAACTTCTTTTGAGCTATTTTCAGGACTTTTTTCCATTCAGAGTGGGTGCTTCATATTTTTGCTCTTTGTTACATTCAATATTAGAAACACTGAGTTACATGCTTTGCTTACCTTTTACACTGTGGCTCAGATATTCAAACTGCGCCAGGCTGTAGCCAAGCCTGGGCGCGAGTGCAACTTGGCTGGCGAGGGGCATTGACTGGGCAATATTCACCAGAGCTGTGCCATGGCTCAGCATTGTTGAATATCGCACCCTGGCCACCGCGAGTGTGCATGGTGCAGTGGCACTGCACCAAGCGCCAAAATGGCCAGGGTGAACGGGGATATGCTGGCGCATAAAGTTCTGTTGTATGTTACTGGCAACTGTGATGTTCAAGTGCACATGCAAATGGGGCCATAATGTATGCAAAGGTGCAAATGGGGCCATTGCATATCATTGCACCATCTGCATGCAGGTGCGCGATCCCGGCGACTTGTGCCTGGCACCCTGCCAGGCAGCGGCTGTCAGGGACCGACGCCCCCTGAAGCATGGCAATGTGCCCCACAGCCCAATCGCGGGCTTAAGTAAAATAAAAAAGAATCCAATATCCCTGGTGGTCCAGTGGACCGCTGTCAGCCCGATCGCGGGCTTAAGTAAAAGAATAGAGAATCCAAAATCCCTGGTTGTCCAGTGGACTGCTGGCAGCCTGATCACGGGCTTAAGTAAAATAAAAAAGAATCCAATATCCCTGGTGGTCCAGTGGACCGCTGTCAGCCTGATTGCGGGCATTTGTAAAATAAAAATGTATCCAATATCCCTGGTGGTCCAGTGGACCGCTGTCAGCCCGATTGTGGGCTTAAGTAAAAGAACAGAGAATCCAATATCCCTGGTGGTCCAATGGACCGCTGTCAGCCTGATCGCGGGCATTTGTAAAATAAAAACGTATCCAGTATCCCTGGTGGTCCAGTGGACCACTGTCAGCCAAATTGTGGGCTTAAGTAAAAGAATAGAGAATCCAATATCCCTGGTGGTCCAGTGGACCACTGTCAGCACAATCGCGGGCTTAAGTAAAAAGCAAGAGAATCCAATATCCCTGATGGTCCAGTGTATCCATTCACATATCTGGAATGTGTAATACGGTATGGGCTGCACGCCCATTGGCTCACGCTGTGGACCAATGGGCATACAGCTCCGATGGTGTCAGTCAAGGCGGTGGGGTGGCAGGTGGGTGGAGTGCTGCCACCCACCGCTGACCGGGGAAGCAGGTGGGGCTTAATGGGCGGGTGGGGAGGGAGGTCCACTGGACCACCAGGGATATTGGATTCCCTTTTCTTCTACTTAAGACCGTGATCGGCTGCCAGTGGTCCACTGGACCACCAGGGATATTGATTCCGTATTCTTTTACTTATGCCCATGATTACTACCAGTGGTCCCACTGGACCACCTGGAAGATAAGTAGTAATATTTTAAACAGATGCCGTGATGGGGCATGGTGATGGCCACCCACAGGTGGCAACTGCGGTGTTGCACCCTGCAATGCGGCCTCACCTGTGGGTGTGGCCGTTGAGCCTTCATTTTTGGATCAACTTTGTGCAGCGCAAGTAGGGGTTGTGCATGCATGGCTCAGCTCATCCTGGGCTTAATATCAGGATGTGCAGAGTATGCATGGGCACGCCCACCCACCTGCGCTGCATATATTACTGATACGCTCCGGCGCATCGGGAATTGTGCCAGGCGCAATTACCGTTTGAATATCATGCCAGGGCACATCAGTGGGTTGTGCATGGTGCAACATTGTTGTGCCATGTGCAACCCTTTTGAATACCTTAGCCTGTGTGTTCTGTGAGGGGGGTGCTGACTGCCTCCTGCAGATCCCATAAATAGGGATGTTATTGCCAAAGCAATTAAGAATGCACACCAAAATAAAAGTTGACTAATTTGGGAGGATATGCCAAGCCTATGGCAGTAAAAATAAACATTTGCTAAATACATATAGCAGAGAGGGGGTCATTTTCCTCAACTGTGATTGAATAAGAAATTAATGGAAACCCTACTGAAAGAATGGCTTTTTTACCATCTAGAATCCAGTGGGCTGCAGGAGCACAGGCAGCATGGATTTACAGGGGAAGATAATGAAAAATGAATCTGATAGATTTCTTTGACTGAGTGACCAAGGAAATAGATCGGGGAGGCAGTGAACATATCCTATCCAGATTTCAACAAGGCCTTCAGCACTGTGCTGCACTCGAGGCTGATTAGGATGTTGACCAGCTAAGGAGTGGGGTCCAAACTGGTACATTGGGTTTGAAACTGTTTAATGAATAGGAGACAGTGGGTGATGATAAATGGCACTCAGGGCAGTGGTAAATGGCACTCATTCTAAGGAGAGGAGAGTGATCAGTGGTGTATCACAGGGTTAGGTACTGGGACCAGTCCGTTTCAATCTCTTTATAGGGGGCATTACAGAAAGACTGGAGGGGAAGGTATACCTTTTTGCAAATGACACAAACATCTGCAGTAGTGTGGAGACTCGGGAGAGGGTAGAGAAAATGTGTAGGGCTCTAGTGAAACCTGAGTGGTCCAAGGCTTGGCAGTTGGAGTACAATGCCAAAAAATGCAAAATCATGCACCTAGGACATGGGAATGCTGGTACTGAGTATAGGATGAGGGACGGTAGTGACAGTTACTGGACAGGAACGTGACCTTGGGGTTGTTATAGCAGAGGACCCCAAGGTGGCAGTGCAGTGTGACAAGGTCACGGGTAGGGCTCATAGGATGCGGTGGTCCATTGGGAGGGTATCGCAAGCAGGAAGAGGGAAATGGTGGCACTGTATCACACCCTGGTACCCCCTCCATCTGGAGTTCTGTGTCCAGTTTGGGAGACTGCACCTCAGAATGAACATATAGACAGTGTAGAAGCAGTCCAGGGAGGGCAACTGCAGGGTTTGCAATGAAAGCCAAATGAGGAAAGACTGAATGATCTCAGCATGTGCACCCTGGAAGAGAGGAGAGAGAGAGAGAGAGAGAGAGAGAGTGAGAAAAATAAAAAGAGGTGTGACATGACTGAGACCTACAAGTACAGTACCTCACAGGGGTGAACAGGGTGCAGGAGGGGCACCTCTTCCATATGAGGATGTGCACCAAGATCAGGGGGCATTTGATGAAGCTGGGGGGAGTTCATGAGAGAAGAGAGAAAATATTTCTTCATTAAAAGGGTGGCTGATGCCAGGAGCAGACTGCTCTCTGAAGTGTGGAAGGTTAAAATGGTGATGGGCTTCAACCTTGCAGGGGATAAACATACAGCAGTTATCAGTGTAGAGACAGGGAGGGTAACCAGAGATTAAATCTTACAGGGTCTGTGGAGGTAGAATAGGTGCTGTTATATGTTGTAAGTTATGTATTGTTTTGTATTATATTGGATCATATTGTATTGTATTATATTGTACTGTACTGTATTGTATTGTACTGTACTGTACTGTATTGTATTGTACTGTATGGTACATTACTGTATTGTATGGTAGTGTATTGTACTGTATCGTAATCTACTGTACTGTATTGCATTGTATTGTACTGTACTGTGTGGTACAGTACTGTACTGTATTGTATTGTATTATTCTGTACTGTACTGTATTGTACTGTATTGTATTGTATTGTACTGTACTGTATGGCACGGTACTGTACTGTACTGCACTGTATTGTATTGCACTGTACTGGTCTGTATTGCATGGCACTGTACCGCACTGTACTGTATTGTACTTTACTGTTCCACACTGTACTGTACTGTATTGTATTGAACTGTACTGTATGTATTGTACTGGACTATACTGTATTGTATTGTATGGCACTGTATTGTATTGTATTGTATTGTATTGTACTGTACTGCACTGTATTGTATTGCACTGTACTGTATTGTACTGTACTGTATCATACTGTACTGCACTGTACTGTACTGTTGTGTATTGTACTGTATGATACTGTACTGTATTGTGTTGCATTGTTCTGTACTGTATTGTATTGTGCTGTATTGTATTGCATTGTATTGTATTGTATTGTACTGTATTGTATTGTACTGTATTGTATTGTATTATATTGCATTGTACTGTACTGTATTGTATTGTACTGCATTGTACTGTACTGTACTGTGGTGTACTGAACTGTACTGTATTGTATTGTATTGTACTGTACTGTATTGTATTGTATTGTAATGTACTGTACTGTATTGTATTGTACTGTACTGTACTGTATTGTATTGTATTGTACTGTACTGTGTTGTAATGTACAGCACTGTATTGTATTGTACTGTACTGTATTGTACTGTACTTTACTGTATTGTATTGTACTGTACTGTATTGTATTGTACAGCATTATACTGTACTGTACTGTACTGTATTGTATTGTATTATATTGCATTGTACTGTACTGTATTGTACTGTATTGTATTAGTATAAAGTACTGTACTGTACTGTATTGTATTATATTGTACTGTACTGCACTGTATTGTATTGTATGTATTGTACTACACTGTATTGTATTATACTGTATTGTACTAGTACTGTGTGTACTGTACTGTACTATATTGTATTGTATTGTACTGTATTGTATTCTATTGTATTGTATTGCAATGTACTGTACTGTATTGTACTTATTGTATTAGTACAGTATTGGATCAGTACTGCACTGTATTGTACTGTACTGTATTGTATAGTACTGTATTGTATTGTATTGTATTGTACTGCACTGATTACTGTACTGTATTATACTGTATTGTATTGATATTGTACTGTATTGTATTGCACTGTACTGTATCGTATATGGCATCTGCACTGTACTGCACTGTACTGTATTGTACTGTACTTTCACTGTATTGTACTGTACTGTACTGTACTGTACTGTATTGTATTGTATTGTACTGCACTGTACTGTATTATACTGGACTGTACTGTATTGTATTGTGTGGCACTGTATTGTATTGTATTGTACTGTACTGTACTGCACTGTATTGTATTGTATTGCACTGTACTATATTGTACTGCACTGTATCATACCGTACTATACTGTACTGTACTGTATTGTATTGTACTGTACTGTACTGCACTGTATTGCACTGTACTGTTTTGTATTGTATTGTTCTGTACTGTATTGTATTGTACTGTACTGTACTGTACTCTATTGTATTGCACTGTACTTTACTGTATTGTATTGTACTGCACTGTATTGAGTTGTATTGTATTTCATTGCATTGTATTGTATTGTACTGTACTGTACTGTATTGTATTGTATTGCATTGTACTGCACTGTACTGTACTGTACCTGTGTTGCATTGTATTGTACCGGTATTGTTCTGTAGTTCTGTACTGTACTGTATTGTACTGTATTGTACTGTATTGTACTGTATTGTATTGTATTGCATTGTACTGTACTGTATTGTACTGTACTCTATTGTATTGTATTGTATTGTACTGCATTGTACTGTACTTTACTGTGGTGTACTGTATTGTACTGTATTATATTGTACTGTACTGTACTGTACTGTATTGTACTGTACTGTACTGCACACTATGTATTATTGTATTGTATTGTATTGTATTGTACTGTACTGTATTGTATAGTACTGTATTGTACTGTACTGTATTGTATTGTACTGTATTGTATTGTACTGCACTGTATTGTATTGTACTGTACTGTGCGGTATGGTACTGTACTGTATAGTATTATATTGCACTGTATTGTACTGTTTTGTACTGTACTGTATTGTATTGTATTGCACTGTATTGTATTGTACTGTACGCTATTGTATTGTACTGTACTGTATTGTATTGTACTGTACTGCATTGTATTGCACTGTACTGTACTGTATTGTATTGTACTGTACTGTATTGTAGTCTACTGTATTGTATTGTACAGTACGGTACAGTACTGTACTGTATTGTATTGTATTACACTGTACTGTACTGTTTTGTACTGTACTGTATTGTACTTTATTGTATTGTATTGAACTGTACTGTATTACTATATTGTATTGTACTTTATTGTATTGTATTGTATTGAACTGTATTGTATTGAACTGTACTGTATTATTATGCTAAAATTGCTACGGTACGGTACTGTATTGTATTGTATTGTATTGTATTGTACTGTTATACTGTATTGTACTGTATTGTACTGTATTGTAATGTTTTATGTCAGATGTGGCTGAAAAGGAGCGGTGCCCAGACAATTTGCTGATATAAAAAAAAATTATGTTTCTATGTTTCTAGTTAGTTAATGTTGTGCCTTCTAATATGTGGACTAGGCATGCTATTTGTGTGTTAATAAGGTTGTTTTAACTTGTGTATCTCCTCTTTAAATTGTTCTAAGCAATTGCATTGTCACCACTGAAAATATGGTGTATCATAATGGTTCTTCCTTTTAACTACTGAAATAATGAACTCAATAATTGATTGCTTGAATACATTAATTAGGAAGTTGTTATGTGTGTTGATAAGGTTGTAATGAGGTGCTTCGCAGTGTGTTCAGCAGATGCTGACATGTCACAACTCAGTTTGTCTCACCTTGGCTGAAGATGACCAGAAGACAAAAGGGGATCAATGTAAGGGTAACAGAGTGGCATATTTAGTTAATATATACAGGCAGAGTCATAAGGATGGCAAAGGTAGAGATGAAACTGAGGATAGCTGAAGGGCAAAGGAAAATGAAAAGGGCTTCTTTAGCTGTATCAGAGAGAAGGGGAATACCAAGGAGGTTACCTGCGGCTATAACGAGGAAATGTATGTGATGGGGAGGATGGCCTTTTTCCTGACTCTTGTAGACAGGGTACTTGAGGGGGCAGAAATAATTGAACTTGTGACCAGTGGCAGGGATCAGGTACATAGAAACCAATGTAAAGTGACCCAAAAGAGTGGAGCATAGGTGTGAAGGGGTTAAAGGGAAAGTCCCCTCAACCTTCTTTCACTATACCTGTGTACTCCATAGGCATGAGCAGTGATTCCCTCTCTTATATCCCCTTAATTTCATACTTGTTATAGGAGCATCGTCATGCCCGTATAGTTAGGGTTGAGTAGCATGTTTACTGTGAAACCTCAAATTTTGCACTTTAATAAATTTGCAGCCGATCAAAGGATTTGCTCACAATTTAGCAGGCGCTGTCCCGTGGGCTAGAGTTCTTGATGTGACAAGTTTTGTTCCAGTTGGAGGTGCAGATTCTGAGATGTGGACTGTGCAAAAACCTTAAATGTCACCACTTTTTGCAGTTTTTTACTTATTGCCGTGTGCCCAGATGGTGTGGAATTCTGGTGTGAGTGTTTTATGGTAGAAACAGCTTGGGTCACAGAACTGCCTCACATTTGTTTGGTGAAAAAATATTAATCCGCTGCAAAGGTATTTAATTTTTAAGTTCCCATTCTTTCTGATGGGAAGATCACTCACCAGGATAGAGGTGTAAAGTTTGAAAAAGCATTTGGCCTCACAAAAAAGGATCCTTTTTTGTGAGGAGCCAATCCTTTTTTATAAGCCTCCATCTTGTTTTCCATTTTTTTTCTTTTAAATAATGAGGACTCATGAAAATGAGGTGCTGCAGGGACACCAGGAATAGGATCTTGCTCATTGGAACTCTATTCGTTGTATTCTGCAGTTGTCTGGTACCAAAATGATCCTGGAATGTTTTTTTTTTCTATCGTTTAAAATCCTTTTTCATCACTTGCTAAGATTCTTTTTCATGAATCCTTTTTTGTTCAAACAAAAAGGGATCACAAGTCACAAAAAAGGATTTGGGACACCCAGAAAAAAGCTTTTCTCAGCCTTTCCCCATAATTGATTTCCCTAGTGTAGTGGTCCCTCCCTGGTTACCAGTCCCATATTAAATATCAGTTTTCCATGGTGTAGTGGTCCCTTCCCGGTCACTGATCCCTTATGACATATTAGTTTTTCATAGTGTAGTGGTCCCTTCCCCTCCCAGGTCGCCAATCCATATGCAGTTTTAGTTTTCCATAGTTTAGTGGTCCCTCCACGGTCATGAATCCCAGATGAAATAGTTTTCCATAGTGCAGTGTCTCTCCCCACCCTCCAATTTCTGATTCCCATTTCTCTGGTGCCTAGTGGCACCCCCACCTGCCAATCACCATCCGCAGTTGCATTTGTGAAATTCCCTGGTGTCTAGTGTAACCCCCACCCTCCCATTGAATCAAAAAGTTGAAATAAAGAAAACAGTCTCTCAATTTTTTTTACCTGTAAAAAAACAGTCCCTCAATGATCAGTCCCCCACCCCCACCTCCCATTTGGCACTCACACCCCCAGTACACCCCCACACACCCTCACTCACCTGAAGAGGTTGCAGGTTCTAGACCCACTCTCTAATGGAAGACACTTCTTTCTGCTGGAACTGGCGTCTGCAATATAAGAAACTAAGAGAAATGCAGCGTAATGTATTTCAATTTTATGCATAACATAGCTATTTTTTAAGATTTTGACCCCAAATTTTCAAAATGGCCTTTGGGGACACCACCTTATGAACAGTGTGACTGTTGTTATGCAACTCCAGCTTGAAAGGTGATTTCACAATCAGTTGGTGATATCACCTTTGGGGCAGGGTTTGACAATTTCCTGACCTTGATCATGAGGTGACATCATTAGAAGGCTATGTTGAAAATTTGGGGTCAAATATTATCCCTAGCTTCACCCTTGACATGGTGCCTCTGCTGCTGTAAGCAGCTGGGTGAGCCTCTTCTGTCCATCGGCTGCCTTCCTTGCTGTACTGCCCTCCGATCACCAGACCGAAGCTTCACCCTTGACATGGGTGCTCTCTGTTGCTGAAAACAGCTGGGGCCTCTTCTGTCCACCAGCTGCCTTCCTCGCTGTACTGCCTTCCGATCACCAGACGAAGCTTCACCCTTGACATGGGTGCCTCTTGCTGCTGTAAGCAGCCGGTGCGGCCTCTTCTGTCCGCCGGCTGCCTTCCTCGCTGTACTGCCCTCCGATCACCAGACCGAAGGTACGCTGCTGAAACTTGACTGGCCAAAACCATCATCTCTGCCTGCTGGACAGGCTGCTGCAGTTCTTTAATTTCTTTGGTACTCCATCTCCTTCTGGACTTTAAGCTAATGTTATTGGTTGTGGTACTGGTTAAGCTCTCCAAATTGCTTTGTGAATCCTAATCTATATGTGAACCTAAGCCTGTTTACAGCATTTGCACTGCAAGGGTAGTTTGAAGTGCAAGTGCTTTAAGGCTGCAGGTTTTAGATTTAAAAGTATTACAGCTCTCTTTGTTTTAAGGTCCAGTGGTAATCTACTCTGGAGCAGAAACTAACTTTAAAGCGTTCAATTTTTTCTGTTTATACTAGATTTCATTTGGGTCACAGTTGTAAGCTTTGCCCTGCAAATAATCCAATTTCTGCTTCACTTTCTCCTACTGTCTCCTCTTTGCTTGAATTTTATGCCCACCCCCACCACCACCTCCAGCCTTTATTAAATACTCCCCAGCACCACCCCTATGCAATCTTCTTTTAGGCCTATTAGCTATTAGGCCTAACATGTGTCCTGTCCTCCCTTAAAGACATCTTCCTTTTAGGTTACCGCCAAACTGTGTTGGTGTAGGTTATAAGCTGCTTCCCCTCTTAAAGAGATACTACCCCCCCTGCACTTGACTTGCACCGCATGCCCGTCCTCCCTGCCTACTGCTTCACCTCTAATCTAATGGCTCCACTGACAACTATTCTTGTCCTCAGCTGCTTTCTACTCCTCCCTTATAACCTCACTGTTAAACGTACGGAGAATATGGTCCTGCAAGACATGCCAAACTACCAAGAGCTACATGGTACGGTGTTAGCTCAATATCTGTCCTACTCCAAAGGTACTGACCTCCACACACTCACTGTATCTTCCCTCCAGCCCAGATCTTGCATCCATACTCACTTATTGTTCCTCCTCCCAGTTAGAGTGGCAATCAATGCCCTGCCCCTCTCTCGTTGTTTTGCTACCCCCAGCAAACCGCAAAACCTTGCACACTAAGCGTCAGAATAAACTTGCATTAAAAACTATTATAAACTGTCTTAGGAAACTATTAGTTCTTCTTCTACTCTGCTCAGAGAGTGTGGAATTAAACCCCAGTCCACCCCTTTTTATAGATGCACCCTCGGACCTCCCTCTGCTAAAAGGCCTCAGCTTTCTACATATGAATATCTGTAGCTTGCCTAAAAAATTCGACATGGTCCAAGCCTGGGTACTACATACGGCTTCCAGATATCGCTATGTTTTCAGAAACATAGCTCACACAACATTCCCAGCAAAACTGTTAATATCCATGGTTATAATTTATTCAGGTGCGACAGGCCAACAAGGGGCGGTGGAGTTGCCATCTATACCAAAACCAATCTCTCTGTCTCTGATATTATATACCAAAGGAACTTGACTGCCTAGCTGTAAAGTTGACCTTATCTTCTGGAGTGGCCCTCTTAATATCTGCTTGTTATAGGCCCCCTTCTGTGGGGTTTGGCATACTAGGTCACCTTCACTCCCTCTTGGAAAAAACAAACTCAGAATGCATAATAATGGGTGACTTTAATCTCAAATGGAATGAAGCCTGCTCCAAAAAAATTAAGGAGTTCTGCGATGAGCGTGGCCTAACCCAGATTACCCCAGAGAATACCTGTCCTAACAAGAAATCCCCTTACCGCAGCTCATTACTGGATCGTATGCTGGTTAATAAGCCACACAATATCTCTCACACAGGGGTTTTCCACAGCGACCTGAGTGACCACTGTGCTACTACTTGTATTAGAAGCTCCCCTTACCAGCCTCCTACCTCCACTTTTAAACTAAAATCAAGTCTAAAACACTTCTGCCAACCTACCTTCCTGGCAGACCTAAGGAATATTAACTGGCAGGATTTTTACCTGCCACACTCTGTCTCAGAAGCCTATAATATCTTCCAAAACCTGATACTGAAGGTGATTGATAAACATGCACCACTTAAAAAAATCAAATTTAGGAAAAGGTCACCCGACTGGTTTACACCCGGCCTAAAGAAAACTCTGAGGGACAGGGATGTACTGTGGAAAAGGGCATGGAAAACAAATTGGATTCTGACTGGCTGACCTTTCGGGTTGCCAGGAATGCCTGCACCAAACTTGTTAGAACTGAAAAATCATGTTATTTCCAGTCTGCTCTCGAAGAAAATAAAAATTGTTCCACTAAATTCTGGAAAGTTCTTAGAGAGGTGGTAGGTCACTCGTCAGCCTCACCTTTGCCTGCCAAGATTGTGGTAGGAGACGTTTCCTACACGGACAGGGTGGACATCCTAGAAAAGCTAAATAGCCACTTTGCCATAGCAGGCCTTGCATTTGATGCCTCACCCGCCAGTAAAGTGAGTGTCTGCAGTGATGACAATGACAGCCCTTGCCCTGTCACCACAGCTATCCCGGGGCACTCCTCCTTTAGCTTTCATCCAGTAACCTTTAAACAGGTGGAGGACCTCCTGCTAGCCTTGGACACTAAAAAGTGTGCCAGTGCTGACCTTTTAGAACCATTCTTCTTGGCTGCTATCACCTGACAGCTCCAATCGTTAACCTTTTTAATAGTTCCTTGGCTCATGGTGAGTTGCTACCACTTTGGAAAATAGCGCACATTATTCCTCTTTTTAAATCTGGTGACCCAACTGACCTGAACAACTACTGCCCAATTTCCCTTCTCCCAATCCGATCAAAGATCCTGGAAAAAATTGTTAACTCTCAACTCAGAGAGTTTCTTGACACTGAAAACATCCTAAACCCCGCCCAATCGGGATTTAGGCACAAACACAGTACTGTATCAGCCCTTGCCAAAGTGTCCAATGAATGGCAAACTGCCCTAGATACTAAGCAATACATCTATGCCCTCTTTCTAGATCTTAGGAAGGCCTTCGATACAGTGGATCATCATATTCTACTTAACGTCTTGAGCAGCATCGGGGTAAACAACACTGCCTTAAAGTGGTTTGATTGTTATCTCACCAACTGAATGCAACAAATCAAAGATCAAGGGGAACTGTCTCAGTTAAAGTCCCTGCCGCGTGCTGTGCCACAAGGCTCCATCTTGGGCCCTATTCTTTTTGCTATTTATATAAACCATATAGGCTCCTATATACGCACAAGTAACATTCATCTATTCGCTGATGATACCATGCTCTATACTACTAACACCTCCCTAGACATAGCCCACAAGTAGCTTCAGTTAGACTTTGACATCCTTCAACGCAACTTAATAAGCTCAAGCTTCTGCTTAATGCCAAAAAGACCAAAGCTATGATTATCTTGCCTTATTCTGCCCACTACACAGGACCATCTTTGAGCCTCCAGATTTATACCTTGCTTGGCGAAGCATTGAAACTAGTAGAAAAATTCAAGTGCCTGGGTGTTTGGCTGGATAACAGGCTCAACCTCTTGGCTCACCTTAATGAAGTATCTAAAAAGCTAAGACAACGTCTAGGCATATTTTATCAGATAAGACACCTCCTTACTCTTGAAGCAAGGAAACGACTTGTCCAAACAACTTTTCTACCACTGCTTGATTATGCTGACTTTCTCTATAGTCACTGTCCTATTCAGGTGATATGTAAACTTGACACCCTCTACCATCGCGCACTGAGATTTATCCTAAACATGCCATCATGCACCCACCACTGCCTGCTTTATCAGGCACTAAACTGGCCCTCCCTCACTCAGAGGAGGGAAAAAAATGCCCTCATGTGGACATACTGGGCCCTAACCGATAAACCACTGACCTATATTTCGATACTGTTTCCAGCGTACTGAGGGAACGATGGTCTAAGGAGTTTGCCTCTTGTCTCTCTTAAAGTACCCAAAATAAGGACACGACATGGCTCGGCGGCTATCATCTTTTCTGTCCACCCTTTGGAATGTCATGCAAAAACTCTCAGGCTGTCCTCTCTCCCGAGGCCTCACTCTTTCAGGAGGCTGCTCACTCTCAAACTGACAGCCCTGTGTGTATACCGCAAATAACCACCTCCTCCATCTCCTGTGGCTCCCCAAACTCTTGGCACTTACATGTATTCCCCTAGCACTTCTCTTCTTCTTTCCACCTTGGGATTATTCTGCCAACTCACACCTGTTTGTTTAACTGCATCTATTTCCACCCCTCACCAACCCTTTCCTTTGTTTTTTTCCCACCCATAAACCTTCAGTTGTTGTTCCCTCACTTACCCTACCTGGTATCCCTCATCTTATTGTAACGTTGTGACCTTTGTCTGAATAATCCCACGTCTTAAGGGAATCCTTCATATATACAGTCAATTATCAACCCGGATAGTGTTCTCCATATGTACTCCCCAGCCCTGATCCTATTTGTTTCTCTGTAACTGTCTTTTATTTGCTCATTGCGTGTACACTGCTTATATGTAATTTTTCTGTAGTTGTATATGTCCTACTTGTTCAGGAGCATCTTGCAAATGAGCTTGCTCAAGGATGATTTTGCCTGGTTAAAGAAAGTTTGATTGATTGATTGATTGATTAAAAATGGCAAAGTTATGACCATTTACTGCAATTTCGCTATGCACGCTCGTAACTTCGGACATTTTAAATATTTTGACACCAGATTTTCAACATAGCCTTCTTATTACCCCACCTCATGTATGTGACAGCTGTCATTTTTCAAATCCTGGCCAAAATGTGTTTTCACATCTGTGGTGGAATGGCATTGCAGTTGCGCAGAATTACATTTTGGCAGGGATTTGAACATTTTCTATACCAGGTATATGGGATGGGTGTAATAAGATGGCTATGCTGACAATTTGGTCACTGTTGTCCTGTAAATGTAAGTGCAGGGCCCGGAGGGCACTGTGCTTCCACAGCTACAGGTATATACATATACGCATATATGGATGGATTGGAGCTCAGGGCCCAGACGGTCCTGCGCTCTCACAGGCAAATAAGGATACAATCAGACTATCTCAAAAAGTAAGGAAATAGATTGCAAAAAATGTTGTTAATACTCTAGTTAAGGTTAAAGCCACAAAAGTAGGGAAATGCGGCATTAGGATTTCCAACCCTAACACCCCACCCCCACCCTGCACACACCAACAGGTGTCAGGGGTGTGCCTTGGGATCATCAGCCTTAATGCTCACCCCATTCTCCTATACTTTACCCATCTCAGCTTATTTTCTTATGGAATAGGGTGAGTGTAAGGGCTGATGACTCCAAGGCACTCCCCCCAATGCCGGTTGGTGTGTGCAGGGAAGGGGTGGTGTGTTAGGATTGGAAACCCTAATGTCATATTTCCCTTCTTTTGTGGCTTTAAGAAAGCAATAAGGCATGATGGGGTGTGGGTCATTGCCTGATAAGAGCATGCCCCAGATGCTTTGTGAGGCATGAGGTACTTGCGCTGAGTGCCTTCAGCACCTGGGAAGTGCTCTTATCAGGCAACAACCAACACCCCAGAGTGTCTTATTGCTCTCAATACTAAAAAAGATAGAAAAAGGAATACAGTGTTTAAAAAATGGTAAAATTGGTTGGTAAACCACTGTAATGAAATTTGATGTTAAGTAGTCCCTGTATATAGTGAGGTCCCACGGAAAATAGAATAGTGTGGTGAGTGCCATTAGAGGGCTTCTCCTTGATGTTTCTTTATGTCTGTGTAAACCCCCCCCACACACACACACACCACACACATGTATTTAATGTTTATTTTGAGTGTTTTCTTGCATTGTTGTTAGGCAACAGAGAAACATGCTCGTTGTAGAAGTAGTTTGAATAGGATGCCATTTACTGCAGCCAAGCAAGCCCGGTGAGCGCACACACAAATGATGGACTTCTGTGTCAGGGCCTCCCCCCCCCCACACACACACAGTATTCACCCAGTCCCACTGCCTGCGCTGGGACTTGGTGAAGTTCTTATCTATTTATGTATTTTTTGCTGGCTTTAAAAAGAGAATTGGGAACCGTAGAGGAGTTCAGGAACTGTGATCCCATGTCTGGGTGTTTCGGCCATTACTTTGGAGGCAATGAGAGGTACTGGTCAAAATGTGCAGTTTTTGTATTGTGGCATTTTGAAACTGACTCTGATTTTATTGATTTGATTATTTTTTTGTTTTGTTTTAGTTTCTCAAGGTGTCCATAAGCAGTGTGGCCATTTCAGGAAGCGGCGGTCTGTTGGTGAGCAGGAGCATGGCTCTTTGAAAGGGCTCATGCTCGACATGAGGGGGAACAAATGTGTCAGGTGATGGATTTTTTTTCCATTTAGAAGATTTTTTTCTGCTTGGTGAATACTGTGTGGGGGTGGGAGGTTGTTCTCGGTGTCTGTGTGGTTGTGACAGGTGGCAGCAAGGGAGTTGGGGACACTAAAGATGGGTTCTGAGCAGGAATCACCAAAGTGGGCTGCCAAGTGAACATTAGTGCAGCAGGTCGCATGGAGTGATTCCCTTAATGATTGATGCGGTCATCTGTGTACTGGGACTAGACCTGTGATGTTAGACTGGGATAACATCACAGGTCCGATCCCAGACTGACCAATGACAGCCCAGGATTCTTTCATTGCCATTGTATAATTTCAGATATCTATCTGTTTGAGACACTGAACCACTGGGAGTAAAAAGTAAGGGCCAAATGAAAAAAAATAATTGGTCATATTGTTCAACCGAGCCTGTATTCATAAGATAGTCTTGAGCAGGCTGTTCCCAAGGTAGAAGAAAAGGGTTTTACCTTGCCGAAATGGCAACTGTGTTGTTGAAGTTCGGCATGATGAGATCCTCAGTGTTGACAGGCAAAGTTTCGCTTGTCAGACATTGGTGTATTTCTTCAGGGTGCATCCCCTTCTTAAATATAACTAACTCCAAGTCAGAGTTAGTTCAAAGGGGATGAAAGATGGTGAAATATCACTCAGGTCCCTCACAGTGACAATCTTGAAACCTGTCGAGATTGGTCTGTGAGGATTTCCTGTCCCGAGTCATTGTCCAGTTGGCATATGGAAGAAAAGATGGGTTAAAATTAAAACTTTGTGCCAATTGTCCTAATCCCCCACTCTGAAATGAACACTGCAAGATCATAAGATCCTGACTCTGCACATGGTGAATTTCAGGCTATTCAAACCAGAGATGACCACATTATTAATCTGCAAAAATTGAAATTGAACATTAAACTTCCAATAGGTTGGGAAATGGGCAGACTGGGTGGGCCAAGCGGTCCTTATCTGCTGTCAAAGTCTATGCTTCTATGTTAACTGCTTTAATAAGACCTAATATTTTTTTTAATTTTAGTCTTTGGTAACCGGGTAAGGCCCACTAGGCACAAGTGCCTGTTTTCAGGGGTGACCTGGGAGCACTGGGCGGTTAAGTGACTTGCTCAGAGTCACACAGTGTGCAACTGGAGGTTGTGAGAATCAAACTCAGGTCTGGTCTGCTGGATGTATCAAGCTTGTTCACACCTCGTTCCTCTGACCTCTAGGCTATACTGCCAGCCCAATATAAACTCAAATATACAGTAGTACGGTACTATAATGGTGCTGTGGAGGTGACGCACTTATTAGAATTGAGCAGCCACATCTATGTTAAACACTGACTTTTGCAATTTAATACCATGGCCATCCCTAGACAAAAGAGCCTGAAATTTGGTATGCACTTAGTTGGTGCAAGGATGGTGTCTTTGGCTGAGCACCATTGTGCTAACAGCTGGAGGGGAATTTCAGAGACAAAGTGGGTGGGGATCTCAGAAACAAGTGGAGAGAGAGCACATAGTCACAGAATTGGGTGGAGGGGATTTAAAAACAAGAAATGGAGAAAACTAGTTTGTTAGAAGGCACATGGTGTGGAGGTGAAAATGTAGTTAATTGCAGCTTTTAACATCAATATCATTGTACTATTATCAAGAAAGTAAGTAAAATGTTATTTGTTAAGCATTGTTTCCCTGAGGCTCAGGGCTCTGTAAGGGGTGCAGACAGTACAACATAAGACATAATTCAAAAAATCCAAATTAACAGACATACATAAAACAATTATAATATTATACAAACAAATACTAAAATCAACAGACAACAAAGGGAATATTAATAACTAAACCCCAAATGCCTCCGTGAAGAGATATGCCTTCAAGCCCCGCTTAAAGGCTTCCACCGAGGGGGCTTCCCTCAAAGATCTTGGGAACAAGTTCCACAGGGCTGGTCCTGCTACTTCAAATGAACAGTTACCCAAATATTTAAGCTGGGCCCTGGGAACTACTAGGAGGAGCTGAAAGAACATTGGGTATGTCAGGAGGTCACACAGATAGCCAGGACCCAGTCCATATAGGGCTTTATTGGTCAGAAGTCTGACCTTGAAGGAAATTCTCCACCTCATGGCAGCCAAGGCAGATCCCACAGGATCCAGGTCACATAGGCCTATGAACAGCCTAGCTGCTGCATTCTGCACCAGCTGCAGGCAATGGAGGACCTCTCCACTAACCCTGACATAAAGAGTATTACAGTAGTCAAGTCCGGAGGTTAAAAAAGCATGTACTAGTGAGGGAAGGTACTCAGGTGGGATTAAGGCTTTAATCCAGACAATATTCCTGAGATGATAAAAGCCACTCTAGATAACTGATGACACCTGAGCCTCAACTGTCAGTCTATTGTTCAGAATGACCCCTAGATTTTTCATCTTAGCAGAGGCAGTAAGTAGGGAGGAACCCATTTTTACAACAGTTACCTTCTCTGCCACCACTGCACCCTGGCGTCAACCAGGCTCAATCACCAACACCTCCATCTCATATGGAATAAGCCTTACCCAGTTAGAGGACATCCAATCCTGGCTCTTAGCCAAACATGCGTTTAGTACCTCAGCTGTGCCATGTGTCCCAGGTGCAAAGTAAATATACAGTTGGGTGTCATCTGCATAGCAGTGAAACCCTATGCTGTAACATCTGATGATCTCTCCCAGGGAGAGCACGTACACTACTAGCAACATGGGTGAGGAGGACTGAGCCTTAGGAACTCTGCAGGGCAGGCACTTTGGGAATGAAGAGAGAAATTCCCCATCACCACCCTCTGTTTCCTACCTGTGAGAAAGACTCGAACCAGTGGATGACAATGCCAGTGAATCCACAGAGCTCCCATGGCCCACAGTGTCAAAAGCTAAAGACAGATCAAGGAAAAATGAAAATAAACTGTTCCCCTCTATCTCTAGCCCTGAGATCATTATGCACCCTAAGTAGTGGCAGTTTCAGTGCTACAGTATGTCTAGACCTAAATCTTGACTGGAGAGGCTTATAGATGTCAAAGGTTGTGAGATGTGCTTCAAGCTACAGAGCCACGATTTTCTCAGTAACCTTCCCAAAAAAGGAGAAACTAGAGTCTGGTCTGTAATTCATGAAGCAGTCCGAGTCAAGAGATGATTTCTTCAGAAAGGGTTTCACCATAGCCTCTTTCAAGGCACTAGGGAATGGCCCATCCAAGAGCAAGCACCAGGACCCCACACATCCCACTAGGAGACAGGTCGGGCCTGGATCCAATTCACAATATGTAGGCCACAGCTTCAAGATTACCTCACAAACCTCTTCCGTCTCCACGAACCTAAACACACTCCAGACAATTGGAGTGTTTCTAGCAACCACAATTCCCTCTCAACTGTGAACACACTCTTGGTGACAAAGTCTGCGACTTCCTGCAGAAATTCCCTCTCATGCCCTGGAGGCTGGTATGTCAGAAGGATTCTGCAGCCTGCACCTGGACTCCCTCATATGGTCACACACTCAAACTATGAAGTAAAACTCACTGGGTACACAGAAACGTTTAGGTCGGGTTTTAAAGCAGATGGCTTCACTCCCTCCCTTCTACCCCTCCTCTGGCAGTGCACTACAGAGAATCTGGCCAGGACATGCACCTCCAGTACTGGACCAAGGTCATCTCTCAGCCAGGTCTCCATGATGCAAGCCAGACTGACTGCTATAATGTTCCTGATCAATCTCGCATTGCACAGCACTGCCCAAAGGGGACTGGCGGAGCTTGCAGACCCCTCAATTACCTGCCCACTCAGTCCAGTGGGATCCCTGGGTATGGGAACCAAACACATCTGGCCTCTCCCTAGGTCCCATTTTATAGAAGGGTGCCTCCTGGTCCTCACCACTCCAATATAGTTCTCCCCATTAGCAACTCTCACACCCTGCTGCCTACTATCCCCCTTCTCACAATACCAACCTCCCTGCAGTGCCTGAGTGCTGAATGAGTCACTGAACTGTGGAACGAATGTATGAACTGTGGATTAATGTATTAAACTGTGAGGAAAAAAGTCTGCAGAACTGATCACTGAACTGTGGAATAATTAAATGTACTGCAGAATAAACCATTAAACTGCGGAATAAAATTCCTCAGAACTATTATTCCACAGTTCATGTGTATTATGCTGCAGTTCAGCCAAAATATTTCACAGAACAGGGTGAAAAACCACCAGACATGTTTGGAAGATTCTGATCTTGCTAATGGCGGAAGTTATGACAATTTTGCAAAATTTCTGAAATTTTGCAAAACTTCTGTGAAAGCGGAATTCGTAACTTTTGCCCACCTCTACAGGTGACTCATTTGGTGTAGCAAGTACAAAATGCACCAAACAGAGGGACCTAAACAGTGTAGAGGGGTTCCACTGAGCCAGTTCGACATAAAAAACAATGCCATCCCCTACAGCGATGCAGTCATCCCAACATCCCGTGAAACAACACAGCACAACAATGAGACACCAAGACACCGACAAACACTGATGTACTGCACCACAAGACAAAATACCTATCAGTGCTGGGGGACGCGTCCCCCACACACCCCCATCTAGAGGGCTCCACCACCCCCCCAGCACCCCCACCACTGTATTTAATATAATCAACTCCATGTCACACAGACAGTGGAGAAAAGGGCTGTTTTGCTGTCTGCACAAATACCCATCCACCCTACAATGGAACACAAAGCCATCGACAACAAGTAGCTTCTTACCCCTTGCACTGAGGATGCACTCTAGCGGTATCTTTCCACATGTGTGCACACCCATCTCACCCACATCATCACCTATATATCCAACTAATTTGATACACCTGTCAGCACTTCCACTTATCAACGCTGACATCCCTGTAAGAAACCACAGCTTCCGGCTGTATTCCATCCCATCCACATTGCTCTGTTTCCATCGCTGTAACAACGGGTATACTATATAGAGAAACCTTAGTCCTCTGCTAACTTCATGGAGTTTTTGTTAAGCTGGTACACCTGGAGGATTTTACCTTAAAAAACAAGAATGCTATTATCATGGAAATGCCTGCACTCTCAAACAGAGGTTTTTCAAAAAATCAAAGCACAGCAAGGAAAGGGGGAGGGGGTGTTGAAACACTTAAAACATATAAACAGGCTGGTTTGAACTTTTTTGTGCAAATGGGCGAGCACTAGTACTTTACCATTTACAGGAGAGAGGATTGTTCGCAGGAGATGAAATAACACAGGAATACCAAAAGGAAAACAAATAGTAAGAATAAAGCAAAGTAGCAGGCAGGAATTTTTAAGGGCACAGCGCTGGGCAATTCAGGGACCACTGACATCAGCTAACCAGCTGAACAGCAAGACAGGGCTCACACCTTCTCTGACTAAAACGGGGTCCAGCCCCAGTTCAGTTTAAAATTAAAACTTCAAGGCTGTCCTCTACACATGGACCAGACATAAATCACCAAGGCCCTTCTATGGATTAGAGCCTATTTCTGGATTCAAATGGCAGGTTCTTCTCATACACCATTCAGCTGAAGAAACTAGTACACTGCGCACTTCTACACAGCATCAGGCTTCTCTCAGAGGACCTCATATGCCAACCTGGCCACCAATGTGCTCCCTACCAGCCAGAGAAGAAGAAAAGAAACAAACAGCAAAAAGAAACAGAGATGGGAAATGGGGGGAAGGGGTGCTGTGTGACACCATACTCTCCTGTACCGTACAATCGTCTGAGGGCTGTACTCCCTGCCCTCACAATGTGAAGCAAGTTACTTAGGAAAGAACACACTTGCAGACCTGATTATGCTGTTAATCATTATTTATTGCGTTACGCTGGCATCAAAAAGAGTTGTAGCTGTCAACAGAACAGCTGAAGACCAGGAGAAGGAACCTAGACACTTTGAGGCTCAACCAGCCTTTTTGTCAGGGGGAGGTGCTGCTCCCATGTCTAGATGTCCTCTTTTACATTGTTTTAATTCCAGTAAAAACTAATTATTTAATTAGAAACTAATTCAGACTCTAGTTGGCTTGTTTATTTTAATAACATATCTTTTGATTTTTTTTACACATAGCCAAGAATATATCAGTTCAGCCCCAACTGGAAAGGTGGTGGAAAAGAGTGCCATCTTAGAAATGCAGCGACACTCAATAGTTCTATTTCCTCATATCAATATTCATATCGGGATGGTTGATGCCTGTAGAACTCTATAGACAGATTATTACCCACAACCATTGTTGCTGAGCATTAATAAAATACCATGAAAAAAAAAAAACGACAGACTGAAATCTGCCATTATCCCCTATAGAATTATTTCAGTATTAATTATAAAAAATAAGTTTTATCCCCATTCTTCAGCATACTGCAACAAATGACCAAAATATATATATTTAAAACTAATATTGCCCAAACTTCTGATGAGAAAAAAACTGAGGAAAATGGAGGGAAGAGGATAGCCAATAAAAGAGCCAGCTGAGAACATACACTGCTAAATATTTACACAGCGATCACAAGTGGAAAACTAACATCCGCAGAAAAAGAATGCTTAGTAAGAAATCAAAATAAGACGATGGGCAACTAAAACTACTGTGGTTGAAGGACACGACTCAAATCAAAATAAATATAAAAAAGAATGAAAATTGCTTCTGCTAATGGAGCAGGGGATTCTGGGAAGGTGCAGGATGTTTGAAATTACAAAAGATAGGCGAGTGCCTGATTGGCTGCCCCAGTACTGCCTACCTGACCATAGGGCTGGAGCAGCATAGTGTGGGGGGGGACAGCACCCCACCACAGCCAGTGGGTGCATTCTGTTGAGGGCATGCAATGAATACAGCAGGGTTTCTGTCACTGCATCCTGGCCTCCTCATCCATCACTCTGCACATTTGTGAATAGTGCGGAGTGTGAGCATACACCAGACATGCCTCCTGATTGTCCATGCTCATAGCTGCATGAAAGTCCAGGGATCAAGAGCAGAAGGTGTGCCCTTTCATGAATGCCGCTGGAAGTCCATGTGCATGTCATTCTAATTTAGCGTTGCCAATGCGCTACAAGTCTGCAGCATGTGGACAATCTGCACGTTAATGCAAAGATGCATATAAAAACAGCTGCAGCAGGTCAAATAAAATCAGGGAACGCCAAGGTAGATAAATGAGTTTTTAATGCAGATTTAAAGCTCTCCAACGTCAGGCACTGTCAAATCTGACGAGGTAGAGAATTCCACAGGGATGGGGCCACGGATCCAAACGCATGGGCCCCAGATGACTTGAGACGAACCCTGGGAATCTCTAGCAGTCCTTCATCAGTGGAGTGAGGTGGCCAGGAGGGGCAATAGGAATGAAGAAGATCTTGCAGATAACTTGGTCCCTGTCCATGTAGGGCCTTATAGGTCAGTAAACCGACCTTAAAGGTGATCCGCCTAGTTGGTGGGTGTGCCTTCTGTGGTCTTGTTTCAAGTAATGCTCCTATGATTGATAATCCTCTGTCATGTGGTGTTGATGTATATAAGTCTTTCACATCAGTAGTGACAAGAATAATGTCTTCTGGTAGTCCCTGACTGTTTAACGCATGAATTAAGTTAAGCATATGGGAGGTCTGCCTTAAATACGTCAGGATATTCTCTATGAGCGGCTGAAGGTGTATATTAAAATAAGTGGAAAAAAGTTATAATATGGACACTGTCCCGGATGCTAGTGACTTGCTGGGTAGCTTTTCCACATTCTGATATATTTTTGGTATGCAGTAGAATGAAGGGTAATTGGATAATCCTTTACAAATATTCCTTCCGATCCTTCAACCAACCAAGGGCTACCATTTCCTTCTAGAAAGTCCTTTAATTCTTGTTTAATAAATGGTAGTGAGTCAGCAGGTTAATTCTCATTAATATTTATGAGATCTAAACACATTGTTCTTTACTGATCCCGAGATTCTATGATTATGCCCTCCCCCCTTGTCTACTAGTGTAATTATAACTGTCATGTCCTTTTCTTGGTCTTCCAATTCCTGTTTTTAGAAACAGAGAAACATAGAAATTGATGGCAGATAAGAACCACTTGGCCCACCTGGTCTGCTCATTTTCCTTACCTACTGCAATACAGCAGATCTTACCTGATCTCTGGCTTTTAACCTCTCTGTCCTATTGCTAGGGTTCCTTGTGCCTATTCCATGCATCCTTGAATTGTTTTCTGTGCTTGTTTCAAGTTACCAGTAACCTTAAACCTATCGATAAAACCTCCTGCTCAATATCCTTTTGTACTAATTCTCGTAAGTTTCAGCATCAGGACTTTTGTGCTTGATTGTGGCATAAATATGGATTTAATCGTTAATGCTTGTTTAACTTGGATTTGTTATAAGTCCTGTTCATCCCTGTACATGAACATAGCTTTCAATCTAAGGAATCTATAGCATTTTTGCAAATCATACAGAATGGAAAAGTTACTATTAAACCTAAGTGGTGAAAAAGACAAGCCCAATGAAAGAACTAGATTTTAAGGAAGGCTTAACATCCTGTGATTGTGGATGTGATTCCCCTTCGCAAAAGTGGGAGCAAGACAGAGGTAGGAAACTACAGACCTGTGAGTTTGTCCTCAGTGGTAGGGAAAATGATGGAATCACTTCTGAAGGAAAGAATTGTTGAGTACCTAGAGGCCACTGGGGCACAGGACCCAAGGCAGCATGGATTCACAGCGGGAAGGTCATGTCAGACAAATCTAATTGATTTCTTTGGCTGGGTGACCAAAGCAGTAGACCAGGGAGGGGCTGTGGATATGGCCTACCTAGACTTTAGCAAGGCATTTGACACAGTCCCACACAAAATATTATTAAACAAATTAGCCAGCCTGGGAGCGGGTCCTAGGGTGGTAGCCTGGGTAAAACACTGGTTTGACAACAGGACACAGTGGGTAATGGTAAATGGAGTACACAGTGAAGAAAGGGGGGTTACTAGTGGGGTACAGCAGGGTTCAGTACTGGGGCCGGTCCTTTTTAATGTCTTTATAAGTGATATTGCAGAGGGACTGGAAGGGAAAGTATGTCTCTTTGTAGATAACACAAAGATATGCAACAGGGTTGATACACAAGGTGGGGTGGAAAGGATGAAAAGGGACTTGGGAAGGCTGGAGGAACGGTCAAATGTATGGCAGCTTAGATTCAATGCAAATAAGTGCAAAGTAATGCACCTGGGAAACAAAAACCCAGGGGAAGAGTACACAGTGGGGAGTGAGATTCTGACAACAACAAAAATGGAAAGGGACCTGGGGGTAGTCATATCAGACGACCTAAATGTGGGCCAGCAATGTGAGAAGGCAGTAAGGAGGGCTGGGGGGATGCTGGAATGCATAGGGAGAGGCATCACTAGTAGAAAACAGGAAGCTGTTGGCCCTCTGTACAGACAGTTGGTAAGACCACATCTGGAGTACTGTGTACAGTTCTGGAGACCCCATCTCCACAAAGACATAGACAGGGTGGAGGCTGTCCAGAGGAGGGCAACCAAAATGGTGCAGGGTCTGCACCAGAAGACATATGAAGAAAGACTAAAGGAGCTTAAGATGTATAGCCTCGAGTAAAGGAGGGAGAGGGGGGACATGATAGAAACTTTCAAATAACTCAAGGGAATCAACAAAGTCCAAGAGGGTAGCATCTTTCAGAAAAAGAGATGTGCAAGAACAAGAGGGCACAATTTGAAGATAGAGGGGGCGGCTCAGAGGTAACGTGAGGAAGTATTTCTTCACAGAGAGGGTTGTGGATACATGGAACAGCCTTCCTGAGGAGGTCATAGAGTCAAAAACAGTGGGGGAATTCAAGAATGCATGGGACAGACATAAGGCAATTCTAGTGGGGGGTAGGAGGAAGTAGGCTGTTGGTTAACTAGGATCTGCAGCTTATCCGTTAGGTAGGGAAATGAGCAGACTAGGTTGGCCAAGCAGTCTTTATCTGTTGTCAAATTCTATGTTTCTATGTTTCTATCCTGTTGCTTAGATTAAACACAGTTATCTGAGTTTTATCCATGTTTTCTGGGGTGTTTTTGTGACTCTTCCTCCATCTACTCCTCCAGCCTGCCCTGCTGCTCCTTCTTAGATCTGCAACAGGGTCGACACTTGCGGGGGAGGGGGGTATGAGAAAGGATCTAACATGCTTGAGGAGTGATCAAGAGTGTGGCAGCTAAGATTCAATGCAAAGAAGTGCAAACTAATGCATTTGGAGCACAGAAATCCAAGGGAGGAGTACAAGATGGGTGGAGAGGTACTTACAGCCACCAATAAAGAAAGGGACCTGGGGCATATCTGATGACCTAAAGGTAACCAAGCAATGAGAAGGCTGTGAGGACAGCCAGTGGGATGCTAGGGGGTATAGGGAGAGGTATCACCAGCAGAAAAAGGAGGTGGCTATGCTAATGTACAGATCACTAGTGAGACCTCATCTGGAGTACTCTGTCCAGTTCTGAAGATGCACCTTCAGAAGGACATAGAGAAAATAGAGGCAGTCCAGAGAACCGCAACAAAAATGGTGCAAGGACTGCACCAAAAGTCATATGAGGAAAGACTGGATGATCTCAATATGTATTCCCAGGAGGAGAGAGAGGTGGGATATGATAGAGACATTCAAGTACATCAGGGGTATAAACAAGGTACAGGAGGGTAGCATCTTTCATAAAAGAAGGTGTACAAAAACAAGGGGGCAAGATATGAGGCTGGGGGGTAGACTCATGGGCAATGTGAGGAAGTGCGTTTTCACAGAAAGAGTAGTGGATGCTTAGAACAGCCTCCCTGCAGAGGTGGTGGCGGCAAAAATGGTAGGGGAATTCAAAAATGTATGGGCTAGATGTAAGAGTACTCACACAATAGGGAAGAAAGGGTAAGCCACAGATCAACTTGGGTCTGCAGTAATGCATTAGGTAGGAAAGGGGCAGACTAGGTGGGTCACACAGTCCTTATCTGCTGTCACCTTCTATGTATCTGTATGTATCTATGTATCTTCTCCTTCCCTGCCCCTGTTGCGAAGATCATATCCGTTGCCACTCTCTATGTGTTGTTCCTTCTGGGGTCTGAACTCATGTGCTTGATTCTCCCCTGACCCATTCTCACCCCAAAAAGGGCCCTCTTTACGATTTCTGTTAGGATTTCTAGTACAGCTCCCTAAACTATCTGAACCAGTGTCTGAATAGTTTAAAGGTGTACACCTTCTTGTCCCAGGAGTCTACCATGTCCCTTAGGAAACATAGAAACATAGAATTTGACGGCAGATAAGGACCGCTTGGCCCACCCAGTCTGCCCATTTCCCTACCTGATGGATAAGCTGCAGATCCTAGTTAACCAGCAGCCTACTTCTTCCTACCCCCACTCCCTAGAATTGCCTTATGACTGTCCCATGCATGTTTGAATTCCACCACTGTTTTTGACTCCACAACCTCCTCTGGAAGGCCGTTCCATACATCCACAACCCTCTCTGTGAAAAAATACTTCCTTAAATTACCTCTGAGCCGCCTCCCTTCTATCTTCAAATTGTGCCCCCTTGTTCTTGCACACCTCTTTTTTTGAAAGATGCTACCCTCTTGGACTTTGTTGATTCCCTTGAGATACTTGAAAGTTTCTATCATGTCCCCCCTCTCCCTCCTTTCCTCGAGGCTATACATATTAAGCTCCTTAAGTCTCTCTTCATATGTCTTCTGGTGCAGACCCTGCACCATTTTAGTTGCCCTCCTCTGGACAGCTTCCATCCTGTCTATGTCTTTCATGGAGATTGGGTCTCCAGAACTGCATGCAGTACTCAGATGTGGTCTCACCAGCTGTCTGTACAGAGGATAATAACTTCTTGTTTTCTACTGGTGATGCCTCTCCCTATGCATCCCAGTATTCCCCAGCCCTCCTTGCTGCCCTCTCACATTGCTTGCCCACCTTTAGGTCATCTGATATGACTACCCCGGGTCCCTTTCCATTTTGTTGTTGTTAGTATCTCACCCCCATTGTGTACTCTTCCCTGGGTTTTGTTTCCCAGGTGCATTACCTTGCACTTCTTAGCATTGAATCTAAGCTGCCATACATTTGACCATTCCTCTAACCTTGCCAAGTCCCTTCTCATCCTTTCCACCCCACCTTGTGCATCAACTCTGTTGCAGATCTTTGTGTCATCTGCAAAGAGACATACTTTTCCTTCCAGTCCCTCTGCAATGTCGCTTATAAAGACATTGAAGAGGACCGGTCCTAATACTGAACCCTGCGGTACCCCACTACTAACCCCCCTTTTTTCAGAGTGGACTCTATTTACTATTACTCTCTGTGTCCTATTCTCCAGCCAATTCTTTACCCAGGCTGTCATCTTGGGACCCACTCCCAGGCTGGCTAACTTGTATATTAATCTTTTGTGTGGGACTGTGTCAAATGCCTTGCTAAAGTCTAGGTAGGCCATGTCCACAGCCCCTCCCTGATCAACTACTTTGGTCACCCAGTCAAAGAAATCTATCAGATTTGTCTGGCATGACCTTCCCGCTCTGAATCCATGCTGCCTTGGGTCCTGTGCCCCTCTGGCCTCTAGATACTCAACAATTCTTTCCTTCAGAAGTGATTCCATCATTTTCCCTACCACTGAGGTTAAACTAACAGGTCTGTAGTTTCCTGCTTCTGCCTTGCTCCCACATTTGTGAAGGGGAATCACATCTGCCCTTCTCCAGTCCTCGGTACCACCCCATCCTCCCATGATTTGTTAAAGAGGGTAGTCAGTGGTGTCACTAGTTCTACCCTTAGTTCTTTTAGAATTCTGAGATGAATCCCATCAGGCCCCATTGCTTTGTCCACCTTCAGTTTTAAGAGCTCTTTCAGAACCCTTTCTTCTGTAAATGGGCTGGTATCAACTTCTGTATCCAGAGTGTTTCTACTGTTTGTTTTAGGTACCTCCCCCCTCTTCCTTTGTAAATACTGAGCAAAAATATTTGTTTAGTATCTCTGCCTTTTCACAGTCACCCTCTGCCCACCCTCCATCCCCTTTATTAAGCCTCACTATCCCTCCCTTGGTCTTCCTTCGCTCCCTGATGTACCTATAAAAGGTTTTATCCCCCTTCTTTCTGAGTTGGCTATCTTTTCCTCGGTTTGGGCCTTTGCTGTTCTGACTGCCTTTCCAGCTTCCTTTTGCTTTAACTGATACAGTTCTCTGTCCTGTTCCTTCTGTGATTCCTTGTACTTCCTGAATGCTTTCTTTTTCTCTTGAACCTTCACTGCCACTTCCTTTGAGAACCATAGTGGTTTCTTACCTCGTTTCATTTTGTTTATTTGCTTTACACAAAGGCTTGTTACCTCTGTGATGGCAGTTTTTATTATTCCCCATTGTTCTTCCACCCCTCCTTCCTGCCTATTTGCTAGTGCATTCCTTAGGCACTCACCCATTTTGGCAAAGTCAGCCCTCCTAAAATCCAGTACCTTTGTCTTTGTATGGCTTGACTCTATTGCTGTGTTTATTGTGAACCATACTGTTCGATGGTCGCTAGTTCCCAGATGGCTACCCACTTCTACATCTGTGATCCTCTCTTCATCTCCATTTGAGAGAACCAGATCTAAGATTGCTCCCTCTCGAGTGGGCTTCAATACTAGTTGTCTAAGGCATGCCCCCTGTAGGGCATCTAGAATAACCCCACTCTTAGAAGTGGCTGCTACAACAGCACTCCAGTTAACATCTGGCATATTCAGATCACCCATCAGCAATATCTCCCCTTTATCTGCCATTCTAAGTATACTTTCTATCATTTCCTTGTCCATTTCCTCCCCTGAGAGAGGTCTTGTCTCCAACCCTGTGCGGATTGTGGTGCCATTTCCTGCCTCCAAATTGACCCACAGTGCTGCTTCTCCTCCCTGTTTACCCTTTTGTTCTGTTGGTTTGATTTCTTCTCTATGTAGAGAGCTACTCCTCCTCCTTTTACCCTCCTGTCCCTCCTGTAGATAGTGTATCCTGGTATGTTTACGTCCCAGTCATGCTTCTTGTGTACCATGTTTCTGTGACTGCCACGATATCCAGATCTTCCTCCTCCATCAAGGCCACTAATTCAGGAAGCTTGTTACCCAGACTACGGGTATTGGTACTCATTGCTCTTCATTTTTTGATGACTTTACCTTCTGTAGCAGCATCCCCCACTGACCTTTCTACCTTGGTCTTTTTCTCATTTAGTACCCTGTTTTGTAGGGGGAGGCTAGGACTTTCTTGCTGCTTATCAGTGCCTCCCCTTTGACTAGTTTAAAGGCTTGCCAATGAATCATTTAAACCGATTGCCCAAAGACTTGTTCCCTTCTTGGACAGATGCAGACCATCCTGCCAGTATAGGTGGTGTCCCTCAGGTGGAACCCCAGTCCCCAATGAAGCAAACCCCTGTGCTCCACACCATTTTTCAACCATTTGTTAAACTGCATGGTGCAAAGTACCCTCGCCTCACCCATGCCACTGACAGGCAGTACCTCTGAGAGGATACTGTGTGTGCTACTTGTCTTAAGCCCCTCCCCAACTCTACAAAGTCCTTCTGCACTGCTCTAATCTCATGATGAGCTAAGTCATTTGTCCCTAGGTGGACAATGACGTCCAGCTCAGACTCCGTGCAACTGTTCTAGTGATCCTAAGGATGGCTTCCTGTCCCTCCAAGCCATGACACCAGGCAGGCACCTTACTTCAGTTTCCCTGCTCCCCAGTTCTATCCCTAATATTTGAGTCCCCCACCAGGAGCTGCTTTCTTTCCTGTGGTGCCCTCTGCCTCCTTCCTGAGGGCCTCCTTGTGACAGTTGTCTGCACCTCCTTAGTCTCCTCTACGGGTGCATCCATAGGGAAACTATGCTCCCCCAGAATGGTGTATGGATTGTGGAGTGGAACAATTGACTGGGTGTGCCTCTGTTCCACCACCCTTACCCTCCCTGAGCCCACTGTGGTCCAACTGCTGTGCTTTCTTCACAACCTCTGAGGTAGTGGTGGTGGCTCTGGTGCTCCCTGGATGGGGGAGGTTCCCTTGCCACTGTCCAGTGTGGCCTGAAGATGGGCAACTTCCTCCCTCAGGGCAGATAGTTGTCTGCAAACAGGGCAGCATCTCAGCCTCCAGAAAGACTCCCGGAAGACTGCTGCCCCACAGCCATTACATTGTACTACTCCCCACATAACTGTCTACCTTATTTAGTTGTTTTTTTGTGTGTGTGTGATTGGTGCATTATATAGAAATATATGTATTTATATAATGTGTATGCTTATATTGTCAGTGCAGTGTGCTAGACAGGATATGACAGTGATATGTACCTTGCCCTCTTGAGGAAATGATGTCAGAACCCCAGGTATAAATGAACTATTTCCAGGGGTGGGTGGGGTGTGGTGGGAAGGGTTGGGCCTAAACTGTGCCCTCATGAAACAATCAGCTAAACGCTCTGACCTACCGATGCGATGAGTGCCTTCCTGTCAGCAAGATGCCATACACGACAGGCAGTATAGTGCAGTGCAAGGCAAGGCAAGGCAAATTTTATTTTTTTGGCACCCAATCCTGGAGGCTCTGGATGCCGTACAACAACAGCAAATTTCCAGTCTACAGGTTATCACTCATGTATTAAAATCAGTAAGCCCGAAAAAGAATAAAAGGGAGGGGAGGAAAGATACTGGCCAACTCAGTCTGGGGGATCGGGAAAAGCTTGGCGAAACAGGTGAACCTTGAGGCATGTCTTAAAAACCTCCACAGAAGGGGCCTTCCTTATAGCTGGTGGGAGCAAATTCCACGGGATGGGGCCAGCGACACTAAATGCCTTGTCGCCGGCCATTTTCAACCTCGTCCTGGGAATCGCTAGGAGGCCCCTCGAGGAGGATCAGAGGGAGTGGGTCGATGCAGCAGGTGACAGGAGGTCAGACAGATTACAAGGGTCCAACTCATGTAGAGCCTTAAACATGAGTAACCCCACCTTGAAGAGGATCCTCCATCTAACTGGCAGCTTGTGCAGTTCCTGCAGCACCTGGGTGATGTGGCAGAATTTAGACTGCCCCACCAGCAGTAGAGCAATCTAAAACAGTGCCTCTGAGATGCAGATCTGGAGACCTGAGCTTGAATCCCACAGCCACCTAGGTGCATACTGTGTAATCCTGAGCAAGCCACTTAACTTCCTTGTGCTCCCAGGTGGCATCTGAAAGCAGCTTCAGCTTAGTGTGCTACTCCTGGTTAAACAATGTTCCCATCCTCTGTAATTTTTTAAGTTTGGCTTGTTTCAAATTAACTTCACATTCATTTAGTTTCTTCTTTATCTCTTCAAGAAAGGAACTAAAATATTTGTATTTCATTTATCCTCTAGTTCAGTAATCTCTGGGGTTATTATGCCATCTTCTTCTAAGATAGCCCTAATAAGAGCTAACATGAAATCACAACTACATTTGGTTCTTATACCATTCCATCGCTTATACAATTTTGCAGAATTGTTATCTAAGTTGGCTTCAGAAACAACCCATAGGCCCCTAGGTGTCCTGTTAAATTCCAAATACGTCATTAAGGTTAGACCATGCCATTCTAACCTAAGGTCTCTGTTTTTAAGTGCCTCTGTTCCTTTCATAATACTGCCCTGTGTTTCTTCCATAGTCTGACTAGTGTCCCTAATACTCCTTACGGAGTCCATGAGCCTCGTTTTATCTGTGCAACCCGGATGCTGTGTCCCAGTGGGATACTTGTCCATGGCTTGCGGGCCCATAAACAATGTAAAGGGGCCCGGGTTCCTTTCTATAACATTAAACTGGTTCTTTCCCAAAGATCACACTATTGTGCAGTGTGTCCACCTAGAGTATATTTTTCAGTGGGCTAGATAAAACCTGGTACGACCCCCTGGAATGCTGTACCCACCCACAACACTGTGTTGTCACCCCACACTTGGATAAATAACCAAACCCCCACATTTCAACATTTCAAGAATTAAAGACTCACTCTATTAATATGTTCATGATGTGATTTATAAAAAGTGGTTAACCAACTTTTATTTACAAGGGGATGAGGGTTAGGAAGGGTAAACAGGAAATAGTGATTAAACAACAGGTTATTCGGATTGGCAGTTTGATTGGCATCAGGTATACCAGATCAGCATTCTTGGCATTGCAATCAGAATAATCATTTTGCACTTTTAAGCTCAGGCAGTAATCATTTCAGGTCACCCATCAACCTTCTGATATATTCAGATTATATTTCCTTCTATCTATCTAGCTGCATTAGATGGTAAAAACACATATTCAATGCCCACACAGGTACCAGTCCCCAGTCTGTGGTAGAACCCCACAATTGTAAACCTTACCTGGGTACCCAATACTAGATAATTAAGTTGCAGGCCTGATGCAGTTGCAGCTGCGTTGGCCGGCATTGGAGCCCTTTGAAGAAAATCAGATTAGCATCCTTTTTTTGATTATCTTAAAATAATTCTGGCTGATCATGAAAAAAGCAGACTTTAAACTTTAACATTCTAGGCCTGACCTCTGTACTTCGGAAAACTAGGAATAACTGTTTACAGTTCCTTTGTGGGTGGCAGAGAATGGCTCTGCCGACTCACAGTGCTGACATCATCACCAGGTGTAGAGAAGCTTTAGCTGAACTGCAGGCAGACACTTTACCTGACCCCTCTTTACCAAGCTCTTGCAGCTTGAAGGCTGGACCTTTCTCAACATCCTAATGGTTGCCCCTTCTCTCTAGGCTTGAAGTCACATTCTGGAACAGACCAGGCCAGGACCAGGGCCATCACGCCTCAGACCCCCACGTCTAGGCTATGCCCCTCAGGGGGAGATACATATGGCAGTGCATAGCTGACACACTACCAACCTGACTCCCAGACCAGTCCTAAATACAGTCTCTTACAGGTTTCAGGCAATTCAGGTACTTTTGGACACTCTTACGCTTCTACCAGAACTGCTACTGTAGCAACCATAGTCCTTTTACCATAAGATGCAGTCCAAGTTCCAGTTGTCTCAATGGCACTGCTGGATAGCACAATTGAAATGATATTCCAGGCAGCCTGGGTTCAAGTCCCAGCTGAGGCTACTTCTTTCTCACCTATACTTGTATGTGAACCTATTAGTGCATATATAATTACTGGCCAGCAATGTTTTCTATGTGCTGACCCAGTTGATATTTGCTGTAATAACTGGCTGGTTATTAAGGCAATCACATGCACTGTATTTCAAAATTTGCACTCCGTCATTTGTTGTCATTCTGAGTGGGGCGGGCTTTAGACTTTCGAAAACATGGTGGTTCTGCCTCTTGCTTCCTGAGGAGCCGCCACAACAAGACACGTCCATCTTTTTTTTCCTTCTTAAACATATCTTGTTGATCCTTCCTGTTACACTTTGACACAAAAATATCTGATTGATCCTGCCATTCTTCTGTTTTGGGACAAACCCAAACCAAACCCAAACACGCTGCAGTGGAGCATGGCTGGACTAGCTGTACCGACCACTACTTAGGCATGATCTTATCGGAAAGGTAAACTGTAAGTAAAAAAAAAGAAACAACAAACATACAAAAGTGGAAATAATAATAAGAGGAATGGAGAGAGTCAGAGGCTCTGTGTGTGTGTGTGCATCGTGTGTGAATCTGTGACTGTGTGTGAGTGATGTGAATGACACACAGGAACACTTAAGTCAGGTTGGAAACAAATTGCTGAGCAGCAATCATGAAAAATAAAAGATGAGGAACTGTGTCATATAAGAATGTAATGCTCACCCTTTGTCCTCGGGGTTTATGTAGCATCCCACACCTCGGGCAAGTATTAAATTCTTGTAACATACACTTCCCCATCCTTTAATCTATATATACTTTAATTACAGAAATACAGACATCATATATGTGAGTGAAAATATCTGTGTAAACATTTAAAAAGCCAATAAAGTGCACAAAGTGATATAGCAGTGCAAGGGACAGGATGGCTAATAGCCAAGTTCAGGACGCTAATAGCCGCATAGTACCAAAGGTCACATGGCATTGTGCAAACAAAGTAACAGAAATACTTCAGTATATTTAATCACGAAATTGCACCATAGAAACATAGACTCTGCCAGCAGATAAGAACCATACGGCCCACCTAGTCTGCCCATTTCCCTACTAACTGCTGCACCACCACCTAAAGACAATCAAAATCTATAAAATCTGGGACTATGCACAGAATAACTTAGGGAGGTGGGGAGGGCAGAGAAAGAGAGGTGGCTAAATATTTTTCACAAAACACAATGGCAATTTTTAAGTGTGCAGTACAAGAGGTGGTATAAGGGACGCCCTATACGATACCATAACACCCCAAATGCACTACCATAGCCACGGCCTAGCTCTGAAAAAGAAATTAATCCTGAGACAAAGAATGAAATTTAAAAGGCCAGAACTTAGGCCCAATTTAATGTAATGCAGTGCCTGAAAAGGGGAAAGAAGGAGAGGTATTTCTGTGCATCAAAAGAGGGAACTATCACAATAATCCATGCGCAATTATAAATCAGAACAATTCCATACATTAGTACTCTGTCATCACTCCAAAGGCATAACAATTCAAATTCCTTTGGACTGTTATAACTAATGCTAATACACCTAACTATTCTTATTTATTTATTAGAAATCTTGGGAAATTTTTTTAGCTAAAATCTCTTTACATAGGTTCCACATCAGGTGAGTTACAACATCAGGAAAGGTAGTGGGACAACAGTCGGTTAGCATCAGATTACAGTGGTTTAATGGGAGAAAATTGTACAAACAATTCAGCTAACACAGGCATTTGGTATAGTCGGACACATGTAGTGCAGGACACAACAACAGAATAGGAGTAGGATAGGGGGTGAAAAAAGACAAGGAGGAAGAGTGGATCAGCCAGAGGCCTTGTCAGCAAGCTTTAAAGGGGAAGAGGAAGGATGGGAGAAAGGGAGGAAGAAAGTGGGTTCACAGTGAGAAGGTCATGTCAGATGAATCTAATTGATTTCTTTGACTGGGTGACCAAAGTAGTTGATCAGGGAGGGACTGTGGACATGGCCTACCTAGACTTTAGCAAGGCATTTGACACAGTCCCACACAAAAGATTAATAATCAAATGAACCAGTCTGGGAGTGGGTCCCAGGGTGGTAGCCTGGGTAAAACATTGGCTGAACAACAGGACACAGAAGGTAATTGTAAATGGAGTCCACTCTGAAGAAAGAGGGGTTACTAGTGGGGTACCGCAGGGTTCAGTTCTGGGTTCAGTCCTTTTTAATGTCTTTATAAGTGACATTGCAGAGGGACTGGAAGGAAAAGTATGCCTCTTTGCAGATGATACAAAGATCTGCTACAGGGTTAATACACAAGGAGGCGTGAAAAGGATGAGAAAGGACTTGGCAAGGTTGGAGGAATGGTCTGAAGTATGGCAGCTTGGATTCAATGCAAAGAAGTGCAAAATAATGCACCTGGGAAACAAAAAACCCAGGGGAAGATTACACAATGGGGGGGAGGTAGTGACAGCAACAACAAGCATATGTCAATGCCGAATGTAGTCTCTCTGGCATTGGCATTGGTAGTGCCAGAGCTAGAGATGCGTAATAGGAATGGCAGTGATGTACTGAAATGACACCAACCCAACCCCCACCCTGTAGAGAGATACAGGCATTTGGGTGTGCCTTTGGGTCGTCAGCTATAACACTCATGCCATTGTACCTCACCCTACCCTGTAGACACTGTCAAGTGTTGTGGTGTGCTTTGGGGTCTTTGGGCATTATACTTACCCCATTCCATAAGGCAATACCCTGACGTGGATGCAGTATAGGAGAATGGGGTGAATTTTGTTGCTGAACAGTGCAAGGCACACCATGATGCCCGCCAGTGTCTGCAGGGTGGGGGTGGGGGTGGGGTGGAATTGCGCAAGCATTACATCCGATGATCCCAAGTCACACCCTGGCACCTGTCAGTCTGTACTGAGTGGGGTGCTACAGGTGGAAACCCGAACACCGTAGGCATGCAGTGGTATTTTCACTCCAAATTTTCAACATGGGCTGTTTGTCAGGCCACTTAATGGCAAGCACAATAAGTTTTTAGCTGAAAGGTGTTTTTGCACAGCGGCTATGCCATTTGGCGACACAGGGACAAAAACACATTTGGGGCAGGATGTGGAGAATGGCAACTGTATTGTTCACAAGGAGGTATAAAAAATGGCAACGTTGAAAATCTGGAGTGAAAATATGAAAAATTGGTGAAGTCATGAGCATGCATAGAAACTGCGCAACACACATCCATAACCCAATTATTTTTGAGAGTTTGTTAGCCACATTTTTAACATAGGCATTTTGGGACCTCCTGTCATGAACAGTGGCGCTGTAATTTTGTTAGTCTGTCCCAAAAGTTGATTTCCCACAGCGACCATGCCATTGTGTGCCACAGGTGCGGAAACACATTTTGGGCAGGATGTGAAAAATGACAGCTGTACTGTTCATAAGGTGGTGCGAAAAAATGCCAGTGTTGAAAATCTGGCATGGAAATATTGCAAATTTGCAAAGTTATAAGGGTGCGTGGAAACTGCGCAACACACGCTTGTAACACAGTCATTTTATGGACTTTCAGCACCAAATTTTCAACATAGGCAATTTAAGATCTCTTCTCATGTACAGTGCCTCTGTCATTTCCTCAAACTGTCCCGAAAAGTGATTTTGCACAGCGGCCGTGCTATTCTGTGCCGGACATGCGAAAACACATTTCGGGCAGGATATGTAAAATGACAGCTGTACTGTTCATCAGGAGGTGTGGAAAAATGTTAATGTTGAAAATCCAGAGTGAAAATATTACAAATTCATGATGTTACGAGCATGCATGGAAACAGCACAACGCACTCTCGTAAAACAGCCATTTTTGGGAGTTTTGTCACCAAATTTGCAACATAGGTTTTTTGAGAGCCCCCCCATGCACAGTGGCACTGTTGTTTCATTACTCAATCCTGAAGGTGATTCCACGCAGTGACTCTAAATACCTTTCAGGACTGAATAACGCCATGACAGTGACTGAATTCATGAGGGGTCCCAATAACCCCATGTTGAAAATTTTTGAAAAAATTCCAAAAAATGCCTGAGATATGCACCAAAGTTGAAAAAAACCCTTTTTAGGCCATTAAGCAGCTTACCGGCATTTCCTCAGTTCGCGATCGGCTTTGAAGAGTGCAGACGTGTTCCTGGTCCACCGAAGATCATCATGCCAGAATCCAGAGATAAGTATGGGGTGAGGGGGGTGTGGGGAGGCAGGGTGCGTAGAGGGTGGCCGTGGGTTGCGGGAGGGCAGGGAGATGGCGAGGGACCGTTTTCTTTTTTCACAGGTTTAAAAAAAAAAAACATCACGGGACTTCTTTTGGCAGGACAATTGGCATGCTGGGGTGGGCTCCCAGTGTGCCACCTAAGTGTTTTGAGGGAGGTTCTGTAGCGACGAGTTGGGCACCCGTTGTACATACTGAGGGGCAGTGACATGAGCCGGGGGATTGGACACCCCTAGGCAAGCAACAACAGGGGTGGGGACACATCATGCCGATGGGGAGTGGGCTCCCCCATCAGCAAAATACAAGGGGACGGGGGATAAATGCCAATGGGGATTGGGCCCCCCGTCGGCAAAGAAAAACTGTTGATGGGGCTGCATGATGCCTTGAGAGATTGGGCACCCCCTCAGCATACATTTTACATGGCGGGGGGCAATTATGCTGACTGGGAGTGGGCTCCCCCGTCGGCATTGTGACAGGCGGTGGCGGCAGACACTGCCGCCATGTTGCCTGCACACAGGAAGGCGTGTTGTGGTCCTGCTGCATGAGAGCTTCACTTTCATTGCAGTGGACCTTTTCTTAGATCTGGTGGCCTCATTAAGGATATGTGAGGTCACCGCCTGCTGCTGGCTGATTGGGGAATGAGGGAAGCACCTTCTGATGTGTGCCCTGCATTCGCCCGACAGTGACCATGCCTCCAAATCTGCACTACCGCAAGACGTTGACTGCACAAGCCAACATAAAAATGGAAAGGGACCTGCGGGTAATCATATCAGATGACTTTAAGGTTAGAAAGCAATGTGAGAAGGCAGTAGGGAGGGCTGGGGGAATACTGGGATATATAGGGAGAG
This sequence comes from Neoceratodus forsteri, assembly GCA_016271365.2. NCBI lineage: Eukaryota > Metazoa > Chordata > Ceratodontiformes > Ceratodontidae > Neoceratodus > Neoceratodus forsteri. The sequence goes on along the minus strand of CM057451.1, from coordinate 1,187,423,060 downwards.
GCATCACCAGCAGAAAACAGGAAGTTGTTATCCCTTTGTACAGACAGTTGGTGAGACCACACCTAGAGTACTGTGTCCAGTTCTGGAGACCCCATCTCCACAAGGACATAGACAGGATGGAGGCAGTCCAGAGGAGGGCAACTAAAATGGTGCAGGGTCTGCAAGAGAAGCCATACGAGGAGAAACTAAAGGAGTTTAATATGTATACCCTTGAGGAAAGGAGAGAGAGAGGGGACATGATATAAACTTTTAAGTAACTCAGTGGAATCAACAAAGTCCAAGAGGGTAGCATCTTTCAGAAAAAGTGATGTGCAAGAACAAGGGGACATAATTTGAAGACAGAGGGGGGACAGCTATGGGGCAATGTGAGGAAGCATTTTTTCACAGAGAGGGTGGTGGATGCATGGAGCAGCCTTCTTGAGGAGGTTGTGGGGTCTAAAACTGTGGGAGAATTCAAGAATGCATGGGACGGACATAAAGCAATTCTTGTAGGGGGTAGGAAGAAATAGGCTGTTGGTTAACTAGGATCTGCAGCTTATCCTGTAGGTAGGGAAATCGGCAGACTAGGTGGGCCAAGAGGTCCTTATCTGCCATCAAAGTCTATGTTTCTGTGTTTCTATGTGGAAGAAGGGGGGGAATGAGGATACAGGAGGGTTGCTTAGTGAAGGGTAAGATAGTGAAGGTGGTCGCCAGAGAGGACTGGGAAGGTTGTGGGTGTTGGGCGGGGTGAGCAGTGGGTGAGGGGATGAGGGGTAGGATTAAGTTCAAAAGTCAGTTAAGAGGCGAGGGTGGGGAGGTAAGGTAAGTGCAGGTAGCTGAGGATAGACCTGATTAGTGGAAACAGTCACAGCTGGCATTTGCAATTAGCTGTTTGTACTTTGTCCTTTGAAAGGTTTGGATGCAATTAGGCGTAAGCCCATCATCTACATCCCCCCACACAAATGAGGCACAGCTTTCAATAACCCAAAAAGTTGTCCAAGGCTTTTTTGAACTTATTTTCTTTAGGTATGTTTACTACAGTACTGGTCAAGTGATTCCAAAATGATATTGTACGCATTGTAAAAAAGTTTTCTCTCATTTTTGTATTTGTCATTGGGATTTCAAATTAATTATTGTGTGATCTTAAGTTTTTGTTTCAGTTATTACCAATTATACCACATCCATTTTTCAAAATCTGATTGTTTATGATGTTATGGAAGAGGAGACAATCACCATGATTCCTTCTAACCTCAAGAGGCATAAGATACATTTTTTTCACACTTGGTATCATTTTAGTTGCACGTTTTTGAACACATTCGATAAGATATATATATCCTGCTTAGTGTATAGTGACCAGAATGGGGATGCGTAATCCAAATGTGGGCATACATAGTTTTTATACAGGTTAATTATTGTATGTTTATCCCTAGTTATGAATGATTTTTTAATAATGTTTATGATTCTGTTTGCTTTTTGAACCATTGTTCTAATATAAATTTTGTGCTTCAATGAGTTATCGATTAATACTCCGAGACTTCTTTCACTTTCAACAGTGCATAATTTTATGGAATTAATTGAATAATCAAATTGAGGGTTATTTTTACCTAAATGTATTATGGCACATTTTTATAATAATAATAATAATAAAACTTCATTTTTATGGCGCCTTTCCAAAACCAATGCACCAAACAAGTTTCAAAACAACCAACATATTGCACCGATTACAGCAGCTTGATTAATACACAATCATCTGAACAAACATAAAATTAAAATCAAGACAACCACTCAGTCACCAAATGCTTGGTGCCAAAGATGAGTTTTTAGGGCTCGTTCAAATCCCTCCACAATTGTGCACTTACGTAACTGCCGGGGTAGAGAATTCCAGAGAGAAGGGGCCACATGCATTAATGCCTCGGGCCTAGAAGATTTCAAACACACTCTTGGAATCTCTAGCAACCCCTCACCAGCTGAGCAGAGTGATCGACCAGGGTGGTAGGGAAACAGAAGCTCTTTCCATGTCCATGTAGGGCTTTGTAAGTCAAAAGACCGACTTTAAAGGTGATCCGCCTTTGTACTGGCAGCCATTGCAGACCGCGCAATACTGGAAAAATATGACAGAACCGAGAGATTCCTGTCAGAAGCCAAGCTGCTGTGTTCTGCACTAGCTGCAAATGGTGGATTTCTACCCCAGAAAGCCCTAGATACAGGGAGTTGCAATAATCCAAGCAGGAGGACACAAAGGTGGAACCAGCATAGGAAGGTTGCCGGATGGAACAACGTGCCTAAACCTGGTGATATTCTTCAGATGGTAAAAAGAGATCTTGGTGACGGCTGACACCTGTGAATGCAGGGTCAGCTCCTCATCAAAGATTACCCCAGGTTACACACCTGTTCCGAGGCTGAGAGTGGTAAACCCCCAAGGAATAATCCCGAGGGTGAGCCTACTCCCATCCCACCTATCTGGTGTCCCAGGTCCACGACCAGCACTTCAGTCTTTCCTGAGTTCAAGTTGAACCAGCTCGAGTTCATCCACTCCTGGATTTCCACCAGGTAGTTATTAAAGACTGAGAGAGTTCCATTCTGGTTGGGTGCAAAAGAAAGGTATAGCTGGGTAACATCAGCATAGCAGTGAAACCTCAGCCCATACCTCCTTACAGTGTCTCCGAGGGGCAGCATATATACTGCGAACAACATGGGGGACAACACTGATCCCTGAGGAACCCCACAAGATGGAGGGATTGGGTCCGAGGAATAAATCCCAGACACTACCCTCTGAGTTCTTCCGGTGAGGAAAGATGTAAACCACCTGAGGACTGTGACAGACAGGCCACAGATGAACCTCAGACAATTGAGCAGAACCCCATGGTCCACAGTATCAAACGCTGATGAGAGATCAAGGAGAACCAGGGTGGAACGGTTCTTCCGATCTTTAGCCATCAGGAGATCATTGAGCACCTGAACCAGTGCTGTCTCCATACTATGCTTCTTTCAGAAACGGGACTGGAGGGGTTCATAGATGTCATGGATGGTCAAATGTTCTCCAGCTGTGTGGCCACTACCTTCTCAACCATCTTCCCTAAAAAGGAAAGGTTAGAGATTGGTCTGTAGTTTGCAAGGCAGTTAGGGTCCAGGGAAGCTTTCTTCAGGAGGGGTGTTACCACTGCCTCCTTCAGGGAGCTAGAAAACTCACCTGTTTTCCAGGAACACCAAACTATCTGAGCAAGGACCAGACCAATGGAATCAATACAACCCAAAATCAGGGAAGCTGGTCCTGGATCCAAACTACAGAACGTAGGGCACGCACCTGGGCAATCCCCATGACATCCATGAACTCCAGGCAGTAGAAGGTACACCAGGAAAGCTGAAGGCCAGTGGCCAAGTGCTGGTCACCATCAGTGCACATTGAGTGTACTGGCTGGAGAGCCACCCTGATGTCGGCCACCTCAGTCACAAAGAACCGAACAAGTCCATCGTACTCTACTTGTGAAAATGTTTTCCGAACTTGCAGACAAGCCGGGTTGCACAGCCTGTCCACAGTTCGGAAAAGCTGAGCTGGTTGGTTCTGAGCGACTGCAATCTCCCCTGACAGGAACTCTGCCTTCTTACGGGTGATTGCAGATTGATAGGCTTGGTAATGGTCCATCAACCTAAGGTGGTCGGCATCGAGGGCAGATCTCCACCAGCAACACTCTAACCTTCATCCTTGTCGCTGCATCTCCTTCAAGGTCCCATCAAACCATGGAGACTGAGGGTGAAGGGAGAGAGGATGAACACAGATAGGAGCAACGCCATCCAGGGCCACTGCAATGGCCATATTATAGGCCACCACGAGGTCCTCTGGGTCACTGTTTGCACCCGGAATGGACGATAGGTCATGCACCACCATAATGCCTTCAGAGCTAATATCTTGTAAAGGGCGGTACTTGACAATCTCCACGGGGTAGGCCTTCGAGGGGGGGTGCTAAAATTGAACTCCACGGTGTAGCGATCGGACCATCTGACTGGATCCACCCCCACATCTGAGGCTTTGATCCCCAGAAGAAAAACTAAGTCAAGGGAGTGACCATGTTTATGGGTAGCAGTGGTAACTACTTGTGTAAGGCCCAGAGATGTCATCAACTGGAGTAAGTGCTATCCAAATTGCAAGAGTTCATCATGGACCCAGGCATTAAAGTCGCTCAGGACCATCAATCAGGGAGACTCAAATGCCATGCCGATGACGAAGTCTGCCACTTCCTGAAGGAACTGTTTCCCAACCCCAGGTGGACAATAGATGAAGATGGTCCTACAACCTACACCTGCTACCACAGTACACTCAAATGACTCAGCCTTCTCAACCGGTACACCTCGTGAGGCCCAATTCAGTCTTGAAACAGGCCACAACCCTCCACTCATGATCTAATCTCGAGCGGTGAATCATTGAGTAAGCAGCTGCAATTGCAGCCTCTAATACAGTGCCACAGTTCTCATCTAGCCAGGTCTCAGTGATGCAAGCCAGATCCACTGAATTTACAAGATCTGCAATAATTGCAGTCTTGTTTTTATTGGATCTGGCATTGCATAACACCGCTCGAGTTGGATGGATTTCCAGGGCCACCCGAACTACTTGCCCACCCGATTTGATGGTGCCCTTGGGTATGGAAACCAGACATGGAGGACTGTGATCTGGATTCCATTTCTCCCCAGAGTATCTTCTAAACCCTACGACCCCGATGTGATGGCCCCACTCATTCAACCTTCACTGTTCGCACCCCAAACCCCCTCCTCCCCCGACGGGCAATACCCAGCACTCTACAATGCTGGTAGGTGGAGAAGTGTAATGGGGGGGGGACAAAGGGGCGGAGGGAGTGAAAGGTGGAGGATGAATAGCACACAACCATGGGGGCAGGCCTCCAACAAATTCCGACAACCATATTAAACAAAACCTAAAAACCATATAATTTTAACACTAAACATAAAATAAACAAAACACCCTCCCCCTCTAACCAAAACCACAATAATTAAAGTAAATACAATCTAAAATCACAACAACTGTCAGTTTAAATACAAGAAACCACACAGAACAGAAAGTCCTCAAAATTACAAAAGGTCACAATAATAGGGAAAGAGAAACCCAAATTTCCAGTCCCCGATGGATCTCTCGCTTCCAGGGAGACAAAATATCTGTCTTCCAGAGCAAGACAGATAAAAGGTCTTAATGGGTTCTTCAAACCTCTTAGTCACTCACACCCAGAGAAAAGCCAGTCCAAATATTTTGGAAAATTCGGCTGAAATAAGTCAAAGAAATGTGACCAGTCACCAAATAAACTGTAAGTAAAATGAAACCAGTGACCGGAGAGCTCTCACCAGTCTGGGCAAAACCAATTGACTTCAATTCCACCACTAACTTTCACGTAATGGATGAAAAGAACATTAATAACATAGGAGTTTGAAGGAAAAAATAGTATACAGGGTACTCTCACCACCCTCCAAAGACTGCTGCATTGGAAAAGAGTCAAGTGATATAATCCCTGTGCACAGATAGTAACCAAAGTGCCACAGTAGTAGAGGAAAAACAGGGATGAGAAATCCACAGGTACAGTCACAAATCCACAGTCCATAGGAAAAGGAAGCAAAACCGAACTTCAATATCTTCGGCAGCACCAGCCGTCACCAAAGAGTTCCACAGCCAAGGGCTGAACGAAGGGGAGTAAGTGCTTCTGGCCACCCCACAAGGAGACCCACTATTCCCCTTGAACCCGCGACCAGCGGATACAGACACCCGGAGAGTCAGCCTTCAACGGGCCCCCCCAGGTGACTTAGGGCTGCACCGTACTCCCCCGCTGACTCTTCAGTGGTTGGATACGGGCATTCCAGCCCTGGACCAGGTCACAGTTAGGGAAAGCGGTCCCTCAGCAGGCGACCGTAGGCCTCACCCCTAGATCTCAGGTAGTCACTGCAAACAGCAACCTCTCCACAGAGTCAAGTTAGGCTGGATTGGCAAACAGGATCGAAAAATACTGTGGAGTAGACAAAAACTCTTCACCTCAACCTCCTGTGACGAAAAGCAATGCACTAGGCCACAGTGATAACAATTCCAATGCTGCAGCAATTCACAGTGATAAAACAGTCATTTGGTGACTCTCATTCCTCCATTCTTCGGTTTCAACGGATAATCCAGGAAAGGCATAAAATGCAGAATAACCCAATTTATAAAACAAATAAAAAAAAAGAATAAAAAACAAACTTGCAACATAAATAAAACTAAAGAATAAAATCAATCTAGCTTTAATTCAAGCTGACTGACGACAGACCCAGCGTGGTCGCCATCTTAGTGGAAAACACTTTTTTTATACACCAGTGAGAAATTGTATCAAGACTATTTTGTAATTGTTCCCCATCCAACATACTATTTATTTCACTAGATAATTTTGTATCATCAGCAAATTTAATAATATTTATATTTGCATTAATTTCTTTATGTAGATCTGACACGGAACAGTTGAATAGGAGTGGTCCGAGGACCGATCCCTGTGGTACTCCACTAGTCACTTCAACAGGACTAGATAGTTGTCCTTGCACACGAACTTGTTGTGTTCTGTTCATTACCAGTTTTGAACCCAGGCTATTAAATAAGGACTGTATTTCATATCTACAAGCTTATTTATTAATATTTGATGACAGACCTTATCAAAGGCTTTTTTGAAATCAATAAGAACAATGTCACATGGTTTTTCAATTTTTTCATAGAATAATATTAAATTTGTTACACATGACCTATGTTTTCTGAATCCTTGTTGGGTAGCGTCTAGTTGTTTCAAATTTAGGATTTCGACTTCAAATCTCTCTTTCAATGTGGTTTCCAATATTTTGCAAGGGGCGGATGTCAGACTTATCAGACGATAATTTTCTGGTTGATTTTTTTTTTTACTACCTTTCTTGAAAATTGGACATACCACTGCAGTCTTCCATTCCCTAGGCATTGTACAAGTCCTGATTGACATATTATATAATATGGTTAGTGGTTTACTAATGACTGTTGACAAATTCTTTAGAAGTTATGTGCTAATCTCATCAGGTCCTACTGCTGCAATAATTCTGAGTTGGTCAATTACTTTTTTTGTTTCATTTATATTGATGGGTATTGGATCATCATAACTAACTGCTATTTTATATTGGTTGAGATCTTTTTACCAAAAACTGTACAAAAATAATTATTCAGTGTTTCGGCTATTTCTTTGGGGTCGGATGCATTTGCTCCATTTGAAGATATTGTCTGTATAGAGTTGTTACCATTTTTTAGTTGGTTGATATAGGAGAAGAATGCTTTGTTATTTCCTTTGACCTTAGATAATTTGATCTCAAATTTTCTTTTTTCCATTTTGATTAGTTGTTTTGTTGTTCTTACTTCCTGTTTATATTTAGAATAAGCTAATTGTGCTTTACTTTTTTTTATACTTCATATAGCTTTTTTCTTTCCTTTTAATTTGTCTTTTGATCTTATTTGTTATCAGGATGGTAAGTTTCCCTTTTTACTGTTTATTAACTTTACAGGTACAAACCATTCTTCAATAGCAAATAATATTTTGTTTTCTAATCCAGCACTCTTGCACATTTGAATTTAGATAGATATTCTCCCAATCAATAGCATTTAGAACACTTTGCATTTCTCCATAGTTGTTTTTATTGTAGTTTTTGAGGTATGCTGGGTTTTTATCTATTGTTTTGTTCATTTTAATAGTACACTGGATAGTATCGTGATCACACTTGCCTAGTGAGAGGTTTACCAGAACATTGGTCAACACATCCAGTATGTTAGTTAGGACTAAATCTAATACATTTTTTTCTCTTGTAGGTGTGTCCACTAGTTGATCAACACCGACTCACCCCAAAGCTTTGAGAAATAACCTTTCTTGATGGTTGGATGATGTACCATTTTCCAAGTCAATACCTGGACAATTAAAATCCCCATTATAATTACATCCTGTGATTCTGCAACCTGAACTAATATCAATCAATCAATCAATCAAAATCTTTATTTATCCAGGCGGGCACCATTGAGCAAGGCTCATTTGCAAGGTGGACCTGGTCATGAATACGTCAAAGTACAGTACAGAAGCAGGTACACAAAAAACAATATTATGAACCGGCGATCGTAAATGGAGCAAGCTGATTAGCCGAGAGGGTTTCGAAGCCGTGATGATATCGGGCTACATCATCACGGCTTTAGAAAACCTCCTGCCACCAACCTGCTCAATCCCAGCACAATGTTCTCTACCTCCCCACAAGTGAAGCAAGTCAGACCTCCACTAAGACTAACAGGCAAAAAAAAAAAAAACACATCCTCACAATTGCCCCCCCATTCACGTCGCCCAAAGCAGACGCGCTACAAACACACACAAAAAAAATCTTCTGCCTTTCATTGTCGCAAGTGCTTCATTTGAGAGCGCCAATTACTGCTCGCCCTCACTGCCATGCTGCCTCGCGCTAAACGGCAAAACCTATAACCCGCTCCTCAGGCTTGACCCTTACCTTCTCACTTTCCTCAGAAGTACGGCATGACTCATCTTCACCTCCTCAACAAAAAAAAAAACAACAACAATATTAACGTGCGTGAGTAAACTAAACTTCTGGGCGGGGGGCATGAATATCATAACAATTAAGCCTGTAACAAAATCCTCCTGCAACAGCATCACCTACTGGCCAAAACATGACATACATGAACTTTTTTTTTTAACTGTCTACCTTCACTCATATAAAAACAGTATTAAAATGTTTAAAAACTTTATTTTTTTGCATTAAAGGCATAAAATATCAATTAATCCAGTTCATAATAGCAATAAGGCACTCCAGGGTGTGGTATATCATGGGATATCATCACTTCTCGGACGGTTGGATGCACTCAGCCTGCAGCCTCATGCCTAACCACCCAAGGCGTTATGATATCCCATGATATACCACACCCTGTCGTGCCTTATTGCTTAAATATACAAGGAAGAAAAAGTATATACAGTTAATACAGTACAGTACAAGGTTGAAATAAATAAATAAATAAATAAAAAACAGCATTATTTTACAATTGAAGAAGTCAACAGATGTATAATCAACCATAGGCATACAGGGGTTATAGGCAGAGATCTTTTGAGTGAGGCAGCCGGCAACTATACTTATATGGGAAAGAGGCCTTGTACGGGGTGGCAGGTTAGAGAGGTGAAGAAGAGGAGGGATATATTACCGATGACTGGGGGAAAGATTGGGCTAAAGCCACAGAAAGTGATGATGGCTGTCATGTACTTGTTTATTATGATAATGACAGAGGAGGGGTAGATAATTGGGACACTACTATGGATGGGGTCGGACTTTTAGCCAGGCTGGAGTGGACAGGGAAGGGTGGGTGCAGCAGGAAGGGTTAATAGGGAAAGAGTGAGAGCCAGGGGTAGAAACATGGTGAGCATCAGGATGGAAAGGGCGAGTTGCGGAATTAGTGGACTAGCGGGGAGGAAAACATTTGCAAAGTGCTTTCATGTAGCGATCATAGAGTGCCTTGAAGATATTCAGGCTAACAGGGCAGCTCACCTTCAAGTTCCTTTGTAAACCATTCCAAAATGTGGGTAAAGAGAAGCTTAGAGCAGCTTTGCCGAAATGAGTTCTGACCCTTGGAACTTGGAGGGCAATTAGGGAATAGCTCCTTAGAGCATAGGTGCCTAACACACTCCGGGGAATACAATCTGAGACATATGAGGGAGCTTGTTGGTCACCGCCTGAAGGCCTGTGAGGGTGGCATTTCTATTCCTTCTATTGGAAGGAAGTCCAGCCTAACGATGAGTACAGGGAGCAGTGGTGTGTGGAAAGTGGAAGGCCAGTAATGAACCTGATAGCCCTGTGGTAGAGGGTGTCCAACTTAGCCAGTGCAGAGGCAGTGCAGTGGCTGTAGTTCAGGTCCATGTAATCTATTAAAGATAGGAAGGTAGCTTGAACCAGTTGAATCTTGGCCTCCCTTGTGAGCAGGTGGTTAATTCTGTAGAATAGTCCTAATCTTTGCCTTAGTTACTTCTGTAGTTCTTCGACATGGTCGGTGAAAGAAAGTTTATGATCGAGCCAAACTCTTAGATATTTGAATTTAGCTACATACTCCAGTGTTTCTCCAAGAACAGTGGTAATTTGTGGGATAGCCCCCCCTCCCAGCAGGAATTGCCATGTGCAAGGACGGTGAGAAGAGCACGGCCTTTGGCTTTTTTGCATTGAGCAAAAGCTTTTTGTTTATGAACTGGTATTGTAGAAGGTTAAATTCAGCTTGGAGGTCTTCACAGGCTGCTTCCAGCGTGGGATGACTCAAGTACAGTACAGTGTCATCCACGAATAAGTGGATGTTGGCTTTTTTGATGGGGTCATTGATGTTGTTAATGTAGACTGCAAAGAGGAGGGAACCAAGGATAGAGCCCTGGGGCATGCCCCTCAGCATAGGTTTTAATGGAGAAAGATCACCTTCAGCTTTAACCTGCTGTTTCCATTCTCCGAGGTAGTCTGCAAACCAGCACATAGATTTATGGTCCAGGCCTAAGGTGCTTAGGTAGGAAAGAAGCAGGCTGTGATCGACTGTGCCGAATGCCTTACTAAGATCCAGGAAAATGGCACAGACATGCTTCTTGCTGTCAAGGTCTAGGAGCCAATCATTGGTTACCTTAGCTAGGGCTGTTATGGTGCTGTGCTTTGCTCTGAATCCAGACTGAACCAGGTTTAATAGGCTTCTGGATTCTAAGTATACCCCTAGCTGGCCACACACTATTTTTTCTAGTAATTTAGACAGGATGGGGAGGAGGGAGATCCGTCTGTAATTATTTAGATCGCAGGTGTCACCTGCTTTTAATAGAGGGATGACGTGGGCTGTTTTCCATTGAGGGGGAGGCTACCCTGAGAGAGTGGCATGTTGAATAGGTGGGTGATTGGCATCGCAAGCACATGGTAGGCACATTTCAGATAGTATGGCTCTATGAAGTTGGAGCCTACTCCCTTCCTGGTGTCCAGTTGCAGCAGTAGGTCTTTCACCTCTTTTAGAGAGACAGGCAGGAGGGAGAAGGCCTCCTCGGTAGAGGCAGACTCATGGGTTGGTGGGTCCTGAGCTGTGTGGAGGTCATTGGCAGGGGAAGTATCAAATGCTAGCCCTGTCGCTGCAAAATGGTTACTGAGGGCTTCCAATATCTCTGATCGGTTAGAGATAATGTTGCCACTGGACTTAATTTTTGCTGTAGTGGAATTACCAGGTGCATGTCCAGACATGTCTTTTAATGTTTTCCAGAGCTTTGAAGGATTTCTTGAGGCAGAGGCTAGCTCTGAACGATAGTAAGCGGCCTTGGCTGCTGTGACCAACTTGGTGCACTTGTTACGTGCTCTCTTAAAAAGACACCAATCTGAGTCATTCTTGCTTCTTTGGGCTTTTTTCTATAAAGTAACCCTTTCTAACAGGGAAGCCTTGAGCTCAGGTGAGAACCAATGGCAGGCGCTGCTTCTGACCTGCACCTTAACCCAGGGTGCATGCTTATTTAAAGCCTCACTTAAAATATCGTAAAAAATAGTATATTCCCTGTTAACCATTTTGACTAGGAAGAATTACTGCCATCGCGGTGAATGTTTCAAGTCGTGGACGTATGCAAATAAATCGAAGTTGCGTTTGCACTTCTTGATAGAGAACTTTGCCACAAACTGTGGGTTGTGCACAGATCTAATGGTGGTGATTATACAATGATCGCTAATGTCTGAGAAAAATGTTCCAACATGAGAAAACGGGTGTGGCTTGCTAACCAAAATTACATCTAAGAGGGAACTGTTGTTAAGGTTCTTTTTATTTGGGTGAGTAGGCTCGCCAATGAGTTGCACCAGCCTTAGAGTGTCACAAAAGGATTTCAAGGGAGCTGATGCACTTGATAGCCAATCGTAGTTCAGGTCACCAAGAATAATGGTTTCCAAGGAACTGAGCCCCAGTACGGAACTGAGGTGAGACAGGAGATGAGGCCCAGCAGAAGGGGGCCTGTAGCAGCCTATTACACAGAGTGCACTGGAAGGAGAAAGTTCAATCTTTAGGGTCAAGCACTCAAATTCTTAGGGGGAGGATGAGCATCTATGCATGCGGCTGAGTATTTGTCTCTTACATAAATTGCCAGCCCACCTCCTCTGGATTGTCTATCTGCTTGGAAGAGTAAATAATTTGGGATATTGATTTTATTGTCTGGGGTGGCTGGCCTAAGCCAGGTCTCAGTGATCACTAGGATGTCAGGTAGGGTGTGGCTCACCCAAGGCTGGATAAGGGTGAACTTTTTCAGCAAACTACAGGCATTAAGATGCATAAAAGACATTCCTTTGATACCTGCCAGGTCTGATGGAGAAGCAAGGGTGTCTAATGGTCCTGGGTTGAGTTCGACATTGCCTGAGCACAATAGTAAAAGAAGAAGGATTCTTTTTAAGGCAGTGAACTGTAATTTGTAAACACTATTTTTTTGGGTGATGGGGAGGCTGTGTTGATGGGTAGGCCTGTACCCACTCCTGGTGTTATACTGGCCTAGTGTTGCAGCCATTAGTGTCCTGGCAGGAATTTGCCATGAGTAGGAAGTCTCGAGGCTGGATGGAGGAGTAATCTGCAGAGGCAACTCGGGAGATGTCCCACTCCCTGGCAGAGACAGCTGAGAAGCCCAATAGTCCAGAATGGCTATCTGAAAGGAGCTGTTGGACACAGGACAGGGAGAAGAGCAAGGGTCATTCCACTCTAGGGAGGGATGAGGGTTCTGAAGAATTGAGCTGAGCGCTAGTAAAGCTAGTGACACACTAAGGAACCAGCTGTAACTTCCCATGGTAGATCTAAATGCCACAACAGCTGGCAGTAAAAGTTACTAGAAGCCTAGACCAATCAGCGATCAGGTGTCATAAGTTCAAAATCCTTTTGTTGGCTGAGAGGTGGTTTTGGTGCTGAATGTACCTGTGGAGCAACTCTTTGCAGCTGAGCCAGTGAGGTGGTTCAAGGCTGTAATCCAGTGTGGCAAGATTGGTTTGTAGCTTTCATTTCTGTTTCTGGCCCTGCTCCACCAGCACAGAATGGGAGTGGGGGAAGGCGTTTAAGTCTTGCAGCCTTAGTGGATTATGTGACCAGGGAGGTACCCCAGGGTTCAATCCTGGGGCCCCTCTTATTCTTGGTTTATTTGGATGACTTACCCAGATTGATAAAAAATTCACAAGTTAGACTTTACGCAGACTACACAGTTTTGATTGCATCAGGTAAAAATTCTGAAGAAATTGTACAAAAATTACAAGGTGATTTCTTAACAATGCAATATTTTTTTCTTCACTTGGACTCTTGATAAACAGTAAAAAAACACAAACTATGCTTTTTGGTAGTAAGAAGAAAAATCAAGTGTCCTCAAAATTAACAATTAAGACTCTGGAAGGAAATATTCTAGAACAAACACAAGTCTATAAATATTTGGGTATATACATTGATCAAGGTTTAAATTTTGAATGACATATAACAGAATTAATAAAAAAAACAAATTCAAAACTAGGGGGTATGAGAAGGATTTCAAATTGTCTATCAAAAGAAATGCGATTAAATATAGCAAATCAACTTATATTACCAATGATAGATTATGGGAGCCATATTTATAGACACACTTCCAAAAAACAGTTACATCATCTGGATGTTCTTTACAACAAAATAGCAAGATTTGTATTGAAATGTGACATTGGCACCCACCATTGTGATATGTATACAGAACTAGGTTGGAATTCATTACATCAGAAAATTGAGAGAAATTGGTTGAGCCAGATAAAAGGCTTAATTAAAAATTCATTACAGTACTACTTGACTAAAACATTAATGAAACCTGATCATGGACTAAATATGCGGAAACAAAGTGCTAGAGATTTTCTGGTCCCAAAAATAAAAAATGGTTTTGGTAATATGACCTTCCAATATAAAGTTTCTACAAGTTGGAACAGACTTCCCCCTTACCTTAGAGACCCAGACTTGTCTTTTACAGAACATAAAACTGCAATAAAACATGAATTATGTTTTAGATGTTTGTGTAATAGGTAGTTATATGTTTAAGAGGTTTGACTTATGCCTTGTATCCTTTGATGTAATGTGTATTGAGTGTTATGTATATTCTGAATGATATGTTTTTGTACATTTTGTGATTATTTAAAAATTTTTACGACACAGGATTGCCTTGTAAATAGGGACTTTTTGAACCCTAATGGCAAATTTCTCTGTATAAATAAAATTTTACTACTACTAGTGGATGAGCATGGTTCGGCCTGAGAAACAGGCAGAAAAACCCCAGGGATGGTCCTCAGGAAGAGAGGTATCCCAGGTCCACTAGAGCAGAAGAGGAAGTAGAAAATATATGTTTCCTCTTCAACAGAAAAGACATGCTGTTGTGCCCTCTAGTGTCTATGTAGTATAATTTGCAAATGAGAAAGTACAAAAAAGGACAGTCCCAGGGTCAGCAGTGCTGATAAACGTCTCTAATGAAGCAAGGTAAAATGGAGACCAGCAGGAAGAAGTTAGTGAGGCAGAGATCCTCCAATCAGAGTGTTGGCGCAAGTGGGTTAGAGGGCAGACAGGTGGCAAAGCGAGAGGCAAGGACTGGGCTTTAAATTTAGAATGCTAGGCAGTACACTGAAAAGTCTGGTCAATTTAAAACTACAGCTTTACACAGAAATTAATTCTAAAAAGGATTCAGTTGTTCGCTTAGAATAATAGACAGTACAGGTCTAATAATCTTAAGATTCAACAGTTTTACACTCAAAATTAATAATAAAAAAGATTAGGCTGTAGTTTTAGGATATTAAGGAGTGCATTAAAACTTAAAACTTTTCAGCCTTTCACAGAGAATTACTGTAATTCTAAAGAGTGATGTACTCACAGTACATTCAGAACAGGTAAATCACTTTAAGCAATGGCAGTGTAACACTGAATGGCCTAAACTGGATTGATAGATGAGGAGAGAAACAGTTGGGGGGGGGGCTTTCATGCCATTCTAGTTTTACAAAAAATAATTTCTTTACAAAAAAAATGAAATTCTTGCTTTACAAGAAAAGATAGTCCCAGGGTCAGCAGCACTGATAAACATCTCTAATGAAGCAAGGTAAAATGGAGACCAGCAGGAAGAAGTCAGTGAGACTGAGATCCTCCAATCAGAGTGTTGGCGCTGAAAATTCAGAATGTCCAAAGGTGCCAAATACCAACGTACCTGAGGGGGTATACAGCTTTTGGCTGTTTCTGTAGATTTCTGGGCCCTGCAATGAACTGGAGTTGGAGGATCCCGGGCGGCAGTTTCAACAGGGGAAGAAAGCCTCAGGGTCTGCTAATTTGCAGTAGCAAAATCGTGGGCTGCTTCCCAGGACAGGCTTGTAGCTTTTTCTCTGGCAGTGAGGTGTGTGCCCCAGGAGGGCACGGCACACCTGAGGGGGTATATGGCTTTTGGCTGTTTCTGTAGATTTCTGGGCCCTGCAATGAACTGGAGTTCGGAGTATCCTGGGCAACAGTTTCAACAGGGGAAGAAAGCCTCAGGGACTGCTAATTTGCAGTAGCAGAATCGTGGGTTGCTTCCCAGGACAGGCTTGTAGCTTTTCCTCTGGCGGCGAGGTGCGAGCCTCAGGAGGGCATGGCACACCTGAGGAGGTATACGGCTTTTGGCAGTTTCTGTAGATTTCTGGGTCCTTCAACGATCTGGAGTTCAGAGGATCCCGGGCGGTAATATATCTTTTAAGTCACTATTACAATCAGGTGTACTAGATGGGGGCCCATAACAGGTTCCAACAAGGATAGTCTTTGTTGGTATGAGTTCAACTTTTGCCCATACTGCTTCAATATTTGTAGTCTGTCCATTTATTGATGTGATTTCTATACTCTTGTATTTTTTAGGAATGTACAAACACACACCGCCTCCCTGCCTATTAACTCTGTTATATTGATGTAGTATATAATCTGGTATTTCCTTTGACCATTTTGAGGATTCATCCCACCAAGTCTCTGTTATTGAAATTATATTTATTTCCTTTAGCTATTATTTCCAACTCTGCCTTTTTTAATAAGTTTACACTTCGAGCATTTGTAGCTAGTATTTTTGTTTTGGATCCTATTTCTCTTTTCCCACTAGTATTTACACTACCCCTTTGCCCCCATCTACTAATTGAAACGTATTAATGTATTGATACACTTTCCTAGATATAGACTTCTTTTTTTATTGAAATGCAAACCATCCCATCAATATGATTTAAAGTCATGTTCCAGACATTCCCAATGTGTCAAATGTCCCATATTATTTTCCAGAGTCCATTTTCGTAACCACTCATTTACTTCTTTGATTTTGATGTTTTTGTTATACCTTGGGACTGGTAGAATTTCTGAGTAATATACGTTTGCTTTGTATTTTTTTAATTTACTATTCAACAGTTCATACTCTTTTCTTATTTGCTGTGTACTACAGGTGTTTATGTTGTTTGTCCCAGCATGAATTATTATAATGGATTGTGGTCCTGCTGATTTTAACACTGTGCCAATTTGTTTTGTAATGTCTGATATTTTCGCCCCCTATAACCACTACATGTCCTATTGGTTTTATCATCCTTACATACTTGAGTGTCATAATATTTAATAATCCAATCTCCTAAAATAAATATCTGCCTATTTGTGGCTTAATCATTTGTATCCATTATGTCATTGGATAATACTGAATTGTTTGTGATTGATTCCACATTCGTGCTTTGCAACATTTGGTGTGTTTCAACTGTTTGATTATATTGGGTGAAATTAGAGATTTCACATGGCATGTTAGATGTAGTTGGTATCTCTTTATTATTTCTTGTTGATTGAATTATCGGATATTTATCTGATCACTTATTTCCATGTGTTTATGTATGCAATTTAACTCATTTCCTGCTGTTTCCTTTATTGTTTTCTTAACTGATCTGGAATCATTCCTTGATCTCTCCATCCCTGTACCTATTGCATCCTCATCAACCTTTTGGGCTTGTATATTCTGATCTGTAAATTCATTTAATTATTCACTTATATCATTGTTTTCATTGTGTAATGTTGTGAATCTATTTGATAATGCAAGGTCTGTTTCATAATTAATTAATGGTGGTATATTTGCCCATCTTTTCCTAGGCTGGGAGATTACATAACACTATTCATCATCACTATGTACCTCATTTTCCCCATCTTTCTTTCTTGTATTATTGCTATTTGTACATATTTGTGCTACTTTCAATATTTGTCCCATTGCATTTTGTGATTTCTCCAGTCCTTCCATTCTGGAGCACATTTTGTTAAGTTTTTCCAACAATTCATTGTTAAATTTACATTTTTCACAGATAAATTTGATATCTATATTGTGAGTTTTTCCTAACATGAGGTACATGTTGCAGCTGGTGCATTTTATGCAAACGTCCCCATCTATAGTTTTAATTAATTCCATTTCCTTTACTTTAATCTAATTATTGTTATACTACTGTGTTAGATTGCTAATATGACACTGATCTTACCTATGGGCTATAGACTCCCCTGGTTCACTTGCCTCACTTTCCTCGCTTGACTCGCTAGACTCGCGCACACTGAGTCTCTGCCCATGTCTCCGCATGCGTTGCCACGCATTCACCCTGCTCACTCAGGGCGAGTTTAAATAGCTCCCAATACCCAGAAGTGATGTGGTCACGTGACCTCACACTCGCCGAGAAATTTAAGCAGTTTTCACATAAAATTCCCCTTTTAAAATACTGCTGCCCTTGTGTTGCACAAGTCAGCAAATCAGCAGAATACTATCCTCAGAAGAGCATGTCT
This sequence comes from Neoceratodus forsteri, assembly GCA_016271365.2. Taxonomy (NCBI): domain Eukaryota; kingdom Metazoa; phylum Chordata; order Ceratodontiformes; family Ceratodontidae; genus Neoceratodus; species Neoceratodus forsteri. The sequence continues at coordinate 1,187,405,269 of CM057451.1, read as the reverse complement.
AACACTCGCTACTCACTGGGCTGTAGTTCCTCACTTGGAGCATGAGCTACAGTTCCCAGTATGCTTAGGCTGGTCCCCTTGAAGTTGTTAACTGCAGTTCCACACACAGGGTATGCAGACATATGTTTAGATTAATATAAGTACACACTCAGACTAAAATCAGCTATGTTTCTTCTCACACTGCTCCTCTCATGCGAGTTGCAGCTTTCCAGCCAGCTGTTGCTGCAACTTCGGCTTAAAGGAGCCCAATGTGGCAGTTGAGGAAATTTCATTACTGAGGTTGTTAAACCAAAGTGGGGCTTGGTAGGCAAACAACCTCTGACTTTGAGAGGTACGGCAGTGAGGGATCTTAAAGATCTGACTATCTGAACTTCTAGTGTGATGCTGATTGTCAGGAGGGATGAGGAGCTTATGTACCCCAGGAGGCACAAGATCTGAGATGACTTTTTTTGCAAGTGGGCAGGTTTGGTACATGAGTCTGCTCTTGAGCTGGAGCCAGTTAGCCTTAGAGTACAGGTTGCAGGTGTGGGACATATGCTCAGAGCCAGTAAGGAGTCATCAGGCTTTGTTAAGAGCTAACTTGATACAATAGAGGGCCGTGTCTGTGGCTGCCCCATAAATGACCAGACTGTAGTCGATAAGTGAGACTACCGAGCTGTGGATAGCAAGGTAGAGGGCCTCTGGGGATAGACAATTAATTCTTATGCCTAAAGAGCTGACCCAATATTGCCAATGTATTGAGCATAAGATAAAGTACTGTCAGTAGTAATCCCCAGGTACTTAAAATGTGGAACAAGCTCCAATGGGAAGCCCACAGCATTAGTGTTAGTAAGAGGATAGGTTCTGTGCCAATTTTGGGGGTTGGTGAATAGCATCATTTTTGTCTTCTTATAGTTTATTACAAGTTTGTGATTACTGAACCATTTTTCAACCTCAGCAAAGTGTTGTTGAAGTTGGGTCTCAAGGGCCTTGGGGTCAGGATCACTGGCAAATATGACAGCATCATCTGGTATAACAGAATGTGACCCTAGCATTCTTGACACCTGCCAAGTCCTATATTTGCAAAATCAGTATCATACAGTATATATTATATTATGACATACAGCACAACTGTTTAATTCACTAAAACTTAGGCTCTTATTGCAGAAATGCTCTTACTTCAACACTGTCATTTAATCTCGGTCTTCTAAGAGCACCTAGCTCAAAAATCCCAGAAAATTCTCTTCTTGAAAGTTTTAACTCATGATCCCCACCCCTGGGGTCCATCTCATCTCTTTCTGTACCCCAAAAAGAGAACACATGTGGTTCATCACCCTGTATACTGTTAAAGTGTCTGAATAAGCCATTATGTTCATCTCTATTGCAGATGGCACTGAGATGCTCACCTCTCCAAACCTTAAATGCCCACTCGGTCCTTCCTATATAAAAGGAGTGGCATGTGCCGGTTGCTAAACAAATGACAGCTTGGGTGCTGCAGTTTATGAATCTGGAGATTGCATATGTCTTGTGACCATGAATCATATTAAATGTTTTGCTTCTCTGGATTACCCTACAAAACTTGCAATGGCCTCAAGTGAAACATCCCTGGGGAGGGCGTGTGGCAACCAGTTCCTGTGTTGCAGTTTTTCCACTCACTGGAAACTATGAACAAGCATATCACCCAGGTGTACACCCTATTTGTAAATCATTTTTGGAGACTCAGTCAATATTTCATTAAGTGCTGGCTCAGTAGACAGAATAATAATAATAATAATAATATATTTATTTGTTAAGTGCAATATCAAATGTCAAAGTGCTGTACAATCCACAAGCTCTCAAATAGATAAACACAGGTAAATAAAACTATAACACTATTAAATATTAAATATCCAATACTAAAAATACTGAAAGTCAAAGAATACTAAACATCAGAGAAAACACATACAAATAAGTATGTTTTTAAAGCAATTTTAAAGCTCTGCACTGTCTGGCATTCTCTCACCTGATGAGGTAGAGAATTCCACAGGGTGGGAGCAGCAGAAGCAAAAGACCAAGCTCCAGAGGACTTCAAACACACCCTGGGAACCTCCAGCAATCCCTCATCGGTTGAGCAGAGTGTCTGAGGGGGCAGTAGAGACTCAGTAGGTAACTCAAACCCAAGCCATGGAGGGCTCTGAAAGTTAGCAAGCTAACTTTAAAGATGATCCACCACTGAACAGGCAACCAGTGCAGAATTCGCAGCACAGGTGAAATATGACTGGATCAAGTAGACCCAGACAACAACCTGGCCGCAGCATTCTGCACTAGCTGCAGGCAGTGGATATCAACTCCAGGAAGCCCTAGGTATAGGGAGTTACAGTAGTCAAGACGCAAGGTCATAAATGAGTGGACCAAAGTTGGAAGGTCGCCGGATGGAATGAGGTGCTTAATCCGGGCGATGTTCCTCAGATGGTAAAAAGAGGACTTGACCACAACTGACACAGCAGAATATGCCAGTTTTTCACAGTAATGTCCCTATTACTGGTGGATTTGGGACAATATTGTGTGATGACGCTTAAACCCTCATTATCTCTATCCATTTATTGTCTATATGTCTAAACAGGACCATCTTGTAGACAGGACCATCTTGTAAATAGGACTTTGTCCTAATGATCTGTTATTCCATGTATTTCCTGTCTAAAAATAAAGATTTTTACTACTACATATTGTAATAGTTGTACTCTTTGGGTGTGTCTTACCTCATCCCTAATTTTTACTGACTAGCTCAAAACCTTATCCCCTATCCAGAAAATGCTGTTCCCTTTCTAATGACCTCTGTTCAAACATCCCATCTATGGAAAACAGAGGAAGTGGGATTCGGGAATGTTATTGATGGAGTGGTATGGGTGGCAACCATTGCAGTGGAGGAGGCTATCCCTCTCTATCTGTTCTAAGCAGATCAGTTTCAATAGTACCCTCCCTTGTTCTATGTATGTCCAGATCAATAAATTAAATAATATCTGGATGTGAAGTTACATATAGCTTCAGAATGGGATTAGATTTTTCAAGGAAATTAACAAATACCAATAACTCTTCCACCCCACTGCGTGCCACACCATCAGTATGTCATCAATTAAATGAAGCCAAAGTCTCAGATGGTCCAAAAAGGAATTAACATTAGGGTTCAAAACTGCATCTTTTTCCCATGGGCCAATGCACAAATTGGCATACTTAGTAATAATACTAATAATAACTTTATTTTTAAAGCGCCTTTCTACAACCAAGGCACTGTATAGCTTTAAGAACAGATAAAATGCAATAAAAACATAAAATTCGCATACAGCAGATTAGGTATATAAATAACTGTCTGAATAAAATTAATCCTGATATGCAAGATGCCATAAACTGGTCTTTAAGGCCCTCTTAAAACTCTCCATAGTCATGCACTCATGTATCTGATGAGGTAGAGAATTCCACAGGGTCGGGGCTGCATACATAAAAGCAGGGGCCCCTGATGTTTTAAGACGTACCCTGGGAATCTCTAACAACCCCTCGTCAGCTGAGTGAAGTGGTCATCTGGGGCAGTAAGGCAGCAGGAGCTCTTGCACATAGCCCAGGCCTTGTCCGTGCAGGGCCTTAAAGGTCAGAAGCCTGCCTGTTTAACCTCTCCTGGTCTCCTTCTATTCCCTCTTGCCCATACATTCTCCTACTATCACTACTCTCCCTTGCTGGGGACATTGAATGCAACCCTGGCCCAACAAACTCCCATATCACCCCCACCTCCAGCATCTGGACAAACGCCCCTGGTCTTAAAATCGCACATATCAATATCTGCAGCCTTCCATCTAAATTCACTGACCTTGAGGCTTGGATTGAGCTACACAAGCCCCATATTCTAGGACTCACTGAAACATGGCTAAAGCCACACCACACCAAAAACACCTTCAAAATACCTGGCTACTCTTACCTATGCCTTGACAGGCCAGGCAGGAAAAAAGGTGGCAGTGTGGCCCTGCTCCTAAGGGGAACCCCTCTCAGCTAGCATTGTCCTACACTCTGACCCTTCCTCACCTAGTGAATGGCTACTCTCCGAATTGACCCGGGGATCCTGCAAAAAACTCTATATTGGCTGCTGCTACAACCCCCCAGCGAATGGAACCATTGGACTCACCAACCTCCTCCAAGGCCTGAGCTCTCTAACTCCCCATAGGGAATCTATCCTTCTCGGCGACTTTAATCTAAACTGGCTGAGCTGCCACCAGCCTGACTATGTATCCCTGTTAAAGCAGCACAACCTGGTGCAGGTGATCACTCTTCCCACCAGACTTAATCCACACTCAGCCACCAGACTCTTACTAGACTGGATCCTCATAAACAGGGAGGACTGAGCATTACACGCTGGCACCATGGCTGACTCTGTAAGTGATCATTCACCAACCTATCTCCTCTGGTCTTCCAAACTAAAGCGCCCCCCACCCAAATACCTATCTCTAATAAATTTCAGCTGCCCAGTCTCCACAAATCTCCTCAAGGAGGCCCAGTCCTTGGACTGGTCCACGCTTTGTTCCCTTTCCAATGTAGCCATGGCAGTTTCCACATTTACCCAGATTCTACTAACACTCCAGGACCGATTTTTCCCTGTCACTACCAGACGGGTCAGAGGCGGGTGCTCACGCTGGGTCTCTAAAGATCTCCTAACCCTTATGAAGGACAGAGATCGTGCCTGGTCCACTTTCAAAGCAACCCCCTCTCCTGCCCTCCGGGATGCTTACAGGCACATGAGGAACAAATGTAAACAACAGGCCAAATTTTTGAAACAGACCCACTTCCACAACCTGCAAAAGGCCAACCTTGGAGACCCTAGAAAATTCTGGGACTCAGTCAGCTCCCTCCTAAACCACCACTCCAGCTACGCTGCACCACATCTCATCTCCCAGGATGGGCTGCTGACCGAACCTCACGATGTGGCCAGTGTCTTCAACTGTAAGTTCACCAACTTATCCATGTACCTAAATAAGCTGCCAACTGCCCAACCTCAAAGCCAGACCCTAATACCTGACACACTGCCATCCTCCTCCAGCTCTGCCACTCACCTGCAAATACCCACATTCTATTTTAAAGCCTTCTCCATACATGATACAGTGAAGCTACTGAAACATCTACCTAACCACAGCTCCTCCAGATCTGATGGCCTATCTCCAGTTTTTCTTAAGCTGATCTCTATGGCGATTGCCAAGCCACTCACCTTCATCTTTAACCTTGCCCTTTCCACCTCCTCCATGCCTGACCCATGGAAGATAGCTAAGGTTATCCCCATTCTTAAATCCGGTGACCCCAAATCCTCTGACAATTACCGTCCGATATCCATCCTCCCTCATCTCAGTAAACTACTCGAGAGAGCAGTCCACAATCAGCTCACTGAGTACATAAGTAAATACACCCTCTTATGCAACCAACATTCTACCGCCACTGCCCTCACTCTACTGACTGACCACATCCTCTCTAACATGGATAATGGTAAAGCCACTGGGGCTGTCTTCGTCGACCTCTCAAAGGCTTTTGAAATGGTTAACCATGCTCTCCTTACCTCTGAGCTTAGCCTCCTTGGTTGTTCTCAGAAAGTCACAAGCTGGTTCACTAGCTACCTTACCTTACTGATCGCTCACAATTCATGTGTATTGGTCAAACCTGCTCCCCCATCCTGCCTGTCTCTGTGGGGGTCCCTCAAGGCTCAATCCTTGGTCCTCTCCTTTTCTCCTTATTCATTAATGCACTTCCCTTCGACTGCCTCAACTGTAACTGTCTCCTGTATGCCGATGACCTTGTCCTCTTCCACAGTGACAAATCCACAGCTGCAATCTCCTCAATTCTCTCACACAACTATGCTGCAGCCCACAGCTGGTTCTCAAAAAAACTCCTCTTAGTAAATGCCAAAAAAACTAAATCCATGCTGTTTGGATCTAAGCCCTTCCTGGCCAAAACTAAAAGCCACACCCCTTTACACATTCTCACCCCAGATGGTACAGCCCTGGAGGACGTCTACACCTACAAATACTTAGGAGTACTGCTCGATCCCTCCCTCACCTTCACTGAGCATGCAAATTCCCTTGTCAGAAGGTTCCATCAAAAGTTAGGTGCTGCCTATAGATTCAGGCAATACCTTTCCCCTGAAGCTAGACTAGCCATTGTCCAGGGTAATCTTCTCCCTATTCTTGACTACTGCTCCCCTATTTATCCCAGGATCTCAGCTACTGCCGTGGCTAAACTCTCCGCTGCCTACAACAGTGCCTGTTGCTTTGCTTTATTGGTCACCCACCACTGTACCCTCTATAATACCCTTGGATGGCTACCACTGCAAGATCGCTTTGACCTAGCCCTCTGCTGCATGGTGGACAATATCATCTGCACGGCTCCAGAATCCCCCCTAACTGCCCTTCTGAAAACCCGAACACTCCTCTGCAACCTCCGCTCAAATGGTACTCCCCCTCTAGCTGTTCCTAGGGTATCCACCAACATGGGTAGCAGAGCTTGGTCTGCAGCTGCCCCCTTGCAGTGGAACAAACTACAGGCTGAACTCCATTCCATTGACACACACTCCAGTTTCAAGGCCCCACCTTAAAGTCTGGTTCCTGGAAAACTCATCCTGACGATGCTCTCAGGGGTCTCACATGAACCCACACTAGTCAACTCCCCAGCCCAGGGGTTACCCACCTAGTCACACTAGTCAAATCTCTTGCCTACAACTGTTATACTGTATTTTCACAGTAATATTTGACATCCTTGCCTGTACGTATTGTATATAGATTTTGTTACTGAGTATTCTGTGTATTACTTGCTCACTGGACGATGCAGTCACACAATGTACACTGTGCCTACGATTTGTTTGTTTGTACCAAGTCTTCTCACGTCTGTTATTCAAACCTTGCATTCACTGTTCTCAAATGGACCTATGGATCAAACCTGTATATTGTGTCTACTGTTGTTGCTTGTATCAAATCTGTTTCATGTGTATTACTGTTACCTTGTACTCCACTGTCACCCTGCGCTATGTGTTATGGCCGTCATGCCTGAAAACGGTCCCTGAGATCAGTGCACTCACCCGGTTATCAAAGTCATAAATAAAAATAAATAAAAAAATTGAAGGTGAGCTGCCACTGAACTGGCAGCCAGTGCAATTCGTGCAGCACTGGTGTGATGTGACTCAAATGAGGAGTCCCCATCAACAACCGCGCTGCAGCATTCTGCACTAGCTGCAAGTGTCAGATATCAACCCCCGGTAGCCCTAAGTACAGGGAGTTGCAGTAGTCCAGGTGCAAGGTCACAAAGGCATGGATCAGTGTTGGAAGGTCACTGAATGGAACAAGGTGCTTAATCCTGGCAATGTTCCTGAAATGGTAAAATGAGGATTTGATGACTGCCAGCATCTGAGAATGCAGTGTCAACCCATCGTCAAAGATCACCCCCAGGTTTCACACCCGTTCAGAGAAAGGCAGCAGGACATCTCTGAGACAGAGTCCAGAAGGTTGTCCAGCCACCAGCCCCTCTGTTTGGTGACCCGGATCCACCACCAACACCTCACTCTTTCCAGAGTTCAATTTCAACCTGGTGGATTTCATCCAGTCCTGGATTTCTGGGAGGCAGTTATTAAAGATCGAGCACGCACTATCCTGGTCGGGTAAAAAAGACAGGTAGGGCTGGGTATCATCAGTGTAACAATGAAACCTCAGCCCATACCATCTTACAATGTCTCCGAGGGCCAGCATATACACAATGAACAACATGGGGGACAACACTGACCCCCGAGGGACCCCACATGGCAGAGAGAATGGGCCGGAGGAAAAAATCCCTGACACCACCCTCTGAGATCTGCCAGTGAGGAAAGATTGAAACCATCTGAGAACTGTTCCAGAAAGGTCACAGATGAGCCTCAGGTGCCCGAGAAGCACCCCATGGTCCATGGGGTCAAAGGCTGAGGAGAGATCGACCTACCGGGTCATAATGTCATACGCTTAATAGCATACGACATTATAGCTAACCCAAAAGAGCGCTGTCCAGGACAATGAATGGTGCAATACCACGTATACTGCTGTATGCGGTATTCCACCATTCACACACTCTCAGGCAGAGGATAAGACCTCTACTGTGAATGGGTTCCACCGAGCAGCTGCCATGGCTCACTGGACTGAGCCACAGCAGCAGGAACCCAGGTGCTGCGTCTGGGACCGAGTTTGATTCCCGGTCCCAGACATTTTTTTCAAGATTTGTGCACTCTCCAAGTTGGACCCCCCCAGGTTGAGAATCTTTAGTGGGGGGATCGAAACACAGCCCCGTAATAGAGGTGTGGGGTGGAGCCCCCAGAAAAATAATTATGCCGCATGGCAATATCACGCTGTATTGGCAGTGCGATTTTGCCATGCGGCATAATGTGTTGCGACATTATAACCCCATGCCAGAGATCAAGAAGTACCAAGATGGAGCAGCACTTCTGATCCCTCGCCATCAGGAGATCATTCAGTGCCCAAACCAGAGCCATCTCGGTACTATGCCTCTTACAAAAACCTGACTGGAGAGGTTCATAGATATCAAGGATGGTAAGGTGGTTCTCCAGCTGTAGCACAACAACTTTCTCAATCACCTTCATGCAAAGGGAAGGTTTGAGATAGGTCTGCAGTTAGCAAAGCAGCTTGGGTTCAGAGCAGCTTTCTTCAAGAGTGTTGTCACCACCGCCTCCTTCAGGGAGCTTGGAAACTCACCCAACTCTAGGGAACACCAAACTATCTTTGCGAGGACAGGGCCAATAATGTCAGAACACCCCATAATCAGGGCAGTTGGGGCTGGGTCCAAACTACAGCACATTGGGTGCATACCCTAGGCAGTCTGCACAACATGCACAATTTCCAGCCGGTCGAAAGAGCTCTAGGCAAACTGAGGAGGAGTGACCAGGCACAGACCACCATCAGCTCCCATAAAGTTAGCCAGCAGGATCTTAGCCCTGATGCTGATCACCTTATCCACAAAGAAGCGAGCAAGCTCATCACACTCAGTTTGTGAAAAGGCTCTTCGAACCTGCAGACAGGTTGGGTTGCACAACCTGTCCACAGTTCAAAAGAGCTGAGCTGGTCGATTCTGAGGGACAGCAATCTCCCCAGAGAGGAACTCTGCCTTCATACAGGTGATTGCTGATTGATAGATTTGATCATGTTCTATCAATCTAAGGTGGTCAGCATCCAGGGTGGATTTCTGCCAGCAGTGATCTAACCTTCGTCAAACTTGTCGCAACTCCTTCAATGTCCCGTTAAACCACGGAGACCGAGGGTGGAGAGAGAGAGAGAAAGGACCAACATGGACCGGAGTGATACAGTCCAGGGCCCAGTAACTGCCTTATTATAGGCCTGAACTATGCTCTCTGGGCTCTCGCTTGCCCCAGAAATCCCGATAGGTCTAATACCGCCAGTAGGCCATCAGGGCTCACATCCTGCAAAGGGCGGTATCTGACCATCTCCACAGGGGTAGGCCTATGGGGGGGGGGGGGGGCGCCTGGAAACTGAACCTTATAGTGTGATGATCTGACCATCCAACTGGTTCCACCACCAAACTGGAGGTTTCAGTCCCTAGGAGGAAGACCAGGTCAAGTGAGTGACCGAACTTGAGTTGCAGAGGCAACAACCTGTGTAAAGCCCAGTGATGTCATCAGCTGGAGGAAGTCCTGACTGAATTGTGAGAGTTGATCATTGACCCAGGCATTAAAGTTGCACAGGGTCATCAACCTGGGCAACTCAAATGCCATGTTGACCATGAATTCTGCTACTCCCTGTAGGAACCATTTCTCACCCCTGGGTGGATGGTAGATGAGAACGATCATATAACCTACACCTGCAACAACAGTACACTCAAATGAGCTGGATTCCTCAACTGGCACACCTACAAGGAGCAGTTCTGTCTTAAAACAAATGGCTACACCACCACCCCTGTGGTCCAATCTTGTGCGGTGTATCACTGAGAATCCAGATGGAACAGCAGCCTCCAATATGGTGCCAGCATTATAGTCCAACCCGGTCTCGGTGATGCTTGCCAGGTCTGCTGTCCCACTTGGGGGCATATGTTGCCACCATCACCTTGCCCTTGACCTTTAGGAAATACTGACCCTGGAACAGAACCAAGTTACCTATTACAACTAATTCTGTCAACCTTCACAAGAAATCTTAGAAATTGTGAATGCAGTTGGAAGGGATGTTGAGTCAAGTGCATAGTGGAGGCAGTCCTCCATCATGGGGACACTCGGATAAAGCAACTTAAAATCCATCATCACCAACAGACAATGAGGTTCAAGTGTAAATCCCCCCAGGATGTCCAAGATTGGGGTAGAGTCCTTAATATAAGATGGTAATAATGGAACCTTGTTATAAGATAGTAATAAGGGAACCCTGTGTTTAATATGTCCATCCATGGTCACTAAGCATTACAATGTAACTAACACGGAAAAATGCTGGAGAAACTGTGGAGATAGGGGGTCCTACATCCATTTATTCTAGGAATGTGCTATAATTGCACCCTTTTGGGGTAATTTAAAACAGATTGTACAAAAAATGTTGGCAATACCAATAGAATTTACGGTGACCAACTTGGTGCTGGACTTAGTACCTGAAACTCTGAACAGGGCTACAGAAATGTATTTATATAAGATACTCACTGTAGCAGCCTTAAAGGAGATCACTTAAAGGTGGTTGTCCATGGTTTCTCCAGAAGTAGCTCAATGGATTAATATTGTAAATAATGTTAAGCATTTAGAAGCTGTCACAGCCAGGCATATGCTTCAGACAATGATAAATGGTTGCCCTTCTTCCTCTACATGTAGGGAGAGGGCAGAAGGGCAGTGCTGGACCAGTGCTGGGTTGATTATAACTATGGAAAAGTCTTGCACGGGTGTAGTAGATAGGTGAGGAGAGGGGAGTAAAAAGGGAATCCAGCTTTTATAACCTAAACAGAATGACATGAAATATATAGCGATCCAAAGGGAGGAGGCTAGACTGGTCTGACCCTAGCCCAGGGTGTGTTGTGTAAACTTCTGAGGAGCCACATGGCATCCAGTTCTAAAGTTTTAAGTCCTATGTTATAGTTTGTAGTTTAGTACTGTTCTCTTAGTTCTTTTTATTGTTTTGGTTGTAAAGAACAAAGGAGAGAGGAAAATAATTGCGTAGAAAAATTAACACACAACGGAGATCTTATATTTGATGTTTTTTATTGACAGATGGAAACACAATAGCTAATAAGGTAAAGTTGATGTGAAATTACAAGAATGTAGGGTGAGGATTTATGTCCACCAGATTTGATAAAGGAGGCCCCTTGAGACATAGTGGACATGGAGGAAATGTACCAGAAAAACGTCAGTGGGGGTTCCCTGTGGAAGAAAGAAAAGGCATTCATTTTTGGATCTGTTCTTTATTAGACAAGTTTACAATGATTAAGTCTGATGTAAATGTATGATCTTACATGTATACCACAAATGGCTATATGAGAAAGAAAGAGATCTGTTGTGTATAATTATGTAAAACTCTCAATAAAATATAAATACAAAAAAAATGTCCATCCATGAACCTACTCTAGATAACAGCTCGGTGAGGGACTGCATACCTGATAAAATAGGGTGTCCTGGGGGATTATTTAGGGTTTTATGAACCTTAGGTAAACAAGCATTTGTCAATGCCGAATGCTTGCTTGCTGGCATTGGCAGTGGTAGTGTAGAAGTTACAGAGCTGCATAATAGAAATGGCAGTGAAGTATTGAACTGAAGCCAACCCCACCACCACCCTGCAGAGAGTGACAGGCATTGGGGTGTGCCTTTGGGACGTCAGGCATAACGGCCAAGCCATTTCACCACACCCTACCCTGCAGACACTGACAAGTGTCACGGTGTACCTTGGGGTCTTTGGCCCTTATGCGCACCCCATTCCATCAGGAAATACGGTGAGATGGGTGTGGTATAGGAGAATGGTGTGAACTTTGGGGCCGAAGAGTCCAAGGCATACCTCGATGCCTCTCACTAGCTGCAGGGTGTGGAATGGTATGAGCATTACAGGCAAGAATCCCAAGTCACACCCCTGATGCCTGTCATTCTCTACAGGGTGGGGCGTTATGGTTGGAAACCTAACACCTCAGGCATTCATTGGTATTTTCACTCCAAATTTTGAACATGTTTTTTTTGTGACCCCCACCTCATGAACAGTGGCAATATCAGTTTGTTAGCCGAAAGCTGCTTATGCACAGTGACTATGGCATTTAGCACCACAGGTGCAAAAACACATTCCGAACAGGATGTGAAAAATGACAGCTGTACTGTTCATGGGAAGGTGTAAAAAATGACAATGTTGCAAATCTGCAGTAAAAATATTAAAAAAACTGAAGTCACGAGAGTGCACAGAAACTGTGCGACGCACACCCGTAATGTAATTAGTTTGGGGATTTTTTACAGCAGATTGTCAACACAGGCATTTTGGGACCTCCGATCATGAACAGTGTCACTGTGATTTTCTTTATCCGTCCCGAACAATGATTTCCCACAGCGATTACAAGATCTCTGCGCTGAAAGTGAAAACACATTTCGGCCATATTGTGAAAAATGACAGCTGTACTGTTCATAAGGAAGTGTGGAAAAATGCCACTGGTGAAAATCTGGACTGAAAATATTACAAAGTCATGAACTTACGAGGGTGCGTGGAAACTGCGCAATGCTTACTCATAACACAGTCATTTTATGGACTTTTGTCACCAAATTTTCAACATAGCCATTTTAAGACCTCTGCTCATGAACAGTGTAACTGTGATTTTCTTAATCTGTCCCAAACATTGCTTTCGCACACCGACTGCACCATTGTGCACTACATGTGCGGAAACACATTTTGGGCGACGTGAAAAATGGCAGCTGTACTGTTCATAAGGAAGTGTAATAAAATGGCAATGTGAAAATCTGGAGTGAAAATATAGAAAATTCGCAAACTTACGAGTGTGCGTAGGAACTGCGCAACGCATGCTCGTAAAACAGTCATTTTTAGGAATTTTTTCACCAAATTTTCAACATAGCCATTTTAAGACCTCTGCTCATGAACAGTGTCACTGTGATTTTCTTAATGTGTCCCATACATTGATTTCGCACACCAACTGCGCCATTGTGCGCTACCCGGGCCGAAACACGTTTTGGGCAAAATGTGAAAAATGACAGCTGTACTGTTCATAAGGAGGTGTGGTAAAATGGCAATGTTAAAAATCTGGAGTGAAAATATTGAAAATTCGCGAACTTACGAGCATGCGTCGTAAAACAGTCATTTTTAGGAATTTTTCCACCAAATTTTCAACATAGGCTTTTTGAGAGCCCACCTTATGAACAGTGGCAGTGTCGTTTCATTACTCGGTCCTGAAAGGTGATTTCACGCAGTGACTGCGAAATCACCCTTTGGGGCCGATTAACGCCATGACAGTGAGAGCATTCATGAGAAGGGGTCCCCAAAACCCCGTGTTGAAAATTTGGTGCAAAAATTCCAAAAAATGCCTGAGATCTGCAGCAAAGTTGAAAAAATCCTATCTATCCCATTATACAGCTTACCGGCATTTCCTCAGTTCACGGTCGGCTTTGAAGAGTGCAGACGTGTTCCCGGTCCACTGAAGATCATCGAGCCGAGTCTGGAGGTAAGTATGAGGTGAGGGTGGTGTGGGAGGCAGGGTGCGCAGTGGGTGGCGCGGGTGGGAGCAGAGACAGCGGGGACCATTTTTGAGTTTCAGGTATTTTTAAATGGCGACAGCGGCGGAATTTGCCACGCTGGGTGGGCTCCAGCGTGGAACAAGGATGGCTGGTTGGGGGGCATGGAGCCGACAGGGGTTTTGGCACCCCGTCAGTGATAGCATGTGTTGCCATGATGGAGTGGGCTCCCAGCATGACACCTGTACTCTCAGAGGGGGACCAGTGAAGCCCGGCGAAGTTGGGCACCCCGTCGGCTATCTGATGTAGCCAGCGCTGAGGTGGGCACCCAGCATGGCATATGGAACTCTGTTTGGGGGTGCAGCACAGCCAGCGGGGATTGGGCAGCCCCGTCGGCTACAGTGTGTGCTTGGGGGGGGCGAGCATGCAGTATGCATGCCTGTGTTGTGTGTGTGTGTGTGTGTAGGGGGTAGCGCGCGGGCAGGCGATATCTTATCACTGCTCACTGAAGCGTAGCTCCCCCTTTGAACTGTACTCCACTGCATTTTGGACTGCTGTCATAGACAGCTCCAGCAGGCATTGGAGAACTGCGGCCGTGCCTGCAAACACACTGACTGAATTGGAAGAGGGCTGCCACACCTCCGAAAACTGGGATGATGGCACTATGTTTCTTGCACATGCGTGCAAGCAAACATAAAAATACACTGTAGATCTCACAGGGTGGTTAACTGTTATATATTCAAAGGTATGTTCTAATATAATGCCCGCTTCAAAAGAATTCAACAAAAAGGAATCAATTTCTGTCTTGAACTGATCTGTTAAATCAGATTTAAGGCCAGTGTAAGTCACATAACTGGAGAACTGTCTAAAAATTATGTTAATCTACAGCATTTATTGTGTGCCTTAGCATAAATTTCTCTTTTCAGATTTAGATACTGGTTATGGTAGTGCAAGGATGGTGTTATGGTATTGCCATAGGGCATAACTTATACCACCTCTTGTACTGCACACTTCAAAATATTGTCGTTGTGTTTTTGTGGAAGAAATAATCACCACTGCCTATCTTTTCACCTGCCCCCTATCCTCCCCCCCTTAAGTTGCCCTATCCACCTTACCCAGCTTCCAAACCCTTGATGGGACCATCCTGGAGGACATCTCCTCATTTAGATATCTGGGAGTTTGGCTGGATCAGCACCTCAACTTCTCTGAGCATATCAATGCTATCCTGATGAAAGTGTGCCCCAAGCTTGGTGCTCTGTATAGGAATTGTAATTGCATCCTGCTGACTGCAAGATGCAAAATTGTCCAGAAGATGATACTCCCCATCTTTGACTACTGTGACATAGTCTATGGTGCTGCTCCCCAATCTTCTCTGGCCAAGTTGAACACTCTCTTTAATTCCTTCTGCCACTTTGCTCTTGACTCGTCTTCCTACTCCCACCACTGTGAACTCTATTGCTCTCTAACTTTCCTTCCACTATCTCACAACTGCATCTCACACTGTGCCAAACTAACCTCCAAATTCTGGTTCGGAGTGCTCGCCTCCTATCTCTCATCCTCTTTCTCCACTCCACCTCCCCCCACTCACTCTCTCAGATCTAATGACACTTGCACCTTGATGGTTCCTTTCCACTCCACCCCCATCGGTCAGACTGGTTTCACCAATCGCTTCCCTAAAATCTGAAATTCTCTCCCCCCTGAAATATGACACTCCTCCTCCAACTAATCTCTTACCTCTGCCCTACACAATTACCTCTCCCTCAGCTGTTCCTGCTTTAACCCTCCTTAATACCTATCCCAAATTTTTGCCTTCCTACCCTGACCCCCCCCCCCGGCAGGGTTCTCAACATTCTGAAGGGGAATCAGGAAATGGCTACCCCTTCTCCTCTTATTCAGTTCTTGACTCTCCCCTCTCTTCTCCACCTGCCCTTCTGGGTTACCTGTGTGCACAACCTACCCCATCCTTTTTACTCCAACAGCACTTATGTCCTACCTTGAGCCTGCCCCTGGTACACTCATGGACTATAATGGTTCTGTCACATTATTACTGTTTTGTTTGTTTATATGTTCTTTTATACAATTTCAGACAGGCATTGTAATTTACCCAATGTTCCACTACTGTTTGTTGCACAATACCTTGTGTTCCAACTGTTGCATAATCTGACAATGTTGAATTGTTTGTACTACCCACATGCTATTGTAACTGTTCATCCTTCACAACCTTATGTAACCCCCTCCCCCCAGGTCGCACCATAAGATGAGCCAGTTGTTGTTCAGTGTGCCCTTTTGGTGAAACATTTCAATAAATAAATAAAAAGGTTATTCAGTGTATAGTCCAACATGTTACAGATTTTGATTGTCCTTGGGTGGTGGTGCAATTTCATGATTAAATATACTGAAGTATTTTACTTGTAAAACGAATAAGTCAGCCCTTATTAGGCCTATATTTAAATCAAGATCTAAGAATATTGTTTTGAATTACAGACCCATTTCTCTTTTGGCATCACTGTCAAATATTCCTGAAAAAATAGTATTTGATCAGATTCAGGAGTTTTTGGAGAGGTATAATTTATTAACAAGCTCACAACACCGGTTCAGATTAAATCACAATACTAAGACAGCCTTGGTGGGGTTCACCACGGGCGTACAGGGTTCACTAGATCTGGGGCACTCCGTAGCAAGGGTGTTTGTGGACCTCAGCAAGACTGTCGATTTAGTTAATCATTCTTTGTTATTGGAAGTATTCAGAGCTGGGGTTTTTTTCAGATGATGTTATATCTTGGTTTGAGGGTAACTATCTAATAGAGAATAAAGGACTATTATAAGACAAACATGCTCAGATTCACATTTAATTATGTGTGGAGTATCACAGGGCTCAGTACTTGGGCTGCTTTTGTTTTCCCTGTTTATGAACGTGGCCTCCTTGTCATGTTTGAATTCCAATATGATTTTGTATGCAGATGTGGATCTATTTCAAAGGTGGCTGTTTTCTTGTAAACTGGTTCTAAATTCAGGGAAGACAAAAGTGATGGTATTCTCGGGCCCTAGGAGTGTTAGGGATGTCAACGTTTCAATAGTTGACCTTAAAGGGGAGAAGGTAGAATTTGTAGAAATTTTCAGATATTTAGGGATCATACTTGACTTAAAACTATTTTTTGAACCTCATGTTGGGAGTTTGGTTAAGGGAATACATCAAAGGTTGGGAAAGTTATTTAGGGTAAGATCATACTTAATTCCAGAATCCTGTAACTTATTGGCAGGCGCTTAGCTTCTTGCTTAGCGCTTTTGATTATGGCTTAATAGTGTACTCAGGTGCAAGTGAAAAAGTATTACATAATTTACCAGTTACATATCATAGTATTTTATGATTTATGACAGGGCTTTCCTCAAGAACACATCATTGCAGTTACTGAAAGAAGTGAACTATCTCTCACTAGTGGATAGGATAAACATTAAGATGGCCACCTTTTTTTTTTAAAGGTCTTAATGGTTTCCTCACTCCAACTATTCAATCCCTTTTCATTAGATCTCAGAGTACTAAAGTTACAAGGTCACAGAATTCAGGTTTATTAAAGGTTCCTTTCTTTAAGAAAACAATAGGCCAAAGATCAGTTGTATTCAGGGCAACCACCTTTTTCGACAAGATTCCAAGTGCAATTATCAATTGTAGAACTGTTAGGTCTTTTAAGCACGAGCTTACTCAATGGTTTGAATCTATTTCAGAGTGCTCCTGTTTTCAAAAGTAATTGATTGTTATATGTTTTTGTGTGTGCATTTATAAGATATTTATGTCTATTTATTGTACATGTGTTATTAAGTATGTCTTGTATAACAAAATGTTTTTTATGTTAACTTGTCATGTGTGAAAACGGGCTTTTAGCTCATCTTGCTAGCAGGTATAAAAAATAAAAACTGAAATGAAAATGAAATGTTAATTTGTTTGCACAACACCATGTGATTTCCAGTATTGCGGGACTACTATCACCATGACCTTGGCTATTGCCTAATTAGCCATCCTGTCCCTACCACAGCTGTTTCACTTTTTGTACTGTATTGTCTTTTTTAAATGTTTACGTGGATATTTTCACTCACATGTATGATGTTTGTATTGTTGCACTTGTAGTGTATGTACTTAAAGAGCTGGTGACATGTTCAGGTGAACTTTAACAAAACACAATATTTAGGCATGGTGCACCTTGTAGTTCCCATTCGTTCTGCATTTCTCCTCACCATTATTTATTACTGAGGTCATTTGTATGAAAACGCCATCTTTGCTCCTGAAGAGTTCATCTGTTCCTGCTGCTTTCTCCCTACCTGAAGTCACAGAGCACTGCTTGTGACCTCTCAGTTACTCCCATGGCAACAGATTGTGATGTTACAAAAGAGGATTGTGACTTGGAGTAGGGAGTAAGCTATACAGGCAAATGAACTCAAAATGAACTCTAAGGGACTACACTAATATATTCATATGTTTCCTTAGTGATAAATTATGGAGAGGAGAAATAGATAAATTATAAATTGAATGCAAACTGAATTGTACCTAATTGTTACGTTTTTTAAAGTTTTCTTTGAGGCATTAGCAGGTCTTTAATAGATTGTATGAGTGCACGGTCACTAAACTGGATTGTTAACCACACTCCCTGATGATGCGTTAGCAAAACTGGTCTGAGTTTTTTTGTTTGTTTGGCTGTTGACATCTCCATGAAAGGGCTTGACCACTACATACCAGGTTAGTTTTTTAAATAAATTATTACTACGGTTTATATGCCTTGTGTCTGGTATCATTTTTTTCTGTTTCTGGCACTATTTGGGCTCAGACAGGGTGGTGCTGTTCTTTCTTGTTGCAGTATTTGTTTACAAATGTGCACACCCCACTGGGAGGCAAACTTTCTTGTTTCAATTCTAATACTCCCCAGTAGTTTTCAATGATGAAGGTCATCATAGGGAACTCCGTCTAGGAAAGATAGGCTACACTCGCTACTATGTAGAGTCAAGCTCGGGCCAGCTGGCAGAGAGGAGACTGGGGCCTCCCATGGTTTTAGGCTTACTGCATTGCCTTATGGTGTACCCAAACCTTGTATAGGTTCTCCCTCAACCGTCTTCCTACCACCCCATTGTGGGTAGCTATTGAATGCCACCTCAACCAATCAAAGCTTCTGGGTGCTCAATTGCCCCCCCCTTCCTTTCACAGGTAAGACAGGTCTCACAGTGCCACCATCCATTAAGATATAGAAGAAATTGGAATCGTGGATGCAAACTTCTTTAGCCTCACCATCCATAACTCCCTATGGAGGAATCCTTTGCTTAAAATTGGGCACCAAGCAGTACTTTGGGAATTGTGGGAAAAGTGTGAAATAACACACATCTTGGATTTAATGTGTGGCAACCAGCCACTACACACATGGACTCTTCTCGGAACCTCAGGAGGCATTATGACTTTTGGAAGTATTTGCAAATTTGCAGTGGAATTGCAGACTACTTCAAGACCCTTCCTAGTTGCATCCCCAAGGTGACCTCCAAGGTCCTGCCTCTTAGAGCAAGTCCTCTGGAGTAAAGCAGGCATGATGTACAAAGCCATCATCCTTAAGGTCTCTGACCACTCAGAAAGAGCAAGAGACACCTGGTTGTAGGCATTAGGAGAGGAGATCTTGGAACCCCTGTGGCCTCAGCTCTGGTCCCTCACCCACAAAGCATGCCCAGACTCAAAAAGTCTACTATTCACAACAAGCTCATGCATATGTAGTACCATACCCCTGCTAGACGTAAAGCTTTGAAGCTTATGAGCAGTGACATCTGCTGGTGCCTCCACTCCCCTGGTACTGACCTGCTAAATATTACCTGGAGTTGTTCCAAGCTATAGAGCTTCTGGTCGCAGCTCCACAAGTGCTGTTTTGACATTTGGGGTAAGACTATCCATATGTTTCCACAACTATATATCCTGGGCATACCTCCACCCACTGCAGACCTTAGGAGAATTCGCCTACAGTGGCTCACAATTCTACTGTAATCTTGGCCTTACTCTCTGTATATTTTATTGTATTGTATTGTTTTTTATGTTTGCTTGCACGCATGTGCAAGAAACATAGTGCCATCATCCGAGATTTCGTAGGTGTGTCACCCCCTCTTCCAGTTCAGTCAGTGTGTTGGCAGGTGCGGCCCCTGTAAGCCAATGCATGCTGGAGCTGTCTATGACAAGCTCCAAAATGCAGTGGCATACAGTTCAAAGGGGGAGCTACACTTAAGTGAGCAGCGATAAGATATTGCCTGCTCATGCGCAGCTTCCCCCCCCACACACACGCATGCCCACGCAGGCATGCGCGCCACCCCGCATGCATGCACGCACATCATGTATAGCAGACGGGGGTGCCCAATCCCCATCGGCTGTGCTGCGCTCTCCCCGCCCCCCCAAAGCCTTCCAATTGCCACGCTGGGTACCCACCCCAGCATGGCAACTAATGACATAGCCGACAGGGGGTGCCCAATCCCCCGTCGGCTCCACTGTCCTCGCCCCCCAAGTACTGGGTGTCACGCTGAGAGCCCACCCCAGTGTGACAATCAGTGCTTTGGCCAATGGGGGTGACCAATCCCCGTTGGCTGAAAGCCCCCCAATCGTCCTTGTACACACTGGGACACTTTAAGCGTGGCAAGCGTCCAACGTGCGTCATTGTGAACAAAAATAACACCTGTAAAGAAAAAACAGTCCACGTAGTCTCCCTTGCCCTCCCACAACCTGCACCCACCCACTGTGCACCTTGCCTCCCACACCCCACCCCACCCCATACTTACCTCTGGACCTCGCGCTGACGATCTTCGTACCAGAAACATGACTGCACTCTCAAAGCCGACTGCGAACTGAGGAAATGCTGTATAATGGGCTAGATAGGGGTTTTTCAACTTTGTTGCATATCTCAGGCATTTTTTGGAATTTTTGCACCAAATTTTCAACATGGGGTTTTTGGGACCCCTTCTCATAAATGATGTCACTGTCATGGCATTATTCGGGCCCAAAGGGTGATTTCGCAGTCACTGCGCAGTCACTGTGTGAAATCACCTTTCGGAACCGATTAACAAAACGACGCTGCAGTGTTCATAAGATGGGCTCTCAAGAAGCCTATTTTGAAAATTTGGTGGCTGTTCCCAAGCGACTGTTTTCGGTGTGTGCGCGGTTCCTCAGCATGCGCTCATAAGTTCGTAATTTTCAATATTTGCACTCCAGATTTTCAACATTGCCATTTTACCACATCTCCTTATGAGCAGTACAGCTGTCATTTTTCACATCTTGCCCAAAATGTGTTTCCGCCCAGTAGCACACAATGGCACAGTCGATGTGCGAAATAAATGTATGGGACACATTAAGAAAATCACAGTGACACTGTTCATGAGCAGAGGTCTTAAAATGGCTATGTTGAAAATTTGGTGAAAGCATTCCTAAAAATGACTGTTTTACGAGTGTGCATTGCGCAGTTCCTATGCATGCTCATAAGTTTGCAAATTTAATATTTTCCTCCAGATTTTCAACATTGCCATTTTATTACACTTCCATATGAACAGTACAGCTGCCGTTTTATATGCCGCCCAAAATGTCTTTCGCACATGTGGCGCTTAATGTGGTGCTACAAGTGAAGCACCGCTTGGACAGATTAAGAAAATCTCAGTTACACTGTTCATGAGCAGAGGTCTTAAAATGGCCATGTTGAAAATTTGGTGGCAAAAGTCCATAAAATGACTGTTACGAGTGAGCATTGTGCAGTTTCCATGCACCCTCATAAGTTCATGACTTTGTACTATTTTAAGTCCAGATTTTCACCAGTGGCATTTTTCCACACACCTTATTTACAGTACAGCTGTCATTTTCACAACATGGCCGAAGTGTGTTTTCACACTTTCAGTGCAGAGATGCGTGGTCGCTGTGGGAAATCATTGTTCATGACAGATAAAGAAAATCACAGTGACACTGTTCATGATCGGAGGCACCAAAATGCCTGAGTTGACAATCTGCTGTAAAAAAATCCCCAACCTAATTATATTACGGGTGTGCGTTGCACAGTTTCTATGTACGCTCATGACTTCACCATTTTTTTAAATATTTTTACTGCAGATTTGCAACATTGCCATTTTTTACACCTCCCCATGAACAGTACAGCTGTCATTTTTTACATCCTGTTCGGAATGTTTTTGCACCCGTGGTGCTAAATGCCGTTAGTCGCTGTGCATAAGCAGCTTTCGGCAAAAACTGATATTCCCCCTGTTCATGACATGGGGTCACAAAAAAACCATGTTGAACATTTGGAGTGAAAATACCAACGAATGCCTGAGGTATTAGGGTTTCCAACCATAACGCCCAACCCTGTAGAGAATGACAGAAATCAGGGGTGTGACTTGGGATTCTTGCCTGTAATGCTCATACCATTCCACACCCTGCAGCCAGTGAGAAGCATCGAGGTATGCCTTGGACTCTTCGGCCCCAAAGTTCACCCCATTCTCCTATATCGCACCCATCTCTCTGTATTTCCTAATGGAATGGGGTGCGCATAAGGACCAAAGACCCCAAGGAACACCGTGACACTTGCCAGTGTCTGCAGGGTGGGGTGTACTGAAATGGCATGGCCGTTATGCCTGATGACCCAATGGCACACCCCAATGCCTGTCACTCTCTGCAGGGTGGTGGTGGGGTTGGCTTCAGTTCAATACTTCATTGCCATTACTATTATGCAGCTCTGTAACTTCTACACTACCACTGCCAATGCCAGCAAGCAAACATTCAGCATTGACAAATGCTTGTTGCTTTTGAATATGAATGATATATGCATTCATACTAACATACTAACATACTAAAATGCCAGCAGAATAGGCCTAATGGTCTTTCGTGTCTGCTCATTTGGTCAGCCCCCACCCTGGGTGCTGACCTTGCTGTCCCCTTCGCCTTCTCTGGCTTCTCCCTTCCCAGTTCCGGATATTCTTGCTGCATTGGATTTTGCTTCCAGAACCCTTCCCCTGTACCTGTCCCACCCCCTCTTGAACCCCTCCACTGTCTCTGCCTCCACCAGCCCCCTAGGCAGTGCATTCCATGGCTCCACCACCCTCTCAGTGAAGTAGCACCTCCTCCTTTCTCCCCTGAATCTTCCCCCCTCCAGCTTCCACCCATGCCCTCTAGTGGCCCCTTCCTCCTTCCTTCTTCCTTCGAAGCACCCTGACTGTTCCTCCCCTATTTACCCTCTTCATATACCTGAAGACCTCTATCATGTCCCCCCGGTTCCTTCTCTCTTCCAATGTGTACATATTTAGCTCTTCGAGCCTCTCCTCATAGGTCCTGTCCCCCAAGCCCCAAATCATTTTGGTTGCTCTCCTCTGGACCCTCTCCAGGAGGTTAATGTCCTCTTAAGTGTGGCCTCCAAAACTGCATGCAGTACTCAAGGTGTGGCCTCACCAAGCAAGTTATACAGAGGGAGTATCACTTCCTCCTTCTGGAGGTGATCCCCTAGCGATGCATCCCAGCATCCTGTTGGCCTTGGCTGCTGCCCTCCTACAAGTCTCAGAGTTGTTCATCTTGACATCCACCACCACCCCCAGGTCCCTCTCAGCCATCGAGACTTGTAGCATTTCCCCCCCACAGGGTGTACACTTGGCCTGGGTTTCTGGTCCCCAGGTGGAGTACCTTGCATTCATATGAACATTACCCTTTCCCCGGGTCACACCTGGAATTGAGCCTCAGCTCAGTGTGCCTTTCCCAGTTACCAAATTGTAGATTAATAAAAATAAAAAATAAAGTGAAGGTAAGTATCGAGGCCAAGAGATTGGTGCTAAGATGTTGGAGGCATGATAAGGTGCTCACTGTCTCTCATTGGCTAACAGCAATAAGGTCCCTGTCCAACCTGGACAAGATGGCTCATTTTGCAAGGAAAACCCTATTCTCTTACCAAGCCCTTTGGGAGCCCTTTTTGACCTCCAGATGTTCCTTGATAGACCCCACTTGTGAAGCATGTGACATGCTCACTCTCAGGACTGACCACGGTAGTACTATCTGGCCCACTTTGTCTGCTTGTTCTGTTTCCTTTCAAGGGTAGCATGTAGTCTGTTGTATTTAGCTGGTTCCTGCATACATAACCCATTTATAATTTTGTAAAACTAACAACAATACTAACTTGACCTGGGACAATAACACCCCGTTGACTGTATGTACCCACTGTTCTGTTATTCAGTCCCATAGTAATGCCTTTTACTGGACAAGCTCCTGTATACCTGTGTATTTGCCATCTGTCTGAAAAAATCTTTAATAAAAAGAATTAACTGCAGGAAAAGATTATCAAAACCATTTCAGAACTTGAGATAAGGTTCTGATAGGGTTATTTTATAGTAAATGGTAGAGGTTCTGGGAGGTTCTGAATTTATCCAAACTGGTTCCCCCATCCTTAGTTGGGAGACAGTGTGTATTAACGGTGCTATATACTGTCAAACCAAATTCAGTTGCTTTCCTTCCAGCAGATTCTGATTAATTGAGTGAAGTAATGTTGACCAGGGTCTTGCAGAAGTTCTACTAGCTATGAGGGCACTGTTATGGCTTGACAAAGCACACGCTCCCATGCAAAACATTGGCACTTTTATCACTGCTGCTGTTTGTAATTATTGCTGCTCATGTTTTGAGTAATACAATTATTTTGCACTGTATCTTTATGTTTTTTGTGTGAAGGTAGTGTGGCATAGAGTGCTCAGATTTTCTACATTTGGGGAAGGTATATGGTCAGGGTATACCATTAAAAGGGCAACAGAGATTGAGTGACTCAGACTTGAACTACTAAATCTCAACGCCTGTGAGGAGAGCGACCCTATAAGGGTAGCGACTGGAAAGTGCAGGGTGAAAGGAAGGTCAGCAGGATACCAGAAGGTATCCTTAAGGTATGTGGGAGTGGTGAGAGGGGATGCCACTGAGCTGGCTTAGTGGCATGGTGGTTAGGGTGGCTAGTTCTGATGGGAAGGGTGCAGCGTTCGAGACTGGGATGAAGCATAATATTTTGTGTTTTTCTGTGCCGGTGTCTCTGTTTTTTGTTTTTTTTTGTCATCCTGGTTTTCCCCCCTCCTGACATGCACCCCCCCCCAGAGTTTGTTAGTTTAGTAAGGGTGTGTGGGGGCGAAGCCCACTGTGAGGGGGATGTGGCCCTCCCACATAAACACTCAATGGTAGTTTTGTCACTGCGAATGTACATCGCCGTTCTTATTTTCAGCGATGTACATTCACCATTATCACATAGAATCTTTGGTCAGTGGCATGGCCATTACGTAAGCAAATTATTTGTGTTTTATGATCTTACAGCATTAGCAATCCCTTTCTGGTTTATAGTGCCACAGGGTGTTTAGCTTCTGCAGTTACTATCACCAGAGATGGGCAAAAGGGATTTCAGTTTTGCCTCACCTAAAAGACAGGTCATAGAAACATAGAAACATAGAATTTAACAGCAGATAAGGACCTCATGGCCCACCCAGTCTGCCCATTTTCCCTACCCATGGTATCCCCACAGACCCTACTTGCTCTCCGGCTCTTTCTTCCTCCCCCTTCCCTTCTACTAAGATTCCCTTTTACCTATCACATGCATTCCTAAACTCCACCACTGTTTTCTTCCCACCGCATCCATTGGAAGGATGTTTCAGAAATCCTCCACTCTTTCTGTGAAGGAATACTTCTTCACATCTCTCCTGAATCTACCCCTTCCCCTTCATGTCCCTTTGTTCTTGAGCATCTTTTTTCTGAAAAATACTTCCCTCGTGTACCTTATTTACCCCCATGAAGTATTTAAGTCTCTACCATATCCCTTCTCTCCCTCCGCTCTTCCAGGGTGTTCATACTAAGGACCTTAAGTCTCTCCTCATAGGATTTTTCTTGTAAACTGTGCACCATTTTAGTTTCCTTCCTCTAGACCACTGCCACTCTGTCTGTGCCCTTCAGGAGATGTGGGGCAGGATTCTCAGAGAACAGTAAAAATTCCTCAGCTGTGGGAAAAAGGCTTGCAGCACTGCAGAAATGCAGTTGCGTGATATTCTTAAAGAAAATCTCACAGCTGAGGGAATTCCACAAAAAGTCCCGCAGCTGCAGAATTCCAGCAGCTGTGGGAATTCCGGAAGTGCTGCAAATCCGTAGCTGTGGAAATGGCTGAGGAGGCACGGCAATAGTACAAGTAGCTGAAGCAGCAGGCATTAACACTGCTGCCATAGTATGCGGCTGACAGCACCCACAAAGATAGCAGCAACCAGTCCCTCAACTGGGACCACTGCAGCACCACAGGTACCAGCAATACCACGGCACCACAGTGGCTGACTGTAACTGCTTGTCTTCCCTCCTTGGGCATTCCTGTTGTCTGGAGGGGTAGCACTTGCTGCAGGCTAGTCAGGCTCTACTGCCTGAGGGACGCCGACATGGGCTGCACTGGGTCTGGTGGTTGTTGCTTGTAGCCGTAGCATGGCAATGTGTGTTTTTGCTGCTGTTACATCAATCACTGCTATACCATCTGGGATGCTATTACCTGTGCCTCACCTTCACCTTAATTGATTCAAATTGTTGGAGCACTACTGAGTTTGCTGAGGGAGAGTTACATCTCATTCCACTGTGTGTAACATTGTTTCCACAACTGCAGAAAAAATCTGGCTGAGAATAGTCCTTCAGGGAATGTGCCTTACTTATCTCACACCTTTTTTTCCTCAGGAACATCCACAGCTGCATTTATTTCCCACAGTCCATAGTGTTTTTTTTCGCAGCTGCGGAGGTTTTTGTGAATAGCACTTAGAGCAATCTCCCCTTTTTACATTCGCTTGCGTGCATGCGCAAGGAACGTTTTGGGAGAGTAGCACACTTTAGAGGTGTGCCTCTCCCTTGCAATCCAGTGCTCCGTTGAGCAGGCGTGGCAGCCCTGCACCAATGGGTGCGGGAGCTGTGTATGACAGCAGTGGTCTTCGCTTCAAAGAAAACCACCGCTGTCATATCGAGCGCCGCGTCACGCTGCCCCCCCTCACGTCATGCACCCCCGTGTCACGTCACCCCCAAAACTTTGGTGCCATGCTGGAGCCCACCAGCGTGGCAAAGCGTTGTTTGCCGGCGGGGTGCCAATCCCCTGTTGGCTCCACAGCCCCAAGCCATCCTGCTGTCACTGAGGGCCCACCCCAGTGTGGCAAACATAAGGTAGTTTGCGGCGGGGTGCCCAATCCCCCGTCATTTCCTCAGCCCCTACATATTGCTGACGGTGGGTGCCCAATCTCCCGTCCAGCTCTTTGGCCCCCAGCCATCTTCTGCCATGCTGGGAGCCCACCCCAGCGTGGCAAACGTCCCACATCATCTTTTTTTTTTTCCCCTGTAAATGGAAAACGGTCCCACGGCGCATCTCCTAGTCCCCCCTCCCTCAACCCACACTCACCCACTGCGCACCCAGCCTCCTCACACACCACCGTCACCCCATACTTACTTCCGGAGCTCAGCGCGATGATCTTCGGTGGACCGGGAACACGTCTGCACTCTTCAAAGCCGACCGTGAACTGAGGAAATGCCCGTAAGCTGTATAATGGGCTAGATAGGGAAATCAATGTATGGGACACATTAAGAAAATCACAGTGACACTGTTCATGAGCAGAGGTCTTAAAATGGCTATGTTGAAAATTTGGTTAAAAACATTCCTAAAAATGACTGTTTGACGAGTGTTCATTGTGCAGTTCCTACGCATGCTCGTACGTGTGCGAATTTTCAATGTTTGCACTCCAGATTTTCAACATTGCCATTTTACCACACCTCCTCATGAGCAGTACAGCTGTCATTTTTCACATCCTGCCCAAAACATATTTCCGCCCATGTAGCGCACGATGGCACAGTCAGTGTGCTAACACTATGTATGGGACACATTAAGAAAATCTCAGTGGCACTGATCATGAGCAGAGGTCTTAAAATGGCTGTGTTGAAAATTTGGTGAAAAGATTCCTAAAAATGACTGTTTTATGAGTCTGCATTGCGCAGTTCCTACGCACGCTCGTAAGTTCGCGAATTTTCAATATTTTCACTCCAGATTTTCAACAGTGCCATTTTACCACACCTCCTCATGAGCAATATAGCTGTCATTTTTCACATCCTGCCCAAAACATGTTTCCGCCCATGTAGCGCACAATGGCGCAGTCAGTGTGCAAACTCAATGTATGGGACACATTAAGAAAATCACAGTGACACTGTTCATGAGCAGAGGTCTTAAAATGGCTATGTTGAAAATTTGGTGAAAAAATTCCTAAAAATTCCTGTTTTACGAGTGTTCACTGCGCAGCTCCTATGCACGCTCGTAAGTTTGCGAATTTTCAATATTTTCACTCCACATTTTCAACATTGCCATTTTACCACACCTCCTTATGAGCAGTGCAGCTGTCATTTTTCACATCTTTCCCAAAACGTGTTTCTGCCCATGTAACGCACAATGGCACAGTCGCTGTGTGAACTCAGTGCATGGGACACATTAAGAAAATCACAGTGTCACTGTTCATGAGCAGAGATCTTAAAATGGCTATGTTGAAAATTTGGTGAACAAATTCCTAAAAATAACTGTTTTACGAGCGTGCATTGCACAGTTCCCACGCACGCTCGTAGGTTTGCGAATTTTCAATATTTCCACTCCAGATTTTCAACATTGCCATTTTACCACACTTCCTTATGAGCAGTACAGCTGTCATTTTTCACATCCTGCCCAAAATGTGTTTCCGCCTCTGTAGCACACAATGGGGGTAACAAAAAGGTCATGCTGAAAATTTATTGTGCAGATACCAGCAATCGCACAGGGCATTACAGTAAAGCACCATACGTGCCAAACACCACTGCAAATACCTGCAAGCGAATGTTCGGCATTGACAAATGCTTGTTTTCTGTAGCTACGGCTGTTTTGGGGAATTAGGGAAGGTTTTGCACCTTCTGAAAGCTTTGTGAATGCAGCCCGTGGTCTCTGGAACTGGACATGGTACTCCAGGTGGGGTCTAACAGGGCAGCAACACCACTATTTAACCCAAGTTCCTAGTATGGAATGTCAGCCTATGACCTTATGTCAGAGGCAAGAGAGTGTCAAGGACTAAAACAGAGTCACACTGATATGCACAGAGAAACAATATATCCACTTTTCTAACCAGGGTCTAACTGGAGGAGCTCAGCGTTTGCTAATAACTAGTCCATAAAGGATGATACATTAAATATGTAGAAAAAATACATTTTAGAGGTTTTGGTTCATAACGAGAGTATTCCCTTCATGCATTAAAAATGTTCACTTTAATTTTTGCACACACCTCCTTTAGTGTTTACTATCAATTGTTCCTGGGGAAAAATATCTAATGGTTTTCTTCTGATGGGCTTTTGATAATGACTCCTTGATCAATGTAAGGGAATTGTGACTTAATTGCTCTTTTGTATCTGAACCATTTTTATAATCAACGTGAACTGCTATAGACCTTGGAGATACAGCTGTCTTGATAATTTATTAGCACTCAAGGGTACATATAGGAATGTAGCTCAGTTCCCAGTCGAAGGTGTTGCTTTTGTTATCTTGAGAATGATGCAAGAAATGGAAATCGCTATGGTCGGTGGCCCTTTGGAGAACCCTGACAGCAATGTCTTAACTTAAATAAATAGCCTTTCCTAAAGCCATGGCACTGCTTTCCTTAATGAGAAATCAATGGGTGACTTTAGTTTAAATAAAACACTAACAAGTCAGCAGTGGAGCTCTATGCATTGGAAGGGGACTGCAATCAATAGCCTTTGTAAGGCTGAACTGTTGTATAGGTTACAGCACTCGATGAAGACTGCACCAGAACAGCTTCCTACAAAGTTCACTGAACAGAGCTGCATGACTACATTTTCTTAAGGTGTAGGAGGTGGTGTAAGTCGTACAGGTAATTTAACTTTATAACTTGATGGATATCACAATCAGATATCTTACTGTTTTATAGCAACTAACTTGTATTTATGGAGGGCTGTTGCACAGTAAACTGAGAGAGAGAGCGAGCGAGAGAGAGAGAGAGAGAGAGAGAGATATGTATTTTCCTTTGTATAGTCGGCCTGCAGTGCAACTTCTTTCACTGAGGTCCTGCTTCTACCCAGTTTTGCAGCTGGATGGCTTAAAACAGAGGGAGGCCATGTGACTTGCACAAGGTCAGACAGTGTTTAAATTGTAGTAGTAACTTATTTTGGGAAAAGCCCATTCAGCAAGAATCATTTTCAAAGGAGAATATACAATATATTCAATACAAAACAGTTACCAAGCACATAAAACAGAATATCTGTAACATAATAAAGCTCTTTTAATACATAACACCCTCACTAACCTTCTTAGAGCACATGGCATAAATTGCCAAGTGCATAAATCAGAAACTGGGTATCAACTCTAGACTCGTAAATTTTTGGGTCTCTTAAATTTAACTGCTATTGCAAAGGAGTGTAATGCTCCCCAGGTTTGACTACTGCCCCTCCCATCTTTTCTCAGACCTCTGTCAATAATGTATATGTGTATGTTTGTATTATTGACTCTGTTCAGGGCCTATCATTGCCTTCTTTGCCAAACCCTTAGTTGGGTCTCCCAACAGGCATGATGTGAATACCTTTCTGACTGCCTGATGGACCTGTCATTGTTGGATAAGGGCCATTCTGCCTTAATAAACCTCCTAAGATCTAAACATAGAAACATAGACTTTGACAGCAGATAAGGTCTTCTTGGCCTGCCTAGGCTGCCCATTTACTTCCCCTGCCTACATTGTCACCACAGACACTACTTGATCTCCAGCGCCCCCCCCCCGTTGCCAGTAAGAGTCCCTTGTTCCTATCCCATGCATGCTTGAAGGCCACCATTGTTTTCAGCCCCACCACCTCCCATGGAAGACTGCTATAGGCATCCACCACTCTATCAGTGAAGAAGTACTTTCTCACATCTGTCTTGAATTTACCCCTTCCAGCTTCATTGCATGTCCAGCTTCATAGCATGCCCCCTTGTTCTTTTGCACCTTTTCCTCCAAAACATACTCTCCTCCTGTACCTTATTTACCCTCATGAGATATTTATAGGTCTCTGTCATATCCCCCCCCCTCACTCTTCTGTCTTCTAGGGTGTACCTACTGAGATCCTTCAGTCTCTCTTCATAGGGTTTTTGATGCAGACCGTGCACCATTTTAGTTGCCCTCCTCTGGACTGTCTCCACTCTGCCTATGTCCTTCCTGAGATGTGGTCTCTGTAACTGGACACAGTACTGCAGGTGGGGTCTCACCAGCGATCTATACACTGACAACATCACCTCCCTCCTTCAGCTGGTATTACCCCTCCCTATGGATCCATCATCCCACTGGCCCTACTCACTGTCTTGACACACTGCCTTACCACCTTTAGTTCATCAGTTATGAGTACTTCCAGGTCCCGTTCCTGTTTGGTGGCCGCCAATACCTCTTCTCCTATATTGTACTCCACCTCTTTGTTTCTGTGCCCTAAGTGCATGATTTTGCAATCGTCTGCATTGAAACACAGCTGTCATGCCCTTGGCCTCTTCTTGAGTTTTCTCAGTTCTCTGCACATTCTTTCCACCCCCTTGAGGGTCCATCCTATTGCAGATTTTGGTGTTATCTGCAAAGATGCAGACCTTCACTTCCAGTTCATCTGTAATGTCACATATAAAGATATTAATAAGGACTGGTCCCAAGACTGAGCCCTGTGGCACCCCCATGGTCGCTCTCCCTCCCTTCCCCAGAGTGAGCTCCATTTACCACCATCTTCTGTCGTCAATCTTGTAACCAATTTGTTACTCAGTTTACCACTTTTGGACCCACCCAAAAGGGGCAATTATGCCCATGTAACCTTAAGTCAGTCTTTCAACTGCTTCTTGAGAAACCCACTACCTTAACTACCTGATTAAGAATGCATTTTCTTTCTAACAATGTATGCATTGTAAACAATTATCATTTTATGTCTGTTGTTTTATTGTCTTTTATATGTATTCTGGTGACCTATGGAAACTGGCTTTATTTATTTATTCATGAAACTCTTCGGAAATAATCTTTGAGCTAGGAGCTCATTTACAAATGTTCCATGCCAGGATACAATAGAACAGTTACTGTACATTGGCATAATTCACATAGGCAAAGATTCAGGTAACTAACATAGGAAATCGTTTACCCACCTCGCAGCAACATTTTGCCAGTGAGGTCCCCCACAGTGACTACAGCACCTAGCCATGGTTGGAGACCAGCTGGAACCTGGCGCTGTCTGTCAGGGGTCCTGCAACCCCCTTCAATCAGCTCCTACTGGAGTTGAGAATCCTTAAGTGGGGGGTGTGGGGGGCATAGCCCCCTACATGGGAGGTTCAGGGGCCAAGCCACCCCCAAGAAAACAAAGACAGCAATAGCGAGCTGACAGCTGACTGCAGATTGCGGTCAACCTGCCGGTGTCGCTGACGGGGCGTTCAATAGAGATTCTGTTGGACTCCTGTTGTGGATCCAGAAATAATAGCTGGACAAGGCAGTTGTACGTATTTGGTTACAAACAGTTGCTAATTACATGTTATGAGGTATCAAAGGCTGCCTTGGAACCAGGCATCCTCACTTGAATTAGGTACTTTTTCTTAAAATTGGTTGCAAGTATAGGAAGGAAGGAAGGAGATGGGTGTGGAAGTGGGAGAGCAACAAGCTGAGTATCAGGAATGGATTGGAATTATTGGAGCTTGGAGAGAAGCAGAAGAAAGGAGAAAAAATTTGGGAGGTATGTATGAGGTAAGGGCAGGTAATGGTTGTGAGACAGTTGGGAGGGAGAGGAAAGGAAGGTATAGGAGCTGGAAAAGAGTTAGTTAATTAGCAAAAGGGCTTACTAGTTATCGAATAAAATCAAAAACCTAAATGAAACGACTATGAATGGTCTGAAAGCCATTTATGTTGTTACTCTAAGCCTCAGGAATACATAGACACTGACTGATGGCAGATAAGGGGTTATGGCCCACCTAGTCTGCTGAATTGTACATGTAATTTTGCCTCTTCAAGCTTCTCTTGAACTGGGTTGTCTCTTTCCCCCAACTGCTAAGATCCCCTGATGCCTATCCTATGCATTCTTGAATCCCATAATCATTTCAGCTCCCACCACCTCCTCTGGCACGGCGTTACACTTGCCCACCACCCTTTCCCCGAAGAAATACTTCCTCGTGTTACATCTGAATCTCCCTCCCTCCAAATTTCATCCCATGACCCCTAATGCTGGAACATCTTTGAAAAATACTATTTTCCTGCACCTTGTTCCCCTTGTGAGGTAGTTGTATGTCTCTATTGTATCCCCGCTCTCCCTCCTCTCCTCCAGGGAG
The DNA here is from genome assembly GCA_016271365.2 of Neoceratodus forsteri. Classification (NCBI taxonomy): domain Eukaryota; kingdom Metazoa; phylum Chordata; order Ceratodontiformes; family Ceratodontidae; genus Neoceratodus; species Neoceratodus forsteri. Next base: position 1,187,372,299 of record CM057451.1, on the reverse strand, counting down.
TACATATTCAAGTCCTTCATCTTGTCATTGCAGGACTTGTGATGCAAACCCTGTACCATCTTGGTTGCTCTCCTCTGAACTGTATCCACCCTGTCTATATCCCTACATAGGTAAGGCCTCCAGAACTGGACATTGTACTTCAGATGTGGTCTCACTAATGTCTTGTACAGTGGAAATATGACCTCCCTTTTCCTACTGGTGATGCCCCTGCATACCAGCATCCTATTTACTTTACCTGCTGCCTTGTCGCACTGACTCCCAACCTTTAGGGCATCAGAGATGATAACCCCTAGGTCCCGTTCCTGCTTGGAGCATGCTATACCCTCCAGCTGATATGTTGTTCCAGAGTTTTGGTGACCCATGTGCGTTATTCTGCACTTCTTTGCATTAAAGCTCAGCCACAACACTCTTGACCATTCCTCAAGGTAGGTAGATGAATGGCTCCCTTACTCTCACCATACCATTGTTCTAGGGACATGGATATGTTGTTCATCCACACTGTCTGGCAGGCTCCTTGCCACTTTAAATCTTGCCGGAAGGCCTTCAAGCTGGCTCCTCCCACCCACTCAGGTGGTAAAACTCTCGGCTCCGCCCCATGATGCCAGATCTTCCTTACGGCTTGGAAGCTCAAGTTCCCTCCTTAACGCTCTGTGAATAGAGTGATCCTAATTCTTCGGTTCGCCCAAAACTAATTCTTAAGTTTTCAAGACTTCGGTCTAATTACTCCCTCGCGCCTGCAATGGACAAATCGACTCCTGGATTTTGGCGGTGCCCATGTGGGCAGAAAATGCCCAGGACGGATACGCACTCCATGTGTGTCTGCTGCCTTGGCCTAGATCTTGACCCGCAGGCCTGTGAGTTATGCCATTCAGTTTTGGCCAACTGAAAGACCACGCTGCCCGGTAACAGCTTGGGTGCCCCGAGAAGCGCTACCCACCGGTGAAGTCCAAGGAGGCCCATTGGGTCGTATCCCCGGCAGCTGGCTCGGCTGAGCAACTCGAGCAGATGATCGCCCTCGAGGAGGAGGTAGCCCAGGCCACATCTTCATCCTCCTCGGTTGCGGCATTTATCCCGCTCTCTCTGGGATCCTCCTACACAGCTTCTTTTAAGGAGCTTTCCCAATCCCTTAACATGAAGGGAGAGGGGCCATCGGGACACTAATCTTGGTTCAAAAAGAAGGACTCCAAAGGTAAGTCCCATCATCGGCGTTCATGGGAGCGGGAGAGGTCCCCTTCCCCGGACAGTCGACTCTCGACTTTGGTAGAGGTTGCGGCTAAGGCCGCTGGCTTCACAGTATCCCCATCAGGTCAGCCATCCAAAATACCCATCAATGCAGTTGAGATTTTTCTTGACCCGTCGGATGGGCTGTCGACTGGTGAAGCCGAGAACCCTTCTTCACCAGTTCCCCCGGTGGAAACCGAGGACTTGCCTGCACCTCCTGTGCCAGAGTCCCTGGTCAAGGCTCCCGAGCAGAGGGAAGAGCGGGTGTCCCCCACCCCTTCCCAGACCCACTCTCGGAAACACAGAGGGTCTCAGTCTTGGACCTCGTCTCGGTCCAGCTGATCCCACCGACATCGGTGGTCTGGGTTTCAGCACCAAGGTAAGAGGTGGCGCCACTTGTCCTCATCTTCCTCCTCAGAAGAGGAGAGGCTTCGGTGCAAATTGCATCAACACTACGAGGACCTAATGTGGCAGCAGTTACTTCTGTCTGGGAAAAAGCCGATGCCGTCACCTTCCCCGGCCATCAAGTGGCTGCCACCTGAATGGCCAAAACAACCCCATGCAGTAGTCGAGGTGCCCAAGCATGGGCCGGTTGTTCGGCTGAAGCCAACTGCCCACTGATTGTGGTAGAACCTCCGCCTCCACAACCGAAATCAGGGGCACTGACCAAGGACTCTCGGTTGGGTCAGGGTCTGCCCCACAGGTTGTCGGTCACCCTCACTCATGACCATCCTTGGCAGGTGAAGGGTGGCTTAGGCCCCAGGCAGCTCTTCGTGGACTCCTCAGAGTCCGAGGATGACTCCTCCCTGTTTTCCAGACCCCTTGACCTGGAGTCCTCTGGGGGGGGCAGTCGATGGATGAGACCCCATCGTCTTTTATGGGTTTGCTTCGGCTCATCTCGGAGTCCACCAGGATGCAGCCCAAGCCCGTATCCAAATGGGCCACGTATCACCTGACGAAGATACTGGACTGAGGGATTCACCCCCGGAGGCCTTTCTGGTGGCTGAGGCCATTGTTGGCCCAGCCTTGGAGCTTTGGCAGTGGCCGGCATCCTGTCCTGTGCCTTCGACCAGGATGGCCAGGCAGTATGCGGTCCCTACTGGCTCTTTGTCTGGTTTTTTGGAGCACCCCTCTGCCGAGGGGTTGGCCACTGATAGTGTTTTCTGGTGTTCCGGGAATACTAGGGATGTGGATAAGCCCCCCCGACAAGGAGTCCAAAAAGCTGGACTATGCCGGGTGCAAGGTGTATGCTGCATCCTCCCTTGTCCATCACCAGGCCAGCTCGGCCATGCTGATGGCACACTTCTCCCATGCCCTCATGGGCTCCCTGGATGAGGTGATCCCTCATCTCCTGGCTGACCTGCAGGCCACAGTCAAGCAGGTGTGGGATCAGGGAGGGGCTGTGGCAAAGCAGCAGCTCCAAATGGCTCTGAACGTAAGAGACTCCTGTGCTAGATCAGTTGCGGCCACAGTGGCCAAGCGCTACAGGGCATGGCTGAGGATATCCACCTTCATGGTGGATACCTAGCATAAACTGGCAGATGTCCCCTTTCTGGGGACCAACTTCTTCGGCCCTGGAGTGGAAGGCCACCTCTAGTGGATCAAAAAGTCCAGTGCTACCCTGGACTTGGTCACCTCCACCCAGGAGGACAAGGGCCATTGTCAACATAAGTCCTTTCGCCTTTCTGCACCTGCGGCACGTCCGGCCCAGCAGCACCAGCATCTGGGCCAGCAGGCTCACGCTTGGCACCCCAAAGCCAAGACTGCAGCTTCCTCTAACAGGAAACAGGGAGGTAAAGGCCCAGGAGGTCCATCAGCAGGTCCCTCCTCCAAACCTGCCCAGTGACAGGTTGAGGGGTGTCGCCCCCTGCCTCATCACTCCCCCTGGGTTCCTCCCATGGAAGGATGGCTCTGCCACTTCCTTTCCACCTGGTCCACTGTCACCATGGACTGCTGGGTGTTGCAGGTGGTAGGAAAGGGCCTGCCCCTGGAGTTCGAGCAGGCCCTGCTCTTCCAAGCTGTTACCCCTCGGGGGGGCTATGGGGTCTGCAGCCTCTGAGCTGACATCGCCCTGCTCCTCGAAAAAGAGGTGATCGGGAAGGTGGTGGATCCTCCACCAAACCCGGGCTTTGTGTCCAGGTACTTCCTGGTCCTGAAACGGAAGGGGGGGGCTGGCGCCCCATTCTAGACCTGCACGACCTGAACAGGTTCCTAAGGTCTCAAACCTTCAGGATGGTCACTCTGGCTCAGATCATTCCATCCTTGGAATGAAGCTTGTGGTTCTGTTCTCTGGACCTCCACTTCAGTGCAGAGGGATCCCTCTACAAGTTCTGGGCCATACCCTTCGGCCTTTCCCTGGCTCCCAGGGTCTTCACCAAATGCATGGCAGTGGTGACAGCTTTCCTGTAGCGCCGAAGGGTCCAGGTGTACCCCTACCTGGATGACTGACTGATTGCAGCCTCCTCCAGAATGGAGATGGATCAGTCCAGAGATCTGGCCCTCCAGGGTTTTCTCTCAGGTTGGCCTCCTCATCAATGAGGCCAAGTTGGAACTCGTGCCAAAGCATGTGATACAATTCATCGGGGCAGAGCTTGACTCTCTATGAGCCAGAGCATGGCTCCCAGTGGACAGGACCAAGGTTCTTTCCTGCTTTGCCCAATCATTTCAGGTTGGGCAACTGCGCCCAGCCTAGGACTTCCTGCACCTTCTGGGCCTCATGGCGGCCTGCACCAGCGTGGTCCGTTGGGCCCATAAGTACATGCATCCCCTTCAATGGGGGCTGGCCAGCCAATGGTCACAGCACTTCGATCCCTTGGATCAGCTAGTGACAGTGACCCAGGGGATGTGGAATTCCCTCTAGTGGTGGACCATTCCGGCACATCTGCAGGAGGGCATCCTGTTGATCCGCCCTGAGCTGACGGTCTCTCTATCGACCAATGTCTCTCTGATGGGTTGCGGTCACATCAACCTGCTGGAGCTTCAAGCAGTTCAACTAGCCCTCACCGCCTTTGCTCCATTTCTATGGGGTCAAGTGGTCCAGGTCCAGATGGACAATACCATGACCATGTACTACCTAAAACGCCAGGGTGGGACGCGCTCCATGCCTCTGTGCAGGGAAGTTATCTGCATTTGGTCACTCATGCACAACCTGGAGGCTGATCTCCTTGCCATCCATGTGGCAGGAGCCTCCAACATTCTGGCCGATGCCCTAGGCCAGATAGGGGCTGTGTCCCATGAGTGGTCTCTCCTGCCGGTGGTAGTACAAGATCTGTTCTCCCACTGGGGCATGCCTCAGGTGGACCTGTTTGCCTCCAGGGAGAATGCGAAGCTGAGACAGTTTCATGCCTGCCCCCCTCAGCAGGGCTCACTGCAGGGGAATGCCTTCTTGAGGCCGTGGATCCTGGGCCTCTTCTACACCTTTCCCCTATTTCCCTTGATCCACAAGGTGCTTCTCAAGGTGAGGAGGGACAAGGTGCAGGTGATTCTGGTAGCCCAAGACTGGCCCCACCAGTTCTGGTATCCAGATCTCCTCAGTCTCAGCTCCAGCCTCCCAAGGTGGCTTTCATCCGGCCCAGACCTGATCTCAGTCAATCAGGGGAAGGTATTCCATCTGGAACCTTCAATCCCTGCACCTGACGGCCTGGTTCCTGAGTGGCTAGAGTTCCAGGCCTTGGGTCTTTCTGACGAGGTCTTCAACGTTGTTGCAGCATCCTGCAAGGAGTCGACCAGAAAATGCAATGCCTTCAAATGGAAAAGATTCTCCATTTGGTGTCAGGGCAAGGGCCTAGTCCCTTCCTCCTGTTCCTTGCCAAGCATTCTGAACTACCTGTGATCCCTTTCTCGGCAAGGTCTTCAGTCAATGACCCTTAAGGTGCACCTGGCAGACATCTCTGCTTACCAGGCATGGGCTGGGAAGCAGTCGGTGGCTCAGGAGAAGGTGGCCGGGTGCTTTTTCAAAGGCCTTGATCACATATCCCCTCCGGTGCGAGAACCTCCACCTCTGTGGGATTTACTGCTGGTATTGGCTAAGCTCATGGGCAAGCCATTCGAACCAATGTACAGGTGTGACATCTCTCACCTGTCGTGGAAGACTGCCTTCTTGGTGGCTATCATGACAGCTAGAAGGATGAGAGAGCTCCAGGCACTTTCCATAAAGTCTCCGTATCTGGTCTTCCACAGGGACAAGGTTGTCCTGCACCCCACCCAAAATTCCTTCTGAAGGTGGTGTCAGAGTTTCACCTTAACCAGGTGTTGACTCTGCCAGTGTTCTACCCCAATCATACCTCGGAGGCAAAATATAGGCTTCATACTTTGGACCCTAGAAGAGTGCTTATTTACTATAAGGAGCAGATAGCTGAAGTTCGGTGAGAGGTTCACCAGCTGTTTGTCACCTACACTGAAGCCGCACCTGGCAGACCTGCAGTCAAGCAGACGATAGGCAGGTGGGTCACCTCCTGCATAGATCTCTGCTATGGGTTGGTGGGCATGGAGCCTCCCAGTGGGATTAGAGCTCATTCTGCTTGTCATACCACTGCATCGGTGGCTGCTTTCAAGGATGTCCCTATCCAGGAAATCTGCAGGGCTGCTACCTGGAAGTCAGCACACACCTTCATCACCCACTAACACATCGACATTGAGTCACGCCGGGATGCTGGTTTTGGGGCCTCGGTTCTCCAGTCTTTATTTCCTAAGTAGAGGGTGTGCGCCTTGCCTCCCTCCTCCCAGAGAACTGCTAGGAGTCTGCCAGACAGTGTGGATGAACAACATATCCATGTCCCTAGAAATACAGGTTACGCACCTGTAACAGGAGTTCTAGGAATGATATATGTTGTTCATCCACACGAACCACCTGGCCTCCCCGGCTTCTACGCACAACCTGGCTTCTAGCGGGCTAAATCTGGTGTCATGGGGTGGAGCCAAGAGTTTTACCACCTGGGTGGGTGGGAGGAGCCAGCTTGAAGACCTTCTGGCAAGATTTAAAGTGGCAAGGAACCTGGCAGACAGTGTGGATGAACAACATATACCATTCCTAGAACTCCTGTTACAGGTGAGTAACCTGTATTTTTCAACTCTCTGTCTACTGTAAATATTTCCCGCAGTCCTCAAGCTCTGCCTGCTGAGTTATTTATTTTGAACAAGTATGATTTTATGTCAGTATACAATCTGTAACTCATAAAGTTATTTATTGTATTTTTTGTCTGCTTGAGCAAATATTTTCTGCCGTCACAATTGTATTACTCTGTTTATGTATGGCTGCTGGATCTGAAGGCTGTAAATATTTTTATGTACTTTATTATAGGGGCGCTGTAGCGACCGTATAGTTAAGGTTGAGTAGAGTGCTCAGTGTTAAACCCCTAACTTTGCAGTTTAATAACTTTAGTGGATTTTGTTGGAATAGCCCACAAATTTGTATTTTCCATTGATATATAATGTTCTGAAGATTTATTTTGTAAAAGTTCACATTTTTCCCTAGGCTTATCAGGGTTTTTTTTGTTTTGTTTTTGCATTTTTTTGCTGTCATGTATAGACTACATACTATAGTACTGAATTTCTGCACAACACTTTCAGGGTACATGTGGTAGTGCCTTTTGAAGGTTTGGTGAAAAAATATTAAATGGTTCCTGAGTTATAAGGATTTAAAAAATAGGAACCCCATACAAACCAGAAATTTTGGTTTGTGAGAGTGTTTTTTGATTCACAAATTTGATGTATCAGAAACTTAAAATGGGTCTCACAAACCACTTTTGTTTTTGTTTCACGACAACTGCCATCTTGTTTCTTTATTTCTGTTACTACTGAAGTTGGAAAACACTTGTAAAGGGATAGTTTTAGCAAAACTAAAACATCCCTGTAGTACAATGTTTTCCCTAAGCAATATTCTGTTTATGGGGAAATTTGCCAAAAGGTTATATTTCACACAGTCATGATCTCTCCCATGTGATTTCTGGCTCAAACCTCTTGTTTTGGTTCGAATTAAAAGTGCTCTGGTTTGCAAACCAGGAAAAGTGGTTTGAAGTACTAATGTTGTGTTTGGAGATGATAACCACTCATTTGTTTCCCAGCAACCATGCAGGGCGCCATTTGCAACAGGTGGAAAAGATGGTTGGTCAAAGGACCAACCCAAGTAGTTATACCAGTTTTTGCTACTGCCTGCCTCACACTTGCTTTGATTGGTATATGACTTATGTAGCTCCTATCTCCTAGCTCTCCTGAACTACTAGATATCTCTTGCCAAGTTTACTGTAAGATTGTACCACTCATGTTCTCCAGGTAACTCAAATAACATCCAACCTGCTAGCCCTCTGTTGCACTGTATAGCTTTCTAGACCTTTGTATTGTATCCAGAGTTTGCATTCTGAAGCACTGCATGTACTACAGTATCTTTGCATTCATACCCTACTCAAGTGTACGCTGATGTACTGTTTATTTTAAATACCCATGCATTGTGCCCTCTGTTTCACTGTAATGTACCATCGTTGTGGCCTGGGTCATGCCTGAAAATGGTTCCTTGGATCAGTATTCCTACCTGGTTAACAAATCAATCAATCAATCAAATAAATAACCAAATAAAATAAATCAATAAATAAATAAATTAAATGAGAGGCTAATTTCCATAATCATGTCAATAAAACCCTGTTGTAATCAAGTAAAGGATGGTAATGCAGATATGGAGTCCAGAACACACAGAGCGAGATATCAGCAGAACAAACTTCTGCTCGGCAGCTTAAAGAGTGAGGACTGTGCATATCTGTTTAGTACTTAACACTGGTAAAAAAAACATAATCATATGTCAGTTATACTCTGAGTTATTTGCTGATGCTACTGTATAGGACAAACTTCTGCAAGAAAGAGAGAGAGAGAGTTAGTTCATGAAGTGCTGAAAAGATTGCTACCCTGCAACTGCAGCAGGTTTAAGGGCTGTACTTGGCAGTCCCTGCTTAGTCCTTCTCTTGTTTTCAGTGGCACACTGCACAATGACCAAGTACTACACTTACAAGGAAGATGCCCCAGTACCATATTCAGGATCCTGGCAGAGGAACTGAACCTCTACCCTGGGGCAAAACAAACTCAAGTGTCCACCTGATGATGCAGTTTAATACCTCAAAGTCACTCTAGGCTCGACTACTGTAACTCTCTATACTTCAGGGTCATGAGAAGGGCCCTCCACAGACTACAGCAGGTGCAGAACATGGCAGCCCAGTTGCTGACGGGCCTATGTAGGTCTAGTCATGTAACCCCAATCCTGCGTGCTCTGCACTGGCTGACGGTGAGATGGAGGATCCTTTTCAATGTGGGGTTGCTCACCTGTAAGGCCTTATATGGACTGAGTCCTGGCTACTTGTCAGAGCTCCTGACACCTGCACCCTCTGCTCACTCCCTCTGCTTCTCTTCTAAGGGCCTCCTGGACATCTCCAGAGTTCAGCTCAAGACATTGGGTGACCATACTTTTAGTGTCACTGGGCCGACCCTGTGGAACTCATTTCCACCTGCAGTCTGGGGGTTCCCCTTGATTGGGGTTTTCAAGCTGAGGGTGAAGACCCGCCTCTTTAGCCTGGCTTTGATGGATTGATTGTTCCAGCCCAACCATCCAAATTATCTGAATTTTATCTTAAAGCTGTAATTCTGAATCTCATTTAACCTGAAAATGTTATTGTGTTTTATCTGCTGTTTTGCATTTTGATGTATTTTGTTAGGCACCTAGAGCCCCTGGAAAGAGGTGCTCTATAAATAAAACTTGCCTTGCTTTACCTCTCTGATCCAGGTGAGGGAGACTGATGGCCAACTGACCAGTGCTGAGAGAATCAACAGGGAGTAGAACTGCAAAAAGTCGCCACTTTCCATGGCCACCTTCAATGTGGTGAGCCTCTCCAGTGAACAGTTCATACTTTTCCATGTGGAGGTGGAGGTAAAAGACATCTGCGACAACTTCTCTGCATTTTCCAACACCAAAATCTCAGTGGAAATGTCTGAAAATGCATCAGTGGGTATCCGTGTTTCAATAGATAGGGCATTTGATGAGGATCTTGGGACCAACTCTATTCAGAGCTTTCACCTTTCAGTTAACAGCCACTTTATAATTAATGAGATACAGAGCAGAGTGGATGGGGTTAAATATGTAGACCTTGTACTGGTCCAAGAATTAGATAGAGAAAAACAGGACTAGTATGTACTAGAGCTGATAGCTAGTCATGGATGCAATCCACTCCTATCTGGCACACTAACTATACAAGTGATGGATATCAATGACAACAGCCTAGTTTTTGATCAAAGTGTATTTAATGTAGAAGTGAATGAAGATACCCCTCTGGGTTTCCTATTGCTTGTTCTAAAAGCTGCATATCTGGATGAAGGTGATAATGGGGAAGTTGTTTATGGGTTTAGTACCCAACTGAACTCTGAATTATGCCAACCATTTAAAGTTGGTGTACAGAGACCTGACCTGGGACACAATATTGAGCTGATCTATGAGCTGACTGACATGGAATTAATGTGGGCTAGGGCTCCTGTTTCCACCCTGGTGTCAGTCAACCCAGCCATAGGGATTCTGTATGCACTGATACCTTTCAATTACAATGTAATGGGTTGGAACTGTGGATCCATGCAGTGATTGGGGGCTTCCGCAGCTGTTGAGCACCACCCTTGTAAGTATTAACATTCTGGACCAGAATGACAATGCCCCAGTAATCACACAGCCTTTTCTAAGAAACAGCTCAGCAGATGTTGCTGTTGTCCAGTACTGCACCGTCAGGCTATTTTTGAGCCCTGATTACAGTGAAAGATGCGAATGAAGCCTCAAACTCCGAGCTGTCCTACCACATCTTAGCTGACCACTTCAAGCTGTTTTTCATCAACACACAGATGGATGAGATCTTTCTCAACAGAAAAATAAGCACAGACTCCATATCTTTGGACACTTTGAGCATCCTAGTTGTCATAAGTGACCATGGGACACCCCCATTGTCCTACTCTGCCTCAATCAACTTCATCCATGTGGATATGCCTCACTCTAGCCTTCAGGTTGGAGTAGTGGAGCCCTCCTCGAAAGGCGCACAGTCTGACTGGGATGGGTCCATGGTAGTTATCGTACTTTTAGCAGGAGACTGTGGGATGCTGCTTATTGCCATTATCATAGCCTTGGCAGCCTGCAAGGGAAGACATGGTAATAATAAGGTCAAAGGAACAGAGAAACCTGAAGACAGGATGCTGGTGAGCTCCAGACTGAACAGTTTGAACTCCTGTCAAATACATACAGATTTCTGCGACATGCCAGTCATCACAGTTTCAGAAAATGCTGAGCCCAACAAGACCAGCTGAGAAGACAGCAGTGACTCGCTGTGCCTCTATGGAAAGAAGTTGCCAACAGTTCAAGATACTGATCCAAAGGTAATACGTTAATAAACTAACGTGCTGGTAGATCTTTTCAGTGTTAAGAAAGTCAAAATGTTGTGTCAGTTAAAGTGTATTGGCATTCGGAACTTCTAGTCCATGACACACCAAGGGTTAATAGCATATGTTTCTTGTTTTTTTACCTTTGTTTTTACCAGAAGAGACACACTAAGCTGAAAGCTTGTTTACAGGTATAACCTGGGAGCACAAGGAAGTTAAGTGACTTGCTCAGGGTCACACAGTATGTAAATGGAGGCTGTGGGATTCAAACCCTGGCCTCCAGATTTGCAGCTCAGAGCCTTAAACCACTGTGCTATACTGCCTCCTATTGTATGTGTTTAATATGAGTCCATATTATAAGAACACACTTGCCAAACAAAATGTATTAGTAAGAGGAATGTTCCTACTTATAGCATGTAGTTTTATGAATTTGCTGGTTTACCAGAATGATAGATGAGGTGCTGTGACCAATTTATAGATACCTCCAAGTGATGGACACGTTACAAAGCATGCTTTCAAATTGCAGCTTGATACTTAGGGTAGCCCAGCTGAGATATCTCAGTTTTCACTGGTGTCCTATAGAAACACAAAAACATAGAAAGTGACAGTCGAAAAGGACTTCCAGGCCCACTGAGTCTGCCTAAGCATACTACCTACATGTTAACCAAATACCTTAGAGGTCCCAGGTAATTTACATGTGTATGTCATACATTTTTTTTACAGAAGCTTAGATGGAGGCACTGGGAGGCTTCCTGACTCCCTCATATCAGTCAGGACCAGGGATATAGTTCAAGTGCATTAGCCCATCAAAACTGAATACAATGGCCTCATATGCCTCTCAATTTCCAAAGCAAGTGCAGACATTTTAGGTACCAATATATGTTTTATGCTTCATTGGAAGGACTGCCTAGTAACTACTGGACACAGAGTTTTGGGACAGGGGTGAACATGCACCAGCAACTCTTTGGTCAAATTCTGGTTTTGGATTGAGGAATTTAAGCACACTTTTAAGAAGACTTCACTAAAACCAGTCAAAATATACTTAGAATGACAGGGTGTATACTAAACCAGCCATAACTACCATTTTGTGGCTGCATAAAGTCAGTGCTATGCTGATGTGTTGCTATCTATAGAAGGGGGTCTGACCAGAATTCCTAATGCAGCACTGCTGTGTTGTTATGAGGGAGTGGAGTCAAACAAATCTGTCCACTTTTTCTGCATTCACTAAACTGTGTTTCCTCCCCCCTCCCCTCCTCCCCCCTCACACTCCCCCCCACACACTATTTTCTGTAGAATTGCCACACTATTTTCTTTATATTCCTATCTGTAGAAGGGGTCTGAGCAGAATTCCTAATGCAGCACAATTGTGTTGTTAAAAGGGAGTGGAATTGGTCCTTGTTGTCCCATTCACTGCAGTGTGTTCTCTTCTCCCACCCTCTTCCCCACCAGCACTCTTTCTTTGCTCCTGAGCCCCGCAGCACGCCTGGTCAGCAAATGGATTGTGCAGGGGAAAGATTGCCACTGAAAAGACAGGGCTCTGGAGCCCCCTTCCACCATGCCTATGCCCAGCAACAATGAGATAAGACCATAAGGGACATGGCTTGCTTCAGAGTCAGTGGCACAGACTGTAACAGTTACTTAATGCATCTGGGACACTGTCTGCTGTCTAGGTACTAGGTACTACTCTTCAGAGGTGACAAACCCCCAAATTTCTTGCAGCAAACAATCCGAACTAAAGACAAAAAAGCAGGCCAACAAGAATGCAACATTCCAGTTTGATTTCCTTCTTGTAATAAAAAGTGTTGTCAGTGGAAAAGTGGTTAGTATGCAGCTGCAATGGGGAAAGGGTGAGTGCAACAGAACTGGAACAGAATGGCTGAACTCTGCTGTAGTGCTACCGCCGCCACTGCTGTGAGTTACGGCTGGGAGAACTTGGTGAAGTTCTGACCCATATTAAATAATAACTGGAAACAGTGAAGTTTTGATTTGTTGTGATTAGTTCTGATTTATTGACAAATATTTGAAAAAATGCTAAAAAAATGCATAAAAAGTGGCCAACATCAGCCACAATTGACAGAGGCCAAAAGGAAACAATTTAATAGATTATGCCTATAAAAATTAATGTAAAACTGCTAAATAAAAAAGCAATCACCCACTACTAGCCCCTTCATGGCTGGCCTATAATGGTGGCATACACTACTCGGGTCTATGACATGAGTGTGCTGGGAGAGAGAGAGAGAGAGAGAGATGGAGAGAGAGAGACAGACAGACAGATGTAAATACCTATATCATAGCACCACTGAGCACTGCAGGCACTGCCAGGCAGCTAAGATGTTTTTTAATTAATGGTGCTGAGTGGGTATTATTTTGATAAATGTTCCAGTCAGAGCCAAACAGGCCACATAAATGGCTATGAAGGATCAAATGAGCAGCACTAAGAGAGCCCACCCACCCTACCCATGTGAACGATGTAACTGCTTCACATGCCCTAGTGTGCTGTGGTGTAAGGTACATTACCTAGTCAAAGAGGTGGTAATGTTTTCTAGTACTACAGCTACTTCTACTGAATCTGATTAACACGCTGAATCCTTAAAGAAGAAACATGAACGACATAGTGATCACCACCCAGGCGAGCAGCCAGTCACACATTGCATCGGTCAAGTGCAATGCAGTCATAAAAAAGTTTGCCACTGCCAGCTGAAGACCTGATGAGATGACATACAACATAATTACATCCATCCTAGTTCCACAATTGCTGCTAGCCACTGCCAAGTAATTTGAGTATCACAAACAAAATATAGTAATACAATAATCTCAGCCCAGTTACTGTAAGTGAGATGTATCCATGCTAGCATACCACACAAACAATAAAGAAATTATAAGAATTTTCAACTTAGTAGCATTTTTTTTCTGTGAAGTAGTCATAACCAAATATGGGGAACGTGAGAAATCTACAAAGAGTATTCCATTTCTGGGTTTCAGGCATCTGCTAAGTCATGCACTGTATGAAAATTAAAACAGTACAGTCAGGATCAGTTGCTGAGGGCAAAAAAAGTGACAAGTAGAAGTAGTAGTAAGGACTGGAGTAAGGACAAAAAGAGATAGTAGTAGACAGCAGTAACCTACCTTCCAGATCACACAGTGGTACCAGGTACCACCAACTAAGTTTGTGACATGAAATGCAGTTGCTTGCTGTATTTGGACTCTGAACCCACCAATGTTATTTTTGTTTTCTATTCTGTGCTGCTCATGTGATCATTCAAGTAATAGTGGCCTGCCCTAGTCTGTCCCGACCCGACTTGTTGCAATTAATTGCTACCTCATGTAGTAGACCGTATTCACAAAGGATTTTTAACACAGGCACAAATTCTTGAATGTGTTTGTGGATAGGGCCTGCTCAGAGCAGTCAGTGTATGTTTCATTCAGATATCATATTTTAAATTAAAGTGAGGAATGCTGACTTTGAGAAATGTGAGATGCTCAGACTTTTCTGGTGTCAAACACGCTCGTGTATCAATAATGATGTTACCAGCTGAACTTAACAATCGTTCTATACAGATGCTAGTCGGAGTGCAATTCATGTACTTCACTGCAATGTTTACTAAAGCAGGCCACATATTTTGTTTGTATTTCCAGTACTGCAAATGATCAGCATTCCAGCTGATATTGAGCTCTGCCAGGTACATTTCAACAATGGTCTGTGCTGAGGCTGTGTTACAAGAGGCAGATGAAGAAGATGTTACAGTTACATCTTCTAAGTGACTCCAGAGACGTGAAGCTGAACCAAGTGACTGTGGGACAGTGCTGTGTTTGGCTGGTGGTGAAGAAGAAGATTCGGCTGCAGTGGCTGAGGAGGAAGAGGGAGAAAATGCTGCAACAGTAGCGGATGGGCCACCTGATGCTGTGCTGTGCCGTGAAGAAGATTCTGAATGTGGTGCTGCTGTCGTACTCTGTTCCATGACAGCACACACCTTGTCAATCATTACTTGTTTGTTTATCTCGAAGCAAGTGTCATCATCATCACTCAATAGTTGCTTTGATTTCTATCATGGGTCCAAGTTTGTTACTTTAATGTAGTACTCAGAATGAAGCATTTTACATAGTTTGTCATCTTCTTCAACCTTTTTAATCAAACGTCTCGTTGGATGTTGTTGTATTCTAGGGGGCAACCTGCATGAGTCAGCAGCACCGCTGGCAGCCTGTGTGATCGTTGAACTGTCTTGCTTCTCTAACGTTTCCCTAATCAGATTCAATCTGTATTTTAACATTTTTATTAGGGGTATCACCTGGCTCAGAGTTGTTGTGTTTGCAGTAACCTCCATGGTGATTTCCTCAAATGGCTAGAGCAGGAAAATTAGAAACTCCAGCATGGCCTACTGTGGTGGAGTGATATAAATGTCTGCATCACCAATTTCATTTTCCAAGGTGTATTGCCTGACAGCTTTCTTTTGTTACAGCAGCCTTTGGAACATATAAAAGGTTGAATTCCAATGAGTAGAAATGTCTTGGATCAGTCTGTGCAAAGGTAAACTGTACTCCTGCTGTATTTTTGCAAGCAAGTGATGGGCTTTGCTTGAGTGATTAAAATGAGTTCATATTCTTTAAGTAATGTTAATGAGAGCCTTAATCTCACTGTCATCATCGATAAAACCATGAACTATTAACTTTAAACAATGCCCAAAGCAGTGGAAGTGAACAAAGCCCCCTTCCTCCAAGGTCTTCCTTATGCTGGATCCATTACCTGCAACTATAAAGCCAACTGACAGTGCCTGTGAAGTGAGGCATTGCTGTATTGGTTTTTGGAGCTCTTCATTAATGTTATATAAGGTAGATTCAGATGGAAAATAAAATATTCTTAGAACAGGAAACTGTGATGCTTCTCTGTCCCCAATCCTACGTGAATTATCAAAACATGTCCAATATGCTGTACCAGATATGAAGGGTTCAGGCTGACAGTGTGTCCAGATATCTGTTGTGAGATGCACCACCCTCCCAACAGCATTGCACAAGATGCGTCTTAAGGTTTTTTATATACAACATCATAAAGATCTGGAATCCCTGTTGTCGAGAAGTATCTCTGAGATTGTATACTATGTCTTGGATCGAGGTACTGAAACAGCTGCCTGAATCCTACATGTTCAACTACGTTATATGGTAGAAAATCAACAGTTACAATTTCTGAAAATGTGTTGGTCATTGTAACAGCTACAAGGTGAGTTGAGACATATTTGACTTTACGCTCATATTTTTCCGAGATGGTAAGCGGTCTCCTTGAAGGAGGAGGGCTTTTGAACACATGGTCACTTTCAGTAACAGTAGGAGGAGTCCTTCGAATGTGAGGAATTGGTGGTGGAGGTGTCTCAGTAGTGCTGCGGGGGCTGCCACTGCTTTCATCTATCAGAGTCACCCTTGAGTGTAGTGAGCTGTCACTGTCACTTTCTCTTCAAGACTCTCAAGTGGAGTTCTCAGTAATGTTATGACATCTGTCTAGGTGCCTTTTCAGTGCTGAAGTTCCTAATTTTCCTTTCTTTTTAACCCTGCTGATTGGCTGTTTACAAATAGCGCATGTTGTTACCAACTCATTGGAAGCACTAGTGGAGAAGTATGACCAACAAAAGATTGTTTTTTTTTTAGTTTTTTTCCCAGGAAGGCATGGCACCTCAGTCACCTTTTCAGCGTCCCCCTATGGATTTTTCTTGGACCTGTTCTTGTTGTGGTTTATTCCCATTGCCTCCTTCACAATCAAAACATTTCTGCCTGTTTCTTCCTCATCTGTGATTTCCATCCCCCATTAAACCTTGTGCTGCCTGATTATTCTCTTCATCTTTATTTTTGTTATCTTCATCGGGTTCAACCTCAGAAGATTTGGATGAGGGTGAAGGACTAGCAGTAGTATAGTATGCAATTGTTCCATATCGTTGGGTGTCTCTGCTGGTGGTACCCACCAAGCCTTTAGTTTGTTTAACTACATAACTTTTTTTTTACTTGGGACTGATGATGTTCCGAGACAGTCACCTTTTTGGGATTCAAGTATTCACTTAGAAGACGTAACCTTAGACATGAAAAAATCACTTTTGGGGGTTTGATTTTGTTTTCCCTTCTCAGGCTGATTGCTGTCTTTTGCAGTGCCACTGCCTACCTGAGAAATAGAATGCACCTTATCAACACTTTGATCCATTTTTTCTTAGTATTCTAACCTGTAAAAAAAGATCCCTCTAACTAACATGATGTCCTTCTGATAACTCCCACCCACAGGCCAGAGACAAATTTACTGTCATGACTCCTGACTGTACACAGCACACCAACAGAACAGCAGTCTACCACCACTTCCTTCCAAAATTACCTGAATGACTCCTATAGTACAGTTAGTTACTGTTAAAAGACCAAATTCAGCATCCCACAGCCAGCAGCACAGGTACATCGACTTGTATATTGTTTGTCTTAACAGTATTTTTTTTAATATATGAAATTGTGAATGAACGTTGACAAGTGATCATGATTGAATAGCACAAGTCAAAGATTTATTTTGCCAGCCTACTGCCCTTGCCTGTGTACCCAGCCACACTGAAGCCAAGAAAAAAAAAATTGTTTGGGATTTCTGGGACTGTTACATTTCTTGTGGGCTCCCCTGCAGTCTCTCTCTCTCCTCTGGTCAAAATCTTGAATGAATGTGAACAAGTGATTGTGATTCTTGATTGGATGGTGCAACCCAGAGATTTATCTTGCCAACCTGTTGCCCTTGCCCTGTACACACAGCCATACTGAAAATCCAGGAAAAAATTATATTTGGGATTTCTGGGACTGTGACATTTTTTGTAGGCCCCCCTGAAGTCTCTCTCTCTCTCTCTCTCTCCCCTCTGGATGACACAAATCAAAGATTTTTTTTTGCCAGCTTGCTGCCCTTGCCGTATATACACAGCCACACTGAAGCCAGAAAAAAAAACACATTTAGGATTTTCTGAAACTATAAAATTTCTCTTGAGCCCCAAGTATTCTCTCCCCCTCTACTCTGGATCTGGAATGGCATAAGTCAAAGATTGTGCCAGTCTGCCCTTGCTCATGTACACAGCTACACTGTCTGAGGTCAAGAAAAGAAGAAAAATATATATATATTGGTATTTTCTGAAACTGTAAAAATTCTCTTGGGCCCCCATTAGTCTCTCCCTCTCTTCTCTGGATCTGGAATGGCACAAGTCAAAGATTTTGCCAGTCTGCCTTTGCTCATGTACACAAAGTTATACTATCTGATACCAAGAAAATAAAAAAAAAATATTTCACTTGGAATTTTCTGTAACTATAAAATTTCTCTTGGGCCTCCAGTAGTCTATCCCTCTCTTCTCTGGATCTTCTGCAGTGGAACAAGTCAAAGATTTTGCTAGCCTGCCCTTGCTCATGTACACAGTCACACTGCCTGCCTTTTGCACACACCCCGGCAGCCACCCAGTCCACTACTGTCTCCCCAGTCCCTCCAGATTTCTTCTTTCTCCAGTTCCAACCCATCACCATCCACCAACAATCACTTTCTCTACCCCTCGCTCCAGAAAGTCTCCTTTCTCTGTCCTAGTTTCTCTTTCTGACCCTCCTAAAATGTATATTGGTGGTTTTATGTTTTCTTTTTGGCAACTTCTTCCTGTGGCTCTCTGCTGCAGTGAGTGAGCAAGGTGCTCCTCTAACCATCCTCTATCTCATCTGGGCCACGTTGCACACTCAGCACAGTCAAATACCATGAGTGCATCACATAACTGTCTGTTGTCTGATTGGATGCTGCCAGCCACCTGTACATGGAGTGAACATGCTGACTGCATCCCCAAAGCAACACTACACAAAATGGCTCAGGTGACACTTCCATGGACCCAGAACTGGACTTCTGCAGCAAAGTTTATATTTATCAGGGTCCATGGAGTGCAGGTTTGATCTGTGGATCTGTATCTCCTGCAGAACAGTCTGCCCATCCCTACTGTGAGTAGAGTGGATAGTTCAGTGGTAGAAGCAGTGTTGGTGCTGCCAGGCTGCAGAGAGAGAGAAAGAGTGAGAGAGAGAGAGAAAGAGCACAACACACTCGCTCATGGAGCATTAGAGGAAAATACAAATATTAGTAAAACAGCTTACCCAGCCTCCTCTTCTGCTGCTGCTGCTACCACTGCTGCTTCCACCAGGATGGCACTGCGCTCACTTCATGTCATGGCAGCCACCCAACTCAGCCAATTTAGCAATGTTCACCTATGCCTCTGCTGCCAGCAGAAGCCAAATGTTCCCATTGCCTACCTTTCTCTCCCTCACTCTGTCAGGTTGCTAGGTCCTGTAACAGACAGGGTGCTGCTTGGAGGGAGAGAGATGGGCTGTCAGTTGATTCCTAACTCCAGACTCGAATCCTGCAACCCTAGGGCCCCTGGCTGACTAGATCGCTCCAAACTCGTGTATTGCAGTCACAGACATTCAGAGGTCCTGACTCCTGAGTGACAGATCAGCTGTTTTCTATGTAAACTGTTAACTGCCATGCTAATTCAAAACAAATTATTTATTATTGTGTTATTTGCTATTCTGCCAGCACTTCCCGAGCCAGCATGCCATCATGGCAATGTGCAGTCAGTGCAGTCAACTAATAACCATTTGATAACTCACCTAACTCCAAATAACAAGATTAATCACACATTCCTATTAGAAATGTAAATACTTATTATGCACATCTCATCTGATCTGTACTGCAAGGCAGGCACTTCTCTGTAGTACTATTTCCTCACACTGCAGTATGTGAAGCCGGCTCTATGAACTACTCAGGCAAAAAAAAATCTTCATAATATTCCTGAGTCAGTTAGCCTCTTTGTACCAAATAGTGCACATGCCTGTATGATTAAAAAATGTTTGTGACACCGAGTAAATCGATCACAGAAAACAAAAAAATCACAATGTGTCAGAAATCGCAGTAATCGCAGTAGCCTATCAGCTCGTACAACGTCTGTTGCCATAAGCATTAACAATAGTCAGGAAACTCGGATTGCTGTAACAATAACACACAAACGCACACACTAACGCTGTCCCTTATACTGCAGTACACTATGCCTGTCCCTTACGCTGTAGTTCATTGGGCACAGCAATTAAGAATATTTGGATATTTTTTTACAATACCCTATAATTCTATTTTATCAATAGCGTTAGGCAAGTTGGGGTTGGAAATTACACCTTTAATTAGAAGACTAATTACATTATGAAACTAAAAAACCTGTGTGATAATGAACTTTAAATATAGTCTTGTACCTTACAGCAGACCATGCATATGAAAAGACATTTTCTGTTCATCCATCTAGATTTGGTAATGGTATGTATGTGAGTATACAGTATTCAAATGTCAGTCACACACACACACATACTCTATAGTCCTTGTACAATCTGAGCTCTACTGTACTATCCAGTAGTAAGACACGGTATAATTATTTGCAAATATTGAGAGCCTCATGATGAGCTTTTTTATTTAGTTGTTTAACCAGGTATAGCACACTAAGCTAAAAGCTTTTTTACAAGAGTGACCTGGGAGCACAAGTGACTTGCTTAGGGTCACACAGTATACAAGTGGAAGCTGTGGGATTCAAACCCAGGTTTGGTCTGCTGGATATCACCAAATTTGTGGTTTAGAGTCTTAGACCACTGCGCTATACTGCTTTTGTAAATATCTTGCAGTATTTCCCACTAAAGACTACATAAGGTTGCACAAAAGGTAAACTGGACAATGGCTATGTAACTTAGCATAAAATTATATATATATATGTGTGTGTGTGTGTGTGTGTGTGTGTATTATAGAGGCATGACTGCACCACTGTAGTTAGGGTTAAATGGTCACTTCTATGTTACGCTCAAAAGTTTGCACTTTAATAACTTCGCACCCTTCAAGCAATTTACATGAATATTTGCATACACTATTGGGGTCCAAAGATTTCTTGATGTGCCAAGTTACATTCTGGACAGATGCATGGGTGTAGAGATACAGAGTGTGAAAAATGTGAAAATTATCAATTTTATTTTTCATTTCTTTATCATGCTACTGCACAAAAATGACTTGTGATTTTGGTCCTGAAATCTTTAGTGTATATAAGTCTTGGGTCACAGATGTACCATTTGAAGGTTTGGTGAAAAATATGAATCCATTCCAAAGTTACCTTTCTCACATACTGTACACTTCTCAGCTTATCTACACATAGAATGGGGTGAGTGTTAGGGCTGACAACCCCAAGGCCCATCTCCCATGCCCGTTACTGCCTTCAGGGTGTGGGTGGGGTGTTAGGGTTGGAAACACTAACCCCATAATTCCCTGCTTTTGTGGCTCAACCCTAACTAGAGTACTAACACAGTTTTTTGCAAAAAATATATACATAGAGAGATATTACACATGCTATACATAGAAAAGTAGTAATTTGCCATATATATCATATGTTCTGGTATTATTTAGTATGTGCTAGTTAGTGATGCCCCGCGGTACTTGCTGTTTCCAATTTTTACAAGCTGATGAATGCAGCTGATAATGCCAATTACCTAATGGTTTACAGTTTACAGTTACTAAAATATCCCTGGAAATTTTATACCTTGATGCATCAAACTGGAATACACAGGGTTGTTACTCTAAAGCAAGAAACATAATAAAACATTGATTTTTCCCTACTGGAGTTTAAGTGCCGTTGGCTCTCCTCAGCCAGATAATTCTTTCCTCAATATTTACTGAACTATTTTGAGTAAAACAAATTTATATCTTCTCATTTACATTTAAAAACATATTTTTACACTGCACTGTGCCATTTCCCCGTTAGTGCAAAATTTGCATTTCAATTTACCACATTTATTTCTCTTCTCTCTGGGGCACTCATATAAGCCTTGTAATTGGCAATGGATATTATTCTCATTCCGCTGTCTGATGCAGGTCCCGGGGGGGTTCACTGGAGGACTGGTACAGAAAGTCCTTCCAGTGGACATCACAACCTTGGATATATATTTGATGAATGAGGTAGACCCTTTAGATTTCCCACACAAACACAGAGCCTGCGATTAGCAAGGGGGGAAGCAGCACCAGGCACCCTTTCTAGCAATTCTTGGACTTTACAGTCTTGTTACTTACTGCACACTGGACGCTTTAACGGGTTTGTATGGTGAACCTCATGTCTGCATACTAGGACACATGCTCAGAAATTTGCACCAGAATTGTTCTTAGCTATTAAGCTGAATAACAAGTCACGCCATGCCAAATCCTTTTGAAATAGTTGAGATAGTTTATTGATGAAGAAGAACATTAATATAGATTTCTTCTTTTAATCAAATATGGAACTACTACAGGAGTCTGACAGTTCCTGAGAACGCCACTCCTATGATTTATTTATGGGCAGATTTGTACAATTTTGCCAATCATGTATAACAGCAGAAGCAACATTAAAATAAATATATATATATATATATCTCCATCCCTTGGGCTCCTGACACTTGTTTATTCAAACAAAGCGCTGTATTTTTTTCATAAAGCTCAATATGTTTGACTGCCTAAAATAAAATAACAGCAGGGGTTCGTGTTATTTCAGTCTTCACAGCATTTGTCAACAGAGAGAACAGCATAGGCACAGAGTAAGGTTTGTTACTTCTGTTTGCTGTAGCTGCCCACACTGTGCCTGGCTCTGTGGATAAACAGGGGTCTTCAGTCTCCAGTGCTGTCATTCCCTTGGATTTCACCAGCACTAAATTCATTGGATTATGGAGGAAACCTGCACTGAAACCGGTGTGTTGCTTAATGGAGAGATCAATTTTATTCCATTGCTGTCAGTTGATGGGCTTTTACTAGTGCTAAATTCATCATAGTGAGGGGTAGCCTTCAAAGTACCTGCCCCACACTCTTCCTTTCCTGTGGACAAAGAGAGGGCTTCAGACCCCAGTGATGCCAGTCCTTTGCCTTTTTGTTAATACTTACTACATCACAATATGGAGAACTCGGCACTGAGCCTGCCCCATCTTTATTACCCCTTGGTGATAAACACAGGGTTTCAGTCGCCAGTGCTGTCAGATCCCCACCTTTCACCACCACTAAATAAATCACAGTGTGGTGAGAAACTTACACCGTACCTGGCCTGTCGTTAAACAAAGAACTTCACTCTCCAGTGCCACCAGCCCTTAACATTTTTAGCATTAAATTCATCACTGTGGGGAAGCTTGCACACTGCCCTGCCTGCTCCATACTCTACCCAGCTCAGTGGATAAACAGATAGACGGAATGCTGTAGTCTGGTGTGCTTTCTATCCTTTACCTTTCCAAAGTAATAACTTCAGAGCAAGCCACTTAACCTGTGTGACCTGGAGTAAATCTCCTAAACATCCCATGCTCCCAGCCATCCAACATTAAATTGAATAGAAGCATGGCATGGATCAGGGATGGCACAGGGCGTCATTGTGCACTGTTCTACCATTTTACCTCTGATGTTTTCCCCATCCCTATTGCTCAGGTAAGTGTTGAGGTGCATGCATGCTGCACAGTCCTGCAGCACTCTCCCTTCAATGCTACAAATCTACCAATCTGACCCACATGACCACAAGGAGCAGGATATTCAGAAGGGTCGCACATGGTGCAACACAGTTGCACCATGCACAGCCCACTGATGTGCCCCGGTGCGATATTCAAAAGGGGAATGTGCCTGGCACAAATCGTGATGCACCAGAGCGCATCAGTAATGTATGTAGCGCAAGTGGGGAGGGGCTTGCCCATGCATACTCTGCACATCCCGATATTCAGCCCTGGTTGTGCTGAGCCCATGCATGCACAACCCCTACTTGTGCTGCACACAGGTGAGCAAAAAAAAAAGGAGCAACAGCTGGCCACCCACAGGTGAGTTGCCATATTGCAGGGTGCAACATGGCAGCTGGCAGCTGTGGGTGGCCACCCGAGCTCCAGTGGCACCTGTGTGGTAGTGACCCCCCATGCCCGATCATGGGCATATGTAATAAATAATAGTCCCATATCCCTGGTGGTCCAGTGGACTGCTTGCAGCCCCATCGTGGGCATATGTACTAAATAATAGTCCAATATCCCTGGTGGTCCAGTGGGCTGCTTGCAGCCTGATCGCAAGAGTCAGTAATAAAATATGGCAATCAGTCCATCCCAGGTGGTCTAGCGGTACCCCCTCCCACCCACCCACTGAGCCCCACCACCCGCTCCTCCCCGGCAGCAGTGGGCAGAAGCTTCCACCTGCCAGCGCTCCGCTGCCCACCAACTGAGTCCAGCACGGTGGGGCTGTATGCCCATTGGTCACAGCGTGGGCCAATGGGCATGCAGCTCATACCGTACTACACAGACCAGATATGTGAATGGATCCAGAGAAAGAGTAGAGGAGGGATAGTAAGGCTAAAAGGGAAAGGGGGTTTGGGAGGAAAAGGATAAGAAAAAGCAGACATATTGAACAATTACTTTTCAATTTAGTTTATTTATTTTACCAGGAAAAGCTCCATTAAGCAAGGTCATTTTCAAGGAGGTCCTGGGTTTTGTTCAGTAATTACTGGGGAAAGGGCAGATGACAGGCCAAAGATAAGGGACAATGACATTAAAGGAAGAGAGATGGACAGAGGAGAGAGTTTTCAAGGAACTAGCACAATTAAAAGTAGACAAGGCAGTGGGACTGGACAGTGTGCACCCTAGGCTACTGAGGGAGCTCAAGGAGGTGCTGGCTGCACCTCTGACAAGTCTGTTCAACCTCTCACTAGAATTAGTGAAGGTTCCAGGGCATTGGAGGAGGGCAGATGTGGTCCCACTACACCAAAAGTAGAAACAGGAAGGAGGCAGAAAATTACAGACCTGTCAGCCTGACTTCGGTAGTAGGTAAAGTAATGGAACCGCTGCTGAAGAGAAGGACTGGGGAATACTTTGCAACCAGTGGATTACAGGATCTGAGGCAACATGAGTTCACAGGGGGGAGGTCTTGTCAGAAAAACCTGATTGAGTTCTTTGACTGGGTGACCAGGTTAGTGGATCAGGGAGCAGCCATAGATGTGGCCTACCTGGATTTTGTTAAGGCCTTTGACACCATTCCACACAGAAGACTGTTGAGCAAGCTGGGGAACCTAGGAGCAGATCCAAAAATAGTAAATGGGTAAAAAGTTGACTATGTGATAGGAGTCAGAGAATGGTGGTAAATGGGATCCACTCTGGAGAAGAGAAGGTGAAAAAAGGGGTGCCACAGGGGTCAGGACTAGGCTCGGTCCTCTTCAATGTCTTTATTGGCAACATTGCAGAAGGGCTAGAAGAAAAGTATCCAGGTTCATGGATGACACAAAAATCTGCAAAAGAGTGGATATACTGGGGGCCGGGTGGAAAGAATAAGGGATAATCTGAAAAAGCTGGAAGATTGGTCAAAGAAATGGCAGCTGGGTTTCAATGCAAAATAAGTGCAAAATCATGCAGTTCGCTGCAGAGAAACCCAGGGGCTATGTACCAATTAAGTGGGGCGGTATTAGAAACTGCAAAACAGGAAAGGGACCTAGGGGTAATCATTTCTGATGACCTGAAAGTAGCCAAGCAGCATGATAAGGCAGTGGGGAAAGCTAGCAGAATGCTCGGGTGCATCAACTTATGCACTCTCTGTTCGTTCAAACACAAGCTACATCAAACACTTGTGTCCAGAGCCACCTGTGACTGCTTCTCGTAATCTCTCTGGTAGTCACTTCTGTTTATTGCACCTCTCTGCTATCACCACCTCTGCCTGCCACCACCCTCCACACTCCCCATATCTACCCCTGGTCCACCACCTTCCTCTTTTACCCTCCTTAACTCCCTTTCTCTCTCCTTTTTCTAATCTGCTCACATCACCCACTGTTGCACTTGTTCCCTGATCCATGCCTCCCACCCTCTTCTCCTTCTACCTCCCTCCCAGTTACCCCTCTACACCCACTCTCTCTTCCACTTTCCTACACTACCTGGCACAATTGGTAGCAACTCCGTTTTTCCACTCTACCTTCCCCTTTGACAATGCCCTTCTGGCAGCTTTAATTCATGTAAATATTCTTTGTTGTGACTCATCATTCTTAAATGCACGCCTGATTGTGTTGTTCTAACTGTTATTTATATTACCTGTAGCTTTCAGACCATGTATACCCTGCACTGAATTTTGTATTCAAACTGCTTCCCTGCTAATCTCACACAAACTGTACTTCTATTCTTTGTATACTGACATGGAACTTTTGTAAAAGAGCCGTTGGCTCAAAGGTATTTATCCGAAATTCTAATAAATAAATAAATAGGGAGGGGCATCCCCAGAAGAAGGAGGGAGGTAGTATTGCCCCTGTATAGATCACTGGTAAGGCCCAACATCAGGTTCTGCATTCGGTTCTGGAGGCCCCATCTCTGGAATGACGTGGATAGGGTAGAGGTGGTACCAAGGAGGGCTACCAAAATGGTGCAGGGCCTGCATCAAAAGCCCTATGTGGAAAGGCTCAAGAAGCTAAATATATACTCTCTAGAGGAAAGGAGGGAAATGGTGGATATGATTGAAACATTTAAATACCTCACAGGCATTAATAATGTACAGGAAGGTAGCATTTTCCATGGAAAAAGATGCTCCAGGACAAGGGGTCACACTATGAAGCTGTAGGGAGGATGCTCAGAGGAGATGTGAGGAAATACTTCTTCACGGAGAGGGTGGTGGACACATGGAACAGCCTCCCAGCAGAGGTGGTGGGTGCTAAAATAGTAACAGAATTCAAGCATGCATGGGATAGACACAAGGGGAACTTAGAAGTAAGGCGGGGGTGGATACTGGAGATTCAGTAGGGTCTGGAATGGCACAGTAGGTAAGGAATATAGGGCAGACTAGGTGGGCCAAGAGGTTCTTATCTGCCAACAGCTTCTATGTTTCTGTGTTAAATCAGTGCTGTATTGTGGATGCATCACTGCCAGGAGGGGTATCAATGTTACATACTGTTAGAGGTAGAGGGGTGGGATTGTAATGTTACAAAAGGGAAGAGGGGACTGTGCAGAGAGTACCAGGAAAAAGTAGACATCCTGAACAAATCCTTTTGTTCAGTGTTCACAGTGGAATGAGAAGGGGAAGGGGCCACAAAAAAGTAACAAAAGCTTTGGAGGGATGTGGACACTAGTCCGTTTTTGGAGGTGAGAGTCTTGAATGGACTTGCTAATCTGATGGTGGGCAAAACAATGGGGCCAGATGGGGTGCATCTAAGGTTATTGAGGGAGCTGTGGGAATTACTGGCTGCACCTCTGACAGTTCCATTTAACAGCTCACTGGAAACAGGAGTGGTTCTGGGAGACTGGAGGAGGGTGGATGTAGCCCCACTACACAAAAGTGGTAGCAGGGAGAAGGTTGGCAGTTATAGGACAGTCAGCCTGACATCAGTGGTGGGAAAGTTAATGGAATCACTGCTGAAGGAAAGCATTGCAGAATATCTTGAATCCAGTGGGTTACAAGAGCGAAGGCAGCATCGTTTAACAGGAAGGAGGTCATGTCAAACAAAACTGATACCTTTTTTTGACTGGGGGACCAAAGAACTAGATCACGGTGGAGCGGTAGATGTGCCTATCTAGATTTCATTAAGGCATTCAACACTGTTCCGCATAGGAGACTAGTAAGCAAGTTGGGTAGCTTAGGAGTGGGTCCAAAGTTGGTAAACTGGATAAGAAATTGGTTAGGGGCTAGGCAACAGAGGGTGGTGGTAAACTTGAGTTCACTCCTGGGAAGGGAGGGTGACCAGCGGGGTGCCTCAGGGATCAGTGCTGGGACCAGTGTTCCTTAACATCTTTATAAGTGACATTGCAGAGGAGCTGAAAGGGAAGGTTTGCCTCTTTGTGGATGACACCAAAATCTGCATTAGGGTGAGCACGCTTGGGGGGGGTGGAAAGGATGAGCAGAGACCTGAGAAAACTGTAGGAGTGGTCATAGGTATGGCAACTGGGTTTCAATGTGAAGAAGTGCAAACATGATGCATTTAGGGCACAGAAACCAGGAGCCGAGTACAAAATGGGTGGAGTGGTATTGACAACCACAAAGCAGGAAAGAGACCCGGGGGTAATAATATCAGATGATTTAAAGGTGGCCAGGCAGTGTGACAAGGCAGTGGAGAGGGGGTTGGGGATGCTGGAGTGCATAGGGAGGGGTATCACCAGCAAAAAGAGGGAGGTGGTGGTGTCTCAGCATAGATCGCTGCTAATACCCTACCAACAGTATTATGTCCAGTTCTGGAGACCACATCTCTGAAAGGACATAGACAGAGTGGAGATGGTCCCGAGGGGAGCAACTAAAATGGTGCAGGGTCTGCATCAAAAGCCCTATGAGGAGAGACTAAAGGACCTCAGTATGCACACCCTGGAAAGGAGGAGGGAGATACTAGTTCCTTCATAAAAGAAAGGGCCCTACAAGAGCTTGATAAGCTCAAGGTGGACAAGGCAATGGGACCTGATGGCATACATCCCAGGGTACTAAAGCGGCTAAGGGTGGAACTAGTAGAGCCATTGTCAGAACTGTTTAGTGAGTCTCTGAGCACAGGAGAGGTCCCAGAAGACTGGGGAAGGGATCATGTGATCTCCCTCCACAAGAGGGGTAGCAGGGAGGAAGCAGGGAAATACAGACCAGTCAGTCTTACTTCAGTAGTGGGCAAGATTATGGAGGGACTCCTTAAGGAAAGGATAGTGCAACACTTGGAATCCGTAGGTGCACAGGATCCAAGACAGCATGGGTTTACAAAAGGAAAGTCCTGTCAAACTAATCTCATAGATTTCTTTGACTGGGTAACCAGAGTGGAGGACCAAGGGGGAGCAGTTGATGTCACCTACCTTTACTTCAGCAAAGCTGTTGATACTGTTCCACATTGAAGATTGATAAATAAGCTGGGTAGGCTTGGGGTGGGTCAGAAGTTGGTCAACTGGGTGGCAAACTGGTTGACGGGCAGAAAACAGAGTGGTGGTAAATGGTATACTTTCAGAAGAGATGCAAGTCACAAGTGGGGTACCTCAGGGATCAGTCCTGGGGACAGTCCTCTTCAATATCTTCATCAGTGACATTGCAGATGGACTGAAGGGTAAAATTTGTCTGTTTGCAGATGACACCAAGATATGCAACAGAGTAGACGATCCAAATGGGGTGGGCAGAATGAGAAGAGATCTGGATAAACTAGCAAAATGGTCAGAAGAGTGGCAAATGGGGTTTAATGCAAAGAAGTGCAAGATCATGGACGTAGGGAAGAGAAACCCTGAAGACACCTATAGGCTGGGAGGGGAGTTGCTGGCAGTCACAAGGGAAGAAAGCGACTTGGGTGTCATCATCACCAATGACCTGAAATCATCCAAGCAGACCACTAAAGCAGTAGGTAAGGCTAGGGGGATGTTAGGGTGTATTAGTAGGGGTATCACAAGTCAGATGAGGGAGGTAATAATCCGTCTTTACAAGACACTGGTTAGCCCCCATCTGGAGTACTGCGTGCAGTACTGGAGGCCACACGTTCACAAGGACATTAACCAAATTGAGGCAGTCCAAAGAAGGGCAACCAAAATGGTGCTGGGACTGCATCAGAAAACATTTGAGGACAGATTAACTGAGCTCAATATGTATTTCCTAGAGCAAAGGAGGGAGAGAGGTGATATGATCGAAACATTCAAACACCTTAAAGGCCTTAACAAGGTGAAAGAGTCTAACATGTTTCAATATAAGACAAGCGTTTGTCAATGGTGAACGTTATCATGATGGCATTGGCATTGGCAGTGCCAGAGCTAGAGAAGCATAATAGGAATGGCAGTGAAGTATTGAAGTGATGCCAACCCCAACCCCGCCCTGTAGAGAGTGACAGGCATTGGGGTGTGCCTTTGGGTCATCAGCTATAACGCTCATGCCATCGTACCTCACCTTACCCTGTAAACACTGGCAAGTGTCAGGGTGTGGTTAGGGGTCTTTGGGCATTATACTTACCCCATTCCATAAGGAAATACGCTGACATGGGTGCAGTATAGGAGCGTGGGATGAACTTTGTGGCCGAACAGTGCAAGGCACACCATGATGCCTGTCAGTAGCTGCAGGGTGGGGGGTGGAATGGAGTGAGTATTACATCCGATGATCCCAAGTGACACCCTTGACGCCTGTTAGTCTGTACTGGGTGGGGTGCTACAGTTGGAAACCCTAACACCGTAGGCGTGTGGTGGTAATTTGACTCCATATTTTCAATGTGGGCTGCTTGTCAGGCCACCTCATGAAAAGCAGCACAATCACTTTGTTAGCTGAAAGGTGGTTTTGCACAGTGGCTGTACCATTTGGCAACAGAGGGATGAAAACACATTTTCAGCCAGGATGTGGAGAATGACAATTGTATTGTTCATGAGGCGGCATAAAAAAATGGTAATGTTGAAAATCTGGAGTGACAATATGAAATATTAGTGAAGCAATGAGCATGCACACAAACTGCACAACACACATCCATTACCCAATTATTTTTGGGAGTTTGTTAGCCACATTTGTAACATAGGCATTTTGGGACCTCCCCAAATGAACGGTGGCACTGCGATTTTGTTAATCTGTCCCAAAAGTTGATTTCCCACAGTGACCATGCAATTGTGCACCACAGGTGTGGAAACACATTTTGGACAGGATGTGAAAAATGACAGCTGCACTGTTCATAAGGAGGTGTGAAAAAATGCCAGTGTTGAAAATCTGGCATTGAAATATTGCAAAGTTGCAAGGGTGCATGGAAACTGTGCAACGCAAGCTTGCAACATAGTCATTTTATGGACTTCCGGCACCAAATTTTCAACATAGGCATTTTAGGACCTCTGCTCATGAACAGTGTTACCATCATTTCTTCAAACTGTCCCAAAAGGTGATTTCACACAGTGACCGTGCTATTCTGCACCGGACGTGCGCAAACACATTTTGGTCAGGATATGTCAAATGACAGCTGTACTGTTTATCAGGAGGTGTGAAAAAATGCCAATTCTGAAAATCTGGAGTGAAAATATTACAAATTCACGAAGTTATGAGCATGCGTGGAAACAGCACAATGCACACTTGTAAAACAGCCATTTTTTTTAATTTTTCCACCAAATGTGCAACATAGGCTTTTTGAGAGTCCCCTTCATGAACAGTGGCACTGTCGTTTCATTAATCGGTCCGAAGGTGATTCCAGCGAGTGGCCGTGAAAATCACCTTTCAAGGCCGACAAGCCTTGACTGTGCCAGAATTCATGAGGAGGGGTCCCAGAACCCATGTTGAAAATTTGTTGCCAAATTCGAAACATGCCTGAGATATGCATCAAAGTTGAAAAAAAAACCCTATTTATGCCATTATACAGCTTACCGGCATTTCCTCAGTTCGCGGTCAGCTTTGAAGAGTGCAGACGTGTTCCTGGCCCACCAAAGATCATTGCACCAGACTCTGGAGGTAAGTATGGGTTAAGGGGAGGTTGGGGAGGCATGGTGTGCAGTGGGTGGGAGTGGGTTGTGGGAGGCGGGCAGGGAGACCACGAGGGACAGTTTCCTTTTTTACAGGTAAAAAAAAATTAAAAAATAAACATCGGGGGACTCTTTTATTTTGCAGGGGCATTGGCACGCTGGGGTGGGCTCCCAGCATGCCACCTAAGTGTTTTATGGGGAGATGCCATAGCCGACGGGGGGTTGGGCACCCCCATCAGCACACAACAAAAGCGGGGGAGCAAGAGCCGAGGGGAATTGGGCACCCCCCTCGGCACACAACAAACCAGGAGGGGATGCATTATGCTGGCAGGGAGTGGGCTCCCCCATCGGCATATACATTTGGCCAGGGTATGCCGACAGGGGGGATTGGGCACCCCTGAATTCGGCAGTGTGCTGCCATGTTAATTCTCTTTTTTCACCACCAGGGAAAGCACGTCAGGAGGTCCGCTGCATATGACGAGCTTAGCTCGCATTGCAGTGGACCTTTCATTTGATTTCAGTGCCACATTAGGTATGCACTGTGTGGCACTGGCACGCAGGCTGGTTGGGAAATTAGGGGGCGCACCTACTGATGTGTGCCCTGCATTAGCAACAGTGACCCGTGCACTCCAAATGTGCACTACCGCGGAAGCGTGGCTGCGCCAAGCATGCCAACATAAAAATAACAGGACAAGAGGACACAGCATGAGATTAGAGGGAGGCCGATTAAGGAGTACTGTGAAGAAGTTCTTTTTCACAGAAAGGGTGGTGGATGCATGGAATGGCCTGCCTTAGGAAGTGGTGGATATGAATACAGTGCAGGGCTTCAAGCAGGCATGGGATAGGCATAAGAGAACAATACAAATGTGTATGAATAGATAGGCCATTAACAGAGCAAAGGCCGATGGCACATTTTTAAGGTAGAAAAAGAAATGGGCAGACTGAATGGGCCTTGCGGTCCTTATCTGCTGTCAGCTTCTATGTTTCTATGTTTCCTGTAGTAGTAATATATGAGAGCCTATTTCTTTAAGGGTTCAAATCACCTTGGCCCGTTTAACTGGACTAGGCAGTCCATTTGTGTTATCAGAGAATATTTTAAATTGCCAAGCCACAGTGGATCCAAATTTTGGGAAGGTGTAAATTCTCCCAGAATAAACACTGGTAATATGCTTAAAGATTACTGGCAATTATATACATTAAAATGTGAAATTTCAGCTTTGTTTTGTGTGTGTCCAATAATGAATGTTATGTAAAAAACATGATATACTGTGTCCTGTGACTATTTCCAGTACAGTACACCCATACAAGCAAGCTCCTGTTTGTACCTTATCAGTCACTGACATTTTCTCAGTTTTTTGATGATTTGGCTGACAGCTGACTGGCACTGATGTCTTTCAAGGACTGACATCAATGGCAGCAGCCCGAGAGTGTCACGTAGTCAGCACAGCTAAGCAGACATCTCCAGAAGCTCCTGCATATTTCCCAGCAAAACTTTGTCATGTGAAAGACCCTGGATAGAGTAAAGAAGCTATACCTCTACAAATAACTGGGAGGTTTAGCTCTACCTTACTTATAAACATACGCTATTGCATCACAATTGAAACACATTTTTCATTGGATACAACCACCAACTACTCCACAGTGGGTACAGTTGGAAAAGGATTATACTTCATCAAGCACTGGAGCTGCCCTCTCTTCTCTACCCCGAGAGTGTTAGCAGCACACTTCCACCTCCCTCTCCTACCCTAAACATACTTACAACTTGGTACAAATTTTTTGTGGCACCCCCTTTATAAGCTCAGAGCATGAGGGATTAGTGTGCCAGCTATGGACCCTACATTTATTCCAGCCAAATGAGATCATAAATTTAAAAGCTGGACAAGATGGGGTCTATGCTATACCTACCAGTTCTGTTCAGATTGCATATTGAAATCATTTCCACAACTACAGGTAGCATTCCACTAGGATAAACAGATCACTACCAATATCTGCAAATAAGGGGACATCTCAAAAAACAGACTGGCCTAAAATCAGACATGTAGACTATTCTGTTTCCTAATACAAGTTTCCATGGAATTGAACCCCCCTCATTTCATTTCAAGATGTTATCAAGCATTACTAACACACTCCCCTACCAATATGGACACCGTTCGATTTAATTGGGAAGCCGAACTCAATATTGAAATTAATGATGAGGAGTGTACCAAGATCTGGAAGTAACTACATAAAATGATCAACTGTTGTCATTGGAGAGAATACAGATGGAAAACAGTCAGCAGATACTTCCACACTCCACAAGACACAGCAAAGTATTGAACCAAATGTGATGCCTCCAGTTGCCACAGCTGCGGGCACAAAGTGGTCACTCACACCCACATATTACAGTCCTGCCCAACTCTGAATTCCTATTGCAAAATGGTAGCATGCACTCTCCAAGATCTGATTCTGGACCTAAGCTGTCTCACTCCAGCCATTGCACTCCTACTTCATTACCCAGCCACAATACAAAATAAACATCATGGGCAGGGTTTTCAAACTGCACCATGAAAAAGTGCAAGTGGGTGCTCCGTGCAACTGAGATACACTGGAGCACAGAAATGACATACTGAAATGAGACACGCAGTAGCGCATCTTGTCTGAATGTAGCAGGATATGTGTACGACACAAATGGGGTCCACCAACAATGCACCCGCGCGTCCCCTGACTGGTCTGAATACCTGGAATGGGAATGCACTGCACACCTTGCGGATGCACCAAGCGCACATTCCAGATATTCAGACCGAAACATGCAAATGGGGCCATTAGCCATGCAAGGCACAAATGGGGCCATTTGCATGTCATGGCCCCATTTGCATTCCTGTGTAGGGATGTGTCTCGATGGATGTGAAGGGTGCCCTGACAGTGGATGTCAGGCCATAGTCCCTGGTAGTCTAGTGGACTCCCCTTTCACCGTACCCCGATCACAAACTCAATATTACCACCGTCCTAACCCTGGTAGTCTAGTGGTACCCTCTCCCATCCCCAATACTCAACGCACCAATATAAAAATACGTTCCATCCCTGGTAGTCTAGTGGTGCCCCCTCCCATCCCCGATACAGGATGCACTGATATAAAAATATATTCCATCCCTGGTAGTCTAGTGGTATCCACCTCCCAGCTCTGACTGCAGCAAATCCCACATTCAGGATTACCCTGGTAGTCTAGTGGACCCCCATCCCCCCACCCACTGAGGCAGCCAAATCCCACCCTGCTCTCCCATCCCAGCATGGGCATGGCGGCCAGCGGGCAGCAAAACCCACCTGCGCACCTCCATGGCTGCCTGCCAACTGTGCTGTCACTGAATGACAGCTTTCAGTATGCTTTGCAAAACCATCGGTCAACATCATTGACCAATGGGAGTGCTATGAGTATCATAAGCATTCATTCACAACTCTGTGGCTGACACATTTTTGTGGGGACCTGGCTAACCCCCCACCCCATACAGTACCATTTTGACTCACGCATGTAAAATTCATATGTATGCCTGCTTGGGACTGATTAATAAGGGCACTAGAGTGACAAAAAAGAATACTGTAATGTAACTGACAATAAGCTGAGATATGAACAAATATAAAGTTCTGTAACAAAACTTGAAATCAAAACTACATTTAAAACATATTTAATATTTACACTACTAAATTAGACAACATACAATAAAATACAAAAGGGATAAAACACACCTGGAAATGCAAAACAAAACAAAACAATTAAACAGAAAAGATTACTAAAAGGAGGATCTACGACATCGGTGCCACTTCCTGCACAGAAAAATTCCCAACACTGATAAAAACCCATCGACACCCCTGACACTGACTGTCACTGCAGAGTCCATGATAGTGAAATCCCCGTCACTGCAAATGTAGCCAGTGTCAGGGTTTTGCTGTGAGGGCTTCACTATGTGGGTGTCACTGTCAAGACGGCATACCCTGAAAAGAGATCCTATTCTAGTCTCAATACTACAGGTTAACAGAGCTTACCCCTTACTCTGGGTAGATTCCTTAGCTTGGAGACTCAAGTCTCAAAAAGGGGAGAGCAGAGGGCAATGTGGGAGGACATGGAGACAGGGAGCTCCTTACTGGTCTTTCTGTTTTTCCTAATTTTGTTCTATTTTGGTGGCAAATCAATCTACATTTTTGAATACGAAGCAGATAATCACCTGGACATTGGCCTCCTATGAAACTTTTCTAACTTTGGGCAAATGAATTATATCAATTAGACATCATTAATCTCTGGTGAGCTCAAGATCAGAAAGCTATTTTGCTTTTTTTTATGCAAAGAGAGAGCAATTGTTTCAGTCACATTCAAAATGTGTTGAATACTCTTACCTGCCTGGTCATGATGAACCTTGATGACAATTAATGGACATAGAACCTCAATGTGCCAGTACTAGGGCTGTGGTTTATACCTTCTTTGAATGACTTGTTGGTATTGAAGGAACTACTGTAGCTGCTGATGCTGCTGGACTTCTCTTGGGTCCCCTTGTCCTGGCCATTTTTTTCTGGCTCTCTTGGGTCCACCAAAAGTTTACACTGTTTAAACTCTATCCATTTACCAAGGAGGTCACTACTGTCTTCTGCAGGGGCGCTGCTGGTCATGAGGCAGCAGCCTCCCCCCTGGCACACATTGGGAGAGGACGTAAAGTGACTTTACGGAAACTGGCTTTCAGTCCTACTTGCACAGCTGATTTTTGCTATTTTCAACACTGAAATTTACCAGCCGCTTGAAAAAGGTACCTGGTCATACGCCTTTGTACTTTTGCACCTTTCACTGCTAGATGGGGTTAACAGGTCATGTAACCCTGGCAGCTGAATTGGGATTAGCCCAGGAACCTGATTCACTCAGCAGAGCTTTTAGATGCCATGCTGGGGCCAGCATTTGCCTGAGGAGGTTGCCGCTGTCTTCTACAGTGACGCTAGTGGTCATGCTGAAAAGCCTCACTTGCCCCAGTGCTAAACATTGGCAGATGACTTCGGTCATGACGGTCAGGGATGTCTCCCCCAAACAACCACCAATACCAGGACAGCTTGTGAGTCTGAACTTTGGCACCTCCTGCCACACAGCAAATCATTTAAAATTTTTGTCTGTCTGTTATCCAGTTCGCTGTTGCTCCTTAGAGATCAATATTCACACTATATGTATGAATTATATTTGATTGTAAATCTGCAAGGTTATATCCATGAATTTTGCAAGCAATACCATTCTTTAAGTATTTATGCTCTAAGGTTTTTAGTTGTAACCTACTGGCCAATTGTGTCTTTGCTGCATGAAGTAATTTAATACTTGAGCTATTTAATTAACGTGCCCTCTCTTTGATTTTGAAAATGGAAAACAAATGGTATTACCTTTTTTTACTGCTCTTAACACCATGCCCCATAAATTTTGTGGAACATGATGAAAAGAGTGGGCAGAATTCCAGGTAGAAGTGCAAGGTAACAGGAGTTTTATCAAGGTGTACCACAGTAACTGATCCTCTTTGGAACATTGGATTTAGGCCAAATGATTTTATGAGCTAAGAAGAACTAATGGGTCTTGTTAGAGACTGTGCCCTTCAGATATCACTGAAAAAAACTGTTACAACAGATAACTGCAAAAATCTGTTTTTCGGATCACAGAAATGGGGTAAGGGAGATTTGTTTAGTCCAAATAAGGCAACATTTGAAATGTTTGTTTTTATCAGTGTGTTAGCATGTGGGGACCTCAACTCCAAACCTGGACCTCTGTTTTAAATGTAACAGAGGTTTCTCATTTGTGCATGCTAGTGTCTGAAGTACCATGGAGAAAATGGATGAAATCCCTGAACTGTCCACCTGCAAAGAACCAGATATAGCACTGTTTTCAGAAATATGGCTAAACACAAAATTAGATGACTAAAACTTGGGGATCCAAGGTTACGATTTTTTAAGGTTAGACATGAACTAAAGAGGGTTAATAATTTACTACGCAGATGAACTTATTGTTAGATGTTACCACTGAGTGTTCTGAAAGCATACTGTAGCTGTGGAATTAAAACTGAATTTTGGTAAAACAGTTCTCCTAATTGTATGTTGTAGACCTCCCAAAGTGTCCCCTTTAAGCATAGCTCAGATTTCTGAAACCCTACTAGTTTATGCAGACTCACATGAGTTGCTGCTATTAGAAGATTTCAACATGGACCTGCAGTCTCCAGAGAAATCTTGTCATTTACAGAAAGCAGCAATTGAGTTGGGGGGGGTTAAAACAGTACAATACAAAGCTCACACCTATAAATCTTAGGAATCCCACCGACTCAACAGTTCTTGATTTAATTTTCACAAACCACCCCCACAATTATAAGGCTGCAGGATTTTTGGCTGATTGTTTTAACGATCATAATGCAACATATTGTGTTAGGGAAGTGTGAGGCCTATCTGTCCTCCTAAGCTTGTTAGCTATAGCTCCTTCAAAAAAAATGTATTTTCTCGAACTTGTCAGAGATTTGAAGGATATACAGTGGGATATATTAAAACTAATTCTAGATCTGGATACTGCTTGCACATTCTTTGTAGATGAACTGAAGACAATATATTTATTTATTTATTTATTGATGGTCTAGGAATTACAACCCTTTGAGTCAGAGACTCATTTGCAAAGGCTCCACGTCTTACATAAATATAGATTGGTACACAGTAAACACAGATACAATAGTATAACAGATACATAATACAGGCTACTGCTCTAATACAGACTATGAACACTAACTACAGGGGTGAGAGAAGTACATAATACAGACAAGTTGGAAACATCAGTGATGTGAGTTCATGATGCACCTACAGGAACAATACTGCAGTAAAATTGTTCAGGTTTTTTTTTTTTTGCGAAGTTTCATCTGCAGTTGCAGTGGGAGTTGGACATAATGTGGCTCTGTAACTCAGGTTTAAAAGGGCCTAGCCTGGGAATAGATAAAATAGAGACAGTGACTGAGTTCATCCAGAGTGGGGCCCTGTAGCAGAAGGACTTTTTGCCAGCAGTGGTCTTTACAAAGGGGACATGGAATGCTGCGGTGTCACAGCATCGAGTTGTGTGAGCCAGCAGGCTCTTTTGGAGGAGCTGGAGACAACCAAGGGGGGGCTAGGCTGAACTGGATTTTTTTGGCAAGTAAGCAGGTCTGATAAAAAAGACGCCCCTGGAAGTTTAGCCATGATGATCGTAGGTAGATGTCACAGGTATGCGTGTACCGATCACAGCCTGTGGCCAATCTGCAGGCTTTGTTTAGGCAGCATTTAATGCTGGTCAGAGCTAACTGCAGTCAATAAAAACACGAAAGATAAAAATGATGCAGCCTGATTTTCCCTTTTAACTAAACTAGGGCAGATAAAAACATAAACAGTGGAACAAAGCTCAGGACTAAGAAAGTGGGGCGTGGGAATCTTACAGAGAAGGTCGTAACAAGTATATCAAGGATGTTGGACAAGCAAAAGTAAACTATTTCAAAAACAAAACTACTTAGGAGGCAAATGACCCGAAACATTTTGGGACACAATAAAACATCTAACCGGGAGACAAAAGGTCAAGACGCATATCAATCTTAAAAACAAGGAGGGGGAAATTATTGGGTGAAGAGGAAGTGGCTGATAAATTCAAATATTTTTTTTGTAGATGCTGGAAAATTTTTGATACTAAAAATAAGGCAATGAAGCAAAAAGAAAGAAATTGAATAGTAATATGGGGTCCTTTAAATGTTCTAAAATTGAAGAGTCAGAGGTTCTCGAACTACAGTATACTAAAAGTTAAAGAGAACAAATGTGAAGGACCTGATAATCTTACCCCGTTTGCTAAAAATACCAACCTGTCCAATTGCTGAGCCACTGATGTATATGCTAAATTGGTCCTTAGAATTCAGGCAATTCAGTAGGGGTGGAAATTGGTCAAAGAGGTTCCCATCTTTAAAGGTGGCGATCCAAACCAAGTGACCAATTATAGGCCAATTTCTCTCCTCCTAATAATTTCTAAAATGTTAGAGATACCAGTCTCAAAACTATATAAATATGAAGTGTACGCCGAAGATACAGGTGAGTTCTTAACTCTGGTTAAGATGTGCTATCTTGGATGGCTTGAGGGTAAGTCAGTTCTTTGTCTCTTTGGCTACATGGTGGAAGCTTTACCAAAATGAAGAGGCAGAAGACACAACTCACACTAAAGACCAGTTATTGAGCAACTGAACTACAGAAATCAGAACAGGGAAAGGGGTAAACAACAAAACTTTCACTTCTAAACCCCTCTATTGTTGCTACCTAGCTGCTTAAGGTTGTGGCAATCTACCCAAATTCTAGCCCTTATTCATATATAATCTTGTTGTATATATGTTTTTTTATGTAATTCTGTGTATCTGTAAATGCCATGTGGTACATGCCAATGTGAAGGGAATGGATGGTGTTTCTTTAAAATGGCTGATATGCTTGTAACTTGGGTTCTAAGAGAAAGTGGGATTCCCATGGGAAACTAGAAATTGAATTTGCTGGCTAGCTAACAGAGGTCATACACCATGCTCTCAGGAACAGGATGCTTTGATCGCCAGGAAGCTGTTGTAAAATGCTACCTTTTATTGGGTAACAGGAAAGAAGCATGCTTCCAAGCAAACCTATGTGAAACTTTTAACAGGACACTGTGAATTATCCAATAGGAGGTATTACTGAAACATCAAAGGTTTAACTGGGACTGTCCTGTTACAATTATTGAGGCAGAACAGTGTGTTGAAGCTGGGTGACATCACTGGGTAGCTAGGTAGCACACTCGCCTCTGAGGCCAGGAGATCAGAGGGCTGTGGGTTCAGTTCCCACATCTGGCACTTGGGTTAATATCCCAGTACTGACACTGTAGTGTAGCATGAGAGGGGTGCTGCACTTCTGAGGTGCCATCTTTCAGATGAGATGTTAAACTGAGGTCCCATCTGCCTGGATTGGTGGTAGTTCAGGTGGATGTTAAAGATCCCATGGCACTTCTCAAAAAGAGTAGGGGAATTTCCCTGGTGTCCTGGCCAAATTTCCATCATTCACTAAAGAAAAATGCCACCAACAGCTTAATCTGGTTCTAGGTCAGTTGGCATTCATCTGTATCCCCCTTCCCCAGGTCGTGCCTGAAAATAGGCAGGATTTGTCTAGTGCACTTACCTGGTCAACAAAAACTAAAAAAAAAAAAACTGGGTAAGGAAAGTGCAAGAGTGCCATCTACTGGCCCTAAAGGACATGGGATCTTACTGCTATAAATGGAGGTCACACAGAGCCAATAGTGTCACTCTCTTTCTGGCTGGACACAATGCACCAGAGGCTGCTACAACAAGGACTGAGTTTTTGCAAAGCAAAGATTTTTTTGAGTTTGAAATTCTTCATAAAAGGTAGACTTACAGGATCAGTTTCTAGTATATTTATTCTGCATAATTTCTCATATTCTGTTTATCACACTGTAACCCACATTAATATATGTTCTCTTTTAGTTGTACTGAATGTATTTAAATATTTTTATTAAAACGTTTGTTTGCCAAAGAAATTCTGCCTGCGTGAGAGTGTTTATATTGTCTGTGTGACTGTAGATGATTTATTAATAATCTGTGACAACTGTTACTTGCTTAGAAGGGTCACAAATAGCAACCAAATTAAAAGGGTCTGTGGGGACAATCCATACGGATTTTGGGAGAATACCAGAGTCTCATATGAGTCTGCTGGGGGTTTGAACTGGGCAATTGCATGTACTGTAGGGTGAAGACCAAATCAGGTGGTGCTCTGATACCCTGAAGAAAGTGTAACACTTAGGCCTTCCTCCCATGTGTAATAACCATGAAAAAGGGTTCATACCTGTATTTGGCCAGTAGACTTGAGATTGGTATTGTGTCCTGATCCAAAGTATAGAGGGATACTCTGAAACCACGTGGCAAGGGGTAAGTGGCTAGCCAATGGGGACCGGCTGTGAATGGAAGGGGCCAAAAGTAAAGTAAATGAAAAAAAAATCACTATCACTGTAAAACTGGACTGCACACTATTGCAACATCTTCTATACTGTAACTGTACATTTGTACAATTTTACCCCAGAGTTCGTATGGATCCATTGGGCACTGTAGATAATGCATTGTAAAGGAATGGGAACCTGAGAAACTTCTGAGTGCGTGCTTTCTGTTGGACTGCTTGAAGAGTAGATAAAGAGGAAAGGATGTGGCATGGACATCTTTCAAACCCAGGGATATGAACAACACACTTGTATTCCACAAAAGATCACCAGGCTATCACAACTGACTCTGGGATAGGAAGAAAATACAAATCTATCCAAGGACTTGTAGCAAATTGAGAAGCATGTGACCCATTACCACTGACCCCAGTAAGAAATTGGAAGACCTGAAGAACTGGATAAAACTGAAGATTTGGGACAGCTCCGAACTGTCAACCTCAGGAGAATCTCTAAAGGGCTGAAGACCTGAAACAAAATCCCAATTCCCACTGGGTGTTGGATCCCTATCTGTGAACCAGTGCAGTTTCCTGCACTGCACTACCTACTTCACTGTTAGGTAAGGGCTGGCCTGAAGACTCTGAAGAAAGCAGGTGTCAGTTAGTTCCTTAGCTGACTGCACTATTCCTATTCTGACAACCAGCCCCAATTTGTCAGGATACAACTGGCTGTAAAGTCTCTGAGTGACAGAGGAGAAACTGTGAACATGCAGTTGGGCAGAAGTACGATTCAGTCTTCAAAGCATAATGTTCTTTTGCTAGGTGGTTGCAGGATTCAGCTGTCTTTGGGTCAATCAACCATCAGAGGGCAATTAGAAAAATGTAAGGCAATTTGAGAACAAGCAGAGCAATTTTGGACCATGAAAAGCAATTCTTGATTATGTAGGGCAATTCTGGAATATGTAGGGCAATTCAGGAACATGCAGTGCAATTCTGGACCATGCAGAGCAATTCTGGAACATGCAGTGCAATTCGGGAACATGCAGTGCAATTCTGGACCATGCAGAGCAATTCTGGACCACTCAGAGCAATTCTGGAACATGTAGTACAATTCTGGAACATGCAGTGCAATTCTGGAACATGCAGTGCAATTTGAGAAAATGCAAGGCAAGTCAAGAACATGCAGCACATTTCACAAATTTTGAACAAGTGCAATCACTTTTAAAAAAGGTCCACAGCATGCAATGGGAGCATCTCAGCCTCAGAGCATGCATTTACTTTAGGGGTTGTCCCTTTAAAGGAGAACTGTGCTGAACCTTTAAGCCATTTCCCCAGTAGCAGCTGGTTTTAAATACTGGTTCCAGTTCTGTTATTGTTCCCTCTATTCAGGCCTTTCAGTAACCACAGTGAGAGTTTCTGATTTGCACTCTGATGTTAAGTACCATTTTGGAACTATGTGTTGTACTTTATGTCCCTCAACCACATAATTCTATAACAGAGCATGGATGCATTGTACCAACAATGGAAGAGCTGAGCAAGGGACATAAATGACATCATACAGTTCTAAAATGGCACTTAATATCTGTGTGTAAATCAGAAACACCCAGTAAATAGAGAATAGTGGATGGGTAACTATGCACAACCAGTGTGTTCTGCCACAGAAGGGTTCTGATTCCCTTTGACCTCGACAGCGAAGATCAAGAGATCCGTGGGAATCAGAATCCCGCGGTGGCAGAACACACTGGTTACACATAAAGTTGCTCATCCTATAATTTTTATAGTGTATAGTATTATGTAAAATGTGTGCATTGTATTTTTTTTTCTCTTTCACAATGAAACTGACTTATGCAGTCTCTAGAGGTTCTAGAATGCTATTCTACCACAGAAGGGTATAGTCACATTCCATGAGCTTTGAACTGTGGTACAACAGCATTTTGAAAAGGATGGCTATCCATATAGAACAATGCTCTACTATACACTGTGATAACTTAAAAGCCTGTAGAGACAGAACAGTAACAGAATCAAAACCAGTATTTAAAAATCGGCTTTTCCAAGGGAAAAGGACACATAGGTTCAGTGCAGTTCCCCTTTAGATAGCAGTCTTGGAACAAAACTGTTCTTGCAATTCACAGTTGTTCACAGTAATTCAGCACTGTCACTTTAAATGCATTAAACACTTTCACTTTAAAATGTTTGTTTACTATTCTCCACAGTCACTTTGAACAACAGTTGCACTTGCCCTTGTACTTGCTCCCTCACTGGAATCTCAGGGCTACAAGTCGCACACAGACCCGGCCATAGAGCGGGAGCTCCACTTCAGGCTTTCTCACCGGAACCTCGGGGCTACAAGTCGCCCACGGACCACAGACCAGGCCAGAGAGACAGAGAGCATCACTTAAGGCTCCCTCGCTGGAACCTTGAGATTACAAGTCACCCACAGACCGTGGACTTGGCCACAAAGAGAGTCCTCCACTTCAGGTAGCCAACTTAAAGCCCCTTAGGTGTCTGGCACCATTTTCAAACTGCACCATGCAGCACAAGCCTGGTCTAATTTAAAACTTAGGAGCCGAACTG
Organism: Neoceratodus forsteri; assembly: GCA_016271365.2. Taxonomy (NCBI): domain Eukaryota; kingdom Metazoa; phylum Chordata; order Ceratodontiformes; family Ceratodontidae; genus Neoceratodus; species Neoceratodus forsteri. The sequence continues at coordinate 1,187,328,790 of CM057451.1, read as the reverse complement.
ACCTTGTACTGTAATTTGTAGCCTGCTTCTTTACCTCTGTTCTTGCCAATGTACTGAATTCTGCTAGACAGGCTAGGGAATTTAATTTATTTGTTTAGATCGGTGCTGCCGTGTTTGAAGCACAACAAGTACTGCAAATATAAAAGCAGCCCTTTGGCTTGCTCAGTTCCCTGATTCAGATTGAATTTTTCCCCATCTCCCCCACACACTATTAAATGGTCTTTCAGCTCTCATAGCTCCACCCCTTTAACTCAGCCTATCTATTGGAAACTGGTGGGTGTAGTAGTCAGCCCTTCTAAAAGGGCTAGAATCACACTATTCTTTCGGGCACACTGTCAGGCTCAAAACTAATAAAAACCACAAGAAACAGGCTCCACACATGTGCCGTCCAAACAAAATTCACAGTAACACAAGAAATGAAGGCACCAACCAACGCTCAACTGATGTCAACGCAACATTTTATTGCACAAACATTTTTTTTAGGCAAAAAAAAGAAAAAGAAGCAAAAAGTGCTATATATTGCTGACCCCACTCCTATAAGGCCCAACTGGTTTAGTGCATGCACGCTTCCTCAGGGACACATGCCTGTCATTAGGTAGTTATCCTGCCCTGCCTACTTCAATTTACTTCCTTAATACTGCCGAAACTAGACTTACCACTGATCTTGGCATTACTGACTACCCCTCCTTCTGGTGTCCACTATTAAATACCCGCAATGTATCTCCTCACCTGCCTAATCTGCTCTCTGTGGACCTTGTACTTCACTGCCGTCTCTCTCCCACTTTCTGTTGGCCTCTTGGAGGCATGCTACACTGATGACTACACCCACTCCAACCTCATAGCCTCTTGGCATGATAATGTCCATCTCCTCTGGTGCTTACCACCTAAATCTCTGAGAGACACTATCTGCTTACTAAAATGCATGTGCTGCCACACTCATAAAAATTCTTATAAGAGGGACTGGCTGTGCCTTCTTCTCTGGTTTTCAGCTCTCCTTCTCCTTCTTGTGGGGGACATCGAACTGATCCCTGGACCTACCTCACAACCAACCTTAAACCCTCCTTTCTGGTCCTCTCTTAAAGGTCTTAAAGTTGCATATTTTAATGTTTGCAGTCTCATCCACAACCTTGCTGAGCTAACTGTATGGGCTGGCTACTACGACCCTGATATTCTGTGCCTCACGGAAAAGTGGTTGAAACCTTTCACCCCCAACTCAGCCTTTGCGCTCTCCAACTATAGCCTCCTGCGTCATGATCGTACAGGTATAAAGCGTGTGGGTGGTCTTGTGACATATTACAAATGTCACCTCAACATAGCCATAATCCAGTACGACGTAGCTCTGCCGTCTGCCACCTGTTAATTTCTTCATGGGCTACTCCTTCTAGAGAATGCCAAAAACTTCACATCATTTTTGCTTATAACCCTCCAAAACAAGGCATCAAGGAGCTTTCCCATCTGCTCAATAACATTAGCTCCCAAATCTCCTCAAATTAAGTACTTATCTGTGGTGATCTCAAGCTAAACTGGTCTGGAGACAATGTCAAGCAGTACAAACCACTGTTGGCAACCCTTGGTCTTACCCAGCTTATTAGTGTACCCACACGAAAACACCTAACTGGGAACAGAGGTTCACTCCTGGATTGGTTTCTAACCAACTGACCCAACAGGATCTCTGTGTCTGGTGTCCTTCCTGATTTAATATCTGACCACTCTCCCATATATTGCATTTGGAGAGTCTCTTCTGCTAAAGTGCCCCCCAAGACCATACCGGTGAGAGACTTCTCCATCTTCAACCCTGCACTCTTTCTTCAAGACCTCGCAGTCTTACACTGGGACCCAGTTCTCTCCACTACGGATGCCACATGTGTTCTTGACAGCCTTCTCAACATGCTCTCTTCCCTGCAGGATAAGCACGCCCCTCGCATCAGAAAGACAGTCACAGGCACTGTAACTAAATGGTTACATGGGGACCTGCTCTCCCTCATGAAAGCTTGAGATAAGCACTGGGGTACATTCAAAGCCTCTAGCGAATTGTTTGACAATCATGAATACCGGTGGCTCCGCAATGACTGCAAAAAAGCCATCCGAGCCACTAAGAGCGAATACTGCAAGACTGCCCTCTTATCCTCAGCTAGGGATCCACAAAACTTCTGGTGCACTATTAAGACTGTCGTTGGGAGGTATAGTAAGTGCAACACTGTGGATATGCTAATTGATGTCATAAATTGCAATAACGCTTCTACCATTGCTAATGCCTTTAATGTGCAATTCACTGATTTCTTGGCATACACCTCCCTGCCCACTGATGCTAATGACAAGTCGTCTACCTCCACCCGTACCTCCCTACCAGAACCCCTGTCTCACCCACCCTTCTATCTTAAGGCAATCTCAGTGAGGAAAACCCACAAGTTTCTCGATGGCCTCTCTCCTCACATGAGTGCTGGTCATAGTGACCTCGAACCTAAGCTTCTAAAGCTTGGGGCCCCTTTACTTGCACTCCCCATCTCCTATATTTGTAATCTATCCCTCACCACTGGAATCATCCCCCCAATCTGGAAAGTAGCGAAGGTGGTCCCAGTCTTTAAGCAGGGTGACCGGAAATGCATAGAAAATTACCATCCTATAGCCACCTTGTCTGCTGTCAGCAAGATACTGGAAAAGGTGGTGGAAGTGCAGCTGACAGATTACCTGACTAAATACACCTTACTGTCCCCTGAGCAGCACAGATTTTGAAAAGGCCATGGCACCAGTACAGCCCTTGTTAAAGTCACATCTGAAATAATGACTGCCATGGACCATGGCATATTGTTGGGGGCTATCTTTATAGACTTCTCTAAGGCCTTTGATCTGGTGGATCACACCCTACTTTGCTCTAAACTTTACTCCCTTGGTGTGTCTGGCCCTGCCCTAAACTGGTTTTCCAATTATCTCACTGGCAGGCTACAGCTTGTTAAGTACAACAGAGGTCTCTCAGATCCTGCTCCTGTTGTGACTGGTGTCCCTCAGGGATCTATCCTGGGCCCCCTCCAATTTTCTCTTTTCATCAATGACCTTCCTACGGTCCCCACCTATAGTGCCACAACACTTTATACAGATGACCTGATCCTCCTATCTAGCGCAAGTGATGTCAGTGTCAAAAGTCACGGTCTACAAGCTGACTTCAACAAGCTGCAGAATTGGCTGCTGACAAACAAGCTTGTGCTACACATAAAGAGAACACAATTCATGCTTTTTGTATCCTCTGCCAAGCTCAAGCAGTGTCCTGTCCCACTAAATGTCTTGAGTCATGATGGAGTCCCTGTTGGCACTACATGCTCTTTTAAATGCCTTGGAGTTACTACTGACCCTCAGTTAGACCTATCTCTGCGTATTCAAAATATATGCAGGGCAACAAACAACAAGCTTGGACTTGCATATAGGGCTCGCGGGTCCCTTACAGCAGCTGCTCACCTTGTCCTTGCTAAAAGATTGTTTCTTCCTTTTCTCTGCTATGGACTGACTACCTTTACCCTCGCTACTAAAACTAGTCTCACAAAATGGGATGTGGCCTATAATAATATCTGTCGCTTTGCCCTCACTGCCCCTCGGCTTACCCATCACTGTGAGTTATACAAAAACCTACACTGGATGTCCCCAATAATTATTGTTCCTTTGTCTTGGGCTGCTTTGCAGACAAAATTGTCTATAATGCCACTCCACCTGCCTTGTCACAACTCCTCCAACCGGCTCTACTGTCATATCAGCTCAGGTCAGCTGTCCTGCCCCTCCTCCTTGTCCCAAAAACCTCATACTCTGTCAGGTGATCGTGCCTTTGCTGTCTGTGCCCCTGGATTCTGGAATACGCTACCTGTGCCCATCAGACATAGTCCCACCCATCCCATGTTTAAGAGCTCCCTCTGGTCGCACCTGAAGTCTGCCTCAGCCTGTAACTGTCCCTAGGCTGCTTGGTACCTCCAACCCTGGGTTGGACCACTTCCCTGGTTCCTAATCCCCTTCCCCTGAGCTCAAATAGGGGAATCTTCCACTCTTATGGTTTCCTGCACCTCATCACTTGGCATCCTTATAACGGGACAACCACCCAATGTGCCAGATTAAAAGCCCCTGTGTTATACCAAGAATTGTCATTACTGCTTGTATGTTCTTACCTTGATGTCTATGCTTATCTGATCATCCTGTACCTGTTTAGGCTGTTTAGCTGTTTGTATTATATACAGTATAAGTACTACTCTTAAAGAAATGTTAAAGTGGTAAATGTATGTTTTAAAGTTAATTTCAGACATTATAGTTGAGACAGGGCACTCATTTTAGTGTTTGGTGGACCAATATTGTTAGTTGAGAGAGTTTCATATGTATTTTGTTTTGGAGTGTAATTCCCTGTGTTGAATCTAGAAATGTTGACATTTCTACTGGGAATTTTGCTCTATGTGAGTGGTTGTATGTTTCCCCTTGCACCTAGAAGTGTCATGATTATATGGAAATTTATTGGTGCAACTGGTTGCATGGTGACACAATAAGCACATGTGTTGGGGTGAGTCAATTAAGCAACAACACAATTTCATCAGGATTATTGAGTGATCATCTGGAAAATAACTTAATAAAATGGATAACGATATTTAAAGGATTACTGGCAGGGTGGGGCATACATTTGATATCTCCCTCTTTTCGCAGGAGACTCCTGGTTTTTTTTTACTGAACTCCCTCCCTCCCTCCCAAGAAACAAAATCTCCTACTTAAGTAAAATTCTGTCCAAAATATCCATTCATGTTTTTTTGGCAGATAAAGGCACATAAAAAGTAAATTAGTGATGAACAATATAAGTGATAACTTTGTACAACTAGTTGTTGATTCTTTTTAGTGCTTATTCTTGACAAAATGAAATACATTAAATGTTTTTAAATATGTTTTTGTTATTTTTTGACTCCATTTAAGACAAACTCATGACATTACGGCATCTCCCTACTAGCAGGCCAATCTCCCTACTAATTTGACCCACATCTCCCTCCTAAGCAAGTTACATACTAACATACTAAAATGGCAGCAGAATAGGCCTAACGGTCTTTCGTGTCTGCTCGTTTGGTCAGCCCCCACCCTGGGTGCTGACCTTGCTGCCACCCTCACCTTCTCTGGCTTCTCCCTTCCCAGTTCCGGATATTCTTGCTGCATTGGATTTTGCTTCCAGAACCCTTCCTCTGTACCTGTCCCACCCCCTCTTGAACCCCTCCACTGTCTCTGCCTCCACAGCCCCCTAGGCAGCGCATTCCATGGCTCCACCACCCTCTCAGTGAAGTAGCACCTCCTCCTTTCTCCCCTGAATCTTCCCCCCTCCAGCTTCCACCCATGCCCTCTAGTGCCCCCTCCTCCTTCCTTCGAAGCACCCTGACTGTTCCTCCCCTAGTTACCCTCTTCATGTACCTGAAGACCTCTATCATGTCCCCCCGGTCCCTTCTCTCTTCCAATGTGTACATATTTAGCTCTTCGAGCCTCTCCTCATAGGTCCTGTCCCCCAAGCCCCAAATCATTTTGGTTGCCCTCCTCTGGACCCTCTCCAGGAGGTTAATGTCCCTCTTTAAGTGTGGCCTCCAAAACTGCACGCAGTACTCAAGGTGCGGCCTCACCAAGCAGTTATACAGAGGGAGTATCACTTCCCTCCTTCTGGAGGTGATCCCCAGTTGGACATATTACATGTATGGTGGGGACAAAATAAAATTTATTTGGAGCAGCCCATAATTAAACCTTTTGAGAAAGTAACAATGAAAGGGCAATTACATAAATTTTGTAAAATGGCTCTAGTGATTACTTTAATTGTGAGTGGGGATGTTGATCCTACATTAACTTAGATTCCGAAATTGACCTAAACTCTTGTGATATTTTGAATTCTGATCTTACTGCAAATCTTTTAAAGGAAGAAGGGATATGTGTAATTCATACTAATATCTGTAGTTTGTTAAAAAAGATTGAACACCTGAGATAATGGACTATTAAATATAGTCCGGGTGTGATTACTGGGCCAGATATTCAAAGCTTTGCCCACGGCCAAGATTAGCACTGCCCAGCATGCAACTTAGCCTGGAGCAAAATGCAAGCCATATTCAAAAGGAATAGCCCGGGGCAAGACCAGCTGAATATAGCAAGCAAAGGAAGCCGGGCAAACAGGGCCAGGAGTGCAGGGCAAAAACAGCCCGGGAATAAGACAGCACTGAATATAACACCCAAGACAGGCAGTGCAAACACCAACAGGTACACAATGCAGATGGAGCCACCAGGCAATGGACCACAGGCAAAGGAGCACAGGCTGGAAAGGGACCCCAAGAGCAGACACCGGCCCAGAACCCAGACACCAATACACACACACACAGCCAGGGGACAGGCCAGAGTGTGGCAGGACACATGAGCAGAACCAAAGTACAGAACAACCCTGCAGTAAATGTCAGGCACACAATAAACACACAGGACACAGTGCAAGTATGAAAAAGGTATATATAATACAAGTGACGCAGGGAACAGAAACAGGTATGCAGCAGGTGAACAACACAATCAAACCAAACAGCAATGTAACATAAAATAACTAGAAATGCAAAAGGAAACCTACACAAAACACTATATACACGTGAACAGGACCTACAATTGTGACTACAACTACAACTACTTCTATGACTAACACTACAACTACCTCTACAGAACCTACAACACACTATGCTACCACTACAGCAACACACTAAACTACAACGGTGACAAAACTACTACTAACAAGTGAACAACAGCAACAAAGGTAAATCCAAAGATAAACATATGTACAGTGGTGGAGGAGATCAGCCAATCAAAGTCACAGGCGGGGGATGGGGATATGAACAGAAACAATGAGGGATAAGGGTGGCCAAAGAAAGCAAAGTCCAGGTGGGGGGGGTGCAGGGCAAACAAAGACGCGCTGCTGCAAGTTATGGCTGTGAGCTCGCAGGTTCTGGCAGACGTGCCTCAAGAACAGTGGCCACCCTCTGGGTCTAGCGATGAGCACTGCCTGCTGCTCTATAAGTGTGCGTTGCTGTGCACAGTTCTCCACAGGATGCCCTCGCTGCCCTCGGACTCCTCTGGCCGCGTAGCCCACAATGAGGATCAGAGTGGACCTACAAGAGGAAGGGGAGCACGTGAGTATGGTAAACCAGCCAGGAGGCAAACTGCAGCCACAGGTGGCCAGACAGGGATGGACAGCATGTCCCGACAGCCGTGCCCATGTGGTGCCGAGGAACACAATGGTAGGCACAACTGACCGTCGCCCACAGGGAAGGCTTGGAAGACACTGGCGACAACCCAAAAACCTACACAGATGGAGATGCAGGCCCCAACAACACCAAGGCAAGGACAGCACCACCCACCCACCCCAGCACTGCAGACAGTGAGCGAGTGCAGACACACAGGCAGACCCCCGAATGGTGGTGGGTGTGGCCCACACAACAACACGCACATGGGAGACCTAACGTCAGGACATGCTGCCCACAGTCAGAAAGCAATGCACCAGTCAGCAGTGTGCAACAGCAAAAACAGGGGTGCAGGGGCAGCGCACTGCAGGCATGGTGGGCGTCTAATGGCCAACCCATGCCAGGGCATAACCGACCTGCAGGTGCTGCAAGCCCACAGGGCACACACACCAACAGGGGAGGACCGACAGACGCTGCCACACATGGCCCATGTACAGCAATGTGTGCAGTGCCCTGCAGCCAGAACAACCACATGGCAGGTGACCAGCCGAACATGGCCAGTGATGAATGTGGACAGCACAGCAATGCCAGCTATTCATGCCGACACTGGCACATATCGCCCCCCCCCGTCACAGGGCATGGCATCCAGACATCCAGATACTGCCACCACCAAGAAACAGCATTGCGCAACACAGCAGAAAGCAGCAGCAGCAGCAATAGCATGACAACCATGGTGGCCAAACTCCCAGCACAGTCAGTGACAGCCCAGTGAAGGAACAACACATTACAGAAGCACAGCACAAATGAAGACTGAGATGTACCCATGCAATAGGCCCCAGGCCTCTGGGATACTCTCCTGGGCCTGCAGCTGCATGGCCAGCACTCTGGGGCTGCCTCTGGTTGGTGCCTGGGACTGCTACGGGCCCCCTCTCCCTGCACTGGGCTGCACGGTCCGCTCTTCAGTGGACAGGGGAAAAAGCACCATTACTACAATGCACAGCAAGAACCGCGATCACAACAGCAAGATACACACCTACCACTAAGACACCGTACATGCAGGGTAGCCCAGGGACAGTGATAGCATGCAGGGGACACCCACACAGTGGACCCCATGACCCATTGACCATGCACCAGGCACACAGGGCATGTCAGCATGTGGGCCCATTGTTGCAACTGTGCAGGGTGCATGGGCACAGCAACTGTAAACACACACACCTGTATAGGCAGTCCAGTGTCCATGCATTGGCACCCCCACACAACACCAGTGAAGGCTGCAGGATGGGCCTCTAGCATGCCCCACCACCCATGCACGCAATGCCACCACTTTGATGGCCACCTGGCACATGTGGCGGCCGTGCCTTCCTGGAACACTGTGCCCCCAATGTGCCCCACAAGCTGCGCCACATGTGACCCACTGCCCTGTACCCCTGTGCACACACCAGTGTGCACACACACACACACAGAGGCACATGCAGGCACACACAGGCAGACCACGACACACACTGTGGACGTATGAAACTGTCTCAGGCACTCACCTGACACCGGCATAGTCCCCTCATGCACCATGCATCTGAACACCTCCAGCTGGCCCCTATGACAGCGGTGCAGGTCTGTGTACCTGTGACAACACTTCTCAGCATCCCTCTGGATGCCTGTCCGCTCTGTGAGCCACCTGGTGATGGACAGACACACCTGCTGCTGTGGGAGGTCACCCCTCTATGACCTCCCCAAACAGCCGTCTGTGCCACTGCTGTACAAGCTACACAAGGTTCACGGTCTACACCTCCCCCCAGCGCCTATCCCTGTGCGCCACAACCCGCTGTCTTCAACTTCCTGGCATTGCCCACGCAGCACAGATACCCTGCCACCTATTGCATTACACAACTTTCCCACACCCAGGACCCTCCAGCAATCAGTGCAGTAGCACCACGCTATCACATGACGTAGCATGGCACTACCTGGAAGTGGGTCCACTGAGCATGCATGATCCCGTTATGACCCTGGAGCCACAACAACATGCATGCACATAGCGCTGCACTGTGTGGGCTTGCGCGGGCACTATGTCACGCTATACCTGGATGCTAGCGTGTCCCTGGGGCCTCACAGGCATGTGTGGTGGTTGTGCTATGCCACATAGCACTGTGCTACTGGGCCAGCACGGCGCTGTCCTGCCCATAGCCTGCGCTGATGTTTGCACGGCACTAAGCCATTAGCCCGGTGCTAATCAGGCCCATATTCAACCGACATATGCAAATGAGGGTACTTGTGCATGCATGGTGCAAACACAGTGATTAGCATATCATTAACCGATGATTTGCATGCATAACAGGCTGGATTGCTCGGCTGTGCTATAAAAGAGCAATGAGTGCTCCACCAGTGTTGAGTTGTGGGAATGCAGCATACAGCATATAGCAGATACTGCAGTTGAACAGACACTACTGAAGGAGCCATGCAACAGGAGGCAGAGCAGCGAGAGGCAGGTCTGTATAGCTGCTGGAGAACTGTTGGAATGGCACTGGTGTAACACAGGGTCGGGACGCATACACAGCGTACCTGCAGTCCACAACTGTACTGGCTGGGGACAGGTCCACCAACCACAGCACCAGAGGCAAGCACGGTGTTGTGCAATGGTGCACACAGCCATAGGGCCGGCAGTCCAGCAGACTGGCCTGTGCACCATGCTCATGCTCCTGCATCAGCCTGTGCCTTGCAGGACCGTCTGCACACTGTGGGTGCCAGGCAGGGCTGGGGGGGCCCCAACGTGGAGTGTGGGTGTGCCCCGCAACAGTGGCTCACTGCCATGGGGTCCATGGCCCCTCGGTTGTCACCCTGGATGTGGGACGTGGAGGGTTGCAAATGCTCCGATGGTGGTACACAGCTACAGCCCAGAGGTCACAGGGTCCCAGCAGTGTGCTGTCAACAGCACCGTGTGGCCTGTGCCTGGTAGCCTGCCATTGTATGCTGCCATCCTCCATGTCCATGCCCTGTGTGCAGTGCCCATGTCCCCTAGGGGGCATGGTACAGTGCCAGATGATGGCCGTTGGGGTGGCCCTTTCATGGGGTACACATGTCAGCCATGGGCGATGGTGCCCTTGTGGGTTCAGTACATGCCGTCCGGACACCGACAGCCATGCAGTAGCACAGTGCACACAGGGGTGGCCGCAGCACACTGTGGCTTTGTGTGCTGTACACGTACATGCTGGCCAGTGCCACATCCATGCAACATGTGCCACTCTAGGTGCTGGCATGCACATGCTGTTGCACATGCGTGAATCACCACAGGCACGCCACAGCTGGTGACACATGTCCCTTTCCAACTCTCCCATAGGTAGTGAGGCACGACCTGAATGAATTCTTGCCCATCGCTTTTCCCAGGAGGAACTGAAGACCCTGGAGCATGGTGTGAAGGAGAGGGAGCAGGTGCTGCGGCAGCACAGGGCCACGGATGCGGTGGTGCGCCAAGCATGGGAAGAGGTGACTGCAGGGGTGAACGCAGTCAGCGGTCATGGCAGGATGACTGAAGCAGTGCGCAAGCGCTGGAGTGACCTGCTGCACCAGGCAAAGGAGGAGGAGGCACAGCGGCTATGTGACAGGATGCGTACCGGTGGTGGCCCGCAATCTCACAACAGCAGGAGGAGGACCCACTCCTGGCCATGGTGGCATCCACACTGTGCCCGATGGCCATTGCTGGTGTACCGGGTGGTGGGTGTGAGATGCTTCTCACACCACCCAGGACAGGTCTATATCCACATGTGTGTACCCTGCATGGTGTGGCGGCACAGGTGCAGGTGTTGGTGTTGGTGCTGAGCCTGGGTGCACTGTGGGGCTGTACTGCTGTGCACACTATGCACAAGGGATGGGTATGCATGCGCACTGTGGGGTGGTTGGGTGCATGTGGCCATAGGATATAGCCGTGGAGATGGTGTGTGAGGTGTGCATGTCTACAGTGGGTGGCACATGTCCTAGAGTGTGCATGTTCGGGTGGCAGTGGTGGTGGTAGGGCACACTGTGCATGTACAGATGACTGACCCTGTCCCATTTTCCTCCACAGCAGTGTGTGCAGGGCCAGCAGCAAACCAGGACCAGGCCAGGATGGCTGCCTCGGGACTGGAGGAGGAGGAGGAGGAGGAGGAGAACCTGCCATCAACATCTGGTCTGGGTGGCAGACAAGGGCTCCCAGAGCTGCACCATGTGTGTCACTCCCTTGGAGAGGGGTTACAGCTAACAGGGGAGGGGGACCCCACTGCAGATGGGGAACTGGACTTCAGTGCCAACCTGGAGGATGCCCAGGTGGAGGATCTGGGTGGTGGGCAGGTGATCCTCCTGACAGTAATCAGTGACATACAGATGGATATGTCAGAGGGTTCATACCTCCTGCCCATGGACAGGCCTGTGGAGGGGGGTACAGGGGTAGGGCTGGGCACAGGCCATGGCACAGGTACCGGGGGGTGGTCGGCCTTGCTGGCATGGGTGTACCCATGCAGCCAGTGGTTGGTCTTGTGAGGGATGTGTGTGCATTGCTGGACATGCGGTATCCCCTATGGGTTTGGGGGCAGGGCCCTCTGGGACCACAGCACACCACCAGCCATACACCGGCATCCCGACCCTGGTGAGCTGCAGGCACCAGTGCCAGCCACCATACAGGGGCTGCACCCCTGGAGCAGGATGCCCCAGGTGCCCGCTCACTGCTCCAGGCTGCACTGATGTCCCAGCAGGAGGCTCGGATGGACCTGTATGGCCTGTGGAGGGAGCTCAGGCATGAGCTATCACTGATGTGTGAGTCCTTGTCCTGGGATTTTCCCATGCGGAACAGCGGGCCGAAGACAGGGTGGCCGCATGGTTGCTGTGCTGGACTGTGGCTTTGCTGGGCTCATGGCCACAGTGGTCAACCTCACCACTGTGCTGTGTGGGGTACATGGGGGTCACCAGGATGTGCAAGGAGGTCAGGGTGACCATGGCACAGGGGCCCACAGGCGGGCCACCCGTTGCCACAGGGCTGCCACTGTCTCCAGCAGCAATGCATCGAGCACTTCTATGGGCACCCAGCACCACCGTGGCCATCCGTCCACCCTGTCAAGTTCCGCTGGTCGATAGGGGCACAGCCAGTCTGCCCTGCCTGCCTCACCATGGTCCTCCCCCACTGTGTCCTCAGTACAGAGCACCCCTGGTTCTGTGACCCACACCCGTGGTGTGCGCCATGTGCGTGGTGGTTGTCGCCGGTGATGGGCACTGCTGACCTGCACCTGTGCATGATCGTCACCCCCATGTGCACATTGGCACACCCACACCCACACCCTTGTACACACATGTACACACGCTGACATGCATCCCCCCGCACTCCATCACATGCACCACCTCACTTGCACAGCCATGGTGGCCCTCCTCACACTGCCACCACACATCGGGCATTGTCCATTCCACTGTACCATGGCTGTGTGTCCACCTCCCGTGTGACCTGCACACCCCATGCATCGCACCGCACACACACATGAGTTCTGTTCCACTTTGTTGTGCTCCTGCTGTGATTGGTGTTGTAACTGTTGTGGTTGTCTGTACACATTAAACCATTCACCATTGTACTGTTTCATGTTGCTCTGCAGTCTGTACTCACCCTCTGGCCTGTGACAGTGTCCTGATGATGTTGGCCCTGTGTTCTATGGTCCTGTGGGCCATGCGAGGATCCCTCCTCTCGAGTAGCTCCACTATCCCCCTGACCACTGGCTCTGGGTCACTGTCAGCCTGTTCCTCAAGTTCAGGTGCCTGTATCCCATGGGTCATAGCCATGTTGTGCAGCATACAACAGGCTAGGAAGATACGGCATACCTTCTGAGGCCTATACTGTAGGGCACTGCCTGATGTGTCCAGGCATCAGAAGCGCATCTTCAGTATGCCAGACACCCTCTCTATGATGTTCCTGGTACTGGCGTGTTCCTCGTTATACTGCTCTTCAGCCACTGTGGCCAGCCGGGGTACCAGTGTTAGCAGCCAGGGTTGCATGGGATAGGCGCTGTCCCCTGTCAAGAGATATGCACCTGTTAGAGTTGTACTGCTGTCTGCCCATTACTGTCATGCACCCCTGTGTTGCCCTCCCACACTCTTTCCCTGGCCTTCCATGCCTGTCCCCATCCATGCTGTGGTGTGTGGGCCTTGTCAGCTGCTACTCACTGACTAGGTGCCCACTGGGTATACTGCCATCTTTAAATGCCTGACACAGCTAGGACTGGTGCCAGATGAAGGTGTCATGGGCACTGCCGGAGTACTGCGCATAGACATTGTTGATGCACCCAGTCGCATCGCCACCACCTGGCAATTGATGGGGTGGTACCCCTTCCTGTTTATGTAGACGTCACTGCTATCACCAGGTGGTGCACGGATGGGGGCATGGGTGCAGTCAATGGCACCCATTACTGCTGGTAGGTGCGCAACTCGATGGAATTGCTGCATTGTTTCTCTGTGCTCTGCTGCCATGCTGGGGAATACTATGAACTCCCTAGCATGTGGCAGTAAAGCCTCTAGGAATTGGGGCAGGAGGCATGAGGTGGCAGACTGTGATACCCCAACAGTGTCCCGTTGGTCATTGGAGTGTCCCTGTGGCAAGAAAGTACATCGCTGCCATCACCTTCTCCTCTACTGTCATGGCATGGCTGTGTCTGGTGTTGGGGTGCAGCTGCTCATGCAGGAGTTCACATATCTGCCTCAACATTCCCCTGTTCATCCTGTACTGGCCAGTGATGTGCTCATCTGGTAGGGTCTCGAAGGAGACCCTGGGCCGGTATCACCTGTTTGCAGCATACCGTCTCCTCGGCCTGCGTTGCAGCCCATGTTGGGCCTGCTCCCTCCTCCTCCTCCTCCTCCACTACAGCTACCATGAATGGCAGCATCACTGCTAATGGTACAGCACTCATTCCCACTTCCTGTTGTAGTCTCTCCTCCTAGGTGATTTGCCCTGGGTTAAGACCAGCCTTTTATAGGTGGTAGCTAGCTCCGCGCTATGTGTCGCGCTATGTGTCCTAGCATGGCGCTATGGCTTTGAATATCCCATTGCAAGTGTATGCAGGCCCCCCTCTTTACCCCTTTCATACATTATCAGTTTGCCCCGCGCTACTGTGGTTAGTGTGCACTAACCGGTCCTTTGAATATGGCTGCTCCGCGCTGTTCTCGCACTATTCCTGTGCTATTGATTTGCGTACTGCGCTATGCTTTCAATATCTGGCCCATAGTCACAGAATCATGGTTGAATTATAAGATCACAGATAATATGGTACATATAAATGATTATAACTTGTGGAGGAAAAATCGAATGGGGTTGGGAGTTATTATTTATGCCCTTAGTTCCCTAAATGTGTTAACACTTATGACTCAACAGGACTGGTGTGGTTCTGAAGTTCTTCCATTACTACTTAATTTCCCTTTTAATAAGCATTTATTATTACTGGGTATGTATCGACCACCAAAAGCCAGTCCTGAAGTGTTTCATATATTGCAGGAATTTCTGGGGGAGTACCTAAATAACCACGAGATTCTTTTGATTGGGGACTTTAATGTAGATTGGAAAATGGCGGAGACTAACCGTAGTTTTGTAGAGATGGGCACCTTTTTTCCGTATGACCCAGTTAATAACAGATGTAACTAAAATTAATACTAAACATCCAAACTCCTCTACAATTTTGGACCTACCGTTTACTACAGACCCAGAGAAGTTTGTGGCTAGTGGTGTTCTCCCAGACTCCTTTTTGGATCACCAGATGATATATGGTATAAGAAACCAAAAGAAATGAAGAAAGCCAGAGAAAATAGTTCAATATAGATCATTTAAAAATGATCATTATATAAAATTTATGTTAGAGCTAGAAGAATATAACAGGGAGAGGCTAGATTTGGTCCCCATTGTTACTGATGCCTGGGTAATGTTTCATGATGATTTTTTGACATTGTGTAACAGGCATGCACCACTTAAAACTAGGAAATTAAAGTCTAATAATGCTTCCTGGTATAGTTCTTATCTTTTTAAACTTAAGAAACAATGAGACAGGGCATTGAAGGTGGCTAAATTCACAAAAAATGATGTAGATTGGGAGAAGTATAAACAATTGCGAAATTATTATAATTATGAACTTACGAAAGTTAAACAAGATTATTAAAATAGGGAATTAATAACTAATTTGACTGATAACCCAAGGGAATTTTGGAAAAGTCCTAAAAAAAGGTTAAGGGAGAACAATATTTACATTACCCTGACAATTTTGAGATTGGGAATGTGAAAATTCCATTGAGTCTACAGGTGGTAAATAGTTTTAATGACTATTTTACAACTGTGGGCACGGTGGCTTCATCACAAAGTGTAATAACCCCCCCAAAAGTCCCCAGAAAAGATACAGAAGTTGATATTGAAAAGTGTAAGGAGTTTGTTTTATGAATTTGTATCACTATTAGATGTACAAAATGCACTATTTAGAATAAATACCAGGAAAGCAGGGGGTTTAAATGGGATTCCTAATATTCTATTGAAATATGCTGCTCCTGTTATCTTGTACCCTTTGGCCAGTATCTTTAACATGTCACTTATTTGTGGGGAAATTCCTGAGATGTGGAAATTGGCTAAAGTAATTCACATTTTTAACAAGCATTTGTCAATGCCTAATGTTGTATTGCTGCCATTGGCAGTGCAGGAGTTAGAGAGATGCAGCATAGGAGTGGTAGTCAAGTATTGTACTGATGCCAACCCACCCTACAGAGAGTGATAGGCATTAGGGTGTCCCTTTGGGTGTTTGGTAGTGCAGTGCAGGAAAACATGCTGGGCAGGATGTGAAAAATGACAGCTGCACAGTTCATAAGGAGGTGTAATTAAATGGCAGTGCTGAAAATGTGGCATACAAATATATGAAAGTTGCGGAGTTGCAAGGGTGCTTGACAAATATGCAAGGCACGCTTGCAGCACTGGCAGTTTGTGGGCGTTCGGCAGCAAATTTTCAACATAGGCATTTTAGCACCTCTGCTCATGTACAGTGTCACTGTCATTCCTCAAAGTGTCCCAAGAAGTGATTTCACACAGCGACCACGCTATTCTGCACCAGAAGTGCGGAAACACATTTTGAGTAGGATATGTGAAGTGACAGCTGTACTGTTCATCAAGAGGTGTGTAAAAATGGCAATGGTGGAAATCCAGAGTGAAAATATCACAAATGCACGACGGTATGAGCATGCTTGCAATCTGCCAACGCATGCTCGTAACACAGTCATTTTATGGAGTATCAGCTCCAAATTTTCAACATAGGCATTCTAGGAGCTCTGCTTGTGAACTGTGTCACTGTCATTTTCATAATCTGGCCCAAACACTGATTCCCCACAGCAACTGTGCAATTGTGCACCGGAAGTGCGGAAACACATTTCGGGCAGGATGTGGGAAATGACAGCTGCAGTGTTCACAAGGAGGTGCAGAAAAATGCCAAAGCTGAAAATACCGCATTAAAATATTGCGAATGCGTGAAGTTACGAGCCTGCGTAGCAACTGCGCAACAGGCATTTCTTGGATTTTTTCCACCAAATTTGGAACAAAGGCTTTTTGAGAGGCCACCTCATGAACACTGGCACTGTCATTTCGTTAATGGGTCCCGAAAGGTGATTTCGCACAGTGACTGCGAAATCACCTTCCGAGGCTGATTAATGCCATGACAGTGATAGAATTCATGAGAGGGGCTAAAAACCCATGTTGAAATTTGGTGCCGAAACTCAAGAAATGCCTGAGATATGTAACAAAGTTGAAAAACCCTATTCATTGCATTATACAGCTTACGGCATTTCCTCAGTTAGTAGTCGGCTTTGAAGAGTGCAGACGTGTTCCGGTCCACTGAAGATTGCAGCTGGAGTCGGAGGTAAGTAAGGGTGGGGAGGCAGGGTGCGCAGTGGGTGGGTGTGGGTGGGGGCAGGGGACCCTAGACTATGAGGACAGTTTTCATTTTCTAGGGAAAAAAAAAGAAAATGTTGCAGGACAGTTTTGGCACTGCAGGGCATTTGGCACACTGGGGTGGGCTCCCAGCGTGCCACCTAAGTGGGTTTTGGGGTCAGTAGCCGGCGGGGATTGGGCACCCTTGTCGGCACAAAAACATGGGGGTTAATGCCGCCAGAGTTGCACCCGGCTGGCAAACAAAGTCGGGAGGCGCGAGCCGAGGGGATTGGGCACCCACTGGGCATTCAACAGTTGGGGTGATGCCCGGAGGGAGTGGGCTCCCCGTCGGCACACAAGCACAGGAGGTTGCCGACAGGAGTTGGGCACCCCCATGTCGACACAGGTGAGGCAGCCGCTGGCCAGCCATGGCCATAATGGTGGCAAAACCCAAACAAAGACGCCGCTACGTATGATGAGTGCAGCGGTCTTTTGCTTTGATGTGCTGGCCCCGTATATGCGTAATGGCCGGTGCCATACAAGCTGATTAGGGAATAGACGGATGCACCTACTGATGCATGCCCTGCATTCGCCCAACAGCAGCCGCACCCCCAAGACTCGCACTGTGGCAAGATGTTTCTTGCGCATGCGCACAAGCCAACATAAAAATGGGTCTAGAGCTCTGTTAGAGAATCATAGGCCCATTTCATTATTACCGATAGTGGCTAAAGTGTTTGAAAAGCTGGTAGCCAAACAACTTCAGACATTTCTGGAAAAAACAAGGGTGATTAATAAATTCCAATCAGGGTTTAGACCTTTACATGGTACAACTTCTGCCCTATTGAAAGTTACTGGGGATATTGCGGGTGCTTTGGACAGGGGGATGTCAGTAGGGACAATTTTTGTTGATTTATCAAAGGCCTTTGATACCCTAAACCATGACATCCTCCTGTCCAGACTACCTGCTTTGGGTATATCCACAAATGTAGTTAGGTGATTTGATGCTTATTTATCTGGAAGGAAACAAATAGTATCAATTAATGGCTGGGAATCTGGACTTGGAACAATTATTTCTGGAGTGGCCCAGGGATCCATTTTGGGCCCAATATTATTTAATGTGTACATGAATGATCTTGCTTTAACCCATCCTGATGTACGTCATTTATATGCTGACGATACCATTATTTATGTGGAAAGCACATCGGTAATGTAACTAGAACCTATTTTTGCAGGGTGCGTTTGATGAGTTGCAGACCTTTTATAGCGAGTCTAAACTTGCTTTGAGCTCAAAAAAAAAAAACAGATTATATTGTTCTCTAAGGAGAATAGTGTAACCTATTTTGAGTTAGGTTTGAATATGGTAACTAGAGATAAAATCGTTCTTGAACAAGTGCAATACTATAGATATTTAGAAATGTACCTAGACAGATCACTTAGGTGGGTTACTCGTATAGAACATGTAATAAAGAAAGTTGGTAGATGTTTGGGTGTATTATATAGAATTAGAAATTGTGTGAATGAGAGGGTCAGGAGGCATGTAGTTACGACTGTAGTGATACCACTTCTGGACTATGGAGACATAGTCTATATGGGGGCAACCTCTACCCAGTTATCTGAGATAGATGTTCTTTTTAATAAAATAACAAGGTTTGTCTTGAATGTTCCAAAGAGAACTCATAGAAGTGAGCTATATCAGTCCCTGAATTTGATGTTTCCAAATGATAGAAGGTCTATTCATGATTTATTGTATATGGTTAATTCAGTTAGGTGTAAAGTACCCGAATATATTACAGATGAACTCCAGGTTAGGATGGTAAGAGGAGGACTGCGCTCTGCCGAGGGAATGGAATATGAACTGCCTAGAAGAAGGTCAGATCTTGGCAGAGCACATTCCTTCTTTTTGGGTCCTTATATATGGAATCCATTGCCACTTTACTGTAGGCTAATTAATTCTAGTCCTTGTATAGGAGAAATAAAACAAGCATTTGTCAATGCCGAATGTTTGCTTGCTGGCATTACCAATGGAAGTGCAGGAGTTAGACAGATGCAGTATAGGAATGGCATTGAAATATTGAACTGACGCCAACTCGACCCTCACCCTGCAGAGATGGACAGACATTGAGGTGTGCCTTTGGGTTGTTACCAATGACGGTTACGACATTTCACCTCACCCTACCCTTTAGACACTGCCAAGTGTTGAGGTGTGCCTTGGGGTGTTTGGGCTTTACATTCACCTCATTCCATAAGGAAATACGCTGAAATGGGCACAGTATAAGAGAATGGGGAGAACTCTGGGGGCAAAGGGTCCAAGGCGCACCTCGAAGCTTGTCACTGGCTGGAGGGTGACAGTGGGGGGGGGGTGCAATGGCATGAGCATTACTGTTGACAATCCCAAGTCACACCCCTGACACCTTGCAGTCCCTACAGGGTAGGGTGTTATGGTACAAAACTCTAACTCCCTGAGTGTTTCCTGGGATTTTATACCAAGTATTCCACATGGGCTTTTTGTGACCCCACCGCATGAACAGTGACACTATCACTTTGTTAGGCGAAAGGTGATTTTGCACAGTGACTGCGCCATTTGGTACCACAGGTTCGAAAACACATTTCGAACAGGATGTGAAAAGTGACAGGTGTACTGTTCATGAGGAGGTTTAAAAAATGGCATTGTTGAAAATCTGGGGTGAAAATATAAAAAAAAAACTGGCGAAGTCATGAGTGTGCGTAGAAACTGCGCAATGTACACCCATAATGAAATTAGTTTGAGGATTTTTAATAGCAGATTTTAAATATGGGCATTTTGGGACCTTTGCTTATGAACAGTGTCACTGTAATTTTCTTAATGTATCCCGTACACTAATTTCCCACAGCGACCGCGCTATTCTGCACTGGAAGTGCAAAAACAGATTTCCGCCAGGGTGTGAAAAATGACAGCTGTACAGTTCATAAGGAGGTGTGGAAAAATATCAATGTTAAAAATCTGGACTGAAAATATTACAAATTTGTAAACTTACGAGGGTGGGTGGAAATTGCGTGATGCATGCACGTAACGCAGTTATTTTATGGACTTTTGTTACCAAATTTTAAACATAGCCATTTTAACTCCTCTGCTCATGAACAGTGTCACTGTGATTTTCTTAATGTGTCTGGAACATTGATTTCACAAACCAACTGTGCCAATGTGCGCTACATGTGCGAAAACACATTTTGAGCGAGATGTGAAAAATGACAGCTGTACTGTTCATAAGGGGGTGTGGTAAAATGGCAATGTTGAAAATCTGGAGTGAAAATATTACAGATTCTCAAAGTTATGAGAGTGCGTAGGAACTGCACAACACATGCTTGTAAAACAGTCATTTTTGGGAATTTTTTCACCAAATTTTCAACATAGGGTTTTTGGGGGCCTACCTCATGAACTGTAACACTGTTGTTTTGTAAATCGGTCCTGAAAGGTGGTTCCGTGCAGTGACTGTAAAATCACCTTTGGGGACCAAATAACAAAACGACAGTGCATGAGTTCATGAGGTGGGGTCCCAAGAACCCCATGTTAAAAAATTTGGTGAAAAAATTCCCAAAACTGCCCAAGATATGCGCCAAAGTTGAAAACCCCCTATTTATGCCATTATACAGCTTACTGGCATTTCTTCAGTTCACGGTCGGATTTGAAGAGTGCAGACATGTTCCTGGTCCACAGCGTCCACTCGGACTCGGAGGTAAGTATAAGTATGTGGTGAGGTGGGGTGGGGGAGGTGGGGCACTCAGAGGGTGGGCGTGGGTTAGGGGAAGGGTCAAGACAATCAGTGAGGGACCATTTTTTTCTGACAGGTCTTTTTTTTTTTACAGACAATACGGGACTTTTTTTTTGTGGTGGTGTGGGGTGGGCTCCCAGCATGGCAGCTGGAAGGTTGTTTGGGGGGACAGTGGAGCCGATGGGGGATTGGGCACCCCTGTCGGCCATACAGACTGTTGCCGCTCTAGGGTGGGCTCCCAGCATGGCACCTGAAAGTCTGTTGGGGGGACAGTGGAGCCTGCGGGGACTGGGCACCTGTCAGCCATACAGTGTGTGTGGGGGGCACATGAGCATGCTAGGGTGGGCTCCCCAGCGTGCTACTTGTTACGGAGGGGGGGGACGGAACTGTCTATGACAGCTGTTTCAGTGCAGTGCCGATGTGTAAGCATGTTGCATACTGCCAAAGGCAGTAGGCAAATTGCCTACATGTTACCACCGCTGATTGCAGCAGTTTTTCGCTTTCAACTGTACGCCACTGCATCTGAACAGCTGTCATAGACAGCTCCGACATTCATTGTCATGGTGCGGCCGTGCCTACAAAAGGCAGCAGGGCATTGGAAGTGGGGGAGGCACACCTACGAAAACTCGAATGGTGGCACTATGTTTCTTGCACATGTGTGCAAGCAAACATAAAGATGGTTTAAAACTGAAGCTAACAAAATGTTTAATATTGATCCACCATGAATATTATGTATTAAATACGCTGTAGGCTTGCACATGTATGTGAATGAATGTGACCTGTGTTTGTCTTTGTAGAGCTAGTATTTAGATCCCAAGTAGTTAATTGTAATTTAGTATTTGTGAATTTTTTTTTATATTTAATAATTGGTGTGATATTAGTTTACACTGTATGTATGTTATATATATGTAATATTTGCTACAGCAATTGTTTATATATACTGTAACTAGGAATAATTACATTTAGGACCTCGCTGGAAATGAGCTTGCCTCAGTCGAGTCTCCTATTCTTTTGCTTGTCAATTGAATAAAAATGTTTACTACTACTACTACTACTATTTATTTCACCCTGTTCAATGTCTGTATTTCACTATGTTGTAAATGTTCTCATTCTGCTCGTAAACGTACTCTTGCAATCTCCTGGGTCACACCTGAAAATAGGCATTACTTGTCTAGTGTGCTTACCCGGCAAGCAAAAGCTAATAAATAAATAAAATGCTTGTTCTGGCTCCAGGGGCACTGTACCAGGGCAGATACTACATAAGGGGAACTCTGGGTAAATGCTGGAATATACTGTACCTAGCTGTACTGGGACCGTGGGTTGTGCCCTCCCTCCCACAGGCATACACTTAGGCTTTTTACAACAAAACAGCAGTTCTTCCCTCTTGGCTGTGGGCCAGTTAACTTGGCCTGTGTGCTAGGGGTCCCATGCTAACTGTCCCTCCCTTGCAAGGGGGCTCTGGGATCAAGCAAACACTTTTAAACTATAAGTTACTAGCCCTTGGCTAGGGCCATGGCAGCTATGCTGCTGAGATGGCTAACAGGGCTTGTCTGCTCCCTTTCCCTTGCTCCTGGTCAGAACTGGCATCACAGTACACTTAATTCTTTTAATTCTTTAACACTAGTCCTTGGCTTGGGCAACTGTTGGCTACAGGGCTACTAGCCCACTTTTGGCACAACAGTGGCTCTGCTGGCACTGTCTTTTGTTAAATGTGGCTCATTTTGGCCTTACTTAACCCACTGGGTACTAGCTGTTAAAAAAAAAAAACACTACTGGCTTGCTTGCCCTTGCCCCAGGGGTGCTTTGTTATTTAAATGGGGTCATTGTCATGTCCCTCTGTTCCTTTGCTGGAGCCACCTTAATATTTCAGATAGGGCCTTCCCTGCCCTGCTGTCTACTCCTCCTCCAGAGCTCAATTTATTTAAATTTGGGCCTACCCTGCCCTCTTGGCCAACCATCCAGGCAGTCCCTCTGACTGGTGCCGTGCATTTACCCCATGGTCTCAGCTGCTGCTTACTGCACCATCTGGAATGTTAGAAGCACTTTTTTGAAGTTCAGGTGGTCAGCGCCTGCCCTTTGGTGCTGCCACTGACTCACCACCTTGACCCGAGGTGAAGCTCTGTGGAGGGACCAGGATGCTGGCTGGGATGTGAGGTGGCTGGCATTAGGTGGTGCTTTCATGGGTGGTCTGCCTCACAGAATCTCACCGTTCCTCTTGCTCAGACCCACCTCTCACTGCTGCTGCTTGAATGGCTTTTCCTCCCACCACCATGGCCACTTGGATGCCATCAACGAAGGCCCGACTGACATTTTTGAGCAATAAAACAAAAACAAATGGGAACTGAACAGATCCCTCACTGCAGTCAATGACCCAACTTCTGGTCATCCTCCACTGCTGTCTCGATTGGGATTCGCCGATTGCTACTGCTGTTGCTGCACAGGTCCAAGGAGACCACAGACCTGTTTTGTCTCATACACTAGAGAGGAACTGGCCACCGACTGAAGGAGGGACAAGAAGAAGACAGCAGGGATTCCCTTTTATTCACCCACATTCCTGTGTCCCCTCTCTCCCTCAGGCCACATACTACATGCCCTGACTGCACTTTCTCTCTCTGTCTCTCTGTCTCTCTCTCTCTCTCTCTCTCTTGCTGTTTCTTGCCATTCCACTTGACTCTCCAGCTCATACATAGAAACATAGAATTTGACGGCAGATAAGGACCACTTGGCCCACCCAGTCTGCCCATTTCCCTACCTAATGGATAAGTTGCAGATCCTAGCTAACCAACAGCCTACTTCTTCCAACCTCCATCCCCGAGAGTTGCCTTATGTCTGTCATGAGAACACTAACCGACTGTGTTGGCCACCTATAAGCCTCTTCCCCCAACTTTTGGGATGCCTAGTACCTGACAACACGAGGCAATCAGTGGTCCCGTGTGAGCTGGATATTTGAAAGTCTGTCAGTGGCTTGTGCCTTCTCGCTGGGCTGGGAAAACTGCTGTAGGGGACACAACAAAAAAAACAGTTTTAAACTGCAGGCAGAATTTTATCGTGTGGAGCCCCCTGTTCTAAATTTACCTCCCCCTCCTGCTACTTTAGATTTTTTTCCAGGGACACCTGGGCTGGGGCCAATGGGGCACCTTACTGTAGTGGTGACACTGGGGCATTGTTTGTTTGGGGGTATTTCATACAGAGAGCAACAAACTTTAAGATCCATATAAGTCTGGAGTCAGGAAAAGCCATACCACCATCTCCTCCATGTTGAAGGTCTTGGATGGGTATCCAGTGAGGATAGTGACTTAATATGGGTAACCGTCAAAATGGCGAGTCATATTACATAGAAACATAGACTTTGATGGCAGATAAGGACCGCTTGGCCCGTCTAGTCTGCCCATTTCCCTACCTACAGGATAGGCCGCAGATCCTAGTTAACCAACAGCCTATTTCTTCCTACCCCCCACAAGAATTGCCTTATGTCTGTCCCATGCATTCTTGAATTCTCCCACAGTTTTAGACCCCACAACCTCCTCAGGAAGTCTGTTCCATGCATCCACTACCATCTCTGTGAAATAATACTTTTCACATTGCCCTGAACCACCCCTTCTATCTTTAAATTGTGTCCCCTTGTTCTTGCCGTCTCTTTTTCTGAAAGATGCTACCCTCTTGGACTTTGTTGATTCCACTGGGGTACTTAGCGTTTCTTTCATGTCCCCCTCTCCTTCTTTCCTCAAGGGTATACATATTAAGCTCCTTTAGTCTCTCCTCATACGGCTTCTCTTGCAGACCCTGCACCATTTTAGTTGCCCTCCTCTGGACTGCCTCTATCCTGTCTATGTCCTTGCGGAGATGGGGTCTCCAGAACTGGACACAGTACTCCAGATGGGGTCTCACCAACTGTCTGTACAGAGAGATAACAACTTCCTGTTTTCTGCTGCTGATGCCTCTCCCTATGCAACCCAGTATACCCCCAGCCCTCCATACTGTCTTCTCACATTGCTTGCTAACCTTAAGGTCATCTGATATGATTATCCCCAGGTCCCTTTCCTTTTTTGTTGTTGTTACTACCTCCCCCATTGTGTATTCTTTCCCTGGGTTTTTGTTTCCCAGGTGCATTATTTTGCACTTCTTTGCATTGAATCCTAACTGCCATACTTCTGACCATTCCTCCAACCTTGCCAAGTCCCTTCTCATCCTTTCCATGCCTCCTTGTGTATCAACCCTGTTGCAGATCTTTGTGTCATCAAAAATGCATACTTTTCCTTCCAGTCCCTCTGCAATGTCACTGATGAAGACATTAAAAGGACTGGACCCAATCTGAACCCTACTGGTACCCCACTAGTAACCCCTCTTTCTTCAGAGTGGACTCCATTTACAGTTACCTTCTGTGTCCTGTTGTGCAGCCAATGTTTTACCCAGGCTACCACCCTGGGACCCACTCCCAGGCTGGTTAATTTGACTATTAATCTTTTGTGTGGGACTGTGTCAAATGCCTTGCTAAAGTCTAGGTAGGCCATGTCCACAGCCACTCCCTGGTCTACTACTTTGGTCACCCAGTCGAAGAAATCTATTAAATTCGTCTGACATGACCTTCCCGCTGTGAACCCATACTGCCTTGGGTCTTGTGCCCCACTGGCCTCTAGGTACTCAACTATTCTTTCCTTCCAAAGTGACTCCATCACTTTCCCTACCACAGAGGTCAGACTGACAGGTCTGTAGTTTCCTGCCTCTGTCTTGGTCCCACTTTTGTGAAGGGGAATCATATCTGCCTTCCTCCAGTCCTCGGGTACCACACCATCCTCCCATGATTTATTAAAAGAGTAGCCAGTGGTTTCACTAGTTCCTCCTTAATTCTTTTAGAATTCTGGGGTGAATTCCATCAGGCCCCATTGCTTTGTCCACTTTCAGTTTTAGGAGTTCTTGCAGACCCTTTCTTCTGTGAAAGGACTGGATCGACCCCCTATCAAGAGTGCTTCTGTTAATTGGATTAGGCACTTCCCTCCTCTTTGTGAATACTGAGCAGAAATATTCATTCAATATCCCTGCTTTTTCACTGTCCCCTCTGCCCACCCACCGTTCATTCTATTCAGCCTCACTATCCCTCCCTTTGTCTTTCTCGCTTCGCTGATGTACCTATAAAGGTTTTATCCCTTCTTAACTGAGTTGGCTATCTTTTCCTCAGTTTGGGCCTTGCTATTCTGACTTCCCTCCTGCTTCCTTCTGCCTTAACTGGTACAGCTCTCTGTCCTGCTCCTTCTGTGTTTCCTTATACTTTCAGATGCTATCTTTTCTTCCTGACTTTCACAGCCACCTCTTTTGAGAACCATAGTGGCTTTTTCTTTCATTTTGATTTGTTTATTTGCTTCACACAAAGTCTTGTTGCCTCTGTGATGGCAGTTTTGATGATTCCCCATTGTTGCTCCACACCTGCTTCTAGCCTGTTTGCTAGTGCTTTTCTGAGGCACTCTTCCATCTTGCCAGAGTCAGCCCTCCTAAAGTCCAGTACCCTCACTTTTGTATGGCTTGACTCTGTAGCTGGGTTAACATGAACCACACTGTTTGATGGTCACTTGTTCCCAGATGGCAACCCACTTCTAGATCTGAGATCCTCTCACTGCCCCGTTAGTGTACGAGGTCTAAGATTGCTTCCTCATGAGTGGGTTCGAAACTAGCTGTCTGAGGCCTGCCACCTGAGGGCATCAAGAACGCCCTGCTCTTGGATGTGGCTGCAGCAAATGTGCTCCAGTTAACATCTGGCATATTCAGGTCTCCCATCAACAGTATCTCCCTTTCTCTGCCATTCTAAGAATGCCTTCTATCATATCCTTGTCCATTCCCTCCCCTGACATGGGGTCTGTCACAACCCTGTGCAGGATTGTGGTGCCCTTTCCAGTCTCCAAGGTGACCCACAGTGCCTCCTCTCCTCCCTGTTTACTCTTTTGTTCTGTTGCTTTTATCCCTTCCTTTACATAGAGAGCTACTCCTCCTCCTCTTCTCCCCTGCCTGTCTCTCCTGTAGGTTATGTACCCTGGTATGTTAACATCCCAGTCATGGTTTTCTGCGTACCATGTTTCTGTGACTGCTACAATGTCCAGGCATCGCTCTTCCATCAAGGCCACCAGCTCAGGGAGCTTGTTGCCCAGACTACGGGCATTGGTACTCATTACCCTTTGGGCTACCCTGCAAGGGTAGCGACCCTACTCAAAAACGAATGCAGAGAAGGGCGACTGGAAAGGGGGGAATAGCGAGGGGAAGGGGAGGGACAGAGAAGGGGGTTTTAGAGGATTAGTGTGCCTCCTGCTGCTGCTAAGCTAGCCGTGTGGTGTGGTGGTGTGGGTGGCTAGCTCCAGTGCAACAGGTACTGGGTTCAGGGCTGGGGCCAGGAGTGTGGAATTTTGCTGCTGCCTGTGGCAGAAGGACTTAATTTTTTCTCGGAATCCAAATGCTGCCCCTCCTTGATATGCACCCCCCCCGGGAAGCCCTTGTGAGGGGGGTAAGGGGCATAGCCCCCCCTCAAAAACACTTTTTAGTTTTCTGGATGCCAGATTGCCTGGAAGTGTATATTGACAATTTGCTTTTCCATGATATACAGTCGCCATTATAGCAATTGTTGTTTTGAGGTTGCTATTATGACATGAAACCAGCTTGGATGATGTCAAAAACCTATGGACCTCCGACACTACACGAGCCCATTTTTGTTGCCCATGGTATAATAGTCATTTAACTAGAAAATATTGGGCTGGAGCAGGCAGTCAATAGTTGGTTCTCCTCAAACTTCCATAAACGGAAACAGTGTATGGCAGTAAATGGACATATTTCACCAAATCTGGACATCCTGATTGGGGTCCCTCAGGGGTCAGTACTAGGCCCGCCCCTTTTTACAATATACTTGAGGGGCCTAGGACAGAATATCAAGAAGTTAAACTACCATATATAAGCTGATGACACTGTCATCTATGCCTTGGGGGAGGGTCCCTGTTAGATATACAGACAGTCCTTCATAGTAGATGTGATGCTCTTCAGACCTTCATTAATAATTCTAAACTAAAACTGAATTCAAGCAGATGTTATCTGGATCCTCTGCAAAACTAAGGAAGGGGGCACAAAACAACTCATTTACCATTTCCGCTTTGGATGGCCAACTCTTAAACTGGTGGACCCTTATAAATATAGGATCTATGATGCCGGTTCAACAAATTGTTTGTCAACTAACATCACAGTGATGGATTTATGTCGACCGCAAGTTGTGGTCGACATAAATCCAGCAGGAGAACCAGTTACTTTTCTATTGGGGGGCTTCTCACCCCGAACCTCCCATGTAGGGGACTGTGCCCCCTGCACCCCCTGAACTTATGGATTATTAACTCTGAGTCAGAGTTGGATTCAGGGAGGTGGTGCTGGACTGGGGGAAAGAGTGCCGGGGTCCTGGGTGGGCTATTACAGTGAACTGCCGATGTTGTCGGCATCAACGTGTTCGCTGTAATAGTTCTGCTGAACGGAGGGCATACCATAAATACATAACGTTCTATCTTGAACTGAGTGGTATGGGTAATAAATAATCTGGATTGTATTGTGAAAAAATTGGTACACATATTACACTACTACATAGATACAAAAATTGTTTAACAACTGAGTTTTGGCCAGCAATAGTCCAAACACAGATGATTCCCCTTTTTTAATTATGCAGAAATTATTAATGACTTTTCTACTGCTGAAAACTGAATAGACTTGCTGTTCTGTATAACAGACTTGCTAGACTGATTTTGGACTGCCCTAACACAACTCACCACTGCGAACACATAAACGACTGGGCTGGCTGTCACTAGACAATTCAAGAAAGTGACATAAAATTGTTTTTGCCGTGAAAAGCATGTTTCAGATTGGCATGTTCCAAACTATCTAAAGATGTGCTTATCAGGTAGGGCCAAAACAGAGTCAATAAGAACAGTCTTTCAGTATGAGTAACTCAAAGGTCATCTCATTTTTAGTTACTAAGTCCCCAGTCTTCGTAATTACCTAACAGCTAGCTTTAGGGTGATTTGGAGTAAGATACCTCCAACGAAAGCACTGCCAAACTGGTTTCAAAATTCCATCCCCCTATTCGGTCTCTGTTGTCCAGGGGACAGTGGAATAACATAGTATTCCATGGTTTACAGTACAAGTTAACTGCATCAATGTTACCATATTGTTTATAATGTCATTAACTGCAACAGTGTTACCATATTGTTTATAATGTCATTACCTTATATTGTGATATTTTTGTATTGTATTGTTTGTATTTTATTTTTCGTATTGTATTCATGTAAAGTGAAACTGCACAATTTGAAGGGACACCACTGCAAATGAGCTTGCCTGAATGGAAAATAAAATTGAATTGCAGTTGTCACACAGGCATGAGATTCAGGAGACACAGTTTCATTTAGCTTACAGAGGGCATCTTCTGTACTGTGTTCCCCAGCTGAATCAGCCAGTGCCTGGCTTGTAATGCTAGTTTAACCCTCTCAAGGAGTCTCTCCCCTATCATGTCATCCTGGGTTCCATGTCAAAATAGCAAGGGCTAAATGGTGACTGCCACAAACAGCACAGCCAGAACAGCACAAGCACATACGAGAAGGGCTATTTTTGCGGGGGGGCCCTCACCCCCATGTGGGGGGTGCCCCCCCACCCTCTTACTATAGATAGCAACCCTGCGCGGGAGGCACCTCGGTGGGGGGGACCATCGGTTGCCGTATGGGATTGCACTGTTTTGCCTTTGCTGTTTCTGCCATGCTGTTTTGTCATCGCTATCTTGACAGGATACCGTCATTCTGTCCATCACAAGGCTCCGATGTTCTTTGTTCCTTTCATCCTAGAACCTGGTCTATTCCAGTGGTTTTCATACCTATAAGTAGTTACTCATTCAAAGCAGATCCTTTTGATGTGACTCACACAACTGTCCCCACCCTGTCTCCGAACCAACCCAGCTGCTTCAATTATCTGATAACATTTCCACAACTCATGAGCAGTTATTCCTTAAAAGCAGGCCTTTTTCTCTGACCTTCCTATTAACTCATTTTCCTACCTCCTTCCTTGGATGCAGGCCCTTTCCTGTGACCTTCCACTCTGACAGCTATTTTGACAGCAGGAACCTGGGGGTAGTCATATCAGATGACCTAAAGGTGGGCAAGCAATGTGAGAGGGCAGCAAGGAGGGCTGGGGGAATACTGGGATGCATAGGGAGAGGCATCACCAGTAGAAAACAGGAAGTTATTATCCCTCTGTACAGACAGCTGGTGAGACCCCATCTGGAATACTGTGTGCAGTTCTGGAGACCCAATCTCCGCAAAGACATAGACAGGATGGAAGCTGTCCAGAGGAGGGCAACTAAAATGGTGCAGGGTCTGCACCGGAAGACATATGAAGAGAGACTTAAGGAACTTAATATGTATAGCCATGAGGAAAGGAGGGAGAGGGGGGACATGATAGAATTGTTCAAGTTCCTCAAGGGAATCAACAAAGTCCAAGAGGGTAGCATCTTACAAAAAAAGAGGTGTGCAAGAAGAAGAGGGCACAATTTGAAGATGGGGGGGCGGCTCAGAGGTAATTTAAGGAAGCATTTTTTCACAGAGAGGGTTGTAGATGCATGGAATGGCCTTCCGGAGGAGGTTGTGGAGTCAAAATCAGTGGTGGAATTCAAGAGTGCATGGGACAGTCATAAAGCCATTCTAGGGGGTTGGGGTAGGAAGAAGTAGGCTGCTGGTTAACTAGGATCTGCAACTTATCCAGTAGGTAGGGAAATGGGCAGACTGGGTGGGCCAAGTGGTCCTTATCTGCCATCAAATTCTATGTTTCTATGTTTTTATGTTTTTTTATAACGCCTGTTAACCCTTGCTGGCGTCCTTGTGTTTGTCAATATTCTCCAACTAGGCCTCACAACTCTATGTTTATGGTACAGTTCCACATCTATATCCATGTTACCATACTGTCTAGGTCCATGGTGACCAATGTACCATTATCACACTCAGGAAGGAGAATGCACATGCCACTGACAAGATAAGTACAGCAGTATATTCATTTGCATTTCTGACAGTATCACTTATACAGACAGCATCCAACAGAAATATCTGCAGAACAACATCTCAGTTTGGAGACTCTGGGAAATGTACCATTTTCTAGAAACTTCTTAAATTAGAGCCTTGATTTTGCAACAGTTTCTCCATAAAAATGTTTTCCTTAGCTGCTCTGTTTGCAGAGACATAACTGTTTCTCGGTGTACAATAAGTGTCCAGGTCTTCTTTAGTATCTGACATCTTAGCTTTTGCCAAGCTTCATCTGAATGTTTATGCTGCTTTACTACGGAGATTGTATACTATCTGGCATTAGAGAACTTCATCCATTGAGTACAGATTGGAGCTTGCCAATTACAGATGCTCAAAAAAATTAATTAACAAAGAAGGCCCAGGCATCCTCAGGGAGCTGGCAACCTTCCCCAATATATATTCTACTAATCCAACATAAAATTGAGGTTATCTAGCCCTGTGAAGGCTCTATATTTCATTGTGTGGGAATGTAGAGTTCATGCATCGTGCTTGGTGCCACTTGTTTGTATGTATATTGTTTGTTTTGGTCTTACTCGTTCCCATCCTTAGCTATGAGCTGATAGCTGAAAGGTCCTGAGGATGGGAAGAGTACTGGAGAAGGAGGAGGGATGGGTGGAGGAAACTTTGAATGCTAAGCAAAGGAGGCCGGGCTTGTAGGATTTTTGTAGAGGGAATCCTTGCCCACTGAACTATGGGTGGGCCCTTCAATTCACAGTGCGGGGATGTAGAGTTTATGATTTGTGCTTGGTGCCACTTGTTCGTGTATATATATTGTTTGTTTTGGCCTTACTTATTCCCATCCTTTGTTATGAGCTGATAGCTGGAAGGCCCAAAAGAATTAGCATCCACCTCCTCCAACTCACGGAGAGTATACCTGGCAGCACTTAGGAGAGGGAAAAAAACCCTTTAACGGAGGAAACCTATGAGGAACCATGTCTACCAAGGTGCCATCCTTCTGGGAATACTAAGATGAGATGGAAGGAAATGCTGAAAGCAATTCTGCTACAGGATTGGGAATGTATGTCTCAAAACAAGATGATGTCCATCTTCACAGATGTTTTATAATATGAGCTGGAACTTTCTTCTGTGAAGCAGAGGTGGCGGCTCCAATTCAAAATGAATGACCAGAATAAGCAAGAGGATCATATCCTAGATGTTATAGCAGTAATCGAACTCAGTCCACGGATTCTTTGGTAGTTAGAAGTAAATTGTTAAAGGATGGTGGCAATGACTGTCGATGGAGAAGTAGCAGCTGGTTTAGAAACCAGATGGGGCACCAAGCATTAGTTATAGGAAAATAGGATATATCTATGCCTTTCATAAATCTGTCAGTTTGGGATGCAGGAAGATGAAGGATGTAGTGGTCAGAACATTTGGTAAGATGTTTAACTTTGAGAAAGTACATTGTAGAAGACGTTGAAACAGTGAACTCTCTGGGGTGTAGAAGTCCATAAAATGCAAGACAGATAGCTGCAGATAGAATAATGGAATACAAGGTAGGAGGCTCAGAACTCAGTAGATTAATCAGCTGTTTGAAAATAGTATCGTCAATGGGTAGACGAGATGGTGGTCATTTAAATGAAAGCTTGTGGATTGCTGTAAGTAGTAATTTAACTGCTGGGTAAGACATAAAGGAGATAGAGGCTGGATCCTGATGCAGGAGTGAAACTGAATGCCTGCTAGGTATTGACGGATGGTCGAGTATGACAGCTTACGAGTCATATGATAATAGGTCATGAAGACGAGAATAGTAGGTAGGGATACTGGAAAGGTAAGAGAGGCCGTCATGGAGCAAAATGAAGTATATTTCTCCAGGCTGTAGTATATGCTGATTTTGTGCTAGTAGATAAGGCTGACCACACAAGGTCTTGAGCTGTCTCGAGGTAGCTGTTCATGGCATAATTAGATCCTGGAAGTGAGAAGCTGGAGTTGCCGAAAGATCCGCTGTGGGTTGGAGGATGCAAAACTTCTGAAATTGAAAATGGGAAAGGTGGTCAGCGGCTATATTAAGGTGGCCTGGTATATAAAAACATTGAATATGAAAGCTATGTTAGAGCAAAAGCCATGTTAATCTCTGCAAGAATAGCATGATTGCAGGAGAAGAGATCTGCCCTTATTAAAAATATCTACGGTTGCTTGATTGTCCATATATATCAGCACCGTAGTTAAAGACCAGAGGTGCCCCCAAGAAAAAGCTGCTGCAACTATGGGATATATCTCAAATAAAGGGGAGGTAGTCATGGCTGCAAGCAGGTGAAGAAATTCTCCAGGCCATATTGAAGTGTTCCAGGCCTTTTGGAAGATAGCAGCAAATCCGTGATTAGGTGAAGCATCTGTGTATACGTGAAGAGATAGTTTGGGAGAAAGATTCTTGTAGAACATGGAGCAACCATTCCATTGGTCCAGGAAGAAATACCACATGGCAAGGTCGGAGTTTGCAGTAGCAGTGACAGAAATGTGATGGTGCAGGGCTGAAACAGAAGGAAGCAACTCGAGTAAGTATGATATGAAAGCACAGCCTTGAGGGATAATGTGAGTGGCAAAGTTAAGGTAACCCAGCAGAGATAAAAGCTTGTGTTTAGTACAGGATGAACGGTTTGAAAAAGACAGAACTAGGGTATTGATTCGACGCAGTTTATCAACGGGAAGCTTGGCTTCCATACGTACTGAATCGAGAGTGATGCCCAAAAATTCCAGCTAGGTGACAGGACCAGTCATCTTTTCTTCTGAAACAGGAACTGCTAATTGATGGAATAGGTGGCATAAGGGAGAAAGGGCTGCTGCTGGAGGTGCAGAAGGGAGTTCGATGAGAAGAAAGTAATCAAGTAGGTGGATTATGGAAGTCACTTGGCAATGGTTCAATAATAACCAACATAGAGTAGAAGAGAAAATATCAAATAATTTCGGGCTGCTTTTGCATCCAAATGTGACCCGCACAGCGAAGTAATACAATTCATCCCATTTGATACCATAGAGATGCCAAAGCGATGGATGGATTGGAAGTAATTTGAATGCATCAAAAATGTCGGCTTTGGAGAGCCATGCACCTTTGCCTAGCTGTTTGATAGTCACTATGGCGGTGTCTATTCTGGCATAAGCCAGAGAATAATCCTGAGAAGGAATAAGAGAGTTAATACTGGGTATTTGAGTAGCATGTGGAGCAGAAAAATTGATTATGAGCCTCTTCTTTCCTGAGAATTTGCTGGTAGCAACACCAATAGGGCTAACGTGAAATGCGGGAAATGGTGAACGTTTAAATGGTCCAATTAAATAGCCTTTGTCCAGTTCGATCTGTAAGAGAGATTTGACCACATCTGGTTGAGATAAAGTGGTTTGCAGATTAGGAGATTCATAAGAATCTTGAGGAAGAGAGCATACCCCTGTATGAAACCCAAATGTAAATCCAGAAATGAGATAATGTACCAATGATTGAGATGGATGACCAGTGAGTAATTGAGACAGTGTCATGACGTCAACAGGAGTTGAAGGATGTTGTAATAGTCAGGATTTACTCCTCAGAGCAGGGCAGAAAGATTTGGTGTGAGCATCTTCGCAATGGCTGCAAACGTGCAGAAGATGGCAAGTTTGAACCGTGCAACCCATAGCGTTAAAGTTGATGCAGACAGGTCTACCAGCAAAGAAGGTAATTGGGTGACCATACTTATCATAGGCCAAATGAGGACTAGCATTAGGATTACAAAGAGTTCGAGTAATAGTCGAGCCCGGAGTAGTAGTACGTGAGGTGGATGCATCAGGTACGGATAAAGGGCAAAAAGTAGCAGCATCTGAAAATGAGCCGCAGATTGGGCAAGTCAGTGCCTGTTGTCCAGCAAAATGACGGCAGAACAACTTGTTATCAAGTGAGCCCCAGTGTAGGCGTACATTAAAGTGAGACAGAGCAGCAGCAGCCTTGGCTGAAAAGGACTTATGATAATCAAAGAAATGAGTGCCACCGTAGCGGACACCAAGATCGACTACCAGGTAGAAGTAGGCATCCAGTTCTTCTCTAAGAGCCGGAAAGGCAGAACAAAGGATGTCTCTTTAGAGACTAAAGGCCAAAACAAATTTAGGAATAGTTAGTTTCTTGGAAAGTCTGGGATCCTTGGAACAAAGAACAACAGAGAAATCACAACAAGATATGACCATGTTCTCTGTGGTATCATGGAAAGATATAAATAATGAAATAAGGTTAACATCTTTCCCATCAATGATATCCTTGCGGAGATGGGTAGGTACTAAATGAATGGGTGAGACAGCTGGCACAGAGGAACCTGAAGTCAGTATACCTGGGTTGGAAGGAGTATCAGGAACAGGTGGTAGTGACTGATGCTCTGCAGCAACAGCTGGAATAGGAATAGGGGCATCCAGAGGCTGTGGTACAGGATAAGGGTTTTGAGGTTTCTCAAGTACATCCAGCTGATTTGAAATGTCCACTATGGATGTAGCTAGTTGAGAAAGAATATCCTTCAACTCCGCAAAAGCATCAGTATTGGGACTAGCAGGAGGGTCAGGCAGTATAAGAGAACCATGGTTCTGATGCTCGAGTAATAAATCATGTAGTTTTATTTCTTTGTGTTAGCGTGAAAAGGGACTCCCAGTTTCTTTAATTCAGCCATGAGATGAGGAACGGTCCAATCGTTTAAGGAATGTTTAGTTTTGGCAGATTGTTTTCTATGAACAAGGGGGGGCTACTGTAGGCCCTTTGGGTTGAGCCAGTGAATCCATGGAGAGCTGCTGCAGATCTAAGGCATAATGATAGTGAGTGACTTGAGGCAGATTGAGTAAGAATTATAAGCAGTAATTGTAGACACAGACAGGTGGGCTAACATAAATCCTCAGAGCCCTAGTAGGTAGTAAACATAAGCATCCAGGTACTGAATAGTGTAGACAATATGCAGTAGTAATAATGTCTGAGGAGAGGGAGCACACTATCAGGAGTACAGCTTGCAAAGGAGGGTAGTTATGGTTGCCAGTAAGCGTAGGTCAGTGTCATATAGCAGGAAGATGATGAGTACGCCAGCAGGCAGTTGAAGGGAGCGGCACGGCAGTGCGAGGTAGAGGCGTTTCTAGTAGGATCCAATTTGACCAGTACCTGATGCAGAAAGCAGCACGGACTGCTACTAGGACAGGCCGGGCTAGTGGAGAGAGAGAAAGAGAGAGAGAGCTGGGTGTCTCAATGCCCGGACGAAGAAATCAGCTCAGAAATACCCCTCCTTCCCCCAAAAAAGAAGAAACCATGAGGCACAACAAGAAGGCGTGAGGGGAGGGGGGGCACTGGCAAAACGCCGGCAACTGGAGAGCCAATCGGCAATAGAAAATGGAGCGAAAGAGGAGCAGGCAGCAGAAAAGCGGAGGCAAGGAGATCAGAGGAGCAGGTAAGACAAACAAGGCAGAGAGGAAGAACCACACGCCCAGGCAGTGACAAACTTTGAATGCTAAGCAAAGGAGGCCAGGGATGAAGGATTTTTGTAGAGGGAATCCCCGCCCACTGAACTATGGGCGGGGCCCTTCAATTACAAAAATGTAATATCCCCTTTACATTATCCTGCTTGCATATACAAAAACTCATTTGATTATCACCAGCTGTTTAACAGGTTCCTTAACACAGAACAGTATTCAGGTCTACTAGTGAATATCAAATTAAGAATTGTAGATACAGATTGAGTTTTAGCCCCTTGTTAAGCACCTACAAGATCGTTTTAGAATGCTGTTGTACGCCATACAGCAACAACTTCAAAACTGTTGTATGTTGCTGGCCCTGTGGTATGGAGGGCTGAGGCAGCAGTGCCTTACCTCCCGCCACGACTGCGACCTGTGTTTGCAATGTGAGTGAGTCATCAGGGGCCGGCTGCGGTGGGAGAGGATTGAGCATCTGGAGGACAGCTCTCCTTTCCCAGGGAGGGTGAGGAACTGAGACTGGCATTTGCCTGACACAGAGCAGAGGCTAGGTGTTGGCACGCCTGGCCCAATACAGCATGTGGCATGGAGGTGGAGCTGCCGGCGGGTGTGTTGCATGTGGCCACATGCGTGGCACTCCCACTGTCAGCAGTGCACGCTCCACCACTGGAAAAATGGAAAATAGCATCCAGGTCGAGTGACTTGATAGCTGTCCAGCACATTGCATTATCCTCCAGAGGGCATCACCTGTCATGGATCCGGTCTTGGTGGGTGAGTTAGGAGGCTCCCCACCACCCCGCCACAGGGGGTAAGCTGTAGGGGTAAAAAGGTGATGGCCCAGTGTTGGAGGACGGGTGCGAGATGGATGGTGGCTTGATGAGGATGCCAGGAAATGGAGCCGACCAGGGGCCAGGGCGGAAAAAAGTAAGCAAAATTAAAACAAAAAAAACTGTTGTATGTTAATAAGAGAGTGCCGTCTAATGGTTAGAGCCCATAACACAACTGACAGATGTAGTTTCATATCCCACTAAACTTACTGTCTCTCAGATGTTTTGAAACCAGTTAAGTTACACAATTTTAATGCATCCATACCTTGGACAAGGATAAAATGAAGTGCACTCCAGGATCTAGACTGCTGCTCAGAATGGGTACACCAGATGTTCAGAAGCTTGTGCCATTGCTAAACCAGATTAATTAAATAACAGCGAAGCAGGGCAGTGAAGTCCAACACAGCAGAAGTCCACACAGCAGCTGGTAAATAGCAACTCCCATCACCAGCAGACTACCACCACAGTACCCCAACCCCTTTGCAAAAAAAAAAAAGCTAAATGCCCACCAGTGGCTGGCAGACATGGCACCAACTCTGACCAAATGGTGTAACCATCTCTTAGAGTGTATGAGACTGAGAAGATCCAGTATCCAATCTAGATGAGATAGTAGCTATATGACACAATGCGGGCAGCCCTGGAGGTGGAATTATTTTAGTTTTATTTTTTATTTCACATAAAACCCAGTAGGCAGTGCCTATTTTCAAAGGGTTTAGAATCAGGTTTTCAGGCATTTGAGGCTGGGAAGTTCCCTCTATGATTTTTCCTCTCTTCCCAATCCACATGATGGCACACATATGAGTTGATCCTTGATTTAAGACAAAGTGGGGAGAGAGAGAGGGGGATGGCTGGGGCCACCGCTAAGTGGGACGTGAATGGTGCATACTAGGGCTAAGAACACTGCAGCATCTTGATGCCATAGTCTTCTAAGTTATACCAGATAGCGTGATTTCAAAGCTGCGTTGATTGGCTAACCGATGTGGGGCCTGCGCACCTTGGCTCTATTTTCCAGTCCTTTCAGCACTGTAAATATAGAAATTGCAAGATACGTATGATGTGTGCTCAACCCTCAATAAGCAAGTTTAAAAAAAAAAGTCCATGTACTGTGTACAGTCCAGAAGTCAATACAGCAGTAAAACAAACATACTCTGGTCAGAACTAATACGGCTCTTCAGAGTAGCGAGACCGAGGGAAAGAATACTCGGAGCTCTCCCCAGGACCGATCCCTATGACAGCCCCTAAAGAGTCTCCTCTCTTTAGACTACACCTACAACAACCCTCTGCTGCCTACCTTCCAAACGATTTCATACTCATCTGACCATGTCCTTTTTTGCACCCATATCCTCTAGCCTCTGCAGAAGTCTTCTGTTCACAAGTGACTCCTCACATCCTGAAACTGTTTTGATCCAGATGGTTTCAGTATCCTTTCAACAAGTTTTTCAGTAGATACAACAGCGACGTCAATACAACAGTGGCGTCAATGTAACAGTGGTGTCAATACTATTTCTAATATACAGCAGTGCCAGACAGGATGCAACACGGTGATGCTGCCATATGTACCACAGGGAACATTGTAATTCAATGGCAATTAAACCCTTTTGTCATGCAGTATTTTGTGACATGTCATTTACTGCAAGGTATTGCATTGCACTGTGGTCGGTTCCATTGTACATAACTACGCCCCCTCCTTGACTATCCTTTCAGTCATATCTGAATAAATCGAGGCCATCAACTGATTTGTTCTAATTTGTTTTACCATCCACCAAGTTTAAGTGACACCTGTGATAAGAGGGCATTTATTAATTTATTTATTTATTAGCTTTCGTTTACCGGGTAAGCACGCTAGACAAGGAATGCCTATTTTTAGGTACGACCCAGGAGATTACAAGAGCATGGTTTACAAAACAGTGCAAGGGCATTACAACAATGTGAAATACAAGCAATGAGCAGGGTGACACAAATAAACAGGTACAGGATGAACAGATAAACATATACAAGGGTAAGAACAAGCAAACAATAGTTATATTTTGTGGAAATAATACAAGTGCAATTTGTTGAAGTCAATAACTGCCTCTAGTTCATCATTATTAATGGTTAGGCTTAGATCATTTATTAGGATCCCTTCCCATCCATGTTTTGCTAATTAAGTATGTTTTTTTCTTGTACCATTGTTAGATTTTCCCATATTATCAACCACATTTTGTGAGTTAGAACAAGAACGTTGCCCATTTATGTTCCCTGCATTGTCTATTGTATCCCCTAGTATTCCCCTACCTATTAGTTTGAATTAAATTCCAGGGCTTGTGTTATTTTGTCTTCCAGAAAACCAAACCCCATTTGGTTTAAGTGGAGACCATCCGGCTCAAAGAGCTTGCTATTTCCAATAAAGTTGCATTAGTTCTGGTTAAGTGCAGTAAAAGAAGGTGACAAGACTTTCTATAGATACATTAGTGAAAGGAGAAAGTCCAGAGGGGGTATTGCTAAGCTTAATGGAGAAAAGGGAGCATGTGAGGAGGAGGACCCTGTAAAGGCATCTATCCTAAATAGATACTTTTGCTCAGTATTTACTGAAGAGAAGGTAGGGCAGGGCCCACAGCTCCAGCATCATGGACACAGGGGGAGGGAGGTGAGCACTATTCCTTCACAAAAGAAAGGGTCCTACAACAGCTTGCTAAGCTCAGGTGGATAAGGCAATGGGACCTGATGGCATACATCCCAGGTACTTAAGGAGCTAAAGGAGGAACTAGCAGAGCCGTTAGCAGAATTGTTTAGTGAGTCTCTGAGCACAGGAGAGGTCCCAGAAGACTGGAGAAGGGCTCATGTGATCCCACCCACAAGAGTGGTAGCAGGGAGGAGGGGGAACTACAGACCGGTCAGTCTTACCTCAGTAGTGAGCAAGATTATGGAGGCACTCCTAAGGAAAGGATAGTGCAACACCTGGAATCCATAGGGCACAGGATCCAAGACAGCATGGGTTTACAAAGGAAGGTCCTGTCAAACTAATCTCATAGATTTCTTTGACTGGGTAACCAGAGTGGTGGACCAAGGGGAGCAGTTGATGTCGCCTACCTTGACTTCAGCAAAGCTTTGACACTGTTCCACATAGAAGATTGATAAATAAGCTAGGTAGGCTCGGGGTGGGTCAGAAGTTGGTCAACTGGGTGGCAAACTGGTTGACTGGCAGAAAACAGAGAGTGGTGGTAAATGGTATACAGTCAGAAGAGATGCAAGTCACAAGTGGGTACCTCAGGGATCAGTCCTGGGGCCAGTCCTATTCAACATCTTCATTAGTGACCCGCAGATGGACTAGAGGGTAAGGCTTGTCTGTTTGCAGATGACACCAAGATCTGCAACAGAGTAGATGATCCAGATGGGTGGGCAGAATGAGAAGAGATCTGGATAAACTAGCAGAATGGTCAGAAGAGTGGCAACTGGGATTTAATGCAAAGAAGTGCAAAATCATGCACATAGGGAAGAGAAACCCTGAAGCCACTTATAGGCTGGGAGGGAGTTGCTAGCAGTCACAAAGGAAGAAAGAGACTTGGGCATCATCATCACTGATGACCTAAAATCATCCAAGCAGACCTCTAAAGCAGTAGGTAAGGCTAGGGGGTGTTAGGGTGTATTAGTAGGGGTATCCTAAGTCGTGAGAGGTAATAATCCCTCTGTACAAGACATTGGTTAGGCCCCCATCTGGAGTACCGGCAGTATTGGAGGCCACACCTTCACAAGGACATTAACCAAATTGAGGCAGTCCAGAGAAGGGCAACCAAAATGGTGCAGGGACTGCATCAGAAGACATATGAGGACAGATTAACGGAGCCCAATATGTATACCCTTGAGCAAAGGAGGGAGAGAGGTGATATGATCGAGACATTTAAACACCTTAAGGGCATAAACAAGGTGAAAGAGTCTAACATGTTTAAATATAAGAAAAATAGCAGGACAAGAGGACACAGCATGAGATTAGAGGGAGGCCGATTAAGGGGGAATGTGAGGAAATTCTTTTTCACAGAAAGGGTGGTAGATGCATGGAATGGCTTACCACAAGAAGTGGTGGCTATGAATACAGTGCAGGGCTTCAAACAGGCATGGGATAGGCATAAGGGAGCAATACAAATGACTATGAATAGATAGGTCACTGACAGAGCAAAGGCCGATGGCACATTTATAAGGTAGAAAAAGAAATGAGCAGACTGGATGGGCCTTGCGGTCCTTATCTGACGTCAACTTCTATGTTTCTATGTTAAGTGGAGACCATCTGGTGCAAAGTGATTGCTATTTCCAGTGAAATTGCTTCCGATCTGTAGGAAGTAAAACTGTTTATGGGCACTTCAGTCTCGAGGCCATTTATTTATGTTTTCCAATTAAGATTTGTTTATGCCTCGAGTCTCAGAGATTATAATCTTACAACCTTGTGCATTAAGTTTGGCACTAATTTTCTCAAAATCCATGTGAATTCTGTTTTCTGGCTTCCTTCCTACATTGTTAGTTCCCATGTGAATTACAATCATGGGGTTTTGGTCTGCCTCTGAAAGAATGTGATCTACTACTTCTGCTATGTCTGTTATTTTAGTTCTGGGAAAGCAGGTTACCATTGTATTTTTTTTGTTTTCATTTGTACATATGACTGAATCCGTACTTTGAGTGAGAGTCCCCAATAACGACTTTTTATTTCTCTTGTGTTGCGGATGGGTGTGTGGGAGCTGTAGGGATAATGTTGCATCCTTCTAAAGGATGAAAGACAGGTGAGGGGGTATTATATGACTTCAATATCTTAAACCGATTGTGGATTGAAATCTTAGTACAGCTGAAAATCTCAGCTCAGGGAGATGGGGGGACATGATAGAAACTTTCAAGTATCTCAAGGGAATCAACAAAGTCCAAGAGGGTAGCATCTTTCAAAAAAAAGAGGTGTGCAAGAACAAGGGGGCACAATTTGAAGATGGGGGTGGCTCAGAGGTAATGTAAGGAAGTATTTTTTTCACAAAGAGGGTTGTGGATGCATGGAATGGCCTTCCAGAGGAGGTTGTGGAGTCAAAAACAGTGATTGAATTCAAGCATGCATGGGACAGCCATAAGGCAATTCTAGGTGGTGGGGGTAGAAAGAAGTAGGCTGCTCGTTAACTAGGATCTGCAGCTTATCCATTAGGTAGGGAAATGGGCAGACTGGGTGGGCCAAGCGGTCCTTATCTACTGTCAAATTGTATGTTTCTATGTACACCCTCTGTTGTTCTTATTTTTCCCCCTGGACCACACACCAATCACTGTTTGGTGAATTTCTCATGTCCTCTTCCTTGTCACATTTACGTTGTCTCATGTCAATATGCTCTAGAAAATAGAAAGAAAGAAATAAAGTGAGGAAGGAAAGAGAGAAAGAAAGAAAGAAAGAAAGTAAGAAAGAAAG
This sequence comes from Neoceratodus forsteri, assembly GCA_016271365.2. NCBI lineage: Eukaryota > Metazoa > Chordata > Ceratodontiformes > Ceratodontidae > Neoceratodus > Neoceratodus forsteri. The sequence goes on along the minus strand of CM057451.1, from coordinate 1,187,286,261 downwards.
AAAGAAAGAAAGAAAGAAAGAAAGAAAGGGCATTAGTTATTTTTATATAAAACGTCTCACCCAGAAAATCATGAAAATATAAAACATCTCATTTCCAAAAACATCACATATGTAGATGCTATGCTAAAGCCAGGTATGCAGTCTATAACAAAAGTCAAGAAATCAAACACAATAATAAGATATTCACTAAAAATAGCACCAACAGCTTAATCGGGTTCAAGGACAGTTGCCATTCATCTGTATCTCCCTCCCCGGGTCGTGCCTGAAAATAGGCAGGATTTGTCTAGTGCACTTACCTGGTCAACAAAAACTAAATAAAAATAAATAAATAAAGATGGAGCAAGAAAAGGAAGTGATCCTCCCATACTACTTTTTCTGTGTCACTCCACGAAAAAGATTGTGAGGGACCAGTACATGAGGGCCAGTAAGCTAATTAGTGACTTGGGGGCAAAAACTACTGTATGAGAAGAGATACTCAAGGTATTTAACTTAGAGAAGAGAATGTTGAGAGGTGAATCTACTCATAGTGTTCCGAATTTTAAAATGGACTGGCGGTTTGGAGTCTATGCATAGTAGAGGGTGGTAAACATGTGAAATTGCCTATCCAGTGAGGCTGCAGAAGCCAACAAAGTTCAGTCTTTTAAGCATGTGCAACCATTGTTTCATACTGTACATCAGTGATTTAAAGCACTGTATAGCATGAGCAAAGTGTTACATACAGTACATCAGTGATTTAAAGCATTGTACAGCATGTGCAATAAGTGTTACGTGCAGTACATCAGTGATTTAAAGCATTGTATAGCATGTGCAAACAGTGTTACATATAGTACATCAATGATTTAAAGCATTGTATAGCAGGTGCAAAGTGTTACATTCAGTTCATCAGTGATTTAAAGCATTGTATAGCATGTGCAGTGTTAAATACAGTACAGCAGTGATTTAAAGCACTGTATAGCATGTGCAAACTGTTACATACAGTACATCAATGATTTAAAGCATTGTATAGCATGTGCAAACAGTGTTACATACAGTACATCAGTAACTTAAAGCATTGGACAGTATGTATAAACAGTGTTACATACAGCACATCAGTGATTTAAAGTACTGTATAGCATGTGCAAACAGTGTTACATACAGTTCAGTGATTTAAAGCACTGTAGAGCATGTGCAGTGTTAAATACAGTACATAGGTGATTTAAAGCACTGTATAGCATGTGCAAAGTGTTACATACAGTACATCAGTGATTGAAAGCATTATATAGCATGTGCAAAATGTGTTACATACAGTACATCAATGATTTAAAGCATTGTATAGCATGTGCAAACAGTGTTACATATAGTACATCAGTGATTTAAAGCACTGTATAGCATGTGCAAAGTATTACATACAGTACATCAGTGCTTGAAAGCATTATATAGCATGTGCAAACTGTGCTACATACAGTACATCAATGATTTAAAGCATTGTATAGCATGTGCAAACAGTGTTACATACAGTACATCAGTAATTTAAAGCACCGTATAGCATGTGCAAACAATGTTAAAGTACATCAGTGATTTAAAGCGCTGTATAGCATGTGCAAACTGTGTTATATACAGTACACCAATGATTTAAAGCATTGTATAGCATGTGCAAACAGTGTTACATACAGTACATCAGTGATTTTTTTTTTGTAATTTTTTAATAAACATCTTTATTAGTTTGATCCACATATTAGACAAACACACATTCATCCTGAGCGAACCCAGGATCAACAACCCCAGAACTGGTTGTAAGTACTATGTACAATACCAGCTATGTACATACACAGCTGATGAGGTAATCCCCTCCACTGCGATTACAAATTCTTATTTCAGCTCCATCGCAGGGTAACAATATCATTAGCTAAACTAAGAAAAAAAGAGAAAGAACTCCTAAAGCAATAGTTTTGTTACCCTCTAGGTTAGTTATACTTAAACCACCTCCTTAGGTAGCATAAAATCCAGGTTACCCCCAGCTGCATCCCCTGGAAAGAGAAAGAGTCCCCACCCACCCTCGAACCATAGCAGACCAGGCCCTTTTCTGATACCAGCTTAACCCAAGAACAGTTGTAAGTATTACTACCTTTTAGAACAAAAATAATTCCATGTAAAACTATACTTATCTTCAAGATAATAGTCTCTTGCTAATCACAATCCGGCTGACAGGCCTCTGTTTGGGTATTATTAACTTGCACTGAATAGATTGCCTCTAGTGTCGACCACCTTTTGTTATATACAGTAACCCTTTCCTTCCCTCCAAATGCATATGCCTCTTTATTCTTGCCAGAGCCCATATAAGGTCTCTCACCCATTGTTCATAGGTGTGAATATGCTCATCTTTCCAATGTTTCAACATGAAGAATTTAACTATTGCTGTCATTAGGGATAAGTAGTATTTTGGTATAGCCCCTGTCACTTGTGACATGTCCCCTAATATGCAAATCTTAGGCAGTATGAACTCTGAATAGTTCAACAAGGGGTCCATATGTTGTTTGATTTCAACCCATAGAGGCAATATTTTACTACAGTTCCACAGCATATGCAGAGTATCTCCTGATCCCTCTCCACATCTAAAGCACAGGTCTGTCTGTCTAAGGTGTCTGTCACATAGTTTTGCATGGGTAAAGTACATATTAGAAGCAATAAAGAACTGCATAAGCTTATACTTGGGTATAGGTATATATTTGCTACTCCTCCAAATGTCTTCCCAAGCAGGTCTCTGGGGAGCCAGTATTCTGTCCCAGTATAGCACCTGTATCGGAGAATTCGGGCTAATATAGTCCAATAACACCTTGTACACTTTTGAAGGAGAGTTGGATGTAAGGTCTACCTCCTTTAAATTATCCCAGGTGAACGGGTTTTCGGGTGGGTCCCCTAGTCTTCTCAATGCCCCATCTAGCATTTTGATGAGCTGTAACTTTCTGTAGCAGTGCATGCTATCACACCTAGCCGGGAGAGCCACCCTATTTTCATGTATAGCATCCATTAGTTTAAGGCCCACCAGCTGGTCCACCCAACGTTTAGTAATTACCTGTCCCCCAATCAATAAATTGGGGTTACCCAGCAGAGGTTGGTCTCAAGTTTTCATTTGGTCTCTTCTCTGGGCAGGAGTGAGAAACAACCACCAGGCCATTGCTGATTTATCAATTGGGGTCAATTTTTTTTAAGGAAGTCTCTCTGGGTTGGAAAAAAGCAATGCCTCTGGAGAAAGGCCTGATTCTTTTAATATTTGCCTCTCTATTTGTAACCATATTGGAATATATGTCTCTCCCTCTAAATTTCTAACCCATCAATCCATAAGACCCAGTTGTCCGGCCACATATTATAAATGGAGATCAGGCAGTTTAAACCCGCCCCCCGCCCCCATATTTTGTGGCAGGCACAAGATAGTGTTTTTTCCTAGGGGGCTTAGAATTCCGAAGAAATTCAGATAAGAGTTTCCTAATTTTACTGAACCATAATTAGGAAATGCTATATGGAGCTAAATAAGTTGGATATAGTAACCTAGGCAGTAAATTCATTTTAACCAATCCCAATCTAGCTGCAAAGTTCAAAGGGAGCTTATTCCATCTAAGTATGTCCCCTCTAATTGATAAAAGGAGCTTTTCCATATTTGTAGCTGCACCATCCTCTATATTTGCTGTGATCCATATGCCCAGGTATTTAATTATTCCTGGTGCCCAGTGAATCTGCAGTGGTACACAATCTGCTTTACATGCATGTGGTGTCAAAGGGAGAATTTGGGTTTTGTTCAGATTCAATTTATAGTTCAAGACTTTAGAATATTGCCCTATAACTTCTACTGTTCTTTTGAAGCTTTCTGCAGGGTCTTTTAAATGCAGAAGTATATAATCTGCAAAAAATGAAAATTTAAGGTCCCGTTCCCCCACAGTAATCCCCTTTATTTTTGCATCTATGCTAATAGCTTTTAACAGGGGTTCCAAGTATATATTGAACAAGATTAGCAAGAAAGGGGGCAACCCTCTCTGGTCCCATTTTCTAACTGGATCTCTTGCGATACATAACCATTGCACAATACTCTGGCTGTAGGGGCTCAGTAGAAGTTTTTAATGCCTCTGAGATGGCCCTCAGGGAAAGCCATCCTTTTCATTGTAGCAAATAAAAAGGTATGAGAAACCCTATCAAAGGCCTTCTCCGTGTCCAACGAGATCAAGGCTATAGGTATTTTGGAGTCAGGCGCATAACTAAGTATGTGGTGGAGCTTTCTAAGGGCGTCATGTGCCCCCCTACCCGGCATGAATCCTGCCTGTTCCTGGCTGATTAAAGCTGGGGCAATGTTCAGCATTCTATTAGCTAGAATCCTCATTAGGATCTTGATAGCTTGGTTCATCAAAGCTATAGGCCTATAACTGCCGAGTAATTCTTTTGGTTTGTCCGGTTTTGGAACAAGAGTGATGTATGCCTGGTATAGCAGGGGGCTGATACACACCCTCTTGCATAATATTGATAAATAGTTCTTTGAGTAGGGGGAGTATAGTATGGAGATGTGCCTTATAGAACTTGGCCGTAAGGCCATCCAGCCCTGGAGTTATACCTCATGGCAGTGAATGTACCACTCCTATTATCTCAGATTCCTTTATTGGAGCTGCTAACTCCTTAGCTTGCACTGGGTCTAACACCGGTACTGGCAATCCATCAAGAAATGCCCTTATTTAATTCTCACTAACAGGCTGACCTCTTTGGTAAATCTCTTTATAATCCGACGCAAATGCATCCGCCATTTTCTGAGGGTCGGTTAAAGTTTCCCAGCATACCTTATTTAGGTAACCGTGCGAGCTGCTTCCTATTCCTTAGCTCTAGCTGCCAGGAGGCGGCCAGGCACGTCTCCTTGCATTAGATATTTAGCTTGAATCTTTTCTAACCAAAATTCTACCTTACCATATAGTATGTCTGTCATTTCCTCTCTTAGATTTTTAAGTTCAGTATCTATTTCTATAGAGGACCCTTCCAGAGGAGCAAGAGAGTCAATAGCCCCCAAAATAAACTCCTCTTTTGCTCTTCTCATACTATTTCTCTGTGCTGCATATCTCTGAGCTACGCCTGCATACAACACCTTACATGTCGGCCAAGCTAGTTTTTTGTTCTGGAGTGTAGGCAGTTGCCTCTGGATTATCTCGAGGCGGGCTTCCTTTAGTTTACTCTGGACTGATATATCTGTTAGTAGGAAGTCATTCAGTCTTCACCTATATGGCCTAGAAGGAGCAGCTGCCGGCTCCCAAGTCAATTGAATTGGGGAATGGTCTGGTCACTTCTTTAACATCTCTAAGTGCCTCTCTATTAACTAGGAAAAAATCAAATTCTAGATTGAGTCCTGTGAGCACCTGAGAAGAATGTCATATTATTGCCCCCTGTATTGTGAGTCCGGAGTGAATCTACCAAGGCTGTGACTTCCAAGAATCTATTTATGGCAGTCTGAGCCTTAGACAGAGGTACTCTGGACAGTGGTATCCTATCGTCCAAATTATTTAAACATAGGTTCCAATCCCCTGCCAAGATAAGGGAATGTGGGGAAAATATGGTAATATCTAGTTCAATTGAGACAAAGAAGTCTGGATTAGAAGGAGTTGGACCATAAATAGAGGCAACTGAAAGATCTCTACCTAAAACATTGCCAGAGAGGTAGATCCCTCTACAGTCCTCTCTTGTTACCACCTGTGCTATGGTGTATGGTCAGGTTTTCCCTACTAGAATTGCAACACCCCCCCAGGCTGTTTCCTTTCCAACCCCAAAAACCTGGCCCACCCACATCCTCTTGAGGAGACTCAGTTCCTCTGTCAGTAAGTGGGTCTCTTGTAGTGCAGCTATGTGAATCCCCGTCTGACCAATATGCTTCAAAATTACCAACCTTTTGCGTCTACCCCTAAGACCTTTTACATTCCGTGAAGTAATTTTAACACACCACATTTTGAATATTCAAACCATCATTCTTTGCTTTTGAAAGGTCTGCATCTCTCTCTCTCTCTCTCTCTCTCTCTCTCTCTCTTGCATGATATTGGACTCTCTCTCTCTTTCCAGATCCCAGTAACCCCCCCCATCCCACCATAATCCACGATCCTGAGATCGTCCTCCTATAGAACATCGATCCATGGATGAGCCATTTTCTGTGCGCCCCCGACCCCTCAATTTATATGAACAGCTCACAGGGCCCTAATATTAGTGTGATATGTCTATTTCCTTGTTTCACCAATGCACTATTGCCCCAGGTTAATTGGGTCTAAACAGCACCCCATTCCTCTTAATTTGCCCCAGGTACATTCTGCCCCCCTTCATATTAATTTATTATATTGACCTATTATGTTACATTGTCTTCTAAATTAATAGGCCTGATAGAAACTTAGTAGGAAGAGCAATGCCCACATATTATATCTGGTCTGCAGAGGGAGTCTAATCTTGTAAGGTAGATGAGGCGCTCTAATCATAACACTCCTTCTACCATCGTTCCTTACTTGCATGTTGCCTACCCCTCCTCCCTCTCTCATATCAATACACTACAGTGATGCAATGTCACTTTTATCCAAGGGGCTTCCTTTAATACAGAGAGAGGAGTTATCGGGCTAGTCAGACGATGGAGTGTTAATCTTGCCCCATTCCCATTATGGCTCTCTCTTTAGAGCTAAATGTTGGAAACCAAGTACACCATCTTTTAACAAAATGTTTAGATTATTCAACTAGGGCCTATCTAAAGCTCCAGTATAAATCGATCCCACGGGGGAGGGTTAGGCTCCTGGTCTCTACTATTCTTTAGGCTTCAATCCTCTAATCATCTCTGATCTACCCCCTTCCCTTCTTCTCAGAGATGCCCTCTGGGAGCCTAAGGCATTATTTCAAAGCACCCCTTGAGGAGTAATATTAAAATTGACTTCCTCATGAACATTTCTTGCCCCCCCAGGATAAACTATCAGGCTCCAGCTTCGATCCCTCAAGACTCATGGGGGTGTCATTCCACCTCAGCCCTTAACTAACCCCAAGACAACCTAACAGTAATAACCATAGCAACATAACATATTTTGTTTAATTCCTGAAGAGAACCCTTAGAAACTCCCCCACTATTCCATCACAGACAAGTTCTGCATCTCTTTTCAGTCTCTCAAATCCCAACTTTTAGAATCCTGCCGGCACTCTCCTTTTCTTCAGGTAATCAGGTCTGAGACTTAAACAAAACTGGGAGTTCGATCCGCAGACTATCGATGGCGTCACGTGCAGTCAAATACCTTTTCTCCCTAGATTGAAATCTTACCAGCAAAGTAGCCGGATATTGCAAACGGAATTTAATTCCAACAAGGTACAATTCTTTCCTTATTTCTAGGTATTCCTTTTGCTTCTTCTGAACTGAAGGAGTTTGGTCCTGGAATAGCCAAATAGACGCGCCGTTCCACTGCAGGTTTTTATTTTGGCTAGCTCTAGCAAGTACTTGAGTCTTTTCTTTATAATTCAGGAATCTCATAATTAATACCAGAGGCCTCGCTTCCATTGGGGGCATCTCTCTTAATGCTCGGTGTGCTCTTTCCAGGTTGTAAGCCTCTCCCAAATGGCATTGGGCCTAACAGCCTTAGAAGAAGATCCTGCACAAAGGAAACACAATCAGTCCCTTCAGCCTTCTCAGGGAGCCGTGCAAGGATGAGATTGTTCTCCTACTCCTTGATTCATGATCTTCCATCCGATCTTCTAGCTTTTTAACTTGTTTGCGTACAGCAGTCATCTCCTGATCTAAGGTTGATACCTTCCTTTCCTGAGAGGAGACTCTAGCTTCCATGTCCCCCATTCTCTGTGCCAAGGAGTTTAATGCTAGTTTTACAGTGTTGAAATCAACCACCAGTCCCTGAAGCATTTGTTTTATCTCCAGGATGTCCTCCGATGCTAAATTATTTCCCCCCTCTGCTTCTTGTTGGTGCTCATGATCGTCCAGTACAGGCGATGGGGGTTTCGGATGCTTCACCACTGGGACTCGCGCTGACAAGGGCTCCATGCTGCCGCTCTCCATCCCAGTGCTTTAGTTCTTCCTATTGCTGTCACCGAAAGCTCTATGTTGAAGTAGTAGGAAACAGCAGAAAATTGCTCAGACCCACGGCGTCCAAATGAATGAAGCTAAACAGAAGCACTTCAGAGGCTGATATAATTTATTTAAGCTGCAAAAAGGACCCATAGAAAGTTTTATGACTTATTTAGATTAGCAGGATCTAGGAGCAGCACAGAAGATGTCCTCTCATGCCGAGCTGATCACGTGATCCACAGTACATCAGTGATTTAAAGCATTGTATAGGTAGCCTGTGATTACAATGCTGGGGAGAGGGTGCCGACAATAATGGTGACCCACTTCCCCCAGCGCATTTCAGGGATGGTGCCCAGAGGATATGGCAGCCAGATGAGGAGGTGGGAGACTAGCAACAGGATGCCGCTATAGTACACATGCTCGGGGGTGGTGGTAGTGGGCATGCACAGCAAGGGATGTTGGGGGTGGTACCATCATCAGCTGCCATGCCAACCCCGTGGTGTGGTGGATGGGTTGCCGGCATCGGTTGGCAGGGTATTGGGTTTGAGTCCGGGCGCTGGTGCATTTTTGTTGTGCCCGGCACAAACCTTTTTTTTTAAATGTTTTCACTCCCCCCTGGCATGCACCCCACTGGAGTTGAAAATCCTTTAGTAGGGGGTGGGTGGTGAAGTTTCATGGGTATAGCCCCCCACAGAAAACATTAAAAACGAAGTCCCCGGTGCCCTTTTGCTGTGCACTGGGGTGTCAGTGTCGAAATAAATTTTCAGCACTCTTGACTTCTTGATAACGACGATCGCCTGTAGGCTTTCATCGTTATCTCATGGAACCATTGTATAGGATGTGCAAACAGTGTTACATACAGTACACTGGTGATTTAAAGCACTATAATTGCTTGTCATCAATTTTTACCATAGGTTTAAGTGGTTGATATTTCCCATAACAACCAGCTGGTTGTTATGGGATTCATGCGCTACGATTGTCGTAGTCAAGCTGTGAGCATTCTTAGAGTGCACACATAAAAAAGTCTGCTGTTCAAAAAAATCCCTTGTCTGCATCTACGTTGTTTAGTAATGCCTTACTTTAGAGTGCAGCTTTGCATTTACAGGAAACGTGAACTCCACTATATAAAAATTGATGCCAAGCAATTATACAAAATAAATCATGAGAAGGTGGTTCCTACTCGAATTGAATGCACACCCTTGTCAAGTGATGCTTGAATAAACCCCTCAAGCTGCACTCTTGGGATTTATGTAGCATCACCTGACTCGGGTGTGCATTAAATTCTCATATCAACCACCTCCTCATGCATTATTCTCTATGTATAACATGCAACCACTGTTACATACATTTCATCATTGATTCAAAACATTCTTGTAAAATGAGCAGGGAAAATCCTACGTCTTGACTGGTTGTTACCTGTGCATCAGATTCAGCTGATTCACAGGTAATAACACGCACCCCAAAATGAGGACACGGCACATTAATCAATGACTGAGAGCATTCATTTTTTAAAACAACCACCATTTTTTCTCTGTTAGCGAGGAAAACTGTCTCTGAAATAACAAAAACTAATAAACCCACCACATCAATTTCAAGATTAAAATGCTAAATTAAGTAAATTAAGCCCTGCAAATTATCTTATTGTTTAAATTTAGCAAAAAGGAAAGCATTTCTCCTCACATCGCCCTGCCACTCACTTTCTCTGTGTCCCCACTCACTCCTGCTGCTGTGGCCCGCAATTCTCTTTGGAAAAAAAAAAAGAACAGCTTTACCTTCCTGATATGTCTGTTTCAGTTACCCATCTTCTAGTTTTGTCAGCATGCAGGCTCGCTGTCTCATCCTGGGCTCACAAACTCCTCTGGTCTTTTCCCAATCGCAGCTTGCAGGCACGTTTTCCTGTCCCAAGCTAAAAAAAATGTGGTATTTCCTCCAGCCCGGTACGCACTAGGATGGATTGGGGGGGGGGTAGGGCTCCTGACTCACACTGGTATCAAAATGAAAGCATGACTACAGATGCCACTAAATGACAAAACATCTACAGCAGAAACAAAATGACGTAATTTTCTGGTCGGCAGAAGAATTAAATTGCTGAAGTCCTCTTTCTGGACTTTAGCAAGGCGTTTGATTCGATATCCCCACAGTGGCCTGCTGACTAAGCTGACGGAAATGGGGGTAGGGAGACAGTTGTTAAGATGGATAGGAAATTGGGTCTCTGAGCATACTCAGAAGGTGGTGGTTGGAGGGTTAGCCTCATCCCCAAGGTGGGTTACTAGTGGAATTCCCCAGGGGTCAGTGCTGGGGCCACTCCTGTTCAGCGTCTATATCTCAGGCATCAGGAGGGGGATCAGGAGTGAGATGAGTCTCTTTGCAGATGACTCAAAGCTGGGTGCAGTGGTGGATGGGGAGGAGGGGAGGGTGGCCTTGCAGGAGCACCTGGAGGCTCTGGAAAGGTGGTCAGGAAAATGGAAACTAAAATTCAATGCGGGTAAGGGCAAGGTTCTGCACCTGGGAGTCAGAAATCCAGGCCAGGGGTATACCCTGGGAGGAGACATGATTCAAGTCACAGAGGGTGAGAGGGACCTGGGAGTAGTGGTAGATGTCAAAATGAACAACTCAGAGACCTGTAGGAGGGCAGTGGCAAGGGCAAATCGATGCTGGATGCATCGCCAGGGGATTACCTGCAGAAAGGTGGAAATGATCCTTCCACTGTACAACTGCTTGGTTAGGCCACACCTCGAGTATTGTGTACAGTTTTGGAGACCACAGTTAAAGAGGACATTACACTCCTAGAGAGGGTCCAAAGGAGGGCAACCAAAATGATCTGGGGCCTGGGGGAAAGGACCTATGAGGAGATGCTCAATGAGCTCGACATGTACACCCTGGAGGAGAGGAGGGGGGGGGGGACATGATAGAGGTCTTTAAGTACATAAAAGGGATCAATAAAGGAGGCCCAGTCAGGGTGCTCCAAAGGAAGGAGGGTGGGGCAACAAGAGGTCATGGGTGTAAGCTGGAGGGGGCAGGCTCAGAGGGGAGAGGAGGAGATGTTATTTCACTGAAAGGGTGGTAGAGCCATGGAATGCACTGCCCAGGGAGCTGGTAGAGGTGGAGACTGTGGACGGGTTTAAGAGGGGATGGAACAGGTACAGGGGGAGGATAAATCTGAACAGGCCCAATACAGGTGGAACATCTGGGACTGGGGACAGTATAACCCAAGGGGGGGGCACCAAAATCGGCCCTCAGTGCGGGTGCTGAAAATCGAGCAGACTCGAGAGACTGTTAGGCCTATTCTGCTGGCATTTTAGTATGTTATTATGTTAGTACATTATAACTACTGATGAGAATTAGATGTTTTAGGTTCATTATTAGCCACTGCTAAGTAATTCAAATCACAAATTGTGTTGGGTTCAATTCCCAGTAACGTCACATTATTTCTTTCTCACTATAATTCGTGATCATATCTTCTGATAATGATATCTGTTTATAATTACTGGTCAGCGTTTTTTTCCATAGGGAGCCCAGTTATAATTTACCATTATAACCAGCTGAGTATAACGACAAACACACTCAGGGTTTCCCTTTGGACCATGCATGCGCCTGTCGCCGGTCTTCTTCTACTCTGGAATGTTCCTCAGGGCAATTGTGTATTGCGGCACATTTCACCGCCCCTCACACTCAAGGTAAGTTGATTTTTTATTAAAAAAGGTCTCTTTCACCACTGACACAGGGAAAAAAGAAAACAAAACAGAAACTTTATTTTCTTGCACTTGCTCTGGACCACAGACTGCGCTGAAATCTGACCGTATTCCGTGGCTCTCTCTCTTTATTTTATACAATTGTTGTGGTGAAAAAACACTGGCTAACAATTCCATAAAAAGGCTGGATAAGCATGTAAAACTCAAATTTTACACACACCATCAATGTGGGATGCCTTAATAAACCCCTCGAGCTTCGCTGTTGTGGTTTATGTCAATCAATCAATCAATCAAATCTTTATTTATCCAGGCGATCACCATTGAGCAAGCTCATTTTCAAGGTGGACCTGCTGATGGCAGGGAAAATTGTACAGTTACATATAAATATACGTAATTTATTTATTTATTTTATTTATTTAGTTTTTGTTAACTGGGTAGGTGCACTAGCCATAAAATGACTATTTTTGGACACGACCCGGGAGAGTACAACAAAAGGAGAACAGTTGAACAACAGCAACATGGGTACAATAGTACAAATAGAGGAACAGTACAGCAGTGCTACAAAAATACAATGGGTAGAAACAACAACAAATAATGGCAAGCATTATACAGATAATGGCAGTAAGATATATAATAAGTGCAGAAACCATGGACCCAACTGTGGAGTGAAAGGGTTAATAAGATAGTAAGGTTATATAGAGAGAAATGTGAGGAATGTTCAAACATAACAAGAAAGACTGACAGAAGGAAGGTCAGGGGTGGTAACTGGCAAAACAACAGTGGATGGTCAGCAACAAGGTTCAAGAAGGAAGAGAGCTAGTAGTCAAGAAGTTATTTACAAAGAGAAGGAAAAATATGGGGAGGGAAGAGGAGACAGTCTTGGAGCTGGATTAGAGCAGGGTGACATTACTGGTAAGTCTCAGGAGCTTCAGGTTGGGTCAAAGCATGACAAGCATCAGCTAAGGATAGATAAGCCGATATTCACTTTTAAATCCAAAGTGAGACTGAGACAGCCTGAGGTTGAGTAGAAGAGCATTCCATAGCCTGGGAGCAGAGGATGGAAGGCCCTGTCCTTTAGTCGTCCGACATCTGGAACATAGAGCAAGGATTTGTCAGCTGATCGCAGGCCATGGGAGGATGGTTGAGGGACCGGTAATGCCGCCAGCTGGGACGGGTTTTTTCCCCGGATGATCGAGTCCATTAGTGATCCAAGGTAGTATTGTCTACTGGCAGAGGGTGAGAGCCAATTCAGATCCTTATAAAGAAGGCAGTGATGTTTGAGTCGAGGTGACGAAGAGGCAAATCAGCATATATTGTTATAAGCTACGTCCCATTTTAGTAGGGAGGTTTTATGGGCAGAGGTAAGAATAGAGGCACCATAGGTAAGGGTTGGGAGCAGAATACCTCGGGCAATTGCTAATTTGGCCGAGGGTGTAAGCATGTAGCTCGTTTTGTAAGCTACTCCTAGTTTCGAGTTTACAGCTTTGCACGAGGACTGAATGTGAAGATTAAAATCCAGGGACTGGTCCAGGAGGATCCCAAGGTACTTGAAGGAAGTAACATTTTAAAGTGGAAATCCTCCTGGGTGAAGAACCTCCAGCAAACTAGAACAGGTCTTAATCTTCGGTGCAGAACCTAGGAGCATGGCTTTCGTTTTCGTTTCATTTAGTACAAGCTTACGGTCTAGTAGCCAGTCTAAGACCTTATTGAAGTCTGAAGTAAGTGATGTGTTTATGCAGGCAATACTAGAAGAACTAGTGTAGATGATCAGGTCATCAGCGTAGAGAATAGCTGAGCAGGATTCCAGGACCTCAGCTGCATTGTTGATAAAAATTGAGAACAGAAGGGGCCCAAGGATAGAGCCCTGGGGCTCTATCCAAATAATACAAAAGGAACAACATGTTTACAATACTGATAGGAGCAGAGTATTTACATTCCAAGTCACATGTACAAGAAAGATATACATAACACAACCTGAACGTAATATATGTATACAGTTCCCACAGGAGCAGGATGTGTATGGATGTCATATACAAACCACAGAAGAAAAAAAGAAAGATTATTTATATTCCTGTCCAGCAGAAACACGTTACAGGCCTGGATGGAAATTCCTAAGCTATGGAGGTGCGCATAACAGTGTGCAAGCCTTAGGTAAATGCGGCAGAAGGGGGGTGGTGAATGTATGCCTGCATCTTTCTGCGCTTGTTCTCTTATATTATGTATTTTTACTTGTACTATCTTCTCTTCTCCTGACGAGGTACCTTTGGAAATGAGCCTCTGGCTCAAAGGTTGTAAACTGATTGCAATATAAAACAAATAAAATAAAATAAGAGGGGTGCAGAGGTATCCCACACCTGGGGGGGTGTAAAATTTTCATTATAACCCCATACTCAGCCATTATACTCAATTTATACATAAGTAAAAAAAATGTAGTCCATTTGTAAGTACAATAAAATACTTTGGGGTGCATCAAACAGATCTGACAGCACTTCCAGGATTGAGGCACTCAATCTGCAGCCTTGTGCCTTCTATGCCCCTAGGTGTGTGGTCAGATCTGCTCAATGCACCCCCTGTTGTGTCTTATTGACTACAAATAGCATGTGCAAACATTGTTACATGCAGTACGTCAAGGATTTAAAACATTACATTGCATATGCAAACACTGTTGCATACAGTACATCAAGGATGTAAAACATTGTATTGCATGTGCAAACACTGCTACACACTGTACTGTACATCAGTGTCAGATTAGTTGGATTGTGTGGGGATCCCATCTGGAATTCATTGAATGCAGTTGGAGTTGTGGAGGAAGTCAGAGAGTTTTACATGCACATTTTTATTTATTACAGATATGCCATGGTGGACTTATGAGCAAAATATTCTAAAATGGTTTTATTTCATGAGGTTTTACTGTGCTTAGAAAGAGGTATTTTGTCTTCATTTCCCTCTAGAACTACCTCCAGTACTGATCTAAACTGAACAGTGGAAGGGCAGTATGGTTAGCAGCTAGCGGCTAGCAGCCTGCAGCTAGCTGGAAAGAGAAACAATGAAAGGCCGCAGCTGAGACTTTGGTTGTGGGTGAAATGGTGGAGGGAAGATGGAGTGGAATGGAATAAAGTGTATAGTGTGAACATAGTAAAAGTCCATGCATTTGTGACCACCCACCTTGATTACTGCAACGCCCTGTACCTAGGGCTACCGGGGGTTGATATCTGCTGCTTGCAGCTGGTGCAGAATGGACTGGTACTTCTAGGACCAGTCACATTACACCCATGCTCTGAGGACTAGCTGCCTATACAGTAGCAGATCACCTTCAAGGTCAGCTTGCTAACATATAAAGCCCTACATGAGCAAGGACCCGCTACCTGGAAGATCTCCTTTGTTCCTACTGCCATTCCTGACCACTTCGATCCACTGATGAGAGATTGCTAGAGATTCCCAGGGTGCATTTGAAGGCAGCTGGAGCTCGTTCCTTTGCATACGCAGCCCCTACCCTGTGGAACTCTCAACCTTGTCAGGTGAGGGAGTGCCTGACCATCCAGAGTTTTAAGTCAGCCCTCAAGACTCATTTATTTATATTAGCTTGCTTTCCCGGACAGTACCAGCTGATAGAACTTTTTAATTAATTCTGCTACTGATTACTTAATGCTTAGAGTGCTTGATTTTATTCATCTGATTTTATAAAATACTTTGAAGATGTTTCTTTGTTTCTATAGGTTTATTGAAATCTTGTTCAGCACTTTGATCTTGGGAAAGGAACTTTGTAAATAAAGCGTATTATTATGATCATTATTATTATTATAAAACATCTTTGGAGGTTACTTGTGTGATTCATAGATGGATTTCATTCTATGAGTCACATCTGGATAGGAGTTATACTGAGAGACTCATTGGTGAATGAAGTACATTGTGGCAAGTGTTTTTGGTATATCCGCTGCATTTCAGACTGTTTCAGCCTTATGTAAGCAGCTGCCAGTAACTGAGTACTCGCCATTAAAAGTTCTGAGACTTCCCCAGATTTGGGGTTTAGGAGAAGTAATCAGGGAGAAACTGTATATTGAGAAATTGTAGACACAGTATGAGAGATAGTGTATGAGAGTCCTGGGGCTTTATTTTTAAACCTTGTGTGTCTGTGTCTTCATTTGTATATGTTGTTGCATATGCTAGAATGCAATTGTATATGTAGGAAAGGAATCCTTTTTGGTTTGTACTTTTTTAATAGTTTTATACTATTGTACTGGGGATAATTACTCTGAACCTTTTCTGAATTAGAATTTTGAGTTTTTACTTTCCTGTTGGTCCAAACAAAAACAGACCAATCCCTTACTCGAACCTGCTGATGTCACTACTTGCTGGTCATCAAACATACCAAACATTTTACGCAGCTGGGTGTCTGGAATAAATCATGAAGCCGGAGAGGCCGAGCAGCGTATAATTCAACAGCTACACTTTTATCGAAAGCAGTATTGGATTATAAAAGAGTTTTCTTCAAACTCAGGCATTGTAAGGCTTCCAAGTAACATGGTCCATTGCAATAACTGCAATAGCTGCTCTTGAAGAGATACAGTACACAGAGAAAGTGGCGAGTATCATAAACATGAGAGTTTGAGAAGATATTTATATCTCATCGCATGAACCACCCTCTTTAACAAATCATGGGAGGATGGGGTGGTATCTGAGGACTGGAGGAGGGCAGATGTGATTCCACTTCACAAAAGTGGGAGCAAGGCAGAAGCAGGAAACTACAGACCTGTTAGTTTAACCTCAGTGGTAGGGAAAATGATGGAATCACTTCTCAAGGAAAGAACTGTTGAGCACCTAGAGGCCAGAGGGGCACAGGACCCAAGGCAGCATGGGTTCACAGCGGGAAGGTCATGCCAGATGAATCTGATAGATTTCTTTGACTGGCACCTGGGAAACAAAAACCCAGGGGAAGAGTACGCAATGGGGGGTGAGATACTAACAACAACAAAAATGGAAAGGGATCTGGGGGTAGTCATATCAGATGACCTAAAGGTGGGCAAGCAATGTGAGAGGGCAGTAAGGAGGGCTGGGGGGATACTGGGATGCATAGGGAGAGGCATCACCAGTAGAAAACAAGAAGTTGTTATCCTTCTGTACAGACAGCTGGTTAGACCCCATCTGGAGTACTGTATGCAGTTCTGGAGACCCAAACTCCGCAAAAACATAGACAGGATGGAAGCTGTCTAGAGGTGGGCAACTAAAATGTTGCAGGGTCTGCACCAGAAGACATATGAAGAGAGACTTAGGGAGCTTAATATGTATAGCCTCAAAGAAAGGAGGGAGAGGGGGGACATGATAGAAACTTTCAAGTACCTCAAGGGAATCAACAAAGTCCAAGAGGGTAGCATCTTTCAGAAAAAGAGGTGTGCAAGAACAAGGGGGCACAATTTGAAGATGGGGGCGCTCAGAGGTAATGTAAGTATTTTTTTCACAGAGAGGGTTGTGGATGCATGGAATGGCCTTCCGGAGGAGGTTGTGGAGTCAAAAACAGTGGTGGAATTCAAGCATGCATGGGACAGTCATAAGGCAATTCTAGCGGGTGGGGGTAGGAAAAAGTAGGCTGCTGGTTAACTAGGATCTTCAGCTTATCCATTAGGTTGGGAAATGGGCAGACTGGGTGGGCCAAGTGGTCCTTATCTGCCGTCAAATTCTATGTTTCTATGTTATAGTCCTAATCGTAAAATGGAAAGTAAGCGGAGAAAGCAACTCTTGTTTTTTTTGTTTTGTATTTTTATAACTGTCTGACTCTTGGATGGGTTTAGAGTGGTTTTGATTTTTGATCTACTTATTACGAAGTTTTTTTCCTTCTTTTCTTTTTGTAATTTTAGGAGAAGAAATTAAGCAGACTATCCCCTTTGAAGCACTCAAGGGATTTAATTAACTTTGTGCTGGTTATGCCACTACAACTGACACTCTTTCTGGTATTAATAAAAATCGCATTGGGGATACATGCTTTAATAATGGCAAGGTGCTTTTAAGTTTGGTTGCAAGGCAACATGCCTTAGTAGGAAGGTGCAATGTGCTGCAATAGTAGGTATTTGCTTTATGCCCTTGTAGTTTGCCTTAATAACAAGGTGAAGACAGACAGAAGAGTAAATCTCTGATTAAAGGAAATTGCACTTTATGCCTTTAGGATTTTATGACTGTTTTAAGTGTTTTACGATTATTAGTGCATACGAAGCAGTTTTTAAATGGGATATTACTTTTCTCCTTCTGCATTTCTATGAAGTGGACAGGATTTTCCTTTTGATTTGGGAATCAGAAATTGTTCTGACAGTGGAAGATTGCCCACCATGGAGATCTTTGCATTGGACTGTTTATTAAGGACTTAGTTTTGTGCATTTTAATTGTTTCTTAGTTTGTTTATTTTTGTTTTTGTTGGTTTTTTGTTATATAAGTATGGAGACAAGAACCCTATAAAAGAAAAAACAAGAGAGGAATCTATAGTATCTCCTGAGATGTGTCTCAATCCCTTAAATAATCAACATAATTTAAACAATATCAATAAAAAAAGTATATAATCATAGAAATGTGACAGCAGAAATAGACCCTTTTGGCCCATCGAGTTTCCCCCTTATCCCCTCCCTACTTGTCCCCCTTGTCCAGATATCCCCCCTTTGTCCCCTTTTCAAACCCTTGTATCTGTCCCATGACCTCTTGAATCCCTGCACTGTTTCGACTCCTACCACCTCCTCCAGCAGACTGCACCAGGGTATAACTGAGGTAGCTCAGGTTTTAAGCAGAAACCCATCCACCTCACCTAAATTGTCCAACCCCCATTTCCATTAGACCCTTTGTACCTCCAAAGAAACACATAAATGTGAAAGAAAGGAATAAAAACATCCAAGGCTCAGAAAACCCTGTCATAAATGTTATTAACAGTTTGGAAAGAGAGGGCAATGATTTCTGTCAGTTACACCTAGCAGAGAATGCAGTATTAGTTAGCGCAACTACAACATACATATAACTACATAACTAGCAACATAGGAGGCAGTACAGCACATTGGTTTAAGGCCCTGAGCTGCAAACCTGGAGACCTGGGTTTGAATTCCACAGCCCCCACATGCATACTGTGTGACCCTGAGCAACTCACTTAACTTCCTTGTGTTCCCAGGTTGCACCTGAAACCAAGATTCCAGTTTAGTGTGTCTCTCCTGGTAAAAGCAAAACAAAAAAACATACAATTTTAACCCTTAGTGTGTCATGGACTAGAAGTCCTGAATTCCAATATGCTCTAACTTTAACTGACACAACATTTTGACTTTCTGAACACTTAAAAGATCTGCCAGCATGTTAGTTTATTAACATCTTACATTTGGATCTGTATCTTGAGCCGTTGACACCTTCTTTCCATAGAAGCACGGCGAGTCACTGCTGTCTTCTGAGCTGGTCTCGTTGGGTTCGGCATTTTCTTATACCGTGATGACTGGCATGTCACAGAAATCTGTATGTGTTTGAGAGGAGTCCAAACAGTTCAATCTGGAGCTTCCTGTCTTCAAGTTTCTCCATTCCTTTGACCTTATCATTACCATGTCTTCCCTTGTAGGCTGCCAAGGCTGTGATGATGGCAATAAGCAGCATCCCACAGCCTCCTGCTAAAAGTACGATAACTACCATGGACCCATCCCAATCAGACTGTGCGCCTTTCAAGGAGGGCTCCACTACTCCAACCTGAAGGCTAGAGTGAGGCATATCCACAAGGATGAAGTTGACTGAGGCAGAGTAGGACAATGGGGGTGTCCCATGGTAACTTATGACAACCAGGATGCTCAAAGTGTCCAAAGACATGGAGTCTGTGCTAATGTTTCTATAAATAACCCTAGGAACATGGATCTATGACAATTCAGTGAATGTCATATCAGAGCAATACAAAGCAGAGCAAATAATTCAGTGTACAGCAGTACCGCACTGATAACTAACATCGAAAGAAAAGTCGGTGCAAGTACAAAGTAACACATATAGGTCCCTATGCAACCCTATGGCAACATGCACAACATGCGTGCAAGACACCACGGAGGGCCACAACATGGAGCTACATGGGCCACCAGTGTGCCATGTACATGGGAGCATGACCACATAGACAACACAGACAGACCCGCTGAGCACATGCAAGAATGTGCTGACTGTGCCCATATGCATTCTGCAGGGCATGCAAACAGATGCGTGCCCAAGGGCTGCTGTAAGCAGCCCAAGTAAGCCAGGGAGACCACCAGCAGCTGGAACAGCTGGCACTAAAGAGGGCAGCAGGCCACTGGTGAGGGCATCACATCTGTGGTGTGTCGCCAATGGTCTTGCTGTGACTGTGTGACATGGGTGGCACCATGGCCACCTATCCACCACATGTCCCAGCTTGAACACGCCACCCCAGGTGAGTCATGCATGCCAACACCGCCAAGGGTCATGCAGGTGGCACACAGACATGTGCATCATCTGACACACATGTGGTGAGCCCTGACCATGGCACCATGACATGCCATTGCTGTGGCCATGGACACACAGAACACCATGGTACAGTGCCAAGGGCATCCCCCCAGTGTCTGCAGACACTGCACACCAGATATGCCTCCACAGGTGAACCAGCATGGCCCCCCCGGCATGGTTCCCCCATCAGAACGGCAACCTGGACAGGACCGAGCCTCCCCCCCAACCACTAGGGCATAGCCTGCCACCACCACACATGCCACACACACACACACACACACACACACACACTAATCAATGACCACACAGTGAGGTACAAAAATATATTTTATTACAGAGACTGCAAAAAAGCTGACAGAAGGGCGCCCACCAATACCCCACAGGAAAACAAACCCAGCCACCCTTCCACCACATCTGGCCCTTACACCCCCCATGATGCCAAGGCTGACATGGTGGCCCTTGCCTGGGGTGGAACCCCCTCTCCGGCAGCAGACGCCCTCACTTCCACTTCCTTGAAGGCCATTACACATTGCTGCTGCTACCCACTTCCTCTTGCTCCTCCAGTGGCCAGGCAATGCAGTTCAGGACCATCCTCCATGCCAGTCCCCTGCAGCGCTGCGGAGAGAAAGGGGACAGTAAGTTAGTGTGCAGGGCCATGACCTCCCACAACATGCAAACGGCCTGACCCACAGCATGGCATGAGGCACACCCCCCCTCCTGAATGCAATACGCAGGTGGACGTGCCTGCGACCCATCCAGACCTGTGCTGGATATAGCAGACATGTGCTGTGCTACCCTTGCTGTCCCACTGCAGCCACTGTGTGCACAGCATACAGCTGTGTACATGCAGAGATGTGGACATGCTAGCAGCGGGTCCTGCCACGGTCCAACATGTGCCCCCCCACAGTCGTCGGTGCACCACTGCCACCACACAATTACCCTGGCTAGCACAGTGTGATGCCACAGTGTCCGTGGCTCAGTAAAACCCTCCTCCCCCTGATAATGTGGCTCCCCATCCATGGACCCCCTCCAGAAGTAGTAGGGCACAGGCCTCCTCCAACGTCTTTCGAAGATCCCCCTCGAGTGAACCACCATTACTGTTGCACTGTCCTGCTGCTCATGTCTCCATACCTCGATGATCACTGCCATGCATGAATGTCCTGTATGGGGAAGGGGAAGGGAACTCAAGAGGAAAGTAGATGTTAGTATACAGTGGCTGGCAAGGGCTCTCCCACCCCAACACACACACCCTGAGAGTGCTACTCACCAGATGATGGCTCTGTGCCTGCCGCAGCTCCCCAAAGCCCCAACTATCACAACACCCCTCCTCTGCCACCCTCCAGAGCTGCTGCAGTAACCATTCCATCCTGCAACACTGACTGGCACATGCGCAGCTTCCATTCTTATACAGTGTCACAGGGCACACTGTGCATGTGTCACGTGGGCCTGCATGTGCCACCCACCATGGCATGGTGGACCACATGCTGCATGGAATGCCCACAGTAGGCTACATGCCAGACACATAAGACAGCTGATGCCATGTGGATGCATGGTTCCATGTCTAGGGCGCATGCTGTGTGACGGCAAGAGAGTTTTCCCCAGACTACTCTTCAATCTGTACCTGCGGAATGCAGTGCATACCAGGGCCAGGCAACAGTGGCCATGGGAGCCCATGTTCTGGCCATGCCTGTCTGGCAGTGAGCTCAGGGACACACATTGCATCTAGCATTTCCGCCTGCCATCGGTGATGGTTGAACAGCTCTGCAGCCTTGTCTGCGACTGCATTGCCCCGCAGACATGATGATCCAGGGCCGTGACCATTGAGACCAAGGTCATGTGTGCACTGGCCTACTATGTGACAGGGTTGTTCCAGCGCATAGCAGGTCATGGCATCAGTGCCAGTCAGTCATCGGTGTCATGTGTGTTGGCACAGGTCACCGATGCACTTCTGGCACACACCAAGGAACACATATGCCTCCCACAGATGGATGTGGAGGTCCGTGCCACCAAGCGAATATTCTATGCTCTGCGCAAAATGCTGAACATCATCGGTGTGCTGGGTGGCACACACATCGCCATCCTCATGCCCTCCGATGCAAAGGAGTCTGATCAGAACTGGAAGGGGTTCCATAGCCGAACTGCCAGGAGGTGTGTGACATAGCTTGTCTGTTCACGGACATCTGTGCAAAATACCCAGGATCACAGAAACATAGAAACATAGAATTTGATGGCAGATAAGGAGCGCTTGGCCCACCTAGTCTGCCCATTAAATCATGCCACAATGCCTACATCCTGGATGCATTGCTCCATTCCAGACAGATGGACTGCTGGCTGTTGGGTAAGTGTGTAGTGCATTTGGGGGGGTGTCCATCACCTTGTCATTCGCTGTCTGACCTGTCTCCCATTCCTTGCAGGTGACAGCGGATATCCACTACGGCCATACCTGATGACTCCCATCCTGGCACCAGTGACCGCAACAGAGGAGGACTACATCATGGCAAACTGATGGACATGGTCCATTGTGGAGAAGACCATAGGCATGCTTAAAGCTGTCATTCCGGTGCCTGGATCACACAGGGAGCACCATCATGCAGGCGCCATGTTGTGTGTGCCATGTCTTCACCATGTGCATGATGCTGCACAATATGGCAGAGCATCTGGGGCTACCGATGCTGGACTACCAGCCACCGGACATGCCACTGGGGCCTCAGGGAGATGAACAGTGCTGCGGTCAGGAGACAGCTGTGGGATGTGCAGCCCATGCTGCGCTCATGCACAAGACATTCAGATGCTAGCTGCAGTGTGTGTCATGTATGGCAATGCCCATTGATAGCTTTTGGTGGGCCCCCGGTGAAGGTTTGCATTACTCGGCACAGCACCCATCCCTATGATGGTATGCAAAGCTCTGTGTATGCCCTATGATGACACATGACTGAGGCTGCGCAGTGGCAGTGGTGCCAAAGTGCTGTGCATGGACACACACTGCTGCCCATAGCTGGCATTTTGTAATGAGCACACGTGCCGCTGTTTCAAGCCCCTGTACTACAGCAAGGTAGCCAGTCGGAAAGGGGCCCGCCATCCCTGCTGTTTCACCGTCCTGCCTATCTGCACCATCATCCACCCCAGTGCCACAGCTGTGTGTACCCCTGTCACACCATGGAGCATGTGTGTGTGCGTGAGCACGTGTGTGTGTGTGTGTGTGTGTGTGTGTGTGTGTGTGTGTGTGTGTGTGTGAGTGTGCCACCATATGTGTGTGTGTGCGTGTTTGTGTGCTGCCCCCACATCCTGCTGCCATGCAGCTGCCATTCTGCACCTCCATACCTGTCCATTACATCAGGGACAAGCCATACAGAGTAGCCTGCACCCTCACCATGGACCATGACTCCTGTCGGTGTGCTGGTCCCAGGGCCCTCCCACCTCAGCCCCTGCACCAGAGGACCTGCTGCACTGCAATTCCTGCTGCTGGATGTCTGTCCATGGCCACATTGCATGATATCAATGACCCATGCATGTCCTCTGGCTGGCTGGCTGTGGTGTTTGTGTCCTGTGTGTCACTGTACGCTTTCCCTCTGTCATGCTGCCATCCTCAGCCATGTCCTGCATGCCCATGGTGCCTTCAGTCAGGCTGTACCCATCCGTTGGTGATTCCCCTTGTTCACATGTGCCATCGGCAGTGTGCCCCAGCATGCCTGTGCATTGCTTGCATGTCCACCACCATGCATTCCACGGGGATCAGCTGGTTGTCCGAGGCGGGTGATCCACTTCACGTGCGCTTCTGTGCCTGTACTCCTGCTGCCACCTTTCACTTCACGGATGAGTGTAGGTCCCTCCATTTGTGCTTTATAGCCATCGGGGTTCGGGCATCCAGCCCTGTGGCATTCATGGTGGCCTGGATCTCCAGCTATAGCAGCACGTTCACCTTGGCAGGGGTGGCTGGGGCCAGTGCACAATATAACCGTGCATAATTGGCACTGATCTCACTCACCATGGCCGCCACCTGTGCCCTCATGAAGTTGGAGGACCACGAGTGGCCACCATAGCCTCTGCCAGAGGCCTTCCCTTCCACCTGCCACTTGGTTTTGGGCACCGCATTGCTGTGCATGCCCATCTCTGTGCTAATCCTTGGATCTGCCATTCTCAATTTACCTGCCCTGTGTTTTGCATTCACATCTGTGTGTGCGCAGTGGGTGGTGTCTCTGCCCATATATGGTGGGGTCAAGGGGCAGGGCCGCATAGCAAGGGCCAAACTTTGCTGCCCATGCACTACGCTCTGCGCCATCTGCAGAAATGCCCTCAGCCACTGTACGGGGAATGGTTTGCTTTGTACATGTCACTCTATTGGCTGGTCCTGCATGCCGTGCACATCTGCACCACGTATATGTCAGTTTTTTGCTCACTTTGCACCCGTTTGTACATAGGGTCCAGTATGTTGAACAGCTGCTGAAACATAGCAATAGAAACCCATCAGAAATCAAAGCACAACAACAGATACACATCAGCACACCCATTTATTGAACCTGCAATACAGAAATTATACCTGTAGCTGAAAATGATATGCCACCCCATGCAAAAGTCATATTCTGACCGCTTATTACCCCCCTCCACCAAAGCAGTAATACATCTGGCAGTGTCTCTATATTTCTTCCAAGGAGAAGGAGGCTCCTGTCTGGACACATGCTGTTCAGTTTTCACCTCATTCAACTTTTGCTCTGCTCACAAGTCATCGGTAAACTTCCAAATGGAGGGATGACTCACACCTAGGAAGTTGTTGAAACTGCAAAGCCATCCCTTCATCGAGTTAACAGTATGGGGCAGTCCAGATGTTACAGCAGCTAAACAGTTCCAAAACTCCACAGAAAAAAGTGGCCAATGAGCCCCCCGACACACTGGATGACCAACCCATGTCTCTTCAAAATAGTCCATCAGAGGCTCCAAAATCTTTTCATGTTGAATAAAAAAAGTCCCAGGACTGTAATGTCTCATAGGTAGGGACAACATCTGATGGAGGCACATATGCCAAAGCAGGTAGCCTCCCGATGTGCAAAGCAAACTCTTCCTCACTGACATTACTGATGAAGAGCTGGCACCTCTTGCACTTTTTGCCAAATCGCCTGGCACTGATGAAAAAAACAGCCCCGGTGACAGATTCTGGAAACACACTGGTAACCCCTTGATAGCAGCCTGCCCATAATCAGTCTGTATCGACTGTGGACACAACTTCGATCTCAGCTCCTTCAGCTCTGAAAAGACTCGAACATAGGCAGATACAGTCCAACTGGGCATTAGGATGAACACACTGGGAATGACAGCACTATATGCCCAGCATGTATAGTATACACCTGGCAGAAGAGGTGGTGTAACTTTAAAAGTGCCAGCAACTGTGGCAGACATGGTATTTAGAGGAGAAGCCAATATTTGGTTGGACTTCTCCTTGGTAGACGTGGTTCTTTCTTTCATGTACTCCACAACTCATCTGGCTGAGACAGCCCTTGCATCTGCCACATGATTATGCTCCTTCACCATGGCAAGCACAGACTCGAACATATGAACATATGAAATTTACCAGCAAAAAAAAGCCCTTTGATCTATTGAGTCTGCTCAATTATGCAGCTAGCTGCTCTATTCTGCAGCTGCCCCTCCCCCCTCACCCCCCTTATCCTCCCTCTTGTCCTGTCCCAGACCTTTGAAGCAGCCCACCATTTTACAGGCTACTACCGTCGATGGTAACGTGTTCCACTCTACCGCCACCCTCTCCATAAAAAAGTTTCTCCTCATTTCCCTCCTGAACCTTCCCCCTCCAATCTTATGTCATGGCCTCAAGTGTCCCTCCCCACCCTTGCCCTGAATAGCCCCTTCGTGTCAAACTTGCTTATCCCTCTCATGTACTTGAATGACTTGAACATATCCCCTCTGTCCCTTCTCTCTCCAGCGAGTACATGTTTAACTCCTCTAGCCTGCTCTCATACGATAAGTCCCCCAGCCCTTGGATCATCTTGGTTGCTCTGCACTGCACCACTTCCAGTAATCTGACTTCCCTTTTCAGGTACTGCATGCAGTATTCGAGGTGAGGTCTAACCAGTGATCTATACAGCAGCAGAATCACCTCCCCCATCCTTGACGTTAATCCCCTTGCTATGCAACCCAGCATTTTGTTAGCCATTGCTGCTGCCTTCCTGCACTGTGCCGAGTTGTTCATTGATCCCGTAATGACCACCCCCAGATCCTTCTCCTCCTCAGACTCCACCAGTGCACCCCCCCCCAGTTGGTAGTTCCTCCTTGGATTTGTTGCTGCAAAATACAGTACCGTACATTTTTTGGCATTGAAATCCAGCTGCCAAGTGTCTGACCATGTCTCCAGCTTATTCAGATCTTCTGCAGACCCTGTCACCACTCTATGTCATCCACCATCACCCCTATCTTGGTGTCATCGGCAAACAGGCTGATCCTGTTCTTGATGCCCATGGAAATGTCTGCAATAAATATCTCAGATAACACTGTCCCAGCAGTGAGCCCTGTGGAACCCCACTTGTTACTGCCCTTGGGGATGAGAGTTCCCTTCCACCACCACCACCCTTTGCTGCCTGTCCTTCAGCCAGTTTGTCACCCATCCCACCATTTTTGGTCCTGCCCCTGTGCCTTCAAGTTTTATTCTAAGTCTCCCATGTGGCACTGAATTGAATGCCTTGCTGAAGTCCAGGTACAGGACATCCACTGCATGGCCCTTGTCCATCTTCCCAGTCACCCAGTCATAGTACTCTTCCAGGTTGGTTTGGCAGGATCTGCCAGTGACAAAGCCATGCTGTCTACTGTCCTGCAGCCCATTGTACTCCAGCAGGGACACCAGCCTCTCCTTAAGGATCTTTTCCATTAGTTTCCCCATGATGGAGGTGAGGCCCACCGGTCAGTAGTTCTCTGGTACATCTTTGGGGCCGCTCTTATGCAGGGGAGCCATGTGAGCCAACCTCCAATCCTTGGGTATGCATCCCGAGTTTAGTGAGGCATTGAATAGGCCTGCTGAGGGACCTGCCAGGATCTCCTCTAGCTCCTTCAATACCCTGGGGTGAATACCATCTGGCCCTGGTGCCTTGTCCACCGTCAGCACTCTCAAGCCCTTCAGGACTCTAGCTTCCGTAATCTCCCTGTCTGTTACTCCCGCCCCAGCCTTTACTGCCCCTCCCACCCTCCTTGAGTAGCACTCCCCCTCTCTCCTTTGTAAATACTGAGCAGAAGTAGTCTTTGAGTGCTTCTGCCTTTTCTCCTCCATTCTCTACCCATCCTCTGTCCTTCTTAATCCTTACTATCTGTTCTTTACTGCTCCTTTCCTCCCTGATGTACCTGAAGAAGCCTTTCTCCCCCTCCTTTATACCTTGCACCAGCCTGAGCTCTTTGGTGGCTTTTGCTCTTCTTACCGCCCTTGTCACCTCTCTTGTCTCCTGCAGGTACTCTTCCCAATTTCCCCCCTCCCCAATTTCCAGTATCTCCTAAAGGCCACCCTTTTTCTCCTCACCTTTCCCACAGCCCCCCTGCACATTCAGCTTGACTTTTTTGCCCTGGCTTTTTTTCTCTAAGTCCTGCTACAGTAATTGGTAGCCTCCAGTATCCCCTTCCTTATGATTTCCCATCTCTGGTCCGTCCCCATATTAGGCTATATCCTGGCCAGGTACCCCCCTCACAACCTCCCCCATCTTTGTGAAATCCACCCGCCTGAAATCTAGCACCTTCGTGATGGATGCCACCCCTTCTTTGCCCATCACTAACCTGAACCATACTGAGTGATGGTCACTCCTTGCTAATGGTTCATCCACCTTGATATCCCTCACAAATTCCCCATTTGTGAGCACTAGGTCTAGGGTGCCCCCTCCCCCCCAGTTGGTTCACTGACCACCTGTGTCAGGAAGCTTTCCTGACAGGTGTCCAGCAGTACCTGCTTCCTTTTATTGCTGGTGGCTGGGGTTCCCCAGTCTACCCCCGGCAGGTTGAAGTCTCCCACAACCACCACACTCCCTTTCCTGCATGCCTTTTTAATCTGCCTCGCAAGTTCCTTGTCCAACTCCTCTGTCTGGGAGGGTGGCCTGTACACCACTCCCATCCGAAGAGTCCTATTCCTGGAATCCTGGATTAGCAGCCATAATGGCTACATCTCCCCCTCCTCCCTAACACACTTTAACCCCTTCCTTACGTATAATACCACTCTCCCCTCCCCTGTTTTCCCTATCCCTGTAGAATATTCTGTACCTGGAACTGCCAGGTCCCAGTCATGGTATTCGGTGGCCCATGTGTCCGTGATTGCTGCCACGTCCACCTCCCTTTCCACCATAAGGGCCTGTAGGTCATGCATTTTATACCCCAGGCTCCTCGCATTCATGGTGACCACCTTCCACCCTTTACCTTTCCTATCCCTCTGCCCTTCCCTTCCAGCATCCCCCCTATTGCTTCTACCTAGTACATTGCCCTTGTTCTGGGGGGTAAGCCTGCTCTGCTTCCCATCTCGTGGCCACTGTATGCCCTCCCTCCACCTGACACCCCCCTCTCCTAGTTTAAATGTCCAGCTACCTCAATAATGCTCCCCAACCTTCCATTTTAGCACCTTCTCGCCCTCTTTATTTAAGTGAAGTCTATCCTTAGCATATAGACCACTGTCCTCCCAGGTCTGTCCCCACCCTCCCATCAACCCATATCCTTTGGTGTGACACCATTTGCCTAACCATTCATTAAATTCCTTGATCCTTTGTTTTCTAGCTGTGCTTGCCTTGGGAACTGGTAATACCTCAGAAAATGTTATTGATCTACCCTCCCCCTCGCATAAAGTTCCCAGCTCCTCAAACCTCTTTTGGGCTACCTCTAATGTACTATCAGCCAGGTTGTTTGTCCCCAGATGTAGAATTAAATGAGGTCTCTCCCTTCCCCTTCTAGCATATTTCAGGACTGATTGTCCCACTCTTTCAGCTGACAACCTTGGCATTGCCTCCACCCATCTATGACTATGCCTTTCCCCCTTGCTACCCCACCTTACTCCCCTTAGTATTGAATCCCCTAGTACTAGTATTTCCCCCCATTTCCAGCTGCCTGCTTTCCCTACCCCATTCCTCTCCTGTGTGACTCCTCCTCTAGCACATAATTTCCCCTATCTGTCCCTGTTGCCATTTCTTTCCTGCCTGCCTCCCCCTTTAGCACGTATTTCCCCCAACTGTCCCTACTACTGTTCCTCTCCTGCCTGACTCCTCCACCTGCACATAATTCCCCCATCTGTCCCTGTTTCTCTCCTGCCTGACTCCTCCTGCACACAATTCCCACTGTCTGTTCCTGTTGCCTTCCCCATCAGTGTTGTCCCCTACCACAGCTGCTATGCCCCTGCTGTCTTCTCTATCCACCCTGCTCTGGTCCCTCACATCCCTGCTCCATTCAACTGTCCCACCATCTGTGCCCCTCTCCCCTTCATCTCTGCCACCCTACTTAGACTGGCTACCGTCCCTTGTGTGTTTCCTTCCCCTTTCCTCTCTTGCCCCCTCCTGGGTGTCCTGCTCCCCCTCCTCCTTCACCAATCTTGCTAGCACCACAAACCTATTGCCTGCCCCCTCTGCATTTCTGTGCCTTGGTTCCTTCCTTCTGACTTGAGCCTTCCCTACAGTGCTAGGCCCCTTGTTCATTTTGCTCCCACTCCTCTCTCAACCACCTCCCTCAGTCCAATGTATCTCCCATGTTGTGTCCTAATGATTCTCCTTGGGGGGGCCCGCCTCCAGCCCGTCCTGCTCGCTCCAAAACACCACCACTGGGAGTGGTCCTAGGACTATTTAATAAGAAGGAGTGGTGGGTAGGCTGGAGAAAAACCTCAAACACAGCCCCACACTACTGGTACGTGACTGGGCCTGCCCTTAAATAGCCCAGCCACGATTCAAATCTCACGCCCTTAGTGCTTCCTCTCCTGACTGGCAGCTCCTCCGTGAGCCACCCAAACTCTGAAGCATTCTCTCCTAGCCACCAATGTGGCCCTCTATGGCTTCAGCGGGAGTATGATGCTTCCTCAAGGCCCTTTCGCTGATACGGTTACAAGCATGCTGCTGTCCCCCCTCCCAGTCCCAAGTGCCAATGCGGTTGATTCCTCTCCTCTGACTGCCAATGTGGTCACCTCCCTCACCAGAAAACCCTACCTCCAACCTCAAACACAGCCCCACACTGCTGGTACATGGCTGTGCCTGCCCTTAAATAGCCCAGCTGTGATTCAAATCTCACGCCCTTAACGCTTCCTCCCCTGATTGGCAGCTCCTCCAGGAGCCACCCGAACTCTGGAGTGTCCTCTCCTTGCTGCTGATGTGGCCCTCTATGGCTCTGGTGGGAGCCCCAATGCTTTCTCAAGCCCCTACTGCCAATGTGGTTTCAGGTGTGCTGCTATCCTCCCTCCCTGTCATGGTCCCCCATCCCAGTCCTCAGCTGTGTGACACCTAGCAGGACATCTCAATTTATTGTATTTGACACACTTCCAATACAGCTTCCTGCTGCATTCTCACTTTCTTCTATAGTGGTAACCCTCATGAAGCAGAAGCTGACAGCTCCTCTGGCTTGTAACAAACTATAACAACATCAGAAAGATAATACCCCCATGCTTCCAACAATAGCTGACAACTAACACCAACACTCCAACACTTCTGTTAGTCCCCCACACCTCTTCTAGCATGCCAGTAAAACTCATGCAACTGAATGAAATAATCAGCTCTCTACCACCTGTAACATATCAGCACTCCAGGAAACAAGCACAGAACCGCACCACACAAGCACAGAACTGCAGCACATTAGCACAGAACTGCAGCACATTTTCTTTAGTTTTTCAGCATTGTTCACCAGTTTTTTTTTATTTATTTTCACTAGTTTTTATAGGGGTGGCTTTGCCCCCAACCCCCCCATACCTTAATATAATCAACTCCAAAGTCAGACATAACTTGACACAAGGAGTAATTCTCCACACCTGCATGGTTTTGACCTGTGCAGTTCTTGCACCCCCCCATTCGCTGTCTCAACATGCGTTGTCATCCCTTCCATACAGATATCCCTTTCACAGTTTTTCATATGTGGTAATTACTGCACGGTTATTGCACTTACTGAGGGGTCATGCTACCTAGGAACATACCAGCTCAATCGCAAAAGAAAAAGAGAAAAAGAAAAGAGAACATTTCTGTTCAGGAAGATGTTAATAAAAAACTAAGAACATATTTAAAGGGAAACATATGTTAACAGGTCAAATGGCCATAGGTATATTTTGCCTTGGCAATAATAAGGACAGTAGGAGTAATACTAACGACCAGAAGCCCTCAAGGCATGGAGTGGAGTTGTTACCATCCTCTATCGAAAGATGAAAGAAAGGGGAAAGGTAATGAAGAAGCACATTCTGCAAAAGAATATATTAGACTGGAGTTTTTTTAGCCCCATGATTATAGAGGAAATTAGTCTTATTGTCATAAATAAAGAGAAAAGTCAAGACAGACTGGAGGTCCAACACTCGGGAGGTAAAAAGGAACAATTAAATATCACTCCTACTTTCTTATCTAAAGAAATGATTCACACCTTAGCATTTTCTCATATGGCTACTATTCTGGTCATGGAATTCTTGTAATTAATTAACAAATTCTAGCCAGGGCCAATAGGGCTGTGAAGAGCTACCAAATGACCACAAGTGTTTTCCTGTTGGTTCCATATAGTACTGTTTAGTCACAATCATCAAAAACTGGCATGCTGGTAACAGTCCTCCTAAACTTATTAAGTCAGTGTACATGGTGGTGGTGTGTGTGTGTGTGTGTGT
The DNA here is from genome assembly GCA_016271365.2 of Neoceratodus forsteri. Taxonomy (NCBI): domain Eukaryota; kingdom Metazoa; phylum Chordata; order Ceratodontiformes; family Ceratodontidae; genus Neoceratodus; species Neoceratodus forsteri. Next base: position 1,187,254,301 of record CM057451.1, on the reverse strand, counting down.
GTGTGTGTGTGTGTGTGTGTGCATGTGAGGCCACAGCAGCACCAGAAGATTGTAAAAGGTGAGGGTACCCAAGATAAAAAGGGCACTTGGTGCATTATAAAGGGCACTTTTTTCAAACCAGGTTTTTGTATACAGTAAATGCACATTTATGATGACAGTAGTCACTTTTTTTTTGCTTTAAATATTTTATTGAATTTCCAAAGAAAATTACAGTTTACAATTAAGGAGATGAAACAGTATATAACTTAACAAATAAACTTTGTTGTGAAGTATCAGGATTATTGTCAGGTCACGAAAGTCAACATATAGATACATGTACAGTAAGAAAAACATACAATGGCTAGAAAAGGAATAACAAAAGGGTCTTACTCAAAACAAAAGGACTTGCATTAAAATTGATGTAGACAGATAAACATTGGATAAATAGCTTTCCATGTTCCCTAGTTTCTAAAAGTACAAATGCGATTCAGAAAGGGACCCCATATTTTATGAAACAGTTCAATGTTACCAGAGGTTAGTAAGGCCAATCTTTCATTGTTGATTACTTCACTCATTTTATTAGCCCATTCTATAAAACTTGGGTGATCTGGGGGACTTCCAATGATATAATAAAATTCTTTTAAGATTTAGTGCTGCTGACCAAGCAATAGTACATTGAGTTTTACTTAGAGGTTTAGAATTGTCCATCATCCCCAATATAAAGAAATTAGGGGTACATGGAGTGGGAACCCCCAGAACCGATTCAAAAACTCTATGAATCTTAGTCCAGATCTCTTTAATATATGGGCAGGACCACAACATATGCAGAAGGCCCACTTGATTTTCTTGGCACCGCCATAATTCCCCATCTGACTGAAAGCCTAAAGATGCCAACCTTTTAGGGACAATAGTCATTTTAAAAATACCTTTATACCATATTAGAACCACTGCAGAAATTGGGAAGATCGTTGATGAAGAGTGAGAAAAGTAACGGACCAAGGATTGATCCCTGGGATATACTGTTATAGGCCTGAGAGACAACAGCAATCTGGACCACTTTACCCTTTTGGATCTCCCAAGGAGATAAGTCTTTAGCCATGTTAGTGCTAAGCAGTCTAGACCCATAAAGTTAAGTTGTCTTAGAAGGAGGTGCTGGTTGACAAGGTCAAAGGCCTTAGTCAGGTCAACAGATACTGCTCCAGTCTTTGTCACTTGCAATGAGAATGTCTGCTGACATGCTTATAAGGATCATAGTCATGCTATAGTTCTTTCTCAAGCCATGCTGGCAGTCGGTGAGCAGGTGGTGAGACTCCAAATAGGACTGTTATTGGTTATAAAGTATCCTCGCTTGGATTTTAGCCAGGAGGCAGAGAACTGAAATAGGTCTGTAGTTTTCAATTGCATGGGATCCACCCTTATGGAGGGGGACTACCACAGCAACTTTCCATTTGCTTGGAAGGGATCCAGAAAGGAAGGACCTATTTATTAGATTACTGATAGGTGCAGCAAGTGCTGTTGCCCCTAATTTAAGGAACTTGGGCTCAATGAACTCATGACCAGGGGAACTCTCTTCCTTGAGTTTTAATAACTGCCTGAGAACTTCTTTTGGTTGTGGTTTTTAAGTGGAAAGCAGGGCATGAGCCTAGACTAGCATAGGGATGTACAGGGATGGTGAAATCACAGGTCGGTGAAAAATGTGATGTGTACCTATCCAGGTCAGTGAAAAATTGATTCATTCCCTCAGTGATGAAAGGAGGGTCTTGTAGGAGGTTACCACCAGACAGAACTTAACTAGGACACTGTGCTGATTTACCCTTGATTAATGAGTTAATCTGTTTCCAAAATTCCTTGGGATTGCTAAGGTTTTCTGTTTAAAGTGAGCTGTAGTATGCTCTTTTATTTCCCTGTAGCTTAGTTTTGCAAGAGTTTCTTAACTGTTGATAAACTAACCAGTCAGATTGAAGATAACTAATCTTGGAGGCTTTCCAGGCAATATCCTGGCTCTTCATGAGGGCTCTTACTTCATTGGAAAGCCAAGGAGCTCTGATGCCTTTGGACCTACGCCTGGTTAGGCGTGCGTGCCTGTTGATAATGTTAGTAAAGGTAGTGATAAAATAGGCTAGGGCCTGATTGATAGTGGGCAGTTTGGTAAGTGAGATTGATAGTGGGCAGTTTGGTAAGTGAGCCCCAATCAGCATTTTTAACTGAAGTCAAAAACTCATTCACTGTATGTTAAAAAGTGGCATATTTCTGGACTTTAGGATTTTGGGAGGTGGTGATTCAAAATTGTTGCACCATATGAAATAGACAGGAGAGTGGTCACTAATACAGTCTGGGAGTACACCAGTTGATTTAATCCTGCGGGGGCAATTAGCTACTATCCAGTCTAGTAGCACTGATGAGCCAGTCTTGCAGTTTTGTCGAGTGGGGTCATCTATGTGTTGTGTGAGGTTATTGTCAGATAAGATTGTCTGGGCCTTTTTTATTTTTATTATGGAAAAACAATCATTATTAAGTTCCCCACAAAGCACCATGTCATGTGAGGGAAGATCAGATAGGGATGAAATGAGGGAGGGTAGTATATTGGGAGGCATGGATATACTATGATATCCCTAACTTCAGTTTCCTCAGTCTCGGGATACTGACTCCAGTGGCCCAAAAGTCATTGTGCTAAAACAATCAGATGCCCGAAAATACTATTTCGGGCATCTGATTGTAATATTTACAGGGCTGCACTCCCCAAAACTCCCCTCCCACCCCCATAACTAAAATATCTAACTCCAAGGGGGAGCAGACCTCGGAGTTAGAAAAAAACAGTTACGGGGGTGCAACAATGCAAAATTTACAGGGCGCAATGTAGGATAGAACCTGTGCCTCCCAGAACACACTGGCTGGGCTGCTAGTGGTTTAGCCCTAAACACCACCGGGGTAGCTCAGCAAGCCTTCCAATTCCTACACTTTTTCAAGTGCATGTACAGGGGTAAGATAGCAAGGCGTTGTATCCGTTACCTTACCCCTGTAACGTCCGTCAGGTTTCCTCACTGTCGGGATGTTCACTGTCTAGCTACTGAACCTGTCGGGCAATAGTGCCCGGGCAGGTCAGGGTTCAGACAGTCAGCCTCAGGTAACCATAAGGGTACTGGTGGCATCTTTAGGATGGAGATATATACAACCAGTTATTAATTTTTTTATGTTGCCAAGTGTTAGGGATATAAACAAAGATTCTACAGAAGGCAGATTTTCAGCTGGTGAGGTGATTTCTGAAGCGGTTAGACAAGATTTGACATAAATCAGAACACCACCACCCTTTTTACCTGCACAGTCTTTCCTGAACAATGAGTAACCTTGGAGGTTCACCTCATATTGGTGTATGCCAGGCTTTAACCAAGTCTCTGTTATGCCAAGAATATCAGGGTTATGCTGATCAGTCAAGGATTGGATCTCAGCCACTTTGAGGTGGAGACTTTGTACATTTAAGTGGGTGATTTTGATGCCTTTCAGACTAGGTCTGATATGCATGAATGATAATGCAGGCATGGATACTGGACCAGCAGGTCCAGGGTTTGGTTTGATATCACCTGCATAAGTAAGGCATTGGAGCAAGTATAAGAATATAGCTAACTTGGGTTAGGGCTGGCAGCATAGTCTAGAGTTAGAATAACAAGCTATGAGTGAGCTTGGTACATCCAGCAAACCAAACCTTGGTTTGATACTCACAACCTCCACTTGCATACTGTGTGACTCTGAGCAAGTCACTTAACCACCCAGTGCTCCCAGGTCACCCCTGAAAACAGGCACTTGTGCCTAGTGGGTCTTACCCAGTTACCAAAGACTAAAATAAATAAAAATAAAACTTTAGAGGGGTAGGTCAGCAGGGCTATGAAAAGTCCTACATAAGGAGAGAAGGAAACTCCATGTGCAAAATCCTAGGCAGAATGCATCCTTTTTACACATAAGATGAAGGTAGTTAGGGGGTAATGCAGTCTCAGGGTAGTGAGTACAGACAGTGTGAGATGCAGGACAGGTGTGCAGGTACTCTAGACTGTGTGCGATGAGAGTGCCAATTATTGAGAATGAAGGAATATAAAGAAGAGCAAAAACAACTCCATGATTTGCCATTTTATACACAAGAGTTAGGAAATTAGAAACTGTTGGTATAACAATAGGATGGAGCTCTGATTTGTGATTCACCAAGGTCAGGTAGTGGAAAATTATACTTCGGAGTAAGCAGAGGAGGGAGGAGATGAAAGGAAGCCATCTAGACAGGAGCAATAGCTGACGGGCATTGAGAGGGCAGCGGGAAGGGGCTTTCTTGATCAATGACTAGGGTGGCAGAGGGAGTTTGGCTCATAGGGAGAGTTCAGAGAGCCTGGGGAGGAAGGGCACAGGCAACACTCTAAAATAGGCACAGCTGAAAGCAGACTGAGTGAATCAAACCAAGAGGTGGCTGACCTGATCAAGGGCAATAGTGTGAGAGGGACTGTAGCCCCCAGAGAGTGCTCAGGGTGCCAGGAGTGAAAAGATCCAGAAGCAAATGGTGTAAGTAGGGTAATGTGTCATAAAACCTACGTCACTCTACTTAAATACATTACCCTACTTACACAGACCTTTACTTGAAAGGATGGACACGTAATAGGACTTTGGTGTGCTTTTGTTTTAATCTTCATAGAGTCCATTTTAACTGGTTATCAACATGTTGGTTTCTCACCAAAAACTATGTGTGTGTGTGTGGGGGGTAGGGAATGGTGGGTTGTATTGTAAGGGAGGGTTGTGGTGGGTGGTGAAACTATGTGTGTGTGTGTGTGTGTGTGTGTTGGTGTAGGGGATGGTGGGTTGTTTTTGTGGGGGATTGTGTGTCGGGAGGATTGGGGAAAAAAGTGGGGGTGGGTTGTGGTTATATTGAGGTAAGGCTTATATTCAGGTACATGTTATATGCTGTTACAGTGTGTTAGGACTCTTGGTTTAAGTACATATATATATATATATATATATATATATATATATATATATATATAAATATATATACTTCCTTCTTACTACTTATCTTTTCCGGGAGCGGGATTCCATTGAGTTTTTATTCAGATTCCTAAGACTGTTACTGTACATATAGTAGACTGATCATATACTGACACATTATTGAACTCTGAACATTTAAGGCTGCATGAACTCATTTTCTAGGGGGTCCTTGAGAGATTTATTTTTTTATTTGGCACTAATACTGACAATTGATATTATCATGTAAAAAATCTTCTTACAGTATTGAAGGTCTTAATATTTATGAAGTATGCTAACTGGTTGAGTGTATAGTTGAGAAAATGTCTCCAGATAGGTTTAATACTGTACGAACATGTGAAACAGTTGTTCATATTAGGGTTCTTTTCTTCCTACCCTCAAACTCCCTTGTATAGAAAATTTCTGTTTTATAGTTTTTTAACATACACTACTATCACATTGTAACATGAATTTAAGTGGATGTTAAATCTAAACGTCTTTCTTTTAATTAGATTGCATTCACATAACACATTCATTCATATATAACTTAAGTTACTGAAAGTGTCGGCTCGAGTATTCATCTTATCTGCTTCTGCTGACATTTGGCCTTGGAAGGTTTCTCAGCAGTAGCAAACTGGCAAAATCTGGTTCCTTTCATTTACATCTCAGTTATTTTTTTAAAAAGGTATTTTAAACCAACAAGATTTTTTTCTGTTTTTTTCTGTATTATCTGGTTGTTAATAGAATGTGATTCTCTAAACAACTGGCATAAGCTTCCGAGGAAGAACTTGGTTACTTCGGAAGTTTAGGCACTGTTTTCTTTTTGTTACATCTGTGTTGGTCCAATAAAAGGTGTCAAACCATTTGCTTTTGGATCTGTTTTTACAAGGACCAAAACAGCAACTAAACTAATTCTGTATGTCAGGAATTAAAAGGAAATGGCACAACTCAAGTTAGGCTTTTCCCGGTGTTATGATTAAGGAAAATGAATAATTTTTAATATGGCCAAGGGCAGGGTATTTTATTCCCCTGTGTTGAGTCACTAAAGGCTTGTAAGCACTTAAAACAGGCAATGATTATTGTAATGTAGCTAAGATTAGTATAAATGACCTTAATCTGATTTCCTTATTGCATAATCAACTAGTACTTTGTCCGATTCTATTTATGCAGTGTGAATTAGGATTGCTTAAAGCCCATCTGAGATTAGAAGAAAGTTCACTGCACGAAGCCTCTGTATCTAAATATACTTTTTCAGTTTGCTTAAGGAAAGCCTAAATCTAGTATGTAGCAATTAGATGCCCTCTAACAGTAGTAGAAAAAGGGAAAGAGATCATGTACAATTTTAGGAGTGAGAAGTGAAATCGTGGAAAAGAGAGGATAGCAAGCATTGGGAAGAAGCAGAGTGAATGGTTAAGGGGAGAGAATTCCATAGTTTGGGGAAGCGTTAGGAGAAAGCAGCCTGGGCAGTTAAGGATTTCCTTGAAGGGAGAGCAAGGGAATGATAGCCAGGGTTGCAAAGGGTTTAAGAGGAAGGTGGGGGCGAGGAAGGAGAGAGGTTAGGTAAGAGGGGAGAGATCCCAGGCAAGGAAAGGGAAGACAAATTTATGTATATGGCACCCAATCCTGGAAGCTCTGGGCACCTTACATAAAAGCAAGCAGGGGGGGAAATGCAGATAGGATAAAATGCAAAACATATTTATATGCACACTTATATTTAAATAAATTAAGGCAGTCTTAAAAACATTTAATATGAGGCTCTGATTAATCTGGGAAAGCCATGCAAAAGAGGTGAGTCTTTAGGCCCCTTTTGAACTCCTCAACCATTGGGGCCTCCCTGACTGAGATAGGAAACGTGTTCCAGCGGGCTGGACCAGCGAATTCATAGGTTCTGTCACTAGATGTTTGTAACCTGACCCTCGAAACAGCCAGGAGACCCCTGGTGGAGGAGCGGAGGGAGTGGACTGAGGAGGCAGGTGTTAGAAGATCAGCCAGGAAGCCAGGGTCCAGTCCGTAAAGGGCCTTGTAAGTGTGCAAGCACACTTTGAAGATGCTCCACCACCTGACTGGCAGTCAGTGCAGAGCTCGCAGGACCAGGATCACATGACAAGACCTTGACAGGCCAGTCAGTAACCTGGCCACTGCAATCTTCACCAGCAGCAGCCAGCAGAGGGTCCCTCCACTGACCCAGAAGTACAAAACATTACAGTAATCTGGCCTAGACATAACAAAGGCATGGACCAGTAATGGCAGATCTTCGGGTGGAACTAGGGGTTTAATCCTGGTGACATTCCTTAAGTGGTAAAAGCCACTTGGGATGACCGATGACACCTGAACATCAAGAGTCAATCTGTTATCCAGGATGCTGCCAAGATTCCTCACCCTAGGGGAAGCCATCAATGGAGCGGTCCCTAGGACTAGTTCCGGAGCTGCTCCAGAGGCACTCCCATCACACCCTTGACCCGGCTCAATCACTAGTACCTTCATCTTATCTGGGTTCAGTTGCAACTAGTTGGAGGACATCCAGTCATTGATCACCGACAGGCAGCTGTTTAGCACTTCCACGGCGTCACATAATCCAGGAGCAAAAGACATATACAGCTGGGTATCATCTGCATAGCAGTGAAACCACAAATTGCAATGCCTAATGAGCTCACCCAGGGGTAGCGAATACACATCGAATAACAATGTGACAAATTAAGCCTGAGGCCCTCCATAGGGCAAGGACTTAAGGGAGAAGAAGAAATTCCTATCACCACCCATTACTTCCTGCCTGAGAGGTAGGGTATCATGTTATATAAGCACCTATTATGAGCGATTCAATATGAGGACCATGTAGTTAAAGCTGCCAATGCAAAACTAGGAGTTTTCTATCGACACCATCACTACATGCCCCCTGAGGTCCTAAAGCTGGTCGCAAGCAAGCAGCACAGTCCTATCTACCATAGACTACAGCCTTATAATCTACGGTGCTGGAACTGACACAGCCTTCAAAAGGTAAAAACCCTTTTCAATAAAGCATGTTGGCTGGTTCTGGGAGCAGATAGCTGGACACACACTTGTGACCTCTATAAAGCAACTGGATGGCTACCCCTTCACTTCAGGGCCCAATACCAGTCCTGCCTTCTGGCAAAGAAAGCTATGCTCGGGCTAGCTCCCAAATCCACCTCTTGTCTATTCAAACTAGACCAACCGTCAGTACATGAAGTTCTTTGAAGGGTGGGCTGGAGATATCTTTTAAGCATACCTCAATAGCTCAGAGATCTCTCTCCTATAGAGGACCCAAGTGGTTAAAAGATCTCCCCTTGACCTTACTGAAGGTAGCAAGGCCAGCAAATTTGAAGCTGGTCTCCAAGCACCCCTAGATCTCGCCTGTGCATGTGAGTGCCCCAACACAACTTAACCCCAATACTAACAACTGTGAGTCCCCGAATGTACTTTTTCAAGCACTTGGAATGTCGCTACATGTCCCCTCCAACCTCCCATTGCTACATAACTACAGATTTATTCCTCCCCTGCCCTCGCCCCTCCACCTCTCCTTCCCCATCCTCTGCTTCATCCTCCATCATCCTACCCCCACTTATTACTGCCCTCACCTTATCCACCTCCCCACCTGCACTACCCCTCCCCTTCACTGCCAACTCCCCCCTACCTCCTCCTTCCTATTCCTCCCCATCCCCTATCCCTTGCCACTGATACTCCACGTCCAGTGACAAAGCCCTCTCAGGCCGCCACTCAAGCACATCTTCAACAAAGCCTTCTTTCTGGTGGCCTTACCCTACCCAAGCATGAGTTCCTGAAATTCTTTGGCTGGCCTGAGCACTCAGCTAAGGGCAGTTTACTTCTAGGAACAGACTTGAAATGTCTGTCTATATATGTAGGACTGACAGTGAAATTTCATTGTAAATTTCAAGACAATCTGTAACCAAACTGTAATTTGACAATTAAGCACAATTGTTTTCTATGTAACCTATGAAACCTTGAAATCAAGCTATCTTTTGTACACCAATGTATTTTTGTGTATATACTGTTGTTGCTGTTTATTCTGTTCTGTAATATGTTTGACTTGGAACCTTTGTAAATGATCTATTGGCTCTAAGGTGTTAATCCAGAAATGAAATAAATAAATAAATAAATAAATACATGAGCGACTCAATATGGTTTTATGTGATAAAGGCGAGTCTGAAAGACCACCTATCATATAAAGTGAACAAATATGAGCTCATGGTCAAAAGGGCGATAGATATTGTACTGACCATTGTAAATAGCGATGGTGTCTACAATACTTTACAAAATCACACAAAAAATATTTTTTTATGCGAGGGGCTGCACCCCCTGCGCCCCTTTGCAGAGAATCCCCCCACCCCAAACTTAAATAACCAATTCCAAGGGAGGTGCGGACCATGAGGCAAGTTATTGGATTTCAAAAAAAATAAAATTATTCTGCCCATAGCAGGACCTGAAACCAAGTCTGCACATATCGCAAGTGGTGGTATACACCACTATGCTATGCAAGCAGCTCAGTGGGAATTGGCCACAAAGGATCCTATATCCTGTAGTAGTGAGTACAGCTCCTTGCTATACTCACTATACAGGATATAGCGACATATTGCACCACTCGCTCCCTTGTAGAGCGCTGTTATTGAGTCGTTCAAAAGTGCAACATTCAATATACAGTGCTCTACATGGGTGCTACCACTCAATAATAGCACTCGTAGGAATAGCGAGTGCTGCAAAAGAACTAGCAGTAGGTTAGAGCGAGTGTAGTAGTGGGATGCACCCGCTACACCCACAGGAAGAAGATAAGTAGAGTAGTTTGTCTAAACCTTGCCAAGTTGGCCATTTAGAGCAGTGGCTAGCGCCACCACCAATGGAAGTGAAGGACCCGAGTTTGGGTCCTGGGGTGAGACAGGATTTTTTGTTGTCCTGGGTTTTCTACTTTATTTTATAAGTCCCCGGAGTTAGTAATAATTAAGTTGGGGGTGTGGGGGGCATAGCCTCCCGCATAAAATGTTCATTTATGTTCAGTGCTGCAGGCAAATGTAGTGACCATCACATTTTGCAGCGGTCGCTCTGATATCCATCGCGGTTTTGACCCCAGGAGGTTATTGCAGTGCTGTTGTTGGTCAGCAAGATTTACTACTCGTCTATATCACATAAAGCCGAGAAGTAGGACTCAAACCAGTTTATGACACTACTGGTGAGTCCACAATACTCTCCAAGGCGATCTAGTATCACATTGTGACCCACTGTGTCGAAAGCTGAGGAGAGATTTAGAAGAAGAATTGACCTGTCTCCTCTATCCCTCACTCTGAGGAGGTCATTTTGCACCCTAACCAATGCTGTTTCAGTGCTATACCTAATCCTGAAACCTGACTGGAAAGGCTCATAGATATCAAAGGTCACAAGGTGCTCCTCTAGCTGCTGCACCACTATTTTCTCGATAACCTTTCCTAGAAACAGAAGACTGGAGATTGGATGATAAATCGCTAGGACATCAGGGTCGAGAGAAGGGTTTTTCAGAAGTGGTCTCACCAGTGCCTCCTTCAAGGCATCTGGAAAGGCCCTTCTGACAGTGAACACCGGCTAATCTCAGTGAACACTGGACCACCGGGCTTGACACATCTCATCAAGAAACAAGTGAGGGCCAGGTCCAGTTCACAGTAAGTGTGCCTCAGCTTTGAGATCACCCCTATAACCTCAGCCACCTCCACAGGTCTAAACTCCTCCCAGACAATAGGAGTGCCTCTGCTCATACCAGGCTGATCACTGAGAGGCAAGACTTGCCTCACTGGCGGGATCTGCAACTAGATAGAGGACACCCTGTCAGAAACGAACAGAGCAAACTCCTCACACTAATTGATTAAAAAAACCTTTTTCAGATGAAGACAGACTGGATGAAGAAGTCTATCCACAATACAAAAAAGCTGAGATGGTCTGTTCTTCCCTGCAGCAATCTCCCTGGACAGGAACTCTGCCTTCTTACGGCTGATTGGCCCTTAGCAGTTACCGATCCCAGAGCAAAACCTTTACAGTGAACATGTTGATGCTGACAACATCGACAGTTCACTATAAAGTCCGCCCAGGACCATGGCACTCCTTCCCCCAGTCCTGCACTCCGTCCCTGAATCAACTCCAGCTGAAGTTAATAATCCCTACGTCTGGGGGGTTCAGTGGCGAAGCCACCCAATAAACAGAATGATTTGTCCGATGGATTTATGTCAATTGCAAATTGAGACCAGCATAAATCCATCACTGTAGGGTCATGTAGCAAACATGTTGATGCTGTAGCATCATAGATCTGCCCCTTGATACTCACCGTAGTGAGCACACAAGGCCAATTTGTCCTCCTCGGAATGGGTATTCTGTCAGCAACGTCCCAACTTCTGACCCTTGATCTTTATCACCTTGAGGTCCCCATCAAACCAGGGGGATCTGAAGCTAGATCTTGGTCATATATGGACCAGTGCAATAGCACTGAGTGCTTCGGAGACCGCCATATTATAGGCAGCCACTGCCTTGTCCATGCTGCCTGAACATGCAGAAATCACACTAGGCATGTTAGCTACCGACAACAGTCCCCATGGGGACAGTCCCCTTAAAGGTCAATAGCTGATCATCTCTATGGGGGGGGACTATCATGGGGGCCCCCCAAACAAGAACTCCACCATGCAATGATTAGACCAAATGACCTGCTCAATCTTGAGGCTGCTAACCACAAGCCCCAGTGAGAAAACCAACTCTATCATGTGGCCATGGTGATGGGTCGCAGAAGTAATCACTTGTGTGAGGCCCAATGATTCATCAGCTGGAGGAGGTTATAACCTAACTGTGAGTATTCATCATTGGACCAGGTGCTGAAGTCTCTCAGAACTAACCATCTGGGGGAACCCAACACCTTGCTGACAATGAAGTCTGAGATCTCCTGCAGAAATTCTTCTCTGAGCCCGGGGGGGTGGTAAATGAGGAGAACTCTGCAACCCACACCTGGACCCCCACACACTGCCACACACTCAAAGGACCTGGCTGAGCCCACCAGATGCATGATGAAGCCCAAGCTGGATCTAAAACAGATTGCCACTCCCCCCCACCACATTCCCTCTTTAGTGTACCACAGAGAACCCAGTAGGGATGACCGCCTCCAAAACTGACCCAGTGTCATCACCTATCCAGGTCTTCGTGATGCAAACCAGATTGACTGAAGAAATCAAGTCCACCATAATTTCAGTCTTGTTTCTTAGTGATCTGGCATTGCATAGCATAGCACAGCCTGAAGAGGACTTGTGAATGCTGCAGACCCCTCAACTACCTGCCTACTCAGTCCGGTGGGAACCCTAGGAATAGAAAGCAAACACATCTGGCCTCTCTCCTGGTTCCAATTAGTCCCAGGACATCTCCTGCTCCTGACCACCGCAATACCTTTCACCTCCGTCATGCTCACTGTGCCCCGCTGCTGCCAACCTCTATGCTGCCTTGTGATGCCCACATCTCAACAGTGCTGTTCCACTGTAGCTGAAACTGGGAGGTCAGCAAAGGGGCAGACGTCGTGCATCTGGGACATGGCTTACACTATCCAATGGGGTCTAACACTCCAATACATCTTCAGCACCAACCAGAGCCCACATACACAATACCCTTAAAATACTAATAAATTCCCCAAAACAAAACTCACAAAACTAATTCCAAAACCAAACTCTACACACACACATCCAAATATCCACTCTAATACAACAAATTATCCTGACCAGACATACAGCAGTCATTCACTACCTAAACATCCTTCCCCAACCACGCCAAACATACAGCCTCTTAAAAGCAATAATAAAAGAATCCGTTGGAATCCCTGTATCTGGCAAACCAGTCCAACAGAATTATACGTACAGTAATTAGAATAAAAGTTCAGGTGCAGAATTAGATAACAAACACTAAGTCTCTGATTTTTATGGTGCAAGGCTAAGGTCAGTGCTCTCACCACCTGCCAGATACCAGATCACTTGTACAACAGTAGTCCTGAGTAATTTAATGCACATAGCATTGGGCACTTGCAGTTCAAAGATATCAAGAGCTCTCACTGCCCGATGAAGTGGCCCTGTCGCTGTCTGATGCAATAAGTCAACAACAATTTAATGCCCAGAAAAACAGGGGGTTGGGGGTAAAGAAACAAAAGTCAGTTTTGTGGGTTTCTCTCACCGCTTCATGCAGCCAAGAAAGGACCTTAGCCTAGCCAGCACTTACAGATAAAGGAGGTACAATGAGAGAGGTGCCCGGCTTCAAGGGAGGGAATGAAGGACTGTCCAACTCCATGGTTATGTTTTATTCAAAGGTGGCAGCTTTTTATGGAATTGGGCAAAGAATAAAATAGAGAATAATGGATGGGAAAGTGTGTGATATAAGAATTTAATGCACACCCGAGGTGTGGGATGCTACATAAACCCCGAGGGCGAAGCCCGGAGGGTTTATTAAAGCATCCCACACCAAGGGTGTGCATTAAATTCTCATGTGCACACACTTCCCCATCTTTGGTTTTTTATAATTGCTGGCCAGCATTTTTTCTCCAGTCACATTTATCTGACTGCAGTATGTGTCACACACACACACACACACACACACACACACACACACACACACAGACACGAGATTCACCTCAATGTCCCTCTAATTTTGCAGTTTAATATATTTTCTTTACTTTTTATTTGTTCTTTTTTATTTTAAACTTACAATTTGTGCTGTTGGAACGTGATCACGCTAGTGGCGCCAGTGAAGCCAATTACTAAGGCAGATGAGGAGCAGGATCAACCAGAGAGTTTGTAGCGGTGGCACTGAAGCCGCGACTGGTTCCTGAAGCTAACGAGGAGCAAGATCAATGAGATCGTTTTTTTTTTTTGTTATCTAGAAGGTGGGATCAATCAGATAGACTTGACAAAATAAATTACAAGGAGAGTTTACACTTGTGGCAGCTCCTCAGATAGCGAGAGACGGAGCCGCCATGTTTTTAAAACTGTTAAGCCCGCCCACGCACAGAAGGAAAGCCAGTAAGGGAGTGCTCAATTTTGATGGACTGAGTGAGTGTTCACCGTAATAACCCGTGGGTTATTGCGGTGAATATCAACTGGCAGAGCCCATAGAAAAAAATGCTTGCCAGTAATTATATTGTAATATCCACTATATATATTCCTTTATTGAAAACAACAATAATTGATATTGGTAAGCAAAACACATTTTCTAGATTAAAACAAAATTATTTTCATCCTATATTAGCTCATTTAATGGTTTCTCCTTCAATGGAAATATATCTTAAGGCTATCACAAAACATCAGATTAGAAAGGCTATCAGTTTTTTTTTCAGTTTGGAACCTTCCCTAGTGCAATTTTAACCAAGAGGTATAATAAGATTCCTGACAAAAATCTCACAGATCTATGTGCCTGTGGATATCATCATCAGCAGGATTTGATTCATGTACTGATGGTTTGATCCTTTTATATGAAAACTAGTTGTCAGTGTCAGTGGCTCAGTAGGTAGCATATTTGCTTTTGAGGCTGGAAGATCAGAGGGCTGTGGGTTTGGTTCCCACATCTGGCACTTGGGTTAATATTGCAATACTGACACTAGTGCAGCATGAGAGGGGTGCTGCACCTCTTTTGAGGTGCTGTCTTTTGGATGAGATGTTAAATCAAGGTCCCATCTGCCTGGATTGGTGGTAGTTCAGGTGGATGTTAAAGATCCCATGGCACTTATTGAAAAGAGGAGGGGACTTTCCCTGGTGTCCTGGACAAATTTCCCCCATTCACTAAAAATACCACCAACAGCTTAATCTGGTTCAAGATCAGTTGGCATTCATTTGTATCCCCCTCCCCCGGGTCATGCCTGAAAATAGGCAGGATTTGTCTAGTGCACTTACCCAGTCAACAAAAAAATAAATGGACAGGAATTTTTTGGGAAGATAAACAAATGATAGACATTCTATGGTTATCTGAAAATATGGATATACTTTTAAGACTGGGATTTTTTCTGATGGATATTCTTAGATATCAGATAAGAAAAAAAATAATTAAATGTATATCAAACAGTTTAATGTATATTTTAAAAGAACTTTGTTTATTAGAATTGTTGAATATATTGTGTTTACATGTTTGTAATGTCATAATTAACAAACAATACACTTCTTACCTAACTATCCATCAGTGCATACACAGTACATTAATGATTTAAAGCATTATATAACATATGCAAACACTGTTACACACAGTACTGTGTACATCAATTTTACATATAGTACAGCAATGATTTAAAGCATTATATAGCATGTGCAAACATTGTTACACACATTACTTCATTGTCACATACAATACATTAATAATTTAAAGCATTATATAGCATGTGCAAACATTGCTACACACATTACTTTGTTGTCACATACAGTACATTAATAATTTAAAGCATTATATAGCATGTGCAAACACTGTTACACATTACATCAATTTCACATACAGTACGCTAATGATTTAAAGCATTATATAGCATGTGCGAACACCGTTACACACAGTACATCAAGGTCACATACAGTACATTAATAATTTAAAGCATTATTTAACACTTGCAAACACTGTTACACACAAGACATCAGCATCACCTACAGTACATTAATGATTTAAAGCATTATATAGCACGTGAAACGACTGTTACACACAGTACATCAATGTCACATACACTACATTAATGATTTAAAGCATTATATAACATGTGCAAACATTGTTACACACATTGCATCAATGTTACATTCATATGGAATAATACATGGAGTGATGTGGTTAACGAGAATTTTACACACTCTCGAGGTGTTGGATGCTACATAAACCCTGAGGGGTTTATTTAAGCATCCAACACTAAGGGTGTGTGTGTGTAATTTACACACCACCTCATGTTTTATTTTATAATATTGCTGGGGAGTATTCTTTCACCACAGCAATTATGTAAAATAGAAACACATAGCTGTGCAGCCGCGGTTGGGTTCAAGAACAGTCCGCAGTCGAGCTCAAGCAGCTGTTGTAATGTTTTCTTTCTTTTTTATAAAGTGGCTCCTCTGCTAAAAGAGCTAATTTTTTTATATACTTACAGCGGAATTGAGTGTGAGAAGTGAAGTTTTTCCGTGCTGACAAAGGGAAGAGCAGCTGCTGGGGCAGGTGTGGAGTGATGGAAACCCAGCATGTGTTCACTGTTATAACGGTGAATTATAACTGGGTTTCCCTATGGGAAAAAAATGCTCACCAGTTGTTTTAAAGTTTTAATGATTTAAAGCATTATGTAGCATGTGCAAACACTGCTACACACATTACATCAATGTCACATTCAGTACATTAATGATTTCAAACATTACATAACAAGCTAAAAAGACAAAGAACCTCAGTAAAAAAGCACTGCAGCAAGGGTTACCCAAAAGGGCATTGGCAACAAAGCCAGGTTTCCAAGAAATAAAAAAAACACACATGCCCCCATATTACAAAGCATCATGGGATATATATGCCAATCACCATGAAAATTGAGGCTGCTTCTGCTTTAAGCAGGAATGCATGGTGCCAAAGTTCCTTTCATGCAATCTGCAGAGGGTGTACTTATTGAGCTATACTGGACCTGGTCCTGTACAACTGTGGGCAAGTGCAGGTAGTGACCACCAGGTGGTGTGGTTCCACCTGGACATCGGCAGGGAGATGGTCAGTACTAGGACAAGGGTTTTGGAGTTCAGAGGGCAGACTGGTAGAATGGGAGAGATTTTAGTAGGCCACCTTGCTGGGATCAGAGGGGAAGTGGATGTAGAACAGAAATGGGCAATAATAAAGGAAGAGCTAATGGAAACCACAATCAAAAGTAAG
Source organism: Neoceratodus forsteri (assembly GCA_016271365.2). Lineage (NCBI taxonomy): Eukaryota > Metazoa > Chordata > Ceratodontiformes > Ceratodontidae > Neoceratodus > Neoceratodus forsteri. The sequence continues at coordinate 1,187,237,465 of CM057451.1, read as the reverse complement.
AAATGAAAAGCAGAAATGGCCCAGCTGGTTCAGGAAGGAGGTGGCAAAAGCTGTAGGTGACAAGAGGGCAGCCTTCTGGAAGTACAGATATACACAGAAGGGAGAGGACAGGGTGGAATAATCTGCTAAGTCAAGAGAGGCAAGCAGAGTGGTTAGCATGGCAAAGGCCAAAAACGAAGTACCGCTAGCACAGAGGGTAGAAACCACAGAGGAGGCCTTTTTCCAGTGTATAAGGGAGTAAAGGAACACCAGGATGAAATAGATTAAAAAAGTAGGGCAGTTTGGCAGAGAGCAATGCAGAGAAAGCAGTGATACCTAACAAGTACTTATGTTCAGTCTTCACTAGAGAGAAGGACGGGTCAATACCACAATGGAAAAGGAGGGGTGGGGGCAGGTGGGAGTCGTGGGTGACCATCACTCATACTGCTGGGGTACTAAAGGGTCAAAGGGCATTGAAGGTAGATAACTCTCCAGGGCTAGATGGCATGCACCCAAGAGTCCTAAAGGAGCTGGTGGAGACCCAGAAGGGTCCCCTGGCAGACCTCTTTAACACCTCTCTGGATTCAAGGATCATGTCCCAGGACTGGAGAACTGTGCATGTGGTACCATTCCACAAATGTGGGCCAAATGATGAACCAGGGAACTACAGGCCAGTCAGCCTGACCTCAATAGTAAGCAGACTAATGGAATTTATCCTGAAAGAGAGACTGGAGAGCTATTTGGAGGATAATGGTCTCCAGGACATGAGGCAGCATGAATTTTGGACTGGGGAGATCCTGCCAGATGAACTTGATTGACTTCTTCAGCTGGATCACAAGGGTAGTGGAGAGGGGCCAAATGGTTGATATCCTGTACCTAGATTTCGGCAAGGCCTTTGACTCTGTACCACACAAGAGTTTGCTCAAGAAGCTAGAAGACTGAGGGGTGGGGGCTAAACTGGTTGAGTGGGTCAGACATTGGCTACAGGACAGAAGCCAAAAGGTGCTGGTGTAGGGGAATTCATGAAAGCTAGGCTCATGATGAGTGGGGATCACACGGAGCTCTGTGCTCAGCCTGGTGTTGTTTAACATATTCATAAGGGACATTGTGGAAAGGATTAAGGGAAAGATATGCTTGTATGCAGATGACATAAAGCTCTATGGGAGGGTGGACACAGAGGAAGGGAGACAGGAACTCAGAAAAGACCTGATTAGGCTAGAAAAGTGGTCTGCCATTTGGCAATAGGGTTCAATGCCAAAACGTTCAAAGTTATGCACTCGGAGGCTAAAAACCCAGGGACCAAATACTAGCTGGATGGTGTGCAGGTAATCTGGTCAGAGGAGGATAACAACCTGGATGTAATCAACAAGAGTGGCCTAAAATGCCCGGCACAATGCAATAAGGCTGAGATCAAAGCAAATTGGATAGTGGGCTGCTTAGCCAGTGGAATCACAAGTAGGAATACAGAAGTCACTTTGCCACTGTACAGGTCTCTAGTGAGACCACACCTGGAGTACAATGTGCAGTACTGGCAGCCTTATCTCAAGAAGGATATCAACTTGCTATCCTTATCTCAAGAAAGATATCAACTTGCTATCCTTATCTCAAGAAGGATATCAGCTTGCTATCCTTATCTCAAGAAGGATATCAACTTGCTATTCTTATCTCAAGAAGGATATCAGCTTGCTATCCTTATCTCAAGAAGGATATCAACTTGCTATTCTTATCTAAAGAAGGATATCAGCTTGCTATCCTTATCTCAAGAAGGATATCAACTTGCTATCCTTACAGTATCTCAAGAAGGCAAGGCAAGGCAAAATTTATTTAAAAGACGCCCAATCCCAGAGGCTCTGGGCGCCATACAAATTTTTATAAACAGCATTTAAAAGCAAAAACACAAACATCACAGAATTTTATACAAAAATAAGAATAAATAACTCCAATAAAATCTCAGACTCTACTATAGTTTATAATTTATATATCAAAAGCTTGGGAAAAAAGGAGTGTCTTCAAGCAAGCCTTAGAAATATCCACAGTGGGGGCTTCCCTGACCTGAGCTGGCAATGAGTTCCACAGAACAGGAGCCACAACACTAAAGGCTCTATCACCAGCTGATTTAAGCCTCGTTCTGGGACTGGTCAGGAAGCCACCACTAGAAAATCGAAGAGGGTGGGTAGAGATGTCAGGCATCAGAAGGTCCAACAGATAACCAGGGCCCTGCCCATGTAGGGCCTTATAGGTGAGAAGACCCACCTTAAAGAGGATTCTCCACCTGACTGGCAGCCCGTGCAATCCGCACAACACCGGTGCAATATGGCAAAAGTTTTGCTGCCCAGTCAATAACCAGGCAGCTGCATTTTGCACCAGCTGCAGTCTGCGAAGAGATCCCTCTGTGACCCCGAGGTAGAGCACATTACAGTAGTCAAGCCTAGATGTGACTAAGGCATGTATCAAGGTAGGGAGGTCCAGAGGCGGAACAAGGGGCTTAATCCTGGCAATATTTCTGAGATGGAAAAAGCAGGTACGAACCATGGAGGATATTTGAGCCTCTATGGTTAAGTTCCTGTCCAGAATCACTCCAAGATTTTGCATCCAAGAGGAGGCCTTCAGTGACACAGCTCCAAAAACAAGTCCAGTTTCTGAGTCAGAAGCCATCCTATCATGAACTCTGTTTGACTCCACTACCAATACCTCCGTCTTGTCAGGGTTCAGTCGCAACCAGCTGGAGGCCATCCAGTCGTTGATCTCAGCCAGACAGATATTTAGCACATCCACTGTGTTGGATGTTCCTGGGTCAAAGGACAAATATAGCTGAGTATCATCGGCATAACAATGAAAACCCAGATCATACTTCCTAATGATCCCTCCCAGGGGCAGCATGTACACTGCGAACAACATTGGGGCCAGCACCGATCCTTGAGGGACTCCACAAAATAGGAGACTGGGTGTAGATGAAGAATTCCCCATCATAACTCGTTGCCTCCTGTTGGTAAAAAAGGACTCAAACCAGTTGATGACAGTACCGGTGAGTCCACATAACTCCCTAAGGCGGACAAGCAACACACAATGGTCCACAGTGTCAAATGTTGAAGAGAGATCAAGGAGAACAAGAATTGTCCTGTCCCCCCCAATCTCTTGCCTTGAGGAGATCATTCTGCACCCAAATAAGCACAGTTTCTGTGCTATGTCTAGCCCAAAATGTCGACTGGAAGGGTTCATACAACTCATGAGTCACGAGGTGCTCTTCCAACTGAAGCACTACCACCTTCTCCACCACCTTCGCCAAAAATGGAAGGTTGGAAATAGGATGGTAATTTGCCTTGATCTCCAGGTCCAAAGATGATTTCTTTAAGAGGGGTCTCACCAGAGCCTCCTTCAAGGCATCTGGAAAGACCCCCTCAGATAAGGAACACCGGACAATCAAGGCAAACACCGGGCCAACACAGTCAACACTTCTCATTAAGAAATGCCTTGGCACCGGGTCCAGTTCACAAAAGGTATGCTTCAAGTTGACTGCCACCTCAATGACCTCACTGACCTCCACTGGTCTAAACTCCCACCAAATAGGCGGAGTGCACTCAGAACACATAAGGCGACCACTGTCAGCTATAGCATTGCTGGCTGAAGAAGCCACCTGCCGGATCAAGGACACCCTGTCCGAGAAAAGCCAAGCAAACTCTTCACACTCTGTATTAGAAAAAACCCTCCCAGGCTGCAGACAAGCAGGGTGGAGAAGCCTGTCTACAGCCCGGAAGAGTAAAGCTGGTCGGTTCTTCCCGGCAGCAATCTCCCTGGACAGGAACGTTGCCTTCTTACTGTTGATTGCCTCCTGGTACACACTATAATGCATACGCAGGACCAGTTTGTCCACCTCCAGGCAGGACCTCCTCCAGCAGCGCTCTAATCTCTGACCCATCCTCTTCATCTCCCTGAGATCCCTGTCAAACACGGGGACCTCAGGTATAAAGTTCTGGGTCGTACACGGACAATGTGCAAGGGAGTTGATGGTGTCAGATAACACCTTATTAAGGTGTCAACCCCAGCGCCAACACCTCCGACGCATGCAGCACCCACACTAGACAATTTAGCTGTCACCAAAAAACCCTCAGGGGTCAGACCCCATAAAGGGCGACAGCTAATCATCTCAGCAAGGGAAGGGCTTTTGGTGGGAGCCCCAAGCATGAACTGCACCGTGCAATGATCGGACCAAAGTACTCGATCAATCCTGAGATCACTAATCTCAAGCCCCAGTGAGAACACCAGGTCCAACATGTGGCCATCCTGATGAGCTGCTGCAGTAACAGCTTGCATTAATCCTAAGGAGGACATGATCTGCAAAAAATCGTAACTACATCTTTGATTCCCATCGTCAACCCAAACATTGAAATCCCCCAGAAAAACACATCTGGGAGATCCCAATGTTTCGTCGGCGATGAATTCAATGATCTCCTGCAGGAAATTCCCCATCGGCCCAGAAGGCCGATAGATGAGGAAGATCCTGCAGCCCGCACCAAGTCCTCCACGAATAGCCACACATTCAAATGAACCTGGAGTTCTCACTGGGTGCACGATGAAGGCCAGGCTGGATCTAAAACAGATAGCTACACTGCCACCCCTGCATTCCACTCTGGGGCAGTGCACCACGGTACACCCAGGAGGAAATGCGGCCTCAAAAATAGGGCCCGCATTGTATACCACCCAGGTCTCCATGATGCCAGCCAGATCGATCAAAGAAATCAAGGCAGAAATAATTGCCGTCTTATTTTTAATCGATCTGGCATTGCAAAGCACTGCCGTCAGGGGATTGGAGGGTGGTGCAGTCCCTCAGGTTACCTGACCATTTGGTCTGGTGGACTCCCTGGAGGTGGGCACCAACCATGTCTGGCCTCTCCCAGATGCCCATCGTAACCCAGGGTGCCTTCTGGACCTAACAACCTCTATCCTACCATCGCCTGAAATACATGGGTCGCCCCACTGTCCACAATCAACATGACCCTTTCCAATACCCACTTCCCAACAGCGTGTAACAATAGTGTCTGACACTGGGAGGGGGATAAAAGGGTGCATATCATGTAGAAGTGAGCTCCCATAGGTAATCCTGACACCCTTAAATCCTCCCATACAACCCCTACACATCCTAAGCTACAAAATACAATAATTAACTATCAAAATTAATCAGACACAGTTAAACAATACCTAAAAAAATTTGCCTAGCCTACTCAAATAAAAAAACTAATATGATTAATTAACACTAAAAAGCAGGACGAACAGAAGGAACTGGAAGGGGACAGGAACAGTTGTGTTCTAGGACAGTAGCTGCTTATTCTTGTTTTTACAGGATTTCTTGTGGATTTTACTTGGTAGGTTATTTCTTTTCTTTCTTTCTTCTAAGGGGCTAGCAGGGTATTGTTTTGGGGGCTGTTGGAAGTTTGAAAACTGATTTGGTGGCTGTAAGTGGGCTCATTTGTTGGATGTTTCACTGTGTAACAGGCTGCGCTGGTGGAGGCCTATTTCTTCTGATTTAAAACCTATTTGGTGGGATTAGCTTGGGGATGGTTATTTGAATTGGAGACCTATATCTGTTAATTTCAAACCTATTTTGAAGTGTTGTTAGTGAAGCTGATTAAATTAGAAACCTGTTTCCTTTGGCAGCAAACATATTTTGGGGGCTTTGGCAGCAAACATATTTGGTGGGATTAGCTTGGGGCTGGTTATTTGAATTGGAGACCTATATCTGTTAATTTCAAACTTATTTTGAAGTGTTGTTAGTGAAGCTGATTAAATTAGAGACCTGTTTCCTTTGGCAGCAAACATATTTTTGGGGCTTTGAGTTGAATTTTGATTCTTTTTTGCTGACTCCACTAGCTGCAAAGGTTAGTGCATAGTGGGGGAAGGGTGTTAATGGTCTGGCCAGGTCTCACTCAGCTAATTGACTGGAGGCAGAGCTGAATTAGGTTTGTGGTGTTAGTTGCTTTGTCTTCTCAGAAGGAACTAGAATGGGGCAGGAACAGTTGTGTTCCAGGACATTAGCTGCTTCTTGTTGTTTTTACAGGGTTTCTTGTGGATTTTACTTGGTAGGTTATTTCTTTTCTTTCTTTCTTCTAAGGGGCTAGCAGGGTATTGTTTTGGGGGCTGTTGGAAGTTTGAAAACTAGTTTGGTGGCTGTAAGTGGCTCATTTGTTGGATGTTTCACTGTGTAACAGGCTGCGCTGGTGGAGGCCTATTTCTTCTGATTTAAAACCTATTTGGTGGGATTAGCTTGGGGCTGGTTCTTTGGCTGCTGGGCTTGGAGGGGCAGACACAGGGCTGATACACTCTCTCGAGAGTCAGGTGTAGGCCCAAGACCCACCCTCCCTCACCAGAGCTCTGCTAATTTATAGAGGAACACCTGCCCTGCAATTGGAGGAAAAGGCTGCAGGTGCTGCTCATGTAGTTCTAGCCACTGGGGGTTGGATTTAAAGGCTGGGAGAGAGGAGCTCAGGGAGTTGTTCACTTCCCTTACAAGTTTACTGTCTTGTACTGCACCTAGTAACATGTTTACCGGTTTACTGTGGGACTGTATCTAGGATTAGTGGGTGACCTGATTAGGCAGTAGGGGAGTATCTTGGACTAGTGGGGAACCTGGTGGCTCACCCAAGGAAACCTACTTGGAGGGGGATGGGACAACACGTCATAAGGGCCGGCATCTTTGGGAGGGTGGTGGGGTGCACAGGGTGTGGAGCAGCCATGGTACTGGACTGGACTTGGAAGTTTGGTGGTTGCCCAGTGTGCTACCAGCTGGCACAGCTTAGGGAGGTTGCGGGATTAGGAGACAGCTGGGGAAGGGAGAGGTATGGTTGGGGAAGGAGCAGGGATCTTCCGATGGGTTGCACTCAAGCACTTGGTGCGGGGCATAGAAAAGGAGTGCAGGAGAATACTTAGCTATAGGACCCTGAAGAGGGGCCCAAAAGGAGGACTCCTACCAAGGAAACAGGCAGGTAACTGGGAACCCTCACAAAGGGGCCAGAGGGACAGCATTTCAGGAAGTAGGCAGATGGCCAGGGCTGGACAGAAGGAAGCAAGGCGGGGAGGTGGATCATACCTTACGCCCAGTAACTGCTTCAATTCTCTCTGCTTGAGGATGAGGGGGGCATGACAGGGGTGGTTAGAGATGAAAGGGAGTGGGGCAGAGGGCAATGATAGCAGGAGGAAAAGGGGAACCTGGAATGAAAGAAATGGGGAGAAGTGAATCAGAGCAGGAGGGGCAGGGGAAGAGGAGGAAGTGCAAGGAGAAGGACCAGTTGGGAGGAAAGGTAAAGGAGAAGGACCAGAAGTACAAGGAGGATTCAGTAAAGGGAGCTGAGGGTTTAGGCCAGGGGAGCACGACAGGCAAGGAGGGACTTAACAGAGACAGGAAGGAAGGGAGGACAAGCCAGGCTAGTTTAACGGAGGGGGGAGAAGGACCAGTTGCGAGCAGTGAGGGGGGAGTTGGAGAGGTACAGAAGGATGCTCGGGAGGAGGAGAGGCATAGGATCAGAGGGGAAGGGGTGGCCAGGGTAAATAAGGAGGGGCGGCATGTGACACCCAGATAGGGGGAGGAACAAGGAGCCGGCTGGGTGGAGGGGCTAGTAGAAAGGATGAGGGACATGGAAGGGGGGAAATGGAGGAAAAGGAGTGGTCAGTGTTCCTGTTGGGGGATTCTATGATCAGGGGTATCAAATGGGATAGGGAGGGAGAAGCCTGGCCAGTTAGAACAAAATGCTTCCCTGGATTAACGGTGCACAGGGTCAAGCACGCGGTATATCAGCTGGCAAAAGATTGTGGGGGTTCCCCAGACATACTGGTCCACCTGGGTACAAATGACATTGAGGGAAATAGCGAGCTAGAGATACAGACAAGATTCCAGGGAGCTTGCCAGGGTCTGTCATGACATAGGATGCACAGTTTCTCTCAGAAATCCTGTTGGTGCTAAGGGCTAGTGGGGAACACAAAAGGAAGATTAGGAGATAAACCAGTGGCTCAGGGAGTGGTGTGAGGCCAGAGGGTATGGGTTGATGGGGATTGGGGAGACCTGGGAGGATAAGGAGCTGTATGCTAGAGATAGACTCCATCTCAATTTGGAGGGAGGGGAATCCTTGTTGAAAAATAGAGGTTCATTGCGAAAAGTGGGGTTAAACCTGAAGGGGGGAGGGATGGGAGAAAAGGCTATCGAGGGGGTGCCGATAAAGGAGGGACTCCGTCTCCATCCCCCTGGGGAGCTGGAGGAATGCAGGAAAAGGTCGACTGGTAAAGTGCAGACCAGGGGGAAAACAGAATCCCCTTGGGAACACGAGCAGGGGAAATGGAACTATAGGGAAAGGGTGGAAGGTAGTCCTGCTAAATGCCAGGAGCTTGGGCAATAAAATGCCTGAGCTCCAGGTGATGCTAACTGAGGGAGCTGGTGGATGTGGCAGCGGTCACTGAGACCTGGGCCACCGCAGGACATGACTGGGACCTGAACCTGGAGGGATACACTATGTTCAGGAAGGACAGGGGGGAGGGAAGGGGAGGAGGGGTAGCAATGATGGTCAAAAACTGCATTGGCATGGGGGGAGTAGATGAGGTGGAGGGAACCATGGAGGCGATTTGGGTCACCTTGATAACGGGGGGGGGGCAAGAGAGTAAAAATAGGAGTGGTGTATAGACCCCCTGCACTGGCGGAGGAGCTGGAGGAGAGTCTGGTGGCAGATGTTGGGAGACATTGCAGACTGGGCAGGGGATGGGTGGTGGTGTTGGGGGACTTAAACATGCCAGGAATAGACTGGGAGACTATGACATCCATGGTGGCCAGGGAACAGAGGTTGTTGGATGTCTTTCAAGACGTGCTCCTAACTCAGCAGGTGGGGGAACCGACCAGGGAGGCACGGGTACTGGATGTGGTCCTAGCAGACAGTGACCAGATTGGGGGCCTGGAGGTAAGGGACCCGTTGGCAGGGAGTGACCATGCCATGGTCTGGTTCTGCCTGGACCTAGGAGGGGTAGAAGGCTGCACAAAGACGGAGGTAACTGACTTCAGGGTGGCGGATTTTAAGGAAATGGGAAGGATCCTTAAGGAGCATTTGGATGGGATTGGGTCAGACATGGACGCTAATAGTAGGTGGGAAATCATCAGGAGAGGGGTGCAGGATGCTACCAGCACCTGCGCAAGAGTAAGAAGAAAATGCGGTTGTTCCCAAAAACCCTGCTGGTGGATCAGGGAGGTCCAGGAGGTGGTGCGAGGAAAGAAGGCAGCCTATAGGCAATTCAAGTGCTCAAGGAGTGAAAGGGATTGAGGGGAGTACGAGTTGATGGCTAAAAGGGCCACTAGGGTGGTGAGGGTGGCTAAGGCAAGGAAGGAGCAGAACCTGGCCAGGGAAATTAGGAGAGGGAACAAGGGGTTCTTTAGATACATTGGGGAGAAAACGAAGGGTGAAGGGGCAGATTAGCAGGATTAAAACAGGGAAGAGATGGGCACAAGACCCGGGGGAGCAGGCTGAGGTACTAAATGAGTACTTCACCTCAGTTTTCACCAAGGAAAATGGGGGTGCTGCATCATACATGGGAGGAGACAGTGATACTGATTAAGGGGGGACCCTTACCGATCGGTGGGTCTGGGGAGATAGGGAGGCATCACTGGCAGGAGGGGGAAGGCTAAGCAACGAGAAGAGGTAGTGGAAGTGGAAATCACAGCAGAGAGAGTGAGGGAAGCCCTCAGGTCTCTTAAGATGGAGAAAGCACCGGGGCCGGATAAATTACATCCCAGAGAGCTGAAGGAACTTGCGGATGTCCTGGCAAAACCCCTGGCGGAGCTTTTCACCATCTCTCTGAGGACAGGGTGGATGCCCCAGGGACTGGAAGGTGGTGCATATAGTGCCTATCCACAGGGGGACAAGGGAGCTGAGGAACTACAGGCCTGTCAGCCTGACATCGTGGTGGGCAAGTGATGGAGGGCATTATCAAGGAGAGGCTGGGGGGGGGACTTGGAAAAGTCAGGGTGCCTGGACGATAGACAGCATGGATTCATCCCGGGGAAATCGTGTCAGACAAACCTTGTGGAGTTCAATGACTGGGTGACGAGAGCCTTGGACCTGGGTAGACCAGTGGACGTCCTCTTTCTAGACTTCAGCAAGGCATTTGACTCTGTTCCTCATGTGGGCCCGTTAGATAAGCTGGGAGAAATGGGAGTGAGGAACCAGATGATCAGATGGATAGGCAATTGGCTCCAGGACCGGACCCAGAGGGTCGTAGCAGGCAGAATAATCTCATCCCCAAGGAGGGTCATTAGTGGGGTCCCACAGGGATCAGTCCTTGGGCCTCTTCTGTTCAACACCTACGTCTCTGACATAAGGACAGTTATCAGGAGTGAGATGAGTCTCTTTGCGGATGATTCAAAACTGGGGACAGTGGTGGATGGGGAGGAGGGGAGGGTGGCCCTACAGAGGGATCTTGAGGCTCTGGAAAGATGGTCTAGAAAGTGGAAGCTGAGGTTCAATGCAGGGAAATGCAAGGTACTGCACCTGGGGGCCAGAAACCTGGGCCAAGTGTACACCCTTGGGGGGCAAATGCTACAAGTGTCGATGGCTGAGAGGGACCTGGGGGTGGTTGTGGATGTCAAGATGAACAGCTCGGAGACTTGTAGGAGGGCAGCAGCCAAGACCAACAGGATGCTGGGATGCATCGCTAGGGGGATCACCTCCAGAAGGAGGGAAGTGATACTCCTTCTGTATAACTGCTTGGTGAGGCCGCACCTCGAGTACTGCATGCAGTTTTGGAGGCCACACTTAAAGAGGGACATTAAACACCTGGAGAGGGTCCAGAGGAGGGCAACCAAAATGATTTGGGGATTGGGGGACAGGACCTATGAGGAGAGGCTCGAAGAGCTAAATATGTACACATTGGAAGAGAGAAGGGACCGGGGGGACATGATAGAGGTCTTCAGGTACATGAAGGGGGTAAATAGGGGAGGAACAGTCAGGGTGCTTCGAAGGAAGAAGGAGAAGGGGGCCACTAGAGGGCATGGGTGGAAGCTGGAGGGGGGGAAGATAAAGGGGAGAAAGGAGGAGGTGCTACTTCACTGAGAGGGTGGTGGAGCCATGGAATACGCTGCCTAGAGGGGCTGGTGGAGGCAGAGGTGGTGAAGGGGTTCAAGAGGGGGTGAGACAGGTACAGGGAAAGGGTTCTGGAAGCAAAATCCAATGCAGCGAGAATATCCGGAACTGGGAAGGGAGAAGACAGAGAAGGTGAGGGGGGCAGCAAGGTCAGCTCCCAGGGTGGGGGCTGACCAAATGAGCAGACGCGAAAGACCATTAGGCTTATTCTGCTGGCATTTTAGTATGTTAGTATGTTAGTATATTGCTCTCCAGCTAGGTTATTCCCTACATCAGTAATAAATTTAAACAGTAGGATGCAAAATATTAGTCTCTTACACTATTAAGAAATACACAAAAAGAAAACCTGCCCTTTTTCGTTCTTTCCATCAGCTGAAGATTGTACCTGAGTGGCGCTTGCACCACCACACACCACACTTGCGAAAGCAGCGTGGCAATTTAATGGAGACAAAGTCCCCGCCCCTCCAGCTCACAGGTATCGGCTCCCCCCCACACCTCCAGACCAATGGAAAGTGGCAGGACCCACTGCACAGTCTCTCACACCGTGCAGGTCCTGACCAGTCGGGAGGGAAATTTGGGGGCTTCAAAACCCACAGGCAGGAGAGCACAATCATTTCCTTAGTAAATGTCACCAAAAACACCTAGCCACTTACGAGCGACGCTGCAGTTCTGTCCCAAAGCAATCCAACATACGGATATCAACTTGCTGAAAATGGTCCAGAGAAGGGCTGCAAAGAAGGTCCAGGGCCAGCAGAGGTAACACCTATGAGGAGAGGCTCAGAGAACTCAACATGTACTCTCCTGAGGACAAAAGGGAGAAGGGCACATGAGACACTCAAGTACTGTACCTAAAGGGCATTAACAGGGTGAGCACTGTGGGTCTCTGCATCATTACTCTTAACAAAACCACTAGGGGTAACAGCCTGAAGCTGGTGGCGGGAAGGTTTACAAGAGAGATGAGGAGGTGCTTTTTCACCATGAAGGTGGCAACTAAGTGGAATGAGTTGCTTGAGGAAGTGGTATCCCTAAAAATGGTGGACAGCTTCTAGAGAGGTTGGGATAGTTTAAGGGGAAAGTTGCAGGTAGAGAGGGGAGGAGAGAGGAGGGAGGGAGGAGTATGTGACAGGGTCGGGGTTATGGGAAGGTTGGGCAGTTCCCCTCTGTAAGCACAGTGGGAACTGCACACTTGAGCAGACTAAATAGATCGTAAGACCTTTACCTGCTGGCACATTCATATGTTCATATCCCTGCTTAAAGCAGAACCAGCCCTAATGGTCATGGTGATTTGCATGTCTATCCCATGATGCTTTGCACTATGGGGGTATGTTTAACTTTGTATTACAGCATATGCATGTGTAAACACTGTTAAACACAGTAATATCAATGTTGCATAAAGTACATCGATGATTTAAAGCATTATATTGCATGTGCAAACACTGGTACATACTGTGCATTACATACACACTTATCTAAAAAGTAGTTTTTCTCTGCATGTCGAATGTTGTTCTACGTATATGGCAACCATCTAAATACATTTATTTATTGAAAGAGTTTCACCAGGAAAGGCTTACTGAGCCATACTAGCTTGTTCCCAGAGGCTGTTGTATCATGCTTCATCACATGAAATACTATACAACTGTGATGTATTATTCCCTCGTATAAGATCTTTATCATTTTGTGCAGTGGGGCTAGTATCAGTCAATAACGGATTTTAGTGACTAATGGCAATGATCACTAGAGCATTGTCACCATCCTGGTGAAGATAAATATATTTGATAGACACAGCCACAGGCCATTATTATCAATCATTTTGTGACTAATTGTAGCTTCCGTAGGCAGTTGTCAGCAATGTATTGATGATTTCTACCAAATATTATTCTGTTTGTGATTTCCTTTGATATCAGACACAAAAAAAAATCAATGCTATCCATTTAACTGACACATCACATTCATACTATCATTTGGCAAAAATATTCAGGTAACTAAAATATGAACTTACTCTACCCCTATGCCCATGCCACCCAACCTGGGTAATCATGCTACGGCAGCAAGAGGTACAGGAACTCACCTTTCTCCACAGTGTGCTATTGTACAATATGTCAGTGCCATTTCCATTCAAATAGATATTCCTTTTTTTAAGATTTTTTTTTACTGTGTGTGAATTTAATGCCTGTGAAAGGTCCTGGAGTGACAGCACCGGAATGGAAGTCTTCTGCTTATCCACATGACAGGTGTAACACAGACAATCACAGTGCAAGCTTCTCCATACTGTCCCACCAATGTGCCTCAACTCTACCAAAGAAGGCACGGGGTCATTATGTCGCAAGACATAATGCTGCATGGCACTATCGCACTGAGCAATTAATGCCATGAGGCCTCATGTCTTTGTTCTGTGGGGGACTCTGCCCCCCCCACACACCCCCACTAAAGATTCTCAACTCTGGGGGGGTCCAACTCGGGGAGTGTACAGGTTCAGGTTTCACCATAATGCCGTACGCTATTAAGCGTGCAACATTATGGCCCGGTACGCCAAGGAGGGGCCATCCCATAGGTAAGAGGGTAGTTCAGACTCCGTGCCCATTCAGTCCTTGGTCTCTCATATGAGGCTGCCAACAAGGGTGCCAATTACTGCCAATTGTATTTGTGGTTTATGATGTGGACACCTGCCCCCTAGGAATTGGACTGAGACCACCACAACTCATATGATATGGGTCACTGAACAGCCCTCAGGTAATAATGCTTTTGTCCACTACCAACCTGTGCTGCATTTGAACCAGTGCCTTCTTGATGTTGTAGGTACAGTACCTCATAATCCCTACCACTGAGTACAATGGCAGATCAGTATAGCAGCGCCCGATGCTTTGAGCCCTTTTGGATGCTTTGTCCATTTGTTAATTTTATGAGTACAGCATACCAAACAAAACAAGGCTCTTAAAATTAAAGAGAAGCGATCACTTGCATTTGATTAGATGAAAGCAATGTGGAGACAGCCACTATACTGCGTAACCCTGCACTTAGCACTGCAGCTGGTGAGACCCTTACTGTGCACCATGGAGGAAAATGCATTCTACATATTAGTGCCGTGGGTTTGGGGGTGGGGTGGGTGACTTTAAATAGATTTATTTAACATGTAATCTCTTGATGACGAGGAACAGTTGCGTATTTAGCAGGTACCAAGACACGTTGTTACATTTACATTACATAAATTTCCCTTTAATGCACAGATAAGATAGAAAGATAGTGGATAGATAGATAGATAGATAGATAGATAGATAGATAGATAGATAGATAGATAGATAGATAGATAGATATGGATGGATAGATAGACAGATAGGCAGACAAAGATAGATAGACAGACAGAGATACAAAGATGGACAGATAGATAGACAGACAGACAGACTGACTGACAGATATTCCTGCATCTATCTTACCCCCCCTTCTTGATACTTTCCAATTATTTTCCTCCATCAATCTCCCTACTCACTGCTTCTATGGAAGGCCATGTGTGCTAGTGCTAGAAGTCTAGGAAATAAAATTCTCGACCTACAGGCCATAACGGCAGAGGCCGATTTAGATATTCTGGCCATTACTGAGTCATGTGCACTGTAAACCATGACTGGCACTAGTCCATACTGGCCTATACCTTGTTCAGGAAGGAAAGGGTGGGAATGAATTGAGGGGGTGTGGTGCTTTATATAAGGGAAGGCATAAAAGTAATGGAGATACATGGAATGGAGGGGGGAGCTGAGGTACTGTTAGTCACCCTAGAGATGGGGAATGGACCCTCTATTCATACTGGTGTGAGCTACAGACCTCCAGCCCTGGAGGAGGAGTTATATAAGGTACTGTTGAAAGCTATTCGCAAGATGGCAGAAAAGGTGAAGGTACTGCTGGTGGGGACTTCAATCTGCCGAATGTTGATTGGATCCTCCCAGCTGCAACTTCAGTTAGAAGTGGTGGTATCCTGGGCTCCCTGCATGGGGCATTCCTCAGGCAACTAGTCAGTGAACCCATTTGTGATGGGGCAATACTGGACCTGATACTCACTAACAGGGACAGAGTTACAGAAGTCAAGGTAGGAGGCCACCTCGATAACAGTGATCACCGTACAGAGTGGTTCAGTATAAGGACAGCTGAACCACACAAGGGTGAGGGTCCTGGACTTCAGGTGGGGAGATTTTAAAAAGATGGGTGAATGACTCAGGGATGACCTTGGTGGGGAGGAGGAACAGTGGGTGAAGTTAAAAAGGGCCATAGGGAAGGCAACAAACCTCTGCATCAAGCAAGTGAGCAAAAGCAAAAATAAGAGATCACTATGTTTCTCGAAAGAGGTGGTGGAAAAGGTAAAAACTAAGAGAAGGTCTAAGGAAATGCAGAGGGAGGAGGACAGGGAAGTGTATCAGGGAAACAGAGGGAAGCAGGGAGAGCAGAAAGGAGCATGAAAGCACAAACTAAAGAGAGACTAGCACAGGTAGTGGCAAAGGACATGACATTTTATTGGTATGTACAGTAAGTGAAAGGAGGAGGACTAGCGGTCGGATTGTAAGATTAGAAAGGGAACAGGAGAAGGGACTGTGCAGAGGGGGACCAGAAAATTGCAGATATCCTGAAGAAATACTGTACTTTTGTTCTGTGTTTACAGAGGAAGGAGAAGTGAAGGGGCCACAAAAAAGTAACAGGAGCATTGGAGGGAGGGAGGTGAACAGTAGTCTGTTTTCAGAGGTGAGTGTCCAAAAGGAACTTGCTAATCTGAAAGTGTACAAAGCAATGGGGCCAGATAGGTTGCATCCAGGGGTATTGAGGGAGTTCAGGCAAATATGGCTGCACTTCTGACAGTTCTGTTTAATAACTCACTGGAAACAGGAGTAGTTCCAGAGGACTGGAAGAGAGCAGATGTAGTTCCACTTCACAAAAGTGGTAAAAACTCAAGAAATGGTAAGCGCAGCATAAATTAAAGCAGACTGGCACAGTTTTACTACTTCTTTGATTCTGATTTTATTCACCCAGTGCAAATAACTAGCATGGCAACTACCCCAGCGCGTTGGCTCACTCTGAGCCTTCTTCAGTGTCAGCTGTGTGGGTATGGCAGTAGTGTAGGACCCAGAAGCACATTTTTCCTGTGAGGGTGTCACAAAAGTGGTAGCAGGGAAGAGGCTGGCAATTATAGGCCAGTCAGCCTGACATCAAAGATGGAAAAATTAGTGGAGTCACTACTGAAGGGAAGGAGATCATGTCAAACAAATCTGATAGATTTCTTTGACTGACTGGCCAAGGAACTAGATCAGGGTGGAGCGGTGGGCACAGTCTACCTCGATTTCAGTAAGGCATTCAACACTGTTCCGCATAGGAGACTAGCAAGCAAGCTGGGTCGCACAAGAGTGGTCCAAAGGTGGTAAACTGGATACGATATTGGTTAGGGGATAGGTGACAGAGGGTGGTGGCAAATGGAATTCATTCAGAGGAAGGGAGGGTGACTGGGGGTGCCTCAGGAATCAGTGCTGGGATTGGTCCTCTTTAATGTCTATATAAGAAACATCACAGAGGAGTTGAAAGGTAAGGTCTGCCTCTTAGTGGATGACATCACACTCTGCAATAGGATGGACACTCAAAAGAGGTAGAAAGGATAAGCAGAGACCTGAGAAGACTTGAGGAGTGGTCAAGGGTGTGGCAGCTGAGTTTCAACACAAAAAATTGCAAAGTAATGCACTTGGGGCACAGAAATCCAGAGGCAGAGTGAAAAATGGGTGGAGTGGTACTGATGACAACCAGACAACCAAGCAGGTAAGAGACCTAGGGATAATCATATCGGGTGACCTAAAGGTGGCCATGCAGTGCAACAAGGCAGTTGGGAGGGCTAGTGGGATACTGGGGTGCAGAGGGGAGGGTAGGGTATCACCTGCAGAAAGAAGGAAGTGGTATGCCTCTGTATAGATCGCTAGTAAGACCCAATCTAGAGTACTGTGTCCAGTTCTGGAGACCAGGGGAAGGACTTTCAAAAACCTTAGATCACTGGAAGCACCAGTATGCTGATGGGTTCTATGTGATGACAGCGATCTGGAAAGCTGATCGTTGTTAGGGTGAGTGTACATTGGCAAAAATCAATTTCACCGATGTACACTCATGGTGCAGACCAAAAGGGCACCTAAAACATAGGTTTTTTTTGTTCACCCCCTGCACCCCCCCTACTAAAGGATTCTCAACTCCAGCGGGGTGCATGTCAGGGGAGTGAAAAAAATAATCCCAGGCTGGTGCAAAAATATTGACATGCCCAGCATCGAACTTGGCATCCTTCCAACCCTAGCCTTCCACAAATCCACCACGCCAAGAAGGGATCACAGATCTCCAGGTAGAAGGTCACTTGGGGGCCAGTGACCATCACATGGTATGGTTCAATTTGGCTACTACATCTAAATCATCCCATTCCAAGGCAAAAATATGGGACTTCAGAGGAGCTGACTTTGATAAGATGGCCAACAGAGTTAAGCTAGCCCTGGCAAAAAGAAACACAGGTGAGGGGGTACAGGCAAAGTGGGCAAGCATTAAGGATGCAATACTTGAAGCAACATCCCATTGTGTTAGACAGAAAAGGTAGTGCAAAAGAAGAAGGAAACCACTTTGGTTCTCAAATACAGTAGCAGAAAAGGTCAGAGCCAAAAGGCTGGCCTTCAGGAAATATAAGGGAACACAGCGGGATGAAGATAGGGAGGCATACCAAACTGCCCTAAGGGAAGCAGGTAA
This sequence comes from Neoceratodus forsteri, assembly GCA_016271365.2. Taxonomy (NCBI): domain Eukaryota; kingdom Metazoa; phylum Chordata; order Ceratodontiformes; family Ceratodontidae; genus Neoceratodus; species Neoceratodus forsteri. The sequence continues at coordinate 1,187,219,643 of CM057451.1, read as the reverse complement.
GGCAGTAAGACAGGCAAAGTCCCAAACTGAGGAAACACTAGCACGAACAGTAAAAGAAGGTGACAAGACTTTCTATAGATACATTAGTAAAAGGAGAAAGTCCAGAGGGGGTATTGCTAAGCTTAATGGAGAAAAGGGAGCATGTGAGGAGGAGGACCTGTAAAGGCATCTATCCTAAATAGATACTTTTGCTCAGTATTTACTGAAGAGAAGGTAGGGCAGGCCCACAGCCCAGCATCATGGACACAGGGGGAGGGAGGTGAGCACTACTCCCTTCACAAAAGAAAGGGTCCTACAAGAGCTGCCAAGCCTCAGGGTGGATAAGGCAATGGGACCTGATGGCATACATCCCAGGGTACTTAAAGAGCTAAAGGAGGAACTAGCAGAGCCATTAGCAGAATTGTTTAGTGAGTCTCTGAGCACAGGAGAGGTCCCAGAAGACTGAGAAGGGCTCATGTGATCCCGCTTCCACAAGAGTGGTAACAGGAGGAGGCGGGAACCACAGACCGGTCAGTCTTACCTCAGTAGTGGGTAAGATTATGGAGGCACTCCTTAAGGAAAGGATAGTGCAACACCTGGAATCCATAGAGGCACAGGATCCAAGACAGCATGGGTTTACAAAGGAAGGTCCTGTCAAACTAATCTCATAGATTTCTTTGACTGGGTAACCAGAGTAGTGGACCAAGGGGAGGCAGTTGATGTCGCCTACCTTGACTTCAGCAAAGTTTTGACACTGTTCCACATAGAAGATTGATAAATAAGCTGGGTGGCTCGGGTGGGGTTGTAGTTGGTCAACTGGGTGGCAAACTGGTTGACGGGCAGAAACAGAGAGTGGTGGTAAATGATATACAGTCAGAAGAGATGCAAGTCACAAGTGGTACCTCAGGATCAGTCCTGGGGCCAGTCCTCTTCAACATCTTCATTAGTGACCTTGCAGATGGACTAGAGGGTAAGGTTTGTCTGTTTGCAGATGACACCAAGATCTGCAACAGAGTAGATGATCCAGATGGGGTGGGCAGAATGAGAAGAGATCTGGATAAACTAGCAGAATGGTCAGAAGAGTGGCAACTGGGATTTAATGCAAAGAAGTGCAAAATCATGCACATAGGGAAGAGAAAACCCTGAAGCCACCCATGGGCTGGGAGGGAATTGCTAGCAGTCACAAAGGAAGAAAGAGACTTGGGCATCATCATCACTGATGACCTAAAATCATCCAAGCAGACCTCTAAAGCAGTAGGTAAGGCTAGTGGGGTGTTGGGGTGTATTAGTAAGGGTATCACAAGTCGTAAGAGGGAGGTAATAATCCTCTGTACAAGACACTCGGTTAGGTCCCATCTGGAGTACTGCATGCAGTATTGGAGGCCACACCTTCACAAGGACATTAACCAAATTGAGGCAGTCCAGAGAAGGGCAACCAAATGGTGCAGGGACTGCATCAGAAGACATATGAGGACAGATTAACTGGAGCTCAATATGTATACCCCTGAGCAAAGGAGAGAGAGAGGTGATATGGATCGAGGCATTCAAACACCTTAAGGGCATAAACAAGGTGAAAGCGCCTAACATGTTTAAATATAAGAAAATAGCAGGACAAGAGGACACAGCATGAGATTAGAGGAGGCCGATTAAGGGGAATGAGGAAATTCTTTTCACAGAAAGGGTGGTGGATGCATGGAATGGCTTACCACAAGAAGTGGTGGCTATGAATACAGTGCAGGACTTCAAACAGGCATGGGATAGGCATAAGGGAGCAATACAAATGACTATGAATAGATAGGCCACTGACAGAGCAAAGGCCAATGGCACATTTATAAGGTAGAAAAAGAAATGGGCAGACTGGATGGGCCTTGTGGTCCTTATCTGCCATCAACTTCTATGTTTCTATGTTTCTATGCCAGCTCAGCAGCCCACCACCATGCTACACCTCACAAACCCTTTCTCCCATTGCATGGTGTGCTTGCTCACCCTCCTGCCAAGCGCATGTACACATTGTGACAGGATGTCCCTATATCCATATTTGCCTCTCTGTCCAGTAGTCCTGTGAACAGGCATCACTATTGAGTCGCCCTCTTTGTATGTGCTCAATAGCCGATGCCCTTATCACAGGATATCACATCGATGATACAGCACATGGGGCTTGTGGTGATCTTACGAGATTTTCTATCACGTGACAATTACTGCAAGTTAGATCAATTGGGTGCTGTCAGTATGTAGCTTGCGCCAGATATTTGGTGCAAGCTGGCGTAATTCATGGAAACTGTCACAACTGTGCATGAGATTGTAAAATTGGGTGCAGTTGCGACGAAAAGTTTGGCACACTGCTAGAATCTAAGTGTCGTGGCACAGGACTGGATGCAAGCCCTGTGCCACACTTGGAAAATCCTGTCCCAGATCTCTGGAAGGACATAGAGTGGAGGCAGTCTAGAGGAGGGCAACTAAAATGGTGCAGGGTCTGCATCATATGCCCTAGCAAATGTAAGGAACTATGAAATTATACTAGGAGGGGAATTTAATACAGTAATGGATCGATTGTTATATAGATCTCAAAACCACAACTTGAATAGGATAACTGCATGACAGGTTTGTCTCCATAAGGTCTTGGATGATTTAGGCCTACGCAACATATGGAGATTAACGCACCCTAGTGTCAGTGATTATTGATTCCTTTCTGCTATGTTTCGATCCTTTAGCAGATTAGATTTTTTTTGTCTACCTTTGGACATGTGTAATATTACCAACAGCATTTCTTATGAAAACTTGCTTATTTCAGACCACTGTCTCTTGAAGAGTTCAATAATGTTCGAAAACAAATCCAATACATCCACCAGCTGGAGATTTAATACTTCTTTGTTGCAAGATACCAAATTTCAAAATTGGATCCAAGAAGAGTCTAAAACATATTTCAATAAAAATTGCAATGGAGAAGTATCTCCCAAAGTTATTTGGGATGCCTATAAAGCATTCATTATGGGAGGGATTATCAGTTATGCTTCCAAAAAGAAAAAGCAAAAGCAATGAAAGAAATGGAAGATTCCCTGTGTAAGATTTTGCAGATTTAAAGCAAAACACACCAAACAAAAGATAACTGATTTTTAAAGCTATGGGCCTTAAATTTAACATAAATAAGATATACTCTGAAAAAACTGAATATTTCCTTTCTAGGGTAAAACAAAACTACTGGGAATCAGGAGAATAGCCGGTAAGTTACTGGCTTATAGGTTGTGCAAAATACAAAACCAGAACAGTATTAAGGGAATCAAAGACTCTTCTGGGGAAGTCAGTCATAACAGTAAGGAAATGAATACTTTTCTTTAAGAATTTTTATGAAACCCTGTATAAATCTAAAGGAGCTATACAGATGGATGCAATAGACAGATTCCTCCACTCAGTTAAACTCCCGGGCTTATCCAGTGAAGACAGCAAGATGCTGTATAAACCGATCTCTTTGCATGAGATTTCAGAGATAATTGTGCAAGCTCCTAAAGGGAAAGCTCCTGGACCCGATAGCCTGGCTGGAGAATTTTATAAACATTTAAACAATATTATTGTCTCTCATTTATTTAATGCATTCCAGACATCTTTCAAGGAGGGAAATTTTCCTGACTCTATGAATGAGGCATACATCTGCCTGTACAGCAAAAAGAGGAAAGACTCCCTAGAATGCTATACCTACAAGCCAGTTTCTCTTTTACATTTTGATTTCATGATTGTGGCCAAAATTCTGGCTACTAGACTATCCAAAGTTCTTAATAAGTTAGTGGGAAAGGAACAAGTAGGCTTCCTGAAAAACACACAGGCTGCTGGTAAATTCCAGAGATTATTTTCTATGCTCTGGTCTGTCCGTTCCACAAAATATAACATCTCCCCTTCAATAGCCATATCTCTAAATATAGGTAAGGCCCTCGACTCACTTGAGTGGAGTTTTTTGTATAAAGTTTTATGAGGAAATAATATAGAACCTGATTTAATGAAATGGGTACAAACATTATATGCATCCCCTAGAGCGTGTGTGATTACCAGTGAACTAAAATCTAATTATTTTCAAATATTTAGAGGGTCCAAGCAAGGATGCCCGCTTTCCCCCTTACTATTTGTGCTAGCAATAGAACCTCTTATAAGGAAGATCATGCAATATGACAACATAAATGGGATTAGGATGGGCACATACACTAATAAAGTCCTGGCTTTTGCAGATGTTATATTGCTTACCCTAACCAACCCTGTTAACTCTTTAACATGCATACACACCCTACTACAGGAGTTTGGAGAAATATCTGGTTTATTTGTGAATTGGTCCAAAACTGAATGCCTAAAACTGAACAAGATAGTTTCAGAATCACACATATCAACAATTCTTCCAGATATAAATTGGCCTGAGGAAGGGTTGACATGTCTTGGTGTTAAAGTATTTTATTCAACAGAGAAGATTTTATCCCACAATATGTTTTTTTTATGATGAAATAACTCAGCTTGTGGGTACTTCAGTCACTGAGAGTTAAGACTCTATTATTGTTTTTCCCAGGCTTATCCATACTCCATACCAGCAGTTACTCTCGTGAGGCTTCTTTACATCATATTGATTTCATCCGGGCCACATCCAAAACAAATTACAATCCAGATTTATAAGAAATGCTGATCAGATTTGTATATATTTATCAAAATTCTCTTCTGTAATGTATATAGACCTATCAATCCTAGAATGGTCTAGCATTCTTTCAATCCATTCTAGGAAGGAAGGTGATTCCACTTCCAGTGTTGCAGCACTAATTTTTTGGCAACCAAAACTCCTGTATTTAAAAGTGCTTACTGATAGTTCTGCAGTTCTGGAAATCCAGCTGTAAAGCCAAATATGGCAATACCTGGGTCAAACGGAGTTTCAAGCCCTAAGATTTTTCCTAACAGAGTCCATATGTCTCCCCGATATTTCTTGACCCTTTCACATATCGCTAGCATATGCGCTAGTGTTCCTCTTGATTTTCTACACCTTTGACAGAAGTCAGATATAGCAGCATCAAACTTACATAATTTAGAAGGGCTCAAATATTTTTTATGTAATATATTAAAATACATTTGCAATAACCTATTGTTTTGAATCTGGATAAGGTCCAGAATAATATATTTTTCCTATTCTTCTGTATTTATTGGAACTTTAAGGTCTCTTTCCTAAGCTAGTTTAACTTCTTCCATCAAGGAATATGGTTGTTTGGTCAGAAACCAATATAATTTAGAGATCAGGGCCCAGATATTCAAAAGGGTTGCGCCATGCACAATAGGGTTGCGCCAGCGCAAGTCCGAAAATGCGTCATTCTGCGATATTCAGCGGGAGGCAGTTGCACCGCCCAAATCATGCTGAGCAATAGCGCAATAATAATGAATGTATGCACAAGTGAAGTGGGAGGAACCATGCATAAATGGTGCAGTGCAATATTCAACAACATGCACCATGCGCAATAGGGGAGCAAGCGGAAGTTGCGCCATAATGGAAATGATCCAAAATAAAAAGGAACAAGGGAGAGGCACAAGAACGCTACAGGGAAGACACATGTTGCTGAACTATAGCCAGCCACACAGGCAACACACATGCACACAGAGCAGGACAGAGAAAGGGCACCTGGAACCCACAGGCTCAGGGAAGGTGTGGGGAGCCACAGCCACAGTGCAGAAGGGGGAAGTGCCACACAGCACTGAGGCCAGCACAGTTAAGTGTTCCCGGTGCAGGGGAAGTAGCAGCCAGGACAGTGGGGGGAACACAGAAACAGCTGCCGGGGGGTGAACACAAGTCAGGGACATGGCCAGTACCACCATACAGATGGAGGCAGTAATGAGGGGGGTGAGAAGGCAGGCAGCAGGGGGGCGCGGCCATGGAAGGGCCCGTCGGCGGTATGCCCCCAACAGGCAGTACCGAGCCCGCACCAGCTTCGAGCTGTACAGTGATACTGAGATTGTAGGCCAGTACTGCCTGAATCAGACAATTCTGAGGTGGCTCTGTGAGCTGTGCAGTGATCTGATGCAGGCACCCACACGATGGAGCCATGCTCTGTCAGTGGAGACTAAAGTGACAGCTTGCATGTTCTTGCTCATCACAGGTACCTTCCAGAGACCAACAGGGGACACCACAGGCATAACCCAGTCGGCCGCATCATGCCACCTCATCCAGTTCCTCAGCGCACTGCTGCCACATGCAGTGGAGTACATCCATTTCCCCAGCACACCGGCGAAGCGTACAGCAAACATACAGGAGTTCCACAGGGTAGCACATATGCCTGGCATGCTAGGGGCAATAGACTGCAACCATGTGGCCATCCGCACACCACCTGGCCCCACATACATTAATCACAAGGGCTATGCTAGCATCAACTGCCAGGTGGTGTGCGATGCCAGGAGGCACATAATCAACGTCTGTGCCACGCACCCTTGGGGAGCACACGACGCCTTCATCTAGCACCAGTCGGCACTGTGCCACAGATTCGAGGGTGGGGACATCCCTACAGGCCACTTAGTGAGTGAGTATGCAAACCACACAGACAAACAGAGGGCTTGGGAGGGGCATGGTCAGAGGTGACATGGGTAGTGGCCTACATGGCCCGGGGCAGGGCGATGCTGATCACCAAACTAACCTCCACCCTCTACACACAGGTAACAGTGGATACCCACTCCGTCCCTGACTGCTCACACCATACTGGCATCCTGCGACCCCATCACAGCAACGCTACAGTGAGGCACATGCCACCACACGTAATGTCATCGAGCGGGTGTTCGGGATGCTGAAGGCACGTTTCCATTGCCTGGACACCTCTGGCAGTGCCCTACAGTACAGTCCCTCAAAGGCCTGCGGGCTATTCCTGGCCTGTTGCATCCTGCACAACATAGCCAACGAATGTGGGATAGCCGTACAGGCTGAAGAGGGGGACAGCGATGGGGACAATGAGGACGCCAGTGACAATGGTGATGGGCAGCCCCCCTTGGGCGACGGGACCCCCGACTGCTCCGGCTGGCACAGCTGCACGGACACCATCATGTAGGGAGCACTTCAGCCAACCCAGGTAAGTCATGGGGCCATGTGCAGCCACCAGTGGCTAAGGCACAACCCACAAACACGCATGGACACACACCAGGGGTGCATGCTGTCAAGGGAAGTGGCTGGGCATGGAACCACACACACCACCAGGGATGGGTGAGGTCTAACATGGCACACGGACAGACACACACACACACACACACACACACACACACACACACACACTCACCAGCCATGCACAAAGGGTAGGAGGCATGCCGACCCAGAACGCCACCCCTAACCACACACACATGTCCACAGACCACCATGCCCACTGCCTGTCATTGTGCATGTGTCAGACGCTGGGCACCATTGTACATTGGCGTACAGCACAATGCAGGCATCAACATGCACACTCAACTACGGACAGCAGCCGGAAGGGTGTGCAGATGGACTGTGTGCGTGCGTGCAGGGCCAGGTACCCACCCGTGCATTGCCCGCTGAATAACACAATGCACACAGGGCAGCATCAGACAGTAGCTACACTGGGAGACAGGTCAGTTATGCGCCACAGTGCCCCGGCCACCACGGATGCGTGGGTGGCCCCACCGAGACCCGCCAGCAGTGACAGGCTGACCACTGGCCTCATGGGGTGTCACCGAAGGTCCCCCAGGGGTTCCACTGCATGAACATGACCGTGCTCGTGCAGGGGTCTGCAGCACACCAAACATGCCTGCACCAGATGTGCTCGGGATGCCCACAGCTGAACCCAGTGTCGACAAGGATGGTGTCGCACAATGCCAGGAACAGGGGGGTCGACATTGCACTGCGCGGTGTCTGTGATGCATGGTCAAATAACTGTGTGCCCCCTGTGGCCATGGCAGCTGTAATTGTATGTGTCAGCCTGTCAATGGCAGCGGTCACATCCTCCCACATCTGGTCCATCCCTGCCAGGAGCAGAGTGGTTTCTCTGCTGTGACGCTCCTCTGCCCACTGCAGAGCCGCACTCAGTGCATCCACCGCCATCACAAGCCGCATCTGCTGATTGACTGATGTTTGCAGTATGCGGGTGTGCTCATCCAAGAGGTCATCTACCTGATCGGCATGCTGTCCCTCAGGGTGTTCACGGCCCTGATGCTCATCACCCCTTGAGAGTGGGTGCTGCACACCAGGGCCAAGCCTGGGCATGTCCACAGGTGGTGCACTGACACTGCCCCCTGACACTGTACCCTCAAGCCCATTGGCCGACTGTTGATGCTGCCCCTCCGGCTGCCACTCCCCAGGGCTCAATGGTGCCACCGCAGTGGCTGCAACAGTCCCACTGTCCTATACACACACCAGTGCTGCCCCACCAGTGCTGACAGGCACAGGCTGGGACTTTGATGACATGCAGGCCTCCACGGCAGCACCACCCACAGCCATGGCCACGATGTTACCTGCTGTGTGGCCATCCTGTGGCACACATGTGTCACTGCCCATAACCGACTATGGCCAGTGCAGCCCAATGTCACACTTTTATAGCGCAACCCATGCAAATGAGGTGAGGCGCATCTTTAAGTGGATGCAAATGAAGTGACTGTGCCATTGAAAGGCTGATTAACTGATTTGCATATGACGGCTGACTATTGCGCTGTTGCGCTTTGCACAATTGTGTTATGTTGAGCCAAGGGTGCAGTTCTGTGATATGCGCAGTACACACCTAACTGCGCATGCCCGGGTTGATGACGCAGATGCCTGCCATGCTGCTGACGTGCTGTGCATGGGAAGCAATGCAGGGCATGGCCACCATTGTGCCAGTGGCACTACAGCGCTGTTCACCTATATGGCACTGTGACACTGGGGCGTCGTAGGCGCACTGGGGCAACAGCATGGTAGGCCACTACAGGAGGTGGCACATAGGCACCCAATCATGCTAGACACATTGGGTTCTAATTGCGCTGTGGCTGTCTGTGTGCCAGAGACCCTTGACCCTGTGCCCGACCTTTGCCCCCTAGGCACCATGCGTCAGGCATGGGTGCACCACTATCACACTGTTGGGTGACAGCGCAATAGGGAATGGCAGCGCTGTACCGCGCAGCATCTGCATGTGGTGGAACCATGCTGCAGAGCACCATTTTGACTTAACTGAGCAGTAGAGATGGCACAGAGGAGAGCAGTACAGTGGACCCAGGTGGAGATGGCAAACTTGGTTGCCATTGTGGAGCCACATATTGGCCCACTATTTGGTGAGGCACCCCAGGACAGGGCCAGGAGTCAGGTGTGGCAGGAGGTGGCTGACACCCTGGAGGAGGCCACTGGTATGGGGCGGATGGCAGAGCAGTGCCGCCACAGATATGGTGACCTGAGACGGAGGGACCCGGACCTGTTTGCCCACCTGCAGGCACATGCCAGGAGGGGAACGGTGCCATGGCCAGGTAGGTGCAACATCCATACACTTTTATCTTCCATACGGGTGTCACGGTTGCATGTGTCCGGCACATGGGGGGGGCCGTCCGGTGTTGGCCGTGGTGGTGTTATCAGGGTGTGGGTGGGTGGGTCTGGCTGTGTGGGATTGCACACACATGGGGGTGGGGGGACTTTGCTACAGGATTGTACTGATGTTCCTCTCTCCATGTTTGCATCTTAGGCCCAGACAAGTGCCAGCTGGTGAGGGAGAGGAGGCGCCAGCAGGAGGACCATCAGTCTGAGAGGGGCGAAGGTCCGCAGAGGTGCAGGGACCAGCCTGATGATGGTGAGTGCCTTACATCCATGATTACTATTGCATGCTGTGTAACAGGGTGGGCAGCGGGACATGGCCACCATCCACTGACACCACTGCCATGCACGCAACTTGTTACAGTCAGCACTGTCCAGTGGCACTGCATGTCTGGGAGTGCATCAATGGTGGTCCATGCGTGCACCGGGTACATGGCTGTGCCACTGCCTTCACACCACATAGCCATGTCACTGAACAGCCACGGTGGTGCTGTGCAGGACTTGGCCGATGGGTGTGTGCAGTGGTCTGCATGGCTGTGTGCACCTGGGTGGGCAGGTCTTGTGGACGTGATCACCGTGGGTGGTCACACACCATCACAGAGGCATGTCCCATGGCTGTATGCCATGCACTGTGGGTGGGCTGCATGGGGCTGTGCATTCACACCTATTGACTCTGCTCCCTTGTCCTAGGTGGACGGCAGCTGCAGGCAATCAGGGAGGCACTACGGGAGATCCTACATGTTGCCAGGGCATCACTGGAAATCCTGGTAAGGATCGACAGGCTGGGTGTCAGACAGTGTCATGGCGGGAGGAGCAGCTGGAGCGGGTAGCAGGGCTCCCGTTGAGCTTACTAATGCCTCTGATTTCCCCTACCCCCCTGGACCCACCCTCACACCCCTCCTTCCCTCTACCATTTGTTCACCCCTGCCCCTTACCCATCCCCACCTTATTTGTGGCCCTCCCCCCAAACTTTTGTAAATATTTGTGTAACCTCTTGTTACCCGGGGTTACTAGAATCCCAGTAAGACCTAGTGGTAGGCAGGGAAGGCAGCTTGTGAAACTCCAGTTAAATGGGTTTCACACTGTCTCACTCTGTTCTCAGTCTTAGCTGAGACTGAGAGATGACATCACCATAGAACTTTCGCAGCTGCATAAGCCACATTGGAATCTGCAGCAGAGGGAGTGAGATAGAACGTTGGGAGTTTTCAAAGTCAGTTTTCTGTTTACCTCCTTGTGAGAAGGAAGTCTCCTGCTTGCCTGCCAGCAGGGAGGAAGTGTCTTTTGTTTACCTTTTGAAAGAGAAGGTCAGTGTCCAGTTTCAAGTGGTGGAGACCGCTGTCCAGGTCTCAGTGCCCCCCTCCCTCCGGGGGAGGGAGAAAGTAAAGTATCCCTATGTGGATTCCAGGGGCAATCCCCTAATTTCTGCTACAGGAATAAAGCTGCCTTTTTACAGTTTCTGTTTGGTCTTAAAAGTGGAAGAAGTTGTACTTCGCCTGTGGGGCACCTGCAACGAAAGGGTGAGTGTTTTGCTCTAATTTGAGAGGGCAAACAATATGTTTCTTCAGTTTGGAAAATGTGAAGAAGTATGGGATTTGGACTACTATTTGGGAGGCCTATAGTACTAGGACAAACAAATGGAGTAGTATCAAAATCTAAAGTCTGTATGAATTCAAGTAATGTTGTAGAGGGGGTAATACAGTCCATCCACCGTTTAATCTACATTTCGAAGTTTTAGTTTCTCCAGAGAAATGGCCAGGTATGGGCTGTGGGAGCTGGAGGTGGGCAAACCCCTCCATCTTTAGCAACCAGGTCCACCTCTATGGATTTCTGCTGTGATTGCTACTTGTCTTATGCGCCTAGCCAGTGATGAGGTAGGTACGCAGACGTAGGTCACAAATTGGAAAATCTCTCTAGGAGTCATAGACTCTAAGTGGTGTGGGGAGCCACAACTTGGGAAAAGAATTCTCCTTGTGTGATGGGAGTCAGAAGAAGTAAGAAAACAAATCTCTCTAGGAGTCGCAGACTCTAAGTGGTGTGGGGAGCCACAACAAGTAAAATGGGTTCATTCTTTAAATGGACCGTCAGTCAAGAGGCCGGCAGAGGAGCCGGGCCAGTCGGACTGTGTATCCAAAGCACATGCAAGTCCGGGCTATGTGCCTGGTGGGTCCAGAGCCTGAAAATAGTAGAAATGGGTTCATTCTTTAAGTGGACCGTGTTGTAGTCTCTAATCTGCATTACCAGTAACTGTAGCCCCTTGGGGGTCCATCTATGCTTTGTTGTGTTCAGCTAGTTATGAATAAAAGCCACACTGAAAAATCCCAATCCTGGTTCTGGATATTACAGTTATTGCTTCCTGTGTTCGGATTTACTTGGGTGCCCCTGTGCAGAGTAGCCAAACCTAGGCCCCCTTGTGCCAGGTAACCTCATTCTCCCCGAACCCAGGTCCCCACCAGGTATTGCTGCCAGCGCCAACAGCATGCCACCTGTCATTTTGGTAAAAAGGCAGGGGTAAGGGGTTACATTTGTACATAGTTTTGTTTGCTGTTTTTAAATACATTTCTTTTGATATGCCTACTGTGGGGGTCTCTGATTTGCAGCGGGCTATAGGTGCTCAGCTGCAGTGGTGTGCATGGCGTCAGGTGTGGTGCAGTCATGTGCGTGTGTGTGTCTGTGGGGATGTGAATATGGTGTGGGAGTGGCTATCAGTCACTGTCTGTGGTGTGTGTGTTGTTTCCTGTGCACTGGATGACTGTGTGCAGTGGTCCACGGCGCATGCTCTGTGTCCATGGCACACCTGTCAGACCGTCCATGGCCTGTGCAGCTGACATCCATGCATGTCTGTGACATGCAAGGTCCACTGGCTTGTCAGTGGTGGCTGTCCATGTAGGACAGCCACTGTACCCGGCACAATGCCGGGTTGCCTCCTGTCACTGTTGTGGTGCATGTCTGCCTCAGGTGACACTGTGGCCTCCGCTGTTGTTGTCCCACCTCCATGCTGTCGCTTGTGTGTGTAGCAGGTGATGTGCACCACTGTCTGTCACTTGTGCTCCTGGCAAATGCTGGTGGCGTGCAGCTCCACAGTGCCTGCACAGGGTGGCTGGCACTCCTGTGCCATGGAGGAGTTCTGGCCATGTGTACCCAGTTTCCATGGCCACACGCAGGGGGCTTGGTTGCCCCACTACTGTGTCCCTGTGTTGGCGTGCCCTTGGGTATGGGTGGTTGTTTGTCCATGCACTGTGTTGCATCCTGTGTGGTGTCTGCACTGGCTGTTGTGGCCAGTGCTGGGCCAGGGTGTGTCCTTTGGAGGGTGTGCAAGGTGCTGTACCACTGGTGGTGGGGTCCGGGGCATGCCCTGTCACATGCGGGGTACCTCGTGTGCTGATGCATGGTTGGTCTCTCAGCTGTACCTCAGGGGGGATGTGCGTGGTGGCACTGTGTATGCAGTCGTTGCATCGCTGTTTGCTGCCACCCACTGATGGGTGCTCGTGGTGGGGCTGCCTTGCATGGTTCTGTGGTGCACAGGGTTGCATTGTCACAGTGAGGGTGGTGGCATGCATGGGGTATCCTGCACTGGTGGACGCTGCTCCTGGGCAGGGTGTCTGGGGGTCATGGTGCAGGGTGTGCTCTGCATTGGTGGGATGGTGTGGCACAGGGTGGTCGGCCCTCCTTGTGTGCCGGTCACAGCTTGCCAGGGGTGTGATGGGGCACCATGGCCTGGCTGTGGGTTGGTTGCTGGTCTCCATGGGCCAGTGGTTATTCCAGCCCTCCCCCAGTTGTGCAGTGCATGGGGTGTTGGGGATGATGTCTGTTCTGCTGTGTGTTCCTCTGCCCATCTGTGGCATGGGTGGTGGGCCCCTGCATCCCTGGTTGTGCTGTTGCATTACTGCCCTGCTGCTGGGGGGCATCCCTGGTTGCGCTATGGTGCATCTGGACTGCTCAGATGAACATCCCTTGTTGTGCTGTGGTGCATCAGATATGCTCAGCTTCACCTCCCTAGTTGCACTATGGTGCAGGTGGTGCGAATTCTGTCATCGGCTGTAGCCGCATCTTAGCCTGCGCAGTTTTTGAATATCACACTTCTTGCACATGGGCGCAATGGACTTGCGCTTGCTCCTGCTGTTGCACACTTTTTGGGCGCAGTTTAAATATCTGGGCCCAGATGTTTATTAACCTCTAGACCTTCAAACAGTTCTTCTAATGGTGTTCTATCTATTTTAAATGGGTTATTTTTTCTAAAAATAAAGTTTTTATCTTGCAAGTATTGCCATCTTTGCTCAGATGGTATCATATATTTGTTCTGGAACTGTTCAACAGTCATAATTTGATCTCCTTCATAAAAATTCCCCACTGAACAAATTTGTGTTTGAGAATACCATTCCTCAAAAATTTGATCTATTATTGATGGTGAAAAAGTCTCATTTTTATAGATTGGAGTCAATTTAGAAATGATATTCAAGCCGGAATACTTTTTGGATGCCTGCATCCATGCTTGTATAGTAATTTTAGTTATATCCAAGGCTCCGATAGACAATACTCCAGCTCTAGTATTATGTAATGCTACTGCATTTATAAGATGCAAACCTATTATTTTCTCCTCTATATCCAAGCCTGACCCCTTTCCCTCTTGTTCCGGATGAAACCAATAGTATATTATTTCCATTTGCGCAGCTAGGTAGTAGCTCAAAAAATCCAGGCTGTCTAAATCCTGTCTTTCCTTATTTAATCAGAGTTTGTCCAGTGATATTCTAGCTCTCCCTCCCTGCCACAAAAAATTCCTAGTCATCTTATCTAATTTTGGGAAGAATGGTCTACCCAAGACAATAGGGATTGACTCAAACATGAATAGTCTTGGGAGAATGTTCATCTTAAAAATATTTATCCTGCCTAGCAAGGCCAGTGGGAGATATTGCCATTTATCTAAGTCCCTCTTTATTTTATATATTAACAGAACATAATTTAGTTGAAATACTCTATCCATACTTGTCTCCAAGAAGATCCCCAAATATGTGATTTTATCCTGCCTTTTTTTTTTAGTACCGGACCCACTATATCATTCATATCTCCCAAATACAGCATTTCACATCCCAAAATATGTTAAAAATTTTAGAGGAGTTAACATCTGATCTAAATAGATGGGCTAAACTTCATTTGTTTCTATGGGGGAACATTAATTCATTAAAAATTATCTTTGCTCCCAAGCTATTTTACTTTATTAATAACTTTGCGGAAAGTATCCCCACTACTTGGTTCAATAAAAATTGAAAAAAGTCTCCCTTTTTTTATGGGGAAACAAACCTCTAAGGCTTTCTAAAGTCAAACTTAGGGCCCAGGTTAAATTAGGTGGTTTGGCCTTACCCTGGTAGCAAGGGTACTTCTGTGCTTACAAGTTAAAACAGATGGCCAACTGGTTCTTATCAAATGACTCTACAGACACTCCGTTATGAGTAAGATAAGAAAAAGAAATTGCATCTTCTTTAAATCTGACTGATTTATTTTTTGTAGGAGTCCAGCCCATTTACTAAATCAACCTGCTCTTCAAGTGTCAGTAATGGCATGTAGGAAATTTAATCTTCTAAAAAAAGTAGAATTTGTCCCTTGCAATTTATGCCCTTATGGGACAATCTCAGGTTTACCCCAGATAATAAACCCATAAGAGATATAGGCTGGAAAGGTAAAGGAATAGTAGTATTGGGAGATTTGTTGGATGATCTGGACAGACTTCTTTCTTTCACTGATTTACAAAGTAAATTCAAGTTGTTAAAATGTGATTTCTGTTTTTATCTTCAAATAAGGAGCTTCTTACTTAACAAGTTATTGGACACATCTTATAAACTTATCTCTTCCTTAGCTTGGAAGAATTTCTTTAAAATATGTTATTTACCTGAAAGTTTTAGTTTATTATAGGACTATTTAAATTAAATGGATGCACATTTAACAGAACCTGCCAGGCTGAAATGGCAGGAAGACCTTGGCAGTGCTGTATCAAAGGAAACATGGGACAGGTTTTGGGAAAACGCGGTCAAATCTTCCAGAGAAGTACAAGTGAGACTCATACAGTTCAAGATATTGCATTATTATTACTACTACTCCCAAGGCAGCTGTTTAGCATAGGAATTGGGACAGATAGTAAATGCTGGAGGCGTGGGTGTTCTGATGCAGGCTTAGCACATTTCTTTTTGGCACTGCAAGGTGATCTCTTCTCAATGGGAACAAATTCATGCTATTTGCCAGTCTGTTCTTGGCTCGATAATCCCATTTTTCCCTCTAGTATTCATTCTGGGTAATACAAATGTAATTCCACATAATCTCCAAGCAAAAGAAATTCTGTCTATTAACGTGTGCTCTAGCTTACAAAAGGTTGCTCCTTCAAAACTGGAAAGACAACAAACCTCCTACTATTTAACAATGGCTTAACAGCTTAATGGTTAGTGCTAACAATGAAACAATTTGCTATTCTCTTATGAATAAGAATGATTTATTTATGAACATATGGGGTTCATTTCTAGCCCTTTGTGAATGAAGAAGCAAAATAGAGTGCATAGATATAGTACTTGATAGCTTTTTGAGCTAAACATAGAAACATAGAATTTGACGGCAGATAAGGACTGCTTGGCCCACCTAGTCTGCCCATTTCCCTACCTACAGGATAAGCTGCAGATCCTAGTTAACCAACAGCCTACTTCCTCCTACCCCCCACTAGAATTGCTTTATGTCTGTCCCATGCATTCTTTAATTCTCCCACTGTTTTTGACCCCACAACCTCCACAGGAAGGCTGTTCCATGCATCTACAACCCTGTCTGTGAAAAAATACTTCCTCATGTTACCTCTGAGCTGTCCCCCCCTCTCTCTTCAAATTGTGCCCTCTTGTTCTTACACATCTCTTTTTCTGAAAGATGCTACCCTTTTGGACTTTGTTAATTCCCTTGAGGTACTTGAAAGTTTCTATCATGTCCTTCCTCCTTTCCTCGAGGCTATACATATTAAGCTCCTTTAGTCTTTCTTCATATATTTTGTGGTGCAGACCCTGCACCATCTTGGTTGCCCTCCTCTGGACAGCCTCCACCCTGTCTATGTCTTTGCAGAGATGGGGTCTCCAGAACTGCATGCAGTACTCCAGATGTGGTCTTAACAACTATCTGTACAGAGGGACAACAACTTCCTGTTTTCTACTGGTGATGCCTCTTCCTATGCATCCCAGTATCCCCCAGCCCTCCTTACTGCCTTCTCACATTGCTTTCTCATGTTTAGGTCATCTGATATAACTACCCTCAGGTCTCTTTCCATTTTTGTTGTTGTGATTATCTCACCCCCCGTTGAGTACTCTTCCTCTAGGTTTTTGTTTCCCAGGTGCATTACTTTGCACTTCTTTGCATTGAATCTAAGCTGCCATACATTTGACCATTCCTCTAACCTTGCCAAGTCCCTTCTCATC
This sequence comes from Neoceratodus forsteri, assembly GCA_016271365.2. Lineage (NCBI taxonomy): Eukaryota > Metazoa > Chordata > Ceratodontiformes > Ceratodontidae > Neoceratodus > Neoceratodus forsteri. The sequence goes on along the minus strand of CM057451.1, from coordinate 1,187,202,738 downwards.
CTTTCCACCTCACCTTGTGTATCAACCCTGTTGCAGATCTTTGTGTCATCTGCAAAGAGACATACTTTTCCTTCCAGCCCCTCTGCAATGTCACTTATAAAGACATTAAAAAGGATTGGCCCAGTACTGAACCCTGCAGTACCCCACTAGTAACACCCCTTTCTTCACTGTGGACTCTGTTTACTATTACCCTCTGTGTCCTGTTGTCCAGCCAGTGTTTTACCCAGGCTTTAACCCTGGGACCCACTCCCAGGCTGGCTAATTTGTTTATTACTGATACTGATATTTCATATAGTTCTAAATTTAATGGCTAAATTGGTCTATCTGCTTGAACTAAAGTTCTACATTTATTCACACATTAGAATATTTGAGTATATTAAATGATTCTAAGGTGATCATTTGTTCATTTATTAGCACCAAAACGTACTATATATTAATATATATTTTACTTTGTTCTGTATCCTTTTATGATATTCAATAAACTTTAAACTGAAAAAAACCCTCAATAAACTATACATTAAAAGAAAATCTAGATGGCAGGACACAGAGGGTGGTGGTAAATGTCTGTCACTCCACAGAAGGAAGAGTGACCAGTGGGGTGCCCAAAGGGATCAGTGCTGGGACCGGTCCTATTCAGCATCTTCATCAGTAACATTGCGCAGGACCTAGAAGGCAGAATTTCCTTGTTTGGTGATGACACAAAGCTCTGTAACAGAGTGGACATGCCAGAGGGTGTAGATAGAATGAGGAAGGACCTGCAGAAGCTTGAAGAATGGTCAAGGGTTTGGCAGTTAAAATTCAATGCACACAATGAAGTCTTTTATTGTCAAACAATATGGTATTCACCTGTGTGTACTGATCTGTTTATCTGTATGTAATTTTTACCCCCGGGTCGCCCCTGAAAAATGGACCTCTGGGGCCCAGTGGGCCTACCCGGTCATCAAAATTCAATAAATAAATAAATAAGTGCAACACAATGCATATGGGCACAAAAACCCTGGAACAACTTATCATTTGGGGAGTGAGGATATAACGTGCACCAAGCAGGAAAGGGAACCTGAGGTTATTTATCTCTGATGACCTCAACGTAGGGAAACAGTGTGACAAGGCAGCAGTTAAAGCAAATAAGATGCTAGGATGCATAGGCAGGGGCATCACCAGCAGGAAAAGAGAGGTCATAATTCCGCTATACAAGACACTAGTGCGGTCCCACCTGGAGCACAATGTACAGTTCTGGAGACCTTACCTACGTAAGGACATAGACTGGGTAGAGAAGGTTCAGAGGAGGGCAACAAAGATAGTACAAGGATTTCATCACAAGTCCTATGAGGGCAGGTTGAAGGACTTGAATATGCACTCCCTGGAGGAGAGAAGGGAGAGTAGGAATATGATAGAGACATACAAGTACCTTACAGGGAGGAACAGGGTGCAGGAATATACTATTTTCCAGCAAAAAAGATGTTCCAGGACTAGGGGGCATGGGATGAAGTAGAAGGGAGTGTGATTCAGAGGAAACACGAGGAAGAATTTATTCACAGAACATGTGGTGGACAAGTGGAACACCCTGCCAGAGGAAGTGCTGGGGGCTGAAACAATCATGGGATTTAAGAATGCATGGGATAGACATAAGGGAATTCTGTAGGTCAGGGGTAAGGGGCAACAGACTTCTGGGAAAACATAAAGTGAACTTACAAGCTCAAATGGGCAGATTGGGTGGGCCATAGGCCGTTATCTGCTGACAGTGTCTATGTATCTATGTAGACATTCCTTTGGCTAAGAGATGTCACTTGACAGTGCATTAAATCTCTTTATAACATAGGGCTGGGAACAAGACATCCAACTGGTGAAGGAGCATCAGCTGACTGTGCATTAAGCACTGTTAAACGCACTGTTGCTGTAAAATGTCCCCGATTCAAGATCCCTGATCAGAATATGGACTTATTGTCTGCTGAAGCCAAGTAAATCAGCTCAACAGCCATTAACATTGACACAGATGGGCAGCACAGTATGCAGTGAAGCGCACCAAGGACAGAGGACTGTATGTCTTCCACCTCCCGTTCCTGAGATGCAATAAATCTGGCAGTGATTCTGCTCCTGACACGAGTAACGGCAGGCTGGAAGAGCCAGTGACATTCCCTATGAGCACCCCCCCACCTTGATGATTCCGCTGCCAGTCCTCCACTCACTGAGAGTGGAATTCATTGTCAGAGATGCAGTGAAGCTGCCAGGGTAATAAGGGCAGCCTTGATCTGTGGTCAATGAACAGAGACTGTTAGAGTCCCCACTAATACCCCCCCAACCACTCCAGTGATCTCGGATCCCCCTCCTCCACTTTTTAAGAGCAGCAGTCAGTGTGACAGACATGTGTGATAGAGAGAACGTGAGCGGGACCAGGACATTAAAGTGAAACTTCCAGCAATCTTCCGTGTGTGTGTGTGTGTGTGTGTGCATGTGTGTGTGTCTCTCTGTCTCTACAGTCATAGAAACTGTTTTATGTCATAATGGTGATTGCAAAATAACAATCACCATTAGGGCTAGTGTACATAACTGAAAATGAATTTGGGCGATGCATAATCACAGCGAGGAGCAAGGCGCCGAGACCTAGGGATTTTTTTTGCAGCCACTGCACTCCCCCTCGTGGGGCCTTGCCCCACAACCCCTACTAATGGATTCTCAACTCCAAGGGATACATGTCGGTAGGGTGAAAAAAAAAATGTAAAGCCGCCTGGCAGAAAAAAAAAAGGTGTCGTGCCGGACCCCAACCCTGCACCCTGCACCTCCCAATCAACCACCCTCCCCACCAAGCTAGCAGACCTGCTCAGCCTCTACCAACCACACCGCCTCCCACATACCTTCCCTCCCCTGCCTTTCCCCTACGTGCGTATGCTGGCATACTTCCCATTACCGTATGTCCCCCACCCCGGGATCTGGTCACCCCCCTGCCAGGTAGCCCTGATCACACACACCATAACTGAGTCACTGTTTTTGTAGGTGCTCAATTGAGGTTGCCTTGTTCACAGGTAAACCCATAGAAGCATAGAAACTTAGAAATTGTCAGCAGATAAGGACTGCTACGTCCATCCAGTCTGCCCGTAGGCCCTATATATTGTATGTGGCCACTGACCCTATGTGCTCAATGGCTTTTCATCACTCCCTCTCTTCTCAGGCTTCCCTTGTGCCTGTTCCAGGCATGCTTAAACCCTTCCACTGTTCTTGCCCCCACTACCTCCTGTGGCAAACTATTCCAAGTGTCGACTACCCTTTCTGTGTAAAAAAACTCCCTCACATTGCCTCTTAATCTACTCTCTTCCAATTTCATATCGTGTCCCCTTCTTCTAGTACTTTTTCTACATTGGAAAAGGTCCCTCACCTGCACCTTGTTTATGCCCTTCAGATACTTGAAAGTTCCAATCATGTCCCCCCACTGTCTCCTCTCCTCTCCTCCAGGTAATATATATTGAGGTCCCTTAGTCGCTCCTCATATCATTTGTGGTTCAAGCCCTGCACCATCTTTGTTGCCCTTTACTGGATATTCTCCACCTTATCTATGTCCTTGCACAGCTGTGGCCTCCAGAACTGCATGCAGTATTCCAGGTGAGACCTTACCAGTGTTTTATACAATGGCATCACCACCTCCCGCCTCCTGCTAGTGATACCCCTGCCTATGCACCCCAGGATACCACTGGCCCTCTCTGCCTCCTTTGTGCACTGCTTTGATACCTTAAGGTCATCAGAGATGATAACCCCTAGGTCCTTTTCCTCTTTGGTGCCAGTCAGCCCCTCCCCTAGCCTGTAACTCTCCCCAGGGTTCCCTCTACCCAGGTGCATTGTTTTGAACTTCTTTGCATTGAACCTCAGTTGCCACATTTCCAACCATCTTTCAAGCTTCTCCAGGTCCCACTTCATTTTCTGCACCCCTTCTAGCGTATCCACCCTTTTGCAGATCCTGGTGTCATCTGCAGACAGGCAGACCATTCCTTCCAGACCCTCTTCAATGTCACTAATGAAGACATTGAACAGAACTGGTCTTAGTACTGATCCCTGTGGTACCCCACATTTGCAAGCATATTCCCCTGTCTCTGGTGAATTTTTTACTGACCCCAAATTAGACTTTCACCCGTATAGCAGGTGTGAGAGAGAGAGAGAGAGACACACACACAGTGTTTCATGCAGAGATAAAGACACACAGAGACAGTGTTTAATTCAAAGTTGCTGCACTCTCCTCTGTCTGTGCTGTGTGTGTGTCTGTGTCTCTGTCTCGAGTTCCTGTACATAGTGATCTATCGCGAAAGAGTGTGGTTTTGCAGCACTTCAAGGAAAGAGAGACAGACAGTGGCTATGCAGTAAGCAGTGTGAGAGATGGTCAGAAGAGCAGGGGGGAATTATAAGGAAGCATTTCTGCATGTGTTAGCATATATGTTAATAATATAATAATAATAGCTTTATTTAATATAGCACCTTTCAAAATGTCAAGGCGCTTCACAAATACATACAAATTCAATAAAACAATAAATATGAATAATATCATAGAAAATCATGAAAAGCTTTGTTCCATAGAAAAGTCTTCAGTGCCTGCTTGAAACTCCCCACTGTCCTACACTCCTATAGCTGACATGGTAGAGAATTCCAGAGGGTTGGGGCAACAAACATAAAAGGCCGAGCCCCAGATGACTTCAAACTAACCCTCGGAATCTCCAGCAACCCCTCGTCAGCCAAGCGGAGCTGTCGCACAGTGGTGTAAGGAATCAGAAGCTCTTTCAAGTAGTCAGGACCCAATCCGTGTAGGGCTTTGTAGGTTAACAAACTTACCTTAAAGGTAATCCGCCACCAAATCAGCAGCCAGTGCAGATCATGCAGCACTGGGGTAATGTGAGATCTCCTTGATACCCAGTCAGTAAGCGAACAGCAGCATTCTGCACTAGCTGCAAGTGGCGGATATCAACCCCAAGAAGCCCTAAGTAAAGGGAGTTACAATAGTCAAGGCGTGGGGTCACAAAGGCGTGGACCAAAACGGGCAAATCACTGGACGGAATGAGGTGCTTGATCCTGGCAATGTTCCTAAGATGGTAAAATGCTAACTTGACGACTGCCGACACCTGATGACGAAGGGTCAGCCCATCATCAAGTATCACTCCCAGGTCACGTACCCGTTCAGAGGTAAGGATCTGAGCGCCCCCCAGAAATAAACCAGAGGGAAAATCAGTCCTCAACCCTTCCATCCTGTGACCTGGGTCCACCACCAAAACCTCAGTCTTTCCTGCGTTCAACTTTAACCTGCTGGAATTCATCCAATCTTGGATTTCAACGAGGCAACTGTTAAATACCGAGAGAGCACAAACCTGGTCAGGGGGCCAAAGACAGGCAGAACTGGGTATCATCAGCATAGCAGTGAAACCTCAGCCCATACTGTCTTACAATGTCTCCGAGGGGCAGCATATACACTGCAAACAACATGGGGGACAGCACTGAGCCCTGGGACACCCACAAGGCAGAGAGAAAGACTCAAAAGAAAATATTCCCGAGACAACTTTCTGAGTTCTACCGGTGAGGAAGGATGAAAACCATCTGAGCACTGTTCCAGTCAGCCCACAGATGGACCTCAGGCGCTCGAGCAGGACCCCATGGTCCACAGTGTCAAAAGCTGAAGAGAGATGAAGGAGGACCAAGATGGAATGGTTTCTCCGATCTCTCGCCATCAGGAGATGACTGAGCACCCAAACCAGAGCAGTCTCAGTACTATGCCTCTTACGAAAACCTGATTGGAGAGGTTCGTATAAATTATGGATGGTTAAATGGTTCTCCAGTTGAGCAGCCACCACTTTCTCAATAACCTTTCCACAAAAGGAAGGTTCGGATAGGTCTGTAGTACACCAGAGTCTCTGGGTCCAAAGAAGCTTTCTTCAGAAGAGGTGTCACCACCGCCTCCTTCAGGGAGCTTGGAAACTCATTCAATTCCAAGGAGCACCGGACAATCTGAGCTAAGACCGGGCTGATGATATCACTATAACCCAAAATTAGGGAAGTAGGGCCCAGGTCTAAACTACAGCATGTGGGGCACATCCCCTGGATAATCCTCATAATGTCAACGAACACCGGCAGGTCAAAGGTACTCCAGGAAATACTAAGCATAGTGACCGTGTGCCGACTGACTGCATCTCCCGTAGAACAGAACAGACAGGTCTCCTGCCTGACATCTGCCACCTTATTCACAAAGAATCAAGCAATCGCATCACACTCCATTTGTGAAAAAGCTCGATGCAGCTGCAGACAGGCTGGGTTGCACAACCTATCCACAGTTCAGAAGAGACAGTGCTGCTAGATGAGAATGGGCAGTGTGGGGGGGGGGAGAACGGGCAGTGGGCACGGAGAAAGAGGAGGGCGAATAGCACAGGACTGGGGGAGCGAGCAGACACATTCCAAAAAATGCCACTAAACTGTGGCAAAATAACACAAAGAATCATAATTTCCTAAAACAAACAATGATACAGTTGCAGTCTAAGTATATAAAAACTCCTTAAAAATATTAAAGTCATAAAACAAAATATAAACAAACTACAACACCCCAAAAATCCCAAAACAACAAAACAAAAATAAAATATAAAAACTAGCAATAAAACAAAACAATAACTAATAAAATAAAACCCCCGGGCAACCAGGCACTTTCACTAACTGGTGCCACTAAGTAAAATCAAACTAATAAATAAAAAAAATAAAATAAAATAAACCCCCCAGGCAACACCATACTCTCACTATGGTAGCCAGGAGGAACAAAATGGTACTCTCACTACCATATATAATTGGAGAATAATACAAAAAATAAAAATAACGAAACCTAAAGAATCAAAATTAATACTAAGGCCCAGATATTCAAACTGCACAACAAAGTAGCGCAACAGCAGGAGCAGGCGCAAGTCCACTGCGCCCATGCGCAACACACGTGATATTCAAACACTGCGCAGGTCAAGATGCACCTGTGGCACATGACTGAATATCACGCCAACTGCACCATGGCGCAACCAGGGATACATAGTGGTGCAGGTCTGATGCGCAATAGCACAACCAGGGATGCTCAGTGGAGCAGGGCAGCAGCACAACAGCACAACCATGGATGCGCAGGGACAGGATGCAGGGGCCCACCACCCATGGTAGAGATGGGCAGAGGAGCACACAGCAGAACAGAGATCATCCCCCAAACCCCATGCACTGCACAACCGGAGGAGATCTGGAAGAACCACCGGCCCATGGACACCAGCAACAAACACACTGCCGGGGCATAGTGCCCCAGCACATCCCCAGGCAAGCTGTGACCGTCACACATAGATGTCCGGCCACCCTGTGCCACACCATCCCACTAATGCAGAGCACACCCTGCACCAGATCCCCATACACTCTGCCTAGGAGTAGCTCCCAACAGTGCAGGACACCCCATGCATGCCACCACCCCCACTGTGACAATGCAACCCTGTGCACCACAGTACTATGCAAGGCAGCCCCACCATGAGAACCCTGCAGCAGGTGTCAGTAGACAGCGATGCAACAACTGCATACACAGTGCCACCCTGCACGTCCCCCCCAAGGTACAGCTGAGAGACTGACCATTCATTGGCACACAAGGTGCCCCACATGTGACAGGGCATGCCCTGGACCCCACCACCAGTGGTACAGCACCCTGCACACTCTCCCAAGGACACACCCCATCCCAGCACTGGCCACAACAGCCAGTGCAGACACCCACAGTGGTGCATGGAAGCATGTGCCACGTAGAATGCAACACAGCGCATGGACAAACACCCACCCATACCCAAGGGCACACCAACACAGGGACACAGTAGTGGGTCAACTAAGCCCCTGACATGTGGCCACGGCAGCTGTGTACACATGGCCAGCACCCCTCCATGGCACAGGTGTGCCAGCAACACTGCGCAGGCACCACGATGCTGTACGCCACCAGCATGTGGCCGGAGCACAAGTGACAGACAGTGGAGCACATCCCCTGCAACAGACACAAGCGACAACATTGAAGTGGGACAACAACAGCGGAGGTCACAGTGCCTCCCGAGGAAGATGTGCACCACACCAGTGACAGGAGGCAACCCGGCATCATGCTGGGTACAGTGGCTATCCAGCATGGACAGCCACCACTGACATGCCAGCGATGATATTCTCCCGCAGTGCTGTCACAGGCCCCCCCAATACCCTTGCCCAAGACTTCATTGTCACCACGCTAAACGAGCCTCTGGAAGTTGTAACCAAATTTAAATATCTGGGTATCTGGATCAACAATAAATTATCTTTCAATGACCACGTCGAAGATGTCTCTAGAAAGTTAAAAGCAAGGTTAGGTTTCTTCTACAGAAATAGGCCACTTGCCCCTTGAAACTCGAAACAAGCTTGTACAGGCCACTTTTCTCCCCTACTCGACTATGGCGATGTAATCTATTCCTCCACCACTCTTGCAAATCTAAGTAAACTGGACATCCTTTATCACCGTGCATTCGGTTCATTACCAACTCCCTTACGTTCGCATCACTGTGACTTATATACTGCTGCGGTTGGACATCCTTACTACTAGACGCCTGCTCCATGCTGGGCTATGGACTCTTAAACTGCTCCTGCAGAAATTGCCAAGCTATCTCTCTTCCCTTATTAGTATCTCACATAGTGCATACTCGTTAAGAAAATCTGACTTTATTATGCTTGACATACCAAGGACGCGGACTTCCTTTAGTAAACCTGCTATTGCATATGCCCTTCCCTCCATTTGGAACCAATAACAAACCGTACTGAAACTAACTAGCACAGTTTCAATAAACTTCTACAAATTGCTAAGTTCAGCCAAAATAAAAGACACCTGTAACTGTCATTAAGTCTCTTCCTTCCCCATGTGTGCCATATTTATCCACTGGTAAGGTATAATTGCTTTGTCATATTAACTGCTTTCCCTTCCCCTTCTACTCCTGGCTTTATCTATGCTTACTCTCCACTGCTACTCTATCAAATCACTCCCCCCCATATCAGTTGTAGTCTGTTGTTTGTTCTAGCTGTCAAAATATATGTATTGCACACACCAGTCATCATGTTTCATTTATCAGTATGCAACCTGTGAGTCGCTTCCCTGTCTCATATTAATGTTTACCACCTGCGGTCACCCTATGTGGTACCCTTGTATGTACATCCAGCCTGTATCATGTAACGTGCATTTCATGTATATACTGTTATTACCTATCTATGTTTGTACTTTAAGTGTTTATGTCACAGGACCTCCTTGTGAATGAGCTTGCTCAATGGAGTTTTCCTGCAATAAACTTGAACTTGAACTTGAACATGCCAGCGGACCGTGCAGGTCACAGACATGCAAGGGTGTCAGCTGCACAGGCCATGGACAGTCTTACAGGGGCTCCATGGACACAGTGCATGCACTGTGTACCACTGCACAAAGTCATCGAGTGCACAGGGAACAACACACAAACCACAAACTGTGACTGAGAGCTACGCCCACACCAAAGTCGCCTCCCCTATGGACACACACACACGCACATGACTGTACCACCTCTGACGCCATGCACACCACTGCAGCTGAGCACCTGTAGCCCGCTGCAAATCAGAGACCACCACAGTAGGCATAACAAAACAAATGTATTAGAAAAGGTATAATACAACTATATACAAATATTTACAAAACAGTAGGGGGTGAGGGCCACAAACCAGGTGGGGTGGGTAAGGGGCAGGTGTGAACAAATGGGAGAGAGAAGGAGGGGTGTGAGGGTGGGTCCGGAGGGGTAGGGTTGAACCTGGGGCATGTGATTTTCAGCAGGCGGCCCACTCCCCACTCCTGTGGCGCCTCCCGCCATGTCTCCTTTGGATGCCATGCTGTTCCATGCACTGCAAGATTTCCAGCGAGGCACGTGCCACCTGCAGCAGCTCCTGCACTGCCCTCTCTAGTCACATCATCCTCCGTCCAGCTAGGACAAGGAAGCAGAGTCAATAGGTGTGAATGCCCATCCCACTGCAGCCCACCAATTGTGCATGGCATACAGCAGTGGGACATGCCCCGTGATGGTGTGCGACCACCCACAGTGATCGTGTTCACATAACCTGCCCACCCAGGTGCACACAGCCATGTAGACTGCTGCACACACCCACCACCCAAGTCTCACACAGCACCACCGTGGCTGTACAGTGACATGGCTATGCGGTGCAAAGGTAGTGGCACAGCCATGTACCCGGTGCACGCATGGACCACCAGCGATGCACACCCATACATGCAGTACCACTGGACAGTGCTGACTGTACCATGTGACGTGCACAGCAGTGGTGTCAATGGATGGTGGCCATGCCCTGCTGCCTGCCCTGCAACACAGCATGCACAAAATATAATGGAAGAAAGGCACTCACCCTCATCGGCCTGGTCCTGGCGCTGTCCCATGTTTGGACCATCTGCCCGTGACCGTTGCTCACCTCCCCCTCTGCCCACGTTGTTGGCGGTCCTCTCGAGCCCGGCAATGCTCATCAGGGCCTAGGGTGCAAATGTGGAGAGGGGAACATTAGTACAATCCAGTAGCAAAGGCCCCCCACTCCGGGAGTATGCGTTCCCGCACAGCCCAACCATGCTGCAACCCCCCCCAGCACCACCACCACCACCATTGCCCACACTGGATGGCCTATCCCCCCATGTGGTGGACACATGTCCACTGTGATACCCGTACAGACGCAACCAGTGTATGGATGGGGCACCTACCTGGTCGTGGCACTGCGCCTCTCCTGGTGTGTGCCCGCAGGTGGGCAAGCCTGTCCGGGTCCCTCCGCTGGAGGACCCCCGTACCTGTGGCGACACTGCTTTGCAGTATGGTCCATTCCTGTGGCCTCCTCAAGTGCCACCGCCACCTCCTCCCATACAGCACTCCTGGCCCTGTCCAGGGGTGCATTTCCCAAATAGTGCCCCAGCATGAGGCTCCACTATGGCCACCAAATTGGCCAGCTCGACCTGGCTCCAAACAGCAGCCCTCCGTCATGCCATCTCCGATTCTGCTTGGAGTCAAAATGGAGCTCCGTAGCGCACATCTGCCATGTGCAGATGCTGTGTGGTACAGCGCTGCCATTCCCCATCGCACTGTCACCGAACAGCACGATAGGAGTGCACCCATGTGGACGCATGGCACCTGGGGGCCAAGGTTGGGCACAGGGTCAAGGGCCTCTCACGCATGGACTGCCACAGTGCAATTGGTACTCCCTGCATGTAGCGCAGTAGGGTGCCTGTGTGAGATGCCCTATAGTGGCCTACCATGCTGTGGTACCATGGCGCCTATGGCGTTCCAGGGCAAGAGTGCCATATATGTGAACAGTGCACTAGCACCACTGGCACAGTGGTGGACGTACCCTGCACTGCCTACCGTGCTCAGCACATCAGCAGCATGGCAGACATTGGCGTCAGCACCCTGGGTATGCGCCATGCGGTGCTCACTGCACACGTCACAGAGCTGCACCTGTGCTTGAGCACGCTCAACACAATTGTGCAAGGTGCAACAACGTGATATTCAGCTGGCATATGCAAATCAGCTCATCAGCAATTCCATGGCGCAGCTACTACATTAGCATCCACTTAAATTTGAACCTTGCCTCATTTGCATGCCTTGCGCTATATAAATGCGACATGGGGCTGCAGAGACCATAGTTTGGTATTGCAGTCTATTGTGGTGGGTGGCATGCTGTTTGGCAGTGTGGACTGTGGTGTGTGGGAGATGCATGGGACTGCACAGTGAAAGGTAACACCTGTCATTCCCACAGGCTCTATAACGACCGAACGTGAGGAAGAGGTGGAACAGGGATGTTGGAGAAAGAGGAGGCCCAACTTCACACGGGCAGAAACAGACACCCTGTTTGAGGCATACCTTGATAGGGAACCGCTGCTCAGTGGACAGCGGGAAACACTACAGGCCCATGCTGCGGCATGGGGTGAGGTTGCACATGCCGTGAACCAACACGGCAGCCACCAGCGGTCCATGCAGGAATGTAAAAAGAAGGTCAGCACAGACAGGAGGAAGATTAAGAATAAGGTGGCTGCCATCAGGGCTGCATGTGCTGCAACCAGTGGTGGGCAGCCGGATGTGCCTCACCTGATGCCACAGGAGGAGTGGGTGGCTGGCAGCATGTGGTGTTGTGCCATAGAGGGCATTCCAGGTGGTGGCTTCCAGATGGGTGGCTGTCCGTCACTGCATGGTAGGTCCTGTGCTGTCACTGTGTGGGAGGCGGGGGGATTGCCACAGGGTAGGGCAGAGACATCAACGCTACTGTGTTCACTTACAGCTCCTGAGCATCTACATGGATCAGCAGTGGTGGGTGTGTCCACCGTGGGTGAGACTCTGGACACGGAGGAGCGCCCATCCACCTCCACAGGTGTCCATGGGTCAGTACCACCGTGTACCTGCCTGTCTGTCCGGATTGAAGATGGTGGTGCTGGTACGGATGAGGCTGTGCCAGTGTCCCAGCATGACAGCAGCCATGGAATTCAGCACGCTGGAACACGGACTGGTGCCGGATCAGGCACCGATGATGATGATGGATCATACATCCCTGACTGTGATACGAGTAGGACGCAGAATGGTCCCACAGCAGGAAACGGCACGGGCGTAGCAATGTGTGGTGCCACCATGGAGGCCTGCATGACATCACAGTCCCAGCCCGTGCCTGTATGCCCCAGTGGGGTAGCACTGATGTGCGTCCAGGCCAGTGGGGCTGTTGCGGCCGATGCATCGGCACTGGTGAGCCCTGGCGATCGGCGGTAAGAGGGGCAGTGCCAGCAGTTGGACAATGGGGATGGGGGGACAGTGTCAGGGGCAGCATCAGTGCACCACCTGTGGACATGCCCAGGCATGGCCCTGGTGTGCAGTGCCAACTTCAAGGGGTGCTGCCCAGCACGGCAGTGAACACCATGAGGGACAGTATGCCGATCAGGCGGATGACCTCTTAGATGAGCACACCCACATACTCCAGGATTCAGTGGATAAGCAGCTGTGGCTTGTGATGGCAGTGGATACACTCAGTGTGGTCCTGCGCCAGGCAGAGGAGTGGTGCAGCAGGGACACTGGTCTGCTCATGGCAGGAATGGACTGGCTGTGGGACGATGTGACCACCGCCATTGACAGGCAGACACAGACATTCACAGCTGTCATGGCCACAGTGGGCACCCAGTTGTTTGCTCATGTGCCGCAGACACCACGCAGTGCCATGTCCACCCCCCATTCCTGGTGTCGTGCGACACCTCCCATGTCGACACTGGGTTCGACTGTGGGCATACCGAGCACGCCAGGTGCAGGCATGTTCGGTGAGCTGCAGACCCCTGTGCGAACACGGTCATGTTCCCACAGTGTCACCCCTGGGGGTACATCTGTGCCACCCCATGAGGCCAATGGTCAGCCTGGCACAGCTGGTAGGTCTCGGAGGGGCCGCCCACACATCTGTGGTAGTCCTGTAACTGTGCTGTGTGACTGACCTGTCTCCCACTATGGCCACTGTCTGCCGCTGCCCTGTGTGCAATGTGTTGTGCACCGTGAGACACACGGGTGGGGTACCCGGCCCTGCACACACACAGTCCACGTGCACACCCTCCTGGTTGCTGGCCACTGTGGCGTGTGCATGATGATGTCTGTGTTGCACTGTCCGTTAGTGTGCAATGGTGCCCAGCATCTGACACATGCACAGTGACGGCCACTGGGCTTTGCCGTGTGTGGGCCTGTGTGTGGCTAGGTGTTGCAGTCATGGTTGGTGTGTCTTCAACCCTTGTGCATGTCTCGTGGTGTGGGGGTGGGGGGGTGTGCACGTGTGTGTGTGTGTGTGTGTGTGCGTACGTGTGTGTGCATGTTGTGTTTGGCCATACCCATCCCTGACGGCGTGTGTGGATCCACGCTCAGTCCCATTCACTTGCCACCATCCACCCCTGAGGTTCATCCATGCCTGTGTGTGGGTTGTGCCCTTGCCATTGGTGGTTGCACAAGGCCCCATGACCTACCTGTATTGGCTGAAATGCTCCTCTGTGATGGTGTCCCGGTGCAGCTGAGCCATCCTGAACAGGCGGGGATCCCTTCGCCCAGGGGGTGGCTGCTCATCACCATCTGGATCGGCGTCCTCATCGTCCCCATTGCTCTCCCCCTCTTCGACCTCTACAGCTATCTCACAGTCGTTGGCCATGTTGTGCAGGATGCAGCAGGCCAGGAATAGCCCACAGGCCTTCGAGGGGCTGTATTGTAGGGCACCGCCAGATGTGTCCAGGCACCGGAACCATGACTTCAGCATCCCAAACACACGCTCGATGATATTACATGTGGCGGCATGTGCCACATTGTATCATTGCTGCGATGGGGTCGAGGGGCGCCAGTACGGTGTGAGCAGCCAGGGACGGAGTGGGTATCCACTGTCACCTGTGCACAGACGGTGTACATTAGTATGGTGGTCTGCATCACTCTGCCATGGGCCGTCAAGACCAGTACCCATGGCACCTTTGACTATGCCTCCCCCCACAGCTGCCCATGTCATCCTGCGTGATGTGCATACTCACCCACTAGGTGGCCAGTGGGGATATCCCCACTCTCGAACCTGTGGCACAGTGCAGACTGGTGCCAGATGAAGGTGTCATGTGCTCCCCCAGGGTGTGTGGCACAGACATTGGTTATGCGCCCCCTGGCATCGCACACCACCTGGCAGTTGATGCTGGAGTATCCCTTGCGGTTCCTATAGGCAATGCCTTCCGGGCCAGGTGGTGTGCGGATGGCCATATGGGTGCAGTCAATGGCTCCAAGCATGCCAGGCATACATGCTACCCTGTGGAACTGTTGTATGTGTGCTGTGTGCTCCACCTGTGTGCTTGGAAAACAGATGTACTCCACAGCATGTGGCAGCAGTGCGCTGAGCAATTGTGTGTGTAGGCATGACGCGGCCGACTGGGTTATGCCTGTTGTGTCCCCTGTTGGCCTTTGGAAGGTGCCCGTGGTGAGCAGGCACATGACAGCTGTCACCTTAGTCTCCACTGACAGAGCATGGCTCCGTCATGTGGGTGCCTGCATCTCATCACTGCACAGCTCACAGAGCTGCCTCGGGATCACCCGGTTCAGGCTGTACTGGCCCACAATCTCTGTATCACTATACTGCTTGAAGGTGATGCAGGCTCAGAACTGCCTGTTGGGGGCGTACCACCAATGGACCCTTCCGTGGCCATGCCCCCCTACTGCCTGCATTCTCACACCCCTCATTAAGGCCTCCATCTGTATGGTGGCACTGGCCGTGTCCCTGGCTGTTGTTCACCCCCATGGCAGATGTTGTCCCATTCCCCCCGCTGTTCTCTGGGCTGCTCCCCCTGCACCGGGTACACCTCCGGCCTTCTGCTGTCCTGCCTTCTGCCACTGCCCTGACTGCTACGCAGCACAGCACTGCCCTGTTGGCCCTGCTCTGTTTCACTGTCTCTCCAGACCTGTCCTGCGTGGCACAGGTGTGCCCTGTCCTGCTCCTCCACTGTCCCTCTCTCTGGTCCTTTTACTTCTGTAGCTGCCAGCTCACCCCCACTGCGGGCCTTCCTGTAGCATTCTTGCACCTCTCTCTTGCTCCTTTTTATTTTGGCTCACTTCCTCTATCGCGCAACTTCCACTACCTCCCCTATTGCACATGGCACATGTTGTTGAATATCGCACCGCGCCATTTATTCATGGTTCCTCCCCCTATGGTTGTGCATGCATTCATTACCATTGCACTCTTGTGCATTGCAACTTAAGCAGCGCAGCTGCCTTCCACTGAATATCGCACAACGGTGCATTTTCGGACTTGCGCTGGTGCATATCTGTTGCGCATGGCGCAACCCTTTTGAATATATGGGCCCCAATGTTTGTAGTGAGGTCACTGAAAAAACGTCAGGAAATACCAGTCCTGGGCACTCTCACTGCCAGATCTTCCAAAAGGCACAGGGATTCTGAAAGGATGCTGATGATGGAAAAACAACTGGGCCGAAGTTTAGTACCCATCCAGCGGCCAAAACCCCAGAAACACTCTCACTGATTCAAAGGGATTTTAAGTCTCAAAACAGTCTGTCCACTGAAGGAAGCACTGAAATATCTTCAGGACTAGCTGTATTCCCCTTACTAAAGCCCAAAAGTTTATCCCCAGCCTACCACCAGTCTACAGCGGTTACTACGGGATTCCAATGGAGCCCAACAAAATGGGCTCCCAGGGGTTCCCTAGAGGAAAGGACCACCACCCACTGACTCCCCAGTGATGGGTGCCTCATCTCTGCACCACTACAGTCCAGAGAGCTGGGATTCACCAGATAGGGCAATAATAGCAGGGAAATAAATGCAGAAGTCCCCAAATCCAGACAAAGACCCACAAAGTAGTCCAAGACCACCACTAAGAAACCGACTCAGAAGAATTCCACCTTCCTCAAAAACAGAAGCCTTCCCAGAAATAACACAAGTTCAAGGCAAAGGACCAAAAAACAGGCCAGAATCCAATCTAGACCCCAGCCACAGTACTCATGGACCAAATAAAGCAATCCAGGGTGGTGAAGAAAAATCCAAAAAACTGGTTCTGTAGGTCCAAAACCCTCGTAGCAAGAG
This sequence comes from Neoceratodus forsteri, assembly GCA_016271365.2. Lineage (NCBI taxonomy): Eukaryota > Metazoa > Chordata > Ceratodontiformes > Ceratodontidae > Neoceratodus > Neoceratodus forsteri. The sequence goes on along the minus strand of CM057451.1, from coordinate 1,187,186,143 downwards.
AGTCTGTTCAGTGTAAAATCCAAAATCACCAAATACTTGAACACTGGACGAGCAGATGGCAGAATAAACCAACTGTCCTATGCTCCGAGAACAAGCATTACCAACATTTGACCAGATGCCACAGCTCGTACAGTACCAACTGTGATACTCGACGCCGAATGATTACTAGGCTGGGCGACTTGAAGATGAAAATGCAGCGTCAGTAGTCACCCACAATCAGAAAGCAAGGGAGGCAGCACACTGCACAGTAACTCACAAATCCTCCACAATCCCAGATCCAGGGGTAGAAGGCCAACAAATCAGCGAGACCAATGTGATTAAACAAATCGATAAAGTATAAAACAACGCAGTTAAAATACCGCTACTAAAAACAAATCAGAACTTTAAAACAAAAGAAATGCTCAACTGCAACATGTATCTTCTATAGAGCAAATGATCACACGCCCAGCCTGGTGGTCATCTTGCTAGTGTTATGTTATGAACAGAAAATGTCAGAAATCATGGTAATACTGTTTTCTGGCATTTCTGTGTTCATAACATAACTGAAAAAATGCAGTAATTGTTGGGGACTATTTGACACCTCAACAGGATACAGGCACATTTCTTCTATTTCAGTTTTTGTTAATTATTTTTGTGTGTTTGAAGACCCCATATTATAAATGTTATAACCCTTTCCAGAGTATGGGGTTATTTGGGACTAATCAGCACCCCGGTTGCTGTGAGGGCACTCACAATGCACTCGGGGTGTTGATTAATCCCCAGTAACACTGACGGGACTGGCTACCATACCCCTGTCCCTTGCATGAGAGGAAAGCAGTCTTCCAGATGGTTTATCCACTCCAACCCCAGCCAGCCCCCAGTAATTCAGGTTGTGGTGGGGGGGGGAGGGCTAGAGGTAATAACCACACCTGGGACAACATAAAGTCTGAGCCATAGATTGAGGAGTTTATGAAGTCCCAGATATGGATATTACAGAGTTTAACCCTAGCCATTATAGCTATCATGGATAGGTGATACAAGAAAGAAAACTAGGCATGTGGCAGTCATAGAGGCAGAAGCCCAGATAAAAAAGTAGGTAGCCTTTTGGGCACACTTGAATACTGTGAGCTAGTGGAACTAGCCAGAAAATCTGAATGTTGATATAAAGTGAACACAAAGGCAAAAAATATAATTTAAATACATGGGATGTTATAGGAAGCCCACAGTGATTGCTATGAGAAGTCAGGAGCAATAATAGATATCATTTTTCATATGACAGATGATTGATAAAAAGTAATTAAAATGTAAATTAAAAATATGATTTATCGAATGTGGATGTAATAGGAAAAAGGGATAAGCATGCATTAGTACTGGCCTAGCATGCGTAATGGACTATTTATGTATATGTATTAATGGAAAACATACAGCTGTAAAATCTTGGGAAAGGAATTGTGCTGTACGTATGATGACCTGACACTCAATAAACAGATTAAAAAAAATATAGTATATGATTTATTAATTGATTACAGTTCTCCAGAAAAAGACGAATACAGCGAAACATCGGGGCCGTGTTATTTGAATAAAAGAAAAAAAGAACCTGAAAGAATAACTTTTGTGTTGGGTTATTTTTGGCCAGAGCGGTCGCACAAGCATTTTCTCTGGAACTTTTACCATTACCAACCAATCTCCACCCCATACTGCACTAAGAACATTTGTGATTATCCTTGGACCCTTTGCATTTTGTTAGACAGGGAACCCATAAAAAACAAACCGGAGTGATCCTGGGAAGGGGAAGCTGACCAAGGTGCCGGAGGGAACAGAGGCAAGCAGGGAAGCTGATCTATCTCTAGCTGAGGTCCTGCAAGCTGTGAATGACTCGGAGCGTGATGAAAAAGATGTCTATAAAAAAGTAATTGACCTTGATTGCAAGATTTATGCTTTTAATCATCATGACCCTAATGGAAACCAAATTGGACACGATCTCCATGGAGATGAAGGAAACTAAGGATTCAGCAAATAAGGCGGTTATGTCTATAATGATACAGGAGAATAAAATTCTTGGGTTGCATTTTCAACATTTAGAAAATGGGGCCCACATTTCTAATTTGTGACGTTTAAGCATACAGTACCTGAAGGACTAGAAGGTCCATAACCTTTACAATATGTTATGGACCTAATCAAAAACCTGTTGGACTTAGACATTTTGGGTAAAGGGCTAAAGGTACACCACGTGAACCTCAGGAAATGACCTTTAAACCTCAAACCACCACAAACTATCCTCATTGTTACAGGCAGCCCTCATATCAAGGATTATATTTTAAATTCACTAACAGGGGCAGTGTTGCAGACGTCATGGTGGGAGGCCATCTGTGGACCAGTGATCACTGTACTGAGTGGTTAAACATGGGGACAGCTGTGGAAGCGAACTACACAATGGTGAGGGTCCTGAACTTCAGGACAGCATATTTTATAAAGATGGGTAATGCCTCAGGAATGACCTGGTTGGGTGGGTGGGGGGTCTTGGCAGTGTGGAGAAGCTAAAGGGAGCATAGTGAAGGCAACAAATCGTTGCATCAAGAAAGTGAGCAAAAGCAAGAGGAAAAAGAGACCACTATGGTTCTCAAAAGAGGTGGCTAAAGAGAAAAAAAGGTTAAAAGAGTAGCATTCAGAAGGTATAAGGAGACACATGGGGGAGGAGGATAGGGAGGTGTATCAAGGGAGGCAGAGGGAGGTAGGGAAACTCCTAAGCTGCCCAGCTTGCTTTCTAGTCTCATATGTGGAAAGGTATCTAAAACACGTTTTCACATTGAAACCCAGCTGCCATACCCTTGACCACTCCTTGAGTTTTCTCAGGTCTCTACACATCCTTTCCACACCCCGAGTGTTCACCCTATTGCAGAATTTGATGTCATCCACAAAGGGGCAGACCTCCTCTTCCACTTCCTCTGCAATGTCACTTAATAAAGAGAACTGCTCCCAACACTGATCGCTGAGGCTCCCTCTGGTCACCCTCCCTTCCTCAAAGTGAACTCCATTTACCACCACACTCTGTCACCTATTCCCTAACCAATTTCTTACCCCGTTTACCACATTCTTACAATTGTCTAAGATTTTACCTAGACTAGGGATTAACTTCTCACATATGGTAATGAAGGAAGCTAAGAATAAGTATCCTAAGTACTGTATATTTTTTAAGTTAATTCTTTTAATAAAATGCTTAAAAACAAATATCCTATACATTACTTTCTCTAGTCAGCAATGTTATGTGCCATACAGTAAGGTACAAGAGGAGATAACACAAGACTTTCATCAGAATTCTTACAAAAGTCATAGTATAGCACATGAAACAAGTATATAAATGTCCTGTTGGGGTGAACTAGAGTAGCCCCATATTAAAGGTAGCTTACCAGTAACCATCAGGGTGACATCCAAGGGGTGTTCAAAGTGGCATATGGAGAGCCCAGGAAGGGGCCCATAAAACCTGATGTGCTTCCATCATTTTCCTAGTTAATTTGACACCCTGGCCATACTGGTCAAAGTATAAACTACTGAGAGCCATTGTCCCACAGATGGAATATTCTCCACCCTCCAGCTCTGCAATATTAGTTGCTTGAACTCTACACCAACCACGGGCAGCCACTGCACCTGTGGCCTTTACATAACTGTGGGTGGAAGGAGGATTCCCAGGAGTTACAATGGAGGATATAAGGGTACTGTGAGATATAAAATATTAGTGCAGCATTCATGGACAAAGCTTCAGAAAGAACTAACTTATCACAGGACCAAAGGACATGCAGGAGGTCATTTTCAGGGCTCTGACATCTCCAGCACAGATCATGGGGCATTAGACTTAATTTTGGGAGCTGCATTGAAGTATGGTACCAGTAAAGCATAACTTTGTTTTGAATGAGCAGGCTCCTGATTTCTGGACAAGCCTTGTGATCCAAGGACCATTGCTGGTGCTACTACTGTGCTTCCATGATGGTGATACCCAGAGTTTGTTTCCACTTCTGTTGAGTTCTGTCTGAAGAATCTGGTAGCTGACTGACAATAAACTTGTAAATTTTCCCAGTGGTTCCTCTTGGGGATTGCAGCCAAGAACCCAGTATCCAAGGTGGTGTGAGGGGCTTGAGGGAATCACTTTCTCAGAGCTATATCTATGGGAATACACATCTGAAGGTATTTCCAAAATTTCCCAGAAGGGAGACCATACTCTACTGTTAGATTATCAGAAGAGTCCAGGTGAGAGTGGGGGGTTGAAATAGGCCCTGAACTGTGCAGATCCCCTTAGTCTCCCATGCCTTCCAGCTTATTATGTGCACTCCAACCTGTATCTTGGGATTAGATCTTTGTGGGATGTGAGATTTTGGAGTGAGAGAGAATCATGCTCATTGTTCCAAGTTCTTCCACACTTTGACATAGGGGACTATGGTGGGGCTTACCCTCATCAGACCCTTTGGGGCTAAATAGAGAAGTGAGGAAGGGTGCATACCTTGCAAGAGCCCTTTTTCTATATCTACCCATTGGGGATGTGTATACGAGTATGTGATCAACCATCACAAAATCTGTACACATCTGAATGCAATATAGTATGCATAGCAGCAGAGGAGAGACCAGCCCCCTCTGCACAAATGTACCCTAAGATTCACCTTAATGTATCTTGTGGGCCTTCCCATCCAGAGGAATTCATTAAACATTTTCTCTAGTTTTGTAAACAAGACAATGGGACTGTCAATGGCCTGGTGGGCTAGGCTGTCAAGACGTTTGGGGGCTATAATCATTTCAAGTGCTGAGAATTTTCTAATGAGGGAGAGGTGTAACTGCTTCCATCTATTGTATTTCCACTTCAGTTCTTTCACTAAGGGCCCAAGGTTGTGCATGACCACCTCTAAAGGGTCAGGGGCTGTCCAGATCCCCAAATACTTTATGCCTTTTTGCTATAACAGTGGGGGGACATAATGGATTAAGGGGGGGAGGATCTTGGTTTTGCTGGAATTGGTTTTGAGGACTGATATAGTGTGAAAGCTAGACAGTAGTGTTAATCCTGGTGGGATGCTACTAAGAGCATCCCTTAACAGGAATAGGCAATTGTCCACATACAACAAAGTACAAAAATCTAGCAATCCTATCTTAATCCATCCTAGGTCTAAGTGTTGGCAGATAGCTATGGCCAAGACAAAAGGGGGAGGGGAATAGCCTTAGTGAGTCCCTCTGTAGAGAGGAATAGGACAAGACAATGTGGAGTTACTCAGTATCCTCATCAACGGCATCATGTATATCATCTGACTTCATCCTCCAAAAATGGGACTAAAGCCCGTTCTCTCCAAAACCATGTGGAGGTATCCTCACTTCACCAAATCAAAAGCTTTTTTTAAAGTCAATAGCTACCACGTCGGGATACCTCCAGCCTGTACCATAAGGGAGAAATGGGATCTGTGGTGGTCAGGACAAAGCCCACCTAATTTGGATGTAGTAACACAGGGAGCTGATGTTCCAGGTGGGAGGCCATGGCCTTTGCCAGAATCTTTTTATCTGCCTTTACAAGTAAAATTGGCCTGTAGCTTGATGGCAAGGAGGGGTCCTTCTTCTCCTTGGGAAGCACCGCAGCAACTGCCTGCTGCATTGAAGGGGGAGTCAAGGGTTGGAGTGAGCCTCCCCGAACACATCTTGGAGCACCATGGGCACTATTTCCAGAATGGCCTGGTAAAAAGTCCATAGGCAGACAATCTCCACCAGGCACTTTGTGTGGTGTCTACTGGATAATAATCTAATGTTGATTTCTATGCTGTTCTATCCTGGAAAGTAGATTTATAATGGATTTTGTCATAATGAATAAAAATCAGGTTTAAAAAAAAAAGGAAGTAGGTGATTTTGTGTGGAGGGATTATCCCCCGCCTCCTCACCTCTTCCCCTCCCCACTTCTACCCCCCCTTTGACTTACAACCCTCCTGCAGCACCTTTCCCCTTTACTCCTGTCCCACACCACCTGTAGCCACTTTGACAACGCCAATCTGGCTGCTTACCTTGTTCCCCCATCATTCCGAAAGCTTAACATGGACCTATTGTTGACTTGTCTCACTATTCCCAGTGTATCCCTACCCTGCAACAACTTGATGTAATGTAATTTACTCTACTTTTAAGATGTACCTGAAACTAGAAAGTCTTGTACCTCATGTGCCATTTTAATGATGTTCATGATGCCTACCATGTTTTTCTTTTTTTCAGTGTTATCTTAATTTGTACTTATTGTATTGTATTTGTATTGCTCTGTTTTGTCCCTGACTTGGAACCTTTGAAAATGAGTCTTTGACTCAAAGGTATTAATCTCAATCGAAATAAATAAATAAAATAAATAAATAACATTTTGTTCTATATGTAACCATAAAGGTTTCATCTGAGAGGTTGAGTTGGTGAACCAGTATCTGGTTTGCAACAATAACAAACTGAGATGTTTTTTTCAGTTTGGTAATCTAACCCCCCCCCAGCTTCCAATTGGCTCTTATGTTCTTTAAACTTAACAGAAAGGGTTTATTGTCCCAAAGGAATTTTTCAAAAATGTTGTCAAGTTTTGAGAACTATGTATTTTCTGTGTATATCAGTAGGTTGTTAAACAAGTAATACAGTTTTGATGCTACAGTATAATCATTTTAATTAAGCGATAATGCACAGTAAGGTGTGTGTTGTGCAGGGGAAACATCACGCCTCAGGTGGTTAGGCAAGAGGCTGCAGGCCAAGTGCATCCATACCAGCAAAGCACACACCCTGGCGTGCATTATTCTGATTGTACAATGATGCGTTCATTGGAAAAATAATAAAATGTTAAAACATTTGTTTAAATTACATTTTTTCTCAGTTTGTATTTCTATTTTTGGAAGGGCAAGCATATCTAAAGAAAAAAAGTCCAGCGTTTCTGATTTGTGCAGCAAGTGGTGTTGGTAGTGCTGTTCTATCTGTCTTTGAGTCTTTATGCCCCCTTCCCCAATATCTTTCTGCAGTCTCATCTTAGTGCTCATCTTCTGTTTCTCTCCTGAGATGTGCCCTACCATCTCCTGGCCTGCTGTGCTGAGCTTGGTTTTAGCTAACTGTCCTGTGGATAGTGAGCGCTGTACTTTCTCCCCCTCGGCCCTGCCCTGCCAGGGCCCAGCTGACTCACAGTTTGCACAGTGACTGCTGTTTTTATCTGGTTCTCCTGGTTCAGTTGGGGTTTGTACTGGAGGAAGAATTACATAACTGACTTGATCCAAAGCTGATCAATAAGTGAAGCGCAACTAATATGAGCACTCACTTACTTTCGACCATCTGGAGTGGGGAGTGAAGTCAACTGCAGTGAGTTGGATTGCGATGCTGGTGTATTTTGCTGTTTGTCTTAAAAAAAAGTGAGACAAACAAGGAACGAATGTACGCAAGTCTGTGTCATGTTAAACACATTAGAAGTACTGTGATTAGTTTTAGACTCAGTTTGTGGCAATGGGAGGGATTGACTGAGTTTAGAAAAAATGGAGTAAGTACTAGCAACAGCCAGAGCAACCATGACAAGTGTATTGAACTTGGACATGGCCTGAGGAATGACAATTTTAACATTTAATGCAATCGTGTGTGCTGGGACCTGACCCGTGATGTTGTACTGGGAGACCGTCCTGGGTCAAGATCTCAGTTGACCAGTCAGGATCCAGGATTTATTCTTGCCACTGTATAACTGAATTTATAATCTCCATATACAAAGATGGAGTTTCTTCCACTTTGCTAAGTCCACGGCTATTTCTTATGATGTAGATTCTGCATTAAATTTGTAATAATGTTTTAGTCTCTGAAGGTATTATATTTTTTTATTTTATTTATTTAAGTCTCGGATTACATATACCTTTGAGCTAAGAGCTCTTTTACGAAGGTTCCACGTCAGCAGAAATGACAACAGATTAAACAGGACAATAAAGTACGATAAAATAAAGTGTACAAAACTCATAATGGACACCAAATCATAATGAACAGTCAACATAAAACAACAAAGACATATTATGCTAACGTAAAACAAAAAAGACATATTATGCTAATCAGTTTCAGGCACAGGAAAATGCATATAGTACATTGATATTGGCCAGCAGGCTTTGTCAAGACAAACAGGGCACAGGGTATAGGAAGAGATGTAGGAGGGTGGGCTGGGAAGAGTAAGAGAGGGGAGTGGGATTGGAGGACATGAGGAGAGGGGAGGCAAGGGTAGGAGGGAGGAAGGGTGGAGGGTGGTAAGGGGGATGCAGGGGGGAGGGGTAGGAGGCAAGAATGCTAAGTTACTATGAAAGAGATCAAGTGCTAAGGTTGAGGTTTAGGAAAACATAAGGGGAGGGAGATAGTCACAGGTTCTAGCTGTAGAGAGTCATGACCAAAGCTTGGATATGAGCGGGCCCAGCTTAGTTTCAAAGGAGATGTCACTGTTGAAAGCATTCAACCAGAGGGGGTCCTGTAGGTGAACAATCTTTGCCCCTTGGTGGTTCGGCAATGAGAATTACGTGTTGGGCTTAGAATATGTTGTATTCCAGGTGGCAAGAGACCTAAGGTTATTTTCTTGGCCATCATGCACGTTTGATATTATATTTGGTGCAATTGTTAAGCTATAGCCAACTGGTTAGGGCATAGAGATCACACGAGTGGGTGAGATGGTGGGCTCCTGAGATGAGACAACATGTCCTGTTAAGAGCAGTGGAGATACATCGGAGGGCGGTATCAGTTGCAAAGCCATAGATGATCAGTCCATAGTCAATTATAGAAATAATAGAGCACTGTACAGCTATTCTTAAGGCTTCGGGGGTCAGAGATTTCCTGTGTCTGTACAGTAGATCATCACGAATATTAATAGCTTTAGCAACGTTATCTATATGCACCCCATATGATAGGTTGCTGTCTATGGTGACTCCAAGATACTTAAAGAATTGTACCTGTTCGAGGGCAGTACCAAGGCAGTTAGTGATAGTCAGAGGATGTTTCCTGTGCTTATTATAGTAGCTGCTGAAGAGCATAAGTTTAGGTTTTTTATAGTTTAGTATCAACTTGTGATAACTAAACCATTTCTCTCTCGAGGCAAATCTGAGTTGTAGCTGGTTCTCAAGGGGTATAGGCTCGGGGTGAGTTGTGTAAATTATGACATCATCTGCGTAGAGTAGGCTTTGTTCAGGGCTGGAGCTTGGGAGACTTTTTAAAAAGTGACTAAATAGGAGTGGGTCCAAGATCTGCAACAGAGTAGATGATCCAGATGGGGTGGGCAGAATGAGAAGAGATCTGGATAAACTAGCAAAATGGTCAGAAGAGTGGCAACTGGGATTTAATGCAAAGAAGTGCAAAATCATGCACATAGGGAAGAGAAACCCTGAAGCCACTTATAGGCTGGGAGGGGAGTTGCTAGCAGTCACAAAGGAAGAAAGAGACTTGGGCATCATCATCACTGATGACCTAAAATCATCCAAGCAGACCTCTAAAGCAGTAGGTAAGGCTAGGGGGTGTTAGGGTGTATTAGTCGAGGTATCACAGTTGTAAGAGGAAGTAATATCCTCTGTACAAGACATTGGTTAGGCCCCATCTGGAGTACTGGGTTGCAGTATTGGAGGCCACACCTTCACAAGGACATTAACCAAATTGAGGCAGTCCAGAGAAGGGCAACCAAAATGGTGCAGGGACTGCATCAGAAGACATATGAGGACAGATTAACGGAGCTCAATATGTATACCTTGAGCAAAGGAGGGAGAGAAGTGATATGATCGAGACATTTAAACACCTTAAGGGCATAAACAAGGTGAAAGAGTCTCAATATGTTTAAATATAAGAAAATAGCAGGACAAGAGGACACAGCATGAGATTAGAGGGAGGCCATTAAGGGGAATGTGAGGAAATTCTTTTCACAGAAAGGGTGGTAGATGCATGGAATAGCTTACTACAAGAAGTGGTGGCTATGAATACAGTGCAGGGTTTCAAACAGGCATGGGGTAGGCATAAGGGAGCAATACAAATGACTATGAATAGATAGGTCACTGACAGAGCAAAGGCCGATGGCACATTTATAAGGTAGAAAAAGAAATGGGCAGACTGGATGGGCCTTGCGGTCCTTATCTGCCATCAACTTCTATGTTTCTATGTTTCTAAGATGGACCCTTGAGGACCCCAGAGTGAACAGGTCTTGAGTCAAAGAGGACATCAACAATTTTGACATGTTGAGTGCAGTTGTCCAGATAACTTTTAAACCAGGCACTGGAGTCAGAGGAGAGCCCTACACTAAGTAGTTGTTCCAGTAGTAGAGGGTGATGGACCATGTCGAATGCTTTTGTCAAGTCAATGATGGCAGCACCAGCTAATTGACCATGGTCCAGGGAGCTGTGTATAGAACCAGTGAATTCCATAAGGGCCGAGGTGGTACTATGCCCTTTTCTGAACCCATGTTGTTGGGCACATTGGATCTTATGTTTGTCAAGATATTCAGTAAGCTGGTCAGCTACAATGTGTTCAAGAGACTTAGAGAGAGGTGGTAATATGAAGATAGGCCAGTTCACATGAAGAGTCCTGTTGCCACTTTTGTAGATCGGGGTAACCATGGCTGATTTCCATTTCTTTTAATCCCTAAGTTGTTTGTTTTTTTTTAGGTTTTTTTTATTTCATTTTTATTAAAAGAGACAACAGGATACATTGCAGAAGTTTGTTCATAACGAATGACATTTAACAGGTTGGTAAAGAAAGTGCATTATTAGATGGCTAATTCCATCACATACCAGGTAATTTAAGTGTTCACGATAGACCTATAGGGTTTCTCTGTGGTGATTCTTATTCTAAATCCAAAGCAGGAGGCCAGGCCTCCATGTGTATAATTAAGAAACCATAACAGCTGCCCCACAGCTCCCCCCCATGCCCCCCACCTGGAGTCCAGGAGGAAGGATGGGACCATGGACTCATTTTTTCCAAGGGCCAGACCAGCCTGGGCTCCCCCCCCACTCAAGGGACAAATTCAGGGTCCACTGAGGACAGATAAAGTGCCCACTTCTGTCATTTCATCCTGAAGGGGTCCTGTCTCATGTAATATAGCAGTAAGGTGTTCCAGTCTATAGATATCCAGGACTATCTGACACCAATCTAGGATTGTAGGTATCCAGTCGGACATCCACTTATGAGTTATAGCTTTTTTAGCTGCTAGTATGTTAAGTGGAAGTAAGGTGTGGACCCATTATGGTCAATGAGGTGGATAGATGGATAAGATAATCACTTTGGCAGTCAGTTCAATGCCCTCTCTCAGGCATTCCCACAATTCCTCCTGCAAACTACACCAGAATGGCATCAGTTTGGGGCAGAACCAGAAAATATGTCCCAGATCAGCTAATGCACAGTTAAAGCCCCTCTAGCAACACCCATATGAGGTGGAGAGGTATTTTACCAGGATCACTGGAGAGTGGAAGTATCTAGAGCAGGACTTCCATACAAATTCTCTCCATATATTGGAGGAGGTAATTTTGATCACTTTTAAGTCTGTATCTCTCCAAAGTGGGAAAGGGATGTCCAGCTCCAAGTCTTTGTTCCATGCCTCCAGTATAGAAAGGGAGGTGTCTCCCAGGTAGCTCCAAATTATTCATTATAAATGACCAATTAAGTTCCCTCAAGGGCTCCCTCCCAGAGTGTCTCTGAGCAGGGTCCATAGGGAGAGCAAGGGGCAGGGATAACGGGCAATGACCTCTTTCTGTCTTAGTATGAAGTTTCTCACTGTGGCATATCGGAATGTATCCAGGTCAGGGAGGTCGTATCTGTTTTGTAACTCCATAAATGGTATAACTCATTCAGGCCTAGATTCGCCTGTAGGTGGTGTCTGAAAGCATAGCCACTCAGGCCAATAACGCCTGTAGACATACTCAGCTGACTTTCACACAGGCCTGGAAACATCTGAGGAATTCAGCAGTTTTTACCTAAATATTAAACAAACCAAATTGCTTAGAACTGATTGCATAGCACCGTTAGAAAGATAATTTTGTGCTGAACAATTTTTGATGTTGATACTTTCTGCCTATCATGTATACTTTAGGAGTTATTCACATTTATTTAAGGTATGGCATGCATGGCTGACATCTGTCTCTCAGTCCTCACCTAAGCACCTTGAATAAATCTGAGAAAAAACACAGTTGCTTGGTATTTCAGCTAGTATAACATAAACACCAAATTGATTACAATTGATTGCATAGCACCATTGGAAAGGTAATGTTGTGTTGAACAACTTTGCCACTTGTACTTTGTGTGTAGCACTTACGGTTCAAGAAGTATTCACATTTGTGTGTGGCATGCTGATTATAGCTTGAATTTGCTTAGAAAGGCCTAAGATGCAGTGCTAAGAGTATACAGGGCACAAGTGGTGGAAGTCTCAAAGCGCTCTTGTGGTGTGAATGAGATAATACCTGTGGTATTAATAAATTGGTGATAGTAACTGAGGCCTAATCTTCGCCAGGAGGTGAATGAAGTATCTATCTTGGCAGGATGAAAGTCTTCATCTTCTTATAGTAAAGTGAAAAAGAACAGTGTTTGTTCCAGGGTTTTTTTTTTTGTTTCAAGTCCCAAACTGAGGAAACACTAGCACGAACAGTAAAAGAAGGTGACAAGACTTTCTATAGATACATTAGTGAAAGGAGAAAGTCCAGAGGGGGTATTGCTAAGCTTAATGGAGAAAAGGGAGCATGTGAGGAGGAGGACCCTGTAAAGGCATCTATCCTAAATAGATACTTTTGCTCAGTATTTACTGAAGAGAAGGTAGGGCAGGGCCCACAGCTCAGCATCATGGACACAGGGGAGGGGGTGAGCACTCCCTTCACAAAAGAAAGGGTCCTACAAGAGCTTGCAAGCTCAGGGTGGATAAGGCAATGGGACCTGATGGCATACATCCCAGGGTACTTAAGGAGCTAAAGGAGGAACTAGCAGAGCCATTGGCAGAATTGTTTAGTGAGTCTCTGAGCACAGGAGAGGTCCCAGAAGACTGGAGAAGGGCTCATGTGATCCCACCCACAAGAGTGGTAGCAGGGAGGAGGCGGGAACTACAGACCGTCAGTCTTACCTCAGTAGTGGGCAAGATTATGGAGGCAATTCCTTAAGGAAAGGATAGTGCAACACCTGGAATCCATAGGGGCACAGGATCCAAGACAGCATGGGTTTACAAAAGGAAGGTCCTGTCAAACTAATCTCATAGATTTCTTTGACTGGTAACCAGAGTGGTGGACCAAGGGAGCAGTTGATGTCGCTACCTTGACTTCAGCAAAGCTTTGACACTGTTCCACATAGAAGATTGATAAATAAGCTAGGTAGGCTCGGGTGTCGGGGAAGTTGGTCAACTGGGTGGCAAACTGCTGACTGGCAGAAAACAGAGAGTGGTGGTAAATGGTATACAGTCAGAAGAGATGCAAGTCACAAGTGGGTACTCAGGGATCAGTCCTGGGGCCAGTCCTATTCAACATCTTCATTAGTGACCTAGCAGATGGACTAGAGGGTAAGGCTTGTCTGTTTGCAGATGACACCAAGATCTGCAACAAAGAGTAGATGATCCAGATGGGGTGGCAGAATGAGAAGAGATCTGGATAAACTAGCAGAATGGTCAGAAGAGTGGCAACGGATTTAATGCAAAGAAGTGCAAAATCATGCACATAGGGAAGAGAAACCCTGAAGCCACTTATAGGCTGGGAGGGAGTTGCTAGCAGTCACAAAGGAAGAAAGAGACTTGGGCATCATCATCACTGATGACCTAAAATCATCCAAGCAGACCCCAAAGCAGTAGGTAAGGCTAGGGGTGTTAGGGTGTATTAGTAGGGGTATCACAAGTCGTAAGAGGGAGGTAATAATCCTCTGTACAAGACATTGGTTAGGCCCCATCTGGAGTACTGCGGCAGTATTGGAGGCCACACCTTCACAAGGACATTAACCAAATTGAGGCAGTCCAGAGAAGGGCAACCAAATGGTGCAGGGACTGCATCAGAAGACATATGAGGACAGATTAACGGAGCTCAATATGTATACCCTTGAGCAAAGGAGGAGAGAGGTGATATGATCGAGACATTTAAACACCTTAAGGGCATAAACAAGGTGAAAGAGTCTAACATGTTTAAATATAAGAAAAATAGCAGGACAAGAGGACACAGCATGAGATTAGAGGGAGGCCGATTAAGGGGAATGTGAGGAAATTCTTTTTCACAGAAAGGTGGTAGATGCATGGAATGGCTTACCACAAGAAGTGGTGGCTATGAATACAGTGCAGGGCTTCAAACAGGCATGGGATAGGCATAAGGGAGCAATACAAATGACTATGAATAGATAGGTCACTGACAGAGCAAAGGCCGATGGCACATTTATAAGGTAGAAAAAGAAATGGGCAGACTGGATGGGCCTTGCGGTCCTTATCTGCCGTCAACTTCTATGTTTCTATGTTTCTATGTTACCAGACCTTAAGAATTTGAGCCGTGAATTTAGTAAAGTCACAAAGGGGAGAGATCCGCTCTGTGGAAGCAAAGACTTTTTTCTTGATAATCGTGCAGGTCATTTATTAAAAATTCTATTTCGTTCCAACTAGGGAGGGTAGTTGGGGAGAGCCAGAGAAAGAAGAGTTTTAAAAAGGCTGTCATAGCGTAGAATCTCAAGTTGGGAAGGTTGACCACCCCCCCACCTTGGTCCAGAGGAAGGCAGAGTAAGGAAAAGCAGACTCTCAGTCTCTGACCACCCCAAATGAATGCAGAGATTAATTTGTTCCAGGATTTGAAATAAAAATTAGCTGGGAAGATTGGGACATTTTGAAATATATATGAGTCTAGGAATGATATTCATGTGTATAGTTTCAATGCGTTGAAAGAAGGTAAGTTTCAAATGCTCCCATTTGGACAGATCTTCTTGAATAAGAAGAGATATAGGTTCATAGTTGACCAATTCTAGATGTTCTAGATTCATGGGGATATATATTCTGTGGTATTTGATTTTAGTACATCACCACCTTAAGGGAAGGGATTCCTTCAAGGGGTGGGATGGTTGGCAATAAAGCATACGTACCTCTGTCTTGGTTATGTTTAGTTTAAAGTTTGCTACCCTTTCAAATTTCCTAAGGACATCCCATGTTGTGGGTATTGAGAGTTCTGGGGACAACAGAGTTAAGAGGGTATCATCCACAAAAAGAGAGACCTTGTAGCCTTTCTGTCCCAGGGGAACACCCTCTATATGAGGGTCTACTAATCCCTAAGTATTTAAAATCATATTTCTTTCAATCAACTTGTAAGTTATTTTTGATACTGTAGTTGGGGTGTGGTGGCATTTTAAAATTATGGCTTCAGTTTTCCTCTAATTGATATTTAATTCTACTAGATTTCTAAAGTCTAGTGAGATTTTATTAAGAGATAAAAAGGATTCTGTAGGAAATGAAAGGGTGAAAAGAAGGTCATTAGCATAGACAAAGACCTTGAGCTGGATTTTCAAAGCGCCACTTAGATCGGCGCAAGCTGTGGCAAACCGCAGCTTGCACTGATCACTGGTGCACCAGGGACCCTGCACCTGATTCTAATATGGGAGGGGCCCAGTGCCAAATGCAACAGATTTGCTGCAACTGCTCTTGTGCACCAAACAAGTGGCACATGGGAGGGGTCTGATGCAGGCAGTGGCACAACTGAACTGTGCTACCAGCAATGGCACCACAATCCACTAAGGTACAGGGGCATCGTGCAGGTTGCCAACAATGCCTTCCCATCGAAATGGAAAGTTGGCTTGTCACTGCCCTGTGTACCTGTCCCCTCCTGTTGTGCCACTAGTACTGCTGAAACAGAAAGCCATACAGATATGTGACAGTGCCAGACACATGCATTCTGGAGCACCTATGCACTGCCCCAGCTGTCACAGACCAGTCGAGCAGCCACTTTGGTGAGGAGGACAATGGATATTGTGCAGGGGCACAGGCTAGATCAGAAGTACATGGGTGGATATCACAGGGGTAGTGTGACCTGGCACTGCAGTCAGGCCCAATATACAATTACCCCAGGACAGGCCCAGCACAGTATCCACAATGTGTACGTTGGGTGCACATATCAGACTGTCAGGTTGTCTCCCCCATGGTCACCTCTGGGCACCTTATGGACATGAGCCATGGCTCCACATGCTGTGACCAGTGTCAACTGCCATGACATGGCTCCTAGATGGGCACTGGCTTGTGTTCCAGATGGACGTATGAGCACTGTCCATGTCTCTCATCCATGTGTGCTGACAGTAGTGGCCTGTTGTGGTGCTGGAGGGGCACAACAGGGACCCATTGGCAGGGGCACTGAAGTAGGAGTGGTGCAAGTGGCATTAGACCAGCCCTGGACTTGTCTAAGCCTGGGGAGAACCTGACTACTTCAGGAATTCTGGAAAAAGGGATGGTGCAAAAGGGTCCTTGTACAAGTCTCCCTGACACCATGCTGCACCAGGTTGGGCAGCACAAGCACAGTGCAAGCCACTTTGGTGCACATTGACCCCTGGTTGCTACAACTCCCCTTCTAAAATTGGGAATAACGCAAGGTGCAGTGCAGTGAGTTACTTGCAGCAATTCTCTTTAATGCAAACACCTTCCATCATTCCCTTAGTCTTGAAAATCTGGCCCCTTGTTTGTGTCCCCCTATCTCCACACCTTCCATGTTTTTGCTTAAGGTAATTAATTAGGGGATTAACTGTGAACAGGAATAGGAGTGGGATAGAGGGCATCCTTGTGTTGTGCTACTTTGCAGCTCACAATGGGGAGATATAGAACCAGTGGGAAGCAAAGAATGTTTAGGTCCTTTGTAAGGGGTAGAGATCCAGTCCATGAATGCATCACCAATTTCAAAGTTTTTAAGGGTTTCTTATACAAAACTCCACTCTAAAGAATCAAAAGCCTTATCTATACTGATAAATAAAGCTTTTGTAGTTTTATTTAATTTTTGGAAGCTCAAATAGCAGAGAATAATCTTCATATGTTATCTGCTCCACATCTATTTTTCAAGAAGACTCACTGTTTTTTTTCCTTTTACTGTGTGTATTACAGATTGCAGTCTGTTAGCTAGGACTCTCGCAATTAGTTTATAATCTATATTTATTGCAAAAAACTACGTTAATGTTCATTATAAAAAGGGTCTGAGAAATGGAGCTTTCTGATTGGCTGCAAACATTCTAACAGCATTCTGTTAATCTTTTATTAAGATACATGTAGAGCTTACCCATATGCTGACAAAGGTTTAACGCTGTTCAAAAACATGTTTTATTATAATAGCAATAAGGCACTCCCAGGGATTATGTTAAATGTCAGTTAATCACCCTTTGGGGCATGTGGCACTCAGCTACACCTTGTGCCACAGTACACCCCTAGAAGGTGATTAACAGACCATTAACGTTACCCTTGGTCATGCCTTATTGCTTAATTAGGGTTCCTACAACCACAAAATGCAAACTAAACAAAGGTTGGAAATAAACTGTCAGGTTTGCATACCTATTAGGGTTCTTATGGCTAACTCTCACCCATCCTACCAAGTCCCCTACACTCATGACCCAACGGGAAGTTTACAGGTACAAGGCCATAGATCAATGGTATGGTACCTCTTATAGGATCCACATGTTAAAATTGGTATATAGCAACCTTAATTCTCCCCCCCCAACACACACACACACACTCTTATGAGTGATGGGCAAAATACATGTCCTGAGTCATGATACACATGTCTGGTGTTTCATACACATTGTTCCTCTGCAATTAGAATACATTTTGGATGGATACCTGTAAAGCTTTACATCCACTATAACCTGGGCCTTACATGGCACATGATATGGTACATCTTCCACAAAGCAGCAGAATTTATACAAATTTACAAGTGTTATATAGATTGCATAGTTGTCAGTTTTTGTAGGGCTCAAAAATCATTTCATGTGGGTACCATTTGGGTAATATGCCTGACTGATTCATCTCATTCTGGCCACAATGATAGGTAGGGGTGGGTGGGGTGGGGATTAGGGTCTGGTTTTCAATATTTGTGCCACACATAGATTTTACAGGAAAAAATAATATTCGTGAAGGATTGCTTTGTGAAGACTTTCATTTTTAATCATAACTAATTACTGTTAATTAAGAAAAATACATTTTGTAACTCATAATAATCCTCCCTCACAAATATTACACTGTCACCCTTAACTTCCACTAAATTAAAAAGTTATCTTACCTTAAACTTTTTGTTTGAGTTGAACTTCAGCATGAATAAAAAAGTCTATGCGTAGTTCTAGCTATTTTTCTTGGAATTTTTTTAACACACAAGTGTGAACAACTGATTGTAATTAATTTAAAAACTGATTCTTTTTTTTACCCAAAGCCACAAAAAGACCATTCCTATGGTGAGAGCTTGTACACAGTATTTTTCTCCTGGACTTTTCTGCGGATAGAGTGAGTGCCCATACCTTCAGAACTTAAGTAGTCATGCTGCTTTGGTGAGAGCTGAGCCATCTTCTACCTCGTGTCTTTCGGAGGGACTTCCTAAATCTGGGAAGCTGTTCTTTTTGAGCTGGTCATGTCTTGGTAAAACCATCAGTCAGACTTTGGTGGTGAGAGCACCTTTTGCCTGGACTGCTCCATGAAACACTTTCAGTCTTGCAATCTGCAATCAGTGACATTGCGCAGGACCTAGAAGGCAGAATTTCACTGTTCGCTGATGACACAAAGCTCTGTAACAGAGTAGACACACCAGAGGGTGTAGACAGAATGAGAAGGGACCTGCAGAAACTTGAAGAATGGTCAGGGGTTTGGCAGTTGAAATTCAATGCAAAGAAGTGCAAGATAATGCATATGGGGCACAAAAACCCTGGCACAATATATCAGTTGGGGGGTGAGGATATAGCATGCACCAAGCAGGAAAGGGATCTTGGGATTATTATCTCTGTTGACCTCAAGGTAGGGAAACAGTGTGACAAGGCAGCAGGTAAAGCAAATAGGATGCTGGGATGCATAGGCAGGGGCATCACCAGCAGGAAAAGGGAGGTCATAATTCCACTATACAAGACACTAGTGATGCCCCACCTGGAGTACAGTGTACAGTTCTGGAGACCTTACCTGCATAAGGACATAGACAGGGTAGAGAAGGTTCAGAGGAGGGCAACAAAGATGGTGCATGGATTGCATCACAAGTCCTATGAGGACAGGTTGAAAGAACTGAACATGTACTCCTGGAGGAGAGGAGGAGAGAGGATATGATAGAGACATACAAGTATTTTACAGGAAGAACAGGGTGCAGGAATACACTATTTTTAAGCGAAAAGATGTTCCAGGACTAGAGGGCATGGGATGAAGATGGAGGGAGGACGATTCAGAGGAAACGTGAGGAAGAATTTCTTCACAGAACGGGTGGTGGACAAGTGGAACACCCTGCCAGAGGAAGTGGTGGGGGCTGAAACAATCACGGGATTTAAGAATGTATGGGTTAGACATAAAGGAATTCTAGAGGTCAGGGGTAAAGGGCAACAAACTTCAAGGAAAACATAAACTGAACTTACAAGCTCAAATGGGCAGACTGGGTGGGCCATAGGCCCTTATCTGCCGACACTGTCTATGTATCTATGTATGTATCTATGCATCTATGTATCTGGACTTTGAGTTTGATTTTTTATTTTCTGTTTTAAAAGTTTTTGTTTTGCTTTTGCTGCAGCTCATTCTCCCTGGTTTCCCCTGTTAATATTCATTTTATTGTAGCTGGGTGGTGGGGGTTGCTTTTTTGTGTGTTTGAGTAAAATGATAGAGAACTGATACTAATTGAGTGAGGGGGGCAAGTGTTTATTGAGGCTGAGTATGCTCAATGTGTATGAGGGGAAGTTTTGTCAGTGGGATAACTCAATTTGAAAGGTTATGTGGGGGGGGTGGTTGCGATAGTGGAGTACTTTCTTTTTATTTTTCAGAATTCCATTGGGGCTTAGATTAACTTGGCAGGACGTGTTGGTGCAGCGGCCCCACTAGAATTACCTACGCTGCCACTCTGTTCCTTGTCCTTCGCTCCTTTTCTGACCTCCCTGTTTCTGCCACTGCAGCGAGACGCTGCAGGGAGGTTGGAATTACTAGGAGGTGAGGGAATCATGGGGTGCCAATGGCAGTTGAGGAAGGGGGGGGTGAGTGGCATTGAGGTTATCCAGTCCAGGAGATGCCCTGGATGTAAATAGAGCAGAGGGAGAAGCCAGACATGTTTGGTCTCCATACCGAGGGTTTCTACCAGACTGAGTGGGAAGGCAGCTAGAGATCCGGCTGCATCTTCTCATCCTCTTTGGGCAGTGCTTTCCAATGCCAGGTCAATAAGGAACAAGACTGCTATTTTTGCTGACTTGATTTCTGCTGTCGACCTGGCTTGCATAATGGAGACCTGGCTCGGTGATGATGCTGGCCCAGTTTTGGTGGCCGCCATCCCTACTAGGTACTCCGTAATGCACTGCCTGAGGAAGGATCACAGGGGAAGTGGTATGGCCATTGCTTGTCGAGCCAGCCTGGGCTTCACAGTGCACCCGGTCGGTGATATCCAGTCTTTCGAGTGTGTTGCTGTGTGTGGGGGTTCAGGTGCAAGTTTCAGGATTCTCCTTGTTTACTGCTCCCCTGGGGTGGGGGTGGGGTCCTGCAGGAGATGGCGGACTTCATTGTCGACCAGGTATTGGAGTCCCCCAGGTGTTTAATCCTGGGGGACTTCAATGCCTGAATTGATGATGAATCCTTGCTTTTCAGTTACGACATCCTCCAGTTGAAGCAGTCACTGGGCCTGGCACAAGCGGTTGCTTCTGCAACCCACGAGCAAGGCCACACACTCGATCTGGTGTTCCACCTGGACCTTGTGGTTGATAAACTCAAGATTGATCAGGTCACATGGTCTGATCACTGTACCATGGAATTCATGTTTGGACCCCCCAGAAATCCCCCCCATGGAGATGGTCAGCTTCTGTCCTTTAAAGAGCCCCTGACACTGTTAGAAAAACTTGGAAAAATGTGAGGTTTAGACAGTTCAGTTTATATTTCTTGCATTTTCTATAATTATTTACTTTTTTTTCTTTATTATTGGGGAGAGCTGTACAAAAGACGCTTACTGTCCCTTAGACTTTATCTGCTCTTTCTGCCATCCTACATATGACATCATAATCTGAGTTGCACATGGAAATGAGCTTCTGGTCATAGTGCTTTTCTCAGTTACCAACTGTTAAATAATGAAATAAATAATATAAATAATCCTCCGTTTATGGCATCATAATTGTCCCCACAGTAATGGACTGTGATGTCAAAAATAAAACTGTGATGTAATATGTAGGCAATCAGCCAGAACAGATAGGGCAATGATGCTGTTTACATGCAAATGTCCTTAGTAATAAAGAAGAATGAGAAATACAGAAACAATATTAAAATATAAGTTCACTTGTGCTAGACATTACATTTTC
Organism: Neoceratodus forsteri; assembly: GCA_016271365.2. Classification (NCBI taxonomy): domain Eukaryota; kingdom Metazoa; phylum Chordata; order Ceratodontiformes; family Ceratodontidae; genus Neoceratodus; species Neoceratodus forsteri. The sequence goes on along the minus strand of CM057451.1, from coordinate 1,187,164,744 downwards.
TCAAAGTTGTCACAACGGTGTCAGGGGCCCTTTAAGGGGCTTGTGCCCTGAGGGTTTGTTGGCCCTAGCTGACCTATCTCGGGTTGATGTGGCATGTGTGATGGGCTCCAGAGAGGCGGTGGCCACTTATAACAGGGTGGTCTCCGAAGCTCTGAATGCTCTCGCACCAATTCATGTATGACCCAGATCTTCTCACTCGAGGTTCCCTTGGTTTGATGGGGACCTCAAGGTGATGAAGATCAAGGGTCAGAGGTTGGAGCATTGCTGGTGGAATTTCCAGCTGGAGGCTGATAGGCTGGCCTTACGTGTCCACGATGTGGCATACCAGGGGGCAATTTCCTGTAAGAAGGCAGAATTCCTGTCCAGGGAAATCGCCATGGGGAAAAACAGACCATCTCAGCTATTTCGGACTGTTGACAGGCTTCTGCATCCTGCCTGTATGCAGCCGAGATAAGCATTGTCATACACCTTGTGTGAGGAGTTTGCTCTGTTTTTCTCCGACAGAGTGTTGACCATCTGGTCGTGGATATCAGCCAGGGAGGCATTTTCCTTGCAGCGGTCGATCTGGGGATCTCGGAGGCACTCCACCTATCTGAGAAGAGTTAAGGCCAGTGAAGGTGTCTGAAGTAACTAGAGTGATCTCAGAGCTGAAACACACCTCTTGTGAACTGAACCCAGCCCCGATGCGTTTCTTTTTTTTTTCAGTTAAATGTTTTATTGTTTTAACATACAAAATATAGAAATTAAATAAAAACAAACAGAACATGCCAGCTTATTCAGTGGGGACAACATAGAGTACATAGGTCAGCAAATATTGTCAAATTTTTCGTTCATATGAAGAATAAAAGCAATTAAATCTAGTCTTTAATACAGGCACTTACCTCAGCTGCGACATAGAACTCCAGACCATAAGGAGGTACTCCTGCTGACTAGACATGGCTTCATATAATTCGGTAGATATACTTTCCAATGGCTGATTCAAAGGGAAAGCTTGAGGAAATATGAGAGAATGGTACCACAGAGTAACTAAGGTAGAATATTACATTAAAGGTTGGAAAAGTACTAGAAAGGTTTTTTTTCTCAGAATTGGCATTGTCTGTACGAAGCAGAGATAAAATAACAATATAAAACTAGCAGTAGTAACTTTATCATTCTTTACTTAGGCATAGTATAAATCTATCTCTTAATGGTGTCTAGATTAAACTATAAACAGGATAACTATTTACAACGCTGTCAACCTGTACTTTGAGTAAAGTTATGATATGATATCATTATTACAATTATAAGCAAGTAGCTATATTAAGCATAACGTTGGCATGAAAGGAATCAAGAAGAAAACAATGGAGACAGTTCAACTGACACCTGCTCTTGCAGGCAAGAAGGCCATGCAAGGGGCACAGCAAAGATGGAAATTTAGTATTTGCACTTTTATCAAAAAGGAGCGTCAATTCAGCTCAAGTATAGTAGTAAGCATTGATAGTATTTCAGTCACATTGGGCGCTGTGGGGCTTCTCCAGTTTTTAAGGAGGATTCATTTCACTTGCATACTGAGTAGCATTAACCATCTGAATTTGTGGGGGTTTAGATTGGGGACTTCAGATTTCAGGCCTAGTAGCATAAGGGGAGCACTAAGGGGGATAGTGCATTGCAGGACATTGCTTGCTGTTTGAAGAGTTGATTTCCAAGTTTCTGAAATCAGGGGGGAAAAGCCAAAGGATATGATAGAGGTTTCCTCCAGGTTGGAGACACCTCCAACATTTGTCATGAGGGAGTAATTTCATCTTCATAAGCACAGTAGGAGTTCTGTACCATGAATGTAATATTTTATTGTGAATAAGTCTGCTCCGGGCATCTGCATAAGCAGTCTGACCTATCTGCTAGCATTGCTTCCATTGCTGGTCTGTAATTGATATTTGCAAAACCTTTTTCCATTTGGTCTTGGACGAATGAGTTGGGGAGGACAGGGTGTCCTTATTGGTGCATATAGTTTCCCGGCCATACCTTTTTTAAGAGCAAGCTATGTATGTATTGGGGGCCATTTGAAAGATCTCCTTTTTTCAGCAATGGCTTTACAGCATCTCTGAGCTGAAGAAATTTCCAGAAGTCAGCGGCAGGTAAATTCCATTTGTGCTGCAGTTGTTGGAAGGTGTCCATCATTAAGGAGCCTTTCATTAATACATCTTTTAAGAAAAGAATGCCCTTGCCATTCCATTTGGTCCAATTTATAGGGAGACCACCTATAGTGATATTCGGGTTGGTCCATAGGGGAGTATATAAAAGGGGGAGATCAGTGATCCTAAGCTTTTTGTGAAGGGATCGCCACTATTTGAGTGAAGGACCTATAGTAGGGTGTGATAGGAGATCCTTTGGTGTCCCAGACCATGACATATTAGCTGCAATGGGAGCACCACTAAGTGTTTGTTCCATTAGTAGCCACTGAGGGGAGTCTTTAGAGTATGGTTGGAACCATTTCATAGTTTGGGAGCGTTGGTAAGCTATTTTATAGCCCTCCATCCAGGGAAGGCCCCAGCCCCCTTGTTTCCAGTGTACAAGAAGTAAGTTCTTGCTGAAACGGGGTTTGTCCTTACCCCAGAGAAAAGAACCAATCATTTTATCCATTCTAAGGAGCCATGGTTTGGGGAGAAGTAGAGGGATATGAGATAATAAATGGAAGAACCTGGGTGCAATAGACATCTTAAAGGCAGCAATTTTGCCAGCAAGAGTGAGTTTGAGACAAGATAATCAGTCTAGTTTTATTTTGCAGTTGAATATTAGGGGGCCTAGGTTGTTATCCCACCATTTTACAAGGTTGGCTCCTACTTTAATGCCCAGGTAAGTAATGGTATGTTGGGACCATTTTAGGCCAAGGTGGGGCATGCTATGGGGGAGACATTTAGAGTTAAGTGGGAGAATCTCTGTTTGGGCTTGATTAATTTTGAGCCCAGAGATATTAGAGAAGTGCTTTAACAGAGTGAGAAGGGGGGATAGATTTCATAGAATCTCCTAGTATCACCAGTAAATCATCCACATACATTAAGGTAGAGGGTTGCGGCTGTCCCAACTCTATGCCTGCTATAAGAGGATGTTGCAGAACTGCTGCTGCCATTGGTTCTACCGCTATGAGAAATAGTAAGGGGGAAAGTGGGCAGCCCTGCCTGGTTCCTCTGTACAGTTGGAATGGTTCTGATATTATAGAGTTAGTGAGTACCTTTGCCTGGGGAGATGTGTATATGGTTGTTATGGCTGTTATGAACCAGGGCCCAAATCCAGAGTGACGAAGGACATCATGAAGGCAGTCCATTTGACAGAATCGAAAGCCTTCTCAAAGTCTATTGCCTATGCATCCACGGGTGTGAACTCAGTTTTTGCTAGGTGAATGAGATTGAGAAGGATTTGAAGGTGGTCAGTACTGTACCTACCTTTCACAAATCCCATTTGAGAGGGGTTTATGAGGTGTGTGAGTATCGGATTTAGCCTGTCAGCCAGCTCCCTAGCATACACTTTACTGCTGACATTAATCAATGAAATGGGGCGATAACTAGCCGTTTCCTCAGGGGGGGTTTCCTTTTTTGGGGAGGACGGTGATGGTGGCTTCTTGAAGAGATTGTGGCATAATGCCTTTGGTCTGAGCTTCTGTAAATATGTGGCATAGTAAGGGGGAAATCATAGGGGACATTGCCTGAAGAAAGTCCACCAAAAAACCATCTCCTCCTGGCACCTTCCCTGTTGTAAGAGCCATCAGAGCTGTAGAGACTTCTTGAGGAGTGAGGGAGGCTTCTAAAATGTCTTTCTGGGGGGAAGATAATTTAGGTAACCTAATGGAATGAAGAAAGGCCTGGGTTTCTGCGGTAGCAGCCGGTCTGGAAGATGTATATAATTGATAGTAAAATGAGGACATAATTTTGTTCACTTTTGGGGAGTTAGTTTGAATGACTCCAGTATTTGGGTTTTTTAGCCCAGTCACTGTATGTATCTGTGTGCTTGTTGTTTGCTTGTTTGGTAAGCTAAAACCCTTCCATTTGTGTCTCCTCCCTCCCAGTACTTGTGCCATATTCTGAGAAGGGCAAGGTCCGCTTTTCTGGAAGTAAATTCATTAATTTTTGTGTGTATTTGTAAGACTCTTCTTCCACATTCAGAGTGGGGGGGTTGGGGTAGGGCCTTTAACTCCTGTTCTGCAGCTAATAATTCACTTTCTAATATATTAAGTTCAGTTTCCTTACAGCATCTTCAGTGGGTAGCATACCCAATGATTTTTCCATGCATAGTGGCGTTATATGCCTCCCAGGTATTTGGGGCTGAGGTCTTGGAGATGGGGTTCTCTTGTATAAAGAGCTGAGTTTCGGATTTGGCCCACTCTATGAATTTTGGGTCATGCATAAGAAGGGGGTCTAGTCTCCAAGATGAGGACCATAGAGTGGTTGGGCCCCACAGCAGGACTGGCTGCAAAGAGGCATGATCTGATATAATCATGGGAAGAATGTTAATTTCTAAGGTGCAAGGTGTAAGATTTTGAGATATTAGCCAAAAATCCAGCCTACTGAAAGAGCCATGAACCCTTGACTGGAAAATGTAGTCACGCTCAGAGGGATGAACTAGTCTCCAGATATCAACTAATTGGTGTTCAGAGCTAAGGTCTAATGTGGCCTGTACTCCCTGGCTATGGAATTCTTTCCCCTGGTCACTTCTGTCCAGGGTAGGGACAAAGGTTAAATTGAAATCACCTCCCACCGGCATTGGCATATCAGGCTTCGTCATTGTCCCCAATTTAGCATTAAGGTCTAAGAAGAAGGAGGGATTATCCTCAATGGGAGCATATATATTGAGAACAAGAATTTGGCCATGTGGCATGTCCAATATGGCTATCACCCACCTACCTTGAGGGTCTGCTTTGCTATGCAGGATTGTCCAGAGAAGAGAGGTGTGCCCAATTTAGCATTTAGATTTGTGAAATAGCTTGGCAGAAGACACCAGGAGGAAGGACTGCTGTGTGACTGGACTTCTCTACTGGGACTAAAGAGGTAGAACTCTTGTACTTGGACCTCTAATTTAGGGTAAAAAAAAACAAACTAACAAACAAAAGAAAAAAAAAGTGTGTGTTTGTCTGAGTTAACTGAACTGAATGGTTATCTGAACAGTTATGTAGGTGTAACTCTCAGGTGATTGAAAGGACTTGATAAATGTGCAGTTTAAATTACTTGTAGAAAGATCTAGTAAGTAGGGGGAGTGGCTTAGCTAGAAGGAAGCTAAATTTAAAGACTGCCTTAGAAAGATTCTGCTAGTAGCTTGGCAGAAGACACCAGGAGGAAGGACTGCTGTGTGACTGGACTTCTCTACTGGGACTATATTGCCCTCTTTCCCTCCCCTCCACCCTCCCACACAAAGCTAGTTCTACTTTTATAAGCATAGGATTTGACTGACAACAGGAACTTCCTGTTTGGGAGCAGGAAGTGAGTGATCACAGAGCCACCAAAGATCCACCATCCTAGAAGGGCAAGAGTAGCTCTCCGATCCCCTCTAGCTGCTGGAGGCCTGCCTCTGAACAAGTAAGGGGTCTACTGAGAAATATAAGATATTCTGGTCTCAGAACAGGAAAATCAGGAGCTTAAAGGGCACACAGGCAGAAAGTAAGTAGAGAGAGAAGAGAAAAAAAAAACAGAGGAAAGAGTAAGGATTCCAAACAGTTAAGGGGACAGAAATAAGACATGATGGGAGTGGTGCAGTGCAGTGGCTGTGGAGCAGCAGTCTTCCTGGAGACATTCTGGAGGATGCAGTGTTGTCCCATCTGCAGGCACCTCTCTGGGCTGAGGGAGGAGGTTGCTCATCTCCAGGCTGAGTTGGCCAGGATTTGTGGGACCTCCTCTTCCATCCAGGGACCACCAGTGCCACTGCTGTTGCCTCAGAGATTGCCAAGAAAGAGGAGCGGTTGGACAACAGTGGGCTCAGGAGGGTGAGGGTGGTGGAACAGAGGTGCATCTCCTCCAGTTGTACCTCTCCACACCCTATGCCATTCTGGCAAAGTGTGGTTCCTCTATGGAGGCACCCGTGAGACCAAGGAGGATGCTGGGAACCTCCACAAAGAAGACCCACAGGAGGACGGGCAGGGGACCACACAGGGAAAGAAACAACTCCTGGTGGGGACTCCATTGTTAGAAAGGTAGAACTGGGGGAGGAAGGGGAGAGGGAGGTAAGGTGCCTGCCTGGCACCATGGCTTGGAGGGACAGGGACCGAATCCTCAGGATTGCTGGAGCAGCTGCACAGGGGAGGGAGCTGGATGTTGTTGTCCACCTAGGGACAAATGACCTGGCTAAGAAAGGGATTAGAGAAGTGCAGGAGGAGTTTGTGGAATTGAGGAGGGGCCTTAGACAAGTAGCACACATGGTAACCTTCTTGGAGGTGCTGCACATCTATGGCGTAGGAGAGGCTAGGGTGTTCCGCACCATGGGATTCAATCAGTGGTTGAAAAACTGGTGCGGAGCTCAGGGATTTGGCTTCCCTTGGGATCGAGGGTCCACCTGGAGTGATGCAGGCCTATACTGGCACAATGGTCTGCATCTGTCCAGGAGGGGAACCAGGATCCTAGGTGATAGGTTTAAATTCTGCTTCATTGGCAAGCATTTAAACTAGCCAAGTGGGGGGCACTGGAAAGGAGCAGGGAAATCCTAGCCCCCCCAAAAAAAAATCACGGTAGTAAAGTGTAAACACCAACATAGAGGTAAAGTCGATAGGGAGAAGGGCAGGGGTAAATGGAGAAAGTGACAAAGGCAAGAAGGACCGGGATGGGGCAAAAAGGAGTAAGGCCATCGGGAAATGGAGGGTAATGAGTACCAATGCCCGTAGTCTGGGCAACAAGCTCCCTGAGCTGGTGCCCTTGATGGAAGAGGGATGCCTGGATATCGTAGCAGTCACAGAAACAAGGTACACAGAGAACCATGACTGGGATGTTAACAAACCAGGGTACATAACCTACAGGAGAGACAGGCAGGGGAGAGGAGGGGGAGGAGTAGCTCTCTATGTAAAGGAAGGGATAAAACAACTGAACAAAAGAGTAAACAGGGAGGAGAGGAGGCACTGTGGGTCACCTTGGAGACTGGAAAGGGCACCACAATCTGCACAGGGTTGGTACAGACCCCATGTCAGGGGAGGGAATGGACAAGGATATGATAGAAGGCATTCTTAGGATGGCAGAGAAAGGGAGATACTGTTGATGGGAGACCTGAATATGCCAGATGTTGACTGAGCACATTTGCTGCAGCCACATCCAAGAGCAGGGCCATTCTTGATGCTCACAGGTGGTGGCAGGCCTCAGACAGCTAGTTTCAGAACCCACTCTTGAGGGAGCAATCTTAGACCTTGTACTCAAATGGGGGCAGTGAGAGGATCTCAGATCTAGAAGTGGATTGCCATCTGGGAACAAGTGGCCATCAAACAGTGTGGTTCAACGTTAAACTCAGCTACAGAGTCAAGCCATACAAAAGTGAGAGTACTGGACTTCAGGAGGGCTGACTTTGGCAAGATGAGAGAGTGCCTCAGAAAAGCACTAGCAAACAGGCTAGAAGGAGGGGTGGAGCAACAATGGGGAATCATCAAAACTGCCATCACAGAGGCAACAAACCTTTGTGTGAAGCAAATAAACAAATCAAAATGAAAGAAAAAGCCACTATGGTTCTCAAAAGAGGTGGCTGGGAAAGTCAGGGAGAAAAAGATAGCATTCCAAAAGTATAAAGAAACACAGAAGGAGCAGGACAGAGAGCTGTACCAATTAAGGCAGAAGGAAGCAGGGAGGAAAGTCAGACTAGCAAAGGCCCAAACTGAGGAAAAGATAGCCAACTCAGTTAAGAAGGGGGATAAAACCTTTTATAGGTACATCAGAGAGGGTAGAAAGACAAAGGTAGGGATAGTGAGGCTGAATAGAATGAACAGTGGGTGGGCAGAGGGTGACAGTGAAAAAGCAGGGATACTGAACGAATATTTCTGCTCAGTATTCACAAAAGAGGAGGGGGAACTGCCTAATCCAATTAACAGAAGCACTCTTGATAGGGGGGTCGATCCCAGTCCTTTCACAGAAGAAAGGGTTCTGCAAGAACCTCAAAACTGAAGGTGGACAAAGCAATGGGTCTGATGGATTCACCCCAGAATTCTAAAAAGAATTAAGGGGGAACTAGTGAAACCACTGGCTACTCTTATTAATAAATCATGGAGGATGGTGTGGTACCCAAGGACTGGGGAAGGCGATGTGATTCCCCTTCGCAAAGTGGGACCAAGACAGAGGCAGGAAACTACAGACCTGTCAGTTTGACCTCTGTGGTAGGGAAAGTGATGGAGTCACTTCTGAAGGAAAGAATTGTTGAGTACCTAGAGGCCAGTGGGCCACAGGACCCAAGGCAGCATGGGTTCTCAGCGGGAAGGTCATGTCAGGACTAATCTAAAGATTTCTTTGACTGGGTGACCAAAGTAGTAGACCAGGGAGGGGCTGTGGACATGGCCTACCTAGACTTTAGCAAGGCATTTGACACAGTCCCACAAAAGATTAATAGTCAAATTAACCAGCCTCGGAGTGGGTCCCAGGGTGGTAGCCTGGATAAAACATTGGCTGGACAACAGGACACAGAAGGTAATTGTAAATGGAGTCCACTCTGAAGAAAGAGGGGTTACTAGTTGGCACGTGAGGGTTCAGTACTGGGTCTAGTCCTTTTAACGCTCTTTATAAGTGACATTGCAGAGGGACTGGAAGGAAAAGTATGCCTCTTTGCAGATGACAGAAAGATCTGCAACAGGGTTGATACTCAAGGAGGCGTGGAAAGGATGAGAAGGGACTTGGCAACGTTGGAGGAATGGTCAGAAGTATGGCAGCTAGGATTCAATGCAAAGAAGTGCAAAATAATGCACCTGGGAAACAAGAACCCAGGGGAAGATTACACAATGGGGCAGAGGTAGTAATAACAACAAAAAAGGAAAGGGACCTGGGGGTAATCGTATCAGATGACCTTAAGGTTGGCAAGCAATGTGAGAAGGCAGTAGGGAGGGCTGGGGATATACTGGGATGCATAGGGAGAGGCATCACCAGCAGAAAACAGGAAGTTGTTATCCCTCTGTACAGACAGTTGGTGAGACCCCATCTGGAGTACTGCATCCAGTTCTGAGACCCCATCTCTGCAAGGACAAAGACAGGATAGAGGCAGTCCAGAGGAGGGCAACTAAAATGGTGCAGGGCCTGCAAGAGAAGCCATACGAGGAGAGACTAAAGGAGCTTAATATGTATACCCTTGAGGAAAGAAGGGAAAGGGGGGACATGATAGAAACTTTTAAGTACCTCAGTGGAATCAACAACGTCCAAGAGGATAGCATCTTTCAGAAAAAGAGACGTGCAAGAACAAGGGGACACAATTTAAAGATCGGGGGGGGCCGTTTAGGGGCAATGTGAGGAAGTATTTTTTCACAGAGAGGGTAGTGGATGCATGGAACAGCCTTCCTGAGGAGGTTGTGGGGTCTAAAACTGTGGGAGAATTCAAGAATGCATGGGACAGACGTAAGGCAATTCTTGTGTTGGGTAGGAAGAAATTGGCTGTTGGTTAACTAGGATCTGCGGCCTATCCTGTAGGTAGGGAAATGGGCAGACTAGATAGGCCAAGCGGTCCTTATCTGCCGTCAAAGTCTATGTTTCTATGTTTCTATGAATTAGAATGGCCACTCCTCTCTTTTTTGTTGGGGCACTGGCATGTACTTCCAGCCCCACCCAGTCCTTCACCAGGTATTTGTGATATTGTTTGTTTAGTCTGGTTTCTGGGAGGAAGGCAATCTGAGTTTTTAGTCTCTTTAAATGAGTTGGGACTTGTTTTCATTTAGATGGAGAATTAAGGCCCCTGACATTCTATGTTATAATAGATGTTTCACCCATAATTATGGCTGTATAGGATCATGGTAACCAGGTTAATGTAATGAATAGACCCTGGGGGAATTACGTCAGAGGAAGAGGTTGACTCCAGGTCCTGTATCGTGCTACATAGTAGGTTCAGGGCGGTGTCGGTTGAAGCAGAAAAAACATAAATCAGCATACTTTCAGGGATACCAGTTAGTAATATTACGGTAATTAGGGATGACAGTGATAACACAGAAGTAAACAGAATATCTAAACTATTTACATTGAGTGCACAACCTTGCACAATGGCAGTGGTGGGTCGCTTAGGCTGAGGTTGCATTGACCTCTTTGGCCTACCCACCAAGCCAGTCTGGGGGAGTGGGGGAGCCAAGATCCCTAGCAGTGTGGTCAAACCCAGAGTGGGAGACACTCTTCCCCGTGGGTTGGATATAATGGGTCAGGAATGTCCGCCAGTGACATCTAGTTTTATAGATGTGTAGCCAGAGGTCAGAAGTAGGCATAGACTGAAATGGCCAGCAGGCATGTGAATCCATTCACAGGAGGGGTTAAAGGCAGGGATGCAGAAGCCAGAGTGAGGTTCAACATGTCCAATTCAGACTTAACATCCATATGGGATCGGACTGCAGGGATAAAATAAACATTTAAGTGATACCATATCTATAAGCCAATAGTGTGTAAGTAACCATCATCGCTCATCCCCCTCCCCCCTCAGTACTGGAATAAAAAAAGATAGTAAATAGCATGAGGGCTTATAATTGGGCAACCTGCTAGCCCTTAGAAAGTAGTGTAGAACTGGAAAAAACATCATTTGTGAATGTATATATTATCATTGAGTAGTGCCTTGAGATTTTTTTCCAGTGTTATGCACGATTCAGGTTCTGGGACCTTTGGGATTCTGCCCCAGCCATCGTTAAAGCGAATGATACACGGGGGCTCATCCCTAGAACAGAGCAGGTTATTAATAATCAGGAACCGCCACCCCTGCGAAAAATACAAGTGAACAGAAACATGGACACTTATCTGTGGCGGATCCGAATAATCCGTAGCCTGAAGCAGTTCAGCATCTGAAGGCACTTGCTGTGTCCATTCAGCCGCAATGTTCTCCTGTGTTTGGACTGCATGGGGTGTAGTCCAGCAGTCAGCACTGAAGGTTGTACCAGGGGATTGCATTGTGTTTTGTCCCTGAGTATAATCCTTAGGCTTAGTGGCATAATGCGACATCTCTTCCTCTGAGATTCAGATGTATCTAAGAGCATTAGGAGGCAGTATAGTGCAGTGGTTTAAGCCTCTGAGCTGCAAATCTGGTGATATCCAGCAGACCAGACCTGGGTTTGAATCCCACAGCTTCCACCTACATACTGTGTGACCCTGAGCAAGTCACTTAATTTCCTTGTGCTCCCAGGGTTGCACCTGTAAAAGAGCTCTCAGCTTAGTGTGCTACTACTGGTTAGACAACTAAAAGAAAAAAAAAAAAATTAGTGGGGCAAATAGGTTTGGTGTGGAGAATCGGGAGAGAGAGAGTCCTCTGAGAGTTCTGGTGGTGAAAATGGCAGATCTCCTATACTTTCTTGAGGGTGGTCCCATTTCTGATGTCTCCCCGACTACTGCCGCTTGCGTGATCTTGCCGGGAGGGTGGCCTGCATGACTTGAAATTCAAAGCCAGCTGGTCTGGATTATGTAGTGATGGCAGTAGCATCGATTATTGTAGAGTTGTGGCTGTTAACTCGGTGCTGTTACTGTCTGTCCATGATTTTTTCAGTTCTGGTCGGCTTTGTGATGAGCCATTGGCTTTTAGGTATTGAGTAAGGCTTTCAGGCGTAGAAAAGGACATATAGGTTCCATTGATTTCAAGCCGCATAGTTGCTGTGTACCGGAGAGAGAATTTTATGCCCCGAGAGTGCATCATTCTTCTGGCCTCTGTGTATTCCTTCCTCCTGACAGCTAATTTGCTGGAGTAATCCTGGAATATTAGGATTCTGTGGCCCCTCCAGGAGAGGGGACCCAACTCTCGAGCTCTTGCAGAGATCCATTCCTTGTCTGCAAAATTGAATATGCATGCCATAATTGGTCTAGGCCTTTCCCCGGGCTTGGGCATAGGGTTCAGCATTCTGTGAGCCTCCTCTGTGGTTAGCTCTGGGGGAACTTCATGTTGTAGCAATTCTGGCAGAATATCGTAAAGAAGGTCCAGTAGGTAGCTGCACTCGGCCACCTCAAGGAAGCCAAGGAACCGAAGATTGTTCCTACAGCTTCGGTTCTCCAGATCATCTAATTTGCTTTGCATGGAGTTAATTGTTTTACCCTGCTCACGTATAATGGCGGTAAGTCATTCAATTGCTTCAGCGTTGTGGTCTGCTTTTTTATCACTTATACCAATCCTGGCTTCTAGTTGTTGGATGGCATTTGTGGTTTTGTTCGAGGCAAGAGTGACCTCAGCCATTTGTTTAAGAAGGGCTGTGAACATTTCGTTCATCTGCTGCATGGACGGCCCTGTGGAGACATTGAGCTGATTGCATTCTGCCATTCTAAGCACAATAATGTTGTATCAGCCACTGCAGAAGTAAATCTAAGTATAAAATAATAATCCTGTTGGGTCCTGGTATAAGATCCTCACCTACACCGACGCGTTGGGGTTGGCAGGACAGTGCAGATCACAGAGAAACCTCAAGGAATTAGAGAACGCACACTCTAGGTGGCCATTGAGATCGAAGCCGAGCCACGCCTCCCCCCCCGATGTGTCTCTTATTGGGATGTGTCGAGGCTGTTGGTCTGGTGTTCACTAGGATTACCAGGTGCTCTATGGTGAAGGGAGTCCTCCTTGTGGCTTTGAAAGAAGTGCTGGTGAGGCCCCTGCTTAAGAAATCGTCCCTTGACCCTGACGTCCTGGCGAATTGCCATCCTATCTCCAACCTGCCCTTTTTGGGCAAGGTTGTTGAGAAGTTAGTGGCACATCAGCTGGAGGATCGCCTGGTGTCCTCAGATATCTGTGAGCAATTTCAGTTGGATTTTTGAGCTAGATACAGCACATAAACAGCTCTAGTGAGGGTGCATAATGACCTACTCAGGGCTAGAGATAGAGGAGACAAGTCAGTTCTTGTTCTCATTGATCTCTCCTCAGTGTTTGACACTGTGGACCACATAGTGCTTCATGAGCAGCTCTGTGAGGTTTGTGGACTCGCCGGTACTGTCATCAGGTGGTTTGAGTCCTATCTCTCAAACAGGGTGCAGTGGGTAGTGATGGGGAGTTTCTCCTCCCCCCCAATGCCCCTGTCTTGTGGAGTGCAACAGGGCTCGATGTTGTCACCAATGCTGTTCGCAGTGTACATGCTGCCCTTGAGCAAGATCATTCAACAGTACAGCATGGAGCTGTTATGCAGATGATACCCAGCTGTACTTGTCTTTTGCCCCCAGAACATCAGGAGTGGTTGATGTGCTTAACAACTGCCTGGCAAAAATCAACGACTGGATGGCTTCCAGCTGGCTGAGACTTAACTTGGCTAAAACAGGGGTACTGGTGATCAAGCCTGGTCATGGATGTGATGGGCTCCCACCTGGGGCTAACTCAGGGCTTTTCCTGGGTTCTGCTCCATTGGTGATTGCCCCGAGGGTGTGAAATCTGGGTGTGATCCTTGACAACAGATTGACTCTCAAAGATCAAGTGCCTTCTGTTGTCTGCAGTGCTTTGTATCATCTGCGGAACATTGCCCAGATTAAGTGCCTCATTCCGCCCGAGGATCTGCCGACACTAGTGCATGCTTTTGTGACCTCCAGACTGGACTACTACAACTCTCTATACTTTGGGGTCATGGGAGGGACCTTTCGCAGACTTCAGCTAGTGCAGAATTCGGAGGCCCAGTTGCTGATTGATCTTTCAAGGTCTAGTCATGTGACTCAGGTCCTGTGGGCTCTGTACTGACTGCTGGTCAGGTGAAAGGTCCTTTCCTTTTTTTTTTTTTAAATTAAGTATGCTTTATTAATTTTCAATGATCCAACAAACAAAACATTATAACAGGCCAAACCAAACAGATCGTAATACAACCATACATAAAATCAAATACAATCAACCAAAACCCAACCCCCACAAAAAAGGCCCCCCACCCCTCCCTCATTCCTTATGCCAAACACTGCCAAGCAAGTTTAGACCATAATGTCAAAATATATGCGAGACCATCAAGATTTCCATAAAGCAAGGAGGGTCTCCAAGGCTCCCCAAGTTGTCAGAAAGGCATTCAGCCTGTCTTGCATGGAGGCAATGTGCCTTTCCAACTGCGAAGGGTCCTTTTCAAGGTGGGTCTTCTCATCTTTAAGGCCCTATACAGATTGGGGCTATTGACACCAGTGACCTCTGCTCGCTCCCTTCGCTCCCCCTCGAGAGGCCTCTTGGACATTCTCAGGGTTTGGCTCAAGACCTCAGGACATCATGCATTTAGTGTCTCTGTGCCGACCCTGTGAAACTTGTTACCACCTTCTGTCCGGGAGACTCCCTCTGTTGAGGTCTTCAAGTTCAAGTTCGAGTTCAAGTTTATTGCAGGAAAACTCCATTGAGCAAGCTCATTCACAAGGAGGTCCTGTGACATAAACACTTAAAGTACAAACACAAATAGGTAATAACAGTATATACATGAAATACACGTTACATGATACAGGCTGGATATACATACAAGGGTACCACATAGGGTGACCGCAGGTGGTAAACATTGATATGAGACAGGGAAGTGACTTACAGGTCGCATACTGATAAATGAAACATGATGACTGGTGTGTGCAATACATATACAGTATTTTGGCAGCTAGAACAAACAACAGTCTACAACTGATATGGGGGGGAGGAGAGATTTGATAGAGTAGCAGTGGAGCGTAAGCAAAGATAAAGCCAGGAGTAGAAGGAGAAGGGGAAGGGAAAACAGTTAATATGACAAATCAAGTGGAGGCTGAAGGCTCACCTCTTTGCCATGGTCTTTTCAGTTACTTGATGAAAAACCTTGTGCTAGTCCCTGCTGTGATAATCTGCCCCCCTTTTTACTCTATTTTAATCTGTTATACATTGTGCTTAGCATTTTTATTATTTTTATATTTATGCTTTTTTTATTGTGCCCTGTTTTAACTATTGTTAGGTGCCTGAAAGCTTCATAGCTGGGGCCCAAAATTCTAATCATTCTATGGAGCACAAATATGCTGCACCCGAACTGTACCCACTTTGCATGGGGTTGCAATATTCAAAAGACTAAACAGTACCAGTGCAACAGTGTAGCATCAGTGCAAAAAAAAATACTGTATGTGTGTGGCAAAGTGAGGAGCGGGGACAAGAGTACGGGTACAATGGTATATTCAGCACCACAGTGCAGTGTAACATGTGGTAGCGCGACATACAGCATGGCATAAATTAACATCCATAAAAAGATAGTCAACACTGGGCAAAATAAGGAGGGAGCATGGACACAGCAGCAACAGGCAACAACATGGCTGTATGCAACAACAGCATCATGGTCTATCTGATGGCTGCAGTCATTGAGGAGGATGAGAGGGATGAAGGCAATCCTGGGCAACTCTGTAGGCCAAGGAGGAGCTATAAAAAAGCAATATAAACCGGCACCTGCTCAAAGCATTTTACTTTAAATCAGCTCGTATTATGGACAAAAGACCGAGTGTGCTTATATCATTCAAAAGGACTTTTTATTAATTTAAAACTCACTTGAGATGTGGCACAAACCACCAGAATTCATGTGGAAACAGCAATTACATGCAGCACAATAGTCCACAGTATTCTTGTTAAATCCACAAAACGCCACAAAAGTCCATGCACAGATGGCTGTAGAAGTCCCAACAGGTGTGAGCAAGAACAGAGGTCGCTTCCAACAGACGTCACCTGACGCGTTTCGCTGTTAGCTTTCTCAACCTTTGAGAAAACAGAATGTACCGGCCCCGAGTGTCCTTTGAGACACTCACAGAGTACTACCTTATGGGCTGGTATCGACTCAGTAAGGCCCTGCTGAGGCAGCTCTGTGAGCTCCTGCATGAGCAGCTGCAGTCTACCACCCAGTGCAGCCATGCAATGTCAATAGAGGAAACAGTGACGGCTGCAATGTGTTTTTTAGCCACCGGGACCTTCCAGACACCGGTTGGGGATACCATCAGTGCGTCACAGCCTGCCTCCTCGCGCCTCCTGGCCCAGTTCCTAGATGCTCTGCTGCCACATTCTGGTGAATTCATTGTATTCCCCAGCATAGCAATGGAGTGCAGAGAAACAATGCAGCAATTTTACTGGGTTGGACACCTACGGGCCGTAATTGGTGCCATTGACTGCACCCACATTGCCATACGGGCACCCCCTGCTGAAGTGGCAGACACCTTTCTGAACAGGAAGGGGTACAACTCCATCAATTGCCAGGTGGTGTGTGATGCAAGGGTGCATCATCAATGTCCTAGCACGGTACCCCAGCGGTGCCCATGATGCCTTCATCTGGCACCCATGCTTGCAGTGGTATATTGTCAAAATATGTAGAGACAAATAACTGTGAAAGAATGCACACAATAAAAAACAGTAATACAGGATGCTACAGGGGTGATACAGAGACAGGGGTGAGGTTTTGGCATGTACAACAGGGTGAATGGGAAGGGTGCAAGTGAGGAAGAGGAACATAAGGTGCAGCACAAAACACTAATGGCTACTCCTGCCATGGGTCCAGACAGAAGACCTACCGCAAGGCTGTGTAGGAGGGGTCATGTGGACCAAGGAGCTGTAGGGTGATGTTTGAGGGGTGGTAACACCCTGGAAAAGCAACGTCCATGCCTTGAGCTAGGTGATGCCAAAGTCTGGTGTCTCCTAGTGGTTCAGGGAGTGCCCATGGATGATACCGTTGCAGCAATGCTGGCTGACGTTGACCTGCCACTATGTGCCGATGACACACACCGGGGGATGGCACCCACATGCCAATGGCGTGTGCCGGTGTGGTGTTGTTGCCTGGCCAGCCCAAACTCCCTCACCATGGCAGTGATCTCCCTCACTGCCACAGTTAGGTCACCAAACACCTGATGGAGGGCATCTAGAAAGCATGCCTCAAGCTTCTCTGCACGCTGTTCTGCATGCTGCAGGTCTGCATGCACGGGCTCCCAGAGGTAGGCCAATTCCTGCCGCATTTCCCTCTGGAATTGGTGCAGTTCCCTTTGTGAAGGAGACTGGGAGTCCACCGCAGACTGGAGGAGCTGCTGGGCATCAGAGTTACCCTGTCTCTGGGGGGCATGGTCACCAGAGACAGTAGGTGGATGTGGATGGGGCGACATCTGGAGCGTGTTTGCCCCACACCCTGTGTGGATGGTGGTGGCAGTGTCTCACTGGCTGTGGGGCCACATATGTCGCGGGAGTGGGTAGGAGGGGCAACATGCTGGCCACCCAAAGACACCTGTGGTGTGGGCCACGTGGTGTGGCACCTGGCAGGTGTGGAGGTCACACCTGTGGCAGTGGTGGAGGGGGTAGTGGTGGAGGTGGCAGTTGAGATAGAGGAGGCATGACCCTCCAGGGCTCTGCCAGCACAGATGGTACTGTGTGCCTGGCAGACAACTGTGTGTTGGCCATGATGGTCCCCTCGGGTGTCCACCCCTGCCTGGTTGGGCCCTTCCTGGTTGGGAGTGTCTCAGGACACCTCTGATGGGGAGAACCCCCACCATTGTGGCAGTGGCAGCTAAATAGTCCCCAGTGGGAATGTAGGTGCCCTCGTCACTGTCACACAGTTCGTCTCATAAGGTGTCCAAAGACTCCCCCTCCTCTTCATGTGCTGCCTACCACGGGACAGCTGACATGGATGGCCCAGCGTCCTCCTCCAGGTCAACCTCCACAGTGGTGGTGGTGAGGGCACATGCATACCCCACCATTGCTATGTTGCCCAGTTCCAGCATATAACAGCTGACTACAGCCTATACACCCACACATCCAGGGTGCACGCACACCTATGGGTGGAGTGTGGAACCAACGGGCATATCCACATCTAACACCAATGTATCCCACCCACCCCACACATGTGAAGACTGCCACCCACAGGGATAGCATGGGTAATGCACCCAATAACACATGTAGCAGCATGCAACACCACATGAGGAAAGAATACCTGCAGCTGTGATACAGAATATGTTCATAGGCACAGGGCAGCTGTGTGCTCAGTACTACATGGCTGTGTAATTATGGTACGCGCTGCTAGGCTGGTAGTGTGGCAACCACAGCAGCAGACAGTGCCGTACAGCACATAGGCCATCCCAATGCACACATGTGTGCACTGGTCAGGACTGCATTGTGCCACAACACAAGCAAAGCTGCACGTATACCCATGCACACCATGTTGGTACACAGCCAGGTACTCACATTGCCTGTGGATACCACCTGTGTCTCACACGCACCACTTTCAACACCTTCCACAGCCACAGTCCTCAGAGTTGATGCCACCACCTCCACTAGAGGGTCAACAGGTCCTGCATCCTCTGATGGCCGTGGCCCATCACCTGTGGTATGCAGTGCATGGTGGTGTGCTGCCAGGTCATCCTTCACGCAGGGCTGTAGATCATGCCACTGTTTGCATACAGCATTCATTGTGCGACCCCTGCCACCAACAGCATTGACCTACACTGATCTCCCCCCACAAGGAACGTACTGCAGCATTGGTTGTCTTGTAGCACCACACGTTGTGCTCCCTGGCCTTGGGCTTTGGAAACATTCACAGCCACCAGAGGCACTTGTTGTGGGATGGAAATGATCCTGTGGTCAGAGGTTGTTCTGCAAGTGATGTGTGTGTGTGTGTGAGACTGCACGCAACCAATAGGCCACACCATGGCTTCGGTTGTGGGCTTGCATCACAGGGATGTAGGGGTTGGGCCCCCGCAGGCTGTCCCTATCCATCATTGGCCCCGCATCTCCATCATTGGGTGGCAGACACCTGTCAGTGTTTCTGTGCCACATATGTACCAGCAGCAGTCTGCACTGCGCAGGCTGCAACAGGCAGTGTGTTGTGACGCTACACCAACAGGTATGGGAAGTATGCTGGATGCAAAGACCTGTGTTGTTGGCCATGTGATCACAGTATCCTGGTCATTGCACAGTACAGCATGGGATACACGTCCACTTGATGGTGTCACTGAAATCTGCTACGGGACCAGTATGCCTGCGTTGTGTGTTGTGACAGTTCTCACTCCCACACCGAGGCACATACAGCATACCTGAAGATGCACATGGGCATCAGTTTGTGTCTCATACTATGTGACTCCAGTGCCACTGTCACAGCATATACATGCGATAGGACAGTATGACAGTGTAGCACACTGTTAGTACACACCTGCCAGCTGGGCCTGGTGTATGTGTGTGACAGCATCATTCAGCAGTAACTGACACAAAACACGGCACATGTTCCCCATCCGATACTGTAGCCCCTGGTCACTGTAGCAGAATACACACACTGTTGCTGACCGTGATAGCAGTGAGTTGCCTGAAGAACACCTACCTGTTTCTATGAAACTTGCCACCTGGGCCATGGTGAGGCCTACTGTTGCAATCACAGGTGTCAGCCTACTGCTTGCTGTTCCAGTGAGCAGTGCAGGTGACGCTGTGTCCCCCACTGAAATAGCCCAGATAATCCACACATGGTAATGCATGCAAATAAGACCATAATGACATGCTCATGTGGTAGTTTGCACTCCGACTACCTAAGTAGGCTTATTTGCATAGCACTTCTGAATATTGCATGTGATAGTGCCGTGTAAACATGTTTGCACTGAGCAAATGGGTAACACTGTGGTGCAGCGCTGTATGAATTGCGTGGCACAATCTGTAATTGTGCCACTCTAAACATGCATGCACAATCATGTAATCACTGGGAAGGTCATGCAAGGGTTGCGCATGCTCTGTGAGGCCATTTCGCATTAGTGGGGTGCAGTAGTATTTTACCCGGCACTTTCCTTTGCTATCCCTGCATTAAGTTACGCACATTTCCAGTTGTACTCTGGACAACATTCCATGCACATTGGTGTTAGGGTGGTGCTTCTCCCAGTTACTGACCAAGTATAACGAGCAGAAGAAGGCTCAGGGTGGTGGTTCAGAAGGACCAGAAGTGGGGAGGTGGAGCTGGCCAACATGGTGCAGCTGGTGCTGGCCAGGGAGCACCAGCTCTTTGGAGAGGTGCATGAGGGGGATAGGCCTTGGCATGAGGTATGGGGATCTGTGGTACGCCACCCTCACTGCCCGCACGGGCATCCACCACAGAGGTAAGCAGTGCAGGCATCATTTTGTGAATCTGCAGTGGAGAGAGAGAGGCAGAGGCTGGACAGGTGGCACATGATGCATGATGGCACTGTGCCTGTAGCAGGTAGGTGGACACATTTCTCATAGCCCTGCATTATGCATGTCAAAGGGTGTGGATAGACATGAACACAGTACACATGCGGGTACGTATTTGTAGAATCCAACAGTTTTGAAAGGACCAGCAACACAACAAAATATCTTTAAATACTGTAGCTCTTCTCCTTTATTTAGGAAAGTTTTTCTCAGTCAGATCCCCAGATGGTGCCCAACATTTCACCTCTACTGGCTTTCTCCGGGGCTAGGATCTGAAAGTTAGCTGAGTCATAGATTTATGAACCAGTGTTCAAAATCGGGTCTTGTCCCTACTGGATATTCTCTATTGTCTCTTGTATTCTGTTTCCTTCTTCATCAAGGTGCAAAACTTTTTTTCACAGTGAAGTTTCTGCCTTCATCAGCTCAGTTCTTTTGTAGCTTTCATACTGAACTGCCACACTGAAAGCTGCAAAGGATCTGAGCCGATGAAGGCAGGAACTTCACTGTGAAAAAACGTTATCCAGTAGGGACAAGACTAGATCATGAACACTGGTTTATACATCTACAGTATGACTCGACTAACTTTCAGATCCTAGCCCCTGAGGAAGCACCTAGAGGTGAAGCGTTGGGCATCATCTGGGGATCTGACTGAGAAAAACTTTCCTTAATAAAGGAGAAGAGTTATTTTGATATTTTGTTGTATGTCTGGTCCTTTTAAAACTGCTGGATTGTCCATGCATCTCTTCACCAGCACCTCTGTCATAAACAGGATTTCAAATTTATGTAGGACAGGTCACTGCACACATGCCTATCATGCTACAGTGTCATTCTCATGCATTGCTGTGTGTACACCACTATGGGTACAGTGGTGTCCGTGTGTAGGTCAACAGTGCCTGTGTATGTTGTA
The DNA here is from genome assembly GCA_016271365.2 of Neoceratodus forsteri. Taxonomy (NCBI): domain Eukaryota; kingdom Metazoa; phylum Chordata; order Ceratodontiformes; family Ceratodontidae; genus Neoceratodus; species Neoceratodus forsteri. Next base: position 1,187,143,650 of record CM057451.1, on the reverse strand, counting down.
GTACACGTGGCATGCACCAAAGTGTCATATGACAGGTATCAGTGTGCTCCGTCAGTGTTAGTGTAGCACATGTTGGACATCTGCACATATATGTTACTAAGGTTGTGTAGTTGGATATTGTGTGTACAACACCGAATTGTCCAGTCACATCTCTGTACATTGACAAGGTCTGCTGCGGGGGGGGGGGGTCTATTCACCACCCACTTTCCAGAGATGTGTGTAGGTTACAGACACACTGCTGCCTGTGCTCATGGTATGGTGGCAGTGGACCCTTCCCATGGGTGGACATGTGCATACTGTGTGACAAGGCCACGAATGTTGCTGACCACTGCCATGTATACCAATAATATCCTTCTGTTATGGGCAAACATCTGCCTGTGAGTGATAGATAACTGCTGGTTATGTTCTATGGGCTCACTGCAGAGTGTACATGTGCTCCATGGGCTGCATGACATCGGGCCCTGCAGTGTCCAGCGGTCAGTCGACACACATGTCCATCACAATAATGGGCACTGTAGTGGCACTGTCTGTGTGGGGCGTTCTAGCCCCAGCTGTGCAGCCATATCCCCAGTCTACCGTGGTCATACAGTTTTACACGACTTATGGGCTCATCAGTGAGCCCCCCCAGTATATACTGACAGTGTGGCATGGTCCATTGGGGGGGCCCAGGTGGGTCACAGGTGTGGCCCATCCATGCTGCGCATTGCGGGTACACTGTCAGGGGTGCCATTCGGTTGTCTGTCACCCACAGGACATATGTGCTGGGTGCATACTGATGTGTACATGTCTGTCCCACTGTCGTCTGGCCTACTGGCAAATGGTCTGAAGTGTGGCAACTGGGGTTTAACTCAAAGAAGTGCAAGATCATGCACATAGGGAAGAGAAACCCTGAAGCCGCCTATAGGCTGGGAGGGGAGTCATGGGCAGTCACAAGGGAAGAAAGAGACTTGGGTATCATCATCACCGATGACCTGAAATCATCCAAGCAGACCACTAAAGCAGTAGGAAAGGCTAGGGGGATGTTGGGGTTTATTAGTAGGGGTATCACAAGTTGGAAGAAGGAGGTACAGTAATAATCCCTCTTTACAAGACACTGGTCAGGTGCCATCTGGAGTACTGCATGCCGTACTGAAGGCCACACCTGCACAAGGACATTAACCAAATTGAGGCAGTCCAGAGAACGGCAAACAAAATGGTGCAGGAACTGCATCAGAAAAAATATGAGGACAGATTAACAGAGCTCAATATGTATACCCTAGAACAAAGGAAGGAGAGAAGTGATATGATTGAAACATTCAAACACCTTAAGGGCATTAACAAGTTGAAAGAGTCTAACATGTTTAAATATAAGCAAAACAGCAGGACAAGAAGACACAGCATGAAATTAGAGAGAGGCCGATTAAGGGGTAATGTGAGGAGGTTCTTTTTCACAGAAAGGGTAGTGGATGCATGGAATAGCCTACCTCAGGAAGTGGCAGATATGAATACAGTGCTGGGCTTCAAACAGGCATGGATAGGCATAAGGGAGCAATACAGATGAGTATGAATAGATAGGCCATTAACAGAGCAAAGGCCGATGGCACATTCATAAGGCAGAAAAAGAAATGGGCAGACTGGATGGGCCTTGAAGCCCTTATCTGCCGTCAGCTTCTATGTTTCTATGTTTTATTGCTTCTCCAGATGATGTCAGATGGTCTAGCATGTGTGCTATACATGGACTACTACAGTACAATGTACTGACATTGCAAATGTGTCCCATATGCCATATGCTGGTTGATGAGGAACACATTACACTGTTTGATGGTTGCACACAGTGTCACTGGCACAGTTTGGGGGGTGCTGGTGTCCATTAGGGTACTGACATTGTTCTATTTCCTTTGCTCTGCAAACCATTCTGCCAGAGGATGTCAGCGGCAGGGGCACAGCCAGGAGACCATGGCTCATGGCCAGTAGGTCAGGGATGGCAGTGATGGGCAACAGAATGCCGCACATGATTATGCCCCCTTGTGGATTACATTTGTTGCATTCCTTGCTAGGTGGGACATGTATGGTACCCCTTTGCAGCACAGCATTGCAACCATATGTGCATTTGGTCCATGTCATGGTGCTGGTCCCAGTGGCGCATGGCCATGCAACTGTGCCACTGGACATGGCATTGCATACCCCTGCTGCAGCCTGTGGAACAGTGCACCTGGCCAGTGCCATACCGAGCTGCACAGCCTGTGGAACAGTGCAGCTGGCCAGTGCCATACCTAGCCGCACAGCCTGTGGAACAGTGCACCTGACTAGTGCCATACCTAGCCACACAGCCTGTGGGACAATGCACCTGGCCAGTGCCATACCTAGCCGCACAGCTTGTGGAACAGTGCACCTGACCAGTGCCATACCTAGCCGCACAGCCTGTGGGACAATGCACCTGGCCAGTGCCATACCTAGCCACACAGCCTGTGGGACAGTGCACCTGGCCAGTGCCATACCTAGCCGCACAGCCTGTGTAACAGTGCACCTGGCCAGTGCCACCCAGTCAAGACAGCCTGTGGAACAATGCACCTGGCTAGTGCCATACTGAGCCAAGACAGCCTGTGGAACAGTGCAGCTGGCCAGTGTCATACCGAGCCGCACAGCCTGTGGGACAGTGCACCTGGCCAGTGTCATACCTAGCCGCACAGCCTGTGGGACAGTGCACCTGACCAGTGCCATACCTAGACGCACAGCCTGTGGAACAATGCACCTGGCCAGTGCCATACTGAGCCGCACAGCCTGTGGAACAATGCACCTGGCCAGTGCCATACCTAGCCGTGCATCCTGTGGAACAGTGCACCTGACCAGTGCCATACCTAGCCGCACAGCCTGTGGAACAATGCACCTGGCCAGTGCCATACCTAGCCGCGCATCCTGTGGAACAATGCACCTGACCTGTGCCATACCTCGCCGCACAGCCTGTGGGCCTGTGTTGTGACAGCACATGGCTCCTCACAGTCCTGCATTGCCGCATCATGCTGTGTCCTGCATTGCCGCATCATATTGTGTCCTGCATTGCCGCATCATGTTGTGTCCTGCATTGCTGCATCATGTTGTGTCCTGCATTGCTGCATCATGTTGTGTCCTGCATTGCCGCATCATGTTGTGTCCTGCATTGCTGCATCATGTTGTGTCCTGCATTGCCGCATCATGTTGTGTCCTGCATTGCCGCATCATGTTGTGTCCTGCATTGCTGCATCATGTTGTGTCCTGCATGCCCACACCACGCAGTGGTTGTACTCTGCATGTAGCGTGTGCCTATACGGGCACACACCCTCCTTAGTGCTGCTGTCTTGCTGTCCTGCATCTGCACCCTGGGTGTTGCATGTCAGCCATTAAGTGGCCCTGTCTTACATATGTGGCTGTAACTTGCTTGCATGGGCATGTCTGCCTCCTTGCACCTTATGCATTGAACTACACCTGGTGACTGCCATTATACGGCGCTTACCTCTGAATCTTCAGTTTGCAGTTAGGCTTTGAAGAGTGCAGACATGTCCCAGTCTAGAGAAGATGGCAGTGCCGACCTCTGGAAGTAAGTATGGGGTAAAGGGGATAAGGGGAGGAGGGTGTTCAGTGGGAGGGTGGGGATGGCGGAGGGGGGACTGGGGCAAGGATGAGGGACCATTTTCTGTTTTACAAGTTAATAAAAAGATGTCAGGAGACAATTTTCTTTATTTACAGGGAAACAATAACAAAAAAAAGCATAAATGTGGGCACATTGGGGTGGGTGACATGATGCCAGCACAGGGATTGGGCACCCCGATGTCAGTGAGGGGATGGGGAATGGAGGGAGCTGGGAGGACAGCAGCAGTGTGAGGGAGCAGGAGGGTTTTATTTGATGCGGGTGTCAGGAGGGAACTGAGGGCGTGGGGAGCACAGGAGCAGTGGCAGGATATGGGAGGAGTGCCAACCACAGGATCAGCACAGAGACAAATCTGCATATGCATGGCAATCGTGCATGCGTAGGTGTGGTGCATGGCATTCTGCCTTTCACATGATGGTGGTGCCAAAAGAACTGAGTATGCATGCGAGGCTCACAGGCACAGTTTTTGTCCCAGAATACAGAAGTAACAGCCGAAATAGTGCCGCTGTTACTCTGTAGTGGCCAGTCATAGCAGAGTCTTACAAGCTCCATTGGACTTTCAGAAGGACACTTCCAAAAGTCCAATGGAAGGTACCACGAGTGGCTGTTTTAAGGCTATGATTGAGAAACTGCTGTAGGCTCTGCCCACTGCCGTAATGATGAAAACTTTGATTTTAAACTCCTGCCAAGTTGTGAGCTTATCTCTGAGAAGTCATTTTAAATCATTTTCATACAGGAACAATCAATTGTAGTGTCAGTGGCTCAGTAGGTAGTACACTCACCTCTGAGGCCGGGTGATCTGAGGGCTATGAGTTCAGTTCCCACATCTGGCACTTGGGGTAATATCCCAATACTGACACTGTAGTGTAGCATGAGAGGGGTGCTGCATTTCTGAGGTGCCGTCTTTCGGATGAGAAGTTAGACTGAGGTCCCATCTGCCTGGATTGGTGGTAGTTCAGGTGGATGTTAAAGACCCCATGGCACTTATCGAAAACAGTAGGGGAATTTCCCCGGTGTCCTGGCCAAATTTCCCTCATTCACTAAAAATACCACCAACAGCTTAATCTGGTTCAGGGTCAGTTGACATTCATCTGTATCCCACTCCCCTAGGTCATGCCTGAAAATAGGCAGGATTTGTCTAGTGCACTTACCTGGTCAACAAAAACTAAAAAAAAAAATTCCACCTATTGTCAATGAGTTTTCTCTATTCTCCACAGGGTCTCCTCCTCTTAGAGTGCTTCTGTAATCCCTCACAAACCATCAGAATGAAAAATAAAAGACTTGTTTTCTTTTGAGGGATCGAGCACTGCATTTCTTCTGTCTTATACTCTGTCTTGTCAAACTGGAAGAAATTTAGCCTAAATAAGGCAATATACTTTATTGGTACAGAGTACCAAGCTGTGAAGTTGGAGACACAGTGGACAGGGGTTTGAATCCCACAACCACCACTTTCAATTCTGTGACTCCGAGCAAGTCATTTAACCTTCCTCTGCTCCCTGCTCACACCTGGAAAGCATCAACTCAGTGTGCCTTTTCTGGCCAAAAAGTTTAAAAACATTGGGATCCTATGACAATCAAAATAATTCTAGTTGTCAAAAACAGATCTCCCTCATATTAGGAGTGCATTTGGAACCTCAACCATTGTAACTGCAGTAGTAAAGCCAGTCTGATGACACACAGGCTACGTCAAATTGTATTTTCCTGTAAAAAAAAAAAAAAATTGCAAAATGATCAGAGATGGGAGACATAAGTAGCAATCACCTCAAGGGCCAAAGTTCAGTGTACACCAGCAGAAATGTATTACCCCATTGAAGTCAAAAACAGTGGCAGAACCTTATTCATTTCATTGAAATCCATTAAACCATTTCTTTCACCCCATCAAAATCAAAGAACATCACCCGAAAGGGACCTTCTAAAAACAACCAGAAGGTTGCATTTTTAATATTAATTTACTGAATCTTTCTCACATCAACACACTGTTGCAGCTACCAGACTGGGGCATAAGTAACACACAGTTGCAGTTTACAGTTATGTACTTGGAAAATTTGTTCTGTAGTATGTTTGGCAGGGCATTCAGATCTCAGCACTCAAGTGATGTAATGGAGTTTTCCCCCAAATGTCAATTTCCCAGTCGAATATTATGTTATCTGTCTCCTCTGTGAAATGGTCCCTTTTACTGGGGTGATGGGGGGTGAAATGGAGGAAGGGAGGGCGAGGAAGGGTTGCTAACAAATGCCAGGAGTCTTGGTAATAAAATAATGGACCTGCAGGCGGCTGCGGCAGCAGACAACGAGAGGAAGTGGATTGGGAGTTCATTAGTGAAATACAGGAGATGGCCAGCAAAGGGGAAATAGAGGTGTTGGGTGGTCTGAATCTACCAGATGTCAATTGGGAAGTCCAGGCAGCATCCACAGAAAGGAGCAGGGAACCGTTGGAAGTCATGCAGGAATTGTTCATGCACCAGCTGATCACAGAACCTACTGGGGGGGCATACTAGATCTGTTAATGACAAATGGGGAAGAGGTTGGGGAGGTAGAGCTTGGGGAAAATTTGGGGGGCAGTGACCACAGGATGGTAAGCTTTAAAATTCAGAAAGGGACAGTTAAGAGCATTTCCACCACTAAAGTGTTAGACTTTAGGAAGGCAAATTTTAGGAGGATGATAGAAATTGTGTGGAAAGAGCTAGAAGGAAACGAGAACTTGGATGACAGAGAAGCTGTGGGGGGAAATTAAGAGAGGAATACTGAAGGTGACAGAACTGTGTATAGGGATGGTGAGCAAACAAAAGAGGGGGAGGAAACCACTTTGGTTCATGAGGGAAGTAGGGGAAGCAGTTAGGAAGAAAAGGAGGGTATTCAAGGCATATAAAGCCTCTCAGAAGAAGACAGACAGGGAGGTACTGTATATAAGGCAAAACTGAGAATAACAGGGAAAATATTCAGAAGGGCGAAGGCAGATATGGAGGAGAATATAGCGAGGGAGACTAAAGGGGGTATAAGAAGTTTTTCAGATATGTGGGTGACAGAAGGAAGGGGAAGATGGGAATTATTAGACTTAAGTGGGAAGGGGGTACTGGCAGAAGGGATTATAGAAAAGGCAAATGTTCTGAATGATTACTTCACATCAGTCTTCATGGTGGAGGAGGGGAAAGTCCAGAATTAAAAATCAGGGGAAGGGAGGGCAAGAAAATGGACTCAGGTCCATTCACGGTGGATAGGATATTGGAAGAACTGGAAAAACTGTGGGTGGCTAAAGCAATGGGCCCAGATAAGGTTCAACTTGAGGGTGCTCAAAGAGCTGAAGAAGGTGTTGGTGGCACTGCTCACGAGGTTATTGAATCTGTCACTGGACAGGGGAAGGGTTCCTAGGAACTGGAAAGGGGCTGAGGTGGTGCCATTACATAACAGGGAGGAAGGGAGGAACCAGGAAACTTCTGCACAGTTAGCCATACCTCCGTTGAGGGTAAGCTAATGGAAATCCTTATTAAGGAAAGGCAGCTCAAATATCTGGAGGCAGAGGGCCTTCTGGATGTCAACCAGCATGGATTCACAGGTGGTAGGTCCTGCCAGACCAACCTGATTGAATTCTTCAACAGAGTTATGGAGATATGGGACCAGGGAGGGGCAGTGGACGTGGCCTACCTAGACTTTAGGAAGGTCTTTGACATTGTCCCCCACAGGAGACTGGTAAACAAAATAGGCAACTTGGGAGTGGGGAGCAAGCTCACAAAATAGGTGAGCATTGGATAGAGGGCAGGATGCAGAGGGTTGTGGTAAATGGGGTGCACTCAAAAGAGGAAAATGTAATGAGTGTGGTTCCCCAGGGTTCAGTGCTGGGATCCATACTCTTCAACATTGACATTGGGAAACATTATAGAGGGTCTACACGGAAAGGTGTGTCTGTTTGCAGACAACATGAAGATCTGTAATGGGGTGGATACGAAGGGGGAGTGGAAAGTATGAGAGAGGATCTGGATAGGTTGGAGGAGTGGTCAGAAAGGTAGCAGCTACAATTTAATACAAAAAAATGCAGAATTCAGCATATAGGGCATAAAAACCTAAAGGCAAAATACTGGCTTGGGGAAGGGAAGAACTGCAGGTAACAGATCAGTAAAAAGATCTGGAAAGAACTGGAGGTAACAGACCAGTAAAGGGATCTAGGGATCACTATTTTGGACTGCCTGAAAGTTCAGACTCAGTGCAACAAGGCAGCGGGGAAGACACCCAGAATGTTGGCATGCATAGCGAGGGGCTTTACAAGCAGTAGAAGGGAAGTTATCATGCCACTATACAAGACCATGGTCAGACCACATCTGGAATTTGGGGTCCAGTTCTGGTGGCCACACTTACAAGGGGACAAGGACAGGCTGGAGAGGGTCCAGAGAAGGGCTACCAGGATGGTGAGCGGGCTGCAGGAGAAGTCATACAATGAGAGACTGGGTGAGCTGAGCCTGTACACACGGGGGGTTGGGGGGCATGGCTGAAACATTCAAGTACTTGAAAGGCATAAATCAGATGAGGGTTGACAACATCTTCAGACTGAGTGAGAACAACTCCACTAGGAGGCATGCATTAAAACTAGAGGGGGGAAGATTTAAAGGTGACATCGGGGGAAATTCTTTACTGAGAGGGTGGTGGGGTCATAGAACAGACTGCCAGAATGGGTGGTGGGGGTCAGTGGGCAAATTTAAATAAGCCTGGAACACATACATAGGCCTGACCAGCAGGGGACAGACAGAAAATGGGGGGCAGAGGTCCTCCGGGGGGGGGGGGGACTTAGGCAGACAAGATGAACCATGAGGTCTTTTTCTGCTGACATATTTCTATGTTTATAGGGTTCACGGACTATACTATTAGTGAACAGAGTCATGGAAATCAAAGGAGCATGCAGTGCAGTGGACGTTTCACATTCTCTCACTGCATCAGAATGTGTGTCCTTGTGAAATTTATTATTTAGGAGAAGACAGCATAGCAGACTGCAGACTCAAGTAATGGAGTGTTAAAAGAATTCTAGACTGATGTGTTAGTCTGCGGCAAAGCCAGGGATAAACCCAGTGGATGGATGGGGGATTGTCTGAAAGCAATAAAGATGATTCACTGTAGCCTAATTGAAAGCGCCATGTTCTCAGCACATCATCTGCACAGGAATGCTTTTTCAATGTGCAGGGTTTTCTTTTATCTTGAGCAGCCACACATAAAAACATCTTGGAGGGAGCAGTGCTTGTCTCAGTACCTCCTATTCTGTGCTTCATGAGTCTATTTTTTAATTTTCTTGATCCCAACTCTTGTCAGGTTTACAATGCTACTTCTGTGCAAAATGTGGCGGTCATCTTTTTTCTTGAGAAAAAACTTAAAACAGTTATAAAATAGTCACATTTTGGTGGAATTAGAAAATTGTACCACCAAATAAAATTGTAAACTGCTTGGAATATTTTATAGTGAAAAAAGGGTTAGGGTCAAATTTCTGGCCCAGCTGTGTTGAACTGCTTCTCTAACACTGTATTTTCATAAATAAACAGACAATTAATATTAAATAGAAATCTGATTAAAACTTGGTCCAAAACCTACAGACACATAAGATAGAAAGGATGTATATAACATTTGTAATCTAACGTACATTATAAATGGAAGTGTAGCTCCGCTGGGTTACAACACACTAGAAACAGCAGAACCAAGAATATACCAGCTATTGCTTCTATTTTGTACACTCTCCTGAGAGTGGCACTTGTTTCTTTATTGTTGTCCTTCAATAAAGGTAGGGTTCAGAGCAAAGAAGGAGAGGGCGAGGATGGGATTTGTAATAAAAAAGGTGAGATTTATGGAAGGGGTAAGAGGATGATGAGTACGTAGCATGTAAAGGGTATAATGAAAGAAGGGACAGATGCTAGGAGGTGTGGGAAGAGGAGGATTCTTGTAATGGGGAAGCTGCTGCGGACTAGGCAAGGTTCTGAGTAATTTGAGAAAAACAGAGGCATTGATTAAACTTTAATGTGTGGGACTGGCTCCAGCCAAGTCAAATCGGGGTTACTGTAATACAGGTATTGTGGGCAGCACACTGAGTTATGGGATGTGGATCCCTCTTTGGAATCGGAGCTTAAGGCGTTGAACCCTCTGAATAGGGAGGCCGATGTTGAAGCTTGTTGATGTCACAGTGGTGAATGCTTTGCCAATTCTTCTGTATAAAGAGAGCCTGCTGCTTACCATACTGCCCCTGGCTGCCTTCCTGCACCCACTGCCCCTTTTTGTCCATCCTTCACTAAAAATACCACCAACAGATTAATCTGGTTCAAGGTCAGCTGGCATTCATCTGTATCCCCCTTCCTCTGGGTCGTGCCTGAAAATAGGCAAGAATCTGTCTAGTGCACTTACCCAGTCAACAAAAACTAAATAATAATAATAATAAATTTTATTTCTCAGAAGCACCTTTCAGCTATCAAGGTGCTGTACAAAAAATAAGAGATCATAATAAAACTCAGAACACCATAAAATAATCAGAGGATCCAAATTAAGCTGTGCCACCAAAAGCACGGCACCACAGATATGTTTTAATTGCCTGCTTAAACCCCTCCACAGTCATGCACTCCCAAAGCTGGCAGAGTAGTGAATTCCAGAGGGCCGAGGCCACGTGCGCAAATGCACGGGCCCCTGAAGATTTCAAAAACACCCTCGGAATCTCTAGCAACCCTCGCCAGTCGAAGCGAACTGCGACCGGGCGGTAAGGAACAAGGAGCTCTTTCAAGTAGGCAGGGCCCTGTCGATGTAGGGCTTTAAAGGTCAGTAAACTGACTTTAAAGGTGATCCGCCACCTAATTGGCAGCCAGTGCAGATCACGCAGCACAGGTGTAATATGAGAGGATCGAGGAGCTCCCATCACCAATCGTGATGCCGTGTTCTGCACGAGCTGAAGGCGGCAGATATCAACCCCAGCTATCCCTAAGTACAGGGAGTTGCAATCATCTAGGCACGAGGTCACAAAAGCATGGACCACGGTAGGTAGATCCCCGGATGGAACAAGGTGCTTAATCCTGGAGATATTTCTAAGATGATAAAAAGAAGACTTGACGACGGCTGACACCTGAGCCCATAACGTCAGCCAATCGTCAAGCACTGCCCCCAGGTTTCGCATCCATTCAGAGGAAGGGAGCTGCAAACCCTCCAGAACTAGTCCAGAGGACTGACCAGCCCTCAACCCCTCTATCTAATAACCCGGGTCCACTACCATCACCTCCGTCTTTCTGGAACTCAACTTTAACCGGCTCGAAGTCATCCAGTCTTGGATGTTAGCGAGGCAGGAATTAAATACAGAGACAGCTCTATCCTGGTCAGGGGCAAAAAACAGGTAGAGCTGGGTATCATCAGCATAGCAGTGAAACCTCAACCCATACCATCTTACAATGTCTCCGAGGGGCAGCATATACACTGCAAACAACATGGGGGACAGCACTGAATCCTGAGGGACCCCACATGGCAGGGAAAATGGGTCCAAGGGAAAAATCCCAGACACCACTCTGAGTCCTGCCAGAGAGGAAAGATGTAAACCATCTGTAGGCCAAACCCGTTAATCCACAGACAGACCTCAGATGTCCAAGCAGCACCCCATGGTCTACAGTGTCAAAGGCTGAGGAGAGATCAAGGAGTACCAAGATAGAATGGCTTCTCCGATCTCTCACCATCTGGAGATAATTGAGCACCCAAACCAGCGCTGTCTCAGTACTGTGCCTCTTTTGAAAACCAGACTGGAGAGGTTCATAGATGTTATGGATGGTTAGGTGGTCATCCAGTTGTACCACAACTACTTTCTCAATCCCTATAAAGGGAAGGTTTGAGATTGGTCTGTAGTTGGCAGAAATATTCGGGTCCAAAGAAGCTTTCTTTAGGAGGAGAATAACAACCGCCTCCTTCCGGGAGCTTGGAAACTCACCGGATTCCAAGGAGCACCAGACTATCTGCACCAGGACTGGACCAATCAAATCTCAACAACCCATAATTAAGGAACTTGGGCCCGGATTCAAACTACTGGTCATGGGGCACATACCCTGGACAATCTGCATGACATCCACAAGTTCGGGCAAGGCAAAGGAACTCCAGGGAATTGGAGGTGAGGCGATCAAGCACCGATCATCCACAACCCCCATAGAGTGGGTCGAAAGAATTTCCAACCTGATGTCGGCCACCTTATCCGCAAAGAATTGAGCAAGCTCATCGCACTCTATTTGCGAAAAAGGTCTTCAGAGCTGAAGACAGGCTTGGTTGCACAGCCTATCCACAGTTCAGAAGAGCTGAGCTGGTCGGTTCGGAGCAGCAGCTATCTCCCTGGACAGGAATTCTGCCTTCTTATGGGAGATCGCTGATTGGTAGATCTGATAATGTTCAAGCAATCTAAGATGGTCAGCATCCAAGGCGGGTTTCCGCCAACACCGCTCTAACCAACATCCTACTCGCTGCAACTCCCTCAAGGACCCATCAAACCATGGAGCCCGAGGGCGAAGGGGGAGAGGACAAACATGGACAGGAGCAATCAAGTCCAGGGCTACAGAAATGGCCTTATTATTAGCCACCACTAAAGTCTCTGGACTTGAGCTAGCCATAGGAAACTCCGAGAGATCAATCACCGCTGCTAGGCCTTCAGGAATCACTTCCCGCAAAGGGCGGTAACTGACCATCTCCACAGGGGCAGGCCTTCTGGAGGGGGGGGGGCCAAAACTGAACCTCACAGTGTAGTGATCAGACCAACCAACTGGTTCCACCTCCAAATCGGAGGCCTCGATCCCCAGGAGGAAGACAAGATCAAGGGAGTGACCATGTTTATGGGTGGCAGAGGTAACCACCTGTGTAAGGCCCAGAGATGTCATAAACTGGAGGAAGTGTTGTCCAAAGTGCGAGAGTTCATCATCAACCCAGGCATTGAAATCGCCCGGTACCATCAATCTGGGCAACTCCAGTGTCATGTCGGCATCAAAATCTGCAACTTCCTGCAGGAAACGCATCTCGTCCCCGGGTGGACGGTAGACAAGAGCTATCCTGCAACCTGCACTTTAAATGTTATATGTTATATGTTAATGTTTTTGGTTTTAGTGATAATCTGTATAGTTTGTTGTATTGTGGTATTTCTTTTGTTTTGAGTGTCATATTGCTTTATGTTGAGTCCCCACAACTGAAATTTGATACTTGGAACTTCCTTGAAAATGAGCTATGCTCAAGTGAATGTATCCAATTATTCATACCTTTGATTAAAAAAATGATTTACTACTACTACTACACCAGCCACCACTGAACACTCAAATGATTCAGCTTCCTCAACTGGTACACTCTTGAGGCCCAACTCAGTCTTGAAACAGACCGCCACCCCCCACCCCGCAACCCAAGCTTGAGCGGTGAATCACTGAGTACCCAGCTGGAATTGCAGCATCCAAAATAGGACCAACATTTTCATCGAGCCAGATCTTGGTGATGCAAGCCAGATCAGTTGTTCCAACAAGATCATCAATAATTGCTGTCTTGTTTTTAACAGATCTGGCATTGCATAACACTGCTTGAATTGGGTGGGCTTCCAAGGCTGCCCTGGCTACTTGCCTGCCACAAGAGGCAGTGCCCTTGGGTATGGAGACTAGACAGGGAGAACCCCGTTCCAGACTCCATTTCACCCCAGGGCGTCTTCAAGACCTAACCACCCAAATGTGAGAGAGGTGCTCATTCGTCCTCCAGTGTCCACACCCCCCATCCCCACCCCCACATGTACGATACCTAGTGCACGGCAACACTGGTAAGTTGATCACAACAAAGGAGGGGGTAAAGGGGTAGAGGGCGTGGAGAACGGAGGTCGAATAGCGTATGACAGGGGGAGAGAATCTACACATTTCTCGATCAAATTCAATAACAAGACACACTAAACAGGTACCTAACTTATTAGACCCCCAAAATTACAATAATAATAAATAATAATAATAATCCTCATCAAGCAGAATGCTCCGCTATACATTTGACCTGCGGAACTCCTCCATGAACTCTAGAACTTTATGCAATGAAAACCTGACCATCCAGTGACTGTAGTTCACTTCGTGGATCAGGCAAAACATAGTCTCAATACCTTACTGTCCTCTGGGAGGATTTTAAGCTGTGGTGCATCATACTCAATACAAACTTTTATTCTCTGATACTCAACTATAATCATTGTATTACTTTCAGAAGGCAACAAGGTGAGGGATCTACCAGGTCAATATGTCATACGCTTTACAGCACATAACATAACCACATAACAGGAACAGCAAGGTAGGGAAGAGCAAAAGGGTGCAAAACCACGTATGGTAGTGCACCCTCTCACTCTTCCCAGTACAGGAAAAGAATCCTGTTGGGATGAGGAACCACCAAGCAGCTGCCATGGCTCAATGGGATGAACCACAAACAGCAAGGGAGGCAGTGCGTCTATGGATTGGGTTTTGATTCCTGGTCCCAGACGCATGGAATTTTTTATATTTTTCGCACTTTGTGCAAATTTAAGTGTTAACTACCCCCCCAGGAGTTAGTTATTTTAGTTGGGGGGGTTAAGGGGTGCAATCCCCGGTAATGGAGGGTGCGTGGGGCAGAGCCCCTTGCAAAACAAAGATTTATGCTGCTGGCAATATACTGCACTGTCCTGGCAAGAGCAGTATATTGCTGCAACAGCATGTCTTGTGACATTATGATCCCCTGCCAGTGGGAAACTGTTAAACTAAAAACTGGCACACTGAAAGTATGGTAACTGTTGCCTTGTTAAGTGCTTGTTTCAACTCGATTAACAGACCAATATGGCCGCTGTAGACTTCCATCTTGTAATAGCTACCCCATTTTGTGATTTTGTTACAGAACTTGTAAAAACAGTGATGTCTTTGCATGGAAGGAATTTCCAGGTAGAGTGGTGTAATCCATAGCCTTCACAGTCGTACACAGTGAGACAGTGAATTAATTAAGAAGTTACTTCCTTATGTAAAATGTTTGGACCTCAACTTGGGCCCCCACATTAGAGCAATGGAAAGAGCTCACACTAAAAGTTCTTGCAGTAGATAAACTAACATACTGTCTAAAAGGAGAAGAAAATAGATTTGAAGGGGCATGGACTGAATATATAGGCACATTGAATGTAAGGGACAGATTATTGTTAGAAAGTAGTGGTACAGGGTATTAAAAGAGGTTACTGGGGAAGCAAGGGGATGGTAAGGATATCCTGCATAGGGAGGGTAAACTGTAAAAAGGAGATACACTTGTATAAATGATATTAAAATAAAGCAGGCACAGACATAGACCAAATCAATTTTAATTTTAATACCAAAAGTCATTGGGTTATTGACTTTTGGTTTGGTTGTTCTTCTTGATTTGTGGTATTATTCATGCTAGATAGTCACAGAATGTCAGTGTCAGTGGCTCAGCAGGTAGCACACTCGCCTCTGAAGCCGGGAGGGCTGTGGGTTCAGTTCCCACGTCTGGCACTTGGGTTAATATCCCAGTACTGACACTGTAGTGCAACATGAGAGGGGTGCTGCACTTCTGAGGTGCCGTCTTTCGGATGAGACGTTAAACCGAGGTCCCATCTGCCTGGATTGGTGGTAGTTCAGGTGGATGTTAAAGATCCCATGGCACTTCTCGAAAAGAGTAGGGAATTTCCCCAGTGTCCTGGCCAAATTTCCCTCATTCACTAAAAATACCACCCACAGTTTAATCTGGTTCAACATCAGTTGGCATTCATCTGTATCCCCCTTCCTGGGTCATGCCTGAAAATAGGCAGGATTTGTCTAGTGCACTTACCCGGTCAACAAAAGATAAATAAAAAAAAAGAATGTAGATAGGGGTAGACCTGGAAAATAAAAAAGAGAAAAATGACAGTAAGAAATGGAAATATCTGTAAAAGGAAATATATGGAGCTGATTTTTCATGCTGCTATTATGGATGTAATAATCAAACGTAATGACTGTGATTGACTGTTAAGCAATGTCATATGATAACGGTCACTCAATAAATATATAAAAAAAAAAAAGAAGTTACTTCCTTGTGAGAGATATATGGATATTTGCATGTTCTTCACCATTTGAGTGAAATGAACTGTTATTTAGTAAGTCCTGATGTCATGTATCAGGCTGTTCCAGCTATGAAGACACCTGTGCTGTACACCTGATAGTTTCTCATGCTAGGTTGTAAATAAGTGGACTATATGAGGTAGACGCTAGTAGCTATTAGAACAGGATTTCAGAAGATAACCAGACATCATGGGCAGGATTCATGAAGTGTTTTGGGACTAAGTCCCACTCCACAACCCCAGTTGCACTTTGAAATTGCCACAGCTCCGGAGCAGCCGATCCACAGCCGCAGCAGTTGCAGAGGGTGTTACGGCGGGTCCCACTGGCCGTAGCAGCCTCCTGCAGCTGCGCTGCTGTCCCTTGCAACAACACCCGAAAGCTGCCATAATCCATGGAGCTGGTCGTACTGTGGCTCCACCTTAATGAATACCCGCATCTGCGGGTGACCTGCAGATTCGCAAGTGGCAACCCACTAGCGCCGAGGTTTTCCCGCGCTGCGGGACCTTCCCCGATGTTCGTGAATCCTGCCCTAAGTCTCTGTACCTGCTCTCCCTGAATTCAAGTAATAATAATATTGCATGGGCTGCATGTCTCTTCTGATTGTATTTTCTGATAGCCTGTTGTAATTTTAGAGTGTGTGTTATATTTTGCCAGTAGAACTGTGATTAATAATGATATGGTGCTGTAATTTACTGGACTAAGTTAAATCCTACTAAGCACCAAATCCAGACATATCATTTTTTTAGTTACCAATATTGACCAAGGCAGGACTCAGAGGTTTAGTATCAGTCCAGTAAATGTAACAGATCAAAAGTAAAGGAATTAAGACCTAACCCTGACTGAAGTCATTGATACGCAAAAATGGATTGTAACCTACTGTACCTGGCACACACACACACACACACACACACACACACCTGGCACAATAACATTACCTCATATGTTAGAAGAACCTAGGGAACACTAGTAAAACTCTATAGGAAGATATATGGATTTGGGCAAAACACTGACTGAAGGGAAAATGACAAATCAATCAGAGTTAGAATTTTTTTTTATTTATTTATGTATTTCAGATTCAGATTAATACCTTTGAGCCAGGATGACTCTTTTACAAAGGTTCCATGTCGAATAGATGCAAGACAAAAAATACAAAATAGCAAAAACAAATCAAGTAGAGAATTAGGTACAAAGCTGTTAGCAAAAGAACATGTAGGCAGGTACATCGACAATTATGGTTACATGGACTCAGAGGTGCATTAAGGACATTCTAATACTATGATGCTTTAAAATACAGAGATTGGCATCTGAAAATCAATCTGTTACTAAGTGCAAGGTAATGAGCAGGTAGCAGCCATAGAGGGCTTTGTCAAAAAGAAGAAACGTGGAGTGAGAGGAAGGGGACAGGTGCAAAGAGCAAGGTATTAAGGAGTCAGCAGCCAGGGGACTTTGTCGGGAAGGAAGGCAGGAGAGAGGAGAGAAGGGGAATTAGGAAAAAGGGAAAAGGAGGAGAGCGGGATGGTCTCTTGAGGTGATGGTGGTAGCCTGCATAAAGGAATAGCAAACACATTAGTTATTTTGGTCTAGGACTAGGATTTGCAGATCTCTTTTAAAAGGGCCTGTTTTTATATACTCCAGCATGGGAGCAGGGAGGTTGTTTAATCATGTGGGCCCATGGTAGGAGAGTGACCACTGTGCAAGGGACGTTCGTTTGAATGGGACATGGAGTGCTCCCTTAACCATTCTCCTTGTGACTTTTGAGGAGAGGCTGTGCTGGAACAAGGCACCAGTAGATTCAGGGGTGAAACCTTGGAGGGCTTTTTTACCAATCAGGCAAGCCTGTTACCCAGCCCTGAGGCTCAGCAGGAGCCAACCAGTAGTGGATTAGAGAGTGCAAGTATGAGTAAGATGTTTGGCCCCAAGGACCAGGCGGCAAACCTTGTTGATTGATAGATTTACACATTTTAGAGCTGTTTTAGTAGCAGCACTGTAAATGACTAGTCTGTAGTCTATGGTAGACAGTAAGGAGTTACAAGTGACTAGGCTTAGAGCCTCGAGAGTCATGGCTTGCCTGTGCCGATAAAGGATGTCGAGTTTAACATTAGCAGATTTGATAATGTGGTCTATATGGTGTGTGAAAGAGAGGATGTCATCTAAGTGAATTCCAAGATATTTGAAGGTTGAGACCTGTTCAATGGCATTTCCTTTGCGGCTTAGGATAGTCAGAGGTTCAGCATTCCTTTTAGTGTGTGGCATAGTGAGGTGCATAATTTTCAATTTTTTATAATTTAGTAGGAGTCGGTTTTATGAGAATCAGGTCTCAAGCATTGTAAACCTATGCTGCAGGTTTTTTTAAATTTCTGCTGTGTGATTACCAGGCACTGAGATAACTGCATCATCTAAATAAAGCAGCATCTTAGAGGGGCAAGCATTGGGGAGGGAATTTATAAAGAGACTGAAGAGAAGTGGTCCTAAGATTGATCCTTGGGGGACACCCAGAGTTACCTTTCTGGGGTCTGAGGTTACCCCTCCTAGCCTAACACATTGTATTCTGTGGGAAAGGTAGCTGTGAAGCCAGGAGATGGTATCTACTGACAGGCCAAGGGTCCATAGGTGTTTGAGCAGGATCTGGTGGTTAACAGTGTCGAAGGCTTTAGTGAGGTCTATAAATATAGATACTACCATTCTACCAGTATCAAGAGCTTCATACACGTGAGAGGTATAGTCGCTTAGTGCTGTGATGGTGCTGTGTCTTTGGCGAAATCCATGTTGCTGTGGGCAAAGTATATTATAGTTGATTAGATATTCAGTGAGCTGGTCAGAAGCAACTCTTTCTAGTGCTTTTGAGAGGGGGAGTTTATATTGAGATGGGGCGATAGTTTCCCAGATTAGTTCTGTCCCCATTCTTGAATACAGGGGTGACAAGGGCAGTCTTCCACCTGTCGAGGAATATTCCAGTATGCAGGGATATGTTAAATAGTTTGGTTTGTGGAGAAACTAGTTCTTCCAATGTGAGAACTATTAACTTCATATCTAGCAGGTCACTACTGATCCTGGTTTTGCCTAGAATCATTTTGACATATTTGATGGTCTGTGATCTTGTAATCTGCCTGAAACAGAACAAAGGTTGCCCTGATTTAAAGGTGGTAGGAGGGTTGGAGTTTTAGGGATCTGCTGTTGGCATGGTCTTGAGAAATTCGGGAGGGTGTACAGAGCTGAGGTCTGAGAAAGCATTATTAAAGGCATTTGCCAGGTCAATAGGTTGCTACAGAGTGACAGTTGGGGCTACTATAAGATCAGGTGGTGCTCTGGATTCTTTACCGGTGAGGGAATTAATGTTTTTCCAAACCTCCCTGCTATTACCACAGTTTATTTCAAGTTGCCCTTATAGTAGGAAGCCTTAGCGTTTCTTACTTACCTAGTACACTTATTCCTCACCACTTTATAAGTAGTAATGTTAGCTTGCCTACCTGTTGCTCTTACCATGTGCCAAAGGTTGTCTTGCTGTTTCATCTGTGCAATGAGTGGGCCAGAGAGCCAGGGGTTTATGGCTCCTTTGATTTTGACAGTTCTGATGGGGGCAAATAGGTCACATGCATTGCTGAAAGTAGTAATGAGGTAGTCAAGGTCTTTATTAGCTTCACTACAGTCATCTAAGAGGGACCAGTATGCACTTTTCAGATATTTTTTGAAATTTTCCACGTGCCCATTTTTGAGGTAGCAGTTTTTGGCAAGCTTGGGGGGAGGGGTCTTTTGAGCTCTTGTTTGTCCAAGAGCAGACTACTGGCGAGTGATCACTTATAGTGTGGGGTACAATGGAAACGCTTTTGATATGCTCAGGGTTGGTGGCAAGAAGCCAGTCGATAAGTGTGCTGGTACAGGGGAGGAAATTCCTCCTGATTACCTGTGTGACCATTTGTCTAAGACATAGACCATGGATTTTGTCTCTAGTGGAAACTGTGTCCTGTGACAGCCAGTTTGTATTAAAGTCCCCTAGGATGACCTGTTCCCAGTCTTGGTTAATCTTGCTATAGTGGTCAAAAAGTAGGTTAAGTCCAGGGTCTTGTTTTCCAGGAGATATGTAGACAGTAGTCAGTAACATTGTCTTACCTTGTTGGCCAACTGATAGTGTGATAGAGTGTCTGAGATTCTTTACAGTTAACATTATTGGGCATGATTTGACCACTGATATTGTTGCTCAGATAGACAAGGCATCCACCCCCACGCTTGGCAAACCTATCTAGCCAGAAGTTGGTGTAGCCATTAAGCGAGACAGAGGAATCAGGTATTTTTTGTGATAGCCGTATTTCAGTGAGCGAGATGATGTCAGTTTTGTGATGTGTAACCCAGGCCTGGAATTGGGGTAATTTGGGAAGAAGGCTACCAATATTAATTGATGCAATTGTTAGGCATCCGTAGGGCATGGAGTTCCCAGTGTCAGTAGGGCCAGGGTTGGGGTGAACATTCCCAGATATCAGTAACAAGATAATGATTATCCTGGTAAAGTAGTGTTTCCACCATGTTCTTAGGGCCTGGGACTATCTGCACCTAATAAGGCTGAGTTTTCATGAGCATTTATTGAAGGGATATGTGCACATCAGGGACAAAGATGGAATTCATCCCAGAATTCTAAAAGAACTAAGGATAGAACTAGTGACACCACTGACTACCCTCTTTAACAAATCATGGGAGGATGGGGTGGTACCTGAGGACTGGAGGAGGGCAGATGTGATTCCCCTTCACAAAAGTGGGAGCAAGGCAGAAGCAGGAAACTATAGACCTGTTAGTTTAACCTCAGTGGTAGGGAAAATGATGGAATCACTTCTGAAGGAAAGAATTGTTGCGTATCTAGAGGCCAGAGGGGCACAGGACCCAAGGCAGCATGGATTCACAGCGGGAAGGTCATGCCAGACAAATCTGATAGGTTTCTTTGACTGGGTGACCAAAGTAGTAGATCAGGGAGGGGCTGTGGACATGGCCTACCTAGACTTTAGCAAGGCATTTGACACAGTCCCACACAAAAGATTAATATACAAGTTAGCCAGCCTGGGAGTGAGTCCCAAGATGACAGCCTGGGTAAAGAATTGGCTGGAGAATAGGACACAGAGAGTAACAGTAAATGGAGTCCACTCTGAAGAAAGGGGGGTTACTAGTGGGGTACCGCAGGGTTCAGTATTAGGACCGTCCTCTTCAATGTCTTTATAAGTGACATTGCAGAGGGACTGGAAGGAAAAGTATGTCTCTTTGCAGATGACACAAAGATCTGCAACAGAGTTGATGCACAAGGTGGGGTGGAAAGGATGAGAAGGACTTGGCAAGGTTAGAGGAATGGTCAAATGTATGGCAGCTTAGATTCAATGCTAAGAAGTGCAAGGTAATGCACCTGGGAAACAAAAACCCAGGGGAAGAGTACACAATGGGGGGTGAGATACTAACAACAACAAAAATGGAAAGGGACCTGGGGGTAGTCATATCAGATGACCTAAAGGTGGGCAAGCAATGTGAGAGGGCAGCAAGGAGGGCTGAGGGATACTGGAATGCATAGGGATAGGCATCACCAGCAGAAAACAAGAAGTTATTATCCCTCTGTACAGACAGCTGGTGAGACCACATCTGGAGTACTTGTGCAGTTCTGGAGACCCAATCTCCGCAAAGACATAGACAGGATGGAAGCTGTCCAGAGGAGGGCACTAAAATGGTGCAGGGTCTGCACCGAAGACATATGAAGTGAGACTTAAGGAGCTTAATATGTATAGCCTCGAGGAAAGGAGGAGAGGGGACATGATAGAAACTTTCAAGTACCTCAAGGAATCAACAAAGTCCAAGAGGGTAGCATCTTTCAAAAGAGGTGTGCAAGAACAAGGGGCACAATTTGAAGATAGAAGGGGCGGCTCAGAGGTAATTTAAGGAAGTATTTTTCACAGAGAGGGTTGTGGATGCATGGAACAGCCTTCCAGAGGAGGTTGTGGAGTCAAAAACAGTGGTGGAATTCAAGCATGCATGGGACAGTCATAAGGCAATTCTAGGGGGTGGGGGTAGGAAGAAGTAGGCTGCTGGTTAACTAGGATCTGCAGCTTATCCATCAGGTAGGGAAATGGGCAGACTGAGTGGGCCAAGCGGTCCTTATCTGCCATCAAATTCTATGTTTCTATGTTTCTATGTAAAGTAACCTCAGGTGTAATAGGTAGAGACTGGTTCATTCTGTCATGGAGAAGATTCATCCAGGGGATTATAGAAACATCAGCCTGGAGCTCCATTGTTTCATACTTATGAGGGGTTGTATTACTTATTAGTGGCATGTCACTATCGGGGGGGGGGGTCAGTAGGCATACTGTCAGTAATTCTAACCAGGGAGGGAAGGAATAACATAGCCAGGAAATAAGGGTACCAGTGTGAGTTACTCGCTGTAAGCCAGAGTTTGTACATGTCAGTGTCTTATATGACTGTCCCTTTAAGAGAAAGAGTTCATTGTTGCACTTTGGAGGGCGGTCCCAGAGGGCAGAAAGAGTATTTAAAGAGTGTTGGGGGTGTGGGGGGGGGCAGGCCAAAATTTGGAGTAAAAAAAGTAGAAGCAAGCAGATTGCAAGAGCAGATTAGGCTGCCAGGGCAGAGATCCAATGGCTGCACCTGTCCGTGGCAAAGCAACCAATGGCGTGCTGCTGCTTGCTGCCAGTGTCCAATTAAGCAGAAGCCTCGGGAAGTGGCATACCTGAGCAGCTGAAGCCGGGCTAGTAGGCGCAGGCAGTGGCTGAGAGTGACAAGCTGCACTGTTTCTGGTCCAGGGAGGCGCTCGCACAGGACAAGGTCCTGGGAGAAGAAAGAACAAGCATTTGTCAATGCCGAATGTTTGCTTGCTGGTATTGTCATTGGTAATGCAGGAGTTAGAGAGATGCATAATAGCAATGGAAGTGAAGTATTAAAGTGACTCCAAGCCCCACCCCCACCCTGCAGAGACTGACAGGTGTTGGGGGTGTGCCTTTGGGTCATCGGCCATGACACTCATGCCATTCCATCTCACCCCATCCTGCAGACACCGACAGGTGTTGCACTGTGCCTTGAGGTCTTTGACCCTTATGCTCACCCCATTCCATAAGGAAATAAGCTGAGATGGGTGCAGTATAGGAGAATGGGGTGAGCATTAGGGACAAAGACCTCAAAGCACACCTCAATGCCTGTCAGTGACTGCAGGGTGGGGGTTGAATGGCGTGAGCATTATGGCCGATGACCCCAAGTCACACCCCCAACGCCTGTCAATCTCTACAAGGTGGGTGTTACAGTTGGAAACCCCAAAGCCCCGGGTGTGTGTTGGTATTTTTGCTCCAAATTTTCAACATTAGATCTCTCACCTCATGAACAGTTGCAGTATCATTTCGTTACTCAATCCCAAAAGGTGATTTTGCACAGTGCGTGTGCCATTTGGTGCCACAGGTGTGAAAACGTTTGCGGCAGGATGTGAAAATGACAGCTGTACTGTTCATGAGGAGGTGTGAAGAAATGGCAATGTTGAAAATCTGTGTGAAAATATGAAAAGTATGAAGTTTACAGTACCGAGTGTGTGAGAAACTGTAGCTGCCATCATAACGCAGTAATTTTTTTGAATATTTTCACCAAATTTTCAAAATGGCCTTTTTGGAACCTCCCCTCATGACTATTTGCACTGTAATTTCATTAATCTGTCTTGAAAGTTGATTTTGCACGGTGACTGCACCATTCTGTGCCACAGGTGCAAAAACACATTTTGGGAAGGATGCAAAAAATGACATCTGTACTGTTCATAAGGGTGTGTGAAAAAATGGCAATGTTGGAAATTTGGAGTAAAAATATTAAAAACTGATTAAGTTACGAGCATGCATAGAAACTGCGCAACGAATGCTCATAATGCAGTCATTTTTTTAGTTTTTTTTCACCAAATCTGCAGCAAGGGCTTTTTGGGACCCCACCTCATGAAGAGTGGCACTGTTGTTTCTTTAATTGGTTCTAAAAGGTGATTCCGTGCAGTGACCACAAAATCACCTTTTGGGACCAAGAAACAAAATGGCAATGCCAGTGTTCATGAGGAGGGGTCCCAAGAACCCCATTTTGAAAACTTGGGACTAAGACTCCAAAAGTTGGATGAGGTATCCACCGAGGTTAAAAAAAAACAAAACATTGACTGCCATTATAGGGCTTACCGTCATTTCTTTAGTTCCCGGTTGGCCTTTGAAGAGCACAGACATGTTCTTGGTCCACAGAAGATCACTGCTCCCAACCTCTGGAGGTAAGTATCGGTGAGGGGAGTGTGGGAAGGTGGGGTGCGCAGAGGGAGGGTGCGGGCTGGGGGAAGGGGGCCGTTGGGAACGAAGAGGGATTGTTTTCTTTATTTTTTCAGATTTCAAAAAAAAAAAAATATGTCGTGGGACTGTTTTCTTTTTTACAGGTGAAATATTAACAAAATGGATTTTGGTAAACTGGGGAGGGCTCCCAGTGTGCCATAGTGCTGGAGGGGGGAGGATCAATGCCGTTCCAGGGACTGGGCACCTCGAGGTCAGTTGAGAACATAGGGGCATGGGGGTGGTGCATCTGACACCAGGAGTGGGCATCCCAGTGTTGGAAACATCAAAGAAGTATCTATTGGCGCACATTAATGGGGGGAGGGGGAATACATGCTGACACAAGGATTGAGCACCCTGATGTTGGCAGGGGACAAAGAATGGAGAGTGTGGGGTGGGCAGCTGCAGTGGAAGGGAGTTAACATTTGGATTTGTTGTTCTGCTGTGTGCCTGGTTATGGGGGGGGGGCTGCCGCTGCAATGACCAAACTGTCACTGACTGCAGTGGCAGATTTCTTTCAAGTGCGGTGCTCACTCTGAAACTGCCATCATCAGCAGCTTCAGCATTAATTAGTGGCTGAGGGATACGCCCATTAAAGCTTCCGCTGCACTGGCCACAACACTGCCTCACCTCTGCAATGCTCTACTATCTCAATATCTTTCTTGTGCACTGCGCGTGCAAGCAAACATAAAAAGGAAGATCAGGGCAGGTTATAGGGCCAACTTAAGTGTGCAGCACTTAATTGGTGGGAGGTCAGAGGATTAGGCAGCTAGATATAGTGATAGCTAGAGAGGGAGGTGGAGATAAACAAAGAGGGATTTCAGCGCAGTTACGGCTTTGGCATCAGAGGAGTTTGAAAGACAAAGAGGATTAAATGTTAAATCCTGGGGGGCTCAGCCTGGGAGAGCTGAGCCAAAAGGTAAGAGGATTAAGTCCAGAGGGGGTGGGGGAAAGTGGGTAATTAGCACACACAGAAAAAGTAAGTTTCCATAGCCCAGAGCCAGGGAAAGACAAGTAAAGAGAAACTCCTTGTCACTCTAAAATCCTTTCTTAGCAAAATCCTAAACAAATAGTAAAACTAGGCAGTAGCGTCTAGTACAAATGCAGTAAATAACATTAGCCGTGTAGACAAATCCTGCCAAGAGAGCTAACTAAGCAGAGTTGAGCTATACAAAAAAAAAATTAAATTTGGAGTAAGAAATAAGCAGATGCAAGCAGATTGCACAAGCAGATTAGGCTGCTAAGGCAGAGATCCAATGGCTGCATCTGTCCTTGGCAAAGTAACCAATGGTGTGCTGCTGCTTGCTGCTGGTGTCCAATTAGGCAGAAGCCTTGGGGAGCAGTGTACCAGAACAGCTGAAGCCAGGCTAGGAGGCGAAAGCGATGGCCGAGAGTGCCAAGCCACACCGCTTCTGGTCCAGGGTGGCACCCACACAGGGTGAGGTTCTCAGTAGTGATAGGCAAAGTGGCCATAATTTGCTCTGCGAAGAGATTCGTGGAATAATGCGGAATCCGCAAAGTAATCTGCAATGCGAAGTGGAGTACTTCGTGTCATAATGAGGAACGTGAAGTCCATTGAAAACAATGATTTTGAGTTACTATGCCTTCCCCCAACCACTTCTCCACCAATTTTAATGTGAAGTACATAGAAATCCCTACTGAGTCATAATGTCATAGCTTAATAGCATACAACATTATAGCTAACCCGATACAGCGCTGTCCATGACAGTGAATGGTGCAATGCCACGTATACTGCTGTACGCAGTATTGCACCATTCACACACTCCCAGGAAGAGGATAAGACCTCTGCTGGGAGTAGGTTTCACCAAGCAGCTGCTGTGGTTCACTGGACTTAGCCACAAGCAGCAGAAACCTAGGTGCTGTGTCGGGAATGGGTTTGATTCCCAGTCCCAGACATTTAATTTTTTTTACACAAATTGTGCGCTCCCCTGGTTGGACCCCCCCTGGAGTTGAGAATGTTTAGTGTGATGGGTCCGGGGTGTGTGGGGGTGGAGCCCCCCCACAGAAAAAAGACTTATGATGCATGGCAATATCGCGCTGTATTGGCAGCGCGATTTTGACATGCGGCATAATGTCTTGCAACATTATGACCCCGTGCCTAGAAATCAATGTACTTTGCATCACTTCAGCTTGTTATTGAGCTCCAAGGTGAATTTTGCAGTGGTTCATGGGATTGCAGATCACATGGGCTGTAGATTGTTCTGCACAGCCTCAGTTCTGGGTAGTGTGTGTAGGTAGCTGTAGGAGACAGTTTGCTGTCATAGCTCTCTGCAATTCAAACCCTCTAAAAGCTGTTAAAAAAGCCTTTATGAGTCATTTTTTTTTGCTCAAAATTTAGTGCATCAATTGTGGGAGACCATCCTGTGCTCATATCATCGAGTGTTTATTGTTTGTGTAGGGATTTTGAATGTTAATTTAGAACATTCAGTCTGTATACTGATAGACATGGGAAGTGTGCTTTGGGGGAGGGGCGTATGTGTGGTGTAGGTAGATTAACTGGGAGAAAAAGGCAGTCTTTTTGTTTTGGTTATATTTTTGTTGTATAACTGTGTTAATGTACACACAGTAATATTTTAATTGATTTTTTACATTTTTTTTGCTGATTGTTGTGTGTGCAGCAGTGCATAAGTTAAGTGTGTTTAAAAGATTTGGTTATATTAATGAAGTTTTCAATTTGCTGCGCATTACTTGTAGTGTGTGTGTGAGTGTGTGTGTGACTTGTGTCATCAAATCAGACACATTTTATTGTGCCACACAGTAATTGTGGCAGTGTGAACCTGCTATCCACTCACTTGCATGATTTTTTTGTGCCGCTTTGTGATATCTCTTACTGGTAGTGGACTGTTATTGCAGTGCACTGCTCCCCCACCCCACCCCCACCCCAATTGGCAAAAGGTATTCTTTTCCAGATTTGGATTTGTGACTTGTGAGCACTGGTTAGGTGGTGTTGTGCCTTTGCGTCTGCATCTCTTGAGTGTGCAGCGCAATCTTAATCTGTCTGTGCATTTGCATCTCTTTAGGGCCCAATCTCCATCTGTAACTTAAGTCACAGTTGTTTCTTTGGCTTCCCTTCAGAGTACTGGTATGGTGCATATCTCTGCATGAACACTGTACTCATTGATATGTGTTTTTAAGGCAGGGCGATCATCACAAATCACTAATGATAAAAATCACATTCTTCATCTTCACGGTCACGATTCACAATCACAAATCACAAAACTGTACTTTTTTTAGTTGTTAGTTGCATATAAGCCTGTTTCATAGTATCTCGGGTCTCCACTTCACCATTGTACTCATTAATATGAGTTTTCAAATTGGGTAGTTTTGTGTGGTATAGGTCAGGGAAGTACAGCCGTAGGCATTCGTGTTCCCATACAATTTAATATAATTGGTTATCTCACATCAGACACTCATCACAACTCCAACTCTGAGAAAAAAAAATTCACGTTCTTCATCATCATGGTCACGAATGCAGTCACGATCACTCACGTCACAAATCACAAAATAACATTTTTTACTAGTTAGTTGCATGTAAGTCTGTTTTGTAGTATCCTCTCGAGGCTTCACCACTGTAGTCCTTGATATGAGTTTTTAAATAGGCTAGTTTTGTGATACAGGTCATCGGGGAAGTACAGCCGTAGTCATTCGCGTTCCTGTACAGCATGTGACTTAAAAGTACTGTAAGCCATGTGATGTGTGGGGGCCCTGGGGCTGCCAATATTGTTGTCACTCCGCCTTAATTCACATTAAGGTGGAACGACAATGCAAAGTGATGATCACAAGGCGAAGTGAGCCTTTCATTTTGACCACTCCACATAGCAGAATGGCAATGTGAAGTGCCCACTTTACAGGCACTTCACCGGCGGAATTTAAATTCACTGCATCTCTAGTTCTGAGCAGTTGAAGCTGGGCTAGGAGGCATAGGAGGTGTCCAAGAGTACCAAGCCACACCACTTCTGGTCCAGGGAGGTGCCCACACAGGACGAGGTCCTGAGCAGTTGAAACCAAGCTAGAAGACACAGGCAGTGGCCGAGAGTTCCAAGCTGCACTGCTTCTGGTCCAGGGAGGTGCCCGCACAGGGCGAGGTCCTGAGCAGTTAAAGCCAGGCTGGGAGGCACAGGTGGCAGCTGAGAGTGCCAAGCTGCATTACTTCTGATCTGGGGAGGTGCCAGCATGGGGTGAGATCCTGAGCAGTTGAAACCAGGTTAGAAGGCACAGGCAGCAACCAAGAGTGACAAGCCACATCACTTCTGCTCTGAAGAGGTGCCTGCATTAGGCGGGGTCCTGAGCAGTTGAAGCTGAATTTGTGATACAATACAACAGATCATGTGACATGTCCCATGGGGTCAAATATTGTGGGCCGGATATTCAAACTGCACACTAAAAGAGCGCAACAGCAGGAGCACGCGCAAGTCACTTGCGCACATGCACCATCGTCGCGATATTCAAACATGGAGCAAGGCCAAATGCGCAAGCAGCCAATGTCTGAATATCGCACAAACTGCGCCATAGCGCAACCAGGGAGGGGAAGCTGAGCAGATATGATGCGCCATAGCGTAACCAGGAAGGGGAAGCTGAGCAGATATGATGCGCCATAGCGCAACAAGGCTAGCCCAGCTGAGCAGTCCAGAGGTGCCATAGCGCAAGCAGAACCCCCCCCCAGCAGAGCAGTGGAACTGCACAACCAGGGAGGCAGGTTGGGACCCACCACCAGCCCTGCCACACATGGGCACAGAAACATACTACAGAACCAACAAGAGACCTGCACACCCCAAGCACAGCATCACTAGGGGAAGGATGGATGATCCACTGGCCCATGGGGACAAGCCAACAAAGCACAGCAGGGCCATGACGCCTCAGCACAACCACTGTCAGGCTGAGACTGCCACACACAGGGGGTCGACAACCACAGTGCACATCAGCACCCCCTTCTGCACAGCACACCCTGCACTGTGACCCCAAGACACCACCCATGTGCACTGACTGTCACTGCAGTAAACAGCATGCATCCTGCACATTGCAACCTCGTGTAGCACAGAACCATACAAGACAGACCCACCCTGGGCACCCAGCAGTGGGCGGCAGCAGATGGCAAGACCGACTGAAAGTCACTCCCACACCGGAGACACCTCCCCATGCACACACACACACACGCACACACACACACATACCCAGGCCCATACCACCCCAGATGGCATGCATACCACTGCAACTGAGCAACCATAGCCAGCTGCAAATCAGAGACCACCACAGTATTCATAACAAAATATATATATTTGTAGAAACAATAAAATACAACAACAAGAACAAGAACAACTATATACAGTCATGTACAAGACAAGGGGGGTAGGGGTACAAGGTAGGGGTGGGTAAGGGGTAGGGGTGAACAACTGGGAGAGGGAAGGCAGGGTGGGAGAGATTGTTGAAGTGGGAAGGGGAAGCACAATCATGGCCTGGCAGGCTGGTCTGCTGCTGCCTGCCGCCGTCGGCTGTCCCCTCTGCCTTCTCCGGATCCCATGGCGATAAATGTCAGTCAGAATCCCATGTGTTGCAATTGACACACATGTAATCCGCTGAAGGGCATGCTCCATCCTTCTTAGGATGCTGAGACCTAGGAAAAGGGAACACAATCAATGGCTGTGACTGTCCAAAACCCTGAACACCACCCATCCTGCAAGGCATAAAGCCTAGTGCCCCACACCTGTGATAGTATGCACCCACCCACAGTGACCATGCACATGACACGCCCAACCAGGCAGCACCAGCTATGTGCACCACTGCACACACACTGCCCATGTCCATCACAGCACAAACAAGGCTGTCAAGTGACGTGGCAATGTGGTGGGATGCCAGTTCCACAGCCATGTGCCCAGTGCATGCATGGACCACCAGTGACACACACACAGACGTGCAGTGACATGGGACAGTGATGACCGTCGCCTGTGTCGTGCATGGTTGTGTTGTCCATGGCTGGTGGTCATGCCCACCCCCTCCAGCATGCAATTGCATCCATGATGTTATGACACTCACACTCATCGAGCAGCTGTGGCTGCTGCTGCTGCTGCTGTGGTGGCGCACCCCTCAGATCCTCTCCGGCTGCCTCTTGGGCCCCTGCCACGGCCCTCCTCAGCTTGGGCCTGCACCCTCTCCGCCAGGCCTGTGGGTGACAAATGTAGAGAAAAATATCAGTGTGACCCCAAAGCAGACTGCCCCCTGTCCCAGTGAATGTGCCTGCCCACACAGCCAGACCCATGCATCTCACATCTGCACACACTGACACAGCCAACCATGGCACAGCCATCCCCCATGCAATGCCACCAAAACACAGTCACACCCCTACAGAGAATACATGTGCATAGATGGTACACCCACCTGGCCTAGGCACAACACCCCTCCTGGCACGTGACCTCAGGCGTTGCAGCAGGTCCGGCTCCCTCCTGCAGAGGTCACTGTACCCGTGCCGGCACTGATCCACAGACCGGCCCCACCCTGTAACTCTTGCCAGGTCAGTGGCCACCTGCAGCCACACATGGGTGCGGGCCATGGTGAGGGGCTCCTCACCAAATAGTCCCCCAAAGTGGGGCTCAACCATGGCCACCAGGTTGGCCACCTCCACTGGACTCCACTGGGGAGCTCTCCTGCGTGCCATAGTCGCGCTGGTACAGCAGGCAATATGGCGCCCTGCAGTGCGGCAACCCCACGTGGGAATGTTGTGCAATAGACCACCATAGGTTCCAATCGCGCTGTTCATAGAGCGCCGTCAGTTCACGTAGCGCTGTCACCAAACAGCGCAATAGAGCTGTACACATGCCAGACGTACAGCGCCGGGCGCAAAGGTCGGGCACAAGGTCATGGGTCAATGGTGCAAGGCCACGCATAGCGCCATCGGATGTCCACATGTCCTGCGTGATCAGACACCTGCGTTCCAGTGCCACAGTGGACTATTGCGCAGTACTGCCACTGCGCCATGTGGTGACCAGCGCTGTAGCACCATTGGCACATTGGTGGCCATGGCCTGAATTGCCGATCGCGCACAGCTCGTCATCAGCGCGGCAGACGCCTGCGTAAGCTACCTGGGCATGCGCAATGCAGTGTACCGCACAGTCACAGATCTGCGCTATTGGCTCAGCCGGCTCAACCGTATTGCGAAAAGCGCAATGGCGCGATATTCATCCGACACATGCAAATCATCTGATCAGCTATTCAGTGGCGCAGTGGCGCTGACGGATCTCATTACAGTTGCTCCACTCTCATTTGCATGCATTGCACTATAAAAGTGCGACAGTGGGCTGCACTGGCCAGATTCGGTTACTGCAGGTGAGAGGTGAGATGCATGCTGTGGGATGTTCTGGACAATGGGCATGGGATAATGCTGTAGACTGCACAGTGACAGGTGTCCACTTACACCCATACAGAACGCCATGACCGAGCAGAGCCAAGGTGAGGGTGAGGATGGTTGGCGAAGGAGAAGGAGGCCCAACTTCACCACGGCAGAGACTGAGGCCCTCTTCCAGGCCTACCTGTAGGAGGAGGCACTACTGAGTGGATGGCGGGGCACCCCTCAGGCCTTGCGGCTGCATGGGAGGGGGTAGCCCGGGCAGTGAACCTGCACGGAAGCCACCAGCGCTCCATGCAGGAATGCAAAAAGAAGATTGGGACAGACTGCAGGAGGGTGAAGGAGAAGGTGGCAGCCCTCAGGGTGGCACGTGCTGGCACTGGTGGGGGCCAGCCAGCGGTGGTGGAGCTGACCCCCGGCTGAGGACCGACTGGCTGCATCAATGCTGTGCAGTGCTATTGAGGGCGTACCAGGAGGTGGATTCCAGACAGGTGGAAGCCCATCACTGCACGGTATGACATGGTGGTGGTGTTGGGGGAGGAAGGTTGTTCACATGCACTCACATTTCCTCTCTTTCTGTTACAGATCCTGTTCGTCTTCAGGGGACGGTGGTGGTGGTGAGTCCAGGCAGTGAGGATGACCTGCTGGACATGGAGGAGGGTCCATCCACCTCTGTCACCAGCCAGAATGCACTGCACCAGCATGCATGCTGGGCTGCCAACTCTGGTGTCGTTGAGTCGGGTGGTGTGGGGGGTGCACAGCCTGTGTCTCAGCAGTCTGGCATGCAAGCATGCCAGCACGCTGTGACTGTGGCTGTAGCTCGTACCTGCACCATTGATGATGCAAGGACTGCAATGGGCAGTGACATGTGTTTGTCCCATGATGGGCACACAGCAGGCCAGCACGTGCCCCTGGGCCTTGCTGGTTCCGACTTGTGTGCCAGCATGTCGGCACAGTCCCAGGCTGTGCCTGTCAGCACCAGTGGGGCAGCACTGGTGGCTGTGCAGGTGTCTGGCACTGTTGCGGCCACAGCGGTGGAACGAGTGGTCCCTGGGGCACAGCGGTTGGAAGGGCAGCAGCAGCAGTCACCCACCAGGTCTGGGGGTGCAGTGTCCAGCGGTGGCACATGCCCGCCGCCCTTTGATACGCCCATTCCTGGTCCTGGTGAACAGCACCCACCCTCAAGGGGTGTTGTGCATAAGGACCTTCCACACCCTGGCGGACAGGATGCCGTTGTGGCAGAGTACCCATTGGACGAGCACACCCGCCTGCTGCAGGAATCAGTACAGCAGCAAAGGCGGGTTGCAACGTCTGTGGAGGCACTGTGTGCGGCTGTGGAGCGACACAGCAGGGAGTGTGCTCTGGACCGTGCAGAGATGGTCTGTATGTGGATGGATGTGACCGCCACCATTGACAGGCAGACCCAGGCATTGGTCGCTGTCGTGGTTGCATTGGGCACACATGCAGGTGCTCCTGTACCGCGCACCCCACACAGTACGCTCTCCACTCCCCGTTCCCGGTGTCATGCGACACCAGGCCTGTCGACACCGGGTTCTGCTGTGGGCATCCCAAGCACCCCTGGTGCAGATATGTTTGGCATCCTACAGACCCCAGTGCGGACAAGGTCGCGATCGCGCAGTGGGACCCCTGGTGGTCCATCGGTGCCACCCCATGTGGCCCCTGCTCAGCCTGCCAGTGCTGTTGGGTCATGGCAGGGCCGCCCATGCATTTGCAGTGGCCGTGGAACGGTGCTACATGACTGACCTGTCTCCCAGTGCGGGCCCTGTCTGGTGCTGCCCTGTGTGCACTGTGCGTCATGGTGGGCAGTGCACTGGTGGGTGCCCTGCCCATCACGCCGACATACAGACCACCTGCACACCATCCCGACTGCTGTCCACAGGTGCGTGTGCATGATGATGCCTGCATTGTACTGTACACCAAGGTGCAAGGGTGCCCAGCATCTGACACACGTGCTTGGACAGTACAGGTGGTGGGTGTGGTCTGTGGATCTGTGTGTTTGCCATGTCTGTTCCTGCTCTGCTGTGCACCTGCCCATGTACGCTTTGTGCCTGGTGTGTTTGTGTGTGTGTGTCCATATGACTGTTCGCCCCTCTCTGATGGTGTGTTTGTGTGCCTGGTCCCTTCCACCCTCCTTGCCGTCATGCACCCCTGGTGTGTTACTCTGTGTGCCTGTGGGTTGCGCCAGGACAGTGTTGTTTGTACATGGCCCTTGACTTACCTGTGTTGTGCATAATGCTCCTTCGTGATGGTGTCCCGGTGCAGATGGGCCTGCCGGATCAGTCGGGGGTCCCGCCGTCCAAGGGGGGGCTGCACATCACCATCAACACCGGCGCCGCTGGCGTCCCCATCGCTCTCCCCCTCTTCAACCTGTACGGCTATCCCACAGTCATTGGCCATGTTGTGCAGGATACAACAGGCCAGGAATATCCCACAAGCCTTTGAGGGGCTGTACTGTAGGGCACCGCCGGAGGTGTCTAGGCATCGTATGCATGCCTTGAGCATCCCAAACACCCGCTCAATGATGTTGCGTGTGGCGGCATGTGCCTCATTATAGCATTGCTGCGATGGGGTCATGGGGCGCCGGTACAGTGTGAGCAGCCAGGGACGGAGTGGGTATCCGCTGTCACCTGTGTGGAGATAGTGGAGATCAGTCTCATGTTCAGGTCCATATTGCCCATATCCCTGTGTGCCACTACCATAGCACCTGTGGCATTCCCACCCTTGCCCCGAGTTTGCATTCCCTACATGCGTACTCACCCACTAGATGGCCTGTGGGGATGTCCCCACCCTCGAATCGATGGCACAGTGCAGACTGATGCCATATAAAGGCATCATGTGCTCCGCCAGGGTGTGTGGCACAGACATTGATTATACGCCCAGTGGCATCACACACCACCTGGCAGTTGACACTGGAGAAGCCCTTCTGATTCATATAGGCGGCCCCATCGGGGCCATGTGGCATGCGAATGGCCACATGGGTGCAGTCTATGGCCCCTAGCATGCCAGGCATACGTGCTACCCTGTGGAACGCCTACATGTTTGCTGTACGCTCTGCCGCGGTGCTGGGGAAATGGATGTGCTCCGCAGCATGTGGCAGCAGTGCGCTGAGGAATTGGGTGAGGATGCGTGACGTGGCTGACTGTGTGATGCCTGTGGTGTCCCCTGTTGGCCTCTGGAAGGTACCCGTGGTGAGCAGGCACATGCAGGCTGTCACCTTGGTCTCCACTGACAGAGCATGGCTCCGTCGTGAGGGTGCCTGCATCACATCACTGCACAGCTCACAGAGCCGCCTCAGTATTGCCCTGTTCAGGCAGTACCGGCCCACGATCTCTACATCTGTGTACAACTCAAAGCTGATGCGGGCACAGTACTGCCTGTTGGGGGCATACCGCTGACGGGCCCCTCCATGGCCACGTCCCCCTGCACCTTGCATTCTCACCCCCCTCATTACAGCTTCCATGTGGAAGCTGCCACTGTCCATCTCCCTGGCTTGTGCCCCGCTGATGTTGCTCTGTTACCCCCGCTGTCCTGACTGCTACTTCCACTGCACCGGGCACCCCCCCGCTGGCCTCTGCAGCCTATGGCCCACACTGCTTCCCTTGCCTGCCCTGGCCTGTCACTGTCTGTCTTTCTCTCTCTCTCTTCCCCACTTGGCATCCCTGTGGTGTTCTTGCACCGCTTCCTTGAGCCTTTTTATTTTGGCTCATTTCCGCTGGGGTGCAACTTCCGGCTGGTCCGCTGTTGCGCAGTGCGCAAGTCTTTGGATATCGCATTGCACTCTTTATGCATGGATCCAACCCCTTCGGTTGC
The DNA here is from genome assembly GCA_016271365.2 of Neoceratodus forsteri. Lineage (NCBI taxonomy): Eukaryota > Metazoa > Chordata > Ceratodontiformes > Ceratodontidae > Neoceratodus > Neoceratodus forsteri. The sequence continues at coordinate 1,187,108,506 of CM057451.1, read as the reverse complement.
ACATGCCGTCATTTGCATTGTGCTGTTGCTCAGCATGTTTTCGGTGGCGCAACTGCCTCCTGCTGAATATCGCAGAATGGCGCACTTTTGGACTTGCGCAGGCGCATCCCTATTGTGCATGGAGCAACCCTTTTGAATATCCCACCCTGTATGTTTTGAACTGCAGTGCTAACTAGCAAGATGAACTTAGCAGGGTACTACAGAGCCAATTCCAAAATACCTCCCTGTGACAGTGTGTCTGGAGATGTGTGGAATTTTCTGTCTGTAAGTTGCCTGCTGAAGTTTTTCTTCAATAGAGATTTTACTAATTTATTATTATGTTTGCTTGCATGCATGAGCAAGAAACATAGTGCCACCATATGAGAATTCGTAGGTGTGCCTCCCCCACTTCCAATGTCCTGCCGCCTTTTGCAGGTGCGGCTGCACCCTGCCAATGAATGTCGAAGCTGTCTATGACAGCCCTTCAGATGCAGTGGTGTACAGTTGAAGGCAAAAATCTGATGCAATTAGTGGTGGTAATGTGTAGGCAATTTGCATACTGCCGCGTCAGCATTATACAAAGTGCCTACATGTCAGAACTGCACTGAATCAGCTGTCATAGACAGCTCCATCCTGTAAGAAGTAGCACGCTGGGAGCCCACCACAGTGTGCTCATATGCCCCCCTCCCACACACACAGTATGGCCGATGGGGGTGCCCAATCCTCATCAGCTCCACTCCCCCCAACAGAGTTCCAGGTGCCATGCTGGGAGCCCACTCCAGCATAGCAACAGTTCTGTAAGGCCGACAGGGGTGCTCAATCCACATCAGCTCCACTGTATTCCCCCCCAACAGACTTCCAGGTGCCACGCTGGGAGCCCACCCCAGAGTGGCAACAGTCCATATGGCCAACGGGGGTGCCCAATTCCCCATCGGCTCCACTGCCCCCCAACCAGCCTTCCAGCTACCATGCTGGGTGCCCACCTCAGCATGGCAAAAGTCCTACGTCGTCTTTAAAAAAAACATGCCCTGTAAGAAAAAAGGTCCCTCGCTGACTGTCTTGACCCCCCACCCTCACCCACTCTCTGCACACCCTGCCTCCCCACACCACCACCTCACCCCATACTTATCTCCGGAGGCCAGTGCGATGATCTTCGGTGGCCCGGGAGCACATCTGCACTCTTCAAAGCCGACCACGAACTGAGGAAAAGCCGGAAAGCTGTATAATGGAATAAATAGGGTTTTTTCAACTTTGATGCATATCTCAGGCATTTTTTGAAATTTTGGTACCAAATTTTCAATGTGGGGTTTTTGGGACCTCTCCTCATGAATTCTGGCACTGTCATGGTGTTAATTGGCCCCAAAAGGTGATTTCACAGTCACGCGTGGAACCACCTTTTGGGACTGATTTATGAAATGAGAGTGTCACAGTTCATGAGGTAGGTCCCCAAAAACCCTATGTTGAAAATTTGGTGAAAAAATTCCCAGAAATGACTGATTTACAAATGTGCGTTGTGCAGTTCCTATGCACGCTCGTAAGTTCACGAATTTTTTATATTTTCACTCCAGATTTTCAACATTGCCATTTTACCACACCTCCTTATGAGCAGTACAGCTGTCATTTTTTACATTTCGCCCAAAATGTATTTCAGCGCACAATGGCGCAGTCGGTGTGCGAAATCAATGTTCGGGACAGATTAAGAAAATCACAATGACACTGTTCATGAGCAGAGGTCTTACAATGGGTATGTTAAAAATTTGGTGACAAAAGTCCATAAAATAACTGTGTTACGAGCGAGCATTGCGCAGTTTCCACTCACCCTCGTAAGTTCATGAATTTGTTATATTTTCAGTTCAGATTTTCACCACTGGCATTTTTCCATACTTCCTTATGAACAGTACAGCTGTCATTTTTCACACCATGGCTGAAATGTGTTTTCACACTTCCAGCACAAAAATGTGTGGTCGCTGTGAGAAATCACTGTTCGGGACATATTAAGAAAATCACAGTGACACTGTTCATGAGCGGAGGTCCCAAAATGCCTGTGTTGACAATCTGCTGTAAAAAATCCCCAAACTAATTACATTACAGGTGTGCATTGCACAGTTTCTACACACGCTCGTGACTTCACCAGTTTTTTAATATTTTCACTGCAGATTTTCAACATTGACATTTTTTACACCTCCCCATGAACAGTACAGCTGTCATTTTTCACATCCTCTTTCAAATGTGTTTTCGCACCTGTGGTACCAAATGGCGTAGTCGCTGTGCAAAATCAGCTTTTGGCTAACAAACTGATATTGCCACTATTCATAAGCTGGGGGTCACAAAAAAAAAATGTTGAAAATTTGGAGTGAAAATACCAATGAATGCCTGAGGCGTTAGGGTTTCTGGCCATAACGACCCACCCTGTAGAGACTGACAGGCATCAGGGGTGTGACTTGGGATTGTCGCCTGTAATGCTCATACCATTCCACCCCCACCCACACCCTGCAGCCAGTGAGAAGCACTGAGGTGTGCCTTGGGCTCTTCGACCCCAAAGTTCACCCCATTCTCCTATACTGCACCCATCTCACCATATTTCCTGATGGAATGGGGTAAACATAAGGGCCAAAGACCCCAAGGCACTCCGTGACACTTGTCGATGTCTGCAGGGTATGGTGTGGTGAAATGGCATGGCCGTTATGCCTGACGACCCAAAGGCACACCCCAATGCCTGTCAGTCTCTGCAGGGTGGTGGTGGGGTTGGCTTCAGTTCAATACTTCACTGCCATTCCTATTATGCAGCTCTGTAACTCCTACACTACCAATGCCAATGCCAGCAAGCAAACATTCGGCATTGACAAATGCTTGTTACTTATTTGTTCCCAGATAACTTCTGGTGAAAAGCTGGCAGCCCGGGGGTGGTAGGGGGAACACCATTTTCTAATAAGGAGTCATTAGCTTTATATGCAAAGGAATGTTTAGAAAATCAGACAAGCAAAGACATTATATTAGACTGGACAAAACTGTCAGTCAGGAAATGGCCTCTGGGGGATGTATAGCAGAAGCTAGATGATGACAGGATTGTATTATGCTTGTATGGGCAGAAATAGCACATAAGAGTGAGGGCCTGCACAAATGAAGAAAGTGAGTGAGGAGGATTTAGAGCTTAAGATGTTAAAATACAAAGCTAGGAAAAGAGGTGGAAACATTGAAGCAACAGAATTAGGAATTACATAATGTGACAAACAGTAATGTCTTTTACAGACAGCTCAATAACAGAATCAGTTAACTGTGAAGTATCTTAGTTTACTAACAGTCTGAGTTAGTTTAGTCTTTTACAACACATAGATGCAATGAAGATGCAGGCAAAAGCACAAGGAATCCAATTACAAAGGCATACTGATCTGTCAGAAAAATAAAATAAGTAAAACTGTATGTGAAGAGAATGTTTTGCCTGTATATGTTCTGTTAGATATAGGGACATAAGTGACACTTCCCTCCCAACACATACTGTACTAAATGAGCTTAGTAGGGGGGAGTTTCCGAAAGAGGTGCCTCTGAACTAGCAGCTACTTCCCTAGAGAATCAAGACATCTGTAACGATGTGCTAATGCAGAGTGACCCTGTTTTCCCACTAAAACTGATTAAGGAAGGATTCAATTTGAAGAATTTCAGACTTCGGTGTTCAACTATACAATCAAGGTCAGAATGTGGTTAAAATCAGTAACTGCACTAAAGGAGCAGCTGGTTGAAATCCAGTCCAGGGCACAGACAAAAGATTTGTTGTGTTATGTGAAAAATACAGACTGCAGTTTAGAACCAAGAGTTAAAGACACACCCTTTTCTCTTATGTATGAAAGACATTGATTAGAGAGAGAGATCTAAAGTGTTCGTATCCTGAAACTGAAGAGAATAATAGCCCTGAATTTCATAATAGAGGGGATTCCCCTTTGTCATCTTGCATCAGATTTTTCTTGTGGCACCTAGAACTTGGCCAATTCGATGGTCCTACAGTTTCTACTTGTTTCTATTCTTTCTTTCTCCCCTTGTTTTGCAGTGGTTAAAAAGAGTAAAAAAAATATGTGAATCTTTATGTAAAACTGGGATCCTTTGCTTTCCAAATGTATATAAATATATTGTTGAAACGACTGTAGAAAGCCATTTGGGTTTACTAGGCAACAATGTATCTTTATGTATCAGTCTGGAATGCAGTTGACCTTCAGATGTATTTTGACCTCCACAAGTTTGTTTACAGAACTGCAATCAGGGGACCAGCCTTAGGACAGAATGTTCTATTTTGTTTCACCAGTTTGCCTTCAGGACAGATTATGATCCAGCCAGAACCACTAGCTAGTAAAGGATATGATTGCAGGTGGGAGGTCAAAGACTCTTGCCTTGTGGTCCTGTCCACACCACTCCCCTAGATGAAAGGAGTGAGGTGGTTTTGGTAGGAAAACGGGGGGCATGTAAACCAGACAAAACTGTTTGAAGGAAACTGCTAATTGTGACTTATACTAACGTGTGTGTGTGTGGTTTTGATAGAAGGAGACCCACTGGTAGGTGAGAAGCAGAACCCAGTGAAGAACCAAAGAAGTTCCAGGAACCATCCACCCTTTTTGGTTGGACTGACTGAAATAATGAACATTCCACCTCATTCACTTACTTACTACAGAGACAACAAGCTGGAAACAAGAGACTTCTATTGAAAGGACTTTTAAGGACTGAAAGCTTCTTTTGCCTTGTATGTTTTATCCTGGACAAGATGGAGACAATTTGTTATCTCTTCATTTTTGCAATTGTACTGTGGACAGTAACTGTTGTAACTTGTACGTTGCTTATACTCATCTTGTACTGAAAATGTGCCATAAAGGGGAAGGACTCAATGTGATATTTTCATGGTCATTGTGTACTGTCCTACTGGGTCAATATGTCGTATGCTCTACAGCGCACAACATGACTGCGAGGTAGTAACAATGCGGTAGGGAAGAGCGACAGGGTGCAACTGCAAAAGGAAGTATATGTGGTAGTGCACCCTCTCACTCTTCACAGTGCAGGATATGAATCCTGCTGTGAGTTGGGTCTGCTGAGCAGCTGCCGTGGCTCAACAGGATGAGCCACTAGCAGCAAAAAAGGCAGGCAATGCATTTGGGACCTGATTTCGATTCCCGCTCCCAGATGCATGGGATTTAGCTTTTTTTCACACTTTGTGTGATTTTTACTGATTACCCCCCCTCCCGGAGTTAGATAATTTAGTTGGGAGGTTCAGGGATGCAGCCCCATATAACGAGGGTGTGGGGTGTGCAGCCCCCCCCCCCGCAAAAACAAGACATGCTGTCTGCAATATATCTCACTGTACTGGCAGTGCAGTATATTGCTGCCGCATAATGTCTTGCGACATTATGACCCTGTGTTGTATATTGTGTGTTTACTTCATGTTATTTCACAGAAAACAAAACCAGACTAAGATATCTAACATATGCAAACAGAGAAACATAACAGAAAACAATTTCTAAACACAGTAATGCTGTTTGTTTGCATGTGGTGAAACATAAACACGGTAACTTTACATTTACCAGGGTACTGAGGGTCATAAGACAAGCTCTACAGTAATGTCTCCCAATCATGTAATCAGAATGTGTAACTCCTGCACAGCAGTTTTCAGAAAGCACAAAAGAAACATGCCCCTACCGAACAGAGACAAGTGCATCTATTGTGAGAATACAGAGGCATTCAACAAGCGGTTTATTTACTTTCCTATGTAGAGCATGCAGACCTGGTTTCATTTAATAAGAACATCACAGTCCCAGTCAGCATGGGATGCTGTGATTTCAAACTTGAAACGTACATTGTGTGATGATAAACGTCTCTGCATATTACTAAGCCATGGAGAGAAGGTCCTTAAAGAGCTATTTGACAGGGTGTTACAGGCAATGACATGTTAAACACAATGATCCACTAAAAGTATTTGCTGCAAGTTGGAGCGCCAGCCCAAATCAGTAGAGTCCACTGCCTCATCGTGAAGGCTGCATAAAGATCATTAAGCATTTGAATTACAAAAATAGCTCTCCGTTTAAAACATAATCACATGAAATTCAGTTTTCTAAGGCATTTAGGGTGGGATATTCAGAAATGCGCCAGGCAGGGGCGCAAGCCAGGCACAGCACAACTGGGATGCACCAGGGCATGGTCTGGGTGACATTCAATGGTGCCACACCATGGTTCAGCACCGTTGAATATGACACTGAGGCCTCCCGCACTGTACACGGCACAGTGGCACTGCACCAGGTGCAGTGGCACTGAGCCAGCGCAAGTGGCAGTTGAGGAGCAGAGGGCTGCGCCAGTGCAAGTGCAACTGCGCTAGGCACAGCAAGAGTGATATTCAGACATGAGCATGCAAATTAGGCCATTATGAATGCAAGGCGCAAATGGGGCCATTTGCATGTCATTATGGCCCCAATTGCATGCAGGTGCGCTGATCCCCTGCGACTTGCACCTGGCGCCCTGCCAGGCTGCAGCCATTGTGGATTGATACCCCCTGCTCCTCAGCAGGCAACACGCCCCAATGCCCGATTGCGGGCTAAAGTAAAAGAAAGCAATCCCTAGTGGTCCAGTGGACCTGTGCCCCTGCCCGATCACAGGCCTTAGAAATAAAAATAAACCTTGGTGGTCCAGTGGACCTGCTCCCCAGCCCGATCGTGGGCTTAAGTAAAATAAAAGAATCCCTGGTGGTCCAGTGGACCCAAACCCCAGCCTGATCGCTGTCTTTGGAAAACAGAACATCCCTGGTGGTCCAGCGGTACCCCCTCCCACCCGCCCACTCAGACCTGCCACCTCACCCCCTGGTCAGTGGCAGGCAGCAACTTCCCACCTGCCAGCCGTCCAGTTGCCCACCAACTGACAGTGTACAGAACGGCTGTATGCCCATTGGTCCACTGTTTGGGCCAGTGGGCATGCCAACCACACTGTAACATAGAAACATAGAAACATAGAATTTGACGGCAGATAAGGACCACTTGGCCCACCTAGTCTGCCCATTTTCCTACCTAACAGATAAGCTGCAGATCCTAGTTAACCAGCCGCTTACTTCCTCTTACCTGCCACTAGGACTGCCTTATGCCTGTCCCATGCATTCTTGAAGTCCCCCACTGTTCTTGACTCCACGACCTCCTCAGGGAGGCTGTTCCATGCATCCACAACCCTCTCAGTGAAAAAATACTTCCTCACATTACCCCTGAGCCGTCCCCTCTATCTTCAAATTGTGCCCCTTGTTCTTGCAATCTCTTTTCTGAATAATGCTACCCTCTTGGACTTTGTTAATTCCTTGAGGTACTTGAAAGTTTCTATCATGTCCCTCTCCTTCTTTCCTCAAGAGTATACATATTAAGCTCCTTTAGTCTTTCTTCATATGTCTTCTGGTGCAGACCCTGCACCATTTTGGTTGCCCTCCTCTGGACAGCCTCCACTCTGTCTATGTCTTTGCGGAGATGGGGTCTCCAGAACTGCACACAGCACTCCAAATGGGGTCTCACCAACTGTCTGTACAGAAGGATAACAACTTCCTGTTTTCTACTATTGATGCCTCTTCCTATGCATCCCAGTATCTCCCCAGCCTTCCTTACTGCCTTCTCACATTGCTTGCCCACCTTTAAGTCATCTGATATAATTACCCCCAGGTCCCTTTCAGTTTTTACTGTTGTCAGTATCTCACCCCCCCATTGTGTACGCTTCCCCTGGGTTTTTGTTTCCCATGTACATTACCTTGCACTTCTTTGCATTGAATCTGAGCTGCCATACATTTGACCATTCCTCCAACCTTGCCAAGTCCCTTCTCATCCTTTCCACTCCATGTTGTGTATCAACCCTGTTGCAGATCTTTGTGTCATCTGCAAAGAGACATACTTTTCCTTCCAGCTCCTCTGCAATGTCACTTATAAAGACATTAAAAAGGACTGGTCCCAGTACTGAACCCTGCGGTACCCCGCTAGTAACCCTCCTTTCTTCACTGTGTACTCCATTTACTACTACCCTTTGCGTCCTGTTGTCTAGCCAATATTTTATCCAGGCTACCACATTGGGACCCACTCCAAGGCTGGCTATCTTGTGCATTAATCTTTTGTGTGGGACTGTATCAAATGCCTTGCTAAAATCTAGGTAGGCCATGTCCACAGCCCCTCCCTGGTCTACTACTTTGGTCACCCAGTCAAAGAAATCTATTAGATTTGTCTGACACGACCTTCCCATCATGAATCCATGCTGCCTTGGGTCCTGTGCCCCACTGGCCTCTAGGTACTCAACAATTCTTTCCTTCAGAAGTGATTACATCATTTTCCCTACCACTGAGGTCAAACTAACTGGTCTGTAGTTTCCTGCCTCTGTCCTGCTGCCACTTTTGTGAAGGGGGAATCACATCTGCCCTCCTCCAGTCGTCGGGTACCACCCCATTCTCCCATGATTTGTTAAAGAGAGTAGTCCGGTGTCACTAGTTCTACCCTTAGTTCTTTTAGAATTCTTGGGTGAATCCCATCAGGCTCCATTGCTTTGTCCACCTTCAATTTTATTAGTTCTTTCAGAACCCTTTCTTCTGTAAATGGACTGGTATCGACCCCCGTCTTCAAAGTGTTTCTCTTGTTTGGTTTAGGTAACTCCCCCGCCTCTTCCTTTGTGAATACTGAGCAGAAATATTCGTTCAGTATCCCTGCTTTTTCACTGTCACACTCTACCCACATTCCATCCCCTTTATTAAGCTTCAGTATCCCTCCTTTGGTCTTTCTTCGCTCCCTAATGTACCTATAAAAGGTCTTATCCCCCCTTCTTAACAGAATTGGCTATCCTTGCCTCGGTTTGGTCCTTTGCTATTCTAACTGCCTTCCCAGCCTCTTTCTGCTTTAACTGATAAAGTTCTCTGTCCTGCTCCTTCTGTGTTTCCTTATATTTCCTGAATGCTGTCCTTTTCTCCTTAACCTTCACTGCCACCTCTTTTGTAAACCATAGCGTTTTTTTCCTTCATTGTGTTTTATTGATTTGCTTTACACAAAGGCTTGTTGCCTCTGTGATGGCTGTTTTGATCACTCCCCATTGTTTCTCCACCCCTCCTTCTTGCCTGTTTGCTAGTGCTTTTCTGAGGCACTCTCTCATTTTCCCAAAGTCAGCCTTCCTAAAGTCTAGTACTCTTGCTTTTGTATGGCTTGATTGTATGGCTGTGTTTATCGTGAACCACACTGTTTGGTGGTCGCTTGTTCCCAGATGGCTACCCACTTCTAAATCTGAGATTCTTTCTCCATCCCAATTTGAAAGTACCAGGTCTAAGATTGCTCCCTCCTGAGTGGGTTCCAATACTAGCTGTCTGAGGCATGCCCCCTGTAGGGCATCAAGAATCACCCTGCTCTTGGATGTGCCTGCAGCAAAGGTGCTCCAGTTAACATCTGGCATATTCAGGTCTCCCATCAACAATATCTCCCCTTTTTCTGCCATTCTAAGAAAGCCTTCTATCATTTCTAGTTTCATTCACATTTCAGGACTGTGTAGTACAGTATGTGGACCAATGGGTGTAGAGCCATACTGTACGCTGTCAGTTGGTGGCTGGCGGGTGGGTAGCTGCATATTCCCTAGTTCCCACTCCACGGTCAAATTAAAGAAGCTTTAAAGTCGATTCTAAGGTTTTATCATCTAAAACTGGCTAATGCTATATTTAAGAAGCCACAAGGAGTATCACGGCAGCGAATCCCCCCTAGAATGGATGAAGAGATGCAAGACAATCTACCCTGCCATACGCCACCTACAACACTGACGCAGGATAAAACAGCTAAGCACTCAACGGTAACTCCAACAGGGGCAACAGCTGAAGCCAACTCCCAGGCCACACTAACGGAGGGGAAATTCTGGGATGGAATAGCCCCTCTGAAAGAATCACTGGAGTCATTAATGGCTTCAATTCAGAGTATTACCTCTTCCTTGGCTGTACTAACTCAGCTCACAGCAGACAGCAAAGTAAGAATTTCCTCCCTTGATGACTGGAGGGGGAGAATCGAACCCAAGATGTCCCAACATCACCATTGACTTAAGCCAATGGAAAACAAAGTAGAAGATCTGGAGGGAAGGTCAAGAAGGAACAATCTCTTGATATTGGGGCTGCCCGAAGGCGAGGAGGCACGTCGCTGGTGTTATTTGTACAGAAGCTATGCAATAAGCTGGCAGGCCCAACTCCTAATGGCCCGGAGTATGTGATCGAGGGGGCCCATCTATCCTTAAGACTGATTCCTCCAGTAGGGGCCCCTCCACATCCCTTAATTTTTAGATTGCTAAATTTTAGAGATAAACAGCATATTCTTGGCAAAATTCGGGACATCAGTGAACTGCTTTGGGAAGGCAAGCAAATATGGATGACTCAAGATCTCCCAAAGTCTGTGAGACAAAAAAGGAAGGAGTTTCACCCGATAGTTACAAAGCTTATTGCAGCTGAAATCCTTTTCAAAATAAAATACCCCACTACATTACAGGTGTGCCATATGGAGGAATGGCATAGTTTTGAATCGCATCTCCAAGCCGCTGATAAGCTGCAGAAGCTGTCCCCGGATCTGTTTAAATGAAAATATGAAGTACAAATGTTCAATCGGATATTGAGATCACTGTTGGGCTGTACTGTGATGAAGACTGAAATTAATAATCTGAATGAAAGCGTATCAGGAAGAACTTAACAGTGTATAAGTTCTCAAAAACCTGTAGCCAGTGTCCTGTTATCATTATTTTGGAAGCGGGCATGTTAAGTTGTAATTGTAAAGAGTTCTCTGGTACTGACAAGTCTCTAGGGGGGAATGTGGCACATAAGGCGAACAAATATATGGGATATTCATTGCAGACATATCATGGGACATCAAGAGCAAGATCAGTCTGTTTGCTGATGATACCAAGGTAGGCGCGGTGGTGGATGACCTAGGGGGATGGCAGGGGTTGCAGGATGATCTGGCAAAGCTTGAAACCTGGTCAGACACCTGGCAACTGGGCTTTAATGCCAAAAAGTGCAAGGTGCTGCATTTTGGGATGAAGAACCCAAGGAGGAGTTACCAACTAAGGGGAGTGCAGCTAGCCCAGAAAGAGGAGGAGAAGGATCTGGGTGTGCTCATTACAGGGTCAATGAACAACTCGGCACAATGTAGGAAGGCAGCTGCAAAGGCCAACAAAATGCTGGGTTGTATTGCATGGGGTATATCCTTGAGGAGGGAGGAGGTGATTCTGCCACTGTATAGGTCATTAGTTAGACCACACCTGGAGTACTGCGTGCAGTACTTGCATCCATATCTGAAGAGGGACATTAAGTTACTGGAAGGGGTGTAGTGCAGAGCGACAAAGATGATCAAGGGGCTGGGGGACTTATCATACGAGACGAGGTTGAAGGAGTTGAACATGTACTCACTGGAGGAGAGAAGAGACGGGGTGACATGATTGAAACCTTTAAATACATGAAAGGAATAAACAAGATGGGTACAGAGGGGCTGTTCAAAGTAAGGGAGGGTAGGGCCACCAGGGGCCATGATATGAGACTGGAGCGAGGAAGGTTCAGGAGGGAGATAAGGAGACACTTTTTTACAGAGAGGGTGGTGGCTGGGTGGAATGCATTGCCTGCTGAAGTGGTATGCAGTAGAACAGTGGACTGCTTCAAAAGAGGATGGGACAGGACAAGGGGGAGGGTTAATGAAAGGGAAGGGTGGAAGGGAAGGGCAGCTGCAGAATAAGGGGTGCTAGCTGCACATTCGAGCAGACTTGATAGACCTCTAGGCCTTTATCTTCTGGCAAATTTTGTATGTTCGTAATATAATATGTCTACCATGGCCTGTTTTTTTTTTTTTACCTCCTAGTTAACCAAAGCCTGACAGACTTACTGGGGGATAATAGGTTTGAGCTTTTAGTTTTTACATGCTAATTACTCTTATAGAACTCCGGGATAACTAGCTCAAGGGCTAGTCTAACAAATGTTTTTCTTTTCAGCTGGCTTTTTGCACTTTTGTCTCACTAATGGGGGTATTTGGTAAGATAGGTGAATGAGGCATAATTAATCATCAAACGAGTATTTGGATATAATAAGAATTTAAGTTCTTTGAAGCAGTTTAGCCTGATTATTGGCGGTGAGACCCAAAATGACCAGTTAGATGTATTAGTGAAGTAGAGAGAGCTAATAGATACTTTAATGTTTCTATTTAATTGATGTAATGTGGGGCGGGAGCAGGGGGACACATGGGAGTGTTTAGGGGAGGGTTACATCACAACCTGGACTTGAATAGTGTTCTGGTGACGAAACCAGAATGGGAAAGAACACATTTTTAATTTTTTGTCATTTTTGGGGATGGGGGTTTGGATAAGATGGTGTTGGGTTTTGTTTTTCTGTTTCGGGGGGCATAAGGGAGGGTAAGATACCTAATCGAAGGGTTAAATGGGTAGCTTTAGCTCTGGGAGTCCTGGATACACACTGTAAAAGGAAAATACAGAATGAACTACGTCTCATGGAACGTTAAGGGATTGTGTTCCACTATTAAAAGGCACCAGGTATTAGCTCACTTGCAGACGTTACAATGTCAGATAGCCTTTCTCCAAGAGACCCATCTCTTGACCTCAGAGAATTTTTTCTTAGACGTTTATGGGTGGAACACAGCTATACAGGGGGAAATTCCACTAGTCAGTGAGGAGTTGCTATTCTCCTCCTAAGGGGATTACATTTTCAGTTAAATACTGCTATTGTGGACCCAGAGGGTCGACATATCTTTTTGCATGGGGTTCTGGGCCAGACAGAATTACTTCTGGGTTGTGTGTACGGCCCAAATATCCCATCTCCTAATTTTTTTACTGAGCTAGTGAAAGTGATATCCAGATTTATACACCTCCCTTTAATTTATGCAGGGGATTGGAATGTCACCATATACTCTAATTTAGACCAATCGAGTAGCTGGACTATTAGACCATCCTCGACACAGCAAGCTCTCCAAGAATTCATAACTATGGGAGGTTTATGTGATCCTTGGAGGACTTTCCATCCAACTACTCTAAAATATACCTTTTACTCCTCAGTACATAAATCCCTGTCTAGGATAGACTATTGTTTAGTTAGCACTGAAGCCCTAACCCACATTGCAGATGCTGGCACAGCTTCTAGAGTACTGTCAGATCACTTGCCGGTATGGATTTTATATAATACAAACCAGAATATTAAGCGGGATAAAGTATGGAAATTAAATACACAACTCCTTAAAGACCCGTGGGTCACAGAGAAACTGCAATCTCTTATTCAAAATTTTTGGCAATCGAATTTAGGATCTATTGCTAGTGTGGATAAAATATGAGGGGCGTTAAAATGTACCCTTCGGGGGGGAGTGTATTCGGATCGCTTCAACCCACAAGAAAAAGCGTGAGACTTCACTACAGGCTCTTTTAGGACAGATAGAAGCACTTGAACATAGTTCAACCCTGGAATTCTCTGAACGAGAGCAAGCTGAGTTAGCTAAATTATGGCATCAATGTGCTGACTTGCTAAGGGAAAAGTCTGAATATGTATTACTTAAGACGAGGTCGAGATATATAGACCAGGGAGATAAGGCAGGGCATCTGTTAGCTATGCGACTCAAAGAACAAGAAGCCTGCCATTGGGTTAAAGCTATATCCTCCCAACTTGATGGCACTCTTAAATCCTCCCCAGAAGAGATTGCCCAAGAATTTGACAGTTTCTATTCCCAATTATATTCTCCTCCCTCAAACGTCCCTTCAAATAAGGAGGTCCAGGATTATTTGGAGAGGATCCCACTCCCACAATTATCTCAAGCTCTACAAACTTTCTTGACACGGCCTATATCACAGATTGAAATTTTAACTGCTATTCAGGCATTGACATCGGATAAATCTCCAGGGCCGGATGGCTTTCCTGCTAATTTATATAAAGCCCTGGAAACTGATTTAGCCCCCATTCTTGCTCAAGTCTTCTCCTTTTTTTTGTGAAAGGGGTATCTCTGACTCCTCACTTTTGCAGGCCCTTATAGTAGTATTACCTAAACCCAATAGACCCCCCCCGATAAGGTTACCAGTTATCAGCCCATATCTCTCATGAACTGTGATATTAAAATCCTAGCAAAAATTTTGGCTGCTAGAATAATTGTAGTAGAAATCTCTGAGTTCATAAAACTATATTTGCTATTATATGCCCTGAATATATGCTTGCTTTGTAAGCCATGCTGTAACAAAATCATAATGGATGTAGTAGAAATTTCTGGTATCATGCTGTTTTTTATTTTGTTATAGAATGATACTGAGGTTACTTGAGGCACATTTGTAGGAACAGAAAGCAAGATAAAACTGGGCAGAACTGGTTGTACCAGCCTGAATAACAAGCTCGGGCAGAATGTAAGATAACAGCATGTTAAGGCATTGAAGGCAAGCTGTACGTTGCTATGGTGTGAGTGAAACCCATTGTTTCACTCAGGTCAGATTGACCCAGGCATATGTATCAAGAAGTATTGGGAAAGAGATGAAATAAGCAGTGGAAATGTACCCTATATAGTGGTATCAAAATGTTTTTCTGTTACATTGGAATCAACATGTTTTTCTAATTCATGATTGGTTAATACTGCAATGTTGGTAATTTTCAAGATAAGATACGCCTAACAACGCCTTGATAATAAGTGTATAAAAGTGATTGACTAATGAAACTCAGGGAGCCTTGCATGATTTTTGGAAGCAGACTCCCATATGCATATGTAATAAACCGTTCTGTCTACTATGCAGTGGTCCTGAGTCTGATTTTTAAAGCAAAGAGTAAGAAGTATATATTTTTTCCATGACAATTTGGCGTAGTCGGCAGGATCAGTGCGCTCGGACCTCGGTCGGCTCGGTCGGGGACCGCTTCCCAGGTCTCTCGCTTGGAGGAGAAGTCCTGATGCTGAAGGAAAATCTCGAAGATACAGCCAGAGGGAGATTGAAATGGGACGGCCCCGATTGTGACGGATTTTTTGTTTTCCCTGGGCTCCAAGCGGCGCTGATCTGTAAGTACCTACCTTGTCTTTTTGCCTTGGGACGCTGCATATTATAAAGAATAAGTAAACAAGTAAATGGGGAAGTTTTGAGCCTGTAATTGTATGAGACTTTAAGGCAGAAGGGAGACAGGGAAAACTGGGGGGGACCTGCAAGAGAACTCTTAGGTGAGTTGAGCACCCCTAGCATGATACCCTTAGGTGGGTTGAGCTCCCTAGCAAGATACCCCTAAGTGGGTTAAGCAAGGGGACCCTAGCAAGATACCCTTAGGTGGGTTGAGCGCCCTCACAAGATACCCTTAGGTGGGTTGAGCACCCTAGCAAGATACCCTTAGGTGGGTTGAGCACCCTCGCAAGATACCCTTAGGTGGGTTGAGCACCCTCGCAAGATACCCTTAGGTGGGTTGAGCACCCTCGCAAGAAACCCTTAAGTGGGTTGAGTGCCTTAAAACTGTGGAGGAGGCAGGCAACAGTAACTTCCTGTGGTTGTTTTTTTATCTTTTCCTTTGTGATTTGCTCTCTTTGTGCGGGTTTCTTTTACTTGGAGTACGAAATCAGGAGATATTGGTTAAAATGGGGGGGGCACAGCAAACATAAGCAGGAAAATAAGGAGTCTCTGTGGGTTGCCTCCGGCCCCGTAAAATGCATGCTTGAAAAGTATGGAGAGGACACGGTCATGGAGGTAGGGCATTGGCATACACTGACGAGAGGACTATTTCCCCTCACGGGGACGTTCAGCACTGATGTGCTGAAGGAAGTCAGAGTTACCTTATAGGAAAGGGAAAAAACAAAAAAAAAGCTAAAGATAAATTGGACCAGGTTTCGTAGATGGGAGAGAGAAGCTGAGCGTAGGCAGGAGAGTCAAGCTAAGGGATTAATGATTAAGGAAGAGGAGACAAAGAAGGTAAAATTTGCTCGACATGACACTCCACCACCATACTGGCCACCGCCAAATGTGCCTACACAGGATGCGCCACTACCGGTGGTACCCCCAGCCCCGCAGAGGGTGGAAGAAACCCTTATTGATTTTTGGCCACCACCACTGGCTCCAACACAACCTAGCCCTGGGGGTGCGGAAGGGGGGACAAATCCTTTCCTCCCTGTGACTCCTGCACCCCCCAGCCCGCAACAGGCATCTGGAAGTGGGCCCCCTCAGCCACACCCTGTCTCTGCAGGTCGGGGATCTGAGGAGGGGCCAGAACAGACTCCTCGACATGTCCACGTTGTAGATCCCCCCCAACAACAACATTCCCCAGAACTGCCAGTGTTAACACCCAATGCCCCAGTAACAACTCCCACCCTGTAACATGGCCACCGTCTCCTCCAAGTTGGTTTTATCCCTGGCATTGGTTCCTTCATGAGCCACATCCCAGTGAACCAGTGCCACTAACCCCTCCAAACACATCACAAACTTTGCCAAATACTGCTGTACTCCAAAGTACTCCGGGGGGACCCAGTGGACCTTACAACCTACGACCTAGGCAGGTGGTAGAACAAATGCCTTTAATACAGTATCCCAACCCAAATGTGGCTGATGCAGTGCCGAACCCCTATATAGAGGTAAATCGGCCATGGAATCCGGATGAACTTCGCGAAGCCCTAAAGGAAATCCCCAAGCCAAGAGATAATGTTGAGGAATATGAAAAGGAATTAAGAAATCTGATTCATATGTATAAGTTGTCAACCACAGAGGTCAAAGAGTGTTTCCGACGCACGTTGAAAGGGGTCTGGGAAGAAGTAAAAGGAGACTGGGACTCTGAGAAACCTAGAGGGGGAAATGGAGGGTCAGGTAAATGCAGTGTTTGTTGCACTACGTGAAAAGTTTCAAAAGGTCACAGACTAAAACACTAAGCAGGGACCCCATGAAACAGTGCATGAGTATAAAGAGAGACTTGAGACTGTATTTAAGCAATATTCAGGGCTGAGCCCAGACAACCCCGCTTACAAATACCAGTTGGGGATGGTATTCTGCTCAGGATTGAAAGATCAGATACGGACAGGAGTTACGACTGTGTGCATAGGCTGGGAAATGAAGACTATGGCAGAACTCATGCCATTCGCTGAGCACGCTGAGAGGCAACAGCATAAAACTAAGGAAAAGATGAAAGAAAAGTTGGAGAAGGCACAATTAATGTATTTTGAAGGAGGCGGTAGAGGTGGGAAAGGAGGGGGACGAGGTAGAGGGCGAGGACGAGGAAAGCAAAAGGGTGGCTCCCCAGACAAACCTACCTCAGAATGAAGCAAACCTGGTGCTACGGTATGCTACAATTGTGGAGGACAAGGTCACTGGGCTCGCGATTGCCCCAGTGATAAGCAACAAGCCACTCAATCATACCCACCACCACCACCACCACCGCAGGCTTGTGGTTATGGTTCCCAGCCAGATCCACCAACTTGGAGTTATAGCAGCTAGGAATTAGTGGGGCAGCACCAGATATTTGTAAACACCTCACAGCATCCTACAGATACACCAGAATGGACTTTGATTATAAAGGGCAAGAAACTCTCTTTTCTGATAGATACAGGTGCCTCAATGTCTGTCATCTGAGATGTAGACCTAAAGCTGCAACCAACAGGAAGAACTATTAAAACAGTTGGGGCGTCTGGAATTGAGATGGAGGAAAAACTGACTGAACTGCTGGAGGTGAAGTGTAATGAAGCAACTCTCCATCATACCTTTCTGTACAGTGGTGTCTGCCCTGTAAACCTCATGGGATGGGATTTACTGGCCAAGCTCAATGCCCACATAATCTGCACAAAAATGGGGTTGGAATTTAAGTACCAAGTAGAGGGTTTATATCCCTTGTGTGCCATGGGTAAACACGATTGGTTATACTGCTGGACATTAACAGCAGAAGAGCAGATAAAGTGGCTGTTGAACTGCGCACAGGCAATAACATGTCACCTTCAAATACAAACTGAGCTACATTGTACTACTCATTATTCAAAAGGGGAGAGAGATATGGAGTATGAATGTGGGGAATGGGGAAAACAGTCTGTAGAACAAACCTTACATATTACTGAGATATTCGTGGCTGCAGATCGGTGTGCAGCCGCAGTGGGACTTAACCGTAGACAGCGGAAAGTGTTTCAAGTGTCTAATTCGTACCCACATATATCATTAGCCAGGGACCCCTCAATCCCCTGGAAAGATTTGGGGCCATGGGTTAAGTGTATGAGACAAATGGATGACTGGGTGTGGCAGGGTGATAAGTGGACATCAGATAAAGGAAAATGTGCAAAGTACATAATCAAACAGACAGTAACAGCACAAGTAGAAGGAAGAGAAATTAAAGTAAACAAGGAGGTTAGTAGAAAGCAAGAACAACTGCAGGGGCCAGATTAGCTGGAATAGATTCCCCCGCAGTTATGGGCAATATCAAAGTATGATGTAGGATTAATGAAAAATGCACAGCCTTTGTCAGTGAAGCCAAAGTCCTCCTACTGACCTAACAAACACCAGTACCCACTAGGAAAAGAGGCAGAGGAAGGGATTGCACCAGTACATGCTGCACTAGTTGAAAAGGGGGTTATAATTCCGTGTCCACATGCAACTGTGAACACCCGAATTTTACCAGTTAGGAAAGCAAATGGCACATACAGGTTTGTACAAGACCTAAGGGCAGTCAATGAGACAGTTCATGTAAGAACCCCAGTAGTGCCAAATCCTATAACTGTTTTGTCAGCTGTACCCCATGACAGTTGTTATTTCTCTGTGATAGACTTAGCGAATGCGTTTTTTAGTATTCCCATGGAACCCAACAGTCAGGAATGGTTTGCCTTCACCTACAAGGGAAAAAAGTGGACGTGGACACGCATGCCACAAGGATATGTGGAGTCACCAGTGGTGTTTTCTGCTCAAATGAGCGAAAACTTATCTGCTTTGTTGCCCCAGCGGTCGGTACCCTTGTCCAGTCACGTAGCGAGTTGCTACTGGCATCTTCCAGTAAGGAAGTGTGTGAGGAGGACACTAAGGCACTCTTAATTTTTCTGGCCAACAATGGACACAAAGTGTCCAGAGACAAGTTACAATTGTGTAAGGAGCAGGTCAAGTATTTAGGCCATGTACTGTCTAGTCAAGGAAGAAAATTAGCTCCAGAACGAATTGAGGTGGTGACAAAATTACCACGACCCATCACTAAACAGCAAATGATGTCCTTCTTAGGCATACTGCAGAGCCTGGATTATGGATTATGCCTCACTAGCACAGCCCCTCCATGAAGCCATTTACGGAAAGAAAATGCAAATGCATGAAGAAATCCAGTGGACAGAAGGACTGGAAGAGTCCTTTAACACCCTGAAAAGGGTGCTGGCCACAGCCCCCTGTTTAGGTCTGCCGGACTACAATAAACCATTTGACCTGTTTGTAAATGGGAAAAGTGGATACATGTCTGCAGTTCTAACCCAGAGACACGGGGATGCCCGTCGTCCAATAGCCTATTATTCTAAGCGCTTAGATTCTGTAGTGTGCGGAATGGTGTCGTGCTTGCAGTCTGTTGCAGCTGCCACAGAGGCAGTATTGGCTTGCTTGGACTTAGTGGGTTTCTCTTCTCTTATTGTGTATGTGCCGCATGCTGTCCATTCTATCATTTTGCAGGCTCGTACAGCGCATTTAACACCTGCTCGGCTACTGCAATATCAGAATGTTTTACTAACCATGTCTAATGTGACTTTAAAGAGGTGTACCACATTGAACCCGGCAACCCTCATGCCCACGACTGACGAGGGGGAAGAACATGACTGTGGTCAGGTGCTAGATCTAGATTGTAAACCCCGACCAGATATTATGGATGTACCCATAGTAAATGCTGATGTAGAGTTTTTGTCGATGGGTCAGCTCAGAGAAATGAGTAAGGAAACCTTTCGGCAGGGTACGCAGTGTGCACACAAAATGACTTCGTGGAAAGTGCGAAATTACCCCCACGAACATCAGCCCAAGCTGCTGAATTAATTGCATTAACCAGGGCTTGTATGTTAGCAAAGGGGAAAACAGTCAACATCTATACTGACAGTTGTTACGCATTTGGGGTAGCCCATGACTTTGGTACACTGTGGAAGCATAGAGGTTTTAACAGCTGCTGGGAAACCTATAGCGTATACCGATTGGTAAAGACCTGCTGGAAGCAGTACAAAACCAAAACAAATTGCCATTGTTAAATGTCAAGCTCACACTTCTTTTACAGATCCTGTATCACTTGGAAATGCACGAGCGGATGCGGCCGCAAAGGAAGCGGCCCTTTCTGGTGATGTCCCAGAGTTATTAATGTTGTCTGACACTACAGATGCTAACCAACTGAATTTATTTTCAGCTACAGATGTGATGACGTTGCAACAATCAGCCAGTCCTAAAGAAAAGAGAAACTGGCAAACAAATTGTAAATATGATGGAAATACAAAGGTATGGATAGGGTCTGATGGCAGACTTTGTCTGCCCTCAGCTGTATTTCCCTTTTTGGCGAAGCTGGCTCATGGAGCCGACCACGTCTCAAAAAGTGGAATGATAGATCTTGTAAATAAGTATTGGTATGTAGTTGGATTTACTGCCTATGCTAATGAATATTGTAAAAAATGTATTGTTTGCATGCAAAACAATATTGGCAGAGGACTACAAGTAACCCCCTCTGCCCATCCTTCTCCAACAGGACCATTTGAACATCTAATGATGGATTTCATTGAATTAAACCCATGTGAGGGGTATAAATATTGTCTTGTAATTGTGGATATGTTCTCCAAATGGATAGAGGCTTTCCCAGTCAGAAGAGCCACAGCCTGCACAGTGGCAAAGGCTCTAATTCGGGAAATTATACCGTGACGGGGGATTCCCACTAGATTATCTAGCGATAACGGGTCACATTTCTGTAACGAAGTGATCAAAACCTTAAGTGAGACTTTACAGGTAGACCTCAAATTACACTGTGCTTATCACCCTCAATCAGGTGGCGCGGTAGAAAGAGCAAATCAAACCCTTAAAGTAAAGCTAACAAAAATTATGGCAGAAACTGGTCTTAGCTGGGTAAAAGCACTGCCTCTGGTGCTTATGTGTATGAGAGGCAGGCCCGCGCACATGGGGTTTTCACCTCATGAGATTTTAATGGGAAGGCCTCTCCGAATGACAAATACCCCATTCCCACAAAATAGAATCACCTTGCATGGGGTGGATAATGAAATGATTGCATATTGTTTATCCCTTAATGCTGTTCTGAGGTCTCTCTATCCTAGGGTAAAAGCTGCGCTTCCAGTTTCCTTGGAGGGACCCCTGCATAGAATACAGCCAGGAGACTTTGTGGTTGTCAAGGACTTCCGAAAAAAGAAGTGGTGCGCCCCGAGGTGGCGAGGACCGTTTCAAGTGCTCCTGACTACCGCCACTGCTGTTAAGATTGCGGAGAGAGCGACGTGGATTCACGCATCTCATTGTCGCTAGGTGACAGCCTCTACAGTCGTCACCATTGAACAGTGAACTGAGCAACCACGAAAATTGTTATCATTCTGTTTTCGTTCGGACTATCGCTGCTATTGGTACTTTTGCTATGGGGCTCTGATTATGAAGGGGGCAACTGCTCCCGCTGCAGCACAGAGCCATTGCACATTACGAACACTTGGTGGACTTTAATGAACTTACATGCTAATAATGCTAATGTCTCTGATTGCTATGTATGCACTAGCTCTCCTTTCTCTGCAGCCGTAGGGCTCCACCTAAAACCCAAGCCTGTAAATAGTACTGAGGCCAGCGAGATTCTTGGTGCCATCAGGGGAAGGAACATCACTAATGCCCCAGATTATGCTACAAACAAAATAAAAAAACCTAACTGTGTTTCGGGGGCACGATGTTACTGCATGGTACAGCCCACCGAATGATACAAATGTGTCAACCCCGTTGTACCTAGACGTTAGACAGCAGAATATATCAGCCAGGCTCTGCCTGTGTAATAGGCAACTAACCACGATTTTAGCATCACTGGGATGGTCCACGTGCCAATATTGTAGGCACTACAACAGCACCACCAAGTCAGAGTCCACCATAACCAACTGCTCTCAAGCAGATGCCCACACGGTACACCCTGATTTTACTGCCGTGGGCAGTCTGTCAGGTCTATACTGGGTATGCGGGGATAGGGCTTATCTTTTCCTACCTATGGGGTGGACAGGCTGCTGCTATCTAGCCACACTCCACCCTGCGGCGCCCATGTATATGTGTACAATGCATCTGCTGTACATCAACGTGCAGGGTATGTGAACCAAGTACAAAAAAGAGAAGTACCGGACGCAAACAAACGTGTCCCAGTGGGAGAAAAATTTGGGGCAGGAATCTTCCCCTGGTGGGGCGTTGTTAAAACCATGCATTACATCGATCAGTTAAGCTATGAGTTGGAAACATTAATCAATAGTACCTTGCGATCAACTGCTTTGCTAACAGCTGAAATTAAGGCCTTTAGAATCGTAGCTTTGCAGAATAGAGCTGCACTTGATTATGTATTAGCCACGCAAGGTGGAGTGTGTGCCATTATAGGGAAGGAATGCTGCACCTATATACCAGATAACTCCCAAGAACTTGAACAAGTGATTGAGGGCATATAAACACTGCAGAAACATGTTATTAGTGAACATGCACCTGTATCACAGGGCTGGGACCCTTGGACGTGGTTAACCAGTATCTTTGGAGACTGGGGAACCACACTGCTCCATCCGTCGTGGTAATTGTAATTTTGACCCTATGGCTTATGACAGTTTTAATCAAACTTCTCTGCCGCTGCATGTGTGCCACTGTTACCTCCCCTAGTAAGGCCCAACTCCATCCTCTACTGCAGGCAGATAATGAACAACTGCCTGAACACTTTGAAAAGGAAGTTTTTCCCTTCGCCAATGAATCAGAAATTACCATGGTCTAATGTTGATACAGAGTATCAAAAGGGGTGAGAATGTAGTAGAAATCTCTGAGTTCATAAAACTATATTTGCTATTATATGCCCTGAATATATGCTTGCTTTGTAAGCCATGCTGTAACAAAATCATAATGGATGTAGTAGAAATTTCTGGTATCATGCTGTTTTTTATTTTGTTATAGAATGATACTGAGGTTACTTGAGGTACATTTGTAGGAACAGAAAGCAAGATAAAACTGGGCAGAACTGGTTGTACCAGCCTGAATAACAAGCTCGGGCAGAATATAAGATAACAGCATGTTAAGGCATTGAAGGCAAGCTGTACGCTGCTATGGTGTGAGTGAAACTCATTGTTTCACTCAGGTCAGATTGACCCAGGCATATGTATCAAGAAGTATTGGGAAAGAGATGAAATAAGCAGTGGAAATGTACCCTATATAGTGGTATCAAAATGTTTTTCTGTTACATTGGAATCAACAAGTTTTTCTAATTCATGATTGGTTAATACTGCAATGTTGGTAATTTTCAAGATAAGAGTACGCCTAACAATGCCTTGATAATAAGTGTATAAAAGTGATTGACTAATGAAACTCAGGGAGCCTTGCATGATTTTTGGAAGCAGACTCCCATATGCATATGTAATAAACCGTTCTTTCTACTATGCAGTGGCCCTGAGTCTGATTTTTAAAGCAAAGAGTAAGAAGTATATATTTTTTCCACGACATAATGCAAGTCTGAGAGGGACTCATAGGGCCTGAACAGGTAGGGTTTATGAGGGGGAGATCCTCTCTGGACCACTTGAGGAAGTTAGAACATATTTTCTCTGTATCCAGGGAATCTCGGGGACCCAATGGTCTTGGTCTCCCTGGATGTGGAGAAAGCTTTTGATAGGGTATATTGGGAGTTTCTTTTCTTGACAATGGAGAGATTTGGTTTCCCCATTAGGTTTATTGAATGGGTGAAGATCTTATACACCAGCCCGAGTGTAAAAGTTTATTGTAATGGCATCCTATTGAAAGGTTTCTTTCTTCATTCCGGACTCGTCAGGGTTGCCCTTTATTCCTATGTCTGTTTAATATTTATCTTGAGCCCCTAATCAGACTCCTGAACTCAGCCCCACAAGCGCATGGCATCGTACTGGGCCCTCTGGAAGTAAAAATCTCAGCTTATGCTGATGATCTTTCACTGCATATTTCCCATCCAGCCACCTCACTACCAGTTGCACTGCAAATCATTTCTCAGTTTGGACTGGTCTCGCATTACAAGTTAAATCTGGATAAAACCACCCTATTGCCATTAAATAATTGGGTAGGTCCATCAGACTATGTACATTTATGGCTGAAGAAATCAACCAAACTAGTATATTTGGGAATAATTCTTGCACAGAGTGTAGCCCTAAGGAAAAGGTGGAACCTGGAGAATTTGATGGTAACTATTGCGAGGGATCTAAATAGATGGAGAACACTCACGATATCAATGCAGGCTAGAATTAGTGTTGTTAAAATGAATATTCTCCCCCCCCATCTTTTATCCCATCCATATGCTCAATTTATTTATCCCTATGGTGTGGTTTAAAAAACTTCATGCACTAATATCCCGTTTCATCTTGCAAGGGAAATGCCCTCATTGTTCCTATATTAAACTGGGCACCCCAAAATCCTTGGGGGGACTTAGGTTACCAAACTTTTATTTGTATTATTTAGCCAGTCATATTTCTAAATACGCCTGATGGATCATAGAACTGGGAGCGGTGATCCCCTACAGTATATGCCTATTTGGCTGTAAGTGGAGAGATATCTGATTAGGGCAATGGGAATTTCTTTACAGTCTATGGGCCGGATATTCAAAAGGGTTGCGCCATGCGCAATAGGGTTGCGCATGCACAAGTCCGAAAGTGCACCATTCTGCTATATTCAGCAGGAGGCAGTTGTGCCACCGAAAACAGGCTGAGCAACAGCGCAATGCAAATGAAGGCATGCGCAACCGAAGGGGGTGGATCCATGCATAAAGAGCGCAATGCAATATTCAAAGACTTGCGCAAGAGCTGAACAGCCAGAAGTTGCGCCACAGTGGAAATGAGCCAAAATAAAAAGGCTCAAGGAAGAGGCGCAAGAATGCGACAGGGAAGACACATGAGGCAGAGAGACAGAGAAGGCCAGAGTAACAAACAGTGCAGGCCAGGGAGTGCACAGGACAGAAGAGGGGGGCAAGGGAAGGTGTATGGGGCCACAGAGTGCAGAGGCCAGTAGATGTACCAGGTGCAGTGGAGGTAGCAGTCAGGACAGCGGGGGTAACAGAGCAACATCAGCCAGGAGGGGTCACAAGCCAGGAAGATGGACAGTGCCAGCTTCCACATGGAAGCTGTAATGAGGGGGGTGGGAATGCATGCTGCAGGGGGACGTGGCTGTGGAAGGGCCCGTCAGTGGTACACCCCCAACAGGCAGTACCGTGCCCGCATCAGCTTTGAGCTGTACACAGATGTAGAGATCGTGGGCCGATACCGCCTGAACAGGGCAATACTGAGACGGCTCTGTGAGCTGTGCAGTGATGTGATGCAGGCACCCTCACAACACGGAGTCATGCTCTGTCGGTGGAGACCAAGGTGACAGTCTGCATGTGCCTGCTCGCCACGGGCACCTTCCAGAGGCTGACAGGGGACAGCACAGGCATCACACAGTCGGCCACGTCACGCATCCTCACTCAGTTCCTCAGCTCACTGCTGCCACATGCTGCAGAGCACATCCAGTTCCCCAGCACCGCGGCAGTGCGTGCAACAAACATGCAGGAGTTCCACAGGGTAGCACGTATGCCTGGCGTGCTAGGGGCCATAGACTGCACCCATGTGGCCATCGCTGCCACCTGGCCCGATGGGGCTGCATATAGGAACAGGAAGGGCTATTCCAGTGTCAACTGCCAAGTGGTGTGTGATGCCACTGGGTGCATAATCAATGTCTGTGCCACACACCCTGGCGGAGCACATGATGCCTTTATATGGTATCAGTCCGCCTGTGCCATCGATTCGAGAGTGGGGACATCCCCACAGGCCATCTAGTGGGTGAGCATGTAGGAATTGCAAGCGTGGGGCAAGGTGGGAATGCCACAGGTGCTATGGTAGTGGCACACAGGATATTGGCAATATGGACCTGAACATGATACTCATCTCCACCATCTCCACACAGGTGACAGCGGATACCACTCCGTCCCTGGCTGCTCACACCATACGGCGCCCCATGACCCCATCGCCTTAACGCTATAATGGGCGCATGCCGCCACACACAACATCATCGGCGGGTGTTTGGGATGCTCAAGGCACGCTTCGATGCCTAGACACCTCGGGGTGCCCTACAATACAGCCCCTCAAAGGCCTGTGGGATATTCCTGGCCTGTTGTATCCTGCACAACATGGCCAAAGACTGTGGGATAGCCATTCAGGTCGAGGAGGGGGACAGCGATGGGGACGCCAGCGGTGCCGGTGATGATGGTGATGAGCAGCCCCCCCTTGGACGGCGGGACCCCCGACTGATCCGGCAGGCCCAGCTGCACTGGGACACCATCACGGAGGATCATTATGCACGACACAGGTAAGTCAAGGGGCCATGTGCAACCAACACTGTCCTGGCACAACATACAGGCACACAGAGTAACATACCAGGGGTGCATGACGGCAAGGGGAGTGGAAGGGACCAAGCACACAAACACACCATCAGGGAGGGGCGAACAGTCATATGGACACACACACACGCACACATTCACCAGGCACAAAGCGTACATGGGCAGGTGCACAGCAGAGCAGGAACAGACATGGCAAACACACAGATCCACAGACCACACCCACCATTTGTACTGTCCAAGTACATGTGTCAGATGCTGGGCACCCTTGCACCTTGGTGTACAGTACAATGCAGGCATCATCATGCACACGCATCTGTGGACAGCAGTCGGGATGGTGTGCAGGTGGTCCGTATGTCGGCATGATGTGCAGGGCACCCACCAGTGCACTGCCCACCATGACGCACAGTGGACACAGGGCAGCACCAGACAGGGCCCGCACTGGGAAACAGGTCAGTCATGCTGCACCATTCCATGGCCACCGCGGATGTGTGGGCGGTCCCGCCATGACCCAACAGCACTGGCAGGCTGAGCAGGGGCCACATGGAGTGGCACCGATGGACCACCAAAGGTCCCACTGCGCAATCGCAACCTTGTCTGCACTGGGGTCTGTAGTATGCCAAACATACCTGCACCAGGGGTGCTCGGGATGCCCACAGCAGAACCCGGCGTCGACAGGCTGGGTGTCGCACGACACCAGGAATGGGGAGTGGAGAGTGTACTGTGTGGGGTGCGCGGTACAGGGGGCACCTGCTTGTGTGCCCAATGCAGCCACGACAGCGACCAATGCCTGGGTCTGCCTGTCAATGGTGGCGGTCACATCCATCTGCATATGGACTGTCTCTGCAAGGTTCAGAGCACAGTCCCTGCTGTGCCGCTCCACAGCCACGCACAGTGCCTACATGGACATTGCAACCCGCCTTTGCTGCTGTACTGATTCCCGCAGCAGGCGGATGTGCTTTTCAAATGGGTACTCTGCCACAACGGCATCCTGTCCCCCAGGGTATGGAATGTCCTGATGCTCAACACCCCTTGAGGGTGGGCGCTGTTCACCAGGACCAGGAATGGGCATATCAAAAGGTGGTGAGCATGTGCCACCGCTGGACACTGTACCCCCAGACCTGGTGGGTGACTGCTGCTGCTGCCCCTCCAACCGCTGTGCTCCAGGGACCACTCGTTCCACTGCTGTGGCCGAAACAGTGCCAGACACCTGCACAGCCACCAGTGCTGCCCCACCGGTGCTGACAGGCACAGCCTGGGACTGTGCCGACATGCTGGCACACACGTTGGAACTAGCTAGGCCCAGGGGCACATGCTGGCCTGCTGTGTATCCGTCATGGGACACACACATGTCACTGCCCATTGCAGTCCTTGCATCATCAATGGCGCAAGGACGTGCTACAGCCACAGTCACAGCGTGCTAGCTTGCTTGCATGCCAGACTGCTGAGACACAGGCTGTGCACCCCCCACACCCAACTCACCGACACCAGAGTTGGCAGCCCGGCGTACATGCTGGTGCAGTGCATGCTGGCTGGTGACAGAGGTGGATGGACCCTCCTCCATGTCCAGCAGGTCTTCCTCACTGCCTGGACCCACCACCACCATCCCCTGAAGACGAACAGGATCTGTAACAGACAGTGAGGACATGTGAGTGCATGTGAACAACCTCCCCCCCCAACACCACCACCATGTCATACCGTGCAGTAATGGGCTTCCACCTGTCTGGAATCCACCTTCTGGTACGCCCTCAATAGCACTCCGCTGCATTGATGCAGCCAGTCGGTCCTCAGCTGGAGTCAGCTCCACCACCGCTGGCTGGCCCCCGCCTGTGTCAGCACGTGCCGCCCTGAGGGCTGCCACCTTCTCCTTCACCCTCCTGCAGTCTGTCCCCGTCTTCTTTTTGCATTCCTGCAAGGAGCGCTGGTGGCTTCTGTGCAGGTTCACTGCCCGAGCTACCACCTCCCATGCAGCCACATGGGCCTGAGGGGTGCCCCGCCGTCCACTCAGTAGTGGCTCCTCCTCCAGGTAGGCCTGGAAGAGGGCCTCTGTCTCCGCCGTGGTGAAGTTGGGCCTCCTCCTCCACCCACCATCCTCACCCTCACCTTGGCTCTGCTCGGTCATGTCGATCTGTATGGGTGGAAGTGGACACCTGTCACTGTGCAGTCTACAGCGTTATCCCATGACCATTGTCCAGAACATCACACAGCATGCAACCCACCTCTCACCTGCAGTAACCGAATCTGGCCAGCGTAGCCCAATGTCGCACATTTATAGTGCAATGCATACAAATTAGGAGTGGAGCAACTGTAATGAGATGCAAATTGTGCCACTGCACCTTTGAATGGCTGATCAGATGATTTGCATGTGTCAGCTGAATATCGCGCCGTTGAGCTTTGCGCAATACGGTTGAGCCGGCTGAGCCAATGGCACATATCTGTGACTGTGTGGTACACTGTATTGTGCATGCCCAGGTAGCTTACACAGGCATCTGCCGCGCTGATGATGTGCTGTGTGCAATTGGCAATTCAGGCCATGGCCACCATTGTGCCAATGGCGCTACAGCGCTGGTCACCACATGGCGCAGTAGCAGTACTGCGCAATAGTCCACTGTGGCACTGGCACGCAGGTGTCCGATCGCGCAGGACGTGTGGATGTCCGATGGTGCTGTGCGTGGCCTTGCGCCACTGTCCCATGACCTTGTGCACGACCTTTGCCCCCTAGCGCTGTACGTCTGCCATGTGTATGGCTCTATCGTTGCTGTTTGGTGACAGTGCGATGTGGACCGACGGCGCTGTCCGAACAGCGCGATAGGCAGTGATGGAGTTGTATTGCGCAACATTTCCACGTGGGGTTACCGCGCTGTGGAGCGCCATATTGCCTACTATACAACTGCAGTGATGGCACGCAGGAGAGCTCCACAGTGGAGTGCGGTGGAGTTGGCAAACCTGGTGGCTGTGGTGGAGCCACACCATGGTTCACTGTATGGAGGAGAACCCCTGCACATGGCCCGCACCCATGTGTGGCAGCAGGTGGCTTCAAGTCTGGAGCAGGCCACTGGGCGGTGGAGGACTGCAGAGCAGTGCAGGCACCGCTATGGTGACCTCCGAAGGAGGGAGCGGGAACTGCTGGATCGCCTCAGGTCACGTGCCAGGAGGGGCATTGTGCCTAGGCCAGGTGGGTGTGCTGTGTATGCACCTGTTTTGTCCGCATGGGTGGCACTGTGTACTGTGACCTGCGCATGGGGGTGGGTTGGGCTATGGTTTGCTGTAAAGGTGTTTGCAGGTGTGTGCTATATGGGTCTGGTTGTGTGGGCAGGCACACTCAATGGGGCAAGGGGCTGTCTGCTTTGGGATCTCACTGATATGTTTCTCTTCATTTGTCTCCCACAGGCATGAAGGAGCGGAGGTGGGCCCAGGCTGAGGCCTGGGATGGTGGTGCCAGGGTGGCTGGCAGAGGAGGTGTGCCACAGCCACAGCAGCAGCCACAGCAGCAGCAGCCGCAGCCACAGCAGCACCTGCAGCAGCGGCTTGATGAGGGTGAGTGTCATTACATCATATGCTATTGCATGCTCGGGGGGGCACGGCCACCTTCCATGGACGACACTACCATGCACGCAACATGTGACAGTCATCACTGTCCAGTGGCACTGCATGTATGTGTGTGCATCACTGGTGGTCCATGCATGCACTGGGCACATGGCTGTGGCACTAGCAACCCACCATGTAGCCATGTCACTGGGCAGCCCTGGTTGTTCTGTGATGGACATGGGCGGTGTGTGTGTGTGTGCAGTGGTACACATGGCTGTTGCTGCCTGGTTGGGCATGTCTTGTGCATGATCACTGTGGGTGGGTGCAGTCCATCACATGAGCAGGGTACTTGGCTGTATGCCATGCATGCTGGGTGGGATTCAAGGATGTGGACAGACACAGCCATTGACTCTGATCCCTTGTCCTAGGTATCCGGATCCTGCGCCAGATGGAGCAGGGACTGCGGAGGCTCACTCAGGTGGCCATCAATGCCCACACCATACTCCTTGATCTGCAGCGGCATGGGATGCGGTGCCGGAGGAGGCCCTGGGCACATCACCAAGCAGGAGGAGGGCAGCCTGCCAGGCAGTAGCTGTACATCATCGAACCCCACCTTCCCTCTCCCGGTTGTTCACCCCTGCCCCTTACCCACCCCTACCTCATACCCATACCCCCACCCCTGCTTTGTAAATATGTGGTTGATTTGTTGTTCTGGTTATTCATGTTCATAATACATTTATATTTTGATATGAAGACTGTGGTGGTCTCTGATTTGCAGATGGCTATTGGTGCTCAGTTGCAGTGTTGTGCATGGCATCTGGGGTGGTATGGTCATGGGTATGTGTGTGCCTGTGTGTGGGGTGGTGTCTCTGGTGTGGTGTGGCTTCCACTCAGTATTGCCATGTGCTGCCACCACTGCTGGGTGCTCATGGTGGGTTTGGCTTGTATAGCTATTGTTCACGGGGTTGCAGTGTGCGGGGGCCTGGGATTCCTGCAGTGCTGGTCACTGCACATGGGGTGGTGTCTTGGGGTCACAGTGATAGGTGTGCTGTGCACACGGGGGCTGCTGGACACTGGGATGCTCCGCCCGCTTTGTGTGGCACTCTCAGCTTGCCAGTGGGTGTGCTGCAGTAACACGGCCGGGACGTGCTTTCTTTGCTTGTCCCCATGGTTCGGTGGCTGTTCCATCCCTCCCCAGTTATGCTGTGCTTGGGGTGTGGGAGTACATTGTCGGTTCTGCAGTGTGTTCCTGTGCCCACGTGTGGCATGGCTGGTGGTGGGCCCCAGCCTACCTCCCTGGTTGTGCAGTTCCATTGCTCTGCTGGGGGGGGGCTCTACTTGCGCTATGGCACCTCTGGACTGCTCAGCTGGGCTAGCCTTGTTGTGCTATGGCTCATCATTTCTGCTCATCTTCCCCTTCCTGGTTGCGCTATGGCGCAGTTTGTGCGATATTCAGATGTTGGCTGCTTGCGCAGTTTGTCTTGCTCCATGTTTGAATATCGCGTCTATTGTGCATATGCACAATTGACTTGTGCTTGCTCCTGCTGTTGCACACTTTTTGGGCGCAGTTTGAATATCCGGCCCTATGTTTTTTGTTTCGGTTAATAGATTACCTGTACAATTAAAGTGTTCAGTTATTGGAGTATCAGTTAAAGTACATACTCAGCTTTGTAGGTCTATGAAGTATGAAAATATAAAAGATATTTCCCAACCACTAAACATAGAAACATAGAAACATAGAATTTGACGGCAGATAAGGACCGCTTGGCCCACCCAGTCTGCCCATTTCCCTACCTAATGGATAAGCTGCAGATCCTAGTTAACCAACAGCCTACTTCTTCCTACCCCCACCCCCCAGAACTGCCTTATGACTATTCCATGCGTGCTTGAATTCCACCACTGATTTTGACTCCACAACCTCCTCCGGAAGCCTGCTCCATGCATCCACAACCTCTCTGTGAAAAAATACTTCTTAAATTACCTCTGAGCTGCCCCTCTATCTTCAAATTGTGCCCTCTTGTTCTTGCACACCTCTTTTTTGAAAGATGCTACCTCTTGGACTTTGTTGATTCCCTTGAGGTACTTGAAAGTTTCTATCATGTCCCCTCTCCCTCCTTTCCTCGAGGCTATACATATTAAGCTCCTTAAGTCTCTCTTCATGTCTTCCTGCAGACCCTGCACCATTTTAGTGGCCCTTCTCTGAACAGCTTCCATCCTGTCTATGTCTTTGATGAGATTGGGTCTCCAGAACTGCACACAGTACTCAGATGTGGTCTCACCAGCTGTCTGTACAGAGGGATAATAACTTCCTGTTTTCTACTGGTGATGCCTCTCCCTATGCATCCCAGTATCCCCCCAGCCCTCCTTGCTGCCCTCTCACATTGCTTGCCCATCTTTAGGTCATCTGATTTGACTACCCTCAGGTCCCTTTCCATTTTTGTTGTTGTTAGTATCTCACCCCCCATTGTGTACTCTTCCCGGTTTTGTTTCCCAGGTGCATTACTACACTTCTTAGCATTGAATCTAAGCTGCCACATTTGACCATTCCTCTAACCTTGCCAAGTCCCTTCTCATCCTTTCCACCCCACCCTGTGCATCAACTCTGTTGCAGATCTTAGTGTCATCTGCAAAGAGACATACTTTTCCTTCCAGTCCTTCTGCAATGTCGCTTATAAAGACATTGAAGAGGACTGGTCCCACACTGAACCCTCGGTACCCCACTAGTAACCCTCCTTTCTTCTGAGTGGACTCCATTTACTATTACTCTCTGTGTCCTATTCTCCAGCCAATTCTTTACCCAGGCTGTCATCTTGGGACCCACTCCCAGTCTGTCTAACTTGTGTATTAATCTTTTGTGTGGGACTGTGTCAAATGCCTTGCTAAAGTCTAGGTAGGCCATGTCCACAGCGCTCCCTGATCTACTACTTTGGTCACCCAGTCAAAGAAATCTATCAGATTCGTCTGGCATGACCTTCCGCTGTGAATCCATGCTGCCTAGGGTCCTGTGCTCCTCTGGCCTCTAGATACTGACAATTCTTTCCTTTAGAAGTGATTCCATCATTCTCCCTATCACTGAGGTTAAACTAACAGGTCTATAGTTTCCTGCTTCTGCCTTGCTCCCACTTTGTGAAGGGAATCACATCTGCCCTCCTCCAGTCCTCGGTACCACCCCATCCTCCCATGATTTGTTAAAAGGGTAGTCAGTGGTGTCACTAGTTCTACCCTTAGTTCTTTAGAATTCTGGGATGAATCCATCAGGCCCCATTGCTTTGTCCACCTTCAGTTTTAAGAGTTCTTTCAGAACCCTTTTGGTCTGTAAATGGGCCGGTATCAACTTCTGTATCCAGAGTGTTACTACTGTTTGTTTTATGTACCTCCCCTCTTCCTTTGTAAATACTGAGCAAAAATATTTGTTTAGTATCTCTGCCTTTTCACAGTCTCCCTCTGCCCACCCTCCTCCCCTTTATTAAGCCTCACTTTCCTCCTTGGTCTTCCTTCGCTCCTGATGTACCTATAAAGGTTTTATCCCCTTCTCAACTGAGTTGGCTATCTTTTCCTCGGTTTGGGCCTTTGCTGTTCTGACTGCCTTCCCAGCCTCCTTTTGCTTTAACTGATACAGTTCTCTGTCCTGCTCCTTCTGTGATTCCTTGTACTTCCTGAATGCTTTTTTTCTCTTGAACCTTCACTGCCACTTCCTTTGAGAACCATAGTGGTTTCTTA
Organism: Neoceratodus forsteri; assembly: GCA_016271365.2. NCBI lineage: Eukaryota > Metazoa > Chordata > Ceratodontiformes > Ceratodontidae > Neoceratodus > Neoceratodus forsteri. The sequence goes on along the minus strand of CM057451.1, from coordinate 1,187,074,800 downwards.
CATCATCTTGTTTTGTTTATTTGCTTCACACAAAGGCTTGTTACCTCTGTGATGGCAGTTTTTATTATTCCCCATTGTTCTTCCACCCCTCCTTCCTGCCCATTTGCTAGTGCATTCCTTAGGCACGCACCCATTTTGGCAAAGTCAGCCCTCCTAAAGTCCAATACTTTTGTCTTTGTATGGCTTGACTCTATTGGTGGGAACCCCAACTTTAAACTTCAGGGAGTATTTATCTGTAGTCCAGAAATACCAGAGAAATGTATTTTAGACCTTATACAAGAGGGAAGGATATTTGAAAGCCCCAAATTACTCCTGGAGCTGGGACTTCCAAGATCAAAAATTTTTAAGGTGTGTCAGATCTGCCATATGCTGTTGGATTGGTTTGGTATGCGAACATGGGATATTAATCAATAGGATTTTCTCTCCCACATACAACACTTTGCTCGATCACCCCATTCATTGTCAAACTTAGTACATTTTATATTCCCCTACATATATCCTGCAATATCTGGGGAATCCCAGTACTGGGAGGTGGCACTTCCCAGGTTACCCAAAGAATGGGCTTGCATCTGGGTAGATCTCCACCAATATTCCACAAATGATAGGTTACACCTTACCCAATTCTATGTTCTCCACAACATATATCTTACTCCAAGGCATTTATTTAAAATAGGAAATCTTCCCTCAGCAACGTGCTATAGATGTTCTTCTGCAAAGGCACATTATTTCATATTCTATGGGAATACAATAAGGTAGTTTCATTATGGGAGAGAATCAAGACAACAATTAATCCCCTATTAGGTTTAACGGATCTTTTTTCCCCTGAAATATGTATTGTAGGGGAGTTTTCATCTATCCCTATTAGGGAAAGAAGATTTCATATCTCCTTAATATCCTTAGTGGTTAAGAGGCTGGTACTACGTCATTGGTTCGACCAGGAAGAAATCTCTTATTCAGAATGGCTAAAATAAATTTTGTATAATTTAAGGATTGAAAAAACAATTGCCACTCTTAGGGACCGGCCTCTGGGATATATTAAGAGATAGGGCAAATTGGAGACTTTGTTAATGGTGTAACCTTTTTTTTTTATTAATGACAAAGGACTATATAAGGTTATATAACATGGCTTCAATCTGAATGGTAAAGATGAAGGTCGTGTAACAGTTCTTATAAGTTTACTGTATACCCATGACACATAACCTCTTCAATTCATTTTAGCTATTGATTTTACTTGTATGTTAGGTTAGGTATCTTAGGGGAGGGAGGGTTAATAGGGGGAGGGGGGATATATCTATTGCTTGTGCAACTAATTCTAAGATGTGTGGTCTTTACATACTATGTAATGCATAATGTAAGTGTACAAGTTGATACAATAAAACATTACATTTCAAAAAAAAAATAATATAAATGTATTGGCAAAGCAGTGTGTCCAGAATAAGTGTAGAGAGAGAGGGTCCTTCTGTCTTATGAGGTTCAGGTGTCCTGAGGGGCAAAGGTGTGCTAGACTGGTTCCAGCCAAGCCAAATCAGGGGTTACTGTAAGACAGGGGTTGTGGGCAGCATGGCAGAGGCATGGAATGTGAATCCATCTTGGGGAATGGGAGCCTAAAGGCATTGGGCCCTCCGAATTGGGAGGGCAAAGCCAAGACATGCTGAAAAAGGCATGCTGATGGCACCGCGATGAGCTCTTTGCCAAGAGTTCCTCTGTACAAACAGAGCCTGATGCCTATCACAGTGCTCTAGCCTCATTCCTGCACCCACCCCACTTTTTATCTATCCTCATCATGCAGGATGCTCCGTTATACATATGACCTGCTGAACCCCTTATGAACTCCAGAGAATTCTGCAATGAAAACCTGACCATCCAGTGGCAGCAGTCTACTTCATGGATCAGAGAAAACATAGCCCCAATACCATACTGTCCCCTGGTATGATTTTAAGCTGTGCTGCATCATTCTCGGTACAAATTTTTATTCTGTGATACTCAACTGTAATCCCTGTATTACCTTCACAAGGCAACAAGATGGGGGACTGTTACACTATAAAGCATCACAGTTCCCCATAGAACATCTAAATGCTGACCATAATAAAACCATAAGGTAAAGTGTTGTGTAATCATCACAAGACAGGGATCACAAGACTTTTAACTAGGTCTTGTGAGAAACTGTCATAGCTAACTATCTGAATAAACACATTTGGTTATATAGCACAAGAAAATTGCACTAAAGCATTCTGTAAAATGGCAATACTTTAACACTCAGTTTAACTATTATAAAAGGTTATACTGAAATAAGTGTTACAATACAAAATGTTACACCACAATCCCCCCTTTTGTGACTCTCTATACTTGGAGATCACACAAGACAATGTTGCCATTATATTTGTCGAACCATGTGTTTCATTTTAAGATACAATAATAATTGTATAATAAGAACACATATTACTGCAATACCACAACCCACCACTATGAGGGTTGGACTAGTACTTAAAACAGCTGATCCTCAATCCCACCAGGATATAATAGGGATATATGATTACTGTCTTTTTACCTCTTTAGCAGAGGTCTTCTGTGTCAAAATAAGTCCCTTTGTTTGTTGATGATTCAACAAGGAACCAAGTGTTGTTTTATTAATTTTGGGTAAGTTGAAATGAGGTGGCGTTGACAAATCAGTGAGTAACTCTAAGGCCATACTGGAACCATCAATATGGGTAACATTTGTTTGGCTATAGGCAGGACATTCCCAAAGGGTCCAATTTGCAACCCACCAGGTCTTGTCACTACACCCCCATACATTCCAAGATTGACCTGCAATTACGCACCATGATTGGTTCCATCTCATAGCTTGGCGGTATTGATTTGCAGACATTAGGGTAAATTTACATTGTTCAGTAAACCATGGGGCAGTTGTTGTCTCTTCCCCACATATCAAGGTTTCATGTTCTTGTACGCACTGCTGCTTAGGTAAGACAATGTATTCATCGTGCACTGTGATAATAGCGCCACCTGGTATTGGAGTCTCATGACCTGGTTGTGTATTAATACTCCGAAATTACTGATTTGCCACAATATTTTTGGTGGTTCAGAACATACAGGTATTATCACTATTATGGGAATCACATGTTGCAGTACTTGCACATATTGATTTGGTGAGTTCTGTACTTTTATCATAGCTAAGGGTGGTAGGAATACAGTGGGATGATCCAATAACCTAGTTATATTGGTATCACCTATTCCTAAGGGTAACCTATTGGTTTCAATTCTATTCAGTTCATTAACTAGATAAGCATGTGCTTCAGCATCTAATTGAGAACAGGTTAGTTCTATATAACTTTCTCTAGACATATTAGAAAGTACGTTATAAAACGAGCTGATATTTGTGCAATAATTTGAAAATTCTATAAGGTTTCTCTAAATGCAAACCAATCAATTTCTTCATTATCAGCTGCTAATTTTACAGTAGCCGATAATGGTCCAGAAGCCATATCCTTTAAAGTTGTTTCTAAAGAATGAATCTGACCTTTTATATCCATAGAATCAATACCATTAGCAATTCCCAATCCTGAGCCTAACCGGCCCCACATGTTTCTTTTACGCCGGAGCAAGTCTGGTGTTGCTTCTGCAGGAATTTGAAATGACCACTTCCTGTGTCTAGCATGGTATCGATTTAAAGTATTATAATAATATTGTTGCCATACTATGGCCAAAGCCCGATCCCTGCATTGAAGTGGTAACTGCCGAAAAGACAAATACAGCAACACATTATAATACTGTAATTACAAGAATAATATAGAGGATATACATTTTGTGTCAGGATGATACCATCTGATGGGGGCAAAAACTTTTGCCTTACTGTACCTTGTTCTTGAGACATTATATCCCATTCTCCAAAATTACGCCATGCTGTTAAATTAACATTACAGAACATTCCTGGCCAATGTGCCTTTTGAAAGGCATGCACAAATTTTAACATTTTTTAATAGTAACACTGTAAAAAATTGCTTTAATTCTACTGTATAATTTGCTACAATAGATATATTATATAAAAAATGCCACATATTGTGTCTTGCACCATAAGTATAATTTGACGCAATTGTATCCGCTGGATATTGTAATATGTCTCTTAATTTTATTCGTAACAAGTTTTGTTCTTCTTCTGTCAGATTTGTCATAGCTCCCAATGTAGAATAGATATAAATTTCCTTCTGGGCTGTCGTGTTCACTACACACATCACGGTGCCAGGCCAGGCTTCTGGCGTGCATCCCCATGTCGCATTTTGACATTGTCAATAACAAATAAAGTACCATTTAACAAAAAGATATCCAGTGTGTTCATGTTGTTCTCCCAACAGCACTGGGAACCCCCCACACAGTACGATCAGTATAATTTTGGTTATTTAAACTGTTGCAATACGCCCAGGACATCCTTCGTGTCTGTAGGAAGTTGCCAGGATCAGCAAGGTACAGCTCAGTATAAGTACAGAAACAGCATTGTACTTTACCTAGTGGGAGAAACAGAGCAGTATCAGTTGTTATCAATTAAAGACTGATACAATATACATTGGTCCACATGGACCCATTTGGTCCCTGTAGACCCTTGTCGTACTCGTCAGACCTGAATGACCCCTGGTCCCAAAACATCAATGACGTCATAGGGTCCCATCCAATTAGCATCCCATGGTCCCTTTTGATAAAAATTCTTCACCATGACGTGATGACCCTTTTCAATAGGCGATATCACTTTTTCGTCATGTTTTTGTTTGTTTTTCCACTGAGTCTGTGCCATATTTCTGACAGCGTGGGGTAAATAAACAGCTAACTGTTTTTGTAGCGGTTGCAAAAACACATCGGTTTTGATGTGGTCCAACACTGGTGTCGCTAGATATGGATCTGATGGATAATACAGCAGCATATCAAATCTAGTCATCAATTGATATGGGCTATAGCCAGTACTTTGTTTTCCATACCTGTAATACACATTAGGATTTCTGGTAAGTGTGTCACCCACCCTTTACCAGTATCCAGCACTGCTTTTTTCAATGCATTTTTCAGAGTGAGATTTAACCTTTATACCATTCCAGATGATTGTGGATGGTAGGGTAAATGCAAACATTGAGTGATACCCAAAATATCACACAAAGCTGTCATTACTTTCACTGCAAAATGAGTTCCTCGATCATTTTTTTGTATTCTGGGAAAACCCCCTCTTTAGAACACCTGTTGCCATAGCACTTTTGCAGTAGCTGTAGCACTATCATTTCATATGGGCAATGCTTCTACCCATTTGGAAAATATGTCAACAATGACTAGTAAATACTGGAACCCCCCCCCTTTAACAGTAGGCAAGGGTCCCACATAATCAATTTGTAATCTGGACCAAGGACTGTCCACTAAGGGTATACGCCCTAACGGAACCCTCTTACCAGGCACTGGAGAATTCATCTGTGCATAGATGAGACAAGCCTCAAGGCATTGCTTGACATCTTTTCCCACTTTTGGCCACCAATATTTTTGTGCCAACAATTTACAAGTTTTGTGGAGTCCACCGTGACCTCCAATTCGATGATTATCCATGATAATATCTTTTCTGAATGAAGCATTCCTAAACCCAGGTTGTCATTCCCATACTACCATATCTTCCCATACGGTAACATATTTACAGTAGTTGTACACTGTCCAGTGTCTTTCCATTGGTTACAACAACCCACTATCCAAGCATCTGTATCTTGGATATGCCCCAAACTTGGGACTTGTGAGATGGCAGCTATCCATTTAATAAGGTGTTTGTCAAATTTGTCCATCTCCCACAATTGTGTAGAGTCACCTCCTAGAGGGTTTACCCATAAGTTTGTTTGGCTGCAGCTTGAGCCAGGTTATCCACTAAGTTATTGTTTAACTCATGCATATCCTTTGGATTCTTTTGGTGAGCTTTTACTTTACAAATTGCTATTCTCATAGATACATAGATACATAGACAGTGTCAGCAGATAAGGGCTTATGGCCCACCCAGTCTGCCCATTTGAGCTTGTAAGTTCAGTTTGTTTTCCTAGAAGTCTGTTGCCCCTTACCCCTGACCTCCAGAATTCCTATATGTCTATCCCATGCATTCTTAAATCCCATGATTGTTTCAGCCCCTACCACTTCCTCTGGCAGGGTGTTCCACTTGTCCACCACCCGTTCTGTGAAGAAATTCTTTCTCATGTTTCCTCTGAATCGTCCTCCCTCCAACTTCATCCCATGCCCTCTAGTCCTGGAACATCTTTTTCACTTAAAAATAGTGTTTTCCTGCACCCTGTTCCTCCCTGTAAGATACTTGTATGTCTCTATCATATCCCCTCTCTCCCTCCTCTCCTCCAGGGAGTACATGTTCAGTTCCTTCAACCTGTCTTCATAGGACTTGTGATGCAATCCATGCACTATCTTTGTTGCCCTCCTCTGAACCTTCTCTACCCTGTCTATGTCCTTACGTAGGTATGGTCTCCAGAACTGTACACTGTACTCCAGGTGGGGCCTCACTAGTGTCTTGTATAGCGGAATTATGACCTCCCTTTTCCTGCTGGTGATGCCCCTGCCTATACATCCCAGCATCCTATTTGCTTTACCTGCTGCCTTGTCACACTGTTTCCCTACCTTGAGGTCATCAGAGATGATAACCCCAAGATCCCTTTCCTGCTTGGTGCATGCTATATCCTCACCCCCAACTGATATATTGTGCCAGGGTTTTTGTGCCCCATATGCATTATCTTGCACTTCTTCACATTGAATTTCAACTGCCAAACCCCTGACCATTCTTCAAGTTTCTGCAGGTCGCTTCTCATTCTGTCTACACCCTCTGATGTGTCTACTCTGTTACAGAGCTTTGTGTCATCAGCGAACAGTGAAATTCTGCCTTCTAGGTCCTGCATAATGTCACTGATGAAGATGTTGAATAGGACCGGTCCCAGCACTGATCCCTGTGGTACCCAACTGGTCACTCTTCCTCTGTGGAGGACAGCCATTTACCACCACCCTCTGTGTCCTGCCACCCAGCCAGTTACCTACCCACCACACTACTGTCCTGCCCACACCCATATTCCCCAGTTTGTGTAATAGTCTTCTATGTGGCACAGTGTCAAAGGCCTTGCTGAAGTCCAGATAGGCCATGTCCACTTCCTCCCTGATCCACCTCCCTAGTCACCCAGTCAAAAATTCAACGAGGTTGGTCTGACATGACCTCCCTGGTGAAACCATGCCGCCTTGGGTCCTGTAGTCCATTGACAGCCAGATGTTCCACCAACTCTCCTTCAGTAGTGCTTCCATGATCTTCCCCACTACCAAGGTGAGGCTGACTGGTCTGTAGTTCCCTGCTTCCTCTTTGTTCACACTTTGTATAAGGGGACTACATCTGCTGTCCTCCAGTCTTTGGGTACCTCCCTGTTTCCAGTGATCGGCTAAACAGGATAGCCAGAGGTTCAGCCACCACCTCTCTTAGTTCTTTAAGGACCCTGGGTGCACCCCATCTGGCCCCATTGCTTTATCAACTCTTATTACTTCCAGTCCTTCCAGGACCCTTTCGTAAAGGGACTCTAGTCCATTTCTGCACCATTCTCACCCCTTGTACTCCCTTCAGACCCATTACCTCCTCTTCCTCAGTAAAGACTGAGCAGAAATACCTGTTCAGTATGTCAGCTTTACTGTTGTCATCCTCCACGAGGCCCCCATCCTCCCCTTCAGTCTCACTATCCCTCCTTTGTCTTTCTTTTTTTTCACTTATGTACCTGTAAAGGTTTTGTCCCTCTACCCACTGATTTTGCAATGTGTTCTTCTGTCTGAGCTTTGGCTTCCTTACTGACCTCCCTGCCTCCCTTGCTTCTCCTGGTACTTCTCCCTATCCCCTTCTGCCTGTGTCTTTTGTATTGCCTGAATGCAATCTTTTGGCTTTCACTTTCTTTGCTACCTCTTTGGAAAACCATAATGGTCTTCTCTTCCTTTTCCTCTTGCTAACCTGCTTAATGCATAATTCTGTTGTTCTTGTAATCCACATTTTAAATACTGCCCACTGTTCCTCAACCCTGATTCCTGTCCCATTCCCTTAATGCCTCTTTCAAGTATCTCCCATTATCCCAAAGTCTGCCCCCTAAAATCCAGGATATGTGTTTTGTGTGGTTTGGTTCTGCTCTTTCTGTGATTTCAAACCACAATGACTGATGGTCACTGTTTCCAGGTGCTCCCCACTGTTACCCCCATCACACTGTCCCTGTTTGTGAGCACAAGGTCCAGTATTGCCTTCCGCCGAGTTGGTTCCATGACCAGTTGCTTGAGGAAGGCACCCTGAAGGGAGTCCAGGATAAATCTGCTCCTAGTTGATGCTGCTGCTGGGATGCTCACGTCAACATCTGGAATATTGAAGTCTCCAACCAGTACTACCTCACCCTTGTCTGCCATCCTTTGGATGGCTAGCATCAGCTCCCTATCTGTTTCTTCCTCCTGGGCTGGTGGTCTATAGACCACACTTGTGCGGATGGCTGTCCCCATTTTCCTTTCTAGCTTAACCCACAGTATATCTCCCCCATTTTGTTCCTCCTGGATCTCTGTGGCCCTTATGTCATTTTTCACATACAGTGCCACTCCTCCTCCCTTTCTGCCTGCTCTGTCTCTTCTGAATATGTTGTAGCCAGGTATGGCCATCTCCCAGTCATGGTTATCATTACACCAGGTTTCAGTGATGGCCACAATGTCCAGGTCTGACTGCACCATGATAGCCTCCAGATCTTCCATCTTGTTGCTAAGGCTCCTGGCATTTGCACACATGGCTTTCCATGATTTGACCTCCCTAGACTGTTTCACTGTTCTACTCCAGCCCCTTCCTTGGTTGTCATTTATACCTGGTTCTCCTTGCTGTCTGCCCTTCTGCTGAATTTTGCCCCTTTTCTGCTTATCCACCTCTTGGGCACTAATCTCCATCTTTTGCACTGCTGCTTTGCAGAGATAGCCCTCCTCTGGTTCACTGGTTCCACTGCTAGCTGTGGGGGTGAGCAAGTAGGTACCCTCCTTGCTGGCCTGCCACCCCCCTTTGCTAGTTTAAATGCTTGTCAATGTAGCATTTAAACTTATCATTGAGTGCTTGGATTCCCCTCCAGGATGGATGCAGGCAGTCAGGCTTGAACAAACCTCCATCCCTCCAGGTGGGTCCCCAGTCACCAATGAATCCAAACCCTTCCTCACAGCACCAATTCTTCAACCATGAGTTAAAGTTCCTGGTGCATGCACTCCTATGCTCTCCCTTGCCTCTCACAGGTAGTACTTCTGAGAAAGTGACAGAAGTAGCTACTTGCTTGAGACCCCTCCCCAGTTTCCTAAACTCTTCCTGAACTTCCTTTGGCTCCCCATTTGCCAGGTCATTAGTACCTAGGTGGATAATGACATCCAGCTCACCCTCCTGTCTTGCCTTCCCAGTGATCCCCAGGATCTTCCTTCCATCCCTCCATGCCATGGCACCTGGTAGGCAGCTCACCTCCCTGTCCTCCTCCTCCTGTGTTCCTAGCTGGATCCCTCTTATGATGGAGTCCCCCACCAGGATTTTCTTCCTCCTCCTCCTCTGGGGTCCACTGCTTTCTCCGCTGAGGTCACCTCCTTGGATAACCTCCACATCCTTTCCTTCCACTTCTCTGAGTACCTCTATTTGGTTGTCCTCATTTGCCAGTGTGGCATATGAGTTCTTGAGTGGAATAGGATCTGGGATGTGCCTCTGCCTGCCTGCTCTAACCCTCCCTGAGCCCACTGTCATCCAAGTGCTCCTCGTTCTCGGCATCCTTTGAGGCAGTTGCATTGGACTGGGTGGTTCCTGGATAGGGGTGATGGTACTCCTGACCCAGTTTACTTCTGCTCTGAGTCTGGCTACCTCCTCCCGCAGTCCAGAGAGATGCATGCAGATAGGGCAGCACCTTAGTGTCCAGAAGGTCTGCCTGACTATGGCTTCCCCACAGCCACTGCATTGCACCACTCCCCACATTATACTGCAATTCCACTACTTGTCTGCTACTGAAGCTCTCCTAGTTCCCTTTTTATTAATTTACTGTCCTAAAAATCCTGTCACTGATTCTCAGATAATTTCATTTTTTAAAGAAAAAGAAACCAATAAATAAATAAATGAATCAAAACACTTGTCGTGCTGAGGGTGAGCTTCTTCCCCCTTATGCCCCCCCTACTTCACACCCCTTACTATACCCTGTGTTTAGCTCCTGTCAATCAGATTTAACAGGGCATATAATTAAGAGTTGGGGAAGGGAGGGGGGCGAAAATTTGCAGCAATTAAAGACAGCACAGAATTACACCACCATGTTTTAAATTTTCAACAGCCCAAAAACAATTATAAGTAAAGACAACAAAAAAAGTATAGTGTCACTAAAAGCCCACAATCTAAGTTTAAAAGAAAAATAGCAATTACCAGTTACTCTAAAGCACTGAATTGAATATGTTTCCTTCCTTCCCCTTCTGGCTTCTTCTGAGAAAATAAACTCTACTTGCTACTTCAACTCTGACTAAGGTGTTTGAGTGCCTATGTCCCATATATGTTGTAATATGGGAGCAAATGCAACAAATTCCCCAGATGCTGTCCATATTCTTCTTTTTGTCCAAATAGCAAGAAAATCTAACAAGGAATTGACAACAAAAGCACAGTCTGAGAAGATATTAATAGCCTCCTGAGGGTAAGCCATAATATCTCCACGGACTGCCTCCAATTCTGCTCTGGGGCAGAAAATGATGATGGACATCATACTAATATTTCTTTATTAGTACTCGGTGTCCATATGGCATATCCAGTGTGGAAACATCCATCCTTCCAAAAGCGAGAGCCATCTACATAAATATTTCTTGCTTCAGTATTTGGTTCTGCAACAAATGTGGGTTTAAAATCAATTCCCATTACAGTTCCACAATTATGTGCCTCTCCCTCCCATGTCATTAATTCAACTAACATAGGTGAGGTTCATTTTTCTACTGTGATATTTTTACCTTGTAGAGCTAAATCCCATTTAACCCATTGCTGTGAATACACACCTCTCACATCCCTTTCAAGTAGAAATTTCACTGGAGTGTAAGACGTTTGTAGGATAATTTTGTTAAACCCTACAATATGTTCTGTGGCTTGAATAGGCCAATATACAGCCAACAAATGTTTTACACATTCCTCATATGTCTTTTCTACAGGTGTTAATACACGTGAAAAATATCCCACAGGACATAAAGTCCCCGCTCTCTTTAGTAACAGTACTGCATTGATTACCTGATCTGTTGTGTGTACCTGCATTACAAAATCAGAGGATTCAGAAGGACTAATGAGAGCCAGAGCTGTAATTAGTGCTTGTTTGAGAGCCAAAAATGCTATATAATGCTCTGGTTCCCAACAGAGAATGTCAGCTTCCTTTCCTCCTTAGACTTTAAGAATTAGAGGAGCCATCTTTCATTTCCTTTTTCTCATACTACACTCTTCCTCGTTAGATTCCTCAGAGTTAGTATCAGAGCTAGACTCGAACCAATGTCTGCCCCCTACACAGGTACATGGAATAGATCTATTCTTCTTTACCACTTGCTCTGCTGCTTGTTTACATTTTTGTACTTACTGACATAATTCTAAAGAAATTTGGCATTCTACATGTGCTTCAGCTTGTAAAGTATACAAAGTTTGTTCTTTGTACGCTAAATCTTGAGCATTCTCTTGGTTAGCATAATCTAACCTCTCTACAGCTTGTTGTAACTGCCGAGATAAGTCATGAATCTGGGCTTGACTTTATTAATACACTTAAGATTTTCTTCCAATTAGTTATTTGTAATCTTTAATCCACATACTTCTCCTTGAGCAATATTTAATTTGTATTCACTGTTTTTAGACGCTGTAACATATGTGGCTATGTTTAGGTAATGAATATCATCTTTCTCTAACAGTTCTTTCTTCATTTGACACATCCTAGCAGTTATCTCTAACTGAAACTGTACGTACATTTGACATATGTTAGCTAACTTAGTTTTATCTGATTTACTTTTCTCATTACGATCTGTACATTGTTTAACTAAACATAAGTATGCATCTTCCTGCTGTTCAGGAGAGCTGTACGGACCTTCTTTAAGGTTCACCTCTAAAAATGTACGTACTATGGAATCCATACTCACGTCAACAGGTTCACTGGCAAATCACGTCTGACTTCACTTCAGCTTCCTTATTTGTCTCGCCAACCACCCTCGGTACGTGAGTGATCAGTTCGGGTATGGTAGAAATTCTACGCAGTGGCTTCCTTCTCTTCTCGGTTCCTTTGATGTCGTCAGCAACCATGTAAACTGTCTTCAGACATCCGAGTCACGGCACCAATTTTAGTGTGTTAAAAGATTGCTGCGTTGTGTTGTTGTGTTCTTCTATCTTCAAATAAATTCAAGCCAGACAAAATGGATGTTTCCTTCTGGTTTACTTTCTGTTTGTGAGTCTTCAGTACAAGTATTTTGGTATACTTCTCAATACAGGTATCTGGCTTTTGTTTGATGCTAACTTATTTAATATTATACAAGGTTTATTTAATGTTTTCTTGCCTTAAATATAACTAACTCCCAAATGTAGGCCAATCATATAACAAAATAACCTATTAATCTTAGGGTGTCATGAATAACAGTCAAAGCATAGAGATAACAGTATTACACATAACATCACAAGGTGTTACTTGCACAATCTTAGAAGTGTTTACTTCATTTATAGAAGGTTCTTTATGTGTGCACCATTCCTAAACAGGTAGTGCCATCCTAATAAGGGCATACTATCCTGTTCCAGTTCCCCATAGAACATCTAAATGCTGACCATAATAAAATCATAAGGTAAAGTGTTGTGTAATCATCACAAGACAGGGATCACAAGACTTTTGACTAGGTCTTGTGAGAAACTGTCATAGCTAACTTTCTGAGTAAACACATTTGGTTATATAGTATAAGAAAATTACACTAAAGCCTTCTGTAAAAAGGCTATACTTTAATATTCAGTTTAACTATTATAAAAGGTTATACTGAAATAAGTGTTACAATACAAAATGTTACATCACAGTCAGTGATACCTTTCATATAGGATTCTTTCACAAATTCATCAATTCTCCATTTCTAGCTTTCTGTTGGATCATTCTGTAGCTTCTGGTAAAACTCAGGGTTCTGTAGTTGTCTTAAAACCTTTGCTATGTACTTGTCTGTATCCTGCAGGACAACACTGCCCGAGATTGGACCACGGAGGTTGGGGGGGGTTGCAGTCTGTTTTAAGACAGAATTGGGTCTCATGAGTGTGGTTACGAGGGAGGCTGAGTCCTTTGAGTGCACAGTGGTAGCGGGTGTTGGCGTTCCAATCGTACTCATCTACCGTCGACCAGGAGATAGGAAACGGTTCTTACAGGAAGTGGCAGACTTCATCGTTGACATGTAGTTTGAGTCACCCAGATTGATAGTTCTGGGTGACTTCAATGCCTGGATTGACAATGAACTCTCACAATTTGTTAATCACTTCCTCCAATTAATGATTTCTTTGGGCTTTACTCAGGTGGTTTCCACCACTACTCATAAATCTGGGCACTCTTTGGACTTAGTCTTTCTCCTTGGGATTGATGCTTTCGATTTGGGGGTGGAACCAGTCATTTGGTTGGACCACTTTACAGTGAGGTTCAAATTTAGTACCTCCTTGAGAAGGCCTACCCCGGTGGAGATGGCGAGATACTGCCCTTTATGGTATAATACACCCCGGGGCCTTGCGGCGGTTCTTGACCTCTCTTCCCTCGTGTTGGTGAGCAGTAGTCCATAGACCTTGGTGACAGCCTATAATAAGGCTGTTACATTGGCTCTGGATGCTATTGCTCCTGTTCGTGTACGCCCCTTTTCCTTTTGTCCCAAGGTGCCCTGGTTTGACAGGACGTTGAGGGAGATTTGGAAATGGGGCGAGGATTAGAATGCTGCTGGTGCAGATCTGCCCTTGATGCTGACTGCCTTAGATTGATGGAACATTATTCTGTCTATCAGTCTGCAATCTCCCATAAGAAGGCAAAATTCCTGTACAGGGAGATTGCAGTAGCCAGGAATCGACCGGCTCAGCTTTTTCGAACTGTGGACAGGCTGTGCAACCCAGCCTGTCTACAAGTTCGGAAGGCTTTTTCACAATTAAAGTGCAAGGAACTCACTCGATTCTTCACTAATAAGGTGGCCGACATCAGGATGGATCTGCGTCCAGCGGCTTCTAAGGGGGATGCTGTTGGACAGCATGAGTTCACAGTACCTCAATCTTCTTGGTCTTCCTTCAGCTGACCTGATTTCATGGATTCCATGAGGATCATCCGTGGTGTGCACCCTATGAGCTGTAGTTTGGATCCTGGACCAACTTCCTTAATACTAAGTAGTTGCGACATCATCGGTCCAATCCTTGTGCAAATAGTCTGATGCTCCTTGGAATCGGGTGAGTTCCCTAGCTCCCTAAAAGAGGTGTTGGTGACACCCCTCTTGAAGAAAGCTAGCTTGGACCCTGACTGTTTCACAAACTACAGACCCATCTCAAACCTACCCTTTATTGGAAAAGTGATTGAGAAGGTAGTGGCGTCCCAATTGGAGAACCATTTAACCATTCATGGCATCTACGAACCCTTCCAATTGGGTTTTCATAAAAGACATTGCACCGAGACTGCACTGGTTTGGGTGCTTAATGATCTCTTGAGGGTGAGAGACCAGAAGAGGTGTTCTATTCCAGTTCTTCTTGTTCTCTCGTCAGCCTTTGACACCGTGGATCACACAGTGTTTCTAGCACACCTGAGGCAGATTTGTGGAATATCAGGAACAGTCCTTTGATGGTTCACATCATTCCTCACTGGGAGATCACAAAGAGTTGTGTCGAGGCTTTTTTCCTCCGGCCCAACATCTTTGTTATGTGGGGTGCCTCAGGGCTCTGTGCTGTCTCCCATGTTATTCGTGGTGTATATGCTGCCCCTCGGAGACATTATAAGATGGTATGAGCTGAGGTTTCATTGCTATGC
Source organism: Neoceratodus forsteri (assembly GCA_016271365.2). Taxonomy (NCBI): domain Eukaryota; kingdom Metazoa; phylum Chordata; order Ceratodontiformes; family Ceratodontidae; genus Neoceratodus; species Neoceratodus forsteri. The sequence goes on along the minus strand of CM057451.1, from coordinate 1,187,059,786 downwards.
AGATGATATCAAGCTATACCTGTCTTTTGCTCCTGACCAGGATAGAGCTCTCTCAGTGTTCAACAGCTGTCTGAAAAAAATCCAGGGTTGGATGGATTCTAGTTGGCTGAAGTTCAATGCAGAAAAGACAGAGGTTTTGGTGGTGAACCCAGGCTGTCAGCTAGAGGGGTCGCCTGTTGTTGCACCCTCAGGAATTTTTCTTGGGGGTGTGTCACTTCTGACCTCTGAACGGGTGCATAACCTAGGGGTTATCTTGGATGACAGGCTGACACTGCATTCACAGGTGTCAGCAGTCATCAAGACTTCCTTTTACCATCTTAGGAATATCGCCAGAGCGAAACACCTCATTCCTTCTGACATGCTACCTATGTTGGTCCACGCCCTTGTGTCCTCTCATCTGGACTACTGCAATTCCCTGTATTTTGAGCTTTCTGAGGTTGAAATCCACTGCCTTAAGCTAGTGCAGATCATGGTGGCCTGGGTTTTGATGGGAATCAGCAGGTCCTGTCACATTAACCCGATGCTGTGCGAACTGCACTGGCTCCCTGTTCGGTGGCGGATCACCTTTAAAGTCTGTTTATTGACTTTTAAAGCCCTACATGACCAGGCTCCAGCTTATCTGAAAGATCTTCTAGTCTCTTACTGCACTGGCTGATCACTTTGCTTGGCCGACGAGGAGTTGCTAGAGATTCTGAGAGTGAGTCTAAATTCATCTGGTTATAGAGCTTTTTCCGATGCTGCTCCCACTCTCTGGAATTCTCTACCCCATTGGTTATGGCAGTGCATCTCCATGGGGGAATTTAAGAGTGGTTTAAAAACTCCTTTGCATCAAATTGCTTTTTTATTGTATTATATGAATTATTGTTAAAATTGTGGTTTTATGAATGTTTTATAGTGTATTATAATGTTTGGTTTTCTTTTACTATATGTTTTGTACAGCGCATTGAAAATGTGGAAGGCGATTTAAAAATAAAATTATTATTATTATTATTATTTATCCGCTGGCTTAACTACAATGTTATTGTCTTTTTGTAAGCTTTTCAGGCAAGTTCTGTCTTCATTAGACAAGCTAAGCTTTAAGCACAGCGGGGCAAGGACTGGGAACAAACACATGGCACTGGCAAGGGCTAGGCTGGCTGTCTAGGAGGACAGAACACCAGTGCACAATAGGTCCTGGGATAACTCGCTTGCGCAGACTCGATGGACCACAGGTCCCCTTCTGTCATCATCTTCTATGTTTCTATGTTATAATTTAGCAATGGCAAGTTGTAAAAAGTCAGTCCAGCTGTGTTCACATTATGATTTAAATGTAACAATTGCAGCACTTGGTGGGGGGTGGGGGGGTAAAACGTGGGATTTCCTTTAAATTAATTATTTCTTTCTCAGTTTCATTTCATGCAATTTATTTTTTTATTCTTGTAGGCCTGACAAGCATAAATGTCCATTTTCACAGGTGACATGCAAAACACAATAAATGCATATACAGCAATAGTTCTCAGTGTTTGTCACAGTGAGCCTCCCCAAATCCATGGAAAAGATTTTGAGCCTCCCCCAAAAATTGAAATGATCTTGGGCCTCCCCAGAGAAAAATAACATACTGTACTTTGTGCAGTACACCATGAATAAATTGAAACCCCTTTGAGTACTTGGCTCACATTCAGTTCTTTGTCTTATACTGACGTGGAACCTTTGAAAAAGAGCTCCTGTGATCAAAGGTGTTATCTGAATAACAAATAAAATAAACAAATGTTATTATTCAGCTTATTGTAACCCCCCTTCCCCAGGCCAATCTATGTACTCTATTTTAATTCCTGAACCATTGTTACCCCTTGTTGCAGTACCTTCATGGGTCAGACTGCATTCTCTGTTTCCTCTCTATATGAAATAACCTTTCTACATACTTTGCCTCTCCCCATCCTTTCCTGCTCCTAAGCAACTTCTCTGGGATTACTTTGCTCCTTCCTGCTATTGCTCTTGGTGCTTCTGTGCTCAACCCTTGTATTTGGGCTGGTCTGCCATCAGGCTACAGATTGATAATTTACCACCACTCATTATTAGTTTGTTGTTCATATTTGTTTGCACTATTGTTTATTGTGTATTTCTTGATTGTTTTACAGATGCCTTTTGAAATGTATTCACTCCCTACCCTTCCCTGGGTACACCTGAAATGAGCCATTCATTCACCTTCCCTTGTCACCTATTAGTAAATAAATACATTAAATTCACCTACTATTATCCTCTTTCAGTTTGCATCATCTCTTCACACAAAATACATAAAACTCAAAATTTAAATACAGTACTTTTTCAGACTTGCTTGAGCCTCCCCTTGAACAGGTTGGGGCCTCCCCAAGGAGGCTGGCCTCACCATTTGAGAACCCCTGATATACAGTATTAACTCTGACGTATAGTTCAATAACAGAGTAATAGAACATGTAATAGGACATTAACTGTGTTAAGAAGTCTGTTCTCAGTCCCACATCCCTAGTAATAATTGTCTATGTTATTGAAACTGTCTTCGGCTATTTTGTACATAGTCTTTGTAACAATTGCCAAAGTTATCATAACTGACTCCGTCTAGTTGTACATAGCCCATAACTGTGACCTTACTAGTTACAACCATTCCTGTACTAGGGTGTTGCTACTTGCTCCTCCCTAATTTTTTACTAGGTTCTTATTATCTGTTTTTCCTGATGTGGAACCTATGTAATGAGTGTGTCCTCAAAGGTGTTAACCCAAGGTTGCAAATAAATAAAAATAAATAACTAAATAAATAAAACATACAACATAGCAATAGCACTTCATATACTATAAATCACATGTACATTCATGTCTGCTTCAAAAAAGATATTTGTTTCTATCTTTTTTTTGTTGGTTGTCTTTTGAGGCTTAACTCCTCAGCTGGGGGTGGTTCTATGGTTCCGCCTGCTTTAATTGCAACCCCTGCAGCCCCCTGCACCAATCACCATGCTCAAGCTGCCGCCCCTTTGTCCTCTCACCCTTCTGGCCTCATCACACTCCCAGAACATGCGAAAGACCATCCAGGGAGTCAGGACCAGAAGAAGCTATATAAGGGCACTTGGTGCAGCGTTTACGGGGGCAGACCTTCATTTGTGCTGGAGGATTGGGGCTGGTATTTCCTTTCTTGCACCACGGTCAACCCAGGCATGCAGGACATCAATGACAGTGCAATGCACACTTCTGTGCCTCACACATCAGGTGTCAGCCTGCTCCAATCCCCTCTAGACCACATCACTGCACCATCCCCTAGCCACTGCCAGGAGCCAGCACGATCATGGGTAACCCTCCCCCCCCACATGGAGAAGGAGAGTAGTCCCTGAAATACTCAATCCAACCTCCTCCTGGCTGATCCACCGACACCCAGTGTCACTCTTGAATTTTAGTCATCAGCGTGGTGAAAGGTGTGGCATCCAGCACCTCAACCCCCAGCACCACTGGGCTGACAGATTAGTGTCTTTTAAAAGTTAAAGACTGTTCTACAGTTTATCATTTCTCCTGGCAGGGAATTAGGAAAAGGAGGGGCACAATAGGGTAGAGATTTCTGACCAATTGCTTTCCTAAACAAAGGAACCTTGAAGTTATTCTGTTCTGAAGTCTGGTACCACAGCTGGTAATAAACCATGAAAACAAAGTCAAAATTGAGTTTGGGAGAAAACCAGAGATACTTTTACATATAAAAGTTCCCATTCTCAATAGAAACTCTCTTGTCCAAAGACAATCAGATTGTCTATATAAAAGACAAAGGTGTGTTTGAAATTGGGCATTTAGCATAAATCTATTTATTGCATTATATGTAACCCGAAGTCTATCCAGCAACTTAGTACCATCTGTTGAATAGACATGGAGGCCATAGTCCAGTACGCTCATTAGAAAACTATATGCCAGTAGATGCCTGGCTTCACTAGATAAACAAGATTTAACTCTGTATAAGCCTCCCAACCTTTGATGCATGATCTTCCTAATACTGTTTATATGTAATTCAAAGGATAATTTAGAATCCAAGATACCTGAAGTTTTCTACCAATTCTATAACATTTCTATTGAGGTATATAACTGAGGGTAGATCTTTACATTTTTGGTTATTCGTAAACACTATTGCTTTTGTCTTTTTGTAGTTTAAAACCATACAGTTTGAAATTAACCAGTTTTGTAAAATTTCAAAATCAGCTTGGACCTTTTCAAGGGTAATTTTAGGATTTGCACTTATCCTATACAATACTGCATCATCTGCACACATAATTACTCTAGGTAACATATTCATGTAGAGTGAAAAAATAAGTGGCCCCAAAATCGGCCCCTGTGGAACACCACAGAGGATCAGTTTAGGCAAGGAAGACCCTCCACCAAAGGAAGTAACATGAGACCTATTCTTCAAATAATCAGAGAATCAATTAATAGCATCCCTTGAAAAATGTAAATTCTGCAAAACCCCTGACAGTAAACTATGTTCAACCAAATCGAAGGCCTTGGTGAGGTTCACAAAAACAGCTACAACAGAGTGTCCCTTTTCTACTGTGGGGAACCCTGTATGCAGCTGGTGAACCCCACTGAGGCTGTCTCCGTGTTATGTCTGGCTTTAAAGCCATGGTGCTGTTCTGATAGAAAATTATATTTATTCAAAAACTTGGTGGTCTGATCCAATATACTTTTTTCAGGAATCTTTGACAAAGGAGAAAGAAGGAAAAAGGGACGATAGTTGGAAATCAAACTAGGATTTACACTCTTAAGGATGATCATAATAGTTGCAAGCTTCCATTGACCGGGGAAATTTCCAAAACATAAAGAAGAATTAAATATAATAGATAGCGGATAGGCAAAAGGTTTTACCCCATCTTTATAATCCTAAAATCTATGTCATTATACAATATAGAAGGTCAAGGGTAATTTCCTATGAGATACTTCACAACTATTTCAGGGGAGAGCTTTTTAAAATAAAACTTTGGTAATGTACAATCATTGTCTACATTTTGAGAATCAGGTACCAAGGAGGAAGTCTGTGACCTATAACCAGGTCTCCAAAATAGTTGTTAAACATCTGAGAGACCAAGCCTGGGTCACTTATTATAGAATGATCTTTTTGCAAAGAAATAGAATTAGTTTTTCCCTGTCCCTAACAACTCATTTAAGGTCTTACAGGTTTTTTGCATCCTCATGTGATTTTTGCTGCTCAGACAGAAAATGTTGTGTCTTTGTCCTTCTGATCTCAGACTTATACCTGTTTCCAATATTTTTATAATTCTGTAAAGAAATAGCATCCTTTTTTATTTTAAACTGTTTCCAACTTTTGTCCCTAGCATGCATAATTTGTAGCAATTCAGTTGATACCTACTGATGTTTGTTCTACCATATTATCATCCTTTTTAAAGGGACAATTTCATTCACTATAGAAAAAAAGAACAGCTGGAAAACTGATCGAGCATTGCATCAGGGTGCTTAAGAAACTGAAGCTGTGTCCAATCTACCCCAGAAAAAGTAGCATCATCCACAACCTCTGAAGATAGTTGTTTTAGGTTTCTAAATTCAATATACTTGGGAGGATTTCTTTCCAACTTAGTAGACCAGTCACAAAAAATGTGACAGTGGTCACTCAAACTATCTGACAGCACTCCAGATTTTAATATCCTCATCAGATTTGTAACTAATAGCCAATCTACAATTGTCCCAGTACCATTTTAATTATTAAATCTAGTGACATCATCTATTAGTTGTTGTAAACCCATATCAAACAGAAGCTCTCTAACATCATTTTTTAGGTCAGCTCCCCAGTCACAGTTAAGGTCACCCATTATAATCCATTCTCGATTTGGGGGTAGGTCTTTTTTAAGATGTAAGAGAAGATCCAAACCCTGACCACTATAACCGGGGGGGGGGGGGGAGATAGAAGATGGAACTTATTATTAAATGTTTCTCTTGACCCAAGAGTACCTCAATTGAGACCAAGTCACTAACAGAACTACTATGAGAGGAGGAAAGTATTGTAGCTTTAAGTTGAGTTAAAACATATATCATAACCATCCCCCACCCCTTTTACCCAATCTGTCATTTCTAAATAAATTAAACTCAGTCAAGGAAGCCTCAGAATCAAGAATTTTTGCACTAAGTCATGTTTCAGATAAAGTAATAACATCAAAAATATTCTGTTCTGTCCAGACTAAAAATTCGGACCATTTAGACATCAAACTCAGTATATTGAGATGAACTGTCTTCAGAGTTGGTTTAGAACTAGAGTTAGATTGAGTGATAATGAAGTCATTATTACAAGTTACTTTATCCTGAATAAGAGGGCCAGGGTGGAGGTGCACAGACCCGGAAATAAGCAATAGTAAAATCAACAGTCTTCTAAGCTTTATTTGATCATAAAAATTCCTTTCACATTTAGTTTCCATTTTCTGCAGCTTAATCACGGCTTTGGAAAAATACAGGCCAAAAGGGAAACAAAATAAACAACCATGTGTTGATGGTGTGAACACTGGGAAAGGAAAAAAAGTTGAATAATTTGAATTTAGATGTGCCCACTTACTATCATTCAGAACCCCCTTTTCTAATTTCGGTAAATCATAGAGGGACCCTGTGTAAAATAAGGGAGATTTAGAACACAAAAAAAGCACCCAGAAATCAAAATTAAAAACAAATAACCATCAAGAGCAGCATCATCGACTAAAACATAATAAAACCTTTAACTGTAATAAAACTGAAACTCAGAGCCTACAAGAATATAAAACTAAGCTTTAAAAACTATCTATTACCAAACCACAGACCTTGAGACAGAATGAGATTTTCTCTAGGGCACACACGCTCATGCTAGCAGGTGGTGAGGGATTTTAAGCCTGGAACCCTGCCTCCTCAGATGACGTGCAGTTCAGCTGTCAGCTCCATCGAGCCCCCTACACTCTGAACAAGTAAAGCACACTGTCCCAATCAACACAGTTAGTACAGTGGCTTGACTGATGTTTAAAGCACTGTGTTTCTGATGACAATGGGTGGCAGTGCAGGTGCAGGCAGGAATTCAGCAGTTACATGTAGCATTTCTGCTTCTGGTGGGTGGCACAGGCTTTTAAGCCTGGAATCATGCCTCCTCGGATTACGTGCAACTCAGCTGTCAACTCCCTCGAGCCCCCTACACTCTGAACAAGTAAAGCACATTGTCCCAATAAACAGAGTTAATACAGTGGCTTGCCTGATGTTTAAAGCACTGTGTTTCTGATGGCAAAGGGCAGCAGTTCAGGTGCAGGTAGGAATTCAGCAATTAGATGTAGCAGACAAAGGGATTTCATTCTCCAATTCTTTTCTTTTAAAAAAGGATTTAATAATATTTTTATTTATATAGCGCAATTTGTATTTCAAAGTGCTGTACATACATAAAATATCAGAACAATTTAAAATTAAACACAAATTCAGCATTAGTTTAAAAACATCCACAGCTTTAAATATCAATTATTAAAAGCTTGCTGGAAAAGGTGCATTTTTAGGCAAATTTTGAAGCTCTCCACAGTCCTGCACTCCCTAATCTGACAAGGTAGAGAGTTCCACAGGGATGGTGCCGCGAACATAAATGCTCGGGCCCCAGATGTTTTTAAATGAACCCTGGGAACCTCTAACAACCCCTCGTCAGATGAGCGGAGAGGCCGGCTGGGGCTGTAGGGAGTCAGGAGCTGTTGCAGAGCTTTATAGGTCAACAGACCAATCTCAAAAGTGATCCGCCACTGTATAGGCAGCCAGTGCAGAACACACAGCACAGGAGTAATATGACTAAAGTGCGATGTCCAAATCAACAACTGTGGTGCAGCATTATGCACAAGCTGCGGATATCAACTCCAGGAAGCCCCAGGTATAGGGAATTGCAGTAAGCAAGGTGTGAGGCCACTAATGCATGGATCAACATGGGCAAATCAACAGATGGAACAAGGTTCTTGATTCTGGAGATGTTCCTGAGATGATAAAAGGCATACTTAACAACTGCTGACACCTGCGCCCATACTGTAAGCCGTCATCAAGAACCATCCCTAGATCATGCACCCATTCGGAGGCAGGTAGCTGTACACCATCCAGCCAAAGCCCAGATGGTAAACCTGCCACCGTCCTCTCCATCTGGTGCCCTGGATCCACTACCAGCACCTCAGTCTTCCTGGAGTTCAATTTCAACCAGCTAGTCCTCATCCAGTCATGGATCTCCATCAAACAGCTATTAAACAAAGAGACCACACTATCCTGGCCGGGTGAGAAAGACAGATAGAGCTGGGTATCATTGGCATAACAATGAAACCTCAGCCCATATCATCTTACATTGTATCTGGGGGGCAGCAGATACACTGCAAACAGCATGGGGGATAATACCGAGCCCTGAGAGACCCCGCACGACAGAGAAAATGGTTCAGAGGAAAAAATCCCAGACATTACCCTCTGAGACCTGCCAGCAAGGAAGAAACAAAACCATCTGAGGATTGGACCAGCCAGGCCACAGATAACCCTCAGGCACTCAAGCAGCACCCCATGGTCCATGGTATTAAATGCTGAACAGAGATCCAGAAGTACTAAGATGGAACAACATTTCTGGTCCCTTGCCATCAGGAGATCATTGAGCACTTGAACCAGATCTGTCTCAGTGCTATATCTCTTCTGGAAGCCTGACTGGAGATGGTTGAAGATATCATGGATGGTAAGATGGTTCTCCAGTTGTAGCGCCACCACTTTCTCAATCACCTTCCCAACGAGGGGAAGGTTAGCGATAAGTCTGTAGTTGGCATAGTCATTCAGGTCCAAGCAAGCTTTCTTAAGAAGCGGTGTCACCACTGCCTCCTTCAAGGAGCTGGGGAATTCTCCTGAGTCTAAGGAGCACCAAAAAATCTGTGCTAGAATCAGGCCAATAGACTCAATACACCCTAATAAAAGGCATGTAAGGCCCGGATCCAAACTACAGTATGTTGGCCGCAACTTCTGGACAATCTGCATGATATCTTCAGTCTCTGGCTGGTCAAAAGAACTCCAGGTTACTCGAGAAAGAGTGACCAAGTGCTGACCACCATCAACTCCCATAGAAGACACTAAGGAGATCTCGGCCCTCATGTTGGCCACTTTACCCACAAAAAAATGAGCAAACTCATCACACTTTTATGTTGTGAAAATGCTCCTCAAACCTGCAGACAGGATAGGTTGCACAACCTGTCCATGGTTTGAAAGAGCTGAGCTGGTCGATTATGGATGGCAGCAATCTTGCCAGACAGGAATTCTGCCTTCTTAAGTGTGATTGCTGATTGATAGCAATGATAATGTTCAATCAATCTAGGGTGGTTGGCATCTAGGGACGATTTCCGCCAGCAATGTTCTAACCGTCGTCCAACTCATCTCATCTCCCTTAAAGCCCCATCAAACCAGGGGAGTCGGGGGTGAAGAGAGAGAGCGGTCGAACATGGACTGGGGCAATGGAATCCATAGCCCCAGTGATGGCCTTATTATAGACCAACACCAGATTCTCTGGATCATCGCCTGCCTGCAGAACTTCTGAAAGGTCCAACACTGCCAGAAGGCCATCAGGGGTTACTCCCCTCAATGAGCAGTATTTGACCATTTCCACTGGGGCAGGCCTATGGGGGGCTGGAAATTAAATATCACTGTGTAGTGATTGGACTAAACAACTGGTTCTACCACCATGTTGGAGACCTCGATTCCCAGGAGGAAGACCTTTTCAAGAGAGTGACCTTGCTCATGCGTAGCAGAGGTACCTACCTGTGTGAACCCCAATGAATACATAAGTTAGAGGAAATCTTGACCAAACTGTGAGAGTTCATTGTCAACCCAGGCATTCAAGTCACCCAGGACAATTAGCGTGGGTGACTCCAATGCCATGTCGACAATGAAGTCTGCAATTTCCTGCAGGAACAATTTCTCACCTCTGGGTGGACAGTAGATGAGAATGATCCTACAGCCCACACCTGCTATTGCAGTAAACTCAAATGATCTGCCCCACCTCCCCTGGTACAACAGTAATATCCAATTTTGATCTGAAACAAATAGCCACCACCCTGCCCCTGCGGTCCAATCTCGAGTGATGTATCACCGAGAAACCAACTGGGACAGCTGCCTCCAAAATGGAGCCTGTGTTGTTATCGAGCCAGGTCTCAGTGATGCAAGCCAGGTCCATTAACTCAACAAGATCAGCAATAATTGCTGTCTTGTTTCTAACAGACCTGGCATTGCATAACACCACTCGAGTTGGACTGGGTTCCAGAGCCGGCTGAGTTCTCTGCCCAGATGAGCCTGAGTCCTTGAGTTTGGTAACTAGACAAGAAGGACCACGTTCCAGCAACCATTTCACCCCAGGGTGTCTCCTGGGCAATACAACCCCGATATGGCCACCCGCTTCCCGTCTCGGTTCCTGACCCCTGTTCTTCCCTTCCCCTCCTCGGCTTAACGATACCTTAGAGCCCTACAGCAGTAATAAACTGCTGCAAGTATAGGAGGGGGTGAGAATGGCCAGAGATCCCTGAGTTCAGATGAGGAGTAGTGCCTGACTGGGACAGCCTCAGCCCAACACATCCTCCAACTAAAAAAAACTGTGCTTTCACTCCATGTAAGACTATATTTCCTTCCCAAAATGTATAAACAAAGACAAACCTGATATATAAATATAAATACCAAACCCACAAAATAAATATAAAAATCTAAAAGAAAATACAGTAAATAATAACCATATAAAAGTTTAAGAGTACTGAAGTCCTCTCAGTACTCCAGGCTTCTTAATGTCCAGAATTTTATCTCCCCCACTACCTCTCACTAAGTGGGGGATACAGCATTCAAAACTGGAGTCCTCTCACGACCCCAGTATAAAGTCCAAAGTAAATATTTCTCACTGTGTAGAAGGAACTAAAGTATAATAATCAAATATAAAACCCTCAGTAAAACCAACTGAGTTAATTCTGATGTGCAAACAATCCTCAGTAGTCTTCAATAATTCAGGCCGCTATAAACATAGAATCCTTTCCTAAGGACTCTTCAAAACAATCCAGAGTTCCAGTTGACCAAATTACAGGGGTCTGGGGATTTTAGCCAAAGACTCTGTGGGGGAGCCCCCCTCCTGACCACTAAGGCCACACAGGTTTATCGTAACCCACTCCCCGCAGCCTGCAACTACAATACTCCAGGAGACAGACTGAGGAATGTCCCGTGAAGGATTTTGGAGAAGCCCCACTGAATCTCTGGCTCCCCAGAGCTCGCCAGGTGACTCCCATTCGGCTGTAGAGAGTAACGTCACCATCAGCCCAGGGTCCAAGGAGGTGACCCCGCCCACCAGGGGCGTAGCCAGGGATTTCAGATCGGCACACCAAGTGGACTCACTGCTACCCCCCCCTTGTTAGGGTGTGCTAACCCCCCCCTTGGGTGTAGCCAGACAATATACAAATGTACACCAGAACCGTGTTTGCTGCCTCATTTGTCACAAAAAATACAACTTTTGTATCTCATGACAGTGGTTGTTGCCATGCATTGTTCCCTAAGAAACCCACATACCAGCACAGAGCCTGTAAAGTTGTATTGTCCTTGGGATGAAAAAGAGAATATTAGTGACCAGTCCTTCTAGTTTCGATGCCTATGAATAAAATTACAGAAAGGTTCATCATTTTCTTTGTTAGTTTTCATGGAAAAAGGAAGCAGTTCAGAGTCTATCTGCCACCCCCTTAAATAAAATTGCACACCATGGAGTGCTTGGAGTATGCCTGGCTACACCCATGCCCCCCACAACACCCAGACACACCATCTCTTTAATTATATTCCAATCCGTGTTCTTTTTTTTTATTATTGTACTCATGACCCGAAAGTCCAGGTTAAAAAGATTCTCACAGCTCTCCCTTCAATGGCAATATATTCAGAACTTAACTTCTCCAATTGTAAATCCCAGGACTTTCCTATACCTCCCAGGAAACAGTGCTGTCAGCTCCCAAATAAAGTTCCAAGGGCTGATATGAGTCCCAGAAAATCCACCTGTTTAATGGAACGATAGCCAGCCAACCTGAGGGAAAAAAGTCCCCAGTTCAATAAGGATGCCGGATTCCTCGTAGTTCGATGTTCAACCTAATTCCCGTAGTGGTCTTCTTTCCCTGAAACTCCCCTCTTCAGAACTCTGTATCAGAACTTATGCAACCAACTCGTCGCAATACGTACTACAAGCATAGTAAAACTACGATACGGCTTTTTCCTTAGATAGGAACCCCAGAAATGGGCACAGTGCTCTAGACGAGGCCTCTTCAGTTATCTTTAGAGTGCTTAAATGAGTCTTGATGGACAAAATGTCAGCCATACACACCATACCATACCATAAACAAATGCAAATAACTCCTAAAGTATACATGTTATACACAAAATATCAGTGACAAAGTTGTTCAGCACAAAATGACCTTTCTAACAGTGCTATGCAATCAAATATATATTATATTCTATTATATATTAAAATATATAAGTGATGTCTTCAGATGTTGCAAGGGCACACAGGGAGGCAGTAGCTGACTTCTGTAGTCATTCTCAGGACATACCAGTATATTTTACTGCAGACTACAGGTGTTTGCTAGGAGACAATGAGTTAAATGGGGCCTGAAAGTATACCTTTTCAGAGAAGCCTTTATCACCTTGGACTCTGTATTTTGTTTGTTTGTTTTATTTATACTGATAAGACCGTGGGCCAGATGACCTGTTTTCATGGGTGACCAGTACACAACTTTTAATGAAGTTATCATTTTAATTGTTACTAACTCTTTTCCCTCCCCGTCTTCCTGTGTGTGTACAGCATCTTGAGCCTCAGGGAAAAAGCTCTTTAGAAATATGACCCTGGCTGGTTGCTTGCTTGTTTAATAGTTCTTCACAGTTTACCTTGTTCATTTTTTTCAGAAACTTAAAGAGCTTTATTACATAGAAACATAATGTAGAAACATAGACAATGATAGTAGAAAAAACAATAGTAGTAAAATGCTATATTACAGGCTAGTACTGTTAGGACTGAAAGCCCTATTTACAAAGTTGTCCTGTGCACAAAGCATCAGTTACAGTGCAGGAAAAATATTTGAAAACAAACAAACAAACGTGAAATTCCACATGATGTAAACAAATATCTGTATATTGCATTGACATAACTCAGCATCAAAATACTCAAGTTCTTTAAAAGCAGAACTCAAAAACAATCACAAATGCATGTTAACTGCTTTTGGATCTGATCCTGAAAAGGCTTTAGTTTGTCTAGTGATCTCAATGCTAATGCAAATTGGTTCCAGGTCTTAGATGCCCAATAACTAACCTTTGTACCATGCTTGACTCTGTGTTACCCTCCACATTCAAATGAACTACCTTTCAATGTATTGCTTGTTACTTTTGTACCATTCTTGACTCTGGGTTGTTTTACCCTCTGCATTCATTTGTAGTACCTTTCATTGTATTGTCCATTTTTCTTGTTTTGTACTTCCAGGATGTGGAGCCTTTGCAAAGGAGTCTCTGACTGAAAGGTTTGTAATTTGAATCTCTCAATAAATAAAACAGAGGGTACCCACCCTCATTCGAATTCTTGGAACTAAATATCCCCTATTGCTGGTATCTCTAAATTGATATCTACTGGGATTTGTTTGCACAACATTAATATTTACACTGGATATGGAACCTTTGACTATTTTATAAGTTATTATTTTTTTATGTTCATCTCTCCTTACAGAAAGGGGGTTCCCTTTTAAAGCTTTATTATGCTCACAATGATGGGTTTGCAGTGGTTTTCTTGAAAAAATGGTCCCAATTTATTGTAGGCTAGGTCAAGTCAGTCTAAAATATGTTTAGATGCATTGCTGTACACTACACTGCCGTATTCCAATACAGGTAGTACAAGCTGTATCATTATATTTTCTCTAGCTTTCCTGTTTAAGGTAGATGAATTTCTACATAGTGCTCCTGTTCTGCTGTTTACTATTTTAATGGTGTTTATCAAATATTTGCCAAACTTTAAGATGTACTCAATTTGAGCACCTAGATATTTACACACAATTGCCATATCAATTGAAGCTACATTTAATAATCTAATATTCAGTTTTTTTTTCATTTTGTTTTTTCCTTCCATGTATTGTGAACAGCATGGATTGGGTCTTCTTTTGATGAAATGCTAGCTGAGAGTTTTTGGACCATACCTCTAACTTAATAAAATCTTCCTTACATTTTCCATATCTTGTCTGTCATGAGATGCACATATTAAAACTGTATCATCTGCATATAACATTATGTCCAAATTTAGTACTGATTCTTTCAGACCATTTATGAATATAAGGCGCATTATTGGGATCAAAATTTACCCTTGGGGGAACCCTCTAACTAGTTTCCCTACTTCAGACTTTACATTTTCCACAGTTACCTGTTGCAATCTGTCCATCAGATAACTTTGAATCCATTTTAGAGTGTCAGAAGCTATTTATGTAAGATTTTATGGTCAGCCAGATCAAATGCTTTTGAAAGGTCGACGTACACCATGCTCACCACCATCCCTTCATCCAAATCCATGGCCACCCTACTTACAAATTCAGTGAGTGCAGTGTCCATCGACATTCCTGCCCTGAATCCCAATTGCTGCCCTGCCAACAATGAATAGTGTTCCAAATATTGAGTCAATTGTGTTCATGCAATCTGTTTTAGCAACTTAAAGACAACTGATAATAATGTAATTGGTCTGTAATTTGATGGAACATTTTGGTCACCCTCTTTAAAGACTGGTACTACTTCAGCGCATTTCCAGTATTCTAGAAAATGTCCCACCATAAGGTTTCAATTAAACAGTCTAACACGGGAGATATTATTTTAGCCGATAATTCCAAGAACTTCATTTTAACTTGATCAAGACTGGGTAATTTGTTTGAATTAGGCTTAGCAAATTCAGCAATCATATTGTTGGCTTTAATTTGTTTAAATCTGAATGTTAGTATTTGTAGATTTTCACTGATCAAGATTTCTTCCTCTTCTTATCAATACCAATATTTGGAATAGTAATGACACCTGGTGACTTACAGAAGTACTCATTTAGCTCATTTGCTGTATACTGAGGAGGTTGATTCAAACCATTTTTATTCACAAAATTCATCTTTGTCTTAGTGTCCTTAGCTGGATCACAATTCCTATTTAGATTACAATATAAAGAGGGATTTTTAGTGGAGTCTATTTCTTTACTATAATGAACCATTTTTTGCTTTGAGAATCAGTTTATTTACATTGATTTCTAGGTCATTCAAATTTATTCCAGTCCCTTGGGTTAAGAGTTTTACAAACTTTTCTCCAAATTCTATCTTTAAATCTTATTAATGCTTTTATCTGTTTGGTGACCTAAGGCATATGTTTTTTAAGTTTTTTACTTTTTAAGGGAGCACACTGGTTGCAAACATTTAAAAACATATTAGTGAATACTTTTATTGCCATATCTAAATCTGTAATTAGATCTGATCTTTATCATCTATCCTTACTTAATTCATCCAGGAAGATCTGACTGCTGAAGTTTTTGAAATATTGTTTAGCAAAGTACTGCTGTTCTATCTGGACCATCATTTTTAATTTTACTTTACAATATACTGGATGTTTGATCATCCAAACTCAATGGCAATACTTTGTCATCACGAGTTTCCAAATCTGATGAAAAACCAATGGTCCATTCAGTCTGCCTGAATTCTCTATCTCATCCTATGACTTACTATCCATCCAAGGACCTAGACCTCTCCCCTTTCTCATCTGGCCTCTAGCAAGCACATGTTCAGTGCCTTGAGCAGATCCTCATAAGAGCTGCCCTGCTGGGTCTAAATCATTTTGGTCACCCTGTATTGCATTGTCTCCAGCCTGTCCTTATCTTTTCTTAGATGATGATTCCAAAATTGGACACAGTACTCCAGGTGGGACCTCACCTGTGATCTATGGAGAGGTAGTGATACCTTTTTATGGCTGCAGTGGGATGATCCCTGCAGACATCTTGCTTCAAAAAGGGACTCAGCACTACTTCAAAGCATTCTTTCCCACTGAAGAACATGTTGGACTTACAGCACAGTGTCCTACGCCATAACTATGCCTGATAACAAAGTCCCTTCCCAAAAAACAAGAAAAAACAGTGTGTTTCCTTTGGAGTTGCAACATCTCTCCTACTATACTTTGCCAGAGTCACATATCAGTCATTAGTCTATAATTCATTTATATAACATCCAAGTTCTGTCTGTAGGCAGTAAGGGTTGACAGTGCTGTGCTTAATCTGTCACTGCCATCTTGTTTCCTCCTAGGTTTTAAGATTCTCACACACAAACACACACACACACACACATACACACACACACTATTACTACTACTACTACTACTGCTACTGCTACTACTACTGTGTTTTAGCCTTGCTTTGCTACCATGGACTGACATTGTCCAACATTCCTTTACATCATATAAAGAGTGCAGAAGTGTTCCTTTAAGAACTGCAATAACAGGGTCACTGTCCACACTTGTCAGTACCTTATTTTTTAAACTATTTTTACAAAACTGCATTACCCAACACATTAGTAATTTGACTCCATGTCCTTGCTGCATTACTCCCACCCCTGCCTTTTTCATTGGGTTCGATGGACCATGTTAGTGCAGTTCCTGAAGGAGAACTTTTGTATTCTTAGTCGTTTACGGTAGCCAGTGCAGTCACACTGCCCCTTAGTGAAGTTCACTGAAATAGATTTAGATAATATTGTTTAAAGAATTATAGAGTATTCTGTCATGGGGCAAGTGTACATGTATGGCACCGAATGGAAATGTGTGATATTGTTGTTTCTTGTGCTACTTCTGCAAATATCTCATTTGATGGTTAATATCAGTACTAATATAAATTGTAATATAGCGTAACTGGGGTTGCTTAAATTCCAGGATGATAATTCTATCATGTGAGAAGTTTTTTTTTCTAATACACATGAGCATACCAGTTCCCCTCTGACCTCAGTGACCACTCACTGTGAGGTTATGGATAATACAACTCAAATTAACATACAGCCTTACAAACTGTAGTGGTAGGGAACAGAGAGAGCATGTAAAAATAAAAAGTAAAATGTGCATATATAAAAAAGGAAAAATGTGCAAATCAACCACATGATGAAAATCTCATCTCTTTATAATACCACTAGTTTGTGAAGAGGGGATACAATCTGGATGGAGGAGCTAGAGTCTCATGGATGTAAGCTTGTGATTAATGTACAAATACTTGTGCTGCTCAAAAAACACATATCGTATGGATTTGTTACGATAATGTCTTTCTTACATGTTTTTCACTACCATCAATTATATCATTTTGCAGCCATACTGGCACTGGCTAGAGTTTGTTCTTTATGCTATCAATATCCTTCCTATATACCGCAGCATCCAACATCCTGTTTGCCTCACTGTAGGTCTTGTTACACTGGCTTAATTGTTTTAGAGAGTCACTGATTATGACTGTTAGGTCTCTTTTTTCAGAGATTGGGCCTGCTTTACCCCACCCCCCACATCCAGTACTCTGGTTTGAGGGTCTTGCTCCCTATGTGCATCACTTTACAATTTTTGGCATTAAATAACAATTGCCAAACCTTTGACCACCTCTCCAACTTTAACAAGTCACTCTTCATTTCTCTAACTTCCTCCTTACTGTCTGCCGCACCACAGAGCTTAATGTCATCTGCAAAGTGACACATCCTACCCTGGATTCCTTCTCCCATGCCACTGTTGAACGTATTAAAAAGGACTGGATCCAGGAGTGATCCTAGTGGCATCCCATTGGTGACCTCCCTCTCTTTTGATTTGACTCTGTTAGCCACAACCCTCTGCAGTCTCCCTTCCAACCGGTTTCTCACCCACCTAACTGTGTCCTTTGCTGTGCACAGATTATCTAGCATCTCCTGCAGCCTTCTGTGAGGCACCAGATTGAAAGCCTTGCTGAAATCAAAGTACAGTAAATTCATAGTTGGCCCTTATCCATTAACCTTGTTTAAAGTTAAAGAATAATATCAGGTTGGTCTGACAAGACCTCCCTGCTATGAACACATGCTGCTTACTATCCTGGAGTCCCTTGCTCTCCAGGTAGCACACAAGGTCCTCTTTGACTAGTGTCTTCATCAGTTTACCCACAACAGAGGTAAGATTGAAAGGTCTGTAATTACCCAGTTGCTCCTTGTACCCTCGTTATGTAGCGAGACTACGTCCATGACCCTCCAGTCTTTTGGAACTACCCTTTCTGAACTGAGCTATTGAATAGCCCTACCAGGAGATCAGTTAGTTCTGATGCCAGTTCCTTGTGCCCCTTCAGATGCATTCCATATGGCCTTATCTATCATTAGGGCTGCTATCCCTTTCTGAACCCTTTCACTGGTAAAGACTTCTTGCCTCATCTCAGGGATCACCCATTTTATTGGCATGCTCTGGAAGAGGCTCCTTCTCTTCCCTTGTGAATACAAAGCAGAAGCAGTCATTAAGAAGGGCTACTTTCTGCCCATCCTAATTAAATACCCTAACTCCCTCCCTGTGTTAGCCTAAAAATTCATCCTCCATTCTTGCTTTTTTCCCTAATATATCTAAAGAACTGCTTCCCCCTCCCTTGACTGCCACGGCAATATCCAGCTCTGTCTCTGCTTCTCTGACCACATTCTTGGTTGAGGTGAAGGCAATAACCCCAACTAGACAGTAGGTCCCTGGGTTGGACATGGTAAAACAGGGCATTCTGGATGGACCAATAGTCTTTTCTGCCAAAATTGTCTACGTTTCTTTGTTTCTATAAGGTGAACAATGTTTTGACTGACTTATTTAAGGCAAACCTTGATAAAAAGAAGCACATTTTAATAAAAAAAATGTACACACATTGGAACAAATGTTTAGATTTTTGAACTTAAAACAATTAATGACATTAAAAATTTAAAGACAGTACACACTGCAATATTGAAAGATATTCAAGAAATTCAAATAAAACAGTTGACAAACCAAGCAAGGACAACAAACTTACATAATAACAAGGCACTTAACAAAATAACTGAATTTTTGGAGAACACTACAAGGTTCAGAAACCTTAGAATTGTGGGTTTTGCCATTGAAATAGATGTCAGCTTATAGTAACACAGACAATGATGGCAGGAAAAGACCATTGGTCCATCCAGTCTGCAAGTCAAACTCTAACAAACCCAAGACCTGTTATCTATACAGGGTTCTAACCTACTTTATTCACTCCCTTGCTTCCCGCCCTACCACTACCACCTTGAGCAACCACTAAGCCCTTCACTCTGTCCCAGCTGAGCTTGAAATCATTGATAGTTTTGACACCCACCACATCAGCTGGCAGATAGTTCCAGGGCTCCACCACCCTTTCTGTAAAATAAAACTTTCTCACTTCCCTACTGAACCTCCTCCTATCAGTTTCCACTTATGCCCACGTCCTCTTCATCAACTAGTTATGCTAAATAGTTCCTCACAATTTATCTTGTTCATTCCTTTCAGGAACTTGAAGGTCTCTGTCAAAGCTTCCTTCTCTTGTCTGGTCTCCAGAAAGTGCATCCTCAGTGCCTTGAGCTGATTCTCCTAAGATCTGCCCTGCTGGCCCCAAATCACTTTGGTCACCCTTGAGGAAAGAAGGGAGAGGGGGGACATGATAGCAACTTTTAAGTACCTCAGTGGAATCGAAAAAGTCCAAGAGGGTAGCATCTTTCAGAAAAAGAGACGTGCAAGAACAAGGGGACACAATTTAAAGATAGAAGGAGGGTGGTTCAGGGGCAATGTGAGGAAGTATTATTTCACAGAGAGGGTAGTGGATGCATGGAACAGACTTCCTGAGGAGGTTGTGGGGTCTAAAACTGTGGGAGAATTCAAGAATGCATGGGACAGACATAAGGCAATTCTTGTGGGTGGGTGGGTAGGAAGAAATAGGCTGTTGGTTAACTAGGATCTGTGGCCTATCCTGTAGGTAGGGAAATGGGCAGACTAGATGGGCCTAGTGGTCCTTATCTGCCGTCAAAGTCTATGTTTCTATGTACTTTGCACTGTCTACAACCTGTTCTTATCTTTCCTTAGGTGAAGACTCCAGAACTAGATACAGTACTCCACGTGGGGTCTCACTTGTCATTTATAGAGGGGTAATAACACCTCCTTCCTTCTGCCATTAATACCCCTTAATATACACCCCAGCATCCTTACTATAGGCCATGTTACACTGTCTTGATTCTTTTAGGGAGTCACTGAAGATGACTCTTAGATCTCTTTCCTCAGAGGTCGTGCTCCAGATTTACCCCCTCCATCCAGTACTCTGTCCTGGGGTTCTTGATCCCTACATGCATCATCTTGGGCATTTTGGCCTTGAATTTCAACTGCCAAACCTTTGACCACCTCTCTAGTCTTTGCAAGTCTCTTTGCATCTCCCTAACCCCTTCCTCATCATCTGCCCTGCCGCAAAGGTTAGTGTCATCTGTGAACAGACACATATTGTCCTGGATTCCTTCTCCCATGTCACTGATGAACATATTGAAAAGGTTTGGACCTAGGACCAATCCTTATTGCAGCCAACTGCTGACCTCCTTTCTTCTGATTTGTTTTGATTAACCACAGCCCTGTACTATCTCCCTTACAACCACTTTAACCATCTAACTGTGTCCATCGATGCACCCAGATCCTCTAGCTTCTTCAGCAACTTTCTGTGAGGCACCAACTTGAAAGTCTAAATAAAATCAAATTAGAGTAAATGCACAGCATTGCCCCTATCCACTACTTTCATTATCAAGTAAAAGAATACTATCAGGTTGGTCTGACAAGAACTCCCTGCCATGAACTCATGTTGTTTACTATCCTGGAGTCCATTGTTGCCCTTGTAGTCTGCAAAGTCCTCTTTGAACTAGTGTCTCCATCAGTTTACCTATAATATGAGTAAGACTGACAGGTCTGTAGTTACCCAGTTGCTACTTGCCCCCCACCATGGAGCTGGACTACATTCACTACCCTCCAATCTATTGGAACTACCCTGTCTCTGATGAGTTATTAAATAGCACTATCAGGGGGTCAGTTAGTTCCAATGTCAGTTCCTTGAGCATCCTCAGATGCATCCCATCTGGCTCTGAGGACTTATCTCTCTCTCTCTTTAGGGCTGCTAGCCCTTTCTGAAGCCTTTTACTGGTAAATACTTACTGTATTAGTCATTAAGAGTGGCTGCTTTCTGCCTATCCAATTACTCTACTTCCCTCTGTAAACCTAACAATTCTTCTTCCCGTCTTTCTTTTTTCCTTAATATAGCCAAATAAAAATTTTTCTTGTTCCTTAACCCCCTCCACAATATGCAGCTCTGTGTCTTCCTCTGCTTCTCTGACACCCTCTTTGTTTCCCCTTGTTCTCATCTGGTACTCTCACCATTCTTCCTCCCCTTGTTTTTCCTTGTACTTGGTAAATGCCTTCTTTTTGGCTCTCACTGCTTCCCTGAGCTTTCTAGAGAGCCATATTGGTCACTTGTATATGTTTCTTTTGATTACCATTCTCATGCAGGACTTGGTTGCCTCAAGAATGGTCCCCTTGATTGACACCCATCTTTCCTCCACAACCCTGCTGCTGTCCACTTCGAGCACTTTGTCTCTGACCAGCTCCCTCATCCAGTTGAAATCTGCCCTTCTGAAATTTAGGACTTCAGCATTTGATGAGGGCTTACTTGTCCCAAGGGCCAGGTTAAACCCTATAGAGTTATGGTAGCTGGACCCTAGTGACTCCCCTACCCTCACTCCTCCTACCACTTCCAAGTTGGTGAGCACCACATTGAAAATGGCAGACTGCCTAATGGGTTCCTTAACCAGCTGCATCCTTCAGGCAGTCCTGCAATGTAACCAGCAGGAAGTGTTGCTCAGACAATATCCTAGAAACTAGTATACCAACAGATACCTCCCATTTGGCCAGATAGTAGCTGTGGTAGAATATCAGTGCTATCTGACCATGGATCCTACTCTCAAGGATCCAGCACATGGATCCTACAAACATTGTGGATCCTAGCAAAAGATCCGGCTTGGATCCTAACTATCTGACCTAGGATCCCTGGATCTGAACTAGGATCCATCACTATCTGACCCTGGATCCTAACTATCTGAACTAGGATCCTGTGTAAGCCCCCAACCCTCGTGGGTGGGTTTACTACTGTATTCCTGCTTTTCCTTCTGTTTTCTTCCCCCCTTTGTGTTTTCCATTAGTCTGCCTAGGGGACAATTCCCTTGTCTTCACTGTAGGTGGTAGTGTTTGCCAATGTTTAAGCCAAGGTTTCTGAGAGTTGGAGATTCAATGGGTTGGTGTAGGTATGTAGTTACCAGGTTGCTCCTTGCCCCCCCAACCCCATGGAGCTGGACTACATCTACTGCCCTCCAGTCTATTGGAACTACCCCTGTCTCCATTGAGTTATTGGATAGCCCTACTAGGAGTTCAGTTAGTTCCAATGTCAGTTCCTTGAGCACCCTCAGATGCATCCCATCTGGCTCTGAGGACTTATATCTCTTTAGGGTTGCTAGTCCTTTCTGAAGCCTTTTACTGGTACCTACTTACCATAGTAGTCATTAAGAGTGGCTGCTTTCTGCCCATCATCATCAATTACTCTACCTCCCTCTGTAAACCTAACAATTCTTCTTCCCTTCTTTCTATTTTTCTTAATATATCTAAATAACTGTTTTTCCTGTTCCTTGACCCCCTCCACAATATGCAGCTCTGTGTCTACCTCTGCTTCTCTGACACCCTTTTTGTTTCCCTTGTTCTGATCTGGTACTCTCACCACTCTTCCTTCCCTTGTTTTTCCTTGTACCTGATAATGGCCTTCTTTTTGGCCCTCACTGCTTCCCTGAAATCTGACCTTCTGAAATCTAGGACTTCAGCATTTGATGAGGATTTACTTGTCCCAAGGGCCAGGCTAAACCACATAGAGATATGGTAGCTGGACCCTAGTGGCTCCCCTACCCTCACTCCTCCTATCACTTCCAAGTTGGTGAGCACCACATTGAAAATGGCAGACTGCCTAACGGGTTCCTTAACCAGCTGCACCTTCAGGCAGTCCTGCAATGTAACCAGCAGGAAGTGTTGCTCAGAGAGTATCCTAGAAATTAGGATACCAACAGATACCTCCCATTTGGCCAGATAGTTGCTGTGGTGGGATAACAGTGTTATCTGACCATGGATCCTACACTCAAGGATCCACTGCATGGATCCTACAAACATTGTGAATCATGTGGATCCTAGCAAAAGATCCATCTTGGATCCTAACTGTCTGACCTATGATCCCTGGATCTGAACTAGGATCCATCACTATCTGACCCTGGATCCTAACTATCTGAACTAGGATCCCTGTGTAAGCCCCCACCCCTCGTGGGAGGGCTTACTATTGTATTGCTGCTTTTCCTTCTGTTTTCTTCCCCCCTTTGTGTTTTCCATTAGTCTGCCTAGGGGCGATTCCCTTGTCTTGTCTGTAGGTGGTAGAGTTTGCCAATGTTTAAGCCAAGGTTTCTGAGGGTTGGAGATTCAATGGGCTGGTGTACGGCCAGTGTGGCTGGGGTGCCTAAAATCTCCTTGGCCCAGTAGTGTGTTGGCTGGCAGTGTTGGTGCAATATGTGGGAGATGTCCAAGGGAAGGTAGCAGGAGTTGATGGCTGTTTGGGGCCAGGGATACCGTGGCTGAGTTTTACAGGAGGAGTGAGGAGGTGGACAGTCAGCAGAACTATTTGGTGGCTGGGGGCCCCAGTATGGAGGCTATGGAAAGGAATCAAGGTAGTGGGGCTGTTGTAGTAGTGGCAGGGCCATGGCAGGGCTCTCTGTAGGAGGTAGTTGGTTTGGGGAGCCATTCTGGTGTGGCAGTTACTGGAGGTAAGAAGGGGGTAGGACCACATTCTGGGATTTATCTCAGGGCCTGCCATGCCCATGTCTCGGGCAGGACTCACCTATTAGACCCACTTGAGGGATGTGGCCTATGGAAACAGAAGTTGGAAGGAGGAGACCATTGTCAGGTTCCTTGAAGACTTGTGTTTGGCTTGGAATGTAAGGAGGGGTGACACCTGTTTTGGTTCTGGTCAGAATGTAAATATTTTGGAGCAGCTACAGGAGGCATTTAGGCTGCATTATGCCCCGGTACATTATAAGGTTCGGTGGCAGGGAGGAGTAAGGCACTCCCTGTAAGGAAAGGGAATGAGGTTAATTGGTATGGAGGATAGGGTTTGAGCTAGTTTTCAGCTCATTCTGGGAGAGCATGGAGCCAGTTTGGTCTAAGCTCTAGGCCAGAAAATCTGTTTGCTATGGCCAGTGCAAATGCTCTTTGCCTGTTGTTTCTCATAAAACTCTCAACCCCAATGGAGCTGCTCCTTTAATTTATTTTTATTGTTCTGATCATTGTGAACAAAGATTCAATTATTCTATTTTTCACTTTTACCTAGTGGTGCTGAGTTATTACTAAATTAATTTGGACATTTCTTCCTAAGATGGGCCCCCCATTACTTTGAATCCAGCAGTAGCCACGGTGCCTGAGCTGTTTCAACCTGGGTAACAGGAAGCCTGTTCTATGAATGTACCATCAGTAAGGTAAGGCCTGTCTTGTTACCAATTTTTAAGAAGTGTTCTGGAGGTACTCTTTGGGTCTGTGTGCCCTCCCTCGCTATAACACCGGGATCCCTAAACAAAAGTGGAGAACGGGGGGGGGGGTGCTACAGATTGTGGGGGCTTGTCTGGGATATCTTCTGTGCTTGTGAGCTTCAGCACTGCTGACTGTGTGGGGGCAAGGAGTTGGAAGGGATCCAACTGCTGTGATAGGCCTTGCTGGGATGGCGCAGTTATGTGGGCCATCAATGTGGTATGGTGTGGCTTTTTTGGCACCACTGAATGTGAGAGATGGTCAGTTGGGGAGTGGCGGTGCTCAGTATTTGCTCACTCCGTGCAGCACCTTGAAAGATTGAGTAGGAGGTGCCATTTTCTGTATCTGTGGTGGAGGAGAAGACATGTTGCCAGAATCTGTTAAAGTGGTTAAGAGGTTTCTGGTTGAGAAGCCCCATACCACCATCCCTGCATCCTTGCTGGCATGGCTGTGGAATTCAGCAGGGAGAGAAGCAGTTGTTGAAAGATGTGTTGGTGTGAATACTGAGGGGAAGGAGTGGTAAAGCTGTCTTTGTGTGCTATCTGCTCCAGTGGGCCAGCTGTGGGCATTTGGGAAGGCACTCCTTTTGGTTACACTTGGTCTTACCCCCCTGGAACATCTGTGGGCACTGCGCTGTTGTTTCCACAAGGAAGCCTGATTTGAAAGCAGAGGCTGAGACACCATCTCCTGTCTCAGTGCCACAGCTTGAGGCCCAGGAGGTAGACATAGTGGTGGAAGCTGTGGAGGATCCTACCAAAGAGGGTGATGTGGGACACAACAGTCTGCCCAGTCCCAAAGTGCCTGCCGCTGTTGACTATTCCTGTGGTAGAGGGAGAGGCAGAGGACATGGTACAGCAGCTGGTGGCCCCTCAGGGCCCAGGGGATCAGCTTTGGGTTCTCTGTCTGGCAAAATGGCTCCTCTGGAGCATCACAGGAGGAGGCCTCACATGCAAGTAAACCTGGTTATGCCACAGAACAGGAGGTGGGAGATGAGGTTGTTTGGGAGGCGAATGTACCATTGCCCCAGGACACGATCTTCATTTTCAGTTTGCTGACCATGAAGCATATAGAACTATTCCCCAGCCTTATCAGCGACTTACAGTGAAGCTGCCCAACACCACCCCACACCTCCTGGCACAGAGCAAGTCCCAGCATGAAAAGGTGGATGGTCTTCTGAGCAGCGATCCTGTTAGTGTCCCATACTGCACTCAGGTGTGGCTGGAGCCAGAAGCTGCTTGATGGACCAGCTGAGAGACACCTGCCTGAATGATCGCAGGCAGAGAGGTGGATCTGGAGAAGAATGCATGTAGAATACCCCAATGTGGAGTACCCCTATGTGTTGGAGAGACTCTGGGACATCACCAAGGAAAAAAGAGCAGACTGAGTATTCCAGGGCATGGTCCACAAGTTACTGCAGTGACCAGGGGTTCCTGAGAAGGTCAATCAGGTTATCATCCAGAAGGCGAGGGCCTTATGTTTTTTTTATCACCTTGTGCAGGGCTTACACTTTTTAAACACTTCGCCTTGGTGTAGGATGTGGTAGGCTGTCACATGAAATATTATATCATCACCCTGGATTCTTTTGCTGAGGAGACTACAAAGCCGGACCCAGACTACAATTAACCTCGCGGCGGAGGGCCCACCATTTAATTTCTGAAACAAAACTTATAGTACAATTTAACACAAAATAAGACTTATTTTTCCTTTCTTCTGTCCTCCGAAATTCATCACAATTAATAAAGGTTAACAAAACCTAAGAAGTTAGAAAAATGAAATCAAAAGGAAATGTTCAAAAACTATGTGCAATTCTTTCAATATTTTTGTGCATGTATAATATTACCAGTATTTTGTTCTGAATAATACATTTTTCTTACATTTTAAACTACTTGTGTTAATATTTATGTGTTAGTGCATTCTTGTTGCTGCAACAAGAGGGCACATCTGGCTTATCGTAGAAAAGATAGTCAGTGTCAGTGGCTCAGTAGTTAGCACACTCTCTTCTGAGGCCTGGAGATCAGAGGGCTGTGGGTTCAATTCCCACATCTGGCACTTGAGTTAATATCCCAGAACTGACACTGTATTGCAGCTTGAGAGGGGTGCTGCACTTCTGAGGTGCCGTCTTTCAGATGAGACGTTAAACCGAGGTCCCATCTGCCAGGATCAGTGGTAGTTTAGGTGGATATTAAAGATCCCGTGGCACTTACTGAAAAGAGATGGGGAATTTCCTTGGTGTCCTGGCCAAATTCCTCCCATTCACTAAAATACCCTTTACAGCTCAATCTGTTTCTGGATGTCAGCTTACATCTGTATAAATATTTCCCTTCCCTTTCCCCTGGATCGCACCTGGAAACAAGCCATGGCTCAGAGTGCCTCTCCCGGTCACAAACTTTCAAATAAATAAGCAGCTGCTCAGCATTTCATGATTTCCCTGATTTAAATCAAAATGTTTGAAGACTTTTAAAATTGTTAAAGTACTGTGCCCAACGGAGGCTGCCCTGGAACTATCCCTCCCTGGAAAAGAAGAAATCTGTTGGACTGACCCGCTGAGACTGTTTTGTTCCATGTGTTTTGAAAACTAAAGAGTTAAATCATTTTTATGCAGTTGCTCCCTTGTGGAACAACTGTTAATAATAATCAGTCAAAGTACAGCTTCTACATCTTTGTGAATGATGACTGAGTGGAGTGTTGGGTGGATAGTGAGAGAGTAATGAGTGAGTGGTGTCTGTTTGTCTTTATTTAGGTAGTACTCAATTTGCTTGCTTACAAAATTTAAAGGTTTTGAAAAGTTGATGTTTTCTTTGACAGGCTGGCTATAACATGTGTATTGCTTAAAGTTTTAACCTAAGAGTTTTTCTTTCTAAATATTTCCAGCTGATCTCACTCCACAGGATGGGCTGGGTGGTAGGCTAGGTTCCACTATGCCATGGCATAATGAAATTTGTTGATCATCGGCACAGCGACAGCACAACATCGACAATTGGTGTTGTGCCGTTGCTTGGGGGACAAGTGTTTTCTGTGGGGGGCTTCACCCCCACACCCCCATGAGGGGGGCCTCTGACCCCTGCACCCCCTGAACTTTAGATTACTAACTCCAGTCACAGTTAGTTCGGGAGGGAGGCAAACACCCCACCGACAACAGTGTTGGGAATGTGGAGACCATCACAGCGAACAGTCGAAAATGTTGCTGTGATGGTCTTCACAGTATTCCCGGTGCTGTGCAGTTGATATACCAGTAGGCTAAAGGGGTTGGGTGCTAGATGCGCCTGAGGGGACCCTGGGTCAGGTGGGGAGTGTGCATACCCACTCTGGTTGGGGAACCCTTGGAGGAGCCCCCTTCTGTAGTATTTCCAGGAGGAAATGGTTTTAAGAGGAGGAGCATGTAAGCCCCCCCCACGGGGTGGGCTTACTATTCCTGCTTTTCCTTCCATTTTCTCCCCCCCTTGTTTTCCATTAGTCAGCTTAGGGGGAGATTCCCTTGTCTGCCCTGTAGGTGGTGGAGTTTGTCGGTATTTAAGCCCAAGTTTCTGGGCGTTGGGGGAAGTTGGAGATTCAGTGGGCTAGTGTAGGGCCAGTGTGGCTGTGGGGGCCTAAAATCTCCCTGACCCAGTAGTGTGTCAGCTGGCAGCATCAGTGCAACATGTGGGAGGTGTCTGAGGGAAGATGGCAAGAGTTGACAGCTGTCTGGGGCCAGGGATACCGTAGCTGAGTTGTACAGGAGGAGTGAGGAGGTGGGCAGTCAGCGAACCATCTGGAGGCTGGGGGCCCCGGTTACGAAAAGTATGAAGAGAAATCAAGGCAGTGGGGCTGTCATGGTGGTGGCAGGACCACAGCTGGGCTCTCCAGAGGTGGCAGGTTTGGGGAGATGTTCCTGTGTGGCACACTGATGGAGGTAAGAGGAGGGGTGGGACCACATCCTGGGATTCACCTTAGGGCCTGCTGTACCCGTGTCTGGGGCAGGACCTGTTAGATCCACTTAAAGGATGTGGCCTAAGAAAAAAGAAATTGTAAGGATGGGGCAGTCATCAGGCTCCTTGAAGGCTTGCCTTTTGGCTTGGAGTATAAGGAGGGATGGCACCTGTTCTTGGCTCTGGTGGGAATGTAAATGTTTGGGAGCAGCCACAGGAGGTATTGAGGCTGCATCATGTTATAAGGTTCCGTGGCAGGGAGGAGTAAAGCACTCCCCATAAGGAAAGGGAATAAGGTCAATCCGTATATAGGAGAGGGTTTGAGCTAGTTTTTTGTTCATTCTGGGACAGTGTGGAGCCAGTTTGGTCTAAGCTCTAGGCCAGAAAATATGTTAGCTATGGCCAGTGCAAATACCCTTTACCTGATGTTACTCACAGAACTATCAACCCCAATGAAGCTGCTCCTTCAATTTAGTTTTTTAATGAATTAATTTGCACATTTCCTCCTAGAAGGGTCCCCACATCCCATTACTTTGAATCCAGCAGAAGCCGCAGTGCCTGAGTTGTTTCCACCTGGGTAAGAGGAGGCCTGTTCTATGAATGTACCATCGATAAGGTAAGGACTGTCTTGTTACCGGTTTTTAAGTAGTGTTCTGGAGGTACTGTTTGGGTCTGTGGGCCCCCCTCGCTATAACACCTGGACCCCTAGACAAAAGTGGAAGCCAAGGGGGACTACACCTGGATCTGACCTAGGATCCCTGGATCCAAACTAGGATCCATCACTTTCTGACCCTGGATCCTACATCTGTCTTTGGCAGGATATCTGGTAGGATCCTAAGTGGGATACCAGCACTATTTGACAGATAGTGGTAGGATCCACAAAAGCACTATCTGAGCACCACTACCTGCAGGGCCTGATTTCTAGAGCTCCCGACCACTAGAATGACCCAGTCAATGTCTGGCAGGTTTAGATTTCCCACCACCACCTCTTCCCCCTTTGCCCCCCCCTTCTAGTTGTTCTCATTCTCTCTCCCCGCTCTCTCTCTCTCTCTCTCTATCTCTCTCTCTGTCTCTCTCTCTCTCTCTCTCTCTCTCACACACACATGGAGGTCCATAGAGTACCCCTATCAGTAGTTTCTTGCCTGAGGATGCCATGAGCTGACCTCACAGTTGAGGCATACGAAGTTGTCAAAATTCACTCCGCATAAAACTTTATGGATTCTGAATATTCCGCAAAGTTTTCTGTCCTGCGAAGTCCCACTTCGAAGCATTTGGGGTGGAGGCGTAAAATTTTGAAGTCAAAAACTTTGATTCCTGTTACGGTCAATGGTACAGGTGTCCCAGATCCGCAAAGCTTATTTGTTTGCTTTTGTTAACCGGGTAAGCACACTAGACAACCAAGTGCCTATTTTCAGGTGCGACCCAGGAGATTACAAGGTACATTCATGAACATCAGGCAAAACAAGAAAGGTTACATTTAAGTGCATCAAGCAACAAGGTCAATACAAGCAACAACCAGGGCTTACAATGTAGGCAGCAGGTTCGCCAGTTAAGTTAGCAAAATAGTCAAAGTTTGCAATGAACCAGATGGGATATGAGGTCACATGGTGCTGAACAGCCAGTGAGAAGCTAGTTTTCTCGTTCAGTGAGTGTAGTGTGTTTGAGAGAGACTTAGAGAGCAGAGCTTGTGCTGCAGCTTGGAGTCAAATCTAAAAACATTATATAAAGGAGCATTTTGTTTGTCAGATTGCTTCAGAGCTGTTACTGTGAGTACTCTTTGCACACATAGTGATTTTTTTGTGATGCCTTTCTTTGTCCAGCATTGTTTATTTGCAGTATTATTTTTCTGTTAGAAATTGTGGTTTGGCGGCTTGTGTGGGCCTGGGTATGGTAGAAGCACTTTAGAAGGCACAGTTTTCTTCTGAACAAAACCAGTTGGCAAGTGCCTTGTCTATTCCTAATAAAAAACAAGCATATGTCAATGCCAAATGTTGTCTCGCTGGCATTGGCATTGGTAGTGCAGGAACTAGAGATGCATAATAGGAATGACAGTGCAGTATTGAACTGACACCAACCCGATCCCCACCCTGCAGAGACTGACAGGTGTAGGGGTGTGCCTTTGGGTCGTCAGCTATAACGCTCATGCCATTTTACCTCACCCTACCCTGTAGACACTGACAAGTGTTGTGGTGTGCTTTGGGGTCTTTGGGCCTTATATTTAACCCATTCCATAAGGAAATACACTGAGGTGGTGCAATATAGGAGAATGGGATGAACTTTGTGACCGAACAGTGCAAGGCACACCACGATGCCTGTCACTGGCTGCGTGGGTGGGGGTAGGGGTGGAATGGCATAAGCATTACAGCCGATGATCCCAAGTCACACCCCTGATGCCTGTCAGTCTCTACAGGGTGGGGTGCTACAGTTGAAAACCATAACACTGTAGGTGTGTGTTGGTATTTTAACTCCAAATTTTCAACATGGGCTTTTTGTGAGCCCACCTCATGAAAACAATCAGTCACAATCAGTTTGTTATCTGAAAGGTGGTTTTGCACAGCAGCTATGCCATTTGGCAACACAGGGACAAAAACATATTTTCGGCAGCATGTGGAAAATGACTACTGTATTGTTCATGAGGAGATATAAACAAGCATTTGTCAATGCCGAATGTTTGCTTGCTGGCTTTGGCAGTGGTAGTGTAGAAGTTACAGAGCTGCGTAATAGGAATGGCAGTGAAGTATTGAACTGAAGCCAACCTCACCACCACCCTGCAGAGAGTGACAGGCATTGGGGTGTGCCTTTGGGTCATCAGGTATAACGGCCAAGCCATTTCACCACACCCCACCCTGCAGGCACTGACAAGTGTCAAGGTGTTCCTTGGGGTCTTTGGCCCTTATGAGCACCCCATTGCATTAGAAAATATGGTGAGATGGGTGCAATATAGGAGAATGGGGTGAACTTTGGGGCCGAAGAGTCCAAGGCATACCTTGATGCCTCTCACTGGCTGCAGGGTGTGGAATGGTATGAGCATTATAGGCAAGAATCCCAAGTCACACCCCTGATGCCTGTCATTCTCTACCGGGTTGGACGTTATGGTTGGAAACCCTAATACCTCAGGCATTCGTTGGTATTGTCACTCCAAATGTTCAACATGTTTTTTTCGTGACCCCACCTCATGAACAGGGGAAATATCAGTTTGTTAGCCGTAAGCTGCTTATGAACAGTGACTACAGCATTTAGCACCACAGGTGCAAAAACATTCCGAACAGGATGTAAAAAATGACAGCTGTACTGTTTATGGGGAGGTGCAAAAAATGGCAATGTTGCAAATCTGCAGTAAAAATATTTAAAAAAATGGTGAAGTCATGAGCGTACATAGAAACTGTGCAACGCACACCCGTAATATAATTAGGTTGGGGATTTTTTTACAGCAGATTGTCAACTCAGGCATTTTGGTGCCTCCGATCATAAACAGTGTCACTCTGATTTTCTTTATCTGTCCCAAACAATGATTTCCCACAGCGACCACGCATCTCTGCGTTGAAAGTGTGAAAACACACTTTGGCCATGTTGTGAAAAATGACAGCTGTACTGTAAATAAGGAAGTGTGGAAAAATGCCACCGGTGAAAATCTGGACTTAAAATATTACAAAGTCATAAACTTACAAGGGTGCGTGGAAACTGCGCAATGCTCACTCGTAACACAGTCATTTTATGGACTTTTGTTACCAAATGTTCAACATAGCCATTTTAAGACCTCTGCTCATGAACAGTGTAACTAAGATTTTCTTAATCTGTCCCAAACATTGCTTTCGGACACCAACAGCACCATTGTGCGCTATATGCGAAACACATTTTGGGCGCATATGAAAATGGCAGCTGTACTGTTCATAAGGAAGTGTAATAAAATGGCAATGTTGAAAATCTGGAGTGAAAATATTAAATTCGCAAACTTACGAGCATGCATAGGAACTGCGCAACGCACGCTCGGAAAACAGTAATTTTTAGGACTTTTTCACCAAATTTTCAACATAGCCATTTTAAGACCTCTGCTCATGAACAGTGTCACTGTGATTTTCTTAGTTTGTCCTGTACATTGATTTCGCACACCAACTGTGCCATTGTGCGCAATATGGGCGGAAACACATTTTGGGTGAGATATGAAAAATGACAGCTATACTGCTCATAAGAAGGTGTGGTAAAATGGCAATGTTGAAAATCTGGAGTGAAAATATTGAAAATTACGAACTTACTTGTGCCATGAGGGAACCGCGCAACA
Source organism: Neoceratodus forsteri (assembly GCA_016271365.2). Taxonomy (NCBI): domain Eukaryota; kingdom Metazoa; phylum Chordata; order Ceratodontiformes; family Ceratodontidae; genus Neoceratodus; species Neoceratodus forsteri. The sequence goes on along the minus strand of CM057451.1, from coordinate 1,187,026,996 downwards.
CATGCTCGTAAACAGTCATTTTTAGGAATTTTTCACTAATTTTTCAACATAGCCATTTTAAGATCTCTGCTCATGAACAGTGTCACTGTGGTTTTCTTTAATTTTTCCTGTATTGGTTTTGACACCGACTGCGCCATTGTGCCTACATGGGCGGAAACACATTTGGGTGAGATGTGAAAAATGACAGCTGTACTACTCATAAGAAGGTGTGGTAAAATGGCAATGTTGAAAATCTGGAGTGAAAATATTGAAAATTGGCGAACTTACGAGCGTGCGTAGGAACTGCGCAACGCATGCTCGTAAAACAGTCGTTTGGAATTTTTACACCAAATTTTCAAAATAGGCTTCTTGAGAGCCCACCTTATGAACACTGGCAGTGTCGTTTTGTTAATCAGTCCCAAAAGGTGATTTCGTGCAGATACTGCGAAATCACCCTTCGGGCCCTAATAACGCCATGACAGTGACAGCACTCATGAGAAGGGATCCCAAAACACCATGTTGAAAATTTGGTGCAAAATTCCAAAAATGCCTGAGATATGCAACAAAGTTGAAAAACCCCATCTAGCCCATTATACAGCTTATCGGCATTTCCTCAGTTCGCGATCGGCTTTGAAGAGTGCAGAGGCTCCCAATCCACAGAAGATCTTGGCCCGAGCTCAGGGTAAGTATGGGGTGAGGAGGGTGTGGAGGCAGGGTGCACAGTGGGTGGGTGCGAGGTGTGGGGAGGGGGGCAGGAAGATTGAGTGGGACCGTTTTTTCTTTACAGGTTTCTAAAAAGCAAAAAAGACGACACGGGAAGTTTGCCACACTGGGGTTGGCTCCCAGCATGGCAGAAGGACAACTGGGGTGCATGGAGCTGGCGGGGGATTGGGCACCCCCATCGGCCATGGCATTTGTTGCCACGCTGGGGTGGGCTCCCAGCGTGGCACCCTGTACCCGGGGGGAGGACAGTGAGGCCGACAGGGGATTGGGCACCCCCGTCGGCAATACCATTGAGTTGGCATGCTGGGGTGGGCACCCAGCGTGGCATTTGGAAGACTTTGAGGGGAAGCAGCACAGCCGATGAGATTAGGCACCCCATTCGGCTATAGAGTGTGTGTGTCGATGGGGGGAGCACGCAGTATGCGTGCGTGGTGTTTGTTTGTGTGTGTGTGTGTGTGTGTGTGTGTGTAGGGGAGCGCATGAGCAGGCGTATATCTTATCGCTGCTCACTGTGTAGCCCCCCTTCAACTGTATGCCACTGCATTTGGAGCTTGTCATAGACAGCTCCAGCATGCATTACGGACAGGGCCGTGCCTGCCAACACACTGACTGAATTGGAGGAGGAGGTGACACACCCAAAACTCAGATGATGGCACTATGTTTCTTGCACATGCAAGCAAACATAAAAATGACAACGCTGAAAATCTGGAGTGAAAATACGAAATATTGGTGAAGTCATGAGCATACATAGAAACTGTGCAACACACGTCCATAGCCCAATTATTTTGGGGATTTTTTTTAGCCACATTTTTAACATAGGCATTTTTGGACCTTCCCTCATGAACAGTGGTGCTGTGATTTTGTTAATTTGTCCCAAACTTTGATTTCCCACAGTGACCATGCAATTGTGCGGCACAGGTGAGAAAACACATTTAGGGCAGAATGTGAAAAATAGCAGCTGTACTGTTCATAAGGAGGTGCGAAAAATTCCAGTGTTGAAAATCTGGCATGAAAATATTGCAAATTTGCGAAGTTACAAGGGTGCGTGGAAACTGCGCAAATGAACACTTGTGACACAGTCATTTTATGGAATTTCATCACCAAATTTTTCAACATAGGCATTTTAGGACCTCTGCTCATGAACAGTGTCACTGTCAAGTCCTCAAACTGTCCCGAAAACTGATTTTGCACAGCGACCGCACTATAGAAACATAGAAGTTGAGGGTAGATAAGGACCGCAAGGTCCATCCAGTCTGCCCATTTCTTTTTCTACCTTATGAATGTGCCATCAGCCTTTGCTCTGTCAATTTCCTATCTATTCAGACTCATCTGTATTGCTCCCTTATGCCTATCCCATGCCTGTTTGAAGCCCTGCACTGTATTCATAGCCACCATTTCCTTGTGTAGGCCATTCCATGCATCCACCACCCTTTCTGTGAAAAATAACTTCCTCACATTACCCCTTAATCGGCCTTCCTCTAAGCTCATGCTGTGTCCTCTTGTCCTGCTACTTTTCTTATATTGAAACATGTTAGACTCTTTCACCTTGTTAATTCCCTTAAGGTGTTTGAATGTTTCAATCATATCACCTCTCTCCCTCCTTTGCTCTAAGGTATACATATTGAGCTCTGTTAATCTGTCCTCATGTGTTTTCTGATGCAGTCCCTGCACCATTTTGGTTGCCCTTCTCTGGACTGCATCAATTTGGTTAATGTCTTTGTGAAGGTGTGGCCTACAGTACTGCATGCAGTACACCAGATGGGGCCTAACCAGTGTCTTGTAAAGAGGGATTATTACCTCCCTCTTATGACTTGTGATACCCCTACTAATACACCCTAACACCCCCTAGCCTTACCTACTGCTTTAGAGGTCTGCTTGGATGATTTCAGGTCATCGGTGATGATGACGCCCAAGTCTCTTTCTTTCCTTGTGACTGCCAGCACCTCTCCTCCCAGTCTATAGGTGGCTTCAGGGTTTCCCTTTCCTGTGTGCATGATCTTGCACTTCTTTGTGTTAGACCCCAGTTGCCATTCTTCCAACCATTTTGCTAGTTTATCCAGATCTCTTCTCATTCTTCCCACCCCATCTGGATCATCTACCCTGTTGCAGATCTTGGTGTCATCTGCAAACAGACAAACCTTTCACTCCAGTCCATCTGCAATGTCACTGATGAAAATATTGAAGAGGACCAGCCCCAGGACTGATCCCTGAGGTACCCCACTTGTGACTTGCATCACTTCTGACTGTATACCGTTTACCACCACTCTCTGTTTTCTGCCCGTCAACCAGTTTGCCACCCAGTTGACCAACATCTGACCCACCCATGAGCCTACCCAGCTTATTAATCAATCTTCTATGTGGAACAGTATTGAAAGGTTTGCTGAAGTCAAGGTAGGTGACATCAACTGCTCCCCCTTGATCCACCACTCATGCTACCCAGTCAAAGAAATCTATGAGATTAGTTTGACAGGACCTTCCTTTTGTAAACCTATGCTGTCTTGGATCCTGTGCTCCTATGGATTCCAGGTGTTGCACTATCCTTTCCTTAAGGAGTGTCTCCACAATCTTGCCCACTACTGAGGTAAGACTGACTGGTCTGTAGTTCCCTGCCTCCTCCCTGCTACCACTCTTGTGGAGTGGGATCACATGAGCCCTTCTCCAGTCTTCTGGGACCTCTCCTGTGCTCAGAGACTCACTAAACAGTTCTGATAATGACTGTACTAGTTCCACCCTTAGCTCCTTTAGTACCCTGGGATGTATGCCATCAGGTCCCATTGCCTTGTCCACCCTGAGCTTATTGAGCTCTTGTAGGAACCTTTCTTTTGTGAAGGGACTAGTGCTCATCTCCCTCCCTGCTGTGTCCATGGTGCTGAGCTGTGGGCCCTGCCCTACCTTCTCTTCAGTAAATACTGAGCAGAAGTATCTATTTAGGATAGATACTTTTACAAGGTCCTCCTCCTCACATGCCCCCTTATCCCCTTTCATCTTAGCAATACCCCCTCTGGACTTTCTCCTTTCACTAATGTATCTATAGAAGGTCTTGTCACCTTATTTTACTGTTCGTGCTAGTGTTTACTCAGTTTGGGCCTTTGCCTGTCTTATTGCCTTCCCTGCTTCCCTTAGGGAAGTTTGGTATGCCTCCCTATCTCCATCCTGCTGCATTCCCTTATATTTCCCAAAGGCCAGCCTTTTGGCTCTGACCTTTTCTGCTACTGTGTTTGAGAACCATAGCAGTTTCCTTCTTTTGCACTTCCTTTTCTCACTAACACAATGGGATGTTGCTTCAAGTATTGCATCTTTAATGTTTGCCCTCTTTGCCTGTACCCCTTCATCTATATTTCTTTTTGCCAGGGCTAGCTTAACTCTGTTGGCCATCTTATCAAAGTCAGCTCCTCTGAAGTCCCATATTTTTGCCTTGGAATGGGATGATTTTGTTCTAGTGGCTAAATTGAAGCATACCATGTGATGGTCACTGGCACCCAGGTGACCTTCTACCTGGAGATCTGTGATCCTTTCCCTGTTAGTCAGTACTAGATCTAGGATAGCCCTGTCTCTTGGGGGGTGTTGTACCAGTTGTTTGAGGCCCCCCCCCGCAGGGAATCCATCATGTGTCTAGTTCTGGCAGATGTCCCTGCTGGTATTGACCAATCTGTATCTGGCACGTCGAAGTCTCCCATTATCAGAACCTCCCCTTTAGCTGTCATATTTTGTATATCTTCTAACAGTAACGTGTCTATGTCATCCCCCTGGTCTGGAGGCCTGCTCTTCTGCTCCGGACATACAAAAACACATTTTGGCTAAGATATGTGAAATGGCAGCTGCGCTGTTCATAAGGAGGTGTGGAAAAATGGCAAGTTTGAAAATCTGGAGTGAAAATATTATAGATTCATGAAGTTATGAGCGTGTGTGGAAACTGTGCAATGCACACTCGTAAAACAGTCATTTGTTTTTTAATTTTTCTACCAAATTTGCAACATAGGCTTTTGGAGAGCCCCCCTCATGAACAGTGGCACTGTCGTTTCGTTATTCGGTCCCCAAAGGTGATTCTGCGCAGTGACCATGAAATCACCTTTCTAGACTGAATAACACCATGACAGTGCCTGAATTCATGAGGAGGGGTCCCAAAAATACCATGTTGAAAATTTGGTGCCAAAATTCCCAAAAATGGCTGAGATATGTACCAAAGTTGAAAAAATCCTATTTATGCCTTTCTACAGCTTGCCGGCATTTCTTCAGTTCGTGGTCGGCTTTGAAGAGTGTAGACGTGTTCCCAGTCCACTGAAGATCATTGTGCCAGACTCAGAGGTAAGTATGGTGTGGGGTGGGGGAGGCAGGGGTACAGAGGGTGGGCTCGGGTTGCAGGAGGGGGCAGAGAGACTGCGAGGGACCGTTTTCTTTTTTACAGGGCTTTTTAAAAAAAAAACATCATGGGATATTTTTTCCTTTTTAGGTGATTTTGCATGCTGGGGTGGGCTCCCAGCATGCCAGCTAAGTGTTTTTTTTTGGGAGAATGCTTTAGCCAAAGGGGTATTAGGCACCCCCATCAGTACATACCAAAGGGGGGGACAAGAGCCATGTGGGATTGGGCACCCCCCTCGGCATACATCAAAGGCAGGGGGGACATTATGCTGATGGGGAGTAGGCTCCCCCATCGGCAAAATAAAGGGGAAGGGGGATTAAGGCCAGCGGGGATTGGGACCCCCATCAGCAAAGAAAGACTGTTGGGAGGGTGCGCATGATGCTGAGGGGGATTGGGCACCCTCTCGGCATACATTTTAAATGAAAGAGGGGTTATTATGCCAACAGGGGTGGGCTCCCCCATCGGCATTGTAACAGGCAGTGGCAGTCATTGCCGCCATGTTGCGTGCACGTTGGGAGGCATGTTGAGGTCCCGCTGCAATGAGAGCGAAGCTCTCATTGCAGCGGACCTTTTCCTAGATCTGGTGGCCACATGACGTCAGCGCCTGCTGCTGGCTTATTGGGGAATGAAGGATTCACCTACTGATGCATGCCCTGCATTCGCCCACAGTGACTGCACCTCACAAAATCTGCTACTAGCGCAAGATGTTGGCTGCACAAGCGCAAGGCAACATAAAAATCACTGTCCTCCTGACTGTGATTTAACCCAAGTGATTTTTGTTTGACTGTGTCCACAACTGTATTTAGGAAGAAAAATCACTGTTCTCCAAACAGCGATTTAAGCCAAATGATTGCTGTGTCCCTGTGTGCACACCTGTATTTAGGAAAAAAAATCGCTGTTCTCCAGACAGCGATTGAAGCAGAGTGATTGTTGTGTAACTTCATGCACACCTGTATTTAGGACAAAAAAAATCACTGTTCTCCAGAAAGCGATTGAAGAAGAGTGACTGTTGTGTCCCTCCGTGCACAACTGTATTTAGGAAAAAATATCACTGTTCTCCAGACAGCGATTGAAGCAGAGTGATTGTTGTGTCCCTGCATGTGCTGTAGAATGAATGGTAAGAAAAGCGCAACTAAAGGGAGAGGCTGTGGAGCGGCCACAAAGAACATTTCCCAATTTGTAATTCCTAATACTAATCCTAATAGTGGTGCAGGAATCAGAAACATGTCTGGGAGAGCATAGGGATAGCATTCAGATGACTTTGTGGCAGGCAGTAGTAGCAAAGTATATGCAGTTAAGTTTTTCTCTGCAGAATCTGTGGCAGACATGTTGATGGATGTCTCGGTGTCACATGACACAGTGAGAGGATGCAGCGGCACCACCAGCAAACAAACAGCTGTGGGCTTGGAGGCTGTTGGTGCTGGAGTGCAATTTGAATGTGGCACTGTTGATGATGGTAGGTCGGAGGCGGAGCCGGATAATGTGTGTCCATGTCCAGTGAGTGAGGGTGAGGGTGAGGGTGAGGTGGTGGTACATGTGGAACAACATGAGGACAACAGTTGGGAAGAGGAGGTGCTTGTTACAGAGCCCATGACACTTGCTACTGAGGCAGACAGACTTGCCGAGGCTGATGAGACTGCCAGCAGTGCCAGCTTGTTTCCAGACTATGATGTGGATGATGATGATGATGATGTGTCAGAAAACACAGATCCCTCATGGGAGCCAGAAAAGAAAAGGGTGAAACAGGGTGTTGCAGAGCGTGTCTTTCCTGTTGCCTTAGCTGCTAAAACCATCAAGGAGAAGGGCACCCCAACCACTGTTTCTCTCATTTTTTGTACATTGCTCCAGTCACCCCACAACACAACAAAGGGCAAATCTTCTCCTTTGCTATCACAATCACAGTCATCTTGGCACCAGGTAAATACAAGGCCCCATAAATCTCTAGTGTGGGATTTTTATGTACTGGACACAGCTGATGAGACAGTGGCAATTTGCCAACTGTGTCAAACCCTAGTAATCTTAAACCTTAAAAATAGGCACCCAATTCAGTGGCATCAATACCAAAAGGTAGCCAGCGCCAGTGGTTCTGGTACATCCCAATCTGAGGGCAATGTAAGCAAAATACACACAGCACCACTACAGGGACATGGAGGTGCAGGTGAGGAGGAGGACATTGTTGTTGTCCTGGATGAGGAGGATTCTGGCAGTGGGAAAAGTAGTGGTCGTAGCATCCAGAGTACCACCCCAACCCAAAATGTGATTGCTACCCCACTAGTTATGAAAAACCCAAAAGCCGCTGAGGTGTGTCATGCATCGCCATTGTCTATGAGCATCCCCTTACTGGCACAATGGCAAGGCAAGCTGTTTGGCGCACCACCAGGTGCATCACTGACGGCAGCAGTATCAACAAAAGTTCCGACGACGCTGACTTACATCTTGGATAGGCAACAAAATTCACGCCTAATCATGATGCAGCGCGGGAGTTGAATGCAGCATGTGCAGAAATGATTGCTCTGGATTTGTTGCCATACTCCTTTGTAGAGAATGTGGGATTTAGGTGGTTCATGGCCTGTGCCTTGCCGAAATGGCAGGTGCCATCACGTACATACTTTTCAAAGCGTGCCATCCCTGAACTGTACAGTACTGCATGTGACATGGTACATCATGCCTTGCAGCATTCCTCAGCACAGTATGTCCATCTGAGCATGGACGGGTGGACCAGTGGGAAAACATCTGGTAGCTCTTACCAGTGAATTACAGTACACGGGGCACAGATACCTGGGGTAGCGGCTGATTGGGGGAGTGACAAGAACTGCACTAGGACAAACTGTGGTGGTAGCAACATGCCTGGTGTATGGCAGCACACAACACTGACCATGAAGAGTATCCCGGGGTCACACACTGAAGAAAAGATGATTGATCAGTGGCTCCACCCCATGCACTCAAAGCTGGATTCTTCGCCAGTGATAATGGCTCAAATCTGTGGAAATGCATCACTGATCGGGGATTTGTCAGGGTGCCATGCCTGGCACATTGCCTTAACCTTGTGGTGCAGGCTTTCCTTAACCATCAGGATATAAAATAAGTTTTGGCTCTTGCATGATGCATCTGTGCCTACTTTGTACATTCAGCAAAAGCACGTGACCATCTCCGTGATCTACAGGTAAAGAACAAGCTGCCTCAGCACTGTTTAAAGTTTGACGTTGTCAACCGGTGGGATTCCACCTTGTACATGGTGGAGCATCTATTCCAGCAGTACAAGGCTATATTGGAGTATCTACTAATTTATGTGAGTCGTGACAACAGTGGGGCATCCATGTGTCTCACAACAGAGCAGTGGTGCCTAATGGATGGGCTTATCTCGATTCTGAGATCCTTTGAGCAAGCAACTAAGGCAGTGAGTGGGGACACTGCCTGCATCAGTGAGTCCATCCCTCTGCTACGGGTGCTGAGGCAGACACTGCTGAATGTACAGCAACAGCTGGAGGCAGGTGGTGACAGAGCAATTTGCTCATTAATGGAACACATGCTGTCCACATTAGAGTCCAACACCCACATAATGTATATTATGCAGTCTGAGGAGTTTGGAATTGCAACATGAACAGGAATATGAAGAGAGACTTAAGGAGCTGAATATGTATAACCTCGAGGAAAGGAGAGAGAGGGGGGACATGACAGAAACTTTCAAGTATCTCAAGGGAATCAACAAAGTTCAAGAGGGTAGCATCTTTCAAAAAAAAAGGGGTGCAAGAACAAGGGGGCACAATTTGAAGATAGAAGGGGGGCAGCTCAGAGGTAATTTAAGGAAGTATTTTTTCACAGAGAGGGTTGTGGATGCATGGAATGGCCTTCCGGAGGAAGCTGTGGAGTCAAAAACAGTGGTGGAATTCAAGCATGCATGGGACAGTCATAAGGCAATTCTAGGGGGTGGGGGTAGGAGGAAGTAGGCTGCTGGTTAACTAGGATCTGCAGCTTATCTAATAGGTAGGGAAATGGGCAGACTGGGTGGGCCAAGCGGTCCTTATCTGCCATCAAATTCTATGTTTCTATGTTTCTATGAAACTGAACCTAATAGAGTGATGGTCTGACCATCCAACTGGTTCCACCACCAAATCAGTGGCCTCCATCCCCAGGAGGAACACCAGGTCCAAGGAGTGACCCTGATAATGGGTCACAGCGGTAACTACCTGTGTAAAGCCCAACAAAATCATCAGTTGGAGGAAGTGTTGGCCAAACAGCGAGAGTCTGTCGTTGACCCAGGCATTGAAATCCCCCAGGACCAACCACCTGGAGGATTCCAGCACGATGTCGACCATGAAATCTGCAACTTCCTGCAGGAAAGCTTTCTTGTCTCTGAGTGGACGGTAGATGAGAAGAATCCTGCTAACCACACCTGCTCCCAGAATACACTCGAAGGATCTGGTGAGCCCCACTGGAATGTCCACAAGGCCCAGTTCCATCCTAAAACAGATGGCTACCCCCTGCCCCTTCAATCCAATCTTGGGCGGTGTATCACTGAGTACCTGTCCGGAACTGCTGACTCTAATACCGGACCGGCATTTTCATCCAACCAGGTCTCGGTGATGCAAGCCAGATCAGAAAGTACAAGTACAGTAAAGAAAGATAAGGATTAAAACTAAAAAAGGAGTAAAACTTTCAACTCTCTGAATGAGAATATATAAAATGCTCTGTCTCCTAGCCTAGGCTCTGTGAGTCAATCACACTGTCTCCACTCTCCTTTAGCTACAACTACCGAAATGAAAGTGAAACATTCACTTTCTGCCTGCCTGGAGTCTCCCATGTGACATACAGTAAGTGAATCATGTGACAAACCACGTTTTTCATTAATTTCGAAGTTACTAACAAAGTTGAAGTTGCCTTCGAAGTTAACAGGTGAAGTTTTGGCACTAGATTAAGACAATTACATTCAAAGTTACTAAAAAAAGTGAAAATTGCATGTAATCTGATGTTTTTTTCTGTGCTTTGCTCATGACACTGCTGTATCCTTTAATTTGCTGTATGTTCATAGTGTCTTGAAGCACTCTATGTACCTGGATGTGTTTGATGGTATTTTCAAACAAAATTCAAACAAAATTATTAACAAGGAAAAAAAAAAGTTGAAGTTAACTGGCGAAGTTTCCCAGCGAAGTTTTAGCACTAGAAAGGTCATTTTCATGGGAACTTCACCAGCAGATTTAAACTTCGCAACTTCTCTACCCCACAGCAATTCTGTTTCTGCATTACTGCCCCTAATGTTTCCATCCTCCACGGCCTCTGTACCTTCCCTGACGTATAGGGCTGTGCCTCTTCATTTGCCATGTCCTCTGTCATGCCTGTACGTGGTGTAGCCTGGGTCTGTCAGGTCCCAATCATTATTGTCTGTGGCCCAAGTTTCTGTGTTAGCTACTAGGTCCAGCACAGTGTTTGCCACCATTGGCTGCAGCTCACTAATATTATTTTCCAGACCCCTGGCATAAAAGCAGACCCTTTTCCATCTATCTCCTGAGCCCCGCTTGCTTTCTCCTATTCCCTCTTCCTTATTCTTCCCTAGTCCTCTTTTATTTGTTTATTTCATGCTGAATATAGGCTCAGTCAGTCCTCACTGGCCTCTTCCCCGAAACTAATTTGAACTTCAGCCGTACTGTTGCCTACCTTACTGCTACCGAAGAGAACTGTTGAAACCTCTCTTTACTGAGTATCTTGATTTACCAGACTAGAATTTGTCCTTTGTCACAAGGGCTTTTTGACTACTAAACAAATCAACCAAAAGAAACATAGAAACTTATAATTTATCAGCAGAAAAGGACTGCTTGCCCCATCCAGTCTGCCCAGATGTTCCCGACTTAATCTGTTTCTGCTGACCCTAGCTGCCTTACAGTGACACTCCCACCTCCTTGCCTGTTTACGAATATTCCTTTATGTCTGTCCCATACATGCATGAAGCTCTCCACTGTTTCACCCCCACCACTTCTGCTGGCAGCCTGTTCCTGTCATCTACCACCCTTTCAGTAAAGTAGTATTTCCTCACTTCCCTTTTAAACTCCCCCCACTCCAGCTTCATTGCAAGCTCCCTGGTCCTGGTGCTTTTCCTCCTAACCTCCTATGAGAAAGAGAAGCAGGTAGCACAGTTTTAACAATGCAACAATGCCCAGGTGCAGCGGGGTCAGAAAATATACCTCAGCCAGTGAAAAACACAATAATCTGCTTATTTACATTTGAAATAGACAGAGACATCATACTTAAGATGGCTAGATCGAAGGGAGTTTTAGCATTCAGAACCCAGAAGCTCCATATGTTTCCCGATCCAGGAAAGGAGGATAATGCTTTTGGCATATCATGAAAATGTCTGCAGTTGGTGCTAAAGTGTCCTATCCCTATCACGCAAAGTGCTTGATCTTGGCTAGAGATGGGACCTCGATTCTCAAAGCCCTGGAACTGGTGCAAGGTGCCTGCACCAAACAGAAATAGCACAAGTGGCATTTTGCATTGGAAACTGCCCCTGAGCTATTCACAAAGGCAGCCTTCAGTTGACACAGGCTGCCTGCCCCAAACAGGGCTTGCACCACCCTGCGCACCCAAAAATAGTCTGCAACCTGGTGCAAGGGGGCATGTGCAGATGCAAGCTGCCACATCCTGGAAAATGGTATTCACAGAAGCTTCCCAGAGGAAGACTTTCTAAGTAACCTTAGAGCAGCCCTGGCTGGTCCAAGGGTACTTAGAAAACTCCCCACTGGGAGAGTTGAACTGTATGTGGTTATGTGCCACTGTCTCCCCTCCCCAATCCCGATGTTGCTTGTTATAACATAGGTAATATAGCCCCCCGATCCCTGTTGTTGCCCATTGTAACATAGATAATATAGCCCCCCGATCTCCGATGTTGCCCATTGTAACATAGATAATATAGCCACCCTTCCCAATCCTCAGATGATGCCCGGGTGGCTCTGGATTAGCAGGCCTCTCGAAGGCTGCCTGTAATAAAATATACTGGCAGCCTCTGTCCTGGGGAGTGGCCACCATTCATCACTTCAGGTGTTACCAACAAAACACACACTGCGCAAGCCTTCTTCCTCACCCACGTTACGCCGACGGAACTGCAGCTGATAGGCCAGCGCATAATATTACAGTAAGCTAACAGTGACAGTTCAGTCTGTGCTGGCTGCGGAGGTGGGAGGAGGCCTGTGCCCGCGCTGGCTCTGTTTCGGGTGGTGGGCACCACCAGTGGGGTGGGTGGTGGGTGCACTCAACCAGCAAGGATGGGGCTGTATTGTTATGTTTTATTATAGGTAACATCAGGGATGGGGAAGAGCTATACTAATTAAAGGATAATGGGCATTATCAAGGATCAGGAAGGGGGGGCTATCCTAACTATGTTACAACGGGCACCATCGGGGATCGGGGGGCTATATTATCTATGTTACAATGGGCAACATCAGGGATGGGGAGGCTATATTACCTATTTTATAACGGGCACCAGTTGTGTTTTCCACAGGGAATCTGCAGCAGACCTCTCCCATGTGCCTTGTGTTTGCTGCATGGAAGAGGTTGCCACAAGTGTGGGGACTTGAGTGCCGAGACCCCTCCTGTACCAGAATCTGTGTAGGGCGTTTACTTACTGGCTTCAGCACAAGCTGTTGTTTCGTTGCTAGCTATACTGATCTAAGCCTACCTCTGTGAATCAGGCCCAGAAAGTGTCTCTTTTCTAATATGAGCAGGTTTGGGGATTTGCTGCGCATGGAAAAGACAGAAAAAAAAAACATGATTTAAAATGCATGTGGCAACTTGCAGATGAAATAGAAACAGAATTATACTAGCTAAATGGCAGTAACATTTAAAGTGTTACTGAACTGATACAATTATGGATCTTTTTTTCTCTAAATGAAGCCTCTAGACATTGTAAAGGCATGGTTTAAATATTCTTTTCCCATTGCGCCATACCATACAGTTTATATTGGATTTTATTCTGCATCTTTCTTTGCATTAGGACTTTTCAAGATTAACTGCTAATGTTTATTCTTCATTTTTATTAATAATTCATCTGAGATAGGATTTATAGGATGATGATGAGGTAAAATGCTAAAATTATATAATAATGAAGATGAATGATTAACCTTTTTCTCTTTTTTTTCCTTTTATTGATCTGTCTGAATGCAATTTATTACTGACCTTTAAGTATCTCTTGCTTTAGAAATAGGCTTGCTAGGATGTAATGGTCTTTATTAGCTATATTACAAATACAAGAAATTAACTGAGACTAGAGAAAAAGATTTGTTGTAACATAGGGTTATGGATACAAAAAAGGGTTTAGCTACAGTGATTGTTGTCACCAGATTTAGGGAACTGGAGATCAATATTCTAGATACAGTGGTAGTTCTGCAGAAGTTGATTGGTATTGCGGTATAACACATGGTATTTACAGCCATAAATGAGGTATTTAAAGATCTCAGTCATATCCTCCTCTCTCCTCTGCTCTAGGATGTTCTTCAGTCTCTCCTCATAGGGTTTTTGATGCAGACCATGAACCATTTTAGTTGTCCTCCTCTGGACCACCTCCACTCTGTCTATGTCTTTCTGGAGATGTGGGGCTCAGTTTTCAGAGCCCCAAGAATGCAGCAAGCCCCTGGTGCATCGATCATTTGGCGCACAGGGCTTGAGGCATTCTCCCTGCCACCCATTGGGATTTTCAAGCCCGATGGCCAAATGCTGCAAGTTAGACCAGGTTTTCCCTGTTCTAACAGGGAAATACAGCAAAATTTCCCTTAAATATATGCAGATGGATTTCCGATTGGTTGTGGGATAGAAAATAGAGAGTGGTTGTCAATGGGGAATACTCTGAATGGGCTGGGGTGACCAGTGGTGTGCCTCAGGGATCGGTTTTGGGCCCCCCTTTGTTTAATATATATATTTCCTCATTAAATATCATAAATAATAATATATGGATGCAAAAATTTGCAGATGATTGCAGATTAGGTGTTGTTGCAAATAAAGAAGAGCACATAGTAGCTTTACAATGCACATTGAACTCAATACATGAATGGACGATCAGAAATAAATTAGAACTAAATAAAACTAAGTGTATGGTTATGCATATGGGGAAAAACAACATTGAAGCAACATAGCAAATAGACAATATTACATTAGGAGTTGTAACTGAGGAAAAAGATTTGGGAATTACAGTAACAAATGATCTGAAATTCAGAGTGCACTGTAGAAACCAGCTGAGAAAGGCAAACCAGATTCTAAATTGCATATTTAAGCATATAATGTGTAGAGAAAGGGATGTAATGATACCTCTGTACGTTGCTTTGGTCAGGCCACACCTGGAGTACTGTGCAAGGGTTTGGTCACCCTATAATAAGGAGGACTTATTAAACATCGAGGGAGTCCAGAAAAGATTTACAAAAAGAGTGAAAGGATTGGAAAACAAAACATATTACAATAGACTGGTCAGCCTAAACCTTTATTCATTACATTATCGTAGAACAAGAGGATATTTATGTTTCCTATTCAAGAGTATGAATGATGATAAGCTATTTAAAGAATTGGGGTTCACTTACAAAATAGGGAGAACTAGTTCTAGGAAACATAATAAACAACTGTACCAACAAACTTGGGAACATAACTTTCGGAAATATTGGTATAGCTTAAGAATGGTAAGATCCTGGAATAATCTACCCAAATAAGTTGTAAATAGCACAACTATGCATGAATTCAAAAATGGGATAGATTTGTTTTTTGGAGAAAGTACATTTTTATGTTAACATATTGGAAGGTGAGCCTTAATGGATGGTATTTCTATCCTCGGCTTGAATTAACCTATGAACCTATGAACCTATAACCTATGCAATTTGGAGGACAATGTTTACAGGGCTTGCACCAAATATTTGTCACAAGCTGCCGTAATGTGTGAAAACTGTTGCAACTGTGTTCGATGTGCTAAAATCAGCTGCAGTTGCATCAAAGGAAGCAAGGCAAGGCAAATTTTATTTTTCTGGCGCCCAATCCTAGAGGCTCTGGGCACCATACAAAACACAAAGATTTAATTTACAAATACATAAGTACAAAATATTCCACCATACAAACCCAATCTCTATATGTAAACCCCTCTTTAGTTTTAAAAAGGACTGATAACAATAGTATCAAACAGAATCTGAGAAGGCCTGACTAAACAGCTAAAACTTCAGGTGGGCCTTAAAAGCCTCCACTGAGGGGGGCCTCCCTCACCAATGATGGAAGCGCATTCCACATAACAGGACCGGTGACACTGAAAGCTCGATCGCCGGCTGTTTTCAATCTTGTCCTGGGAATCGTCAGGAGACCCCTCGAGGAAGACTGGAAGGGACGAACTGAGGCAGAGGGTGTAAGAAGGTCAGCCAAGTAGCAAGGGCCCAGTCCATGTAGGGCCTTGTAGGTGAGCAAGCCCACCTTAAAAAGCACCCTCCATCGAGCTGGCAGCCAGTGCAGTTCCCGCAGCACTGGGGTGACATGACAGTATTTGGACTTATCAGTCAACAACCTGACAGCTGCATTCTGCACTAGCTGCAGGCAACAGAGGACACCTCCAGAGACCTTGAGGTGGAGCGCATTACAGTACTCAAGCCTAGATGTTACAAATGCATGTACCAAGGTAGGGAAGTCCGGAGTGGAATCAGGTGCTTAATCCTGGTGATGTTTCTCAGATGAAAAAAGCTCACCTTGGCAATGGCAGACACCTGATATTCCATCGTCAAACCGCTGTCAAACATCATGCCAAGATTATGCACCTTAGAGGAAACTGTCAATGGGACAGACCCTAGAACAAGTCCAGAGTCTGCCCCAGAGGACAACTCCACATGCCTCCTGTTTGACTCCACCACCAGTATATCCATCTTATCGGGGTTCAGTCACAACCAGCTAGAGGCCATCCAGTCATTGATCTCTGCCAGACAGTTGTTTAACAGCCTATACTGGCAGGATGGTCTGCATCTGTTCAGGAAGGGAACAAGTCTTTTGAGCAATCGGTTTAAATGCTTCATTGGCAAGCTTTTAAACTAGTCAAGGGGGGAGGCACTGATAAGCAGCAGGAAAATCCCAGCCTATCCCTACAAAACAGGGTACTAAATGAGAAAAAGACCGAGGTAGAAAGGTCAGTGGGGGATGCTGCAACAGAAGGTAAAGCCATCAAAAAATGGAAAGCAATGAGTACCAATGCCCGTAGTCTGAGTAACAAGCTTCCTGAATTAGTGGCCTTGATGAAGGAGGAACATCTGGATATCGTGGAGTCACAGAAACATGGTTCACACAAACCATGACTGGGACGTAAACATACCAGGATACACTATCTACAGGAGGGACAGAGAGGGTAAATGAGGAGGAGGAGTAGCTCTTTACATAAGGGAAGGAATCAAAGCAACAGAACAAAAGGGAAAACAGGGAGGAGAAGAAGCACTGTGGGTAAATTTGGAGACCGGCAATGGCACCACAATCCTCACAGGGGTTGTATACAGACCCCCTTCTCAGGGGGAGGAAATGAACAAGGAAATGATAGAAAGTATACTTAGTATGGCAGAAAAAGGGGAGATATTGCTGATGGGCTATCTGAATGTAACCCCCCTGCAAATGGGGGTTCCCAAAAGACTTCCAGGAGCTTGCTTGAATGCTCCAAGCCTGAATGGTGTTTGGCATTTAAGCCATTTATCAGTGAGTGTTTTTAGAGCCTCTGGTACTGTCTCTTTAAGAGCTGTCTGCTTGCAGACATAATTAGTTGTATGGGGGACTGTGTGCTTCTCTAGTACCACTCGAGCTGCTGCCAATTCACTTCATTTTGCAGTCACTAGGAGTGCAAAGGAACCTATCTGAAAGATGTAACTGTTTGCCAGAAATTATTTAGAGTAATAATGAAATTACAGTTTGTCTAACCTACTTTCTTTGCAGTCAGAACTGCGGTCTGCTAGTTCCCCATTCTAGTTTTGAACTGCTGAACTGGACCAATCAGTGTGGGGTAAGCTAGCTCTAAAATGGTGCCTTGGACGAATCAGAACTTGGACTCATAATCTGAGCCAGCCACAAGAGGATTGTATGGGCAGTGACTCTGGGAGATGTAGTTTAGACTTCAGTGCCTTTTTGGACCAACAGCAGCAGTCTATTGTGAGTGACAGCCAATCCAGTCAAGAACTGGGAGGAACTCAAAAGGAAGTGCCGGTTTTGTCGGTTGGAGTTTCAGTTGAGCTTTGGCAGTGAAGAAGGAAGGAGCCCTGTGTTTTCAGTGTGCAGTTTTAGTCCAAAAAGCGGTGTAAGGCCCAGAGTTCCGGTCTGCAGCTTGTGTAACAGCTTGTTAGGACTGAATCCGTCCTGTGAAAAGAATCAAAGGATCTCTGAAGAGTAGAAACCAGGCTCACCCTGTAGAAGACTGGAGGAATTGCTGAAAATTGCACTCTGTCTGTCAGGAACTGAATCTGCTGTGTGTTCTCGGGTATTGTGCAGTAGTGCGATGGGATACAGATGCAGCCTGCCTGGTATAGTGCTTTCTTTTATATGGATGTGTGAAGAGGTTTGTGTACCTCAAGTGAGCCCTGCTGACATTGAAGGACCCTATCTTATTTGGAGGTCGTGAGTACTAATTCAGGGTCGCTCCCTGTTGAATTGCCACATTAAATCCAAATGGAATTACTGTACTGCTGACTGTTTAATTCTCCCTTTCTCTGTGTAAAGGGCCCTACCAGCTGCCACGGTTTGGATAGCCACTGGGGCTTGGGTACCCAGTGACAGTAACTGATAAAGGATAGGCCTGTACACAGAGCCATAAATGGTGTGAAGTGATAAGCTAATTAACCTGATTTCCCCCTGTCCTTGTTATATCCCCCTAAATAAATCAGAGCTGCTTCGTTTCAGCAAAGTTATACTGCCTGGAGTGTTTGGTTCATGTTAAAGTACTGTACTGTGATTGTTGCACTGTATCTCATTGCACAGGAAGTCCCAGTGCGGAACCAGACCTGGGGTAAGTGTATACTGTGAAGGTAATTCTGATATATTGTGTGGGCCACTAGTGGGAAGAAGGGGGTTGCAGTGTCCCAGAGGGCTGTGACCAGTTAGTTTAACTATTGCAAACCCTGACCTCTGGGTGGAGGCACCCGCCATTGGATCCAGGCCCCTCAACCTGTTAGTGGCAAATCAGGCAGGGGTAGTAGCCCCTGGGATAGCCCATCTAGGGGTTACATCTTGGAGGCTCACCGCTGGGATTGTGTGTCCTCTAATGGCCATATTTACGAACCACTGTTAAGAAAAAAAAATGGGTACCCCGACAGAAGTGGCTGTGCACCGGCTGGTGGAGTGGTGTACTGGGGAGGAGATCGACCCCCAAAATGCTATGCTTATCCTGGACATCCCCCTGGGTATCAATACGGACACTGTGCAGGGAGTACTTTCCAAGGTGGAAGGTTTACAAAACCCTGTGGTGGTGGGTCGGCATGCTAATCTGCTCACCCACACTTTCCTGGCCCTAGTAGAGTTTAAGGATCCCATAGATAGCTCCAAAGTGCCACAGACCATTACCCCAGAGGGAGCCCTCACTGCTTGGAGAGTGATAACTAAGGACAGTAAAGACCCGGGGGGGAATCAGCCCCCACCACTATCTGAAACTTTTGAGGAGAAATTTGCTGAATGGTTGCTGGGAGAGGAGAAAACTGTGGAGGACTTGAAGAAACTATTCTTGCCACCTGGGGGTGTTCCTCCCCCAACACCCTCTCCTGCTCCAGTGCCCGTAATGGTGGCTGAACCAATGCAGACTCCTATTTCTGCACCTGCCATTAGTCACGACTCTTACCGAAGGTTGAGGATCTTCTCTGGCACCCTCCCCACCCCCCAAGGGGAGGATGACTGGGAGACCTGGATAGACTATATTTACCCCCAAGTGCTAGAATGGCAATGCTCGAAGGCGAAGCGAAAGAGGGTTAGTGAGAGCCCTCCGAGGTCCTGCCCTGGCTACCATCCGTAAGCAAACGGGCCAGTAACCCTGAAGCGACTGCACAGGCCTATCTTGAGGCCTTGGAGAATGTGTATGGGAGCCCAGATTCTGATGAGGACCTATGGTGGAGAGTAAGAAATGCACAACAGTACCAAGGGGAGTTGTTGTCTGTGTATGTCTCTTGGCTGGAAAAATTGTTGCAAGAATGCCTCAGAAAGGGTAGTTTGCCAGCGATTGAACTGGACCGAACCAGACTGGACAGAATCCTTAAGTCTGCCCCCTTCTCAGAACTGCTGTTGCTTCAGTTACGCCTGGCAAATCGACTGGAATCTCCACCCTCCTATGATGAGTTAATGAGAGAAATTCGAGGAGTTGAGAAAAGGCGACCTCGGGAGGTACCTGCACCAACAGCTGTGGCTCGACCCGAGTGACTGAGGGTGACCCATCAAGTGAAGTTCAGGGCAGAGGTTGACAGTCAATGAGTGCTCTGACAAGGAAAAGATATGCCACAATGGGGCGAACTGTTGAGAGATCCGGGAATTCAAAACAGTCCTTTATGAAGGCCACGCCTGCAAGTCGGCCCCGACCTATATCCCATCTGCATCTGCTATGGGGGTGGGGCACCACCCATGTATCTCCTGCTGATAATGGCTCCAAACTCAATTCCTTGACCATGGAAGTGGAGAAACTGACGAGATGTCTCCAAATGCTTATCACGCCGCAGACAGAGATGGCACCAGGTTTCCAGTTAGTATCACCCTGCCTTGGCTCCCAGTGTGGCGCTCGGCCAGCTCAAACTCCAGAAAGTATGTTTTGCTATAATTGTGGGAAGATGGGCACATGAAAAGGAATGCCAGTCCCAAAGACACTGACAAAGTTGCATATAGGCTACAAGGAGAGCTGGAGAAGAAATCAGTGGTTAAGAGGTGCACAACATGATCCCAGTGAGGGCACCAAAATGCTAATTCACGTCCTTTTGTGGCAAGGTCAGTTGCCCAGGCCCCACTACCGCCTCTCCAGACTGGTCCAGAATAGTGGGTCCCTCCATGGAGACCACTGTAAAGGTGAATGGAGTGTCTACAAGAGCTGTATTAGACAGTGGCTCCCAAGTGACAATTATGTTCCAGGATTGGTATCAGAAGCATTTGTCAGGACGTACCTACAACCATTAGAAGGACTGCATGTATGGGGGTTAAGTGAGAAGGCCTACCCTATTCCGGGTATATCCGAATTTGGCTGTCTTTCCCCACCTCCGTGGCTGGAGTGGCGAACAAGTAGAGACCCTAGCCTTATGTGTCCCCCCACTGGACTGTATGATGGTGTCCCTTTGTTGATTGGAACAAATGCTCATATGTTAGGAAGGCTGGCACAGTTGTGTTATAAAAACAGGGGTCAAAGACTAGTAGAGCTTTAAGAGTTCTGGCTTTAATTAAGAAGGCCTATGAGGCACAGAGAGATGCTGAAAACAGAACCAGAGGAACCGGTCGGAATTGTATGGAAGAAGGATCCTGAGTCTCTGATCCTGGCGCCAAATGCCCAGTGTACCTTACAGGAGAGGTCCGTATCAGAAAGGATGTTAAGAATAAAATATTAATGTTGGATGCACCAGGCGATGGAAAATTGCCAGAGGGACTGCTGGTCAAGCCTAGTATTTTGCCCGCTAGAGCCCATGCTTATGCCAGAAGGGTAATGGTCCAAGTTCATAATGTGTCTGAAAGAGACATTCGAGTAAACAGAGGTTGCATCCTGGCTAATGTGCATTGTGCAGACACTGCAGTGCTACCCAGCAGCAAGAGTTCAAGGAAGAATGACAGAGTAACGCCTGACTTGTTTGATTGGCGACTCCGCTGCCAGCTGAATGGAAAGTGAGGATCAGTGAGAAGCTTGCCCAGAGACCAGGTGTTTTCTTTAAAGGAATGGGATGTAGGATGCGTGCAAGGAGCTGAGCACAATATCCGGCTGCATGACGAAAGACCATTTCATGAGAGGTCTCGACGCCTGGCACCTGCTGACATAGATGATGTGAGACGGCATCTGCAAGAGATGTTAGCTGCTGGTGTAATACAAGAATCCAGAAGCCCTTATGCTTCCGCCATTGTGGTAGTGAGAAAAAGAATGGAACAGTAAGGATGTGTGTGGATTATCGCACCTTAAACCGGCGGACTATCCCTGATCAGTACACAATGCCCGCATTCAGGATGCTTTGGACTGCCTAAGCGGGAGCAAGTGGTTCTTGTGCTGGATCTCCATGATGGGTACTACCAGATCCCGATGGCCCCAGAGGACCATGAGAAGACGGCCTTTATCTGTCTGCTTGGCTTCTATGAATTCATGAGGATGCCTCAAGGGATTTCAGGTGCCCCAGCCACTTTTCAACGATTGATGGAGCGTGCAGTGGGGGACATGAACTTACTAGAGTGCCTGGTATACCTAGATGATGTTATTGTGTTTGGCAGCTCACTGGAGGAACATGAGAGCAGATTATTTAAGGTATTGGACCGACTGGAGGACTTTGGCCTTAAACTGTCCATTGATAAGTGTCAATTCTTTCAAACATCAGTAAAGTATGTGGGACACATAGTATCCACGAGGAATAGAGACCGACCCAATGAAGTTGAGGCCTTGACCACCTGGCCGCGCCCAAAAATCTAAAAGAACTGCAAAGATTCCTGGGATTCTGTGGTTATTATCGGCACTTCATCAAGGACTATTCAAGAGTGATCTACCCTTTACTTAACCTTACTCAAGGGTATCCCAACCCACAAAAATACCAAAGTCAGCGTCCCTCAAGACTGAAAGAGTGGTATTTTCATCCGAGTGAAGTATTTGGGGCCCGATGGACTCCTGATTGTGAGACTGCTTTTCATGAGATCATATATCAACTTACCCATGCTCCAGTGCTGGCCTATATGATCCAAGAAAACCTTACGTCCTGCACACTGATGCTAGCTTGCAAGGGTTGGGGGCTGTGTTGTACCAAGAGCACGAGAATGGCCTGAGACCAGTGGCCTTTGCCAGTAGAAGCCTGACCCCATCCGAAAAGAACTATCCTGTACATAAGTTAGAGTTCCTAGCTTTGAAGTGGGCTATTGTTGACCAATTCCATGAGTACTTGTATGTGGCTAAAATACTAGTAAAAACTGACAATAATCCTTTGACCTATGTGCAGACCTCAGCTAAGTTGGATGCCACTGGCCATAGGTGGCTTTCTACGTATCTACATATGACTATGCTCTGAATACCGAGCAGGTCTGAACCACATAGATGCTGATGCTCTCTCCCGGAGGCCTGTTCCCCAGTATGATTGGGTCCGATTGGCAGAACCTGACATTCGGGCACTCTGCCGAAGTTTGACAGGGAGGAACAAATGTCCACGGACGCAGTGGACTGCATGGTGGATTGCTTGGACCCTCTGAGAATTGCATACCTGCTGCTTATTGCCACTTTTCTGCAATAGACATTGGTGCACTGCCTCAGCTGGACAATGACAGTATTGACGGGCTCAATCTCGCGATCCATGATCAAAGCAGCTTAGAAGCCCTCTATGCAGGAAAGATGTGTCCAAATTACGCTCCACTGATTTGACAACTGCACTGTTATACAAAGAAGGTCCTAAGTTGAAACTGATCAATAAACTGTTATACAGAGAAACAGTAGACAGAGGGGACAAGTAGACAAACAACAACTAGTGCTGCCCACTGCCTTCGAGACTCAGTACTGAGGTCCTTGCACAACCACATGGGGCACCTTGGTATAGACAGAACACTTGACTTGGTGAGATCCAGATTCTATTGGCCTAAGATGGGGGCTGATGTGGAGCAACACATTCGAACCTTGTAGTCGCTAGCTTACAGAGAAAGCTTTTGCCCCAGAGGGCTGCCCCTTGTTAACATCACCACCAGTGCACCCATGGAGCTGGTCTGTATTGATTTTCTGAGTTTGGAGTCTGATCAAAGAAATATCAGTAATGTGCTGGTGGTCACTGACCATTTCACGAGATATGCCCAAGCTTTCCCACCAAAGACCAGAAAGCATCCACTGTGGCCAAAGTACTTGTAGAAAACTTTTTTGTTCACTATGGGGCTCCACAAAGAATCCATTCTGATCAAGGGAGAGACTTTGAGAGTCGTCTGATCAAAGAGATGCTTTCTCTGTGGGGAGTGCGAAAGTCCAGAACCACTCCTTACCACCCCCAGGGTGACCCACAGCCTGAACGTTTCAACCGCACTTTGCTAGATATGCTAGGCACCCTGCACCCAAAGGACAAGCCTAGATGGAGCCAACAAATTAGCACCCTGGTACATGCTTATAACTGCACCAAAAGTGATGCCACTGGATTCTCCCCCTACCGCCTGATGTTTGGAAGAGAAGCTCGATTACCAGTAGATGTGTGTTTTGGGGTCTCTCCTGATGGGGTTCAAGCTGACAACTATTTACAGTATGTGCAAAAGTTAAATGCCCAGCTAACTCATGCGTACCAACTGGCTCAAACCATGGCTGCCAAAAGAAATCTGGCCAACAAAGAAAGGTATGATAAAAGGTGAAAGCACAGGAACTCCAGGAGGGAGATCGGGTATTGCTAAGAAATCTGGGACTGCATGGCAAGCACAAGATTGCTGATAGATGGCACCATCTCCCTCACATTGTAGTGGGCAAACTAGATGATCTGCCAGTGTACAAAGTAAGGCCTGAGAATAATTCAAAAGATGTAAAAACAATGCATAGAAATCATTTACTGCCCATTGGACAAATCTTAATTAGTCTGAGCCCTAGAAGATGCCCCTCTGGACCAGTGACTAGAGCTGCTGCTAAGAAAAGATCAAGAAAGTCTGCACCTACAGAAGCAAAGTTAAGTGTTCCCTCCACAAGTCCCAGTTGAGCATGACTGTCAGTCCATATCGGAAGAAAGTGAGAGTGACTTTGAATACTATCCTTCTTACGAACTGAGTCAATTGTTTCGGGCAATCCCTAGTCAATACTGGAGACAAAGCTGGGCCTTCTGGACTGTCTAAGCCCCCAGCTTCATCCCTGGAGCCAATGCTCCCAGAAAGTGAAGTGCAAAGCATCAGATCAGATGAAATGGAATCATTGTGCATGGTTGAACTGTTTGAGCTTTCAGGGAAGGAAATGATAGATTAGGGCAGACTGGTGATACACCGAACAAGAAGAGTATTTTGAGTGCCCTGACAGTCCACTGCCAGTGTCGAAAGCTCTCCATGCGAGCCAAATGTTGTGGACTCAGAAACTGTAACTCCTGGAGCTGAAAGTGCCCCAAGTTCTAGCCTCTACCCCCATGGAGACTCCCTGACAAGTGAGGACAATGCTGAAAATGAGGCTCAGAGTGCAGAGACTATAACAGTTCCCCTAGAAAGACTGGTCGAGCTGTAAAGCCTGGTGCACCTCAGTTATGATTCACTTGGGAGGCCTGTGGACTTGCCTCTCAATGTTGTCCATAAAGAGTGTATGTGTCCCCAGCTCATTGCCCAAACTGAGCATCAGTGCTAACTCAAGTTACTTGTGTTGCCCTCTAGTATGGTGCCTTGCCCCATCCAGCCCCAAGGTAACTGATAGGGAAGGGCCCTCTCTTCAGGTTTCATGTACAAGAGGTAATAACTTGAGTTATGGTACAATGTGTATGTAATACTGTGTAAAGTGACATACTGCAATGTTTCAGAAATGTGTTCTTGGTAAAATGATATATTGACTGATGATTACATATGCGAGCCTAATGCAAATGTGTATGGTTGCAGTTGAAACTTATGGGTACTTTGCTTGTAGCCGGACGCCAAGCTTTCCCAGGCCAGGAAGGGTGTAACCCCCTGCAAATGGGGGTTCCCAAAAGACTTCCAGGAGCTTGCTTGAATGCTCCAAGCCTGAATGGTGTTTGGCATTTAAGCCATTTATCAGTGAGTGTTTTAGAGCCTCTGGTACTGTCTCTTTAAGAGCTGTCTGCTTACAGACATAATTAGTTTGTATGGGGACTGTGTGCTTCTCTGAGTACCACTCGAGTTGCTGCCAATTCACTTCATTTTGCAGTCACTAGGAGTGCAAAGGAACCTATCTGAAAGATGTAACTGTTTGCCAGAAATTATTTAGAGTAATAATGAAATACAGTTTGTCTAACCTGCTTTCTTTGCAGTCAGAACTGTATCTGCTAGTTCCCCATTCTAGTTTTGAACTGCTGAACTGGACCAATCAGTGTGGGTAAGCTAGCTCTAAAATGGTGCCTTGGACGAATCAGAACTTGGACTCATAATCTGAGCCAGCCACAAGAGGATTGTATGGGCAGTGACTCTGGGAGATGTAGTTTAGACTTCAGTGCCTTTTGGACCAACAGCAGCAGTCTATTGTGAGTGACAGCCAATCCAGTCAAGAACTGGAGGAACTCAAAGGAAGTGCCGGTTTTGTCGGTTGGAGTTTCAGTTGAGCTTTGGCAGTGAAGAAGGAAGGAGCCCTGTGCTTTTCAGTGTGCAGTTTTAGTCAAAAACGTGTGTAGACCCAGAGTTCGGTCTGCAGCTTGTGTAACAGCTTGTTAGGACTGAATCCGTCCTGTGAAAAGAATCAAAGGATCTCTGAAGAGTAGAAACCAGGCTCACCCTGTAGAAGACTGGAGGAATTGCTGAAAATTGCACTCTGTCTGTCAGGAACTGAATCTGCTGTGTGTTCTCCCGGGTATTGTGCAGTAATTGCGATCGGGATACAGATGCAGCCTGCCTGGTATAGTGCTTTCTTTTATATGGATGTGTGAAGAGGTTTGTGTACCTCAAGTGAGCCCTGCTGACATTGAAGGACCCTATCTTATTTGGAGGTCGTGAGTACTAATTCAGGGTCGCTCCTGTTAATTGCCACATTAAATCAAATGGAATTACTGTACTGCTGACTGTTTAATTCTCCTTTTCTCTGTGTGAAAGGGCCCTACCTGCCACGGTTTGGACTAGCCACTGGGGCTTGGGTACCCAGGGACAGTAACTGATAGGGATAGGCCTGTGCACAGAGCCATAGGTAGATTATTAGAGTGATAAGCTAATTAACCTGATTTCCCTGTCCTTGTTATATCCCTAAATAAATCAGAGCTGCTTGTTTCCAGCAAAGTTATACTGCCTGAGGTATTTGTCTATGTTAAAGTACTGTACTGTGATTGTTGCACTGTATCTCATTTCACAGGAGGTCCCAGTGCGGAACCAGACCTGGGGGTAAGTGTATACTGTGAAGGTAATTCTGATATATTGTGTGGGCCACTAGTGGGAAGAAAGGGGGGTTGCAGTGTCCCAGAGGGCTGTGACCAAGTTAGTTTAACTATTGCAAACCCTGACCTCTGGGTGGAGGCACCCGCCATTGGATCCAGGCCCCTCAACCTGTTAGTGGCAAATCAGGCAGGGGTAGTAGCCCCTGGGATAGCGCCATCTAGGGGTTACATGAATATGCCAGATGTTAACTGGAGTGCAGTTGCAGCAGCCACTTCGAAGAGTGGGGTTATTCTAGATGCCCTACAGGGGGCATGCCTTAGACAACTAGTATTGGAGCCCACTCGAGAGGGAGCAATCTTAGATCTGGTTCTCTCAAACGGAGATGAAGAGAGGATCACAGATGTAGAAGTGGGTAGCCATCTGGGAACTAGCGACCATCGAACAGTATGGTTCACAATAAACACAGCAATACAGTCAAGCCATACAAAGGCAAAGGTACTGGACTTTAGGAAGGCTGACTTTGCCAAAATGGGTGAGTGCCTAAGGAATGCACTAGCAAATGGGCAGGAAGGAGGGGTGGAAGAACAATGGGAAATAATAAAAGCTGTCATCACAGAGGTAACAAGCCTTTGTGTGAAGCAAATAAACAAAACTAAACGATGTAAGAAACCACTATGGTTCTCAAAGGAAGTGGCAGTGAAGGTTCAAGAGAAAAAGAAAGCATTCAGGAAATACAAGGAATCACAGAAGGAGTAGGACAGAGAACTGTATCAAAAGGAAACTGGGAAGGCAGTCAGGACAGCAAAGGCCCAAACCGAGGAAAAGATAGCCAACTTAGTTAAGAAGGGGGACAAAACCTTTTATAGGTACATCAGGGAGTGAAGGAAGACCAAGGGAAGGATAGTGAGCTTAATAAAGGGGGCAGAGGGACTGTGAAAAGGCAGAGATACTGAACAAATATTTTTGCTCAGTATTTACAAATGAAGAGGGAGGTACCTAAAACAAACAGTAGAAACACTCTGGATACAGAAGTTGATACCAACCCATTTACAGAAGAAAAGGGTTCTGAAAGAACTCTTAAAACTGAAGGTGGACAAAGCAATGAGGCGATGGATTCATCCCAGAATTCTAAAAGAACTAAGGGTAGAATTAGTGACACCACTGACTACCCTGTTTAACAAATCATGGGAGGATGGGGTGGTACCCGAGGACTGGAGGAGGGCAGATGTGATTCCCCTTCACAAAAGTGAGAGCAAGGCAGAAGTAGGAAACTACAGACCTGTTAGTTTAACCTCAGTGGTAGGGAAAATGATGGAATCACTTCTGAAGGAAAGAATTGTCGAGTATCTAGAGGTCAGAGGGGCCCAGGACCCAAGGCAGCATGGATTCAGAGAGGAAGGTCATGCCAGACAAATCTGATAGATTTCTTTGGGTGACCAAAGTAGTAGATCAGGAGGGGCTGTGGACATGGCCTACCTACACCTAGCAAGGCATCTGACACAGTCCCACACAAAGATTAATATACAAGTTAGCTAGCCTGGGAGTGGGTCCCAAGATGACAGCCTGGGTAAAATTGGCTGGAGAATAGGACACAGAGGTAATAGTAAATGGAGTCCACTCTGAAGAAAGGGGTTACTAGTGGGGTATCGGAGGGTTCAGTATTAGGACCGTCCTCAATGTCTTTATAAGTGATATTGCAGAGGACTGGAAGGAAAAGTATGTCTCTTTGCAGATGACACAAAGATCTGCAACAGAGTTGATGCACAAGGTAGAAGTGGAAAGGATGAGAAGGGACTTGGCAAGGTTAGAGGAATGGTCAAATGTATGGCAGCTTAGATTCAATGCTAAGAAGTGCAAGGTAATGCACCTGGAAACAAAAACCCAGGGAAGAGTACACAATGGGGGTGAGATACTAACAGAGCAAAAAATGGAAAGGGACCTGGGAGTAGTCATATCAGATGACCTAAAGGAGGGCAAGCAATGTGAGAGGGCAGCAAGGAGGGCTGGGGGGATACTGGGATGCATAAGGAGAGGCATCACCAGTAGAAAACAGGAAGTTATTATCCCTCTGTACAGACTGCTGGTCAGACCCCATCTGGAGTACTGTGTGCAGTTCTGGAGATCCAGCCTTTGCAAAGACATAGACAGGATGGAAGCTGTCCAGAGGAGGGCCACTAAAATGGTGCAGGATCTGCACCGGAAGACATATGAAGAGAGACTTAAGGAGCTTAATATGTATAGCCTCAAGGAAAGGAGGGGGGACATGATAGAAACTTTCAAGTACCTCAAGGGAATCAACAAAGTCCAAGAGGTAGCATCTTTCAAAAAAGGGTGTGCAAGAACAAGGGCACAATTTGAAGATAGAGGGGCGGCTCAGAGGTAATTTAAGGAAGTATTTTTCTCAGATAGGGTTGTGGATGCATGGAGCGGCCTTCGGAGGAAGTCGTGGAGTCAAAACAGTGGTGGAATTCAAGCATGCATGGGACAGTCATAAGGCAATTCTAGGGGGTTGGGGTAGGAAGAAGTAGGCTGCTGGTTAACTAGGATCTGCAGCTTATCCATTCGGCAGGAAAATGGGCAGACTGGGTGGGCCAAGCGGTCCTTATCTGCTGTCAAATTCTCTGTTTCTATGTTTCTGTGTTTCTAATACTTCCACCGCATTGGATGTTCCAGGGGCAAAGGATAAGTACAGCTGGATATCAACGACATAACAATGAAACCCCAAGCTGTACTTCCTAATGATCTCTCCCAGGGGTAGCATATACAGTACATGGCAAACAACATCGGTGACAACACTGAACCCTGAGGTACCCCACAAGACAGAAGGCTAAAAGATGAGGAAAAATTCCCCATCACTGCCCTCTGTCTTCTGTTTGTCAAAAAGGACTCAAACCAGCGAATGACAGTGCCAGTAAGTCCACAGAAGTCCCTCGGGTGGTCAAGTAACACACAATGGTCCACCGTGTCAAAAGCTGAAGAGAGATCAAGTAGAATGAGAATTGTCCCCTTCCCTCAATCCCTCACCCTGAGGAGATCATTGTGCTCCCGAATTAATGCGGTTTCTGTTGAATGTCCTGCATGAAAACCTGACTGGAACGGCTCATAGATATCAAATGCCATGAGGTGATCTCCCAACTGATGCGCCACCATTTTCTCCACAACCTTTCCTAAAAATGGAAGGTTGGAGACTGGTCGATAATTCGCCTTGATGTCAGGGTCCAATGATGACTTCTTCAGAAGGGGTTTCATCAGAACCTCCATCAAGGCATCTGGGGCAACCCTCTCCGACAAGGAACACTGGACAATCTAGGCGAACACTGGACCAACAGAGTCGACACATCCCATTAAGAAATTCGTCAGTGACAGGTTTAGTTCACAGTATGTGTGCTTCAGTTTTGAGATCACCTCAATTACATCCGCCACCTCCACTGGTTTAAACTCCCCCTAACTGGGCGGAGTGCTTCGTTGACAATCCAGACAACTACTGTTGGCCATAGCATGGCCCACTGGTGGAACTCCCTGCCTGACGGCGGACACCCTGTCTGAGAAAAACTGAGCAAACTCATTGCACAAGGCTTCAGAAACTGCTATTTTGGCTGTAGACAGGCAGGATGTAATAACCTGTCCACAGTCCGAAAAACCATCGCTGGTCAGTTTCTCCCAGCAGCAATCTCCCTGGACAGGAACAGTGCCTTCTTACAGTTGATTGCCCTCTGTTACTCACTATAGTGTGCACGCAGGGCCAGTTTGTCTGCCTCCAAGCCGGACCTCCACCAGCAGTGCTCCAACCTCTGATCCTTGACCTTCAGTGCCTTGAGCTCCCCATCAAACCATGGGAACCTCAGACGAGAAGATCTGGGTCATACACAGACTGGTGCAAGGGAGTCAAGTGCCTCAGTCATTGCCCTATTATAGGCATCAACTGCCTCACCCACACCTCCCCTGCATGCACTGTCCACACTAGATAGGTTTGCCACCACCAAAAAAACCTCAAGGGTCAAACCCCTCAACGGGTAGTAGCTCATCATCTCTGCAGTGGGAGGGATCTTGGAGGTTGCCCTGAGTAGGAACTCCACTGTGCAATGATCAGATCAGATAACCCGATCAGTCATGAGATTCTCAATCTCAAGCCCCAGTAAGAAGATCAGGTCCAACATGTGTCCACCCTGGTGGGTCACAGTAGTAACTGCTTGCGACAGGCCCAGTGATGTCATCGACTGAAGGAAGTGATAACCCAAACTGGATGACTTGTCATCAGCCCAGACATTGAAGTCCCCTAGAACTAAACATCTGGAGGACTCCAATGTTTCACCGACCACAGTCACCCACTTCCTGCAGGAACTCTCCAACTGCCCCAGAAGGGTGGTATAGCAAGAGAATTCTACAGCCTGCACCCAGACCCCCACAAATGGCCACACTTTCAAACAAACCTGGTGTTCTCACTGGGTTCACGGTGAAGCCTAGCTCAGCTCTAAAACAGTTAGCCACTCCTCCACCCCTACGTTCCACTCTGGGGCAGTGCACAACGGAATAACCTGGGGGGGAAGGCGGCTTCTAGCACTGGCCCTGCATCGTCCCTCAACCAGGTTTCTGTAATGCAAGCCAGGTTGACCAATGAAATCAGAGCCGTAATAATTGCAGTCTTATTATTGATCAACCTGGCATTGCATAGCACCACCCTCAGGGGGCTGGTGGACAGTGCAGCCCCTTTAGCTACCTGCCCACTTGATCTCATGGGAACCCTGGGAACAGGTGTTAGCTCTGTCTGGCATCTCTCCAAACCCCATCGCATCCCAGGGCGGTTTCTGCACCCAACCACCTCTATCCTATTCCCCTCACCCGTATACGGGGTTCCCTGCCAGCTCCTGCCCACACGTCTCCTTCCAATTCCTACTTCCCAGCAATGGTGAGCTGTAGTGCCCGATACCGGGAGGGTGATAAAGGGCCACAGATAATAGAGCTGGGACACCCCGCATACAATTCTAGCCCACCCCAATTTACCAGACACCTCCCGACACATATTTATCTGTCCTGACACAAAAATCTTCCCCCCTTACGCAACCACTCGTACACTAATAGCCCAAGAATAATCATATAATTCTGCAACAAACAGTCAATAATCAAGTCCTAACAGAAACTGGTAAAAGTCTTTTCATACCAGTTATTACCCACAGTTCAGATACAGCAATTTCAGTCTCACTAGTTCTTCAGGGAGCAGATAATTGCTGCAAACAAGAAGTCACAAAACTGTGTCAAATCTCACATTCCTGGCTTAGTTCCTCCATACCGTTACTCCATCGTAACAGTTCCACATAAGGAGCTCAGTCCACCAACATAGAAGGCCATCTTCTCCAGCCCAGGATCCACCGCAGAAATTCTAATGCTCTTGGCAGTGGGAGACAGGTTAGGTTCTCCCAAAAGGCAGTGGAACTCCCTCCTCCTGCCCACCGGTTACCCGCACCACTCAACCACTGTCCCAGCACCGCAGATCCACTAAGCCCACAAGGCGGCCTCCATCACAGTCAGTCCAGAATTCTTCCTACCTGCCTCACACACTCTCTTCTCAGGACTTCCTTCCAGCTGGTCCTCCTACACAATGACCGACAACTTCCTGCAAATCGGTCCGACTGGGCTCTCACCCCTGATGGAATCCGCCACTCCGTCTGTCATTCCTCCACACTATTTCTGGTCTTCTCAAAGCTCCCCGGTCATACTCTGCTATCCTGGATCTCCTCAAGCCACAGTAGAGGTAAGCAGCTCCTTACAGAATGTTATCTTCCCAGGGCTTTTCAAGAGGATTCCCCTGACACCCTGAAAATAACCTAAATCAATGGGGGGAAGGGAATTCGGCTCTCCGGCTCCTAATCTAAAAACTAAGAAAACTGTCTCCTCACTCTAACTCATTAAAAAGGTCCCTTTTCTAAAACTAAAAGCCCATACTTCCAATCCCTAGCCTTATTACAAATAGATCTTAGTCCATACACCTAAAAGTTCTAAATAAAATAGCCCTACAAGAGAAAACGCTAAGCTCAGTAAAGTCTCCACAAGCAACAGCCCAGCATAGCCATCATCTTTTTTTTTTTTTATTTAGTTGTTTGACCAGGTGTAGCACACTAAGCTAGAAGCTTTTTTACAGGAGCAACCTGGGAGCACAAGGAGGTTAAGTGACTTGCTCAGGGCCACACAGTATGCAAGTGGAAGCTGTGGAATTCAAACCCAGGTCTGGTCTGCTGGATGTCACCAGATTTGCAGCTCAGAGCCTTAGACCACTGTGCTATACTGCCTCCTATCTTGCAAGTCTGGAGTTTGGCAAAGTTGCACGAAAGAATAGGGTTGATGTAGGACCTGATGCAAGCCCTGTGTCAGCCTTTGAAAATTGAGCTCATGGTCTCCAGAACTGGACACAGTATTCTAGGTAGGGTCTTACTAGCAATCTAAACAGAGGAACACCACCTCCCTCTTTCTGCTGGTGACACCCCTCCCTATGCATCCCAGTACCCCAATAGCCCTCCCTACTGCATTTCCATGATTTACTGTACATGATAATTTTTTTCATGCTGTATTCCATGTTATATCAGCCCCACACCAGTTGGACGGACTAAGAAAGAGCCCTCTGTGGGTCTTGAACCTGAGACCATAATTTCTAAAGGCACCAGCTCCAACTCTTCAGCATAAATGGAAGCCTCCACAGCTGGGAGCTTGGTCACCTCTTTTGATATTTTTGTTACTTTTATGGCTACATGGGTGGAGCCATACTGACATATTGCTATGACATAGAAGAAAGAAGGTATAGTGCAAGCACATGACCAGATACCTCCACTGTGTCCTTCCACAGTGGAATTGAAGCACACATTGTCAGTGCTGTTTCTTTGCTTCCCCACCACTCTTTCTCACCACAGGCGCACTATTTTATTACTGCCTGTCACTTCTGGTTCACTTCCTGTTCACAACTGTGGCTAAAAATTAAAAACATATTTGTGTCTTACTACCTTATGTCCCAGTTCATGAACATTTTCTTGTCAGGGACTTTCAGCTGGTTTCCAATTCCCAATTCCAGCACTCACATCACTACTATTAATTTAATCTTTTTGCAGGGCCACTGATACAGGCAAGGGATAGGGGGACAGTAAAATTAGTGCCACTTGATAAATATGTTGTGGTTTCTGTTACAGAGCACAGCAAACCTTACCTTTTTCTCTGGTGTCCAGTGGTCCCCCACCACGATTCCCCCTTTGTTTGTTATATAAAATTCCCTGGTATCCAGTGCCCCCCCATCCTTGATCCCCCCGTGGTGAAATATATAACCTTCCCTGGTGTTCTAGGGGACCCCACCCACCCTATCCCCAACCCCTGTTCAATAAAAGATACCATCTCCCTGGTGGCTAGCAGTCCCCCAGCCCCAATCCCCTGTTTAATAAACGGTCACCCAGTCCCTGATAACTAGTGGACCCACACACAGTTCCACAAAGGAAGTCCACAAAATCGCAATAAGGGGGACAACAGAGTAAGGGGGGCCACCCCCTAACGAACTGCAGCTGCCAACACTACTCCATGCACTTCATGGAGATTTTTTTATGTGAGGCTTGTTTCAGAAAACGTTGCACTGCTCTGCTCTGGAGTGCTGAGTTCCAGTATACCGTTCCAAATGAAAGTTCAGTAAGCTCAAAATGCGTTGTGCAAAACAACTTTTATAGAGTTAAAATAAAAAAAAACATGTAGAAGCAAGTAAAAAGCAGACCCAAGTCACTGATCACACTGCCTTGGCATTTCAGGTCCAAGCAAACCCTTCCTCAGGGAGCAGAGCCACAGTGGACTGAAATGCCCCCCCCCCCCAATTTGTAAACGTTTGTGTGGTGTTCATTGCTTTTTCTCTGTTCCGAATGCCTCGCTGAGGTTTTCAGTCGCTGTCATTCCTGGTAGTCATATTGCTGGGTTTAAATCGTCTTCCCTGTTTTTGATATGCTGTTTTGGCATGGAACTGGAGCAAGGTGGTGGGGCTGTAACTGCCATGGTGGGGGGTCCACTAGACCACCAGAGAAAGGTACTGTATATATATTGACATATATGGGCAGCTCAGGGATTTGGGGGAGGGGGGGTTCAATAGGCCACCAGGGAAATATATACACTTATAATAGGGGCAGATTGTGGCTTGGGAGGGGGGTCTGCTACCCACCAGGGATGGGGTTTCTTTCAACAGGGGATCAGGGCTGGGGTGCTGCAACTAGGGATGGGGTTTCTTTTTATTCAGCAGGCGATCAGGGCTGGGGTGGGGGGTCCGCTAGCCACCAGGGATGTGTTTTCTTTTTATTCAACAGGGGATTGGGGCTGGTAAGTAAATCGTATTACTTAACTACTATAACACAGAAAAATATTGCAAAACCTGCCATCTCTGTTCTGTGACAGCTTCCTGCAGTGGCGAGACTTGAATGAAGAGTAGATAAGAGGCTGCACTTCTGGTTTGATAAAAGTGAATGCTACTTTCTATGGCTGCAAACTCAAGTACAGTTTTCAAATCATTTCCAGAATAAAACCAACAAGCATTTCTTCAGAACACAACTATGACTTGTTAAAACGGTCACATTGATGTTTGGTTGATGATGTTTGACAGCGACCCGTGGGCTTGAAGTGGATATGTCATACCTGCTTTGTTACAGGGCTTCACTTAGGAACACTGACACCTTTTGCATTTCAGAGTGAATAAAGACACTTTAATATGTTAGTCAGGCATACCTAACACAAATTACAGGCCCAGAAATTAACGAGCACAATGATACAATATAATGTAATGTTGTAACAGTTATGTACTTCCCAAGCAAAGGACAGGCAAAGAACACTGAGAAAAGAAACCACAGGAGTACGTAGTCCTCCTCTCATACAATGAGGCTATTTTAGTGTTATGTACCATGAAGTACGTGCAGTATATTGTGTAGAAAATATTATATTATAAAATTTATATATACAATTTATTTTCAATAAAGTATATTACATAGCAAAGAAAAATGATGTCCAGACAAAACTAGGATATATGTCACAGAAACATGATCAAATCCACCTTAAAAAGGTTCCTGTTCTATTTAACACAAGGGGTGATTGTCCAAAAACATATATATATATATAATGACCTCAGTATGCAAGCATGACAGGGCATTACATAAAGGATAATGGCTGGGGTTCTGCAGTTGACAGCATTGTAATCACCTAGAGTGATTGCCATGCTGTGTTTGTAAACCTCGAGAGCACAGCTCAAGAGGTTTACTTTCGGCATGGCAACCGCGAGAGGTGATTTCAATGCGGTTAACTGCAGAAACCCAGCCATTGTCTTTTATAGTGTATGGAGTTGGTAACAAGTAGAGAAAGCACACAGAGAAACAAGCATTTGTCGATGCCGAATGTTGATTGCGTTGGTCCGTTGAGCTTTCTCACTGGCCCTCTGTCACTCGCTCGTTCTGTTTCTCCCAGTGCTGCAGGCTGTCCTTTTGTACTGGGCTTCTGCCTGCATTGGCACCCTTTTCTGTCCACAAAGAAATCTGGATCTGGCCTGACACAGCTCCGTTGAGGTGGGTCACTCCCCCTCTCTGACTCGCTCATTCCATTTCTCCTGGAGCTGCAGGCTGGCCTTTAGTACTGGGCTCCTGCCTCTGTTGGTGGCTTTTTGCCCACAAAGAAATCTGCATTAGTCCCAACACAGGTCCGTTGAGCTTGCTCACTCCCCCTCTCTCACTCGCTCATTCCATTTCTGCTGGTGCTGCTGGCTGGCCTTTTGTACTGGGCTCCTGCCTGCATTGCTGCCTTTTTCTGCCCACAAATAAATCCACAGCCGTCATGATAGAACTCCACTGAGGTTGCTCACTCCCCCTCTCTCACTCACTCATTCTGTTTCTCCTGGCACTGCAGGCTGCC
The DNA here is from genome assembly GCA_016271365.2 of Neoceratodus forsteri. Classification (NCBI taxonomy): domain Eukaryota; kingdom Metazoa; phylum Chordata; order Ceratodontiformes; family Ceratodontidae; genus Neoceratodus; species Neoceratodus forsteri. The sequence continues at coordinate 1,186,990,908 of CM057451.1, read as the reverse complement.
ATTTTGTAGTTGGCTTCCGCCTCTGTTGGTGTCTTTTTCTGCCCAGAAAGAAATCTACAGCAGTCCCAACAGAGCTCCATTGAGATCGCTTACTCCTCCCTCTCATTCACTCATTCTGTTTCTGCCCCTTTTGTACTGGACTCCTGGCTGTGTTGCCACCTTCTTCTGCCTACAAAGAAATCTGCAGCAGTCACGATAGAGTTCCGTTGAGCTCACTTACTCCCCCTCTCTCACTTGCTCGTTCTGTTTGTCCCACTGCTGCAGGCTGCCCTTTTGTACTGGGCCCCTGAGTGCATTGCTCCCTTTTTCTGCCCACAAAGAAATCTGCAGCTGTCCCAACAGAGCACCGTTGAGCTCACTCACTCCCCCTCCCTCACTCGCTTGTTCTGTGTCTCGCTGGTGCAGGCTGTCCTTTTGTACTGGGCTTCTGCCTGTGTTGGACCTTTTCTGCCCACAAAGAAATCGCAGCCATCATGATGGAGCTCCACTGGGGTTGCTCACTCCCCTCTCTCACTTGCTCCATTCTGTTTCTCCTGGCTGCAGGCTGCCATTTGTAGTTGGTCCTTCCTCTGTTGGCACCTTTTTTGCCCACAAAGAAATTCTACAGCAGTCCCGACAGAGCTCCATTGAGCCCACTCACTCCCCCTCTCTCGCTCACTCATTCTGTTTCTGCCGGCGCTGCAGGCTGCCCTTTTGTACTGGGCTCCTGCCTGCGTTGCCGTCTTCTTCTGCCCACAAAGAAATCTGCAGCAGTCATGATAGAGTTCTGTTGAGCTCACTTACTCCCCCTCTCTCACTCGCTCATTCTGTTTGTCCCACTGCTGCAGGCTGCCCTTTTGTACTGGGCTTCTGCCTGCATTGGCACCTCTTTCTGCCCACAAAGAAATCTGCAGCAGTCCTAACAGAGCTGTTTTGAGCTCACTCACTCCCACTCCCTCACTCGCTCATTCTGTGTCTCACGCTGCTGCAGGCTGCCCTTTTGTACTGGGCTTCTGCCTGCATTGGCACCTTTTTCTGCCCACAAAGAAATCTGCAGCAGTCCCGACAGAGCTCCATTGAGCTCGCTCACTCCCCCTCTCTCACTGACTCATTCTGTTTCTGCCGGTGCTGCAGGCTGCCTTTTGTACTGGACTTCTGCCCAGCGTTGCAGCCTTTTTTGCCCACAAAGGAAATCTGCAGCAGTCACGATAGAAACTCCATTGGGCTACATCCTCCTCTCCCTCTCTCACTCCATGCATTCTGTTTCTCCTGCAGCTGCAGGCTGCCCTATTGTACTGGGTCCCTGCTTGCATTGCTGCCTTTTTCTGGCCACAAAGAAATCTGCAGCAGTCCCAACAGAGCTCCAGAGAGTTCACTCACTCCCCCTCCCTCACTCGCTCGTTCTGTGTCTCCTGCTGCTGCAGGCTGCCCTTTTGTACTGGGTTCCTGCCTGCATTGGTGCCTTTTTCTGCAACAGTCCTGACACAGCTCCGTTGAGGTCGCTCACTCCCCTTCTGTCACTCGCTCATTCTGTTTCTGCACGGGCACTACAGACTGGCCTTTTATACTGGGCTCCTGCCTGCATTTGTCACCTTTTCTGCCAGAAATCCCACAGCAGTCACAATAGACCTCCGTTGAGCACAACACTCCCCTCTCTCCTCTCTCAATCCTAATCTGTCCCAAAACACTGATTTCCAGCCAGCGACTCGGTATTCTGTCCAGAAGCGCTGGAAAACACATTTCGGCCAGGATGTGAAAAATGGCAGCTGTGACTGTTCATAAGCAGGTGTGGAAAAATGCCAGTGTTGAAAATGTGACGTGAAAATATTACTAATTTGTGAAGTTACAACAGTGCGTAGAAACTGCACAATGCACGCTCGTAACACAGTCATTTTATGGAGTTTCATCACAAAATTTTCAACATAGGCATTTTAGCACCTCTGCTCATGAACAGTGCCAGTGTGATTTTCTTAATGTGTCCCGAACACTGATTTCCCACAGCAACCGTGCTATTGTGCACCGGAAGAGCTAAAACATGTTTTGACCAGGATGTGAAAAATGACAGCTGTACTGTTCATAAGGAGGTATGGAAAAATGGCAATGTTGAAAATCTGGAGTGAAAATATTGCAAAGTTGTGAAGGTATGAGTGTGCATGCAAACTGTGCAATACATTTTTGTAACAGTCATTTTATGGAGTATTGGCACCAAATTTTCAACATAGGAATTTTAGGACCTCTGCTCATGAACAGAGTCACTGTCATTTTCGTAATCTGTCCCAAACACTGATTTCCCACAGTGACCGCGCTATTCTGTGCCAGAAGTGTGAAAACACATTTCAGCAGCATGTGAAAAATGACAGCTGTACTGTTCATAAGGAGGTGTGGAAAAATGCCAGTGTTGAAAATCTGGCATGAAAGTATTATAAATTTGCAAAGGTACGAGCGTGCTTAGTAACTGCGCAATGCACGCTCATAAAACAGACATTTTTTTGATGTTTTCCACCAAATTTGGAACACAGATTTTTTGAGAGCCCACCTCATGAACACTGGCACTGTCATTTCATTAATCGGTCCTGAAAGGTGATTCCGCACAGTGACCACAAAATCATCTTTCTGGGCCAATTAACACCATGACAGTGGCAGAATTCATGAGGAGGGGTACCAAAAACCCCATGTTGAAAATTTGGTGCCAAAATTCCAAAAAGTGACTGAGCTATGCATCAAAGTTGAAAAAACCCTATTTATTCCATTATACAGTACAGCTTACCAGCATTTTGCTTCACGGTCGCCTTTGAAGAGTGCAGACGTGTTCCCAGTCCACTGAAGATCGTTGCGCCGGACTCTGGAGATAAGTATGGGGTGAGGAGGGTGTGGGGAGGCAGGGTGCACAGTGGGTGGGCATGGGTTGCAGGAAGGGGGCAGGGAGACCAGTGAGGGACCATTTCCTTTTATCACAGGGGAAAAAAATAAAAAACATCGCAGGACCGTTTTTTTTTTCAGGGGATGTGGCATGCTGGGGAGGCTCCCAGTGTGAAAACAGACTTTTTTTTGGGGGGCAGCTGTAGCCGATGGGGGATTGGGCACCCCCATCAGCACACAACAAAAAGGGGGGGGCCACATCATGCCGACAGGGATTGAGCACCCCTGTCAGCACACAACAAAAGTGGGAAGGGTGACATTATGCTGACGGGGATTGGGCACCCCCGTTGGCACATGCTGGTATGGGGGGGTCTCATGAGGTGAGGAGGATTGGGCACCCTCTTGGCACACAATAACTTGCAGGGGGGATATGCTGACAGGGATTGGGCACCCCCATCGGCAAAAAAGATGGGAGGGGACATGATGCTGAGGGGGATTGGGCACCCCCTCGGCAAACAGGCAGTGAATGCAAAGGAGCCCTGCAATGAGGGGTCGCTCCCTCATTACAGCAGATGATGCTGCAATAACGAGGCGGCCCCTGATTGCAGCTGCTAAAACTTCTCAGGGTTGTGGCACACTGGCTAAACTAGTGTCAGCAGCAGTGTGCCACACCATTGGGGAAAGCGGGCCAAGCCTTTAAAGGCTGTGGGGGCACTGGCCACAACAGTGACGTGCCTCCACAACTTGCTTCTAGCAACCTGCCGCAATATGTTTCTTGCGCATGCGCACAACAACATAAAAAATGACTGTGTTGACTCATTTTTTTTTAAATATATCCTTTGATTGTTGCTGCTCCTGAAGTACAATGCGGTTGGCCAACCGCGATCATGTTCTTGTTTAGGAAGAGGACACATTGGCTACGTTGACCAGAGGCGTTGTGGGAAAAATTTGTCAGCCGGGATGGTATGCATGATCTCCAGTGGCTGCCTGCTCATTTATAAAATCTAGCGTGCTTTGCTGCGTGCTAGGGGAGGACATAGTGCTGGTGATTTTTTACGTGCTCTGCTACAGCATTAAAACTGTCATTTCAGATTCACAGTTTAAAACACTCGCATGCCACATTCTAATGTTGGAATGTAGCCGGGTGAGCTTGGTTCCATCTTGTAATCTTTACCGATCTGACATAGGCAAGCAAGGTTTAGAGCTTTGACATCAAAACGATGAGATTACAAGAAAATAAAGAGGCAGCAGGCTATGTATTATAGTGGCTCTCCATACATTATCAATGCATACACAGCATTATTTAACAGCATCTAACAATGAATGCAAGGGCACAAAAAAACTAATTAATTTGAAGAGGACAAGGTTCAAAACATTCACTATACATTCACAATGTTAACAGTCATACTGTTAATAAATACATCAGCCAAAATAAAAATCAGCAAACTGAACAAGGGGAAGAGGGCAGTGCAACAGTTTCTATTTATGGATGTGGATAACAAACCTTATTATCAATGACAAATTCTTTACTGAGACATAATGGCTGCAAGAAACACATCTGAACCATTTCACATGTAGTTCTCAAGTACAATTTACAGTAAATAGAAATGTATTTACATAACTTTGCTAGTGAGGCAAGTAAGGAAGTCCGGCGAGCAAAGGCACAGAAGGAGCTGCAAATAGCTGAAGGAAGAAGGGGGGAGAAGGCTTTCTACCACTATATAAGTGAGAAAAGGGACAAGAAGAGAGGGATAGTTAGGTTTGAGAAAAGTGTGGAGTGGGTGGAGCATAATGGAGGAAAAGCAGAGATACTAAATGCATACTTCTGTTCTGTCTTCACCAGGGAGAAGGACGGACCACTGTCTTCAGGAGGAAAAAGAGGAGCGGGGGGGAGAGGTGAACACAGACATAGTGATAGAGAAGGCTAGAGTGAGGAAGGATCTGCTGGCATTGAAAGTGGACAAATCACCAGGCCTGGACAGAGTACATCCAAGGGTACTAAAGGAACTGGCTGAGGAGCTGGCAGGGCCGCTAGCAGACCTATCTAATAGTTCACTAGAGTCAGGCATGGTACCATAGGACTGGAGAACAGCACATGTAGTGCCCTTTCACAAAAGTGGTCCCAAGGATGATCCAGGGAATTACAGACCAGTCAGTCTGACCTCCATTGTGGGCAAGCTGATGGAGACCGTATTAAAGGAAAGGTTGGTGGAATATCTAGAGGAACATGGTCGCCAGGATGAGAGGCAGCATGGGTTCATGGGGGGGAGATCATGACAAACAAATCTGATTGACTTCTTTGACTGTGTCACTAAGACAGTAGATAGAGGCCAAGCGGTAGACATCCTCTGTCTTGATTTCAGCAAGGTCTTTAACTCTGTGCCCCACAAAAGGTTGATCAGGAAGTTGATGGATTTTGGAGTTGGGGAAAAGATGGTCAGATGGGTGGAAAACTGGCTGAGGGACAGAACCCAAAGGGTGCTGGTGGGGGGGAGTTATCTGGCACCAAAGAGGTAACCAGTGGGGTCCCACAGGGCTCTGTGCTGGGCCAGTGTTGTTCAATGTCTTCATCAATGACATTGGGGATGGCATTAAAGGCAAAATGTGCCTATTCGCAGATGATACCAAGCTCTGTGGGAGAGTGGACACAGCTGAAGGGATAAGAGACCTTCAGGAAGATCTGGAAAAGCTATGGAGGTGGTCCAGGATCTGGCAGCTTGGCATCAATGCCAAGAAATGCAAAGTTATGCATATTGGAGCCAAGAATCCCAGGACAGAGTATTACCTCGATGGAGTCCCAGTATCTGCAGCAGAGGAGGAGGAGAAGGACCTCGGATTGATGATCATTAGTGACCTGAAACACTCCATGAAGTGCAAGAAAGCAGCAGCAAAGGCAAACAAGATGCTGGGATGCATATCTAGGGGGATCAGTAGTGGGAGAGAGGAGGTTATACTGCCCTTGTACAGGTCACTGGTAAGGCCGCATCTAGAGTATGGAGTTCAGTACTGGTGACCACACCTCAAAAAGGACCTTAACCTGCTGGAGAAGGTACAGAGGAGGGCTACAAAGATGATAGCCAGTCAGCAGGGCAAGGCATATGAGGAGAGGCTGAGGGCACTGAACATGTACTCCCGGGAAGACAGGAGAGAGAGGGGGGGGACATGATTGGGACATTCAAGTACTTGAAAGGAATAAATAAGGTTGATAAGGAGAGTCTCTTTAAAAGACAAAGAACCTCTGTGCGCAAACACTGAGGCAAGGGTTACCCCAAAGGGCATTTGGCTGGGAAGCCAAGTTTCAAGAAAATACAAAATCACACATACCCCCACAATGCAAAAGCATCATGGGCTGCATATGCAAATCACCACAGAATGTTATGCTGGTCAACACAAGCAAATTACATGGTACCAAAGGCCCTCTCACACAGTTTGCAAAGGTGCTAACAGAAGACATAGACACGATGTTTAGATCCTACCAGGACTCATCAGTATACCTAGATCTGTTTGACACCCATGGAACGGACCAGCTACCATAAGGCAGTGAGCCTTGGATATATTGTGGTGAACCCATTAAAATAAAAATTATTTTATTAGGTTCACCCTGGCATAAATCAAGGCTCACTCTGTAAGGAGAAACAGCAGATCCATTCCACTGGGGTGTCAAACAAAAACAGCTGTAGTCTAGGACAAAAACTGCATGTAACACTGCTAATGAGAAAACACTTCCCTCATCATTCTATAAAAGTGAACCAACTGTATTGATACATATACTGTATGATACTTTAATAAATAAACATAATATCTTTAAGCTGAGTGGCACCCATATCACAAGGGGCACAGTCTTAAGCTGGAGGGTGGAAGGTTTAGGAGGGAGGTCAGGAAGCACTTCTTCACAGAGTGGGTGGTGGACACTTGGAATGCGCTGCCAGAAGAGGTAATCTCTTTGAAGAAAGTGGGCAGCTTTAAGAGAGGCTGGGATAGGCATAGGGGGAAGGTAAGAATCGTGGGTAGGAAGGATGGGGGAAGTGGGAAGGGAGGGCAGGGACATTAGCTCAAGCTGTGGACCCTGCAATACGAGCAGACTTGGTAGACCAAATTGCCTTCTTCTGCTGGCTTCTTCATATGTTCGTATAACTATTGGTCATTTGGAATACAGACATCAAATTCCTAAATGCAGGACCACATAATGACTCCACATAATCAGACCTATACTTTGAGGAATGCTCAGTATTATCATTCATACCTAGACCTTGAAGGGTACCAAGTTCAAACATCCAGACAGACTCTTTTCTGGACATTTGTAACTGTAAGTGGCCTCCTAATGTATCCAACTCCACCTTCCCTTTCCCGCAAATGAAAAGACACATTGTCCAGTTCCATTCACATCTTTGACGTGCCTGAAAAAAACATTTTGTTCATCTCTGCACATAATAGAGTTACGGTACAGTGTTCACTAATAAGGACCGTCACTGTCCCTTTTCTTCTACCCACATAAAATACTTGAAAGTGTTTCCTGAATTTAATGACTGCAAAGAATATGACATTATCTGTTTTATAAACTGTACCACTCATGCTGTCATCTATTTACCTACTTCCACTTGCAATTTTGTTAAGTGGAACCATAATGAGTTCCTGTATTTACAATTTTCATGACTGTATTTTGAATGAGTAATTGTATACCTATATGTTTCCACTGTACATTGTACATTACAAATGCTTCACACATTGTGGACTTATTTTTCTCATACCTGTTATACCTGCTTATAATTTGGTCATTACTAATGATATTTGACAGCCCTGTTCATAAATGCAAAGTATTGCACTTCTACTCCCCCAACACACACAAACTTTTGTACTGCAACTTTCTCTTGACTGGCTTCTTTCTAAACATTATGAGTCTTCACATTCTGGCCATTTACTGATTTTTTGGGGGACCTTGTCCTCTTCAAATATATTACTTTTACCTGTTTTATGCTTCTTACAGTACATCTTATTAAAGTAAGCCTGCTTATGTATCGGTAACACCTTTCCTCCTCTTACACTGAGGTCATTTCATACATATTTTTTTAGACAATCATCCCTCAGTGGACACTGACAGAGGCATTTAATGGGCAGACTAGGTGGGCCAAGTGGTCCTTATCTGCCATCAAATTCTATGTTTCTATGTTTCGTTTCAGCTATCCTCTGAACTCTGAATCCAGGGCTAGGTCACCAAGTGCCCCTTCCCCACAGTGCAGCACTTCCTGTGTACACAAGGTAGGTGGCACGCATACAGGATACACAAACAGACGAGAAATGTAAGATGCAAACATTACCACACTATAGGCTAAAAATATAGCTATAAAAAGCTCCTACCAATACCTCACTTGGTACCCCTGGTTAAATGCTACCCCCCCCCCCCAACTACTACTATGGCTAACTGTGAACAGTTTAACTTAAATGATAAATGACACAAGTGCTAAAAATTAAAATAAATAACAACTTGGAAACTTATTCAAGGTTACCAGGATTCTCCTAAAAAACAGACAAAGAACAGTAAGAGTTAAAGTCTTATCAGAGGAGAGTTACCAGGTCCGTCTCTGGTTTGAAAAGGGGTTATCATGCCAACAGCGTTTAAAGCACCTGGGCTTGTGGGACTTAAGCTTAAGGAGAACCAGTGGGAACAAGTTACTCCTGTACAAAGGCTTAGTGGATCCAGTCTCAAGTGCCAGGCTGGTACTGGAATACAAGGACATTAAATACGATCTTAGAGGACATAAGAGGCAACTAGTTGAATCCTCTCCAAAAACAGAACACAGAAAAAACGCATTTTTGTCAAGGGCGGTTTAACTTTGGAATCAGCTCCCAGGACACCTGGTAAATGTTCCAAATATGGTAAAGTTTAAACAAGGGTTGGATGCCTGTATACAGGAGGTGTCCTTAGGAAACTTCCATTGAGCAGTGGGGGGCAGCATGCATGGGCCTTGGCCTTCTGTTGCCCTATTTCCGAAGTATAAGCTCTAGCTGACAGCACACCCTTGTACCCATAAACCACTTCACAACCCTGTAATACCAACAAAGGCAACATAGATTTTAACAGCACAGGGTCATAATGTTGCAGGCAATAACAGTGCAGTCAAAAACCGCAAAGCCAAAAAGCCGACAGCAAAGATGGCGCTCAACAAAACAGTGGAGCACTGCTTTGCCAAATTCAACAATTACGTTTTGTTTTTGCAGGGGGCTCTGCCCCAGAACCACCTGTTAGGGGGAGTTGTGCTCCCCCATACCCCCCCTTTATTATAACTAACTCTGGGGGCTACTCAGGGACAGAGAGAAATCTCGAGCGGGGGGATTGTTGAGGAGGGGAATGGGAAAAAAAGATGTTCTGGGGAGACGAAAAATATGTTAAATGTCCCAGGACAGGGAATCAAACTCTGAGACATTGGCATTCCACTGCTCTCCCTACCTGTAGCTCTACCCTGTGAGCCATGCAACCTGCTTGGCAGAACACCGCCAAGAACACACCTTAACCTGTCTGCTTGAAAGCAGTATTGTTACAGGAATAGCTGTTTTGACCGTTTGCTATAGTACCCCTGAAGCTATTTTGCCTTTAGCTGTTTTCACTTCATGGTTTTCTCCGCAACATTTTGACTCAGTAAGAATTTTGACTGATGCTGTGCTGGGATTTGTACCAAAACCCTTCTGCTTTCAAGTTTCCCTTTAAGGATACCTAAACAACATTTTGACAACAAACTATTCAAAAATCTGACTCTGTAGGAGACTAAAGGAAAGGCTGTTGTATTCATTAATGCTAAAACTACATTTATATAATTTACCTAAATGTGGTTCCAGAGCATTTGAAAATTGTAAAATCAGCCTTCCAATTTAAAAAAAAACTGCCTTACCTGCTTCCTAAAATGGCCGCCAAATGTTTTATGTGATGACATCACTGGAGCCAAAGAATCAGAGATATATATTTCCTCTGTAGTGTTAGTGATTCTTTTTCCTTTGTATGGGGTGTTTCACCCAAATGGTCAAAACCATGTGCATTATTTTGTATAATGCACATGTTAGGCTGTGGTTCTGTTCATTTTGTTTACTTTCACATGCTGAAAATGTGTTTTAATCCAACCGACTTTCTCTGTGGCAAACCACAGTGCAGTATAAATCTTGAATAACCTGGTGGTCTAGTGGTTATGGTGTATCCAGGATGCTACAATGGGAGTGCAGGGGTGGTGTGCATGCTTAATATGTAATTTTTAACATTTTTATTAAACCTTTATATTTCTGCTATTATTCTTTTCTAGTACGTTTTTGACAGAACCTACAACTGTAATCCATAGTTTGAATGTAAACCATGTGTACAATCAATAAATCAGACTTCTTCAGCAAAGTGAAATGCAGCAACAAGCAAGTACATTACTACGTGGGGGGGTTGCTGCCACACCCTTCACCACCCCCTAGAGCAACCACCTTTTTTAACAAAGTTCTTGTGTAGTCCAATGTTAGAGTTCATACTTTCTGGAAACTCAAATATATGCTTGTCTTGTCTTCTTTTTCCATGGGAAATAATAATAATAATAATAATAATAATAATAATAATAATAAGACGAATCAGCATTTATATAGTGGTTTTCATACACATTGTATCCCAAAGTGCTTTACAAGCAATATTGGACTGGTAGTGAAGTGACTGAATGTGTAGTGGCAGCCATTCTATACATTAATATCCACACACAGCCTTGGACAATTGCATGAACTGGTTTTATGGGAAGGGGAATGTTGGGCAGGACAATGGGGTCAGGTAGTGACCAAGGTGCTGGCAGTCCCACATCTTATTTCTCACAGTAATCTGCTCATATTTCTCTCCTTCTGTCTTCCCCTTCCCTGAATGTAGCAGTACCTTGCAAGAATGACCTTCGTAGTCCCCTTGTGGTATTTATTCTTCACTATTCCTCCTCACACTGAAAACTGGTGAGCTCATCACCCTTCTGCATCATGAATGCAAGTAGTACAGTCCCCATTTTATTTTGACATATCAAATATAAACATATTTTTCCAGTATGCCATGGTCATAGCAGCAGGGAACAAGGGGAATGATGGGCTTTCCTATAATTACAAGATCTAGACTACCTTTGATTAGGCACTATTAAATGATGGGTGTGTACCTCATTATGCACGTCATTTAATAGTGCCTAATCATAAGTGGCTTAGATCTTATATGGATAGGAAAGCCCATTTTTCCACTTGTGCCATGCTGCTATCAGCCTGACTTACCAGAACATCATGTTTATTATTGATATGTAAATATAACATGGGGGACTGTACTAACCACATTCATGATGTGGAAGGGTAGTAAACTCACCAGTTTTTGGTGTGGGGAGCAGGTGAGAAGAATGAATGCCAGAGAGGGACTGAAGAGGCCATTAAAGCAGGGTGCAGCTATAGTCAGGTTAGTTGAAGACATGAAGGAGGACACTGAGCAGATCACTGTGAGATCTGAAATGTGGGGGTGCCAGCATCGTGATCACTACCTGACTGTGGATGAGAGTAGCCAGCAATGACAAATGCTCAGAGTGGCAGGGCTGCACCTAAACTGTTACCTGAATTCTGTGTAGGGAGATTATCCTTGGAAGAGGGGTTGGATTGTTGATGTTTGTTAGAACAGTATTGAGGGAGTTGTGTATAGCTCATTCAAGATTTGGAAGGGTGGTAGCCAGCCAACTCGAGTTGTGAAGTAGAGCACAGAAAAGTACTGGAGAAGAATTGCTGGGAACTGTCCTGCGGGGTTCTGCAGATCACAGGTAAAGGAGTAGACTGACACTGAAAGTCAGATGGATTCGCTCAAGGTATTTGTATGCCTCTCCTGCTAATGATATTGTTATCCATTGTAAGTGCAGCCCTTATGAGGGCATGAACAGCAGTTTTTCTGGTGGGTCCTGATGCTTATTGCTTGGCCTTCCAGGAAGACCTAGTTGTTGGTTAATGAGGTGGGAAAAAAACACAACAGGGAACTGTTCATACTACCTTCACTGTGCAGAAGGGTAGTGATCCACTCAATGTTTACTGTGGGAGCAGAAGTCAGACATTGAGAATGTGGACTGGGGAGTGATTTGGGAGGCATTTTGTAACAGTGCCAGCTGATGATGCGTATCAGTATAGGTGTGCACAACTCTCTGAGGTACAAGATTACAATCTGAGGTGTGATAATTCTCTTCATTAGACCGCAAGCTCATATGCAGCCCCAGGCAGTACTAAGGACAGGTTATGGATAGTGGCATGTTCAACAAAAGGCAGGCTAGGTGCAGGGAGTTCACATGGAAAAAGGAAGCCTTATTTGTGGATTAACAAGAGAGCATATGCTTCGGAACTGAACAAAACTGGTACTTTGCTGTGTGACCCTGAGCTAGTCAGTAAACTTCTTTGTGCTCCCAGGCCATACCTGTAAACAAGCTTTCAGTATAGTGCGTCTCTCCTGGTTAACAAAAAACTAAATTCAGTGCATCATATAACCACTAGATCATCAGGTATTTGAAGTGTTGTACTGTAATGCAGTTTGCTAAAGAAAAAGTCAGCTGGATTGCAAAACATTTTCTGCAAGTTAAAGTAAACAAAATGAACAAAATCATATCCTAACATGTGTACTGATCAAAATAATCCATGAGGTAATACACGGTATTGATCATTCTGGTACAACAATTCAAAATAAAGAGGGAAAGAAGAACCAGTTAGCACTGTGGGTCTCTATCTCTGTCTCTGGCTCAGATGATGTCATCATGACTCATCACTCAACACACTTGGCAGACATCTTAGGGAGAAAGCAAGGCTGTTTTTTGAAAGTGAAAGGCTGATGTTTACATTTTTCCAAAGCTATGAAACTGCATTTATGTTATTTACATAGAAGCAGTTTTAGCATAAATGTAAACAGCAGCCTTTACTTTATCTCGCAATGAAGCCAGATTTTAGGTACCCTTTAAGACCTCACTGCCATGCTTGTTCTGGATGTTGGATGAACTTCAGGGGGAGGGGTGTTAACATGCAATACCTGAGCCCAATAAAGGGAGAAGGGGAAACAAGGAGAAGGAGGTCTGTCTTTCAGAGATGCAAGTGGAGACAGAGACGGATTGAACTATATTGTTTGTTAAGCTGAATACAAGTTGTTTTTTTCTTCTTTCTGTTATGGAAACCAATGCGATTTCATTTAATTTAAATTGGTGCATGGACCTCTCGCTTTCAGAATGTTCCCCAGAAGCTGCCTGCTTCCCTATTCTGTCACACAGCCTTATGGTGCTGGCCTGGTGGTGCTGAGGCTTGAAGCGCTGGACACCACACCTCACTCTATGCCGGCAACTTGAGTTCCAAAGCAGACTCGGGTTGGCAGAAGTCCACCGGGAGAGAGAGGATTGAGCATCCGAGGGACTGTTCTTCTCTCCCAGGGAGGGAAGGCTTGCTTGCTCAGCCTCTGACTGCCACCAAGTAGAGGTCTGGTGATAGTGCAGGCTGAGGCAGCATGGAAGTGAGGGTGTGTGGCCCGGAGAGGCATGCAGGTTTCATGTCAGATGCAGAAGGAATAAAAGAGAAGTGGAAAATGGGAGCTGGGGATTAGTGAAGCCCTGACCATCTGTCCATGGACCCACGCTGCCACCCAGACCACCATGGTGCAAACTGGGTTGTGATTCAGGGTGGGGGCAGGTGGCCCTCCCTCCCCCTGACCCTTCCATGGGGAGGGTAGAACCTGTGGGGTGGGCCCATCTGTCAAATAGGTCTAGGGGCAGGCCGACACTGGTCCATCAGAACTGGGATTGGGCTGACAATGACAAGCTGCCCCAGATCCCAAAGTGGATAAAAACCTACATGAAAAAGCCCAGCCCTATACAAATGCATGGGAAAGCCCCTACGCCCTCCATATTCTTATATCAGATAGCCTGCTAGTGCTGGGGCATGTCTCTGAATCAGGAAGTGGAAGGTATCAGGCCCATGGCTCCACAGAGCCAAAATACAATCCTGTCCCTCTCGAATCACATTCAGCAAAAGATTCTTGAGTGATGCAGCAATAGACTTGAGGGCAGGTGAGGAATCCTTATGTGGTTATGGGGGGAGCACCAGAAAGGTTACTTTCTTGGTATAGCCCCTTATTTCAAAGAGTTCTAGAAGTGTTTCTGCTTCTGAGAGCACAGTCCTTTTGGTTAGCTCCTGTCAGTCCCTCTGCACCATACAGAATGTACCCAAAATCGTATTGTACAGAGCTAGGAGAAAATGGAAGACCCAGGCTCAACTTCAGACAGAAGTCAAAGCAATGCAAGAACACTTTGAACTAAGGGGCTACACCAAGGACATTATTATTAAGGCTAAGTAGAAATGCATTGCTGTTGACAGAGAGGGTACGCTCAGGCCAAAAAATAGAATTGAAAGTGAAGGTAACAGCACAAATTTTATTACTTCATATTCTACACGGGCCCACAGGACAAGAGAGATTATTCAGAAAACTTTAGGGAAGGGGTTCCTAAGATCAGATCCAAGACTGCATGAAGTGTCACAAATACCAAGGCGTATGGTCTATAAGAGAGCAATGAATGTTAGGGACCAGCTGGTGTATTTGATGCAAGCAAAACAGAAGTAGGACACATGGTGGCCTCAACTACCACGTGGATGTAAAAGGTGCAAGAAACATAGACTTGAAAAATATTAGCTGTTCAAGCAAGAGATGTGAACAGTGCACAGTAGTGTAGAAACGCACTAGTTTTCTGAATTCAGTGGAAAATATAATACTGGAAATAAGAAATCTGATAACATGTGACAGTATGTTACCTATCTGGCAAACTGCTCATGTGGGACCTCCTACGTGGGCAGAACAAAAAGAAACTTTAAAGAGAGGATGGGAGACCATATGAGTGCTATGGCGGATGAAAGTTTGGAATATGCCTTAGATGTCCATTTGAAGGCCTCAGGAAACAAATATAACCGAAAAGTGAGATTTATAGGCATCAAAAAGATGAAATTGGGACCTCGGGTGGGATAAGAACTCATTCTTGGCAAAATTAGATCCTTTCTGATTTTTAAGATGGGTGCACGGTAGTGGCTGTGTCTAAATGACCAACTGGATATGCAAAACAAAGCAAAGGTAATTTATGGAATGCTTTTCCAACAAGATCATAGTGTTTTACAGAAAGAATCATAAAATCATAAAACAACCATTTCAATGCAGTAAAAATATTTAAACCATATTATAAAACAGCAGGACTAAGAATCAGAAAAAACAATTCAAATTAATATGTTTTTAAAGCAAATTTAAAGGCCTCAACAGGTGGGCACTCCTAAACCCGGCGAGGTAGAGAATTCCACAGGGTCGGAGCTGCAAAAGCAAATGATCTAGCATCTGATGTTGTCAAACAGACCCTGGGAATCTCTAGCAATCCCTCACTGGTGAAACAAAGAGGATGAAGGTGGCAGTAGGGAGAAAGAAGATCTTGCAGATACCGTGGTCCCAGTCTGCGTAGGGCCTTATAGGTCAGCAATCCAACCTTGAAGGTAATCCTCCACTGCACTGGTAGCCAGTGCAGTCTGCAGAGCACAGGTGTGACATGGCAAGATCTTGATAAGCCGGTCAACAAGCTGGCAGCCATATTCTGCACCAGCTGCAGGTGGCGAAGCCCCCCCCCCCCGGTTGCCCTAGGTATAGGGCATTGAAGTAATCAAGGCGCAAGGTCACAAAGGCATGGACCAGTGTAGGAAAGTCATCAGGTGGGACCAGGTGTTTTATCTGGGTGATATTCCTCAGATTGTTGAATAAGGTCTTGACAACGGCCGACCCCTGAAACTTAAGCATCAGCTCGCTATCAAGCATAGCCCCCAGATTCCTCACCCGGTCAGAGGTCACCAGTTGGTTGCCACCTAACCAAAGTCCATTATGGCTGCCAGCTGGCAACCTCTTTACCCAATGACCTGGGTCCACAATCAATACCTCAATCTTATCCGAGTTCAGTCTTAGCCAATTGGCACTCAGCCAGTACTGAATCTCAGAGAGGCAGTTGTTAATGACCAAAACTGCATCATTTGTTCAGGCACAAAGGACATGTACAGTTAAATATCATCTGCATAGCATTGAAAACTCAACCTGTACTGCCTAATAATGCCTCCCAACAGCAGCATGTACACTGTGAACAACATGGGGGAAAGCACAGGACACTGCGGTACCCCATATGGCAGGGGGAAGGGAGTCGAGGAGAAAAATCCCAATTCTACTCTCTGTGTCCTGCCAGTGAGGAAAGAGTGGAACCATCTGAAGACTGTTCCAGACAGTCCACAGAATAGCCGGAAGCACTCCAGCAATATCCCATGGACGATGGTGTCAAACGCTATGGAGAGATCAAGGAGGACCAAGCTGGAATGGCCCCTCCAATCTCTCGCTGTCAGGAGATCATTAAGTACCTGAGCTAATGCAATCTCGGTACTATGCGTCTTCCTGAAACCAGACTGGAGAGGATTGTAGATATTGTGGGTGGTCAGATGTTCCTCGAGCTGCAACGCGACTGCCTTCTCAATAACCTTACCCACAAAAGGCAGGCTAGAGACAGGCCTTTAGTTTGCAAGACAGCCAGGGTTAAGAGAAGGTTTTTCAAGAGGGGCGAAACATTGCCTCCTTCAGAGTGTCCAGAAACACCCCAGTCTCTAATGAACACTTAACTATGTCAGCAAGGAACGGTCTGATTGCCTTCATGCACCCCATCAGGAGGCGTGTTGGACCGGGATCCAAACTACAGCAAGTCGACCAAAAACCAAGGACCATATTCACGATATCCTCAATTGCCAACTGGCTAGAATCTGACCAGCCAAATGGGGTGATTGAAATCTCACACTGATCTCCACTCTTCCCATTTGGGCATGCTGTGTGGCTCTCAGACCTGATGGTGCCAACCTTATTTGCAAAGAATCGAGCAAACTCATCACACTTCTTCTGTGAAAAAGCTTCCCAATTCTGAAAACAGGTTGGATTGCACAACCTGTCCACGGTATGGAAGAGCTGAGCCGGTCATTTTTCATAGCTGAAGTCTCCCTGGATAGGAACTCTACCTTCTCACGAGAGACTGCAGACTGGTAATCCCTATAAAGGGAAATCAATCTAAGTTTGTCATCCTCCAGGTCTGATTTCCACCAGCATTGCTCCAACCTTCTCCCCACTCTCCTCAGCTCCCTCAGGTACCCACCAAACCAAGGGGACCGAGGGTGAAGGGTGAGGGGGGTGAACCGATGGGTGCAATGGAGTCCAGAGCAGCCCCCACCACCTTATTATAGGCTAGCAGAAGGTCCTCTGGGTCCATGCTAACACTCAAACTCCTCGACAGATCCAGGACCACCATAAGACCATCAGGGGTCAAACCCCACAAAGGACAGTACCTGACCATCTCCATAGGGGCAGGTCTATTGGAGGGGGCCACGAAACTGAACCCTGTGGTGTGGTGATCAGATGACATTGTTTTTTGTTAAATAAGCTCTCCAAAGATCTTTTTTGGGGCATGTAACCATATTGTTATGTAAATAATTGTTCCCCCTTAAAAAACATTATGTTTTAACTGGTACTCTTGTAAAAACACAAAAGATTATCTCTAGAATATGTGTTTATTTGTACTACGTATATTTTAGGACATATGGATATGTCAGTGAATGTGTATCTTTCTGTTGACAGTTTACCTGCAGCTTCACTATTCTTTCTCATCTTGTGATATAGGAAAAGGAACAAAAATGTGTTTGGAGGGTCTCTCTCTTCCTCTCCCTTATTAAAAGATGCTTCTCAGTATGTTCTCTTAAATATATTGCAACGGCTGCTTGTAGTAGACATCTTGGACCTGAAAGAATAATAAAGGCATATAACAAAATGTAATCAAATTAAATTTCTTATGATAATGTGTACTTCTCATTACCTAAGTGCATTTAGTGCTTTTTTTAGAAATATATTGTGTGCTGTGTGTGGCAGGATTTATTGATATGAATTTAAAAGTAGAAATTAGCAATCAGATACTTCAGCTTCCTCTCTGCCATTTGCATGCATTTTTAATCCCAGTTTTTAATGGGTAATGGGCAATTTCTTGAACTTGAATGTGATAGTTACTGTATAGGCAGTAGGAAAAATCAAATATTAACTTTTGTACTCAATACCTCTATACTCTTTTATATGGTCTATTTTGTAGAACTGTCTGCTTTAAATAATCTGTGATGTATTTGAATTCTGGGTGTATAAACTGAAGGAGACAGTAGAGGGCGCCCTCCCTTGAAAAAGTTCAATTGTGAGTGAAACTTTGGGGGCTTGAGTATCAGCTGTGCTTTTTAACATGTTATGTCCAAGTAACCCTAAATAAAGGAATTGACTGCACCACCAAAGTACCATGAGTGGACAGCATCCCTGTTTGTGTGAGTGTTGTGTACTTTTCTCTAGAACGTTGAGCTGTTTCTGCATGGGCACTGAGTCTTCAGAGAGTGACCATGTTGCAAACAAACTGAGCTGGAAGGATGTTTGACTGAGGAGGAGAGGTGGGTCCAGGGTCTGGAAGTGTGGCTGACTGCAGGCAGGGTGGGACAAGGGTCTGGCTACTGTCAAAGACAATGGAGAGTCCCCATACCCATCAAACACACACAGTACTGGGGAAATATGAACTAGACAGGCATGGCACAGTTGTGCCCCGTCAGGTTTTCACCAAGACCCCCTTCCTAGTCATACAATTTTCAGGGAGTCTGCCATAGTTTGCCCATTTTTTGCCATTCCTGCTGAATCAATGAATGAAGCCAGTATAGCACAGTGGTTAAAGGCTCTGAGCTGCAAATCTAGAGACCTGGGTTTGAATCCCACAGCCCCCACTTGCATACTGTGTGACCTTGAGTAAGTCACTTAATTTCCCTGTGCTCCCAGGTCATATCTGTAAACAAGCTTTTAGCTTAGTGTGCCACTCCTGGTTAAACAATTGGAATAAAAACAAACAAAAAAAAGAACAATTTCTCTGGTGTTTTACCAGGGGTAGCATTTCTATGATCTTATACTCAGACCCTCTGAAAATCTCTGCCGGCACAAGACTGGGACATTTTAAAACCTTCAAAATCTGATATCTTGCTTCACAAATGAAAATACATAAGATAAATGTTACTACTCACTGACTCCATTGCAAACTCTCTCATACTACAATACTACTCTGCCTTCATTATTCTCTACAACACAACCAAACCCTGCCCAACACAACATGCAAGCAAACATTCTGCACTGACAAATGTTTGTTTTTCTGGAGCCTTTGGACAGGCTGTAGTGCGTTGCCTTTGTTGAATCCACAGCATATTGCTGCTGCCCACCTCTCTCAGATGTAATGGTCATTTAGTCCAGATACATCACGCAAAAGTATTTTTTTTTTAGTTCTCTATTTATTCTTCTTCTCACCAGCTGGTCCCCTTCCTCTATCTGCTTAACCCCCAGCCCTGTCACCCACCAAATCTTGGACTTAGAAAAGCACAGAAATCCATGCGTTAAGGAAAGGTGGGTGCTTGCTGGTACAAGGCAGACACAAATGTTCCCAAGTAGCATCCGCCTGGGAAT
Source organism: Neoceratodus forsteri (assembly GCA_016271365.2). Lineage (NCBI taxonomy): Eukaryota > Metazoa > Chordata > Ceratodontiformes > Ceratodontidae > Neoceratodus > Neoceratodus forsteri. The sequence goes on along the minus strand of CM057451.1, from coordinate 1,186,971,518 downwards.
AGTGTGAAAGTACACTTCACAAAACAAAGATGTCGCAGGACCTGAGTGCAACTTGCTAGTACATAAATATTTATTGAGATGCCATGTGTGAAAGCACTCACACTATACCCCAGCGTTTTGACCCCCAAATGAGTCTTCATCAGGGAATATCTCAAATTTACCCTTCATTCATCATCCTACCACTGTAGCATACCATTCATGATGGGGTTCTTTCATCAGGGTACCAGGAGGGCTAATGAGACCCCTCCAGGCAACTTCAAGGCAACCTCAAGCCAGTGCTGTGGAGAGGAGGAGCCACAGTCGGTGGTGCCAGGCCTGTGAGGCAGGCAGCAAGTCACCCTGCATGGCTGGGGTATTTTTTTAGTTTCTTCCCAACCCCTAGTGATGCTTGCTCACCTGAGGTGCCCAAGGCATGTGTGCCCACTGAGCATTTGTAACACTGGTGCCCACCTGCATCCTACCCTCACCTGTGCCCTCAGCTGCACTTCCACCTATGGTCACCCAGGTGTCAGTGTTGCAGCGAGAACAGTGACCCTTCCTCCCCAGGGGAGTAGAGCATCCTCTGGTATACTCAGTCCTCAAAACAAAAGCAAAAATTGATGCAGAATATGGCTTAAGCATACCATGTCAGAACTGACTTTGCAAAAGGTTACCAAATAGTTAATCAGATTACAGTTATTTGTTTTGTAAAAAGAGATTTCAGCCATGTTGCTTGTTGAAAGCATGCTATTATAGCCAGCAGTTTTCTGGGACCGAAATTTTTTTATTTTATTTATTTATTCTAGGATTACAAGTATACCTTTGAGCCCAAGGCTCTTTTACAAAGGTTCCACGTCATAGGTTACAATAACACAAGTTGCAGGGAAACATTGGCGGAGAAGGGAAAAGAAGAGGGAGGGGTGGGGGGATAAAGAAGGGGTCAGAAGAGGAGCAGAGAGGGCGCGGTGATGGGGGAGTGGTTAGGGGTGCAGGGAAGGGCGTGAGGCAGCCTGCCGGCCTTGTCAGGTGCAGAAGTGCAGGAGGGGTGGAGCCCAGTGAGGGCAAATGCAGTGGTCACGGGGCCCAGTAAAGGTAAGCAGTGGAGGAGTGGTGTAGAATATTATCCATGGCAATCGCAGGTACTGCAAGCGACAAGAGTGTTACGGAACCTGGATCTGAAGGCACCTAGTCCAGAGGTGGTGATAGTATCATTGGCAAGACCATTAAACCAGGTAGGGGCCCTGTAGGTGAATGATTGTTGGCCTTGGGTTGTGCGGCAGCGGGGGATGCGACACAGTTGTCACATGTAGCCAATGGCTGCTCCAGGAACCTTTCTAATAAGCAGTGAGACAGTATGTACCATTAAAGAAACTTGCAAAAAACATTTGTTCAAGTCTTGAGTGGTTTGGATATTTAAGAAAAAATTGTTTTGTTGTGCAAGATATTCCCCCCTAGTAGATAGTTACCAAGAACAAATGCTGAGGTGGACAAACCCAAGATGTATCTACAGGACCCAGAAAAAAGGCAATGGGGTGATGAAAGAACCAAGAAGTGAGTGACCCAGAGGGATGACTGGCTGGAGTTGGGGGAGCGGAGAATTCTAAGGTGATAGGAGTGAAGGAACCAGAACAAGCATTTGTCAATGCTGAATGTTTGCTTGCTGGCATTGGCAGTGGTAGTGTAGAAGTTACAGAGCTGCGTAATAGGAATGGCACTGAAGTACTGAACTGAAGCCAACCCCACCACCACCCTGCAGAGAGTGACAGGCATTGGGGTGTGCATTTGGGTTGTCAGGCATAACGGCCACGCCATTTCACCTCACCCCAACCCGTAGAGACTGACAAGTGTCACGGTGTGCCTTGGGATCTTTGGCCCTTACGCGCACCCCATTCCATCAGGAAGTATGGTGAGATGGGTGCGGTATAGGAGAATGGGGTGAACTTTGGGGCCGAAGAGTCCAAGGCATACCTCGATGCCTCTCACTGACTGCAGGGTGTGGAATGGTATGAGCATTACAGGCAAGAATTCCAAGTCACATCCCTGATGCCAGTCATTCTCTACAGGGTTGGGCGTTATGGTTGGAAACCCTAATACCTCAGGCATTCATTGGTATTTACACTCCAAATTTTCAACATGGTTTTTTTGTGACCCCACCTCATGAACAGGGGGAATATCAGTTTGTTAGCCGGAAGCTGCTTATGCACAGCGACTACGGCATTTATCACCACAGGTGTAAAAACATTCGAACAGGATGTAAAAAATGACAGCCGTACTGTTCATGGGGAGGTGTAAAAAATAGCAATGTTGCAAATCTGCAGTAAAAATATTTAAAAAACTGGTGAAGTCACGAGCGTGCATAGAAACTGTGCAACGCATACCCGTAATGTAATTAGTTTGGGGATTTTTTACAGCAGATTGTCAACATAGGCATTTTGGGACCTCCGATCATGAACAGTGTCACTGTGATTTTCTTTATCTGTCCCGAACAATGATTTCCCACAGCGACCACACATCTCTGCACTGAAAGTGTGAAAACTCATTTTGGCCATGTTGTGAAAAATGACAGCTGTACTGTTCATAAGGAAGTGTGGAAAAATGCCACTGGTGAAAATCTGGACTGAAAATATTACAAAGTCATGAACTTAAGAGGGTGCATGGAAATTGTGCAATGCTCACTCATAACACAGTCATTTTATGGACGTTTGACACCAAATTTTCAACATACCCATTTTAAGACGTCTGTTCATGAACAGTGTAACTGTGATTTTCTTAATCTGTCCCAAACATTGCTTTCGTACACCGACTGCATCATTGTGCGCTTCATGTGCGAAAACACATTTTGGGTAACGTAAAAAATGGCAGCTGTACTATTCATAAGGAAGTGTAATAAAATGGCAATGCTGAAAATCTGGAGTGAAAATATTGAAAATTCGCAAACTTACGAGCGTGTGTAGGAACTGCTCAAAGCACGCTTGTAAAACAGTCATTTTTAGGAATTTTTTCACCAAATTTTCAACATAGCCAGTTTAAGACTTCTGCTCATAAACAATGTAACTGTGATTTCCTTAATGTGTCCCATACATTGATTTTGCACACCAACTGCACCATTGTGCGCTACATGGGCGGAAAATGTTTTGGGCAAGATGTGACAAATGACAGCTGTACTGCTCATAAGGAAGTGTAATAAAATGGCAATGTTGAAAATCTGGATTGAAAATATTGAACATGTGCAAACTTACGAGCGTGCGTAGGAACTGCGCAACACACGCTCGTAAAACAGTCATTTTTAGGTTTTTTTCACCAAATTTTCCACATAGCCATTTTAAGATCTTTGCTCATGAACAGTGTCACTGTGATTTTCTTTATGTGTCCCATACATTGATTTTGCACACCGACTGCACCATTGTGCGCTACATGGGCGGAAACGCATTTTGGGCAAGATGTGAAAAATGACAGCTGTATTGCTCATAAGGAGGTGTGATAAAATGGCAATGTTGAAAATCTGGAGTGAAAATATTGAAAATTCGCGAACTTATGAGCGTGCATAGGAATTGCGCAACGCACACTCGTAAAACAGTCATTTTTAGGAATTTTTTCACCAAATTTTCAACATAGCCATTTTAAGACCTCTGCTCATGAACAGTATCACTGTGATTTTCTTAATTTATCCCGTACATTGATTTTGCGCACCGACTGCACCATTGTGCGCTACGTGGACGGAAACACGTTTTGGGTGAGATGTGAAAAATGACAGCTGTACTACTTATAAGAAGGTGCAGTAAAATGGCAATGTTGAAAATCTGGAGTGAAAACATTGAAAATTCGCGAACTTACGAGCCTGCGTAAGAACTGCGCAATGCACGCTCATAAAAGTAATTTTTTGGAATTTTTCCACCAAATTTTCAAAATAGGCTTCGTGAGAGACCACCTTATGAACACTGGCAGTGTCATTTCGTTAATCATTCGGAAAGGTGATTTTGCGCAGTGACTGCGAAATCACCCTTCGGGCCCGAGTAATGCCATGACAGTGACATCATTCATGAGAAGGAGTCCCAAAACCCCCATGTTGAAAATTTGGTGCAAAAATTGCAAAAAATGCCTGAGATATGCAGCAAAGTTGAAAAAACCCTATCTATCCCATTATACAGCTTACCGGCATTTCCTCAGTTCGCGATCGGCTTTGAAGAGTCTGGCGTGTTCCCGATCCACCGAAAGATCGCCTAGCACCGAGGTCCGGAGGTAAGTATGGGTGGGGGGGTGGGGAGGCAGGTGCGCAGGGTGGTGGGTGCGGTTGTGGGGGGCAGGAGAAGTGCCGAGGCAGTTTTTATTTCCAGGTTGTTGTTTTTAAAGACGACGCCGGATGTTTGCCACGCTGGGGTGGTCTCCCAGCGTGGCACAAGCAACGCTGGTTGGGAGGGCGTGGAGCCGATGGGGATTGGGCACTTCTTCCGCCATAGGCATCAGTTGCCACGCTGGTGGGCTCCCAGTGTGGCACCCTGTACTCTGGGATAGTGGAGCCGACGGGGGATTGGGCTCCCCTTCGGCTATATCGATGAATTGCCACGCTGGGGTGGGCACCCAGTGGCATGTGGAAGGCTTTTGGGGGTGCAGCACAGCCGACGGGAGTGGGCAACCCCTAGCTGTACAGTGTGCGTGGGGGGAGGCAGCACGCAGCATGCGACGTGTGTGTGTGTGGTGTGTGTAGGGGGAGCGCGCATGAGCAGGCGATATCTTATCACTGCTCACTGAAGCGTAGCTCCCCCTTTCAACTGTACTCCACTGCATTTTGGAGCTGTCATAGAGAGCTCCAGCAGGCATTGGAGAACTGCAGCTGTGTCTGCCAACACACTGACTGAACTGGAAGAGGGGGTGACACACCTCCGAAAACTCGGATGATGGCACTATGTTTCTTGCACATGCGTGCAAGCAAACATAAAAATGTAGTTTGACAAAAAGATTGAGATAGGAGATCAGACACTGCAACTAACTGCTTCTGTGCAAGATAGGACTGGAACTAGTACTACAGGCTGACATAACATTAATCCTGAAAATAAACAGGTAAGGGAACTATTATTAAAGAAGAGCTAGGGGATAAAGGTCTATTTTTTATTTAGTTTTTGTTTATTGAGAAAGGAGAACAAGGCAATTCTGCTTATCTTCTGTCTCATCCGGGGAGGGGGTGAGAGGGAAAGATACAGATGGAAACCAACTGAAATGGAACCAGATTAAGCTGACGGTGGTATTTTTAGTGAATGAGGGAAATCTAGCCCAGACAAGCTATGCTTGGGTTCTATAATAAATATTGCCAGCACAAGGTGCTGGTTTGAATAATGCTGTTATCTCCTTGCAGAAAGTTATGGAGCACAATGAAAGGGCCTGCCTTTCAGGTCAGGAATTTATAAAAGTAGTGTATATTTTTGTAAATAAAAATATGTAATATGGCAGACCTATAGACGCTTCCCAGTTGGATTCTTTAATGTCTGATTTTACTGCTGCTAGATTATGTGTTTTTTTTGGTGGTGGTGGGGAGGGATTCTTTCTTTTCAGAAAAATATTTTTCTGATGTGAAGATTTTGTTTTGATTTCTGCATGGTTTCCTGCTGTTCATTTTTTTATTTTTATTTGCTTTCTGACTTTTATACTATAGATTTTGATGTACTTTATTTTGGATGGTCAAGCCTTTTAGTACTGCTTTTTGCATTGTGTTTATACTTTCTTCATTTTAAAATGAAATACTCCTACTCTTTCGAGAAGTACCATGAGATCTTTGTTTAAAGTCCACCTGAATAATCACCAGATCATGCAGAAGGGACCTTGGTTTAACATCCCATCCGACAGACAGAATAGTAAGAGCTGAAGGAATGGTCACTGGACTTTACAGGAGGGTGAATACTTACATACTAAGAGGCCAGCAGATTAGGCCCTACGGTCTATCAAGTCTGCTTGATAATCATAATAGGAATCGAGAATAGGAAGATTGTTCACCATTTCCAGTGACCAGTGTAAATTAACAGAGCATCTCAGGTTTAAAATGCACATAAATGAGCCAGAACATGAAAGTTTAAATGTTGATGCCTCACTCTTGCCAGAACTGAGGGAGAAACAAGACTGTGGGTTTCATCTAGGTTAACGATATTAAATAAACACATAAACAGCTGGGGCCTTGCGGCAGTACCCTATTACATATGCACAAGCAGTCCTAATATTTACGTAAGTAATTGACATGGTTCAATAGCTGGCTTGTCATTGTGTTGTAAAATGTCTGCTTGTCCTTTGATGTATGCACTTGCTAAAAGTCATTTTCTCAGCACAATTGACATGAGACAGGCAGGCCAGGTTCCAGGAGAGAAAGCTTTGTTGTTTGACAGAAGAGTAGTTGTGAAGTGGTTGCAATAATACTCTCATTATGATAAGAAAACACAAAGAAAGGTCACTGATCACTGCAAATAAAAGGGAACGAACATCACTCACAGCTGCTATCTACCAAGGAAGTATCAAGTGCTTACTAAATGTAAAGGGCCAAGGACATAGCTTGTTCCACCTGATGAGGATGGAAATGCAGGAGTTAGAGGCAACTACTCTGACCAGATAAAACTGCACTGTATTATATCTGAAATTACCAATAACGTAGATTGCTAGTAAATATGCCTCAGAATTTTAATAATTGAGTTTTGGCACAAAACTGCTCAGGTGGACCCAGCTCAGGACTAACAGTAGTGAAGGCAGAACTGCAGAATATAAGCATGGCAGGAACTGTCAAACCAGAGATGTGCCCAGTGAGAGTTGTGCACACGCATTGTAGACATGGCTGTAGTGATATTCTACTTACTGAAGCACTAGGGGTGCACAAGTAACAAATAGTAGTTCCCAAATACTGTGAATAATGCACTAGTCATTATTCGGATGTGAATAATGAATAGTGGCACTATTAATGCTTATTGGTATTGATGAAATACAAAAAAAAAGTTAAAAAAAAAAACAGTCCCCACCCTTATCCCTGGCCCAATGGTTTCCACAACCCGTCTCTCCCCCCCCCCACTCTCTGCAACAAGCCCTATCCCCTCCCCAACACCAACAATTTAATTTGTTAAAAAAATGAACTCCCAAGCTGGCCCAGTGGTGCTGAGGGTTTAGGCGCTGGGCATACACCTCAGCCACACTGGCAAACTGGGTTGAGCGCAGGCCCAGAGTGCGGGGTTGGCAGGAGAGAGAGGATAGAGCATCCGGAGGACTGCCTCTCTCTTGGGGAGGGATTCAGGGTAGCCTGCGTAGCAGTGGCCCCGGTGGAGACCGTGGCACTGCGATGCACAGGGGCTTGGAAAATGGGAAGACGTGGGCAGCTGTCTTCCGGACGTGAGTGGGAGCACCCATGTCATGGGCTGAAGAGCATTGCACATCCCATGTCTGGGGCGTAACTAAGGGAAAAAAACACCCCTCCCACCGAATAGGTGATGGCTCCTCCAGTGCCAACGCTGCCACATGACCAATGCTGTTTCCTCACCACTGCCCCCTCTACCTCCCTGGGGGTTGTAGCCCCTCCCGAGTCTCCAGGGTGGGGTCATAACGAACTTGAAGATGGTGGGAACACAGCAGTCGGTAGAGCAGACACGGCGAGAGAGACAGCCCGAGAGAGTTCCGGCTGGGAGGACAAGGAAAAAAGAATCGAAAAAAAGAAAATGAACTCCCATGATGGACGGCTGCCACAACCTGCCTGCCTCCACGGCTGGCCACCATCTCCTGCAGCACTTTTTAGTTAGTAACAAATCCTCACATGTCCCCCACCCCAGCAGCACCCAACTCCTCCCCTCCTCCACCACAGCACCCAAAGTTCTTTAACAGAAATCCCCCAGGTGTGGCAAAGGAAACCGCTACAACCTGTCCTCCCCAGCTGTTTTACTAAGCAAGCAAGTGCAGCAGCGCTTCTGTTCACATGAAGGTGACCATCTGTGGAGGAGAGCGGCTTGTGTCCGTCACCTTCACTGCATCTGGGGGGTTTCTGTTAAGAAGATTTGGGTGCTGGGGGGAGAAGGGAGGAGTTGGGTGCTGCTGTGGTGGAGGGGATGATTTGTTACTAAATAAAAAGCACCACAGGAGCTAGCTGCAGGCCATGGATGCGGGTAGATTGTGCCGCTCACCCATCGTGGGAGTTAATTTAAAAAAATATTGAACTATGGTTGCTGAGGGGTGGGGAGGGTAGGATTGGGACTAGGCCTGGTGCAGATGGTGGGGGGATGGGGAGTGCGGTTTAAGCAATTGGGCTGGGGAGGAGGGTGGGGGGCTGTTTTTTACTCCCCCAGAGGAACACAAATAACAAATGCAAATACTGAATTTCTGAATATTTGGAGCCCCGAATATGAAAATGCGGCCTAATCTTCAAAATAAGGTATTCACTCACCCCTACTGAGCACTAGTTGTGTCTGACTGCACAGCAAATCTAGGGACATTTGGGAGTTGGCTGAACTAGCCTTGGCTCCCCCTCCCCAAGACAGCACCTGAAGCTCAGCTTTAGTGGAGGGATCTCTTGTAGCCTGGAAAAGCAGTGAGTTTTAACTACTGACATCACTAATTTGTGTCTTACTGCAGAGCAAATCAGAGGACATTTTGGAGTTTTCATTCTAACTTGGCAGGCTTTGTTTAACATGAAGAGGAATGAGCACCATTTTCAGGTGACCTCTGAACCAGGTCATAATGCAACTGTGATCAGCCATTGAGGGAAAAGCATGAAGCTGGGGCTCTTGCGTAAGAGACTTCCTCCCAGCATGACCCATCACACTTGTGTCCTAGCACGTAAGTGACACAGAGCAGGAGTGGAGCTTCTGCTTTGAAGGCATCTGGAAGGCATCTTCAGATAGCTTGCAAGACACTGTGAAGTGGAACACCAGACCACGGGGCTCCTTCCAATCAGATATCCTATCTGTAAGGGTAAATGGACTAAACATTCAGTTATCTCAACTATGTAAGTAAGTCAAATGCATAGACAGCCTATGTTGTGAAGTGAGGGTAACTAATTCATAGCTGGCCTGGACTGCTAACTTGGTGTAACTGTGTTGAATTTACATGTACTGTACCTAGCTTGCCTCTTTCTAGCTGACTCCTATGGTATATAGTTATCCTGTGTTGTTAGGTGTGCTTGTTAAGTCCACTAGTACTGTACCATAGCCTCACCCTATCCGGGTGACCCCTATATAGCTAACCTGTGTTGTTAGGTGCCCTTGTTGGATTTGCTTGTATTGTACTGTAGCCACACCCTGTCTAGCTGACAAAGCAATGAAGTCAGACAGGGTCCACCCAAGGGTATTAAGGGAGCTCAGGGAGGCACTGACATCACCACTGACAATGACCTTTGAGAGTAAATGGCCTATATAGGTTGTGTTCTGCTATATATCTGTCAGCTGGAAAAAGAGCTTACATGCCGGGAAAAGGATACAGAAGCCAAGGCACATCAGAAGGACATTAGAATCTATAGAATCCCTGAAAATGTTGAGGGGTCTGACCTACCCACCTTCCTGTAATCCTGGTTTGAGGAGGAGCTAGGCCTTGGCAAGGAAACCAAGACTGAAATCGAGAAGGCTCATTGTGCTCTGGGACAAAAGTCTCCTGCAGACAAACCTCCTTGGACCATCTTCTTGAAACTGCTAAAATACCTGGTGAAGGAGCAAATCTTGCCGGCAGCTTGGGCCAGAAAAAAAGATCTGAACTATGATGGGAAGAGGGTCTATATAGATTGAGACTGTCTACACTGATCTACTAAATAGAAGGAAAACTGTGTGTGGCATGGTCAAACAGCTGAGGGACAAGCAAATTAAAGTGAAAATGTGCCATCCAGTAAAGCTGATCATGCATTTGGACTCGGGAGTCAAAATATATGATAACCTGACCCAGGCACAAAAGACTTTATTGAAACTGGGGATTGTGTTACTGGAGCTGTGCTTTGAGGACCAAGAGAGAGAGCTGTAATCGATGGTGTGGCAGGTGTCATGAAACCAAAAGAGGAAGCAGCATCTCCAAAGTCATCCACCATCAAAACAGCTGCTTCTGGACCTACAGAAGGTTTTCGGCACCATCCCACTGAACAAAGAAGGCTGATGTTGTGGCTCTAAGAAGGAATGTAGCCATGAGCCCGAAGGTTTTTCTTCCTTTCTGTTTAGACTGCTCACCCAATAAGGTGGTGAGACTTTAAGCATGATTGGACTTGGGGAGGAGTCTATTTCATCCTTGGCTATTTCCATGTTCTGGATGTAGACCATAGGGGGACCTATGTGGGGGTGCTCTGTTAGGGCCACTCATGTTCTGGAATGCTACTTGTGGGGGTGGGGGGTGACTTGTCTGAGTTTTTGTGTGGTGTTACATGATTTGCATACCTCAGCCCTACACCGTGGGATCTCCCCACAAGGCTACGTATACTTAAGAGGCCTTGCTTGACTGGGCATTCAAAAGGCGATGCTGCTGGGGGCTTTTACTCCTTTCCCACCTTCTCCCATTCTTCCTTCCAATCCTGAGGGGTGGGAGCTTGGCCGAGTTCAGCAAGGGGGTGGACAGGGTATTCCCCCTTTCTTTATTTGTCTCTATTAATGAGGTCAAGGGAGTTATGATAATGGTGAACTTTGGTGTCGCCCCACCCTGGGCTTTTTATAATTGAACAGTTTACCTTGACTGACTCTTTCAATTGGGGGAAGGGTTACCTTTTATAAACAATTAAGCTGGGTATGCTAATCATACTGTTTGAATTATTCTGGGGTTGGGGAGGAGTGGGAGTGCAGGGGATTCTGGCCTTAAGAGAAATTCCTCTTTTTTCAGTACCGATAGTAGGTGCATTTTGGAGGAAGGGGTACTAGGGGCCAGGGGGTCCCGCCAATGGATCTTGCTCTAGGTGCCACTCCCCTATTAGGTTAGTAACCTTAGAGGGCTGTGTGCCCCACTCCTCCCATTTAGGGGGATTTGTCTGCACACCTGTGCAATTTAGCGTTGTGATACTAGGACTGTTATCTAAGTGGGTTCAATGTTTGTTGTTGATGTTTTTAATTTTTGGTTTTGGGTTTTGGTCACTGTGAGTGTTTTTTTTTATATGGGGGAGACTGGTATAGATTGGGTATCACTAGTGTGGGTAGATGGGAGTTTGTCTGCATTACTGTGGGTGCAACACCGGGGGGGGGGGTGCATAAACACAGGAGTACAAGGCAGATGTCCTAGCAGCATCAGTGGGTTTCAAGCTGATAAACGGCTCCACTAAATGTTTTTTACTACAGTGTTAAAGAAATCTCCTCAGTAGCGAAGAGGGCCAGGTTTCTTAGGGAATTAGCCTAAAGCAATTGTGACCTGGCATTCTTGCAGGAATCACACCTATTTGATCCAGAACATCAAAAGCTCAGAAGGGGCTGGGTGGGGCAGGTCTTCTCCTCCCATCTGTTTGGCAACAGGGCAGGGGTGGTGATCTTGGTTTGGAAGGAGTTTCAGTTAAAGATTATGGCATCCCATGAGGGAGAAGAAGGCAGGCTGCTTGTGGTGTCCTTTGAATGGGGTGGTTATATATTTCACCTGGGAAATGTATATGCTTCCACTCCACCCACAGTAGAATTCTTCACCAGGGTATTCTATAGATTGATGGATTTGCCCCGGACCTGGAAATTGTGCTACTGGGGGGGGAATTGGAACATGGTGGAGAACCCACATTTGGACAGGACTGTTATATACCTGACCCTCAAGTCAAGGGCTACATACAACGTGATAAATATTAGGCAAGAAAAGGTCTTGTTGACCTTTGGCAGGAGGTGAAGTGCGATATAAGGGACTACACTTTTTTTCTCACCCGAACAACAGTTACTCAAGGACTGATCGCTTTTACATCTCTAAACCCTACGTGTACTAAGTGTCTGACTACAAGATTTTTTTCCTCGAACCATCTCAGATCATGCCCCCATATTTTTGCAGTTACAGGCCAGGCACCAGCTTGGAGACTCACTATGGTGCCTGAACGCCAGTCACCTCGCTGATGAAATCCTGGAGGCCCAACTGAAGGAAACCATCTTCTACTATATGCAAGTGAATTGGGAAGAGGATACACCCCCAAGATTCATATGGGATGGATTGAAAGCAGTTCTGAGGGGACATCTGATTTCCTGTGCCTATAACCAAAAACAGTTGCACCTTTTGTCCCCAAAATGACTGCTGACAGAACTTGAAGTGCCGGAAGCAGAACATAAACAATCCAGGGAGCCAGACCTGCAGGATAAAATTAAGGGTATTAGGCAGGAATTAGAATAACTGACAATGAGGTTAGTGGAGAGCCAGCTGTACTTTATTAAGCAAAGGTACTATGAACCTGGCAGTAAATCCAGTAGACTTTTATCTTACAGGTTGCATAAACAAGAGGACAACTGCTTTATCCCAAAGATCAGGTGGGAGGGAGTTTAGCATGCTTGGGTTTCTACTCCCAGAAGGTAGTGGGGGAGTTTGGTAGGTTTTATTAGCAACTGCATACTAAGGAGGGGGGACTAGGTATTGGTATAGTCATAAAATCTTTCTTAGTTAAAGTCAGTCTCCCATGTCCTAACTCTGACTGTCTTACCCAGGTGGGAATACCCTTTACAGTGGAAGAGATTACCAGTTATCAAAACACTTCAAGGCAATAAAGCACCTGTCCCAGATGGTTTGGTGACGGGGTTTTATAAGGTGTGTCAAGAGGAGGTCGCTCCTTTTTTGGCATGACTTTTTAATAAGATCCAGGAGGACAGAGAGGTGCTGGACTCATGGCACTCGGCCCTCATCACTGTTATTCTAAAGGAAGCAAAGGACCTTTCTAGGTGTGGGTCATTTAGACCCATATTCTTGCCTAATCAAGACATTAAGATCTTTGCTAAAGTCCTCGCAAGTAGGTTACAATGGATAGTGGGGGACGTTGTGCACCCCAGTCAGAGGGGGTTTATCCCTGGGAGACACATTCAGGACAATATTAGAAAACTGTTGAACATGATACACAGTACAAGGGGAAGACAAGGCACTACCATGGTGGAAAACACAATTGCACATACCACAAAAATGCAAAGCAGCATGGGGAACATATGTAAATCTCCATGAGAGAATTTGAACAGGCCCAACTTTAAGCAGAATTGCATGGTGCCGGAAGACCTCAGTGTGCAATCAGCAATGGTTAAGAACAGCAGACACATACATGTGTTTTGTCATCATTTGGACTCATCAGTGAGCCATATCTATGTCTTAGCCCAGAGAGGGGGAAACAGCCACCTCTTAAGGGGAATGTTATTTGTTTGGTTCATGGGGAGCCCAAAATAGAGAAGGAAAAGAACTACAAAAGAACCCCATAGCAAATGCCCTGAGGCATGAGTTATCCCAGAGGATATTGGCCTACAGGCAAATTTTAAAGATAACACAATTGCACATATACCAATAGTGCAAAGCAGCATGGGAAATATATGCAAATTCCCATGGGAAATATATGCAAATCCCCATGAGAGAATTTGGACAGGCTCAACTTTAAGCAGAACTGCATCGTGCTGGAAGGCCTCACAGTGCAATCAGCAATGGCTAAGAACAGCAGACATGGACATGGGTTTTATCCTCATGTAGATTGTGGTTGATGCAGAGAAGGCAGTTGATTGCCTGGAATGGGGCTTCTTGGGCAAAGTCCTTATTTGTACGGGCCTTGAGGGCACCTATTGTAAGGGGATAGGCACCTTGTATAGCAACCACCAAGCCTGGATCCGGGTTAATGGAATCCTCTCTCATGAGTTCAGGATTATTTGCGGCATGAGATGGGGTGCCCACTGTCACCCCTGCTGTTTGCTCTGAGTATGCAGCCTTTGGCAGAGGCACTATGGACCTCCCAGGATATTCCTGGGGTTAAAGTAGAGGGACAGGAAATGAAGATGTCCCTCTACATGAATGATACTCTTCTATATGTCCAAGACCTGGTGGTCAGTCTTCCAAGGCTTCTAGATTTACTGCACCAAATTAATGGGGCTTCGGGGTTCAAGCTTAATGCTGACAAAACTGAAGCCTTATTGTTAAGTGGCTCGAAATCTCCACAGCTGCAGAGTGTCTCCCCCTTCCGATGGGTGGAGGACTGGTTTAGATATGTAGGGGTCCAGATTTCAAAGGAGGTAGATAAGCTGTACAACATTAATTATGTCCCTATTCTCCAGGTAACTCAGGTAGATCTAGATAGGTGGTTGGCACTGCCTTTTTCATTGGTGGGGAGAACAGAGGTGCTACGTATGAATGTACTGCCTTGGTTGCCATTTCTTTTTGTAATCTTAATTTTGGACCCCTCCCCCAGCACACAACAGGCTGCACTGACAAAAGCAGCAGTCAGATTTGTATGGGTGGGATGAAAACCTCGATTACAGTGAAGTCTTTTAAAATGAGAGAGAGTGAGTGGAGGGTTGGAGGGACCCTGACTTTCTGCAGTATTTTCTAGCTTGTCAAGCCAGTACCATGCTCACCTACATTCAGGATTCAGATCCCTTGCAGAGGGTGGCAATGGAGCAGGGTGGTCCAGCCCTTCATAGGTTGGAGGATTTTCCATTCAGCTCCATGGGGGGGACCATTAGGTCCCCAATACCTGGGTGAAGACTACTTTAAAAGCTTGGCAGCAGACAGTGGATCTGGCTGGAAGTAATAGGGGCATTAATGAACTAATGCCCATTAAGGCATGTTCTGGGTTTGTTCAAGCATGAACAGTTCCAGTGTTCCAGAGGTGGAGCTGGATGGGACTCAATAAGGTGGGTCAGGTTTTAGCTCAAAGAACAGTTAAAAGCTTTACACTACTTAAGCAAGAATTTAAGCTGTTGCACAGAGATTTTTATTGCTACCTATAGTTTCAGAGCCATCTCCTCACAGGGAACTGGAAGGCGGAATGGCAAAGGCTGTTGGACCCCCTGCAGCAGGTTCTAGCCCTTTACTTAAATAATCTTTCCCAGGGCCACTGGGTTTTGCATTTATATAAAGCCCTGGAGAGTTTGGACACAGCACCTGTTCAGCAGGTTCAAGCCCAGTGGGAGGGAGAGATGGGCTTGATGCTCACGGAGCAGGACTGGAAGGAGATTTGAGAGGGTACTGCCAGAGTTTCCTCCTCTTATACCTGGAGAGGACACAGGTGGAAGATGATAATAACGCATTTTTTCAGACACTGGTGATCACTAAACATTTTGGTACCTTCTATAAAGGTCAATGTTGGTGGGACTGTGGAATGTGGGACCACCATTTGCATATTTTTGGGGAGTCCCCTAAGTTGGACACCTTTTGGGAAAACGCTGCACAGACCCAGATTTCCCTATTTGAGATGCCAATTCCAAAGACATTCAAATATCTTGTTTTAGGTGTAATGCCACCAGAGGTGAGGAGAAGATCTTGTAGGTACTGATTCCAGCCCCTGATCAAATGTGCAGCAAAGCCATGACACAAAGGTAGCTGCGGGAGGAGATTCCAGACAAGTGGGCATGGCTAGCTGTGTGAAAGTTGGCCCAAGTGATGGAGATGATTATGGCTTATTTACGTTTTCAAAAGGAAAAGTACCAGGTGAGGTGGCTGCCCTTTCTACACTATGTAGAAGCCCTTACTGGTCATACAGTCTTAGAGCAATTGGCAGGTATAGAGTCTCAGCTTGGACAACAGGGGTGAGGGTTACAATTCCACGTAATAACAGCTGGAAGGTCCTTATTTTGGTTTAAGGATGGTATAGGAGCAGGGAGGGTGATAGTTGAAAGGTGATCCTGAGGGGTTGCAGCTTAGGCACCACGGGTATACAACCCTGTGGGGACAGAGCATAATGTGATGGCTAACTGGTGGTAAAATTTATTAAGTACACTTTGCTTTGTAGATGTAGACTCACCCTCCTTTCACCTTTGGGGGGGGTTGGGTGCCAGGATGGACTTGCAGCAATATGTTAGGATCAATTTTGATTGCAGTTGTATCGCTGGCATGTTTGTTCTGTATGTTCTGTGTTTTACATATGAAAAAATGTGTTCAATAAACTTTGACTGCAAAAAAAAAAGAGTGGTGGAGGCAAAAACAGTAGTGGGGTTCAAGAATAGATGGGGTAAGCATAAGGGAGTCCTAGAGAAAGGGGGGAGGGTGAATGGGCCAGAGGTCAAGTAGGATTTGCAATGATACTGTAGGCATGGAAAAAACGGGCAGACTAGGTGGGCCAAGTGATCCTTCTCTGTAAACATCAAGGTCATCACTAACTCTGTTTTTATCACATCCCATGGCCCCTCTCCCGACTCAGGAAGATTTGAACTAATGGAATGGGCACAGTTAGTCCCACTCTACACTTTACCATAGCAAACTGATCAAGCAGGTTCTGAATGACCAAAATGCAGGGTGAAACTGTGTGTGCAGTTACCAACAGTCAGATCCTTAGGTTGAAGTCTGATGGAACTGAGAACAGGGAGAAAGAGGAAACAGAAAGTATATCAGTTTGCTCTTGAGTCTGCAGTAGTGACACTAGTACACTAGGAGGTCAAGGTTTTTGACAGTCCAGCTTCAACAGCAGCTGGGAGTTGCTCAGAGGACACTCCAAAGGAGGGTGCTGTCTTTTCAGGAACAGTAAAGAGCACAGATAATGGGCAGACTGGATGGGCCTTGCGGTCCTTATCTGCCACCAACTTTTGTGTTTCTATGTTTTAGATTTAAAAGGTGCTTTAGTGTAGAATGAATGCTTAAAAGAGCTAAGAGAATAGGAAGACAATGCTAACCCTGTCCCTGAAGGTGGGAGGTAGAGCAGAGTGCATTGGTAGAATGGCTTGCTGTATCATTTGTGGGTACTGCAGAAGGGTGAACAGGAATGGCAAGGATTAAACAGCTGGTTGTACCCAAGGACTCTAGACAGCAGCTACCCAGCATTGCACGTGACATACCACTTCTGGGACATATAGGGGTGAAACGGACCAAGCAGAGGATGGATTTTATGATCAGGGGAATACAGAGACTGGTTGGAGCAGAGGAAGGGGCTGGTCAGGTGCCTTCCCAGGGTATCAGCCATCTGGAACATATGATACTATTGAGAGGATTGTGTGTGTGTGTGGGGGGGGGAGTCTGTGAAGCAGAACTTTCAGAGGCAGAGGACAGAGTGCAGGAACACTTGGACTCCTTGCAATTTTGCGAGGTCCTCCATCTGTACAGGTAAAGGGAGGTAAAGCTAGAGTAAGGACAGAAGAGGTTATGGGTGGTTAAAGGAATGGTGTCTGGAGAAAGGGTACTACTTTTGTGGGGAAGAGGGGAGACTTCTGGACAGAATGTTCTTTCAAAGATGGCCTTCACCTTGCAAGAGAGGGGACTAGTGCATTGGGGCAGAAGTTTGATGTCTACACTCCACAGTTTGACTGGGGGGGGTACACTAAGGTGAGAGGAACCATGGTTAAGGCAGCGAGGGAGGGGAACATAGCTAGTGCTCCCCCTATACAGGAGACTGTTAGTGGTAAGGTGGGTAAACAGAAGGCTGAGGTTGAAAGAGGGGTAATGGAAGAGGCTAATGGAGGAGGTTCTCAGTGTCTATAGGCAACAGGAAAAACAAGAAGTCAGATGGAATGGCAAAGAATACAGGAGTACAGGGGGTAGGAGGAAGTAAGCTGTTGGTTAACTAGGATTTGCAGCTTATCTGTTAGGTAGGAAAATGGGCAGACTAGGTGGGCCAAGCGGTCCTTATCTGCCGTCAAATTCTATGTTTCTATGTTTCTATGTTAGGAGTGGGATCACAAAACAAAACAACAAAAGGGAATATGGAGCTAGTTCGAAGAGGACCTGCCTTAATGCTAGGAGTCTGGGTAAGAAAATCAGTGATCTCTAAGCATTGGTGGAAGACCCTGATCAGGTGAACCTAGTAACCATCACAGAAACCTGGGCTACAGAGAATAATGACTGGGACTTGTCATCCCATGTTACTTGATGTTTAGACAGGATATGGGGAAAGGCAAAGGGGGTGTAACCCTATATATCATGGAGGTCAGACAGGCTGTGGAAGACAGATTCATCAGGGGGAGCAAAGGGGTTAATTAGTCACTGTGAGTTCACTTCACTGTGCCCTCTGGCAAGAAAATAGGGGGTTATCTACAGATCACCAGAACAAAGGTATAAAACAGATCAGAGCTCAGGAAAGAGCTGGCAAGGGAAGCAGAGAAAGGGGGAAGTGGTGGTGTTTGGTGATCTGAACCTGTCAGATATTGACTGGGACATTCCAGCAACCGGGTACCCAAACACCAGGCCCTGAAGATACATTGCAGGACTACCTACTGGTGCACCTTGTTAAGGAGACAGGTTCCCATTTTCAGTATGGTGCTCTCCAATTTGGGCACGGTGGATGGAGTGAGAGTAGGGGAGTCATTTGGGTCCAGTGACCATAAACACCATTTGATTCTGGCTGGCCCGAAGGACCAGACTGCCCCTATCAAAAACCGCAGTCCTAGATTTCAGAAGATCAGACTTTTACCAGATGAGGGAGCTGGTCCAAAACAAATTGACCAGAATGGACAGCATCAGAAATGTAGAAGAAAGATAGGAGGCAATCAAGGGGATGAATCTCATGGGAACAAAGTTGAGCACAAGAAATGTTACAAAACAAAACAGGTACAAGAGATCATTGTGGTTCTCAAAAAGTATCAGAGAAACATTGAGGGCAATGAAAAAGGCTCTCACCAGGTACAAGGAAAAGTTGGGGTGGATGAATGTGAAAAGCATCACATGAGAACTAATGTTACTAAGAGGACAGTCGGGGAGGCAATGCAGACATTGAGCTGCATATTTTAGAGAGGGGTAAAGTATGGGGAGAAACAATTCTTCAAATATATTAAGGCAAAAGTTAAGCAGGGAGGGGGTATTGTTACTGTAGGTTATAAGAAGAACAGCACACTAAAAATCAATGCATCATACACATGCCAATCCAGCAATGTGGTTTACCTGACTCAGTACAAGAAGTGCACAGATGGATGATATATCAGGGAAACTAGGCAACCACTGCAAACCAGGATGAACCACCACCGGCACACAATAGTAAACAAAATTAGCAGCACACCAGTAGGAAGCAATTTTTCACAAACAGATCATTCTCTCTCTCTTTTTCTCTCTCTCTGACTTATCTGTCTTGATATTAAAGGGGACAGAAAATTTGTGCTGATTAGCAGCTATTTATAAAGTCACTATTCTCAGAAATGTTATGCTTTCCCGAAAGTCTCCATAGTTAACTATACCTGAATAAAAAGTGATAGGCAAAACTGTATTTTGCATGGTTTTGTTTTAATGGGCAGCATTCTGCTGCAGTTCTCCTCATGGAAGCAATAATTTAGAGTTTTTACTATGTCACGGTTTGTGCACAGAATGCTAATTATGAGCTGCTGACCTATTAGAACTATGCTTAGAGTTCTGTACATAAACTGTGACATAGTCAAAACTCCAAATTATTGGTTCCATGAGGATAACTGTAACAGAATGCTGTCCATAAACAGAAAACAATGCAAGATACTGTTTTTCCTATCACTTTTTATTCAGATACAATTGCTGTTGCTAGCCTTGCTTGTAGAGTAGAAAGTAGCTAACTAAAATAAGCTACATTTTCTTATTAAACACATATCTCAGCAGGAGTCAGTGTCTGTTGAGATTAAGCAGACAGATACTTTATTAGAAGTAGAAGGGGTCTTATTTAGGGTTAAAAAAAGAAAGAAAAAGAAAGAAAGTTAGTGTGTGTTCTGTGCTGGGAAGGGTACTGTATCAACTTATTTTGCTAAACCAGTAGGAGGAGAGAGAGCTTAATTGGGGGTGTGGCTTAGACACTATAAAAACAGGTGACTCAAATTATAACTTCTTGTTGCTAACCTTGCTTGTAGAGCAAAAAGCAGCTAACTAAAAGAAGCTATATTTTCTTATTAATTTAACACTTATATCTCAGCAGGAGTCAGTGTCTGTTGAGATTAAGCAGACAGATACTTTATTAGAAGTAGAAGGGGTCTTATTTAGGGTTAAAAAAAGAAAGAAAAGAAAGAAGTTAGTGTGTGTTCTGTGCTGGGAAGGGCACTGTATCAACTTATTTTGCTAAATCAGTAGGAGGAGAGACAGCTTAATTGGGGTGTGTGGCTTAGACACTATAAAAGCAGGCAACTCAAATTACAACTTCCTGTTGCTAGCCTTTTTTTCTTACTAATTGCCCTCCATTCCACCCCTCCACCCACCCACCCTAAGCCAGTTCTACTTTTATAGCCACTGGATTTGACTGTCAACAGGAACTTCCTGTTTGGCAGTAAGAAAGGAAGGATCATAGAGAAACATTGGTTTTGTCAACCCTAAAGGAAAAAAGTAGCTCACCCCCCCCCCAGCTGCTGGTGGTCTGATATTGAGCAAGGAAGAAGGAGGCTACTGAAGAAGATAGGAAGTTGCTGTCCCAGAACAGGAAGGGTGAGAGTTGTAAGGAGAGGAGAGAGTAAGCATCCAGAGAAGCAGTAGAGGGGACACAAAATAAGACATGATAGGAGTGGTGCAGTGCAATGGCTGTGGGGTGGCAGTGTTCCGGGAGACATTCTGGAGGCTGTGATGCTGCCCTATTTGCAGGCACCCCTCTGGTCTGAGGGAGGAGGTTGCCCGTCTCCAGGCTGACCTGGCTATGATTCGTGAAACCTCCTCCCCCACCCAGGGACCACCAGGGCCAATGCCACTACCTCAGAGATTGCCAAGAAAGAGGAGAAGCTGGACCAGGGTGGGCTCAGGAGGGGAGGGTGGTGGAACAGAGTTGCATCCCTTCAGCTGTACCTCTCCACAATTCATTCACTCTTCTGGTGGATAGTGGTTCCTCTATGGAGGCACCTGCAGTGGAGACCAAGGATGATGCTGGGAACCTTCACAAAGGAGGCCCACAGGAGGGTGGCATGGGACCCCACAGGGGAAGGAAACAACTCCTGGTGGGGGACTCAATGATTAGGGGGTAGAAATGGAGGAGGAAGGGGAGAGGGAGGTAAGGTGCCTGCTTGGCACCACGGCTTGGAGGAACAGGAAGCGAATCCTCTGGATTGTGGGAGCAGCTGTACAAGGGAGGGAGCTGGATGTCATTGTCCACCTAGGGACAAATGACCTGGCTAGGAATGAGATCAGAGCAGGGCAAGAGGAGTTTATAGAGTTGGGGAGGGGCCTTAGACTAGTAGCGCATATGGCAAACTTCTCGGAGGTACTGCCTCTCTATGGCAAGAGTGATACTAGGGTACTCCTCACCAGGGAATTCAGTGAATGGTTGAAAAACTGGTGTGGAGCTCAGGGTTTTTGCTTCATTGGGGACTGGGGAGCCACTTGGAGGGATGCAGACCTATACTGGTGCGATCGTCTGCATCTGTCCAGAGGGGGAACCAGGATCCTAGGTGAGAGATTTAAATGCTTCTTTGGCAAGCATTTAAACTAGCCAAGGGGAGGCACTGAAAAGGAGCAGGAAATCCCAGCCTCCCCAAAAACATGGTAATTAGTGAGGTAAACACCAAGGTAGAGAAGTCATTAGGGAGCAGAACAGAGGTAAATGTAAAAAGAGGCAAAGGCAGTAAGGACAGGAATAGGGCTAAAAGGGGTAAGGCCATCAAAAAGTGGAGGGTGATGAGTACCAATGCCCGTAATCTGTGTAACAAGCTCCTGAACTAGTGGCCTTGATGGAAGAGGGTTGCCTGGATATTGTGGCAGTCACAGAAACATGATACACAGAGAACCATGACTGGGATGTCAACATATCAGGATACACAATCTACAGGAGGGACAGGAAGGGTAAAAGAGGAGGAGGAGTAGCTCTCTATGTAAAGGAAGAGATCAAAGCAACAGAACTAAAAAGTAAACAGGGAGCAGATGAGGTACTCTGGGTCACCCTGGAGACAGAAAATGGCACCACAATCCGCATGAGGGTTGTATACAGACCCCATCTCAGGGGAGGGAATGGACAAGGAAATGATAGAAGGCTTCCTTAGAATGGATGAAAAAGGGGAGATATTGTTGATGAGGGACCTGAATATGCCAGATGTTAACTGGAGCACCTTTGCTGCAGGCACATCCAAGAGCAGGGTCATTCTTGATGACCTTCAGGGGGCATGCCTCAGAAAGCTAGTATTGGAACCCACCAAGAAGGGAGCAATCTTAGACCTGGTACTCTCAAATGTGGATGGAGAAAGAATCTCAAATTTAGAAGTAGGTGACCGTCTGGGAACAAGCGACCACCAAACAGTGTGGTTCAAGATAAACACAGCCATACAATCAAGCCATGCAAAAGCAAAAGTATTGGACTTTAGGAGGGCTGACTTTGGGAAAATGAGAGAGTGCCTCAGAAAAGCACCAGCAAACAGACAAGAAGGAGGGGTAGAGGAACAATGGGGAGTAATCAAAACAGCCACCACAGTGGCAACAAGCCTCTGTGTAAAGCAAATCAACAAAACACAATGAAGGAAAAAAACGCTATGGTTCTCAAAACAGGTGGCAGGGAAGGCTAAGGAGAAAAGGATATCATTCAGGAAATATAAGGAAACACAGAAGGAGCAGGACAGAAGACTTTATCAGTTAAAGCAGAAAGAGGCTGGGAAGGCAGTCAGAATAGCAAAGGCCCAAACCAAGGAAAGGATAGCCAACTCTGTTAAGAAGGGGGATAATACCTTTTATAGGTACATTAGGAAGCGAAGAAAGACCAAAGGAGGGATACTGAGGCTTAATAAAGGGGAGAGAATGTGGGTTGAGGGTGGCAATGAAAAAGCAGGGATACTGAATGAATATTTCTGCTCAGTATTCACAAAGGAAGAGGAGGGGGAGGCACCTAAACAAAACAAGAGACACACTTTGAAGACAGGGGTCGATACCAGTCCATTTACAGAAGAAAGGGTTCTGAAACAACTAATAAACTTGAAGGTGGAGAAAGCAATGGGGCCTGATGGGATTCACCCAAGAATTCTAAAGGAACTAAGGGTAGAACTAGTGTCACAGCTGACTACTCTCTTTAACAAATCATGGGAGGATGGGGTGGTACCTGAGGACTGGATGAGGGCAGATGTGATTCCTCTTCACAAAAATGGGAAAAAGACAGAGGCAGGAAACTACAGACCAGTTAGTTTGACCTCAGTGGTATGGAAAATGATGGAATTACTTCTGAAGGAAAGAATTGTTGAGTACCTAGAGGCCAGTGGGGCACAGGACCCAAGGCAGCATGGATTTATGACGGGAAGGTCATGTCAGATGAATCTAATAGATTTCTTTGACTGGGTGACCAAAGTAGTAGACCAGGGAGGGACTGTGGACATGGCCTACCTAGATTTTAGCAAGGCATTTGATACAGTCCCACACAAAAGATTAATACGCAAGTTAGCCAGCCTTGGAGTGGGTCCCGAGGTGGTATTCTGGATAAAAAATTGGCTAGACAACAGGACACAAAGGGTAGTAGTAAATGGAGTCCACAGTGAAGAAAGGAGGGTTACTAGTGGGGTACCGCAAGGTTCAGTACTGGGACCGGTCCTTTTTAATGTCTTTATAAGTGACATTGCAGAGGAACTGGAAGGAAAAGTATGTCTCTTTGCAGATGACACAAAGATCTGCAACAGGGTTGATACACAAGATGGAGGGGAAAGGATGAGAAGGGACTTGGCAAGGTTGGAGGAGTGGTCAGATGTATGGCAGCTCAGATTCAATGCAAAGAAGTGCAAGGTAATGCACCTGGGAAACAAAAACTCAGGGCAAGAGTACACAAAGGGTGGGTGAGATACTTACAGCAGTAAAAATGGAAAGGGACCTGGGGGTAATTATATCAGATGTTCTAAAGGTGGGCAAGCAATGTGAGAAGGCAGTAAGGAAGGCTGGGGGGCTACTAGGATGCATAGGGAGAGGCATCAATAGTAGAAAACAGGAAGTTGTTATCCCTCTGTACAGACAGTTGGTGAGACCCCATCTGGAGTACTGTGTGCAGTTCTGGAGACCCCATCTCTGCAAAGACATGGACAGAGTGGCAGCTGTCCAGAGGAGGGCAACCAAAATGGTGCAGGGTCTGCACCAGAGGACATACGAAGAAAGACTAAAGGATCTTAAAATGTATAGCCTTGAGGATAGAAGGGAAGAGAGAGGACATGATAGAAACTTTCAAGTACCTAAAGGGAATCAACAAAGACCAAGAGTGTAGCATCTTTCAGAAAAAGAGATGTGCAAGAACATGGGGGCACAATTTAAGATAGAGGGGGGATGGCTCACAGGTAATGTGAGGAAGTGTTTTTTCACAGAGAGGGTTGTGGATGCATGGAACAGCCTCCCTGAGGAGGTCGTGGAGTCAAGAACAGTGGGGGAATTCAAGAATGCACGGGACAGATATAAGGCAGTCCTAGTGGGGGGTAGAAGGAAGTAAGCTGTTGGTTAACTAGGATCTGCAGCTTATCTGTTAGGTAGGAAAATGGGTGGACTAGGTGGGCCAAGCGGTCCTTATCTGCCGTCACATTCTATGTTTCTATGTAAATATGGATACTTCAGCTGAATGCATATCATTTCTGAGAAAAAGAAACTTACAAACAGCTGCATATTAGAAATTATTTCCTGTCCTCTTTAAGAGGCCATTTTAAAAACACACAGGACAGAAGGACATGGGAACTAGGAATGGGATCAGATCAGTGCAAGAGGAGTTTGTGGAGTTGGGAAGGGGCCTTAGACAAGTAGCTCATACAGTAACCTTCTTGGAGGTGCTGCCTGTCTATGGCAAGGGTGATGCTAGGGTACTCCTCACCAGGGAATTCAATGAGTGGTTGAAAAACTGGTGTTAAACTCAGGGTTGTGGCTTCATTGGGGACTGGTGAGCCACTTGGAGGGATGCAGACCTGCACTGGTGCGATGGTCTGCTTCTGTCCGGCGGGGGGGAACCAGGATCCTAGGTGAGAGGTTTAAATGCTTCATTGGCAAGCATTTAAACTAGCCAAGGGGGGAGGCACTGAAAAGGAGCAGGGAAATCCCAGTCTCCCCTCCCAAAACATGGTAATTAGTGAGGTAAACACCACGGTAGAGAAGTCATTAGGGAGCAGGACAGAGGTAAATGTAAAAAAGGCAAAGGCAGTAAGGACAGGAATGGGGCTAAAAGGGGTAAGGCCATCAAAAAGTGGAGGGTGATGAGTACCAATGCCCGTAATCTGTGTAACAAGCTCCCTGAACTATTGGCCTTGATGGAAGAGGGTTGCCTGGATATTGTGGCAGTCACAGAAACATGGTACACAGAGAACCATGACTGGGATGTCAACATACCAGGATACACAATCTACAGGAAGGACAGGGAGGGTAAAAGAGGAGGAGGAGTATCTCTTTATGTAAAGGAAGGGATCAAAGCAACAGAACTAAAGAGTAAACAGGGAGCAGACGAGACACTCTGGGTCACCCTGGAGACAGGAAATGGCACCACAATCCACATGGGGGTTGTATACAGACCCCCATCTCAGGGGGAAGGAATGGACAAGGAAATGATAGAAGGCTTCCCTAGAATGGCAGAAAAAGGGGAGATATTGTTGATGAGGGACCTGAATATGCCAGATGTTAACTGAAGCACCTTTGCTGCAGGCACCTCAAAGAGCAGGGTAATTCTTGATGCCCTACAGGGGGCATGCCTCAGACAACTAGTACTGGAACCCACTCAGGGGGGAGCAATCTTAGACCTGTTACTCTCAAATGGGGACAGAGAAAGAATCTCAGATTTAGAAGTAGGGGGGTTACACTTTCATTTCTTAACATTTCCTACCTCCTAACCTTCCTGCTAACATCTTATCTTGTATCTCAAATATTTTTCATCTGTGTTTCTGTCTTGTTAAACTTCTTAGCATCCTTTATTTTCATATGCCCTGTTCCTATTATTGACACCCCCACCCCTCAGTTCTTCTCACACATCCTATTGTTTATCACTGTGCAACTTTTATAGACTCTTATCTCATTGCTTAACTGCTCTGTGTTCCTTTCTTCACTTCTGAGCTTCACACTGCTTACCATTCTACCCCCCTGTACTTCTCTTCTACTGTTTTTATACATTGCTCCACAGCATACATAAATACTGCTTATGTTACTCTGAAGAGGGGACCTGTGAGGCCCCGAAAGTTTGCATAGAATTCCATCTTTGTACAAGACTCTTGTTGGTCCAATAAAAGGTATCAAACTGTCCAGCTTCTCCTGTTATAAGAAAGAGGGAGAGTTATCAAGGAAGATGAACAAAAAGTAGCTGTCCTTCTCCTGTTATAAGAAAGAGGGAGAGTTATCGAGGAAGATGAACAAAAAGTAGCTGTCCTTCTCCTGTTATAAGAAAGAAGGAGAGTTATCGAGGAAGATGAACAAAAAGTAGCTTTCCTTGATGATCACTTCTCAAGGGAAGACAGCAGGCCCGTGATTGAAAGTGGCATCAAGGTAGGTGTCAGCAGCATCCCTGAAATGAGGCAGTAAGTCTTCACCGGAGACAGTTTCCAGAAAGGGTGAGAAGCCCTAAAGGTACTTTAGCAGTGGTGAAGAACACTCACCCCTGCAACAGCAGCAAAAATAAGCAGTCTTACACGTACAACGTTAGTTCAGCTCTTTACTTCTCAGAAGACATCAGCAACATAACAGGAAAGCTTACGTTTCACCTGACATTTCGGGCTTCATCAGAGACCCTAAAGGTAGATAAATCTCTAGGGCCAGATGGGGTGCGCCAAAGGGTGCTCAGTGAATTGGCACTGGGACTTTCCAAATGCCCAGTAAGGCTATTCAATAACTCAATTCGGACAAGGGTAGTTCTGAAAGACTTAAGGGTAGTGAACATTGTCCCATTATAATGGGTGGGACAAGAAGCAACTGGGAAATTACAGACTTGTCAGCCTCACCTCCAGAGTGGGTAAACCGATGGAGTCACTGGTCAACAAGAACCTTGTGGGCTACCAAGGTAGCAGTGGTCTACAGGCTAGTAAACAACATGGGTTTGTGGCAGGGAGATCTTCTTTGACCAACCTGAGAGTTTTCTTTTACTGAGTAACAAAGATGGTAGATAACATACTTGCTGTAGATCTACTCTGCTTCAATTTCAGCAAGGCATTCAACTCATTGCCACACAGAAAATTGCGAAGGAAGTTTTAGCACCTTGGTGCAGCTAGAGACAAAGATGGGTGGGAAACGGTCGAAGAAGAGACAGCAGAGGGTGGTGGTAAATGGGGTCAAATCAGAAGAGAAGGAGATTACAAGTGGGGTGTTGCAGGGCTCTGTCCTGGGTCCTGCCCTCTTTAACATATTCATCAGCGACACTGGAGATGGCATCTGGGGCAAGTTCTCTTCTCAGATGAAATAAAGCTCTATGGTTGAGTACGATATCATTGAAGGGATCAGGAAGATGCAGATAAATCTACAAAGGCTAGAGAGGTGGTCTAAGGTTTGGCAGTTGAAATTCAGTGCTACGAGTGCAAGGTTACGTACCTAGGGAATGAAAACCCCAGAGCAGAGTACGTGATGGTAGGGGTGAAACAGCACTACAGAAGAAGAAAGGGACCTAGGAGTCATCATTAGTGACTCCCTCAAACAATCAAGGCAGTGCAGCAAGGCCTATGGTAAGGCTAATAGGATGTTGGGGCGTATTGGAGGGGGTATTGAGAACACAAAAAGGAGGTATTACTACCTCTATATAGGGCAATCTTGAGGCAACACCTGGAATACTGTGCTCAGTTCTGGAGTCCTCCCCTAAGGAAGAACAAGAACGTGCTGGGGAAGGTGCACTGCTGGGTGACCAAGATGCTTCAGGGTGAACAGGACAGATCTTATGAGGGTTATCTCAAGGCACTGAACATGTACTCATTAGAGACTAGGCAAGTGAAGGGATAGGATACAGACCTTCAGGCTTCTGAAGGGAATAAACAAGATGAACCATGGCAAACTGTTTAGCAGGAGTACAGATTCATGAACTTTAGGTCAGGAGTGGAAAATGGCAGAAGGAAGGTTTTAGAGGGATGTGAGGCAGTTCTCTTTTTACAGAAAGGTAAATACTGCCTCCTTCTGGCTACTTTCTGCTCAGACAGTCATATTCTAAGCTAGTGATGATGTGATTCCATAAAGAATAATAAAACATACAGAATTTGTCAGCAGAAGACGAACAGTAGACCCATCCAGTCTGCCTTATTTTTCCCTGCCTATGCTAACCTCTTGGACCCTATTTGGTTGCCGCCCCCCCCCCCCATATCTTCCTTTCCTCTGTTTATCATGACCATATGCCTGTCCCACTCATGCTAGAAGTTCCCTTCATCTCTGGCCCATCACCTCTTCTGACAGGCTGTTCCAGGTGTCCACTACCCTTTCCTGAAAGAAGAATTTCTTCACATTCCTCTTACCCCCTCCCACTTCACTGCAGACCCGTGTTCAGCTAATTTCTTCATCTGAAAAAGACTCCCCACCTGCACCTTGTTTACCCCTGTGGGGTACTTCTAGCTTTAAATTATATCCCTCTCGTTCTTCTCTCCTCCAAGGGGTGCATGTTAAGATCCTGCAGCCTTTACTTGTATGGCTTCCTGTGTAACTGCTGCACCATTTTGGTGGCCCTCATCTGGGCCACTTCCACCCTGTCAATGTCCTTGTGGAGCTGAGGCCTCCAGAACTGGACACAGTACTATAGGTGTAGTGAGCAATACATGGACAACAGACCTCCCTTGTCCTGCTAGAAATCTCTCATGCATCCCAGCATCCCATTAACCTTGCCTACTGTCTTGTCACTCAGCCCTGCCACCCCAAGATTGCCAGATGTGATTATCCTAAGGTCCCTTTCTTGTTTGGTAACTGTAAGTACCCTCCCCCAGTCTTATACACCACATACACTATTACTGCAGACCATGCCTGATCTTCCCCCCTTGGCTAGTTTAAATGCCCATCAAAGTAGCATCTAAACCTTCCACCCAGCACTGCCAGTCCCCCTCCCAGATAGAGGGAGGCCATCTCCTTTGTACAGGCCTCTATCCACCAAGATGGGATCTCAGTCCCTAATGTAGCCAAAAACCTCCTCCCTGCACCATGTCTTCAGCCACTCACTGAAGGACCTGATACAGAGTTCTTTAGCCTTCCCCTGGCCGTACACAGATAGCACCTCAGTGAAGGCCACCATGTGAGCTACCTGCTTCAGGCCCCTCCCCAGCTCCCTTACCTTATCCTGTACCACTCCTACTGTGTCCGATATCAGTCATGAGTTCTCAGATGGACAAGGACATCCAGTTCCTCCTCCTGCTAAACCGCCATAGCGATCCAAAGGGTTCACTCTCCACTGCTTCATGCCAAAGCATCAGGTAGGCACCTCACCACCCTCTTTCCCTCCTGTCCTGCTCCCAAAGCTACTCCACTAACGATTGAGTCCTCTACAAGAAGTTGCTTCGTAGACACATTGAAGTTGACAGTAGATAAGGACCGCAAGGCCCATCCAGTCTGCTCATTTTTTCTACCTTATGAATGTGCCATCAGCCTTTGCGCTGTCAATGGCCTATATATTCATCCTCATCTGTATTGCTCCCTTATGTCTATCCCATGCCTGTTTGAAGCCCTGCACTGTATTCATATCCACCACTTCCTGAGGTAGGCCGTTCCATGTATCCACCACCCTTTCTGTGAAAAACAACTTCTTCCCAATACCTCTTAATCGACCTCCCACTAATCTCATGCTGTGTCCTCTGGTCCTGCTGCTTTTCTTATATTGAAACATGTTAGACTCTTTCATGTTGTTAATGCCCTTAAGATAATTGAATGTTTCAATCATGTCACCTCTCTCCCTCCTTTGCACTAGGGTATGCATATTGAGCTCCGCTAATCTGTCCTCATATATTTTCTGATGCAGTCCCTGCACCATTTTGGTTGCCCTTCTCTGGACTGCCTCCATTTTGTTAATGTCCTTGTGCAGGTGCAGCCTCCAGTACTGCACACAGTACTCCAGCTGGGGCCTAACCAGTGTCTTGTAAAGAGGAATTTTTACCTCCCTCTTATGACTTGTGATATCCCTAACCTCAACATCCCTCTAGCCTTGCCTGCTGCTTTAGTGGTCTGCTTGGATGATTTCAGGTCATCTGTGATGATGATACCCAAGTCTCTTTCTTCCCTTGTGATTGCCAGCAACTCCCCTCTACAGGTGGCTTCGGGGGTTTCTCTTCCTTAAGTGCATGATCTTGCACTTCTTTGCGTTAAACCCCAGTTGCCACTCTTCTGACCATTTGCCAGTTTTTCTAGATCCCTTCTAATTCTGCCCCCCCAATCTGGATCATCTACTCTGTTGCAGATCTTGGTGTCATCTGCAAACAGACAAACCTTACCCTCCAGTCCATCTGCAATGTCACTGATGAAGATATTGAAGAGGACTGGCCCCAGGACTGATCTCTGAGGTACCCCAATTGTGATTTGCATCTCTTCTGACTGTATACCATTTACCACCACTCTCTGTTTTCTGCCTGCCAACCAGTTTGTCATCCAGTTGACCAACTTCTGACCCACCCTGAGCCTAGCCAGCTTATTAATCAATCTTCTATGTGGAACAGTATCGACAGCTTTGCTGAAGTCAAGGTAGGTGACATCAACTTCACCCCCCTTGGTCCACCACTCTGGTTACCCAGTCAAAGAAATCTATGAAGGGGGAGGGGGGATTGTTTAACCAGGAGTAGCACACTAAGCTGAAGCTTGTTTCAGATGTGACCTGGGAGCACAAGGACATTAAGTGACTTGTTCAGGTTCACACAGTATGCACCTAGGCAGCTGTGGGATTCAAACCCAGGTCTCCAGATCTACAGCTCAGAGCCTTAACCCACTGTGCTATACTGCCTGAGATTAGTTTAACAGGACTTTCCTGTTGTAGAACCATGCAGTCTTGGATCCTCTGCTACCATGGATTCTAGGTGTTGCACTGTTGTGTCCTTAAGAAGTGCCTTCATAATCTTGCCCACTACTGAGGTAAGACTGACTGGTCTGTAGTTCCCTTTCCCTGCCTCCGTCTTGCTGCCACTCTTGTGGAGCAGGATCACATGAGCCCTTCTCCAGTCTTCTGGGACCTCTCCTGTGCACAGAGACACACTAAACAGTTATGCTAACGGCTCTGCTAGTCCCACCCTTAGCTCCTTTAGTACCCTGGGATGTATGCCATCATGTCCCATTGCCTTTTCCACCCTGAGCTTAGCAAGCACTTGTAGGACCCTTTCTTTTGTGAAGGGACTTGTGCACACCTCCCTCCCCTTGTTCATGGTGCTGAACTGTGTGCCCGGGTTTATGTGATAATGGTGAAAGCCTAAAGGTGATCGCCGTTATCACGAAATCAGAGTGCCGAAAACTTATTTTGGTGCACTGACACCCTGGCGCACAGCAAAACAGTGCTAAGGACTCAGTCCCCCCCCCCCCGGCGGGAGACTTCAACCCTCGCACCCCACTACTTAAGGATTCTCAGCTCCAGGGGGGTGCATTCTGAGGGGTGTGAAAAACATAAAAAAAAAAAAAAAAAAAAGGTTCAGGCAGGGCACAACAAAAATACACCAGTGCCCTGAGCCGAACCCAGTACCCAGTCCACCAACGCCACTAACCCACCCACCACGCCACAGGGTCAGCTCAGTAAACCACTACAGCACCACCTCTCACATACCCTCCCACCCCTCGTTGTGCATGCTCACTCTGCCGCCAAGCACATACATAGTGACATCCCATCACTATATTCACCGAGCTCCCCCATCTGGCTGCCCTACCCTACTGTAGCCCTGCAGACATGTGCCGGGGATTGGGTAGCCAATATTATAGACGACTAATCGCTGACACTAATATCTTGTGCTACCATGTGCCCTGCCCTACCTTCTCCTCAGTAAATACTGAGCAGAAGTATTTATTTAGGATATATGCTTTTCTTTGGTCCTCCTTCACACATGGCCCCTTATCCCCTTTGATCTTAGCAATACCTCCCCTGGACTTTCTCCTTTCATTAATGTGTCTACAGAAAGTCATGTCCCCTTCTTTTACTGTTCATGCTAGTGTTTCCTCAGTTTGTGCCTTTGCCTGCCTTACTACCTTCCCTGCTTCCCTTAGAAAAGTTTGTCATGCCTCTCTATCTTCCTCCCGCTGCGTTCCCTTATATTTCCTGAATGCCAGCCTTTTGACTCTGAACCTTTCTGCTACTGTTTTTGAGAACCAAAGTGTTTTCCTCCTTCTTTTGCTCTTGCTTTTCTCCCTAACACAGTGGGATGTTGCTTCAAGTATTGCATCCTTAATGCTTGCCCACTTTGCCTGTATCCCCTCACCTGAATCTCTTCTTCCCAGGGCTAGCTTAACTCTGTTGGCCATCTTATCAAAGTCAGCTTCTCTGAAGTCCCATATTTTTGCTTCCTGTTCTGCTGGGGTCAACTGCCTCCCACCTTGGGGACTCACTTATAGGGGACCCTCAAATCATCCCGGGCCACTACCATGGGTGCTCCTCCTGGCAGCTCTGTACTGACAGAGTGACAAATGAATTGCGTAGTGGCACCAGCTGAGGAATGTGCTCCCAACACACCCACCCCTTTCCCAGAGCCCACCACAGTCCAGATAGCCCTCCACTTTGGCACCCACTGAAGAAAATGTGGTGGACTTGATAGCTCCTGGGTGGAGGAAGCGGTCCCCCAAATGCTAGGCAACTTGGCCCCTAGTTTAGTGACCTCATTCATCCCAGAGTGATGCACACAGATTGGGCAGAACCTCAGTCTCCAAAAGGTCTCCCTGAAGATTGCTACTCCACAACCACTGCACCACTCCCAATATTCCCATTTCTATACTCCCTATGATTCTGGGAAAGAACTTGTGTCCTTACCCCAGACAGGGTATTTCTAAATTTCCCCTTTTCCACTTAGTTTGACGCAAGTTCCTTGACCACAGACAGGGTTTTTTAAAGTTTTCCCCTTTATATTCTCCTTTTTTAGTGTAACCACCACCCCCAATATGGGGGTCTTACCTTGGGTGTCTCTCATTGCTCTGCTGATGCCCACTACCAGGCAGAGGTCCTGCAGAGATGAAGAATCCATGGTTGTTGGTGTCCTTCTATTGATCTGCATGAGAGTGCCGTGATGTGTCTCTGAGCTATCCCTTTAAGTGCCACAGCCAGTGTGTATACTGTAGGTGGCTTAGGCTGAGTCCAAGTGATCCGGAGCTCGCAACCAGCCAGGCATTTCCCCGGCCTGCTCACCTCTGCTGTCACTAACAGAGCAGAGGAAGCCTTACATTGTACTGTAAATATTTACTTTTAATTTGTTGCTGTATTTGAAATAGAGACTTAACCTGCCTTCTTTGCAGCATCCATTTCCCAATGGAAACCATCATGTTTGGTCTGGGACTTCCCAGTTTGGGCTAATTGGGGCACAGGGGATCGCGAGGGGTCCTTAACTCAGGTGCCTTGTGGGAGAATCTGTGAACTCTAGTGTTTGGTGCCTAAAAGAACCAATGGGAACATAACACTGTGACTGACAACTTCCTTAGCCAACCGGACTGCAGGAAAAACTGGACAAGTCCGAGAACTGTTTTTCAAAAGGGGGAGTACAACTTGAGCGTTCAAACCTCGATGAGCAGCTAAGCTATGCAGGGACCTACGTAGTATAGGCCTGCAATCTTCTCCTGAGATCCTTCTCGATCCCAACAGGGGATCGAATTCAAGAATACTGCATTTCTGCAGACTAAGAAGGTTGACCAGCAAGGTGGCTGAGATTGCAACCAGGCAGAGAATTGCAAGAGAATAAAATAGTCTAGTGTTTCTTCGGGTAGATGTGCTGAGACCTGCTGTGTGTGAAGAGACTGTTATCCAGGGACTCCTGTGTTGCCAAGAAAAAAAAGCCAGCCTCACGCAGCAACAAACTTGCTTTCCAGGTACAGGTTTTACCAGCAAAGGAACTGCACCATTCTAGAGACATTTTCTGTCTATGAACCATTGCCAGTTCATCCCATGCCACATGTTCCTGTTCCAGAGGCAGTTTTCACGAAAGAGGCCCATCCTGGGGATTCAACCCCTGCGCAGCAGATCAACACAGGCTGCGGCTACCTACCGCGGAAGGCCATGAAATGGAGTTGAGTCATGTTGGCCTAGTTTCCCCATGCAAGGCAACTCCAAGCCATCAGTCTTCATTTCACCAGGACTTCATCAATTCATTGGGAACAAATGCATTTAATTATAAATGGCACCATCTGATTGTATTCAGCCAGTGTTCAGGTGTTTCAATAGACTAATCAAATCAAATCAAGTTTATTTCTAAAAAGCGCAATTCAAATGGATTGTTCAAAGTGCTTGTACAGTATTTAAAACATACACAAATGTAATCATATTAATTAAACCAACACCAAAATCTGAGAACCATAAATATTTAAAAATCTGATCATACACTAGCAGCTTGTAATAACAGTTCCAAAGTGCTAAAGACATTCCGGGAAGGCCATGCTGAAAAGGTATGTTTTTAACGCAGCCTTAAAACTCTCGATGGTCAGACATTCCCTCACCCGATGAGGTAGCGAGTTCCACAGGGTAGGGGCCACTAAAGCAAAAGAACAGGCCCCCCGAGGTTTTAAGACTAGGCCAACCGGCCACAGATACAAATAATTGAATCGCATTTGCACTGTTAATGTTAATTGTTTTCTTTACATTAAGGGCCCCAACAACAGCTACAACGCCGTCAACCCTGGGCACCAATTCTGACCAGCCAGCATTACTGGAGGCAGTATAGCACAGCAGTTTAAGGGTCTGAGCTGCAAATCTGGAGACCTGGGTTTGAATCCCACAGCCCCCACTTGCATGCTGTGTGACCTTGAACAAGTCACTTAACTTCCCTACGCTCCCAGGTTGCACCTGTAAACAAGCTTTCAGCTTATTGTGTCTCACCTGCTTAAAAACAATTGGAAAAAACATTCTGGGTACCCAGTAGTTGCGAGACTGTTTAACAAAGGGACTACATTTCATATTTATTTATTTAGTGTACTTTTTCTGCCATCAGCCGCCAGGTGCCTCAGCCCAGTCACGGACTCCCACTTCCACTCCCATATTGGCCGCAACTCATCTATACCCCATGGCATACTCCCCAGGGTGGGGTTGCGGTATTGGCCCCTATAGTGCCGCAAGTGAAGGGATAGGTCAACAGACCAGCCTGGGAGCTGATGGAAGCTGAGCGCAAGCTTCATTTAGAGTGGCTGGCAGCATTTTCTTCCCCAGTGGGAGTGAACGGGACCGTGCAATGATGACCAGCATCCACCTCGCCCCCCCCCAGAGCTACTGGTGTTGGCATGCTCGGTACACCCAGCCTTCGCTAAGTGTCCATGTTGCACCAAACAATCTACCCCCCTCCCCCCTGGAGAAGGAGAGCAGTCGTTGGATGCTCAATCCTTCTTCCCCTGCCAGCCCTCCAATGTCCCGGGTCCGTCCCCAAACCCGAGTTGCTGGCCTCACAGGTAGGCAACCTGTCCCTGTGCCAGCTGCCCAGCTTCAACAAAGGGACTAAATTAATTGCCTGCAAAGTAACCCGGTACAAACCAGAACAGTAATCTCATGCCCCTCCTTGTTCACATCCCCTTAATAAACCAGATTTGCTGTTTGCTGTTAAGCTGGCCTGTGAGCATATCATTGTTTGGTTTAAACTTACTGTGACCTGGGCAAAGGCTTTGGAAAGTGTATGCCTGCATTTGATATTGTTTTGCAGGGGGGTCCCAGGGTGTTTTGTCAGAAGACCAAACTCTGGTGGTAAGTGCAAGGTGTGTGAGCATATTATTAATGGCTGTTGCAGACTGTCTATTGAATGTTGCTAATGGTGATCGTCAACTCATAGGTACTTGGTCACTAGGTGGGACTGTGGGTGTTTATAGCTTCCCAGAGGGTTGTACCAGTCTAGATAGACACACATGCAAACCATTCTCTGGGTGGAGTCACCAATCCATTGTGTTTACAGAGGGTAGGGATAACACAGTACTTGCTAATTTGGAACCCAGGCCCCTTAACCTGTTGTTAGGAAGACAGACAGGTGAAGTAGCCCTTTGAATAGCACCACCTAGGAGTTACATTTGTCCTGCTTATCCATTTGTTAATTGGCCCTACATAGGGTTCTTAAGTTTTCATTCCAAACACAAAGGGGCCACTCCTGGAATGACCGGTGCTCACGGCCTACACACTATAGCTTAAAAATAAAAAAAAAAATAGGTTAACATCAGCCTTACCGGGACATTAAGTCACTTGCTAACAATATTACATACAGAAATATGAATTTGCCAGCAGAAACAGGCTATAATGGTCTATCAGGTCTGCTTGAGTGTACAGCTCCATTTAGTTCCCTGGAGCTACCTCCCCATCCCCTGCTCCCCATGGAGTCAGCTATCCTATCCCTAGTACCCTCTCTCTTCCTCATCCCAGTAACACCTCCTCCCACCAATATTGAAAAATGTGAAAAGTTCACTTCATTTCACCTTCAGGCAGGCAAACTGTTCCAACAAACAAAGGCATACAGTAGTTTCCTGATGTTTCATGCCAAATCAGTTGCTTAATCATGGGAGTAATTGTCTTCCAGGATTAAGCACCTGTCTTCAATCAATCAATCAATCAATCAAAATCTTTATTTAACCAGACGAACATCATTGAGCAGAGCTCCTTTTCCAGGTGGACCTGGGTGAATACAAATACAAGATAACAGGGTAATACATAGAAATAATGATACACAGGCATGATCAAAGATGAACACGGATAATACACTGTAAGGGAATTGCAAGATAAGTGCTATAAATGTTTTCAGATAAGCAGTTGGGCTAACAACAGTAACAGAGAAAAGTCTGTGACAGTGAAAAGATGGGGTCACAGAAACCAAAGGGAAGGGACTGTGGACCCTGAAGCGGTATACAACAAACAGTGGTGGGTGGAGTAAGGAAGATCTGTTATGAACCTTAGAGTTCTATGATAGAGCGTGTCAAGTTTTGAAAGAGCGCCAATTGATCCGTGGCTATAAAGGAAGTCTGCGTAGTCTAGTAGGGGTAGGAAGACAGTTTGGACTAGTCTCGTCCTTGCATCTGGTGAGAGGAGATTTTTTATCCTAAAGAATAGGCCAAGCCTTTGACAAAGCTCCTTTGTCAATTGTTGTATATGTTCTAAGAAGGAGTCTGTTGTCGAGCCATACACCCAGGTATCTGAAGTGAGTTAAGTACTCTAACTGTTCACCCAGGGCAGTGGATATCGAGGAGAGAGACCCAGCCAAGGCTGGGTTAGATAAATTGGGAAAGGAAGAGAAGAGCATAGCTTTTGTTTTCTTGGCATTCAAAAGCAATGTTTGATTTAGGAGCTGGTGTTGCAACAAGTTAAAGTCATTCTGGAGAGCAGTACATGCCACCTCTGGCCTTGGTGTGAAACGTCAGGATACTAGACCCCTGTTTGTCTGCCTGAAGCTGAAGTAAAGTGAATTTGTTACACTTTTCAACCTTGTTTTGGTGTTTTAAGTTTTCCCTGTTTCTTTGTTACTCCCTTTTTACCATTAACCTAGATAAGGTGTTATACCGTGTCTATTCCCACTTACAGTAACAGGTGCTTTTAGTTCCTGAAATTCCTTACTCAGGCAACAAGTATTCGGCTAGTCTACCTTGTCTTAGTGAACCTGCAGAGTTCCCAGCATAAGTGCTGTCACCTGCGGACACCTAAGATGCCAATCTCTCCACTGTCCCACTGCTGTTCTTTTCCACTCATGCACTGGGACACAAATGTCAATGGGACAAGTGGTTGCCTATATTCTCCCCTGGGATTTCTGCTTCCCTCTGATTGGTACTGCTGCTTCAACACCTTGCTTTCCCCGCCAAAATGTTGCTCCAGCTTCCAATTCCCTTCTGGCTGTTGTTTAAAATGAAAAACTTGCAGGTTAGTTTAATACACACACAACACTGCTTTAAATCCCCCTTGTTGGTGCTTGCAGTTTCCAGTAACCAAATCCTCCATGAAACATGTCTCCAATGTGAGGCTGGTGGAGCCCTGGAACAGACTACCAGATGGAGTGGTGGGGGCTAAATCAGTGGAAAAATTCAAGAGGGCATGTGACAAGCTTATGGGGCTGAGTATTGGGGAGGGTGGGGACTGGCAGGAGAGGGGGAGGTGTGGGGGAAAAAAAGAACAGACTAGTTGGGCCAGTATGGTCCTTTTCTGCCATCAAGTTTCTATGATTCTATGATTCACTCCTATTGAAATCTCCCCTGAGCTTCCTGTTTCCGTCTGCTATGCTCCAGCTGGTGGTGCCACTCAAATGTCCTGCCTTCTTGCCCATACGTTGCTCTGGTGATGGATTCCCTTCTGGCTGCTGTTCAAAAAAAACAAAAAAAAACTTGCAGGTTAGTTTTACTACACCCAAATACATCCGGAGCACTGCCTTGCTGTAATGCATATGTATCTGTGTATTGTAGGTTTTTTGCACACCTGAAGTACGTGATGACCCATAAACCTCAGCAGTGAAGTTTGACAGGTTTATCCAGTCATCACACACTGGGAAGGGATAAAAAAAACCTTTAAGCACACAGTTTATATGTGTTTTATTTTTTTATAATAACTGTTGCTTGGTATTTTATAAAAAAAACTGCTTTACCTCACCCTAAAGCACTGACACTCTCTCTCCCTCAGTGTTGGTATAGGAAACTTGCATAACTGAAACTAAGCTCATCTGAGCTATTGACCTAGTTCCCTCCATGCAGAGAACTTTTAAATAGCCTTAGTCCCTAAACTGGGCTGTGACCTCCTGATTACGAACCTCAAGCTCCCTAACTTTAAATTAAAATATGGGCAGGCATGACACTAGCCACCTATCCTGCTCCCAAAGGACACTCAGTATTGGTTTCTCCTGTGGGGTTACCAACAGATGTCCTATGGTGTTACTGACAGGTTAGTGTTATAAAATATTGACGTTTGTGTGCTGCTGTCAGTTTAAAACAGGCACACAGTCTCTGTTTACAGTCTTTTGCTTTAGAAAACAGAGCAGCAAAGCGCAAGTCAATAAACACCAAAATATCTGGGTGTGACGTCACACCCAGTCATTACAGGATTTGAAAGTAACTGAAAACGGGTTGAAACTAGAAGTCATCAGTTATCACAGTGATTCTCCAGTCTCTGGAAAAATGTTTTTAAATATATTCAGACTTATCGTGGTTTACTTGGGATGAATGTTCTCTGTTTATCTTCCTTCATTCTTTATCATAAATCACTAACATGATTTCAGCCAATCAGCAGCCAGAGCCGCTGTGCTTCTTATTCAGTGTATAGTGTGCTCTTATAGAGGGGTGGTGGCAGGGGAGCTCTCCACATCAACCCCATAGGGAAGACAACAAACTAAAATTAAGAGAAAAAAAAAGACTCTAAACTTATTATATAGCATCCGAGCCAAAGTTCTGTGTGTGATTTTTAATTTTATTTTTTTTATTTATTCATATCTCGGATTATAGTATCTTTAAGTCAATGACCCTTTTACAGAGGTTCCACATCAGAATGAAGACAAACACAACAGAGAACTAAATACATAGCACATGGAATTAAGCAGTAAGGTATGACCAGAGGTTAGATTAACAGTCTGTTAATCACCCCCTTGTGGCGTGATATGATATTGCCACAAAGGGGGTGATTAACTGACAGTTAATCTAGCCTCTGGTCATACCTTATTGCTATTATTACAAGTTCATGTGCTATTGAATTCACTGACATTTATTTTTTACATTTAATTTACAAATCTATGTTGGTTCAATGTAAAATAGTCCTTCCGCGGATTACATTGACATAAGAGCAAATTGCTAATTCAGAACGGACGGTGGCAGTACATCATTTGCTGGTGGTCTTTTTTAGAGTTACTGTTTTCTCTTTTCTGCGTTAATAAGTGTGTGTTTTCATCAAAAGCATTTGCTATTTTTTTAAATAGCGCATTCATTTTACAGGGAACCCCCTGTTTTCATAATGATTTGACACCAGTGTTCTGAAAATCGTGATATAGTGTATGGTGAGGGCTTGTTGTGTATGGAATTCAGTGACTTTCAAAATGTTGTAGTACTACAGTTCAAAAGGTCATGGAACGTGATTTACTACACTGTACTACAACAACATTTTGAAAGCCTCTAGAGGCTGCCCGCGCTCAGCTCATTTTAAAACTAGACCAGACACAGAAAAACTCGGAGCCAGTGGCACGATCATCCACCAAACTGATGACGAACAGGGCACCACGAAAAAAGGCAGGATTGACCAGATACTTTAAACTATTAAAAAAAAAATGCAGGATCAACCAGATATTTAAAACTACTCACATTAACAGGTGAATCATTTCACTCAAGCTCCTCTCGCTTAGTGAGAGATACGTCCGCCATGTTTTTTTTTTCCTGGAATCCCCGCCCAAAGGGAACTGACAGCCAATGACAGACCACGCTACAGACGTAGGGACGCTTGGTCCCTAACAACCACAGCACTAACCTTAGCAACCTGATGAATACCAGATTAAAACGTAGTAGAAAGAATTCCTTTTACGGTGAAAAAAAAAAATTAAATGCTCACTTAAATTATCGTAGGGGCACCATACACTATAAAAAATAATGGATGAGCAATGTTATGCCCAACCAGTGTGCTGTGCCACTTCGGGGTTCTGATTCCCACGGACCTCTCGAGCTTCGCTCTCGAGGTCATAGGGAATCAGAACCCCTCAGTGGCACAACACACCGGTTGTGCATACTTGCCCATCCACTATTCTCTATTTACTGATGTACAGTGAAAAAATGGAGAACGGATAGTGATAACATCTTGTCAGTGATATTTCTTGTTAGTCTGTTTTTGTTTTTTCTTAGCAAGAGGTGTCATTATTCCCTCATTTTTATGCATTTTTTAAGTGGAAATATACATTTTTTTAGGAGCTTTCTAACATGAGCATGCGCAGTAGTGCTTTCACTGGTGTGCGTGCCTCTGGCACCCTCGCTCGAAGACTTTTTAGTTAAATGTGGTGCTCGCCTGAAATTATTGCTGGGTATGTACTGTATCCACTATTAAGTTTACATTTGGATAAAGGGTGTGTTTTTTCATTGTGTTACTTCATCACTGCAATTAAACCACGACTCTCACACGGCTATCTGTTAACCGTGAAATGTGCAACACATTTAAAAGTGCTCTTGGCAGCTTGTTGCAGCGTGTGGAGGTATTATCTTTTTTATCCCTAAGATGTGTAATTGATTTGTGGCTCACAGTTTTGTTTAACTCACTTTTTTGGTGCTAAATTGCTAAGAATACAGAATGATGTGACAGTTTCTAATGCGGTATTAATGGACACTATGGCTATATGGTATGCCACTCCTCGTCACGGTGATTGTGTTTAGGTTTGTTTAACATACTGTTTTTTTTTTAAACTGCTGTTCATAGTTTACATGTTACTTTTGTTGGTAGATGTTATGATGAGCTTGGATAACGTGTACAGACAGCCATTTAAGAAATTTTATTTTAAACAAGTGCCTGGGACTTTTCTGATAATAATAATATGAAAAGCTACACTGTGTGATCAGGCTGTACATGGTAGGTTAACGTGGGTTAATGTTTACACTGTTGCTCTCTCATTTTTTTTTTACTACCTGCATTTGTATTGCATTTGCTAAACTGCTCTGTATAGTACTGTCAACTATGTTTGTAATTGCTTTGAAATGTTACCCTGTATTGTTGTACTGTACCCTCCTGGGTGGTGCCTGAAAATAGTCATTGCTATTGATAGTGCACCTACCCAGTTAAAAAAAACTAAATAAATAAATACACGATATATGGTCTTGAGTTACTATCCAAAATAAAAGTTACAATCAGGTGAAAAGTAAGATGATAGAGTCTCAGAAGGATGTCTCTTATGGCATAAGAGACCCCATTATTTATTTTTTATTTATTTCAACATTTGGAAAAAAACCTTAGAGCTACAACCTCCTTTTCAAAGGTTCCATGT
Source organism: Neoceratodus forsteri (assembly GCA_016271365.2). Lineage (NCBI taxonomy): Eukaryota > Metazoa > Chordata > Ceratodontiformes > Ceratodontidae > Neoceratodus > Neoceratodus forsteri. The sequence goes on along the minus strand of CM057451.1, from coordinate 1,186,929,672 downwards.
CATAACATGTCGATTACAACAACAGAGATTACCTAACAGATATTGTTTTCTATAGTGGATATACACGACAATATGAGTATCACAACAGGTCACAAATGAGTACAGTTGAAGTTAATGTAAAATCAGGAGAGCAACACTAGAATATGCTTCGGTCAGGAAGTTGGAGAGTGCTAGTGGTTAGATAATTACAGAGCAGAGGTAGCAGCCAGGAAAGGCATTGTCAGAGGCACGTAAGCTAAGGAGGAACAAGAGAAGTGAGGTGGAGGAGTGGGGGTGGGGTTGGCTAGTGAGGCAAGGATGAGGAGGAAGGTAAGGGGAAAGGGCAAGGTGATTTGCAAGGCACAGTGTGCCGAGAAGAGGCAGCATTGCAAGCTGGCCAGTGGAAGGGGGCAGAGGACCCCAATATGCAGAACCCCAGATAGATGAAAAGGGCAGTGCAACACCAGGGTAAAGTGTATATCCTGGAGTGGAGTAGGCCATGACCTCCTCCCACCCCGACGGTCTAGATTAAAAAGAGGGAAGGGGAGGCAGTGATTGGAAGGGTGCAGAAGTCAATGATTAAGTCTTGAGTCTATGAGCACAGTTGACAGATGCAGCGTGGTGGAGCTTCAAGGTAGCTTTAAAGGATTGGAGATGATTGTTGCTAAGTATATGTGGTGGGATGTCATTTAGCCAGAGAGGGGCCCTATAGCTGAAGGACCTTTGTCCATGTGTGGTTTTCCAAAAAGGGACCGCCGAGGTGCCCCATGCTGTACCTCAGGTCTGATAGCTTGTTGGACTGGCGAGCAGCATAGAAACATAGAAACGTAGAAATATAGACTTTGATGGAAGATAAGGACTGCTTGGCCCGCCTAGTCTGCCTGTTTCTCCTACCTACTGGGAAAGCTGCATATCTTAGTTTACCAACAGCCTATTTCTTCCTATCCCCCCTTAATAATTGCCTTATCTCTGTCCCATGCATTCTTGAATTCTCCCACAGTTTTAGACCCCACAACCTCCTCAGGCAGGCTGTTCCATGTGTCCACCATCATCTCTGTAAAAAAATACTTCCTCACATTGCCCCTGAGCTGTCCCCTTTCTATCTTCAAATTCTGTCCCCTTGTTCTTGCACATCTCTTTTTCTGAAAGATGCTACCCTCTTGGACTTTGTTGATTTCACTGAGGTACTTAAAAGTTTCTATCATGTCCCCCCTCACCCTCCTTCATGCAAGGGTATGCATATTAAGCTCCTTTAGTCTCTCCTCGAATGGCTTCTCTTGCAGACACTGCACCATTTTAGTTGCCCTCCTCTGGACTACCTCCATCTTGTCTATGTACTTGCAGAGATGGGGTCTCCAGAACTGGGCATAATACTCCAGATGGGGTCTAACCAACCTTTCTGTACAGAGAGATAACAACTTCCTGTTTTCTGATGGTGATGCCTCTCCCTATACATCCCAGTATCTCCCCAGCCCTCCTTACTGCCTTCTCACATTGCTTTCCAACCTTAAGGTCATCTGATATAACTACCCCCAGGTCCCCAGGTCCCTTTCCATTTTTGTTGTTGTTAGTACCTCCCCTGCTATTGTGTACTCTTCTCCTGGGTTTTTGTTTCCCAGGTGCATTACTTCGCATTTCTTTGCATTGAATCTAAGCTGCCATACATTTGACCATTCTCCCAACCTTGTCAAGTCCCTTTTCATCCTTTCCACCCCACCTTGCGTATCAACCCTGTTGCAGATCTCTATGTCATCTGCAAAGAGACATAATTTCCCTTCCAGTCCCTCTACAATGTCACTGATAAAGACATTAAAAAGGACTGGACCCAATACTGAACCCTGCAGTACCCCTCTAGTAACCCCCCTTTCTTCAGAGTGGACTCCATTTACAATTACCTTCTGTGTCCTGTTGTCCAGCCAATGTTTTACCCAGGCTACCACCCTTGGACCCACTCCCATGCTGGCTAATTTGTTTATTAATATTTTGTGTGGGACTGTGTCAAATGCCTTGCTAAAGTCTAGGTAGGCCATGTCCACAGCCCCTCCCTGGTCTACTACTTTGGTCACCCAGTCAAAGAAATTGATTAGATTTGTCTGACATGATCTTCCCACTGTGAACCCATGCTGCCTTGTGTCCTGTGCCCCACTGGCCTCTAGGTACTAAACAGTTCTTTCCTTCTGAAGTGATTCCATCACTTTCCCTACCACAGAGGTCAAACTGGCAGGTCTGTAGTTTCCTGCCTCTATCTTGCTCCCACTTTTGTGAAGGGGAATCACATCCACCTTCCTCCAGTCCTCAGGTACCACACCATCCTCCCATGATTCGTTAAAAAGAGTAGCCAGTGGTGTCACTAGTCCTCCCCTCAATTTTTTTAGAACTCTGGGGTGAATACCATGAGGCCCCATTGCTTTGTCCACCTTCAGTTTTAGGAGTTCTTTCAGAACCCTTTCTTCTGTGAAAGGACTGGGATCAACTCCCCCTATCCAGAGTGAATCTGTTAATTGGATTAGGTACCTCTCCCTCCTCCTCTTTTATGAATACTGAGCATAAGTATTTGTTCAGTATCCCTGCTCTTTCACTGTCCCTTTCTGCCCACCCACCATCCATTCTATTCAGCCTGACTATGCCTCCCTTTGTCTTTCTATGCTCCCTAATGTACCTATAAAAGGTTTTATCCCCCTTCTTAACTGAGTTGGCTATCATTTCCTCAGTTTGGGCCTTTGCTATTCTGACTGCCTTCCCTGCTTCCTTCGGCCTTAACTGGTACAGTTCTCTGTCCTGCTACTTCTGTGTTTCCTTATACTTCCTAAATGCTATCTTTTTTTCCCTAACCTTCCCAGCCACCTCTTTTGAGAACCATAGTGTATTTTTCTTTCATTTTGATTTGTTTATTTGCTTCACACAAAGGCTTGTTGCATCTGTGATGGCAGTTTTGATGTTTCCCCATTGTTGTTCCACCCCTCCTTCTTGCCTGTTTGATAGTGCTTTTGTGAGGCACTCTCCCATCTTGCCAAAGTCAGCCCTCCTGAAGTCAGTACCCTCACTTTCGTATGGTTTGACTCTGCAGCTGAGTTTATCATGAACCACACTGTTTGGTGGTCTCGTGTTACCAGATGGCTACCCACTTCTAGATCTGAGATCCCCTTACTGTCCCCATTTGAGAGTATGAGGTCTAACATTGCTCCCTCCCGAGTGGGTTCCAACACTAGCTGTCAGAGGCATGCCCCCTGTAGGGCATCGAGAATGGCCCTGATCTTGGATGTGGTTGGAGCAAAGGTGCTCCAGTTAACATCTGGCATATTCAGGTCCCCCATCAACAGTACCTCCCCTTTCTCAGCCATGCTAAGGATGCCTTTTATCATATCCTTGTCCATTCCCTCCCCCTGACATAGGGGTCTGTATACAACCCCTGTGCGGATTGTGGTGCCATTTCCAGTCTCTAAGGTGACCCACAGTGCCTCCTCTTCTCCCTGTTTACACTTTTGTTCTGTTGCTTTTATCCCTTCCCTTACATAGAGAGCTACTTCTCCCCCTCTTCTACTCTCCCTGTCTTTCCTGTAGGTTGCATACCCTGGTATGTTAAATTACCAGTCATGGTTCTCTGTGTACCATGTTTCTGTGACTGCTACAATATCCAGACATCCCTCTTCCATCAAGGCCACCAGTTCAGGGAGCTTGTTACCCAGACTACGGGCATTGATACTCATTATCCTACATTTCTTGATAGCCTTACCCCTTTTTGCCCCATCCCTGTCCTTATTGCCTTTGTCGTTTTCTCCATTTACCCCTGCCCGTCTCCCTATCGACGTATCTTTATTGGAGTTTACCTCACTTACTACCCTGATTTTTTTTTGGGGGGGGGGCTAGGCTTTCCCTGCTCCTTTCCAGTGTCTCCCCCCTTGGCAAGTTGAAATGCTTGCCAATGAAGCATTTAAACTTATCAACTAGGATCCTGGTACCCCTCCTGGACAGATGCAGACCGTTGCACCAGTATAGGCCTGCATCACTCCAGGTGGACCCCCAGTCCCCAATGAAGTGAAAGCCCTGAGCTCTGCACCAGTTTTTCAACCATTGATTGAATCCCATGATGTGGAGCACCATAGTTTCACCCTTGCCATAGATAGGCAGCACCTCTGAGAAGGTTACCGTGTGTGCTACTTATCTAAGGCCCCTCCCCAACCCCAGAAACTCTTCCTGCACTGCTCTGATCCCTTTCCCAGTCAGGTCATTTGTCCTGAGGTGGACAGTGATATACAGCTCCCTTCCCTGTGTAGCTGACCCCACGATCCTGAGACTTCGCTCCCTGTCCCTCCAAACCATGGCGCCAGGCAAGCACCTTACCTCCCTCTCTCCTTCCTCCCCTAGTTCTACCTTTCAAACAATGGAATCCCCCACCAGGAGTTGTTTCCTTCCCCTGTGGGGTCCCATGCCACAGCCCTAGGGATCTCCATTGTGGAGGTTCCCAGCATCTTCTTTGGTCTCCACTGCAGGTGCCTCCATAGAGGAATCACACTTTGCCAGAACAGCATGTGAATTGTGGAGAGGTACAACTGGAGGGATGCACCTCTGTTCCACCACCCTCACCCTCCCTGAGCCCACTGTGGTCCAACCCCTCCTCTTTCTTGGCAACCTCTGAGGCAACGGCAGTGGCCCTGGTGGTCCTTGAGTGGGAGAGGAGGTCCCCCAAATCCTGATCAACTCAGCCTGGAGATAAGCAACCTCCTTCCACAGCCCAGAGAGGTGTCTGAAGATGGGACAACACTGCATCCTCCAAAACATCTCCAGGAAGACTGCTGTTCCACAGCCACTGCACTGCACCACTCCCATCATGATAAACTATCATCCATTTCATCCAGCATCTCCTTCTCTGAGATCCTGCCAGTCTGAGATGGAAGGGAATGAATGGAAGGTTAGAGAAGGGGAGAAAGGGGAGCTAAACATGTGGTTCAAGGGCTGGTGCCAGGAAAAAGGACACAAATTTGTAGGGAACTAGCAACAGTTTTGGGAGCGAAACTGCTTTAAATTCGATGGACTGCATCTGACTAAGGAGAAGAGTCAGTGCATTGGGGCAGAAGTTTGTTGTCTTTGCAGAATATTTAAACTAGCAAATGGGGAGAGGGGTGCAGCTTCCCATACGTCAAATGGGAAGAACACCCCTCCCCCACCAGCTAGTGGTCAAACAGGAGTTCAGCACATTTGTAGTTCATTTGCATCCCCAGGTAAGGAAGAAGGCCCGCCTCCCCATACAATGCACAGGGGAAACGCCAGACCTCACCCAGCAACTAACACAACAAAATCTGGCCAATGAAAAACCATGTACACAAATGCTCACAGTCTGGGAAACAAGATCCTAGACCCGAAGGTAATAATGACAGAGGCTAAACTGGACATAGTAGCCATTAGCGAGGCATGGTTTACCAGTAACCACACTTAGGAGACTTCAGTGCCTGGATATGTACTGTTCAGAACAGACTGGGGTGCAAAAAGGGGGGCAGTGGAGCTGCCTTTTATGTCAATGAAAATATCAAAGCTACAGAAATTCAGAATACACATAAGGAGCCAGAAGAACTGTGGGTCACCCTGGAAACAGGAAATGGGACAGCCATATGAACTGGGGTTGTCTACAGGCCTCCAGACCAGGGGGAGGACATAGACACATTACTGTTAAAAGATATACAAAACATGACAGCTAAAGGGGAGGTTCTGATAATGGAAGACTTCAACATGCCAGATACAGACTGCTCAATACCAGCAGGAACATCTGCCAGAACTAGACACATAGCGGATTCCCTACAGGTGGAGGGCCTTAAACAACTGGTACAACAACCCACAAGAGACAGGGCTATCATAGATCTAGTTCTGACTAACAGAGAAAGAAGCACAGATCTCCAGGTAGAAGGTCACCTGGGGGCCAGTGACCATCACATAGTATGGTTCAATTTGGCCACTAGAACTAAATCATCCCATTCCAAGGCAAAAATATGGGGCTTCAGAGGAGCTGACTTTGATAACATGGCAAACAGAGTTAAGCTAGCCCTGGCAAAAAGAAATACAGGTGAGTTGGTACAGGAAAAGTGGGCAAGCATTAAGGATTTAATACTTGAAGCAACATCCCATAGTGTTACAGAGAAAAGGAAGTGCAAAAGAAGAAGGAAAACACTTTGGTTCTCAAAAACAGTTGCAGAAAAGGTCAGAGCCAAAATGCTGGCCTTCATAAAATATAAGGGAATGCAGCACGACAAAGATAGGGAGGCATACCAAACTTCCCTAAGGGAAGCAGAGAAGGCAGTAAGGCAGGCAAAGGCCCAAACCGAGGAAACACTAGCACAAACAGTAAAAGAAGGTGACAAGACTTTCTATAGATACATTAGTGAAAGGAGAAAGTCCAGAGGGGGTATAGCCAAGATCAAAGGGGATAAGGGGGAGTGTGAGGAGGAGGACCATGTAAAAGTACTTCTGCTCAGTATTTACTGAAGAGAAAGTAGGGCAGGGCCCACAGCTCAGCACCATGGACACAGGGGGGGAAGGAGGTGTGCAATAGTCACTTCACAAAAGAAAGGGTCCTACAAAAGCTCGATAAGCTCAGGGTGGACAAAGCAATGGGACCTGATGGCATACATCCCAGGGCACCAAAGGAGCTAAGGGTGGAACTAGCAGAGCCATTATCAGAACTGTTTAGTGAGTCTCTGAAAACAGGAGAGGTCCCAGAAGACTGGAGAAAGGCTCATGTGATCCCTCTCCACAAGAATGGTAGTAGGGAGGAGGCAGGGAACTACAGACCAGTCAGTCTTACCTCAGTAGTGGGAAAGATAATGGAGTCACTCCTTAAGGAAAGGATAGTGCAACACCTGGAATCCTTAGGAGCACAGGATCCAAGAAAGCATGGGTTTACAACAGTAAGGTCCTGTCAAACTAATCTCATAGATTTCTTTGAGTGGGTAACCAGAGTGGTGGACCAAGAGGGAGTAGTTGATGCCATCTACCTTGACTTCAGCAAAGTTTTCGATACTGTTCCACATAGAAGATTGATTAATAAGCTAAGTAGGCTCATGGTGGGTCAGAGATTGGTCAACTGGGTGGCAAACTGGTTGATGGGAAGAAAACAGAGAGTGGTGGTAAACGACATACAGTCAGAAGAGATGCAAGTCACAAGTGGGGTACCACAGGGATCAGTCCTGGGGCCAATCCTCTTCAATATCTTCATCAGTGACATTGCAGATGAACTGGAAGATAAGGTTTGTCTGTTTGCAGATGACACCAAGATCTGCAGCACAATAGATGATTCAGATGGGGTAAGCAGAATGAGAAGGGATCTAGATAAACTGGCAAAATGGTCGGAAGAGTGGCAACTGGGGTTTAACACAAAGAAGTGCAAGATCATACATATAGGGAAGAGAAACCCTGAAGCCACCTATAGGCTGAAAGGGGAGTTGCTGGCAGTAACAAGGGAAGAACGAGACTTGGGCATCATCGTCACAGATGACCTGAAATCATCCAAGCAGTCCACTAAAGCAGTAGGTAAGGCTAGAGGGATGTTGGGGTGTATTAGTAGGGGTATCACAAGTCATAAGAGGGAGGTAATAATCCCTCTTTAAAAGACACTAGTTAGGCCCCATCTGGAGTACTGCATGCAGTACTGGAGGCCACACCATCACAAGGACAATAACCAAATTGAGGCAATCCAGAGAATGGCAACCAAAATGGTGCAGGGACTGCATCAGAAAACATATGAGGACAGATTAACGGAGTTCAATATGTATACCCTAGAGCAAAGGAGGGAGAGAGGTGATATGATCGAAACATTGAAACACCTTAAGGGCATTAACAAGGTACATAGATACATACATAGATACATAGACAGTGTCGGCAGATAAGGGCCTATGGCCCACCCAGTCTGCCCATTTGAGCTTGTAAGTTCAGTTTGTTTTCCTAGAAGTCTGTTGCCCCTTACCCCTGACCTCTAGAATTCCTTTATGACTATCCCATGCATTCTTAAATCCCGAGGTGAAAGAGTCTAACATGTTTCAATATAAGAAAAATAGCAGGACAAGAGGTCGCCACATGAAATTAGAAGGAGGCCAATTAAGGGGTAATGTGAGGTAGTTCTTTTTTCACAGAAAGGGTGGTGGATTCATGGAGCGGCCTACCTCAGGAAGTGGTGGATATGAATACAGTGCAGGGCTTCAAACAGGCATGGACTAGGCATAAGGGAGCAATAAGATGAATATGAATAGATAGGCCATTGACAGAGCAAAAGCTGATGGCACATTCATAAGGTAGAAAAAGAAATGGGCAGACTGGATGGGCCTTACGGCCCTTATCTACTGTCAACTTCTATGTTCTTATGTTATTTCTGGCCCCATAACTGTTGTTTTGAATACTTACTCTTTCCTCTGTTTGTTTATTTATTTATTTTCTCCCTTCTTACTTACTGCCTCTGTGCTCTTTAAGCTCCTGATCTTCCTGTTCTGAGACAAGAAGTTCCTATATTTCTCAGTAGTCTCCCTTACTTGCTCAGAGTCAGACCTCCAGCAGCTGGGGGCGGGATGGGATGGAGAGCTTCTCTTTTCCTTCTAAGATGGTGAGTCTTTTGTGGCTCTGTGATCACTCACTTCCTGCTCTCAAACAGGAAGTTCCTTTTGCCAGTCAAATCCTGAGCCTATAAAAGTAGAACTGGCTAAGTGTTGGGGGAAGGAGGGCAATATAGTCCCAGTAGAGAAGTATAGTTATAACAGCAACTCCTTCCTCTTGCTGTTCTCTGCCTGAAGCTATCTAGGGCAGTTTTTAAATTCTAAATACCTGGCTTCCTTCTAGCTAAGCCACTCCACCTAATTTACATCTCTTTCTACACCTAGTTAATTGCACAGATAACAATTCTCTTCAGCCAACTCAGACAAACACCTAGATAAGTGCAAAGATAACTATTCACTTCAGCCAACTCAAACACACTAACTCTTTTTTTTTTACTCTAAATTGAAGGTCCCAGTAGTAGAGTTCTATTTCTTTAGTCCCAGTAGAGAAGCACAGTTATAAGAGCAGCTCCTTCCTCTTGCTGTTCTCTGCCTTTATGCAGAGGGGTGCCTTCCCAAGTAGGGTCTTCTTACCCATAAGGCATGTCTGGTACTTAATTCTGTTAAAAAGATTAAGCCAACCTATCTCCTCATGGAGTTGACAAGAGTGTGTCCTGCTGTCAGCACCAAGGGTTAGAACTCTACATGCCTTGCTGTTAGTGTTTGATGCTGCCCCATAAACCACCAATCCATAATCAATAATTGACAGTATGAGCTGTCAACAGATAGCCTTGAAGCAGTAGGTGTCAGATACTATTTGTATCTATGGAGGACGCCCAGTTTCATATTCGCTGCTTTAACCACCAGATCAACATGCTGGGCAAACAACAATGTGTCATCAATTGTTACCCTGAGGTACATGAACATATGTTCCTGCTCAAGGGGCTTGGCCTTTTTATTGACAATAAACAGGTCAAGGTTCACCTTCTTTAGCTGGTGACTAGAGATCAACATTGATTTCATCTTCTTGTAGTTAAGAAGTTTATGAGCCTTAAACCAGTCATCTAGAAGATAGAAGGAGGTCTGTAGCTCCTGTTGCAGATGGTCAAGCAGATCTCTACTTCCCAGAATGACCGCTTCCTCTGCATACAGTATAATTTTTTTCAAGGAGACTTTGGGCAAGCTATTCAAAAATAAACTGAAGAAGAAGGGCCCCAAGATGGAGCCTTTTGAGACCCCAAGGCCGATTTCCCTGGCAGAAGATGTTGCAGACCCTATTTTGACACATTGGGATCTGTGAGACCAATAGTCCTTGAACTGAAGGACAGCTTCAGAGGCAAACCCAAGGGACAACAGTTGCTCAAGCAGGATCGGATGGTTGACTGTGTCAAAGGCTTTAGTGAGACCTATAAAAATAGATTCCACTAACTTGTCACCATCCATTGTCTTGTGCATGTAGTCTGAAAAGTCCAGTAGTGCAGTGGCTGTGCTGTGGCTCTTACAAAAGCCATGCTGCTGAGGACACTGAGAGTTGTACAGTACTTATGGATATGTTCTGGGATTTGGTCTGATACAATCCTCTCAAGATCTTCTGAGTGGGGGAGAGAATAGATATTGGCCGGTAGTTAGCAGTGCAGGAACTGTCACCACTCTTTAGAACCGGAGTCACAAGTGCCATTTTCCACACAGAAGGGAATTTAGCCATGATGAGTGACTTATTGAAAATTTTAGTGATAGGAACCGTTATTTCATTACGCGATCCACGAGCATCATATCTATCTTTTCACTGCCTTACCTTGGTTTTCCTAGGGTCTTTTGAATGTATTGTTTAGCCACCCTGACAGTGACATGTTTGAAGTAAAAGTCTGGCCTATTGGGGAAGTGTCTGGTTTGAAGCTGTGGTGGCTCATCAGTGTCCAGGTAGTTTGTGGAGAGGACAGAGCTGAGATTGGAGAAGGCGGAATTGAAAGCTTCAGCGATTGTAGAGGGATCCAGAGAGGGGTTCCCATTGATGTTTACCATAGAGGGGTGTTTCCTATCCTCTTTACCTAGTAATTTCTTAATGTTAGTCCAGAATCTTTTGCCATTGCCCCACCTCTGGTCCAGCTACTCCTTGTACTTTGCCTTGGCAAGCCTGGTGAGGTTTGTACACCTATTTCTGGCTGCCCTGTACTCCTGAAAGTGAGCAGGGTTTCCTGAGATCCTAGACTTACTCCAGAGATTGTCCCCAACCCTCATTTGCTCAAGAAGCTCACAAGTGATCCACCTACTAGAGGAACCTCTGACTTTCCTTTTCTTCACCTGGCAAAGATATCTGCGATAGCGTTAAATTTATTGCAGAAAAATTTCATGGCCTGATCTACGTACAGCATTATGTCTAGAGGTGACCAATCAACTTGAGAGAGGGCAGTTCTGAAGGCTTCCAAGAAACCTTTTTTAAGAACCTGGCATTGTATTGTGATGGGCGGGACTCTTCTGTCCTTAAGTACCCAGTGGCAAAGAACCGGAGAATGATCACTGAGGCAGTCAGGGAGCACCTCCACATTTCTGATTCTGGATAGACAACTTGATAAGATCTAGTCAAGGAGAGTGACATTTCTGCTCCTTGTGTTCAGTCTAGTGGATTCACCTACCATCTGCATGAGGTATATGCTGGCTACTGGATCCTTTAACGAATCTGTGTCCCTGCTAAGCCAGTTAATGTTGAAGTCATCTACCACAATGACTTCCGTATTCCCCTTAACCTTAGAGATCAAGTCCATGACAGGGTCGAGGCCCAGCTCGGCCTTACCAGGAGGGAGGTAAACTGTGACTATAGTGAGCAACTTTTTTTGGTGAACAATAAGGAGATTTACTGCAAGAAGCTCATAGAGTCCTGTGACACCAGAGACTGGCAGCACAGTCCCCTGGGTAGAATCCCTCACATATATGAGGCAACCCCCACCTCTTTTCCTTGATCTGTCAAGCCGATAGGTTTCGTAGCCTTGTAAGGAAAACAGTTGTCCTTGATTTTAGGGGTGAGCCATGTCTCGGTCAGGCAGACAATATCCGGGCTGCGTAGCTTTACCCATGCCTGGAACTGAATTAACTTAGGGAGCAGGCTGCAAATGTTAATAGCTACTACTTTCAGGCCACATACCTTTTTTCTGTCATGTGGCCAAAATGATGGTGGCTCAGGATTAGGATGAACATCCCTGGACAGCAGGAGCAGCAGTAGAAGACCAATCTAGCAACATAACCAAGAATCCATAGGGATCTGGCTTTCTTGTGCTGGATTTTAGAAGTAAAGCAGCATCTGCACTTGATTGGTGATGCTATCAATTGAGCCAAAACAATGGCCCCGCACCTAATATGGTACAGCAGTTTATAGGATTGTGGTGACATTAGGGGTACGATAGAGTGCTAAAAAGAAAGCATGCCAAGGCACACTGCACAGGTTTTGTGAAGCAGCGTGCTCAGGTAAGGGTCCATACGCAGCTTAGGAGATAGATAGTGACCCACAACTGGTGTGAGTGCAAGGAGAGAAACCAGTTGTACCAATCATGTCCAGATCATAATTGCAGTTAAATGTGGAGCACACTACCGAGGAGCATGTCAGAGGAATAAGACCACAGACTGAGACAACCAGGGTATTGTAGGCTTAAGGGCTGAAGGATAGTCTGTTGTTGTAACCTATTGGGTAGCACAGAGTGAAAGTGGGCAGAGCTTACATGGACAAAAATGAGTGGGACAAAAATAACGCAGACAGCAACAGCTTCAGGAGCTGAAAATTGCCCCCCAATACTGAAGCAGCAGCTGGCAGCTTAGGGCTGAAACACAGTTCACCGCTCTCGGCTCTGCTCCTGATGTAGCAACAGCCGAGGTGCAACCCACCTGAAAAAAATACCCGGGCTGGCTAGAAACTGCTAACTTCGAATAAAATTTAAAAAAGGAAGCATCTTAGTGTTTTAAATTTGTGTGCCAAAGTCCTGAGAAGCCAAGGGAGTCCTATGGTCAATCAGAAGGCATGCTCCACTCTCTGGCTGTCCAATCAAGCCATCGGCCTAGAAGCCATGTCTGTACCTTTGGAGAAGTGCTGGGCAGGCAGCCTGATGGAGGGGACTCTCAGCCAGCTTCTATCTGGGCTGGGTGCAGAGCCAGGGAAGCCCGTACGGGCCGTGGGTCAGTACTAGAAGATGAATGGAGGGCAAGACAGAAGCTACATTTATCATGAGGTTTGGGCAGACATAACTACTCAGCTTTGCTTTGCCATCCACTTCCCAAACATCATGCACAAAGTGTCTAATACCATAAGAGGAATCCCTCAGAGGCCCTATTAACTATTAACCGGGTGGTGCGTGGGCAGGATGCAGCCACCCACCGATGACAGGGGGGGGCGGGGTGGGCAAGGGGTTCCGTGTGGGTGGGTGGGGTGGAGTTGGGGGGGTGCCACTGGATCACCAGAGCATTACAATACGGGATTTTACTGCAATCGCAACAAAAGGTGGGGGGATTCCACTAGACCACCAGGGACGTCATATTGCCATTTGTCGGGAAATCAGGACTCGGGTGGGAGGGGGGACCACTAGACCATCAGGGTTGGTCATGTTACATACTCATCGGGGAATAGGGGACTGGGGGGAGCCACTAGACTACCAGGGCTTACTTTCTTAACATATACGGCGCAATCATGGCTACGGGGCCAGGGGTGCCCCGGTATCCCCACAGCACACGTCATGCTGTGCAGGGCACCAGGCGCAGGTCGCCGGCCTGCTCTGCACAAGGCATGCAAATTGGGGCATAATGACATGAAAATGGCCCCATCTGTGCCTTGCATATATTATGGCCTCATTTGCATACCCCCTGCTGAATATCGCGGGTGATGCACCTAACACAACTGCACTTGCGCTGGCACATCCCCGTGCTCCCTATCAGTGGCTTGCACCAGCGCAGTGCCACTGCACCATGCGCAGTTTGTGCACTGCTCGTGCCATATTCAACGGTGCTGCATCATGGTGCAGTACCATTGAATATCACCTGGACCTGGCCCCAGCGCATCACAGTTGTGCTGTGCCCAGGCTTGCGCCACTGCCTGGTGCAGTCTGAATATCCCGGCCCTGAACTGTAAGCACTGGCCACACTTACACAAAATGTTCCGGAGCTGAAATTATGCAATAACAAATGAGAAGCCAGTCATTTACGAGGGATTAATGGCTGGTTGGGAGGGTGTGCCTTAGGCCACCTCCCTACAGCCAGTTGTTAATCCAATAAAATAACTGGCTTCAAGGTTGTTAGTGTATTGTGATCATAAATCTAATCGCAATAATGACTTTTGCTTTTTTCCATTTTTTTATTACTTTCACCATTTTTCATGGTGTGGCCTGAGCTGTGTGGCACAAATTCATCTTATGTTTAAGACATTATGCGCCATACAGTATCAGTTGGCAGCTGAACTGGTCATTTCTAAGACATTAATGACCGATCCATTAGCCAATCAGAAGCCTGTTTGTTGTTGTTGTTGTTGTTTGTTTTAACCAGGAGAGACACACTAAGCTGAAGCTTGTTTACAGGTGCGACCTGGGAGCACAAGGAAGTTTTGCTGGGCTCAAAAATAATTAATTAGACTTATAATAAATGTTAATGTTGACAAGCAAACCTTTGCAATAAGCAAACTGGTGTTCACACATTCCAACTACCATATCCCTATTTATGCAATGAGTAGGGCTGGGCAAAGACTAAATCTCATTTGTGAAATTCTCATAAAATAGCAATTTCAGTCAAGAAATTCCATGAAAAAAATTTTTCTTTTTCAGAGTGTGGTATTTGAGGCATTTTATTGCACAAATGTTTTAATTCGCATAAACAAAATGCCGCAAATTTCTTAGTATAGAAAATGTACACAATACAGATATTAAGTGGTGTTCTGGTAGTTTTTCAGTACTTCAGTATTTACAGCAGTTACGTTATTAGCAGAATTTTTGTTCTGCGATTCAGAGAGCTGCATGGAATAACATCTGCAAATCCTGTATTTCAACACTGTTTCACCAACGTTTTGAACTTTCTCATGTTTTGCAGACTTTCTTGGCATAACCTGATGCATGACATGATCATGTGTTGGCTCCAATTGTATTTGCATGACATGTTTGTTTCTTATCTGGACGTGGAACCTTTGTAAATGAGCTACTAGCTCAAAGGTATTTGTAATTCCAAGACTTCAATTCACCTTCGCAATGCTGATGAATATAAATCCTGCATTTTTGCCCAGCACCAGTAATAAGCATTAAAAGATGTTGAATGTTTCCCACCCTAGCAATGGAGAATAGATGATCTAACTTCTCTTACATTTAAAGTCCTATTTTTTTTATTTCAATAGACAATGTCAACCCCATTAAGCCTAGTGTTTTTAGTTTAAAAGCACATTTAGTGATTGGTACATTCTGTTGAGTTTGTTGAAGCTGGTAGTTTAATTCTGATTCTTTTTTTTCTTTCTAAAAGTGGAAAATAGACTGCACATCATACTGGTGTTACCACACAAAAACATGTGTGTTTACATTCCTTGATCAACTTCCACTGCATCCTTGCTGGACTTGGGAACACCACTAAACAGTCTAGCCACTTGTGAAACAGTGGAAGGAGAGGATACTATTGCATCATGTGCAGCTGCACTGTTTGGGGGTATTCCTAATGTTCAGGAAGTATGCAATGAGCATAGAACAAGGATTTAAACAAAACAATGTTGGGTATTATTACACCATTAGTATGTATTTCAGTTCTGCTAAAAAGGAAGCTGATAAAACAACCAACAACATCAATATATTTTAGAAAAGGTAAGCTATCATTAAATGTGAGTTTTCATCTAGAAATACTATGATGCAAAAATGGTTAACAGTGTCCCTTTAAAATGGGAAAGTCTTGTAAGTAAGCAAGTTTATTTGTTTAGCCCAATCCTGGAGGCTCTGGGTGCCTTACAGTAAAAATTTGACAGAAAGGTACAAAACATTCAAAAAACATAAACAATAAATCAATAAACATGTTTAAAAAATGTTTTTGCAGAGGTTAAAACACATCAGCAGGAAAGGCTATGTTAAAAAGATGAGTCTTCAGGCCCTTCTTGAAAGCATCCACTGTAGGGGCTTCCTTCAAAGATCTTGGCAGAGAGTTCCGGAGGAATGGGCCAGCCACCCCGAATGATCGGTCATGTGATGTTTTCAGCCTGGTCCCTGGAACCACCAGGAGGCCCTTGGTGGAGGAATGGAGGGAACAAGTTGGGATGGCAGGAGTAAGGAGGTCTGACAGATAGCTAGGGCTCAATCCATATAGGGCTTTATAGGTGAGTAAGTCCACCTTGAAGAGAATCCTCCAGCTGACGACCAGCAGCCAGTGCAGACCCTGCAGGACCGAGGTCACATGACAGCACCTTGACAGCCCCGTCAGTAGCCTGACCATTGCAGTCTGCACTAGCTGCAGTCGGCGGAGGTTCCCTCCACTGACCCCGAGGTAACGAGCTTTACAGTAGTCGAGCCTGGATATCACCAAGGTATGCACCAGTGATGGCAAGTCTTCAGGCAGAATTAGGGGTTTAATCAGTGCAATGTTCCTCAGATAGTAGAAACCACTTTTGACGACAGCTGACACCTGAGCTTCAAATGTCAACTTGTCATCGAGGACAATGCCCAGATGTCTCACCCTAGAGGATGCCATCAACGGGGTCGACACCAGGATCAAGCCTGTTGTCGTCCCAGAGGCACCCTCATCACACCCACAGTCCAGCTGAATCACCAGTGTGATTTCACTTTTGCATACAATAAATGCCTGTGCTTTACAAGGAAATATATATGCTTGCTGAAATAGAATACTGACTTTGGTGTAATTGCCATGAGACACCATCAGAATGTCATAAACACTTGTGACATCACAATTCTTCATTAAACTGCAGCACTGGTGTGATCGGAATGCCACAGTTGTAACTTATAAACCGGCATGCAGGCTAATGTCCAATGGGACACTGCAGTGCAGTGCTGTAAAGGATGTGCCCTGTTGGAGGTGTAATCACACTGCCAACATTTTTTCTTTTCCTACGGTTGCATAGCGACAGCTATGCTGACATATTGCTAATGGAGGAAGAGAGAATATAAGGGGTCTGGAAGGGCATGAGTGTATATACCTGACATGTCAAATAATGTTTGCTCTGTGCAGAAGAGTTGAAGCTCATAATGAGTATGCATGAATCAATGTGTGCTCTCTCTCTCTTTCATTCTCTCTCTCTCTCTCTCTCTATGTCTCCATGAGATGCACGAGATCTCTACTCTTTTTATGTTGGCGTGCATGCGCAGCCAACATCTTGCGGTAGTGCAGATTTGGAGGCGCAGTCACTGTTGGGCGAATGCAGGGCATGCACTAGTAGGTGCGTCCCGCATTCCCCAATCAGCCAGCAGCAGGGGCTGACACCCTGCCTAGCTAATGAGGCGAAGACATCACAGAAACGGTCTGCTGCAATGAGAGCGAAGCTCTCGGGCAGCGTAAGCACAACACACCTCTCCCTACGTGCAGGCAACTAGGTGGCAGTGACTGCCGCTGTTGCCTGTAAACCCCCCCCTTTATTGTGTGCCGATGGGAGTGCCCAATCCCCGTCGGCATCATGTAACCCCCCCCTGTTTTTGATTGCTGAGGGGGTGCCCAATCCCCCTTGGCATCATGCACTCCCCAACAGTTTTTCTTTGCGGCCGGGGCCCAATCCCCATCGGCATGTATCCCTCCTCCTTGAATTTTGCCGATGGGGGAGCCCACTCCCCGTCGGCATAATGTGTTCCCCATTTTTGCTTGCCGAGGTGGTGCCCAATCCCTCGGCTCCTGCAACCCCCTTTCCTTGTTTGCCGATGGGGTGTCCAATCCCCATCGGCTAAAGCACCCACACACACACACACACACACACACACACACACACACACTCAGGTGGCACCGAGCCATCCCAGCGTGCTAAGCACCAGTAAAATGAAAAGCGGTCCCTCGTACTCTTCCAACCACCCTCCCACAACCCGCGCCCACCACTCGCACCTGCCTTCCACTCCCAGCCCCCTCACCTCATACTTATCTCCGAGTCTGATGTGATGATCTTTTGGTGGACCGGGAACATGTCTGCACTCTTCAAAGCCGACCGCGAACTGAGGAAATGCCGGTAAGCTGTATAATGGAATAAATAGGGTTTTTCAACTTTAATGCATATCGCGGGCATTTTGGGGAATTTTTACACCAAATTTTCAACATGGGGTTTTTGGGACTCCTCCTCAGAATTCTAGCACTGTCATATAGTTAATTGGTCCCAAGAGGTGATTTCTCAGTCACTGCATGTGGAATCACCTTTGGAACCGATTATGAATGACAATGCCGTATTCTGGATGGGCTCTCAAAAGCCTACATTAGCAAATTGGTGGAAAAAAATCCAAAATGGCTGTTTTATGAGCATGCGTTGTGCAGTTGCCACGCAGGCTCGTGAATCAGAAATGTTAATATTGTCATGCCAGATTTTCAACATTGTGATTTTTGTACACCTCCTTGTGAACAGTACAGCTGTAATTTTTCACATCCTGGCCAAAATGTGTTTCCGCACTTCTGGCACACAATAGCACAGTCACTGTGGGAAATCAGTGTTTGGGCCAGATTATGAAAATGACAGTGACACTGTTCATGAGCAGAGGTCCTAAAATGCCTATGTTGAAAATTTGGTAACGATACTCCATAAAATGACTGTGTTATGAGCGGGCGTCGGCAGATTGCATGCACGCTTGTAACGTCGTGCATTTGTAATATTTTTCACTCTAGATTTTCACCAGTGGCATTTTTACACACCTCTTGATGAACAGTACAGCTGTCATTTCATACATCCTGCCCAAAATGTGTTTTTGCACGTCAGGCGCAGAATAGCGCGGTCGCTGTGCGAAATCACTTTTTGGGACAGTTTGACGAAATAACAGTGACACTGTACATGAGCAGGGTGCTAAAATCTCTATGTTGAGGTTGGTGCCAACGTCCATAAAATGACTGTTACAAGCGTGCATTGCGCATTTCCCATGCACCCTTGTAACTTTGCAAATTTGCAATATTTCCATGCCAGATTTTCAACACTGGCATTTTTTTACACCTCCTTATGAACTGTACAGCTGTCATTTTTCACATCCTGCCCAAAATGTGTTTCTGCACTGCACTACCAAAGCCAATGCCAGCGCGACAACATTCGGCATTGACAAATGCTTGTTTTCAGTTTGTCAGTGGGTCAGATTTTCAAAGGATGGCACAGGGCTTGCAACATGACCTGCACCATGGCACTTAGGTTTTGGCAGTGCGCCAAACCCCTTGGCTGCAACTGCACCCAATTTTCAAATACTGGGCCCAGTTGCAGCAGTTTCTCAGATTTACAACAGCTTGTACCAGGAGTGCT
This sequence comes from Neoceratodus forsteri, assembly GCA_016271365.2. Taxonomy (NCBI): domain Eukaryota; kingdom Metazoa; phylum Chordata; order Ceratodontiformes; family Ceratodontidae; genus Neoceratodus; species Neoceratodus forsteri. The sequence continues at coordinate 1,186,910,769 of CM057451.1, read as the reverse complement.
GCAAGCTAGACCACAAAAGGTTGGTCTAACTTGTTGCAATTTGGTGCACAGGATGGAACATCACAATCCCCACCAAAAGAATGCCACAAGCTTGTGCACCATGTGTTCAATGCACCAGGGTCCTGCAGCATTCTTGGACTTTGGAAAAATCAGGCCAAGTGCGTTTCTGCCCTCCTTTTTCTCTTGTCAGATCTATTTGTTATAATGCACTATTTGTTCAGCTGCTTTCCACCCCACTTCCCCTTTCCCAGCAACAGAGCCATGCTCAGTGGGATTTCATTCCAGTCCCTCTCTCCCAGCAACAGAACCACTCTTGGTGGCACTTCATACCGGTCCCTCTCCCCCAGCAACAGAAGCACTCTCGGTGGCACTTCATTCTGGTCCTGCTCCCCCCTTCCCCAATGACAGAACAGTGCTTGGCAGCACTTCTTTCTGGGGATGGGTGACATTTATGTTCTGCCAGTGGAAATCTGTGGAAATGCTGATTTTGCTTCTGCGAAATGTCATGAAATGTCTGTGATAATTTTGTGAAGTTTTGCCAAAATTGTAATTTTGGTTATTTCCATCTAATTTAAAAAGTATTTGTCCAAATTACACTAAATTTTGCATAGTGACTTTACCAATGCACATACAGAACTGCACCACGTTTCATACCTGTGTATTTAAGGATGACTGAGTTACTGTATAAGCCTCCAAACATTTGGAAAGTTTAAAATTACAGTTAATGACTTTGTAAACTAAAACTGTTTATTCTCATTGCACTAAATTTAGCATGGTGACTTCACCTATGCCCATAAATATGTGTACCAAGTTTCAGATCTCTAGCTTTAAGGTGACTGAGTTATACGCCTCCAAACCTTCAGACATTTTTAAAATTACATTTTGCAGTTATCTAAACTGCTGAATTTTAAGTCCCAATAAGTTTAAAGTTAGAGAACGGAATATCACCAATGCTGTTAGGATAATTGATCCTAAATATTAGGATTGTAGGCAACACCCAGCATCGGAGCTTCATGTTGCCATGCTGATGGCTCTGGTTTGGAAGCAAGCTTGGAAAGTTGTATCGGGATGCAGGTCATGGCTAAAACCTACAATTTATCTAACCCGGTACTTCTTTATTTAGCAGTTTCTATGATTCTTCCAACAAAGTGTGCATCTAGGTAATTGGTTATCTAGCTCCAAGGTGGCTAAGTTGTAAGCATAGAAGTATTTTCAGAAATGTTCATATAAATATTAAATTGACAGAAGTTGAGCCCCTTTAACGTCTCCACCCTTCATTCAAATGTTATGAAATTTGGCACACTTTTCGGGCCTATGTCATACAATACGCATGCTGAATGTCAGACTTCTAGCTGCAAAACAGACCAAGTTATAGCCAATTAAAGAATTTTGGAAAATTCTGAAAAATTTGAGAAAAAATGTGTAAAATGTCACTGTATTTCATTAATATTCTGTGAATTCAGAATTTGCCAATTTCACCCAGCTCTACTCCATGCCAGTCCCGTTTCCTCTCCCCCTGCAACAGAATCATGCTCAGCGGCACTCCATTCCAGTCTTGCTCCCCCTCCCCATCCCAGAAACTGAACCGTGCTTGGCAGCACTCCATTCCAATCCAACTCCCCCTTCCCCAGCAACAGAACCCTGCTTAGTGTACAATCCATTCCAGTCCCACTCCCTCTCCCTGGCAACAGAACCGTGCCTGGTGGCCCTCCATTCTGGTCCCACTCACCCTTCTTCAGTAACAAGCCTTGTGGGTGGCATTACATCCCATTCCCTCTCTCTCAGAGCTGGGCTTGGCGGCACTCCATCCTGTTCCACCTCCTCCAGTAATGAAGGCATGCTTGTCTGTCCCACACACGATGCTGGAAATAGACAGCTAACGAGCCATGTGTTTTTTTTTTTCTCTTGTTTGATAGCCTGCCAGCGAGATCATGCCCTGTGGTGCCATGGTAGGGGCTGCCGCTATCTGGCCTGACTGAATTGGAGAAGGGGGTAGCTAAAAGTAATAGACTGCCTGCATGCATGAGACTGGGGTGAGGTGAGTTCCTTCTGTCATCCCTCCTCTACCCAATTCAATCCTCAGTCCCTGTTGTCTGCCCCACCCAATCCTCCAATCCTCAATCCTTAGTATAGAGTGACCCCACTTCCTGTTCCCAATCATGTCCACTCCTCATGTTCCTTGCATCCCCTCCTTCTCCCCAGTCCCAATTGTATCAGCATACACTGGTCTCTCCCACTCCCCAGTTTGAATCATGTCAGCATGTCTAGCCACCCCATCCCTTGGTCCTCAATTCTTGGCATCTAGTGGCCCCCTCCATCTCCCTGGTCCCAAGTATGTTGGTATTTTAAGTGCCCATTCCGTCTCCTCAGTCCTGATTGTGTTGCTGTCTCTGGTGGTTCAGTGTTTCTAGCAGCCCCCTCCCTCTCCCCTGTCCCAATGTGTTGTTATCTCTAGTGGCCCCCTTCCTCTCCCCTGTCCCAATGTGTTGTTATCTCTAGTGGCCCCTCCCTCTCCCCTGTCCCAATGTGTTGTATCTCTAGTGGCCCCTCCTCTCCCTGTCCCAATGTGTTGTTATCTCTAGTGGCCCCTCCTCTCCCCTGTCCCAATGTGTTGTTATCTCTAGTGGCCCCTCCCTCTCCCTGTCCCAATGTGTTGTTATCTCTAGTGGCCCCTCCCTCTCCCCAGTCCCAATGTGTTGTTATCTCTAGTGGCCCCTCCTCTCCCCTGTCCCAATGTGTTGTTATCTCTAGTGGCCCCTCCCTCTCCCTGTCCCAATGTGTTGTTATCTCTAGTGGCCCCTCCTCTCCCCTGTCCCAATGTGTTGTTATCTCTAGTGGCCCCTCCTCTCCCCTGTCCCAATGTGTTGTTATCTCTAGTGGCCCCTCCTCTCCCCTGTCCCAATGTGTTGTTATCTCTAGTGGCCCCTCCCTCTCCCTGTCCCAATGTGTTGTTATCTCTAGTGGCCCCCTCCCTCTCCCCTGTCCCAATGTGTTGTTATCTCTAGTGGCCCCCTCCCTCTCCCCTGTCCCAATGTGTTGTTATCTCTAGTGGCCCCCTCCCTCTCCCCTGTCCCAATGTGTTGTTATCTCTAGTGGCCCCCTTCCTCTCCCCTGTCCCAATGTGTTGTTATCTCTAGTGGCCCCCTCCCTCTCCCCTGTCCCAATCATGTTGGTGTCTCTTACAGTACCACCCTCTCCCTGGTTCCAGTCACGTTCTTGTCTTCCAGTCCCCTCCCTCTCTCCTGTATTAGTGTGAATAGTGTGTGGTACTTACTTTGCCTCACTTGCCTATAAATAATTGTGTGAGGTTAATTCATTAAACAGAGAATGTTGACTATATACATTCTCAGTTAGAGGGAAGAGATTAAATATTAGTTCTAATAATGAAAAGAAACTGTAGTATTCTGATTTTATGTACTGCTGTTGGTGTTGAAAAGGGAATTGTAAAAGCCACAGATGCTTCACAGTAGGTATATTACACATATTCACTGCCCGGATGATATGTAGATTAAAACTGTTTACGATATCAATAATATTAGGGGAACTTTAAAGTAACAGCTAATCAGGCAGGGTCTGAACAAATTCGTCACTTACAATTGCAATGGACACTCTGTGGTTGGCACTTGAGTGTCAGTACCTTAGACGAATGGGTACCACAAATATATATACTATAAACAAAAAAAAGTGAGCTTTAGAAAAAAATAGCAGCTAAATATTTAGATGGAAGATGGATTTTTTTGGCTTCTCCCATTTGTGTCAGGAAATAGTCTCTTGCAAGAAAAAAATATTCTGCGTATAAACCCATAAAGTGGTTACAAATCCTCCTGCTCAGGATCCCACTGGTGACATTGTTCCATATGTGGAGAACAAAATTAGCTTGCGCAAACTGCCTGCTAATTTTTCATCCGAGTAGCTCAAGTGTGCACAGCCTTTAAAGAACCTTTCTATTTTCTTTTTTTTCCATTTTCCTTCTCTATTCTTATTTCTTTCTTCTTCTCACATGACGATTTCTTGAGGTGATGGGATCCAGAAACATCTACAAAGAAAATATCATTCAAATTACTGTAAGATAGAATAAATCTATAGCATTTTATTATGTGTAACTCAGTTTGCAGTCTGGACAATTGCATTTATGATTACGAGAAATTACATTTATCATGTTTTTCTTTTTTTCTCTCTATGTAATGTTTTCTACAAGCAGTATAATAGCAGCAACTACCTGTGTATTTTGTATTCTTATGTTTCCCATTCTATACCTTTTATTCCACTCAGAGCTGAGATCTATACATGGTGATTTCATTTATGTGTTACAGTATTTATTGAGAATTCAGTAGTGTATTATCAGCATCAATGTAATTTGTGGTATTTTGTTATGTATTTGTTCTTTAAAACGCCAATAAAATTTAATTGAGAAAAAGAGAGATGTGCAAATTCTGCATATAATGTTTCCTAGGGGGGTCCTTCTGTGTGGTACTGTTTCATCTTTACTACATTGTTGCAAAGTACATCAAGGTAATGGCTGGTGGATGGCATTTTTTATTGTCCTGTCGAGCCCTTGTAGGTTAGCACTAGCCTATATTTCTGGTGTCCTGGTCCTGTATTCACCTGTCTGTCCCTGAAGGTTCCATGGGGCGAATCTACTGGTGTCACACACTTAAAGATGGTAAGCTGTCTGGTCCATCAAATAAATCAATTGGTACCTGCAGCGTGCACATGATTTGTTTTGTTTTGTCTTTTACAATTTATTTACAAAACAAATAACAGCTGGATGCAACCACTCTCACTGTCATCATATTGCAGCCATATTGGCTCTAACCAGACTTTGTTTTCTTGTACAACTACTTTTCTCCTTCTCATCACTGGGCAGCTGATAAGCCCTGTCCCATCCCCCAGAGCCAGCAACCATCTCCCCCTGGACTTACCCTAATCTTGAGGTTCCCCACAAATTTACAAATGCGGTGGTGCCAGAGGGTGGATGGCCATCCTCACCTTCACCAGCGTAAGCATTCAGAGTGACTCAGCTGTTCCTGGGTGATGGGATAAACTCAGGGATGGGCAGGGAGGGTTTTACGAAGCTCCCAATGCAAGTTTTTCCATTTTGTCCCGAGTTCGGGAGCAAGCTTGGCGCCAGGGCTCTACAGGGAGAGATTGGATTAGCGCCCACAGGGCTGCTCTCTATCCCGGGGAGGGCATTAGGAGCCTGGTGCTCCAGCAGCCCCTGGTGGTGAGTTGGGCACCACAGAAGCACAGGCAGCACATAACAGCATGCCCGATGCTGGCAGGGTTGCCTTGCACCAAGCGTTGAGGGGTGCACACATGGGGGGGTTGGAAAGAACAAGGAAGAACCCAGCTCGCTGGGATAGGTGACAGCATCTACCCTCCAAGCCCAGCTCTCGGTTCATCTCAGCTGGCCTCACTACTCCTCCACCCGGGCCCCACCCCTATGCCAGATTCTGCCTTTCAAGAGAGCCCAAGGTAAGGAGTTGGGTTACCCTTCCCAGTCGGATCAAACTGGGGGTGCTTGCTGCGGAGAGGGGTGAGGCATAGACTGCAGAGAACCTCAGGTGGGTAGGCACAGGGATACGGTTGCCAGACAGAGTTCCCTCGAGCCGCGACCGGAGGGAAAAAGACTATTAAATTATGACAAAAGTATTAGCTATGAGACTGGAAAAAGTACTCCCCTACTGGTTCATTATAACCAGACAGGTTTCATACAAGGTAGGCAGTCATATCACAATATGCATAGACTGCTGAATGTGGTTTGGTGGGGGCCTCGACATCCTGAAAGGGCCTGTGTCCCATCCATAGATGCCGAAAAAACCTTTGATAGAATAGAATGGGAATATTTAATGAAAACACTTGGAAGGTTTGGGCTGGGGAAGGAATTTGTACAATTAGTAGGAACCTTTAACAAGGCCCCGTCAGCTGGTGTGTTAGTAAATAGAGTGCCCTCATCTGAGTTTAGTTTAAAATGAGGAACTAGACAGAGATGTCCCTTGTCGCCCTTACTGTTCACCCTAGCAATTGAACCGCTGGCGATTAGAATTCGGAGTGATCCAAAGATCGAAGGGATAAAAAGGAATAAGGGAGGTAAAACATGCTATTTCTTTATATGTGGACGACGTGCTACTGTTCTTGGCGAACCCAGAACAGTCCATCCCGGTGATGTTAAATATTCTGGAACAATTTGCTAGTTTTTCTGGATATAAATCAAACCTAAATAAATCAGAGATAATGTTTCTAGGGGAGAGGGTCAATCAGGGATCAGAGGCTTTGGGGGCTGAAAATAGTCAGCAAAACAATGACATATCTAGGAATCGAGGTGGGAGCAAACCTGGGTGTTCTATATAAAGTGAACTACACACCCCTATTTGAAAATATCTTGAAGGATTTGAGCAGGTGGAAGGCATTGCCAATTTCATGGATGGGGAGGAGTAACATTATAAAAATGAATGTGCTCCCCAGGATCCTTTATGTTATGCAAATGGTACCCTGCTGTCCCACAATGAAAGATATTAAGAAACTAGAAAGGGAATTCACAGAGTTTATCTGGCAGGGTAAAAAACCTAGAACAAGTCTTAAGAGGCTGAAGGCAGTGAGAGAACAGGATGGGCTGGGCTTCCCAGACATTAAAGGATACTATCTTGCAACCCAGTATAGATATATTCAGAATTGGGTTAACAGGAATAAGGAGGCCGGATGGCTGGAACTAGAAGAAGAGGAAGCATCAGGTAGAATCTCAGCATACCTAGGACAAGGTGGGTTGGGTGCCTATAGGAGGCTAAGAAAACTGAATCCCTTCGTGGTTGCCAGCTGAGAAGCACGGGGTACCATTAAAAAAAGACAGGGAATAGAATCTGTCAATACGTTCCTTGTCCCGGTGGCGGATAATTCAGATTTTCTGCCAGGGATGGGTGATGAATGCTTCAGAATGTGGCAAGAGAGGGATATAAGATGTATCGCTGATCTCTCTATGAGGCAGGAATGTGCTCTTTTCAAGAATTGCAGAACAGGTTGAACATACCCAGTACACATCTGTTTAAGTATTTCCAGGTCGGGAACTATTTTGGGGAAACAGGGAGGTCTCGGGAAGATAATGCCTTGATCTCAGAAACTGAAAGAGAAATACTAGAGCAGTTAAAAATTGAAAGGGCCTGATGGGTACAGCAGTGAAACTTGACAGGAAATCCTTCCGTGGGGATATACATACAGCAAGAAGATGGTGGGAAAGATACCTAGGGATTGAGATTAATGATCCCAACTAGCTACTATTGATGGAGTCACACATGGGTCTCCTGGTATATAATAAATATAAGGAGGCCCAATATAAATTTGTTCACCGCCTATACTACCCCCCTAGCATGGTCCATAGGTTTTGCCCTGAGGTGACACCGATGTGTGGTAAGTGTAAGGTGACGCGAGGTACTTATATGCATTATTACTGGGGTTGTCCACAGATAAGCAAGTATTGGAAAGGAGTGGCACTGGAAATTTCTAGGATACGGGGTCACCCTATAGAATGCTCACAGAAATCCTTATTATTGGGCATATTTATTTATTTATTTATTTGTTTTTGTTTACCAGGTAAGCACACTAGACAACCAGATGCCTATTTTCAGGTGTGACCCAGGAGATTACAGAGATACGTACATGGTTATTACAGAGATACATACATGATTTTTACAGAGATACATACATGATTATGAGGATACAATCAGGTACAGCAAGGAAAACAATAAGAGCAGGTACAAGTACGAGCATCAGACATAAAAGAGGTAAATTAAGCAAAACCAGGGGACCTTAACTACCCAGTGGTAGGAAGATAATTGCTTCATACATAGGAGGCCAGCCGTCGGCTGTGGATATCAGCCAACACACCATCTGGAGGCTAGGGATTGAGGCGTACATCAAGGAGTTTATGAGAGGGGTATAGAATAGGCAAAAGGAACAATGATATGGCCTAGCACAGCTTGATCCAGATGAGCAAGGAAGGCTCCTCACTATCTTATACACTGAACCCCTATATGTTTCACTGGAGGGGAAGGTCAGGATACCCTACACCATAGAGCCGAAGGAACAGTGGGGCAAGCGGCAGGAGTAACTTAAGTGCAGAGGCAGGGAAGGCAGAAGCCCCAGAGGGAAGCCTTAAAACAGGAATGGGAGGAGGAGGAGGATTGAGTGCTTGCAGGCAGGGAGTTCCATAGCCTTGGAGCAAGGGTAGTGAAGAAAATGGTGAATGGTCACTACACCCTAGATGGATAAGAATGCTTCTGGTGGTCGCTAGACTGGGGATCCAGAACTTGCAGACCATTAGTGCAGGACCTGCACTTGACCACTGGAAGAATCTGACCATTAGATCACTGGCAGTTGACAAATTAACATATGTATTGAAAGGGAAAGAGGAGAAATTTTTATAAGCATGGTCCATATACCTGACTGCTCTGACCCCAGGGGAGAGAATTATTTTGGAAGAAGGTGGGATAAGTTAATAATGGTTACCACAATAGTTGGGTAACCTGAAGGAATGATTGTAGAGAAGGGCCAATTATGGATAAGTTAAACCTTGGGGATATAGTAACATAAAATGTGCTTGAATAGGATACAGACACAGAAAGACTAGGTTTGCTGGCCAAGGCACCTAGCTTCACCTGAACTTTTTCTTCTAGGTTGCTTGAAAGGACATAACAAAGAACCTTACCAGAACAAGGAAAATGATTAAGGCTTCTTTTGGCTAGGCAGATTTACTGTGTGTTGTTATTTTTATTTTGTACTCACAGGGATTGTTACTGTTTGTTGCTAACATTTTATTGCTTTATTTTTCTCTGATTCAAATTGTTGCTGCTGGGTATACCTTCTGCTGCATTATTACAGGGTGTGCCTACAGGCATGTGCTTCCAGATTACTGCTGTAATCTTCTGATTCAAATGGTCTTTTGCAAGGTATATCTTCTGTTACTGCTTTATTTTTCTCTGTAGCAAAGTGTTTCTTACAAGGTATATCGTCTGTGAAATTATTACAGGTGGTGCTTTACAGGTTTTACAGTTTTATCTGTCATTAGGATAAGCTTTCAGGGTTACTGCATTTGTTGCTGGCTGATTGTTTCTGCTCTTGTCTCCTTGTTTCTTTTGTCCGTGGTTCTTCTTTTTTGGCAGGGGAAGGGCCCAACCACCCACCCCCATCCCCAACCACCAGACACTACACTCCTTTTATAGGATAGCACAATCGTGACATTTCCTGTAACAAAGCAGGAAGGGGCGGACCAGAGGAGTATCCACACAGTGACCTCATTTACAGGGGCACTAGTAATTTAACTTGTTATAACAAGTTATACAAAAACAAACAAACAAAACACAAAATCAAACTTTTGCTTTCATTTTCTTCCTTTTAATTACTCTGACCAGGTTATAAACCCAGCAACTTATCTGGAATGGATATCATTAACTGCAGGCACTGAGGAACATTTTTCAGAAGGGCAGTTTTACAGGATTTAGGACACTGTCCTACATGCTGGGGCATTGGAGATCTAAGGGCTCAGCTCCAGGCAGCATGGGAAGAGATTACGCACCTCAAATTGCATATTCAAGAAGAAATATATTATAAGAACTGCCTGCCATTTCTCCAACATCCAACAGAAGCACCTCGACCACAGAGGGTAGTTGGTCCGGGAGGTTGGCAGGCGGTTAGGAGGGGCAAATCGGGTGCCCCATCACTCGGTACTCTCCAACATATCATCTCCACAAACCATATAAAAATTACAAACAGGTATCTGCCTCTGTGTCCAAAATCAAACACGGGGCAGAGGACACTGCAGAGCAGGACACTGCAGCACAGGAGCTAGCACAACAAAACTCACCCAAAACAGGAACCAAAACAAAAAAAGCAAAAAAGGAAATCCAAAGAACCTCTGGTCATAGGAGACGCCATGATTTGGGGAGTTGATACCTATCTCCAGCCAGGGGTAAACCAGTATTCTGAGACGTAGGAAGCACAGTGGGACTGCCGATGTAAACGGAGAGGAAGGATGGAAAGGGAGGAGTAGAGTGAACAACGGGTTCAATAATGTCCTCTTCCCCCTCCGCCTCCCTTCCAATGGTGAGTATGAGAGGGTACATTAGCAGCAAACCAGCAGGAATCATTGCAAGGGATATCCATTCTAGTGGGGGAAGAGTAGGGGGAATTCAGTGCCCTCAAATGAAGATAAGAATACCTTAAGTCATCCCCATGTCATACTCAATTTATACAACTGTTTGGGTTGTACTAAGTGATCAAGTCCAACATCCTCCCAGATGCCCTCAGTGATCACCACCCTATTTTCGTGGTCAGGAAAGTCCACAAATCTAAACCACCACATAAAATCCTGCAACTCCGCTCTTTCAGTTTCCTTGACTTAAACCCTCTCCTCAATGATATATCCAATTCTGATTGATCCCCAACTGCATTCGCCACTTCCATCAACCAAGCCCTCACTTACTTCAAAGACAGATTTATAGCTACCTAAGGCTGGTCCGCCAGTGCAGTGGTTGGATTTCTGCTTGCGACACCGGCGACCCAGGTTCAGGAATGGACCCAGGATCACCAGAGGGCCGGCCGGGGGAGAAGGATAGAGCATCCTATGGACTGCTTTCCTTCTCTGGGGGGAAAGCGGGGAAAGTGTCCGGCATGAGATGGACCCCTGGTGGAGGCTGGAGGCCTTGCAGCTGCCTGCACTTGTAACTAATGGAAGCGAGGCGGACGCTGAACGTCATTGCATGTCCCTGCCTCCCGGACGAAAAATCAAGAAAAATGGAGGGGAGAGCCTCCGTCTCCATGAAGCCCTCCCCGGGCTTCAATTAGCCACTGCCGCCACACTCCCAGCTAGATACTATGCCCACGGCCCGGAAGTGGGGCATCGGAGCTGCAGCCCTGCCCTCTGGGGGGGTAACCGGGAGATTGCAGGCATAGGCAGTTGGCGGAAGCTCCAGGGGCCGTGACCATGACCAGGGCAGAAATTGACCGAGGCCTCCCAAATAAAAGGGAATAAAAAAAAAAAAAGATTTATAGCTACCTCGGACTTCCATGCCCCATTCAAATGCACTAGAGTCCGAGGTATCCATCACCCCTGAATTAATGACCTACCTCAGGAAGCGCGAGAAAGTGAGGAGGAAACACAAGGTCTCTCAGCTCCCATCAGCTTCTACTATCGCAGGGTAAGAAATGCTTGTACTAAAGCAATCAGACTTGCCAAGTCTTAATATTTTAAATCCTCTTTCCACAATAACATAAACCCCCCCTCCAAATTTTGGAAAGTAGTCCACTCACTATTCCCCCCGTCACATCCCCCACCCCACGTGCTTAATATAAACAACACACTAGAATCTGAACCTTGCATAGTGGCTCAAGTTCAAGTCCTACTACACCTCCTGTGCCTCAACCCTTCTGAAATCCCTCTCCTCAAGCCTCTCCTCCACTCATTCTCCCTCTCCTACCACTCAGCCCCCGTACCCACCCACCTTTCTCATTCTGTCCTATCTCCCTGAAGAGACACTACAGACCTCCTCTCTCTCAATCCCTCCAAAGACTCCTCTCCAGATGACCTTGACCCTAAACTTCTCTACCTCTCAGCCCCAGCTATTGCCTACCCTCTCTCTCTAATTCTAAATCTCTCCTTTACATCCTCCTCCTCCTCCATCCCTACACCCTGGAAAAATGCAGTGGTCCTCCCTCTCCCTAAGGGTGGTGATCTTTCCTCCCCTGCCAACTATCACCCAATCTCCCTCCTCCCCACCCTTGCTAAGCTCCAAGAACACCTGGTCCTCTCTCAATTGACCTCTTTTCTTGCTGACTCCTCCTCCTCCTCCTTCTTCACCTCATTCCAATCTGATTTTTGAAAGAACCACTCCTCTACCACCTCCCTCCTTAGGTTCACTGACTCCATCTTATTGGGATGGACAATTGCCTCATCACCTCTGCCATCTTTGTCGACCTCGTCAAAGCTTTCAACACAGTCTCCCATACCCTCCTTCTTGACTCCCTTATGGCTGCTGGTTTGTCTACTCCTGTTGTTACCTCATTTAGAGCTTACCTCACAGGCAGAACACAATCAGTCAAGATTCAGAATGCAATCTCTCCACCCCTCCCAATCTCCACAGGAGTCCCACAGGGCTCTGTGCTTGGCCCCATCCTTTTCTCCATCTTCCTAAATGATCTTCCCTCAGTCTGCTCCCCTTCTCTTCTATTCATATGTATGCCAACAACACCATCTTGTTCACCTTTGGCAAAACCACCTTTGATGTACCAACCACTCTACAGCATGACTTCCACCAGGTTCAGCTCTGGCTTGCCTAACATCAACTATTCCTAAATGCTGAAAAGACAGTCTCCATGACCTTCGGCACTAGTCAGAGACTCTCTAGGCTCTACCGCTTACCCTCTTTCCACACCCTTGATGGGACCATCCTTGAGAACACCACCTCTTTCAGATATCTTGAGGTTTGGCTGGACCAACACCTCAGCTTCTCTGGCCACATTGATGCCATTCTGAAAAAACTGTGCCCCAAGCTTGGAGCCCTTTGTAGAAACCATAGTTGCATCCCTCCTACGGCCCATCAACAACTTGTCCAGAAGATGATCCTCCCCATTTTTGATTACTGTGATGTAGTCTATGGTGCCACTTCCATATCTTCCTTTACCAGACTGGACTCCCTTTTCAACTCCTTCTGTTGACTCATTCTTGACGCCCCATTTTGAACCCTTCATTGTGACCTTTACCATGCCCTGTTGTTGCCCCCCACTTGCTAACAGATGCCTGGCTCACTGTACTAAGCTAACTTCCAAACCTTGGCTTGGTGTACTTCCCTCCTTCCTACCTCTCATGCTCCTCCCTCCCCCACCTTCCTCCCACTCCATCAGATCCTCCAACACCCTCACACTGCTAGTCCCCCATCATACCACCCTCATTGGCCAACCAGGCTTCTCCCATTGCTTCCCCAAAATCTGGATCTCCCTCCCACATCAAATATGACACTCTTCCTCCTTTCTTGCCTCTGCCTTGCATAACTTGCTCCTGCTACAATCCTCCTTAACTTTTTCCCCTATGAGCCTGCTTCAACTTCATACCCACCTCTTTCCTGCAAAACCCTCCCCCTACATCCTCCCCCAGCACCTCTTCCTTTCCACCTTACTCCTACCCCCACCTGTTCCCTCCTCTGTACACCAGCTTACCATCACTACCCACTTGCCGTTGCTTGGCCCAGGACCCTGGCAGAGTTCTCTGCATCCTAGAGGGGACCAGAACTTAGGAAAACACCTTCCTCACCTCCTACTCACACCCCATTCTTTCCTGAAAGGGCTGGGTCTTGGCCCCTCTCCTCTCTCACCTCCCTCTCTCTTAGTCCTTTTGAAGCTTACTCCCCATCACTGCCTACTTCCCTCCTGTCGTGCTCTACCTCTGCTGCCTACAACCTGCCTCTCTTCTGTTGTTCTCTGCCTCTGCCTTGTGCAGACAGGGTCCACAGCATACTGGAGGGGCCAGGCCCCAGCAGACCCTTCTCTTTCCCCTCTCTTCCTTCCTGACATGCTCTAACTCCCATTGCCTACAACCTGCTTCCCTCCTGTTCGTGTTTGACCTCCGCCTGGTGCAGGCAGAGTCCCAAGCATTCTAGAGGGGTGAAGCCCTGCCAGACCCTTCTCCTCAACCCCTTGCCTCCCCCTCCTCCCAATCCCCCCTTTCCACCCCACCCCTGCACTCTGTCTATGTGCTCCCCACCCACCCCCCCCCCTCCTTCCCTAGCCGTAGTTATTGGCTAACCCCAATCTCTAATGCACTTATAGTCAACCTTGCACTTTTGTTACACATTGCAAATTTTGTTCTATCTGTGTCTCTCCTCACAATCTTGCCCTAGTTCAGCCTCCTTGTATTATATCCAGCCATTTTCTAACTACAAAGCTATGTCCCACCGAGTGTTTACCAAAGATATTTGTGCTATCGTATCTATCTAGTGCAAGACTGTTAGCATTGTATCCATCTAGTTCATACCTGTTAGCATTCCTCCTTTTCAGTACTTCTGTATAGTCTGCTCACTTTATTGAATGTAATCAAATTGTATATCTATATTGTGTATAAAATCTCTGTATAATATACTAACATACTAAAATGCCAGCAGAATAGGCCTTAAGGTCTTTCGTGTCTGCTCGTTTGGTCTGCCCCCACCCTGGGTGCTGACCTTGCTGTCCCCCTCGCCTTCTCTGGCTTCTCCCTTCCCAGTTCCGGATATTCTTACTGCATTGGATTTTACTTCCTGAACCCTTCCCCTGTACCTGTCCCAACCCCTCTTGAACCCCTCCACTGTCTCTGCCTCCACCAGCCCCCTAGGTAGTGCATTCCATGGCTCTACCACCCTCTCAGTGATGTAGCACCTCCTCCTTTCTCCCCTGAATCTTCCCCCCTCCAGCTTCCACCCATGCCCTCTAGTGGCCCCTTCCCTCCTTCCTTCAAAGCACCCTGACTGTTCCTCCCTATTTACCCTCTTCATGTACCTGAGGCCTCTATCATGTCCCCGTCCTTCTCTCTTCCAATGTGTACATATTTAGCTCTTGAGCCTCTCCTCATAGGTCCTGTCCCCCAAGCCCCAAATCATTTTGGTTGCCCTCCTCTGGACCCTCTCCAGGAGGTTAATGTCCCTCTTTAAGTGTGGCCTCCAAAACTGCACGCAGTACTCGAGGTGCGGCCTCACCAAGCAGTTATACAGAGGGAGTATCACTTCCCTCCTTCTGGAGGTGATCCCCCTAGCGATGCATCCCAGCATCCTGCTGGCCTTGGCTGCTGCCCTCCTACAAGTCTCAGAGTTGTTCATCTTGACATCCACCACCACCCCAGGTCCCTCTCAGCCATTGAGACTTGTAGTATTTCCCCCAGGGTGTACACTTAGCCTGGGTTTCTGGCCCAGGTGGAGTACCTTGCATTTCCTGCATTGAACCTCAGCTTCCACTTTCTAGACAATTTTCCAGAGCCTCAGGTCCCCTGCAGTGCCACCCTCCCTCCTCCCCATCCACCACCACCCCAGTTTCAAGTCTGCAAAGAGACTCATCTCACTCCTGATTCCTGTCCTTATGACAATCGTGAGGCATTGAACAGAAGGGCCCAGGGCAGTCCCTGTGGGACCCACTAATGACCCTCCTTGAGGATGAGACTATCCACCAACTCGACCCTCTGGGTCCAGTCCTGGAGCCAATTGCCTATCCATCTGATCATCTGGTTTCCCACCCCCATTTCTCCTAGCTTATCCAACAGGCCACATGAGGAACAGAGTCAAATGCCTTGCTGAAGTCTAGAAGAGGACATCCACTGGTCTACCAGGTCCAAGGCACTTGTCACCCAGTCATAGAACTCCACCAGGTTTGTCTGACATGATTTCCCGGGATGAATCCATGCTGTCTATCGTCCAGGCACCCTGACTTATCAGGTCCCCTAGCCTCTCCTTGACAATGTCCTCCATCACCTTGCCCACCACCGATGTCAGGCTGACAGGCCTGTGAGTTCCCTGCCAGCTTCCTGATCCCCTTGTGGACAGGCACTACATGCCACCTTCCAGTCTTGGGGCACCCATCCTGTCCTCAGAGAGATGGTGAAAACTCTGCCAGGGGTTTCTGCAGGACATCTGCAAGTTCCTTCAGCACTCTAGGATGTAATTTATCGCCCGGTGCTTTCTCCATCTTAAGGGGCTGAGGCTTCCTCACTCTCTCTGCTGTGATTTCCACTTCTGGTACCTCTTCTCCTGCTTAGCCCTCCCCCACCTGCCAGTGATGCCCCCCTCCCCAGACCTGCCAATGGTAAGGGTCCCCCTCCTCATTATCTCTGTCTCCTCCCATGTATGATGCAGCATCCCCATTTTCCCTGGTGAAAACTGAGGTGAAGTACTCATTTAGTACCTCAGCCTGCTCCCCGGGTCTTGTGCCCATCTCTCCCCTGATTTAATCCTGCTAATCTGCCCCTTCACCCTTCATCTTTCCCCAATGTATCTAAAGAACCCCTTTTTTCCTCTCCTAATTTCCCTGGCCAGGTTCTGCTCCTTCCTTGCCTTAGCCACCCTCACCACTCTAGTGGCCCTTCTAGCCATCAGCTCGTACTCCCCTCGATCCCTTTCACTCCTTGAGCACTTGAATTTCTTGTAGGCTGCTTTCTTTCCCTGCACCACCTCCTGGACCTCCCTGGTCCACCAACAGGGTTTTTGGGCCCTACCACATTTTCGTCTTACTCTTGCACAGGTGCTGGTAGCATCCTGCACCCCTCTCCTGATGATTTCCACCTACTATCAGCGTCCATGTCTGACCCAATCCCATCCAAATGCTCCTTAAGGATCTTTCCATTTCCTTAAAATCGCCCCCTGAAGTCGGTTACTTCCGTTTGTGCAGTCTTCTACCCTCCTAGGTCCAGGCAGAACCAGACCGTGGCATGGTCACTCCCGTCAATGGGTCCCTTACCTCCAGGCCCCAATCTGGTCATTGTCTGCCAGGACCACATCCAGTACTCGTGCCTCCTGGTCGGTTCCCTCACCTGCTGAGTTAGGCAGCGTCTTGAAAGACATCTAACAACCTCTGTTCCCTGGTCACAGAGGATGTCATAGTCTTCCAGTCTGTTCCTGCATGTTTAAGACCCTAACACCACCACCTTTCCTCTGCCCAGTCTGCAGTGTCTCCTAACATCTGTCACCAGACTGTCCTCCAGCTCCTCCGCCAGGGCAGGGGGTCTATACACCACTCCTATTTTTACTCTCTTGCCCCCCCTTGTTATCAAGGTGACCCAAATCGCCTCCATGGTTCCCTCCGCCTCCTCTACTCCCCTATGCCAATGCAGTTTTGACTATCATTGCTACCCTCCTCCCCTTCCTCCCCTGTCCTTCCTGAACATAGTGTAACCCTCCAGGTTCAGGTCCCAGTCATGTCTTGCAGTGGCCCAAGTCTCAGTGACCACTGCCACATCCACTGCTCCCTCAGTTAACATCGCCTGGAGCTCAGGCATTTTATTGCCCAAGCTCCTGGCATTTATGAGGACTCACCTTCCACCCTTTCCTATAGTTCCATTTCCCTGCTCGTGTTCCCATGGGATTCTGTTTTCTCCTGGTCTGCACTTTGCCAGTTGGCCTTTTCCTGCAATCCTCCTGGTCCCCAGGGGAGACAGAGTCCCTCCTTTATCGGCACCCCTTGACAGCCTTTTCTCCATCCCACCCTCACAAGTTTAAACCCCACTTTCACCAATGAACTCCTCTATTTTCAACTTAAAGTTCCCCTCCCTCCAAATTGAGATGTAGTCTATCTCTAGCATACAGCTCCTTATCCTCCCAGGTCTCCCCAATCCCCATCATCCCCATACCTCTGGCCTCCACCACTCCTGAGCCACTGGTTTATCTCCTAATTTTCCTTTTGTGTTCCCAGCCCTTGGCACTGGCAGGATTTCTGAGAAGAAGCTATGCATCCTATGTCATGACAGACCTGGCAGCTCCCTGAATCTTGCCTGTATCTCTAGCTCACTATTTCCCTCAATGTCATTTGTGCCCAGGTGGACCAGTATGTCTGGGGAACGCCCACGATCCTTTGCCAGCTGATATACCTCGTGCTAGCCCTGTGCACCGTTAGTCCAGGAAGCATCTTGTTCTAACTATTGCAGGCTTCTCCCTCCTATCCCATTTGATACCCCTGATCATAGAATCCCCAGCAGGAGCACTCTGACCACTCCTTTTCCTCCCTCCCCCTTCCATGTCCCTCATCCTTTCTACCAGCCCCTCCACCCAGCTGGCTTCTTGTTCCTCCCTCTATCTGGGTGCCACATGCCACCCCCTCCTTATTTACCATGGCCACTCCCTCCCCTTCAATCCTATGCCTCTCCTCCTCCTGAGTATCCTTCTGTACCTTGCTAATCCCCCTCACTGCTCACAACTGGTCCTTCTCCCCATCTGCTAAACTAGCCTGACTCATCCTCCTTCCTTCCTGTCTCCATTTAGTTCCTCCTTGCTCGTCGTGCTCCCTGGCCTAAACCCTCAGCTCCCTTTACTGAATCCTCCTTGTACTTCTGGTCCTTCTCCTTACCTTTCCTCTCAACTGGTCCTTCTCCTTGCGCTTTCCTCCCTCTTCCCCTGCCCCTCCTGCTCTGATTCCATGCTCCCCCATTCTCCTGCATTCCAGGTCCCCCTGTTCTTCCTGCTATCTGGCCCCTGCCTCCTGTCTCCCACTCCACACCCTTTCCGTCTCTAACCACCTCTGTCGTGGCTACATCACCCCCTCATCCTTGAGCAGAGAAGAGAGAACTGAAGCGGTTACTGAGTGCAAGGTCTGAGTCCACCTCCCTTGCTTCCTTCTGTCCAGCACTGGCCATCTGCCTGCCTTCCCTGAAATGTTGTCCCTCCGTCCCCCTTTGTGAGGGTCCCCAGTTACCTGCCTGCTTTCTTGGTAGTGTCTTTGGACCCCTCTGCCAGGGTCCTATGTGACCCTAGGTATTCTCCTGCACTCCTTCCCATACCCCACCCCAGTGCTTGGTGCAACCCTGTGGGAGATTTCCAGCCCCCTTCCCCAACCATACCACCCCCTTCCCCAGCTTTCTCCTCATCCCACACCTCCTCCCTAAGCTGTGCTAGCTGGTAGCACACTGGGCAACCACCAAACTCAAGCCCAGTCCAGTATCATGGCTGCTCCACACCCTGTGCACCCCACCCCTCCCAAGATGCCGGCCCTAATGTGTGGTTCCATCCCCTTTCAAATAGGTTTCCTTGGGTGAGCCACCAGGTTCCCCAGTCCAAGATACCCTACTGCCTAATCAGGTCACCCACTAATCTTAGAGACAGTCCACTGTACACCAGTAACTCTGTTACTAGGTGCAGTACAACACATTAAACTTATAAGGGAAATGAACAACTCCCTAAGCTCCTCTCTCCCAGCCTTCAAATCCAACCCCAGTGGCTAGAACTACATAAGCTGCACCAGCAGCCTTTTCCTCAATTGCAGGGCAGGTGTTCCCTATAAATTTGCAGACTTCTGGGAGGAGGGGTGGGGAGGGCAGGTTTTGGGCAGACACCTGACAAGAGAGAGTGTATCAGCCCTGTGTCTCCCCTCCAAGCCCTGCAGCTAAAGAACCAGGCCCAAGCAAATCCCACCAAATAGGTTTTAAATCAGAAGAAATAGGCCTCTACCAGTGCAGCCTGTTACACAGTGAAACATCCATAAAAAGAGCCCCACTTACAGCCACCAAATCAGTTTACAAACATCCATCATCCCCCAAAACAATACCCTGCTAGCCCCTTAGAGTAAGAAGAAAAGAACTAACCTACCAAGTAAAATCCACAAGAATCCTGTGAAAACAACAGCAGCAGCTACTGTCCTGGAACACAACTGATCCTGTCCCTTCAGTTCTTTCTGAGAAGACAAAGCAGCTAGCACCTCTACCTGATTCAGCCCTGCCTCCAGTCAATTGGCTGAGTGAGACCTGGCCAGACCATTAACACCCCTCCCCCACTATGAACTAACCTTTACAGCTAATGGAGTCAGCACAAGGAATCAAAATTCAAGTCAAAGCCCCCAAAATATGTTTGCTGCCAAAGGAAACAGGTCTCCAATTTAATCAGCTTCACTAACAACACATCAAAATAGGCTTGAAATTAACAGATATAGGGCTCCAATTCAAATAACCATCTCCAAGCAAATCCCACCAAATAGTTTTTTTTTTTTTTTACAGTTAATTTGTTTATTAAGATTTGTCTTTTACATATAGTACATTTCACAATGTCTGAGATAAACAATATTTCACATTATATACTGGATAGTAAAAATAATGATGTGATAAGCATATTAATCTGTAAAATTTCCAGTATACTAAATCACATATTTAATACCCTTAAAAAGAGTTTGTATACACATATTGCATTATATATTTTCAGTTTGTACTATACTGTCATTCTAATAAAGAAAAAGAAGAAACACTCACAGAAGAAAAGAGAAAATTCAGTTAATATAAATATAAGTTCTATACTAAATCGAGAGCTGCATAGAAAGTAGTTTATGCAATTATAATTGTTTAAGCTATGTCTATATAAAGAGAGAGAAAGAGATATTGTATAATGCTTATCACTTATGATTTTGAAGAAAATTTAAATAATCCTGCCAAACACAGATAATACTCATTGATTCGGTCTGTTATTAGGTATGAAATTCTTTCTAAAGAGGCGATGTAAGACACATTATTTAGGATGTCTCTAAGAGTAGGTATAAATTGAGTTTTCCAATGAGTTAAAGTCAATCTTTTAACTTGCATAAATAGAATCTGTAGCCATCGATGCCGATATTTTGTTAAGTTTATATTATTATTTGTTATTCCTAAAAGACATAGTTTGGGTTCGAAGATGATATCACGTCTAATAATCTGGGTGACTAAATCATGGACAGTTTGCCACAGATTAGATACAGGTTTGCAAGACCATAATATATGTAAGAGATTACCATTTGGTGAGTTACATCGCCAACAGTTGTTGTTAGGTGCTAAACCTATATTATACAAATGAGATGGTGTTTTATACCATAAATGTAAAATTTTAAATTGAATCAATCTACTACGCATATCTTTAAAAGCATTATGACAAAGCTTCCAACAGCTGTTCCAATGAGAATCCATAATATTTATATTTAGTATCCGATTCCATTTATCCTGGCTAAAGTGATTGGTTCAGTAATGTATCCCTAATCTGTTTATATATTTTACTGATTAAGACATAGAGGTATTGATCCATATCTTCATATATGAAAATGGTAACTCTGATTTATTAAATTGTTGAGAGTTAGAGAATATGGCCTTATGGATTTGTAAATATTCCAAATTCTTCCTTAGGAATATTCCATTTTATTTGAATATCCTAAAAAATTCAATGTGTTCATTGTCAGTTAAAATATCATTCAAGAATAAGATGTTCTTGTACATCCATGTTCTACAATATAATGGTTTATTTTCTAGAAGAAATTTTGGATTGCCCCAAATAGGTGTAAACGGTAGAGGAGAAGGATCAGATTTAAGCCATTTATGCATTTTAAACCAATAGTAAATTGATGCATTAATTGTGGGATGCTTCTTTAATTTAGGTGATAATGCAAAGTAGATATTGCTGTTGGGCGTATATCCTGGAGACAAAGAGGCTTCCATATCGTACCACAATGGTACATTATGATTAGGTTTGATAAACCATTTAATAGTTTGTGAAGCTCTAAAAGCCCACAGATAAGCCTTATACCATGGTAATCCAAAACCACCTTGAGACCAATGCGATCGTAATTTAATACGGTTGAATCTAGGAGTACAATCTTCCCACAGAAAATTTCCTATAGTTTTGTCAATGTTTTCTGATAAAGAGGGGGAAATCTTAAGTGGAATACAGGCAAATAGATATAGAATTTTTGGTGTGATATTCATTTTAATTGCGGATATCTTACCAAGTAAACATAAATTTAGATTTTTCCATTTATCTAAATCTATTTTAATATTGGTAAGTAGTGGGCATAGATTGTATTCCCATATCTTATCTAAATCAGTTGATATTTTAATCCCTAAGTAGGTGATATGTCGTGGAGACCAGCGAAAGCCCAGATGTGTATTCATAATGAACACACAATGTTTATTCAAAGGTAATATCTCAAATGTTTGATAGTTAATTGTAAGTCCAGAAAGTCTGGAAAAAAGATTAAAAATACTTTTAAGCAATTCTCCAGATATTTTTAGATTATCTAGCAAAATTAACATATCATCGGCATATGACAGTGTTGTATATTGCGTATGACCAATAGAAATGCCCTTTATATCGTTATTCTGTCTAAGAAAAGCAGCAAGAGTTTTCAGAGCTAGAATGAAAAGAGATGGTGAAAGAGGGCACCCTTGACTAGTCCCCCTTTCTAGCATAAAAGACTGTGATAATGTAGAATTGGTTAGTACTCTAGCATGAGGTTTAGTATAGAGAAGTTTAATCCAAGAGCAAAATTGGTTACTAAAACCAAAACGAGATAATACCAGAAAGAGAAAATTCCAATCCAAAGAGTCAAAGGCTTTTTCGAAATCTATGGCAATTGCTGCCACTGGAGAGTTAAGAGATTTGGCTCTGTAAATAAGATTAATTAAAGAGCGTAAATTATCAGAGCCCATCCTTCCTTTAACAAAGCCCACTTGTGATTTATGAATTAGCTTAGGGATATATGGTTCCAACCGGCTTGCCAAGATCTTAGCAAATATCTTGCCATCTGTATTTAGTAATGATATTGGATGATAATTAGCAGGGATAGTATTGTCCTTATCTTTTTTTGGAAGAGTAGTAATTATTGTGTCTGTCATGGTATGTGGTAGATGTCCTAACAAAGAAGATTCATAAAATACCTTACATAATAAAGGGCATAGTTGTTCATCAAGAAGCTTATAGAACTCAGCAGGAAAACCATCTCCGCCCGGGGAACGCCCTGATTTAAGAGAGTGAATGGCCTTTTTTATTTCTTCTGTAGTGAACGGTGAATCTAAGGAGTGTATTGCCTCCTGTGAGACAAAAGGAGTACTATTTTGTCTAGAAAGGAGGACACGTCTGAGGATGATGATGAAAGAGATGAAGAATAAAGTTTTTTATAGAAGGATGCCATTATCTTATTGATATCGGGTTCACTAGTTTGAATCTTCCCAGAGTAATCTTTTAAGGCAGCAATGTGACGTTCCATTTGTTGCATTCTGAGTCTGTAAGCAAGAATTTTACTCCCTTTCTCCCCACCTTCCCAGAATTTTTGTTTAATTCTAAGTAAAGCAATTTCTGTTTTTCTAGAGATTAGTTCATTGATTTGCATTCGTAATTGCAAAATTTCATAGTGAAGGTTCGAGGAGGGATTAGGATGAGAGATACTAGAATACAATCTTTGTTTTGCTTTCAATAGATTTTCTAGATTATTAATTTGTTGTTCCCTAAGTTTCCATCTATGAATTGCATAGCTAATTATTTTACCCCGTAGTGTAGCTTTAAGCGCTTCCCATGTAGTACCCATGGAAGTATCTTTTGGGTCATTAAGTTCTACAAATTCTTCAATTTGTTTTTTATCAAGGTAAAAATCTGGGTCCTTAAGCAATAATAGATCTAATCTCCATGTAGAGGACTTTATAATTGGGGAGCCCCAGGTAAATAAAAGTTTAACAGGAGCATGATCCGATATAATTATTGGGAGAATGTTAGTTTCAATTATATTAGCAGTTATTGTAGGAGAAGTTAACCAATAATCTATTCTGCTGTAAGTCTGATGGCGTGAAGAATAAAATGTATATTCTCTATTTCTAGGATGGCGAGTTCTCCATATATCGGATAGGCCTAAGTCCCGCATTATCTGGGAGATAATAGTTGAACTTTTGGGATGACAGTCTACTGAGCCGTTGCTCCTGTCCATGAATGCATCTAGGGTAAAATTAAAGTCCCCTCCGAATAATACTGGAGAATTATTTATATTTGAGGTAATTAATATTTGAATCAAATTCTGAAAAAATTGAGGGTCATCTGAATTTGGTGCATAGATATTGATTATAGTTAATGTCCCTGATGGGGTGTTAAATGTTATAATAAGCCATCTGCCATCAGTATCTTTCAGAATGTTAGAGGGTGTCCACTTCAGTTTTTTATGTATCAGTATAGCAACACTTCAACATGCCAGATACAGATTGGTCAATACCAGCAGGAACATCTGCCAGAACTAGACTCATAGTGGATTCCCTGCAGGGGGAGGGCCTCAAACAACTGGTACAGCAACCCACAAGAGACAGGGCTATCTAGATCTAGTACTGACTAACAAAAGAGGATCACAGATCTCAGGTAGAAGGTCACCTGGGGCCAGTGACCATCACATGGTATGGTTCAATTTGGCTACTACATCTAAATCATCCCATTCCAAGGCAAAAATATGGGACTTCAGAGGAGCTGACTTTGATAAGATGGCCAACAGAGTGAAGCTAGCCCTGGCAAAAAGAAACACAGGTGAGGGGGTACAGGCAAAGTGGGCAAGCATTAAGGATGCAATACTTGAAGCAACATCCCATTGTGTTAGACAGAAAAGGAAGTGCAAAAGAAGAAGGAAACCACTTTGGTTCTCAAATACAGTAGCAGAAAGGTCAGAGCAAAAGGCTGGCCTTCAGGAAATATAAGGGAACACAGCGGGATGAAGATAGGGAGGCATACCAAACTGCCCTAAGGGAAGCAGGTAAGGCAGTAAGGCAGGCAAAGTCCCAAACTGAGGAAACACTAGCACGAACAGTAAAAGAAGGTGACAAGACTTTCTATAGATACATTAGTGAAAGGAGAAAGTCCAGAGGGGTATTGCTAAGCAATGGAGAAAAGGAGCATATGAGGAGGAGGACCCTGTAAAGGCATTTATCCTAAATAGATACTTTTGCTCAGTATTTACTGAAGAGAAGGTAGGGCAGGGCCCACAGCTCAGCATCATGGACACAGGGGGAGGAGGTGAGCACTACTCCTTCACAAAGAAAGGGTCCTACAAGCGCTTGCTAAGCTCAGGGTGGATAAGGCAATGGGACCTGATGGCATACATCCCAGGGTACCAAGGAGCTAAGGAGGAACTAGCAGGCCATTAGCAGAATTGTTTAGTGAGTCTCTGAGCACAGGAGAGGTCCCAGAAGACTGGAGAAGGGCTCATGTGATCCTGCTCCACAAGAGTGGTAGCAGGGAGGTGAGGAACTACAGACCGGTCAGTCTTACCTCAGTAGTGGGCAAGATTATGGGCACTCCTTAAGGAAAGGATAGTGCAACACCTGGAATCCATAGGGCACAGGATCCAAGACAGCATGGGTTTACAAAAGGAAGGTCCTGTCAAACTAATCTCATAGATTTCTTTGACTGGGTAACCAGAGTGGTGGACCAAGGTGGAGCAGTTGATGTCACCTACCTTGACTTCAGCAAAGCTTTTGACACTGTTCCACATAGAAGATTGATAAATAAGCTGGGTAGGCTTGGGGTGGGTCAGAAGTTGGTCAACTGGGTGGCAAACTGGTTGACAGGCAGAAAACAGAGAGTGGTGGTAAATGGTATACAGTTAGAGAGATGCAAGTCACAAGTGGGGTACCTCAGGGATCAGTCCTGGGGCCAGTCCTCTTCAACATCTTCATTAGTGACATTGCAGATGGACTGGAGGGTAAAGTTTGTCTGTTTGTAGATGACACCAAGATCTGCAACAGAGTAGATGATCCAGATGGGGTGGGCAGAATGAGAAGAGATCTGGATAAACTAGCAGAATGGTCAGAAGAGTGGCAACTGGGATTTAATGCAAAAGTGCAAAATCATGCACATAGGGAAGAGAAACCCTGA
Source organism: Neoceratodus forsteri (assembly GCA_016271365.2). Taxonomy (NCBI): domain Eukaryota; kingdom Metazoa; phylum Chordata; order Ceratodontiformes; family Ceratodontidae; genus Neoceratodus; species Neoceratodus forsteri. The sequence continues at coordinate 1,186,885,432 of CM057451.1, read as the reverse complement.
AGCCACCTATAGGCTGGGAGGAGTTGCTAGCAGTCACAAAGGAAGAAAGAGACTTGGGCATCATCATCACTGATGACCTAAAATCATCCAAGCAGACCTCTAAAGCAGTAGGTAAGGCTAGGGGGTGTTAGGGTGTATTAGTAGGGGTATCACAAGTCGTAAGAGGAGGTAATAATCCCTCTGTACAAGACACTGGTTAGGCCCCATCTGAGTACTGCGTACAGTATTGGAAGCCCACACCTTCACAAGGACATTAACAAATTGAGGCAGTCAGAGAAGAGGCAGCCAAAATGGTGCAGGGACTGCATCAGAAGACATATGAGGACAGATTAACGGAGCTCAATATATATACCCTTGAGCAAAGGAGGGAGAGGTGATATGATCGAGGCATTCCAACACCTTAAGGGCATAAACAAGGTGAAAGAGTCTAACATGTTTAAATATAAGAAAAATAGCAGGACAAGAGGACACAGCATGAGATTAGAGGGAGGCCGATTAAGGGGAATGTAGAAATTATTTTTCACAGAAAGGGTGGTGGATGCATGGAATGGCTTACCACAAGAAGTGGTGGCTATGAATACAGTGCAGGGCTTCAAACAGGCATGGGATAGGCATAAGGGAGCAATACAAATGACTATGAATAGATAGGCCACTGACAGAGCAAAGGCCGATGGCACATTTATAAGGTAGAAAAAGAAATGGGCAGACTGGATGGGCCTTGTGGTCCTTATCTGCCGTCAACTTCTATGTTTCTATGTTTCTTTTTTTTGTAGTAGCCGATGCAGCATATGCCTGACCGACTCAATCACTTTTTAGTCTGTCATTATCTGCTTCTAACAGTTTAGTTTCTTGTAATAATGCGATTTGTATTTTATGTTTCCTAAGATAATTTAAAACCTGCTTGCATTTATTCGGTGCATTAAGTCCCTTGACATTCCATGTGCATAAAGCTAAATTAGCCATCTTATATTAAGTTATTAACCTACTATATAGTAAGAATAATGTCAGGGGACAATAATGCAGATTTAGGTTAGATAATGACATGCAGGTAAAGTTATAGTGAATGTTACTTATTATCATAATGTTGGCAGGTATTGTTAAGATAAGTAAGTTGGAAAGATGTATCCTCTCTGTCTGGTTTGTTTCAATGCAGCTCTGTCTAACTTTTGTAATTCTAACAATATTAAACATTAACAATCCGTAACAATAATATGAAGTTATCATCTAAGATGTACAGAGTGGACAAGGTCAGTCTAAATGTAAGAAAAAAGAAACAAACAAGACCAAGACCACCTCTCTGTACTCTAGGACGTAGCTTATCAAACAGGAAGAAGGGATGTCCCAATTAAAACAAGGGAAAAATACTATCCCAACTTCCTTAGAACAGTAATTTAACCAGAATCTATCAAATAATGACTAGATATATGATTTGTAATAGCCCCAGAAAAGGGGTGGAGGGTATTATATGGTTTAACTCTACTAAAGTTAAAGATATAAGCTTACACTAACATTACTGCATCTAGCATCTCCTCTGATAAGGAGAGAGAGAAAGAGAGAGGAAAAAAAAACTATAATTACACTTTTATGTTGACTTATCTCTCATCTCTGCTAAATAAGGGAGCTTCCCCCTTGATTGCTTTGTATAATATAAGAACTATGGGAGAGAAAGAAAAAAAAAAATCCAAACTATGGATCCATTATTTATTACAAGGAGAATTAAAGAAATTGCATTGTATCGCTACTCTTCTTATTGGTTAGCACTGGAAGTAGCAATCTTGTAACAGCCTTTTTTATATATTATTTAAACTCCATGCAAATAAATGTATTTCTCATTGTATGCTCAGCTTATAAAGTTTGAATATAATAAAATTTGTTTAAACTTAAAAATATACTGATAGAGATAAAGATCCTGAAAAAGAAAAGTCGAGGCAAAGGCTAGATTCTATATGATCAGGATGCTCAGCTACAATCCAGACGAAAGAAACATAAATCTATCATTCAGTAGATAGACCCAGCATACGAAGCAATGTTATCGATCCATGATTATAGGAATTCAGTTCCAAATATATTTATTCATGAAATGCAGCCGCCCGCTAATTAACATTCGTGTAGGTGCCTAATTTCACGTCCCGCCACAGCCACTTATCGCCTTGCAGCCACTTAACCTTTCAAATTCTATTTGTAGCTCTGTACCTCAGTTGGTGTACTTGGATGGAGAATAAGTCTTCTATATCGAGCACAATGGGTCGAAATTCGAGTTATTTGTGCTCATTACACCAACCAAACACATAGAAGTTTACCAGGCAATTATCGGTACAGACATCTCGAATATTTCAAAAATATAATACCACTTTGTACTAGCTCTTGTCACTGATGTTTTCCTTCAGTGGATCATCAAATTTAATAAGAAACCTTACTCCATAGGATGACCGAGAAGTCTCTGTCCGCTCACAGACTGCAACCTCCCATGTCAAAGCACCCAGTTTTGCATCAGTGTCATCATAAAAGGGGAGGATCAGTTTAGTAGCACAACACATTATTATTGTAATATTAAACTTATTGTCTGCCTTCAGTGCGATAATAGGATGTGGCATTTAAGGTGATAAATGCCTACGGATCAAACTTAGCGGTGTTTTTTGTTTGAGATCTTGTGACTACAGTTACTTGTAGCACGTTAGGCATAACGTTGGGACATTCATCTCGAATACTTTGAGGGTGTAATATCTTCTTTATATTTTTTTTTGCTGCGACGCTTTTTCTTCGGAGGTTCTGCAAATTTGACAGGGGAACTCTCGCTACCACATATCCAGGACGCCTCAGTTCGTTCGCAGTCCGCCTCCTCCCCTATCAAGACACCCGATTCTGCTTCCATTCCATCACAAAAAGAAGGTAAATCCTGGAGCACAGCGTATTTATTTTGCACAGCAACATTCAAGAGAGTAAGGGTTTTCGCATCAGACTTAGCTGTATTTTTATTAGGGGTATCATAACTGCAATTACTCGTCACTGTCTGAACTGCATGAGAGGGTGTTTCACTTTGCACAACATTAGTCTGCACTTTCGATGGCTTGTTCGAGGTATCCAAAGCATAGTCGGGTCCATTTAAAGTAGCCTTATTGCTTGTCTTGTCCGGGCCATTATTTTCCAGGGTATTGGAAGTAAGTAAAGCTTGTCTGTGCGTGGATTCGCTGCCTTCTGAAACTGTATATTCATTTAAGAATGATATGAGAGATGGGATCATGAAAGTCTTTAAATGAATTCCCTATAAAGATCCGCATAATTGCTGGGTACCTTAAAATAAAACGTATGCCCATCTGATGCATTAATCGTCTGGATGTAGTGTAGGCCTTCCGTTTTAGAGATAATTCTTTAGAAAAGTCTCGATAGATATAAATTTTGTGATCATGCCATTTAAGTTGTCCGATCTCCCGTGCCTTCTGCAATATTAATTCTACATTGGTGTAGTTAAGGAACTTTGCAATTATGGGTCTCGGTCTTTGTTCTGCTGAGGGTTTTGGGCCTAATGCATGGTGACAGTGTTCTATAATTAGATCACTACCAGGGTTGAGATGTAGAATACGCGGCAGTTCTTGTTGTAGAAAAGCCGTAGCATTTTTGGCCTCTGCTCCTTCGGGAAATCCGAATATACGAAGGTTATTTCTTCTGGTTCTGTTTTCTAGATCATCAATTTTTGATTGTAGTTCTTTAATCTGTCGATCTTGTGACCTGATGATTGTTTGTAAATCCTATATAGATTCTTCATTGAGACGAGCTTTATTTTCAGTGAAAGCCAACCTGGAGTCAATGTTTTTCATCGTTTGTGTATTATTTTGGGTAGCAGATTTTAAATCATTCATGTCCATAGATAATTTGTTGAACATTTCTTCTATTTTTTCCAGTGGGTTTGATTGCTTGTCAGAGTAGGCCATTATGAAGCCTTACAGGGTTATACCGAAATCTCCAAACTTGCAGAGGATTATAGATGTACCTTGTCAAAAAAATGATCCTGAAAGCTTCAGTATCACTCCTTATTTTGTTCTCTTGAGTAAAATGTAGTTTTTAATCTTAGATGGCAGAGGATGATACTAGATGCAGTTTGTCAATGCAGAGCTCTGAGGTTAAGCCTCCATCTTCTTCGGTGTCAGGCCACGCCCCCCAAATAGGTTTTAAATCAGAAGAAATAGGCCTCTACCAGCACAGCCTGTTACACAGTGAAACATCCACAAAAAGAGCCCCACTTACAGCCACCAAATCAGTTTACAAACATCCAGCATCCCCCAAAACAATACCCTGCTAGCCCCTTAGAAGTAAGAAAGAAAATAACTAACCTACCAAGTAAAATCCACAAGAACCCTGTGAAAACAACAGCAGCAGCTACTGTCCTGGAACACAACTGATCCTGTCCCCTTCCAGTTCTTTCTCCTCATGTTCCCCTACCTGCCAGGTCACATCAGGAGCTGAGCAACTTGTTTCTCAGCGTACCTTCCTGGTGAACCATTTCAATAAATAAAATATTTAAAAAAAAACTACAAAAGGAAGAGTGTACAAAATGTAAAACTATGCCCCTCTTTGTTTTGGAGAGTTACAAACTGTAAAATGTTGAAAGCAGGTACAGGAATGTTTACTGTCGTGTACCTCTCTGTATAATTGTAATTTTGCTTTTGCCCTCTTCCATGGAACAATTGAAAAATCAATAAACTTTATTTAATCTGAAAAAAAAACTATGCCCCTCTGTTCAATGGCTCAGCATAAGAGCAAGTATACTGCACAGTCCTTACCGTAAATAAAAAATAAATGACTTTGTACAAGCAGGAATACATTTTCTGAGAATGCTCAGTGTGGCCAAAATGAGTGAAATAAATTTCTAAGTATCCTGTTTGATCAACTTCTCTTTTCTTGCTCCTTCTCCTTCTCCCTGTGTAGAGGAAGTGATGAAAAGCAAATGATCATTTAGGGTGAGTGACTGCATACAAGTTTAGGGCTTACGGGTAGACTAGAAGGGCCTAGAGGTTGATCTACCTACAATTTCTATGTATCTATGTATGTTGTCAAAAATAACATTTGTCTAGGCAAATTTATTTTATACCTGTTGTATTAAGTAAAATGCAGTAATGTATATTGTAGTAATATACTGTAGATAATGACCCCTTCCTAGCAGAGGGAAGAAGAACTCAGGATTAGGGGAAAAAATGTGCACAACCTGACCACAACTGTGCCAAAATACAACCCCAAGCAGGTTTAGATCAGGGAGCCTAAACATGGTGCACAGGTGTGTAAAATTATTAATGAGCACAATCATGTGTTGGTGCAAGTGACACAGCCCAATAGAAGTACCCTCAGTGCTCCCTGGAAAGACCCATAAGAGGACATGCTGCTTATATGGAAGGGAAGAGAGCTCTAGAACCTCACAGTGAAGGTGGAGAAGGCCTGTTCTCTCGTCTGACACGAGGACCCTTCTGACACTGTAGGTAGCTGCGCAGATTTCATGGCACTATTCAAAAGCAGTAAGGATTATTCCCAATGTTGTGGCCAACACCCTCCCTCCTTAGTAAAAGACGTTCTTAGAAACATAGAAACATAGAATTTGATGGCAGATAAGGACTGCTTGGCCCACCTAGTCTGCCCATTTTCCTACTAACAGATAAGCTGCAGATCCTAATTAACCAACAGCTTACTTCCTCCTACCCCCCACTAGGACTGCCTTATGTCTGTCCCATGCATTCTTGAATTCCCCCACTATTCCTAACTCCACGACCTCCTCAGGGAGGCTGTTCCATGCATCCACAACCCTCTCTGTGAAAAAATACTTCCTCACATTACCTCTGAGCCGTCCCCCCTCTATCTTCAAATTGTGCCCCCTTGTTCTTGCACATCTCTTTTTCTGAAAGATGCCACCCTCTTGGACTTTGTTGCTTCCCTTATAGAAACATAGAATTTGACAGCAGATTCTTTAGCTAACGGTACCCGTTTGTGTGGGAATGCTGCAGAGCACATAAAGTAGGGTCCTTTTTTCTGCATATCCTCACAGTGCTGATAATGTCAAACTCATTGCTGTCTAAATCTCTTTTGTATTAATTTATGTATATAAAATACCACCAATAGCTTAATCTGGTTCAAGGTCAGTTGACACTCATCTGTATCCTCCTCCCCCAGGTCGTGCCTGAAAAGAGGCAAGAATTTGTGTAGTGCACTTACCCGGTCAACAAAAACTAAAATAAAAAAATAAATAAAAAAAAAACACTACAAAAATAAATTCAGTTTAGTTCTATTTATTTTGTGAAAACTCCTGTGGGTAGGAATAACTAAGTATAACAAAAGTAAGAGGACTAGGGAGGAGGGTAGTGAAGGAGACACTGAATGGACTACTGTACAAGCTAAAAACAAAAAAGAACGTTGTGCCACTATTGCAAAACTCCTTCAATCCACTTGCAGTCTGGGGGGATCTAGAGTTCAATAGTTGCTTGAATATTTCCCAACCAGTTCAAAATAGTTTGGAACCAATCAGCACTGAGTTTGGCACTGATAAAACAACTGATCATAACATTGACACTAGTAACTCATCTCAGCCTAAACCCCCAGAGGTTTGTCTTGCTGCCCCCACTCATGTAGATAGTCATTCTGTACATGATACTAGCTGTGACATTGATGTACCAATGTCAGATTCAAACAAGGGAAATAATGCCCCTCAGAGTCCTGAGACAGTCTCCACCATGGATGTATGCGTTACCCCTTCTGATATTACCAACATAAATTGTTTAGTGGGTAATAACATGGATGAAAACCACATCCCTACTTCTCATGAGTCCCTTCTTGAGCCAAAACAAGTTGTGGTTCTGGGGGACTTGATCTTAAAATATACTTATGGTAAGGCCAGCCCTATGGTGCTGAGGGTTGAGAGGCTGGACGCATTACCTCGTTCTGTGCTGGTGACCTGGGTTTGGGAATGACCTTGGGTCATCGGGGTGCCGGCACGGGGGGAGTGAGAGGAGCAGGACTGAGTGAGCCACTAGGCTGCTCTCCTCTCCTGGGGGTGGTGGGGGTGGGTTGTCACCCCTCCCATAGTTCCGTCCCCACCAGGAGGAGGTTCGGTGGGGTGACGTAGGTGGGTGGGGATGGCAGTACAGGCGGGCAGAAGGGTCTGAGCTGGCTTCTGGTGTGCGTGCATGCTTCCACACGCACATATGGCCATGTGCTGGGGCCCCGGGGGAACATGGGGAGAAAACCAGAAAAATCCTATAAAAACCTATATAAAAAATATATACTGATGGTTACACTTCTAACCCTGACAAACAGAACAGAATCTGTTGTAGTTTTTGAGGTGCACAAACTAGAGACATTGAACAAATGACAGATAATATACTATAAAGTGCTGGTGAAAATCCACTATTATACAACGGCAAGAAAATGTCCTGGTCTCTGATTGGTCAGTGTGTCCCTAGCACAGTGCAGTTATCTCAGCACAGCCTCACTGTATTGCTTTGGACGCCTTGGATGATGAGTTGGATGATAAGTTGGATGCCATCCTCTTAAGAAACAGAGATATATGCTACACTAAACATCTACTAAAAACATTTTTTAATTTGTTTTTTGTATTTTGTCTAACAACAAGCCATTGTATAATAGCAATAATGTTTAAGTTTAAGTTTATTGTTCTAGGAATTATTACCTTTGAGCCATGGCTCTTTTACAAAGGTTCCACGTCAATAATGTACAAACAAATCATGATTACATAGAATGGTCAACAAAATTATGAAGTGGCTATAAGCCAGTATAATACAGTACATTAATGTCAGAAACTTCAGAAAAAAAAGAGGGGAAGGAAAGAGAAAATAATATTTAGCATACACAGAACAGGCTGTATCAAGGAAAAAACTTTATGATCAAAGTGGAATGGGTAGGAGGAGATAGGGAGCAGACATAGTGAGATTCGAGATACTCATATGCCTTTGTCAAGAATGGAGCAGAGGAGGAGGATGAAAACAGTAAAACAACCGTAAGGGAGAATCTTTAATCCATGCAGTCACAGGAGGTAGAGGCTGAGAGATGAGAGTAAAGCATAGATTTGAAAGCTCCTAGGGAGGTGTAGGATGTAATGAGCGTGCTGAGGGCATTGAACCAGCTGGGGGCACGATAGGCAAAGGATCTTTGGCCCTGTGTGGTCCGGCATCGGGGGACCTGGAGAGGCTGGTGTGCTGATCTTCTGGTGAGACAGATGCTGGTATTCGGGCATAGCAGGTCTTGGATACTCAGAGGAGTGAGGACCATGGTGGATTTTTTCGCCATCAAGCATGTGAGGTACTTTATGCGATTAGAGAGTTGCAATCATCCTGTTTCAGTGTAGAGCTCACATGTATGAGTACGTCTTTGAGCTCCAGTGAGCAGCTGACAGGCCTTGTTTTTATTTATTTTTTATTTTACCAATTATTTTACCAGGTGAGACACACTAAGCTAAAAACGTGTTTGCAGGTGCAACCTGGGAGCACGAGGAAGTTAAGTAACTTGCTCAGGGTCACACAGTATGCACGTGGGAGCTGTGGGATTCAAACCCAGGTCTCCAGATTTGCAGCTCAGAGCCTTAAACCACTGCGCCATACTGCCTCCAAGGGGAATGGGTAGGAGGAGATAGGGAGCAGACATAGTGAGATTCGAGGTACTCATATGCCTTTGTCAAAAACGGAGCAGAGGAGGAGGATGAAAACAGTAAAACAGCCGTGAGGGAAAATCTTAATCCATGCAGTCACAGGAGCTAGAGGCTGAGAGTTGAGAGTAAAACATAGATTTAGGGAGGTTGTAATGCGCCTAAGTGTGATGGTTGAGGCAGAGCCATAGATAATCAAGCCATAGTCTGTGATTGAGATGACAGAACTTTGGATAGCAATCCTCAGCGCAGATTGGGTAAGGAACTGCCGGTTTTGGAACAGGATACCAATGCGGTGGTTCACCGGTTTTGCTGTGTTATCAATGTGGGTCACAAAGGTTAGTCCTTGATCAAAGGTGATCGCAAGATATTTGAATATTGACACTTGTTCAAGGGTATTTCCTGGGTACGTTTTGGTAGTGAGTGGAATTTGCCTTTTCTTGTTTTGTGGACTGGAAAAGAGCATGGATTTTGTTTTTTTGTGATTTAGGACCAGCTTGTGATCTAGGAACCACTTTTCAACTTTGGAGAAAGCAAGTTGCAAGCTAAGGAGTAAGGGTTTGGGTCCTTATGAGAGGAGAGAATCACAGCATCGTCAGCATAAAGGTTATTTGTTCAGGGCATGACTTGGGGAGAGAGTTTGGAAAAGGCTAAAAGGAGGGCCTAAGATTGACCCCTGTGGGACACCTGAGGGACAGGCTTTGAGTCTGAGAGAACTCCTGAGATTTTTACTGATTGAGGCGTTTGTCAAGGTAACTTTTAACCCAGGCACCTGGTCCTTGCGAGACCCCAAGATTTTGTAGTTGCGTGATAAGTAAGCCATGGTGAAGAGTATCAAACGCCTTTGTTAGGTCAATGAAAACTGCTCCAGTTTGATATCCTTTGTCCAAGGCAAATCAGAACGCTGCCGACCGCTGCGAACGACGGACTAGGAAGCTCCTACCTTGGAGCAGTTCACTGGACTCCTGCTGCTGCCCTCCAGGCGAGTCCCCCACAGAACACTGCTGACCGTGGTGTCACGACAGACTAGGCTCCTACCTTGGAGCAGTTCACTGGACTCCTGCTGCTGCCCTCAGGCGAGTCTCCCCCAAAAAGCGCTGCACGACCGCGGCGTACGGCGGACGGAAGCTCCTACCTTGGGCGGTTCACTGGACTCCTGCTGCTGCCCTCCAGGTAATTAAGACCTCCTCTATGAGATTTCTGGACGATTACTCGGCTGTTTGTTCTGGACTCTTGGCAGCACTGCACCACAGCCCACTGATTGTCTCTGCAAGACTCGGCTGTGGGGTGCTAACCCGCCCCACCAACCACCCCACCCAGGACCGGCCCTTGTTATATTGGCTGTCGCTGGCTCCGTCATTCCTGCTGACGTCGCTTCCTGTGTCTCAGATACTAAGTCCCCACTTCTCCATTTGCAGGTTATACCCCCAGACCACCAGAGCGCTAAATTCTCCACATCCTAGCTAAGCTCCTTGGCAACCTCCCTTTACTTTCCGTTATACGCCCCCTAGGCTTCTGTTCCTGTCCTCTCTCTCTCCCACAGCGTCCGTGCCTCTCTCCCTTCAATCCCGCCCTACTTTGAGCATGCCTGTCTTCCCTGTCAGCCTGTCTCTCACTCCCTCTCCTTCCTTGTAATTTTCCTTACCTCCCCTGGGTTACTTATGCCCACTCTTAGCTACTCCCATGTCTGCAGCTGCCCCCCTCCTTGGCTCAGGCCACCTCCTCCTTCCACACCTACTCCCTCCCTAGTTTCCACCATTCTCTTGGCTACCCCCTCTTCCAACCCTCTAGTCCACTCTTGTATCTTATCACGCTAGCTTTCCCAGTCTTTTCCACCCTACCTACCCCCTGTACCACCGTACTCCCATATACCCATGCCCCTAGTAGACGTAAACTTTCCATCCGCCACCTGCTCCCTAGGGCAACTCTCCTCCTTCTGCTCCTGTCTGGCAATATCCATCCGAACCCAGGACCTGTCTTCAATGGTTCCCCTCTGAAACCCACTGGACTTCGTATAGCATCCATGAATGTATGCAGCCTCCTCAAAAAACTGGACTCCCTACAATGCTGGGTGACTGTTCAGAAACCAGATGTGATAGCCTTGGTTGAAACTTGGCTGACTAAGTCCACCTCCAATGCCCAGGTCTCCCTTCCTACACCGGCTGGACCGGATCGGTAGGAGGGGTGGTGGTTGTGCCATCTATGTTAAAGACACCATCACTGGACTAACCCTTCCTCCCCCTATCCTTGACCATGCGCCCAGGCCCTAACTCCTAAAATTATCACCTGACCCCACCAGGGGTCCAATCTACCTGACTGCCGCCTACATACCCCCAAAAAACCAAGCGCTGGCACTGGGTCCTCTAATTGACTATCTCTCCTTCCTACCCTGCTCATCTGATAAAATTCTGGTGGGTGATCTGAATGTCAACTGGCTTAGTCCCACATCCTCCACCTCCCGTGAGACTTTTGCAGCTATTGATCTTACCCAACTAGTCTCCCAGCCTACTAGAATAAATCCTAGCAGTGGAACCAGCACTCTTCTGGACGTGGTCTTCACCAACAGGCCATCCCGCGTCCACAACCTTCAAATCCTCCCAGACTGCCTTAGTGACCACTCCCCGGTTCTCTTCGACTGGATTACCTCCCTGCCTAAGTCCCCTGTTCTTACCACTCGTCGTCGACGTCTAAGACCTGGTGGGCTGAAAGACCTAAAACTCTACCTAGGCTGCACTGATTGGTCCCCGCTATTAAACTCCCTCGACATTGACAAGGCACTTGTCTTCTTTGTCCGAACCTTTAACTCTGCCTGTGATATCTTTGCACCCTTAACCACCCTGAGGTCCAAAGTAAGACACACCACCTGGGTCACCCCTGCCTTATGCACTCTTCTTAGGCAGCGGGATAACTTATGGCACATCGCTGTTGAAACTGGCCGCCCTGCAGACAGACAAGCCTACGCAGCTGCCCGAAATAAGTGTACCTGGGCCATCTGCAAAGCTAAGGCCAATTATTACTAAGCCTCCCTTACCTCCTCATGGGGGAACCCCAGGTCCTTCTGGGACAATGTGAAGCAGGTAACTGGTGGTGCACGCTCCCCTCCACCATCGCTCCTTGACATCAATGGGACTATCTTCTCGGACCCTGCCCTCATTGCTACACACCTCAATAATTCCTTTACAGACCTCAGCTCTGTGCTCCCAGACAATTTCTTCAATCCCCCTCCTCCCATATCTGCCCCTCCCATCTCTCGCCCTCCTTTCCACCTTTGCTGTGTCACCACTCATGAAGTCAGGCCTTACCTGCTTAAAGCTCTAAAGTGCAATACTATTGGTAATGACTCCCTTGATCCCTGTCTCCTACGTCAGGTCTTGGATCAGGTCATCTCGCCTATCACCTGCCTCTTTAATAAGTCCCTCTGCCTTGGGCAATTCCCCTCTGTCTGGAGGGTTGCCACTGTTACCCCTATTCTCAAGGGTGGTGACAGGACACTGCAGGTAACTTCCGGCCTATTTCTATCCTCTCTCCCCTCTCTAAGGCCTTAGAGAAAATTGTAGCTGCCCAAATTTCAGATTACCTCTCTAAGTATGATGTCCTTTGTCCTGAGCAGCATGGGTTCAGGGCCGGTCATAGCACCAATACTGCACTCCTGGAATTTGCTAACTTCCTTCACCGCATTGGATGCAGGCTCCCTCGCAAGGTGCAGTATTTATCGACTTATCAAAAGCCTTTGATACTGTCTGCAATCCTCTCCTATTAGCTACCCTGGCCTCCGTGGGCTTTGCCCTGGTCCAGTCTCCTGGTGCGCCAGCTACTTGTCAACCGCTCCCAGCGTGTGAAGGTGGGTGCCACTCTTTCAGCACCTGCCCAATCCGCTCAGGGGTCCCCCAGGGCTCCATCCTTGGTCCTTTACTCTTCTCCCTCTAGCTCAACTCCCTGCCCAACGTGTGTGCAGGAAATGTCCTACTCTACGCTGATGACACAGTACTCTTTGCCTCTGACAGTAACCCTGTCACACTCCAGAACTCCCTTCAAACTGCCTTCAACTCTGTAGAGACATGGTTCTCTGAGCACCGTCTCGTGATCAACCTTAAAAAAACCAAAACCATGCTCTTTACTCACCCCCAAAATAAGTCTAGCAACTTTCCACTCACTGTCCACTCCGTCCATAATCTCCCGGTTGAACTTGTACACTCCTATAAATACCTTGGTATAATCTTTGACTCTGCCCTCTCCTTTCATGACCATATCTCTGCCCTGACCTCTGCCTCCAATGCACGGTTGGGCATCCTCTACCGACACAAAAACTGCCTCCCCACTGACACACTTCGCCTGGCAGTCACTTCCTCGGTTCTATCCATAATTGACTATGGCCTTCCCGTCTATGGCGCGGCAGACCCGACTGCCCTCTGTAAGGTACGCCTTACGCTCAACAAAGTATGCCGACTTATCACCAGTGCCCATCACCTCACCCACACCTGTCTACTGTACTCCATGGCCACCATACTCAACCTCGATGAACGCCTCATGTTCCAAACCTGCCAACTTACCTTCAAAGCCCTCCATGGTCTCTCCCCTCCTGGCCTAGCTAACTCTGTTCGCTGAGCTAATCCCACGGTGTGCACACGCAGCTCCTGCAAAACTGCACTGGTCGTTCCAAGGGCTAGGACCTCCCAGGGCCAAAGGGCTTTCCCCTATAGAGCACCCACTGCATACAACTCCCTCCCTGCCAGCATCACTGAGGCTCCCTCATTAGCGTGTTTTAAATACAGCCTCAAGTCACTTGCTCAACTCACACTCCTGCCGCTGCCCTGATCTCCCCCTCCCCTACCTACTGACAATGCTCTCTGAGCTGCACCCTCCTCCTCAGTCCTCCCCCCCCGCAGGATCTCTATTCAACTCTACTACCCATAGCTGTCTATTCTGAATTTGATTATCTGAATTTGCTGTTAACTCATTGTTATGTCTTGAATTTGATTATCTGAATTTGCTGTTAATACAATGTTATGCTCCTCTATACCTGTAATCTGACTGTACCGTATTGTTGATCTGTACTGCTGACCTGCAACTTGTCTCATGTATGTATGTTTGTTGTCCTTCTTATGACGAGGTACCTTTGTAAATGAGCCTCTGGCTCAAAGGTGTTAAACTGATGTTAAAATAAAATAAAATAAAATAAAATAAATAAAAGACATTGTGAATTTCTCCTGAAAATTCCAGCAGTGCGGTCAACGTACTGTGTCCTTTCCTAAAGCTGTATTGCTGCACGCAGAGTATGTTATACTTGTGCAGGTAGTCTGAGAGTTGGTCAGCCACAATACACTTGAGGGCCTTGGAGAGGGGTGGAAGTATTGATATAGGTAGATAGTTCCCAGGTAGGGACTTGTCACCACTTTTGAACACTGGGGTGACTATAGCAGACTTCCATTTGCTGGGAAATTGATTAAGGCAGAGGGAGAGATTGAAAACTTTGGTGAGTGGGTGCAGCACCTCTTCCAGGGTAAGGGACAGAATTTTAAGATCAATTGTATCACTGCATGCTCTGGATTTAGAGATAGCATTTTTTATATATTTGTAGACTTCATGTGCTTTGACTATTTTGAAGTGGAAAAGCAGTTGGTTTGGTGTGGCAGTAGGAGACGTTGGTTTTGGTGAGTCCATATCAGAGAAGAAGTCCAGCGGGAGGACCCCACTGAGGTCTGTGAAAGTTTTATTTAAGGCCTTTGCCATGACCATTGGGTCTAGGGTAGTGGTTCCATCTACAGTCATTAAAGTGGGAGAAGACTTGGACTGCTTGCCCGAGATATTTCTGATGTTGTCCCAGAAAGATCTCCCATCACCCCAGGAGTTGGCGAGGGCATTTTTGAAATAGGAGCTCTTCATCAATCGGATTTGTTTAGTACAGTGGTTTCGTGCTTGTTTATACTTTTGGGTATCCGTCAGGGAGCCTGTGGCTCTGGCTATGGCCCAGAGGTGGTCCCTAGCTTTGAGTTGGGCCAGTAGTTTGGCCATGAGCCAGGGATTTGAGTGCATTTAGATTTTACGCTTTTTTACAGGTGCGTAGGTGTCGTAGGCAGTATTGAATGTAGTGATAAAATAATCTAGGGCTGCGTCAACATCTAGAGTATTGTATATTAGGGACCAGTCTTGCTGTATGAGATAGGTCTGGAACTTAGCAAGGTTGCCATGAGGTAGGACTCTGCTTGAGATGGTTTTTGGAGGTGGCCTGCGGCCTCGTGCCCAACCACCCAGGCGTGAGTTTATCCCAGCACAGCCCACACCCTGTCATGCATTATTGCTTAAGTAATCCTCCATGTGGGCATCAATGACATAAACAAATTTGCTATTGAAGACGTCAAAAAAGATTACGTCTCCTTGGTAAATATGCATGAGAACCAAGGATGTGAAATATGCATCTTCAAAGTCCTTCCAGTCCTGAGGGCAAGGCATGCAAAACAAAATAAAATCATTAAATGAGTGGCTTGGGAAATGGACCTTAAAAAAGAACATAAAATGTTTGACCCACTGGTAGAAATTCCAGTATAATTATGGAGTTTTTAGTTGGGATGGGTTACACCTTAGCAAAAGAGGAAGCATGCTGCTGGGTAAAACCATTGCCAACTTCATATCAGACTATTTAAACTAGTTAAGTCTGGGGAAGACTCTACAGAATGTAGACACCATGAACGTAGTCGACTCTGAGGATAAATATAGTTATTTCCTATATCGCAGTAGATATCTGCAACAAAGCACACTCTTGCTGAATTCTGTGGGAGGTGAAACTAACTACACTTTGTATTGCTTTGTGTTTATTTATTTATTTAGTTTTTAATCAAGAATGGGGTTTGAAAAATCTGCTTATTTTGTGAGTAACTTCAGAAGGATTGAAATACTGCATCTTGGTTTTCCCTTGTGGGTAGCTGCATTGTCTACTAGGATTTTGTGACAGTTAAACTATTTTTAAATAATTAACTGGTGGCTGAGGACTGAGGAGTTGTCATAGCAAAGCCTGCAGTTTGTGTATTTAAACCCAGACAGCCTCAGGTGCTGGAAACTATGTTCCCCTGATTGTTGTGCAGGTTGTCTTGCTGAAAGGAAGGTCAACACTCATCATAGTGGTGGGTCAGAGCTTGTAGCTGCTTGTTCCTGAGGGCACGGCTTAGGCCCAAACCCACCCTTCCCCTTATCCCACTCCCCCAGGTGTAATTTCCGTTCTACCAGGGGTTCTGACATCATTTCCTCAAGAGGGCAAGGTGCATACAACTCGTATCCTTACCAGCACAGCATGCTGCATTGAAGGTAAGAGCACAATCACTAACTATATATATATATATATATCTTAACACAGGAGAAACAGGAAAGAAGACAGACATGTGGGGAGTAGTGCAATGCACTGGTTGTGAGGCAGTAGTCTTCCAGGAGACTTTTGAAGGCTGAAATGCTTCTCTATTTGCAGGCAACTCTCTACTCTGAAGGAGGAGGCTGCCCATCTCCAGGGCAAACTGGACAGAAGTAGGGGGACCTCCCCCAGCCAGAAACCACCAGGGCCACCACTACTGCCTCAGAGATTGCCAAGAAAGAGCAGCAGTTGGACCACAGTGGGCTCAGGGAGGGTGAGGGTGGTGGAACAGAAGCACATCCTTTCAGTTGTACCACTCTACAGTCAATATGCCATTCTGGTGGAGCATGGTTCCCCTATGGAGGCACCCACAGGGGAGACCAAGGAGGTTGCTAGCAGCCATCACAAAGGAGGCCCACAGGAAGGTGGCACAGGACACCACAGGGGAAGGAAGCAGCTCATGGTGGGGGGACTCAATTAGTAGGGAGATAGAACTGGGGGGGGCAGGGGAAAATGAAGTAAGGTGCCTGCCTGGTGCCATGGCTTGGAGGGACAGGAAGCGAATCATCAGGATCACGAGAGCAGCTGCATGGGAAATGGAGCCAGACATCATTGTCCAGCTAGGGACAAATTACTTGGCTGGGCAGGGGATTAGAGCAGTGCAGGAGGAGTTTGTGGAGTTAGGGAGGGGCCTCAGACAAGTAACACACACAGTATCCTTCTCAGAGGTGCTGCCTGTCTATGGCATGGGTGAGGTAAGGGTACTCCGTACCACGCGATTCAATGAATGGTTGGAAAACTGGTGCAGAGAACAGGGCTTTGGGTTCACTGGGGACTGCGGTTCCACCTGGAGGCATACCCGCCTATACTGTCACTATGGGCTGCATCTGTCCAGGAAGAGAACCAGTCTCCTGGGTAATTGATTCAAAGGCTTCATTGGCAAGCTTTTAAACTAGCCAAGGGGGGAGGTACAGATAAGAAGCAGGAAATTCCAAGCCTCCTCCCACAAAACAGGGTAGTTAGTGAAGTTAACACCAAGGTAGAAAGGTCAATAGGAAGCAGGACGGGGTAAATGGAGAAGGCAAAGGTGGTAAGGGCAGGGATGGGGCTACAGGAAGTAAAGCCATCAAAAAGTGGAGAGTAATGAATACCGATTCCCATAGTCTGGGTAACAAGCTTCCAGAACTAGTGGCCTGGATGGAAGAGGAACATCTGGATATTGTGGTAGTCACAGGAACATAGTACACACAGAACCATGACTGGGATGTAAACATACTAGGGTACACTATCTACAGGAGGGACAGGGAGGGTAAAAGAGGAGGTGAAGTAGCTCTCTACATAAGGGAAGGAATCAAAGCAACAGAACTAAAGGGTAAATGTAGAGGAGAGGAGGCACTGTGGATCAACCCGGAGACAGGCAATGGCACCACAATCCGCATGGGGGTTGTATACAAACCCCCATCTCAGGAGGAGGAAAAGGACAAGGAAATGATAGAAGGTATCCTTAGAATGGCAGAAAAAGGGCAGATATTGGTGATGGGGGACCTGAATATGCCAGATGTTAACTGGAGTGCATTTCCTGAAGCCACATCCAAGAGCGGGGTCATTCTCAATGCCCTGCAGGGGGCAACGCCTTAGACAACTAGTATTGGAACCCACTCGGTTGGAACAGTCTTAGACCTGGTACTCTCAAATGGAGACTAAGAGAGGATCACAGATTTAGAAGTGGGTAGCCATCTGGGAACTAGTGACCACCGAACAGTATGGTTCACAATAAACACAGCAGTAGAGGCAAGCCATACAAAGGCAAAGGTCCTGGATTTTAGGAGGGCTGATTTTGCCAAAATGGGTGAGTGCATAAGAAATGCACTAGCAGATGGGCAGGAAGGTGGGGTGGAAAAACAATAGGGAATAATTAAAACTGCCATCACAGAGGCAGCGAACCTTTGTGTGAAGCAAATAAACAAAACTAAATGAAGTAAAAAAAAACTATGGTTTTCAAAGGAGGTGTCAGGAAAGGTTAGGGAGAAAAAGAGAGCATTAAGGAAATACAAGGAATCACAGAAACAACAGGACAGAGAACTGTATCAGTTAAAGCAGAAGGAAGCAGGGAAGGCAGTCTGAATAGTGAAGGCCCAAACTGAGGAAAAGAGAGCCAACTCAGTTAAGAAGGGGGATAAAACTTTTTATAGGTACATCAGGGAGCAAAGGAAGACCAAGGGAGGAATAGTGAGACTTAAAAAAGGGAAGGGGGTTGGCAGAGGGTGACTGTGAAAAGGTAGAGATACTGAATGAATACTTTTGCTCAGTATTCACACAAAAAGAAGAAGAAGGGAGGTACCCAAACCAAACAATAAAAGCACTCTGGACAGGGGTGTCGATACCAGTCCATTCACAGAAAAAATGATCATGAAGGAACTCTTAAACCTCAAAGTGAACAAAGCAATGAAGCCTGATGGGATTCACCCCAGAATTCTAAAAGAACTAAGGGAAGAACTAGTGACACCATTGACTACCCATTTTAACAAATCATGGGAGGATGGTGTGGCACTGGAGGACTGGAGGAGGGCAGATGTGATTCCTCTTCACAAATGTGGGAGCAAGGCAGAGGCAGGAAACTACAGACCTGTTAGCTTAACCTCAGTGGTAGGGAAAATGATGGAATCACTTCTGAAAGAAAGAATTGTTGAGTACCTAGAGACCAGGGGGCACAGGACCAAGGCAGCATGGATTCACAGCAGGAAGATCTTATCAGATGAATCAAATAGAGTTCTTTGACTAGGTAGCCAAAGTAATAGACCAGGGAGGTGCTGTGGATATGGCCTACCTAGACTTTAGCAAGGCATTTGACACAGTTCCACACAAAAGATTAATAAACAAGTTAGCCAGCCTAGAAGTGGGTCCCAGGATGGTAGCCTGGGTAGCAAGCAGGCTGGGCAACAGGACCCAAAGGGTAATAGTAAATGGAGTACACTCTGAAGAAAGGGGGTCACTAGTGAGGTACCACAGGGTTCAGTATTGGGACCAGTCCTCTTTAATGTCTTTATAGTTGACATTGCAGAGGGGCTGGAAGGAAAAGTATGCCTCTCTGCAGATAACACAAAGATCTGCAGCAGGGTTGATACACAAGAAGGTGTACAAAGGATGAGAAGGGACTTGGCAAGATTGGAGGAATGGTCAAAAATATGGCAGCTTAGATTCAGTGCAAAAAAATGCAAAGTAACACACCTGGGAAACAAAAACCCAGAGAAAGAGTACACAACGGGGGGAGGGGGTTACTAACAACAACACAAATGAAAAGGGACCTGGGGATAGTCATATCAGATGACCTTAAGGTAGGTAAGCAAAGTGAGAAGGCAGTAAAGAGGGCTAGGGGGATACTCGGATGTATAAGGAGAGGTATCACCAGCAGAAAACAGGAAGTTGTTATCCCTCTGTACAGACAGTTGGTGAGACCCCATCAGGAGTACTGCGTACAGTTCTGCAGACCCCATCTCCACAGGGACATAAACAGGATGAAGGCAGTCCAGAGGAAGGCAACTAAAATGGTGCAGGGTCTGCAACATAAACCATATGAAGAGAGACTAAAGGAGCTTAATATGTATACCCTTGAGGAAAGGAGGGAGAGGGGGGTCATGATAGAAACATTCAAGTACCTCAAGGGAATCAACAAAGTCCAAGATGGGAGCATCTTTATGAAAAAGAGATGTGCAAGAACAAGGGGGCGTAATTTGAAGCTAGAGGGGGGATGGCTCAGGGGCAACGTGAGGAAATACTTTTTCACAGAGAGGGTGGTGGACACATGGAACCGCCTTCCTGGGGAGGTTGTAGGGTCAAAAACAATGGGGAATTCAAGAATGCATGGGACAAACATAAGGCAGTTTTAGTAAGGGGTAGGAGGAAGTAGGGTGTTAGGTAACTGGAAACTGCAGCTTATCAGATAGGTAAGAACTGGGTAGACTAGGTGGGCCAAAAGGTCCTTATCTGCTGTCAAAGTCTATGTTTCTGTTTCTATATTTTTATGTTAGCCAATGCAAGAAGCCTTAACCTAGTACAAAAAAGTGAACTACAAACAATATTACATCTTTACAATATGGATATTGCTGCTATCATCTAAACCTGGTGAGATCCTAGCTCAGACTGGTATAAAGACATCCCTGGCTACAATTTATTTCATAAGAACAAACTCAATAAAAAAGGCAGAGGAATATGCCTGAATGTTAAGGACAGCATACAGGCCCTGAATTTATACCTACCAAAGACCAGAATTTAACAGTTGAAAGCATTTGAGTGCAAATTCTACAAAAGAATGGCAAAAATATTTTTATAGGAAACATTTATAGACCTCCCGCATCAGTGCACAAGTATAATACATGTTTATTCAATGAAATAACAAACATTTCCAAGCTAGCAGACGTTATATTTCTTGGTGACTTTAATGTGCCAGGCATCCAGTGGGAAATGCTGACTGAAACTACAAATTCAGATTCCATATTTATTCATACATTACTATAAGCGAGACTATTTATTTATTTATTTGAATTGTGGTAACTGGGTAGGACCACTGAGACAATTGCAGTCCCTTTTTCAGGGTTGACCCAGGAAAGACCAGAAAACAAGAATACAAAGCAATAACAGCAATTCAGTAGACGACAGATTACAGGAGCAACATAAAGACATATACAGAACTAAATTAGTTAAACCATTTACAGATGTATAAGACACAGCTGTATACAAGTGTTAGTACCAGCAGTAATACTGAATGTTAACAGCTATAGAGGTATGTGGGAGTCAAATATCAGAAAAAATATAACCTGAGGCAGAGAGAGATGGAGATGAGGGGGGGGGAAGAGGGTTGAAGATAAGAAAGAGAGGGGGTACTAGGTTAAATTTGAAAATTAATTATATAAATTGAAATATTAGACTAGAACTAATGGTGATGAGTCCTACAAGGGATAACAACACCTTGGATTTAGTCATTACCAATACACTATTGGACATTACTAATCTATCAGTTAAGGCCCCCATAGGTTCCAGTGACCACTATACTGTATTCGTTAGTCTAATGTAGACTGATATTGTCACAAACAAATTTTAGGAAAAATTATATCAGGGGAAAAACACTCTGATTAAACAAGCTTAAACAACATATGATTGGGTTACCCTGTTCTTGGATTCAACAGCAAATGACTATTGGAATGTATTACAAATATTCTTAAAGATCTAGAAAATAAACTTATCCCTCTCAAGCAAACTTATAACAACAGAGGCAAAATCCCTGCTTGGTTAATCCCTAAGGTTAAAAGGAAAATTAGAAGAAAGAAGAAAGTTTTTAAAAATCTAAAAAGAAAAAATATTGAAAAAGTAAGGTCAAACAACAAGGTAGCACTTAGGCAAACACACCATATTATAAAACAAACTCTAGCCAGAGCCAATAGGGCTGTGAAGAGCTACCAAGTGACCAAAGTTACACATGTGCATAGAAATTATTCAATCCTTGGGTGTAACTCGGCCATTTTTTGGAGGTGTTGCACTAAATTTTCAACATGGCTCTTCTTGGACCCCTCCTATTGACGGGTGCCAGTGTCATTTTGTTCACTTGTTCTGAAAGGTGATTTCTCAGAGCAAATGCACTATTCTGCCGGTGCAAAAACATGTTTTGGGCTGGTTGTGGAAAATGACAACTGTACTATTTTGAAGGAGGTGTGCAAAATTAGCAATGTTGAAAATGTGGAGTGAAAATATTAAACATTGGTGAAGTTAGGAACATCATGAGAAACTGCACAATGCATGCTTGTAGAAGAAG
The DNA here is from genome assembly GCA_016271365.2 of Neoceratodus forsteri. Taxonomy (NCBI): domain Eukaryota; kingdom Metazoa; phylum Chordata; order Ceratodontiformes; family Ceratodontidae; genus Neoceratodus; species Neoceratodus forsteri. The sequence continues at coordinate 1,186,863,649 of CM057451.1, read as the reverse complement.
TCATTTTTGAATGTTTTCACCAGTATTCAGAACATGGTTTTGGGGAATCATCCTCATGCAACAGGCACTGTCATTTTTAGGGAATCGAACCTAAAAGGTGATTCCATGCAGTAACCATGAAATCACCTTTCGGGACTGAGTAACAAAATGACTGACAGTTTTCATGAGCTGGGGTCCCAAGAAGCCCATGATGAAAATTTGGGGCAACAATTCCAAAAAATGGCTGAGATATCAGCATAAGTTGAAAACCCCATTGGATGGCAGTATACAGCAGTATGCTTACCTTTGATTCTTCAGTTTGTGGTTCAGCTTTGAAGAGTGCAGACATGCCCTTGTCCAGAGAAGATGACAGCGCTGACCTCCGGAGGTAAGTACAGGATAAGGGTTTGTGTAGGGAGGTGGGTGCTCAGTGGGGAGGTGGGGATAGTGGAGGGGGACTGGAGCAAAGACGAGGGACCATTTTCTTTTTTACAGGGAGAAGAAAAAAAAAAGACTGGCGTGATGACAAGGGACTCTTCCTTTTTTACAGGAAAAAAAATTATTTGGGCACTCTGGGGTGAGCTCCCAGTGTGCCGCATGACTGGTGGGGTGCACATAATGTTGACACTGGGATTGGGCACCCTGATTTTGGTGGGTAAAAGCAAAATCTTTGGGCACACTGGGGTGAGCTCTCAGTGCGCCACATGAGTCTTGGGGGGTGCCACAGAATGCCATGGAGCTGGCAGCAGCAACAAAACTGCATGTGCAGCAGTCAAACATGCGCAGTTGAGGCGAATGGCATTTTGCCATACATGACAGCATCAGCAGATCTGCACATGCACGCAGGTCACACATGCACAGTTCATGCCACTGGAATGTGGAAGTAACAGCTGAAATGGTGCGGCTGTTATTCCATAGCAGCCGATCATGGCAGAGGGGTTCCAGCTCCTTTGGGCTTTTGGAAGGATACTTCCAAAAGTCCAATGGAAAGTTCCATGGTCTGCCGTTTTTTTAGAGCTACTGAGCGATCACAATAGTGCTGTAGGCTCCACCCACAGCCCTAAAAAGAATGGATGAAACTAGAATTTAAATTAACATATACAAAGGATGATCAGAAAGGATTTTTAACATACATAAATGGGAACAAATCCAGAGACACCACAACTGGACCACTTATAGATAGTAATAATATGGAAATACATGATCCAGAGAATATGGCTGAGATGGTTAAATACTTTTGCTCAGTATTTAACCCCAAAGGCATAGACAAAATTATTGTCTAACCAGGTCCAACTACTTTTAGGCCATTTACTCATGAGAAAGTTAACCTAGCCATAAAACCCACAAAACCCAAGTCTTCCTCAGGTCTTGATGGCACTGATTCATATTTTTTAAAGGAGCTCACTGACCCATTGACAATTCCCTAACAAATGATATGTGATAAATCCTTCAAATATGGAAACATTCCAAGGAACTGGAAGAGGGCCATAGCAGTACCAATTCACAACAAGATCTGGCCAGAGCCGATGGTGCTGGTACAAGCTGCCAAGGGAGAAAAGTTACATGTGTGTGTATCAATTATTGAGCACCCAGGAGTAGCTTGGCCATTATTTAGAGGTGTTGCACCAAACTTTCAACATGGCCTTTTTAGGACCCCTCCTCATGAAGAGTGCCAGTGTCACCGGCCCGGTGGTGCTGGGGGTTGAGGCACTGGACGCCACACCTCATGCCACACTGGTGACCCGTGTTTGGGAACGCGCATGGGTTGTCATGGGTCGGTGGGGAGGAGATGGATTGAGCATCCAATGGACTGCTCTCTATCTCCGGGGAGGGGGGATTCCAGTGGCCAGTGCTCGCCTGACCCCTAGCGCAAGCTGAGGCTCAATGGCTCAGAGTGATGTAAACATGGGGGTGGGGACACAGCAGATGCTTGATGGGGGTGCCCATGGGAGCATGTGCAACCCCATCACAGGCGTCATTGCATGCCGCACACCCGCAGGGGGAGAAAAGTGGAAAAAAGGGGTGCCCCAGTCATAGCGGCTTGATGGCTGTCTGCCTGCACCAATATTGGATCTAGGAGGGGATCAACAATGCAGATCCAGACCTGATGGGGGAGTTGGTTGCCCCCTGCCACCCTGCCACAGGTGGTAAGCCATGGGGCAATAGGTGATCACCCTCAGTGGGAGACCAGTGTGGGTCAGATGGTGGCCAGAGGATAAAGATGCGAGGACACAGGGCCGACCGAGGGCCCCAGAGGAAGAAAAAGTCTAAAAAAAAAAAAAAGAGTGCCAGTGTCATTTTGTTCACTTGTCCTGAAAGATGATTTTGCAGCACAACTGCGCTATTCTGTGCCACAGGTGTGAAAACACATTTCTGGCAGGATGTGATAAATGACAGCTGTACTTAAAAAGGAGGTGTGCAGAAGATGGCAATGTTGAAAATGTGGAGGGAAAATATTAAAAATTGGCAAAGTTAAGAGCGTGCATAGAAACTGCACAATGCACACTTGTAACGCAGATATTTTTGGGAATTTTTTCACCATATTTGCATCATGGGCTTTTTGGGACCCCACCTTAAGTACAGTGCCACTGTCATTTTGCGAATCGGTCCCGAAAGGTGATTCCACCCAATGATCATGAAATCATCTTTAGAGATTGAGTAACGAAATGACAGCGAAAGTTTTCATGAGGTGGTATCCCAAGGACCCCATGTTGAAATCTGAGGCCAAAATTCCAAAAAATGCCTTATTTAGCAACATAAGTTGAAAATCCCATTGAATGGCATTATAGCATGCTTACCTTTAATTCTTCATTTTGTGGTTTGGCTTTGAAGAGTGCAGACATGTCCCGGTCCAGAGAAGATGGCAGCGCCGACCTCCAGAGGTAAGCATGGGGTAGGGGGGTGGAGGAGGCGGGTGCTCAGTGTGAGGGTGGGGATGGGGAGGGACTGGGACGATGATGAGGACCATTTCTTTTACAGATAAAAATACATAAGGAACTGTTTTCTTTATTTACGGAAACAAAAACAAAAACATACATTTGGGCACACTGGGGTGGGCTCCCAGTGTGCCACATGAGTGGGGGGTGGGTACATGATGCCAACACAGGAACTGGGCACCCGATGTTGAGGGGAAAAATACATTTGGGCGCACTGGGGTGGGCTCCCAGTGCCACATAAGTGGGGGTTACATAATGCTGAAATGGGATTGGGGATCACAATGTCGGGTAAAAACAAATATATTTGGGGCCACATGAGTGGGCTGGCTGCTACATAATGCTGACACAGCGATTGCGGACCCGATGTTGGCGTGTTTTGTTGTTGCGGTACTGGCGGCGCAACTGCACATGTGCATTTATGGTAATGGCATTTTGCCATTCACAACATGATGGCACCTGCAGAACTGCGCATGTGCGGCACTCGTGCATGCGCATTTGCGGTGAATGGCATTTTGCCATTCACAACATGATGGCACCTGCAGAACTGCGCATGCTCGCAGGTCATATATGCGCAGTTCATGCCCCAGAATGTGTAGGTAACAACCGAAATAGTGCAGCTGTTATTCCATAGCGGCCAATCGTAGCGGAGGGTTTCAAGCTCCATTGGACTTTTGGAAGGATACTTCTAAAAGTTCAACGGAAGGTTCCACAATCGTCCATTTTTAGAGCTACTGAGCAATCCCAAAACAGCTGTGGGATCTGCCCACAGCCCCAAAAAGGCAAGCAGATAAGATGCAGGGAACTATAGACCCATTAGTCTTACTACCATAACTTGTAAAATCATGGAAAGGCTCCTGAAAAAAAGAATTGTAAACTATGCCCAAATCTTAGGTTATATCGACAATACACAACATGGTTTTAGGGAAGGTAGATCTTGTACCACCAATCTCATAGCCTTTTAGGATAAAGTTAGCAATAGTCTTCACAGAGGTATTTCTGTTGATGTAATTTACCTAGATTTCAAAAAGGCGTTCGATAAGGTCCCACACATTGATACAAGAAAAAATTGAGGATTATCGGTTACAACGAATATATCATCCAATGGATCCAAGAATGGTTGCTAGATAGAACACAACAGGTAAGGCTAGGTAAAACATTCTCTGTGGAAGCACCTGTTACTGGTGGCATCCCTCAAGGCTCCATCCTGGGTCCCACACTGTTTGGAATATTCATCAGCGATCTCAACTTTAACATCTATGACAACATTCTAAAATTTGCTGACGATACAAAAATTAGTGCAGAAGTGGACAGTGAAGCTAAGTACCAGTCTTTAGTCAGCGATCTATCTACCTTAGAGACATGGGCTAAAGTTAATAATATGACCTTCAATTCTGACAAATGTACAGTCCTAGACCTGGGAAAAAAACACGTGGAAATTACAGTCTGAATGGTATGGCTCTAAAGTCAGCAGACAATGAAACAGATCATGGAATTATAATAAACTGAGATTTTATGATTAACAACCAATGCAAAAAATCCACATTGACAATCTCTATTTATTTATTGAAATGTTTCACCAGGAAAGGCACACTGAGCAAAAAGATGTTCATCTCATGGTGTGACCTGGGGGGGAGGTTACAGAGGAGAGCAACTGTATACATTTGTACAAGGAAGCAAAATTACACAAATGAAATTACATTACGGTACATAAGTATAATACCACGGAAACATGAAGTCGGAGCAACATAGGAAACATTGCAACAAGGAGTTATCCACATTGTTACATGGAGTGAGAGAGAAATTATACAAAGAATTATAATGACAAAGGGTGTAAAATATATCTACATACATGTCAGCTACTATCTACGGTAGCACGGTAGACAGAGAGTCAAGGCTAGAAGTGCAGTAGGGGGTAAGCGCAGAGGTTGGTGGATATATTCCAGCATTTGTAGCAGTAGCTAAAGCTGCTAGTCAGGCCACATAGGATCTGGGATAGGGCAGTGAGGGGGGGGAGGAAGGGAGAAGGAAGACAAGAGGAGGAGGGGAAGGGGAGGTTAGCGACACTGGCAGTTTACAGCGTAGTAGTTTGTCAGGGCAGAGGAGATGGAATACCTAGAGGAGGAGTGATAGATTTGTGCCTGCAGGTCATTCCAGAGCCTCGGGAGGTGGCAGGAGAAGGCCGATTGTCCAGTAGTGGTCTGGCGGTGAGGAATTACTAACAGCCAAGAGTCAGTAGATCTAAGGGCGCGAGAGGGGGTGGGGGTGAGAGATAGGGAGGAGGTGAGGTAGGGTGGAAGGGACCTGAGCAAGAGGTTTGGAGCAAATTTAGCACAATGGAGTAGGCACTGGCTGTCAAGGGAGGGGAAGGCCAGTGCATGGTAAAGCTTGCAGTGCTGGGTACGGGGGGGGGGGCATTGAGGGCAAAGGGGCAGAAAGCATTGAAGATGGGGTCCAGTCTGGATAGAGTCAACTTAGGAGCAGCGCTGTAGACTACATCACAATAGTCAAACGTAGGTAATATCATTTTCTGCACAATTTCACGTCTCACCGGTAGGCAACTGTGGTTTCTGTAGAGAGCACTGAGCTTAGGGCACAGTTTTTTCAGGATAGCATCCACGTGAGCCGAGAAGGATAGATGTCAGTCAAGGCAGACACCAAGGTACCTGAAAGTTTACACGTCCTCAAAGACAGTCCCGTCAAGGGTGTGGAAGTTCAGGGGAGTAGTAAGCTTGGATAGTCTCTGCCTAGTGCTGAAGGTCATGGATACTGTCTTCTTGGCATTAAGGGAGAGTTGGTGGGACATAAACCAGTGCTGAACTTTGTTAAAATCAGCCTGAAGACTGGTAGCAACCTCCTCAGGGGTATGGCCAGTGGAAAGGAGGACAGTGTCATCTGTATACATGTGAACTGAGGTAGCTGAGCAGGCAAGAGAAACATAGAAACATAGACTTTGACGGCAGATAAGGACCACTTGGCCCACACAGTCTGCCCATTTCCTTACCTACTGGATAAGCTGCAGATTCTAGTTAACCAACAACCTACTTCCTGCCACCCCCACTACAATTGCTTTATGTCTGTCCCATGCATGTTTGAATTCCCCCACTGTTTTAGACCCAACAACCTCCCCAGGAAGGTGGTTCCATGCATCCACCACTCTCTCCATGAAAAAAAATTTCCTCATATTACCCCTGAGCCGTCCCCCCTCTATCTTTAAATTGTGCCCTCTTGTTCTTAGACATCTCTTTTTCTAAAAGATGCTACCCTCCTGGACTTTGTTGATTCCCTTGAGGTACTTGAACATTTCTATCATGTCCCCCCTTTTCCTCCTTTCATCAAGGGTATACATATTAAGCTCTCTCAGTCTCTCTTCATATGGTTTCTGATGCAGACCCTGCACCATTTTAGTTTCCTCCTCTGGACTGCTTCCATCCTGTCTATGTCCTTGCGTAGATGAGGTCTCCAAAACTGCACACAGTACTCCAGATGAGGTCTCACCAACTGTCTGTACAGAGGGATAACCACTTCCCTTTTTCTACTTGTGATGCCCCTTCCTATGCATCCCAGTATCTCCCTGGCTCTCCTTACTGACTTCTCACATTGCTTACCCACCTTTATATCATCTGATATGACTACCCCCAGGTCCCTTTCCAATTTTATGCTGCTTGCACGCATGTGCAAGAAACATAGTGCCATCATCGGAGATTTCGGAGGTGTGTCACCTCCTCCTCCAATTCAGTCAGTGAGCTGGCAGGCGAGGCCCCTGTAAGCCAATGCATTTTGGAGCTGTCTATGACACGCTCCAAAATGCAGTGGCATATAGTTGAAAGGGGGAGCTACGCTTCAGTGAGCACCGATAAGCGTAGCTCCCCCCCACACGCAGGCGGCAGCGCCCCTGCACATCCTGTGTAGCCAACGGGTGCCCAATCCCGCCGGCTGAGCTGCTGTCGCCCCGCTGCTGGTGCCACGCTGGGAGCCCACCCCAGCGTGGCAATCAGTCTTTCTAGCCAACGGGTGCCCAATCCTCGTCGGCTGAACGGCCCCCCTCCCCTGTGCCACGCTGGAGCCACCCCCAGCGTGGCAAACGGTCTCACTAAAGTCTTTTTGTTTTAAACCTGTAAAACAAAAACAGTCCCATGACATCTCCGACCCCCTCCCACAACCCGCACCCACCACTGCGCACCCAGCCTCCCCACCCCCTCACCCCATACTTACCTCCAGACTCCAGCACGACGATCTTGATGGACGAGAACACATCTGCACTCTTCAAAGCCGACCTGCGAACTGAGAAATGCGGTGAAGCTGTATCATGGGCTAGATAGGAGGGTTCAACTTTATGCATATCTCAGGCATTTTGGGAATTTTGCACCAAATTTTCAACATGGGTTTTAGGACCCCTTCTCATGAATGATGTCACTGTCATGGCGTTATTCGGGCCGAAGGGTGATTGCGCGCAGTGACTGTAGAAATCACCTTTGAGGCTGAATACCGCCATGACAAGTGTACATCATTCATGAAAAAGGTCACACCATGTTGAGGTGGTATAAAATCAAAAAATGACTTATTTCTGAAGCATCGTTGCGCACGTTCCTCACTGAGCACCATCGTAAGTTCGCGAAATTTCAATATTTTCACTCAGATTTTCAACATTGCCATTTTACCACACTTCTTATGAGTAGTACAGCTGTCATTTTTCACATCTCACCCAAAATGTGTTTCCGCCCTTGTAGCGCAGAATGGCACAGTCGATGTGCGAAATCAATGTACAGGACAAATTAAGAAAATCACAGTGACACTGTTCATGAGCAGAGGTCTTAAAATGGCTATGTTGAAAATTTGGTGAAAAAATTCCTAAAAATGACTGTTTTACGAGCGTGCATTGCGCAGTTCCTACGCAGGCTCGTAAGTTCACAAATTTTCAATATTTTCACTCCAGATTTTCAACATTGCCATTTTACCACACCTCCTCATGAGCAGTACAGCTGTCATTTTTCACAGCCTGCTCAAAACGTTTCCGCCCATGTAGCGCACAAAGGTGCAGTCGGTGTGCGAATCAGTGTATGGGACACATTAAGAAAATCACACTGTCACTGTTCATGAGCAGAGATCTTAAAATGGCAATGTTGAAAATTTGGTGAAAGAATTCCTAAAAATGACTGTTTTACGAGTGTGCGTTGCAAAGTTCCCACGCACACTCGTAGGTTTGCCAATTTTCAATATTCCACTCCAGATTTTCAACATTGCCATTTTACCACACCTTCTTATGGGCAGTACAGCTGTCATTTTCACATCCTGCCCAAAGCATGTTTCCACCCATGTAGACAATGGGCGCAGTCGGTGTCTAAACTCAATGTATGGGACACATTAACAAAATCACACTGACACTGTTCATGACCAGAGGTCTTAAAATGGCTATGTTGAACATTTAGTGAAAAATTTCCTAACAATGACTGTTTCTGGCGTGCATTGCACAGTCCTCATGCGCTTCGTAAGTTACCAAATTTTCAATATTTGCGCTCCAATGACTTCAAATACCTAAACAGCACATAGAAGCAAGCAACATTCAGCATTGACAAATGCTTGTTGTTTTTTAGTACCTCCCCTGCTATTGTGTACTCTTCTCCTGAGTTTTTATTTCCCAGGTGCATTACTTTGCACTTCTTTGCATTGAATCTAAGTTGCCATATGTCTGACCATTCCTCCAACCTTGCCAAGTCCCTTCTCATCCTTTCTACCCCCCTTTTGTATCAACTCTGTTACAGATCTTTGTGTCATCTGCAAAGAAGCATACCTTTCCCTCCAGACCCTCTGCAATGTCACCTATAAAGATGTTAAAGAGGACTGGACCTAGTACTGAGCCCTGAGGTACTCCACTAGTGACCCCCTTTCTTCGGAATGTGTTCCATTCCACTATTACCTTCTGTGTCCTGTTGTACAGCCAGTTTGCTACCCAGGCTACCACCCTGGGACCCACTCCTAGGCTGGCTAACTTGATTATCAATCTTTTGTGCGGGACTGTGTCAAATGCCTTGCTAAAGTCTAGGTAGGCCATATCCACAGCCCCTCCCTGGTCTATTACTTTGGTCACCCAGTCAAAGAAATCTATTAGATTCATCTGACATGATCTTCCTGCTGTAAATCCGTGCTGCTTTGGGTCCTGTGCCCCGCTGTCCTCTAGGTACTCAACAATTCTTTCTTTCAGAAGTGATTCCATCATTTTCCCTACCACTGAGGTCAAACTTACAGGTCTGTAGTTTCCTGCTTCTGCCTTGCTCCCACTTTTGTGAAGGGGAATCACATCTGCCCTCCTCCAGTCCTCAGGTACCACCCCATCCTCCCATGATTTGTTAAAAAGTGTGGTCAGTGGTGTCACTAGGTCCTCCCTTAGTTCTTTTAGGATTCTGGGGTGAATCCCGTCAGGCCCCATTGTTTTGTCCACCTTGAGTGTTAGGAGTTCTTTCAGGACTCTTTCTTCTGTAAATGGACTGGTGTCAACCCCCCTACCCAGAGTGCTTCTATTGTCTGGTTTAGGTAACTCCTCCTCATCTTCTTTTGTGAATACAGAGCAAAAGTATTCATTCAGTATCTCTGCCTTTTCACTGTCTCCCTCTGCCCACCTCCCCTCTCCCTTATTAATCTTCACTATTCCTCCTTAACCTTTCTATGCTCCCTAATGTACCTATAAAAGGTTTTATCCCCCTTCTTAACTGAATTGGCTATTTTTTCCTCAGTTTGGGCTTTTGCTATTCTGACTGCCTTCCCCACTTCTTTCTGCTTTAATTGATACAGTTCCCTGTCGTGCTCCTTCTGTGATTCCTTATACTTTTTGAATGCAGCCTTTTTCTCCTTAACCTTCCCTGCCACCTCTTTTGAGAACCATAGTGTTTTTTGACTCCGCTTTGTTTTCTGTATCAGTTTCACACAAAGGATTGTTGCTTCTATGATGGCAGTTTTGATTTTTCTCCATTGTTCTTCCACCCCTCCTTTTTGGCCATTTGCTAGTGTATTCCTCAGGTATTCACCCATTTTGCCAAAGTCAGCTCTTCTAAAGTCCAGTATGCTTGTTTTTGTATGGCTCATCTCCATGGTTGTGCTTATTGTGAAGCACACTGTGCAGTGGTCACTTGTTCCCAGATGTCTACTGACTTCTAAATTTGTGATCCTCTCTCCATTTGAGAATACCAGGTCTAGTATTTCTCCCTCCTGAGTGGGTTCCAACACTAGCTGTCTAAGGCCTGCCCCCTGCAGGGCATCAAGAATGACCCTGCTCTTGGATGTGGCTGCAGTACGTCATCCAGTTAACAGCTGGCATATTCAGGTCCCCCATCAACAGTACCTCCCCTTTTTCAGCCATTTTGAGAATGTCCTCTATCATTTTCTTGTAAATTTCCTCCCCTTGAGATGGGGGTCTGTATACAACCCCTGTGCGGATTGTGATGCCATTCCCTGTCTCCAAGGTGACCCAGAGTGCCTCTTGTCCTCCCCCTTTACTTTTTAGTTCTGTAGCTTTTATCCCTTCCCTTATGTATGAAACTACTCCCTCCTCTTTCCCTCCCTGTCCCTTCTGTAGACTGTGTGCCCCGGTATGTTGACATCCCAGCCATGGTTCTCCGTGTACCATGTTTCCGTGACTGCCACAATATCCAATTGTTCATCTTCCATCAAAGCTACTATCTCAGGAAGCTTGTTTCCCAGACTATGGGCAGGTTGTTTAGGAGGATGGAAAAGAGGATAGGGCCGAGTACCAAGCCTTGGGGGACACCAGTAGCTATAGGGAGTGGGGGAGAGGTGGAACCAGCAATTTTTACGGATTGAGTTCTCCCTTCCAGGTAGGCTCTGAACCAGCTGGTGGCAGGCATGGATAGGCCGGCTTCTGAGAGACAGGATAGCAGCAGGGGGTGGGACACAGTGTAAAAAGCTTTGGCTAGGTTGACAAAGATGGCTGCAGTAATGAGACTATTGTCCATCCCCGAGAGGACTGTGTCGGAGAGTCATAGGAGGGAGGTGGCGGTAGAGTGGTGGAGCCAGAAGGTGTAGCAGTGGTAGCTAATTTAGGAGTGTTGATCACGGAGCTTAGAGGGTATAGGGCTGGTGCAGGGCTAGGATTGCTGTGAATTTCACCCGCTGCAAAAGTAGTAAGATTAGCGTTAGATAGTGAGAACAAATATGATAGCACCAAGCTGTGGGCGAGCTCCGCCTAGGAGTCACTTTAGGGCAGCCAGCATGAGGTGAGCAGGAGGTAATTAGGTGGAGGGTTGACCAAAGGGGGCATAGAAATATAGGGAGGTGGAGGGGCAAAAAGGGTAGGGGGACCAGGTAGGGTCTGGAAGAGATAGAGTAGCAGGGGGGGAATGCGCAGGAAGAGCTAGATGAGCTGAGGAGGAGGGAGGTGGCTCAGTATAAGGGGATCAGAGGTAAAAGGGAGGTTAGGCAGAATGAGATGGAGGAGATTAGAAGTAGATTCTGGGCTGTGAGTGCCATACTAGCTGTTGAAAGGAGGCAGAAAATTGGAATTTGTATTTATTAGTAGGTGCGGTGGAAGACGAGCAACACGGGCCACTTAGGAGGCAGCTATAGGATGGGAGGGCAAGGGGGTGGGAGGCAGTAGGCGCCAATGGTGGTTAGGTAGGTCTTGAAGGCGGGGCAAGTAGTGGATTTAAAGGAGGCCTGGGAGGGGCAGTGAGGCGGGACAAAAAAACACAGTAGCAGGACAGTCCAAAAGCTGTAAAATAGCTTGCCTTGCTGAGGTTCAAAGTAGGCTTTGAGGTGCACCAATCTGGAGCTTAGCACTACCAGCCGGATCAATCAGAGCCGTTGAGTAAGCAGGCACACCAATCAGAGAGTTGCTGCAAGCTGATGGCTCTGGGAGAGTTTAGCAGCAGTACCTGTTTACTGGGGCAGCATAACCAGGAGGGCAGGCTGGAAATGTCCGGTGCATCGGAGGCAGCGGCTGGAAGCAATCAATAGACTTATTAGAGCTATTCAAAGGTCCTTTATTTCCAGATCTGAAACATGCATTATTCCCCTTTACAGAACTTATGTTCACCCCCACCTGGACTATGCTGCCTTCTTTTGGTCTTCGCGTTTGGCAAAAGACATTAAACTGGTGGATGGTGTTCAAAGAAGAGCCACCCATACAGTATGATTTCAAGGTGAAAAGGGATGACATGTATTGAGAGGCTTAATGCTCTTAACTTGCAGGACCTTCAACTCCGAAGACAGACGGGTGACCTTCTAATGATTCACAATGTTTTAAAGGATGATGAACTAGCTAAGCAGTTTAACATTAATATGTTGTCAAGACCTACGTACAGTACCTTTGATCGCACAATAGACAATTGCAGGTGCAATAAGTACTAACACTAACAAGTAAGAGGGACAATTACGACACCCTACGGGCATGCAGATTGTGGAATACTTTACCACAAGAGACCTGGTCAATATCAATGATTTTGATAAATTCAAGTCAGAAGTTGATAAATGGGTATTTGGATCCTAACTAATATACCCACTAGGAGTGGGAGGTAGTCTTGATGGGCCTAATGCCTTCTTCTACCTAAAGAAAGCATGAGAAACATGAGAATGAGAAAGGGTTTAGGCCCAAGGTCCTAAACACAGCGGATGGAAGAAAAAATTAATAGGGTTGGATTTACTATCCCCAAATCCCGCCACCCCCAGCCAGACTGGACTCTCTTTTCTATTCCTTCTGTCATTTTGCCACAAACGCTCCCCTCGTTCTCATTACTGTGACATCTATCAGTGCCACTCTCTCTCTTTATCTCTCTCTCTCTCTCTCTCTCTCTCTCTCTCTTCTCTCTCTCTCTCTCTCTCTCTCTTCCTTACACTCACAGCACTACCCATACTGTGCCTCCTTTTTATTCAAGTTCTGGCTTTTCTCCCTCTCTTCCTACCTCCACTCTCTCCTCCTCCTGCTTCCCTCCACCACCTGTTCACTCTGCTACAGGTAATCCCACTTTCTCCACCAACTAGTTGCTCTGCTAATCCCATTTCTGTACTTTCCCTGATGTTGGACCTCTGCAGATCAAACTGCATTCGTAGACCCCCGGAGTCAGTTGAACAGCCAATTATGACTGACTTACAACACATTATGACTGACTTACAAAATGTGTCCCTTTTAAAAGAATCACATTTGCCCAGCAGTCAATCTCATATCATGGCCCTCTTTGAATGAATGACCTGCCCCCTACTGTCTTATAAAGTAAAAAAATAGGCCCCTTTCAAAAACACCTCATGCCCATCTGGCCAAATCTAACCCTCGTGACTGCTATTCTTAAAGATTAGCTTTTTTCTCTCTAATTCCTTGCTTTATTTACCTTCCTACTTCCTCTCTTCCCCCTAACTCCTTTTATCCCTTTATTTATTTATTTATTTATTTGAATTTTGGTAACGGGGTAAGTCCACTGTCCCTTTTTCATGGACGACCCAGATGAGCAACATGAAAAGTACAGTACAAAGCAAGTACATAGATGAATTACAAAGATAGTGCAGATTGATATAGTAAGAAACATAAAAAGCTAGAAGTTGATGGCAGATAAGGACCGCAAGGCCCATCCAGTCTGCCCATTGCACAGTACAGTGGCAAAAACATATCATAGTAACACACAGTAAAATACAGTAGTAGTAGCAACATACATCACAATTAACCAGCTAAATATCAAAAATAACACAGTAATAAAACTAAAATGTCACCCCAAATGCAGAAAGGTGCGAAAGGTTGAATAACAACATAGTAGGAGTGTGATGAGCATTGCCTTATGCAGGAGCACGTAGTAGGGTAAAAATAACTGCAGGGTAGAAATAAGTTAGGCATCACCTGATGCAGGAGCATGTAGCATTTCCCTGGACTAAATCTTCACTGGCTGTCTCCAATTCATTTACCCATCCCCAGTTGTCCCCTGACTACTACTATGCCCTACTCCTGCCTTCTACCCCCTTTTCTCTCTCCAATGCCACCCTTGCTGAAAATGGCATGTTGGCCGCTACCTGCCACCCCCCACCTACTCCACTCTTACCTTTCTCTCCCTTCTCTGACAAAGCTGTAGTGGCTACCACACCCTCACTTACTGCACTTAGTAATGGTATTACTAGACAGCTGCTATGTAAGCAATAAGGCATGATGGGTGTGCATGGAACACATTTTACTGCATGGCCAGGGGCATAATAAGGCACGAGGCCAAAGGCCAAGTGACTTTAGCAGCTGGCCGTGTGGTAAAATGTGTTCCACTCACATTCCAGAGTGCCTTTATTTATTTAGTTTTTGTTGACCGGGTTAGTGCACTAGATAAATCCTGCCTATTTTCAGGTACAACCCGGGGGGAAGGGGATACAGATGAATGCCAACTGACCTTGAACCAGATTAAGCTGTTGGTGGTAATTTTTTATGAATGGAGGAAATTTGGCCATTGCACCTGGGAAATTCCCCTGCTCTTTTCTAGAAGTGCCATGGGATCTTTAACATCCACCTGAACTACCACCAGAACAGGCAGATGGGATATCAGTTTAACGTTTCATCCGAAAGGCGGCACCTCAGGAGTGCAGTACCCCCCTCATGCTGCACTACAGTGTCAGTATTGGGATATTAAGCCAAGTGCCTGGTGTGGGGATAGAACCCACAGCCTATTGATCTCCTGGCCTCAGAGGCGAGTGTGCTACCTGCTGAGCCACTGACACTGCACTACATAAGCCTTATTGCGCTTGTAAAATGGGCTTCTTTTTCAAAAACCTTTTACAGTTGGGAAAAGCATGTTTATATGTAGAAACAATAGATTTATTTGTGTGCATTTATGATCAAATATTTCCTTCCACCCACAACAATTGATGTCATTGATGATGTCATTATATTGTTGCCTACTTTCTTCTTCCTGTTTTTTTCTCTGTTTTTCCCCACATTCAATATATGGAAAGTTTGTCATGGAATGTTTACCATGGAATACATGGATTCAAAATTCTGCTCAGTTCCACTGCTAGAATGTTACTTTCCTAACATACTATACACACACACACACACACACACACACACATATACACACACACACACAAAACAAATGCCTATGTTACAGCCAGAGACTCAATTATCTCACTACGAGGGCAAGGAGATGAGATTTCCCTGATGAGCAAGTAAAGACAGAAGGGGGATTTTTCATTGCCAGCAAAGAAACAGCTATAATGAAAACTATAAGCAATACTCAATGTTTCTAATTTGTTTATGTGTGTAAGGAAAATGTGATGATCAGGGAAACAACATTTAATTAATGTGTTTTATTTTTTATGTAAGGTACTTTTATTTTTAGGGCCCAGTGCAAGTAAATGTGATGCTTACAGCTACAGGGCAAAAAACAATGGCTGCCAGTTGAGTTCTTAACATTCTATTAGCGTAATGATTCCAATGGTGATCAGTCCACATCTGGCAGCACTTTTTATTTTCCATGCATGGAACATAATTGCTACATGAACAACAGCCAATCAGATTTCAGGATTTTCTCTTACCATTTTATAATTATTGAATTTTGTCTACTCGCTTTTCATTTTGATTGCCTGCTTTTTCTTTTATTCAGTTTATCTTTATTGTAAGTTGTCTCAGCGTTCTGCTGATACAGCCTTTTCCACACTGTATTATCATTGCTGCCTACCTTGTCAAAATTGCCTTGTAGTTTGTTTTATGTATTGTATTGTTTGTTTTGAATGACTTTGAGCCTTTGTAAAATAGCTGGCTAGGCTCAAAGGTTATAACTCTGAAACAGAAATAAATAAACAAATATAGACTGATTCTTTTCAACTAGTTTAAAATTTATGACTGCAACTCTATAAAGAAAATCCAACCAATGTTTTCAACTTTCCCCATTGTGGAATTTTATTTATCTACTTACAAGTGGTACTTTTTGAGTGCAATTAGTGGGAAAACTTCACAGCACATTCATTTACATAGGGTTTTCTAAATTTTATATGACACCACTACCCATGCTACACAAGAACACAATACACAGAGAAATACATTTGATAATGTAATTATTTTCAGGGTTTATTTCAGATATTTATCAACATAGGCATTTTAGCACCTCTGCTCATGTACAGTGTCACTGTCATTTCCTCAAAATGTCCCAAGAAGTGATTTCGCATAGCGACCATGCTATTCTGCGCCAGAAGTGCAGAAATACATTCTGGGCAGGATATGTGAAGTGACAGCCAAACTGTTCATCGAGAGGTGTGCAAAAATGGCAATGGTGAAAATCCAGAGTGAAAATATCACAAATGCATGACGGTACGAGCATGCGTGCACTCTGCCAATGCACGCTCGTAACACAGTCATTTTATGGAGTATCAGCTCCAAATATTCAATATAGGCATTCTAGGAGCTCTGCTCTGCGTCACTGTCATTTTCATAATCTGGCCCAAACACTGATTTCCCAAAGCAACTGCGCAATTGTGTGCCGGAAGTGTGGAAACACATTTCGGGCAGGATGTGGGAAATGACAGCTGTACTGTTCACAAGGAGGTGCAGAAAAATGCCAATGCTAAAAATACGGCGTTAAAATATTGCGAATGCGCAAAGTTATGATCCTGCATAGCAACTGCACAATGCATGCTCATAAAACAGGCATTTCTTGGAATTTTTCCACCAAATTTGGAACATAGGCTTTTTGAGAGGCCACCTCATGAATACTGGCACTGTCATTTCGTTAATGGGTCCCGAAAGGTGATTCCACGCAGTGACTGCGAAATCACCTTCCGAGGCCGATAAATGCCATGACAGTGACAGAATTCACGAGGAGGGGCCCCAAAAACCCCATGTTAAAAATTTGGTGCCAAAATTCCAGAAATGCCTGAGATATGCAACAAAGTTGAAAAACCCTATTCATTGCATTATACAGCTTACTGGCATTTCCTCAGTTAGCAGTCGGCTTTGAAGAGTGCAGAGCGTGTTCCAGTCCACGGAAGATCATCCTTTTGAGTCAGAGTAAGTATGGGGTGAGGAGGGGTGAGGAGGCAGGGTGCACAGTGGGTGGGTGTGGGTGGGGAGGGCACGTAGACTACGAGGGACGGTTTTCGTTTTCCAGGTGTAAAAAAAAAAAGGCGAAACCGTCGCGGGACAGTTTTTGTATTCCAGGGCATTTGGCATGCTGGGGTGGGCTCCCAGCCTGCCATCTACATGGGTTTTGTGGGGGGGGTCAGTAGCCGATGGGGGATTGGGCACCCTCGTTGGCACACAACACGGGAGGGGTAATGCCGGCGGGGGATAGGACGCATGCATGTGGAGGCATGCATTTGCCCCATGGCCCCAGTAATGGACCCTTTCCTCCCACCCCAGGCCTAATGCCTGGCTCCTCCTGGCCTGTGCTGACCCCAGCCTCCTCCAGGTGGCAGTCATCAACTGGTGGAAGCTGTTACCCCGCCCCGGAGAGGAGAGCTTGCCTATCAGCAACTCCATCCCACTCCGCCCTCCCCCCCATTGCTGGCCTCCAACAGCCCAGGCTCATTCTCAAACCCGGGTCACCCACGTGACACGACGTAAGGCGTCCAGTGCCTTAGCCCTCAGCACCACCAGGCAGGCCACTACTTCATTCTTTGCTCCATAACCAACAAGCTGACTATAGCTCATGCAGCATTCCCAACTCCTGGCACCTTCCTCTCTCCTCTCTCTCTTACACTATTGGAGGAGGAGGATTGGAGCCAGGGGTACAGTTTGAATGGTGGCACAGGCTATCACAAACATTTAGAAAAAAATGCCAGGCAGCAATGGCCAGGGCAGGGCTTGCGAAAAGCAAAATTATGGCTCCACTGCATTGGGGGATGGGACTATTATTTTACAGCCACAGCCACAGGCAAGTGAGTCTGCTGCCTGCTACAACAACACTGGAGTCGTTGGCGACTTAAGACAAGTCAAATACAGTTCCAATTAATTATGGCTGCAACTCAGGGCAATTGCAGTTAATTGCAACTGCCTTGAATTGCAGCCCATTATTTTGATGGTGGCTTCTGGGTCTATGCATTCTCTGTATGTCTTCCCTCCATCTGGAACAATGTCCCTGCCTCCATATGCCTCTCCTCCTCTTTCCTCTCTCTGAAATCCCCCCTACATAAGCTCTTTACCCCCACCTGCACCCGTGCCTAATACTCCTCTGATTGCATTGGCCATTCAGAGCTTTGTGAACCATTTGTATATGAATTTGATATCTTTTCTGTAGCCCCAGTGCTGTATGCCAGTGGGCTACCCTCTCTTGTCGACTGTCTCTAATGCCCAGCAAGGGGCCTGGATCCTGCTACGGTGACTATTGTAGGTTTGGTCCCAGAAAGACTAAAAATAGTATGGTGCCTCCACCCAGAGTAAAGTATCAGTGGGCCAGATATCCACTTGACGCAGCCCCCTGGAATGATGTGCCTACCCACCTCCTCTATCAACCACTCTGCACGCTGTGTCCCCAAGTACCTTGTCCCACCATAAAACATATATTTCAGCAATAAGTGCATGCAATGAATTTCACCAACACAGCAGATTCACCCACCCCTATCCCTGCCAGACTGGAGCTGTACGCATTCTGCTGTGGTCAAGCCATCAACCCCTAGTTCATGAGTGCCTCCCCTCCTATTCATACGGTCATTCCCTAACCCTCCCTATGCTTCCATTCCTCCCACTCCACATTTCATCGCCACTGGAATCCCTTATCTATAATTTGGGACCGCTTCCCCAGCTGGACTAGCCCTAGCATGAGATGTATATAATGCCCCTTTTTTTTAAATATCCTAATATCTGAATGTATATATGATTTTGCCATTGTGGTTGTTAAGCATTTTGTACATTGTTTTTGCCCTTGGATCCATGTTTGTTGTATATGTAATTTGTTGAATATGTAATTGCAGTTGTATTATGATTGAGCTTATATGATGTACTGTGTACTGACTCTGGATTCTACCCAGGTCCATCTCGAAAATGAGCTCTGCTCAATGGTGTCCACCTGGATAAATTAAGATTTTGATTGATTGATTGATTGATTCAAACAAATTCACAGCTTTATTTTGGGGCAAGGAATAGGAAAACGGATAGAAACATAGAAACATAGACTTTGACAGCAGATAAGGACTGCTAGGCCCATCTAGTCTGCCCATTTCCCTACCTAGAGGATAAGCTTCAGATCCTATTTAACCTACAGCCTATTTCTTCCTACCCCCCACAAAAACTGCCTTATGTCTGTCCCATGCATTCTTGAATTCTCCCACAGTTTTAGACCCCACAACCTCCTCAGGAAGGCTGTTCCATGCATCCAACACCCTCTGTGTGAAAAATACTACCTCACATTACCCCTGAGCCATCCCCCCCTCTATCTTCAAATTGTGTCCCCTTGTTCTTGCACATCTCTTTTTCTGAAAGATGCTACCCTCTTGGACTTTGTTGATTCCACTGAGGTACTTAAACGTTTCTATCATGTTCCCACTTGCCCTCCTTTCCTCAAGGGTATACATATTAAGCTCCTTTAGTCTGTCCTCGTATGGCTTCTCTTGCAGACCCTGCACCATTTTAGTTGCCCTCCTCTGAACTGCCTCCATCCTGTCTATGTCCTTGCGGAGATGGGGTCTCCAGAACTGGACACAGCACTCCAGATTGGGTCTCACCAACTGTCTGTACAGGGGGATAACAACTTCCTGTTTTCTGCTGGTGATGCCTCTCCTATACATCCCAGTATCCCCAGCCCTCCTACCACTTCTCATATGCGCACAACCTTAAGGTCATCTGATATGATTACCCCCAGGTCCCTTTCCATTTTTGTTGTTGTTACTACCTCCACCCCATTGTGTAATCTTCCCCTGGGTTTTTGTTTCCCAGGTGCATTATTTTGCACTTCTTTGCATTGAATCCTAGCTGCCATACTTCTGACCATTCCTCCAACCTTGCCAAGTCCCTTCTCATCCTTTCCATGACTCCTTGTGTATCAACCCTGTTGCAGATCTTTGTGTCATCTGCAAAGAGGAATACTTTTCCTTCCAGTCCCTCTGCAATGTCACTTATAAAGACATTAAAAAGGACCAGACCCAGTACTGAACCCTGTGGTACCCCACTAGTAACCCCTCTTTCTTCAGAGTGGACTCCATTTACAATTACTTTCTGTGTTCTGTTGTCCTGCCAATGTTTTACCCAGGCTACCACCCTGGGACCTACTCCCAGGCTGGTAAATCTGACTATTACTCTTTTGTGTGGGACTGTATCAAATGCCTTGCTAAAGTCCAGGTAGGCTATGTCCACAGCCCATCCCTGGTCTACTACTTTGGTCACCCAGTAAAAATAAATCAATTAGATTCACCTGACATGACCTTCCTGCTGTGAACCCATGCTGCCTTGGGTCCTGTGCCCCACTGGCCTCTAGGTACTCAACAGTTCTTTCCTTCAGAAGTGATTTCATCACTTTCCCTACCACAGAGGTCAAACTGACAGGTCAGTAGTTTCCTGCCTCTGTCTTGGTCCCACTTTTGTGAAGGGGAATCACATCTGCCTTCTTCCAGTCCTCAGGTACCACACCATCCTCCCATGATTTGTTAAAAAAGGTAGTCAGTGATGACACTAGTTCTCTGCTTAATTCTTTTAGAATTCTGGGGTGAATTCCATCTGGCCCCATTTCTTTGTTCAGAACCCTTTCTTCTGTGAAAGGACTGGGATCGACCTCCCCATCCAGAGTGCTTCTGTTAATTGGATTAGGCACCTCCCCCACCTCCTCTTTTGTGAATACTAAACAGAAGTATTCATTCAGTATCCCTGCTTTTTCACTGTCCCTCTCTGCCCACCCACCACCTGCTCTAGTCAGCCTCACTATCCTCCCCTTGTCTTTCTATGCTCCCTGATATACCTATAAAAGGTTTTATCCCCCTTCTTAACTGAGTTGGCTATCTTTTCCTCAGTTTGGGCCTTTGCTATTCTGACTACCCTCCCTGCTTCCTTCTGCCTTAACTGGTACAGTTCTCTGTCCTGCTCATTCTGTGTTTCCTTATACTTTCTAAATGCTATCTTTTTCTCCCTAATCTTCACCGCCACCTCTTTTGAGAACCATAGTGGCTTTTTCTTTCATTTTGATTTGTTTATTTGCTTCACACAAAAGCTTGTTGCCTCTGTGATGGCAGTTTTGATATTTCCTCATTGTTGTGCCACCCCTCCTTCTAGCCTGTTTGCTAGTGCTATTCTAAGGCACTCTCCCATCTTGCTAAAGTCAGCCCTCCTGAAGTCCAGAACCCTCACTTTTGTATGGCTTGACTCTGTAGCTAAGTTTATCGAGCCTTTTATTTCCACTGGGACACTTGTGCAATATACTTTGAGCAGCAGCTATCCAAGAGATCTGTGTTTCTGGAACAGTTTGGCAGCTTGAAAATGACTGTGAGTGCAGCATATGTGTGACTTTGTAACTGAAACTGCTCTGATTTGTTTCATTTTGCTGCTCTGCTGAACTGAGCGGATTACCCAGGTGTGTGCAAGAGGCCATTTACCTGCATGTAATTTCAGCTCAGGGGTGAGCCAATAATAGAGCAGGTTTGCCTCTGTGGGAGGGTTTGCTGCAGCATTTAAACGTCCTTCCCTGCAAGATCACCAGCCTTTTATTTCCACTGGGACACTTGTGCAATATACTTTGAGCAGCAGCTATCCAAGAGATCTGTGTTTTTGGAACAGTTTGGCAGCTTGAAAATGACTGTGAGTGCAGCATATGTGTGACTTTGTAACTGAAACTCCTCTGATTTGTTTCATTTTGCTGCTCTGCTGAACTGAGGGGATTACCCAGGTGTGTGCAAGAGGCCATTTACCTGCATGTAATTTCAGCTCAGGGGTGAGCCAATAATAGAGCAGGTTTGCCTCTGTGGGAGGGTTTGCTGCAGCATTTAAACATCGTGCTCATGCATAGCGTGAGCGTGAATGGCAGATTTTGCATAGGAATATGTACCCATAAAAGAGAGGGACCTCATTTTAAATAGGTTTTATTGTTTATCTGGTTTTGTATTTTTTGGTTTTAACTGGTGGGTCTGGTTGTTTTCAGGTGGGAAGGCTTTCTACAAATTTAAGGAGTGATGCTCGTGGAAGATTTAGCTGTTTAGGTAAGCTGTCACCCGACTCCTTTTTAGTCCTTTTTTTTTTTGAGCTAGGATTTTTTTTTTCTCTCTCTCTTCTCTCCTTATATGTATACTCAAAGTGGTAAGATGGTAAACAAAACTGTTAAAGGGGCAACTAAATGGAAGCAAGGGATAAATCCAAAAAAGAATAAAAAAGGCAATTGCTGTGTTTTTACGCAGGAATTGGTCATCACGGCTTCGACCCCTAAGGATTTGGTAGAAAGTCCCGTAGTATCCTACTTACCTCACTCCTTTAAAGAGTTTATGAATGAGGAATACAGATCATATTTAGCTGGAGATAACTCAGAATTTAATGGAAGAAATCAAATTCCGATGGCTAAGAGCTGGGATAAGAACAGTCCGAATAATACAAATCAAGAGACTTTGACTAATTCATTGAAGAACCAATTTAGTGGTAGTGATGGGACTAACAGGGAATTTGAGGAATTTAAACAATTATCCTCATTTGATAATAAGACTATAACTCCGGACTTGGAAGAAATTAGTAACTTAGAGACTGGTGTTAAAATTCCGTCCCAAAGGAAAATCACTGATTTCTTTTAAAAAAAAACCCTTCCTAAAACCTCTAATAATAATTTTCAGGACGTTACAAAAATGAACAGTACATATATGGTTTCCAATATAGGAGGTTACGATTGTACCACTTTTGGGGAAAAAACAAATATAGCAGATCATTCCCAGGTTTTTAGACAAGATGAGTGGATGGGGGAGGTAGCAGCAAGTCAGCAATGCATGTCTGGGCAAGGAGATTATATAGATAAAGATGATGGCATTTCATGCTTTCCCTCAGGAATAAAGTTATTTAGTCCATTAGAGATCTCCAGTGAGGTAAGGGTCTGCAATATCGACTCTAAAGAAATGGTGTATTCATCCCTTAATGATGTGCCTGAAGAGTTTTTTCCAAAAATGGACAAAGAGGTCCAGGACATCCATTTAGATAAAGATTTTTTGGTTCAGTGTCCGGATACTATATTGAAATATACCATTAAGGCTCTTGCACATCCAGTAATGTCTAACGTTGTTTTATTGGAGGCATATAATGGTATTAAGACAACCTTGGAAACTCTTTTTAGTTTTTGTGTTGTGAAGTTTGCTGCTTTAGAATAACAAATTTCACAATTATTGGGGGAAAAGAAAGTTTACAGATCTAGGCATAATTTGTCATTTTCTCCCCTAAATGTTCAAGAGCCCTCAAAAGGCAAAAAGGGCAAAAAGAGGGGTGGAGTAAATAAGAAAAAAGGGGGGAAGAAAAAGCTTGGGCCTGTGGGACTTACTCAGACTCCTAACCTAGGAAAACAGAAAGATGAATTGAACATTAAGGATGAAAAGACTAATAAAATTGGGGTTACAGGTACCATTAGGATAGGAGAGGTACAGAGAGATACAAGGAAGAATCCTGACCAAAAAAACAAATCTATACTTGTGGATGGGACACTTATAAAAGATCAAGAAAAGGGGGAGGGTGATTACATTGTGAAACAAAAAACAAATTCTAAGGAGAATTTAATTAAGGTAGATCAGTCTAATAAAGATCTTTGCCCAAATCTCATGTTGGCCAAGGAGGATAGTAACCCCAAGGGGTATGACCTGGAAGCATATAATTTAATTTGTACAGGGAAAGAAGTAGTTTTTAAATTAGATAAGCTGTATTTTAAACATTATGAATCTACTGCAACCCTAACCAGCCTGATAGCCCATATGTTGAGAGCAGAATTAGGGTTACCAACAGTCGCAGATGCTCTTATTATGGTGACTAGGGATACTTCCAACCCTACTAATTCAGTTTACTTTATGCTCCCTAACATGGATATGGCAAAATTGGTCTGGGCTAAGCAAGGCCTGGTAGACTCTTTGGGATTACTGCTCTCAACACCAGTGACCTGGTCAACAATTTGGAAAATTGTTTATAATAGGGCAAAAATAGGAAAAATGTTAACATATGATATATTCAAAACTACTCTTGTAACACTGAATTGGGAGTTTGGAGTTTCCCGTGAAACCTCAATGATCTCTATTTTTGGGCTGGATATACTGGAGGGAGAAACTGCTACTAATTTAACATCATTATTGCGGATGATTTTATCAACTATTATCAAAACCCATATACTTCCAGAAGAATTTGTGGAGGTGAATAGAGTTGGAATGATAAAGAGGGTACTCAGATTAACTGTATTATTGGTTCTGCACAATTATTAGTATTACTTTTTGAAAATAGACATGTGTTGGATGAGGTGGGTATTTACATGGTGGAATTGAATGAGTGGGAGACACCAGGTCAATCTAGAACCATACAACCTTGACTAAGTTTTGGAAATACAAAGTAATGAGTCCTCATTAGAGCAGGAAGGGGTCAAAGTAACCCTGGTTATAATGTCCTTAATTGGAATATAGCAGGACTCCATAATAAGTTTGTGGATCCACAGTGGGTTGCTTTTATTTCGCGACATGAAGTGATTATGTTCCAGGAGACATGGGTTTTAACATCTCCTTTCCTGAATGGATATGAAACTAGTTTTGTGCCAGCAATTGAAGGGAAAAAACATGGGAGGAACAAAGGAGGTCTGGTTACAATGATCAAAATTAGGGAAGGATTAAGGATAATCAAAAGTTACTCTCCAACTCCCGAGATCCTTATGGTAGTAGTTAACTGGGACCTTTGTATGGTTCTGATTGTTAACATTTATATTCCACCATGTTTTCACACTTACTCTACATATGATTTTTGGTCCAAACTATCGATGGAAATAGATTTAATGATACAGTCAAATTGGATAGATACTGTTCTTTTAGCTGGGGATTTTAACACTAGGATAGCAGAGTTCGATAATTTATCATTGTTACAAGAACTATTATATATGGCAGATTTGGAAAAAAGAAATACAACTGACATGATTGTAAATGAGGCAGGGAGACATTTTAATACTTTTATCACAGAGAATAATTTCTTGATTCTTAATGGGAGATTAGAAGGGGATCGTCGGGGCACTTTTTTCTCCCCAGTTGGTAAGCGTAATTGATTTTATATTATGCTCTCCTTTTGAATTATCATTGCAGAAGATTATATGTGGCTATGAGAACAGAAAGCGATCATGCAGCAATTTTGTTGGATTTTAGGATTTCTGATAGTGTCATTCCTCCCCCAATAAGCCCCTTGGCTGATATTGAGATTAGTGGGAAAAAAAGGTTAAGATTGAATAATGAGTCGATGCAAGGAGTTTGGAACCTTTTATACTCTTCTATTTTTGTCGAGTTATTTCAGCAGGTACATAATGGCTCCAAAGGTGATCCAAAGGATCAGTAAATTACTAAACATAGGGTATCAACAGATTAAGACACTGATTTACTCAGCTAATAGTGTTAAGCCCAAGTTAGCATCCTGGTTTGATGGGTATTGTAAGAGAAAAAAATTTGATGAGGGGCCATCAGGCAGACAAAAAAAATCCAAGTAAGATGGCGATTATAAATTTAAATAAAATGTGAAGGAAGTACAAGAAATTTCTCTGTCAGAAAAAAAATTTACTGAAAAACAATAGGTGTTATGTACAGAGTTATTAAGGAGGGTGATATTAAGCTTTTTGGGGATTTGGTGTCCAAGGGGACAGCTGATCAAATTCTAGACCTCCCTATATATATCCCCAAGGAAACTTGGATATCTTATTATAGCCTACTATTTAATAGACATTCTGCCAATGATGATGATGTGATAGAAAATTTTAACATTGAGGGGGAATACACATCGTTAGTGTTTTCATTTAGAGAGGTGGAAGAAGCCATTGTGAATTTATCAAATAATAAAGCACCTGGACCCGATTTGGTACCGGGAGAAATTTACAAGGGGCACTTGAATTATTGGGTAGTTTTTTTTTACTAATTTTTTCAATATCTGTTTAAAAGAGAGATTTATTCCATTATCTTGGACAAGAAATATAATAGTTCCAATCCATAAAAAGGGCCAACTTTATTTGCCATCTAATTATCGCCCAATCAGTCTTATTGGCATTAGTGGAAAAATCTTTGCTAAAATAATATTACATAAATTACAAAATTGGATAACTGCAAACTCCCCTTTATCGATGTTTCAAGCAGGTTTTTGTAAGGATTGTTCTACGATAGATAATATTTACATCTTAGCCCATCTGATAGAAAAATACAGATCATTTCATAAAATGAAGCTGTATGCTGTGTTTGTAGACTTTTCTGCAGCATTTGACTCAGTTAATAGAACCAAGCTATGGGAGGTATTATTAAATAGACATGTACCATTAAATTTATTAGCCCCCATTATTAGGTTATATTCTCACACAACATCGGCTATTAGATATCATAATAAGGGCAATATTTCTGACTATTTAAGTACAACTTCGGGAGTTAAACAGGGATGTCCTTTGGCTCCACTTCTTTTTAATTTGTATATTGATGCCCTTCTGACTTATAAAGATATAGATACTCTTGATTCCCCAAAAATAAAGAATATCCCAGTACATTGTCTGGCCTATGCAGACAATTTTATTATTTTTGCTTTATCTGCTCAAGGTTTACAAAATAAAATAAATCAATTTTGCTCTAAATGTAAACATTTGGACTTATTAATAAATATGAAAAAAACTAAGCTGCTGATTTTTGCACCCTTACAGGGACATCAAATTAAACAAGGATTTATTTAAATAACGAACCTATTGAAGTAGTATCCTCTTATATATATTTGGGGTGAAGTTTGCTTGAATGGAAGTGGATAGAGCATTGGAGGGACAAGTGATAAAGGGCAAAACTGATTGTTAGGGCTCTGTTCACGTTTGCTAGAAATATGCAGGATATTTGGTCTTGCTGGCATTGATAGCCGGCAAGGCCAAAATTAATCCTATTCTTTTGTACGGCGCAGAGG
This sequence comes from Neoceratodus forsteri, assembly GCA_016271365.2. NCBI lineage: Eukaryota > Metazoa > Chordata > Ceratodontiformes > Ceratodontidae > Neoceratodus > Neoceratodus forsteri. The sequence continues at coordinate 1,186,836,736 of CM057451.1, read as the reverse complement.
TCTGGAACAACAATGTCCCTTCATGGTCAGAGAGCCCACTTTCTCTCTACTATAAATCTTTATTGCAGGTTCCACTTGTCACTTCTAATGTTATAGCTAGGGCTGAATTGGGTAGAGTACCTATTGTTACAATAATTGATATACGTCTCATGAGTTATTGGATCAAAATTATTAATCAACAGACTAATATTATGCCTCTACTACGCCTTAGAGAAAAACTATCTTGGCACAAACAGAATTTTAGGTCTCCTTGGGTCAAAAATATTCAATGTATTTTGGGCAGTGTTAATATGCTTCATCTTTGGACAGATTGGGAGAAATCAATATCAATATCTTATGTGTTTAAGGAAATAGAAAGAAAATACTTAGGCTTGCCTATGATAAGCAAATGGAGCCCCTCAGAGCTCAACGTCAGGCCAGATGGTTAGCTCAAAATAAAATTGATGTTTTTATAGAGAAATATCTTACTCTTGGGCTGACCTTGTTAGAAAGAAAAATGATTACTTGGGCAAGACTGGGAATCATCTGTTCTAAATATGTTTTTTTTAATAAGACAACTCCACCCAATTTAGGTTTGGAGTTTTGAAGATGTAACAAGGGTTTTCAAGAAGATCTTTATCATATTACGGTACAGTGCCCTTTATATAAAATCCCTGCAGTTTAATCTGTTAAATGATTTCCTTACTAAATATGTGAATGCAAAATATGATATTTTATTCATACTTCTTCACCCTCAGACATTGGAGGAGGCTAAGATGGTTTCAAGGTTTTTTTATCAGGTGTTGAAACACAAAGAAAAACGTCTCTCTGCCTATGACAATTAATTTGTTCATGGATTTTTATGTGTTAAAATTTTAAATGTAATATTAGATTTAATATTTTTTTTTCTTTTCTCTTTTTTTGTATATAATTTTATGTGCTTAGTATGTTGTAAAGGCTTGATTGCTGAACAATAAAAACATTGAAACCTGAAAAAAAAAACTGAGTTTATCATGAACCACACTGTTTGGTGGTCACTTGTTCCCAAATGGCTACCCACTTCTAGATCTGAGATCCTCTCACTGTCCCCATTTGAGAGTACGAGGTCTAAGATTGCTCCCTCATGAGTAGGTTCCAAAACTAGCTGTCTGAGGCATGCCACCTGAAGAGCATTGAGAATGGCCCTGCTTTTGGATGTGGCTGCAGCAAAGGTGCTCCAGTTGACATCCGGCATATTAAGGTCCCCTATCAACAGTATCTCCCCTTTTTCTGCCATCCTAAGTATGCCTTCTATCATATCCTTGTCCATTCCCTCCCCCTGACATAGGGGTCTGTATACAACCCCTGTGCAGACTGTGGTGCCATTTCCAGTCTCTAAGGTGACCCACAGTGCCTCCTATCCTCTCTGTTTACTCTTTTGTTTAGTTGCTTTTATCTCTTCCCTTACATAGAGAGCTACTCCGCTCCCTCTTCTCCCCTTCCTGTCTCTCCTGTAGGTTGTGTACCCTGGTATGTTAACATCCCAGTCATGGTTCTCTGTGTACCATGTTTCTGTGACAGCTACGATATCCAGGCATCCCTCTTCCATCAAGGCCACCAGTTATGGGAGCTTGTTGCCCAGACTATGGGCATCGGTATTTATTTCTTGATGGTCTTACCCCTTCTTACCCTATCCCTGTCCTTATTGTGTTTATCACTTTCTCCATTTACCCCTGCGCTTCTCCCTATCGACATCTCTATGTTGGTGTCTATCTCACTTAGTACCCTGATTTTATGGGGAGCTAGGATTTTCCTGCTCCTTTCCAGTGTCTCCCCCCTTGGCTAGTTTAAATGCTTGCCAATGAAGCATTTAAACCTATCATCTAGGATCCTGATTCCCCTCCTGAACAGATGCAGACCATCACGCCAGTATAGGTCTGCATCCCTCCAGGTGGACCCCCAGTCACCAATGAAGCCAAATCCCTGAGCTCTGCACCAGTTTTTCAACCACTGATTGAATCCCATGGTGTGGAGCACCCTAGCCTCACCTGTGCCATAGACAGGCAGCACCTCTGAAAAGGTTACCGTGTATGCTATTTGTCTAAGGCCCCTTCCCATCTCCACAAATGCTTCTTGCACTGCTCTGATCCCATTCTTAACCAGGTCATTTGTCCCAAGGTGAACAATGACATCCAGCACCGCCCCATTGCAGCTGCTCCTGAGATCCTGAGGATTCGCTTCCTGTCCCTCCAAGCCATGGTGCCAGGCAGGCATCTTACCTCCCTCTCCACTTCCTCCCCCAGTTCTACTTTCCTAACAATGGAGTCCCCCACCAGGAGTTGTTTCCTTCCCCTGTGGGGTCCCAAGCCACCCTCCTGTGGATCTCCTTTGTGGAGGTTCCCAGCATCCTTCTTGGTCTCCACTGTGGGTGCCTCCATAGAGGAACCACACTTTTCCAGAACAGCATAGAAATTGTGGAGAGGTACAGCTGGAGGGATGCGCCTCTGTTCCACCACCCTCACCCTCCCTGAGCCCACTGTGGTCCAACCACTCCTCTTTTTTGGCAACCTTTGAGGCAACGGCAGTGACCCTGGTGGTCCCTGGGTGGGAGATGAGGTCCCACAAATCCTGGCCAACTCAGCCTGCAGATGAGCAACCTCCTCCCTCAGCCCAGAGAGGTGCCTGCAGATGGGACAATACCACATCCTCCAGAATGTGTCTCGGAAGACTGCTGCACCACAGCCACTGCACTGCACCACTCCCATCATGTCTTATTTCTGGCCCCCTAATTGTTGTTTGGAATACTTACTCTTTCCTCTGTTTGCTTATTTCTTTTTTTTCCTTTTCTATCCCTACTTACATCTCTGTGCCCTGTTAACTCCTGATCTTCCTGTTCTAAGACAAGAAGTTCCTATATTTCTCAGTAGTCTCCTTACTTGCTCAGAGTCAGACCTCCAGCAGCTAGGGGGATGGAGAGCTACTCTTGCCCTTCTAGGATGGTGAGTCTTTGGTGGCTCTGTGATCACTCACTTCCTGCTCCCAAACAGGAAGTTCCTGTTGTCAGTTAAATCCTGTGCCTATAAAAGAAGAACTGCCTTTGGGTGGGGTGGAGGGGAGGGAAGAAGGGCAATATAGTCCAAGTAGAGAAGTTTAGTTATACCAGCAGGTCCTTCCTCCTGGTGCTCTGCTTGTTATCTGGCAGAAGCTATCTAGGGCAGTGCTTAAATCTGGTTTTAATCTGGCTCCTTCTAGCTAAGCCACTCCCCCTACTTTGCAAATCTTTCTACACTTAGTTAATTTCGCAGATAATTCCCTTCAGCCACCTGTGACAATCATTTAGATAACTACACAGATAACAGATAACAATTCACTTCAACTAACTCTGACAAACAGACTAACTTTTTTTTTTGTTACCCTAAATTTATGGTCCCAGTACAAGAGTTCTAGTTCTTAGTCCAAGTAGAAAAGTTTAGTTATACCAGCAGGTCCTTCCTCCTGGTGCTCTGCTTGATAACTGGATGTGGGATTGCTTTGAAGACAAAAAAACATTAGTGAGATATGCAGTTGGCAACTGTGGGCCCGCATGCTAAGCCCTCCCTCACTGGTACCAGTGCCCCCCTGAATTGTCCCTAGGGGTACCCGCTAGTTGCAGGCCTGTTCAGTGCCATGGATGGCCAGCTGTTGAGGCCCTGAAATGATGATGCTTGGATCTTTAAACAGAACAAACACACTTCCCCCCTTTGACCCTCCCCAGGAACCAGGTCCTGCGTACTCACAGTTAGGTAGGCACTCCGCTGAAGTCTAGTGCCAAATTTTATCAAGTGCTAGCCTTCTATTCAGTCAGTGTCACTGCAATCCAACAGAGGGGAATTCGGCAACAACAGCCCCCCTGCACACTATTTCACACTTTCAGTTTAGCAGTGTCCAAATTCTTTTACTCGGCTGCAGCAAGTCCGCAAGTCTCAGCCACTTTAACCAGTTCACTTGGGACACACAGAATTCCTGTCTAGCACCCCATGACCTGAGATGATCTGTCTCTTTCAAGAACAATGCAGCTACAGTCCACACAAGCAAGTGACCTCTCTGCAGCAACTGTAAATCTCAGATAATCTGCTCACTCCTTTCGGTTAACTCAATTCCCAGTGCAGGGTATCTGCCACCTTTGATTTCTCCTAACACTCATTCAGCAACTCCTTAGTATCTGGGGAAACAGTATCTTGGTTCAGTCTCTTTTTCCCTTCACAATCCAGTCCTGTTTCCAGCACCTGGGAATCCTTCAACAGCCCTACACTTTGGATTAGGGCCTGGATAAGCTCCTGAAGTCCACAGACTGCTCTCACACCACAGTCCTGACTCATCCAGAGCCCATCAGCAGACTAAATTAAATCCCAGTAAACCCTCACTGTATCAGATGAAATCCCAGAGTTCTGATTGACTGTTGAAGCCTTTCAATATTCAATATCCATAGTGATCAATATTCCCTGCTCATTTATTGGGGCATGATCTAGTCACCAGAATTAGTCCTCTCTTTTTCCCAGGAGTCCCTCTGTCATAGTTTTGGGTGCCTAGATTGCTGATTGGCTAAAATAAAGTGGTTAAGTGTCACCAACATGTCAGCTCCCATACAGTTTCATGGAGTCCCATTTCAGTTTTATACAGGCTACCCCCTTCCCACAACTGGTGCAGCCCTAAGCTTTGCTTCACTGTCCCCAATGCCCCACTGGATTGTAGCCCAAACTATCTTCTGTTATGACCCCAACCATATTGCTGTCGCTGAAACTATGTCCAGCTAGGCGGCAGGCAGCATCTCATCTTATTCATGGAGCCACTCATTAATATTCATGAGCTTTGAGTGGCCCCGTTATTTGAGTTGCTTCTAGTAGCTCCCACAGGCTTCTGCCCAGTTTCCCTTAGGTCTCTGGTCCCCGGGGACATAGGAGGGATACCGGGATGACAGACAAAACTCCCCGCTTCACCTGACCACAATGGTGGCGGCGCATCAAGGAGCCCCTACGCCTACATGAATGCTGGCTAAACATCTCGCTGGCAGCTCGCGTCCCAAGGATCATGCCCCAAAGGGGTAGAAGACAGCCCGCTAACAGCGGGAAATGGGGCAAATACAGGTAAGCCCCCACAGGGAGGTTACATTTCTATACTGTAGTAAGGCACAACGCAAGCTGCTTATAATGGACTACAATGTGTGGCAATTTTGTTCGTTATAAGCTACTTCCAACTTCCCCTCTCCCTTTCAGGCTGGTTTTCAGAAACACCACTCCACCGTCTCCTCCCTGCCGTGAGTCTCTGACTCCATTCTCTCTGGACTGGATCATCATGGTGGCCATTTTCATCAGTCTGGCCAAAGCCTTTGATTCTGTGGCTCATCCACTAGTCCTGGACAAGCTGAGTTCTGCTAGCCTCTCAGCTCCTGCTGTTGACTGGTTCCATTCCTCCCTCCTCCCTCTAACCTGCTCACTGCTCTGCAAGACTCTCAGCTCCCTCCCTCCAAGCTCCACTTGACTCATCCCCAGCTGCAAAGCTAGTAAACAGTTCCCTGTCAGAGGATGCCCATAATAGCTCGCAATCACTGAATCCCCTCTGTCTCCTCCTGATAACCTTTAAGCAGGTCATGGACATGTTAGCAAAACTAGACATAAAAAAGAGCACCAGTACAGATAGGATTGACTCCTTTTTCCTACAGTTCAGTTTGTACTATCTAGCAGGCCCTATAACTCCCCTGTTTAACATGACAATCACCACTGGCACAGTTCCCACCCTATGGAAAACAGCTCATCTACTCCCTCTATTTAAATAGGGTGACCCTTGTGACACAAATAATAACAGGCAATTTCCATTTTACCTGTAATCCCTAAACTGCTCGAAAAATTAATCAACATGCAACTAAGGGATCACCTAGAAAAGATGGAATTGTTAGACCCACTCCAATCAGATTTTAGAAAACACCATAGTACAGTCTCAGCCTTGGCCAAAGTTACAGATGACTGGCTTACTGCCCTCGACCGTAAACACTTTACTGGAGCTATGTTCCTGGACCTGAGTAAAGTGTTTGATACAGTTGATCGTAATCTTGTATTGTCAAAATTGTATGAACATGGCATCAATAACACATCTGTAGGCAGGTTCACTAGTTATAGAATCCAATGCGTTAAAGTTGATGGACTGTTATCCTCTCCCTTTCCACTCCTGAGAGGTATGCCACAGGGTCAATCCTAGCTAGGCCCCCTCCTTTCATCTATCTACATGAATTCTCTGAATGATAATATTCATACAGCAAAACTTCATTTTTTCACAGATGATACGGTCCTCTGTAGCTCAAAACCTTCCCTTGATGAAATCAGTCCCACACCCTAGACTGCATTTAATCAGCTACAACTTAACCTCATTAGCTCAAAGCTCCTGTTAAATGCAAACAAAACTAATGTGCTTCACCCCCACCAATACTACTCCTTCACCGTCAAAATACAGAGAATGAGAGAGCAACCAAACCTCAGGCACTGCGAGATACACGTAGTTCGATGGAGACAAAAACACTACACAAGAGTGTATCCTTGTGTGCAAATGCTCTGCAATTTATTAAACAAAGTCTCCACAATAGTAAACAAATGAGCAGTGCAAACGAACTTCTGCAGAGCATCTGCACACAAGGATACACTCTTGTGTAGTATTTTTGTCTCCATTGAACTACGTGCATCTCGCAGTGCCTGAGGTTTGGTTGCGCTCTCATTCTCTGTATTTTGTTTGCATTTGGGTTGGCCGCCCATTTCGAGAGCTGCACGGCAGTTATTTGGACCATTTTGATTTGCAATGTGTTTCCCTTTGGATTTTACTCCTTCACAGTCAAGACTGATTACCCTATCTATAACAACACTGTTAGGGCATTTATATATTTACTTAAAAGTTGATAACCGGGAGAGACACACTGAGCCAAGGCTCATTTCCAGGTGCAACCTGGGACAGTGGGTAAGGGCACAAAGTACACATAATTGAAAATAAATAGTAGTTACAGATTATACATGAAGTAGGGCCTAACAGCGTACATAACAGTAGACAATTAAATAAGAGGAACTAAATAAGGGGATACCTTAGAAGTTGTGGATAAATTTAAGTACCTGGGTCAGTGGCTTGACAACTGTCTCTCCTTTACTATTCATATTGACACACTCATAAAAAATCTGAAAATTATATTGGGATGCTTTAGAAATAAATCCCTATTCCCCATGGATGTCAGGAAAAGGTTATTCCAAGCTACCTTTCTCCCGCTCCTGGACTATGTGGATATTCTTTATATTACTAGCTCAGCCTCCCACCTCCATAAATTAGATGTGCTCTTCCACTGGGCTGCTTGTTTTATTCTAAATGCCCCCCTTAGAACTCACTACTGCTCACTTTATTCTGCCATGGGATGGTCATCGCTTGCTTCAAGAAGGAAAATGCATAGCTATATCTGGCTATTTATTTATTTATTTGTTTATTAGAATTTTGGATAAATACCTTTGAGCCAATGGCTCTATTACAAAGGTTCCACGTCAGTATGCAAAGAATAGAAGTACAGTTTGTGTAAGATTAGCAGGCAAGCAGTTTGAATACAAAATTTAGTACAGGGTATACATGGTCTAAAAGCTACAGGTAATATAAATAACAGTTAGAACAACATAATCAGGCATACATTTAAGAATGCTGAGTCACAACAAATAATATTTACATGAATTAAAGCTGCCAGAAGGGCATTGTCAAAGGGAAAGGTAGAGTGGAGAAAAACTGAGTTGCTGCCAATTGTGCCAGGTAGCGTAGGAAAGTGGAAGAGAGGGTGGGTGTAGGGGGTAACTGGGAGGAAGGTAGAAGGAGAGGTGGGTGGGAGGCAAGGATTGGGGAACAAGTGCAACATAGGGTGGGGTAAACAGATTAGAGAAGGGAGAGAGGAAGGGAGTTGAGGGAGGGTAAGAGAGGAAGGTGGTGGACCAGAGCTAGGGAAAGAGGCAGGGGTAGATATGGGGAGGGGGGAGGGTGGTGGCAGGCAGAGGTGGTGATAGTAGAGAGGTGCGAAGAACAGAAGTGACTACCTGGGTGGTTAGGAGAAACAGTCACAGATTATACAAAGTTCTGATCAATAATCTCCCCCACTTACATTTCAACCCTGTTTCATCATTCAATCAGCTATTACTCGTTTAGGAAAAACTCCATTATTTTGCTAGATGTGTGCAAGATTCGTACCAGATTTTGGAAAACTGCAATCAGTAATGCCTTACCATCCATTTGGAATAAACTTCAAACCACCCTTAGGTTATCTAACTTTGTCACCTTGAACATTGCCAAATCTTTAACAGGCAACTCATTTTAAGGATGACTGCCTATGTTATCCCAGCTAATCTGACCCTAGGTCCCTTATCTACTTATGTTGTGTTTCAGCACTTTTGTTTCTTTAAAAAGAGACCCTGCACTCATTTGACTCTGACCCCACTTGTCTTACTTCCCCTACTTCCTGTTATTCTGTATGCATTTTTATGTTTGCTTGCACGCATGTGCAAGAAACATAGTGCCATCATCGGAGTTTTCGGAGGTGTGTCAGCCCTGCTCCAATTCAGTCAGTGTCTTTGCAGGTGCGGCCGCAGCTCTCCAATGGCTGCTGGAGCTGTGTATGACAGCTCCAAAAATGCAGTGGCATACAGTTGAAAGGAGAAGCTATGCTTGAGTGAGCAGCGATAAGATATCGCCTGCTCATGCCTGCTCCCCCTGCACACACACACTCACACACACACACATACTACCTGCTCGCGCCTGCCTCCCCCCCCATACGCACTGTATAGCCACTGTATCTTCCTAGGGGAGTTGTCACACAAAACCTGAATGTGAAAACTTTGGTTTAGCCATGGCAGACATGCTCGTATAATATTTGAAACCTGAAAAGCTTGCCTGAAAGTCCGTATGTTTAATTGAGAAATAGAAATGCTAAGTTGGTGGTAGAACATATGCCTGTTCTTAAAAATATACTGTAGTTCCTTGAAATAATGCCTTTTCACAATACAAAGACAATAGTGTTAGACGCATTTAGAACACAAAAGTTAAGTTCTACAGGTAAGTGGTACAGTTCAGCACCGACGCATGATTGCACTTTACTGATAATAAGACTGCTACCTTCTCCAAACGCGACATATATAGTATGAAAAATTATTTTTTTATTGCCTGCTGTGCATTGCGATGGTTATCTAAACTCCATTATTTCAGGAATATTTGGACACACATTTGCAGAGATCCTTAGCAGGGGCCTATAAGACCTTTTATAACATACCATCTGAATGTAAACAGTTCTTTATGTTGTGGGTTCTCAAAACGGAGGATTGCCGTTTAACCTAAACAGTTCCCTTGTAATGCTTTTCATTCACCTTGTATCCCAAAGTGCTTTACAAGCGATGCAAGACATGTAGTGAAGTGACTCAAGCACTGTGTAGCCACTGCATCTTCCTAGTTTCTCTGATTCCCTTGCACCTTAGCCACCTCGTCCCTTACCTCTCCAGAATCACTTGGCCTTCCTCAATCATCCCTCTGGTTCCACTCCCTTCCCCTTCTCCTTCCCACTCTTGTCCCTTGCTGTTTCCTTTCCTGTCCCACCTCTCGGATTTTCCTCACCACCACACACTAAAACCCACTCCCCTCACCTCCTCCTCCCACCCAACCACAGACCCCATTGATGCTGTTTAATATGTCACCACCACCCCTGGCATCAGCCCAAAAAGATTTATTTAATCCCAGTCAGTGGCTGTCGGCCCATCTGTGCAGAGCGGGTACATTCTGTTCAGAGTTTGGTAATAGTAATGGCATGAATCAATGCTGACGTATTTACCTGTAATAAAACCTGATTGGTTGAGTCTGTGCCAATCAGGTTTTACTATAGACAAATTCACGGCACTATTCTTTCATGTCCTTACTGTTACCAAAGTCTGAACGGAGTGACCGCACTCTGTACCAAGGGAGCAACAGCCACTGACTTGGGTTGAACAAATCTTTTTGTGTTGGCCTAAGGACAGGTATGCAGTTCAATGTATTTCAATGGGGTTTCAAAACTAAGTGCCATAACTTTGTTTATTTCTAGTGGCCAGGAGTCCCTGTCTCCCTGAAAGACACTTTAGAAGAGGAATTGCAGATGTAATAAAAACCCTTACCAGATTGTAAATGGACCTTGAGATTTTTCTAAAAATCACAACACTTTTGCTGGCAGCTTGAACAACAGCCTCAGTTTCAAAGTATGCACCAAGAGCTCGGGGAGTCAAGGACACAGAAACAAAATGCCCTTTTCATTAGCTCCCTTGCAAAAACAAATAGAGATTTCACTCTGATAGCATTACAACTAGGTTCTTAGTCCTAGTTTAACATCGAGGTGTCTCTGGATGAAAAAACATAACGAGACAGCTTCTGCCATGAAGCAAAACTGTTTCATAAAAGCACCCATTCTTAAAAATAGCTCCAGCCAAAGCCACTGTCAAAACAATTAAAAACACCATTTTATCCAACTTTACACTATGGCTTGTTATCTTTCCCATCAGAAGCTGCCGGTGCCTTGTGAGAAATGATAGCCTGTTTCCTTCTAGATGGCATTCCTTCCTGGGGCAACTTGATTTACAGGAAAGTAGATGTTCAATGCACTGGTTCTTATCTCTGTGTTCTGACTGTGTTCTATGCAATTACTCTTCTTATGTAGTACCAATGACAGTTTGCAGAAGAAGCAGTATAGGATCTGTAAAAAGACGACTGAGAAGAAATTCCCCAGAACATCCGCAAAACTAAATATCCCCCCAATCCTACAGTTCACAAGCTGCAGTTTGAGCCTTCTGTAAATTGACCCCTATGTGGACTCCAAACTTTATAGAAAATGAAGGAGGTGTTTTATATAAGGAGGTGTGAAAATGGGAAACCAGCCTATTTTGAAACATATACCTTACATGCTGCATTATGTTACAGACTCACAACGATTTCTTCTTCTTTTTCTTCTTCATTATGATTATTATTATTATCTGGTAACAGGTATCAGTGATTAGGTACTGTTTTAAATAAAACAATGTAATGCAGGGAAAATTATGGTGCGTTTTTCATTGCTACCCTTTTATTTATCTCTGAGGCCCACACAACGTTTATTGTTTTTTAATTCTGCTTATTAGATTTGAAATATAATGACAGATACATTTCATATCAGTGCATATGACATTCAGTTTACAATGCTTTTATGTTTTAATCCATTTAGGCCCCCATCAAATAACACTTTAAAAGGACATCTTAGGTCACGCCATTCCATACTTAAGAATTACCCAAGGGCCGTTAAAGATCTTCTCTAAAATTAGAAACAGTTCAACAGACACACACATAAACTTTGCTGGCTGCGTTAAAAGGATTATTTTACTATTCAATCAAGTACATATAAAAAGTTATTAGAATGACACACTAAAATACCAGTGCATTATACCTGCGCTGATGAAATTTTAAGTCATCGGGTCCCTTTTATTGTTTATACTGTTATCACGGGTATAAAATAAAATGTTAAAAAACATTGCTTTCAGTTTTGAATCACAATGATACAGCTTTAGGACAGTTACCAATATCTGTAAGTCACACTCCACATTGTCCTAAAGTTGTATCATTGTGATTCAAAACTGAAAACTTAATAAAAACTATAACTGTGAAAAAAAATTGTTTTCAGTAGCTGCATTTGACTTAAATGCTTTCTGTTTTTAGGGTTTATACCAGTAGGTATATTTCGCATTAACCAAGTATTTAGGCCACCTCTTGTTTCAAAAACATCGGATGCTACCCAACTGAGCTCACAGTTGTGTTTGTGACATCACAGTTTGTTGTCACTGGTAAACACTATGATGGCATAACAAGTCAGAACATTTGGTCAAAACTTTTTATTATTTTATTAACACCATGACAAATACAGAACGAGAAACTAGGACAATGCAAGTAAAATGACGCAATACTCGTTCTCTTGTTTAGGCTGCATATAAACATTACAGTAAACAGTGGGAGATAGTTATTGAGATGTAAACATTTAGTGGCAGAACTTTTTTCAGGGGTTCACTTTGTGCTTTTTAGTGCGAAGATCAGGTTGTTATCCCATTTCCCATAAGAACTGAGAATCATGCACACACTAAGCACTATGGTGCAATTCAATATTATTTTAAGGTATAATATTATAGGGATAGTGGAATCGTTATGGGAGGCATTATTCCTGTTGTGGTGTGAATAAAGTATAATACAGAAGGTGAAGTACTTTGTTTCCAGGAGTCAGTCAGATCATTGTCGAGGATAGAGACTCCATGCTGTATCCCCTTATCACTATTATGCTTCATGTTAAAAATATGTTTTTGTAGTTTTTTTCTAAATCCACTACCAATCAGAATACAAGGTAAGACGATGATGTCACTACTGTCATTGTATTTCCAATGAAATAACTGCTGTGAAGTCACTACTGTCATTTTATTGAGAATGAATGACTTGCGATTTTGCTGTTTGATAAATTGTTTGTAGCTCTGCCTGTTGTTCAGAAGAAAGGGTCTGCAAATAGTATGACATTTAATAAAGGGAAAAAAGCCGGAGAATTGTTACACCTATAGCTGAAGTACATTATACAAGTGATTACAATGCATATTATGCTGCAGATAGTTGGCAACAACACAGCTTGATTTTCACTTTGCGTATTTGTAACAGCATTCTCTTTTATAACACAAACATCAAACTGAATACACCAAGGTGTTCTTGTTATAATTTCCCCAAGTTTTCTGAACAGCAGCATCCAGGCGAAGCAGCTTGATATAGACATAACATTACTGAACAGGTTGGCGAAAATTTAGCCACATTTCAGCTTCATATATTTTCGGTTTATATTATAGTTCCCCACTTTGTCAAAATACACAAGATGAAAACAGTGTCACTATACCCTCAATGTCATCTACCATGACTGCTTTCTGCACAAGACATCACAGTTCTCGCTTGTTTCACAGTCTGTTGTGGAGGAAATGCTTCTGGTGTCACAGGCATATGATTTTGATGCCATAATGTGACCTGTGACCTCTACTTACAAGCTAACTGACTTCAACTTGATCATACAATTCAGTATCAAACCTGCATGGTTGCTAAGAAAATACAGTTGGGAACTGCCCCTCCCGGGGTCTGTTCAACTCCTTCAAACGAAAACCAGCTCCAGAATTACCAGGGGATCAAAGTCACAACTTTTCCATATCCCTCACTGCCGCACAGACATTGGCCAGCGTTCATTCACCTACAGGGCACCCACTTGGTTTAATGGTCTTGCCAATGATACTATCAATACCACTGGGCTAGGGGCCTTCAAATCCAGGCTCCGTAACACCCTGGTCGCTTCCAGCATCTGCAACTGTCATGGATAATGTCTAAGCAACTCCACTCTGCTACTGCACTTTCCTATATCTAGCTCCTTACATAACACACTTGCCCTAGTTTGGCCTCTGCCCCACACACTCTACAGCACCTGACAATCCCACCTTCCTGGCAGCTCCTCCCACCCCCCTCCTTATCCTTCCCTACCCCCACCTCTCCTCTCTGCTCATTTTCTTACCTCCCTCTTGCCCCTCTCATTTCTTTCTACCACCCCATTGTCCTCTTCCTTTCCACTTTATCCTCTCCCTGTCTGTTTGAAATTAATTTGATATTGTTTACCCTTATTTGTCTAACAGTTTTGTATATTGTCATGTGATAACTATGTCTTGACGTGGAACCTTTGTGAAACAGCCGTGGGCTCAAAGGTAATTGTAATCCTAGAAATGAAATGAAATAAATAAATAAATAACTAATGCGAGCAGTCAGCGCAGCTGTCTTCATATTAATGAACATCACTGTACATGATACAAAAGGAATGCTACATACATGCAGAAGATATATTAACACGTGTTCTTTCCAGTACCAATGTTTTAAAAAAAATAATAATATTCAGACACAATTATATTACAGTAATTTTCTGTTTTCAAAACCTCTAATTTTCCATCACTTAGGACAATTACAGGACAGTAGGATATTTTTGTCAGGCTTCTCAGTTTTTGCTGTTCCCTCACTGAAGTCATAATCCTCTGTTTATAAGACCTTAATCGTTTTATGCCAGTGCACTTACCTCATTAGGAAAGTGAAATAAATAAGTAAATAAGAACTTAATCTTCAGCAGCAACAGATAGTGAGGTTGCAAACAGCACTGTGACTTCAGAGGTGTGTGTTGGGGGTGGGGGTGAAGTGGGGAGCACGAACAGGACGATGATATGAAGTGTGGGGGTGCACTCACTAATAAAGACTGGGTGGACACAATACAGAAAATCGATGAACTAGAAGTTAGTTGTGCCTGTGTTTTATATTTTAAAAGTTATCCTGCATATTGAAAAACAAACAAACACTTTCAAGTGTAAGCAGATGTGTTTGAAAAGTATGTTTTCCCAAAGTTTCCCTGGTGCCATCAGTGGCTTTTTTGGTCAGTACAAATCTCCTGCTGCTAAGCCTCCAGTACAACCCAAGAGAATTCTGTCACTTCACCTGCTGTTGAAACAGAATCACTTTTCACAGCAGTGTGGGAGCAGAATTAATTAGTGGTGACTCAGATGTCATTAGAAAGTTCTGAGACTCGGTGGCAGCAATAAAAACGCATATTAAAAAAACAATGTCATTTTCTAAAGTTAAACTATTTTACTATAAGTGAATGGTTATAGTTAAAATAATACAATATATTTTAAGTCGTCTATGATCTTTCACCAGTAAACAAGTTGACCGAGTAAATTTTTTTCTGTGTATAATTATTGTATCTTTAAAATATTGTCTGTGACCAAAAACAGAAGGAAAACAGATGTTATTAGTTGAAGAGTGACTAGTTTTGTAATGGTTTTAAGTGCATTAAACGAGTCCGTCCATTTTTGACTAACAGCTTTAATTGGTGAGAATGATATATTCAATTACTGTTTATAAAAATTATAACATGCATAAGCCATTCACAGAACCATATTCAATAATAAAATAATCCTGGTAAGCACAATGTCCTTGATCATCTTAACTGGACATACAGCTGGGAAGATGTTCAAATCAATTTAAATTGGGGATACAACGCATCCCTGCAGGGTGAGATCACTGGATGTTTAGTTTTCTAATAATCTTTGTCAATGATAGCGTGACAATGGGTATATAATGTGTTATGAGGTTGTTCATATTCAGCTGATGTTATCTATTGCAGGGTGACATAATCAAGGAGCATCTGCCTGTTTGTCTGCCGCCCTCCGTTCATCTGTCAGTCCTTCATCCATCTATCTACCTACCTGTCTGTCTATCTGCCTATATACCCATCCATCCATCCATCCATCCTTCTTTCTTTCTTTCTTTCTTTCTTTCTTTCTTTCTTTCTTTCTTTCTTTCTTTCTTTCTTTCTTTCTTTCTTTCTATCTATCTATCTATCTATCCATCTATCCCTGTCTGTCTATTTGTCCACTGTTATAATGGTAAGTGATGATGTTTGTGTTTTAAGTGATGGTCAGTTTTTAAACACACACACACACACACACACACACACAATTACTTATTGGCTAACACCTGTACGACCAAAACTGGCAGGTACTTTTGCTCTCAGCAGCCCCCAAAATAGAAAATAGTCCAAAAGGACTAGAAATAAGTCTAAAACTATTGCCTGCAGTCATCTGTTTTTTTTAAAAACAGTAGTCTCGCACACAGGTGAAAGCGCACCAGCCACCAACAACTGTCATATACTGCAACATCACGCTTCACATTCTGACTGCTGCAAACACAACCGTGGGCTGATTCCAGTCACAAAAAAGAAAACAAAAACAGCACCAGATACAGTCTTGGAATTACCAGCTGTTTGTTTTAATGTTTGCTTGCATGTATGTGTAAGAAACATAGTGCCATCATCCAAGTTTTCACAGGTGTGGCAGCACTCTTCCAATTCAGTCAGTGTGTTTGCAGGCACAGCCGCAGTTCTCCAATGGCTGCTGTAGCTGTCTATGACAGCAGTCGAAAATGCAGTGGACTACAGTTGAAAGGGGGAGCTATGCTTCAGTGAGCAGCAATAAGATATCGCCTGCTCATGTGCACTCCCCTACACACACACACACACACACACAGGCATACTGCGTGCTCTCCCCCCCATGCACACACTGTATAGACGACGGGGGTGCCCAATCCCCCGTCAGCTGTGCTGCACTCCCCCCCAAACAGAGTTCCACATGCTACGCTGGGAGCCCATCTCAGTGTGGCTACACATCGTATTGCTGACGGGGGTGCCAAGTCCCCCGTCGGCTCCACTGTTCCCCCCCCAGAGAGTACAGGGTGCCATGCTGGGAGCCCACCCCAGCATAGCAACAGATGCTATCACTGACGGGGGGTGTCCATTCCCCCATGAGCTCCATGACCCCCACACAGCCATCCTTCTGCCACGCCGGGAGCCCACCCCAGCGTGGCAAACGTCCAGCATCATCGTCCGTTTTTTAAAAAACACAAAACTGGTCCCTCGCTGTCTCTACCCCCACCTGCACCCCATACTTACCTCCGGACTCCAGCACGACTATCTTCGGTGGACCAGGAACATGTCTGCACTCTTCAAAGCCGACCGCAAACTGAGGAAATGCTGGTAAGCTGTATAATGGGATAGATAGGTTTTTTCAACTTTGATGCATATCTCAGGCATTTTTGGGAATTTTTGCACCAAATTTTCACCATGGTGTTTTTTGGGACTCCTTCTCATGAATGCTCTCGCTGTCATGGCGTTAATCGGGCCTGAAGGATGATTTCGCAGTCACTGTGCAAAATCACCTTTCAGACCTGAGTAACAAAATGACACTGTCACTGTTCATAAGGTGGCCTCTCAAAAAGCTTATGTTGAAAATTTGGTGGAAAAATTCCTAAAAATGAGTGTTTTACGAGCATGCATTGCGCACTTCTTACGTACGCTCGTAAGTTTGCCAATTTTCAAAATTTTCACTCCAGATTTTCAACATTGCCATTTTATTACACTTCCTTATGAACAGTACAGCTGCCATTTTTCACATTTTGCCCAAAATGTGTTTCCGCACATGTAACGCACAATGGTGCAGTCAGTGTGCGAAAGCAATGTTTGGGACAGATTAAGAAAATCACAGTTACACTGTTCATGAGCAGAGGTCTTAAAATGGCTATGTTGAAAATTTGGTGACAAAAGTCCATAAAATGACTGTGTTATGAGTGAGCATTCTGAGTTTCCACGCACCCTCGTAAGTTCATGAATTTGTAATATTTTCAGTCCAGATTTTCACCAGTGGCATTTTCCACACTTCCTTATGAACAGTACAGCTGTCATTTTTCACAACATGGCCGAAATGTGTTTTCACACTTTCAGCGCAGAGGTGCATGGTCACTGCGGGAAATTATTGTTTGGGACAGATAAAGAAAATCACAGTGACACTGTTCATGATCGGAGGTCCCAAAATGCCTGTGTTGACAATCTGCTATAAAAAATCCCCAAACTAATTAGATTACAGGTGTGCGTTGCACAGTTTCTATGCGCGCTCATGACTTCACCAGTTTTTTTAATATTTTTACTACAAATTTGCAACACTGCCATTTTTTACACCTCCCCATGAACAGTACAGCTGTCATTTTTCACATCCTGTTCGGAATGTGTTTTTGCACCTGTGGTGCTAAATGACGTAGTCGCTGTGCATAAGCAGCTTTCGGCTAACAAACTGATATTGCCACTGTTCATGAGGTGGGGGGTCACAAAAAAACCATGTTGAAAATTTGGAGTGCAAATGCCAATGAATGTCTGAGGTGTTAGGGTTTCCAACCATCATGCCCCACCCTGTACATAATGACAGGCATCTGGGGTGTGACTTGGGATTCTTGCCTGTAATGCTCATTCCATTCCACACCCTGCAGCCAGTGAGAGGCATTGAGGTATGCCTTGGATTCTTCAGCCCCAAAGCTCACCCCACTCTCCTATACCGCACCCATCTCACCATATTTCCTGATGGAATGGGGTGCGCATAAGGGCCAAAGACCACAAGGCACACCATGACACTTGTCAGTGTCTGCAGGGTGGGGTGTGGTGAAATGGCATGGCCGTTATGCCTGATGACCCAAAGGCACACCCCAATGCCTGTCACTCTCTGCAGGGTGGTGGTGGGCTTAGCTTCAGTTCAATACTTCACTGCCATTCCTATTATGCAGCTCTGTAACTTCTACATTACCACTGCCAATGCCAGCAAGCAAACATTCGGCATTGACAAATGCTTGTTATTGTTCCTGTTACTAAACTTGGTTGGTGCAGCTGCACCTAGAAATGGCAGTGCCTTGGTCTATCCTTTGTACAATTTAAGAACTATTAAGCTTGTACATATGGTGCTTTTATGTGTCTTGCCTTTAAGGAATGTTAGTACTTAGCGATGACTATACACCACTATGGTTACTGTTGAGAAAGCCTTGATTGGCAAAACATGTCAGGTGACCCAAGCTGATGCCGCTGTAGGGAGAGGGTGTAGAGAACCAGGAAGCAAAGGATGTCATTATGCTGTGGCTGCAAGCAAGCTTTTAATGCTGGATTAAATAAAGGAATTGTTCTTTTACACTGAGGAACTTTTGCCCTGGTGAGTCCTTTACTCTTTAAAGAACAAGAACTAGCTGGCTCGGTGGTGCAGAGGGCTGAGGCGCTGGACGCCACACCTCGAACCATGCCGGTGACCTGGGTTTGGGAACAGACTCGGGTGCTGGTGTCAGCAGGGGAAGGGGTAGGATTGAGCATCCATAGGACTGCTCTCCTCCCCTGGGGAGGGTTAGGGACACATGATCGCTCTGCAGGAGCCCCCGGTGGATACCAGGGGCACAACAGAGGGATCGCATGAAGGGGAACACCAGAAAATGGAAATACCGCTCGCTGGCCGCTGGATGATGGCTCTCTGTCCCCGGTTGCCTCCAGTGCCTTCCCGGGGCCTCCTTCTCCACAGCAGCATCCCCAGGCCCTAAGAAGAGTGTGCCGGGGTCATCCCTCTCCCCCAGTGCCTTCCCCCTTGGAGGAGGGGTCCTGCCTGGTGAAGGGGTACACCAGGATATTCCGGGGATCAGCTGTGATACGAGGAGTAAGAGGAGGGCCGGGTTAGGACAGGAGGGGATATCTGGAGACGTGCAGAGCCCGAAGGAGTGGGAGCCTGCGAGCATGAGGAAGACGAAAAAAAGAATATACAAAAAAAAGAAAAAGAACAAGAACTGGTTTATTTGGAGACATGACACTCACTCTCCAAGCTTTGTACTGGCGCCAGTCCCTCGAGTCCTCTCGGACTGTAACTTTTCCATTTTTATTGTTCTGCCTTTTTATTTTATAATATTATACGTTAGTCGATAGTCCTTGCATATGTTTGGCTCTGTCATTTGCTTTTGCAATAGTTACATAGATACAGAGATACAGAGTTACATAGATACATAGATACATAGTTACAGACGCATAGTTACATAGATACATACATACATACATAGATATATAGTTACATAGTTTCATAGATATATAGATATATAGATACATAATTACATAGATACATAGTTATGTAGATTCATAGGGCCCGACTCCAAGACGGCCGTCATAACTCGCACGCAGTTGGGAGTTACGCCAGTTGCCTCTATGCCATGGACCTTATGCTGCATTCCAGAAGTGGCAGGGTCCCGGCAATTGCACCTTGAGAGATTTGCCATGCATGTGGCAGTAGCCCATGCATGGTGTATCAGTGCTGCAGGTCGCATCTTGCGGTGAGCATCAGGTGGCCCACCCAGAGCCCTCCCTGCCCCAGACCACCACAGAACACATCAGGGGGCATGGGGGAGCAAGGACAGATGGCACAGACATCCTGGAGGGCACTACTGACACGGAACCCTGGGGGTACCTCATGGTTCAGGGTTTGGGAGGTTGGGGTGTGCTAGTGGGGGCCAGGGGGACAGCATGACGCTGTTGCCACAGTGCTGTGAGGCTGCATCTGACAGTGCCAGCCATCGGGTGCTGGTTATGACAGCTCCGAGCTGTTGGAAATCAGCTATGCCACTGCATGTCCTGGAATTGCAATTGTGGGTTGTGACAGTGGGTTTTCTGGAATTGGGCTAAGTTGCTATTGCAACCTGCAGATGTGCTAGACATTGCAGGCTGTGGTGTATGTGTGGTCGAATCTTGCAATTGTCACAGCCTGCAGACGCAATGGCATAGGTAACCTCCTGGAATAGCAATGGGTGTATCCCATGGTGTAAGTCATACTAACATACTAAAATGCCAGCAGAATAGGCCTAACAGTCTTTTGAGTCTGCTCATTTGGTCAGCCCCCACCCTGAGTGCTGACCTTGCTGCCCCCCTCGCCTTCTCTGGCTTCTTCCTTCCCAGTTCCGGATATTCTTGCTGCATTGGATTTTGCTTCCAGAACCCTTCCCTTGTACCTGTCCCAGCCCCTCTTGAACCCCTCCACCGTCTCTGCCTCCACCAGCCTCCTAGGCAGTGCATTCCATGGCTCCACCACCCTCTCAGTGAAGTAGCATCTCCTCCTTTCTCCCCTGAATCTTCCCCCTCCAGCTTCCACCCATGCCCCCTAGTGGCTCCCTCCTCCTTCCTTCAAAGCACCCTGACTGTTCCTCCCCTATTTACCCTCTTCATGTACTTGAAGACCTCTATCATGTCCCCCCAGTCCCTTCTCTCTTCCAATGTGTACATATTTAGCTCTTCGAGCCTCTCCTCATAGGTCCTGTCCCCCAAGACCCAAATCATTTTGGTTGCCCTCCTCTGGACCCTCTCCAGGAGTTTAATGTCCCTCTTTAAGTGTGGCCTCCAAAACTGCACGCAGTACTCAAGGTGTGGCCTCACTAAGCAATTATACAGAGGGAGTATCACGTCCCTCTTTCTGGAGGTGATCCCCCTAGCGATGCATCCCAGCATCCTGTTGGCCTTGGCTGCTGCCCTTCTACAAGTCTCCGAGTTGTTCATCTTGACATCCACCACCACCCCCAGGTCCCTCTCAGCCATTGAGACTTGTAGCATTCCCCCAGGGTGTACACTTGGCCCGGATTTCTGACCCCCAGGTGGAATACCTTGCATTTCCCTGCATTGAACCTGAGCTTCCACTTTCTAGACCATCTTTCCAGAGCCTCCAGGTCCCCCTGTAGGGCCACCCTCCCCTCCTCCCCATCCACCACCGCCCCTAGTTTTGAGTCCTCCACAAAGAGACTCATCTCACTCCTGATTCCTGTCCTTATGTCAGAGATGTAGGCATTGAACAGGAGGGGCCCAAGGACTGATCTCTGTGGGACCCCACTAATGACCCTCTTTGGGGATGAGACTATCCCACCAACTACAACCCTCTGGGTCCAGTCCTGGAGCTAATTGCCTATCCTTCTGATCATCTGGTTCCCCACCCCCATTTCTCCCAGCTTATCCAACAGGCCCATGTGAGGAACAAAGTCAAATGTCTTGCTGAAGTCTAGAAAGAGGATGTCCACTGGTCTACCCAGGTCCAAGGCACTCGTCACCCAATCATAGAACTCCACAAGGTTTGTCTGACATGCTTTCCCCGGGATAAATCCATGCTGTTTATCGTTCAGTCACCTTGACTTCTCCAGGTCCCCCCCAGCCTCTCCTTGACAATGCCCTCCATCACCTTGCCACCACCGATGTCAGGCTGACATTCCTGTAGTTCCTTGCCACCTCCCTTGATCCCCCCTTGTGGATAGGCACTATATGAGCCACCTTCCAGTCCTGGGCCACCCACCCTGTCCTCAGACAGATGGTGAAAAGGTCCACCAGGGGTTTCACCAGGACATCCGCAAGTTCCTTCAGCACTCTGGATTGTAATTTATCCGGCCCCGGTGCTTTCTCCGTCTTAAGGGAGCTGAGGGCTTCCCTCACTCTCTCTGCTATGATTTCCACTTCCAGTACCTCTTCTCCCTACTTAGCCCTCCCCCCCCTCCTGCCAGTGTGGGATATGCCATGGGGATTGGCACATCCCACCTTACGCCGGCATAACCCATCTTGGAATTGGGCCCCTAGAAACAAAGTTACATAGATACATAGTTGCATAGATACACAGATACATAATTACAGAGTTACATAGATATGTAGTTACATGGATATATAGATACATAGTTACATTGATATATACTTACATAGATGCATAGTTGCATAGATACATAGATGCATAGTTACATAGATACATACTGTAGACACATAGTTACATAGATTCATAGTTACATACTGTAGATACATAGTTACATAGATTCATAGTTACATACTGTAGATACATAGTTTCATAGATACATAACGAAGAACCTCAGCAGGCAAGCATTGAGGCAGTGGTTACCCCAAAGGGCACTGGCTGTGAAGCCAAGTTTCAAAGAAATACAAAATCACACATAACCCCACAATGCAAAGCATCATGGGCTGTATATGCAAATCACCACATAATATTTTGCTGGTTCAACTTTAAGCAGGAATGTATGGTACCAAAGGGCCTCTCACACACTGTGCAAAGGGCACCAACAGAAGACACATACATGTGTTTTGTCTTACCAGGACTCATCAGTGTGCCTCGTCTGTGTGACACTCCAGTGGAATGAACCAGCTACCCTAAGATGGTCTATCTGGGTTATGTTGTGGTGAACCCAATAAAAACAAAAAACAAGATAAAAAACGAAGAACCTCAGCATGCAAGCACTGAGGCAATGGTTACCCTAAAGGGCACTGGTTCATAGTTACATAGACACATAGCTACATAGATACATAGACACGTAGATATGTAATTACATAGATACATAGCTACATAGATACATAGTTGCATAGATACATAGATATGCAGTTACATACTGTAGATACATAGATACATAGTTACATAGATACATAGATACATACATAGATACATGGCTACATAGATACAGAGAGACAAAGATACATAGTTACATTGATACATAGATATACAATAACATAGCTACATAGTTACATAGATACATAGTTACATAGTTACATAGACACAGTTACATAGTTACATAGCTACATAGTTACATAGACACATAGATATGTAGTTACATAGATACATAGTTGCATAGATATATAGTTACATAGATATGTAGATACATAGTTACATAGATATATAATTATATAGATACATAGACACTCTCGGCAGATAAGGACCTATGGCCCACCCAGTCTGCCCATTTCAGCTTGTACGATCCCTTTACATTTTTTTTGAAGTCTGTTGCCCCTTACCCCTGACTTCCAGAATTCCCTCATGTCTATCCCATGCATACTTAAATCCCATGATTGTTTCAGCCCCCACCACTTCCTCTGGCAGGGTGTTCCACTTGTCCACCACCCTTTCTGTGAAGAAATTCTTCCTCACATTTCCTCTGAATTGCCCTCCCTCCAACTTCATCCCATGCCCTCTAGTCCTGGAACATCTTTTTCAGTGGAAAATAATGGATTCCTGGACTCTGTTCCTCCCTGTAAGGTACTTGTATACCTCTATCATATCCCTTCTCTCCCTCCTCTCCTCCAGGAAGTACATATTCAAGTCCTTCAGCATGTCCTCATAGGACTTGTGATGCTATCCATGTACCATCTTTGTTGCCTCCTCTGAACCTTCTATGCTCTATGTTCTTACATAAGTAAGGTCTCCAGAACTGTACACTGTACTCCAGATGGGGCCTCACTAATGTCTTGTATAGTGGAAATATGACCTCCCTTTTCCTGCTGGTGATGCCCCTGCCTATGTATCCCAGCATCTTATTTGCTTTACCTGCTGCCTTGTCACACTGTTTCCCTACCTTGAGGTCATCAGAGATGGTAACCCCAAGGTCCCTTTCCTGCTTGCTGCATGCTATATCCTCACCCCCAACTGATATGTTGTTCCAGGGTTTTTGTGCCCCATATGCATTATCTTACACTTCCTTGCATTGAATTTAAACTGCAAACCCTTGACCATTCTTCAAGCTTCTGCAGGTCCCTCCTCATTCTGTTTACACCCTCTGGCGTGTCCACTCTGTTAGAGCTTCGTGTCATCAGCAAACAAGGAAATTCTGCCTTCTATGTCCTGTGCAATGTCACTGATGAAGACGTTTAATAGGACCAGTCCCAGCATTGATCCCTGTGGTACCCCACTAGTCAGTCTTCCCTCTGTGGAGTGACAGCCATTTACCACCACACTCTGTGTCCTGCCGCCCATCCAATTACCCACCCACTGCACTACTGTCCTGCCCACTCCCATATTCCCAAGTTTGTTTAATAGCCTTCTATGTGGCACAGTGTCAAAGGCCTTGCTGAAGTCCAGATAGGCCACATCCACTGCCCTCCCCCTGATTAACTCCCCTTGTCACCCAGTCAAAAAATTCAATGAGGTTGCTCTGGCATGACCTCCCGCTGGTGAAACCATGCTGCCTTGGGTCCTGTAGTCCACTGGCAACCAGATGTTTCACCAATCTCTCCTTCAGTACTGCTTCCATGATCTTCCCCACTACTGAGGTCAGGCTGACTGATCTGTAGTTCCCTGCTTCCTCTTTGTTCCCACTTTTGTATAAATGGACTGCATCTGCTGTCCTCCAGTCTTTGGATATCTCTCCTGTTTCCAGTGATCAGCTAAACAGGATTCCCAGAGGTTCAGCCACCACCTGTCTTAGTTCCTTTAGGACCCAGGGGTGTACCCCATATGGCCTCATTGCTTTATTGGCTAGTATTCCTTCCAGTTCCTTAAGGACCCTTTCCCCATGTAAAGGGACTTATGTCCACTTCTGTGCCATTCCCAACCCTTGTACTCCCTTCAGGCCCATTGCCCTCCACTTCCTCAGTAAAGACCGAGCAGAAATATCTGTTCAGTATGTCAGCTTTACTGTTTCATCCTCCACTTGGCCCCTGCCCTCCCCCTAACCCCTTTCAGTCTCACTATCCGTCCCTTTGCTCTTCTTTTTTCACTCATGTATCTGTAAAAGGTTTTGCCCCTTCTACCCATTGATTTTGCAATACGCTCTTCTGTCTGAGCTTTGACTTCCCTTACTGACCTCCCTGCATCCCTTTGCTTCTCCTGGTACTTCTCACTATTCTCTTCTGCCTATGTCTTTTTGTATTGCTGGAATGCAATGTTTTTGGCTTTCACTTTCTCTGCTACCTCCTTGGAAAACCATAATGGCTTCCTTTTGCTTTTCACCTTACTAACCTGCTTAACGCATAATTCGGTTGCTCTTGTAATCCCTGCTTTAAATACTGCAGACTGTTCCTCCACCCGATTCCCTTCCCATTCCCATTAGTGCCTCTTTTAAGCATGTCCCTATTTTCCCAAAGTCAACCCTCTTAAAATCCAGGATATGTGTTTTTATGTGGTTTGGTTCCTTCTGTGATTTCAAACCACAGTGACCGGTGGTCGCTGTTCCCCAGGTGCTCCCCCACTGTTACCCCATCACATTGTTTCATTTGTGAGCATGAGGTCCAGTATTGTCTTCTGCCGAGTTGGTTCCATGACCAGTTGCTTGAGGAAAGCACCTTGAGAGGAGTCCAGGATAAATCTGCTCCTGATTGATGCTGCTGCTGGGATGCTCCAGTCTCCATCTGGAATATTGAGGTCTCCAACCAGTACTACCTCACCCTTGTCTGCCATCCTTTGGATGGCTAGCATCAACTCCCTATCTTTTTTTTTCCTCCTGGGCTGGTGGTCTATAGACAACCCCTGTGTTGATGGCTGACCCCATTTCTCTTTCCAGCTTAACCCACAGTATATATCTCCCCCATTTTGTTCCTCCTGGATCTCTGTGGTCTTTATGCCATCTTTCACATAAAGTGCCACTCCAACTCCCTTCCTGCCTGCCCTGTCTCTTCTGAATATGTTGTATCTGGGTACAGCCATCTCCCAGTCATGGTTATCATTACACCAGGTCTCTGTGATGGCCACAATGTCCAGGTCCAACTGTACCATGGCAGCCTCCAGATCCTCCATCTTGTTGCTAAGGCTCCTGGCATTGGCACACATGGCTTTCCATGATTTGACCTCCCTAGACTGTTTAGCTGTTCTACTCCAGCCCCCTTCCTGATTATTCTTTATCCCTGGTTCTCCCTGTTGTCTGCCCTTCTGTTGAATGTTGCCCCCTTTCTGCCTATCCGCTTGGGTGCTTATCTACATCTTTTGCACACTACTTTGTAGAGATATCCCCTCCTCCTGTTCACTGGTTCCACTGCTAGCTGTGTGGGGGGGGCAATTAGGTACCCTTCTTGCTGGCCTGCCACCCCCCGTTGGCTAGTTTAAATGCTTGTCCATGAGTGCTTGGATTTCCTTCCAGAATAGAAGCAGGCCATCAGGCTTGAACAAGCCCCTATCCCTCCAGATTGGTCCCCAGTTACCAATGATTCCAAACCTTTCCTATCAGCACCAGTTCTTCAACCATGTGTTAAAGTTCCTGGTGCATGGGCCCCTACACTCTCCCACACCTCTCACAGGCAGTACTTCTGAGAAGTTGACAGATGTAGCTACTTGCTTGAGGCCTCTCCCTAACTTCCTAAACTCTTCTTGAACTTCATTAAGCTCCCTGTTTGTCAGGTCATTAGTACCTAGGTGGATAATGGCATACAGCTCACCCTCCCATCTTGCCTTCCCAGTGATTCCCCAGGATCTTCCTCCCATCCCTCCATGCCATGGCACCTCACCTCCCTGTCCTCCCAGGATCTGTACGATCACCTGACTACTAACTGCCGGACTCCCTATTGCCTGAGTCCTACTGCCCGAATCTAGCATCTGCCCACTGTCCGTCTTACCGAACGATGTTTTCCTGACATGCAGACATCAGCACTTTAAACTGCAGACTCGCTCTCACCTTTTAAAATTTTTAGTTCATCACTTTCTGATGTGACCGCGCACACTCTATATTCTGTTTCTTTTTCCTTGTTTCATCTTGCTCCTTTTCGGCTTCATCCCCTGGATGTCTTCACTGCCCCTCACCACTCTCCTTCTCCCTTTTCACCATCTCCCCACTCTACCCCCCCTCCCAGTCTAGGCCTTACCTACAAGGAGCTCTTTACCTTGAAACTACTGGTCTCACTGCTAGTGTCCTGGTCAGGAGTTCATCGACAGTGTAACTCTCCCATTATCTCCCGACATTAAGCAATGGGGCGTGAGGTAGGGGTTGCCGGACAGCAAGAGGGTAGTTTGTGGAGGTATATGACACCAAAAAGCTAGAGTTTTTTACTAATATAGTATCCTGATTTTACCTTGTTTTAGATGGCCAGCCAAGTGTGTTGGGGGGGTAACAAACTGAGTTGGTCGAGAAAACGTGTTTCATGTTTTTAGACACTCTGCTGTTATTTACAAGAGGTAGCAGGAGTGTCATTATTTCATGAAACTGCTATGTAAACCATTGCTAGTCTACCAGGCATACTGCAGCAGTCAAAAATCCACCTTCAGTTTTAAATAATGCTAATACCACAATGCTGACAGTCTTGTTTTGCCTGAGAAAAGGTAGAAAAAGATGCCGTTTCAGTGACATGCAAGGTTTGAGAATGTGTGTGCACTAGTTATGGAAATTATTAGTTATTATCGTGAACTTATCTGACCCTTAGCCTAGTGCTACTCTGCTGTTTCTCTGTCTAGTCAGGAAACTGAATAGATGGCAATATGATAGTTGAGCGAGAGTACCGGTAGGGAATTTGGCTACGGGTGAATGCACGTCGGGAAGTCGGGAGTCGGGCGATCATACCAGACCCGTCCTCCCCATTGTGTGCTCCTAGCTGGATCCCTCTAATGATAGAGTCCCCCACCAGGATTCACTTCCTCCTCCACTGGGGTCCACTGCTCTCACCCCTGAGGTCACCTCCTCGGTTGACCTCCACATCCTTCCCTTTCACGTCTCTGGGTACCTCTGTTTGATTGTCCCCATTTGGCAGTGCAGCATATGAGTTCTGGAGTGGAATAGGATTTGGGATGTGCCTCTGCCCAGCTGCCATAACCCTTTCTGAGCCCACTGTCATCCAAGTGCTCCTCGTTTTTGGCATCCTTTGAGGCAGCGGCATTGGACTGGGTGGTCTCTGGATAGGGGAAAAGGTATTCCTGACCCAGTTTACTTCTGCTGTGAGTCTGGCTACCTCATCCTGCAGTCCAGAGAGATACCTGCAGATAGGGTGGCCCCTCAGCATTCAGAAGGTCTGCCTGAATACGGCTGCCCCGCATCCACTGCATTGCACCACTCCCCACATTATACTGCACTTACACTGCTATTCCAGTACTTGTCTGAAGCTCTCCTTGTAGCTCCTTCTTTATTAATTTACTGTCCTGAAAATCCAGCCACTGATCCTCAGATACTTTTTTTTAAAGAAGGAAACAACAACAAAAAATGATTTAAAACAATTGTGCCAAGGGCAGGCTTCCTCCCCTTATGTTCCTCCTATGCCACAACTCCTCCTATTCCCTGTGTTTGAGTCCTGTCAATCAGATTTAACAGGACATATAATTAAGATTGGGTGTAGGGACGAAAATTTGCAGCAAGTAAAGACAGCAAAGGAAAACAGCACCACTAAAAGCACACCAAACTAGGTTTTAAATTTTCAACAGTCCCAAAACAATTCCAAGTAAAGACAGTATTTTGTAAAAAGAGATTCCAGCCGTATTGATCCATGGAAAACAGGAACTGATGGAAGGTTTGATACTTTCTACTATACCAACAAGTGTCTTGTACAAAGATGGACTTATACACAAGTATACAAGTAAAGACAGCAAAGAAATAACAATACCACTAAAAGCACACAAATCTAGGTTTAAAACAAAAACAGCAATGAGCAGTTACTGCACATAATCTGGATCCTTCTTCTTCTGGCATCTTCTCTTAATTTTTTTTTTCATTCCTTGGGAGCACTGAGGAGGTTTAGTGGCTTGCTCAGAGTCACATAGTACGCACATGGAAGTTGTGGGAATCAAACCCAGGTGTGGCTGTTGGATGTAGCAAACTAATTCACAGCTCATTACTCTAATCTCTAGGCTATAACGCTAGCCCAGAACAGTAATTTCCTAGTTGTGTGGTGGTTGTGAGATTCAAACCCATGGCTATGAAGTTATTTGCATCATTGTCCAGTGCTCTAACCTCTATGCTACATTGCAGGCCAGTTTTTGTTATGTATTGCTGTACTGCATTTGTATTGATGTTTCTGTAATGCCTGTGGCAGGACCTTCTTGTAAATGAGCTTGCTCGATTGAGCTTTCCTGAGGAAATAAACTCCACCCTTTTTATTTTCTAAAGCTTATGGCTTATGATTTTATATTATTAATATTGTATTGTTGTTTATTGTTTTGTAAAGTGCTTTAATCATTGGAAAAGCATTTTTAAATAAACTTTACTTTTCTTTTCCTGGATGGCTCCCCTTGAAGTGGTTCCCTCCTTCAAGTATCTTGGTGTGTGGCAGTCCCTCCTTCAAGTATCTTGGTGTGTGACAGTCACTCCTTCAAGTATCTTGGTGTGTGACAGTCCCTCCTTCAAGTATCTTGGTGTGTGGCAGTCTCTCCTTCAAGTATCTTGGTGTGTAGCAGTCCCTCCTTCAAGTATCTTGGTGTGTGGCAGTCACTCCTTCCGGTATCTTGGTGTGTAGCAGTCTCTCCTTCAAGTAGCTTGGTGTGTAGCAGTCCCTCCTTCAAGTATCTTGGTGTGTAGCAGTCCCTCCTTCCAGTATCTTGGTGTGTAGCAGTCCCTCCTTCAAGTAGCTTGGTGTGTTCTAGTCCATACTTCAAGTATTTTGGTGTGTGACAGTCCCTCCTTCAAGTATTTTGATGTGTGACAGTCCCTCCTTCAAGTATCTTGGTGTGTAGCAGTCCCTCCTTCAAGTATCTTGGTGTGTGGCAGTCACTCCTTCCAGTATCTTGGTGTGTAGCAGTCTCTCCTTCAAGTAGCTTGGTGTGTAGCAGTCCCTCCTTCAAGTATCTTGGTGTGTAGTAGTCTCTCCTTCCAGTATCTTGGTGTGTAGCAGTCCCTCCTTCAAGTAGCTTGGTGTGTTCTAGTCCATACTTCAAGTATTTTGGTGTGTGACAGTCCCTCCTTCAAGTATCTTGGTGTGTAGCAGTCCCTCCTTCAAGTATCTTGGTGTGTGGCAGTCACTCCTTCCAGTATCTTGGTGTGTAGCAGTCTCTCCTTCAAGTAGCTTGGTGTATAGCAGTCCCTTCTTCAAGTATCTTGGTGTGTAGCAGTCCCTCCTTCAAGTATCTTGGTGTGTGGCAGTCACTCCTTCCAGTATCTTGGTGTGTAGCAGTCTCTCCTTCAAGTAGCTTGGTGTATAGCAGTCCCTCCTTCAAGTATCTTGGTGTGTAGCAGTCTCTTCTTCCAGTATCTTGGTGTGTGACAGTCCCTCCTTCAAGTATCTTGGTGTGTGGCAGTCTCTCCTTCAAGTAGCTTGGTGTGTAGCAGTCCCTCCTTCAAGTATATTGGTGTGTAGCAGTCTCTCCTTCCAGTATCTTGGTGTGTAGCAGTCCCTCCTTCAAGTAGCTTGGTGTGTGGCAGTCACTCCTTCCAGTATCTTGGTGTGTAGCAGTCTCTCCTTCAAGTAGCTTGGTGTGTTCTAGTCCATACTTCAAGTATCTTGGTGTGTGACAGTCCCTTCTTCAAGTATCTTGGTGTGTAGCAGTCCCTCCTTCAAGTATCTTGGTGTGTGGCAGTCACTCCTTCCAGTATCTTGGTGTGTAGCAGTCCCTCCTTCCAGTATCTTGGTGTGTAGCAGTCCCTCCTTCAAGTAGCTTGGTGTGTTCTAGTCCATACTTCAAGTATCTTGGTGTGTGACAGTCCCTTCTTCAAGTATCTTGGTGTGTAGCAGTCCCTCCTTCCAGTATCTTGGTGTGTGGCAGTCACTCCTTCCAGTATCTTGGTGTGTGGCAGTCAGTCCTTCCAGTATCTTGGTGTGTGGCAGTCACTCCTTCCAGTATCTTGGTGTGTATCAGTCCCTCTTTCAAGTAGCTTGGTGTGTTCTAGTCCATACTTCAAGTATTTTGATGTGTGACAGTCCCTCCTTCAAGGATCTTGGTGTGTGGCAGTCCCTCCTTCAAGTATCTTGGCATGTGACAATCCCTCCTTCAAGTATCTTTATGTGTGGCATTCCGTCCTTCCAGTATCTTGATGTATAACTTAATGTCTTTGTCCACAACTATGGCATCCATGCCAACAGGCCCAGATTAACAGATGTGTGGGCCATACTCCAAGTCATATTTTGTGGCCTGGGGGGCCTCAAATGCCAACATCCCACTCTTGTGCTGTGCTGTGCCAGCAACGTTGCAACAACCAGGGTATTCAAGCAGGATGTTGTTTACAATAATGCTATGTTACAATAATGCTATGTTACAATAATGCTGTGTTACAATAATGCTATGTTACAATAATGTTATGTTTACAATAATGCTGTGTTACAATAATGCTATGATACAATAATGCTATGTTACAATAATGCTGTGTTACAATAATGTTATAATAATGCTATGTTACAATAATGCTGTGTTACAATAATGCTGTTTTCAATAATGCTGTGTTACAATAATGCTATGTTTACAATAATGCTGTGTTACAATAATGCTATGTTTACAATAATGCTATATTACAATAATACTATGTTTACAATAATGATATGTTACAATAATGCTATGTTACAATAATGCTGTTGACAATAATGCTATGTTACAATAATGCTGTGTTACAATAATGCTATGTTACAATAATGTTGTGCTACAATAATGCTATGTTTACAATAATGCTATGTTACAATAATGCTGTGTTACAATAATGCTATGCTTACAATAATGCTATGTTACAATAATGATATGTCTTATGCCACATGACTTGGCACACACCTTTGATTATAAGCAACACAATTCAGAATGACAATAAAATTACAAACTAACTTAGCTTTGACAACATCCTTCTTTATTTTTAAAACATATCATTTGAGATAATGTCAAAAAAACAAATGATGTATTATTACACATCTTGGAAATACAAAAAAATACCAAAGATTTCTTCTACGTGGCTGCTTGGACTGAAGTGTTATATTTTACTTCTGTATACATGCACTCACTATTTTATTTACTTTTGTATGCAGTATACAACATTTCATATCTTTTGGTTAAAAAAGAATATGAAATTGTGCATATAGAAATAAACAAGTACATACACAGAAGTGCAATAATATAATTAGCTTCAGTTTAAGCAGCAGGTATGTATAAGAGCTTATTGGAGATGCTTAGTTAATATGCTCGCCAAGCGATGGTAACTTTCTTTATGTGCTTGAAGTAGTAGAAGCATGTAGAAGAAATCTAATAAAATATCCATGCTGTAGGAATGCAGAACACCAAATGATGATGTACATTATGCATGTTCCAAATAACTCTATAATATTCCCAGGGCATGCCTCACAGAAGACATTTCAGACCAGTGGAATAGAACCTGTATGGGCACACACTATCCAGGGCAGACCACTGGGGGGTGGACAAGATGGAACCCCTACAAGCCAGGGCATGCACCACCAGGATGGATCAGTTGTGGTTGAAATGGACAGAAAGGGACTCATAAAGACAAGTGCATGCATCACCTAGGGCAGCAGACCAGTCCAGTGGGGATGGGACAGGGAATGGACAAGAGTCCCCTAGCTAGAAGGCATACACCACCCAGCACCAGGGGGGCAGACCAGTGGTGGGACACAAGGTATGAAACCCCTAGAGGCCATGTACCACCCAAGGTCAGGGAACAGCAGTGTGTGTGGGGGTGGGTGGACAGACAGTCACAGGAACCTCTATAGTGGACAGAGAGTAAAATATTATTCAATAGCATATTTGCTTCAAAGTTCCAGGCAGACATGTGGAAGACATCAAATCAAATAATGATTCTTGTTGACTGTAGAAGATCACCAAATGCTGTAAATATGCATTCTTAGAAATAACTCTATTCCCCAGGATGTAGAGGAATATGAAACAGTGCACACCAAAGTAAAATATAATAATATAGCTTCACAGTCTGCCGAGGCAGACATAGGGAAGACATAATCAAATATAATTTTTTTGTGACTGTAGAAGAACAGAATATCAAATGGTGTTAATATGCATCTTAGCAATAACTCTATTCCCCAGGATGTAGAGGAATTTGAAACAGTGCACACAGAAGTAAAATATAATATTATAGCTTCACAGTCCGAGACAGACATGTGGAAGACATTGAATCAAATATCAGTTCTGTGTGAATGTAGAAGAATATGAAAAACACCAAATAATATATATTATGCATCTTAGAAATAACTTGATTATTCCCACCCAGGCGGCAGATGAATAATATGAAACAGTTACAGTTCATACACAGAAGTAGAAAGAAAAAAGTATGGCTTCGGTCCAAGCCAAGGCAGACTCAGATAAGTAGTTAAAGCTGCTTCCTGTGTGATTTCTGAGTAGTGAATGTGCTGATCATAGCCTCAAAACGGAGCACCCTTGTTACATCTCTTTCAATAGAAAGTATGGCAAGTGATTTCAGCTTGTCTTGTGTCATTGTTGATCTTGGACAGTTCTTTATCAAGGCCACTTTTGAAGAGGAATGTTCTTCACAGACTGTTACTGGCAGAGTTAGGAATAATCTGAGAATGTTTGCTACCTTAGGAAAGGTAGATTTGACCAGATAATTTCGCCGGATTCATCATCTCTTGTGCACTTCGCTCAATATTGACATGCGATATGAAATCAAGAAAATGCAGAAACTCATTAACATAGTTTGCGTCAAGATCTTTGGCATATTTGCTAATGACGTGTGATGCGATGATATGGAGCTGTGTTGTAGCATTTTCAACAACAGCCCACAGGAATGTGAAATCATCAGAGAGTTGTTGGTAAGTTGCTCAACGCTGCTATAATGAAGCATGCACCTGGTTGATTATCACAAGGAATGACTCCACCTGAAAGCCTTGGGACCCTGTAAGGATGACGTGAGGTGTGGACAAATCATCAGCCTGGCGTTTTGGTCATCTGATTCTGGTACCCTCACTTGAATAGGCCTGGGCCACATCTGGCATTATGTTCTTTGCTGTCTTTTTGATATCTTCAAATTGATCTCTCAACTAATTAATGAAATCCTCTAGAGACAAGAACACAGCAGCAACAGCTGTCAGATCCAATCTTGTACTTTGAAGAAGGGTATTACATTTCTGGAATCTTTGCAGGATTCTGTTTCACAGTTTGGCATAATGCATTGCCCAATGACTTGCAAGTGAGTCTCATTTCTCCTGGTTCATGTTCATCATCTGCCAGATTCATCAGTATGTTATGGAAGTTGCGATAGTTCAAAGACAGAGCCCTGACAGACTCTGCATGACAATGCAATGGTGTCGATAATAGGGTCTTTAGTGTTAGGATTCTCCCATTCTCACTGTGGGTCAGACCTTATGTCAGAGAGTTCCACCACCTCATAGAACCAGCTGCAAAAGCATATATCTGATGCACTGTGCTGAAGAATTTAACTGCTTCTAGGCAACAGTTGACACTTGCAGTACCAACAAGATTCAATGAATGTGCTGCACATGGCACATAGTCAGCCAATGAGTTGATATCTTTTAGTCATTCCTGAAGGGCTGCATACTGTCCAGACATGTTGGACACGTTATCATAGCTTTGACCTCTACAGTCTTCAGCACTGAGGCACAGCTTTTTCAATGTGTCCAACATGTTACCCCACAAGTTTTCTCCAGTGTAGCTGTGTATAGGTACAAATTTCAAAAAATGCTCCATGGACTCAACACTTGCATTGACAAATCAAACAACAAGCATCCACTGTTGTATGTATTATATTGTATATAATAAGGGAGCGGGACATGTGGAGAGTGGTGCAATGCACTGGCTGTGGGGCAGCAGTATTCCGGGAAACATTCTGGAAACTGCGTTGCTGTCCTATTTGTAGACAACAGTCAGCTCTGAGAGAGGAGGTATCCCACCTCCAGGCTGAACTAGCAAGGACTAAGGAGGCCTCCCCCTCCCAAAGATTACCACTGCCACAACCACTGAGTCAGAGGTTTCTGAGTATGAAGAGCAGTAGGACCACAGTGGGTTCTGGGAGGGTACGGGTGGTGGACCAGAGGCTAAGCCCCCAGTTGTACCTCTACACAAACCAGATGCCATTCTGGCAGAGCAAGGTCCTCTATGATGGCACCCTCAGTGAAGACCCAGAAGAATGCTGAGGACATCCACAAGGAGACCTCACAAAAGGGTGGAAGGGACACCACGGGAAGGAAACAGCTACTGATAGGGACCCAGTGTTAGGGGGTAGAACTGGGAAGAGAGAGAAGGAAGTAAGCTGCCTTCCTGGTGCCATTGCTTGAGGGACATGAGCTGAATTCTCACAATTGTAGAAGCAGCATCACAGGAGAGAGAACTAGATATCATTGTCCACCTTGGGACAAATGACCTAGCTAGGCATGGGATCAGTGCAGTGCAGAATGAATTTGTGGAGTTGGGGAGGGGCTCAGACGGGTAGCAAGCACAGTAACCTTCTCAGAGGTGCTACCAGTCCATGGCAGGAGTGAGGCTAGGTTACTGCACACCATGCAGTTTAACGAATGGTTGCAAAACTGGTGCAGAGCACAGGGCTTTGGCTTCATTGGGGACTGGGGGTCCACCTGGAGAGATAAAGGTCTATACTGGTATGACGGTCTGCATTTGTCCATTAAGGGGACCAAGCTCCTAGGTGACAGGTTTAAATGCTTCCTTGGCAAGCTTTTAAACTAGATAAGGGGGAGGTACTGATAAAAGGCAGGAAAAGTCAAGCCTCTCCCCACAAAACATGGCAGGTAGTAGGGTAAACACTGAGGTACAGAACTCAACACAGGGCAGGAAGGGGGTAAATGGTAAAATATATAAGAGCAATAAGAGCAGGATGGGGAAAAAGGATAAAGCCAACATTAAATGGAGGGCAATGACTACTAATGCCCTGAGTCTGGGGAAACAAGCTTGAGCTAGTAGCTTTGATGGAAGATGAACAATTGGATATTGTGGCAGTCAAGAAACATGGTACACTGAGAACCATGAATGGGATGTCAACATACCAGGGTACTCAATCTACAGAAGGGACAGGGAAGAAAAGGAGGTGGAGTAGCTCTATACATAAGGGAAGGGATCAAAGCTACAGAACTAAAAAGTAAAGGGGGAGGACAAGAGGCACTCTGGGTTACCTTGGAAATGGGGAATGGCATCACAATCTGCACAGGGGTTGTATACAGACCCCCGTCTCAAGGGGAGGAAATGGACAAGAAAATGATAGAGGACATTCTCAAAGTGGCTGAAAAAGGGGAGATACTGTTGATGGGGGACCTGAATATGCCAGATGTTAACTGGAGGACATGTACTGCAGCCACATCCAAGAGCAGGGTCATTCTCGATGCCCTGCAGGGGGCAGACCTAGACAGCTAGTGCTGGAACCCACTTGGGAGGGAGCACTACAGACCTGGTACTCTCAAATGGAGAGAGGATCACAAATTTAGAAGTCAGTAGACATCTGGGAACAAGTGACCACTGCACAGTGTGTTTCACAATGAACACAACCATGGAGATAAGCCATACAAAACAAGGATACTGGACTTAGAAGGGCTGACTTTGCAAAATGGGTGAACACCTGAAGATTGCACTAGCAAATGGCCAAATAGGAGGGTGGAAGAACAATGGAGAAAATCAAACTGCCATCATAGAGGCAACAAGTCTTTGTGTAAAACAAATAAAGAAAACAAAGCGGAGTAAAAAAACACTATGGTTCTCAAAAGAGGTGGCAGGGAAGGTTAAGGAGAAAAAGGCTGCATTCAAAAAGTATAAGGAATCACAGAGGGAGCACGACAGAGAACTGTATCAACTAAAGCAGAAAGAAGTAAGAAAGGCAGTCAGAATAGCAAAGGCACAAACCGAGGAAAAAATAGCCAACTCAGTCAAAAAGGGGATAAAACCTTTATAGGTACATTAGGAGCATAGAAAGTTAAGGGAGGATAGTGAAGATTAATAAAGGAGAGGGAGGTGGGCAGAGGGAGACAGTGAAAAGGCAGAGATATTGAATAAATACTTTTGCTCAGTATTCACAAAAGAAAATGAGGAGCAGTTACCTAAACCAGACAATAGAAGCACTCTGGGTAGGGGTTGATACCAGTCCATTCACAGAAGAAAGAGTCCTGAAAGAACCCTAAAACTTAAGGTGGACAAAGCAATGGGGCCTGACGGGATTCACCCCAGAACTTAAAAGAACTAAGGGGGACCTAGTGACACCACTGACCACACTTTTAACAAATCATGGCAGGATGGGGTGGTACCTGAGGACTGGAGGAGGGCAGATGTGATTCCCCTTACAAAAGTGTGAGCAGAGAAGCAGGAAACTACAGACCTGTAAGTTTGACCTCAGTGGTAGGGAAAATGATGGAATCACTTGTGAAAGAAAGAATTGTTGAGCACCTAGAGGTGCCAGCGGGCACAGGACCCAAAGCAACATGGATTTACAGCAGGAAGGTCATGTCAGACTAATCTAATTGATTTCTTTGACTGGGTGACCAAAGTAATAGACCAGGGAGGGGCTGTGGATATGGCCTACCTAGACTTTAGCAAGGCATTTGACACAGTCCCGCACAAAAGATTAATAATCTAGTTAGCCAGCCTGGGAGTGGGTCCCAGGGTGGTAGCCTGGTAGCTAACTGGCTGCACAACAGGACACAGAAGGTAATAGTGAATGGAACACATTCCGAAGAAAGGGGTTACTAGTGGAGTACCTCAGGGCTCAGTACTGGGTCCAACTTCTTAACATCTTTATAAGTGACATTGCAGAGGTCTGAGGGAAAGGTATGCCTCTTGCAGATGACACAAAGATCTGTAACAGAGTTGACACACAAGAGGGGTAGAAAGATGAGAAGGACTTGGCAAGGTTGGAGGAATGGTCAGACATATGGCAACTTAGATTCAATGCAAAGAAGTGCAAAGTAATGCACCTGGGAAACAAAACCCAGGAGAAGAGTACACAATAGCAGGGGTACTAACAACAATAAAATGGAAAAGCGAAGCAGGTAGCAGAGTGGTTCAAGGCTTGAGCTGCAAATCTGGTGACATCCAGCAGACCAGACCTGGGTTTGAATCCCACAGCTTCCACTTGCATACTGTGTGACCCTGACCAAGTCACTTAACCTCCTTGTGCTCCCAGGTCGCTCCTGTAAAAAAGTTTTCAGCTTAGTGTGCTATACCTGGTTAAACAACTAAAGGAAAAAAATTAAAGAAAGGGACCTGGGAGTAGTCATATCAGATGACCTAAAGGTGGGTAAGCAATGTAAAAAGTCAGTAAGGAGAGCCAGGGGGATACTGGGATGCATAGGAAGGGGTATCACATGTAGAACAAGCATTTGTCAATGCCGAATGTTTGCTTGCTGACATTGGCAGTGGTAGTGTAGAAGTTACAGAGCTGTGTAATAGGAATGGCAGTGAAGTATTGAACTGAAGCCAACTCCCACCACCACCACTCCTGCAGAGAGTGACAGGCATTGGGGTGTGCCTTGGGTCGCTGCAGGCATAACGGCCACTCCATTTTCCACACCCCACCCTGCAGACACTGACAAGTGTCACAGTGTGCCTTGGGGTCTTTGTTCTTACGCCGCACCCCATTCCATCAGGAAATACAGTGAGATGGGTGCGTATAGAGAATGGGGTGAACTTTGGGGCCTGAAGAGTCCAAGGCATACCTGATGCCTTTCACTGGCTGCAGGGTGCAGAATGGTATGAGCATTGCAGGCAAGAATCCCAAGTCACATTCTGATGCCTGTCATTCTCTACGGGGTTGGCGTTATGGTTGGAAACCATAATACCTCAGGCATTCGTTGGTATGTTAACTCCAAATTTTCAACATGTTTGTTTTGGACCCCACCCCATGAACAGTGGCAATATCAGTTTGTTAGCCGGAAGCTGCTTATGCACAGTGATTACGGTGATTTAGCACCACAGGTGCAAACACATTCCTAACAGGATGTAAAATGACAGCTGTACTGTTCATGGGAGGCGTGAAAATGGCAATGTTGCAAACTTGTGGTAAAATATTAAAAACTGGTGAAGTCATTTAACGTGTATAGAAACTGAGCAACGCACACCGTAATATAATTAGTTTGGGGATTTTTACAGCAGATTGCCAACAGAGGCATTTTGGGACCTCGATCATGAACAGTGTCACTGTGATTTTCTTTATCTGTCTCAACAACGCATTTCCACAGTGACCACGCGATCTCTGCACTGAAAGTGAGAAACACATTTCGCATGTTGTGAAAAATGA
Source organism: Neoceratodus forsteri (assembly GCA_016271365.2). Lineage (NCBI taxonomy): Eukaryota > Metazoa > Chordata > Ceratodontiformes > Ceratodontidae > Neoceratodus > Neoceratodus forsteri. The sequence goes on along the minus strand of CM057451.1, from coordinate 1,186,797,469 downwards.
CAGCTGTACAGTTCATAAGGAAGTGTGGAAAATGCCACTGGTGAAAATCTGACTGAAAATATCACAAAGTCATGAACTTAAGGTAAGCGTGGAAACTGCGTAATGCTCACTCATAACACAGTCATGTTATGGACTTTTTCACCAAATTTCAACATAGCCATTTTAAGACATCTGCTCATGAACAGTGTCACTGTGATTTTCTTAATTTGTCCTGACTGATTTTTCAAGACACCGATCATGCGCCATTGTGCGCTACATGGGCAGAAACACGCTTTGGGTGAGATGAAAATGACAGCTGTACTACTCATAAGAAGGTGTGGCAATGGGCATGTTGAAAATCTGGAGTGAAAATATTGAAAATTTGCAAACCAATGAGCGTATAGAGGAACTGTACAACGACGCTCGAAAACAGTCATTTTTGAATTTCTTCACCAAATTTCAACATAGCCATTTTAATACCTCACCTCATGAACAGTGTCACTGTGAGTTTCTTAATTTGTCCCATACATTGATCTCACACACCAACTGTGCTATTGCGCGCCACATGGATGGAAACATCGCTTGGGGAGATGTGAAAAATGGCAGCTGTACTACCTATAAGAAGGTGTAAATGCAATGTTGAAAATCTGGAGTGAAAATATTGAAAATTCACGACCCACGAAGCGCATGAGGAACTGCTAATGCATGCTCGTGAAACAGTCATTTTGGATTTTTTCACCAAATTTCAACATAGCCATTTTAAGATGCCTGCTCATGAACTGTGTCACTGTGATTTTCTTAATTTGTCCTAGCATTGATTTCTGAGAACCGACTGCCGGTTGTGCGCTACATGGCGGAAACACGTTTTGGGTGAGATGTGAAAAATGACAGCTGTACTAATCATAAGAAGATGTGGTAAAATGGCAAATCTGGAGTGAAAATATTGAAAATTCACGACCTTATGAGCGTGCGTAGGAACTGCGCAATGCACGCTCGTAAAACAGTCATTTTTAGGACTTTTTTCACCAAATTTTCAACATAGCCATTTTAAGACCTCTGCTCATGAACCGTGTCACTGTGATTTTCTTAATTTGTCCTGTACATTGATTTCGCACACCGACTGCGCCATTGTGCGCTATATGGGCAGAAACACATTTTGGGTGAGATGAAAAATGACAGCTGTACTACTCATAAGAAGGTGTGGTAAAATGGCAATGTTGAAAATCTGGAGTGAAAATATTGAAAATTCGAGAACGTATAAGCATGTGTAGAAACTGCGCAACGTACGCTCATAAAACAGTCATTTTTAGGAATTTTTTCACCAAATTTTCAACATAGCCATTTTAAGACCTCTGCTCATGAACAGTGACGTGTGATTTTCTTTAATTTGTTCTGTACATTGATTTTGCAACACTGACTGCGCCATTGTTCTCTATGGGCGGAAACACGCTTTGGGTGAGATATGAAAAATGACAGCCGTACTACCTCACAAGAAGATGGTAAATGGTAATGTTGAAAATCTGGAGTGAAAATATTGAAAATTAGGAACTTACGACTCTAGGCGTGAGAACCGCTAATGCACGCCAGAAACATTATTTTGGGATTGCCACCAAATTTTTATCGTGATTTTGAGACCCTTCTTTGATTGATGTCATTCTGGTAATTCAGGCCTGGGGTGATGATTGCGCAGTCACTGTGCAGTCATCATGCGAAATCACCTTTCGGCCCGACAACGCCATGACAGTGACATCATTCATGAGAAGGGGTCCTAAACCCTAAGTTGAAAATTTGGTGCCAAAATTCCCAAAAATGCCTGAGATATGCACAAAGTTGAACCCTCCTACTTATCCCTGCTATACAGCTTACCGCATTTCCTCAGTTTGCGGTCGCCTTGAAGAGTGCAGACATGTTCGTCCATCAAGATCGCCGCGACGAGCCCGGAGGCAAGGGGTGAGGGGTGGGAGGCTGTGCGCAGTGGGTGGGTGGGTTGTGGGAGGGGGCTAGGAGACGCTACTACAGACAGTTTTCGTTTTTTTCAGGTAAAATTAAAAAAAGATGACGTGGATCGCTTGCTGGGTGGGCCCCAGCATGGCACAAGGACATTGAGGGGCCTTCAGCTGACGGGGATTGGGCAACCCCGCCGGCCCACGAATTGCTTGCCCCAGCGTGGCACTCAGTACGCCTGGGAGGATAGTGCAGCTGACGGGGATTGGGCACTCCGCCGGCTATATGATTAGTTGCCACGCTGGGGTGGGCACCCAGCATGGCATTTGGAAGCCTTTGTGTGGGAGGTGGGGATTCGCAGCCGACGGGATTGGGTACCTGTCCATACAGTGTGTGCGGCGCAGGGCGACGTCTGGCGGCGTTCGGGGTCGTGGTCAGTCTTATCTCTCGCTGCTCACCAAGCCGTAGTCTCTTCTTTTTCTTCAGAGTGTTACTGCATTTTGAGCTTGTTCAGACAGCTCCAAAATGCATTGGCTTACAGGGGCCGTGCCTGCCAGCACACTGACTGAATTGGAGGAGGAGGTGAGACACCTCCGAAAGCTCCGATGATGGCACTATGTTTCTCACACATGTGTGCAAGCAAACATAAAAAGGGAAGTGATTATCCCTCTATACAGACAGTTGGTGAGACCCCATCTGGAGTACTGTGTGCAGTTTTGGAGACCTCATCTACGCAAGGGCATAGACAGGATGGAAGCAGTCCAGAGGAGGGCAACTAAAATGGTGCAGGGTCTACATCAGAAACCATATGAAGAGAGACTGAGTGAGCTTAATATGTATACCCTTGATGAAAGGAGGGACGGGGGACATGATAGAAACGTTCAAGTACCTCAAGGTAATCAACAAAGTCCAGGTGGGTAGCATCTTTCAGAAAAAGAGATGTGTAAGAACAAGGGGGCACAGTTTAAAGATAGAGGGGGGACGGCTCGGGGTAATGTGAGGAAATTCTTTTTCACGGAGAGAGTGGTGGATACATGGAACAGCCTTCCTGAGGAGGTCATTGGGTCTAAAACAGTGGGGGAATTCAAATATGCATGGTACAGACACAAAGCAATTATAGTGGGGGGTTGCAGGAAGCAGGCTGCTGGTTAACTAGAATCTGAAGTTTATCCAGTAGGTAGGGAAATGGGCAGACTGGGTGGGCCAAGTGGTCCTTTTCTGCCGTCAAAGTCTATGTTTCTATGTTTCTATGTAACTGGGCTGTGTGACTCACATCCGGGGTTGAATCAACAGAAACAGACAAATATCTTGCAGTTTGAACCTCATTGCACACAGCTGTCAGAACTTCAGTTCCCATTAATTGTATAAGTTCATCACAAATTGTAGATGATAAATAGCTTGGATTCCCTTACCCAGAATTGCCATACCGTGAGAAATGGGCAGCAAGAAATGGATGAAACTTTGCTATTACTTCAAGCATGCCAGGAAAGTTTCCATTGTTTTGTCAGCCTATTAGCTCATCATCACCTCTGAATGCAAATCCATGCTCAGCTAGAAATATGATCATCTCAACAACTCTAAGAAGCAATGATCACCAGTAGTTCTAAGTTTCCTTCTGTTTCTGCAGTTCAGTATCTATGCACCCCCTGGCAGAAGCTCTCTCTAGCCAGGTAAGCATTGCTGCCCAGTGCTCATCATTGTTCTCGTGCCATTCAATTAGCTTGGTTGCATTACTCCAGTCACTGAATTCATCTTTGGTGAGCTGTGAGTCACTCGTGGACAGTAACTTGCAGCAAAAACAATAAATGTTCCTAACTACTGGAGAGAATAAAAGACTGGAAGGAAAAGTATGTCTCTTTGCAGATGACACAAAGATCTGCAACAGAGTTGATGCACAAGGTGGGGTGGAAAGGATGAGAAGGGTCTTGGCAAGGTTAGAGGAATGGTCAAATGTATGGCAGCTTAGATTCAATGCTAAGAAGTGCAAGGTAATGCACCTAGGAAATAAAAACCCTGGGGAAGAGTACACAATGGGGGGTGAGATACTAACAACAACAAAAATGGAAAGGGACCTGGGGGTAGTCATATGAGATGACCTAAAGGTGGGCAAGCAATGTGAGAGGGCAGCAAGGAGGGCTGGGGGGATACTGGGATGCACAGGGAAAGGCATCACCAGTAGAAAACAGGAAGTTATTATCCCTCTGTACAGACAGTTGGTGAGACCCCATCTGGAGTACTGCGTGCAGTTCTGGAGACCCAATCTCCGCAAGGACATAGACAGGATGGAGACTGTGCAGAGGAGGGCAACTAAAATGGTGCAGGGTCTGCACCGGAAGACATATGAAGAGAGACTTAAGGAGCTGAATATGTATAGCCTCAAGGAAAGGAGAGAGGGGGGACATGATAGAAACTTTCAAGTATCTCAAGGGAATCAACAAAGTCCAAGAGGGTAGCATCTTTCAAAAAAAGAGGCGTGCAAAAACAAGGGGGCACAATTTGAAGATAGAGGGGGCGGCTCAGAGGTAATTTAAGGAAGTATTTTTTCACAGAGAGGGTTGTGGATGCATGGAACAGCCTTCTGGAGGAGGTTGTGGAGTCAAAAACAGTGGTGGAATTCAAGCATGCTTGGGACAGTCATAAGGCAATTCTAGGGGGTTGGGTAGGAAGAAGTAGGCTGCTGGTTAACTAGGATCTGCAGCTTATCCAATAGGTAGGGAAATGGGCAGACTGGGTGGGTCAAGCGGTTCTTATCTGCCATCAAAATCTATGTTTCATGGTTGTACTGTTCACCATTCGCTTTCTTCCCACATAAAAAACTCTTGGAGAAGTGTTGTACTTTGTTTGAAATGTCCCACTGGGAACGTTCAAAGGGTCCTTGACGGTTTTGACAAGTAGGGACATTTGAAACTCAGTATGCAATGTCCTCCTTCGATAAACTGCCCCACAAACCAGGATCAGATGGAGTTTTCAATGTTTTAGGTGAAGCACTACAGCCAGACCCAGAACCAGAAGTACTCTGTGTGGCAGTCTGTGAAGACGAGACTTGGACGATACCAAAGGTGTTGGGACTTCACGCCGCAGTATATCCAGAACCAGAAGTGACCTGTGTGGTAGTCTGTGAATATGTGATTTGGATGATGCCAGATGTGTCAAGACTTGGTGCCACAGTGTATCCAGAACCAGAAGTGACCTGCGTGGCAGTCTATGAAGATGGACCTTGGATGATACCAGAGATAGCAGGAGTTTGCTGTGCATCAGGTCCGAAAGACGATACCCACTCTGTGTCCAAAGGTATAGATAGCTGCTCAGTGTGCTGTTCAGTTGTCATCGTTACTTGCTGTCCTCACTGGTGCATTTCTAAAGTTTCCAACTTTGGTGTTCTGTTAACAATAGCTTGGTTTGCCTCATCCTGCAGCTGTTGGTGCTTCGTCTTTTCAGCCCTCCTGATATATTTTTGCAGAGACATGTCACTTGACAAACAGCCTGTGTACAAAAACGCGGGGAAATAACCCATTATTGCAAATGAAAGTAACACTCTGAATGAAAATGTTAACGTTCCTATCCCTAGTAGACTCATTACTCCTTACCCTCTGCATTGCACACCAGGTGGTATGTGCGGCTGTCATCGTTTGAGGCCACAACAGATGGTCTTGCAAGGCATCAGCTCTGAACTGGGGAGGGTGTGCCAGTGGCTAGTCAAATTTTCATTTCGCTAGCCCTGGCTGCTGGCTTGTACTGGGGAAGCCCAAATTTCTATAAGCACAACAGCTGTGCCAGTGGAAAGGTCTGCGTGTCAAGCCCCAGCCAGCCACTAGCGCCCTGCTGTCTAGCAGCTGCAAAACTTAATTTCAACCACTAGGCAACTTACTTATTTACTACTTGCCAACAGAAACAGGCAACATGTTCTAGTAAGTCTGCTTGAGTGTGCAGCTTGCATAGCACCCCACATTTTGCAGCTGCTCTCCCCTCCACAATCATTCCCGACACAGATGAACGCCAGCTGACCTGGAAACAGATTAAGCTGCTGGTGGTATTTTAGTGAATGAACACTAAGGTAACATAAAGAAACACAGAATACATCCTGCAATTGGAATCTGAATTCCTAGTAATGAACTACTAATCTCACTATCCTCCATTCCATTCTCAGTCATTGGATTATAAAATTATTTCCAGATTCTATACCAAGTAACTCCTTTTAGAGTCTGCTATAGCACCTCTCTGCCACATCTGTTTTCTCACCCCATCAAATTGGCATGCCTTCTTACTCAAATGGTCTTACACCCACATCATGCCACATGAAAGGAAAAAAGGAATACCCATCCTTTAAAAACATCACAATGATTAGAACAAGCCCACTGATGTAAGCTTCTTTGCATTTTCAATAGGAAGAACTGTTGGGAGGTATATAATATAGGGCTGCGCAAAAACAACTTCTATTTAAAAAGGCTCTCAAAAATGCTGCAATCTGATAGGCTGTTAGGATAGCAACACTGCAACAGCCTTGCATTCATCCCTGTAACACCGTCACGTACAGCCTGGTCACCAGGGCACATGAATCCTGATTTCTGGGTTTGGGAGACATGATGCCATGTTCAGTGTTCAGGCATGAAGTACTTTGCACATCAGTCCAAGCAGGCAGACCTTGTTAAATTGTAGGAAGAAGGCAGGCAGCCCCTCAACGGATTACAAATAACATACATCACGGAAGCACAGCTTATATAATGTGTGTCACTGTCCCCTCTCACAGTAGTGAACTCAGAAAGATTTCACAGCCACAGTAGAGACATTAAAGATACATAATAGTTTTACCTGCAGACACCTCTGCCCCAGTCCTGCTGGGCTACAATAATCTTGTGTTCCAGGCAGCCCTGAGCCCTAGCTTGCTAGAAGCCCCAACCCATCACTCACCCTCATGAAAATTAATTATTTTCTGTTTTTTTTTTTTAATTAAAACTGATACCACAGTAACTGGTCAAACTGCCCTGCTGTTAGCCCTATCCTTGATCTTTCTTTATTCTAAATGATCATGTCCACCTAGTCGACAGTCTCCCAAATGGCAATCCATACTGAGAGTGTTCCTGTCCCCAGCCCACCCACTTAGTCTCACAATAACTGGTGGGCCGCAATGGAGAGTCCACATGATCAAGAGAGCCTCGCTTCTTGCAGGGTACCCCCTATTGCATAGCATACGAAGTTGCATCAGTATTAGCTATACAAAATCACACATGCCCCACAATGTGAAGCATCATGGTCTGCATATGCAAATCACCACAGAATATTATGCTGGTTCAACTTTAAGCAGAAATGCATGGTGCCAAAAGACCTCTTGCACAATTTGCAAAGGGTGCCAACAGAAGACATAGACACGTGTTTCGTCCATCTTTGCAAACTGTGTGAGAGGCCTTTCGGCATCATGCATTTCTGCTTAAAGTTGAACCAGCCTAACATTCTGTGGTGATTTGCATATGCAGACCATGATGCTTTGCATTATGGGGACATGTGTGATTTTGTATTTCTTTGAAACTTGGCTTCCCAGCCAAATGCCCTTTGGGGTAACCCTTGCCTCAGTGCTTGCGTACAGAGGTTCTTTGTCTTATAAAGTATTAGCCATAACCCTTACCCTGAGGTAAAAATGCATTCACCGCTCCACTCCACAGTTGCAGTACAGCCTACTGCAAGCTTTGACGTTTTTTAGGGTAAGACTCTAGTATGATGACTGAAACATCCAATGCCTCCCAGTAATCCTGTTCCTGTCACCCCCAGTGCCCTGCCACCAAGCTCGTGTCTGGGTCTCCCACCTCTTAGTGGATTCATTCATAAACGGATATTGGGGATAGCATACAAATGTTATCAATTCACAGGCAATGGAGCAAGATGCAGAAGAGAAGTACTTTGGCAGCAAACTGAAACAAATAACAGCGAAAGCACCCCCTCAGAAAAATCCCTTATGCTTAATAAAAATACACAGATACAAGATCCCCCTTAGGTATTACCCCCACACACACACGTCACGCTACCACAACCCTATCTCCCCACCCACAGAGGTATCCTGGGGCAGCCTTCTCTCTGTAGTAGCCAAACTAATACATTATTATTGTGTCAGAATTTGGCTTCTTTCAGATCCTGTTATTGTGCTTATACAGGGGAAAATTATTCAGGGATCTAGATGTCACTAAGAGATTTTTCATTACCAAACCAGCAATGGCAAGCCCATATTACAATTTCATCTAGGAAAGGTGTTTAATCCTATACTTAGAAAAATATAGTTGCAATATGGGAAATGGGGTGAGGGATCTTCCTGAACTGCTAAATAATCAAAAATGGTTATTTTTTAATTTCAATGGACTATAGGGAAGGGGTCACCCACGTCTCTGTGTAGATACTGCCAGCATCCATTTGCAAATGTAAAGCCAGCTGTCCTTGAATGTGTATGGGATTTGTGAATGAAGATGTGTGTATGTGTGTGTGTATGTGCCTGGTGCTGGTTGTTTGGAGGGGGGGGGGTCATATCATATTCGTAAGCAGATAATCATTCATGATTTCTTGAATCAAATTGCCTGCCCTAAAAATACAAGAGAACTGAAAACCACCTAGCGTATGTGTCAGGGAACCACTGTAAAGAAAAAACGCTCGGAACGCTAAGGCTTGATTTTGTACGACTAGAAATCAGACATTAGCAAGGCAGTGGCAGTAACTCAGCTGTGAAAGATTCACACGGGTGTTATATATTGTGTAGTCTCATCGTTGACATGGACAGGCTCCCTCAAAGCATCTTGGCACTTGGCCAATAGAATTATTAACCGCAAAGTGGTTGGAAGAAGTCCGCATCCATTCATTTGGCTCCGCTACAGGATGCCAACCATATGTTGCTATACCCCTCTTGGAAATTCATTTGCCCAGTCCTCCTCACACAGAATCAGTACCCAAGCTGATACACACCCATCCATCCTCCACGCACTGGGTAACCCACAATTCAATCATAATTGACACATTCAGCTTTCTGTGGTACAAACTAGTAGCCAGTGCCAAGTAGAACAGAAAGCACATAGGCAAACACATCAAGATTTATCTGTAGAACAGGGCTGAAAACATTACCCAGTGACTGCAACCAGTCTGCATGGAGCCCCCCACTCCAGCATGTTGTATAAGACTCATTATTTCAGTCCATTACCATAATCACTATTGCAGAAAAAAATGCGGTGCCCAACTAATAGGCTGCGAAACGTCCAGTGATGTGTGCGCACGTATGTGTGTGTGTGAATAAGATTCGGCATCCTGGTGTTAACATTTTCTCCCTAGGGCACTGGGATTGCAGATTACTCTAACCTGTCACTCTTCTGACTCTCGGCACGTGCAGATCCCCTTATCACCTGGGTTAGAACTTAGAACGAGTCTTAACACCTGCTCCCCCTCACCTTCAATCTAAGGTGAAGGACACTGGCCAGGGACTAAATCATTAAACACCTGTGCCTTAAAGGTAGCACCCCCCCCCCCATCAAGGTACTAAACAACCAAGGCAAGGCAGTATGGGTTATGCAGAGGCTCAAGAATAGGCTTGAGACTGCCAATAACCTGGGTTCAAAGCCAGCCAGACGTGCTTACTGTGCGACCAGTGCTTCAATTGCAGCCAGGTGCAAACCAACCAAACAAAAAAACTGGTATGAGCAATATCTTCAGCCAGGTAAAGGAAAACAACAATGCGACCCACCCAGACACAGGACAGAAGACAGTTAGGCTATCCATAATCCTTATCCTGGCATATAATATATAGCTTATTGCATGATGCTTCATTGCTAATATAACCTGAGCAGGGCCAAGAAGACTAGTAAGAAAACAACATTCCTCCAGTATGGCCTGTGATTGTGAAGATGATTGACTCCTGTCTGAGATCAAGACCAGATCCTCTCTCTCAACTTTGGATCCTAACATCGAAGGCGGTGGCGACAAGTGACGATGATGACTCGGCCAGGCACTGTAGGATTTGGGAAGGAGAAGCAGGAGAAGGATTCCTCACAGCAGCAGATCCAGAGAGACCAGCTCAGTTCACCCAACTTACTCTGACCGACCACAACTTAAGAATCAAAGTAGCACAGGCTACAGGCCTACAGCACGGCACAGAGCACCGACTGAGTCCCTTCTGCAGCCCGCTCTTGTCTGTCTGCTATTTCTTCTGAGTTGACTCATTGGCTGCTATCTATGCTGTGCCTGTTCTTTTTCTATAGCGAGACCAGGCCCAGGGCAATTGACCTCCCGACAATGACGAAATGACCCAGTCCAGAAGGGGTGACCGTCGACAACTCATCGACAGCCACAGAGCTCTCATTTCCTCATCGTCAATTACTTCTCTCTGCTGCAACTACATGCCCTGATGGTGCAACGCATGCATGCACTCCACTCTGATTCCTGCTCCTGGGCAGTAGCCACACCTCCAGAGGACCCAACCTCTCATAGTCAGACATTATTGGTTGTTTTGTATGGTGGGGTGGGGACAAGGGTGGATGATTCAGTGATGAGGCGGAGATGGAGCCGAGAGGCTTGCTCAGAGTAGCAGTGTGGGGGGGGGGGCAGCCATAGCTGAGCTGAGAACCAGGACCAACTATGACCAAGCACTATCTGGACTAGGGACAGCAGCCAGCTGGGGCTGATTACTCTGATGATTGTGGGGAGGCTTGGGCAATTCGGCCGGTCAGTGGGGGCAGTCGCTGTCACTCAGGGCAAGTGAAAGTCAGGAGTCTGTGTCAGACAGTCTTTTACAGTGAGTGGGGCCTTCCTGAGCCATGGGGCCATACGCATTGGCGTAATTTGTGTACGTTAACCTAGCCATGCATGTCAAGCTTCGCCCTTTGCCTGCTGTCCTGAACCATGACAAAGACTGCTTGTCTATGTCCATGCAGGTCTTCCAGGAACTGGTTACCAAAATGGAGCTCCTCGTCTTTGAAAATCCAGCCTTACATATTTATGCTCCATATATATCTAGCCCCTCTCTTGCACCATCCTAGAGAGGGCCACTACCCCTGCCTTGTGGGTCCGACCAAAGTTAAGGGGCCTGGGTTCCTATACTTGATATTACTGGGGTTCTTTTCCAAAGGTCAAAAATAAAATGGTGATGCCTCCACCCAGAGTACATATTTAGTGGGTCTGATCACTTTCAGTTCAACCCTCTGGGATGTCGTACCAACCCACCTCCCCAAACAGTTACCCCAGGCATGGACTTACCAGGATCGACAATCGCCACATTCAGCATTTTTTCAATTTTAACTTCAGCCACTAATATGTTCACCAAAATAAAGCTCCTAAGTCAGACCTTTTCAAAGCAGCAACAACATAATGTATTTACATGGGGAGAGCTAGGATGGGGTAAGTGGAACAGAGTTTTAGCAAAACATTTAGTAATTAGCATTTTGAAGAGTTGCATTTCCCAATAACCATTACATAGATACATAGATACATAGACAGTGTCGGCAGATAAGGGCCTATGGCCCACCCAGTCTGCCCATTTAAGTTTGTATGTTCAGTTTATGTTTTCCAGGAAGTCTGTTGCCCCTTACCCCTGACCTCCAGAATTCCTTTATGTCTATCCCATGCATTCTTAAATCCCGTGATTGTTTCAGCCCCCACCACTTCCTCTGGCAGGGTGTTCCACTTGTCCACCACCCGTTCTGTGAAGAAATTCTTCCTCACGTTTCCTCTCTGAATCGTCCTCCCTCCAACTTCATCCCATGCCCTCTAGTCCTGGAACATCTTTTTCGCTTAAAAATAGTGCATTCCTGCACCCTGTTCCTCCCTGTAAGATACTTGTATGTCTCTATCATATCCTCCTCTCCCTCCTCTCCTCCAGGGAGTACATGTTCAGTGCCTTCAACCTGTCCTCATAGGACTTGTGATGCAACCCATGCACCATCTTTGTTGCCCTCCTCTGAACCTTCTCTACCCTGTCTATGTCCTTACGTGGTAAGGTCTCCAGAACTGCACAGTGTACTCCAGGTGCGGCCTCACTAGTGTCTTGTATAGTGGAATTATGACTCCCTTTTCCTGTTGGTGATGCCCCTGCCTATGCATCCCAGCATCCTATTTGCTTTACCTGCTGCCTTGTCACACTGTTTCCTGCCTTGAGGTCATCAGAGATGATAACTCCAAGATCCCCCTTTCCTGCTTGGTGCATGCTATATCCTCACCCCCAACTGATATATTGTGCCAGGGTTTTGTGCCCCTATATGCATTATCTTGCACTTCCTTGCATTGAATTTCAACTGCAAACCCTGACCATTCTTCAAGTTTCTGCAGGTCCCTTCTCATTCTGTCTACACCCTCTGCTGTGTCTACTCTGTTACAGAGCTTTGTGTCATCAGCGAACAGTGAAATTCTGCCTTCTAGGTCCTGCACAATGTCACTGATGAAGATATTGAATAGTACGGTCCCAGCACTGATCCCTGTGGTACCCCACTGGTCACTCTTCCTCTGTGGAGTGACAGCCATTTATCACCACCCCTCTGTGTCCTGCTGCCCAGCCAGTTACCTACCCACCTCACTACTGTCCTGCCCACACCCATATTCCCCAGTTTGTGCAATAGTCTTCTATGTGGCACAGTGTCAAAGGCCTTGCTGAAGTCCAGATAGGCCATGTCCACTGCCTCCTCTGATCCACCTCCTAGTCACCCAGTCAAAAATTCAATGAGGTTGGTCTGACATGACCTTCCCTTGGTGAAACCATGCTGCCTTGGGTCCTGTAGTCCATTGACTACCAGATGTTCCACCAATCTCTCCTTCAGTAGTGCTTCCATGATCTTTCCCACTACCGAGGTGAGGCTGACTGGTCTGTAGTTCCCCGCTTCCTCTTTGTTCCCACTTTTGGATAAGGGGACTACATCTGCTATCCTCCAGTCTTTGGGTACCTCCCCTGTTTCTAGTGATCGGCTAAACAGGATAGCAAGAGGTTCAGCCACCACCTCTCTTAGTTCTTTAAGGACCCTGGGGTGCACCCCATCTGGCCCCATTGCTTTATCAACTCTTATTACTTCCAGTTCCTTCAGGACCCTTTTCGTGTAAAGGACTTGTGTCCATTTCTGCACCATTCTCACCCCTTGTACTCCATTCAGACCCATTACCCTCCTCTTCCTCAGTAAAGACTGAGCAGAAATACCTGTTCAATATGTCAGCTTTTCTGTTGTCATCCTCCACACAGCCCCCATCCTCCCCCTTCAGTCTCACTATCCCTCCCTTTGCCTTTCTTTTTTCACTTATGTACCTGTAAAAGGTTTTGTCCCCTCTATCCACTGATTTTTCAATGTGTTCTTCTGTCTGAGCTTTGGCTTCCCACTGACCTCCTGCCTCCTTTGCTTCTCCTGGTACTTCTCCCTATCCCCTTCTGCCTGTGTCTTTTTGTATTGCCTGAATGCAATCTTTTGGCTTTCACTTTCTTTGCTACCTCTTTGGGAAAACCATAATGGTCTCTCTTCCTTTTCCTTTTGCTAACCTGCTTAATACATAATTCTGTTGTCTCTTGTAATCCCCATTTTAAATACTTCCCACTGTTCCTCAACCCCGATTCCTGCCCCATTCCCTTAATGCCTCTTTCAAGTATCTCCCCATTTTCTCAAAGTTTGCCCCCTAAAATCCAGGATCGTGTTTTGTGTGGTTTGGTTCTGCTCTTTCTGTGATTTCAAACCACAGTGACTGGTGGTCACTGTTCCCCAGGTGCTCCCCCACTCTTACCCCCATCACACTGTCCCTGTTTGTGAGCACAAGGTCCAGTATTGCCTTCTGCCGAGTTGGTTCCATGACTGGTTGCTTGAGGAAGGCACCCTGAAGGGAGTCCAGGATAAATCTGCTCCTAGTTGATGCTGCTGCTGGGATGCTCCAGTCCACGTCTGGAATATTGAAGTCTCCAACCAGTACTACCTCACCCTTGTCTGCCATCCTTTGGATGGCTAGCATCAACTCCTATCTGTTTCTTCCTCCTGGGCTGGTGGTCTATAGACCACACCTGTGCTGATGGCTGGCCCCATTTTCCTTTTCAGCTTAACCCACAGTATCTCTCCCCCATTTTGTTCCTCCTGGATCTCTGTGGCCCTTATGTCATTTTTCACATACAGTGCCACTCCTCCTCCATTTTACTTTTATTTTCAAACCCAAATCACCCTTTGATCTTACAGCCAGCAGAATACCTGACTATTTAACTGCTGCAGATATTCCTAATACCCAGACCCACAGGACCCATTTTAGAATGATGCCCCGAATTCTGTCCCTGGTTACCCAGATGTTGAGTTGTAGGCCTGAGGTGCAGCTGGCCAGCTGGTGTTGCTGCGCTTGAAGAATTAAAATTAACTTTTTATACCTTTCTGTTATTTCTCAACTGGTTTCCTATGCCAGAGGGCATATGTGAACTATATACAGTCTCCAGGATTTTGCAGGGCAATTTCTGCTGTTACTTATGGCTCTGCAGAATCAGTCCTTTGTTGGCACAGTTGACTGAAGTCCTGGGGTCAGTGGAAACAGCAGCTGCAGAACCAAACTCAATGCCTGCATTTGGAGGGGCAAGGAAACTGCAGCGTGGATCTTCAGCTTGCTTGGAGATCTTGCAGCTTGTCCCCTTCGGCAAATTAAGATCAGTTGCAGAGTACATGGCATGGCCTGTCAGCCGCAAGGGACCCAGACCTAAGTGTGGCCCACAGCCTGGCTCCCTCACAGGTCAGAGTGCCCTAGCACTCAGGTACAAAACCCATGATCCCCTGCAGCTGGAAAGCCCCATTTTATCCCCTGCAGTTGGCAAGCCCCACTTGATGGGGGTTAGCAAGTTCCCCACCCAGCCCTAGGTTTTGGATGGAACTTTTAGGTCATCTCTCTTTTACAGAACAACCTGCTACAGTGTGTAGCCAAAGCAGCCTCTGTCTCTTCCCTGTGTCCAAGAGTCCCGTGGGTCGTGCAGAGCCTATACTACAGGTTTATCTCAACATTCTCTTTTCTCAGCTGCATTTCAGGAGCAGACAATGGGTACCTATTCTGATAGCACCTGTGCATCCTTCTGCTTTCACAGTCTCTCAACCTTAACACAGCGATCCCTTGTTCTGGCTCACACACAGTTTCAGAACTCTTTCTCAGCAGAACATCATGAAAGTCTCTTTCCTCACCATGAAGGTGAATAACAATCCCAGAAGTCTCTCTCTCTCTCTTCAACTGTTCAGAATCTGGATTCCCATCCAATTAGTGGTAGCCATTCTTCCAAGCTACCACCAGTCCTCAGGCCTGTGTCTTCCCCTCATCTCCTTAGACGCTTTGTCTATGCCAGGGTCAGACAGTTCCTTGTTGCTTTTCCATACTTTCACACAACTTTACATTCACTTCTCAGCTCACCCATGTCTCATCTGGAGGTGCAGATGAACACCAGGAGGTTCTCTCTTCCTCAGGATCAGTCCATTTTCCTATCCCCTTTTCCTTTTCAAACATCCTTTTCTTAATACCTTCACTACTGTGGTGCAGCTCTTCCTACCACAGCATCAGAATCCTGCAGCTCTCTTTCTCCACAGAACTGCCTGCATATTCTCCTCCAGCTCTCTCCTCAAATGGGGAAAGGCAAACACCTAGCTTCCTGGGTGACAGATTGCTGGCAGCTCCCAGACAGGCCATTTTCCAGTCTTGCAACCCCATTCTCTCTGCGGGGGCTGCAGCCCTCCCCTCCCAAGAGACTTTTCACAAGCACCAGAATCCTCCTGGGAAATTCTGGCTTTGTGGTTGGTTGGCTGATGTCACATGCCTGCCAAGCATGGTTGCTAGATAAACAGTCCCAGTTTAAGGCAGTACTGCAGCCAAACCTGTTACTTTTATTTTACACATGCTACCATTTGATAGCCACCCCCTGAACCCTTTTCAGCAACTCCACTGTTTAACATATTTAAGTTGCCCTTTTCCAGTCGCTGCTGCCTGTATTCATTACCCTTGGTAGCCCTATCAATAATCCCACTGCAGTTCACAATATCCCAATGTCCACCCATTCCTGCAACCACAGTAGTCATTTCTTTTCACTTAGTTCCCCACAGAACTATAACCACACCTTCCCTCCACAGAAACCCTGCAAATTTGAACATTGCCTTTGTTCCCATCACCTGTTGCTAGTGCTGTTATTTACAGTCCCTAGGAACAGGAGGGGATTTGCTCATTAATTGTTCATGAGTTGCCTCATTAATATTCATGTGGTGGCTCCAGATGTTGCAGTGCGATTGGTGCTCACAAAAACTCTCCTTCTGCTCTTCCCATTGCCCCTCTGGTCCAGCTAATAGTCCCAGACCCTCTTTTACTTAGCACTGAAACCAGAACCACTGGAGAGACAGTCAGGACAGCCCCTGAAACTGCCAAATGAAACTGTGCCTTCTGCGCATGTGGGGAGTACCAGCAAGCACCTAAAGGCCATGGGATACTCCTACCCTCACTTACCTATGGGGTTGCAACCTATACCTCCGCGTGTAAGTCAAGTCTCCGGAAGTGGGATGTCACCTGTAAAAATATATGCCACTTCGAATCCTCCTCTCATCGACTGAAACACCACTGCTTCCTTTACTCTGACCTTGGTTGGCCCCCCCCCCCATGCATCAAGGTCCTGTACTCTCGGCTCCACTATTGACAACATTATTATTTCTCAACTACCCAAACCCCTAGCAGGTCTCTTTTAAAATCAGGCATCCTGCTATGACCTATGCTCTGCTGAAAATGTCCCTGTCTGCATCCCTAGACACATCACCTCCAAAGGAGCTAGTGCTTTTGCCTGTCATGCCCCCCCAATACTGGAACTCCCTCCCACTATCTATTCACCAGACCTCTTCCCACACCTCTTTCAAGAAAGAACTATGATACCACCTCATCTCGTCCTGTGCTTGCTCCTGTTTCAAACCACCCTATCCCCCAAATACTGCACCGCTTACCACTTTTCAGTTTTGTCCTTATATACGCCTCGGCACTTCTTCACAGCTGGCTGGCATAACTCCACGCCCCGCTGACTCTCACTTCCTACCTTTATCCCATCCCTTCACTACTTCAACTACCCTGTTCCTTGCTACTTTACTACGGTTCCTTCCTCTGATATTTTTCTTTTCATAACTATCCGATTTCAATAATAATAATGTCAATCAGTTCATTGTTGAAATTGTTCCTCCTCATATCAAAACGTGCCCTAATTGCTGCAATATATCTGTTATTTTACTACTTTGTTGCATGTGTTGTTTACCTGCTTGTATGTATAAACTGCTTTTGACAAATCTCTAATGTAATGTTACTGTTTCTGATGTTTGTTTCTGTATCCTCCTGGGTCTTGCCTGAAAATAGTCATTTCTATGGCTAGTGCACCTACCTGGTAAACAAAAACGAAATAAATAAAAAAAAGGTGCAAAAACTAAATGGACGCTCTGAACTACAGCTCCCTGGGCCCCACCCTGAAAAAACTACACAGGTGCCCAAGGGAGGATCCAAGGAACTACCAGGGTCTTAGGGGATGTACAGGGGGCAACCAGGATCAGGGAATAAAAAACAAATGGGGGTGGAACAAACCTGGGGGAAATGGGATCCCCAAAGGGGTCAGTCAGATAAGCCCCCAGGACAGGGGGTGTTACACTCCCCCTCCCCATAAATGCTTGGTGTCCCTGCCAAGCCTGAAACATAACCCGACTCCATCCATAAACATTTACTCATTTACATTAAACATATTACCCAAACATTTAACATCCTCACTATACACATAATTACCTATTGTAACAAACAACATTAAATCACATCCTATTTTAGACAATTTTCATCTAGTCCTGCAATTACACACATTCTCCATGCCTCAGAGCTGTAAATGGTGTTATCCCTCCCCAGGGACCCTTAGTATTAAAGTTTTCCAGGTGTCACAACTTTTAGTGCAATTTCCACCTTTGACCACTAGGGGTGATCACTCCCCTAAACTTTTATTGAAGAGCAATGAAACATAGAAACATAGAAACATAGAATTTAACGGCAGATAAGGACCACTTGGCCCACCCAGTCTGCCCATTTCCCTGCCTACTGGATAAGCTGCAGATCCTAGTTAACCAGCAGCCTACTTCTTCCTACCCCCATCCCCTAGAATTGCCTTATGACTGTCCCATACATGCTTGAATTCCACCACTGTTTTTCACTCCACGACCTCCTCCGGAAGGCCGTTCCATGCATCCACAACCTCTCTGTGAAAAATACTTCCTTAAATTACCTCTGACCGCCCTCTATCTTCAAATTGTGTCCCTTGTTCTTGCACACCTCTTTTTGAAAGATGCTACCCTCTTGGAC
Source organism: Neoceratodus forsteri (assembly GCA_016271365.2). Lineage (NCBI taxonomy): Eukaryota > Metazoa > Chordata > Ceratodontiformes > Ceratodontidae > Neoceratodus > Neoceratodus forsteri. The sequence goes on along the minus strand of CM057451.1, from coordinate 1,186,779,256 downwards.
TTTGTTGATTCCTTGAGGTACTTGAAAGTTTCTATCATGTCCCCCCTCTCCCTCCTTTCCTCGAGGCTATACACATTAAGCTCCTTTAGTCTCTCTTCATATGTCTTCCGGTGCAGACCCTGCACCATTTTAGTTGCCCTCTTCTGGACAGCTTCCATCCTGTCTATGTCTTTGCGAAGACTCGGTCTCCAGAACTGTACGCAGTACTCCAGATGGGGTATGACCAGCTGTCTGTACAGAGGGATAATAACTTCCTGTTTTCTACTGGTGATGCCTCTCCCTATGCATCCCAATATCCCCCCAGCCCTCATTGCTGCCCTCTCACATTGCTTGCACACCTTTAAGTCATCTGATATGACTTCCCCCAGGTCCTTTTCCATTTTTGTTGTTGTTAGTATCCCCCCCCCATTGTGTACTCTTCCCCTGGGTTTTTGTTTCCCAGGTGCATTACCTTGCACTTCTTAGCATTAAATCTAAGCTGCCTTACATTTGACCATTCCTCTATCCTTGCCAAGTCCCTTTTCATCCTTTCCACCCCACCTTGTGCATCAACTCTGTTGCAGAGTGAAGTCAGCCCAAGTCAGATTTGTGGCCAAAATACCTCTCCAGAACCTTCCATAGACTCTCCACCATTTTTAAGGGACCCCAAGGTTTTAGTGAGCTGGGGCGGGGGGGCATGTAACTGGCACAGGAGATCCCAGTGGTGCCTCCATTTACGTAGCCCCTCTCTGGCACCATCCTAGAGAGGGCCACTACTCCTGCCTTGTGAGCCCGACCAAAGTTAAGGGGCCTGGGTTCCCATACTTGATATTACTGGGGGTCCTTTCCCAAGGTCAAAAATAAAATGGCAGTGCCTCAATCTAGAGTACATATTTAGTGAGTCTGATCATTTCCAGTATAACCCCCTGGGATGTTATACCACCCCACCTCCCTGAACAGTTACCCCAGGCATGGACTTACCAGGATCGACAATCCCCACATTCAGCATTTTTTTTCATTTTTGTGTTGGCTCGCACGTGTGCAGTCAACATATTGCAGTACTAGCAGATTTGGAAGTGCGATCATTGTTGGGCGAATGCAGGCAAGCATCAGTAGCTGCATCTATCATTCCCCAATAAGCCAGCAGCAGGTGCCGACATCATGCATCCCTAATGTGGCCACCAGATCTAAGAAAAGGTCCACTGCAATGAGAGTGAGGCTCTTATGCAGCGGGACCACAAGACGTCCCCCCAATGTGCATGCAACATGGTGGCAGTGTATCTGCTGCTGCCTCCTGTCACAATGCCAATGGGGGAGCCCACTCCCCATCAGCATAATGACCCCCCTCCCATTTAAAATGTATGCTGGGGGGGTGCCCAATCCACCCTTGGCATCATGCACCCCAATCAGTTTTTCTTTGCCAACTGGGGGCCCAATCCCCCCTGGTGGGGGACTCCATCATAAGAGGGATCCAGCTAGGAACACAGGAGGGGGAGGACAGGGAGGTGAGGTGCCTACCAGATGCCACGGCATGGAGGGATGGAAGGAAGATACTGGGATCACTGGGAAGGCAAGACAGGAGGGTGAGCTGGATGTCATTATCCACCTAGGTACTAATGACTTGGCAAATGGGGAGCCAAAGGAAGTTCAGGAAGAGTTTAGGAAACTGGGAGGGTCTCAAGCAAGTAGCTACTCTGTCACTTTCTCAGAAGTACTACCTGTGAGAGGCAAGGAGAGCATAGGAGTGCATGCACCAGGAACTTTAACTCATGGTTGAAGAACTGGTGCTGTGAGGAAGGGCTTGATTCATTGGTGACTGGGACCCATCTGGAGGGATGGAGGTTTGTTCAAGCCTGACGGCCTGCATCCATCCTGAGGGGAATCCAAGCACTCAATGATAAGTTTAAATGCTACATTGACAAGCATTTAAACTAGCTAAGGGGGGTGGCAGGCCAGCAAGGATGATACCTACTTGCTCACCCCCCACAGCTAGTAATGGATCCAGTGAACCAGAGGAGTGGCTATCTCTGCAAAGCAGTGTGCAAAAGATGGAGATTAGTGTCCAAAAGGTGGATAAGCAGAAAAGGGGCAAAATTCAGCAGAAGGGCAGACAGCAAGGAGAACCAGGGATAAATGACAACCAAGGAAGGGGCTGGAGTAGAACAGTGAAGCAGTCTAGGGAGGTCAAATCATGGAAAGCCATGTGTGCAAATGCCAGGAGCCTTAGCAACAAGATGGAAGATCTGGAGGCTGTCATGGTACAGTCAGACCTGGATATTGTGGCCATCACTGAAACCTGGTGTAATGATAACCATGACTGGGAGATGGCCATACCTGGCTACAACATATTCAGAAGAGACAGAGCAGGCAGAAAGGGGGAGGAGTGGCACTGTATGTGAAAATGACATAAGGGCCACACAGATCCAGGAGGAACAAAATGGGGAGAGATACTGTGGGTTAAGCTGGAAAGGAAAATGGGGCCAGCCATCCTCACAGGTGTGGTCTATAGACCACCAGCCCAGGAGGAAGAAACAGATAGGGAGCTGATGTTACCCATCCAAAGGATGGCAGACAAGGGTGAGGTAGTACTGGTTGGAGACTTCAATATACCAGACGTGGACTGGAGCATCCCAGCAGCAGCATCAACTAGGAGCAGATTTATCTGGACTCCCTTCAGGGTGCCTTCCTCAAGCAACTGGTCATGGAACCAACTTGGCAGAAGGCAATACTGGACCTTGTGCTCACAAACAGGGACAGTGTGATGGGGGTAACAGTGGGGGAGCACCTGGGTAACAGTGACCACCAGTCATTGTGGTTTGAAATCACAGAAACAGCAGAACCAAACCACACAAAAACACGTATCCTGGATTTTAGGGGGGCAGACTTTGGGAAAATGGGGAGATGCTTGAAAGAGGCATTAAGGGGAATGGGACAGGAATCAGGGATTGAGGAACAGTGGGCAGTATTTAAAATGGGATTATAAGAACAACAGAATTATGCATTAAGCAGGTTAGCAAGAGGAAAAGAAAGAGGAGACCATTATGGTTTTCCAAAGAGGTAGCAAAGAAAGTGAAAGCCAAAAGATTGCATTCAGGCAATACAAAAAGACACAGGCAGAAGGGGATAGGAGAAGTACCAAGAGAAACAAAGGGAGGCAGGAAGTCATAAGGAAGCCAAAGCTCAGACAGAAGAACACATTGCAAAATCAGTGGTTAAGGGACAAAACCTTTACAGGTACATAAGTGAAAAAGAAGGACAAAGGGAGGGATAGTGAGACTGAAGGGGGAGGATGGGAGCCGCGTGGAGGATGACAACAGTAAAGCTGACATATTGAACAGGTATTTCTGCTCAGTCTTTACTAAGGAAGAGGGGGGTAATGGGTCTGAAGGGAGTACAAGGGGTGAGAATGGTGCAGAAATGGACACAAGTCCCTTTACACGAGAAAGGGTCCTGAAGGAACTGGAAGTAATAAGAGCTGATAAAGCAATGGGGCCAGATGGGGTGCAACCCAGGGTCCTTAAAGAACTAAGAGAGGTGGTGGCTGAACCTCTGGCTATCCTGTTCAGCCAATCACTGGAAACAGGGGAGGTACCCAAAGACTGGAGGACAGCAGATGTAGTCCCCTTATACAAAAGTGGGAACAAAGAGGAAGCAGGAACTACAGACCAGTCAGCCTCACCTCGGTAGTGGGAAAGATCATGGAAGCACTACTGAAGGAGAGATTGGTGGAACATCTGGTTGTCAATGGACTACAGGACCCAAGGCAGCATGGTTTCACCAGGGGGAGGTCATGTCAGACCAACCTCATTGAATTTTTTGACTGGGTGACTAGGGAGGTGGATCAGGGGAGGGCAGTGGACATGGCCTATCTGGACTTCAGCAAGGCCTTTGACACTGTGCCATATAGAAGACTATTACACAAACTGGGGAATATGGGTGTGGGCAGGACAGTAGTGTTGTGGGTAGGTAACTGGCTGGGTGGCAGGACACAGAGGGTGGTGGTAAATGGCTGTCACTCCACAGAGGGAAGAGTGACCAGTGGGGTACCACAGGGATCAGTGCTGGGACCGGTACTATTCAATATCTTCATCAGTGACATTGCGCGGGACCTAGAAGGCAGAATTTCACTGTTCGCTGATGACACAAAGCTCTGTAACAGAGTAGACACACCAGAGGGTGTAGACAGAATGAGAAGGGACCTGCAGAAACTTGAAGAATGGTCAAGGGTTTGGCAGTTGAAATTCAATGCAACGAAGTGCAAGATAATGCATATGGGGCACAAAACCCTGGCACAATATATCAGTTGGGGGTGAGGATATAGCATGCACCAAGCAGGAAAGGGATCTTGGGGTTGTCATCTCTGATGACCTCAAGGTAGGGAAACAGTGTGACAAGGCATCAGGTAAAGCAAATAGGATGCTGGGATGTATAGGCAGGGCATCACCAGCAGGAAAGGGAGGTCATAATTCCGCTATACAAAGACACTAGTGAGGCCCCACCTGGAGTACAGTGTACAGTTCTGGAGACCATACCTACGTAAGGACATAGACAGGGTAGAGAAGGTTCAGAGGAGGGCAACAAAGATGGTGCATGGGTTGCATCACAAGTCCTATGAAGACAGGTTGAAGGAGCTGAACATGTACTGTGGAGGAGAGGGAGGAGAGAGGGATATGATAGAGACATACAAGTATCTTACAGGGAGGAACAGAGTGCAGGAAAACACTATTTTTAAGCGAAAAAGATGTTTCAGGACTAGAGGGCATGGGATGAAGTTGGAGGAGGACGATTCAGAGGAAACATGAGAAAGAATTTCTTCACAGAACGAGTGGTGGACAAGTGGAACACCCTGCCAGAGGAAGTGGTGGGGGCTGAAACAATCACGGGATTTAAGAATGCATGGGATAGACATAAAGGAATTCTAGAGGTCAGGGGTAAGGGGAAATAGACTTCTAGGAAAACAAACTGAACTTACAAGCTCAAATGGGCAGACTAGGTGGGCCATAGGCCCTTATCTGCCGACACTGTCTATGTATCTATGTATGTATCTATGGTGTTTAACCCATCCCCATTTGTTTTGCCAATGAGGGAACCTAATCCCAGTTGGCATAATGTCTCCCCCCTGCTTTTGTTATGTGGCAAAGGGGGTGCCCAATCCCCCTCGGCTCATGTCCCCCACTTCAGAATGTGCCGATGGGGGTGCCCATTCCCCTGTTGGCTACTGCATCCCCAAATAAAACACGCTGGGAGCCCACCCAGCTGCAATCACTGCAAAGAAATAACAGCCCTGCAGTGTTTTTTTTTTAACCTGTAAAAAGAAAACGGTCCCTCACAGTCTCTCTGGCCCCTTCCCCAACCAGTGCCCACCATCTGCAAATCCTGCCTCCCTCCACCCCCCCCAACCCTTACGCACCTCGGGAGTGTGGCGCGACAATCTTCGGTGGACCGGGAACATGTCTGCACTCTTCAAAAACGACTGCGAATGGAAGAAATGCAGGTAAGTTGTATAATGGCATAAATAGGGTTTCTTTTCAACTTTGGTGCATATCTCAGCCATTTTGGGGAATTTTGGCACCACATATTCAGCATGGGGTTATTGGGATCCCTCCTCATGAATTCAGGCACTGTCATTGTGTTATTCAGTCCTGAAAAGTAATTTCTCGGTCACTGCATGGAATCCTCTTTCGGGACTGATTAACAAAAGGACAGTGCCATTGCTCATGAGGGGGGCTCTCAAAAAGCCTATGTTGCAAATCTGGTGGGAAAAATCCAAAAAATGGCTGTTTTACGAATGTGCATTGCACAGTTTCCACACACACTCGTAACTTTGTGAATTTGTAATATTTTCACTTCAGATTTTCAAAATTGGCATTTTTCCATACCTCCTTATGAACAGTATAGATGTAATTTTACAAATCCTAGCTGAAATGTGTTTTCACATGTCTGGCGCAGAATAGCGTGGTCGCCATGCAAAATCATTTTTTGGGACAGTTTGAGGAAATGACGGTGACACTGTTCATGAGCAGAAGTCCTAAAATGCCTTTGTTGAAAATTTGGTGGTGAAATTCCATAAAGTAACTGTGTTACAAGTGTGAGTTGCGCAGTTTCCATGCACCCTTGTAACTGCAAATTTGCAATATTTTTATTCCAGATTTTCAACACTGGCATTTTTTCACTCCTCCTTATGAACAGTACAGCTGTCATTTTTCACATCCTGCCCTAAATGTGTTTTTGCACCTGTGGCGCACAATGGCATGGTCACTGTGCAAAATCAATGTTTCGGACAAATTAACAAAATTACAGTGCCACTGTCCATGATGGGAGGTCCCAAAATGCCAATATTAAACATGTAGTTAAAAAAAATCCCAAAAATAATTGGGTTGTGGACGTGTGTTGCACAGTTTCTATGCATGCTCATAACTTCACCAATTTTTCATATTTTCACTCTAGATTTTCAAGGTTGCCATTTTTTACATCTCCTCATGAACAATACAGTTATCATTTTCCACATACTGCCCAAAATGTGTTTTCATCCCTGTGTCGCCAAATGGCATAGCCGCTGTGCAAAACCACGTTTCAGCTACCAAACTGATAGTGCCGAATTTCATGAGGTGGGCTTACAAACAGCCCATGTTGAAAATTTGGAGTGAAAATACCAACACACGCCTATGGTGTTGGGGTTTCAAACTGTAGCACCCCATTCTGTAGAGACTGACAGGTGTCAGGAGTGTGACTTGGGATCATCGGCTGTAATGCTCCCGCCATTTCCCACCACCCGACCCTGCAGCCAGTGGCAGGCATAGAGGTGTGCCCTGCACTGTTTGGCCACAAATGTCACCCCATTCTCCTATACTGCACCCACCTCAGCGTAGTTCCTTATGGAATGGGGTAAGTATAATGCTCAAAGACCCCAAAGCACACCACAAAACTTGTCAGTGTCTACAGGGTAAGGTGAGGAACAATGGCATGAGCGTTATAGCTGACGACCCAAAGGCACAACCCAATGCCTACAGGGTGGGGGTTGGGTTGGCATCAGTTCAATACTTCACTGCCATTCCCATTATGCATCTCTAACTCTGGCACTACCAATGCTAATGCCAGCAAGACAACATTCAGCACTGACAAATGCTTGTCAACTTCAGCCACTAATATACTCACCAAAATCAGGCTCCTAAGTCAGACCTTTTCAAAGCAGCAGCAACATAATTTATTTGCATGGGAAGAGCTAGGATGGGGAAAGTGGAATAGAGGTCAAGCAAAATGTAACCCCTCACCCCTGCCTTTTTTACTAAAATGACAGGTGGCATGCTGTTGGCGTTGGTAGCAATACCTGGTGGGGACCTGGGTTCAGGGAGAATGAGGTTACCTGGCACAAGGGGACCTAGGTTTGGCTAATCTACACAGGGGCACCCAAGTAAATCCGACTACAGGAAGCAATAACTGTAATGTCCAGAACCAGGATTGGGATTTTTCAGTGTGGCTTTTATTCATAACTAGCTGAACATAACAAAGCATAGATGGACCCCCAAGGGGCTACGCTTACTGATAATGCAGATTAGAGACTACAAGGTGGTCCACTTAAAGAATGAACCCAGTTCTTGTGTTTTCTGGCTCTGGACCCACCAGGCACTCAGCCTGGACTTGCATGCACTTTGGATACACAGTCCGACTGGCCCGGCTCCCCTGCCGGCCACTTGACTGACGGTCCATTTAAAGAATGAACCCAATTTACTTGTTGTGGCTCCCATCAAACAAGGAGAATTATTTTCCCAAGTTGTGGCTCCCCACACCACTTAGAGTTTGCGACTCCTAGAGAGATTTGTTTTCTTACTTCATTCTGACTCCCATCAAACAAGGAGAATTATTTTCTCAAGCTGTGGCTCCCCACACCACTTAGAGTCTGTGACTCCTAGAGAGATTTTCCAATTCGCGACCCACGTCTGGATACCTACCTCATCACTGGCCAGGTGCATGAGGCAAGTAGCAATCACAGTAGAAATCCGTACAGGTGGACCTGGTTACTAAAGATAAGGGAGTGTTTCCACCTCCAGCTCCCACAGCCCATACCCGTCCATTTCTCTGGACAAACAGAAACTTAAACTTCGAAATGTAGATTAAACGGTGGATGACCTGTAGCATCCCCTCTACAACATTACTTGAGTCCATAAAGACTTTAAATTTTGAACCTACTCCATTTGTTTGTTCTAGTACAATAGGCATCCCAAATAGTAGTTCACATCCCAGCTTTCTTCACATTTTCCAAACTGAAGAAACATATTGTTTGCCCTCTCAAATTAGAGCAAAACACTCACCCTTTAGTTGCAGGTGCCCCACAGGCGAAGTACAACTTCTTTCACTTTTATCAGACCAAAACAGAAACTGTAAAGAGGCAGCTTTCTTCCTGTAGTAGAAATTAGGGGATTGCCCCTGGAATCCGCAGAGGGATACTTTACTTTCTCCCTCCCCCTCGGAGGGAGGGGGCACTGAGATCTGGACAGCGGTCTCCACCACTTGAAACTGGACACTGACCTTCTAACACAGAAGGTAAACAAAAGACACTTCCTTCCTGCTTGACAATAAACAGGAGACTTCCTTTCTGCTTGACAATAAACAGGAGACTGACTTTGAAAACTCCCAAAGTTCTATCTCACTCCCTGAGCTGAAGATTCCAATGTGGTTTATGCAGCTGCGACAGTTCTATGGTGATGTCACCTCTCAGTCTCAGGTGTGACTGAGAACAGAGTGAGACAGTATGAAACCCATTTAACTGGAGTTTCACAAGCTGCCTTCCCTGCCTACCACTAGGTCTTACTGGGATTCTAGTAACCCTGGGTAACAAGGGGGTTACAAAAACATGTAGTAATTTTCATTTTGAAGATTTGCATTTCCCAATAATCATTTTCCCTTTTATTTTAGAACTCAAATCACCCTTTGATCATGCAGCCACCAGACTACTTGACTATCTAACTGCTGCAGAAATTCCCAAAATCCAGTCCTGCAGGTCCCAGTTTAGAATAATGCCCTGAATTCTGTCCCTGGATACCCAGATGTTGAGTTGTAGGCCTGAGGTGCAGCTGATTGGACGCTTGAAGAATTAAAATTAACTTGTTATACCTTTCTCTTATTTCTCTGCTGGCTTCCTGTGCCAGAGGGCATATCTACATAGAAACATAGAATTTGACGGCAGATGAGGACTGCTTGGCCCACCCAGTCTGCCCATTTCCCTACCTAATGGATAAGCAGCAGATCCTAGTTAACCAGCAGCCTACTTCTTCCTACCCCCACCCACTAGAATTGCCTTATGACTGCTCCATGCATGCTTGAATTCCACCACTGTTTTTGACTCCACAACCTCCTCCGGAAGGCCGTTCCATGCATCCACAACCCTCTCTATGAAATAATACTTCCTTAAATTACCTCTGAGCCGCTCCCCCTCTATCTTCAAATTGTGTCCCCTTGTTCTTGCACACCTCTTTTTTTGAAAGATGCTACCCTCTTGGACTTTGTTAATTCCTTGAGGTGCTTGAAGCTTTTATCTTGTCTCCTCTCCCTCCTTTCCTCGAGGCTATACATATTAAGCTTCTTAAGTCTCTCTTCATATGTCTTCTGGTGCAGACCCTGCACCATTTTAGTTGCCCCCCTCTGGACAGCTTCCATCCTGTCTATGTCTTTGCGGAGATTGGGTCTCCAGAACTGCACGTAGTACTCCAGATGGGGTCTGACCAGCTGTCTGTACAGAGGGATAATAACTTCCTGTTTTATATCTGAACTATATACAGTCCCCAGGATGTTGCAGGACAATTCCTGCAGTTACTCATGGTTCTGCAGAATCAGTCTTTTGTTGGCACAGTTGATTGAAGTCCTGTGGAAACAGCAGCTGCAGATCAGGGCTCAATGCCTGCATTTGAAGAGGCGAGGAAACTGCAGCGTGGATCTTCAGCTTGCTAGGAGATCTTGCAGCTAGTCCCGTTTTCGCCTGTTGAGACCTGTTGCAGATCATGCGGCAAGGTCTGCCTGCCACAATGGACTCAAACCTAGGAGTGGCCCCACAGCGCAGCTTTCTCACAGGTCAGAGTGCCCTTGCACTCGGGTATAAAACCCATGATCCCCTGCAGCTGGCAAGTCCCACTTGATGGGGGTTAGAGAGTTCCCCACCTGGCCCTCGATTTTGGATGGAACTTTTAGGTCATCTCTCTTTCGCGGAGCAACCAGCTACGGTGTGTAGCCAAAGCAGTCTCTGTTTCATCCCTGTGTCCCAGACTCTGGGGGGAGGGGTGCACAGCCTAAACTACAGGTTCATCTCAACAGTCTCTTTTCTCAGCTGCATTTCAGGAGTAGACAGCAGGTACCCATCCAGATAACACCTGTCCATCCTTCTGCTTTCACAGTCTCTCAAAATAATAGAAACATAGAAACATATAAAATGACGGCAGATGGGGACCAAAAATCCATCTAATCTGCCCTCTGTACTACACCCCTATCCCAAACAGATTTGAATTGCCCTGCTGTTTTGGAGTCAATGACTTCTGCAGGTAAGCTATTCACGGAGCCACCACCCTTTCTGTAAAAAAGAACTTGCGCATGTTAGCCTGGAACCTCCCTCCCCTTAATTTCATTTCATGACCCCTTGTCCTTGTGGAGCTATTGATCAGAGAGAGTTCCTGGGTAGGAACTCTGTTTATGCCCTTCAGAAACTTGAATGTCTCTATCACGTCACCCCTACCTCTGTACTGCTCCAGTGAGTACATCCTGAGTTGCCGTAATCTGCTTCCATTTGGCAATTCATGGAGCCCTTGTGCCATCTTTGTTGCCCTCCTCTGTACCATCTCTAGTCTATCCACATCATTCCTGAGATAAGGTCTCCAGAACTGTAGGCAGCCTTCAAGGTGAGACCTCACCAGGGACATGTAGAGTGACATGATCACTTCCCTCTTTCTACTTGTGTTGCCCCTTCCTATGCATCCCAGCATTTTGCCATCTTTTTGTGCCACTCTTTCATCTTGTCTGCCCACTTTTAAGTAATCAGAGATGATGACTCCAAGATTCCACTCCTGTTTGGTGTCTGTTAGCTGCTCCACTCCCAGATAGTAGACCATCCCTTGGTTGCTCCTGCCCAGATGCATCACGTTGCATTTTGTTGCATTACTGTAAATTTGAACTGACACACATTGCACCATTTTTCTAGCTTGAGCAGGTCACTTTTATTTGTTCCTCTCCCTGCACAATGTCCTCTATGTTGCAGATTTTTGTGTCATCTGCAAACAGACTCAGCTTCCCACCCAACCCCTCGGTGATGTCTGTTATGAAAATATTGAAGAGTAAAGGACCCAGGACTGACCCCTGTGGCACCCTACTGGTCACGGCCCTATCCCTGATGCTGCCCCATTGACCATCACCGACTGGTTCCTCTGACTAAGCCAGCTCCTAACCCATGATACCACTTCCTGTCCCACTCCTGCATGTTCAAGCTTATTTAGCAGCCTTCTGTGTGGGACCAAGTCAAAGGCTTTGCTAAAGTCAAGGTAGATAATATCCACAGCTCCCCCTGGTCCACTGTCTTAGTAACAGAGTCAAAAAAATTGATCAGATTAGTCTGCCAGGACCTTCCCGCCATGAAGCCATGTTGCCTGCTGTCCAGCTGTCCAGTCTCTTCCAGGAATGTTCAAATTCTTTCCTTTAGCAGGGTTTCCATCATTATGCCTACCACCGAGGTGAGACTGACAGGGCAGTAGTTACTCATCACCCCCCTGCTAACCCTTTATGTATGGGAACCACTATTGACCTTTTCCAGTCTTGTGAAACAATTCCCTCTCTCAAGGATCTGCTAAAAAGATCTGCTAGAGATGCTACCAATTCATCCCTATGTTTTCTCAGTATGCATGGGTGGATGCCATTCGGCCCCATGGCTTTATCTATCTTCAGTTTATTGAGTTCTGTTATCCCCTCTACTGTGAAAGGGCTTGTGTCTATCCCCTTGTGCAATTATTAACTCCTTTAGTGGCGTGCCCACTTCCAGGCTCCTCCTTTGTAAACACAGAGCAAATGTACCCATTTAAAACATTTGCCTTCTGTCTGTCTTCTTCTGTCTTCTTCCCATCACTGCATATTAGTCTAACAATACCCCCTGTTTTTCCTTTTGTCACTTATGTACAGTACCTAAAGAAGTTTTTTTACCTCCTTTTACCTCCTGCGCAATTTCCACCTCAGTTTCTGCCTTTGCTGCTCTAATCAACCTAAAAGCCTCCCTCAAGCCGCTTTTGGGAGTAGTGCAGCACAGCAGGTTATGGCTCTAAGCTGCAGATCTCGAGATCTGGGTTTGAATCCCACAGCTGCCTAGGTGCATACTGTATGATCCTGAGCAAGTCACTTAACTTCTTTATGCTCCCAGGTCGAATCTGGAAACAAGCTTTGGCTTGGTGTGCCACTCCTGGTTAAACAGTATTCCCTTCCTCCTCCCTTCCCTCCCTTCCTTACCTTCCTTCCTTCCCTTCCCTTCTCTTCCCTTCCCTTCCCTTTTGTAAGCATCCCTATCCTTGTTGCTATATAAACCCTAGTATTTTTCTTCCAACTCTATCCTCAGATAGGGAAAGCAAACACTCAGCCCCTGGGGGACAGTTTTCTGGCAGCCCATCTCTCAACCTTAACACAGCAATCACTCGCTCTGGCTCACACACAATTTCAGAACTCTTTCTCAGCAGAACATCACAAACCTCTCTTTCCTCACTGTGATGGTGCATAACAATCCCAGAAGTGGCTCTCTCTTCAGCTGTTCAGAATCCAGATTCCCATCCAATTACCAGTAGTCATTCTTCCATGCTCCAATCAGTTCTCAGACCTGTGTCTTCTCCTCATCTCCTTAGACGCTTTGTCTATGCCAGGGTCAGACAGTTCCTTGTTCCTTTTCCATACTTTCACATGACTTTTCACTCACATCTTAGCTCACCCATGTCTCATCTGGAGGTGCAGATGAACACCAGGAGGCTCCCTTCTCCTCAGGATCAGTCCATTTTCCTAATCCCCTTTTCCTTTTCAAATATCCTTTTAACATATTAACATACTATTTGCCAGCAGATTAGGCCTTACGGTCTATCGAGTCTGCTCGAACCTCAGATCCCTAGTTGGGTGCCGAGGCCCTCCCCTCCATTGTGTTCCAGAAACCCCTATCATCCATCCCCACCCCCCTGGGACAGGCCATCATCTGATACATCCACTTTCTGTGTCTGTCCCACCCTCTCTTGAAGCCCTCCACTGTGCATCTCTGAACCAGCTTGCCAGGCAGTGCATTCCAAGGGTCCACCACCCTCTCAGTGAAAAACCTCCTCCTCCTCTTTTCCTCCCTCACCCTTCCTCCTTCCAACTTCAAACCATACCCTCTGGGAATACCTCCCTGCTTTAGTCTAAAGATCCCCTCCATGTTTACCCTATTTATTCCCTTGAGGTCCTTGAAGACCTCAATCATGTCCCCCCTGTCTCTCCTCTCCTCTCCTCCAATGAATACAGGCAGAGCTCCTCAAGTCTGTCCTCGTACGTCAAATCCCCTAGCCCTTGTATCATCTTAGATGCCTTCCTCTGTACCCTCTCCAGGAGCTGCATGTCACTCTTCAAGTGCGGTCTCCAGTACTGCACACAGTACTCAAGGTGTGGTCTAACCAGTCCATTGTACAGCGGCAAAATCACTTCCTTGCTCCTAGAGGTGATCCTCCTTATGATGCATCCCAACATCCTGTTTGCCTTGCTAGCCACTCTCCTGCACTGCTCGGAGTTATTCATACATGCATCCACCATGACCCCTAGGTCTTTTTCCCGTATTGAAGCATCCAGCGCCTCCCCTCCCAGAGTGTACCTGTGTTTAGGGTTTTCCCACCCAAGATGCAACACCTTGCACTTGGTGATATTGAAATTTAATTTCCATGTGTGAGCCCAGCTTTCCAGGTGTCCAGGTTCCCATGCAGGGCCAACCTCCCCTCTTCTTCCTCAACTACTGCTCCCATCTTGGAGTCATCAGTGAAGAGACTCATTTCACACCCTATACCCTCCCTGACGTCAGATATGTATGCATTAAACAGGATCGGACCCAGGACCGAGCCCTGCGGTACCCCACTACCAACTCTCTCTAGGGTTTGAGAGCACCCCACAGACCACTACTCTCTGGGTGCATCCAGCTAGCCAGTTTTCAATCCATCTGACCATCAAAGGGCCTACTCCTAACCCTATCAGTTTCTCAGCCAGACCATTGTGGGGGTCAGAGTCAAACGCCTTGCTGAAGTCCATGAATAATACATCCATAGGCTTTCCCCAGTCCAGTTCTGATGTTACCCATTCGAAGAACTCCACAAGATTGGTTTGACATGATCTACCTGGCACAAACCCATGTTGCCGACTATCCAGACCTCCCACCTCCTCCAAGTACACCCCCAATCGTTCCTTTAGTATACTCTCCATTAATTTTCCCACCACCAAAGTCAAACTGATGGGTCTATAGTTACCTGGTACTTCCCTCAACCCCCCTTTATGGATTGGCACCACATGTGCCTCTTGCCAATCCCTAGGGACCCTCCTTATCTCAAGTGACCTGTTGAGGAGCTCCACCAGGGGTGCAGCTAGTATATCTGCCAATTCCCATAGTACTCTCAGTTAAATGCAATCCGGCCCAGGAGATTTGTCTTTCTTTAGGGCCTTGAGGGCTAACTACACCCTTTTGGTGGAGATAGCATCATCCGTCCCCCTCTACCTCACTGGCCTTTTTATCCTTGTCCAGATGTGACACCCCTGGGGTACTTCTCCCTCCCTCTTGCTCCATTTCTGTTGCTCCCTGATCCCACTCACTGCCGCTTCTATCCCCATTGTGCTTTGCTTTGTAGATATCCCATCCCCCTCCCTAGTGAACACAGAGGCAAAGTGCTCATTAAATACCTCTGCCTGGTCCCTCGCCTCTTCCACCCACCCTCCTTCTGATCTCAATCTGCTGAGATGGCCCTTAGATTTTCTCCTCTCCTCAATGTACCAGAAGAACCCCTCTTTTCCCCTCCATGTATCCCCTATGCCAGCCGTTGCTCTTTACTGGACTTTGCTCCCCTCACCATCCGGGTGACTTTTCTAGATGCAAGATGGTACATTTCCTTATCTCTATCCCCTCTTGTTGTTTTATATTTTTTGTAGGCCGCCTTCTTTTCTCTGACTGCTACCTGTACCTCACTGGACCACCAGCATGGTTTATGTGACCTTGCTCCCTGCGGTTCAACTTGGCGCCAAATCCTGACTGCCTCATGAAGTCCCCGTTTATGACCTCCCAGCTCCCTTCCACACTTGTCATTGATGTAATCCCTTCAAGTGATCCTTGAGAATATTCCCCATGCCCACAAAGTCTGCCCCTGAAATCCACTGCCAGTGTCCTAGATCTCCCCCCTTCCCCCATGCTTATTTGAAACCAGACAGTATTGTGGTCGCTCCCAGTTAAGGGGTCCTCTACAACCAGGTCCCTTACCAGATACCCATCTGCCAGAACCATGTCCAGGACATGCCCCTCCCTTGTGGGCTCCATCAAATGCTGTGTTAAGAACACATTCTTGAAGACGTCCAGCAGCCTCTGCTCCTTGGCCATCGTAGAGGACATGGTTCCCCAGTTAGTACCTGGCATATTAAAGTCCCCCATCAACACCACTCCTTCCCCTTTTGGTCCACACTGGGCA
Source organism: Neoceratodus forsteri (assembly GCA_016271365.2). Classification (NCBI taxonomy): domain Eukaryota; kingdom Metazoa; phylum Chordata; order Ceratodontiformes; family Ceratodontidae; genus Neoceratodus; species Neoceratodus forsteri. The sequence goes on along the minus strand of CM057451.1, from coordinate 1,186,763,591 downwards.
ATGATTTTGTCCAGCAAACCATCCTCTAGAACATCACTCATCCCGGGGGGCCTATATACTACACCCAGCTTGACCTTATCTCCTGCTGGGGATCGTAAAGTGACCCATAAGGCCTCCACATTTCACTCTGCCTCTTCTACCCTAGCAATTTCTATGTCATCGCTAATGAACATAGCCACTCCACCCCCTCTGCCCTCCTTTCTGTCCTTCCTAAGCATAGTGTACCCTCACGTTGCTTAGGTCCCAGTCATGGTTTTTGTTGGCCCATGTCTCCGTACGACTGCCACATCCACTCCCCGAACAGCGTGGCCTGAACTCTGGCAACTTGTTTCCCAAGCCCTGGCATTTACTTCAACACCAACCCCCACCCCTTATCCCTGATCCCCTTTGTTGAACCCTACCCAGGCTCCTTATACTTCTATCCTCCCTCTGCTTCTTCTGAAACCTCCACCCTTACTCTGTTTCTCCCCTTCCCCTTGGGTTTGATGGCTACTCCCCTCATCTGGAGGAAAGGGCTTCTGGTCAGCCCCTCCCGTATCCCTTCCCCCCCTCACAAGTTTAAACCCCACCTTTCTTGAATGTAGTCAGCCATCCCCTGTTTAAGGACTTCTTCCCTAATGGGGCAAGATGAAGCCTGTTCTTGGCATACAGTCCGTTATCCTCCCAAACTCCTTTCCAGTTCCCTAACACCCCCAACCCACTCTCTTCACCCCACTTCCTGAGCCAGTTATTAACCTCTATGATCTTAATTTTTTTCTCCACTGAGGCCTTTGGTACTGGCAATATCTCAGAAAAGGAAATGTTGCATCCATTATCCTGACAGACTCTGGTAAGTTCTTGGAACCTTGCTTGGATTTCCAAAACGCTATTTCCCTCTAGATCATTAGTTCCCAAATGCACCAGGAAGTCCGGTTTACGTCCACAATCCCTAACCAGTTCATACACCATGAACTTTGCTCTGTGCACTGTCAGCCCAGAGATACTCACTACCTTCACCTGGCTATGGCATCCACCCCCCTGTCCCTCCCACAGGATACCCCTAATCATCGAGTCTCCCAATAACAGAACCATAACACCGCCATCATCCTTATGGTTACTCCACTATGCCCTCTCAGTCCCCCATCCCCCCCTTTATTCGTGATCTCAATTCCATGGGAGTCATCCTGCCTTATTAGAGACCCCCCTTGTCACCCTCCCCTTTCTTCCTCCCTCGTTATTTTGCCCACTTAACTCAAACCCCCTCTGAATAGGTGTCCCCTTTAACCCTCTCTTATCCAAACCATTTATCCTGGCCCTGATGGTTTCCCCTTCCCCCACACCACTATCCTCCCCCTTGTAATAGTACCCCTGCCTCCAGAGGCTCTCAGTGGGTCTCCTTTAGCTAGGGCCCTATCCTTGGTACTGACCTCCCTGCTGAAGGGGGGCTCCTCTCCCACCTCCTTGTCTCCCAGTTTCTCTCCAGTCATGCTCCCCTCCCTCATGTCTGCAATATGTTGCATCTCCCCCATCTGCTTAACATTTATGTTTCCCCTTCTTCCTCTGGAACTATTTCTATCCTTTCCATTGCCGGTCTGTGACACCCTATGGGTATCCGACTCCCTCCCCCCGGCCTCTGTATCAGTTTCCTCATTTCCACCAGCCCCTTCCTCTCCCTCTAGGTTGCTTAGTAGCTCAAATTTATTGTGAGACTCAATGTCAGCCTCCATCAAGTAACCCAAGTTTTCCCTGACTGCACCTTTAAACTACCCCTCTTCCTCCCCTCTTGCTCTGTTCTCCTAAGGAGCTCCCTTCCCACAGTCTGCTGTTTTAGGTTTCCCCACAACAGCCCCTCCTGACTCTTCCCCCTCCACTTTCTTTGTATTTGGAATGTTCACCCCGTACGCTTTCCCCTTAGTGTCAACATCCCTATCTAAGGGTCCTCTGTCCCTAATACCCCCCTCCTGCTTGCTGTAACATAACATCCTGTAATTTCAGAGCATTGCCCCAGTTTCCTCTCAGGCCCACCCTTCTGCTTCCCATATCCACACCCCTTATCCTTGGACATCCCCCCAGCTCCCCCAGCTTACTCCTTAACCAGTATACCTCAACCTTGATACAAGATAGCTGTCTACAGATTGGGCAGCCTCCCTCTCTCCAGGCCCAATTGAGAATTATTGCCATCCCACAGCCTGTGCAGCCTACAACCCTTCTGAAGATGCCTGCCATGGTGGAATATGGCCACCCTGTTTATCCCCCTCTGTTTATAATGGCACAATCCCTTTTCTCAGTCCCTTGCCCTGGAATACAGTTTGTCTCTATACTGACTGCAGTTATTTACAAACCCAGTTTCATCCCCACCAATAAAGTTCCCAAGTCTCACAAACACATACAGTCCAGTGTGTGTATGCAGACATCAGGTACCGTATGATGTCACAGGCCCACCAGTTCCTGTTGCTTCGAATTTCAGTCCCAAACAGAAATACACAGCCCTTCAATCCCAACCCCCAGTGGCTTTTCAGTATTTAAGAAAGCCTACAAAACAGGGTGGAAGGGAGGACTCTTCCAACACCAGGCAAACATCACATTTAAATTACACTCTAATTATCACTGCCAAACAAGTGTTCCCAAGCCTCAAAAGTTACAATATCATAGCCCAAGTAACAGTTCTAACTCAAAGTAGTAATTTTTAACACATAGAACTAATTTCACTTACAAAACTATTCAAATATTTCAGTTAAAACAGAATACAACCCTAGACCTCTGTCCTTACCAGCCTCCTGCTTATGTTCCCAAGTGAACAATGAAAGACAAGGTGATTTCTGCTAATTTATGCTAATTTCCCCTCCCCCTAATACCTTCACTGCTGTGGTGCATCTTCCTACCACAGCATCAGACCCTTACAGCTCTCCTTCTCCGCAGAGCTACAAGCACATTCTCCTCCAACTCTCTCCTCAAATGGGGAAAGGCAAACACCCAGCCCCCTGGGGGCAGATTGCTGGCAGCCTCCAGGCAGACCCTTTCCCAGCCTTGCAAGCCAAATCTCTCCAGGGGTTGGAGGAGCCCCCTTCCCTGTGGAGGGGCTCTCCCCAGACTGACCCCACAGTCAAACATTCTGTCCTTTTGGGAGCTTTTCTGGTGGCTGCCCATTGGCTAGAGCTACTGTCCTTTCAAAAAATGAATATGTATGAGGCCCCTTGGTGCCTCACTGGCTGTTCAAAATGGTGCCAGAATAATCCCCAGTATCCCCCCTCCCAAGAGTCTTTTCACAAGCACCAGAATCCTCCTGGCAAATCCTGACTTTGTGGTTGGCTGATGTCACATGCCTGCCAAGCATGGCTGCTAGAATAAAAGTCCCAGCACAGTTTATTCAGTGTCCCAAGTTTAAGGCACAATTGCAGCCAAGCCCTTTCCTTTTATTTTACACATGCCTAGCATTTGATAGCCACCCCTGTGTGCTTTTAAGTGACTGCACTATTTAACATATTTAAATTGCCCTTTTCCAATCACTGCTGTCTATATTCATTACCACTAGACAGCCCCATCCATAATCCCAGTGCAGTTCACAGTGTCCCAATGTCCACCCCTTTTGCAGTCACAGTAGTCATTTTGTTTCACTTAGTTCCCCATACAACTATAACCACATTGTCCCTCTGTAGAACCCTTGCACATTTGAACATTGCCTTTGTTCCCATTGCCTGTCACTAGCACTATTATCTACAGCCCCGAGGCGCTGGACAGGATTTGTTCATGAATTATTCATGAGCCACCTCATTAATATGCACGAGGCAGCTCCAAATCCTGCAGCACAATTGGCTCTTACAAAAACTCTCCTTCAGCTCTTCCCTTTGCATCTCCGGTCCAGCTAATGGTCCCAGTCCCTCTTTTACTTAGCACTGGAACTGGGACCACCAGAGAGACGGCCAGGATGGCCCCAGAAATGGCCAAATGAAACTACACCTTCTGCTCATGCATGGAGTACCAGCAAGCACCCAAAGGTGAAAAGTGAAACTGGCACTCTGTACTACAGGTCCCTGGTGCCCAAGGGAGGATCCCGTGAACTACCAGTGCCACAGGGGCTTTACAGGGAGCAACTCTAACCAGGGAAAAAAAATGAAATGGATGTACTGTAGAACAAACCCAGGGAAAACGGGAGCCCCAAAGAGTGCAGTCAGGTAAGCCCCCGGGACAGAGGGGTTACATATAAAATAGCATATGGACAACCATGCAGAACAAGGCTGTGTTTTAATCAAGGGATTGAAAGGGCAGCATAAAGACATTGAGAGCAAAGTGCGTAAGGTACAGAATAATGTATGAGCAATGGATCAGAACATGGTTGTGTTTCCATTGAGGGATGGGAGAACATCATAGGGATCTCCAGAGTGAAGCTTGAGTAATGTAGATAATAATGTATAGGCAACCAAACACAACAAGGCCATGTTTTTTGACTGGGTGACGAAGGAGGTGGATTGGGGGAGCAGTAAACATCACCTATTTCAATTTCAGCAAGGCCTTCGACACTGTTCCACATAATAGACTGATAAATAAGTTTGGATGCCTGGGTGTGGGTCACAAAGTGGTGCACTGGGTTAGAAACTGGTTAGGGGGACAGGAAGCAGAGGGTGGTGATAGATAGGATCCAGTCCAAGGAAAGAGGGGTGACCAGTGAGATACCTCAAGGATCAGTCCTGGGGCCATTCCTTTTCAATGTCTTTATTAGTGATATTGCAGAAGGGCTGGAAGGGAAGGTTTTCCTGTTTGCAGATAACACCAAGATCTGCAACAGGGTGGGCATTCCATACTGGGTGTAAAAAATGAGAAGGGATGTAGGAAATGTGGAAAATGGTCCAAAGTGTGGCAACTGAAGTTCAACACGAAGAAGTGTGAAATTATGCACCTGAGGTGCAGAAATCTTGCGGAGAGCTACAGGATGTGGGGGGGATGGAGGAGTTGCTGACAGTCACCAGGGAGGAAAGGGATTTGGGGATTATCATCTCAGATGACCTAAAGGTGGCCAAGCAGACTACAGAGACCGTAGAGAGGGCCAGTGGCATGTTGGGGTGTACAGGAATGGAGTATCACGAGCAGAAGGAGGAAGGTGGTGATACCACTATACAAAACACTGGTGTGGCCTCATCTGGAGTATTGTGTGCAGTTTTGGAGGCTACATCTTTATAAGGACGTAGACAGGGTGGAGGCAGTTCAGAGAGGGTTGTCTAGGATGATGCAGGGCTTGCAACAGAAGACTTACAATGAGAGATTAAAAGTCCTCAATATGTATGCACTAGAAGAGAGGAGGGAACAGTGAGATATGATAGAAACTTTCAAATATCTTAAGGGCATTAACAAGGTATAAGTGGAAGACTCCTCCCCGAGCTATGAGCTGGTGTCTAGTCCCCCAGCCTCTGCCAGGGAGTGACCGTGCACCGACTAATGAGGACCCCCCTTCCCGGAGAAGGAGAGCAGTCCGTTGGATGCTCAATCCTTCTCAATCCATGCCAACCCCCAGTGGCCCATGGTTGTTCCCGAACATGGGTCACCAGCGTAGCATGAGGTAAGGCATCCAGCACCTCAACCCTCAGCGCTACCGGGCCAGCTGTTGAGAGTATATTATAGACACTTGGAAAGCAAAGCTTGAGTAATATAGATAATAATGTATGGGAACTGTACACAACAAGGCTGTGTTTCCATCAAAAGGGTTGTGAGGACATCATGGGGACCTTAAGAGCAAAGCTCAAGAGGTCCATAATGTCCTCTGAGACCCAAGATGGAAAAATATGGCAAGTTGTGCGTAGGTGTCTGTGTTCTGTTTTTCTATTTGTTTATGGGATTATGGGCATTCATAAAATGTTTCTACTGTGGTACTATTGCCTGTGTTGTGTGAACACAGGTTGTTATTCTGGTTTTGTCTGGAATGTATGCATCAACACTTTGGAATGTGCACAACAATTCAGCCATGCACAACAAGGATTTTGATCGGGCCGATGTCCATGCACAACAAGGGGTAACCATGTACTTTATGTAAACCTCTCATTCTCCTTAGCAACTATCCTTAAGGATTGGAAGCACGCTACAGTAATCCCACTCCACAAGGGTGGTGATACCTTGACCCCTGGTAACTACAGACCCATTTCCCTCCTACTTATCATAGCTAAGCTACAGGAGCATTAGTCGTCTCTCAACTTTCCACCTTTCTTAACTCCTCCTCCTCCTTCTTCTCACCCTACCAGTCTGGGTTCAGGAAATCTCACACCACTAAACCTTGCTTCTCAGGCTTACAGACTCCATCCTCAATGGCATGGACAAGGGTCTTATCACCACAGCCATTTTCACCAACTTGGCAAAGGCATTCAACACAATCTCCCAAGGCCTCCTCCTTGACAAACTCTCCTGGGCTGGGCTCTCTACCTTGGTTACCAGCTGGTTCCACTCCTACCTGGTTGGCCGATCCCAGGCAGTAAGATTTGGAAGTTCCATCTCACCTCCCCTCCCAGTAACCTTTGGGGTCCCTCAAGGCTTGATCCTTGGACCTCTCCTATTCTCCATATTCCTAAACAATCTGCCCTCCACCTGCCCACAAACATCCATTCATATGTATGCAGATGACATGGTCTTGTATACATCTGGACAGTCATCAGCTGATGTTGCAACTAGACTACAGCAGGACTTCAATGATGTTCAGCTCTGGTTCCATGCAAACCAGCTTTTTCTCAATGCCAAGAAGACTGTCTCCTTGACCTTCGGCTCAAGGCAGAGATTATCTAGGCTCCCTGCAACCCCTTCCTTCCACACCTTGGACAGGACTATTGTGGAGGTCTGCACCTCCTTCAGATATCTCAGGCTATGACTCAACCAGCACCTCGACTTTTCTGTACATGTCGATGCCAGCCACAAAAAGCTACACCCAAAACTGGGTGCCCTCTATCAGAGTTGTGGTTGCATCCCCCACTAGTTCGCCATGCACTTGTACAGAAAATGATTCTCCCAATATTTGACTATGGTGACGTAGTCTACAGTGCAGCTCCCAAGTCCATCCTAGCCAGACTGGACCCTCTCTTCCACTCTTTCTGCTGCTTCGCACTGGATAGTCCCCCCTCCACTCACCACTGTGTACTCTACCAGTCTCTCACTCTACGATCGCCGATTGTCCCACTGCACCAAGCTCACTGCCAAATACTGGTCCCAGTCCTTGCCTTCCTACCTCTCCTCTGTGATGGCTGTCCCAAACCCTCCTGTGCACTCCCTCAGGAACATAAACACATGAACCTTGGCCATCCCATGGGTGTCTTCCTCAAGTGGTCAAGCATCCTTCAGATACCGGATGCCCAAACTATGGAATTCCCTCCCTACCGTCATCCGGCATATGCCCCTGGAAAGGCATTTCAGCTCCCTTATTAACTCACATTTCATGTCATCATGTGCCTGTGGGTAGGTTGAGACTAAAACAATAAGTGAATTGGGGAGTCCAACTGTTAAGCGATATACTCTCTCATTGCAGTGATAAGACCCTACCGCATGGTTGTACTTCCCAAAATTTTGTCTGCAGCCCTTATTGTCATGCTCTTCTCTTCATTCTACTGGATGCTCTTTACTAACATACTAAAATGCCAGCAGAAGAGGCCTACTAGTCTTTCGTGTCTGCTCATTTGGTCAGCCCCCACCCTGGGAGCTGACCTTGCTGCCCCCTCTCCCTCTCCCTCTCTGGCTTCTCCCTTCCCAGTCCCAGATATTCTCGCTGCACTGGTTTTTGCTTCCAGAACCCTTACTCTGTACCTATCCCACTCTCTCTTGAACCCCTCCACTGGTTTTGCCTCCACTAGACCCCTGGGCGGTGCAATCCATGGCTTCACCACCCTCTCAGTGAAGTAGCACCTCCTCCTTTCTCCCCTGAATCTCCCCCCCAACTTCCACCCATGCCATCTAGTTGCCCCCCCCCTTCCTTCGGAGCACTCTGACTGCTCCTCCTCTATTTATCCCTTTCATGTACCTGAAGACTTCTATCATGTCCCCCTGGTCCCTTTTCTCTTCCAATGTGTACATATTTAGCTCTTGGAGCCTCTCCCCATAGGTCCTATCTCCCAAGTTCCAAATCATTTTGGTTGCCCTTCTCTGGACCCTCTCTAGGAGTTCAATGTCCTTCTTTAAATGTGGCCTCCAGAATTATACGCAGTACTCAAGGTGTGGCCTCACCAAGCAGTTATACAGTGGGAGTATCACTTCCCTCCTTCTGGAGGTGAGTCCACTAGCGATGCATCCAAGCATCCTGTTGGCCTTTGCTGCTGCCCTTTTACAAGTCTCCGAGTTGTTCATCTTGACATCCACCACCACCCCAGGTCCCTCTCTGCCATCGAGACTTGTAGCATTTGTCTCTCCAGGGTGAACACTTGGCCCAGGTTTCTGGCTACTAGGTGCAGTACTTTGCATTTCCCTGCATTGAACCTCAGCTTCCAGTTTCTAGACCACCTTTCCAGAGCCTTCAGGTCCCCCTGTAGGGCCACCTTCCCCTCCTCCCCATCCACCACCACCCCCAGTTTTGAGACATCTGCAAAGAGACTCACCTCACTCCTGATACTCTTCTCATGTCTGAGACATAGGCGTTGAACAGGAGGGGCCCAAGGACCAATCCCTGAGGGACTCCACTAATGACCCTCCTTGGGGATGAGACTCTACCACTAACCACTTTTGGAGCCAATTGCCTATCCATCTGATCATCTGGTTCCCCACCCCCATTTCTCCCAGATTATTCAACAGGCTCCCAGAGGAACAGAGTCAAATGCCTTGCTGAAGTCAAGAAAGAGGACATCCACTGGTCTACCTAGGTCCAAGGCACTCATCACCCAGTCATAGAACTCCACAAGGTTTGTCTGACACAAATTCCCTGGGACGAATCCATGCTGTCTATCATCCAGGCACCCCAACTTTTCCAGGTCCCCCCCAGTTCCTCCTTGACAATGCCCTCCATCACATTACCCTCCACCGATGTCAAGCTGATGGGCCTGTAGTTCCCTGCCACCTCCCTTGATCCCCCCTTGTGGGTAGGCACTATATGCGCTACCTTCCAGTCCTGGGGTACCCACTCTGTCCTCAGAGAGATGCTGAAGAGCTCTGACAGGGATTTCGCCAGGACATCTGCAGTTCCTTCAGCACTCTGGGATGTAATTTATCCAGTCCTGGTACTTTCTCCGTCTTAAGGGACTTGAGGGCTTTCCCTCACTCTCTCTGCCGTGATTTCTACCTCCGCTACCTCGTCCCCTGGTTTGCATTCCCCCCACCTGCTAGTGATGCTCCCCCCTCCCCAGACCCACCTATCGGTAAGGGTGTCCCCCTCTCCTCAGTATTACTGTCTCCTCCCATGTATGATGCAGCCCCTCCATTTTCCTTGGTGAAAATTGGGCGAAGTACTCATTTAGTACTTCAGCCTGCTCTCCTGGGTCTTGTGCCCATCCCTTCCCTGTTTTAATCCTGCTAATCTGCATCTTCACCCTCATTTTTCCCCAATGTATCTAAAGAACCCCTTGTTCCCTGTCCTAATTTCCCTGGCCAGGTTCTGCTCCTTCCTTGCCTTAGCCACCCTCACTACCCTAGTGACCCTTCTAGCCATCAGCTCATACTCCTCTTGGTCCCTTTCACTACTTGAGCACTTGAATCACCTATAGGCCACCTTCTTTCCCCCCTCACCACCTCCTGAACCTCCCTGGTCCGCCAGCATTGTTTTCAGGCCCTACCGCATTTTTGTCTTACTCTTGCGCAGGTGCTGGTAGCATCCTACACCCCCCTCCTGATGAATTCCCACCTACTGTCAGCGCCCATGTCTGTCCCAATCCCATCCAAGTGCTCCTTAAGGATCCTTCCCATTTCCTTGAAATCCACCCTCCTGAAATCAGTTACCTCTGTCGTTGTGCAGCCTTCTAACCTTCCTAGGTTCAGGGAGAACCAGACCGTGGTTGTTGTGATAAATCTGCTCTGTATATAATACTTCTGTATAACTTGTATATTTCTGCAAATTTCTCATAACAATACTACCCTGTGCTCTTTACATGTATAGTTTGTTCTACTGACGATGTGTATGTACTCTTTACCTTTGCCCCCTTCCCCCAGGATGCACCTGGAAACGAGCACTAGTGCTCAGTGTGTCTTCCTGGCAAAACATTTAAATAAATAAATAAATAAATGTTGTACTTTTCTATCATTGTGTTTCCTGTAATTAATTGCACCACATTTTTGAGCTTGGTTGGCAACTGTTACCCTCTCCTGGATCATACCTGGGAACGAGCCTCAGCACAGTTTGCATTTCCCAGCCTCCTGTTTTCAAACAAACAAATATACAAATAAATAACATTCTACGATGGCATTTAGAGGAATTTATCAAACACAAACTAGTCCGATGGGAAGGAACAGGAGATGAGATCTGTTAACACAGGGACATCCTAGGCCTCCTTATTACAGCATTGTTACCCTTCTGCCTGGTACATGCTGAGATCTGCAACCTGAAAACTCTGAAAAATCTGGCTGGCAATTCTATATCTGCTGTTTCATTTTACAGTGCCTATTGTGAATGAAATCACCCAACCCTGCAGACAGTTCCAGTTTCCTTATTTGTAATAAAAACTCAGGGGAAAAAGCACTTTGAGGTGGTTGGAGGCCTGTCCCTAACTCTAGACCTCTAGCTGACAAAGGGGCATTAGACAGCTTGAATGTTTTTTTTTTCCATATAATAGCATACACACTATCATAAAAAGATAGAAACATATAAGTTGGCAGAGAAGGACCAACTGTCACATCTAGTCCACCCTGCTGATCCTCTCTATAGTACCACCTCAGCCCCTTTTTGAGTCCTCTGATTTTCCCCACATTTGTGTTGGCACTAGGATTTTGTTTTGGCGCTAGGATTCCCTTATGCCTATCCTATGCATTCTTGAAGCCTGTGATTATTTTAGCTTCCACCACTTCCTCCGAATGTCTGTTCCAAGCTCCCACCACCCTCTCCATGAAGAAAAACTTCCTGACATTCCCCTTCAGTCTATCCCTTCCAGCTTCATTGTGTGTCCCCTAGTTCTTGCACAACCCCTTTTGCGGAAGATACTCCATTCTTGTACCTTATTCACTCCCATGAGATATTTGTATGTCTCTATCACGTATAACCCAAAAGCTGTATGCTGAAGATCCCACTCAAATTTAAATGCTATTTCCATTCTCTGTACCACGTACTTACTCTCCATGGAGTAATCCCCGCTGCTACAGATGGCATATGCATGCACAGCTGCAGTCCCCATTATGGATGGCTACACCTAGTTCATGCAGCGTGGAAAGGTATTCGGATGCCAGGTGGCCAAAGTCAGTTTTAACATTGTAGAGAAAATGGAGACAGAATAAAACCAAAGGATCATGTAAGTCACCTCCTGCTATTTTATCTGTCATACAGAGTTATACTGTTCATTTCCACATGTGTCCAATTTAAGCAGGACGCTTCATTATAGTGTAGCTACAGAATCTGCCTTCACTGCTTCCAGGGGTCAGCCTTCCCACCATGATCTGGGAGAATTCTTGTCTCAGAAGTAAGCAGCGACCCCTAACTGGTGGGAACAGGCTTTGTCATTTCACCGCAGCTAGCTACTGTCTTACCCTCTTTTCTATGTTTCACAGTGGATGCTAAAAACTAGAGTAGGGTCATGGTACCGACAGGCGACATTCCAGCCCTCTCATTAGTGTGCTGAGCAACCAAGCAGATAGGTTTTGCATGTCATGTTCCTAACCGTGAAATCTCTGGGAATAGCATTTGCAGAACAGTGGAAATGAAGTGCCTGGACCTCAGCAGCTACCCTTAATAAATAAGAAATGAATCGATAGCACTTAAAGTACAGCAAAACGTAGCAACAGCAAGTAGTAATTAACTTTCATTGGGGGGGGGTTGGGTTAAGTTACAGGGTGCAATGTAATTCTCTCCATTAAAAGAAGAATTGATAGTCAGCGCCTGACAGCACTTAGATATAATTAAGTGGACACACAGTGCAGTGACAGTCATGGACAAAGGTTTCTGTACTGAAAAGTGACTGCTGCAAGACTTCTGTCTGTAAGGTATATGCTTTTGTCCAGTATCTAATGCGATAGAAAACAGCCCCTCTTCCCCAATCCCACCCCTGCTCTCCCCTGCCTGTCAACATTAAGTTTTTTATTGCGCTTTATGGCATTTTGTTCCTTGTTTTTACTCACTTAAAGATTAATTTAGAACCTCTACAGTATTATTTGTAAATGTCTCCACGTTTCCCCCTTCCCCCAGGTTGCATCTGGAATCGAACAGTTTGTCTGCTCAATATTCTTTCCTGGTAAAACTTTTAAACAAATAAATGACTTGGTTAGGTTCCATGTGATAATGGTGATCATGGAATAGCGATCGCCGTTTGGATGAGTGTACATTGCCGAAAATGAATTATGGCGATGTACACTCACAGCAAACTGCAAGAGGGCGCCGGTCTCTATGTTATGCAGAGGGCTGCGCCACCTCCCCGCCCCCCCCTACCAAAGGATCCTTAACTCCGGGGATGCATGTTGGGGAGTGAGTGTGTAAAACTTTAAAATAATTTAAAAACCCAGCCTGACACAAAAACACTATCGTGACCAGAACCAAACCAAGCACTCTCCCAACCCAGCCTGCCACCCGCCATGCCATACGGCCAGCTCAGCAGCCCACCACTGCATTACACCCCACAAACCCTTCCTCCCCTTCCACCCATCACATGGCGTGGTCTCCCCCCCCCGCACTTGTATGTGTATACATAGCGAGATCCTGTCGCTATATCCGCCTACCCCCATATCCGGATCGCGACCCTGCCATGTAGCCTCAGTACAGTCGCTATGACTGAGTTACCCTTTTTGAAGGCACTCAGTCACAGTTGCCTTGTACACGGGATACCCTTGGCTCATTTGTTTAAGTACCAGAACACCCTCTGGAGGAAGGGCAAAGCAGCTGCTTAGACCCTCCCTGAGGGTTCCCAGATTCAAGAGCTTTTCAAAGTGCTCCAGGCCTTGGAAGATGTCAGTAAGTATCTCCTTAGAGCCACCTATAATATTGCTGATATTCATCTTCATCATCATCATCATCATCATCAAATTTTATTGGAAAGCAAATTGAGAAATGTTCTCGGTTACAATCGCATATAGTTTCATTACAAATACTATGGCTAGGACAACTGCCTCAGGAATTTGCCTTAGGAGGTACTCCTGGCTTAGAGTCTCTGGCTTTGCAGCTAATGTCCAACAAAAGGTGTTGAATGCCCATTTTTGCTGGTCAGAAACTCTTTAGTCCAGACAAGCAAGATATTATCATTGACCTGCCGCAGGCCTCTGGCAGGGCTATTTGGTCTGTCCACTCTCTTTACCATACCCAGCCTAGAAGTAGATAGGGCCATCCTTTTGTAAGGTCTCTCACAAGTCGGGTTCTGGAACCAAGCTCCAGGGCAAATGCAGAGCCAGCTATGCCTTGCCTGCCCCCTCTTCCAGTTCTGGTTCCTCTACTAAGCAATCCAGAGGAGGAGGTGAGGCCAGGACTACTGGTTCAGCTTTAGCTTCATCCTGACTCCTTGACAGACCCATCAACCCCTTGTTAAAAGCCAGGAGGTGGTGGTCGGAGGTCTGTTCTCCCTTCATCTTTCCCAATGGAGAACCATTACCACAAATGTTTGGATCCTGAAAATAATCAAACAGGGACATGCTCTAGAACTTCTAGAACAGCCTCCAGATGTTCCCCCAGTCCCCACCTTTTATTCTCAAGACCACACAGAGGTGCTCAGAGAAGAGGTATACTCACCTTGCTGTGCAACCAGGCCACAGAACCAGTGCCCAGGCAGCAAAGGAGCAGGGGGTTCTTTTCCAGGTTCTTCCTTGTTCCCAAAAGAATTTGGGAGACATGAGGCCCATTCTAGACCTCAAGGAACTGAACCTTTTTATCCAGTGCAAAAAGTTCTGGATGGTCATTCTGCACAGCCTTCTTCCTCTGCTTAAGCAGGGTGACTGGCTATGTTCCCTTGATATGCAAGATGCCTACTTGCATATCAGGGTTTGTCCCCTTCACAGATATTATCTACAGTTTCTGCTCCAGAGAGAGCATTACCAGTCCAGGGTTTTGCCCTTTAGCTTATCTTTTGTGCCATGGGTATTTATCAAGTGCTTAGCAGTGGTTGCAGCAGCCCTCTGGTGCAAAGGCCTCTATGTGGTCCCATACTTGGACAACTGGTTACTGAAAGCCCAGTCCAGAGAGCTGCTGTTGTTGATTATAGAATGCACCCTGCAGTTATTCTAGTTCTTGGTCATCACTGTCAATTGGCCTACATCCATGCTGACCTTATCCCAAGGGTTGCAGTTCATAGGGGCAGTCCTGAGCTCATCTCAGGACGAGGCCTTCCTCCCTTAAGATAGGGCAGATAGCCTTATTTCTCAAGCTCAAGAGGTGGCTCAGAGCTGGCATGTCCCAACAAGGGGACACAATTTGAAGATAGAGAGGGGACGGCTCAGGGGCAATGTGAGGAAGTATGTTTCTTACAGAGAGGGTGGTGGACGCATGTAACCGCCTTTCTGCAGAGGTTGTGAGGTCTAAAACAGTGGGAGAATTCAAGAATGCATGGGACAGACATAAGGCAATTCTTGTGGGGGGTAGGAATAAATAGGCCATTGGTTAACTAGGATCTGCTGCTAATCCAGTAGGTAGGGAAATGTGCAGACTAGGTAGGCCAAGCGGTTCTTATCTGCCGTCAAAGTCTATGTTCTTATGTTTCTAACCAGGACATTCCTCTGGCTACTTGGCTTCATGGCCATGGCCATTATTATGGTCCCTCTGGCCAGGCTGCACATGAGGAACCCACAGTGGGCCCTCAGTGTTCAGTGGGATCAGCGCTCAGGCTATCTAGAGCAGTTGGTCATTGTCTCCTCTCCAGTACACAGGGTGTTTCACTGGTGGCCAATCATTTAAAGGGTGTTCCTTTTCTTGTCCCCACTCCTCAAAAAATCCTCACTACAGATGCTTTGGGGAGCCCACCTAGGTCCTTATCAGACCCAGGGCCTCTGATCCCACTGGGAGACTCACCTCCACATAAATGTCTTAGAAATTAGGGCACTTCTGTATGCCTTATTGGCTTTCCAGAACCATCTCTCTCAAGGTCATCTACTGGTGCTGTCAAGCAATCTCAGTGTGGTCTAATACATCAACAAGCAAAGGGGGGACCCATTCCTAACCTCTGTGCCAGGAAGCAATGACGATCTGGTTCTGGGCGCTAGCTCGTGGTCTAGAACTGTCACCTGTCCATGTGCAATGTGTCCCAAAACACCTTGGTGGACAGCCTCAGCAGGTCACAGTTCAAAATGCACAAGAGGGAACTGCTGGCCCCAATAGCAAAATACCTGTTCGACAGGTGCAGTTGTCCACAGTTGGACCTTTTTGTGTCACATTTCTGCTTGCTAGATTCGGGGCCTGGAGTTTTCTGGTGAGGCATGTTGTTCCTCTCCTGAAAGGGAGATTTCTGTGCACCTTACTTCCATTTCCTCTGATTCAGAGGGTGCTCATCAAGCTACAAATGGAGGGTGCCACCCTTAGTCTGGTGGCCCCATTTTGGCCTTGGCAAATATGGTTTCCATTACTGCAATAACTGAAGAATCTCCAGTTACCCTGCCCCTCTGCAGGAACCTGTTGACACAGGCTCAGGGGACCTTGGCCCATCCAGGCTTCAAGTCCCTGGACCTGCATGCATGGTTCCTGAGGACATAGCCATTGCTCACTTTGGTGTGTCTCAGAAGGTGGCTATGTCCTGGTGACCACCAGAAAGCCTTCCTCCAGGGCCACCTACTTTATGAAATGGAAGCAGTTTGCTATCTTGACTGCTTCTTATAGCTTGGACTCTTTCACCAGTCCTGCGAACCAGGTTCTGGAGTATCTCCTGACCTTGTCTAATGCAGGACGCAGGACTCAAACACTCTTCTCTGTCAAAGTGTTCCTATCGTCCACATCCATCTTTCATGTGCTCATTGATGGTCATACTACGGCACAGCAGGATGTGTCCCATACCTTCCTGACAGGATTCCCCACTTGAAGCCTCCATTCCGTAACCTAGTTCCAACTTGAGACCTGAATTTTATTCTGGAGAAGTTGGCCCTGCCTCCTTTTGAGCCAACCATGTCTTGTGAGCAATGCTTTCTGTTTTAGAAAATGTTATTTTTAGTTACTATTACTTCCGCTTGACGAATTTCAGAGCTACAGCCTCTTATGTGTGAGCAGCCTTATTTGTTTTTTCATGAAAACAGGACTTCTTGCTTACTAATCCTAAGTTTTTCCAAAGGTGGTGTTTGAATTTACCCAAAACCAATCCATCCGCCTGCCAGTTTATTTTCTAGAGCATGCCAATCCAGGGGAAGCATTGCTCCATATTTTGGATGTGTACAGAATTTTGCATTATTAAACGCACCATACAAGGGACTACAGAAAGTCCACTCAGTTGTTTGTTTACTTTGTCCCTTACAGAGAGGGCACTCCAGTTTCGAAACAGAGCTCGTCCAAATGGTTGGCTAACTGTATTCTGTTTTGTTACAGGAAGTACGGTAAGGAGCTTCCTGGGTTGTTAAGGGCCATTCCACCAGGAGTATGGCCACTTCCATTGCCTGTGTCAGGGGCTTGTCTGCAGCTGAGATTTGCGCTGCTGCCATATGGAGTACTGTCCACACATCCACCAGTCACTACAGTTTGGACATTGCTTCCAGAAGAAGGGCAGGCTTTGGCCTAGCTGTGCTTCAGAGACTTTCTTTCTTAGGCCATTGACCTCTTGCCACCCGGACTGGCCTTGCTCTCAGCATTGCTCAGGACTAGTGGTGGGCTGGTGAAATTTCATCTTAAGTACCTAGAGTAACCCCGAACTAATAAAAGTATTCGCAATGCGAAGTGGAGTATTTCACATTATATTGAGAATGCAAAGTCCATTGAGAACAATGACTTTGTGTTATTCTGCCTTCCCCAAACCACTTCTCCACTAATTTTAAGGTGAAGTACATTGAAATCAATGTACTTCACCTCACTCCTTTATTTTTGAGCTCCAAAGGTGAATTTTGCAGTGCTTCATGGGATTGCAGGTCACATGGGCTCTAGATTGTTCTGCACAGCCTCAGTTCTGTGTAGTGTGTGTGTGTAGTGGAAGATGGAGACAGTTTCCTCTCAGAGCTCTGCGATTCAAATCCTCTAAAAGCTGTTATAAAAGCCTTTTGGGGCTCTTTTTTTTCTCACAATTTAGTACATTGATTGTAGGAAACCCTTCTGTGCTCATATCATCGAGTGTTTATTGTTAGTGTGTGGATTTTGAATGTTAATTTAGAACAGTCAATCTGTGTACTGTGAAGTTTGCTTTGAGGGAAGGGCATATCTGTGGTGTAGTAGATTAACTGGAAGAAAAAGGCAGTCTTTCTGTTTTGGTTATAATTTTCTTATATAAAAACATAGAAACATTGATGTTGATGGCAGATAAGCACCGCAAGGCCCATCCAGTCTGTTCATTTCTTTTTCTGCCTTATAAATGTGCCATCGGCCTTTGCTCTGTCAGTGGCCTATCTATTCATACTCATCTGTATTGCTCCCTTATGCCTATCCCATGCCTGTTTGAAGCCCTGCACTGTATTCATATCCACCACTTCCTGAGGTAGACCGTTCCAGGCATCCACCACCCTTTCTGTGAAAAAGAACTTCCTCACATTACCCCTTAATCGGCCTCCCTCTAATCTCATGCTGTGTCCTCTTGTCCTGCTATTTTTCTTATATTGAAACATGTTAGACTCTTTCACCTTGTTAATGCCCTTAACGTATTTGAATGTTTCAATCATATCACCTCTCTCCCTCCTTTGCTCTAGGGTATACATATTGTGAAGGTGTAGCCTCCAGTACTGCACATAGTACTCCAGATCGGGCCAAACCAGTGTCTTATAAAGAGGGATTATTACCTCCCTCTTACAACTTGTGATACCCCTACTAATACACCCTAACATCCCCCTAGCCTTACCTACTGCTTAAGTGGTCTGTTGGATGATTTCAGGTCATCGGTGATTATGATACCCAAGTCTCTTTCTTCCCTTGTGACTGCCAGCAACTCCCCTCCCAACCTATAGGTGACTTCAAGGTTTCTCTTCCCTATGTGCATGATCTTGTACTTCTTTGCATTAAACCCCAGTTGTCACTTTTCTGACCATTTTGCTAGTTTATCCAGATCTCTTCTCATTCTGCCCACCCTGTCTGGATCATCTACTCTGTTGCAGATCTTGGTGTCATCTGAAAACAGACAAACCTTACCCTCCAACCCTCCAGTCCATCTGCAATGTCACTGATGAAGATATTGAAGAGGACTGGCCCCAGGACTGCTCCCTGAGGTACCCCACTTGTGACTTGCATCTCTTCTGACTGTATACCGTTTACCACCACTCTCTGTTTTCTGCTCATCAACCAGTTTCCCACCCAGTTGACTAACTTCTGACCCACCCTGAGCCTACCCAGCTTATTAATCAATTTTCTATGTGGAACAGTATTGAAAGCTTTGCTGAAGTCAAGGTAGGCAACATCAACTGCTCCCCCTTGGTCCACCACTCTGGTTACCCAGTCAAAGAAATCTATGAGATTAGTTTGACAGGACCTTCCTTTTGTAAACCCATGCTGTCTTGGATCCTGTGCTCCTATGGATTCAAGGTGTTGCGCTATCCTTTTCTTGAGGAGTGACTCCGTAATCTTGCCCACTACTGAGGTAAGACTGACTGGTCTGTAGTTCCCTGCCCCCTCCCTGCTACCACTCTTGTGGAGCGGGATCACATGAGCCCATCCCCAGTCTTCTGGGGTCTTGTAATGAACACACAGTAATATTTTCAGTAATTCTTGACATTTTTTTTTGATGATTGTTGTGGTGCAGCAATGTATAATTTCAGTTTGTTTGATTTTATTACTAAAGGTTTTCAATTTATTACGCATTACTTGTAGTGTGTGTGAGTGTGTGTGTGTGCGATGCATGTCATTGAATCAGACATCTTTTATTGTGCCAAAAAGTAATTGCAGCAGTGTGAACCTGCTATCCACTGCACCTGCATTAATTATTTGTACTGCTTTGTGATATCTTTATTGGTCATGGACTGTTACTGCTGTGCACTACCCCCCCCCCACCCAAAACTGGCAAAAGGCATTCTTTTCCAGATTTGGATTTTTGACTTGTGAGCACTGGTTAGGTGTTGTTGTGCCTCTGTGCCTGCATCTCTTGAGTGCACAGTGCAATCTTAATCTGTCTGTGCATTTGCAGTACACCATTAATTCTGGGAGACTTTGCATTTCTTGTTACACTCTCATTTCACTTGGTCAGCACTGGAGAATTTTCTGGATGCAAGACAGTAGCATTTTGGGGATGCAAATTAATTCTGGTGACTGTATGAGACCACTGCACACATGACTGAGTGTGCCATTAATTCTGGGAAACTTTGCATTTCTTGTTACCTTGTCATTTCACTTTGTTAGCATTAGGGAATTTTCACAAGGGAGTAGCATTTTGAGGATGCACATTAATTCTGGTGACTGTATATGACTACAGCATGCATGACGTCTGAGTGTGCCATTAATTCTAGGAGACTTTGCATTTCTTGTGCTCTCATTTTACTTCATCACCGTCAGCACTGGGGAGTTTCCTGGACTCAAGACATGAGCATTTGGGGATGCACATTAATTCTGGTGACTGTGTGTGAAGGACTGCCAATATTATTGTCACTTCACCTTACTTCGCATTAAGGTGGAATGACAACACGAAGTATTAATTACAAGGCGAAGTGAGCCTTTTGAATTGGCCACTCCACATAGTGGAGTGACAATGCGAAGTGCCCTCTTCGCAGGCACTTTGCCACCTAAATTTAAATTTGCTGCATCTCTACTTGGGACTCATTCCATAGGTGTGATCTGATGACAGAGATCTCCCAAAAGAAGATAGAACAGTTACATAAGAACTTCCTGCAATAGTAGATCTTCAAGGGAATCTCTTTTATCAGGTCATGCCATCCCTCCATCCCATCATCCTCCATTCTCTATCAACAGCTTGGCTGTTCTGTTGCTGCAGTCCTTCTGCAGCTGGGCACCTTCTCTCTCTCTCTCTCTCTCTCTCTCTTCGGTTCCCTGTTGGGACTCCTGTATCCCATGGCCTCCAGCTAGGGAAAGAACTGAGGAGGGAGTGGGGCCACCCGTGCTAATATAGGTTGTGTGATGGAACTTGACATCAGTATGGGTGGCCCTTCATAGACTGCTGCAGAAAAAAGCTTCCGTGGGATCCTGATGCCTGATGGCTAAATGATCTTGATTCCCTCGAAGATCTACTGTTATGGTAAATTCTTATGTAGCTGTTTTGTAATGCATCTAGGGAACAAGAATTCCAAGACAGTGTACTGGATGGGTGTGAGTCATAGCACTATGACTGAGGAACAGGACCTCAGAGTTATCATCAGTGACTCCTTAAAACAGTTAAGTCAGTGCAACAAGGCATAGCAATGTGAGCAGGATGCTGGGTTATGTCAGGAGGGGTATTGATACCAGAAGGGAAGAGGTAATACTTCTCCTATATAGATCCTTAGTGAGGCCACACCAGCCATACTGCACCCAGTTAATGAGTCCTCACCTCAGGAAAGACAGGGATAGCATAGTAACATAGTATCATAGTAGTTGATGGCAAATAAGGACCGCTATGCCCACCTAGTCTGCCCGTATTCCCTGCCTGGCTGATAGGCTGGAAACAGAGCAGCACAGGGTGGCAAAAATGATTAAGAGCCAGCAAGGCGGTTCCTATGTGGAGTGCCTCGAGGCACTGAACATGTACTCATTGGAAACCAGAAGGGAGAGGGAAGAAATGGTAGAGACCTTCAAGTTCCTAAAAGGAATTCACAAAATGGACTTGGGGGAACTATTTAGCTTGAATACTAGTTCACAGTCATGTGGATATGAGTGGAAACTGACAGGAGGAAGGTTCAGAAGGGACATGAGAAAGTATTATTTTACAGAAAGGGTGGTGAAGCCATGGAACAGTCTGCCAGATGAAGTGGTAAGTGAAACAACGGGTCCCATTCCAGGGCTAAATAGGAACTCAAGCATACTGGATGGACCATAAGTGTTTTTCTGCCATCATTGTATGTTTCTTTTTCCATACATTGTGTATGAAAGGCATAATACTGAACCAAAAATGCATTCATTCATTCATTCACCAGCTCTGTTGAGTAGTGTCAATGCCAAGTTCAGTAGAGAGTGTTTCATGAGATTATGGATCAGTTTTTATGGCTGTGGGCTAAGCCTACAGCCATATCGCTTTAGCTTGAAAAGGGGTTTCCGTGGAACACATTTCTTTATTAGTTTTCAGTGTATTCTTCCATAACACTGCAAATCTCTATGGAAGTTAAAAAATACTTCCTTCTTTCTGTTTAGAATGATGGACACAGAACACCAAGCTGCTTTCCTCCGACAGCAAATGTGCACACTTTCCAAACAAATCTAAATATCTTTAAAATTATTCAAGGTGCACAAAAACAACCAGCGTGAAAGTTGTTCAGGGTAAAAATGCTTCACATAAGGGTAGTCACTAATCTGAATTCTTTATATGTTGTAAAATATGGTCTTCCAAACAACCTCATTTTTTTTTTCTCTCTGAGTGAACACAGTAGGAGTCGTGGCAAACAAACGTAAATATCTCGGAAAGTATACAAGTTACCAATATACAACCAACATGAAAGTTTTTCAGGGCAAAATGACCTTTCAAATGAGGATAGTCACTAATCTGAATTCATTAGATTTTTTTAAATATAACCACCCAAAAGGTGAAAATTGTGAAGAAAAATGAAAATTCAGGTAATCAGATGGCTGCATTTTAAAAATATATAATTAGCCAGCCCAGTGGCACAGAGGGTTGAGGCACTGGCACCTTACCTTGACCCATGCTGGTGACTCGGTTTCAGGAATGAACTTGGGGCACTGGGGTCGGCAGGGGGAGGAGAGGATTGAGCATCCAGAGGACTGGTCTCCTTTCCTGGGGTGGGTGAGTGGGAAGCATCTCTAAACAACAGCTCCTGGCGGAGACTGGGGGCACTGCAGGAGTGAAGTGATGAAGGGGCTCTAGGAAACTGGAAAAAAACTCTGCAGTGTCCACCAGATGATGGCTGCCAGAACCTCCAGGGAGCCATCTCCACCTCAGCAGCACCCTTGGATCCTACTAGGTAATGCGCTGGTTCCCTCCCTGGTGCCCCCCCTGAAAGAGAGGTGCCCACCTGGCAAAGGGTTATGCTGGGCTACCATGGGGTCGGCTGTGATGTGAGGATGGGGCAGCTCAAGAGAGGATGGCCAGTAGCTATCAGGAGCCTTGGAGGCCCGAAGGAGTGGGGGACATTGCAGCATAGAAGGAGATACAAATAAATCATGCAAAAAAAAAAAATATATATATATATATAATTAGTGCAGCTTAATGAATAAGCACATTTGAAAGGTTGTTTTGTCCTGAACAACTTTCATTCTGATGGTTTATGCATAATTTGCCTACTTTTAAAGATATTTACATGTGTTTGCCATAACTCCTATTAAACTTATAACAGCCTCATTTCTGTAAAGCACTATGCCACTTTAAGTGCAATGAGACCAGGTCATCTTGTCATGCCTAAGTTAAAAATAGATCATCGTGATCTACTAGTACTGCAATGGAATTCTTCAGTGCTTACCAGCTTGAAACAAAATGATCTGTTTATTAGGGTCCTTTAGATATTTTCAGAATGTGATCATGTTAAATCTTTTCAGAACAAAAACAGCCAATTAATTTTTTGTAACTATTAGCCAGAAATATCCTATGAGATCCATATGTGAAGCTGACGTTGATCAGATAGGAGGAAGAAGGAAGACAGAGAAGAAAAACAATGGCTGTCTGGAAAACGTTTAGGCATCTATGCTGCAATACAGATTTTTTTCATTTATTATGTCCTCTTTGGCAACTTCTATTATTAAAGCACATTAAATGTATAGTTTACTAAATCTTGACCTTGGGATAACCCTTGAATGACTCCTAAATAAGTTTTAAACCATTCCCTTTATGGGAAGTCAAGACCTGTGCAAAAGGTCAAGTGTTACTTTTTCATATTTTTTTCTTACAAATTTCCAAAGTAAAAGTGTGGAGAAATACAGAAGTGTGTACAACTAATCTCCTATGCATTTTCAACTCGGAGATAAGTTAATATTTGGGCAAAATCAAACCAAAAGTTTATAGAGTTTTTGTTCTAAAGTAATTTTATTCTAAATCTTATTGGACTATTGATGAAATGAGCAAAGAAATGTTTAAATAAAATAAATTGAAGATTCCAGGACTGGGAAGTCATTACAATTGCAAAAGGTCAAATTATGAAACCTTAAATGAACTCATTAAAACCATTCTTCTTAGTGTGTAATTATAAGAGCTACCTCACGAATCGCTCTCAACAAGTTAGGATTGATACTATCCTGTCTGACAGTAGACCCATTCACTCCTGCATCCAATTCTGCTTTATGCAGATGATGCAGTCCTTTATACAAGTGGTCCCGATCCCTTTACCTTGGAACGCAAGCTCCAAGACAGCTTTACTACAGTTGAAAGATGGTTCAGAGAACAAAAACTCATTATGAACTACAAAAAATCAAGACCTTGCTGTTTTTGAGTCCCCAGAATAGGCATCGTTCACATCCACTCAGTATAACAAATGAGTCTGGAACTACATTGGAACTCGTCCAGCATTTTAGACAACACTATGTCATATGCCTACCATATTGAAAATGTTGCAAAGACCATGAACATCAGTATTGGTTTTCTTCATAGACATAAGCAACGTCTTACCCCGGAGGCCCTAAAACTCACTATCCAGAGTACAGTGGTCTCTCTTGTTAACTATGGCATAGCAGTGTACGGCTCAGCTATGGACACAGCCCTCCACCATATAAAAGTTGCTCTAAATAAAGCCTGTCAACTCTTAACTGGCTCTGCATGGCTCACACATACGTGTGACCTATATGACCAGGCTAACTGGCTCCGCTTCACAGGTAGGCTGTGGTTCCAAACGTCCCTCCTGACCAAGAAAGTGTGTCTGGGCCTCATGCCAATGGGTGTCCCGAAGCTCCTTACTCCCTATGAAAACAGCCATTCCAGCAGACACTTAGATAGCATGAACTTTAAAATTCCTAGGTGTCACACCTCTCTTGGTCAAAGAGCTTTTGCCGGCTGTGCTCCCAAATGAATTAATAATCTTCCTCCTGCCATCTCCTCTATAACAGCATTAGGCCTCTGCAAACGTGAGCTCCAAAAACATCTCAGTGCTAATGCCAGCTGTGACTGCTTCCCTTAGCCCCTCAATTGCTGTTTTACCTCGTGCCTAGGCAGCACTACCTCGTGACCACATGGTCCCTAGTATCCTGCACTTGTTGTCTCTCTCCCATCCTGTGTCTTAATCCTTCCTCCATCAAACTCCCCTCTTACCCTCACCCCCTCTTTTCTCCTACATTTCTCTCCATCTGCCTTCAGTCCAACCCCCCAAAAAAGCTTCAACAAGGCCTTCCTAGGCTGATGTTTCTCTACCTCTTGAGCGGGTGTGGCCATCCTGGGCTGCTATAATCCCTGTTCAATGCTCTCCATCCTAACAACACAGACTGCTGCAGTACCTCTCTCAGTAACCCAGTCTGAGTTGTCCTCTCTCCCTTAAACTGCCTTAACCCTCTCAGATACTCTTTGTGCTTATCATAGCCTGTTGACTTAGTCCACTGTCTTTGTCTTGTTGTTTAGATTTAGATTTATACTTAGACTCCTGTTAGCTATTAGCCTGCACTTACAGTTTTACTGTACACCTAAATGTCTTTTTTTTAAATCACTGTTAATGTAATTCTGACGTGGAACCTGTGTAATGAGTTTGTTCTCAAAGGTGTTAATCCAAGACAACAATAAATAAATAAATAAAATAAATAATTAAAACCAGTTGACTATAGACATAGAATTATACAACCATTGTGATACATATTTCTAGGACCAGAGGAACGGTGCATGGCTGCCAAAATCGTGGTGATCTCACTGCTTCAACGCTTCAGTGTGCATGGATCAAACCAAAACGAGCCCTAATAACAGCTTCTATCGTCTCAAAAAAAATGATATTTTATTATATTTGATTTAACCTGCAAATACAAAATAGCAATAAGGAAGTAAAACAATCGAGATGAGATTTCAGTGTTCTCCAACCATACATTGAAGATGAGCCATAATAAATGCTTCTATCTTCTTCAAAGCAATTGTATTTTATTTTGATATATTTAACATCGTCTCCAAGTAGACACTAGGAAAAAAAAGCTAACTGAGTGTTTGAAAACAGGCAAATGCAAGCAGATACACAAGGAAGTCAAAGAGAGTAATGATTGCAGGGGCTAGTAACAAGTTGAGGAGCTTACTTGACCACTCCAATGGCGGCCACCCACTGACAGTACAGACTGTTGATGGGCACCAGTAGCAGAGGAGGAGCTGGGAAAGTGCTGCAAGCAGCCAGTGTAGAAGGAGGAGGAGAAGGAGGAGGTGGAAGGCAGGCTGCCTGCCATAGTCCAGCTCTTGTTTTAAAACCCCGGTGATGCCTGAGTGGCTGTAGCAATCATCTGTGCAGCAGCCCTCCATCTGTAGGGATTAAGGGGACTCGGTTTCACTGTCTTCTTGTATTCTGGCAAGCTAAAGCTCCATTACAGCAACAGGTTCGACTGGAGCCCCAGACCCCCAACTCTGCTACTTGTACAGGACTGACTGCTTGAGCATGAGGGATCCTCGCTGCTTGCAGAGGAAGTAGGAGGGGTCATGGTTGATGTTCATTTGTGTGCCGGCAGCTGGCTAGGCTGGGAGGACTGCCTTAAAATGTAGGCATTGCATGTGTCTCAGCTGTTGTGGATTGCATGGGAGTGTCCAGGATGTTCACCCCCCAAAATTACCTCAGAAAATTTCAAATTCCTGTACTTTATTTTCGTGTTGACTCAGGCTCAGCTGCTAAAAAACTTAAGGCAGGATTCACAGATGTGGGGGAAGGCCCTGCAGCTGCGGGGAAACCTTGGCACTATTGGGTTTCCACTTGCGAAGCCGCAGGTCGCCCACATCTGTGGGTATTCACAAAGGTGGAGCCAGACTATGACCAGCTCCATGGAATACGGCAGCTTGCGGGCGCTGTTGCCAGGGACAGCACTGCAGCTGTGGGAGGCTACCATGGGCAGTGGGACCTGCCGTAGCACCCTCTGCAACTGCCGCAACTGAAGATCAGCTACTCTGCAGCTGCTCCAATTTTGGCGTGCAACTGGCATTGCGGAATGGGACTTAGTCTCATTTCGATTTGTGAATCCTGCCCTTAGTGTCTCAGCAGTCTCCATAGTGATTGGAGCTAGCTGCAACACAATGTGCATGCGTGGGACCACTGACGGCCAGGCGAGATGGAGACATCATCATCAGAGAGAGCAGGAGAAGCCTGGTGAGACAGACTAGTTAGCATGCTGCTGTGCTGCGTTGTCTGTACAGCACTCAGTGAGTTGTGGTGTCCTGTCGATTGTCATGGTGGTAGAGTGGAACTGTGTACTGCTCTTCTCTAGCCTCAATTGAACTGTGGGAGAATTTGAAGTATGGTCTGCTAGAGAAAGAACTGACCCATCCAGTGCCGAGCTGTGAGTAATCTGCTCTGGCCTAATGACCTGTGGAAAAGTTGTGAGTGGAGAAAAAAATAAAGATTAATTCAGAGGGGAAGGGACTCCTCTCATTCAGAGAGGTGGTGAGGGATTTGGCACCATCTCCCAGGGCAACCCACTTATTACATCTCAACCCCACTGATGTTCTGCCCAACTTGGAGCTTATCATGTGGAGTGGGAATAGGTGTGGAAAGGCAGATGCCTTTGTCTCTGGCTGTTGCAGAGTGCTCCCATGTGTAAAGATGGAATGGGGTTAGGAGTACTCTATATGCAGAGGTGGGATTGTGGTAGAGGAGGAGTGATGCAAATGTGTGGCGGTGTCCCCATGTGTAGGAGTGGGATGGATGGGGAGCAATGCTCCTCATGTAGGGACAGTGGGATGAAGAGGTGGATTGCTGCCTATGTACAGAGCTGATATGAAGTGGGAGGAAAGCTCCCCATGTGTGGAGGTTGCATGGAGGGGGAGGAGTGCTCCCTATGTGCAGGAGGTGGGATGCAGTGGGAGAAGTGCTCTCCATGTGGGTGAGGTGAAATGTAGTGGGAGAAACACTGGAGGGGTCGGGGGATCAGTGCTCACAATGTATGGAGGTGGGATGAAGGTGGAGCAATGATACCTATGTGTGGAGATGGAATGGAGGGAAGAGTGCATTCCATGTTCAAGTTCAAGTCTATTGTGAAGGGATAAAATCCATTGAGCAAGCTCATTTGCAAGTAGGTCCCATGTACAAGCAATGATGAATGCATGGAGTGAGATACAAAAAATAAGGACATGTTATATAAATTAAAATAAAGCAATTTTCTTTAGATTAGTATTTACGATATGTACAATGTTGCATTCAACAAGGACTGAGACCAGCTATGATTACATAAGACACTATGTCCACCATGTGGAAGAGGGCTGGAGAAGGAGAATTGCTCCCCATATACAAACAAGGCTTGAAGGGGAGGAGTGTTCCCCATGTGTGGAGGTAGGATGGAAGGGGGGAAATCACTTAATGGTCATCATCCTAGACCCCGCTCCAGCTTGTCTGTGAAACTTTTTGGAATGGGCACAACTTATGATCGGGCAGATGTGCAATCCACATCTCTTCTCTGGTTGCTGTAAAGTATTGGGTTGATAGGTGGGGGTGCAATAGGGGCCACCAGTCACTCAAGAGCACCCACTGTATCCTATCCCCCCCCCCACCTATCCACCCAGCAGAGTGGGAATCGTTGTGGAGGGGCAGATTCAAGATCCACATTTTTATATCTCAGTACCTCAGAGTGCTATCCATGGGTACAGCACGTTAGGTGGAAGAACCTCTGGCTGAAGCAGAGTGTTCTTCAAGTGTAAAGGTGTGGCATAGGGTGAGGAAGTGCCAGTCACCCAAAACCCCACTACAACCTTCATGCTAGCTCTGGTGGAGCAGGGATGGGTATGAAGGGGCAGGTGTGCAACTTGCATCTTTATCCCTGGCTGCTGCAGCATGCTACCCTTGTGAGGAGGTGGGATGAGAGATAGGGCATCCTTCTCCCAGATCCACCTGCCTGGAGCCCAGCCAATGTTAGTGTCAGCTTTCATGGAACTCGAATGGGTGAAGATGGAGAGATGTGTGAACCACATCTGTCGTTGGCTCCTGCAGAGCTCTTCTAACATGCAGAAGGTGGAATGGAAGGAGAAAATGCTTCATGTGTGCAGAAAGGTGGAAAGATGTGTTGGGTACCAATGACCTTGAACCACCCAGTGGATATGGACCGCAACCCTATTTCTACTTACCTGGCACATACCAGGCTAGATGGAAACAGGTGTGGTGTGGCAAATGTGCAACTCACATCTCTGTCTCTGGATGGGGCAGCCAATGTGCAGTGGTAGGACAGTTGTGGAAGGGGCACCAATTACCAACTTCTGCCTGGCCACAGTCCACTATTTACCATGGGCTGCCCACCTGGAGGTCACCTTGTCACTGTGCCAACCTGTGTGGAGTGGGATGGATGTGGAGGGAAAGATGAGTAACCTACCTCAGTCTGTGGCTACTGCAGATAGTTTCATATGTGCTGATGTGAGCTGGAGGTGTAGGGGGCAACAGTTACCCAGGGGTGCCCATCCAGTGCCCACCTACACTGTTAGTCAATGTGAAGGGGCAGATATGTGATCCACATGTTTGCCTCTGGCTCCGTCTGGGTGCTGATTTTGTGCAGTGGTGGAATAGATGCACCAAGTTTGTTTTACACTGTGTCTCTTCTGGTCTCTCTCTCTCTCTCTCTCTCTCTGGCTCTCTCTCTAATATCTACTGCCCCACAGTGAAAGGAAAACTCTGCAGCACTGTGCTGTCTGTCCTGGTCACAGCACTCTTGCTGCCACTTTCTCTGCCTCTCTACATGTGTTGTCTGCTGCCACTGAGCTTCAGAAAGACAAACAGAGAGTTAGGCCCACAGCAAGGTGCCAGAAGACTGAGAGGAAATAAAATGGATGGCAACTGAACTTGAGTGCACACTGTACTCCACTTCTATTTGGGGTTGACACAGTCTCTGACTGGAACAGATTGGACCTGCACACATATGCTGCACTGGAAGTGGCGCCGCTGTTGCTGTGTCTCTCTCTGGGGGTGAAAGGGGGATGGGGGGAGGTAGTAGACACTGCTAGGAGACAGGCCACCCATTTAAATGAATGTTTGTTCAAGTGCAGGTCTGGGAGCCACCGGTCATCATAGTTATGGTCACTGCATTGCACTGACCGCAATTTCACACTGCCAAGGTGATGCTGCAATAGTGACAGCCTGTCACCTGGTGATCACTCTCATTCCGCTTACTCGTCTCATCTCAGCATGTTGCTGTCACTGTTTGGGGTCTCTCTCTCTCTCTCTCTTTCTGCTCTGTCCTTGACACTGGTGCCAGGATCAGCACCTCTTTGGATCCTGCACTCTCTTTCGGGAAGGAGGGGGCACTGCTGCCTCTCCTTCTCGGTGTCTGTCCTAGCAGCCCATATCTCCCTCTCTCCGCATCTAGGGTTAAGCTACAGCTCTGCAGGCAATGCTGACTCTCTTCTCAGCACTCTTGTTCCTTGTATTGTGAGGTGTGGTGGGGGGCACACTGAGGCAGCATGGACACTAGCAGATCCATGGGGTGGGTCAGTGGGCACCATCACAGAGATCAATGCTCAGACTGGGCATTGTGGCACACATGAAGCACTGGAGAGCGAGAGAGGAGCTCAGAGACAAGAACACGCACTGTCAGTCACATAGAGACCCAAATAAGTTTAATGCGGACATCTGTCTGGGGAAGGATAACTAATATGTATTTGTTCTTTACTGCTAGGACTGTTTACTGCTTATGGCACAGAGAGTGCGGGATGCAGTGTATGGCTGGGTGCCCGGACATCTGCAGGATGGGTGGGGAGACAAACAGTAAGATCAGTAAGGGCATGAATGAAAGGAAGGAAGTGCTCTCATTCGAGCACTTTATTTAATTCAACTAGAGAACGGATTCCAGATTCGAAACTGTGACTACTGTCACAGTCTGGCTGCATGCTCATTGGTCACCCACGGACAAGCCCAATGTAGATTGCTGTGCATTGGACACGTCCCTGAAACACCTCTGAAATGTCATTCTACCACAAGCATGGAACATGCATGCATGGAAGGAAACATAAAACACTATAAAGAATTTAAATTAGTGGATGCACCCGCAGAGGAGACTAAGGAGGGTGCAGACAACTGTCACAAGGGAGGCCCTCAGGAAGGAGGCAGAGGGCACCACAGGGAAAGGAAGCAGCTCCTGGTGGGGGACTCAATTATTAGGAGGATAGAACTGGGGGGAGCAGGGAAAACTGAAGTAAGGTGCCTGCCTGCCTGGTGCCATGGCTTGGAGGGACAGGAAGCGCATCCTTAGGATCACGAGAACAGTTACACGGGAGTCTGAGCTGGACGTCATTGTCCACCTAGGGACAAATGACTTGGCTCATCATGAGATTAGAGCAGTGCAGAAGGACTTTGTAGAGTTGGGGAAGGGCTTAAGACAAATAGCACACACAGTATCCTTCTCAGAGGTGCTGCCCATTAGTGGAATGGGTGAGGCGAGGGTACTTTGCACCATGCAGTTTAACGAATGGTTGAAAAAATGGTGTGGAGCACAGGGGTTTGGCTTCATTGGGGACTGGGGTTCCACCTGGAGGGACACCAGCCTATACTGGCAGGATGGTCTGCATCTGTCCAGGAAGGGAACAAGTCTTTTGGGCAATCGGTTTAAATGATTCATTGGCAAGCTTTTAAACTAGTCAAGAGAGGAGGCACTGATAAGCAGCAGGAAAATCCCAGCCTCCCCTACAAAACAGGGTACTAAATGAGAAAAAGACCAAGGTAGAAAGGTCAGTGGGGGATGCTGCTACAGAAGGTAAAGCCATCAAAAAATGGAGAGCAATGAGTACCAATGCCTGTAGTCTGGGTAACAAGCTTCCTGAATTAGTGGCCTTGATGGAGGAGGAACATCTGGATATCGTGGCAGTCACAGAAACATGGTACACACAGAATCATGACTAGGATGTAAACATACCAGGATACACTATCTAAAGGAGGGACAGGGAGGGTAAAAGAGGAGGAGGAGTAGCTCTCTATATAAGAGAAGGAATCAAAGTAACAGAATAAAAGGGTAAACAGGGAGGAGAAGAAGCACTGTGGGTCAATTTGGAGGCAGGCAATGGCACCACAATCCGCACAGGGGTTGTATACAGACACCCTCTCAGGGGGAGGAAATGGACAAGGAAAGGATAGAAAGTATACTTAGAATGGCAGATAAAGGGGAGATATTGCTGATGGGTGATCTGAATATGCCAGATGTTAACTGGAGTGCAGTTGCAGCAGCCACTTCTAAGAGTGGAGTTATTCTAGATGCCCTACAGGGGGCATGCCTTAGACAACTAGTATTGGATCCCACTCGAGAGGGAGCAATCTTAGACCTGGTTCTCTCAAATGGAGATGGAGAGAGGATCACAGATGTAGAAGTGGGCAGCCATAGAAACATACATAGAAGTTGACGGTAGATAAGGACCGCAAGGCCCATCCAGTCTGCCCATTTTTTTTTCTACCTTATAAATGTGCCTTCGGCCTTTGCTGTGTCAGTGACCTATCTATTCATAGTCATTTGTATTGCTCCCTTATGCCTATGCCATGCCTGTTTGAAGCCCTGCACTGTATTCATAGCCACCACTTCTTGTGGTAAGCCATTCCATGCATCCACCACTCTTTCTGTGAAAAGAATTTCTTACATTCTCCCTTAATCGGCCTCCTCTAATCTCATGCTGTGTCCTCTTGTCCTGCTATTTTTCTTATATTTAAACATGTTAGACTCTTTCACCTTGTTTATGCCCTTAAGGTGTTTGAATGCCTGATCATATCACCTCTCTCCTCCTTTGCTCAAGGGTATACATATTGAGCTCCGTTAATCTGTCCTCATATGTCTTCTGATGCAGTCCCTGCACCATTTTGGTTGCTCCTTCTGGACTGCCTCAATTTGGTTAATGTCCTTGTGAAGGTGTGGCCTCCAATACTGCACGCAGTACTCCAGATGGGGCCTAACTAGTGTCTTGTACAGAGGGATTATTACCTCCCTCTACGACTTGTGATACCCCTACTAATACACCCTAACACCCCTAGCCTTACCTACTGCTTTAGAGGTCTGCTTGATGATTTTAGGTCATCAGTGATGATGATGCCCAAGTCTCTTTCTTCCTTTGTGACTGCTAGCAACTCCTCCCAGCCTATAGGTGGCTTCAGGGTTTCCCTTCCCTATGTGCATGATTTTGCACTTCTTTGCATTAAATCCCAGTTGCCACTCTTCTGACCATTCTGCTAGTTTATCCAGATCTCTTCTCATTCTGCCCACCCCATCTGATCATCTACTCTGTTGCAGATCTTGGTGTCATCTGCAAACAGACAAGCCTTACCCTCTAGTCCATCTGCAAGGTCACTAATGAAGATGTTGAAGAGGACTGGCCCCAGGACTGATCCCTGAGGTACCCCACTTGTGACTTGCATCTCTTCTGACTGTATATCATTTACCACCACTCTCTGTTTTCTGCCCTTCAACCAGTTTGCCACCCAGTTGACCAACTTCTGACCCACCCTGAGCCTACCCAGCTTATTTATCAATCTTCTATGTGGAACAGTGTCAAAAGCTTTGCTGAAGTCAAGGTAGGCGACATCAACTGCTCCCCCTTGGTCCACCACTCCAGTTACCCAGTCAAAGAAATCTATGAGATCAGTTTGACAGGACCTTCCTTTTGTAAACCCATGCTGTCTTGGATCCTGTGCCCCTATGGATTCCAGGTGTTGCACTATCCTTTCCTTAAGGAGTGCCTCCATAATCTTGCCCACTACTGAGGTAAGACTGACCGGTCTGTAGTTCCCCGCCTCCTCCCTGCTACCACTCTTGTGGAGCGGGATCACATGAGCCCTTCTCCAGTCTTCTGGGACTTCTCCTGTGCTCAGAGACTCACTAAACAATTCTGCTAATGGCTCTGCTAGTTCCTCCTTTAGCTCCTTAAGTACCCTGGGATGTATGCCATCAGGTCCCATTGCCTTATCCACCCTGAGCTTAGCAAGCTCTTGTAGGACCCTTTCTTTTGTGAAGGGAGTAGTGCTCACCTCCCTCCCCCCTGTGTCCATGATGCTGAGCTGTGGGCCCTGTCCTACCTTCTCTTCAGTAAATACTGAGCAAAAGTATCTATTTAGGATAGATGCCTTTACAGGGTCCTCCTCCTCACATGCTCCCTTTTCTCCATTAAGCTTAGCAATACCCCCTCTGGACTTTCTCCTTTCACTAATGTATCTATAGAAAGTCTTGTCACCTTCTTTTACTGTTCGTGCTAGTGTTTCCTCAGTTTGGGACTTTGCCTGCCTTACTGCCTTACCTGCTTCCCTTAGGGCAGTTTGGTATGCCTCCCTATCTTCATCCCGCTGTGTTCCCTTATATTTCCTGAAGGCCAGCCTTTTGGCTCTGACCTTTTCTGCTACTGTATTTGAGAACCAAAGTGGTTTCCTTCTTCTTTTGCACTTCCTTTTCTGTCTAACACAATGGGATGTTGCTTCAAGTATTGCATCCTTAATGCTTGCCCACTTTGCCTGTACCCCCTCACCTGTGTTTCTTTTTGCCAGGGCTAGCTTAACTCTGTAGACCATCTTATCAAAGTCAGCTCCTCTGAAGTCCCATATTTTTGCCTTGGAATGGGATGATTTAGATGTAGTAGCCAAACTGAACCATACCATGTGATGGTCACTTGCCCCAGGTGACCTTCTACCTGGAGATCTGTGATCCTTCTTTGTTAGTCAGTACTAGATCTAGGATAGTCCTGTCTCTTGTGGGTTGCTGTACCAGTTGTTTGAGGCCCTCCCCTGCAGGGAATCCACTATGAGTCTAGTTCTGGCAGATGTTCCTGCTGGTATTGACCAATCTGTATCTGGTATGTTGAAGTCTCCCATTATCAGAACCTCCCTTTAGCTGTCATGTTTTGTATATCTTCTAACAGTAATGTATCTATGTCCTCCTCTGGTCTGGGGGCCTGTAGACAACCCCAGTTCTTATGGCTGTCCCATTTCCTGTTTCCAGGGTGACCCACAGTTCTTCTGGCTCCTTATGTGTATTCTGAATTTCTGTAGGTTTGATATTTTCATTAACATACAGGCCACTCCTCCCCCTTTTGCACCTCGGTCTCTTCTGAACAATACATAGCCAGGTACTGAAGTCTCCCAAGTGTGTTACTGGTAAACCACGTCTCACTAATTGCTACTATGTCCAGTTTAGCCTCTGACATTATTGCCTGCAGGTCTGGGATCTTATTTCCAGGCTGTGAGCATTTGTGTACATGATTTTCCATTGGCCAGATTTTGGTGTGTTAGTTGTTGGGTGAAGTTTGGCATTACCCCTGTGCATCGTATGGGGAGACAAACCTTTTTTCTTACCTGGTGATGCAAATGAACGGCAAACATGCTGAATTCCTGTTTGACCACTAGCTGAGGGGGGAGGGGTGTTCTTCCCATTCGACGTATGGGGTGCTGCACCCCTCTCCCCATTTGCTAGTTTAAATATTCTGCAAAGACGTCAAACTTCTGCCCCAATGCACTGACTCCCTCTTTAGTAAGATGCAGTCCATCAAATTTAAAGAACTTTCGCTCCCAGAACTGTTGCCAGTTCCCTACAACTCTGTGTCCTTTTTCCTGGCACCAGTCCTTGAGCCACGTGTTTAGCTCCCTATCTCCCTTCTCTGACCTTCCATCCATCTGCTCCCTCCCCAGACTGGCAGGATCTCAGAGAAGGAAATGCCGGACGAAATAGATGATAGTTTGTCACCCAGCCTAGTCAGGTGTTCCTTGGTCTCCACAACTGACCAGCTGGCGAGATCGATAGTCCCTATGTGTACTAGGACATCAATGTTTTCTCCTGCTTTGTGAACAATTTTAGCAATGCGGTCAGTGTCTCTCCATGCTGATGTGCCTGGGAGACATCTGACCATCACCCTGGCTGGAGATGGGTATCAACTCCCGAATCATGGAGTCTCCTATGATCAGAAGTTTTTGGATTTCCTTTGTGCTTGTTTAGTTTTGGTTCCTGATTTGGGTGAGTTTTGTTGTGCTAGCTCCTGTGCTGCAGTGTCCTGCTTGCAGTGTCTTCTGCCTCTTTATTTGATTTCAGAGATAGAGGCAGATACCTGTTTGTAGTGTTTATATGGTTTTGGAGGTAATTGTTGGAGAGCAGAGTGATGGGGCACCTGATTTGCTCCTCCTAACCACCTGCCAACCTCCTGGACCAACTACCCTCTGCAGTCGAGGTTTTTCTGTTGGATGCTGGGGAAATGGCGGGTGGTTCTTATAATGTATTTCCTCTTCAATATGAAATTTGAGGCGTGCAATCTCTGCCCATGCTGCCTGGAGCTGAGCCCTAAGATCTCCAAAGGCCCAGCATGTAGGACAGTGTCCTAAATCCTGTAAGACTGTCCTTCTGAAAATTGTTCCACAGTACCTGCAGTTAATGAAATCCATTCCAAATAAGTTGCTGGGTTTGTAACCTAGTCAGAGTAATTAGAAGGAAAAAAAAAGGAAACAAAATGCAAGTAATGGTTTAATTGTGCTTTGTTTAACTTGTTATAACAAGTTAAATTACTAGTGCCCCTGTAAATGAGATCACCTTGTGGAGGCCCCACTGATCCGCCCCTTTCTGCTCTGCCACAGGATATGTCACAACTGTGGTACCCTATAAAAGGAGTGTAGCGTGGGGTAGTTGGGGATGGGGTGGTGGTGGGCCCTTCCCTGCCTAAAAAGAACAACCACGGATGAAAGAACAAGGAGGTAAGAGCAGAAACAATCAGTCAACAACAAATGCAGTAACCCTGAAAGCTTATCCTAATGTTAGATAAAACTGTAAAACCTGTAAAGCACCACCTGTAGTAATTTCAGAGAAGATATACCTGTAAAAACACTTTGCTCCAGAGAAAAATAAAGCAGTAACAGAAGATATACCTTGCAAAAGACAATTTGAATCAGAAGATTTCAGCAGTAATCTGTTAGCACACCTGTAGGCACACCTTGTAGAAGAAGGTATACCAGCAACAACAATTTGAATCAGAGAAAAATAAAGCAATGAAATGTTAGCAACAAACAGTAGCAATCCCTGTGAGTAAAAAATAAAAACACCACCACACAGTAAATCTGCTTAGCCAAACTAAGTCTTAATCCTTCTCCCTTGCTCTGGTAAGTTTCTCTACTCTGCCTTTCAAGCAGTCTTAGAAGGAAAGAGCTCAGGTGAAGCTAGGTGCCTTGGCCAGCAAACCAAGTCTTCTACTGTACCATCTGGGAACTAGCGACCATAGAACAGTATGATTCACAATAAACACAGCAATAGAGTCAAGCCATACAAAGACAAAAGTACTGGACTTCAGGAGGGCTGACTTTACCAAAATGGGTGAGTGCCTAAGGAATGCACTAGCAAATGGGCAGGAAGGATGGGTGGAAGAACAATGGGGAATAATGAAAACTGCCATCACCGAGGTAACAAGCCTTTGTGTGAAGCAAATAAACAAAACAAAACGATGTACGAAACCACTATGGTTCTCAAAGGAGGTGGCAGTGAAGGTTCAAGAGAAAAAGAAAGCATTCAGAAAGTACAAGGAATCACAGAAGGAGCAGGACAGAGAATTGTATCAATTAAAGCAAAAGGAAGCTGGGAAGGCAGTCAGAACAGCAAAGGCCCGAACTGAAGAAAAGATAGCCAACTCAGTTAAGAAGGGGAATAAAACAATTTTTATGTACATCAGGGAGCGAAGGAAGACTAAGGGAGGGATAGTGAGGCTTAATAAAGGGGAGGAGGGTGGGCAGAGGGTGACTGTGAAAAGGCAGAGATACTAAACAAATATTTTTGCTCAGTATTTACAAATGAAGAGGGGGAGGTACCTAAAACAAACAATAGAAACACTCTGGATACAGAAGTTGATACCAGCCCATTTACAGAAGAAAGGATTCTGAGAGAACTCTTAAAATTGAAGGTGGACAGAGCAATGGGGCCTGATGGGATTCATCCCAGAATTCTAAAAGAACTAAGGGTAGAACTAGTGACACCACTGACTACCCTCTTTAACAAATCATGGGAGGATGGGGTGGTACCTGAGGACTGGAGGAGGGCAGATGTGATTCCCCTTCACAAAAGTGGGAGCAGGGCAGAAGCGGCAAACTACAGACCAGTTAGTTTAACCTCAGTGATAGGAAAAATGATGGAATCACTTCTGAAGGAAAGAATTGTTGAGTACCTAGAGGCCAGAGGGGCACAGGACCCAAGGCAGCATGGATTCACAGCGGGAAGGTCATGCCAGACGAATCTAATAGATTTCTTTGACTGGGTGACCAAGTAGTAGATCAGGAGGGGCTGTGGACATGGTCTCACCTAGACTTTAGCAAAGGCATTTGACTCAGTCCCACACAAAGATTAATATAAGTTAGCCAGCCTGGGAGTGGGTCCCAAGGTGATAGCCTGGGTAAAGAATCGGCTGAGAATAGGACACAGAGGGTAATAGTAAATTGAGTCCACTCTGAAGAAGGGGGTTACTAGTGGGATGCCGTGAGGTTCAGTGTTAGGACCGGTCCTCTCAATGTCTTTGTAATGGTTACATTGCAGAGGGACTGGAAGGAAAAGTATGTCTCTTTGCAGATGACACAAAGCCTGCAACAGAGTTGATGCACAAGGTGGGGTGGAAAGGATAAGAAGGGACTTGGCAAGGTTAGAGGAATGGTCAAATGTATGGCAGCTTAGATTTAATGCTAAGAGGTGCAAGGTAATGCACCTGAAACAAAACCCAGGGAAGAGTACACAATGGGGGTGAGATACTAACAACAACAAAAATGGAAAGGGACCTGGGGTAGTCATATCAGATGACTTAAAGGTGGGAAGCAATGGAGAGGGCAGTAAGGAGGGCTGGGGGATACTGGGATGGCATAGGGAGAGGCATCACCAGTAGAAAACAGGAAGTTGTTATCCCTCTGTACAGACAGCTGGTGAGACCCCATCTGGAGTACTGTGTGCAGTTCTGGAGACCCACTCTAAGTAAGGACATAGACAAGATGGAAGCTGTCTAGAAGATGGCAAGTAAAATGGTGCAGGGTCTGCACCAGAAGACATATGAAGAGAGGCTAAAGGAGCTTAATATGTATAGCCTCAAGGAAAGGAGGGAGAGGGGGGGACGTGATAGAAACGTTCAAGTACCTCAAGGGAATCAACAAAGTCCAAGAGGGTAGCATCTTTCAAAAAGAGGTGTGCAAGAACAAGGGGCACAATTTGAAGATAGAGGGCAGCTCAGAGGTAGTGTAAGGAGTATTTTTCACAGAGAGGGTTGTGGATGCATGGGCGGCCTTCTGAAGGAGGTTGTGGAGTCAAAAACAGTGGTGGAATTCAAGCATGCATGGGACAGTCATAAGGCAATTGTAGGGGGTTGGGGTAAGAAGAAGTAGGCTGCTGGTTAACTAGGATCTGCAGCTTATCCATTAGGTAGGGAAATGGGCAGACTGGGTGGGCCAAGCGGTCTTTATCTGCCGTCAAATTCTATGTTTCTATGACTGCCCTCATTTGAAAGGCATTTTTGTCCTGAAAACAAAAATGTAAAATAATGCACTTGGGGTGCAGAAATCCAGAGGCAGAGTACACAAGGGTGGAGTGGTATTGACAACATTAAGAAAGCACACATAAAAAAAAAAGAGCTTTTACATACAGTTGATTATTGTTTAACTTGTTAAGCTTGAGCTGCCCGCCAACTTAAGCGGCGAGACCGGGAGCCTGCCTGCTGCCACCGGCCCACCACTCTCCAAGCACAGGTAATTGACGAAGCCAGATCTTCAGCCCTCAGCTGCAGTTGCAGCGAAGATCCTGGATTTTTTTCCCGAATTCCTGGTGCCATCTGACTGCAGTGCCTCCATTGGCCGCTCACCGTCTTGGTGAACTCCCTGAGTGGCTAGCTCTGGAATCCAGCATGGCTGTTTTCCTAGGACAGTGCCACCACATTTGAAATGACTTTCCCTTCCTGGTACAGAGACACGCAATTCTTGCCTAACTGCACACCCATGCACACATTTTGTAGTCTGTGCTGCCTGGCCCTCGCTACTAGTGTGTGTACATAATACCAATTATAGCTTAACTGAAAACCGGGATTCCTACTGCTGATTTTTTATTCCTACTGTGGATTTTTTCACCCCCCCCCACACAAATTACTAAATACACCTAAACCACTCCCCCTTCTGTGCACCTCCTCCCATTGGCCATCTTGCCCTTCACAAATTTAAAGCTGCAGAACACCTCCTAGAGTGCGGTCCTGCCCCACAGGACTACATTTCTAACAGCCCCTTGACTCACCACTCCCTCCTCTCCCCCTTCATAAGGCTGAGCACACTAATTCTCTCCTACTACTTCCCCTTGTCCCCCACTCTCCCTCAGAAAGATGATGCTGGCACTACCTATATTATGGGCCATCTTCCTAACTACTGATCTGGTATTAACTGACTTCTGCACTACGCTGCTGGCCTGCGATCAACAGCGCATCTCTTTCCTCTCATTCCCCCCCTCCCCTGTCTCAACCCTTTTCACTCACTACTAGGGATAAGTCCACCCTGAGGTACATCTCTCTCATCCTACTCACTAAAGGAGAATGCTGCCTCCTTGGCCACTACCTGGCTAACCTCTCCTGGTCTCCTACTATTCCCTCCTGCCCATACATTCTACTACTATCACTACTCTCCCTTGCTGGGGACATGGAGTGCAACCCTGGCCCAACAAACTCCCATATCACCCCCTCCTCCAGCATCTGGACAAATGCCTCTGGTCTTATAATTGCACATATCAATGTCTGCAGCCTTCCACCCAAATTCACTGACCTTGAGACTTGGATTGAGCTACACAAGCCCCATATTCTGGGACTCACTGAAACATGGCTAAAGCCACACCACACTGAAAACACCTTCAAAATACCTGGCTACTCCTACCTATGCCTCGACAGACCAGTTAGGAAAAAAGGTGGCAGTGTGGCCCTGCTCCTAAGAGAACCCCTCTCAGCTGGCATTGTCCTACACTCTGACCCTTCCTCACATAGTGAGTGGCTACTCTCTGAATTGACCCTGGGATCCTGCAAGAAACTCTATATTGGCTGCTGCTACAACGCCCCCGCGACTGGAGCCATTGGACTCACCAGTCTCCTCCAAGGCCTGAGCTTTCCAACTCCCCATAGGGAATCTATCCTTCTTGGTGACTTTAATCTAAACTGGCTAAGCTGCCACCAGCCTGACTATGTATCCCTGTGAAAGCAGCACAGCCTGGTGCAGGCGATCACTCTCCCCACTAGACTTAATCCACGCTCGGCCACCCAGACTCTACTAGACTGTATCCTCATAAACAGGGAGGACCGAGCAGTACACGCTGGCACCATGGCTGACTCTATAAGTGATCACTCACTGACCTATCTCCTCTGGTCTTCCAAACTAAAGCGCCCCCACCCAAATACCTATCTCTCAGAAATTTCAGCTGCCCAGTCTCCACAAATCTCCTCGAGGAGGCCCAGTCCTTGGACTGGTCCACACTTTGTTCCCTTTCCAATGCAGCCACAGCAGTTTCCACATTTACCCAGACTCTACTAACACTCCAGGACCACTTTTTTCCCCTGTCACTACCAGACGGATCAGAGGCGGGTTTCTGCTGGGTCTCTAAAGACCTCCTAACCCTTATGAAGACCAGAGACAGTGCCTGGTCTACTTTCAACGCACCCCCCTCTCCTGCCCTCTGGGATGCTTACAGGCGCATGAGGAACAAATGTAAACAACAGGCCAAATTTTTGAAACAGACCTACTTCTACAATCTGAAAAAGGCCAACCTTGGAGACCCTAGAAAATTCTGGGACTCAATCAGCTCCCTCCTAAACCCCCGCCCCAGCTACGCTGCACCACATCTCAACTCACTGGATGGGCTGCTGACTGACCCTCACAATGTGGCCAGTGTCTTCAACTGTAAGTTCACCAACTTATTCATGTACCTAAATAAGCTGCCAACTGCCCAACCTCAAAGCTCAGCCCTAATACCTGATACACTGCCATCATCCTCCAGCTCTGCCACTCACCCGCAAATACCCCCCATTCTATTTTAAAGCCCTCTTCATACATGATACAGTGAAGCTACTCAAAAGTCTACCTAGCCACAGCTCCTCCAGATCTGATGGGCTATTTCCAGTCTTCCTTAAGCTGATCTCTCCGGCGAGTGCCAAGCCACTCACCTTCATCTTTAACCTTGCCCTTTCCACCTCCTCCATGCCTGACCCATGGAAGATAGCTAAGGTTATTCCCATTCTTAAATTTGGTGGCCCCAAATCCTCCGACATTTACCGTCCGATATCCATCCTCCCCTCATCTTAGTAAACTACTCGAGAGAGCAGTCCACAATCAGCTCACTGAGTACATAGGCAAATACACCCTCCAATGCAACCAACAGCACGACTTTCACAAGAAGCATTCCACTGCCACTGTCCTCACCCTTCTGATCGACCACATCCTCTCTAACATGAATAATGGTAAAGCCACCGGGGCTGTCTTTGCTGACCTCTCAAAGGCTTTTGACATGGTTAACCATGCTCTCCTTACCTCCAAGCTTAGCCTCCTTGGTTGTTCTCAGAAAGTCACAAGCTGATTCACTAACTACCTTACTGATTGCTCACAATTCGTGTGTATTGGTCAAACCTGTTCTCCTACCCTGTTTGTCTCTGTAGGGGTCCCTCAAGGCTCAATCCTGGGTCCCCTCCTTTTCTCCGTATTCGTTAATGCATTTCCTTCAACTGCCTCAACTTTCACTCTCTCCTGTATGCCGATGACCTTGTCCTCTTCCACAGTGACAAATCCATGGCCATGACTTCCTCAGTTCTCTCGCACAACTATGCTGTGGCCCACAGCTGGATCTCAAAAAACCTCCTCTTAGTAAATGCCAAAAAAACTAAATCCATGTTGTTCGGATCTGAGCCCTTCCAGGCCAAAACTAAAAATCATGCCCCCTTACGCATTCTCACCCCAGACGGCCCAGCCCTGGAGGACATCAACACCTACAAATACTTAGGAGTACTGCTCAACCCCTCCATCACCTTCACTGAGCATGCAAATTACCTTGTCAGAAGGTTCCATCAAAAGTTAGGTGCCTCCTATAGATTCAGGCAGTACCTTAGCCCTGAAGCCAGACTAGCCATTGTCCAGGGAAATATTCTCCCTATTCTTGACTACTGCTCCCCTTTTTATGCCAGGACCTCAGCTACTGCCATGGCTAAATTCTCCGCTGCCTACAGCAGCGCCTGCCACTTTGCTTTATTGGCCCCATTCTCCACCCACCACTGTGCCCTCTATAATACCCTTCGATGGCTACCGCTGCAAGTTCGCTTTGACCTAGCCCTTTGCTGCATGGTGGACAATGTCATCCGCATGGCTCCAGAATCCTCCCTAACTGCCCTTCTGAAACCCAAACACTCCTCCGCAAACTCTGCTGTAATGGTACTTCCCCTCTAGTTGTTCCTAGGGTATCCACCAACATGGGTAGCAGAGCTTGGTCTGCAGCTGCCCCTTTGCAGTGGAACAAACTACCGGCTAAACTCCATTCTATTGACACACACTCCAGTTTCAAGTCCCACCTTAAAGTCTGGTTCCGGGCAAACTCATCCTGCCGCTGCTCCCGGAAGTCTGACACCAACCCAGACTAGTCAACTCCCCAGCCCAGGGGTTACCCACCTACCCACTCTAGTCATCTCCTCTGTCTACAGCTGTTATATTGTATTTTTC
Organism: Neoceratodus forsteri; assembly: GCA_016271365.2. NCBI lineage: Eukaryota > Metazoa > Chordata > Ceratodontiformes > Ceratodontidae > Neoceratodus > Neoceratodus forsteri. The sequence goes on along the minus strand of CM057451.1, from coordinate 1,186,720,595 downwards.
ACAGTAATATTTGACTTCCTTGCCTGTACATATTATATATATATATATATATATATATATTTTTTACTGGGTATTCTGTGTATTACTTGCTCTCTGGACGATGCAGTCACATATTGTACACTGTGCCTACGATTTGTTTGTTTTGTATCAAATCTCCTCATGTCCGATATTGAAATCTTGTATTCACTGTTCTCAAATGGACCAATGCATCAGACCTGTATATTGTGCTTACTATTGTTGCTTGTATCAAATCTGTTTCACGTGTATTACTGTTACCTTGTACTCCACTGTCACCCTGCGCTATGTGTTATGGCCGTCATGCCTGAAAACGGTCCCTGGGATCAGTGCACTCACCCAGTTATCAAAGTCGTAAATAAAATAAAATAAATAAATAAACAATATTTTGCATCTATGGCTGCCACTGTACATTGAGTACAAACCTATAATGACATTCCTCACTTAAAGCAAAAAGGGGGCGGAGACAATAACTTACTCCTTGTTTTTGTGTTAAAGGAGTCAGTTTCTTTACAGCAAAAACAAGGAAAGGCATCATTTCTAACATGTGCGGATGAGCATGGGGACCACTTTTTTCCACAGCATGCCACCACCGGCAGCTACCACTTCAAGACTGCTACTACCCCCGCCTAATACAATCTGGGGAAAACCAGAAGTAGTCTACCAGCACTGAGAGCAATATGGTTAAGGCACATTTACCAGAAATTACTGCTTAGAAAAGAATGAGAAAGTGACTGAGATGAGGAGCAAGTCCCAGACCAGATCTCTAGTTTGTTAATAGACTCCTCATGAGTCTGATTTGTACGGCTGCAAGGGCCAAGCTCCACAGATGTTATGCCATCATCAGATCTCTATAGCAGCACTGTGGAAGCACGTAACTGGACCGCTGTCTGATGTGAGCTGCCACAGTGCTCCAACATAGTTTCCAATGATTCTGCCTATGTAGCCCTTCCCCTTCACAGGCCACATAAACATACCCACTCCTGGAGCACTACTTTTCTGTTCTGCAACTGTAGTACTGATGCCTACCGTGTGCAACATGGTGACATTGACTTAAACTGCTCATGCATGATTATTGTGTATACATAATTATGTCAGCATCATCATGTTGTGCAGGGCTGACTGGGGCAAACTTCACATATGCAGGTATTTGCCAAAATAGCAGTGCTTTCATTGCTGTGGTATTACGTTGACTCCGGTGCCGCGAGAGCACCGCATATTCTTTTCCACACTCTTGCCACTCCTAAAAACTTTCCACAGCCATATTGGCTCTGACCAGAGTTTGTTATACAGGCTTTCAAGACCTTTTTTTTCCCTGTGGGTAACAACGCCTGATGGTTGGTCCTTAAACAACTTGAAAGTTTGAGAAAAACTCCATTGTTTAATGTTATTAAAACATTTTTGCTGTGTAAATGTGTAGAAGAGGAGATCCTTAAGCACTGGTGAATTTAAAAAAAATAGGAGTTTGACCGTAAAACCTTCCATAAAAGCTGCAGTACGGTTGTAGGAAGAGCAAACCTTGTAACATTACTCCTGAGCTTTTAACTGCCTTAAACAATGGGAAAACCAAACAGAGTGATGAATGCTAGGAACTCTGCCAAAACATGGGTACAAACTAACAGGCCCAGTACCAGCACACAACCAGCAACATCGGTAGCACTAGGTGTCGAACAGACAAAGACATCTATTCTGCCTGTGATCTAAACATTATGTACATACGTGAGAGCTAGCAGAAGTAGGCCAACCTGGTCTGTCGAGTCTGCTCATTAATAATAAAGTGTCCCTAGCTTATGCAATTGACTCTGCACCCCCAATCCCTTTCAATCTCTCCTCCACAACTCACCCCACGTGGTCCCTCGAGTTCCCTTTATGTCTATCCCAGGCCCTCTTAATGCCACCTTCCATTTTCTGTGAGGCCACCTTGTATGGCAGTGTGTTCCATGTGTCCAACACCTGCTCCATGAAAAATATTTCCTGACATCCCTCCTAACCCTCCCCTTGACATCAGTTTTAAACTGTGCCTCCTCATGGTTCTGTCATCACTTAGCTTGAAGAGGCATTCCTTATCCACTTTATTTACTCCCTTTAGGTATTTAAAGGTCTCTATCATATCCCCTCTTTCTCTTCTTTCTTCCAGGGAGTACAGTACATTCATAGGGTTGCCAGCCTCTCTTTGTAAGATCTCCCTTGCTGTCCCCCAGTCATCTTAGCTGCCCTCCTCTATATTCTGTCTTATAAGTCGATGTCCAGAACCTTACCCCATATTCTAAGTGCAGTCTCACCAGTGATCTGTACAAGGGCAGTATGATCTCGGTCTGCCTACTTCTGAATTCCCTTGCAATACACCCCAACATCTTGTTTACTTTTGCTGCTGCCTTTTTACATTGTGTGGGGTGTTTCAGGTCACTGGTAATCACCACCCCCAAATCCCTCTTTCCTCTGCTGCTGCTATCTGAACCTCTCCTAAGTAATATTCAGTCCCAGGATTTTTTGTCCCTATGTGCATTACTTTGCATTTCTTGGCATAGAAGCTAAGCTGCCAGATCCCCAACCATCTCTCAAGTTTCTTGAGGTCCTCCCATAGGTCCTGTATTTTTTCAGCTTTGTCCACCCTTCCACAGAGTTTGGTGTTGTCTGTAAACAGACACATCTTGTCCATAATGCCCTCCCCAATGTCATTTATGAAGACATTCAACAACACTGGCCCCAGCACCGATCCCTGTGGTACCCCACTGATAATCTCCCTAGCACTGGACAACTCACCTCTCACCACCACCCTCTGGGTTCTGTTACCTAACCAGTTTTCTACACATTCAGTCATACCTCTCAACCTCTTGCCTCATAAATCAGGGACAATGCTTAAAAAAATCAGGGACAGACACCCAAAATCAGGGACACATCTTAAAAATGTGTAATATTCACTCAGAAAGTTGATAGAATAAGGGTATTAGTGTAAGATGCATTTTCTCTTGAAGAAGAAGTCTGTAACTTTAATGTTTGACATTATTTTGCGCTAGCAATTCCCACTGTTTAGTCACAAAAATACATATTTTTTCGAGGGACAGAGGAAATTTCAGAGCCAAAATCAGGGACGTCCCTGAAAATCGGGGACTGTTGAGAGGTATGCATTCAGTCATTTTCTTCCTGACCTCAGGATCCTTCAGTTTACTGATTAGCCTCCTCTGTGGCACAGAATCGAAGGCCTTGCTAAAGTCTAGGTAAGTGACATCTACCGCCTTCCCCCATCCACTGTCCCAATAGAAAAAAATCAATCAGGTGCATATGACAAGACCTTCCTCTACAAACCCATGCTGCCTTTCATCCTAGAGACCATTCTCCTCTATGTTATTAACGAATCTTTCTTTGAGTATGGTCTCCAGAAGTTGCACGCAATTGATATCGGACTATCCGGCCTATAGTTCCCTGGGTCATCCCTGAGTCTGCTCTTGTGAAGGGGCAACACATGTGTCATTTTCCAGTCCTGCAGCACCACTCCCAACTCCAGGCAATGACTGAAGAGTTCTGCCAGCAGCCCTACTAGCTCCTCAGCTAGTTCCTTCAGTACTTTTGGATGAATGCAGTCCGTACCTGGGGACTTGTACACTTTTAGTGCAAGAAGACCCTCCCTCACCTTATTCACATTTATTATCAAGCCTGTTGACCCAACCACCCTCTCCCCTTCCCCCCCAGTGGGTACCAGCCCATCTTTTTCCATAGTAAAGACAGAGCAGAATTACTCATTGAGCACCCCCACCATGTTCACATCTTCCTCCACTCATCCATCCCCCCTTTCTTAGCTTAACTATCCCGTCCTTCCTGTCCCTCTTCTCACTTATGTAGTGATAGAAAGCTTTTTCCTCATTCTAAATTTCTTCTGCTATTTGTGGTTCTTTTTGTGCCTTTGCTTGCTTCACCCATGCCCACCGCCTTAGCTAACTCAGGTATTCCTCCTTATCCTCTTCACTTCTCGTCCTCCTGAAATCTCTTATAGGTCTCTCTCTTGTCTCTCACTGCCCTGGCAACCTCAGAGTTGAACCAGCTGAGTGATTTGGCCCCTGATTTCTTTCTCCTGAACTTAACATAGTCTACTGTGGCTGTTAGTATTGCATCCCTGATAATGGCCCAAAGTCTGTGCACCCCCATGTCTGCACTGATGCCATCTAACTTCTTCCTTAGTACCTTCTGCATTTTCTGTAAATCCACTGTCCTTAAGTCCAGGGTTTTGGTTATGGTGTAGAAAATGTCTTTTCCCAGATTTCATTTTCATTTCATTTATTCTTTGTTAACCGGGTAAGGACACTGGACCAATTGCCCTTTTTCAGGCCCGACCCGGACAGAAAAACATCCATACAAAGTCTCACAAAAGAGAATACACCAACAAACAACATTAAATACAGAATTTTGTAGTAAATACTGTTTCAATTTCATCTTATCCAATCCAAACTGAACCACACTGAGCTATGATCACAATCACTTAGGGGTTCCCTGACCATTATCTCCTGCACATGCTCCCCATTTGTGAGCATCAGATCAAGGATAGCCCCTTCCCTGGTGGGTTCTGTAACTCCCAGAGTCATAACCCCCCCCCGTATCACATCCAGGAACATTTGACTCTTGGCACAAGACGTGGCTGGCATACTCCAGACCACCATAGGTAGATTCAAGTTCCCCATCACTACCACTTCCCCCATTACCTGCTGCTTCTAGCATTTTTTTACATAGTTCCTTATGCTTTTATTCCTTTTGGGTGGGTGGTCTGCAGACCACTGCCAACCTTACTTTCCTCCCCATGTTGTTCTTAAGCTGGATCCATAGCGATTCCACGTTCCCATGATCATTCTCCTCCCTAGTGCATGTTATCCCCTCCCAGATATATGCCATCACCTCCCCTTGCCTATCACTCTGTCCCTTCTGTACAGCTTGTACTCCTGGAGCAAGAGATCCTAGTCATAGTGTGCTGTTACCTAGGTCTCGGTAACAGCTGCCACATCTACCTTCCCCTCTGCCAAGAGGGCCTGCATATCTGCCATGTTGTTACCAAGACTGCGAGTATTTAGTGACACCACCCTCCACCTTGACTTAGTGCCTCCCTGCCTAGTTCCCATGTCTTTCTTGATCTAATGGCCCACTGTACTCCCTCCTCACCCTGTCTGCAAATACCCTCCATTGCCCATACTCCTTCCTTCCTTCCTGATTGCTACTTTCTGTGCAGGGTGAAGGTCCACTGAAGTAGCTCTCCATCCCCCCCCAGCTGCTGGAGGTCTGACTCTGAGCAAGTAAGGAGACTACTGAGAAATATAGGGACTTCTTGTCTTAGAACAGAAAGATCGGGAGCTAAAAGGGCACAGAGGCAGTAAGTAAGTAGGGGAAGAAAAAAAGAAAATAAATAAACAAACAGAGGAAAGAGTAAGTATTCCAAACAACAGTTAGGGGGCCAGAAAAGAGACATGGTGGGAGTGGTGCAGTGCAGTGGCAGTGGAGCAGCTGTCTTCTGGGAGATGTTCTGGAGGATGTAGTGTTGTCCCATCTGCCGGCACCTCTCTGGGCTGAGAGAGGAGGTTGCTCATCTCCAGGCTGAATTGGCCAGGATTTGTGGGACCTCCTCTCACACCCAGGGACCACCAGAGTCACTGCCGTTGCCTCAGAGGTCGCCAAGAAAGAGGAGCAGTTGGACTACAGAGGGCTCAGGAAGGGTGAGGGTGGTGGAACAGAGGTGCATACCTCCAGTTGTACCTCTCCACAATTTCTATGAAGTTCTGGAAAAGTATGGTTCCTGTATGGAGGCACCCACAGTGGAGACCAAGGAGGATGCTGGGAACCTCCACAAAGGAGACCCACTGGAGGGTGGCATGGGACCCCACAAGGGAAGGAAACAACTCCTGGTGGGGGACTCCATTGTTAGGAAGGTAGAACTGGGGAGGAAGGGGAGAGGGAGGTAAGGTGCCTGCCTGGTGCCATGGCTTGGAGGGACATGGAGCAAATCCTCAGGATCACAGGAGCAGCTGCACAGGGGAGGGAGGGAGTTGGATGTCACTGTCCACCTAGGGACAAATGACCTGGCTAGGAAAGGGATCAGAGCAGTGCAAGAAGCATTTGTGGAGATTGGGAGGGGCCTTAGACAAATAGCACATACGGTAACCTTCTCGGAGGTGCTGCCTGTCTATGGCACGGATGAGGCTAGGGTGCTCCACACCATGGAATTCAATCAGTGGTTGAAAAACTGGTGCAGAGCTCAGGGATTTGGCTTCATTGGGGACTGGGGGTCCACCTGGACAGATGCAGGCCTATACTGGCGTGATGGTCTGCATCGGTCTAGGAGAGGAACCAGGATCCGAGGTGATAGGTTTAAATAGTTCATTGGAAAGCATTTAAACTAGCCAAGGGGGAGGAACTGGAAAGGAGCAGGGAAATCCTAGCCCTCCCCAAAAAAATCAGGGTACTGAGTGAGGTAGACACCAACATAGAGATGTCAATAGGGAGAAGCGCAGGGGTAAATGGAGAAAGTGACAAACACAATAAGGACAGGGATGGGGCAAAAAGGGGTAAGGCCATCAAAAAATGGAGGGTAATGAGTACCAATGCTCATAGTCTGGGCTATAAGCTCCCTGAACTGGAGGACTTGATGGAAGAGGGATGCCTGGATATCGTAGCAGTCACAGAAACATGGTACACAGAGAACCATGACTGGGATGTTAACATACCAGGGTACACAACCTACAGGAGAGACAGGGAGGGCAGAAGAGGGGGAGGAGTAGCTCTCTATGTAAGGGAAGGGATAAAAGCTACTGAACAAAAGAGTAAACAGGGAGGAGAGGAGGCACTATGGGTCACCTTAGAGACTGGAAATGGCACCACAATTGGCACAGGGGTTGTATACAGTCCCCCATGTCAGGGGGAAGGAAGGGACAAGGATATGATAGAAGGCATACTTAGGATGGCAGAGAAAGGGGAGATACTGTTGATGGAGGACCTTAATATGCCAGATGTTAACTGGAGCACCTTTGCTGCAGCCACATCCAAAAGCAAGGCCATTCTTGATGCCCTTCAGGTGGCATGCCTCAGACAGCTAGTTTTGGAACCTACTCATGATGGAGCAATCTTAGACCTCATACTCTCAAATGGGGACAGTGAGAGGATCTCAGATCTAGAAGTGGGTAGCCATTTGGGAACAAGTGACCACCAAACAGTGTGGTTCATGTTAAACTCGGCTACAGAGTCAAGCCATACAAAAGTGAGGGTTCTGGACTTCAGGAGGGCTGACTTTGGCAAGATGGGACAGTGCCTCAGAAAAGCACTAGCAAACAGGCTAGAATGAGGGGTGGAGCAACAATGAGGAAATATCAAAACTGCCATCACAGAGGCAAAAAGCCTTTGCGTGAAGCAAATAAACAAATTAAAATGAAAGAAAAAGCCACTGTGGTTCTCAAAAGAAGTGGTGGTGAAGTAAAGGGAGAAAAAGATAGCATTTATGATGTATAAGGAAACACAGAAGGATCAGGACAGAGAACTGTACCAGTTAAGGCAGAAGGAAGCAGGGAGGGTAGTCAGAATAGCAAAGGCACAAACTGAGCAAAATATAGCCAACTCGGTTAAGAAGGGGGATAAAACCTTTTATAGGTATATCGGGGAGCGTAGAAAGACAAAGGGAGGGATAGTGAGGCTGAATAGAATGGATGGTGGGTGAGCAGACAGTGACAGTGAAAAAGCAGGGATACTGAATGAATACTTCTGTTCAGTATTCACAAAAAAGGAAGTGGGGGAGGTGCCTAATCCAATTAACAGAAGCACTCTGGAGAGGGGGGTCGATCCCAGTCCTTTAACAGAAGAAAGGGTTCTGAAAGAACTCCCAAAATTGAAGGTGGACAAAGCAATGGGGCCAGATGGAATTCACCCCAGAATTCTAAAAGAATTAAGCAGAGAACTAGTGACACCAATAATACAAAAACACAGTGGAGTAAGCACAAGGACGTGGTGCTTCCATACTCGATTCAAATCTCAAAAAAACACAAAAAGTAGAGCACGCACACCTCCAATAACAAGGGCACCAGTCTATGTAAAAAACTTTAAACTTTTATTAACAAATGCCAATAACCTGATGCGTTTTGGATGCAAATCACATCCTTTCTCAAAGGTAAAACACCAACAGTGAAGTAATCCCTTAAATACACCAATCCATCAACACCAACCAATAATATTTAATTAAAACAACACTGTGATAGGTTAAAATAACTACAAGCTAATTAACACTAATAAACATATTAAATACATGAAAAACACTTACTATGGTGGTACAACTTTTATGTTGTTTGATAATATGTTGTTACAACGTCTTCATAACAAATAATATAAATAGGGTTTGTAATAATATCAAGATGGAAGGGGAAATTTATAAGATATATAGTAGAAGAAGAACGAATAAACAGGTTTGAAAGAGAAAACCAAAATGCCACCTAGAATGGCATATAGAAGAGCCAGTACTTTAGGGGACAAATTAGTACACAGTCATTTTGTTGCACCTACTAAAGAAGTAGAAACATGGCTACAGAAAGATATAGTAGGTTGCTACCCTTGTAAAAATAGCAAGATCTGTTCCGTGATAAAGCAATGCAAAGGATTTTTCTGCAGTAATGTGGAACGAAATTTTGAGATAGAAACATAGAAACATAGGCTTTGATGGCAGATAAGGACCACTTGGCCCACACCCAGTCTGCCCATTTCCCTACCTACTGGATAAGCTGCAGATTGTAGTTAACCAACAGCCTACTTCCTGCAACCCCCAACTATAATTGCCTCATGTCTGTCCCATGCATGTTTGAATTTCTCCATTGTTTTAGACCCAACAACCTCCTCAGGAAGGCTGTTCCATGTATCCACCACTCTCTCTGTGAAAAAAAAATTCCTCATATTACCCCTGAGCCATCCCCCCTCTATCGTTAAATTTTGCCCCCTTGTTCTTACACATCTCTTTTTCTGAAACATGCTACCCTCCTGGACTTTGTTGATTCCCTTGAGGTACTTAAATGTTTCTATCATGTCCCCCCTGTCCCTCCTTTCATCAAGAGTATACATATTAAGCTCTCTCAGCCTCTCTTCATATGGCTTCTGCTGCAGACCCTGCACCATTTTAGTTGCCCTCCTCTGGGCCGCTTCCATCTTGTCTATGTCCTTGCATAGATGAGGTCTCCAAAACTGCACGCAGTACTCCAGATGGGGTCTCACCAACTGTCTGTACAGAGGGATAACCACTTCCCTTTTTATGTTTGCTTGCACGCATGTGCAAGAAACATAGTGCCTTCATCGGAGATTTCGGAGGTGTGTCACCTCCTCCTCCAATCCAGGCACTGTGCTGGCAGTATGCTCTCTTGTTACTGCATTTTGGAGCTGCTCATGACATCGCCTCCAAAATGCAGTGGCATACAGTTGAAAGGGGAGCTACGCTTGAGTGAGCAGTGATAAGAAGCTGCCCGCCACAGCTCCCCCCAGCCGCAGAGAGCGTGCGCTCGCGACGAGTATAGCTCGACGGGTGCCCAATCCCCGCCGGCTGAACTGTTTGTCTCCTCCCTCCCAATAGTTGCTGCACACGCTAGGAGCCCACCCAGCATGGAAATCCTTTATGTTGCCGACGGGGTGCTCTAATCCTCCGCCAGCTGAACGCCGCCCTCCCCAAAACACTTGTGCCACGCTGGGAGCCCACCCCAGCGGGCAAACGTCCTTGCTTTTTTTTTTTTTGCCGACCGGGGTTTTTCCAATCCCTGTCGGCTGAACACCCCCAAAGTCCTTGCGTGCCATGCTGGGAGCCCACCCCAGCTGGCAAGCAGTCCCGCCGACGCCTTTTTGTTTTTTACCCTGTAAACAAAACGGTCCCACGGGCGCTCTCGAACCCCTCCCACAACCCGCACCCACCCACCCACTGCGCACTCCAGCCTCCCCACACCCCTCATCCCATACTTACCTCCGACTCTGGCGCAACGATCTTCGTGGACCGGGAACACGCTTGCACTCTTCAAAGCCGACTCCGAACTGAGGAAATGCCGGTAAGCTGTATAATGGGCTAGATAGGAGGGGTTCAACTTTATTGCATATCTCGGGCAGTTTGGAAATTTTTGCACCAATTTTCAACATGGGGTTTGGGACCTTCTCATGAATGATGTCACTGTCATGGCGCTATTGAGCTCGAAGGGTGATTTCGGGAGTGACCGCGCAGTGACTGTGAAATCACCCTTCAGGACTGAATACCACCATGACAGTGACATCATTCATGAGAAGGGGCCTAAACCCCCATGTTGAAAATTTGGTGCCAAAATTCCAAAAAATGACTGTTTAACGAGCGTGCGTTGTGCAGTTCCTACACAGGCTTGTAAGTTCGCGAAATTTCAATATTTTCACTCCAGATTTTCAACATTGCCATTTCACCACACTGTCTTATGAGTAGTACAGCTGTCATTTTTCACATCTCACCCAAAATGTGTTTTCACCCTTGTAGCACAGAATGGCGCAGTCGGTGTGCGAAATCAATGTACGAGACAAATTAAGAAAATCACAGTGACACTGTTCATGAGCAGAGGTCTTGAAATGGCTATGTTGAAAATTTGGTGTACAAATTCCTAAAAATGACTGTTTTACGAGCGTGCGTTGCGCAGTTCCTACGCACGTGCATAGGTTTGCAATTTTTCAATATTTCCACTCCAGATTTTCAACATTGCCATTTTTCCACACCTTCTTATGAGTAGTACAGCTGTCATTTTTCACATCTCACCCAAAATGTGTTTCCGTCCATGTAGCGCACAATGGCGAGGTTGTTGTGCGAACTCAGTGTATGGGACATATTAAGAAAATCACAGTGTCACTGTTCATGAGCAGAGATCTTGAAATGGCAATGTTGAAAATTTGGTGACAGAATTCCTAAAAATGACTGTTTTACGAGTTTGCGTTGCACAGTTCCCACGCACGCTCGTAGGTTTGCGAATTTTCAATATTTTCACTCCAGATTTTCAACATTGCCATTTTTCCACACCTCCTTATGAGCAGTACAGCTGTCATTTTTCACATCCTGCCCAAAACGTGTTTCCGCCCATGTAGCGCACAATGGCGCAGTCGGTGTGCTACCTCAATGTATGGGACACATTAACAAAACCACAGTGACACTGTTCATGAGCAGAGGTCTTAAAATGGCTATGTTGAAAACTTGGTGAAAAAATGCCTAAAAATGACTTTTACGAGCATGCGTTGCACAGTTCCTATGCATGCTCGTTAGTTTGCAAATTTAATATTTTCACTCTAGATTTTCAACATGTCCATTTTATTAAACTTCCTTATGAACAGTACAGCTGCAATTTTTCATATGTCACCCAAAATGTGTTATCGCACATGTAGCGCACAATGGTGCTGTTGGTGTGCGAAAGCAATGTTTAGGACAGATTAAGAAAATCACAGTTACACTGTTCATGAGCAGAGGTCTTAAAATGGCTATGTTGAAAATTTGGTGACAAAAGTCCATAAAATGACTGTGTTACGAGTGAGCATTGTGCAGCTTCCACGCATCCTCGTTAGTTCATGACTTTGTAATATTTCCAGTCAGATTTTCACTAGTAGCATTTTTCAACACTTCCTTATGAACAGTACAGCTGCCATTTTTCACAACATGGCCAAGTGTGTTTCACTCTTCAGTGCAGAGATGCGTGGTCGTTATGGGAAATCATTGTTCGGCACAGATAAAGAAAATCACAGTGACTGTTCATGATCGGAGGCACCAAAATGCCTGAGTTGACAATCTGCTATAAAATATCCCCAACCTACTTATATAACGGGTGTGCGTTGCACAGTTTCTATGTACGCTCGTGACTTCACCATTTTTTTAAATATTTTTACTACACATTTGCAACATAGCCATTTTTACACCTCCCCATGAAAGAGTACAGCTGCCATTTTTTACAGCCTGTTCGGAATATGTTTGCATCTGTGGTGCTAAATCCCGTAGTCACTGTGCATAAGCAGCTTTCGGCTACCACACTGTTATTCCCCTGTTCGTGAGGGTCACAAAACAAACATGTTGAAGATTTGGAGTTAAAATACCAATGAATGCCTGAGGTATTAGACTTTTCAACTAAATCGCCCAACCCTATATAGAATGACAGGAATCAGGGTGTGACTTGGGATTCTTGCCTGTGATGCTCATACCATTCCACACCCTGCAGTCACTGAGAGGCATCGAGGTATGCCTTGGACTCTTCGTCTCAAACTTCACCTATTCTCCTATATTGCACCCATCTCACCATATTTCCTAATGAAATGGGTGCGATAAGGGCCAAAGACCCCAAGGAACACATGACACTTGTCAGTCTCTGCAGAGTGGGGTGTGGTGAAATGGCGGCCGTTATGCCTGACGACCCAAATGCACACCCCAATGCCTGTCACTCTGCATGGGTGGTGGTGGGGTTGGCTTCAGTTCAATACTTCACTGCCATTCCTATTACGCAGCTCTGTAACTTCTACACTACCACTGCCAATGCCAGTAAGCAAACATTCGGCATTGACAAATGCTTGTTCTACTTGTGATGCCCCTTCCTTTGCATCCCAGTATCCCCCTGGCTCTCCTTACTGACTTTTCACATTGCTTACCCACCTTTAGGTCATCTGATATGACTACCCCCAGGTCCCTTTCTATTCCTGTTGTTGTTAGTATCTCACCCCCCATTGTGTACTCCTCCCCTGGGTTTTTGTTTCCCAGGTGCATTACCTTGCACTTCTTAGCATTGAATCTAAGTTGCCACATGTCTGACCATTCCTCCAACCTTGCCAAGTCCCTTCTCATCTTTTCTACCCCCCCTTGTGTATCAACTCTGTTACAGATCTTTGTATCATCTGCAAAGAGGCATACCTTTCCCTCCAGACCCTCCAGATAAGGCAGTTAATTATTTGTAACACGGAGGGGATAATTTATATGGCACTTTGTAGATGTAGTAGTTTGTACGTGGGAAAGACTAAACGAAACGTTAAAATTAGAGTAAGAGAACATCTGACAGCTATTGAGAAAGCAGATTTACCATATGCTACAGCTGTTCGTATAGCTACAGCACAAAAGAAAACAGAACATGAATTTAAGTTCATTGGTATAGACAAAGTGCAACGGAAACCACAAGGGGGAGATTTCAACGATTTGTTACTTAAGCGGGAAGCATTTGGGATCATTAACTTGGATGCCACAAGAAATAAAGGATTAAATGCGGGGTTTGTATTGAAACCATTCCTTACACAAAAAAGACTGAATAAAAAACGGTTGAATAGTTAAAAAAATTTTTTTGAAGGAGGCTAAAATTATTCTGCAATTTATTGGTAGAAAGTAACAGTAATAGTGATTGTGAATGTTCAAGATTATATGTAGTTATAAATATGAATGCAGTGCTGCAGTGTCTATTTTAATGCTTTCCGTTTTAAAACACGTTTAGTCATCCTTCCACGTTATTGCTTGCTTTATTTCTGGAAATTAAATATGTGAAGTATAACAATGGCTCTAATACGAAGTTATAAGTATTAATGCAGAGTTCATTTCAATGCTTTCTGTTTCAAAACAAGCTTAGCTATCTCTTTATGTTATTGCTTGCTTACTTTATTTCTTTGGAAATTAAATATGTAATGTATAGTAATGGCTCTAATAGGTACAAGTTGCGAGTATGTACTGTATATTTGAATGCTTTCACTCAAGCCACTATTTGCAGCGTAGTAGTTATGAGACTAATTGAAGCTAAAATTATAATATTATAAATGTATAGCTGCAGTGTTTTTTTAATACCTTTCACTTTAAAATCAGCCCAGCTTTATTGTTTCATCTATGTTAATGTTCTTTCTATATTTAATTGGCTTTTTGGATAGAAATTAGATATAATAGAGTCACAGTTTTAAAAGACATAGACTTGCAAGTATGAATATTCTAACATTAGACGTTTTCATTTAAGCTATAATCCGGTCTGGAGCGTTGTAGTTATGGATCTGAGATCGAGGAAATATGATGGGCTTTAAATCAATGCCATTAGCAACTGCTTTATTATTAGCGATATTTATGCATCACCTCGTAATATATTGTATATCTATTGGATAAATTTTTGGAAAAAAATAAGAAATAGTTGTTATAAATGGAATATGAACATTAGATGGTCTTTAGCTTGTAGAATTAAGATCATGATTTATATAATGAGAGCCATTGCTCTACAATTGGGGCAATACTGTGAATCTCTAAATGATGTAAGTAGTATTTGATTAGTAATCAGGTTCATTAACCTCCTTAATGATAGAAGGATGGTATGATATGGGATCAAGTGTGCCAAATTATTTTGAAACCCCTCCCCCTTTTTTCTTTAAAAGACATATAATTAATTGGCTTTCCCCTTTAAATAATTACAATAATAAAAAAATATTTTCTTTAAAAATACATGTATTTTTACATAAAATAGTAATCTGTAGTAGTTTATGAATGGTGAGAGCTATCAACTACACTCTCAGCATTGAATATATTTATTCATTCTTCTTCTTCTACTATATATCTTATAAATTTCCCCTTCCATCTTGATATTATTACAAACCCTATCTATATTATTTGTTATGAAGATGTTGTAACAACATATTATCAAACAACATAAAAGTTGTAACACCATAGTAAGTGTTTTTCATGTATTTAACATGTTTATTAGTGTTAATTAGCTTGTAGTTATTTTAACCTATCACAGTGTTGTTTTAATTAAATATTATTGGTTGGTGTTGATGGACTGATGTATTTAAGGGATTGCTTCACTGTTGGTGTTTTACCTTTGAGAAGGGATGTGATTTGCATCCGAAACGCATCAGGTTATTGGCATTTGTTAATAAAAGTTAAAAGTTTTTTACATGGCTCATGTGGTGCCCCTCCACAAGAGTGGCCCCAAGGATGAACCGGAAAACTACAGACCAGTGAGCCTCACATCCATCGTGGGTAAGCTAATGGAGACTATCCTGAAGGAGAGGCTGGTGGCCCTCCTAGAGGCCAAAGGACTACAGGACAGCAGACAGCATGGCTTCATAGGTAGCAGATCCTGCCAAACCAACCTGGTTGAGTTCTATGACTGGGTAACTAGGCAACTGGACAGGGGTCATGCAGTGGATGTCCTGTATCTGGACTTCAGTAAGGCATTCGAATCGTTGCCACATAGAAGGCTGGGAAGGAAGTTAGTAGGCACAGGGGCGGGTGTAAAGCTGGTGAAATGGGTAGGAAACTGGCTGCAGGGAAGGCAACAGAGGATGGTGGTTTGTGGGGAGCTCTCACACCCAAGGGCAGTGACGAGCGGTGTCCCACAGGGCTTGGTGTTGGGACCAGTGTTGTTTGGGATATTCATTGCAGACATATCATGGGACATCAAGAGCAAGATCAGTCTATTTGCTGATGATACCAAGGTTGGCGCAGTGGTGGATGACCTAGGGGGATGGCAGGGGTTGCAGGATGATCTGGCAAAGCTTGAAATCTGGTCAGACACCTGGCAACCGGGCATTAATGCCAAAAAGTGCAAGGTGTTGCATTTTGGGATGAAGAACCCAAGGAGGACTTACCAACTAGGGGGAGTGCAGCTAGCCCAGACAGAGGAGGAGGAGGAGAAGGATCTGGGTGTGCTCATTACAGGGTCAATGAACAACTCGGCACAGTGTAGGAAGGCAGCTGCAAAGGCCAACAAAATGCTGGGTTGTATTGCAAGGGGTATATCCTCGAGGAGGGAGGAGGTGATTCTGCCACTGTATAGGTCATTAGTTAGACCACACCTGGAGTACTGCATGCAGTACTGGCGTCCGTATCTGAAGAGGGACATTAAGTTACTGGAGGGGTGTAGCGCAGGGTGACAAAGATGATCAAGGGTCTGGGGGACTTATCATATGAGAGGAGGTTGAAGGAGTTGAACATGTACTCACTGGAGGAAAGGAGAGACAGGGGTGACATGATTGAAACCTTTAAATACATGAAAGGAATAAACAAGACAGGTACAGAGGGGCTGTTCAAAGTAAGGGAGGGGGGAGGGCCACCAGGGGCCATGATATGAGACTGGAGTGAGGAAGGTTCAGGAAGGAGATGAGGAGATGCTTTTTTACAGAGAGGGTGGTGGCTGGGTGGAATGCGTTACCTGCAGAAGTGGTATGCAGTAGAACAGTGGACTGCTTCAAACGAGGATGGGACAGGACAAGGGGGAGGGTTAATGAAGGGGAAGGGTGGAAGGGAGGGGCAGCTGCAGAATAAGGGGTGCTAGCTGCACATTCGAGCAGACTTGATAGACCTCTAGACCTTTATCTGCTGGCAAATTTCGTATGTTCGTACATAGACTGGTGCCCTTGTTATTGGAGGTGTGTGTGCTCTACGTTTTGTGTTTTTTTGAACTAGTGACACCACTGACTACCCTTTATAACAAATCATGGGAGGATGGTGTGGCACCTGAGGACTGGAAGAAGGCTGATGCGATTCCCCCTTCACAAAAGTAGGAGCAAGACAGAGGCAGAAAACTACAGGCCTGTCAGTTTGACCTCTGTGGTAGGGAAAGTGATGGAATTACTTCTGAAGGAAAGAATTGTTGAGTACCTAGAGGCCAGTGAGGCACAGGACCCAAGGCAGCATGGGTTCACAGTGGGAAGGTCATGCCAGATGAATCTAATAGATTTCTTTGACTGGGTGACCAAAGTAGTAGACCAGGGAGGGGCTGTGGACATGGCCTACCTAGACTTTAGCAAGGCATTTGACACAGTCCCACACAAAAGATTAGTAGTCAAATTCACCAGCCTTGGAGTGGGTCCCAGGGTGGTAGCCTGGGTAAAACATTGGCTGAACAACAGGACACAGAAGGTAATTGTAAATGGAGTCCACTCTGAAGAAAGAGGGGTTACTAGTGGGGTACTGCAGGGTTCAGTACTGAGTCCAGTTCTTTTTAATGTCTTTATAAGTGACATTGCAGAGGGACTGGAAGGAAAAATATGCCGCTTTGCAGATAACGCAAAGATCTGCAACAGGGTTGATACACAAGGAGGTGTGGAAAGGATGAGAAGGGACTTGGCAAGGTTGGAGGAAAGGTTAGAAGTATGGCCGCTCGGATTCAGTGCAAAGAAGTGTAAAGTAATGCACCTGGGAAACAAAAACCCAGGGGAAGATAACACAATGGGGGGGAGGTAGTAACAACAACAAAAATGGAAAGGGTCAGAGGTCACGTGATGACAGCCTAAGTGAAAGCAGCCTTTTAGGTCGACTCCATTTTCCAGTCTAGCTTCTCATCCTGATCGCAAGAAACTACATCAAATATTAACTAGAAATCTTTAAGCAAGTCTCCAAGAAATTATCCAGTTATATAGACCGTTCCAGAATGGAGGCTTTCGTGGAAAAAACAGCCCGCTAAACACACGCCACCTCCCTCTCCAGAGAAAGAGCAGGCCACTAAGTGTCCTCGGCAAGGATCCAGTTAAGTGACACCGGGGCTTACGGTCTTAACAGAGGAACACTTCGTAGAAATAATCAGGCCTTTGCAAAGCTCAATCGAGGAGGTTTCTGCCGAAGTTCATAGCTTCAAAACAACTTTGGAACTACTAGGGACTCGAGTGGGAGATAACGAAGTCAGAATTAAGTCTATGGAAGTCAAACTCGACAAAAATGAGCTGGAGCATGTTTCGATTAATAAAAAAGTGAAAAGAATTGAAGACAAGCTTGAAGATTTAGAGGGGAGAAGTAGGAGAAATAACATAGTTATAATCGGAATTCCAGAGAAAGAGGAGGGCGCTGCACCCATTCAGTTTGTGCAAAAATTACTCAGAAAGGTAGCTGGTACATCCCCAAACAACACAAACTACATAATTAAATGGGCACAGAGATCTGTCCATCCGCCACCCCCACCCGGAGCGCAACCAAGACCAATAGTATGTAAACTCCTGAACTACCTTGACAAGCAATACATCCTCAGTAAAGCCAGATCCTTCCAAGAAGTCTCCTGGAATGGCAAGCGAATCAGAATTACCCATGACCTGCCAGTCGGTTCGGCTCAAGCGCCAAGAGCTGCACCCAGTTGTCTCAAAGCTGATCACGGCAGGTATCCAATACCAGGTTAAATATCCGGCTGTACTACAAGCTAAAGTTAAAGATCAGTGGTACTCTAATGAAAATGCTGAAATAGCGCAACAGGAACTAGCCAAGTTGCTGCATGAGTTATTCAAGTAATAAATCCATAGCTGTAAAGAAGCTGAATAAGAGTAATAATGTCTGCAATAAATCTGGCTACCGAATGCTGAAATTTCCACTAGTCCATGTTCCATCAACCTGGCCATTCGTTCTTCTTGCAACCATGGCTTAAATGAATCTAGCAGAGGACCCTCCCCTAGGTATTAGCGGCTCTCCTCTAGAACACAGCAACTCGTATCTAAGCTACCACTCCTCTCCATAGTAATCCAGATAAGAATCTTACCCATTCCTTATAGAGGTAGATTTAGCATAGTAAGTACAGGAGATACCCACCAGTGAGGAGCGGGTGCCCACCGCTATGCCGAGAAAGACATGCAACCTCAACGCGAGCGACAAAATCTCACAGCAACATCGGAGTACCAAGAGATGGGTACGTTTTCCTACACAAGCGTCATCACTGATGTAAGGACTTTCCTGATATGGTCAGCGCCTGCCGGATATGCAGCTCGGGAGCTGAGGGAGAGGCAATGTTAACATATCTAGTGGGGGAGCTTGTCACCACAGGTTCAACCTTGAGGTCCAGCTTTACTACCCAATAACATTAAGC
This sequence comes from Neoceratodus forsteri, assembly GCA_016271365.2. Lineage (NCBI taxonomy): Eukaryota > Metazoa > Chordata > Ceratodontiformes > Ceratodontidae > Neoceratodus > Neoceratodus forsteri. The sequence continues at coordinate 1,186,701,810 of CM057451.1, read as the reverse complement.
TGGGCACAATTGACCGAGTCCAACATCCTGTTTTTGTAAGCAGTGACCGGGGAAGGACGATTAGCAGCTTTAAACTTTACTGAATTGAAAACGCTCAGTTTCAATAAACAGCTGTTGGGAAAAGGTCGGGTTAAACACTATCTGGCTGATTATGTTCTGATATAGGGATAGTTTTCTCACTTTCCAAGTACTTGAGGTAGCTTTCGATATGGAAATTTACATGTGCCTCATTTAAATTAGTACTTGATAGTCAGGGTAACTAAAAGGTTTGTAATTCATAGGACTGGGGGGTACAGTTATAGCATAGTTTTTAAATGCCCAACTTTCTCTTCCCCTCTAGAGGGAGGCAGAGATAATGCATGTTGTTTTGTTTGTTTTTTTTCAATTGCAATTTCACAGGGGAATTTTGCAATATATTCTAAGGTCTGGGATAAAATGTTACACCCGGCCAAATGGAAGTACTGCTACCCTCTAAAAAAATTAGAGTGTATTATGTAAGGAAAAGACTAGAAACATATTGAGTGTCCATATTTGGGGGTACAGCAGAGGAGGGAAAAGATACTATGAAGTAAATGTAAATAACTAGCATGATGCTATAACTGTACCCCCCCCCCAGTCCTATGAATGCTTTCAAGATGCTTTATTTCCGTACAATCAGAGAAGTATGTAACTGCTTCACCCACTCAGACCCAGTACCGGTGTCTGCACTGGTATATAGCCATGCCTAGACCCAATTTTAAGTACTGACCCCCCCAGCTTGCTCCTCACCAGCCTAATTGTTCTCTCTCTTATCCCCCTGTCTTATCAACACTAGGCCCATCCATCCCTTATTCTTCCTTTCCCAACCTCGGATAGGAGCTCACTACCCTGGTTGTGACATCCTACCATGCCCGTGCTTTATAGCATTCAATCCGGGCTCACACTACTCCTTTTCTCCATCCACCTTCTCTACATCCAGCTTTACCAACTCCTTTCTGTGCACCGTGCCCTCCTAGCCTTTCTCCCCCTACTTCCCTCCCTCTTTCCCCCCTACCTTCACCTCTACATGGTGTATATTTTTATTTTTATTTTTTTCTTCCGTTACTTCCTCCTGCAACCTTAGATAATCTGCTTTATTTTCCTATAGACACTTCTATGTATGTAAATACCGTGTAATCTGTACAATATCTGTATAATTCTATGTACATATGAACTTCTTTTTCTTCCTCTCTGTAAAGAGTATTATCTGTATTGCCTTGTAAATACCTGTGTTGACCTGTATATACAATTGTTCATGCTCCACCCAGGTCCATCTTGCAAATGAGCTTCTGCTCAACGATGAACGCCTGGTTAAATAAAGACTTGAGACTTGAGACTTGAGAGACTTGAGATATCTATGACTGGAAATGGAAGCCTAACTCATTTGGGTTCGCAATAACATCACATGGCGTGTCGGAATGGTGGTGCAGTTACTAGAACTGGGAGTAGGGGTCATTTAATAATGAGATTGGGGCAATATATTGGCAAGGGGAGATGGGGAGGATGCAGCATGCATGTATTGGAATATATGATAGCAAGAACCATCACAGTTAGCTCAGTTGTAAACACACACACTACTGAATGGAAAATAATCCACTTGATCTGTTTTAGAGTATGACAACAGAGAGCATTAATCGGTTGTGCTGGAATATTAAAGGCGCCCGGGACAGATGCAAAAGACAAATTGTTTTGAAGCATCTGGTGGCCTTAAGGTGTGATGTGGCATGTCTACAAGAGGCCCATCTTCTAAGGGAAGACATTCTGCTATTTAAGAAAGACTGGGTGGGACAGGTATTCGGCATGGGTGTATCCTCGAGCAGAAGTGGCGTAGCCATTCTAATACATAAAAGAATGCGTTTCCAATTGGAAAAAGAAATATGGGATGCACAGGGCCGATACCTCTTTCTGGTCAGAGCTATGGGAGCACAACAGGTGGTTATCGGTTCGATCTATGGGCCCAGTATAGACTCCCCACAATTCTTCATGCAGCTTCTGGACCTGTTGAGCACCTATGCCACTAGGATAGTTTTTATTGGAGGGGATTGGAACATAACTCCCCAATTGCAATTAGATAGATCAGACAATATACGGGTGGGTCTTTCCCCCGGCCGGAGAGCCTTGAGGGAGTTAATGGAGGGCTTAAGCTTAGTAGACATATGGAGAATGAATAACATGGGGGTCAGGCAATACACTTTCTTCTCAGCACCACATAGGACATGCCCAAGGATTGACTATTTCCTTGTCAGCATGAAATAACTTGCCCCTTTTATAGACGCAAAAATACATCCCATAGTTATCTCGGATCATTCCTCTGTATCTGTTTTATTTGAACCCAACGTTGGCACCAAGAGAGATTTCATGTGGAGATTTAATAACCAGCTATTACACGACTCCTTCATCAACGAACACTTGAAAGATTTCATATCCCTCTTCCTTGATATAAACATAAGTTCTGTCTCTAAGATCGATGTAGTTTGGGCAGCCTTGAAGTGTGCGTTGAGGGGGGCGTGTATTAGAATAGCGTCAAATAAAGTCAGGAAAGAAAAACAACGGCTTAACGATATTTCCAAAGCTATTAGAGATATTGAAAATAACATAGCCCACTTCTCATTTGAAGCTGATTGGATTAAGTTACATCAGTTGCAAACTCAGTATTCCTCAATAGTGATGCAAAAAGTGGAGTTTGCCCTGCGAAGAACCAAGATTAAATATCTTGAATCCGGTGAGAAAGCTGGTAAACTTCTAACTCTAAGACCCAAACAACTTGACTCCAATAGATTTATAGCTGCCCTGCAAAACAGCAGGCAAGGTACAATATCCACAGACCCTAGAGAAATTGTTGCAATTTTTAGAGAATATTTTCATGAAGTATACGCCATCCTCAACGCGGAAAGAGCCGAACTTGAAGAAATTCAGAACTATTTAAGCACAGTCATTCTACCCAAGTTTAATAAGATGGAGGGGTCTAAGCTTGAATCTCCTATACATGAGCTAGAGGTGAAGAAAGAGATTGCCCAACTTACCTCAGATAGAACTCCTGGACCTGATGGTCTGTCTACTAATATTTATGAAGCCTATGCTGAGATAATCTGTCCGGTTTTGACCAAGGTGTATAACTACTGGTTTCATGAGGGACTTTCGGAGGGGAGCTTCCTGGAGGCCCTCATAATCCTTATTCCCAAACCAGAACGAGATCCCGCTCTCCCCAGCAGTTACCGACCGATATCACTCCTGAACATCGATATTAAGATACTAGCCAAAGTGTTAGCCAACCGACTTAGCCCTTTAATGGGCCAAATGGTAAGAAATGTACAGGTTGGCTTCATGAGCGGCAGGGCGTCTAGTGACCACATTCGAAAACTCCATCATCTAATAATCCATGCTGCTAATATGCAGACTCTGGCTGCCCTACTTGCACTGGATGCTGAAAAGGCATTTGACTGGGTCTCATGGGACTTCTTATTTGCAGTGTTAGCTAAGTTAGGTCTTCCAGAAGGCTTCATAAACTGGGTTAGGATACTCTACAGGTTACCTAAGGCACGGGTGTGGTGCAATGGCATCCTTTCGGATCCTTTCCCCCTGGCCTGTGGCACAAGACAGGGCTGCTCGCTCTCTCAGCTCCTGTTCAATTTATACTTGGAACCCTTGATCTGCAGATTACTCGCAGCACGAGAGATTCATGGTATGCTTGTAGGCGTTAAAAGGTATCTAATCTCGGCCTATGCTGATGATCTGCTCCTGCACCTAGAAGACCCAGAAACCTGTATTCCCGCAGTTATGTTTGAGATTGCACAGTTTTCCAGATTCTCAAATTATAAGCTTAATATCTCCAAGACAAAGTTTTTCCCACTCAACAACAGTTGCTACTCAAAAGTAGCAAAGGATCTGGGGCTTAGCTGGGAACCAAGGGTATTAACATACCTTGGGATCACAATTGCTAGGGAGATAACCAAGATGATTAGAGAAAATATCCATAACCTAATTAAAACAATTAAACAAGACCTGACCAGATGGACTTCACTCCTTCTTTCACTTTGGGCTAGAACAGAGATAGTGAGAATGAACATCTTGCCAAGGGTATTGTATCCTTTAAATATGCTGGGGCCCTACCTACCCAAAGCCTGGTTTGAGACTCTACACAAGCTCCTTAATGTTTTCCTATGGAAAGGAAAGAAAGTCAGAAAAACTTACTGGAAGCTTACTGGGCAAAAGAAATTAGGGGGCCTAGTGTTTCCTTCATTCTTTATATACTATATAGCATCGCATCTTAGTAAAGTAGCCCTATGGAACCTACTGATTTCCCCAACCGACCCCTGTTCATATGTGCCCCCCCGGGTTCACATTGAGAGAGACTTTGTTGTTGAACATTCACTATCCCTTAAGTCTATTGCCTATGTTTCCTTAAAGTTACTCCCTAAGTCAGTCAAAAATACACCCATTGGCTGGTCTTTGAAAGCCCTCTTTCAAGCTCAGAAGTTTTTAAAAGTTAATTGGCAAAACTCACCAGAGCAACCTGTGGCGCTTAACATTCATTTTCACATACAACAAGCCCCTATCCCCCTTGCATTCTGGGATCTGATAGCTGACTTGCATCTAGGGGATCTGGTTACACAGGGCAAACTTCTGTCCTATAAACAGACTTGTTCCCAAATTCCAGAGGTGAGAAACCATCCCTTCAAGTTTCATCAAATATATGACTCCGTAAAAGCCTACTTGCGTAACACGAAAGTTTGGGCAAATAACAGGATCGAACTGTCAGAGCTGTTAAAAGCTGCAGACCAACACCACTTCGTTTCTAGACTATATCGCGAATTACAGAGGGTAGGTGATGAAATGCCCTCCAATATTAGTCACTATTGGAGGCGGAGATTAGAGATAAATGCTGATAGCAGGGTATGGGAGCAAATATGGGAAAATAACCATAAATATATAAGGCAAGACAGATACAAACTACAATACAACATCATGCACAATCTGTTTTATACCCCTGCTAAACTATATAAGATGGGCAAATTAACAACATCTAATTGCAATAGATGTAAGGTTGGAGAAGGCGACTTATATCATTTGCTGTGGGCTTGTCCCAAGATCCAGCCTTACTGGAGGGCATTCCAAACCTCTTTGCCACCCACAATAGGCCTAGGATCTCACTTCACACCCGAAACCTGTCTGCTGAATGTCTTCCCAACAGATATGGGTAAACAACTTAAGTATTATACGGCAATGATATCAGCCACAGCTAAAGCAGTCATTTTAAGGCACTGGAAAGAGGTTTCAACACCCTCAGTGCTTGAGTGGCACAAGGAGATCATGCTGGCTTTAAACGTGGAATTGCATATAGCTAGAATGAATAATAGAATTCAATCTTATAATGCTTGATGGGGTCTGCTAGATGCAACCCTAACTACCTGGAATAGGTAAATCTCTAATTTGATAAAGTCGCCTGCTCTTCCGAGGCGCCTCCAGAATCCCAATTTTTTTTTTCTTTTCTCTCTCCACTGAAGAGTCTGAGTGGTTCCTGCAATCCAGTAAATGCTGCTAGGGGGAAAGTGGTTGTTGCGGGGTGGGCTTAGAATAAAAGGTTTTATTTAAGCTAATATGTTGTGTGCCACTTGCATATGCTAATAACCATCATTTCTTTGTTCATCAGTTCATTGTATTTGTAGTATGATGTTGGACTCCATAGTGTATATGTACCTGGGTCTGATCAAGACCGCGAATACTCATGTAACATTGATGCTTTAATAAAGAGAAGTTAATAAAAAAAAAGGAAAGGGTCCTGGGGGTAATTTATCAGATGACCTTAAGGTTGGCAAGCAGTGTGAGAAGGTGGTAGGGAGGGCTGGGGGATACTGGGTTGTATAGGGAGAGGCATCACCAGCAGAAAACAAGAAGTTGTTATCCCTCTGTACAGACAGTTGGTGAGATCCCGTCTGGAGTACTGCATCCAGTTCTGGAGACCCCATCTCCGCAAGGACATAGACAGGATGGAGGCAGTTCAGAGGAGGGCAACTAAAATGGTGCAGGGTCTGCAAGAGAAGCCATACGAGGAGAGGCTAAAGGAGCTTAATATGTATACCCTTGAGGAAAGGAGGGAGAGGGGAACATGATAGAAACTTTTAAGTACCTCAGTGGAATCAACAAAGTCCAAGAGGGTAGCATCTTTCAGAAAAAGAGACGTGCAAGAACAAGGGACACAATTTAAAGATGGGGGGTTTAGGGGCAATGTGAGGAAGTATTATTTCAGAGAGGGTAGTGGATGCATGGAACAACCTTCCGGAGGAGGTTGTGGAGTCAAAAACAGTGGTGGAATTCAAGAATGCATGGGACAGACATAAGGCAATTTTTGTGGGGGCTAGGAAGAAATAGGCTGTTGGTTAAATAGGATCTGTAGCTTATCCTCTAGGCAGGGAAATGGGCAGACTAGGTGGGCCAAGCGGTCCTTATCTGCCGTCAAAGTCTATGTTTCTCTGTTTCTTTGTAAGGCATGTATGCCCTCTGACTCACCTCCCCCCAGCAGTTTGCAGTCAGGTCTTTTCCATGTATTCCAACAGCTTGCCCCCAAATACTTTCGACCCCTCGTAATTAAGGTGCAGTTTATCTGTCAAATATAACCTCTTGTCAGACTGCTTGTCACCCCAACCTCCAATACAAATGAATCCTTCCACCTTGTACCATGTCCTCAGCCAATCACTGAATTCCTCGATGCTCCTGTTTCTAAATGTGCTTGCTCTATGGGCTGGGATCACCTCTGAAAAGGCTACAGAGCTCACAAAGCCTCTGCAGTTCTTCGCTAGCTCGATAAACCTGCTCTGCACCACCTCCACCTCTTCCCCTGCTAAGTCACTGGTTCCTAGGCGGATGCTCAGGTGAGGCTTACCACCCACCCTCCTTACCACTTCCCTAATCCTAGGTTTTGCCCTCCCCACCTCCATCCTTGGCACAAACACAACCACCCTTCCGGTATCCCCAGTGGATACTTTTAATTATAGAATCCTCAAAGACAACCTCCCTTTCATTCCCTACTGGCCTATTATTTGCCCTCTTATGCACACCTGATGAACCAGTCTCTTCCCCCTTTGTCTGCTTCCTGACTATTATGGATGTATTCCCGTCTGTACCATTATTGTTCCCTAATTCTGTTGTTCCAGTCCCCCTTGTTTCCATTTCTTCCTGGTTATCTTTTCTAGCCACTACACTATCCCCCATTCCCACCCCTAAGTCTACCTTCCCCACCATCCTTTGCTCCACCCTTATTACTATATCTTCCTTTTTTTTTGAGGCAGTATAGCACAGTGGTCTAAGGCTCTGAGCTGCAAATCTGGTGACATCCAGCAGACTAGACCTGGGTTTGAATCCCACAGCTTCCAATTGCATACTGTGTGACCTTGAGCAAGTCACTTAACCTCCTTGTGCTCCCAGGTCGCTCCTGTAAAAAAGCTTTCAGCTTAGTGTGCTATACCTGGTTAAAAAAAACAACTAAATAAATAGATAAAAATTTCCTCACCTGCCCAATCTACTTGCCCCTTCTACCACCTTGCCTCCAATCTTTGACTCTGTATTATGTTGATCTTCTGCCCACCCATCAGTCTCCTGGTCCTCAAAACTGGTCAGTATTGCATACCTGTTCAATGGGGGTCCTTCCATATCAGAAAGTTCCTCTATACCCCCACCCTGTTTACCTCCCCTTCCTCCTTGGGCTGAACCTCTTAGCCACTTACTGTTTCCCCTTACCACCTGCCAGCCCTCCATCTGGATTCCACATTGTTCTTGAGAATGAGGTGTGTCTCTGTACACTTGAGCAACCTCTCTGCTTCCATCACATTTCTTCCTTCTGAGTGACCATGGGAAGACCGTATCTGCTTCTTCCACAACTGTTCTTTCTCCCAACCTCTCCCTCACCTTTCTTTCCACCTCCCATCTTCACTGCCTTAACTCCACCCTGAGTTGCTGCACATTTCTGCACACTAGACAGCCCCCCGCTCTCCACATTGTTCCCAGAAAAACTATAGCCCCACACCATAGCAGCTAACTAGTCTCCTTCCTCTGTCATGCCCTCAATATCCTGTCGCCTCCCTCCTCTACCACTAAACTTAGCTATCCTGCTGTCTGTGCCAGCCCAATATAACCCTTACCCAGGTCAAGAGTGGCTTCTTGCAACCAGGACCCCCCAACTTGTTACACAGACAAGACAACAAACCACAAGTTGGCAGAAAATAAGTATCACCCCTGGCATTAGGATAAATATTTGGCACGGACATCTAAGAGGTTGGGGGGTTAGACCACAAAATAACATTTATATTTACTCCAAGTCTGGGAGAGGGGTGCCAGGGCTATGTTGTGTCTCCTATCTGAGGGGCCTCCATAATATTTCACTCAGACTCACAGATGGATTGTCCACAACCATAAAATTGGGATTGTATTGTATGACTTTATTTCTGACAAGTTGTTAAAGCAGAACTAGGGTGGTACCCCAAGTTTATACTTTCCAGGACAGATGACACAACTTTTGCAATAGAAGAACATTTTTCCACACAGAAACACAAGCAGTACTGTACATTCCAACATGAACCTTTTCCAAAACATGGACAATCCATCTCTTTGTTTAAGGATCTCTGAATTTTTCACCAAGTGTACATAGTGGGAATTTCCACACACTTAAATTGAACATCCTGGCAAGACGGACCACTGTTAACATCTTCAGGCAACTGTGCCTATCTGATAACCAGTTAGCTCTGAACTTTGACTATGAATGAATCTCTGCCCATCCTAGCCCCAGTCAGACTATGCCATTACTTTAAGACATAAAAACTGGAATCTTCAAGCCCACTGGGCTGCTAAAGACATCCTGGAATTCTACATATTTTTGAGGTGAACGGGGTCCTGAGTGAATGTAATCTAGCCAGCGTAGGGCACATACATCACCAGACAACCCAAAACTCTCTCAAATGTTCAATGTGCTCATGGTTTGGTATTCCTTTGTTACAGGCATTTGACAACACTTTAGGAAGCATTTCGTTCTCAAAATCCATAGCTTTAACAGAAACTCTTCTCAGTTTCTCTTCTCTGCACAACTGTGACAATCCTTCAGTCCATCAGAGGATTGTCCCTTAGAACCCCTGATTTTTCAGTCCCTTTCCAGTTTATGAGTAAACTTGAACCCACTGGGGCTCCACTGACACAGATTTCCACCACTTCTTAGGCAACACTAGGATGAGAAAAAATGATTAACAGAGGTCTTTCATCCAGTCAAGGGAGGCTGCCAGGCACCTCTAGCTTTCTGCAGTACAGAGAGCTCCTTCTCCTTTACTCTCCAAACTGGAACTCACACCAAGATTCTAAACTGCTTCCCTGCAGCTGAGCTAAAAGGGCTTATGCTGCTGCGATAGTTCTAAATGGCATCACTCATTCTCTGCATAGCCTAACTAGGTAACCAATGAGGTAATGTGATAGTGGGAGTTTCTAAAAACCCTGTACTGCTGCCCAGAGACCTACCTTGTCTACTACTGGTGAGATTCTGTTAACCCCAGGGGACCGAGTGGTTATACTCACTGACAACAGACATACCTTGCTGTCTGCAGCAAGGGCTTTGGACTGCAACATAAGCCATCCAACCTCTGGGTGCCGTATGGGGAGAGGTGGCCAGGCTTCCCCCTACCCATGCTGAAACATAGGCAGGTTGCACCAAAGAACAGAGGCCTGCTGAAGCAACTTCAACTCTACATACCAGCTGTACATAACAAGGTTCAAGTTCTCCCCCTCTACCTCAGGAGCAAGCACCATCCAGGCTCTCCATCTCTCGGTAGCCCAGCTTTGGATCTGCCAGCTGCTCCCTGGCATTGCAAGTGCCTGCATCTATGGCCCCCTTTCATTCCAGGACTGAGCACTATCTGATCTCTCTGCCACTCGGTGGCCTGACTTTGGACCCGCTGGTTGCTCCCTGGAGTTGCAAGTGCCTGCACCTACATGCCCCTCTCATTCCAGGAGTGAGCACTGTCCAGGCTCTCTGCTGCTCAGTAGCCCTGCTTTGGACCCACTGGCTGCTCCCTGGAGTCGCAGCTGCCTGCATCTACATCCCCCCCTCATTCCAGGTACTGCTGTACTGCTTTTTTCTTCTCCTGCTAAACAGTATTTTCACCTGCTAAACCAGTATTTTTACATATTCTTTTCTTTCTGCTTAGTGTACTGTAATAATAATTTTTTAATAATTTATTTTAACCAGCTAGCTGTTAAATTAATGCTTAAATATAGGGATTTAAATAATTTATGCACTACTTTCAATGTTGATTGTGTGCAGCACAAGAAACATATTGGGACAGCTTTCTCAGAAGCAGGATGTGGAGGCATGGCACTGTTGTGGCCAATGGCCCCACAGCCTGCAAAGGCTTGTCCTGCTTCCCCCAATGCCGTGGCATGCTGCTGCCGACACTAGTATGGAACCTTGCCACCAACTTTTGACAGTTTAGCTGCTGCAATCAGGGGCCACCTCGTCATTGCAGTGTAAGCCATCCGCTGCAATGAGGGAGCGACCCATCATTGCAGGGCGGGATCTTTACAGAGTGATATTGTTTGTGAACATGGCAGTGGTTTGCCACTGTGTTCACAAACAATATTAAACCCCCACACTGTGTTTACTTGCTGACGGGGGCCCCAATCCAAGATGGCTTCACTGCCTGCATGTTTATGTTGCCGATGGGAGAGCCCACTCCCCGTCAGCATTATGTATACCCCCCTCCGCCATGTATATTCTCTGCCAATGGGATGCCCAATCCCTGTCAGCATAATGTAGCAAGCCCCTCCTTTCTTGTGTGCTGATGGGGGTGCCCAATCCCCCATCAGCTAGAGCAGCCCCCTCAAAAAAAAGGCAAAGACTCAATAGGCACACTGGGAGCCCACCTCAGTGTGCCACATGCCCCAGTGAAATAAAAAACTGCCCCTTGACATTTTTTTTTTTTAACCATGTAAAAAAGGAAACTGTCCTTCAGTGGTCTCCCTATCCCCCCTCCTGCAACCCGCGCCCACCCACTGCGCACCCTGCCTCTCCACACCTCCCTCATCCCATACTTACCTCCGGAGCTCGGCATGATGATGTTCGGTGGACCGGGAACTCATCTACACTCTTCAAAGCCGATCGCGAACTGAGTAAATGCTGGTAAGCTGTATAATGGAATAAATGGGCTTTTTCCAACTTAAATGCATATCTCAGTCATTTTTTGGTCTTTTGGCACCAAATTTTCAACATGGGGGTTTTGGGACCACTACTCATGAATTCTTGAACTGTTGTGGCATTAATCAGCCCCAAAAGGTGATTTTGTGGTCACTGCGCAGAATCACCTTTCCGGGCCGATTAACAAAACGACAGTGCCAGTGTTCATGAGGTGGGTTCTCAAAAAGCCTATGGTGCAAATTTGGAGGAAAAAATCCCAAAAATGACTGTTTTACAAGCGTGCACTGCGCAGTGGTTATGCACACTCATAACTTAGTGAATTTGCAATATTTTTCACACCAGATTTTCAGCATTAGTATTTTGTCACACCTCCTTGTCAACAGTACAGCAGTCATTGTTCACATCCTGGTGGAAACGTGGTTTCACACTTCCGGCGCAGAATAGCACGGTCACTGTGGGAAATCAGTGTCCGGGACTGATTAAGAAAATGACACTGACACTGTTCATGAGTAGAGATCCTAAAACACCTAAGTTGAAAATTTTGGTCATGATACTCCATAAAATGACTATGTTACGAGTGTGTGTTGCACAGTTTGCACGCACGCTTGTAACTTCAAGAATTTATAATATTTTCACTCCGGATTTTCAACATTGCCATTTTCCCACTCCTACGTATGAACACTGTAGCTGTCATTTTTCCCATCCTGGCCAAAATGTGTTTTCGCACTTCTGGCACAGAATAGAGCAGTCGCTGTGGGAAATCATTGTCCATGACAGATTAATAAAATGACAGTAATACTGTTCATGAGTAGAGGTTCTAAAATGCCTATGTTTAAAATTTGGTGATGATAGCCCATCAAATGACTGTGTTACAAGTGTGCATTGCACACTTCCACACACCCTTGTACCTTTGCAGATTTGTAATATTGTCATGCCAGATTTTCAACAGTGGCATTTTTTCACACCTCCTTATCTGCAGTACAGCTGTCATTTTTCACATCCTGACTGAAAAGTGGTTTCACAGTTGCAGCACAGAATGACCCAGTCACTGTGGGAAATCAGTGTTCGGGACAGATTAAGAAAATGATAGTGGCACTGTTCATGAGCAGAGGTCCTAAAATTCCTATGTTGAAAATTTGGTGACAAAACTCCATAACATGACTGTGTTACAAACGTGCGCGCAACTGTTTCCACGCACCCTTGTAACTTCACAAATTTGTAATATTTTCACGCCACATTTTCAACAGTGGCATTTTTTCACATCCTGGCTAAATTTTGTTTTTCCACTCCTGCCAGAGAATAGCACGGTTGCTGTGGGAAATCATTGTTTGGGACAGATTAAGATCAAACAAGTGAAAGGGAGGAGTGGCTGAGCTCAACTGAGTTCTGTCGGGACTGTTACAGATTTGTTTGTGGGTAGAAAAAGGCCCCAATGCAAGAGGCAAGTAAAAAAAGGCAGCCTGCAGCACTGGGAGAAACAGAACGAGAGAGAAAGCGAGTGAGGGAAGGGGAGTGAGCAAACTCACAGAGCGCTGTCAGGACTTCTGCGGATTTCTTTGTGGTCAGAAAAAGGCGTCAATGCAGGCAGGGGCCCAGTAGAAAAGGCTAGTCTGCAGCGGTGGGAGAAACAGTATGAGTGAGTGAGACAGGGGGACTGATTGAACTCAATGGAGCTCTATCAGGACTGCTGCGAATTTCTCTGTGGGCAGACAAAGGCGCCAATGCAGGCAGGAGCCCAGTACAAAAGGGCCGCTTGCAGCGCCAGGACAAACAGAATGTGCGCGCGACAGAGGGAGACTGAGAAACCTCAATGAAGCTCTGTCGGGACAGCTGCAGATTTCTTTGTAGACAAACAGAGGTGCCAGTGCAGCCAGGAGCTCCGTACACAAGCGCAGCCTGCAGCGTCAAGAGAAACAGAATGAGTGAGTGACAGTGATCGTGAGCGAGCTCAACGGAGCTCTGTTGTGGCTGCTGCAGATTTCTTTGTGGGCAGAAAATGTGGCAATGCAGGCAGGATCCCAGTACAAAAGGCCAGCTTGCAGCGCCGGCAGAAACAGAATGAGTGAGTGAGAGAGGAAGAGTGAGTGAGCTCAACGGAGCTCTATTGGAACTGCTGCAGATTTGTTTGTTGGCAGAAAAAGGCAGCAATGCACACAGGGGCCCAGTACAAAATGGCAGCCTGCAGTGGCAGGAATACCAGAATGAGCGAGTGAGAGAGGGGGAGTGAGCGAGCTCAACGGAGCTCTATTGTAACTGCTGCAAATTGCTTCGTGGTCAGAAGAAGGCGGCAACGGAGGCTGGAGCCCAATAGAAAAGGGCAGCCTGCAGTGCCAGCAGAAATGGAATGAGCGAGTGAGAAAAGGGGAGAAAGCGAGTTCAACGGAGCTTTGTCGAGACTGCTTCAGATTTCTTTATGGGCAGAAAAAGGCACCAACAGAGGTAGGAGCCCAGTACAAAAGGGCAGTCTGCAGCGCCAGGAGAAACAGAATGAGTGAGTGACACAGGGAGAGTGAGCGACCTCAACAGAGCTCTGTTGGGATAGCTGTGGATTTCTTTGTGGGAAGAATAAGGTGCCAATGCAGGCAGGAGCCCAGTGCAAAAGGGCAGCCTGCAATGCCAGGAGAAACACAACGAGTGAGTGAGAAAAGGGGAGTGAGCAACCTCAACGGAGCTCTGTTGGGACTGCTGCAGATTTCTTTGAGGGCAGAAAAATGCTCCAATGCAGGCAGGAGCCCCGTACAAAAGGGCCGCATGCAGCGCCAAGACAAACAGAATGAATGAGTGAGAGAGGATGAGTCAGTAGGCTCAACAGACCTTTGTCGAGACTGCTGCAGATTTCTTTGTGGGCAGAAAAAGCCACCAACAGAGGTAGGAGCCCAGTACAAAAGGGAAGTCTGCAGCGCCAGGAGAAACAGAATGAGCAAGTGAGAGAGGAGTGAGCCACCTCAACGCAGCTCTGTCGGGACAGTTGTGGATTTCTTAGTGGGCAGAACAAGGTGCCAATGCAGGCAGGAGCCCAGTACAAAAGAGCAGCCTGCAGCACTGGAAGAAACAGACTGAGCGAGTGACAGAGGGGCAGTGAGTGAGCTCAACACACCAACGCAATCAACACTCAGCATTGACAATTGCTTGTTGTTTATCTGGTGTGATTCTCTTCGCCAGCGTAGAGAACTGTACAAATTATTGAATCTACTAGCCTGTTTAATTTCTCTGCATTAAGAATCTATTCTTTTTCTGCCTACTCTACCTGTCCTAACCCCTTCCTCCTAGTCTAAATCCTTTCCCTCTTTCCACTGCAAATTACAGTCTGACTTTTGTTATCCCCAGATCTGCTCGGATCCATTTGGTGCTGAATTACAGACAAACCCCACCAAATCTCTTCTCACTGTTTCTGCCCACCCCCAAATCTCTCTCATACGAACATACAAAATTTGCCAGCAGATAAAGGCCCAGAGGTCTATCAAGTCTGCTCGAATGTGCAGCTAGCACCCCTTATTCTGCAGCTGCCCCTCCCTTCCACCCTACCCCTTCATTAACCCTCCCCCTTGTCCTGTCCCATCCTCGTTTGAAGCAGTCCACTGTTCTACTGCATACCACTTCTGCAGGTAATGCATTCCACCCAGCCACCACCCTCTCTGTAAAAAGTGTCTCCTCCTCATCTCCTCCTGAACCTTCCTCGCTCCAGTCTCATATCATGGCCCTGGTGGCCCTCCCTCCTTACTTTGAACAGCCCTCTGTACCGTCTTGTTTATTCCTTCATGTATTTAAAGGTTTCAATCATGTCACCCCTGTCTCTCCTCTCCTCCAGTGAGTACATGTTCAACTCCTTCAACCTCCTCTCATATGATAAGTCCCAGACCCTTGATCATCTTTGTCACCCTGCGCTGCACCCCCTCCAGTAACTTAATGTCCCTCTTCAGATACGGACGCCAGTACTGCATGCAGTACTCCAGGTGTGGTCTAACTAATGACCTATACAGTAGCAGAATCACCTCCTCCCTCCTCGAGGATATACCCCTTGCAATACAACTCAGCATTTTGTTGGCCTTTGCAGCTGCCTTCCTACACTGTGCTGAGTTGTTCATTGACCCTGTAATGACCACACCCAGATCCTTCTCCTCCTCTGTCTGGGCTAGCTGCACTCCCCCTAGCTGGTAACTCCTCCTTGGGTTCTTCATCCCAAAATGCAGTACCTTGCACTTTTTGACATTAAAGCCCAGTTGCCAGGTGTCTGACCAGGTTTCAAGCTTTGCTAGATCATCCTGCAACCCCTGCCATCCCCCTAGGTCATCCACCACCGCGCCAACCTTGGTATCATCAGCAAACAGACTGATCTTGCTCTTGATGTCCCATGATATGTCTGCAATGAATATCCCAAACAACACTGGTCCCAACACCAAGCCCTGTGGGACACCGCTGTCACTGCCCTTGGGTGTGAGAGCTCCCACCCACCACCATCCTCTGTTGCCTTCCCTGCAGCCAGTTTCCTACCCATCTCACCAGCTTTGCACCCGTCCCTGTGTCTACTAACTTCCTTCCCAGCCTTCCATGTGGCACCGAGTCGAATGCCTTACTGAAGTCCAGATACAAGACATCCACTGCATGGCCCCTGTCCAGTTGCCTAGTTACCCAGTCATAGAACTCAACCAGGTTGGTTTGGCAGGATTTGCCATGTATGAAGCCATGCTGTCTGCTGTCCTGTAGTCCTTTGGCCTCTAGGAGGGCCACCAGCCTCTCCTTCAGGATAGTCTCCATTAGCTTACCCACGATGGATGTGAGGCTCACTGGTCTGTAGTTTCCCGGGTCATCCTTGGGGCCACTCTTGTGGAGGTGCACCACATGAGCCATCTTCCAGTCCGGAGGTACACACCCCGAATGTAGTGAGGCATTAAATAGGTCTGCCAAAGGTCCTGCAAGGACCTCTGCCAGCTCCTTCAGTACCCTAGGGTGGATGGCAATTGGGCCTGGCGCCTTGTCCACCCTCAGTGCCTTCAAACCCTCTCGAGCTCTGCCTCCATGATTTCCCCATCTGTCACCACTTCCCCAGTCCTGCCATTTCTCCCACCTTGGGTGTCACCCCTCTTCTCTTTAGTAAATACTGAGCAGAAGTACTCATTTAGTGCTTCCGCCTTATCATACCCTGCTTCCACCCAACCCCTCCTTCCTAATCCTTACTATGTGGTCCTTACAGCTCCTTTTTCCCTGATGTACTTAAAGAAGTCCTTCTCCCCTTCTAATGCCTTGTGCCAGCCTGAGTTCCATAGATGCTTTGGCTCTCCTACTCCCTTTGTCACCTCCTTCGATTCTGTCAAGTACTCCTCTCTGTCCTCCCCTCCCTGTTTTCTTGTACTTCCTAAAGGCAGCTCTTTTCCTCCTTACCTTTTCCATGACCTCCTTGCTCAACCAGCTCGGTTTCTTAGCCCTAGCTTTCTTGCTCTGGGCTTTGCAGCAGGTTTTGGTTGCCTCCACTATCCCCAGCTTGATGAGCTCCCATCTCTGGTTAGTATCCATACTTGATTGAATTCTGGCCAGGTACCCTTTTACCACTTCCCCCATCCTCCCAAAGTCGGCCCTCCTGAAGTCCAGCACTCTTGTGCCAGATTCCACTCCTTCCTTGCCCATATCTAAAGTGAGCCATACTGAGTGGTGGTCACTCCTTGACAGCGGTTCCTCCACTGTAAGTTCTCTCACAAAGTCCCCATTTGCCAGCACAAGGTCAAGGGTATTCCCTAACCTGGTTGGTTCACTGACCATTTGCAGCAGGAAGCTGTCCTGGAAGGCATCCAGCAGTACCTGCTCCCTTCTGTTACTGGTTGTTGGGGTGCTCCAGTCAACTCCTGGCATGTTGAAGTCCCCCACAATCACCACACTACCCTTCTCGCAGGTCCTCCTGATCTGTCCCGCTAGTTCCCTGTCTAACTCCTCCATCTGAGATGGTGGCCTGTACACCAATCCCATTCTAAGAATCCTATTCTTGGAATCCTGGATTTGCACCCAAAGTGACTCTGTACTACCCTCCTCCCCTTCCTCCCTTACACACTTCAGTCCTTCCTTCACATATAGTGCCACCCCCCTCCTTTCCCAGTCACCCTGTCCCTGAAATAACCTGTATCCTGGTACAGACAGGTCCCAGTCATTATATTGATGGCCCATGTTTCGTGATGGCTGCAATGTCCACCTCTCCCTCTGCCATGAGAACTTGTAACTCTGCAGTTTTCCTCCCAAGGCTCCTAGCATTAAGGGTAACCACCTTCCACCGTTCCCCCCTCCCATCCTGCCCTCCTTTCCTAGCATCACCAATAGTACTTGCCGTTTGTCCTTTGTCACTGTTATGGGGGGTTAGCTCATATGATTTCCCAACCTGTGGTCTCTGCATATCTCTTCCCCAACTGCCACCCCCCACTCCTAGTTTAAATTCCCAACTTCCTCTATATAATCTTCCATCCTCTGTTTTAACTCTTTATTTCCCTCCTCACTCAAGTGTAGTCTGTCCTTGGCATAGAGACTACTGTCCTCCCAGGTCCCTCCCCCCCCCAACAGCCCATACCCTTTAGCACAACACCAGGTTCTTAGCCATCTGTTAAATTCCTCTATTCTCAGCTTTCTTGTTGTGCTTGCCTTTGGCACTGGAAGTATCTCAGAAAAGTTACTGATCTTCCTGCCCCTCACATAATTGTGCTAGTTCCTCAAACCTCCTCTGGACTATATCTACTGCCTTGTCAGCCAGGTCATTTGTCCCAAGATGTATAATTAAATGAGGCTTGTCCCTACCCTTCTAGCATATTTCAGAACAGACTGTCCCACCCTTTCTGCTGTCATTCCTGGCATGGCCTCCACCCAAATGCGACTATGCCTCTCCCCCTTGCTACCCCACCTAACTCCTCTTAGTATTGAGTCCCCCAGCACTAAGATTCCACCCCCTTAATCCCTGCTTGCTTCCATTCATCTCCCTCCCTCCCTCATTTCCAGCTCGTCTTCTTCATCCTGCACATTATTTCCCCCTTTTACCCTTGTTGCAGTTCTCCCAGCAGAACTTCCCGCTGCTCCAGTTTGGTCCAGGCATTTATCAAATACTCCTCTAATTTCATCATTTCCCTCCTCCACCTTCTTCCTCTCTAGCAGTGCACAACTATTTTCTGAAGACCCTTCACAAATGCCCGCTCCCTCTCTCTTCATAGTAACCTGTTCTCTCCTTTCCACTCCACGACTTTTGCCACCTCTTCGCCTCCCCTCACAAATCCCTTTCGCCTCCTTCCGTTTAACTTTTGTCTCCTGACCAGGTTTCTGCTTCATTCACCTCTCCCCTAAGTCTTTAATTATTAAATGTTTCTAGTCTGTTCTGAGCTGCTGGTGCCGAAGAACAGACCCCCCCAACTCCCCACTTGTCTCCTCTTCCTGCCCACCCAGATTTCTCACTGCTTCCCTCTCCTTTTGTGTGCTGCCTGCTACTCCCACCAATATACTGACCCTGACTCTTTCTCTCTCTCTCTCACTCTCTACCTCAGGATCAAGCACTGTCCGATCTCTCTGCCACTCAGTGACCTGGCTTTGGACCCGCCGGCTGCTCCCTGGAGTCGCAAGTGCCTGCTTCTACATCCCCCTCTCATTCCAGGTACTGCTGTGCTGCTTTTTTCATCTCTTGTTAAACAGTATGTTTGTACCATTCGCCCTTCCCGACCCCGGCCTCTATTAAATGCACCTAGGCTACTCCCACATTTCCCTCCCTCGCTTACCTATTGGGAGGAGCCGCTAGCTGGCTCACAAATTCTAATTGGACTTCTCACTCCATCTGATTTCTTCTTGTTTTTGCACTCCTAACCCTCGTCAAGCTCTAAGGACTGAATCATTTAAACTACAGTATTTGCATCCCTAGTTCCCCTGTAAAATACTAACACTACCGGGATACCCAGTCTTAGAGCACCCACTGCAGGTGCTCCAACCTCCCCCCCGATTACCTACTTTCCCTTTAGCTGATCATACTAGTGCCACCTCTATAGGGTATCACATTTAAAACACAGCAATGTTTCTTCGCCTGTGCTTATAATCACCCCAGCTCAGTTCTTCACCTCTGTGCAGTTCCCCCTTCCTCCCTGCCCAATAACAATTCACCCCCTTAGCAGTCTCCCTTCCCCCATTCTCTGCAGTTCTCCTCTCCTCCCTGCCCAATAAATCTTCCCTCCTTAGCAGTCCCCCCAATCTCTGCCTACCAAACTTCCCCCACCCTGGCCTTACAAATTTTTTCTAAATCCTGCCTCTGTTGAAACGATGATCTCTCTCTCTCTCTCTCTCCTCCGTCACCCTATTCACACTACTAACCATCTCACTAGCCCCTACTTGCTCATGTCATGCCTGAATTTTACTCCTCTAACCCTCACCCCACCCCCATCTCAAATCTCCTACTTACATTCTTGCTAATACTCCTACCCCCCCACCCTCTGAATTATGGTCTCATTTCCCTATCAATCTTCATACATCTCTACTAATCATGCTGGATTTCTTTGCAGTTCTCCACCTAGTGCTTCCTTACTCTTCTGCTCCCTCCTCCTCCAAACACCATGCCTCCTCGGCATCCCCATCCAAGTGCCCAAAGCTCCACTTCCTCATCCTTGTTCTAATATTTATTCTCCTCAGGGGACATCCACCCTAACCCTGGTCCTACCATTTCCTGCTTTCCCATTATCTCATCTACTACCGCCCACCCACTCCTACTCCCACAGCCCTCCTAAAGGCTTTCAAGATAATACATCTAAATATATGTAGCTTGCTAAAGAAATTGACCTCCTACAAGCCATGGTTGCCACTCTAACACCAAACATAATAATCACTGAAACATGGCTAAAGAGTACAGTCCCTGACCACTCAGTCTCCATTCCTGGAGACTCCCTATTAGGCAAGATAGAACCAGCAGGGGAGGTGGTGTGGCCATGTATGTTCTTACCTCCCTCAAATATTCAACTGTTTACACCTCCTCTAACCCAGTAATCCATGACATTTTAAAAATTCAGGTGTCCCTTCCATTTACTCTCCCTATCTTTGTAGCTGGTATCTACTGCCACCCAAACATCCAGCCCTCTATCACTCATAGATACATAGATACATAGACAGTGTCAACAGATAAGGGCCTATGGCCCACCCAGTCTGCCCATTTGAGCTTATAAGTTCAGTTTATGTTTTCCTAGAAGTCTGTTGCCCCTTACCCCTGACCTCCAGAATTCCTTTATGTCTATCCCATGCATTCTTAAATACCGTGATTGTTTCAGCCCCACCACTTCTCTGGCAGGGTGTTCCACTTGTCCACCACCTGTTCTGTGAAGAAATTCTTCCTCATGTTTCCTCTGAATCATCCTCCCTCCAACTTCATCCCATGCCCTCTAGTCCTGGAACATCTTTTTTGCTTAAAAATAGTGTATTCCTGCACCCTGTTCCTCCCTGTGAGATACGTGTATGTCTCTATCATATCACCTCTCTCTCCTCTCCTCCAGGGAGTGCATGTTCAGTTCCTTCAACCTGTCTTCATAGGACTTGTGATGCAATCCATGCACCATCTTTGTTGCCCTCCTCTGAACCTTCTCTACCCTGTCTATGTCCTTACGTAGGTATGGTCTCCAGAACTGTACACTGTACTCCAGGTGGGGCCTCACTAGTGTCTTGTATAGCAGAATTATGACCTCCCTTTTCCTGCTGGTGATGCCCCTGCCTATACATCCTAGCATCCTATTTGCTTTACCTGCTGCCTTGTCACACTGTTTCCCTACCTTGAGGTCATCAGAGATGATAACCCCAAGATCCCTTTCCTGCTTGGTGTATGCTATATCCTCACCCCTCAACTGATATATTGTGCCAGGATTTTTGTGCCCCATATGCATTATCTTGCACTTCTTTGCATTGAATTTCAACTGCCAAACCCCTGACCATTCTTCAAGTTTTTGCAGGTCCCTTCTCATTCTGTCTACACCCTCCGGTGTGTCTACTCTGTTACAGAGCTTTGTGTCATCAACGAACAGTGAAATTCTGCCTTCTAGGTCCTGTGCAATGTCACTGATGAAGATGTTGAATAGGACGGTCCCAGCACTAATCCCTGTGGTACCTCACTGGTCACTCTTCCCTCTGTAGAGTGACAGCCATTTACCACCACCCTTGTGTCCTGCCACCCAGCCAGTTACCTACCCACCACACTACTGTCCTGCCCACACCCATATTCCCCAGTTTGTGTAATAGTCTTCTCATGGCACAGTGTCAAGGCCTTGCTGAAGTCCAGATAGGCCATGTCCACTGCCCTCCCTGATTAACCTCCCTAGTCACCCAGTCAAAAATTCAACGAGGTTGGTCTGACATGACCTCCCTGGTGAAACCATGCTGCCTTGGGTCCTGTAGTCCATTGACAACCAGATGTTCCACCAATCTCTCCTTCAGTAGTGCTTCCATGATCTTCCCACTACCGAGGTGAGGCTGACTGGTCTGTAGTTCCCTGCTTCCTCTTTGTTCCTGCTTTTGTATAAGGGACTACATCTGCTGTCCTCCAGTCTTTGGGTACCTCCCTGTTTCCAGTGATCGCTAAACAGGATAGCCAGAGGTTCAGCCACCACCTCTCTTAGTTCTTTAAGGACCTGGGGTGCACCCCATCTGGCCCCATTGCTTTATCAACTCTTATTACTTCCAGTTCCTTCAGGACCCTTTCTGTGTAAAGGGACTTGTGTCCATTTCTGCACCGTTCTCACCCCTTGTACTCCCTTCGGACCCATTACCCTCCTCTTCCTCACTCTTGACCTCCTAACTTCCATCACTTCTCTCTCTCACTCTGGGGAGTTATACATCTTAGGTGACTTCAGTTTAAATTGGCTGTCTTCTACAACTACTAATACAAGAAATGCAATTAGTGCCCTCAACCTTACACAGCTAATATCGGAACCCACCTGCCCCAACCATAAGACACAAAAACACTCCCTTCTCGACTGGGCTCTTACCTCCCATCCCCACAGAGTTACCACCTCTGGTATCCTTCCAGATGCACTCAGCGACCACAATCTAGTATTCATAGTCAGAAAAGTTTGCAGTCTCACATCCCCACATAAAACCCTCCAAATGTGCTCTTATAAATCCCTAGAATTAGAACCTCTCCTACGTAGCCTAGCCCTTACCGACTAGTCCCCTCTAACTACCACCCCATCAGTTGATAGGGCCTATGCTTACTTTAAAGATGTATTCCTTTGAGATTGGAATGCATTTGCCCCCTCAAATAAATCAGGGTTAGGGGAAATCACCTACCTTGGATTACCCCAGAACTTCTGGCCTGTCTCAGAGCTAGAGACCATGCTTGGAAATGCCATAAAGCTACCCAGCTTCCTAGTGACCTCATTTCCTACTGCCAAACACTGAAATACCTGCACACGGGCTATAAGGCTTGCAAAATCAGAATACTTCAAAGCTGCCTTCCTTACAAACATAAATTCCCCTTCTAAGTTCTGGAAGGTGGTCCACGCCCACTTTACCCTGCCATCCTATCCTTTCCCACCTGTACTTAAGATAAATGATACCCTTGTGGATGACCCAGATGTCATAGCTACTGTATTTAACGTCTACTTTATCTCATGTGCCTCTGAGTTGCTGAAATCCCTCCCTACCTACCCTCCCTCCCTCCTCTTCACCCCCAAATGGCCCTCCTTGACCCCTTCCCATCCCCTTTTCTCTTTCACTTCAGTCCCCCTAAATGACACCCTAAAAGCACCCCTCACTATCAGCCCTTCTAAAGGCTCCTCCCCAGATGGCCTAGACCCTAAACTCCTCTCTCTATCTGCACCAGCTATTGCCTACCTCCTCTCCATTATACTAAACCTCTCATTCTCAACTACCTCAGTTCTGTCCCCTTGGAAACATGCAGTAGTCCTCCCACTTCCCAAAGGTGGTGACCCTTCCTCCCCTGGAAACCACTGCCCTATCTCACTCCTTCCTATCCTAGCTAAACTTCAAGAACACTTAGTCCTCTCCCAGCTTACCTCATATCTAACCGATGCCTCCTACTTCACACCTTTCCAATCTGGTTTCAGGAAAAATCATTCCACTGCCACCTCCCTACTTTGGCTCACTGACTCTGTCCTTACAGGGATGGACAATGACCAAATCACCTAGTCATCTTGGTCGACCTGGCTAAGGCCTTCAACACTGTCTCCTACTCCCTTCTCCTTGACTCCCTCTAAACAGCTGGTCTCTCCTCCTCAACCACAAATTGGTTTAAGGCCTACCTCACTGGTAGAGCACAATCAGTCAAGATCTCTAATGCCACTTCCCCTTCCCTCCAGATTAAAACTGGTGTCCCTCAGGGCTCACTGTTAGGGCTGTTATTATTCTCCCTCTTCCTAAACAACTGTCCATCTTTCTGCTCACCCTCCTGTGCCATACACATGTACGCTGATGATACGGTCCTGTATACATCTGGCTCAAGCCCTGCCGAGGTTACTTCCAACTTTGACAAAGTTCAGCTCTGGTTTGCTAACCATCAACTTTTTATCAATGCCAAGAAGACTGTCTCCATGACCTTTGGCACAAGGCTGAGACTCTTTAAGCTTCCCTTCCTTCCCTCCTTCCACACCCTTGATGGGGCTCTTCTCGAGGACACATCCTCCTTCAGATATTTAAGTGTTTGGCTGGGCCAACACCTAAGCTTCTCTGAACATATTGAAGCCATCCAGAAAAATTTTGTCCCAAGCTTGGTGCCTTGTTTAGGAACCATAGCAGCATCCCTCCTATGGTTAGGCGTGAACTTGTTCAGAAGATGATCGTGCCCATTTTTGACTACTGTGACGTAGTCTACAGTGCTGCTCCCAAGTCCTCCCTGGCCAGATTGGATACCCTTTTCAACTCCTTCTGCCACTTTGCCCTTGACACTCCTCCCCACTCTCACCACTGTGACCTCTATCATACTCTATCCTTCCCTTCCCTCACAAACAGATGACCCTCCCACTGTGCAAAATTCACCTCCAAGCACTAGCTGGGAGAACTCCCTTTCTACGTCTCCTCCTCTTTTTTAAATCCCCCACCTCCCTCACACTCCCTAAGATCAACCAACTCTCGAACTTTCGTGTTCCCCGCCAAGTCACCCAAATTGGTCAGTCTGGTTACTCCCACCGCCTCGAAAAAATGTAGAACTCCCTACCTCCTCAAGTCCAGAACTCCCTGCCTCCTCATATCCATCGCTCATCCTCTGACTATTCCATCAACTCTTCCCTAAAAAACATCATTGCACCTAGCTGTTCCTGCTATGACCCTGCTAACTACCCCAATCCCCTCCACTTCCTCCTCCCTCCCCATACCTCTATTTTTCCCTCCTACAAGCTTTCCCTTCTCCTACTCTGTGGTTTCCTACTTGTCCTAAACTATCATCATTGCTTGTCCCCTCCCTCAACCTACACCTAATAACCTCCACCCCCCAATTACTCTGTGTCCTGTCAGGGCTGGGTCTTGTCCCTCTGCTCTCTCACTTCCCCCTCTCTTCTGAAGTCTATTCCCCATCATTCTCTACTTCTGCTGTTGCCAACCTCCTTCCCTCCTGTCATGCTCTGTCTCTGCCTTGTGAAAGCAGGGCCTTTCAGCTTACTGGAGGGGCCAAGCCACAGCTCTCCCTTCTCTCTCTCTCTCTCCCCCCCTTCTCCTTCCTGATGTGCTTGAACTCTCACTGCCCCCAATCTGCTTTCCTCCCAAATGTGCTTGACCACTGCCTTATGCAGGCAGGATCCCCAGCATACTGGAGGGGTCATGGCTGACCCTCTCTTCTCCTCCCCCAACTTCCCCACCTCCAAATTCCCTCCCTTGCTCTCTGCCAATACACATCAATACCCCAACTCATCCTTTTTCCCCACCTCCTTACCTAGCCCTAGCTAATTAGCTGACTCCCTATTCTCTAACACACTTATTGTCTACCTTGCGCTTTGTTACACTCTTGCATTATTTTATTTATTTCATTTTTGTTGACCGGGTAAGTGCACTAGACAAATACTGCCTATGTTCAAGCATGACCTGGGGGAGGGGGATACAGATGATTGCCAACTGACCTTGAACCAGATGAAACTGTTAGTGGTATTTTTTTTTTTTTTAGTGAATGAAGGAATTTTTACAAGGACACTGGGGAAATTCCCCTAATCTGCTTCCT
This sequence comes from Neoceratodus forsteri, assembly GCA_016271365.2. Taxonomy (NCBI): domain Eukaryota; kingdom Metazoa; phylum Chordata; order Ceratodontiformes; family Ceratodontidae; genus Neoceratodus; species Neoceratodus forsteri. Next base: position 1,186,676,482 of record CM057451.1, on the reverse strand, counting down.
GTGAGCAGTGCAATGCAATTCAGTTCTCCAATGTACCTTATCAATACCTAATGTTATAACAGTCTACCATGCAGACACTATGTCATTCTCCTCTCCCCTTTTAGCCTATTCCCCCCGGTTAGCCTACACCCCCTTGCTACTGTCCTCACCTATGTCCACCCAAGCACTTACATTGATCACGATCAACTGTCATTACAGTGGTGCCGCCTCTTGCTCAGCACAATATGGGTTGCTGCGAAGAAATAAAAAAGCAGTCTCCATTCTTATAAGCTCCTTAAAGAAAGTTATACTTCTGCTTCTTCTCTGCTCAGGAAATGTGGAGCTCAACCCTGGCCTCCCCCCTTACAACTTACCTTGCCTATCAATTTTGCTGAGGCCACAGGTCTCAAAATGATGATGGTCAACATTTTAAGCCTGCCTAAAAAACTTGTACAGCTGCAAGCCTGGGCTGCACATGTTAACCCTGACCTTATCATAATTACTGAGTCGTGGTTAAAAAAGGCGAACACTGATCAACAAATATCACTGCAGGGCTACAATTTATTTAGAGCAGATAGAGAGTCTAGAGGCAGGGGTGTGGTTATCTATGCCAAATCTAAGTACTTGGTCACCAATATTAGTTGCAAATCTCTAGCCAAGGAATTTGAGTTAGTTTCTCTGAGCCTTCATCTCCCCTCCTCGGAATGTATCACTATCCTAGGTGGCTATAGACCCCCGTCTGGTGGTGATGAAGTCCTTAATCTTTTGAAATCCATGTTCATATATGCAAAAACTGAAACAATATTTCTAGGAGATCTAAATATGGACTGGCTGTCACCTAAATCACCGACCTCAAATCCCTTTGTGACGGAGCTAGGTCTTGGGCAATTAGTCAGTGAACCTACTAGGAACAACACTCTAAATACTACCAACAGTTCCATTCTAGATGTGGTACTAACCACCCATCCACACAAAATATCTCATTTGGCAGTGTTTCACAATGACATGAGCGATCATGGAATTGTTGCTTGCATAAGATCTCAAATTAAGGCCCGTCCAAAGCCCATCTTTATAACAAAAGATCCTTTCACAAATTCAGTGCAGTAAACTTCCTATCTGACCTGAGCATGATCAGATGGCAAGATCTCTACCTAGCCAAAGATGGCAACAAGGCAGCTTACATCCTTAATGACAAACTCACTACAATAATAAATAAGCATGCCCTTTCATCAAAGTAAAGGTGGGAACAATTCCAACCCCTGGTTCACCTCGGATCTCAAGGCAGCCCTTATAGCTTGAGATAAGCTCTGGGCTAAAGCTAGACATTCCAAAGAATCTTCGGATTGGCAGGCCTTTAGAACAGCCAGGAATAACTGTGTGAAAAAACTTCGCTCTGCTAAAGCTAACTATTATATTTCTACTCTCGAACAAGCTAAAGGTAACCCTCATAAAATATGGAAGACTATCAAAGCTATAGAAGGATGGCCCATGGTCCCCTCTGTCCCAACAAAGATAGTTGCAAGTGGCAAGATTGTGGAAAACAAGTTCCTAATCCTGGAGGAACTTAACTCCCACTTGCCACAGCTGGATTAAGCTTTAACTCTCGTCACCTTATGCTGGTGCTGCTGTGAGCCAGCATACCTCCCACCACATCTAGTCCTGCACCCAGCCCCTTCCAACTGCGCGAGATAACTTATAAAGAAGTAGAAGATTCTCTTCTTAACTTACACACCAAAAAAGTACAGGGGACGATGGCTTGGAACCCTTTTTTCCAAGGTCAGGCTACGTCTATCTCACTGCCCCAATTCTCCACATCTTCAATCTTTCCATTACATCTGCTACTGTGCCGTCCTGCTGGAAATCAGCACATATCCTCCCTCTATTTAAATCTGGTGACCCATGCGATGTAAACAACTATAGGCCTATCTCCATATTGCCTATCCTTTCTAAAGTTCTCGAAAAACTGATCCATATTCAGTTAAAATCACTTGAAACCTTCTCTCTCATTAACCCAGCTCAATCTGGCTTCGGGCTAATCATAGCACAATCACTGCACTAGCAAAAGTAACCAATGATTGGATCTCTGCTATAGATGCTAAGAAGGTAACTGGTGCAGTCTTTTTGGACCTCAGCAAAGCTTTTGATACTGTTGATCACAAACTTTTAGTCAAATGCCTTGTAAAGTTGGGTGCCACATACCATACCACCCAGTGGTTCTCTAGCTACCTAACTAGAAGATTCCAAAAAGTAAAGGCGGAAGGCTTTTTTTCTGCTGCCTTGCCAGTTGCAAGAGGAGTCCCCCAAGGATCCATCTTAGGCCCTATCTTGTTTTCTCTCTACATTAATGGCTTAGATGCTAACATATCTACGTCCAATCTGCACTTTTTTTGCAGATGATACTGTGTTGTATACTTCTGGCTCATCGTTATCTGACGTCAAGGGAGTGCTTCAAGTGGACTTCACACAACTTGAGCATAACCTAATAAAGGCAAAGCTTCTGCTCAATTCTAAGAAGACTAAAGTGATGATATTCTCTCGCAGTGCTGTCACAGGCCTCCCCAATACCCTTGCCCAAGACTTCATTGTCACCACGCTAAACGAGCCTCTGGAAGTTGTAACCAAATTTAAATATCTAGGTATTTGGATCGACAATAAATTATCTTTCAGTGACCACGTCGAAGATGTCTCTAGAAGGTTAAAAGCAAGGTTAGGTTTCTTCTACAGAAATAGGCCCCTTTTCCCCCTTGAAACTCGAAACAAGCTTGTACAGGCCACTTTTCTCCCCCTACTCGACTATGGCAATGTAATCTATTCCTCCACCACTCTTGCAAATCTAAGTAAACTGGACATCGTTTATCACCGTGCGTTATGGTTCATTACCAACTCCCCTTACCGTTCGCACCACTGTGACTTATATGCAGCTGTTGGTTGGACATCCCTTACTACTAGACGCCTGCTCCATGCTGGGCTATGGACTCTTAAACTGCTCCTGCAGAAATTGCCAAGCTATCTCTCTTCCCTTATTAGTATCTCACATAGTGCATACTCGTTAAGAAAATCTGACTTTATTATGCTTGACATACCAAGGACGCGGACTTCCTTTGTAAACGCCCTATTGCATATGCCCTTCCTCCATTTGGAACCAATTACAAACCATACTGAAACTAACTAGCGCAGTTTCAATAAACTTCTACAAATTGCTAAGTTCAGCCAAATAAAAGACACCTGTAACTGTCATTAAGTCTCTTCCTTCCCCATGTGTGCCATATTTATCCACTGGTAAGGTATAATTAATTTGTCATATTAACTGCTTTCCTTCCCTTCTACTCCTGGCTTTATCTTTGCTTACGCTCCACTGCTACTCTATCAAATCACTCCTCCCCCCATATCAGTTGTAGACTGTTGTTTGTTCTAGCTGCCAAAATACTGTATATGTATTGCACACACCAGTCATCATGTTTCATTTATCAGTATGCAACCTGTAAGTCACTGCACTGTCTCATATCAATGTTTACCACCTGCGGTCACCCTATGTGGTACCCTTGTATGTATATCCAGCCTGTATCATGTAACTTGCATTTCATGTATATACTGTTATTACCTATCTGTGTTTGTACTTTAAGTGTTTATGTCACAGGACCTCCTTGTGAATGAGCTTGCTCAATGGAGTTTTCCTGCAATAAACTTGAACTTGAACTTGAACTTGAACTTGAACTTCAGCAGGGCGGATCCATTTTCCTGTGGGACCAAGATGGCAGCTCCCATGGATCTTGGTGGAGATGAGATGCTCCTTGGAGCTGAGGAGCTGCCCTCCTCCTCCTCAGTTCCTTTTATGTATGAGGCTTCTTCCATCTCTGTGAAGACGGATGTGGACATTGCTACTAAGAAACCTGAATTTAACCTGTCTATGCTGGAAACTGTCAATGTTTTTGTTTCTTCTGTGGGTCGCTGGTTTACTTCTCTGGCTTGTGTGACTTCTTCTGAGGTTCCTGTTCTTTCAGCAGACCCGCTGCTGAGAGCGGACTTCCTGAGCTGTCATCAATTTCAGTCCCGAAGTGGGTATTTGCGGGCGCTTCTCTCTAAAGAAGAGTGTCGTGAGCATCACAGCTGATCTCTAATCTCAAGACAGGAGTGTTACCTATTGGAGCTCCACTTTTTCTGAAAGCTGTCAGTTTGTATGGAGTTTGCATGACGAAGTTTGGCGCTCGGTCTGCTGCATCCCCGGATCTGGTAATTGGTGAGATACCGGACTCCTTGGACACAGAAGGTTCCTGTATGACATCCCAGGAACCTAATAGTAAAACATTTGTTGTTTCTTCTGCACAAGACTTGTTTTCACCTGTACAAAATGGAGAAGGTTCAGGGGTAGACACTGTTTCTAGAACAGAAGTCCTCGGAAGCTCTCTGATCCTGGGACTGGCGCTGCATTACTCGCTCCTGTTCCTCAGAGTACCAACTTGTCTGAGGAAGGCTCTGATTTTGATCAAAATATGTTGGTTACGGGGCATACTTTCGCTAAAGCCTTACAGGCTGCTGGGTGGGTTAGAGCTGGGCCAAATCAGCTTTGGGTGTCACCTCAATGACCGGGGTCTGCTCTTTCTGACCCTATGGAACTTCCCTCTTCTCTAGAGCTGTCTAACTCCCCGGTTCTTTTTCCTCAGCAACAAAATTCTATGGAGGTTTATCCTTTGCTCACTGCTTCTGAGAAGCTGCATGCCCCTGGAGAACATATTGCCCTGAACCCGGCGTCTGATGTCCCTGTGCATGTCCTGGACCTTCCTGCCCCCTCCACGTCCTTCTAAGAGTACTGGCTGGAGCTGATCCTGATCTTGGTCGGAACTCGTCCCGCAGAACATATGCTGGACTATTTCATGCTCCTCCTGAGCCTGCTAAACAGCGTAACGCAGTAAGGCTGAAATATAAAGGAGGCTTAGCGTTACATCCTGACAGAATATATGTGGGCCGTACGCTTTGGAAGGACAGTATGGGTTTTTCTGCCCAGGACATTTAAGCTTTAATTCACACCTCAGGCAATCCAAATTTTGATGTCAGCTTTAAAACTGCTGTGGGTTTGAATCTCTTTTGGGAACGTTATCAGGGTGTTCACAATAACCCTGAATGGAAGGTTTTTGCTGCTATCCCTTTAACTAAGCCTGCCTACAAAATGGTGACTTTGTTATTTAAAAATGAAAGAGTGTCAATATCGGATATTTTATTCTGGTTAAGGGCTAAATGTTCTGTTTTAGGTCTTCCAGACCCTTTTATTGACTCTGAGGATATTTGGACTGGGGGGTGGAAGATTCGGGTCAAACTGCCTCAGATTTGAGGTATTATACAACACCTACCTAGTTGCTTCTACCTAGGGAGGGACCGAGGCTCTATCTTTTATGCTGGACAACCTCGATCCTGTTTCAGGTGTGAGGATCATACTCATCTGAGCAATGCCTATGATAAGATGAAATGTTCCCTTTGTGGAGGGATCGGCCATGTGGCATTCACCTGCCAAACTCCAGTTATACGTAATCTTTGTGAAGACACTACCCACACTTTCAGGGACTGTCCCTGGGCTTCACACAATTTGGGAGGGGATGACTCTACTGAAAATACAGAAGGGGAACCACAAGGGCTTGCAGGAGATGATTACCCTATAGATGTGTCCCTCTCCCGGACCTCCTCACTCTCTGTAACAGTTACTGCTGTTGATCCTTCCCCTGCAAGGCATGTGCCCTCTCCTTCCACTATCCCAGTCAAGCTAACATTGCAGCAGGTCATTTCCCCAGGTACCACAGTCCCAGAGGTGATTGCAGAGCTGGTATTACCCATTACCTCTGAGAATACGGAGTCTCACCCTAGCTCTGTTGAAGTACCGGGGCTTTCTAGGCAAGATCCTACCATGCCGCCTCCCCACCTCACAGATTGGGAATTTCAAAAAAATAGGCAGATGACATGCAGTGCATCCCAAAAACTGGACAAAGATGCTATGGATGGAAGTAAGGCTGATCTCCCCATGTCCAATAGATTCCTTCCTCTTGCTAAAAGGAAACAGTGGGATGAGGAGGATGATGATTTGGATTCCTCTTCACTAATTTCCTCACAGACAGAACATGTGACTGATTCTGAATTTCCCTCTGTATATACCAAAGGGGGGTGTAAGAAGAAAAAAAAGTCCAAAAGATTGGGGACTAAAAATGCTAAATCTCTGGTTTCCACTATGGCGGATGTTTCTACCACCTGAACATGGCGTGGCACCTTTCCTTGGGATCTTTAAATGTCAATAGTATAAAGAACCAAAAAAAGAGACTTGCCACTTTCTCTATCATTTCCGGTCATCGACTTGAGATTTGTTTACTTCAAGACACCCGGTTACATACCACTATGGAGACCTATTGGGCTTCAAATGACTGGTTTGGGGCACTTCCTTTTGGTCCTTGGGGGAGGAATCATGCTCAGGGCTGGGTTTTTTAATCCTGAACCCTGACCTCCATGTTTCCCATATTATTGATTTGGTTCCTGGACGGGCGTGCATTCTTTATGCCCGGCTGGGGGCACACGAATTGTGTATTATAAATGTCTATAATTTCCAGATGAAATTCCAACAGGTTACATTGTTGCAGAAAGTTCTACCTTTTTTGTATACCACAAGATCTGTCTTTTTAGGAGGTGATTTCAATTGTATATTGTCTTTATCTGACAAAACAGGTAGAACACAAAAATTATATTCAGATTCTAATTTTTAGCACAAAATGTATACACAGGCCAAGCTTAGGGATTGTGCTGCTGGTTTTTCTAGCTTACCAGAGCATACTTACTCTACGGGTCACTTGTCTACTAGAATTGACTTCTGGTTTGCCTCCCATTGTGTTCCTGTGCACTCTTTTTCAGTTTCTCCAGTTGAGACCTCTGACCACAAACCTATTACTGTTTTTGTTGGAACCCCTGTAAATAAACCTGGCCTAAATCTGGTCTGGAGGTTGAATTCAGCTCTTTTATCAGACACAGATTCCTGTGCTCTCATTCGTAGTGAGTTGGAGGCCAGGGTTTCTGTTTTTGATTTATATGACAATTCTCTTTTATGGTGGCAGGACTCGAAATGAGATTTGAAAACTTCATATAGCTCATTGGCGAAACGAGCAGCTGATACTAAATATCTAACCTACCTTCAGTTCAGAGATAGGTTACAGAGGCTACTTTCTCAAGCTGTGGAGACTGGAGAAGATCTCACAGATTACATTATTATGATTAAATCTGAGATGTGTAAGTATTAGTATGATAGGGCCCATTCTCTGTTTTTAGAACCGAAGTTTGGCACTCAGGGAAAAGCACAAGGTGTTAATCCTTATGACTGTTCTGCTCAAAGGGTTGACTCTAAATATATGGAAGCCTTGAGGTCTGATACAGGTCAGATTGTAAACTCTGGTGATGATATTGAGGAAGTGGTTCATCAGTTTGTGGAAACTTCCTTTCTTAACAACTCTCTCCCTACAGTTAGGATGGCTGAGTTTCTAAGTACATTACAGATACCTTATTTTTTGGAAGCAGGTAAATCCCTATTGACCTCTCCTATTTCCCAGAAAGAAGTTGAGGAGGTTATTAATGGATTACCGTCTGGTTCTTCTCCTGGTCCGGATAGCTTACCAGGGGAACTCTATAGGAAAGTAGTAGGCCTCTTAAGCCCCTATTTGGTGAAAGTTTATAATGCTATATTATCTGGTTTGGTTCCTTTTCCTGTGGCTTTGGCAGACAGTATTTTGATTTTTCTCTATAAAAAAGAGGATAGAGTGGATCTCAGAAATTGGAGGCCCATTGGTTTGTTAAATGTTGACTGGAAAATTCTATGTAAAATACTGTGCAAACATTTATCCTGGGTAGCTCAGGAAGTGATTTCACCTGGTCAAACTTGTGCCATTCTCCACCGGGGTATGGAAGACATTACCAAATTACTGATGGAAGCTTTTGATGGGTCAAGTGGTTCTGGGTATTTACTCTACTTTGATCTAGCTAAGGCCTTAGACAAGGTTCCCCATGTCTACTTGTTTCGGGTTTTAAAACAGTTGGGCATTCCAGTTGAATTTATAGAATGGCTTTAAGTTATTTACAGACCTGCCTCATCATGGCCCTTCATAAATGGCAGGCTAGGGAGGTCTGTACTGATTCAGTGGGGAGTCAGACAAGGCTGTCCTCTGAGTCCGCTTCTTTATGTTTTTTCTTTAGATCCTTTATTAAGAACATTGCATACGACACCAAGAATTGCACCATTTTAGGGTCCTGGGGATGGTATATTTCTGATTGCCTTTGCTTATGTGGATGACACTACTATACTAGTGGCTGATCAAGTCTCTGGGGAATGGGCTATGGAGGTTGTAGACTCCTTTTCTGTTGTCTCTGGTTCAAGGATTACTGGACAAAAGAGTATGGCTGTGAGGATTCATACTTCAGAAGTAGCTCCACAAGCTATAGGGGGTGTTGGTTTATCTGCATTACCGATTAAAATTTTGGAGTACTGTTTCGGAGCTCCTGACCCGGCCTGTTACAGTTGGGAAACAGCCTTGGCCAAAGCAGAGGAGAAAGTTGCAAGATGGAAAGGCTTTCCTGTGACAAAAAATTGTTTTTATGTTTAAAACTTTTCTATTGCCTATTTTTCTGAATGTTTGTTATTTGTATCCTGTGCTTATCAAATTAGAGATTAGGGTGTATAGTGTGGCTTTTCAGTTATTATGGGGGAGTTGACTTAACCCCATGAAGCAAAGTAGTACCTATTGGCCTGTGTGTGATGGTGGTTTGAACATGATCAATCCTGTGATATTTCTTTTTACTGTATTTCTTTATTCGATTTATGTTCCCATTTTACTGTTTAGTCAACTGCCTTGGGTTCCCTTGTTTAAAGATAGATGCTGCTATTTTTGACAGAAGTGGGAAACCCAGCAATGGGGGGTATTTCGGAACATCTCACAAGGTTTTTCTCCCTATCTTTTGGAAATTTGTAAGAAATTAAAACTTTGGCATATCTCAACCTTTGACCTTTTGCACACTTCTAGAAAATTGGAGTACCATAAACTGTTACAGGAAATCTGTTTTCAAGAACCCTGTCTGGTTTTACCGGACACTATAGCCCTAGCTGATGTCCTTCACCAAGTGACGGAAACCAGACTCCCTCCTAAAGTATGGGATTCTGTATGGCTTAGCTGTCATTCTAGACTAAACGTCAGAGGAAATCATTTTCATAAAAATGTTTGGGACAAATCTTGTCTAAGGGAGGGTTGTGGATTGGAGGTTGAAACGATGTTACATCTTTTTTTACAATGCCCATATATTTCTGGTTTATGGCCTGTGTTGGCCTGTTCATGGAATACCCCTCAGCTCAGGTCTATGAATTATAATACCTTGGTGTATGGCCAATATGTTGGCATTCTTTGGAGCAGATTTCATTTAGGGACAACTCGAGTGATTTGGGCTATTATTAAGTGGGTGATTTGGCAAACTAGATGTCAATTTGTACTGCAACAAAAACAGCTGTCCTTGCTGGGTTTACAAAGTAAAATGGAGTGTGAAATCACACTGTTATTTAAAAAAGAAAGACATACCTTTTCTAGCTCCCTGATACAGGATTGGTGGAAAGGTTGGGGATCTCTCCCCTTTTTACAGGTTTTGATTGACCAGTAGATTCTTGTTGGATGCTTCATGAAATGTTTTTGAGTTTTTCCCATTATATACTGGGATGAGGGGGGACGGCTGGGGTAGCTGTTTTCTTGCTTCTAGTTATTATAGGATTTCTGAGTGGGTTTTTTGGTTTTAGAATGTTGGGGCTGTTTCTGGTGTTTAGGAATTTTGCAGGGAATGAGTGTTTTTTTTTTTTTGTTTTCTGGATCCTGATGTTTTGTATTAATTTTTGTATTTTGTGATTCTCCTGTTGTATTTTCCCTTGTTTTGTTTATGAAGCTTTCTCCAATAAAAAAAATTCCTTTACTCTTTTCAATAAGTGCCATGGGATCTTTAACATCCACCTGAACTACCACCAGTCCAGGCAGATGGGACCTCAGTTTAACGTCTCATCCGAAAGACGGCACCTCAGAAGTTTAGCACCCCTCTCATGCTGCACTACAGTGTCAGTACTGGGATATTAACCCAAGTGCCAGATGTGGGAACTGAACCCACAGCCCTCTGATCTCCCGGCCTCAGAGGCAAGTGTGCTACCTACTGAGCCACTGACACTGACTGATTTTGCGCTCTCTATGTCTCCCCTTGCAATCTTGCCTTAGCTCAATACTCCTAGCTCTCTTCCAGCTTTTTTCTAACTTCAAAATGATGCCCATCATGTGTTTGCCAAATGTTTATTCATGCTGTCATACCTATTTAGCTCAAAACTCTTAGCATTGTATCCCTTCTAGTTTATACCTGTTAGCATTCCACCTTCTCATTACTTCTATATAGCCTACTCACTTTACTGAATGTAATTAAATTGTATATTTATATTGTGAATCAAATCTCTGAATATCATCCTCATGTTCCCTTCCCCCCAGGTCACACTGGGAGACAAGCAACTTGTTGCTCAGCGTGCCTTCCTGATGAAACATTTCAATAAACAAATAAATAAATAAATAAGCTTGTAACTTTTTTCAGTGGTTCCAAGGAACTTCTTGAAGCATGCCCTGAAAGAACAGCACTGGTGACCCCTATTCGAATCAGGACCACCAGCTTGTCTATCCCCCTAGCCCACTATGGAAAAGCTATCTAACCTATACTACCTAAGGGGTATCCTATACCCACACAAGTTTCACAATTTTACACTGTCTACTGCTTTAGAAACATACATATGGCATTGCTATGCATTTCCCAAACCCTAGTACTACACACCTTAAACCTGAAAAGCAAAATGTTTAACATTTACTAGTTACAACATTTCAAAACCCCCAAAAAGGAGGACTCCGGTGAGCCCAAACATCCTTTTCTTGTCTTGTTTTCTTCTTCCAGGTGCAACTGTAAAGAAAACATCCTGTAACATGAAACAACCTGCAAGAAAGACAATAACCAGACCTCCCACCAGCATGATACAATCTGATACCAAAAACATTTTTAAAGGGTTTTCTACAAAAGACAATATAAAAGTACTAAACTAACACAAACACAAAATTTGGGGAGGGGTACCCTACAATGTTCAGCTAAAGGGTAAATGTCCCAAGTGTAAAGGGCACTCACATTCAAGAAAAGTTACTGTAGGCAGAAACAAGTCCAGCACTGCTCTTGCCATAGGCACGAGGCCTACTGGAAACTTTAGTCAAGATCCAGTTATCAACTAAGCCAACAGAGTAGGGACATCTCTTCTTCAGTGGAAAGTACATCACACATGAAAAGTATGAGGAAAACTTAATCCTACCATTTCCAAAGTGCAGACTGACAGTTCTGCATCACCTCTCTGGATCTGACCTGGATCTCTTCTTCTCCTTCTTCAGCTGAAGAGAAATCTTCAGAACATGCTCTTCCATGCCACCTCTGGACCTGGTTGCTATTAATCAAGCAAGAAAGCTGCAGACATGACAGCCCTCATTGCTTCAAGTGGGGACACTGTACTCTGGCCTTCAGATCTTCCTTCTTCAGCTGCCTGCCTGCAGAATTGGGTGGTGGTCCCACCATGCTGAACATCTTCTAGTGTTGCTTTCTTTCAAGCTGGCATCTTCTGGTCTTGCTACTCAAGGGTAGTACCACTTGGGATGAGGACCATATATGACTGTTTCAGCAGGGTGGACAATTCTAGTAGTGTAGACTCATTGCCATTTTTATCAGTCATCCTGACAGAATTGAGATGGAGGGTGTGACCCAGTCTTCACAACTTTAACTTGTCTTGGCAAATCTTGACTCCTGTGAACAAACACGTCATATTTAATGGTAGCTCTGGCCTCTTCCAGCATCCATTCTTCCCTGTGGTCCTCAATTTCTTCCTACATCCATCTTTTGAAAAATGGGTACTTTTGTCCGAATTCTTTCTCAGCCCTCCATCTGATCAGGCATTCCTCTTTACTACTTTTAGGTAGACTTAGAGCAGAGGTCTGACTTGGGGGAGGCCAGGTCTGGTCAAGCCAGTCTTGTCTGTTCCAAACAGAGAAACTGCAATCCATTCCTGTACTTATTACCATTTCTTTTGAGCCCTGCACAGTCTCTGATGGCTCACTTGCTGTTAGGACCACTGGTAGCCCGGTCTCACTACCAGTCACCTTACTAAGCAATTCAAGTTTGTCTTTTTCTACTTGCTCTGACCAGGAGCTAATAGCTGGTTCAGCCCCGATACAGTCCATTCCTCATCAGTGTCTGAGGCAGTCACCTCCCTCTGTAAGGCTTCTTTACTCTCATCCTCACCAATCAAGCTTGGACTAGGGCCTTCTGTCCATGGATCCACAGACTCAATTTCTGTCTAGCTGGTCCCGCTCACCCTCTTCCTGGGCTGAAAGGTCTATCTCTGCCTCCCACTGTAAGTCTCTTTTGGTCACACGCTCAAAGAATTCTCTCATAAACGCTTCTGTTTCTTCCTGCCTGCATGCAGCTGTCATCTGTAGTGTACAGGCTGAGACTAGTGCTGCATGGAATGCGGAATTCCGCCGGCGGAATTAGCACGGAATGAGCATTCCACCGGTGGAATTTCTGCAAGAATTTTGCTGGTTCTTCTGTGGAATTCCGCATACTGTGATCTGTGGAATAATATTCCATGGAACAGCATTTTATTCTGTGGAAAAATGTTCTGCAACTATTTTCATGGAAAACATTGAGAGAACAGCATTTTTTCCGTGGAAAATCATTCCACAACAATTTTCTGCTGCGGAATTGCACCATTCCGTTTCTGGCAGAATTTTGGTGGAATTTTGAAAATTCCATGGAATTTCATTGCGCTGGAATTTGAAAATTCCGCACAGCACTAGTTGGGACCTCATTATGCATCCACATTCGAGCCAGACGTATGGTTTTAGTATTTGCTTGTACAGTACCAATGTCCATGCTCCTGCCATACTGTTTTCTACAGTCTTTGCAATGAGGAACCATCAGAACATCTCTCCCTGCTTGCATGCAGACTACACACACATTCACAGGGAAATTTGACAGGGTAACATTAGCTGGTACTCTTTCACATCCATTAGCTGTTCAAACTGTTGCAAATCTCTCTCTCTCTTTCTCTTGCTGGGTTATCCAGATCCTGGTATGGAGCGGATACTCTTTCCTTTTGCTAACCAGTTTATTCTGCAAAACAGCAGACAAGTCTGAAATTACTGATCTGCCTTACTGCACACTGACACACTTAGTTTGATCTTAACAGAAAATGTCTTTTTCTTTTCTGTTGCTGAAACCAGCTGCTCCAGTTTTTTTTTTTTATTTCCAAACGTTGTAAACACTTTGTTTGGTTTTACCATCTGGCCCCTGCCCTAGCATGGCATTCCTTGGTTGTTTGTCTAAATTGCTTTGATTCTAGGCCCCACCACCCACCCGAGCCTGGCTGCTGATTTCTCTGTGTCACTTCCACACTCACTATTTTGCTCTCAGTTTTTCTCTTGCATAGCACTTTGCTCCTTTTCTCAACAAGTTGTTATTTGGCTCATAAATCTTGTTTACTCTGCTCAGTATTTAAATTCTTGACTAACACACTTAGCGACCTTACTCAGTACTGGATTAGTAAACACATCTTGGTTGCTTGCATTAAATCCAGCTACTAGTTTAGTCTGTGCTCTCTTTATGCAACTTTGTTTGCTTTGCTCAAACATTAAACTGCCCAGAGTCTTTTGCTTTTCTGCCAGACATTCGCTGGTGTACTTACAGAAGTAACTGGTTCCCTCCTGATGCTGCAGCCTGCCACTGACTTGTTGGCACTTTCTTTGCCTCTGGGCAGTCCTGCCTAATAATTTCCACAATGCACACACCAGCGGTAGCTACCTGAGTGATCACTATACGGGAGAAGCCCGATTCAAAAGTTTTTAGCTTTTTTACAGTTATTTCTATCAAAAGAAGTCCAAATTCAGCCACTCCACTACTGCTCAGCACAATGCCTTGCACACTGTCTCTCTCCTCCTTGAACAACTGAGCAAGTCCATACAGCTTTAGCTAGGGGGCAGGGCTTGCACATCAGGGCCAATCACTCAATGCCATGCAAATGAACTGGAGGCTCTCTTTCCTTCTCGCACACTGCAATCTTCAAGCTGGGGAACACTTTTACACTGCAAAAATGAACTTTTTTCCTTGGCTTGGATTTTCACAGTTCGGCAGCGCTTTCTCTGCAATTTAAGTACATGTTTGCACAATTCCTTTAGTGATACCAACACTGTAACCCACAAGCACTTGAAAATATTTGTAATCCACAGAAAAAGATGTTTTTTTGCCTTAAATCACAGGGAACTTTGCAATTTTGACAATTAAACAGTTTTAAGGACTTTTCAACATGGTCCTCGCTCTCATCACTATGGTCTTTGACATCAGATTCTCAGTAACACAGTACAACGCAGCACACTTTCTCCATAGAAAACACAGTGCACCAAGTCTTTGGATGGCATTTTCCTTGGCACAATTTTACTCTGAAGCTGGGAGAGGGCTGCCAGGGTTATGCTGTGTCTTCCATCTGAGGGGGCCCAATAAACTTTCATTCGGACTCACAGATAGATTGTCCACAACCATAAAATTGGAATGGTATTGTAGGGCTTTACTTCTGACAAGTTGTTAAAGCAGAACTAGGGTGGTCCCCCAAGTTTGTGCTATCCAGGACAGATGACACAACTTTTGCAATAGAAGAACTTTTTTCCACACAGAAACACAAGCAGTACTGTGCATTCTGACATGAACCTTTTCCAAAACATGAACTATACACCCCTTTGCTTAGGAATCTCTGGATTTCTGACCAAGTGTATATATAGTGGGAACTGCCACACACTTAACTTGAACCTCCTGACAAGATGGACGATTGGAACTAAACAGTCATGGCACACCACACAACCTTGAAAACACACTTAAAGACTCACTGTTTGAATAAAATTTGAGTTTAATTTCCACCACAGGAGACAACCATAGGAACAGGGAGTCAAAGATTCACAACCAACAGCTTATTCTAACGTTTCACAAAATTCGCTTTATCAAAGATAGTGCCATCTAGTGAAAAAGTGCTTATATAGCCACAGACCTAAGTCACATGGTAAAGTGCATATCATTTATAAAATTTCTTAAAGTGCTATTACAGATTTACTGTGAGAATACAGTGAATTGAAAAAGTTAGTTTTCTTCTTTTTCATATTAATGAAGTACACTTAACATAAGCTATAACACCAACACTTTAAAAACCCATCCACAATTTCTCAGTCTTTTTCTTATTTTACCATGTTATAATTCTAATAATTGTTGCTAATATAACATATTACCACTTTCTAAGGCTTACAAAGGGCAGTTCCAAAGTTTGAGAAACAGTGGGATGAGTGTGAGAGCAGAATTAATTTAATTATTCTTATACACTTATGTGTTTGCATTTCTCATTTAGTTCTAAGAAAAACAATTGTCTCACTTATTAAAAACCTCCTGTATTCATGCATAGCCTATTGTACATATCATGGCTTTATTGCAAATTTTTAAAGAAAGGGGGTTAAATCTAAGTTCAGACACAATCAGAAGTAACATGCCTTGAGGATGTGAGCAATCTAACAAGAAAAGAGAACATAGTAGGATGTGTTAAGTATTTAAAAGGCAGCATACCAATAACCTTTGGGGGGAGTATTTATAATTGGAGTGGGGGAGGAAAAAAGAAAGGGTATTTATATTTGGAAACATAATACAACAAAGGCATATCAATATTATGCAATGTGAAGGTATAATTACAGAAAGGGAACACAAATAGCTCACAACTGATTATCCGCTTAAAGCGCAATTTTATCTTTTGCCTAAGGTCCACAAAACCCTCACAAATCCCCCAGGCAGGACAATTACAGTATATCAAATATTGGCTCAACAACTGAACCACCGTCTAAAATGGTGGATGACTTTACCAGATGACATACTGTAGGTCTGTGGCTATATAATCACTTTTTCACTAGATGGCACTACCTTTCATAAAGCGAATGATTTTGTGAAATGTTAGAAGAAGCTGTTTATTGTGAGTCTCTGACTCCCTATTCCTAAGGTTGTCTCCCATGGTGGAAATTAAACTCAAATTGTATACAAAAAGTGAGTCTTTAAGTGTTGTTTTCAAGGTTGTGTGGTGTGCCATGACTGTTTAGTTCCTATTGTTTCTGGTCATAAGAGCACCCAGCTCCTCATTGCAGCTCTGCTTAGTAATGAGATGGACCACTGTTAACATCTTCAGACAACTGTGCCTATCTAGTAACCAGTTGCCTCTAAACTTTGACTATGAGTGAGGTTCTGCCCACCCTAGCCCCAGTCAGACTCTATCATTGCTTTAAGACATAAAAACTAGAATCTTCAACCCCACTGGGTTGCTAAACATCCTGGAATTCAGCACATTTAAACAGTACATGTTTGTGGTGAACAGGGTCCTGAGTGAATATAATCTTGCCAGTGTGAGGCACATCACCAGACAAACCAAAAGTCTTTCTCAAATGCTCAATGTACTCACGGTTTCGTATTCCCTTGTTACAGGCATTTAGGAAATATTTCTTCCTCAAAGTCTATAGCTTTAACAGAAACTTCACTGTCTCTCTTCTATGGGCATCTATGACAATTATTCAGTCCATCAGGGGGTTGCTCCTTAGAACCACTGATTTATCATAGAAACATAGAATTTGATGGCAGATAAGGACCGCTTTTGCCCACCCAGTCTGCCCATTTCCCTACCTACTGGATAAGCTACAGATTCTAGTTAACCAGCAGCCTACTTCTTCCTAACCCCAACCCCTAGAATGGCCTTATGACTGTCCCATGCATGCTTGAATTCCACTACTGTTTATGACTCCATAACCTCCTCCAGAAGGCTGTTCCATGCATCCACAACCCTCTCTATGAAAAATTACTTCCTTAAATTACCTCTGAGCCGCCCCCCCCCTTCCATCTTCAAATTGTGCCCCCTTGTTCTTGCACACCTCTTTTTTTGAAAGATGTTACCCTCTTGGACTTTGTTGATTCCCTTGAGGTACTTGAAAGTTTCTATCATGTCCCCCCTCTCCCTCCTTCCCTCGAGGCTATACATATTAAGCTCCTTTAGTCTCTCTTCATATGTCTTCGGTGCAGACCCTGCACCATTTAGTGCCCTCCTCTGGACAGCTTCCATCCTGTCTATGTCTTTGCAGAGATTGGGTCTCCAGAACTGCACACAGTACTCAGATGGGGTCTCACCAGCTGTCTGTACAGAGGAATAATAACTTCCTGTTTTCTACTAGTGATGCCTCTCCCTATGCATCCCAGTATCCCCCAGCCCTCCTTGCTGCCCTCACATTGCTTGCCCACCTTTAGGTAATCTGATATGACTACCCCAGGTCTCTTTCCATTTTTGTTGTTGTTAGCATCTCTCCCCCCATTGTGTACTCTTCCCCTGGGTTTTTGTTTCCCAGGTGCATTACCTTGCACTTCTTAGCATTGAATCTAAGCTGCCATACATTTGACCATTCCTCTAACCTTGCCAAGTCCCTTCTCATCCTTTCCACCCCACCTTGTGCATCAACTCTGTTGCAGATCTTTGTGTCATCTGCAAAGAGACATACTTTTCCTTCCAGTCCCTCTGCAATGTTGCTTATAAAGACATTGAAGAGGACCGGTCCTGATACTGAACCCTGCAGTACCCCATTAGTAACCCCCCTTTCTTCAGTCCCTTTCCACTTTTTGAAAGAACTTGAACCCACTGAGGCTCCACTGACACAGGTCTCCACCACTTCTTAGGCAACACTTGTTGTTCCCCACACTAAAGTGAGAAAAAATGATGAACAGAGGTTCTTCACCCAGCCAAGGGAGACTGGCAGGTACCTATAGCCCTCTGCAGTGCAGAGAGCGCCTTCTCCTTCTCTTTCTCTAAACTGGAACTCACACCAAGATTCTGAACTGTTTCCCTGCAACTGAACCAAAAGGGCTTATGCTTCTGTGATAGTTCTGAATGACATCACTCATTATCTGCCTTACCTAACTAGGTAAACAATGAGGTAACGTGGTAGAGAGTTTCTAAAAACCCTCTACTGCTGCCCAGAGACCTACCTGATCTGTTACTGGTGGGATTCTAGTAACCCCAGGGGACTGGGTGGTTGCACATAGAAACATAGAAACACAGACGCTGCCAGCAGATAAGGACCTCCTGATCCACCTTGTCTACCCTATATTCCCTACTTACTGTGCCACTGCATACCATAATCGATCTTTAGTCCCCCTCTTGCCTTACCTCTAAGATCCTCTTGTGTCTATCCCATGTGTGCTTGAATCCCATTACTGTTTTGGCACCTATCACCTCTGCTTGGAGGCTGTTCCAGGCATCCACCACCCTCTCTGTGAAGAAGCATTTCCTTACAACTCCTCTGAGCCTCCCACCCTCAAGCTTCATAGTGTGACCCCTTCTCCTGGAGCATCTTTTTCCAAGGAAAATGCTACCTTCCTGTACCTTATTGATGACTGTGAGATATTTGAACATTTCTATCATGAGGTGGGGTCTTACCAGTGATATATACAGGGGTAATACTGCCTCACTCCTTCTGCTGGTGATGTCCCTCCCTATGCACCTAAGCATCCTGCTAGCTTTTCCCACTGTCTTATCAAACTGCTTGGCTACCATGAGGTCATCAGAAATGATTACCCCAGGTCCCTTTCCTGTTTTGTGGTTGCTAATACCTCCCTGCTCAAGTGGTATATTGCCCCTGGGTTTCTGTGCCCCAAGTGCATGGTTTTGCACTTTTTGGAATAGAAACTCTGCTACCATTCCCTTGACCATTCTTCCAGCTTTTGATATTGTCCCTCATTCTTTCCACACACACCCAGTGTGTCCACTGTATTGCAGAATTTTGTGTCATCCACAAACAGGCATACTTTCTCCTCCAGCCCTTCTGCAATGTCACTAATAAACACATTGAAGAAGACTGGGCCTAGTACTGTCCCAAGTGGCACCCCGCTGGTCACCTTGCCTTCTCCAGAGTGGATCCTATCTACCACCACCCTCTGACTCCTATTGCTTAGCCAACTTCTTACCCATTTTACTACTTTTGGACCCACTCCTAGGTTGCCCAGCTTGCTCACCAGTTTACTATGTGGAACGGTGTCAAAGGCCTTGCTTAAATCCAGGTAGGCCACATCTACTGCTCCTCCCTGATCCAGTTCCCTGGTCACCCAGTTGAAGAGCTTGATCAGGTTTGTCTGGCAAGACTCCCCCGTGAAATCATGTTGCCTCAAGTTCTGCAGTCCTTTGGTTAGAAGGTATTCCCCAATCCTTTCCTTCAGTAGCGATTCCATTACTTTACCTACTACTGAAGTCAAGCTGACTGGTATGTAATTTCCTGCCCCCTCCCTATTTCCACTTTTGTGTAGTGGGACCACACCTGCCCTCCTTCAGCCCCTTGGAACCTCCCCTGTTTCTAGTGATAGGTTGAACAGAGTTGTCAGAGGTGCAGCCAGCATCTCCTTGAGCTCCCTCAGTAGCCTAGGGTGCAGCCCCTCAGGTCCCACTGTCTTGTCTACTTTTAATTGTGCCAGTTTCTTGAGGACTCTCTCCTCTGTAAGAGAACTAGTGTCCACCTCCCTTCCTTTAATGCCCTTGTTCCTTTTATTTGGCCCGTCACCTACCCCTTCCTCTGTAAATACTAAAAAAAAGTATTTGTTCAAGATGTCTGCTTTTTTTGGTCCTGTTCCACACAAACCACTCCATCCCCTTTTAGCCTTACTATCCCTCCTTTGCTCTTTCTCTTCTCACTTATATATCTAAAGAAGATTTTTTTTTTTAACTAACTGGGCAATGTTGTCCTCCATTTGCTCCTTGGTGCTAACTGCTCTCCATGCCTCTCTTTGTTTTTCCTGTTAACTCTTCCCTATCCTTCTCCTTATAGTGTAGTGGTTAAGGGCACTGAGCTGCAACCTTGAGACCTGGGTTTGAATCCCATCAGCCCCCACTTACATACTGTGTGACCCTGAACAAGTCACTTAATTTCCTTGTGCTCTCTGGTAGCACCTGGAAACAAGCTCTGGCTTATTGTGCCTTTCCTGATTAAACAATTTCCATTTCCCACTTTCTGTGTCATCTTGTACCTTCTAAATGCTATTTTTTATTTTGCCTTTACTTTCTCCACTACTTCTCTATAGAACCATAGCAGTCTCCTTTGTTAACCTGCCTGACACCGAGATTTGTTGCCTTTTGAATGCCCCCCTTTATTTTTGCCCATTGTTCCTTGACTCCTCCCAGTTTCCCTATCCCTGCTAGGGTGTCCCTGAGGCATTATACCATTTTCTTTAAATTGGCCCTCCTACAGTCCAAGACCCTTATCTTAGTGCAGCTTGATTCTGACCCAGTTATTATTTTGAGCCACACCGTATGGTGATCACTGGTCCTCAGGTAGCCACCGTTGGTGACGTCAGAAACACTGTCCCCATTTCTCAGTACCAGATCCAGTATTTCCCCTCCACAAGTGGGTTCCTTAACTAGTTGCCTGAGGAACACCACTTGCAGGGTGTCCAGGATATCCCTACTTCTGACTGTTGTAGCAGATGGCAAGCTCAAATCCATGTCTGATAGATTGAAGTCCCCTACCAGCAACACCTCCCTTTTGTGTGCCATCCTTTCGATTGCTTCCATCATATCTTTATCCACCTCTCCCCCTTGTGCTGGAGGTCAGTAAACCACTCATGTGTGAATAGCTGCCCCTCTCCATGTCTCCAAATTGACTCATAGTACCTCAGCTCCTCCCTGCTCTCCCGGTATTTCCACAGCTTTCATGTTGCCCCTGACATAAACAGCCTCTCCTCCTCCTTTTTTACCTACCCTGTCTTTTCTGAACAGACTATACCCTGGTTTGGCTACATCCCAGTCCTGATTTTCATAGCACGGGGACTCAGTAATTGCTACTATGCCCAGATCTTCATATGCCATGGTGGCCTCTAGGCTTGCACTCTCATTGCCCAGACTTCCAGCATTTGCACACATGGCTCTCCAGATTGTCCTGCCCCCCCATTATTTCCCTTTTGACCGTCTTTTTTTACCCCACTACTTTTTTTTACTATCTCTTTCCTTTAACCCCTTGGATTCCTTTGTTATTCGGTTCCTTTTGGTATTTTACTCCTTCATGATTCCCATAGCTGACCTTGAAAGCCTGTGGGGGAGGGGGCAGTTTATGTCTGCCTGCCATATTCTGCTTCACCAATGTAGCATTTAAACCATTCACCGAGCACCATGGTTCCCCCCCTGGATAGATGCAGGCCATCACCCCTGTACAGGCTCTTATCCCTCCAGATGGGGCCCCAGTCCCCAATGAAGCTGAAACCCTTCTCTCTGCACCATTCCTTCCACCATGCATTGAAGATCATGGTGTGGAGAATCCTGTCCTCCCCCCTTCGTCAACTCGGTCAGTTGTTCTTGTAATATGCGAGTCACAACAGGGATGGAGGACTCCTCACTTCGGGCATGTCTACCAGATAGCTGAACCATATTGTGCATGGTGTACTCCTCTCAACCATGCTCTCTTCCTTGACTACCATAATCATACCTCAGAGAAAAACCTGCTGATTCTTCGGCAAATCCAGCTCTATGATCTGCGTAGTGAGTATCTCTGGACAGGTCAGGTTACTAGGCCACAGCAAGGATGATGGTGTCCTGTATTGTGGGCACATAACTGCATCTCCATCTGGTCATCCAATTCCAAATATCTTTATTGCCTTTTCTTTAAAATCTAGGAAAGTGTCATCCGGTGCTTGCAGGTACAGTATCCTAAGTTCTTGTCTCAAGGTATCACTCCGCACTTCCTCAATAAACTGATCTGTCAATACCTTGTAAGAATCTCTCACCTCTCCAGAACCCAGACATGCAATGGCACTTAGGGCCTCCTGTAAACCTAGGGCATATTCTCTTAGGCTTTCCCTAGGTCCTTGAGTTCTGGAATAGAATCTCATTTTGAGTTTGGATAATGTCTGTGTATCAAAGGTGCACCTCAGCCTTGCCAAGATTTGTTCAGCTGTAGCCCTTTCTCATTATGGCCATGAGACCACTTCCCAGTGTGCTGTGCCTTCTAGTTGTCCAATAAGGATCTCAACCTTTTGGCGTTCTGGAATGTTGTACAGTCTGAACATGGCTTTCAGCTTGTCCCTGAATTCTTCAAAGCTGCTCATCGCTTAGTCTGTCGGTTTCACTGTATACTGAGGTAGCCATGAAGTGCCAAAATAGTAGGGCATCATAAGAGGTAACATCTGGACCACTAGTTTACCTGCTTCTTCTCTATGGGTAGACCTGCAGGCTCCTTCCAGATCCTATGGATGCACCCTCAGAGGAGACTAAGGAGGCTGAGGACAACAGTCACAAGGGAGGTCCACAGGAAGGAGGCAGAGGACACCACAAGGAAAGGAAGCAGCTCCTGGTGGGGGACTCAATTATTAGGGGGATAGAACTGGGGGGCGCAGGGAAAACTGAAGTAAAGTGCCTGCCTGGTGCCATGGCTTGGAGGGACAGGAAGCGCATCCTCAGGATCATGAGAACAGCTGCACGGGAGTCTGAGCTGGATGTCATTGTCCACCTAGAGACAAATGACTTGGCTCATCATGAGATTAGAGCAGTGCAGGAGGACTTTGTAGAGTTGAGAAGGGGTCTAAGACAAGTAGCACACACAGTATCCTTCTCTGAGGTGCTGCATGTCAATGGCATCAGTGAGGTGAGGGTACTTTGCACCATGCAGTTTAATGAATGGTTGAAAAAATGGTGTGGAGCACAGGGTTTGGCTTCATTAGGGACTGGGGTTCCACCTGGAGGGACACCAGCCTATACTGGCAGGATGGTCTGCATCTATCCAGGAAGGGAACACGTCTTTTGAGCAATTGGTTTAAATGCTTCATTGGCAAGCTTTTAAACTAGTCAAGGGGGGAGGCACTGATAAGCAGCAGGAAAATCCCAGCCTCTCCCCACAAAACAGGGTACTAAATGAGAAAAAGACCGAGGTAGAAAGGTCAGTGGGGGATGCTGCAACAGAAGGTAAAGCCATCAAAAAATGGAGAGCAATGAGTACCAGTGCCCATAGTCTGAGTAACAAGCTTCCTGAATTAGTGGCCTTGATGGAAGAGGAACATCTGGATATCGTGGCAGTCACAGAAACATGGTACACACAAAACCATGACTGGGATGTAAACATACCAGGATACACTATCTACAGGAGGGACAGGGACGGTAAAAGAGGAGGAGGAGTAGCTCTCTACATAAGAGAAGGAATCAAAGCAACAGAACAAAAGGGTAAACAGGGAGGCGAAGAAGCACTGTGCGTCAATTTGGAGGCAAGCAATGGCACCACAATCCGCCCAAGGGTTGTATACAGACCCCCTTCTCAGGGGGAGGAAATGGACAAGAAAATGATAGAAAGTATACTTAGAATGGCAGAAAAAGGGGAGATATTGCTGATGGGTGATCTGAATATGCCAGATGTTAACTGGAGTGCAGTTGCAGCAGCCACTTCGAATAGTGGGGTTATTCTGGATGCCCTACAGGGGGCATGCCTTAGACAACTAGTATTGGAGCCCACTCGAGAGGGAGCAATCTTAGACCTGGTTCTCTCAAATGGAGATGAAGAGAGGATCACAGATGTAGAAGTTGGTAACCATCTAGGAACTAGCGACCATCGAACAGTATGGTTTACAATAAACACAGCAATAGAGTCAAGCCATACAAAGGCAAAAGTACTGGACTTTAGGAGGGCTGACTTTGCCAAAATGGGTGAGTGCCTAAGGAATGCACTAGCAAATGGGCAGGAAGGAGGGGTGGAAGAACAATGGGGAATAATAAAAACTGCCATCACAGAGGTAACAAGCCTTTGTGTGAAGCAAATAAACAAAATGAAATGAGGTAAGAAACCACTGTGGTTCTCAAAGGAAGTGGCAGTGAAGGTTCAAGAGAAAAAGAAAGCATTCAGGAAGTACAAGGAATCACAGAAGAAGCAGGACAGAGAACTGTATCAGTTAAAGCAAAAGGAAGCTGGGAAGTCAGTCAGAACAGCAAAGGCCCAAACCGAGGAAAATATAGCCAACTCAGTTAAGAAGGGGGATAAAACCTTTTATAGGTACATCAGGGAGCGAAGGAAGACCAAGGGAGGTATAGTGAGGCTTAATAAAGGGGAGGGAGGCTGGGCAGAGGGTGACTGTGAAAAGGCAGAGATACTAAACAAATATTTTTGCTCAGTATTTACAAAGGAAGAGGGGGAGGTACCTAAAACAAACAGTAGAAACAGTCTGGATACAGAAGTTTATACCAGCCCATTTATAGAAGAAAGGGTTCTGAAAGAACTCTTAAAACTGAAGGTGGACAAAGCAATGGGGCCTGATGGGATTCATCCCAGAATTCTAAAAGAACTAAGGGTAGAACTAGTGACACCTCTGACTACCCTCTTTAACAAATCATGGGAGGATGGGGTGGTACCCAAGGACTGGAGGAGGGCAGATGTGATTAACCTTCACAAAAGTGGGAGCAAGGCAGAAGCAGGAAACTACAGACCTGTTAGTTTAACCTCAGTGGTAGGGGGGAAATGATGGAATCATTTCTGAAGGAAAGAATTGTCAAGTATCTAGAGGTCAGAGGGGCACAGGACCCAAGGCAGCATGGATTCACAGTGGGAAGGTCATGCCAGACAAATCTGATAGATTTCTTTGACTGGGTGACCAAAGTAGTAGATCAGGGAGGGGCTGTGGACATTGCCTACCTAGATTTTAGGAAGGCATTTGACACAGTCCCACACAAAAGATTAATATACAAGTTAGCCAGCCTGGGAGTGGGTCCCAAGATGACAGCCTGGATAAAGAATTGGCTGGAGAATAGGAAACAGAGAGTAATAGTAAATGGAGTCCACTCTGAAAAAAGGGGGGTTACTAGTGGGGTACCCGCAGGGTTCAGTATTAGGACCGTTCCTCTTCAATATCTTTATAAGCGACATTGCAGAGGGACTGGAAGGAAAAGTATGTCTCTTTGCAGATGACACAAAGATCTGCAACAGAGTTGATGCACAAGATGGGGTGGAAAGGATGAGAAGGGACTTGGCAAGGTTAGAGGAGTGGTCAAATGTATTGTAGCTTAGATTCAATGCTAAGAAGTACAAGGTAATGCACCTGGGAAACAAAAACCCAGGGGAAGAGTACACATTGGGGGGTGAGATACTAACAACAACAAAAATGGAAAGGGACCTGGGGGTAGTCATAACAGATAACCTAAAGGTGGGCAAGCAATGTAAGAGGGCAGCAAGGAGGGCTGGGGGGATACTGGGTTGCAAAGGGAGAGGCATCACCAGTAGAAAACAGGAAATTATTATCCCTCTGTACAGACAGCTGGTGAGACCCCATCTGGAGTACTGCATGCAATTCTGGAGACCCAATCTCCGCAAAGACATAGACAGGATAGAAGCTGTCCAAAGGGGGGCAACTAAAATGGTGCATGGTCTGCACCGGAAGACATATGAAGAGAGACTTAAGGAGCTTAATATGTATAGCCTCGAGGAAAGGAGGAGAAGGGGACATGATAGAAACTTTCAAGTACCTCAAGGAATCAACAAAGTCCAAGAGGTAGCATCTTTCAAAAAAGAGGTGTGCAAGAACAAGGGGCACAATTTGAAGATAGAGGGGTGGCTCAGAGGTAATTTAAGGAAGTATTTTTCACAGAGAGGGTTGTGGATGTATGGAACGGCCTTCTGGAGGAGGTTGTAGGGTCAAAAACAGTGGTGGAATTCAAGAATGCATGGGACAGTCATAAGGCAATTCTAGGGGGTGGGGGTAGGAAGTAGGCTGCTGGTTAACTAGGATCTGCAGCTTATCCATCAAGTAGGGAAATGGGCAGACTGGGTGGGCTAAGTGGTCCTTATCTGCCGTCAAATTCTATGTTTCTAAAGGCATTATGCTTGAAGAGTGCACTGCTTTGGACTCCTTAACTTATGAATATCCTTCCAGCTACGCCAAGTTTTTGTGTGGTGATCCACAGATGGTAATGAGCACCTGACTTATAGTGTAACCAACTTTCACCACTTACCAAGTGCTCTGGGTTTGTTCTAGGAAGATGGAAAGGGGTTGCATGGAGAGGCAGACAACAATTTCAAATACAACAAACGATTTATTCACAGATTAGAGCAGGGGTCCAACCACTGTAGGCAGCAATCACAGGCACACTGGAAGTACTTTGTTTTAAAAACTTGCAAAACTTACTATAACTCTACGAGATGCTGTGTTTATCAACACTACTATGACTTTACTAATACTATGACTCTATCAGAACTATGACTTTATCAACACTACACTCTATCAGTTCTATGACTCTATCATCCTGGCCAGGGGTTACTAAAGTACATTCTGGGTTAATCCTTGTTGGAGCTGTGAAGTGGCATTGTGTAGACAAAAGGATGCTTAGGGGAGAGAGTACCAGGGATGAGTGAAACACACGGGGCAAAGCACAGACATTTCCCAGGACTCAGAGGCAATTGCCTATGAAGTGGGAATCAACAGAGGATGCTTCTCATCCCCAAAGAACAGACTTGTAGCCCAGAATAGATCACAACAGATCACCAGGCCAGATGCACTTGAGAAGAAGGATGAACTGATGATTACAGGAAGAATGATGGATGCCCAGTACAGGTCATCCCAGACCACCAGGCAGGAAGCACAAGGAACTGGTCGATCAGTGGATGGTCACAGCAGGCCACTGATCACTCGGGAAGATGGATGCTTTATCCACAGGATCCTCTGCGCATCAGCGAGAGGTCAGGTCAGACTGCCGACTATGGTTGTCAGAAACTTGGGATCCATTGACAAAGTCATCTGGCAGCTTTCTTCATCTCGCAGCTTTCATTGTCTCTGACACAAGAAAATCCCACACAACTATGAATTGGAGCCCTTACTATTGAGCCTGGGCAGTTTCTAAGCTGACTAGACTTTCCATATAGGGGTAGAGACATAGAAATGTAGATCAGTCGAATGGGACCTGGCCTGACTATCAGCTAACTCTAGCTCAACAGCCACCCACTAAGATAATCCACTAGGTTGAAGGAGAACACAGCAATCCATTCACAGCAGCAATGGAGGAAGACTATGTCACTTGGTAGCTGGGATGCAAAAGTCAGTAGCAACAGTAACTGCAGGTAGTTAAACCCAATTCAGAGCACTTGCATGAAAATGTCACAGGTCGGGATCAATTGCAAGGCACTAGATGCTACTCAGGGCAATTGCTAGGTACTAGAGGCCACTCAGGCAATTTCAGGGTGCCAGATGCTGTTCAGGGCAATTTCACAGTTCTTGGCGGCAAACAAGTAACTTTGGAGCAATTGCACAGTTCCAAGGACAAACAAGCCACTTTGGGGCAACTTAATACAGTTCAAACAGTTCTCAGGCAGTGTAACACAGTTCAGTCAGTTTTCAGGCAATGTAACACAGTAAGGCAGTTTTCAGGCAATAAATATGTTTCAGGCAGGTTCTCACATGTATTGCCTCTTTAAAATGCTCCAAATGCCATCTTGCCCAACGCTAGCCCAATTAGAGAGCCACTAGACAGCTCCTTCCTCAGCTACCTCTATAGACAGTCCAAAGGTGGGAAATATTTGCACCCGCCTTTCCCACCTATGTGGCTGCAGTTACTGTCCCAACATGCGATCATTAGATCAGGGGTCCCCAGAAACAGTTGATTTAACTTAGGGCTGCTAAAACCCCCACTGGGTGTCAGGAGCTAGGGTGTATCTGACATATGCGGGGCACCTGGGCTTGCTTGACCCTCTTACTTTGCTTTGCTGGGCCCCTCTATCAATCAATCAATCAATCAATCAAGTCTTTATTTATCCAGGTGAACACCATTGAGCAGGCTCATTTACAAGGTGGACCTGCGTTACACAAGGTCAAGAATAACACTTTTATGTACAGATAATAAATAGACATAATTATAAAGAAATAAAAAAAATACACAGAGCAATAACAAGTATTACAGGTATAGGGTTAACAAGGTTAGGGAGAATGGTATGAGAAGGGAAATTAATACATTCTGAAACAGCCAGCATATTTAAAACATTTTCAAACAGCACGGCATATCATTGGTCAGGACATATACAAACTTAAGGGGCAGATATTGAGGGGAAGGGTACAGGACTGCAGGTCTTCTAGGAGGGGTGCTACGGTAGGTAACCTGGGGACATATATGTTAGGAGTCTGAGGGTAAGAAAGGTAGTGGATTAGCAGAAAAAAAGGGGGGATATACAGGGCTTGCCTTGCCCCTTTCAGACTAGTGGGCCTACTTTGTTGGGCCCATTAACTTGTGTGCTGCTTACTGGGGCTTGCTTTTACCCCTTTAATACTTCTCCAGTGCGTGGCCCGTTTAAATCTTTTTTTTAGGCCTGCTCAGGCTTTTCTGTTTGTCACCCCTTTCCTGCCCCCACCTTAGCTAGAAACATAGAAACATAGATTTTGACGGCAGATAAGGACCGCTTGGCCCACCCAGTCTGCCCATTTCCCTACCTAATGGATAAGCTGCAGATCCTAGTTAACCAGCAGCCTACTTCTTCCTACCTACTCTTCCTAGACTGGATAGGCCTTGCGGTCCTTATCTGCCGTCAACTTCTAAGTTTCTATGTTTCTACCCCCACCCCCTAGAATTGCCTTATGACTGTCCCATGCATGCTTGAATTCCACCACTGTTTTTGACTCCACAACCTCCTCCGGAAAGCCGTTCCATGCATCCACAACCCTCTCTGTGAAAAAATACTTCCTTAAATTACCTCTGAGCCGCCCCCTTCTATCTTCAAATTGTGCCCCCTTGTTCTTGCACACCTCTTTTTTGAAAGATGCTACCCTCTTGGACTTTGTTGATTCCTTGAGGTGCGAAAGTTTCTATCATGTCCCCCCTCTCCCTCCTTTCCTCGAGGCTATACATATTCAGCTCCTTAAGTCTCTCTTCATATGTCTTCCGGTGCAGACCCTGCACCATTTTAGTTGCCCTCCTCTGGACAGCCTCCATTCTGTCTATGTCTTTGTGGAGATTGGGTCTCCAGAACTTTATGCAGTACTCCAGATGGGGTCTCACCATCTGTCTGAACAGAGGGATAATAACTTCCTGTTTTCTACTAGTGATGCCTCTTCCTATGCATCCCAGTATCCCCCCAGCCCTCCTTGCTGCCCTCTCACATTGCTTGCCCACCTTTAGGTCATCTGATATGACTACCCCCAGGTCCCTTTCCATTTTTGTTGTTAGTATTTCACCCCCATTGTGTACTCTTCCCCTGGGTTTTTGTTTCCCAGGTGCATTACCTTGTACTTCTTATCATTGAATCCAAGCTGCCATACATTTGACCATTCCTCTAACCTTGCCAAGTCCCTTCTCATCCTTTCCACCCTACCTTGTGCATCAATTCTGTTGCAGATCTTTGTGTCATCTGCAAAGAGACATACTTTTCCTTCCAGTCCCTCTGCAATGTCGCTTATAAAGACATTGAAGAGGACCAGTCCTAATACTGAACCCTGCGGTACCCCACTAGTAACCCCCCCTTCTTCAGAGTGGACTCCATTTACTATTACCTCTGTGTCCTATTCTCCACCCAATTCTTTACCCAGGCTGTCATCTTGGGACCCACTCCCAGGCTGGCTAACTATATATTAATCTTTTGTGTGGGACTGTGTCAAATGCCTTGCTAAAGTCTAGGTAGGCCATGTCCACAGCCCCTCCTGATCTACTACTTTGGTCACCCAGTCAAAGAAATCTATCAGATTTGTCTGGCATGACCTTCCTCTGTGAATCCATGCTGCCTTGGGTCCTGAGCCCTCTGGCCTCTAGATACTCAACAATTCTTTCCTTCAGAAGTGATTCCATCATTTTCCCTACCACTGAGGTTAAACTAACAGGTCTGTAGTTTTCTGCTTCTGTCTTGCTCCACTTTTGTGA
Organism: Neoceratodus forsteri; assembly: GCA_016271365.2. NCBI lineage: Eukaryota > Metazoa > Chordata > Ceratodontiformes > Ceratodontidae > Neoceratodus > Neoceratodus forsteri. Next base: position 1,186,646,499 of record CM057451.1, on the reverse strand, counting down.
AGAGAATCACATCTGCCCTTCTCCAGTCCTCGGGTACCACCCCATCCTCCCATGATTTGTTAAAGAGGGTAGTCAGAGGTGTCACTAGTTCGACCCTTAGTTCTTTTAGAATTCTGGGATTAATCCCATCAGGCCCCATTGCTTTGTCCACCTTCAGTTTTAAGAGTTCTTTCAGAACCCTTTCTTCTGTAAATGAGCTGGTATCAACTTCTGTATCCAGAGTGTTTCTATTGTTTGTTTTAGGTACCTCCCCCACTTCCTTTGTAAATACTGAGCAAAAATATTTGTTTAGTATCTCTGCCTTTTCACAGTCACCCTCTGCCCACCCTCCCTCCTCTTTATTAAACCTCACTAACCCTCCCTTGGTCTTCCTTCGCTCCCTGATGTACCTATAAAAGGTTTTATCCCCCTTCTTAACTGAGTTGGCTATCTTTTCCTCGGTTTGGGCCTTTGCTGTTCTGACTGCCTTCCCAGCTTCCTTTTGCTTTAATTGATACAGTTCTCTGTCCTGCTCCTTCTGTGATTCCCTGTATTTCCTGGATGCTTTCTTTTTCTCTTGAACCTTCACTGCCACTTCCTTTGAGAACCATAGTGGTTTCTTGCATCGTTTCATTTTGTTTATTTGCTTCACACAAAGGCTTGTTACCTCTGTGACGGCAGTTTTTATTATTCCCCATTGTTCTTCCACCCCTCCTTCCTGCCCATTTGCTAGCGCATTCCTTAGGCACTCACCCATTTTGGCAAAGTGAGCCCTCCTAAAGTCCAGTACTTTTGCCTTTGTATGGCTTGACTCTATTGCTGTGTTTATTGTGAACCATACTGTTCGATGGTCGCTAGTTCCCAGCTGGCTACCAGCTTCTACATCTGTGATCCTCTCTTCATCTCCATTTGAGAGAATCAGGTCTAAGATTGCTCCCTCTCGAGTGGGCTCCAATACTAGTTGTCTAAGGCATGCCCCCTGTAGGGCATCTAGAATAACCCCACTCTTTGAAGTGGCTGCTGCAACTGCACTCCAGTTAACATCTGGCATATTCAGATCACCCATCAGCAATATCTCCCCTTTTTCTGCCATTCTAAGTATTCTTTCTATCATTTCCTTGTCCATTTCCTCCCCTGAGAAGGTCTATCTCAACCCTTGTGTGGATTGTGGTGCCATTGCCGGTCTCCAAATTTACCCACAGTGCTTCTTCTCCTCCCTGTTTTCCCTTTTGTTCTGTTGCTTTGATTCCTTCCCTTATGTAAAGAGCTACTCCTCCTCCTCGCTCTTTTACCCTCCCTGTCCCTCCTGTAGGTAGTGTATCCTGGTATGTTTACGTCCCAGTCATGGTTTTGTGTGTACCATTTTTCTGTGACTGCCATGATATCCAGATGTTCCTCCTCCATCAAGGCCATTAATTCAGGAAGCTTGTTACTCAGACTACGGGCATTGGTACTCATTGCTCTCCATTTTTTGATGGCTTTACCTTCTTTTGCAGCATCCTCCACTGACCTGTCTACCTCGGTCTTTTTCTCATTTAGTACCCTGTTTTGTAGGGAGATGCTGGGATTTTTCTGCTGCTTATCAGTGCCTCCCCTCTTGACTAGTTTAAAAGCTTGCCAATGAAGCATTTAAACTGATTGCTCAAAAGACTTGTTCCCTTCCTGGACAGATGCAGACCATCCTGCCAGTATAGGCTGGTGTCCCTCCAGGAGGAACCCCAGTCCCCAGTGAAGCCAAACCCCTGTGCTCCACACTATTTTTTCAACCATTCATTAAACTGCATGGTGCAAAGTGCCCTCACCTCACTCATGCCATTGATAGGCAGCACCTCAGAGAAGGATATTGTGTGTGCTACTTGTCTTAGGCCCCTCCCCAATTCTACAAAGTCCTTCTGCACTGCTCTAATCTCATGATTAGCCAAGTCATTTGTCCCTAGGTGGACAATGACATCCAGCTCAGACTCCCGTGCAGCTGTTCTCGTGATCCTGAGGATGTGCTTCCTGTCTCTCCAAGCCATGGCACCAGGCAGGCACCTTACTTCAGTTTTTCCTGCTCCCCCCAGTTCTATTCCCCTAATAATTGAGTCCCCCACCAGGAGCTGCTTCCTTTCCTTGTGGTGTCCTCTGCCTCCTTCCTCTGGGCCTCCCTTATGACAGTTGTCCTCAGCCTCCTTAGTCTCCTCTGTGGGTGCATCCATAGGGGAGCTATGCTCCCCCAGAATGGTGTATGGATTGTGGTGTGGAACAACTGACTGGGTGTGCCTCTGTTCAACCATCCTCACCCTCCCTGAGCCCACTGTGGTCCAACTGCTGTGCTTTCTTCACAACCTCTAAGGTAGTGGTGGTGGCTCTGGTGATCCCTGGATGGGGGAGGTTCCCTTCCTACCATCCAGTGTGGCCTGGGGGAAGGTCCCTTACTACTGTCCAGTGTGGCCTGAAGGCAGACGCTTCCTCCCTCAGGAAGAGAGTTGTCTGCAAATAGGGCAGCATCTCAGCCTCCAGAAAGACTCCCGGAAGACTGCTGCCCCACAGCCATTACATTCATTACTCCCACATTTTTGTGTGTGTGTGTGTGTGATTGGTTTGTAATATAGAAATATATATATATATATATATATATATATATATATATATATATACTATACAATGTGTATGCTTATATTGTCAGTGCAGTGTGCTAGAGAGGATATGACAGTGATATGCCTTGCACTCTTCAGGAAATGATGTCAGAACCCCAGGTATATAGGAACTATTTCCAGGGTGGGTGGGGTGAGGGGTGGGAAGGGGTTGGGCCTGAACTGTGCCTCACAAAACAATCAGCTAAAGCTCTGACCCACCACTGCGATGAGTACCTTCCTGTCAGCAAGATGCCCTACACAACAATTTGACAGAGAAAATACACTGCTAATCAAACAGAGAAAAATCCACACATCCAAGTCAGACACAGGTAAACCTCCCCAGCCCCAAAACAGGCCTGGTGGTTTGTGCTCTGAAAGCCGTCAGCCCCAAAATAAGTCATCTGTGCTTTAAACTCTTCCTGCACTGAAAATGTTAAGAATTGTAACAAACAAACGTAAACCTAGATCCACCTCCCTCTGTTGCTTGAAAGACTGTCTTTTCCTGTTTCACACTGCAGGTTTTTCTATGACAACTCCTTAACCACAGTAACTTATTTAAAAATAGTTTAACTATCACAAATTCCTACGCACCAGTAAATTATTTAAAAATAGTTTCTGTCCCAAAGTCCTAGTAGTCAATCCAGCTACCCCCAAGGGACAACCAAAATGCAGTATTCAAAAACTTGTGAAGTTACTTCCAAGATAAGCAGATTTGCAGGCTCCTTTTTCAACTCCTCAGCCACCTGTAATTTTATTTAAAAATAGTTTAACTGTCAGAAAATCCTAGTAGACAATCTAGCTACCTCAAGGATCTACCCAAATGCAGTATTTAAATCCTTCTGAAGTTACTAACAAGATAAACAGAGTTTGCAAGCCCCTTCTTGGTTAAACACTAAATAAATATGTGAATAAAAAGCAATTTCCAAGGGTAGTTCATTTCACTTCCCACAGAATTAAGCAAAAGTGCATGTTTGTTGCAGATATCAAGTGCAATATAGAATTTCTCACACAGCTCACAGCTGAATAAAGAAGTAGTGTCCTTCCAGATCAAGCAAATGTGCTCCGCCCGACATAAATATTAATTTGTTCCCCCTATGGACCTATACATCTGGCCCCCCCAGGTGTCGCCGGCTCAATGAATGTTAACATATTCAAATAAACAGTGCCTTTGCCCTGCCCTACTTTTGGCCATTGGCCATCTTTTATCTACACCCTCAGAGCTTTAAAAACACAAGTTTAAATATTTTATTTAAATCTTCTGGCAGTTAGCACCTGGCTGATGGTGCTGCCGATGACTTACCACCCTGGCCTGGGGTGAAGACTAGAGGAACTGGAGGCAGGATGTTTGCTGGCAGTGGAAGGGATTTTTGGCAGGAAATACAGGAGATGACAGGGGTCTTCAGGGTCCTCACAGGGTTCCATGATGGCTGTCTGCTCTCTCTCTCTCTCCTGAATGATGCAGCTCTTGCTACACTGCCGGGACCAGATAACTTTTTTTTTCAAAACAAAAATAACAAAAGGTGTTGAACAGAGCCCACACCACCACCAGTTGGTGACTGGAATGGGACCACTGCACTAACAGAGGACCGCTGCACCAACAGGACCTGACACTGAACAGGACCAATGTCTGCACTGAGGAACAAGAGGTGGACCACAGGTAAGCTACTTAATAACCCTTACTGACCTGTGTCCCATCTCTCCCTCATGCCACAGACTGCAGATGTCTTTCTTCATTTCTGGGGTGCCTGAGAGCACTCCCTTGGGCTCTTCTCTGCCCACAACTGGTGGCAACTATCCAGCGGCTTCACTGGCCACCACTTAACTGAAGCCCCTACCTGTGTTGAGGACACCATGTCCCAGGCAATGCTGGCTGGTCCCCAGCAGTCCAGCTTGAGTTGGACTTTAGAAAATGCTCCCCTGGCTTGTGCTGCTTGGTCCTTGGGGGTTGGGGGGTTCCAGAATGAAGCAGGCAGCCAGGGAAAAGAAAAGCTATTTTTTTTACAATACAGTCCTGTTGTCTGGCGGGGGGGGGATGCTGATAGGGGTCCCTAACACACTGCTCCTCTGTCTGCCCATGGACCATAAATGTGTGCCTATTTTAATTATGTTACTGTTGGGCCCCAGATCTTAGGGTACTTCAGGTGTTTGAGATACCAACACTCCCTATCAATGGTGCTGAAGAGCGGGAACTTCTTCTGTGGCTGCAGGAATGAGGAAGGGTGCTTGTCTTCTTGTGCTGAGTCCTAAGTCATCATCTGCCTCCAGAGTGTCTCAGCAGGGACCATTCTTCATGCATAGGTGGTTGATCATCCCAGTGACCAGGGGGTTCCATGTCCTTGCAGGGGCCAGAGTGTCCATAGCTACCTCAGCTAAAGCCATCTATGGATCAGGAGTCACAGCAGGGTGGGAGTCCTGCTCAGAAGGTTGCAGGGTGTCAAGAAGGGACGTAGCTGCTTCAGGAGAGTCAAAGCCTTGAGGGACTCCATTAATCAGTACCCGAAGTGTAGCAGGGTACCGCATTGAAAACTTTTTTTTTTCTTTTTTTTTAAACTTCTTTATTAAAGTTTATCAGACAAAAAGAAAAACATACATACATATAACCCAGGTACACCCCAGGCCCACATCCACAAACTGACTGTGGCCACTATATACATCCCCATAACTATTTACATACACAGTTGCCATATACTTATCTTGCCATTATTCAATTGTCTTACTGGGGTAAGTTTAGAGCTATCAAGTTTAAATTGACTAATAGCGTATCAAACTTCCTATATTGACTATCCCCCAATAATACTATAGTTAAGTTCTATTTGGCTGTAAGTCAGTTAAGCCAAGCTTTTGCAATTGCGTCCCTAGGAAAGAGAGAGAATCCACCCTAAATCCACTGGTTTGGCAGACCGAATATAGCCATGATACAAGCTATCATATATAAAGCACATCTCATAGAAGAGTACAAAAGAGAAAGGAGTTAAAGTCCTACATATAGATCATAGTCACTTTTACCTTTTCCTTAACCACATGTTTCTAACTAGTCCCAATCAGACAGACAGATCTGGGTTCGAGTACTCTTGAGTTGTATTGAGTACACTGTTTCTAATGTCCTCCACCTTTTAGCATAGATTTTTTTTTGCCATCCTCTATCATTTATCTTTTGAGTCTATCTAGTATATGTAACAGGTCTCTCACCCATTGATCGTAATTATAGATAAGGTCACTTTTCCAATGTCTTAGGACAAATGCCTTAAGCAGGGCAGACATCAAAGCTATATGATACTTAGCTGACGCCCTCAAAACCAAACTCATATCCCCCAAAACACAGATCTCTGGCCTAATATGTTCCGAATAGTTTAGTAAGGTATCCATGATTTGCCCGATATGAACCCATAATGAACGTATTTTGGAACAATCCCACATCACATGTAACAAATCCCCTGGTTTCGTTCCACATCTAAAGCACAGATCTGTCTGTCTGAGTCTCCTAGAACTAAGCTTAGCAGGGGTGTAACAGATATTTGAGAAAATAAAAAAATTGCATAATCTTATACTTAGGTACAGGTAGGGATTTTCCACTCTTCCAAATCTCTTTCCAGTCAAGCCTCAGGGGGCTATGCTCTTCTCCCAATATGAAATCTGAGCTGAGGAACCAGAGCTCACAAAATCTAACAACACCCTGTAAACTTTTGAGAGGGGATATTGGGAATAGTTGTTCTCCCTCAGATTATCCCAGGTAAATGGGTTCTGTCCAACATCTCTACTATCTCTTAGAAATTGCTGCACCATATTGGTGATCTGAATCTTTTAAAAAAAATTCAAATCCCTAGCCTGCGGTGGGAGGACCCCCCATTCTCTACCACAAAATCCACCAGAGTTAGGTCAGATAAATGCAGAGCCCAATGGTTATTGATTATTTGTCTCCCTAGGTGAAGACTAGGGTTTCCCTGTATAGGCTGATCCTGAACTCTCATTTGGTCTCTCCTCTGTGTGGGATTTAAAAAATTCCAATATGCCGACATTGATTTAAAAATTGGTGTCTGCTTTCCCCTTTTAGGTAAGCCTTCTGAATCAGAAAAAAGCAATGCTGCTGAGGAAAGTTTCAGGTCCTCTAGAATTTGTCTCTCAATTTGCAGCCAGGTTGGGATGTATCCCTCTTCTTCCAGGTTTCTGTACTACCTAATTGTCCCGCAACATAATATAAGTGGAGGTCTGGAAGTTTAATACCCCATTAAGATGGGGAAGGTGTAAAATAGCATGCTTTCTCCTGGGGGGTTTTGAATTCCAGAGGAATGCAGAGATCACCCTCTGAATTTTAATAACCCTTCCTTTAGGAATAGTATAGGACAATAAATGAATCAGGTACAGCAATCTGGGCAGGAGGTTCATTTTGATCAATCCCAATCTGGCAGTGAAATTTAGGGGGAGTTTATTCCACCTAAGAATATCAGTTTTAATTACAGACAAAAGACTATCAATGTTTGCTTCCACCCCATCCTTTAATTTAGCCGTAATCCAAATGCCCAGATACTTGATCTAAGTTAGGACCGAATTAATTTGCAAAGGTTCAAAGTCTGCTCTGTAAGTTTAGGGAGTAAGAGGAAGAACTTGTGTTTTGCTCACGTTCAGTTTCTAGTTGGAGACCTCAGAGAATTGCCTAATAATTTCCAAGGCCTTTTGGAACTCTCTGCCAGTTTCTGTAAATGTAACGTTATGTCATCAGCAAAAACCAAGAATTTGAGCCCCCTCCCATAAACCTTAATCCCTTGTACCACAGGCTCCATGTAAAGTGCTCTTAATAAAGGTTCCAAATAAATATTAAACAAAATTGGTGACAGGGGGCATCCCTGTCTAGTCCCATTCATCAAAAGGAACTCTTTTGATAAATAGCCATTTTACAGAAACCTGGCAGTGCGGCTGCATAAAGGTTTTTGAGACCTCTGAGAAGGCCCTCTGGGAAGCCCATTTTCTCCATCGTGAGAAATAGAAAAGCATGGAAAACCCTGTCAAATGCCTTCTCAGTGTCGAGTGCAATGAGAGCCATAGATAACTTCGAACTGGAGGCTCTGCCAAGGATATGATGAAGCTTCCTTAGTGCATAATGCGCCCCTCAACCTGGCATAAACCCTACTTGATCCTGACTAATTAATAAAGGAGCGACTCTTAAAACTCTGTTCACCAGGATCCTCGTTAGCACTTTAATGTCTTGATTTATTAAAGCTATGGGTCTATAACAGCCCGGAAGATCTTTTGGTTTATCTGGCTTTGGGATAAGTGTAATATGGGCTTGATACAAGGGAGGATGAGGAACCCCTTTGTGCATAATGTGAGAGAATAAGCCTTTCAGTAGAGGGAGTATAGATAATAAATGAACTCTGTAAAATTTAGCTGAAAGACCATCAGGACCTGGTGTCTTACCATTTGGCAATGCTTTAACTGCTGCTATTATTTCCGCTTCTTGGATTGGGGCTGCCAGTGCCTGGGCCTGCTCCTGATCTAGCCTAGGCAAAAGGTATCTTATCTAGGAACCCTCTAATCTCTTCTTCAGTACTGATAACCCCCCCTTGATAAATCCGTGTGTAATAGTCTGCAAAAGCATCAGCCATTCCTGAGGGTCTGTAATAATGTCCCCTCTAAATTTACTGCATAAACCATCCATTCTGCTTCCCATTCCCTGACTCTTTTAGCCAGCAAGTGGCCTGACACATCCCTCTGCATTAAGTATTTAGCATTTAATCTTTCAAGCCAGCGATCTATCCTGTCATACAGCATACCTCTCATTTCATCCCTTAACTCTTTAAAACTTGTTGTCTAGCTCACTAGAAGAACCCTCCAGAGGGACTAGTGATTTAATGTCCCCAGTCAAAAATTCTTCCCGTGCTCTAGTCATATTGTTCCTCCTAGCAGTATATTCCTGGGCTATTCCTGCATATAATACTTTACATGTAGGCCAAGCAAGTCTCTTGTCCTGGAGTGTTGGTAACTGGGTCTGGATAATTTCCACCAGGGCTTCCTGTAATTTAGACACAGCGTTGTCAACCAATAATACCGTGTCATCTAATCTCCATCTATATGGTTTTGGAGGAATGGTATCTATTTCCCAGAGTAACTGTATAGGGGAATGCTCAGACAATATTCTGCCAAGAGTAACCAGTTTCCTGACTCCCCTTAGTGCTGCCCCATTGACCAAAAAGAAATCAATTCGGGAGTGAGAATTATGCGCTCCAGAATAGAAAGTCATGTCGTTGTCTCCTTTATTATACACCCTATAGTGGTCCACTAATGCTGTAACCTCCAAAAATCTAGTCAAAGCTACCTGTGCCGAGGAAGGTGATCTTTTAGAAGGGGGGGGTCCTGTCCACCCAGTTATCCAAGCAAAGATTCCAATCTCCTGCTAAAATAAGTGGGTAGGGTGGGAGATTAGCAATATCCACCTCCAGTGAGGCGAAAAAGTCAGGTTTAGACGGTGTAGGGCTATATATTGAAGCAATTGAAAATGCATTTCCCAAAATAATACCTGATACATAAATCCCCTGACCATCCTCTCTTGTCTTAACTTGGGAGATTACATATAGACAAGCTTTCCCTACTAATATCGCCACACCCCCTGATGCTTTTGCTTTCCCTTCTCCTATTACTTGGCCCACCCACATTTTCTTCAATAGATATAGTTCCTCTTTTAATAAGCGGGTTTCTTGTAATGCAGTTATTTGAACCCCCAATTGATTAATGTACCACAATATTACCAATCTTTTCTTCCTCCCCCTGAGGCCTTTAACATTCCAGGAGATAAAGTTAAGCAATACCATTATATGTAATAATACCCCTACTTTCCACCCTCTCACAGTCTGCCCACCATCTTATACACACCGTGGATGCTCTCTCTTCCCATCCCCCCCATGACCCTCCCCACTATAATGGTTCTCAAAAGAGGTGGCAGGGAAGGTTAAGGAGAAAAAGGCTGCATTCAAAAAGTATAAGGAATCACAGAAGGAGCACGACAGGGAACTGTATCAATTAAAGCAGAAAGAAGTGGGGAAGGCAGTCAGAATAGCAAAAGCCCAAACCGAGGAAAAAATAGCCAATTCAGTTAAGAAGGGGGATAAAACCCTTTATAGGTACATTAGGGAGCGTAGAAGGTTTAAGGGAGGAATAGTGAAAATTAATAAGAGAGAGGGGAGGAGGCAGAGGGAGACAGTGAAAAGGCAGAGATTCTGAATGAATACTTTTGCTCAGTATTCACAAAAGAAGATGAGGAGGAGTTACCTAAACCAGACAATAGAAGCACTCTGGGTAGTGGGGTTGATACCAGTCCATTTAAAGAAGAAACAGTCCTGAAAGAACTCCTAAAACTCAAGGTGGACAAAGCAATGGGGCCTGACGGATTCACCCCAGAATCCAAAAAGAACTAAGGGAGGACCTAGTGACACCACTGACCACACTTTTTAACAAATCATGGGAGGATGGGGTGGTACCTGAGGACTGGAGAAGGGCAGATGTGATTCCCCTTCACAAAAGTGGGAGCAAGGCAGAAGCAGAAAACTACAGACCTGTAAGTTTGACCTCAGTGGTAGGGAAAATGATGGAATCACTTCTGAAAGAAAGAATTGTTGAGTACCTAGAGGCCAGCAGGGCACAGGACCCAAAGCAGCATGGATTTACAGCAGGAAGGTCATGTCAGATGAATCTAATAGATTTCTTTGACTGAGTGACTAAAGTAATAGACCAGGGAGGGGCTGTGGATATGGCCTACCTAGGCTTTAGCAAGGCATTTGACACAGTCCCGCACAAAAGATTAGTAATCAAGTTAGCCAGCCTGGGAGAGGGTCCCAGGGTGGTAGTCTGGATAGCAAACTGGCTGCACAACAGGATACAGAAGGTAATAGTGAATTCTGAAGAAAGGGGGGGTCACTAGTGGAGTACCTCAGGGTTCAGTACTGGGTCCAGTCCTCTTTAACATCTTTATAGGTGACATTGCAGAGGATCTGGAGGGAAAGGTATGCCTCTTTGCAGATGACACAAAGATCTGTAACAGAGTTGATACACAATGGGGGGTAGAAAGGATGAGAAGGGACTTGGCAAGGTTGGAGTAATGGTCAGACATATGGCAACTTAAATTCAATGCAAAGAAGTGCAAAGAAATGCACCTGGGAAACAAAAAGCCCAGGAGAACAGTACGCACTAGCAGGGAGGTACTAACAACAACAAAAATGGAAAGGGATCTGGGGGTAGTTATATCAGATGATCTAAAGGTTGGTAAGCAATATGAGAAGTCAGTAAGGAGAGCCAGGGGGATACTGGGATGCATAGGAAGGGGCATCACAAGTAGAAAAATGGAAGTGGTTATCCCTCTGTACAGACAGTTGGTGAGACCCCATCTGGAGTACTGCTTGCAGTTTTGGAGACCTCATCTACGCAAGGACATAGACAGGATGGAAGCAGTCCAGAGGAGGGCAACTAAAATGGTGCAGGGTATGCATCAGAAACCATATGAAGAGAGACTGAGAGAGCTTAATATGTATACCCTTGATGAAAGGAGGGACAGGGGGACATGATAGAAACATTCAAGTACCCCAAGGGAATCAACAAAGTCCAGGAGGATAACATCTTTCAGAAAAAGAGATGGTGTAAGAACAAGGGGGCACAATTTAAAGATAGAGGGAGGATGGCTCAGGGGTAATGTGAGGAAATTTTTTTCATGGAGAGAGCGGTGGATACATGGAACCGCCTTCCTGGGGAGGTTGTTGGGTCTAAAACAGTGGTGGAATTCAAACATGCATGGGACAGACATAAGGAAATTGTAGTGGGGGGTTGCAGGAAGTAGGCTGTTGGTTAACTAGAATCTACAGCTTATCCAATAGATAGGGAAATGGGCAGACTGGGTGGGCCAAGTGGTCCTTATCTGCGGTCAAAGTCTATGTTTCTATGTTTCTATCTAACCCCCAATCCTCCGATTGCCCTCCTTAATCAAGTTGAGACGTAGATGAGCTAGCCGCTAAGTGTTCCCGGACCCCCCGAATCCCATCAAGAAATCAATAGACCCCACCCATGGCCTTAGATCCCACCCTAAGCTTCTCGAGTTACCAAATGCCTACTATGATTAGATGTGGATAAACTCAAGATGCTCAGTGTATTTATTCCTCTCCCCACTAGGGGTCTCTCGCTCTTCAATATCAAATAGTAGCATGGAGACCGCACTCCAACCCCTGCCTCATCCTCACCGTTCAATTGGAGGCCAGAGAGCTTAACACCCCCCGACCTCCAGATAAAGGAGGCAATATTTTTGTGTCCCCCATTGAAATAATACCCCTACATCTGGTTTCCCCAGCTTTCCCCTTTCTTCTAGCCCAGGCATTGCAGTTGATAAGAAAACATTGAGCCCTTGAACCCAATGAATAACCAACATAGAGGAAATGCCCTAATACAACTTCTATTTCAATAAAGGTATGCTCAGTAGCACAGGTTTATCAACATCCCATTTACCACTGGATAGATTCACTTCTCCTCCCTGTAAAACATAAAAAATAACAGCAATCCACACTGAGAAGTCTTGATCCAGTTTAGCCTTCTCTGCATTGCTGAAACATTCCATCTATCTGTCGTTTTCACCCAACGTAAAATAAAATTTCTACTCCCTGAGCCAAAAATAAAATTCAGCGGACATGGGCCCATTTGTCCCTCTAAATGATAGTTATAAAGCTCTTTCCAAACAGTCCCCACACAAAATAATTCCAGGGTAATCGAAACAGTAAAGGAGCAAATCTGATCTCCGAAGCGTGGGGAGTGAAACAGAGTTCGAGCAATTCAGACTCGACATACGTCTTTAGCTCCTGCCAATCAATCCCTCTCTTGCTTGCTGCTATATCAAAGTAGGGCCTCCTCACCCCTCGAATCCTCAGATCCCTGACTTAAACAAAGCTGGGAATGCCACTCTCAGGCCTTCCGCAGCATCAGCCGCCGTTGCATACCTTTGATTTCCAGACTGCAACCTCACAATCAGTGTTGCAGGGTATTGAATTCTAAATTTCACCCCTGCAAGATAACGCTTCTTCTTAATCTCAACACATTCCTTCTGCTTTTCTCGAATCAAGGGTGTCAGGTCTTGAAATAGCCCCATTCCATTGTAGATTTTTATTTGTTCTAGCTTTGTATAGAACATGGGTCTTTTCTTTGTAATTTAGAAAGCGCACGATGAGGACACGAGGTCTAGCTCCAGGTGGGGGATATCTCTCAAAGAGCAGTATACCCTTTCAATATTGTAGGACTCCCCAAAAGGTGTTGGGCTGAACAAATTCATGAGAAGGTCCTGCATGAAGGATACGCAGTCAAATCCTTCTGTCCGCTAGGGAAGACCAGCCATTATCAAGTTGTTCCTCTGATTGCGTGACTCCTGGTCCTTGAGTCAATCTTCCAGCTTCCTAACTTGTTTTCTTAAAGCAATCACTTCATGGTCTATTGTCACCATCTGCCTTTCCTGGGAGGCAACCCTGGCTTCCACATCCCCCACTCATTGTGTTAAGGCCTTCAGTGCCGGTTTCAAAGTAGAGAAGTCAGCCACTAGCCCTTGGAGTAGATGTTTTATTTCGGAAAGATCATCCGAGGATGTTTGCCCTCCTCACTCTTCAGTCAGCTGGCTGTCATTTTCCTCTGGCACCGGAGAGTGAAGTTTCAAGAGTTTCACAGCCAGCGATCATGCAGCCAGAGGCTTGGGGCTTCCACACTCCATCTTGGCCATGTTACTCGACCTCTCGCGTCTTTGTCTAAGGTGGGTATCTTACTTTGTTTTGTTCTTTCTGATTGTACCCAAATACGCTATACCTCTTCAGCCTACAAAACTCACTTTTGCGAACAAAATTGTGAGGTCAAAGGAAGTTTTATAAACTGTGGTATTCGACACGGCCCAGGAGCAACTTTCAGGACGTCTTTTCCCCACTAGCTCATCACGTGATCCAGTCCGCATTGAAAACTTTATGCTACATTAAGCTAGTTGCTTGCAAGCTGGGGCAAAGGCCCACTGATGTTAAGATAATTCCACTGAGAAATCCCGGAAAAGATGTATAGGATGCCCACACCAACTTTTTTTTTTTAATTTAATATAATTTATTCATTTTATATTTTTAACTACAATCAGTGCAGACAACTTAACATGCAGTTAAAGAAAAAACAACTGGTAAAGACAGTTACATGAATTACAGTTAAGTTGCCTGCCCCTCCCATTTCCCCTCCCATCCCTCTGTCTGCCATTTATTCTTGTTAAGAACTAATGTAAATAATATAGATATGAAAATGCTGAGTCAGGATTATACCGATGGATACAACCTTCATAAAACACCCAGTACAAATTTAGTATTAGTGGAGCCTATTGTACCGATATAAGAGTGTGTAATGTTTCCCATCTATGGTCATATCTTTCCAGTCGATTTTTGGTTCCAGTGATTGCGTATTCTGCTTATAAAGCAAACATGATTTACTTGAACCATTCTAAGTAAAGTGGACTGGATGAGTCTAACCAGTGCCTTAGTATTACTTTCTTAGCACAAATAGAAATTAAAGCAATATGGGCTCTCTGCTGTGACCCTTGAACCTGCCTGAAATCACCCAAAATGCATGCTTCAGGATTGACGTTATCGGCAAGCATAAGTAAGGGATTAAGACGATTTTGTATATCCATCCAGAAAGAATGAGTATTCTCACAGGCCCATAACATATGAAATAAATCAACAGATTCTTGTTGACATTTGGACATTTACTGGATGATAAAGCCCCTATCAGGTGCAGTTTGGATGGTGTATAATATAAATTGTGGTTAATATAGTACTGCATAAGTCTGTACCTATCCCACTTAATGTATTTATATAGATGTTTCCAGACACAGGTCCAATTCCTCTGAGGCGGGTTCGGAGTTAAAATGTTGTCCCACCCATAGAACCGTTGACCTTTGAGGACAGCAGTTTTCTTGAGGAGAAATTTATATGAGTAGTAAATGATGTGAGATGTAGGGATGGATTCTAAATATGGGAGTAAAGTAGACATTAGGGGGCTATTCCATACCCCAGTGCCAAAATGGGATACTAATAGGTGTGATACTTGAAAGAATTTAAACACTTGATTCACAGGCCATTTAAAAATGGATCTTGCTTCTGTAAAAGAGAGTAGTTTTTGATTTCCGACCAACTGGTCTACACTTTTCACTCCCATATGTGGCCAAAAAAGGTGTTGTATAACTGTCTTACCCGCTATTAAAAGGTTAGGGTTAGAGAACAGGGGCTGGGCTATATCTCTATTTGCATCTACCTTAAAGAAATTATTTAACTGATGCTGAGTGTAAATTAGGGCATATAATGGCATATCCTAGATGCCCACACCAACTTAATGGAACCCTCATGTTGGCTAAATGCAGAATGTTCTCTTTTACAGGATAGCTCAACAATTTTACCAGAGCTGAGCATGGGTGAGCTCTGGGCTGCAGCTTCAGAGCCAGGGAGCAGTTTGCCCACTCTGTCTCTACTGACAGGCAGTCCAGGGCATTTTAGTAACTCTGAGATGGCACCTTGTAAAAAAACAAGTCACATTAGAGCCTCCTTTGGGAACCCAATAAAATGGATGTTGTTCCATTGGGCCTGATTCTCCAGGGCATCCACTTCTGGAGAAGGTAGCAGATGGTGGATGCCTGTTCTCTGAGACTTTCCTGGTGATCATCCATTTCGTGCTCTAGTTTGTGGATTTGGGCTTCAGCCTGTTCCACCCTACTGATAAGCCTCATAATGTCTTATGCTGTCTGTTGAGTTCTTTGTTTTAAGTCCATGGTGTCCTGCAGGACCTTTGTAAGCATATCCATAATATTTTTCAGAGCCAGTGCTGTGTCCCCAGAGTGCACCATGGGTGAAACTTGAACCAATGTCTAAGGACAGATACAGCCAGGGATGGTCTGCACCACAAGGAAGCTGGAGGAACATTGTGTCACTCGTGCCCCACAGTACATCGATTGACCAAAATATTAAACCCTGCAGGTAATTCAATAACAGAGTAGTCCAATCAGCTTAAGTAGTTGTGAAAATCTGATCTGTAAATCATGGATGAAAGGCAATTTTGGGGGGCTACAGAATTAGCCTACCATCTGGGCTGCTTGGCTGCTAGCTAGACACGCCCCCCCCCCCCCCATGTATTAGCAGATTCACTGAGCTGGATTGGTCAGGAAATCCATCAATGGTACCTGAATCAACAAGTACTAAACTCAGTGTTCCAGATATGGAGAGTGCCACAGGTGGACCTATTCATCTCTTGGGAGATCAGGAAGCTCACCCACGTTTTTCACTGACACCCCCTCAGTAGGGACAGTTCCATGGGATACTGTCTCCTTTTTCTGGAGGGTCAAGTTCCTGTATAATACCATCTGTTCCCACTGATCCTAAGGGACCTGTTGAAATTGAGAAGAGGGTCAGCAACAATGATTCTGACAGTACCAGTCTGAGGCAGGTGGGCTGGGTACTCTCTGCTACTGATAATGTCAGACTGGAGGGCCCTAGCGGTTCTTTGCTGCCAACAAAATTTGTTTTCATGTCACACAAAAGGCCTATAAGTCTACCTCTGAGGCAGGATCTCCTGATACAGTCCCAGTGCAGAGTGACATAAAACACTTCATTTGAGAGCATGGTTCTTGTAGAGTTAGAGTGCATTAGCCTACACCTGTCAAATCAGGTGCTGGAAGTTTTAAGAGTTACCAGGAAACCAGCAACCAGAAAAATGTACCCATCACAATGGAAAAGGTTTTACATCTGGTACATCTGAAGAAGAGTGTGTGCGTCGAGAACAA
This sequence comes from Neoceratodus forsteri, assembly GCA_016271365.2. Classification (NCBI taxonomy): domain Eukaryota; kingdom Metazoa; phylum Chordata; order Ceratodontiformes; family Ceratodontidae; genus Neoceratodus; species Neoceratodus forsteri. The sequence continues at coordinate 1,186,630,095 of CM057451.1, read as the reverse complement.
GATGACTGCATGAACTTTACAGTTCAATCATCAAAAAAGGATCCTTCAGTATCCAATTGATGAAAACCAGTAAATAAAAACTGTAATGTGCCTTTGGGGTGTTGCTATGTATCTGCACAAGTTTCAGCTCATTCTGGCCTCTTTTTTTTTTTTAACTATTTCCCTGTTTGAAGTGCTTACGAGTCACCGTGGCTTTTCAAACTGCCACCACGATAGTGCTGACTCCTCAGATGCTGGTCAAGATGAAGGGGACAGGCAAAGGGGGTGTGAACCAACATAACCTGAAAACACCACAGAAAACAGAGACAGATCTAGGGGGAGGTCCTAACTACGCCAACCAGCACACAAAATGACTTATTATCATAAAATAAACAGTGGCTGACAGTCAATTCAGGATGGGAAAGAGAGAGAGTTGTACTGAAAACTTAGTAATGCAGCATGAGGAGTCCTCAGACATTTTAAACATCAAATAAATAAGCTTGGACAAAAACTGACAACCTTGAAAATAGAGGTTGTTGAAACTTGAGATTAGTGGGAGTCCCTGAAAATACTGAGGGAATCTCATGGTGTCTTTTCTACAAAGCTTTCTTCCATCTGTGCTAAAATATAACTAGGCCACCCCCCTAGAGACAACACATTGATCACCGCTGGAAGAAAAACCACAAGCTAATGAGACACCTTGCCCCATCCTAATAAACTTACTGAGGTCCTCAGTGAAGGAACAAATAATAAAAATTGCCAGGCATCAGAAAAAAATTATATGGAATGGACAAAGCGTGTTTTTATTTCAAGATTTCTCTGCAGAAGTTGTCAAAAACCAGAGAGAATTTGACAGTCTGAGATTCACACTGCATAAAATGGCATTTTGTACTACTTCAAATACCCAGCAAGCTTCTTTGTAATTTCTACACTATCCTTCGATGAATGCTTCTGATGCCTGGGATTTTGTTGCTTCTGCCTGGCCTACTATTTCAAAACAAAACTTCAAGCCTGCAAGCAACAGTCATTTTGATTACAAAGTTGAGTCCCCCTCCTCCCCTGCAGGTAAGCAGTTCCTTCACAAGCAATCCAACTACGACATTAGAACAGTTCAGTATGTCACCTTATTCAAACTCCAAACACATACTAAATTTTTGTATTCACCCCAAACCTCAGAGAGCTTATCTAGATTCTAAATGGCATGCTGTTTAAAGGAAAAGCACTCCTAAGGGCAGAAAATAAAATTTGACAGCAGATAAGGACCACTTGGCCCACCTAGTCTGGCCAGGTTTCCTATCTACTGTAACACCATAGACCCCACTTGATCTCTGGCTTTACCCCCCCCCCCCTTCCTTGCTTCTAAGGTTCCTTTATACTTATCCCATGCATTCTTAAATCCCTTAACAGTTTTTGCTCCCACCAACCTCACAGGGAAGCTGTTCCAGGCATCCACCATCCTTTCCGTGAAGAAATGTTTTTTTACATTTCCCCTGATTTTACCCCCCTCCAGCTTCATCACATGACCTCTTGTTCTTGTGCATCCTTTTCTCTGAAAAAGGTTTCCCTCTTGAACTTTATTTTTCCCTTTGAGGTATTTGAAAGTCTCCATGACATTCTCCCCTCTCCCTCCTTTCCTCCAGTCTGTACATACCGAGGTCCTTCAGTCTCTCCTCATAGGGCTTTTGATGCAGATCCCGTACCATTTAGTTGCCCTCCTCTGGACTGCCACAACTCTGTCTATGTCCTTTCAGAGATGAGGACTCCAGATCTCAACACAGTATTCTAGGTGGTGTCTCCCCAGAGATTACATAGAAACATAGAATTTGATGGCAGATAAAGACCACTTGGCCCACCCAGTCTGCCCATTTCCCTACCTACTGGATAAGCTGCAGATTCTAGTTAACCAACAGCCTACTTCCTGCCACCCCTCACAACAATTGCCTTGTGTCTGCCCATTCATGTTTGAATTCCCCCACTGTTTTAGCCCCAACAACCTCCCCAGGAAGGCAGTTCCACACATCCATCACTCTCTCCGTGAAAAAATATTTCCTCACATTACCCCTGAGCTGTCCCCCCATTATCTTTAAATTGTGTCCCCTTGTTCTTACACTTCTCTTTTTCTGAAAGATGCTACCCTCCTGGACTTTGCTGATTCCCTTGAGGTACTTGAACATTTCTATCATGTCCCCCCATCCCTCCTTTCATCAAGGGTATACATATTAAGCTCTCTCAGTCTCTCTTCATATGATTTCTGATGCAGACCCTGCACCATTTTAGTTGCCCTCCTCTGGACTGCTTCCATCCTGTCTATGTCCTAGCATAGATGAGGTCCCAAAACTGCACACAGTACTCCAGATGGGGTCTCACCAACTGTCTGTACAGAGGGATAACCACTTCCCTTTTTCTACTTGTGATGCCCCTTCCTATGCATCCCAGTATCCCCCTGGCTCTCCTTACTGACTTCTCACATTGCTTACCCACCTTTAGGTCATCTGATATGACTACCCCCAGGTCTCTTTCCATTTTTGTTGTTGTTAGTACCTCCCCTGCTATTGTGTACTCTTCTCCTGGGTTTTGTTCCCAGGTGCATTACTTGCCTTCTTTGCATTGAATCTAAGTTGCCATATGTCTAACCATTCCTCCAACCTTGCCAAGTCGCTTCTCATTCTTTCTACCCGCCGTTGTGTATCAACTCTGTTACAGATCTTTGTGTCATCTGCAAAGAGGCATACCTTTCCCTCCAGACCCTCTGCAATGTGACCTATAAAGATGTTAAAGAGGACTGGACCCAGTACTGAGCTCTGAGGTACTCCACTAGTGACCCCCCTTTCTTCGGAATGTGCTCCACTCACTATTACCTTCTGTGTCCTGTTGTGCAGCCAGTTTGCAACCCAGGCTACCACCCTGGGACCCACTCCCAAGCTGGCTAACTTGATTATTAATCTTTTGTGCGGGACTGTGTCAAATGCCTTGCTAAAGCCTAGGTAGGTCATATCCACAGCCCCTTCCTGGTCTATTACTTTAGTCACCCTGTCAAAGAAATCTATTAGATTCATCTGACATGACCTTCCTGCTGTAAATCCATGCTGCTTTGGGTCCTCTGCCCCACTGGCCTCTAGGTACTCAACAATTCTTTCTTTCAGAAGTGATTCCATCATTTTCCCTACCACTGAGGTCAAACTTACAGGTCTGTAGTTTCCTGCTTCTGCCTTGCTCCCACTTTTGTGAAGGGGAATCACATCTGCCCTCCTTCAGTCCTCAGGTACCACCCCATCCTCCCATGATTTGTTAAAAATTGTGGTCAGTGGTGTCACTAGGTCCTCCCTTAGTTCTTTTAGAATTCTGGGGTGAATCCCATCAGGCCCTATTGCTTTGTCCACCTGGAGTTTGAGGAGTTCTTTCAGGACTCTTTCTTCTGCAAATGGACTGGTGTCAACCCCCCTGCCCAGAGTACTTCTATTGTCTGGTTTAGGTAACTCCTCCTCATCTTCTTTTGTGAATACTGAGCAAAAGTATTCATTCAGAATCTCTGCCTTTTCACTGTCTCCCTCTGCCCACCTCCCCTCTCCCTTATTAATCTTCCCTATTCCTCCCTTAACCTTTCTATGCTCCCTAATGTACCTATAAAGGGTTTTATCCCCCTTCTTAACTGAAGTGGCTATTTTTTCCTCAGTTTGGGCTTTTGCTATTCAGACTGCCTTCCCCACTTCTTTCTGCTTTAATTGATACAGTTCCCTGTCGTGCTCCTTCTGTGATGCCTTATACTTTTTGAATGCAGCCTTTTTCTCCTTAACTTTCCCTGCCACCTCTTTTGAGAACCATAGTGGTTTTTTACTCCGCTTTGTTTTCTTATCTGTTTCACACAAAGGCTTGTTGCCTCTATGATGGCAGTTTTGATTTTTCTCCATTGTTCTTCCACCCCTTCTTTTTGGCCATTTGCTAGTGTATTCCTCAGGTATTCACCCATTTTGCCAAAGTCAGCCCTTCTAAAGTCCAGTATGCTTGTTTTTGTATGACTTGTCTCCATGGTTGTGCTTATTGTGAAGCACACTGTGCAGTGGTCGCTTGTTCCTAGATGTCTATTGACTTCTAAATTTGTGATCCTCTCTCCATTTGAGAGTACCAGGTCTAGTATTGCTTCCTCCTGAGTGGGTTCCAAACACTAGCTGTCTAAGGCCTGCCCACTGCAGGGCATCAAGAATGACCCTGCTTTTGGATGTGGCTGCAGTACATGTCATCCAGTTAATATCTGGCATATTCAGGTCCCCCATTAACAGTATCTCCCCTTTTTCAGCCATTTTGAGAATGTCCTCTATCATTTTCTTGTCCATTTCCTCCCCTTTAGATGGGGGTCTGTATATAACCCCTGTGCGGGTTGTGATGCCATTCCCTGTCTCCAAGGTGACCCAGAGTGCCTCTTGTCCTCCCCCTTTACTTTTTAGTTCTGTAGCTTTGATCCCTTCCCTTATGTATAGAGCTACTCCACCTCATCTCTCCAGGTGTACCCCCAGTCCCCAATGAAGCTAAAGCCCTGTGCTCTGCACCAGTTTTGCAACCATTCATTAAACTGCATGGTGTGTAGTACCCTAGCCTCACCCCTGCCATGGACTGGCATCACCTCTGAGAAGGTAACTTTGCTTGCTACCTGTCTGAGGCCCCTCCCCAACTCCACAATTTCATCCTGCACTGCACTGATCCTTTGCCTAGCTAGGTCATTTGTCCCAAGGTGGACAATGATATCTAGTTGCCTCTCCTGTGATGCTGCTTCTGCTGTTCTGAGGATTCGCTTCTTGTCCCTCCAAGATTGATACAGAGGTATCACCACCTCCCTTTTCCTGCTGGTTATACCCCTCCCTATGCACCCTAGCATCCCACTTGCTCTCCCTACTGCCATGTCACACTGTTGTAACAGAGTGGACACTCGGGGGAGGGGGCTGCAGAAAAACTGTAATGAGGGCATAGCACCCTCACAGAGTGTGTGATCACAGTTACAGTGTAGGAAGTGAGACTTTGTCAGTTGCTGCTGTCTCCTCCTAGGAGAATGAGGGTTTTTCAATAGACAGTCCTCAAGTGGAGATTACAACTATTTCATTTTTGTTTTGTTAATCAGGTAAGGGCACTGGAACTAGTCCGTTTTTTTGGCCTTACCCAAGCAAAAGAAATTGCACATAAATATAGACAACAAATGCAAACAAGCACATTATTAATTACATACATGTATAGACATCACATTCCAACAAGAAATTCTTTAGTTGAAACTTAAAGCTAGATTTATTTATTTATTTATTTATTTAAGAGATTTACCAGGAAGGCATGCTGAACAGAGTACTGCTCAATTCCAGATGCGCCCTGGGGTTGAGGTTACAGTGAAAACATGATACAATCTAAACAAAACATACAGTGGAACATGATATAGTCAGAAACAACATACATAATGTATTTTAGAACAGCAGTGGGTAGCCTACATAATGTGAATGGAACAATTGAGGGTAGGCAGATTTTAGTACAGTAGCATAGATACAGTTTTTTCACAAGGAAACAGGTCAGCAGTGGAGAAACCAGACTTGATGCTATCACTGGGCAGATTCAGGAGTGAGGGGGGTGTTGGGGGGGTTACAGGAGCAGGTGGTAGAGAAGTGCGTTTTGAGAAGGGCATTTAGTTGGAGAGTACTTGTGTAGTGTCTAATATCAGCTGCCAGGGAATTCCATAGTTTGGGCAACATAAAGCTGAAAGCAGCCTGGTTGGACCGGGTGGATCTATATGGGATATGCAGGAGCCTGGCGTCGATGTTACGGAGTGCGTAGGATGGTGGGGGTAGGGCAGTTAGGGAGGATGACAGGTGGAAGGGAGAGACTGTGACCAGAACTTAGCCGAGGGGTTCCTAGGCGCAGTGAAGCGATCTTCTGTTGTGTAGAGAGGTGAGGTTCAAGGATTGGTAGAGGACACAGTGGTGGGTGTTGGGAGGGCGGTCCAGCGAAAATTGGCAGAAGGAGTTAAATAGGGGGTCTAGCCTTGCTAGGGAGGTTGGAGGGGCCACACAGTAGACAATATCACCATAGTCAATAATAGGGAGGATCATTTGTTTGGACTATTTCTTGCCTGGTTGGCAGGGGTATGTAATTTTTGTTCCGGTAGAGGGCTCCCTACATGGGGTTCAATTTTTTGTGTATAGCATCAATGAGAGCAGAGAAGTCAATATGTTGATCTAACCAGACACCTAGATATCAATAAGTGGTGCAGGCCTCCAGTGGGGAGCAGTCCAGAGTGTAGAACATAGGTGGTGCAGTAAGCCGGGTGAGTTTGGGCCGGGAGCCGAAGGTGAGGGAGACTTTTTTTTTAAATTTAGGACTAGTTGATTTGAGATGAGCCAACATTGGACGGAGTCGAAGTCCTTCTGTAGGCAGGCTGTCACTGCACTAGAGGAAGGGCCAGAGGCGAACAACACCGTATCGTCAGCGTACATGTGGATGGCCATATTTGGGCAGGCTGCAGGCAGGTTGTTGAGAAAAATAGAGAACAATAGTGGGCCGAGAACCGACCCTTGGAGGACTCCGCTGGTGACTGGGAGTGGGGTGGATGTAGCTGAGCCAACGCAGACAGATTGGGACCTGTTGGACAGGTATGAGAGGAACCAGTTATTTGCAGTTGCCGACAAACCAGATAGAGCGAGTTTTGCCAGTAACAAGGGGTTGGAGATGGTGTCGAAAGCTTTCGCCAGATCAATAAATATAGCAGCTGTTAATTCCCCTTTGTCCATACCCGTGAGGATGGCATTTGTGAGCCGGAGGAGGGAGGTGGTGGTGGACTGATTTTTCATGAAACTGGCCTGGTAAGGGGTGAAGAAAGCTATAGTCTCAAGATAGTGGTGGAGTTGGGAGAGGACAAGGCGTTCTTGAAGTTTGGCCAGGATGGGGAGCAGGGATATAGGGTGGTGAAATGAAGTAGACCTTACATTTTCTGACAATAGATTCCAGAAGGGAGGGGCAGCATGCGAGAAAGAACAGGAACCAACTTTGGTTTTAGAATAGGGGGCAAAAAGAAGGGTCCCTTTGAATGACATCAAATTTAAAGTTGAATCACAAACAGTGACCAAACTACTCAAAAGAAAAAGAGACTGAGTATAATGATTTAAAAATTAAACCACTATAACAAAACTTAAACCAGGGAATTGGGAGATAGCCGTCCTATCTGGGAATACAAAAGACAGTAATGGGTATGCAAGGGAAGGTCTAAAACAAATCAACAGATATTATTATACAACACAGTTGGTGCGTTTGTTTCCCTAGCTGACAATCCATACTATAACCCTGCAGCATAATCAAGGCAGGGTAACAAGATCCCATTAGCTTTTGCACATGTGGTTTCAACAGAAAAAAAATTTTTCAACTTATATAATACGCCCAGTTTTTTATTAATATTTCTACAAACAGTCATTACCTGAGAATGAAAAGTCAAGCTGGGATCAAGCTGAACTCCCAGATATTTAAAGCTGTAGACTTGCTCAATTAAAATGCCATCATCATTATAAATATCTAAGGTAAGGCTGTCCTTCAAAGTATCAGAAGAACAAAATAACATAGATTTCTTCTTTTTCAGATTTAGGATCATATGATTATCCTTAAACCAATTACAAATATTAATAAATTCAGATTGTAACAAAGATGACAAATTATGAATATTAGTTGATTGAGAATAGAGAATTAAGTCGTCTGCATAATGCAAACAATTTGCAAAGGGAAGGCAATTTCTTAATAAAAAGGGAAAACAATAAGGGGCCCCGCACAAATTCCTGTGGTACACTAGATACTATAGGAAAAATAGATGAAGAAGAGGAACCAATATTAACAAACTGAGATCTATTTAACAGGTACTGTAATCCTGAATCCATAAAATTACATTCTCTGAGAAACCAAGTTCGAGCAATTTAGATTTTAACAAGGAATGACCAATAAGATCAAATGCCTTGGTCAGGTCCACAAAGATTATGCTGGTTGTATGTACCTGATCATCAAAAATATTTAAATAAACTGTACTTATTTGTCTTGCATGCTTTACAGACTTCCTTTCACAAATGCTCTTATTAGAATTATTGTATTGCCTATTGGGTAGCAAACATTACCCTCTTACTCTATATATACACTAAAAAGAAATCAATAGAACCTCAATCCTATTAACTTCCTAGCAGATCTAAATAACATTAGATGGCAGATCTTCTATCTTGCTTCCAAGGTGGACTCAGACTATATGCTGTTCCGAAAACTTATATCAAGTGTCATAGACAAACATGTGCCTCTGGTAAAAGCCCCAATGAAAAAAATGTCCAGCCCCTGGGTCTCCGCTGACTTAAAGTCTGCCTTACACAGTAGAGATGTTCTTTGGAAAAGGGTGTGAAAAATCAAGGCCCCAGTGGACTGGGTTGCCTTCTGGAAATCTAGAAACCAATGTACAAAACTTACAGGAGCAGCCAAATCCAACTTCTTCCAACCACAGCTAGCTTCAGCCACTAACGACTATGCCAAATTCTGGAAAACCTTAAGGGAAGTTGAAGGGCATCGCTCGAGCAATGTGCTTCCTTCCATGATTAACTCTGGTAGCACCTGCACCTCAGATAGGCAGGGCGTACTTGACTTATCAAATCAGCACTTTGCCATGGCTGGCCTTGCGTTTGACACATCAGCTGCTAGTAAACTACGTCAACAGGTTCAAAACCCCACCTCGGTCTACAATGGCTCCAGCTCATGAGACAAATTCCGCTTCAGCCCTGTCACTTACAAACAAGTAGAAGACTTGCTCCTGAGCTTAGATACCAAGAAAGATGGAGGAACTGAAAAGTTAGAACCGTATTTTCTAAAATTAGGATACCATATATTGACTGCACCTATAGTACACCTTTTCAACATGTCCTTAGCACACAACGAAATTCCTTCTGTATGGAAAACAGCACATATAGTTCCTCTTTATAAGTCCGGAGACCCTAGTGACTTAAATAATTACAGGCCTGTATCTCTATTTTCCATTCTTTCCAAACTCCTAGAAAAACTAGTAAACATACAGATCAGAAGCTACCTTGACTCCCATGAGTTAGTTAACCCAATTCAATTCAGGTTCAGAAAAAAATCAGGGCATGAAATCTGCACTAGCAAAGGTAATGAATGACTGGCATTTGGCTTTTGATTCTAAACACTACAAAAGTGCCTTATTTCTAGACCTAAGTAAGGCCTTTGACACAGTAGACCATGACCTACTGCTGTCCATATTGCAAGATATTGGCCTGGATGTCACTGCCGTCAACTGGTTTTCGTGTTACCTCACAAACAGACAACAGCAAGTAAAGGCCCAAGGGGACCTGTCACCTCCTAAAACACTCCTTAGAGGTACATTGTGCAATATATATCAACAGCAAGTAAAGGCCCAAGGGGACCTGTCACCACTTAAAACACTCCTTAGAGGTACATTTTGCAATATATATCAACAGCAACAATGGAGGTATCAATCAAGCAAGTGTTCATTTATTCACTGATGATACTGTTATCTACGTCACCAAACCCACCCTCGAGCTGGCATGCAGCACGTTGCAAAAAAAAATAATTTTACTTCAGCACAGCCTCCTGAGCCTTAAACTCTTGCTGAACACAAAGAAAACAAAAGCAATGTGTTTCCCCCAAACAAACTACAGCCAGTCCCTCCTCACTGGGCAGCCAGCAGCAAATAACATCCCTTTTGGGGAGCCTATTGAAACAGTTGACAAATTCAAATACTTAAGTGTTTGGATAGACCACAAACTCTCCTACGCAATTCATACAGAGGGACTGAGGAAAAAGTTGAAGCAACGTCTGGGACTGTTCTTCAGAATCAGACACCTCCTAATCCAGAAAGCAAGACAACGGTTCATGCACTCTACATTCCTTCCCTTATTGGATTATGCTGACCTACTGTATAGCCATGGACCTAGTACTGCACTGGCCAAGCTAGACACCCTGTACAATAGGGCTTTAAAGTTTATTACTGGCGCTCCTTTTAGGACCCACCATTGCTCATTACACACTATGCTAGGATGACAGTCCTTGAAAACCAGGAGGATTATAAATATGGCAATCTGGACCTGCAGAGCCCTAACTGGCAAGCTGCTGCAATATATATCCAATCTCCTAACCAATACCCATGGAACTTATACACTTAGGAGTCATTCTTATCTCTTGCTCGGTGTCCCTAGACACAGAACTCATTTTGGATCCTCAGCCCTTAGCCATGCTCTGTCAGTCCTTTGGAACTCTTTACAGAAATCACTGAAGATTACCTCACTTGTTAAAATGGTAACCTTCAAAACACTACTGAAAAACACATCAGAGACTCCTGCAAATGTTTCTCCAAATGTCTTTATCCTTTTAGTCAGCAAGCTGCATAGATTTGGATGCCTCGTCTCTTCCCACCTCCCCCCTAAGAAATCATCCTCAGCCACCTCTCTCCTACCTACTCCGACATTTCTCCATCCTTCCTTACTACGTCTCCCTTAGGTCTGTACACTTACTTACCTCCCTCATCTTGTTGTAGCATCCTTCGCCTGTCTAAGTGAATGATAGACTGTCTATAACTCTTACAACTTTACCATAGTATGCTGTTCTCAAAAGCACTTAGAGTACACCTGCCAGGAGTATATTCAAATTCTATGAATACTGTATACTGCCTCATGTCATTCTGTTATTGAACTCGTATGTATTTTATTTATATTCGCTTCCTGTTCTTGCAATGTATTCTTTGTGCAATGTTATTCTGTCCTTAATTTGACTCTATATAACCACTGACTGTGATGATCAGCTCTGTATGGCTGACCTGGTACACTTTGTAAATTAATTTTTTACTCAGCGGTGTTTCGCCTGGTTAAATAAAGATTTGATTTGATAACCTTATGGTATGTGACGCAGGTTCAATGGCAGGACAAAATATTTCCTGCTGACTTTAAATGGTTAACCCTTAAGAAGCCTTATTTACTTGAGAGTGTCCTTTGGTTAGATCTTCCAACCTTTTCAAAAATGTAATCATCACAGAAGTTTACACTAATGGGACATACTGGAGCACAATATACTTTGCAGCACAATCCCATGTTCAGCTTTTTTTCCCCTCTCATTTGGCCTCCGGTACACCCACCCCCACCATTTAAACTGTCACTTTATTTTAATGTGAGTAAGCCTGTATGTAATTCTGTCTGACAGCCAAATAATTTAAGATGAGAACTCAACACTCATAACCTGTCACAGTCTCTCAGAAGATAGTGCCATTCCTTTTTTCCAATATGGAAAACTATGTCATAAATACCCTGGATGGAAGTTCCCTTAATCAGCTTGGCTCTTTCAGACCATCTGTAAAGACAAACAAACTCATATTATGACCATATCTATACCAGTGGAGGAGGCCTTGCCAAATAGTGGAGTCTTGCTAAAAATATGACCCCAGAGGAATGTGTGACCTTCCCCTTTCGTGATCCTATATTACAATGCAGAATGCTATTACAGGAGACTCCTTGTCTTGGATGGATGGATCAGTATAAAAAGGCTTCTCCCCTATAATTTTATCTAACTGTATATGGATGTTATTCCTCCAGTCCCCCATCTCGTTTTATTTTATTTCTCCCTCTATTTTTCCTGCTCTGTCATCATCCCACACAACCTGCTCTTAGTCCCCCCCCCCCATCCTACACTACTACTCACTCATTTTATGACTCTTAAAGCTGCAAATTCACTATTTATTTATTTTATTTTATTTTATTTTATTTATTAAATTTTGGTGACCGGGTAGGCCCACTGAGCCCCGAAGGTCCCTTTTTCAGGGGCGACCCGGGATAACAATACAAGTTATAAGAATGAACAAGGACATAAGGAACATTTGAGGCATTGTGAGTTACATCATGAGGTGGTTACAGTAAAGAAAAATAGTGGATACAGGCATGGTTACAGGCATGGTAAAAGAAAAGCAGTGGATACATGCATGGCTTACAGGCACGGTAAAAGAAAAGCAGTGGATGCAGGCATGGGTACAGGCATGGTTATCATCATGACATGTAAGCAGTTGGTAGTACTCTGCATATAGTTTATTAAAGGAATAATGCCCGACAGGGTGGGTGTTATGCTGGGATAACATCCCACCTTGGGTGGTTGGGCCCGAGGCCAACGGTCGAGGGTCTGTCCAACACCAGGCGGATGTTATCCCAGCATAACACCCACCCTGGAGGGTATTATTCCTATTATACAATGGCTCGCTACTGTAAAAAATGAAAGATAAAAACTATATTTAAAAGTTGATTTTTTGCTGTTTATTTCATGTAGGTGTACTTATTAAAAATAGTGCTGTTTTACTGTTGTGACCAGTGGGTGGAGCTGCTGTTAATGTCTTTCATATCTGACTAAGCTGCTGGTTTTGTACTTCCCACAGTAACGTCCTCGTTTGTTATTTTTCCCACAGTAACGTCGGTTTTCCTGTGCTTCCATGTCTGTGTTTCGGATCTGCGGTATTGTATGCTTCCCCATGGCGTGGGTTTGCGCTTGTTTCCGTGAGTCCAACTGGTGCCAGGAGGATGTGGTGAGTGAAATGAATGTCGGGACTTGGTAGGGAGGAGATTTTATTTGAAATAAAATTATGTCAGCAAATTCATTCAAGTGCGAGCATGTGAGCGAGAGCCGCGTGGTGGCAGTTTGAATAGCGTTACACTCGTTCACTCGCTGCGCACTCTCGAATCCATGTTTTAGTTTTTTTTAAATAATATTTTGTTTGTGTGTGGTGGGGGTGGGCCATTTATCGTTCTTTTAGGCAGAAAAATTGAATCTTGTGTCACTGGTGAGCTGGGCCGGGACAGCCGATTTCAAGCAGCACACGGGTTACTGAAGCTGCTGGTAGACAAGGTTGCGGAGCGTTTCTTTTTAAATTATTTATGTGGTCCCGTCTGTACTGGGACTACAGTCGGGATGTTATGCTGGGATAACATCCCGGCTCCAGTCCCAGTTTGACCAATCACAGTCCAGGAAATTTCCTTGCCATTGTATAATCAGGGGTTACTCATGGCCTCTGACGAGCAGTCTGTGTAAGGCAGGTAGTAGGAAGGTTAAGCTAGGAGATGGGAGTTGGAGAGGAGGGGAGTACCTTAGGAGCTTTAAGTGCCACGACAGAGGCATGCACTTGAGGTCAGCAGATAGGATTTAAGCTTGGTACGGAAGTTCATGAGTGAGGAGGAGGCCTGTACCTGAGGAGGGAGCTTGTTTCATTGGCAGGCTACTTGGGAGGAAAAGAATCTTCCACCAGTATTTGTTCTTACCCTAGGGACTTGTAATAGTGTTCTATCTGAGGTCCTTTGGTTCCTTGGGTTGTGTTTGAGGGTTATGGTCCCAGCAATGCTTGGCAGAGCGTGGGATTTGAGAAGCTTGTAGGCCTGGAAAAGCAAGGGGTGTTGGAGGCGGGCGACCAATGTGGGCCAACAAAGATTGGCCAAAGTGTCACAGTGGTGACGTCTTGGGTGGTCTAAGGTTGCAAAATGAGCTATTTTATTATATAGGGTTTGCATCCTGGTAATCTCTTGTTTAGCCATGCCCTGTATAATAGGGTGCGCAAAGGTCAGGTTGAGTAGAAGGATGCTGGTAGCAATGGAGAGCCTGGCTTCAGGGATGAGTTGGTCCCTGAGTCAGTACAGGGTGCCAAGTTTCCGATGTAGGGTTCTGGTGACTTGGTCCACGTGTTCCTTGTATGTGATATTCTGATTCAACGCGAGGCCTAAGTATTTTAATGGAGGGAGCTACATTAATGGCTTTACCAGAGAGTGCGGTTAAGGAGAGGGATGAGGACCTGTCAAATCCCAGGGATCTTGGCCCGAATAGCATTGCCTTGGTCTTGTTACCATGTAGTACCATTCTATTTTTACATAGCCAAGTCTCTAGTGAAGTGAGATCCTTTTGGAGTAGAAAGCCTAGGGCAACCATGTCATGCAGGGGTCGGAAGATGACAGTATCATCAGCGTACTGCACAACCGAGCTCTCTCCACAGTGGGTACGCAGGTCATTGATAAACAAGTATAACAGGAGGTGGCCTAGAATTGAGCACTAAGGCACACCCTGGTTTAGGGGTAGTGGGTCAGACATGGTCCCTTTCCATGAGACCCTCTGTGCCCTGCTTGATAAGTAGCTCCCAAACCACTTCAGGGCATGATTGTCTAGGCCTATATTTTGAAGCTTCTCTGCAGCAAGTTGTGGTCGATGAGGTTGAACGCCTTGGATAAGTCTATAAAGACTGCACCAGTGGGTATCCCTTTGTCCATTGCCCTGAGAACTTCATGCATGAAGTTAATGAGGGCAGTGTCAGTACCATGGTTTGTTCTAAATCCATGTTGGGAGGGGGCAAGGAGCTGATGACCTTCCGGGTAGTTCTTGAGTTGATTGTAGATGACTCTTTCTTACACCTTGGCAAGTGAACAGAGGAGAAAGATGGGCCTGTAGTTGTTGAGTTTTTCCCTGAGCCCCCCTTTGTGAATAGGGACAACATTGGCATGTTTCCATGGGTCAGGGACTGCTCCGTCCCTCAGTGATCGATTGAGGAGCATGATTATAGACCAGGCTAAGGAGGTAGCTCCTGCCTTGAATAGCTGAGGGTTGATTCCGTCGGGTCCCCCTGACCCTTTCGGTTTCAGGTTCCTTAGGAGGTTTAGTACTTCAGTGCGTTTAGCCAGTCTCAGGTGAAATGGGGGTCTTTCCATGTGAGGTGGTTCATCTGAGGTGGGGGGGAGACAGGCAGGTCTTGTAGGCCACAAGGTCTGAGAAGTGCCTGTTAAGGGCAGCCAATATTTGAGAAGGGTCAGTTGTGAGCTGACTGTTAATCTCCATGGGACAGGGCTCAGGTTTTTTGCTGCCCTTTATCAGGTCATTGATATGATTCCAGAATTGCTTGGGGTTGCCCAGGCTGATTTTCTGGACGTGTGTTAAGTAATCTCTCTTAGCGTGTTTTATGGCTGTCTTGGCTTTTGTCTCAGGGCCTTTGTATTCAGCGAAATCTGCGGGAAGGAGGAGAGCCTAAACTTTTCAGGTTTTTTCCCCAAATAGCCATTAGGGCTTTGAGGAAGGGAGAGATCCACTTGTAGCAGCTGCCTTTAGCCTTCATTCTCTTCATTGGAGCAAAGAGGTTGGCTGCTGTGGTTAGTTCGTCCTGGAAGTATTGCACAGCCTCAGTAAGAGTAGGGAGAAGATTTATGAGGTTCCAGTCCAGACTAACTAGGTAGTGATTGCAATGTAGTTCAGAGAACTTGGAGAAGTCACTGGCAGAGAGAATTCTAGGTCGGACCTTGGGTGATTTGTTTTTCCATATACAGAAGATTGGGGAATGGTCACTCAGGGAGTCTGCCATTGTGCCCGCACTCTGTATATTAGTGGGGTTAGACAAGTAGCCATAGCAACAACATTTATTCCTGTCAAAGGAATGATTTGGACAGCGTTACTGTTAATTGTTCATCTTTTTCTGTAAATTATTTAAATATATAGTGCAGTACTTGTTTATTTACGTTTATTTATTTAAGTCCTTGATTACTGGGTAGGTGTACTGATCCAGAGGATCGTATTCAGGCATGACCCAGGCCAACAGTATGGCACCATAAACTACATACCAGAAAACAAAATTACACAGAATGTGAACAGAACAGTATGACAGTATAAACAGCACAGTGTACAAAGTGTTGGGGGAAATTAACATAATGCATTACATTTTACAAAGAAATGGGGAGAAAGGGTGACAGTATATAGTATGCAATTACATTCTGAGCAAAAATTCAGAGACAAAGTCATTGGAGTTACAGTCAGCGGTAACAAGCAATAACAACCAGACTAGCAAAAAAGAGGGTAGTCACAGAGTGCTATGTTAGGAAAGGCGACTATAAGAGCTGGGTTGGCAGCTAAAGTAGGCGAGATAGGTAATAAGCTGAAGAAGCTTACCCCAGAGAGCACAGTTATTTTGCCTCTTTCAGTAGCTAGGCTTTGAAACAGTGTTTGAAAGAGCTGTGAGAGTCTGCAGACCAGAGTGGGGCAGGGAGTCTGTTCCAGAGAGAGGGAGCAGCAACTGACATAGCTTTGCCATCCATTACCGTGGAGACTTTAGAGACTTCCATAAAGGGAGCTGATGATACACATAGGCTTCTAGGGGCAGCTCTAGCCTTCAGGAACATAGAACCATAGAACCATAGAATTCATCTGTCCCTGCCTATACTATCACCACAGATCTTACCAGATCTCTTGCTATTTCCACCACCGCTTTCCTACTAAGATTCCTTTGTGCTTATACCATGCATCCGTGAAGTCATCCACTGTTTTTGCTCCCACCACCTCTGCTGGCTGATGGTTCCAGGCATCCATAACTCTTTCAGTGAATACATAATTCCCTCCTAAATGTCCCCACTTCCAGCATCCTTGCATGCCCTTTTGTCCTCCTGGTGCACCTTCTCTTCTGAAAAATATTCCCCTCCTGTACCTTGTTCACCCCATGAGGTACTTATAGGTCTCTATCATGTCCACCCTCTCCATCCTCTTTTCCAGTATGTACATATTGAGGTCCCTCAGTTTATCCTCCTACAGCTTATGATACAACCTTGGAACTATTTTAGTTGCCCTCCTCTGGACAGCCTCTACCCTGTCTGTGTCCTTCCTGAGATGTGATCTCCAGAACTGGACACAGTACAACAGGTGGGGTCTCACCAGTGATCGATACAGTTGTAACACCATCTATCTCCTTCTGCTGGTGATTCTCCTCCCTATGCACCCCAGCATCCTGCTGGCTCTGCCTACTGATTTGTCACACTAATCCAGAAAAAGAATGCTCCGGACTTGTGAATCAGATTTTTAATTGCAAAGTGCAAACGTTTACTCGGTAAGGTGCCTGGTACACACCCTATAGCTCCAGCGCTTCAACCCTAATACAGGTCTTCTTCAGGGGACACCTTGCAGAATAAACCTCTGCACTTTACAATTAAAAATCTGATTTATGAGTGCTTCGCATTCTTTTTCTAGATTATACCTTTAAGCTAGTTGCTTTGGTCATAGCACCACCGTTTCCTGCGCACACCTTCTTTCTGGATTGTTTGTGCTTTGTCACACTGCCCCACTGCCTTGAGGTCATCAGATATGATAACCCCAAAGTCTCTTTCCTACTTTGTGACTATTAATGCCTCTCCCCCATTTAATAAACCACCTGTCAGTTTCTGTGCCCTAGGTGCATGATTTTCCACTTTTATCACTGAAACTTGCAAATACCTGCTTGTACTGTTACTTGCCTACTGAGTTCTAGATTATTGCGATTGTTGTTACATTTTGATGGTAAAGTAAGATTGCAATTTATATTTTGTTGAATTTTCTAGTTTTTTATGTTGGCTCGTGTGTGTGCACCAGTCAACATATTGCAGTAGTAGCAGATTTGGAGGTGCAGTCACTGTGGGTGAATGCTGGGTATGCATCAGTAGGTGCATCTCTCATTCTCTAATAAGCCAGCTGCAGACGTTGGCACCAGCAGTATGTAAAGTGCCACTAGATCTAAGGAAAGTGCTGCTGCAATGAGAGCCAAGCTCGTCATGCAGTGGCACAATAACATGCCTCCCGATGTGCCTTTCCTGGTGAAGTAGTTCCATAAACATGGTGGCACTGACTCCCGCCACACAGAGTGCCGACTTCAGGGGTGCCCAGTCCCCTGTCGGCATGCTGTGACCCACTTCATTTGCCAACAGGGGAGCCCAGTCTCCTTTGGTATAATGCCCCCCTCCCATTTTAAGTGTGTGCCAAGGTGGTGCTCAATCCCCCTTGGCATCATGTGCCCCCCACAGTCTTTCTTTGTCGATGGGGGGCCCAATCCCCATTGGCTTCAGTCCCCCTTACCCAGTGTAATTTGCAGATGAGGAGTCCACTCCCCATCAGCATAATGTCCCCCCCATTGTTGTGTGCTGAGGGGGGTGCCCAATCCCCCTCGGTTCTTGCCCCCCCTTCAGTATGTGCTGACAGGGGTGCCCAATCCCCCGTCGGCTACAGCATCCACCCTCCAAAACATTTAGGTGGCACTCTGGGAGCCCACCCCAGTGTACCATATGTCCCTGTAAAAAAAAAAGTCACAAGATTTTTTTTTCTTAAACCTGTAAAACAGAAAACAGTCTCTCGCAGTCTGTCCTGGTCCTTCCCCCAACTCGCACCCACCCTCTGCATACCCCACCTCCTCACACCACCCTCACCCCATATTTACCTCTGGAGCCCAGTACGATGATTTTCGGTGGACCGAGAATACGTCTGCACTCTTCAAGCTGACCATGAACTGAAGGAATGCCGGTAACCTGTATAATAGCACAAATAGGGTTTTTTTCAACTTTGGTGCATATCTCGGGCATTTGGGGGAATGTTGGCACCAAATTTTCAACATGGGTTATTGAGATCCCTCCTCATGAATTCAGTCACTGTCATGGCATTATTCTGTCCCAAAAAGGTGATTTTGTGGTCACTGTGTGGAATCGCCTTTCGGAGCCAATTATTTATTTATTTAGTTTTTGTTGACCGGGTAAGTGCACTAGACAAATCCTGCCTATTTTCAGGCACAACCCGGGGGAAGGGGATACAGATGAATGCCAACTGACCTTGAACCAGATGAAACTGTTGGTGTATTTTTAGTGAATGAGGGAAATTTGGCCAGGACACCAGGGAAATTCCCCTACTCTCTAGGCAGGTGGCGCTGTCCATCTGTCTGCAGGGGTGGAGGACCCCAATCTTGCTTTGGACATTGGAGGAGAAGGAGCTATTGCTGGAGCTCTGGAGCTCTTGGAAGTATAACCTTTATTACCTGGCAATGATGTATCAGGTTTGGCCCAAGATATTGCTTCAGATGCTGAAAGTATGGATGGTATGATAAATCAGGATATGGAGGATTTATCAGAGACAGAAAACTTACAGAGAAAAATGGATTTAAAAAAAACCTCAATTACTGGAAATGATAAACGTAGCAGAAAGAGATTTCGCACTTTGTCAAAAAAAAAAATTGAAGAAGAAAAAAAGAAAAGGAAAAGATCTGGGGCTAGCCCTTTATCTATGGGACATAAACGCTTACCAGGAGGGAAGTTATTAGAAAAAGGAACTGCATTAATGGATAAGATGGAATCTGAACAGGTTGACTCAGAGAATCTTGATGAAACTTTCTCTTTAAATGAAACTATGGTAAATTGGACACCAGGGGAAGCACTACAAAGAGCATGTTGGTTGTTAAAACAGGAGATTTAGGTTCCCAGTCCTGAAGTTCCTCTACCTGGCTCCCCTGAGGTTATTTTGAGTATACAGCCAGAACTGAAAAGTTTTGATGAGTCCCAACCCCATTCTTCAAATGTGGTAACAGTAATGCTTCAGAAAGGAATGTTGACGGCTGCGCGAACGGACGAGACCGAGGCTGAGTACTTGGTTACAGCCGCCATAACAATTCCAATGCAGAACACAGATACACTGAATGCTTCAGAACTTTGAACAGAGGGAATTACAAGAGACTGAATTCAGCTTAATAAAGAACAGGTACCAAAAACTGATGGTTTGTTGTATGCTCTGGTGCTAGAATCAATGGATGGGGCTAGACCTCGACCACAACATGGACCTCTGAGCCCAAAA
The DNA here is from genome assembly GCA_016271365.2 of Neoceratodus forsteri. Taxonomy (NCBI): domain Eukaryota; kingdom Metazoa; phylum Chordata; order Ceratodontiformes; family Ceratodontidae; genus Neoceratodus; species Neoceratodus forsteri. The sequence goes on along the minus strand of CM057451.1, from coordinate 1,186,610,478 downwards.
ACTTACACTGGACTTTTCTGACAGCCAGCTGAAGCTGCTAAACGTAGGTTTTTAGTTCACCTACATTATCGGGGTAAGTCCTCAGTGGCCCTGGACCAGCTTTGGGTAGGGAAAAACCTTTTGATAAATGATATGGGTTTCACCCCGGCGGATGTGTATGCATTCATACACCCTCCAATAGCGCATAATTATGACATTAGTTTTTGTACGATGCAATTGCTAAATTCTGAAGACTTTGTTATAATGTTAAGGACATGGAAAATTGGCAGGACTTTTTGGTTATACCAATTACAAAACCAACCATTAAAACGGTTACAGTACTGTTTTGAAATGAAGTGGTGAATATTTCAAACATTGTATATTGGCTGGAGAAAAGATGCACTTTATATGACAGACCAAAACCAGTCCTGGACGATAATGGGTTCTGGACTGGGGGATAGACTATTCAAGTCCAGTTATTTAATACCGAGTCTGGAATACAACACCTGCCTAGTTCTCTCTATTTAGGCAGAGACAGAGGCATCACGTTCTATGCAGGACAACCAAACAGTTGTTACAAATGTGGTTCGTTGGATCATTTGAACACTGACTGTGAGCCGGTTAAATGTTTTGGGTGTGGACTTCTGGAGCACATTGTAGCGCAGTGTGAGGCTCCACCAAGTTGTAACTTATGTGGGGGAGATGAATCATTCATTTGCAAATTGTCAATGGGTTATCCATGATACTGATGAGACTAATGACCAGGATTTTTTTTACAGCAAGCTGGAAAATCTTATGAGCTTTTGAGAGGTTCCAGATTAGAACTGGGTTCCTGAGGGCGGAGGAGAGGGAGACGCTCAAGAATCAATAATGGGGATAGGTTGCACAACCCTATTTCTAGCTTAATTACACCTTTACATACCTCTGGGTCAGGTGTACTTAGTGACTGCACACAGTCTAATGTTATTGTTACTCAAGAAACCCCATATGTGACTCCCATGGGGTCCCCACAAAGGATAGGACATTTATTATTACAAACACCCTTTTGTGAGTCACTGCGGGAGGTTTCTGACATTGAATTGGAGCAGGAGTGTTTAATGGAAGATGGGGTGGGAGCAAGTGGTTTTACAGATCCAGTGTCCCCAATACCATTATCTAATAGGTTTGCCCCCTTTGAATATTGGGGGGAACAAGTTGATGAAGAACATCCCATGGAAGATAGTACAGATACAGTAATAATGGGTTCAGAGGCACAAGGTAAGAGTGAGATGCTGGCACCACGTAAATTAAGGACATTGCCAACAAATAAATGAGTTACCAGATCTAGAAGGAAAATAATTAAACCTCCTCCCTGAGCCCTTTTCATTGCAGTTGGCAAGTTTAAATGTCAACAGCATTAAATCTCTGAAGAGAAGGTTGACAACCTTTGGTGTACTACATTCTTTACAGATGGATGTAATATTTGTGCAAGATACAAAGTTACATACACTCAGGGAAGATGCTTTAGCTTCTAAAGACTGGGGTTGGGGGTCTTCATATTGATTACTAGGAGAAGAGATGTGTAGTGGGGTGGGGATTTGTTTTTCTATATGACAGATTGGATTTTACAAAAACGGATAGATATTATCCCAGGACGGGCATTATTGTTAGATATAGTAATTAGAGGATTATCTTGTTGATTGTTAAATACATATAATCCACAAATGAAAGTTTCAAGGATAGAATTGTTAACCAAAATAAAGCCTTTTTTACGCATTAACCGGCAACTGTTTTTGGGAGGAGACTTTAATATTAATCTCCTTCCAGGTAAAACAGGAGACAAACAATATTATGATAATTTTTTTTTGAGGCAGGTTATACATCAGACTGGTTTACATGAAATACGTGATAGTGTTCAACAAGACCCGAAAGCTACTTTTTTTAAAGGGACGTTACAGTCAAGAATAGATTTTATTTTTGTAAAAAACACTTTGATGGTAGATACAATTAGGGTGATACCTATTGAAACATCAGATCATTTATTATTAAGTATGTCCATTAATTCAGTACCACTTAGGGAAGCAGGGAGAGGATATTGGAGGTTAAATAGTTCTTTGTTGGAAGTGGAACAAATTAGGATGGAGTTGCGGATTGTGGTGAAAGATAAATTAACCACTATGTTTTTATATGAGAACATCAGCCTTTCGTGGAAAGATTTTAAGATTTGCATCAGTAGTTTTCTTTTTCAAGCAGGGAAAAGGCGGGCTAAGACTAAAAGAGATCGGTCTATGGAACTCCGTTATGAGTTAGGAGTTTGGTTAACTTGACAGGTAGAGGAAAACATAGAGTTCTCTGATAAAATTTGGACTCTTAAACAGGAGATGGAAGAATATCAGTATGATAGAATGCTGTCTCTACAAAAAGAACAACAATTTGGAACTCAAGGGAAAATGGAACAGGTTAACCCCTTTGTGGCTAGTCAGACGAGAACAGAAAAAGAGTGTTTGAAGGTTTAATTAAAAAGCCGGGGCGACCAGAATATTGGTATAATATGAGTAATAATAAAATAGATACTTATCGGTGCCCAGGGGTGGATTCCCCAGATATACAACATGTATTAAGGGCTGCAGACCTTCCACAGGTAACATCTGAACAGACAGAATTTCTGGTGAATCTGTTTTCAGAGGCAGAAATTGAAATAGTAATTAAATCTCTTCATAAGGAAGTGTCTCTGGGTTTGGATGGACTGACAAATGAATTGTTTAAGATTTTGTGGGAAATTATGCCTAATGAGTTGGCAACATTATATAATTTTTTTTATCATAGATTATAGTTTACTGTCACAATTTTATGAAGGATTGATGATTATTTTGTTTAAATCAGGAAATAGAGAAATGATCGGTAATTGGAGACCGATTACATTACTTAATACGGATTTCAAGATTTTTTCAAAATTATTAAGTAACAGATTGTCTCACATTATGTCAGATTTAATGTTTCCTAGACAATTTTGTGCGGTTCTGGGATGAAGTATTTCAGATGTCCTGTTGATTTTATGAGAAATTATGGAGCCGACAAACAACGTTACTGTGTCACAAGAACGCAGCGGATATTTAATTAGTTTGGATTAAGCTAAGGCTTTTGACAAAGTCTCTTATTCATATTTATTGTTGGTTTTGCAGGCTAATGGTTTACTGGAAGAGTTTATCCAATGGATACATTTATATTACGCATTGGCATATGTGATTCCTTCTGAAAACGGTTGTGAGGGTGCAAGGCATAGGATTTTAAAAGGGGTTCAACAGGGTTGCCCTTCGAGCCCAAGTTTTTATGTACTGGCATTAGATCCACTTTTAAGAATATTACAAAGAGCTGCATGGATTCATGGTATGAATGGTTTTGACGACCTGCAATATAAATGTTTAGCATATGCAGATGACATTTGTTTAGTGGTAAAAAATGAACCCTCATTAAATACCACATGTGATTTGTTACAAACTATAGGGAAATACACAGGGGCTCATTTAAATTTGGAAAACAAAAGTATTGAAAATAACAGGGTTTCCAACAATGCAAGAATGGGTAGGAGGATTCCAGGTAGCAATGACACCTACCCATATATTGGGGATTTATTTTGGAGGTACAGATATGGCCCATTTTAATTGGAAAAATGCATTTAATAAAGTAAAATTAAAGGTAACAGGATGGGACAAATGGAAAGTTTCAAAGAAAAAAAGGGTTTATTATATTAAAACATTTTTGGTTCCTATTTTTTTATACATTAGCATAGTCTTTCCGGTCCCAAAGGTATTAGAAACATCATTACTGAGGGCTTTTTTTGGTTGTTTTTGGGGGGAGTAGACTCGATCCAATACGGAGAAATGTGTTGTTTCTTGGGTTTCAGGAAGGTGGAGTAGTTATGATAAACCTGGTTCTGTTTTTTTTTCACTTGTTTTTATATCATTATATAGTACTGCTTATTGGGCAGGAAAAAACATTATGGGGAGATGGGGAATATTGACATTAGAAGGGAATTTGCAGGAATGGAAAAATGATACTTTTATGTAGAAAAATAAACGACGCCCACGGTCACTACAAAGGTGGGAAGTGGTGTTTGATAAAATAAAACTATGGGGTATAGGGTTTTCACAGGTTTTATCGATAACACAGAAAGGATTATATAAGCAGATTTTGGAGACACATTTTGTGGAGTATTCTTTTATGGCATTTTCAAAAGAACAGCAGGTATATTTATTTGATTATATTAAGGAAGTTCATTTTCCAGCCCACATATGGGATACAGTATGACTGGGGCTGCATGGTAGGATAAACGTGAAAGGAAATCAAAAACATAAAGCAGTACAGAAAAGATATTGTTCAAGAGCTGAATGTGTATTATGGAACTTGAAACAATGCATCATTTATATTTTAAATGTGGGTATGTGGCACATTTTGGGGATTTAGTAAGGGATAAATGGAAAAGAGGTTTTGATATCCCTCCAAATTTAAATATGTCATTCTGTAGGATTCCTTCAAGAACATTTACAAATAGGAATCTCAGTACCCTGTGGGTAATTCATACTCATTTTTTATATTGGCTGTGGATATGTAGATGCAGACTAGTGTTACAACAACAATTAATTTCTGAATTAGAATTGTTTTATATTATACAAACTGATTTACATTTATTGAAACAAATAGAATTGAAAAAATATGATGTGCATATCTGGTCTGAATTATAGTCACAATTTAATGTTATTTAATAGTTTGGTTTTTTTTTGAGGGGTAAAATAGAGATTTAGACATATGGGAATGGTCCTTTAAAAAAGGAGGGGGGGTGGTTTTTCTTCTATTATAATATATTATATGAAGTACAATATCTGTATAATTTCAGTCACTGAAGATTTATTTTTTTGTGGTTTAAAATGTTTAGAGATTGTTAACTTATGATTTGAATATTAACAAAAGTTTTTCTAGCTGTTGTGGTGAAGGGGTAGTTCTCAGGTTTTTTTTTTTGTTTCTTTTTCTTATGATTTAGAGTTTCTGTATGAAGCAAAATATCTGTTTATGGTTGATTTATTCTCTTTAATGATTTGATATAACAAAAAAATGGATTTGTATATACTCTGTTATGATTTAATAAAAGATTCCCCTACTCTTTTCGATAAGTGCCATGGGATCTTTAACATCCACCTGAACTACCACCAATCCAGACAGATGGGACCTTGGTTTAACATCTCATCTGAAAGACCCCTCTCATGCTGCACTACAGTGTCAGTACTGGGATATTAACCCAAGTGGCAGTTGTGAGACTGAACCCACAGCCCTGATCTTCCAGCCTCAAGAGGTGAGTGTGCCCATCTGAGCCACTGACACTCGATTAACAAAATGACAATGCCTATGTTCATGAGGTAGGCTCTCAAAAAGCCTATGTTGCAAATTTGGTGAAAAAAATCCAAAAGATGACTGTTTTACAAGCGTGCATTGCGCAGTTTCCACACACGGTCGCAACTTCATGAATCTGTAATATTTTCACTCCAGATTTTCAAAATTGCCATTTTACACACCTCCTTATGAACAGTACAGCTTTCATTTTACATATCCTGGATGAAATGTGTTTTCGCCCTTCCAGCGCAGAATAGAGCGGTCGCTGTAGGAAATCCATTTTAGGGATAAAGAAAATGACAGTGACACTGTTCATGAGCAGAGGTCCTATGTTGAAAATCTGGTGATGAAAGTCCATAAAATGACTGTGTTACAAGCATGTATTGCACAGTTTCCATGCACCCTTGTAACTTCACAAATCTGCAGTATTTTCATGCCAGATTTTCAGCACTGGAATTTTTTCACACCTCCTTATGAACAGATGAACAGTACACCTGTCATTTTCCACATCCTGCCCAAAATGTGTTTTCGTATCTGTGGTGCACAATGCTGTGGTCACTGTGGGAAATCAACTTTTGGGACAGATTAACAAAATCACAGTGCCACTGTTCATGAGGAGAGGACCCAAAATGCCTATGTTGAAAATGTAGCCAAAAAAATCCCCAAAATAATTGAATTATGGACGTGCATTGTACAGTTTCTATGCATGCTCATGCTTTCAATTTTTCATATTTTCACTCCAGATTTACAACGTTGCCATTTTTTTACACCTCCTCATGAATAATACAGTTGTCATTTTTCCCTCCTGCCCAAAATGTGTTTTTGAACCTGTGGCGCCAAATGGTGCAGTCACTGTGCAAAATCACCTTTCAGCTAACAAACTGATAGTGCCGCTCTTCATGAGGTGGGGTCACAAAAAGCCCATGTTGAAAAATTTGGAGTGAAAATACCAACAAACGCTTGCAGCGTTAGGGTTTCCAACTGTAACACCCCATTCTGTAGAGATTGACAGGTGTCAGGAGTGTCACTTGGGATCATCGGCTGTAATGCGCACACCATCCCACTCCTGTACCCCACCCTGCAGCCAGCGACAGGCATCGAGGTGTGCCTTGGAGTGTTCAGCCCCAAAGTTCACATCATTCTCCTATACTGCACCCATCTCAACATATTTCCTTATGGGAAGGGGTAAGTATAAGGCCCAAAGACCCCAAAACACACCACAACACTTGTCAGTGTCTACAGGGTAGGGTGAGGTAAAATGGCATGAGCGTTATAGCTGACATCCCAAAGGCACACCCCAACACCTGTCAGTCTCTGCAGACTGGGGGTGGGCTTGGTGTCCGTTCAATACTTCACTGCCATTCCTATTATGCATCTCTAACTCCTGCACTACCAATGCCAATATCAGTGTGAAAACATTCTGCATTGACAAATGCTTTTTTTTTTTCTGTGATACCTATAACAGATCACAAGAGGAGCAGAATGTTCAAAAGTAGGAATTTCAGAAATATTGCCCTTTTCTTAAGTGAATACTTTTATATGGCTCTAATCCCTCTTTGTTTTTTTCTTTCTTAGAATTTCAGAAACACAACTGCATTTTCTTTGCAGAAAAATGTTATTTTAGGCTCTGAGCCCAAAACTCCTGCGCTAAACATGCAGCATTGGAGTACTGGGTATATGTTATAGAGCTGCTGTAAACATCTAGTCTTTAATTCTTTCAGTAACCAGGTAAGCCCACTAGATGCAACTATCTGTCTTCAGGGGCAACCTAGGAGCACTGGGGTGGTTAGCTCAGTCACACAGTATGCAAGTGGAGGCTGTGGGAATCAAACCCAGGCCTGCTGGATGTACCATCCTCATTCACAGCTTGTTACATTAACCTCTAGGCTATACTGCTAGTCGTCTAATCTGTCTTGAGAAAATATGTAGTAAAAATATGTACAAGCAAGACCCAGTACAACAGTATGCAAGCAAATAAAGTTTACAGTAGCAGTGCAATGAAACATAGTTTCCCCCAAAAATAATTTCAGTTACTGTTAATAAAATATTGGTATATCAGTCAAATTTACTTTTCTAGGACCCTTCTGTGCTGCTCCCCATGAGTTTTTATAACCTTCTGGAGCCTAACCCATGCTAGGTTTACAGAGCTATTTCTAAGCCTAATGTGGTGGCCATCTTTTTTTTTTCTTGAGAAAAGACTAAATTGAAATATTTATAAAATACTCAACTTTTGGTAGAACTAGTGAAGATTATTACCAAATAAAACTGAAAGATACCAGGAATCTTTAATACTGAAAAAAAGTAGGGTCAAATGTGTTGTCCAATTTTGTGCACTGCTGCTTTATGTATGCAGATCTGTGTAAATGTAAAGAAGTTGTTGACTGCTTCTGGGAGTTACTGTTCCTGAAAATTTGTAATGTTAGGAAGATCCTGTGCCTAGCATTTTCTGTAAATAAGAGGCTTCAGACTGTCTGGGTTGCCCTGCCCTTGAAATTTGGGGCACCTATTGTGATGCTTGGCCAGCTGGTTATGATTGTTCTATGATGTTTGCAATGTAGAATGTGGTATGTGAATGTCTCACATGAGACATCCTGTGCTATGGGTGCCCCCCCAAGGCCAGTGAAGTGACAAGTGACAAGTGACCCGAAACCAGGAGGTAATTAAAAGACTAGAGAGACTTAATTAAGGGTCTCCTGTTTTCTTGTCTTAAATAGAACTGACCCAGCTGCCAGGATGTAGGGCTCATAAACTTTTATGATGTCTTAGAGGAAAAACATGTTATACCACCTTGGTGCTAAAAGTCATAAAATCCTTTGATGTGCCCTGGGAATAAAAAATGCTCGAGATCAAAGAGGGGATGTTAATTAAGGAGTCATATTGGGAAATTAGTTTTTGCTGATGTCACCTTATTTGAAATACCTCCTGATAGGACATCCTGCTTGTGTATTTTTTATATTCTAAAAGGAGGAGCTAGATGACATCCTAGAAGGGGTATGGAAACTCAGAGTTTTAAAACTGCATACTGTGTTTGAACTTGTTGACATATCTTTTGGGGCTTTTAAGAAATAAGATCTAACTATAAGCACTACAAAGGTAATACATTAGATAGAAAAACTCTAACTGTATTGGGGTAGGAGTTTTTGTTTGTACTTTTCCTTGTTTTCTTTTAAGTGATTGTATGCTCTTTGATATATATTGTTCTGTGTTTACATTTTTCATGCTTTTATCATCTTTAAGTAAAGTGCCCTTTATATTTAAAAAGACTGCCTGGGTGTGTCTTTGAAGTTATTTTTGCATGTGACGTACAGATGGTTAAGACTGACAAAAACTGTTCAAAGCTTGATGGTGTTGCTAAACTGGGAAAAGGTAAGAATATACCTAAGGTCTTTTGCTAGAGTTTTAAGGGTTCATTTTGGATACCTGGTTAGGTGTCCTTAGGCAAAAGATATTTTGCATCCCCCGAAGAGAAGATTATCTGAGCCTGTACATTTTGGGTATGCTAGCATAAGGCTCACCTTTTGAATCTCCCCAGAACTTGACACCAAAGGTGATTCAGACCCACAAGCAGACAGGAGAGTTACCCTGTCTGTTATCTGTTCACAATACTGCACTCAGAGGTTGGCACTGTGGGAGCAGAGGGCCTGACCTGCTGAATGCGTTTGTGACAGATTGGTTGGCAGCGGTGCGAATAAATTTGGTAACACAAGCTTTAACTGTTCAGTATGCCAGCTTAATACTGTACAGCTCACTTGCAAAATAAGGCAGTGATTTATTTTTAAAAAGGAAACAGAACTATATCATTTTTCTTACTGTCAAGTTCCTACCTTTTTTTAATTTTTTTCCAAAGTGCAAGTTAGAGTAGCTGTAGTTAGGGAAGAAGATGGCTTCCAACTACATCAGGCACACTGTAGACTACTTGAGGCAGTTGTGCCAGGACAGAGGAGTCCTGTATGAGGGGAGAGCTACCAAGCAGAACCTCATGGATGCCCTGATGGCAGCAGATGCCCAGAGCATCGAGTCACAGACTGTAACTGTAAGGGACCAAACCTTGAGCATGAAGGGGCCAGTGGCCAGTGCAGTGTCCAGATCCAGTGAGGATGACAGCAGGGCCAGTGCCAGTGAAGGGCCACAGCAGCAGGGGAAGGTCACCAGCATTCTGGAGTCAGAAGCAATCAGGCTGCAGATTAAGTTGTGCAGAATAGAGCTGGAGTTCCAGAGGGAGGCTGAATGAGAACAGCAAGAGGCTGAACGAGAATGGCGAGAGGCAGAGCAAGAACAGCAGGAAACTGACCATGAAGAGCATGAGCACCAGAGGTGACATGAACTGGAGAAGTTACAACTCCAACCACCAACACCAGAGTAGGTAAGTGGCTTGGGTTTAACTGGAACTACAGGACTGGGTTACAAATTGAATTCCAAATTAATAGCTGAATTTAAAAAGTGGGAGGATATGGATGCCTTTTTAAATTCCTTTGAAAAAGTTTTTATCAGGCTAAAATTCCTAGAGGGTCCTGTAGCTTCCAGCTATCTCTGCTACTTACTGGGAAAGCTCAGGATGCATTGGGTCAAAAGGACAATGAGGACAGTAATGATTACAGCAAACTTAAAGCTGCACTTTTAAAAAAGTTTGATTTCACTGCAGAAGCATACACAACTAAATTCCGTAAGCTCGGGAGAAGCCCTGATATGAGCTACAAGGAGCTAGCCACAAAACAACATCAGTTTTTAAAACGTTGGTGGGAAGGAATTGAAGCAAACTCTGTGGAAAAAATTGAAAATGTTATTTTGTTAGAACAGTTTTTGGGGGCATGCCCAGCAGAGCTGAAAACTTGAATGGAGGATTGAGATCCCAAAATAGTGTAAGAGGCTGCTGAACTCTCGGACCACTATGCCAAGAGCAGACCAGCTCTGAGAGTGAATGGGGTGGGTGTGGCAGTGCAGAAAGAGAAAAGCACTCCTTCAGGGCAGCTAAAACCCTCACTGCCTCCACCAAAACCAGTTAGCCCCAGGTTTTAGAGAAAAGATTTCTCTGACAAAAGAAATGAATGTTGGGTCTGTAAAGAAACTGGGCATATTGACAGACAGTGTCCCAAAAGGGTTATCAATATGCAGAATGGGGCTAGGAAAGAAGTGGGCTGTTTGTGTGTCCCTGGAAGCATGCCTGTGAACATGAGGGAACACATGCACCCAGTCATGGTGAATGGGGTACAGACACAAGGGTTAAGGGACACAGGGGCATCCCTGACACTGGTAAAAGGGGATCTGGTAGAGCCTGGTCAGCTTATACCCAATGAATTTGTAACTTTTCAAGGGTTCACTGGTTGGGAGACCACACAGCCACTCACTAGTGCTCTCCTAGACTGGGGTGAAACAGGGGGAATTGTGCAACAGGTGGCTGTAGCCAAAATGTTAGCAGTTGACATCATCCTTGGCAACAATCTCAAACAAGGGATGGTGTGTGCAGTTACCCATAGCCAAGTGGGATGGGCAAATAGTAGTTCCCTGGACCCCACAGAAGCCAGTGTGGAAATCACTGGGAGGCTGAATCCCCAGCCTATGTCTCCTGATATGGAGACTAATGAAAAGGGGGTAGAAATTCCCCCAGTAGCAGTTAACCACACAGCTATGGAGGGTTGCTCTGAAGAAGAAGTGACCCATTGTCACAGGGTTAGGGATGACAGTGATTCTGAGTGCCCTGATGCTAGTGCTAGGGACACAAGGTTAGAGACTGAAGAGGACCTGTCCCATGCCTTGGGAATGTGTAAGAAGTTTGCAGCTGCTCAGGAAAGTGACCCTAGTCTAAACAAACTGAGGGGTTGGGCAGACTCAGATGGAGCACAGGGAGGTGGCGGTAAACATAAGGCTTATTGGGAAAATGGACTGATGTATACTCAGGCTGTGAAGACAGAAGGAGGGGTAATAGGCAGGCAACTTGTCATTTCCCAGGGTACCATGAGCAGTTGCTCAAGAGTGCACATGATATTCCCTTGTCTGGTCATCTGGGAATCGCACGCACTATGCAGCGATTGACCAAGAATTTCTATTGGCCCAACTTCACCCAGCAGGTGAAGGAGTATTGCAGGACTTGTCACTGGTGCCAAGAAATAAAGAAGGCAGGCAAGAAAACCCAAGCCACCCTAATTCTATTGCCCATAGTGGAGAAGCCATTCCAGAGGGTGGAAATGGATATTATGGGGCCTTTAAATACCCCCTGCTCCTTCGGGAAGAGGTTCATCCTGACTGTGGTGGATTATGCCACCCAGTACCCCGAGGCAGTTACCCTGTCCTCACTGAGGACAGACAAAGTGGCAGATGCCTTACTTGGGATTTTCTTCCATGTTGGGTTTCTGCAGGATGTTATCACTGATCGAGGGGGTTCCTTCATGTCAGACCTGATGAAATATTTGTGGGAGAAGTGTGGAGTGGTGCAGAGGCACATAACACCTTATCACTCGTAAGCCAATGGGCTTGTGGAAAGATTTAATGGTACCCTGAAGTCAATGCTCCAAGCATTTGCTAAACAGCATGGGAGGGACTGGGAGAAATACCTTCCCTACCTGTTTTTTGCGCACAGGGAGGTGCCTCAAGAGTTGACAGGATTTTACCCCTTTGAACTCTTATAAGGAAGCTGGGTATGTGGGCCCCTAGACTTGATCCAGGAGGACTGGGAAGGCAAGCACACAACCCAGGGAACTCCCATAGTGGATTACATCCTTAGGTTTAGGGAAAGGCTGAAGGAGCTTATGGAGACAGCCCAGAGCAACCTGGTGGCTGCCCAACAAAACAAAAAGTGTGGTACGACCACAGAGCCAGAGCTCGCTCGTACATGGTGGGTCAGAAAGTCATGTTCCTTATTCCGGTCTGGAAAGACAAGCTGCAGGTTGAGTAGGCAAGACCGTACAAAGTAATTAGAAAGGTAAATGATGTAAACTATAGCTTAGAGTTACCTGACAGAAGACAGACAGAAAGAATGTACCATGTCAACATGATGAAGCCATATGCTAATAAGGCTGACATGGTGTTTGTAGTATGTAGGCCTGAGGAGGGGATGGATGAAGGAGACCCCCTTCTGGACTCTCTGGTAGAAAGCAAGCAGGAGTCCTCTGTGGAGGCAGTTAAATTGTCTCCAGAGCTGGCCCCGGACAAGATCCAGGAAGTAAGGAAGGTTCTAGAAGACTTTGCCCCACTGTTTAGCGCCAAGCCTGGACTAACCCCCTTAGCAACGCATGATGTAGAGAAAGGGACATAGACGCCAATATGGCAAACGGCATATCAGGTGTCAGAGGCTGTCCAAAAGGACATTAGGAGGGAGGTGGATGAAATGCTGGATTTAGGGGTAATCCAGAGATCCCACAGCCCCTGGGCTTCACCCGTAGTCCTTGTGCCCAAGCCAGATGGATCTACTCTGTTCTGTGTGGACTATTGTGGACTGAATGTAGTCACAAAGTCAGATGCCCACCCAATGCCCCAGACAGATGAACTCCTGGACAAGTTGGGAGGGGCAACCTACTTTACGACTATTGACCTGACACAGGGGTAAATGAGTTAACTGACAGAGCTAGGGAGTGGTCAGCCTTCATCACTCCGATAGGCTTATTTGAATTTAAAGTAATGCCTTTTGGAATGAAGAATGCCCCGGCCACTTTCCAAAGGTTGGTGAACCAGGTGTTAAATGGTGCTGAGGAGTACGCCATGGCGTACCTAGATGAAACTGCCATCTTTAGTGCCAGCTGGGAGGAACACCTGTCCCACCTTAGGGAAATGCTGGGCAGGATACAGAGGGCCAGGCTCACGGTCAAAGCTGAGAAGTGCCAGATGGCCATGGCTGAAGTGGAAAACCTTGGGCATGTTGTAGGCCTGGAACAGCTCCATCCTAACCAAGTAAAAATAGAGGTGATCAAGGCATGGCCCAGGCCAGAAACGCAGAAGCAGGTCAGGCATTTTCTAGGGACAGTAGGGTACTATAGGAAATTTGTACCCAATTACAGTGCCCTGGCTGCTCCCCTATATGACCTGGTAAAGAAAAATATGCCTAAGAAAATTGCTCTGGGAACCAGCCTGTGAAAAAGCCTTTACCAGACTGAAGGAGACACTGTGCAGTGCTCCTGTTTTGACAAGTCCTGACTATAGCAGACCCTTTATAGTTCAGACGGATACCTCAGACATGGGTATTGGGGCAGTACTGAGTCAGACATCCAACCAAGCAAAAGATCTTCCTGTAGTGTACCTGAGTAAAAAGTTACTTCCCGAGGAACAGGCTTACTCTACTGTGGAAAAAGAGTGTCTTGCCATTGTGTGGGCCCTAAAGAAGTTATAGCCATATTTATATGGGCATCATTTTGTGGTACAAACTGACCACAATCCCCTGGTTTGGCTGACTCAAATGGAAATAAAAAGTGAAGGACTATTAAGATGGAGTCTTGCCTTGTAAGGGTATGACAGGACAATCTTACAAAGGGCTGGAGCGACCAATCAAAACACAGATGGCTTATCGCATCTGCATGAGAAGTGAACTAACTTGGGAAGCTCATCCCATGCAGGGGATAGAGCCTCCAAATTCAGTGTAGGCGGGGAGGATTGTGATGCTTGGCCAGCTGGTTATGATTGTTCTATGATATTTGTAATATAGAATGTGGTATGTGAGCATCTCACACGAGACATCCTGAGCTATGGGTGCCCCCTCCAAGGTCAATGAAGTGACAAGTGACCTGAAACCAGGAGGTAATTAAAAGACAAGAGAGACTTAATTAAGGGTCTCCTGTTTTCCTGTCTTAATTAGAACTGATCCAGATGCCAGGATGCAGGGCTTGTAAACTTTTATGACATCTTAGAGGAAAAACATGTTATACCACCCTGGTGCTAAAAGTCATAAAATCCTTTGATGTGCCCTGGGAATAGGAACTGCTCAAGATCAAAGAGGGGATGTTAATTAAGGAGTCATATTGTGAAATTAGTTTTTGCTGATGTCACCTTATTTGAAATACCTCCTGATAGGACATCCTGTTTCTATATTTTTTATATTCTAAAAGGAGGAGCTAGATGACATCCTAGATGGGGTACGGAAACACAGAGTTTTAAACTGTATACTGTGTTTGAACTTGCTGACATATCTTTTTGGGCTTTTAAGAAACAAGATCTAACTATAAGCACTACAGAAGTAATACATTAGATAGAAAAGTCTAACTATATTGGGGTAGGAGTTTTTGTTTGTTCTTTTCCTTGTTTTCTTTTAAGTGATTGTATGCTCTTTGATATATATTGTTTTGTGTTTACATTTTTCATGCTTTTATCATCTTTAAATAAAGTACCCTTTATATTTAAAAAGACTGCCTGGGTGTGTCTTCGAAGTTCTTTTTGCATGTGACGTACAGAGGGTTAAGACTGACAAAAACTGTTTAAAACCTGATGGTGTTACTAAACTGGGAAAATGTAAGAATATACCTAAGGTCTTTTATAAAGTTTAAAGGGTTAATTTTGGATACCTGGTTAGGTGCCCTTAGGCGAAAGATATCTTGCATCCCACCGAAAAGAAGATTATCTGAGCCTGTACATTCGGGTACGCTAACATAAGGTTAACAGTTTGAATCCCCCCAGAACTTGAGACCAAAGGTGATTTGGACCCACAAGCAGACAGGAGGGTTACCCTGTCTGTTACCTGTTCACAATACTGCGCTCGGAGGTTGGCACTGTGGGAGCAGAGGGCCTGACCTGCTGAGTTCATTTGTGACACCTACAATTTAGAGATGTGATTCATGTTGTGAGAATGGACTTTGCCCATTGCAGCTCCTGCTTAGACTGGCTGAAGGGGTCTAACCAGGCTCAGGAGGTGGCAGCTCAGTCCTAAGTCTAGGGAGTAGCACCTGTCCTCTCTGGCCTGTGTCTCTGAAGACCCAGTACCTGTAGAGACTTCATCAGGATGGTGAGAGTCTGTTTACAGTTTCCACTCAAGGTGTCTGGCCTCATGGCATCCGCTCATATATCTGTGTCCTTGACATGGTCCTAATAAACAGAACTGGTGGAGCAAAGTGTACTCCTTGTCCAGAATGCCAGGCAGTACATATTCCATATTTTATGCCACCCCTTATAGGTACAAGAGCAAGTAAAGTGTGTAGAGAAGCTATTTACGTCATTGAACATACTACTCAGGAGGGTATGTTGGCGATGTAACTTAGACTTTAACTGGCTTTACTTATGAGCACCAGTCTCTTAATTGACCAGGTTTGTAAACAGATTTACCAGGATTAGTCACAAAAAACAAATGCTGTCTAAATGTGCCCACCAGCGTGGCATTATCTATAATATAAGGAAATGTACAAAAATATGCTTGCAGCCACCCTGGTAGCGCCTTGATACTCAGTGCCCTTTGGAGTACCTATGTGCCATGCTGTGGCTGCCAGTGGGGTTATTCTGATAACTGAACATGACATAGGACCCAGTCACAGAAGGTTCCCTACCTGTTGGCATGGGCAGAGTACCTGGAAAAGCCATGAAGTTCCCTCTATGCACAAGAAGCGCAACACTGGGGTACTTCTTGGCGGCCAGGATACACCTGTTTTTGAGCATATCCTGACCACCTATGTGGATCAGGCTCTGACATTCGGGCCTTTTCCTTGCTATCTACAAGGTACCTGTGCATGTTAACAGTACTGTACTGTACTGTTTTATCATCAAGTGCTGAAGGCCTGTGTGCACAACCCCTGTAAATAAATGTGTTTGTCTGATTTAACACTAAAGTCTAAGCACAAAAAACAGCAAAAGGGCACACACACTGACTTAAAACAACAAAAACACTACTTTTTTTCAGACTCACCTGGATGCCAAACACCCCCCCCCCCAATGAAGCTTTTGTTAGGAGGCACTACATGGGGATGTTTTGTGTCCTGGAGAGTGTGGAATAAAATTGTTGTTTTTTTTTTGTTTGATTGTTTGTTTTTTCCAGTTTTCAAATTAAGTCAGTGTGTGCACCCTGTTGTTTTTTGTGTATCTTTTGGCTGTGGCTGAAAAGGATTTGTACCTTTGGGTGCAGTGGCATGCACTGGTTTTTGTGTTTGGACTAAAGTCTAAGCACCCTGTTTCCTGAAGTTTAATGCTTAAACCTGGGCAGTGGCTGTAATGTACTAAATGTCAGTTTGCTGAAAATGAATAGTAGATAATGAGAAACTAATAGTATATAGTGCAGCTGTACCTCTCACCCTGTTGCAAGAAATGCCCAGCCGCTGCTGTAATGGGCACAACTGCTGGTACTCCCTGCCAGCTCACTGGCCATGAGGACTTACCCTGCCAAGACTGTTAATGTATTCTCATCTGCTCAGTTGTCCCTGAGCTTTAGAGTGTCCTAGAGCACTCTCCAATCCCCCCATATGGATGCACTGAGCCATGTAACAGAATTAATTGACCAGTGTCATAGAACACCAAAAACAGAGGCCAGCCCCCTTGGAGTAAAGGGTTATGCCCCCTGAGGGCCCCAGTATGGCACCACAGACCACCTGATACCCCATCAACAGGCACCGCATTATGTATAAATTAAACAGACAATGGCCTGACTCAGAATATACTATTTATCATCACTTGTTATTGGCAGGACTTCCATAACTCACTTGTAGTTCTGCCATTTGTGGGTCAATGTCCTGCCCTCTTACTCTTGAAGATAAATAACACATTCTGAGTCAAGACATTGGATATTCCAGGGTGGGTATTGTGGGAAATCCATGCCCACCCCAGGTGTGTTGTGAGGCACTAGGCACAACTGACTACCTTAAAACATCCAGGAGTGCATTTCCCCACAATGCCCATGCTGCAGTAGCCTATTGCACCTATAAAATGATCTTTTTCTGAAAATTTAAGAAAAAAAATGAACACGTGAACATCACAGTAAAAATGTGTTCATGTTGCTATGCTATGGTTGTTTTGCTTATATTTGCTTATCTTTTTAGAATGTAAGTGCATTGTTACCATGGAATAACGGTGTGTGAATACCTTATTTTGAGTATTTAGCCAAGTATAAATATTAGGGTATTCCTATTTGTTCTTTGGCTGGGTGGAGGGGGAAGGAAAAAAAGCAATGAAATTAGACTGTATCCCCATATTTGGTAACCAGGACTAATCTTCTTACCACCCTCCCACCCCATTCCAATCTTTTCCCACCCACCTTCTCCTTTCCTGGTACCCCAGAGACAGAAATAACTCATCAGATGGACAGCAACTTTGAAACTGTAGCTGACAATATCTCTTAAACTACTCCCCCCCCACGTAACCTGAGCCTCCCAGTTCATAGTACACCAGCCTTTTCTTTATTGCAGTCCACCCCTTACCTTGATTTCTGGGGAAGGGGGCTGCTGCCACCATCCTTATCCTAATTCATGGCTAGTTAGTCACCCCCTGCTGTGTGCCCGCAGCCCACTCTCTTTAATGCCAAGGATTTCACCCTCATTAGTACAAGTCACTCCAGCAAGCAGGCAGTGTGTGATAATGTGGGGGGCTTGAGGGGGGTAGAGCAGTACCCCTTGTTCCATTGAACTGTACTGATAGAGAGAGAGAGAAAGACATTTTTGGGAACATTAGAGACAGCAGACTGGGGCACACTGGGAGGGGGGGTGACTGACTAGCCGGGAATCGGGATAAGGATGATGGCACTAGCCCCCCCTCAAAATCAAGGTGTGTTGGGGGTTAATGGCTGCAATAAAGAAACGACTGGTGCTATGATGGGGGACTCAGGCTAGGGAGAGGGAGTAGTTTAAAAGATACTGTCAGTGCCTGGCATAGTGTCAGGAGGCAAACATTTAAAAGCTTCTGGGTGTCAGCTTGAAAAAACTTATTTTTCTTACTCTAGCAATCTCTGGGGCACTGGGTGTGGGGGATGGGTAGGAAAAAAGGTTTCAGAATGAACACCAAATACTACGAATAGTGGGCCTATTATTCACTTTTTGTTTCCAAATAATTAATAGCCCATTATTCAAGGTGTTCGAGAAATACTGTTCAGTAGTCACACATCGCTACCATGAAGTCTAGAGAACTCTTTGATTATTACTCTTTGCATTGCTAATATTACTCTTTCCATTGCTGCAGTACAGAAGTTTGTTTCTAGAACTGGCCATATATGGGAGGTTGATGCTCAGTCATGCAATGCATGTCAACCAATTACAGTTCCTTCAGCCCATTTTATAAAGGCTTATAACTGTTCAGTGCTAATGTCAACCTACTGCTGGGTGATATTTTATTGCAGTTGCAAAACTGGGTAAAAAAATACAGATTTTGCGTTACTGTGGCAGGCAAAACACACTAAAACCCAAACTGTTGCTGAACAATTAAACCACAAAGTGTTGAAAAGGGGCCCGTATTTCAAATGCACATACAAAGTTGGCTGGGTGGTCCCCACGGATCTTCTGCCTGGGCCTATCAGACTGCCAAGGTCCCACCCAGGGCTTCTCCCTCAGTTAGGAGGCAGTATAGCGCAGTGGTTAAAGGACCTGAGCTGCAAATCTGGAGACCTGGGTTTGAATCCCACAGCCCTCCCTTGCATACTGTGTTACCCTGAGCAAGTCACTTAACTTCCTTGTGCAGCTAGGTCACACCTGGCAACAAGCTTCAGCTTAGTGTGCTTTTCCTGGTTAAACAATTTATTTTTTCCCTTAATGAAAATAAAGCGATGCACACATATCATGGCTGGAGTTATTATTATTCTAATTCATTGGAGTAGTGTCTTCATAAGCACAAACACCCCTATTTAGCGCCTGTGCAGGCTTCATGGCGGGGTTATACATTCATCATATGCTTTTATACATGTAATATTAGCATATTTAAATATTCATAAGAATTCCTTCATGACAACCACATTGAATGTAATAGTATTTCCTCAAATCCCATTTAATTCTGAGAACATTCAATTACATTTCCTCGTCGCTCATGATGACTTACAGATGAGTTGATTTAATCCTGTGTCACAAAAAAAAACTTAAGAAAGTAAATTAAAAAACAACAGAATTAAAATCCAGAGCAGAACTGATATTGCATCTTGTATTCTTATATTCAACAACTCTCAACCCTCAGACGTGCTTGTGGGAGGCTCAGTCCCTGGCACAATCACAATTTTCCCAGTTGTGAGTTCGAAACCTTGATGGTTATTCATGGTTTTGTAGCTTCACAGATATCTCTGGTGTCTGATGATGGTACAGATGAGATGGCGGGATGTGCTTCCGGCTGGATAGCAGGTTTCCCCCAAGGTCGTCTGGTATTCACTCACCAGTCTTGGTTCTCTCATACTGTCAGTCTAGGGCTGCAGGTGCAGGGGGCCCAGGGACCTTGAGGCTGACAGTGGCCTTGCAGTTCAGTCTGTTGGTCTTTGAAGGAGCTTGTCCCCAGAGGGGAAAGTCACATGTGGGGCAGGAAAACCCCAGCGCCAATCCTCACCTTCAGACTGTCAGTTTTGATAAAAACTGTTGTTTTCTTCACAAAAGAGTCAGTTGCTGGGATCCCAGATTTCTTTAGTCTGCCAGACCTGCAGTGCTTTTCAAACAGTGGCTAACCAGCTCACAGATCCTGTCTGTCTGTCAGACTGACACAACAGATTGAGCCCAGTTTGTTTACTGCAATTCCCTTTTATGTTTATTGAGCTTGACACCCTATTGGTCTACAAATCCTTGAAAATACCAACACACACCTACGGCATTAGGGTTTCCAACTGTAACACCCCACCCTGTAGAAAGTGATAGGCATCAGGGGGTGTGACTTGGGATCATCAGCTGTAATGATCCTGCCATTTCACCCCCACCCCACCCTGCAGCCAGTGACAGGCACGAGGTGTGCCTTGGGTGTTCAGCCATAAGTTCACCCATTCTCCTATACTGCACCCACCTCAGCATTTTTCCTTATGGAATGGAGTAAACATAAGGCTTAAAAGCACCAAAGCACATCACAACACTTGTCAGTGTCTACAGGGTAGGGTGAGGTACAATGGCATGAGCGTTATAGCTAATGACCCAAAGGCATACCCCAATGCCTGTCAGTCTCTGCAGGGTGGGGATGGGGTTGGCGTCACTTCCAGCACTTCACTGCCATTCCTATTATGCATCTCTAACTCCTGCACTACCAATGCCAATGCCAGTGAGACAACATTTGGCATTGACAAATACTTGTTTTTATAGTTATGTACAACTGGAGGCTAGGAGAAGCTGGGCAGGGAGGATGTGAGGGAATAGGTGGAATAGGTACATGTATGGGAAGCAGGAGAGTGGTAAACTGCCATAGCTGTGGGGTGGCACTCTTTCTGAGGTGATGTGCAGTAAAAAGGGCTGTCCTGTGTGTAAGATCCTGCAGTAGCAAAGGGCTAAAATAAGGCTGCTTGGAAGGGAGCTGGAGAGGATGGTGTGGGAAGTCAGAGGAGCAGAGCAGTTGAGGTAAAGGCAAAGACTGATGCCCAGGGGAGTGACACCATCAGGCAGGGGATGGGAGTGGGGAGGAGCACCCAGTATACAGGATTATACAATGGTGTGTGAAAATCCTGTAACCTCATTAGTCAAAACATGTCACATGACCGTGGGTAAATCCTGCATAATCCACAGTTGAGGAATGGCATTTATATAAAACACAATTAAACACATTTTAAATTTATTTTACACATGGGTCCATTGTATAATCGCAATAAGGCACTCCAGGGTGTGAGTTATTGGGTGATTTACACACCTCTTGTGTAGTTGAGTCACTCGGCTGTGCCTCGTGACACACCACACAAGGCGTGGGTGAATCCCCAATAACCCACACCCTGTTTTGCCTTATTGCTTAAGTATCTCTTCCTCAGAGGACTAGGGAGCCCAGGGTGAAGAAATGGCAAGTGGTAAGGGGAAGGGGTGGGAATATGAGAGTAGCATCAGGGATGGGAAATTCTAAAGGGGTGCCTTTACTGACTGGAAGGAGGGAAGGGGCAGCAGGAGGTGAGGTAGGAGGTCAGGTTGAGCCAGGGTTGAAAGCACGAGTACAGAGGAAGGGGAGAGAACTAATCAGGATGGGCAGGGAAGAAGATGCAGGTGAAATGGAGTGGAGGATGTGGGGAGGGAGAGAAAAGGAACGGAAGAGGGAGGGAAAACTGAAAGCAGATACAGATAGTCAGAAGGGGAGGGGCAGATTGGGAGATGAGAAAACATTTATGGGGATAAATTGTGGATGTGTAGATAAGTTCACCAGGGTGCAAAGGGAGCAGTTAGGTGGGGAAGTAGCTAGTACCAAAGGTGAGAAAGAAAGGACAGGGAGCATGGATGCAGGGGATAGAAGGGTAGCAATCATAGGGGACTTCATAATTAGGGGTATTCACTGGGGAAGGACATGGGACCTAAATGCAAGCAGGAGGATGGTTTATATGCCAGAGATGACAGCAGGGAAGTTGGGCCCAAGAATAATGGAAATAGTAAGAGAGGTTGGAGGAAAACCTAATTTAGTTATACATTTGGGAACTAACAACCTAGCTGGTGAGGAGGTTCAGGCAGTAAGGGAAGATCTGCAAGGAGGAAGGAAGTTTGCTGGCCTTCTCAGAGGTGATACCAGTACCAAGGACCAGCACAGCTAGAAAAAGAAGAATAGATGAATCCACATAAGGGTTGTATACAGACCCCCTTCTCAGGGGGAGGAAATGGACAAGAAAATGATAGAAAGTATACTTAGAATGGCAGAAAAAGGGGAGATATTGCTGATGGGTGATCTGAATATGCCAGATGTTAACTGGAGTGCAGTTGCAGCAGCCACTTCGAAGAGTGGGGTTATTCTAGATACCCTACAGGGGGCATGCCTTAGACAACTAGAATTGGAGCCCACTCAAGAGGGAGCAGTCTTAGACCTTGGTCTCTCAAATGGAGATGAAGAGAGGATCACAGATGTAGAAGTGGGTAGCCATCTGGGAACCAGCGACCATCGAACAGTATGGTTCACAATAAACACAGCAATAGAGTCAAGCCATACAAAGGCAAAGGTACTGGACTTTAGGAGGGCTAACTTTGCCAAAATGGGTGAGTGCCTAAGGAATGCACTAACAATGGGCAGGAAGGAGGGGTGGAAGAACAATGGAGAATAATAAAAACTGCCATCACAGAGGTAACAAGCCTTTGTGTGAAGCAAATAAACAAAGTGAAACAATGTAAGAAACCACTATGGTTCTCAAAGGAAGTGGAAGTGAAGGTTCAGGAGAAAAAGAAAGCATTCAGGAAGTACAAGGAATCACAGAAGGAGCAGGACAGAGAACTGTATCAGTTAAAGCAAAAGGAAGCTGGGAAGGCAGTCAGAACAGCAAAGGCCCAAACCGAGGAAAAGATAGCCAACTCAGTTAAGAACAGGGATAAAACCTTTCATAGGTACATCAGGGAGCGAAGGAAGACCAAGGAGGGATAGTGAGGCTTAATAAAGGGAGGGAGGGTGGGCAGAGGTGACTGTGAAAAGGCAGAGATGCTAAAATATTTTTGCTCAGTATTTACAAAGGAGGAGGGGGAGGTACCTAAAACAAACGGTAGAAAACCTCTGGATACAGAAGTTGATACCAGCCCATTTACAGAAGAAAGGGTTCTGAAAGAACTCTTAAAACTGAAGGTGGACAAAGCAATGGGGCCTGATGGGATTCATCCCAGAATTCTAAAAGAACTAAGGGTAGAGCTAGTGACACCACTGACTACCCTCCTTAACAAATCATGGGAGGATGGGGTGGTACCCAAGGACTGAAGGAGGGCAGATGTGATTCTCCTTCACAAGCGTGGGAGCAAGGCAGAAGCAGGAAACACAGACCTGTTAGTTTAACCTCAGTGGTAGGGAAAATGATGGAACTACTCTGAAGGAAAGAATTGTCGAGTATCTAGAGACCAGAGGGGCACAGGACCCAAGGCAGCATGGATTCACAGTGGGAAGGTCATGCCAGACAAATCTGATAAATTTCTTTGACTGGGTGACCAAAGTAGTAGATCAGGGAGGGGCTGTGGACATGGCCTACCTAGACTTTGGCAAGGCATTTGACACAGTCCCGCACAGAAGATTAATATACAATTAGCCAGCCTGGGAGTGGGTCCCAAGATGACAGCCTGGGTAAAGAATTGGCTGGAGAATATGACACAGAGGTAATAGTAAATGGAGTCCACTCTGAAGAAAGGGGGGTACTAGTGGGTACCATGAGGGTTAGTATTAGGACCGGTCCTCTTCAATGTCTTTTATGGTTACATTGCAGAGGGACTGGAAGAGAAGGCATGTCTCTTTGCAGATGACACAAATATCTGCAACAGAGTTGATGCACAAGGTGGGTGGAAAGGATGTGAATGGACTTGGCAAGGTTAGAGGAATGGTAAAATGTATGGCAGCTTAGATTCAATGCTAAAGTGCAAGGTAATGCACCTGTGAAACAAAAACCCAGGGGAAGAGTACACAATGGGGGGTGAGATACTAACAACAACAAAAATGGAAAGGGACCTGGGGGTAGTCATATCAGATGACCTAAAGGTGGGCAAGCAATGTGAGAGGGCAGCAAGGAGGGCTAGGGGGATACTGGGATGCATAGGGAGAGGCATCACCAGTAGAAAACAGGAAGTTATTATCCCTCTGTACAGACAGCTGGTCAGACCCCATCTGGAGTACTGCATGCAGTTCTGGAGACCCAATCTCTGCAAAGACATAGACAGAATGGAAGCTGTCCAGAGGAGGGCAACTAAAATGGTGCAGGGTCTGCACTGGAAGACATATGAAGAGAGACTTAAGGAGCTTAATATGTATAGCCTTGAGGAAAGGAGGAGAGGGGGACATGATAGAAACTTTCAAGTACCTCAAGGGAATCAACAAAGTCCAAGAGGGTAGCATCTTTCAAAAAGAGGTGTGCAGAACAAGGGGCACAATCTGAAGATAGAGGGGCGGCTCAGAGGTAATTTAAGGAAGTATTTTTTCACAGAGAGGGTTGGATGCATGGAGACTGCCTTCAGGAGGAGGTTGTGGAGTCAAAAACAGTGGTGGAATTCAAGCATGCATGGGACAGTCATAAGGCAATTCTAGGGGGTTGGGGTAGGAAGAAGTAGGCTGCTGGTTAATTAGGATCTGCAGCTTATCCATTAGGTAGGGAAATGGGCAGACTGGGTGGGCCAAGCGGTCCTTATCTGCCGTCAAATTCTATGTTTCTATGTTTAATGACTGGCTGAGGAAATGGTGCAGGGAGGAAAGGTTCATCTATATTGGGGACTGGGAGGAGACTTGGTCAAACAAAGCACTCTTTTCACCAGACAGGCTACACCTCAGTAGGGAGGGTTTGAGGGTACTCAGGGACAAACTGGGGAATACATAACCACTACACTTAATTTAAACTATTGGGGGAGGGTGGCAGTGGGCGTGCAGGCCCACAGGCTCTGAGAGGAGGTGGAGTGAACCCCCCCACACACAGTGATGGAAGAGGTCTGGAGGGAGGAGGTGGAAGGGGCCAAAACACAGTTAGTAAAGGGTGGAGGGGGTGAAGAACACAAAACAAGGGTATGTTTAGGGGTGCACACAGGGAATAAATCTGAATAGAAGAAAAGAGGGAATAGAAGGAAGGTCAGACTCTAGGTGGAGGGTGGTGTCTCTGAATGAGCGGAGTCTTGGAAACAAGATGGATGACCTGCAGGCACTATTTGAAGACAGGATGGTGGACATAGCTGCAGTAACAAAGATTTGGGCAACATCACCCTTGTGATCCCTGGATATAAACTATACAGGAGGGACAGTGTAGTCAGGAAGGGGGGAAGGGCAGCAGTTTATGTCAGGAAGGGAATAACTTGCTAGAGGGAGGAGTTGGAGGAAGGAGAAGTGGATGCATTATGGGTTCAGTTAAGGTCTAATAGAGGGAGAAAGGTGAGGCTGGGGGTGGTTTACAGACCCATTCAAGATGAGAAGAGGGACAGGGAGATGATCTCACAAATATTGGAAGCTGCGGGGAAAGGAGAGGTGGTAATAGTGGGGGACTTCAACCTGCCCAAGGTGGACTGGAGCATACCATCTGCAACATGTGCTAAGAGTCAGGTGATCCTGAAAGGAAAGCTGAGTGGGTTCCTGACTCAAGACATCACCGAACCAACAAGAGCTGAGGCAATTCTTAATCTGGTTCTCACAAATGGGGAGCGTGTACAGGAAATAATGATCAGGAAGCCACTGGGTGGAAATGACCATTGCATAGTGTGGTTCCAGTTTGATATGGGCAGGGGAAGCATCCTTACTAAGATCAAAATCTTGGATTTCAGGAGGGTGTACTTCTTGAAAATGGGCAAAGTGCTAGGGAGCCATCTGGCGGGCATTAGAGCAGATATGGGGGTGGACCAAAGGTGGTCCATCATTAAGGAAGGAATACTAGTTTTCACAGATGAGTGTGTTAGGCTTAGGGGTAAGAACACAAGGGCCAAAGCACCCAGCTGGTTCAGTTCTGGGTTTGCAAAGGTAGTAAGGGAAAAGATGTTGACCTACAGAAAATTCAGGAAGACCAAGAGAGAGGTGGATAGGGAAAATTACCTAAAGTTGGCTAGTGAGGCAAATAAGGAAGTCAGGCAAGCAAAGGCACAGAAGGAGCTGTAGATAGCTGAAGGAATTAAGAAGGGGAAAAGTCTTTCTTTCCCTATGTAAGTGAGAAAATGGACAAGAAGGAAGGGATCATTAGGCTTAAGAAAGGGGTGGAGTGGGTGGAGGATAATGGGGGAAAAGCAGAGATACTAAATGAATACTTCTGTTCCATCTACACCAGGGAGAAGGACGGACCAGAACCTTCAGGAGGGATAAGAGGAGCGGGGGGGGGAGGGAACACAGATGTAGTGATAGAGGAGGAGAGACTGAGGAAGGGGCTGCTGGCATTGAAGGTGGACAAATCACCAGGCCTGGACAGAGAACATCCAAGGGTACTAAAGGAACTGGCTGAAGAGCTGGCAGGGCCACTGGCATACCAATTTAATAGTTCACTTGAGTCTGATGTGGTACCACAGGACTGGAGAACAGCACATGTAGTGTCCCTCCACAAAAGCGGTCCCAAGCATGACCCAGGGAATTACAGACCAGTCAGTCTGATCTCCATTGTGGACTAGCTCATGAGACCATAATAAAGGAAAGGTTGGTAGAATATCTAGAGGATCATGGTCTCCAGGATGAGAGACAGCATGGGTTCATGGGGGGAGACCGTGTCAAACACATCTTATTGACTTCTTTGACTGTGTCACTAAGACAGTAGACAAGGGTCATGCAATAGATATCCTCTGTCTTGATTTCAGCAAGGCCTTTGGCTCTGTGCCCCACGAATGGTTGATCAGGAAGTTGGTGGATCTTGGGGTTGGGGAAAAGATGGCCAGATGGGTGGAAAACTGGCTGAGGGACAGAAACCAGAGGGTGGTTGTGGGGGGAGAGTTATCTGGCACCAGAGAGGTAACCAGTGGGGTCCCACAGGGCTTGGTGCTGAGGCTGAGGATGGCATTAAGGGCAAAATGTGCCTATTCACAGATGACACCAAGCTCTGTGGGAGAGTAGACACAGCTGAAGGGATACAGGACCTACAGGAAGATCTGGAAAGCTGTGGAGGTGGTCCAGGATCTGGCAACTTGGCTTCAATGCCAAGAAATGCAAAGTTATGCATATCTAAGCCAACAATCCCAGGACAGAGTACTACCTGGGTGTAGTCTGAGTATCTGCATCAGAGGAGGAGAAGGACCTGGAAGTGATGATCACTAGTGACCTGAAGCACTCCACGCAGTGCAAGAAAGCAGCAGCAAAGGCAAACAAGATGCTGGGATGCATATCTAGGGGGATCAGTAGTAGGAGAGAGGAGATTATACTGCCCTTGTACAGGTCACTGGAAAGGCCACATCTAGAGTGCGGAGTTCAGTACTGGTGCAGACACCTCAAAAAGGACATTAACCTGCTGCAGAAGGTCCAGAGAAGGGCTACAAAGATGATAAACATAGAAACATAGACATTGACGGCAGATAAGGACTACAAAGCACATCCAGTCTGCCCATTTTTCCTACCTTATCAATGTGCCATAGGCCTTTATTCTATCAATGGCCTATCTATTCATACTTATCTGTATTGCTCCCTTATGCCTATCCCATGCCTGTTTGAAGTCCTGCACTGTATTCATATCCACCACTTCCTGAGGTAGGCCGTTCCATGCATCCAACCCCCTTTCTGTGAAAAAGAACTTCCTCACATTACTCCTTAATCGGCCTCCCTCTAATCTCATGCTGTGTCATCTTGTCCTGCTATTTTTCTTATATTGAAATATGTTAGACTCTTTCACCTTGTTAATGCCCTTAAGGTGTTTGAATGTTTCGATCATATCACCTCTCTCCCTCCTTTGCTCTAGGGTATACTTATTGAACTCAGTTAATCTGTCCTCGTATGTTTTCTGATGCAGTCCCTGCACCATTTTGGTTCCTCTTCTCTGGACTGCCTCCATTCTATTAATGTCCTTGTGCAGGTGTGGCCTCCAGAACTGCATGCAGTACTCCAGATGGGGTCTAACTGGTGTCTTGTAAAGAGGGATTATTACCTCCCTCTTATGACTTGTGATAACCCTACTAATACAACCCAACATAATTTTAGCCTCACTTACTGCTTTAGAGGTCTGCTTGGATGATTTCAGGTAATCTGTGATGATGATGCCCAAGTCTCTTTCTTCCCTTGTGGCTGCCAGCAACTCCCCTCCCAACCTACAGGTAGCTTCAGGGTTTCTCTTCCCTACGTGCATGATCTTGCACTTCTTTGCGTTAAACCCCAGTTGCCACTCTTCCAACCATTTTGCCAGTTTTATCCAGATATCTTCTCATTCTGCTCACCCCATCTGGATCATCTATTCTGTTGCAGATCTTGGTGTCATCTGCAAACAGACAAACCTTACCCTCCAGTCCATCTGCAATGTCACTGATGACGATATTGAAGAGGACTGGCCCCAGGACTGATCCCGGAGGTACCCCACTTGTGACTTGCATTTCTTCTGACTGCATACAATTTACCACCACTCTCTGTTTTCTGCCCACCAACCAGTTTGCCACCCAGTTGACCAACCTCTGACCCACCCTCAGCCTACCC
Source organism: Neoceratodus forsteri (assembly GCA_016271365.2). NCBI lineage: Eukaryota > Metazoa > Chordata > Ceratodontiformes > Ceratodontidae > Neoceratodus > Neoceratodus forsteri. Next base: position 1,186,582,095 of record CM057451.1, on the reverse strand, counting down.
AACTTATAAATCAATCATCTGGGTGGAACAGTATTGAAAGCTTTGCTGAAGTCAAGGTAGGTGACATCAACTGCACCCCCTTGTTCCACCACTCTAGTTACCCAGTCAAAGAAATCTATGAGATTAGTTTGACAGGACCTTCCTGTTGTAACCCATGTTGTCTTGGATCCTGTGCTCCTATGGATTCCAGGTGTTGCATTATCATTTCCTTAAGGAGTGTCTCCATAATCTTGCCCACTACTAAGGTAAGACTGACCAGTCTGTAGTTCCGTGCCTCGTCAATGCAACCAGTCTTGTGGAGTGGGATCATATGAGCCCTTCTCCAGTCTTCTGGGACCTCTCCTGTGCTCAGAGATTCACTAAACAGTTCTGATAATGACTCTGCTGGTTTCACACTTAGCTCCTTAAATACCCTGGGATGTATGCCATCAGGGCCTATTGTCTTGTCCACCCTGAGCTTAGCAAACTCTTGTAGGACCCTTTCTTTTGTGAAGGGACTTGTGCACACCACTCTCCCCCCTGTGTCCATGGTGTTGAGCTGTGGGCCCTGCCCTGCCGTCTCCTCAGTAAATACTGAGCAGAAGTATCTATGTAGGATAGATGTTTTTCCTTGCTTCTCCTCCACACACTCCTCCTTATCCCCTTTGATCTTAGCAATACCACCTCTGGACTTTCTCCTTTCACTAATGTATCTATAGAAAGTCTTGTCCCCTTCTTTTACTGTTTGTGCTAGTGTTTCCTCAGTTTGGGCCTTTGCCTGCCTTACTGCCTTCCCTGCTTCCCTTAGGGAAGTTTGGTATGCCTCCCTATCTTTGTCCCGCTGTGTTCCCTTACACTTTCTGAAGGCCAACCGTTTGGCTCTGATCTTTTCTGCTACTGTTTTTGAGAACCAAAGTGGTTTCCTCCTTCTTTTGCTCTTGCTTTTCTCCCTAACACAATGGGATGTTGCTTCAAGTATTGCTTCCTTAATGCTTGCTCACTTTATCCGTACCCCCTCACCTGTATTTCTTCTTGCCAGGGCTAGGTTAACTCTGTTGGCCATCTTATCAAAGTCAGCTCCTCTGAAGTCCCATATTTTTGCCTCGGAATGGGATCATTTAGTTCTAGTGGCCAAACTGAACCGTACCATGTGATGGTCACTGGCCCCCTTGTGATCTTCTACCTGGAGATCTGTGATCCTTTCCCCGTTAGTCAGTGCTGGATCCAGGGTAGCCCTGTCTCTTGTGGGTTGTTGTACTAGTTGTTTGAGGCCCTCCCCCTGCAGGGAATCCTCTATATGTCTAGTTCTGGTGGATGTTCCTGCTGGTATTGACCAATCTGTATCTGGCATGTTGAAGTCTCCCATTATCAGAACCTTCCCTTTAGCTGTCATGTTTTGTATATCTTCTAACAGTAATGTGTATATGTCCTCCCCCAGGTCTGGAGGCCTGTAGACAACCCCAGTTTGTATGGCTGTCTCATTTTTTGTTTCCATTGTGACCCACAGTTCTTCTGGCTCCTTATGCGTATTCTGAATTTCTGTAGCTTTTATATTTTTATTGATATAAAGGGCCCCTCCTCACCCCCCCCTTTTCACCTCAGTCTCTTCTGAACAGTACATAGCCAGATACTGAAGTCTCCCAAGTGTGGTTACTGGTAAACCATGTCTCGCTAATGGCTACTATGTCCAGTGTAGCCTCTGCCATTGTTGCCTCCAGGTCTGGAATCTTGTTTCCCAGACTGCGGGCATTTGCGTACATAATTTTCCATTGGCCAGATTTCATTGCATTAGTTGTTGGGTGAGGTCCGGCGCTTATCCTGCACATCGTATGGGGATCCAGACCTTTTTCCTTACCTGTTGATGCAAATGAACTACAAACATGCTGAACTCCTGTTTGATCACTAGCTGAAGGGGGAAGGGTGTTCTTCCCATTCAATGTATCGGGTGCTGCGCCCCCTCCCCATTTGCTAGTTTAAATTTTCTGCAAAGACATCAAACTTCTTCCCCAATGCACTGACTCCCTCCATAGTCAGAAGAAGTCCATCAAATTTAAAGAACGTTCGCTCCCAAAACTGTTACCAGTTACCTGCAAATTTGTGTCCTTTTTCCTGGCACCAGCCCTTGAAACACATGTTTAGCTCCCCTATCTCCCCTTCTCTGACCTTCTGTCCATCTTCCCCCTCTCCCAGACTGGCAGGATCTCAGAGAAGGAGATGCTGGATGAAATGGATGACAGTTTGTCTCCCAGCCTGGTCAGGTGTTCCTTGGTCTCCACAACTGGCTGGCAAGATCATTAGTCCTTATGTGTATAAGGATGTTGATGTTTTCTCCTCCTTCCTGCATGATTTTAGCAATGCAGTCAGTGTTTCTTCACTCTGATGTACCTAGGAGACATCTGATCATTACCCCCGGTGGGAGATAGGTATCAACTCCCCGAATCATGGAGTGTCCTACAGTCACAGCCAAAGACATGGCCAGATATTTCCTGAAATTTCTATGATATTTCTAAAGAAATCTCCTGCTTTCTCCATTTACACAGTAGGGGCAGCAGAGTGAAACTCTTTAGAAATTTTGTGAAATATCTGGCCATGTCTGTGGCTACTACTGTATGATCAGAAGTGTTTTGGATTTCCATTTTGCTTTTTTGTTTTGGTCCCTGTTTTGGGCGAGTTTTACAGCACTAGCTTCTGTGCTGCAGTGTCCTGCTCTGCACTGTCCTCTTCCTCTTTGTTTGATTTTGGAGATAGAGGCAGATACATGTTTGTAGTTTGTATTTTGTCCAGAAGATGATACTCCCCATCTTTGACTACTGTGACGTAGTCTATGGTGCTGCTCCCAAATCTTCCCTGACCAAGTTGGACACTCTCTTTAACTCCTTCTGCCACTTTGCTCTCGACTCCCCTTCCTGCTCCCACCACTGTGAACTCTATCACTCTCTAACCTTCCTTCCACTATCTCACAGCCACATCTCACACTGTGCCAAACTAACCTCCAAATTCTGATTCAGAGTGCTCCCCTCCTATCTCTATTTCTCTCGCTCCACTCCACCTCCCCCCACCCACTCTCTCAGATCTAATGATGCCCACACCTTGAAGGTCCCTCGCCACTCCACCCTCATCAGTCAGACTGGTTTCGCCTATCGCTTCCCTAAAATCTGGAATTCCCTCCCCTCAAAATATGACACTCCTCCTCCAGCTACTCCCTTACCTCTGCCCTACACAATTACCTCTCCCTCAGCTGTTCCTGCTTTAACCCTCCTTAATACCTATCCCCAGTTTCTGCCTTCCTACCCTGACCCCCCCGTGGGGTTCTCAACATCCTGAAGGGGAATCAGGAAATGGCTACCCCTTCTCCTCATATTCAGTTCTTGCCTCTCCCCCTGTCTTCTCCACCTGCCCTTCTGGGTCACCTGTGTGCACACCCTACCCCGTCCTTTTTACTCCAACAGCACTTGCATACTACCTCGAGCCTACTCCTGGTACACTCATGCACTATAATGATTCAGTTGCATTATTACTGTTTTGTACGTTTATATGTTCTCTTGTATAATTTTGAACATGTATTGTAATTTACCCAATGTTCCACTACTGTTTATTGTACAATACCTTGTGTTCCAGCTGTTGCATAGTCTTACAATGTTGTATTGTTTGTACTACCCACATACTATTGTAACTGATCATCCTTCACAACCCTATGTACCCCCTTCCCCCCAGGTCACACCGTGAGACGAGCAGCTTGTTGTTCATTTTGCCCTCCTGGTGAAACATTTCAATAAATAAATGAATAAATAAAAAATATATGGCTTGTGGAGGTGATACGTTGGTGAGCATTGAGTGATGGGGCACTTGATTTTCCCCTTCTAACCACCTGCCAACCTCCCGGACCAACTACTCTCTGCGGTCGAGGTGCTTCAGTTGGATGTTGGGGAAATGGTGGGTGGTTCTGGTAATATATTTCCTCCTGAATATGTGATTTGAGGTGCACAATCTCTGCCCATACTGCCCAGAGCTGAGCCCTTAGATCTCTGATGGTCCAGCATGTAGGACAGCGTCCTAAATCCTGTATAACTGCCCTTTTGAAAAGTGTCCCACAGTTCCTGCAGTTAATAATATCCATTCCAGTTAAGTTGCCAAGTTTATAACCTGGTCTGAGTACTGTAATTAGAAGGAAAATGATGTAAAAGATTTTTTTTTTATATATTTTTTTGTTTGTTTGTTTTTGTATAACTTTTTATAACAAGTTAAATTAATTGTGCCCCTGTAAGTGAGGTCACTATGTGGATACCCTCTGATCCTCCCCTTCCTGCTTTGCTACAGAAAATGTCACAACTGTGCTACTCTATAAAAGGAATCTAGTGTGGAGTGGTTGGGGATGGGGGTGGGTGGTTGGGCCCTTCCCTGCCGAAAAAGAACTACGGATGAAAGAAACAAGAAGGTAAGAGCAGAAACAATCAATCAACAACAAATGAAGTAGCCCTGAAAACTTAGCTTAATGATGGATAAAACTGTAAAACCAGTAAGCACCACCTATAACAATTTCACAGAAGATATAAGCTGCAAAAAACACTTTGCTACAGAGAAAAATAAAGCAGTAACAGAAGATATACCTTGCAAAAAACAATTTGATTCAGAGAAGATTACAGCAGTAAACTGTAAGCACAAAACAGTAACAAACCTGTAGGCACACCATGTAATAATGCAGCAGAAAGTATACCCTACTACAACAATTTGAATCAGAGAACAATAAAGCTGGTCAGCAGGGTAAGGCATACGATGAGAGGCTGAGAGCACTGAACATGTATTCCCTGGAAGACAGGAAAGAGAGAGGGGGGACATGATTGGGACCTTCAAATACTTGAAAGGGATAAATAAGGTTGATAAGGAGAGTCTCTTTAAGCTGAGTGGCAACCATAACACGAGGGGGCACAGTCTTAAGCTGGAGGGAAGGAGATTTCAGAGGGAGGTCAGGAAGCACTTCTTCACAGAAAGGGTGGTGGACACTTGGAATGCGCTGCCAGAAGAGGTAATCTTGTTGAAGACAGTGGTCAGCTTTAAGAGAGGCTGGGATAGGCATGGGGGAAGGTAAGAATCATGGGTAGGGAGGATGGGAGAAGTGGGGAGAGAGGGCGGGGACATTAGCTCAAGCTGTGGACCCTGCAATACAAGCAGACTTGATAGACCAAATGGCCTTCTTCTGCTGGCTTCTTCGTATGTTCGTATGTTTGACAAGGCTCCTCTGGAACTACGTGCTATGTATCTTGTAGTTAATCAAGCTGTGTACATTGCCCTTGTCTATTGAAGTGGAACCTTTGTAAAAGAGCTCCTGTGCTCTAAGGTTTATTTACAATCGAATGAATCAATCAATCAATCAAAAAAATAAATTCAGCTGCCATATCCTTGACCACGCCTCATGTTTCTCAGGTCCCTGCTCATTCTCTCCGCTCCTTCTGGAGTATCTACCCTATTGTAGATCTTGGTGATATCTGCAAACAGGCATGACTTCCCTTCCAGATCTTCTGCAATGTCATCGATAAAGACACTGAAGAGGACTGGTCCCAGCACTGAGCCCTTAGGTACTCCACTGGTCATTCTCCCTTCATTTGTGTGACTGCCATTTACCACCAACCTCTATCATCTATCCACCAGCTAGTTCTGTAACCAGTTTACCACCTTGGGTCCCGCCCCCAAACTGCGCAACTTCCTTATAAGCCTCTTATGTGGTACAGTGTCGAAGGTCTTGCTGAAGTCCAAGTAGGCCATGTCCACCGCCCCACCCTGATCTATTTCCCTGGACACCTAGTCAAAGAAGTAGATCAGGTTCATCTGACATGATCTACCTCAGAAATCCATCCTGCCTCAGGTCTTGCAACCTGCTGGAATCAAAATACTCCACTACCCTTTTTTTCAGTAGTGTTTCCATTGGCTTCTTCACCACTGACATCATGCTGACTGGCCTGTAGTTGCCAGCTTCCTCCCTGCTGCCACTTTTATGAAGCAGGACTACATCTGCCCTCCTCCAGTCCTCGGGAATGACTCCTGTTTCCAGTGAGTTGTTGAATAGGGCTGTCAGAGGTGCAGCCAGTACCTCTCTATGCTGTCTCAATGCCTGTGGATGTACCCATCCAGCCCCATAGCCTTATCCGCTTTTAAATTTCAGACTGTCCAAGTTTAAGCAAATTATTTGGTACAATCAAATGTGTTGACTGTAATAATCAGTTTCCATTGGAATGGATCAGGGATGATCTGGATTACGAAACCCAAGCTTGTTCATAACAACTTTAAATGCTTAATGACTTAAAATATTCAAAACAAGCTTCTCCCATAATAATAGAAGTAAGGCTGGGCTGGCCCGCCAGCGCAGGGGTAGTGTTACCGCACAAGATGCTGATGACCCAGGTTCAGTAGCAAGCCCAGGAATCAGAGGGCTGGTCAGGGGGAGGAGGATTGAGTCCCACAGCTGGCTCTCCTCCTCCATGGTAAGGATGGGGAAGTACCCGGTGCTCAAGTGGCCCCTAGCAGAGGCTAAGGGGCTGACAGACAAATCTTGCAAGTTTGGAGTCTGTGACAGAGGTTTGACCATGCACCACCACATCATTGCATGCCATGCTCCCGGGGCAAAATCCCGCAAAATTACCAGGCTGAGCAAGGAGGACATCTGCTCCTCATGAACCCCATGCAGAATTCTGAGGCACTCGACCCCCTTGATCAGCCTCAGTCCTTCGTTGGGAAGTAGTAAGGGTCTTCCCTGGTGGCCCCACCCTGGGGGGTTGCCAGTGTGCACTCCAGGGGTACAGGCAAGTCCTAGGGATGAGAGGTGGCAGAGGGATGGACCAATTGCTAGTTAGCCATGACAAAAAAAAAAAAAGTAAGGTTACATATGTGTCTTCACAAAAGATTGGGTTACAGAGTACAGTTTTCTCTTAATTCCGAAACTAGGATTTTTTTTTTTTTATTTTATTTATTTAAGTCTCAGAATTACAGTACCTTTGAGCAAGAGGCATTCCACAAGGCTCGATCCTTGGACCCCTGCTATTCATGCTATACATCAACATTGTTACGCTTACGAAGGTTCCATGTCAAGCGTGTACAGGGACAAATGGATAATACAACATCAAACAAATATTAATAAAATGTTACACAACAATTCAAGTCAGGTGATACTGACAGTGCCGAGTCACATTTATACGTTGTTATAGAGTTAACACTAACAGAGATTCCAAGCATGTTACAGTCAGTTACAACAATGGCACCAACAGATAAGTTGCAGGAGCATTAAAAGCAGTTGGGTAGGTAGAGGGTGCTGTCAGTGAGGTGACATTGTCAATAGCATCAAGCTCTGAATGCATGTGCATCAGAAGCAGACATGGTAGAAAGTGGCTAGGGTGGTGGCCAGAACAAGCACAAAGTATGCCAACGCAGAGAGACAGCCAAGGTAGACAATAATGTCTTTATCACATAAATTAGCTTAGGTTAAGGGGGTGGAAAACTGAGTGGTGTTGGGGTAGGAGAAATTAGGAGGAGTAGAAAAGGTCGGGTGGGGAGGTATGAAGAAAAATTAGTGGAGGAAAAGGAGAGTAGCAGGGGAGAGGGTGGAGAGGTGGGTGAAGAGAGGAAAGGGTGGAGGCAGGGCGGAGGTGGTGTTTGTGGGCAGTTAGGCAATATGACTCGAGAGAGTACTATGAGTATGAGGATATGTTTCTATAGTTCCAATAATGAGCCTTATGCACAAAGGGTCCCCAACCCTACACACCAACTCAGCTCTAGCTAAAGTCGCTAATGACTGGCTCCTCACAATGGATAAAAAACGAGTGACAGGTGCGGCTTTTCTGGATCTCAGTAAACCTTTCGACACTGTCGATCATGTTTTACTCCTTGGCATTATATACTGCCATGGCATCTCCGACCCTGCATTATCCTGGTTCAGCAGCTACCTGGCAGGCAGACTTCAACAAGTGAAAGCTGATGGTTCACTCTCCCAGCTCCTTCCTATCATGAGAGGCATTCCACAAGGCTCGATCCTTGGACCCCTGCTATTCATGCTATACATCAACATTGTTGGAAATAATAACACCAAAGCAAAACGTCACCTGTTCTCAGATGACATGGTATTATACATATTCAGACCCTCTGAGACCGAAACCCAAACTGAGCTACAACCTGAATTCGATTTCTCACAATGCAACCTGGCTCAGTCAAAACTTCTCTTAAATGCCAAAAAAACTAAAGTCATGTACTTCTACTCCAACAAGCTCACTTCCACCTCAAATGCACTAGCATCTCTGCCCCCCCATCAAAACTCTCCTTGACAATGACCTTGAGGTTGTTCACAACTTTAGATACCTAGGTTGTGATTTAGACCAACACCTGACTTTCTCATCCCATATTGCTTCCCTTGCAAAAAAAAATTATGCCAGCGTATTGCCTTCTTCTTCAGGAAAAAATCAATATTCACTACTGAGGCCAGACTACTTTCATACCACTCCTTGACTACGCTGACATAGTCTATGGCCGATGCTCAGACAACCTGCTTCACCAATTAAACTTTCTCTACCACAGAGTGTTCTGATTCATTTCCAGTGCCCACCGACACACGCATCACTGCAATCTAGATGCCGACTTGGGCTAGACTTCCTTACCGACATGCCTACTAATCCACTCTCTCCCACCTGGCTCTACAAAGCTCTTCTATCAAAGCTTCCCTCCTACATTTCCTCATTATTCTAGTGTACTGCCTGCCTTTACACATTATGCAGTAATGACTTCATCATGAATGAAGTCCCATATGCCAGCTTCCGGTTTGGTGCAATGGTGTTAAGCCATGCCCTGCCGGCAGGCTAGAATAAAGTCCAAACAAAAGATTGAGTTACAGAGTACAGTTTTCTCTTAATTCCGAAACTAGGAACAAGCCTCAAGCTCCAAACCCTAATTCCACTACACAGGTTCAAGAACCTGATCACCAGCAAAATTAGGGTTTCTTGCACATGCCACTGACTAATTGACCCACATTTTACCTTCCTCAAACTCCTTTAATCTCTTCTCACCCCTTCCCAGTTTTCTTTCCACCCCTTCTGCTCTCACTATTTGCCCTTCCCCCCTCCACCTCCTCCTCTTACTTATCCACATACTAACTCATTATTTTGGTTGGCTTTAGCATCCAAAGCCCTCCCTAAGGGATTATACCCACCCATACCCACCCCTTCTTTTATCTATCCATACTTCCCTCTCCTCCTCTCTCCCTGCCTATCCTTCAACCTGACTCCAACACTCATCTATTTACCCTCACCTCCTTTTTTCCCTCTTTTGTTTAAATGCCTCCCTTTATCAGACTATTATTTTTTCGCACTCATCCCAAACTACCAAATATAAAGACTTATTGTAAATAGTGCAACTGCTCTGATATTTGCTCAGTGTCATAATGATCTGACCTACTGAACACCCTGTATTTGATATACTATCTGTTAACATCTCTAATATTGTAAATTGTGTGATGTTGTGCTGTCCAGTGCGTATTTTTACTGTTTGCGATTGCTTCATTTGTAATTTCCTATCTGTACCAGCTGTTTATTTTGTACTACTTCTTTGCCTGTTTCAGGATCTCCTTGTAAATGAGTATGCTCAATGGAGTTATTGCCTGCTAATAAACTTGACACCATAATATGAGGGCAAAGGGCAGAGTTCAATCAATCAATCAATCAATCAAAATCTTTATTTAACCAGGTGGACACCATTGAGCAAGCTGATTTTCAAGATGGAGCAGGAATTGTACATGTTATAGATATAGATCAGTTACAATCGAAAAAACAATCGGGGCAATATACAATATACAATATGCGATATACAATATACAATATGCAATATACAATATGTGATATACAATATACAATATACAATATACAATATACAATATGCAATATGCAATATACAATATGCAGGGAGGACAGTGGCAGTACATAAGAGTAAGATATAATCTACTATACATAAATAAAGAAAGGTGTGAAATAAAAGAAAAGAAAAAATATATACAAATAGTTCAAATAATACAAGGAGAGTGCCAAAACTGCAGGGAGGGGGTATCTTTGAGTAGCAGTATGGTAAGGTTGAAACAAGGAAGGGAGTGGGTGGGAGGGAAGAAGCAGTCGGGGCCGGGGTGCCCAAAAGGAACCACTGGAAGCAGAGGATTGACAAATTGCCAATCAGGGAGTTACACACATCCTGGGTGTCCTATGGATACTAGTATAGGCAGGAGCACTGAGTGCCCTCTGTGCACCCCTGCCTGGGGCTGTCCACACCGGATCCCATGCAACTGCACAGCCAACCCATGAAGAGGATGGGCTGTGCCTGTGCTCACACTGGGCCAGCACAACGCAGCTTGTACAATGTCAGATATGCTCTGCTGGGCCAGTGTCAGAGGAGCTTTCCATTATACCAGCCAGAGGGCTGCTGTAATGGGTCCAGAGCCCCCTGACTGGGATCCACAGGGACAGCTAGCACCTCACAGCCACAGACCCCAGCCCTTCTCCATACCACAAAGTGCTGGGGGTGGATTACAGCTGAGGGGCACATTCAGTGAAAACAAGGAAACTGAAGTTTTGCAATCGAGAACCTGGCAGTCCATAAACAGACTATCATGTCTCATGATGCCCTGCTCCTATGTGCTAGTTGGAGCTTCTGATTGGAAACCCATGGTCAGGCCCAGGCCTGTTCCCCTGGCTAGCCCCAACCCATGCTCAGAGCTACATGACTGTGCATCAGGTCAGCTGGAGGTCAAGCAGTCCTGCCCTGTGTATCTCATGGGTGCCAGCTACACAGCGTGTATTTGCATGGCCTGGTGTGCACCCCTGCCAGTGTGTTTTGGGCTCAATAGAAGCACAATGGGGATATCCAGTTTAGACAGTTTTCATTGTTTCCATGTTAGTACTGAATCTAACAACATAGAAACATAGAATTTGACGGCAGATAAGGACCGCTTGACTCACCCAGTCTGCCCATATCCCTGCCTACTGGATAAGCTGCAGATCCTAGTTAACCAGCAGCCTACTTCTTCCTACCCCCACCCCCTAGAATTGCCTTATGACTGTCCCATGCATGCTTGAATTCCACCACTGTTTTTGACTCGACCTCCTCCGGAGCCCGTTCCATGCATCCTAACCCTCTCTGTGAAAAAATACTTCCTTAAATTACCTCTGAGCCGCCCCCATCTCAGATTGTGCCCCTTGTTCTTGCACACCTCTTTTTTTGAAAGATGCTACCCTCTTGGACTTTGTTGATTCCCTTGAGGTACTTGAAAGTTTCTATCATGTCCCCCCTCTCCCTCCTTTCCTCGAGGTTATACATATTAAGCTCCTTAAATCTCGCTTCATATGTCTTCCGGTGCAGACCCTGCACCATTTTAGTTACCCTCCTCTGGACAGCTTCCATCCTGTCTATGTCTTTGCGAAGACTGCATTTCCGGAACTGCACACAGTACTCCAGATGGGGTCTGACCAGCTGTCTGTACAGAGGGATAATAACTTCCTGTTTTCTACTGGTGATGCCTCTCCCTATGCAGCCCAGTATCCCCCCAGCCCTCCTTGCTGCCCTCTCACATTGCTTGCCCACCTTTAGGTCATCTGATATGACTACCCCCCGGGTCCCTTTCCATTTTTGTTGTTGTTAGTATCTCACCCCCATTGTGTACTCTTCCCTGGGTTTTGTTTCCAGGTGCATTACCTTGCACTTCTTAGCATTGAATCTAGCTGCCATACATTTGACCATTCCTCTAACCTTGCCAAGTCCCTTTTCATCCTTTCCACCCCACCTTGTGCATCAACTCTGTTGCAGATCTTTGTGTCATCTGCAAAGAGACATACTTTTCCTTCCAGTCCCTCTGCAATGTCGCTTATAAAGACATTGAAGAGGACCGGTCCTAATACTGAACTCTGTGGTACCCAACTAGTAACCCCCCTTTCTTCAGAGTGGACTCCATTTACTATTACTCTCTGTGTCCTATTCTCCAGCCAATTTTTTACCCAGGCTGTCATCTTGGGACCCGCTCTCAGGCTAGCTAACTTGTATATTAATCTTTTGTGTGGGACTGTGTCAAATGCCTTGCTAAAGTCTAGGTAGGCCATGTCCACAGCCCCTTCCTGATGTACTACTTTGGTCACCCAGTCAAAGAAATCTATCAGATTTGTCTGGCATGACCTACCCACTGTGAATCCATGCTGCCTTGGGTCCTGTGCCCTCTGGCCTCTAGATACTCAACAATTCTTTCCTTCAAAGTGATTCCATCATTTTCCCTACCACTGAGGTTAAACTAACAGGTCTGTAGTTTCCTGCTTCTGCCTTGCTCCACTTTTGTGAGAGGAATCCATCTGCCCTCCTCCAGTCCTCGGTACCACCCCATCCTCCCATGATTTGTTAAACAGGGTAGTCAGTGGTGTCAATAATTCCACCATTAGTTCTTTTAGAATTCTGGGATGAATCCCATCAGGCCCCATTGCTTTGTCCACCTTCAGTTTTAAGAGTTCTTTCAGAACCCTTTCTTCTGTAAATGGGCTGGTATCAACTTCTGTATCCAGAGTGTTTCTACTGTTTGTTTTAGGTACCTCCCCCTCTTCCTTTGTAAATACTGAGCAAAAATATTTTAGTATCTCTGCCTTTTCACAGTCACCCTCTGCCCACCTCCCCCTTTATTAAGCCTCACTATCCCTCCCTTGGTCTTCCTTCTTCCCTGATGTACCTATAAAGGTTTTATCCCCTTCTTAACTGAGTTGGCTATCTTTTCCTCAGTTTGGGCCTTTGCTGTTCTGATTGCCTTCCCAGCTTCCTTTGCTTTAACTGATACAGTTCTCTGTCCTGCTCCTTCTGTGATTCCTTGTACTTCTTGCTTTCTTTTTCTCTTGAACCTTCACTGCCACTTCCTATGAGAACCATAGTGGTTTCTTACATCGTTTAGTTTTGTTTATTTGCTTCACACAAAGGCTTGTTACCTCTGTGATGGCAGTTTTTATTATTCCCCATTGTTCTTCCAACCCTCCTTCCTGCCCATTTTCTAGTGCATTCCTTAGGCACGCACCCATTTTGGCAAAGTCAGCCCTCCTAAAGTCCAGTACCTTTGCCTTTGTGTGGCTTGACTCTATTGCTGTGTTTATTGTGAACCATACTGTTCAATGGTCGCTAGTTCCCAGATGGCTACCAACTTTACATCTGTGATCCTCTCTTCATCTCCATTTGAGAGAACCAGGTCTAAGATTGCTCCCTCTTGAGTGGGCTCAATACTAGTTGTCTAAGGCATGCCCTATAGGGCATCTAGAATAACCCACTCTTCAGTGGCTGCTGCAACTGCACTCCAGTTAACATCTGGCATATTCAGATCACCCATCAGCAATATCTCCCCTTTTTCTGCCATACTAAGTATACTTTCTATTATTTCCATGTCCATTTCCTTCCCCTGAAAAGGGGGTCTGTATACAACCCCTGTGCAGACTGTGGTGCCATTGCCGGTCTCCAAATTTACCCACAGTGCTTCTTCTCCTCCCTGTTTTCCCTTTTGTTCTGCTGCTTTGATTCCTTCCCTTATGTAAAGAGCTACTCCTCCTCCTCTATTACCCTCTCTGTCCCTCCTGTAGATAGTGTATCCTGGTATGTTTACGTCCCAGTCATGGTTTTGTGTGAACCATGTTTCTGTGACTGCCATGATATCCAGCTATTCCTCCTCCATCAAGGCCACTAATTCAGGAAGCTTGTTACTCAGACTATGGGCATTGGTACTCATTGCTTTCCATTTTTTGATGGCTTTACCTTCAGTTGCAGCATCCCCCACTGACCTTTCTACCTCGGTCTTTTTCTCATTTAGTACCCTGTTTTGTAGGGAGAGGCTGGGATTTTCCTGCTGCTTATCAGTGCCTCCCCCCTTGACTAGTTTAAAAGCTTGCCAATGAAGCATTTAAACCGATTGCTCAAAAGACTTGTTCCTTCCTGGACAGATGCAGACCATCCTGCCAGTATAGACTGGTGTCCCTCCAGGTGGAACCCCAGTCACCAATGAAGCCAAACCCCTGTGCTCCACACCATTTTTTCAACCATGCACTAAACTGCATGGTGCAAAGTACCCTCGCCTCACTCATGCTATTGACAGGCAGCACCTCTGAGAAGGATACTGTGTGTGCTACTTGTCTTAGGCCCCTCCCCAGTTCTACAAAGTCCTTCTGCACTGCTTTAATCTCATGTTGAGCCAAGTCATTTGTCCCTAGGTGGACAATGATGTCCAGCTCAGACTCCCGTGCAGCTGTTCTCATGATCCTGAGGATGCACTTCCTGTCCCTCCAAGCCATGGCACCAGGCAGACACCTTACTTCAGTTGTCCCTGCTCCCCCCAGTTCTATCCCCCTAATAATTGAGTCCCCCACCAGGAGCTGCTTCCTTTCCTTGTGGTGTCCTCTACCTCCTTCCTGTGGGCCTCCCTTGTGACAGGTGTCCTCAGCCTCCTTAATCTCCTCTGTGGGTGCATCCCTATGGGAGCTGTGCTCCCCCAGAATGGTGTATGGACTGTGGAGTGGAACAACTGACTGGGTGTGCCTCTGTTCCACCATCCTCACCCTCACCCTCCCTGAACCCACTGTGGTCCAACTGCTGTGCTTTCTTTGCAACCTCTGAGGCAGTGTTGGTGGCTCTGGTGCTCCCTGGATGGGGGAGGTTCCCTTCTTACCATCCAGTCTGGCCTGGGGGAAGGTTCCCTTACTGCTGTCCAGTGTGGCCTGAAGACGGGCAAATTCCTCCCTCAGGGCAGAGAGTTGTCTGCAAATAGGGCAGCATCTCAGCCTCCAGAAAGTCTCCCGGAAGACTGCTGCCCCACAGCCATTACATTGCACTACTCCCCACATGTTTATGTACTTTTTTTTTGTGTGTGTGTTTGTGTGGTGTGTGTGATTGGTTTGTTATATAGAAATATATATATTATACAATGTGTATGCTTATATTTTCAGTGCTGTGTGCTAGAGAGGATATGACATTGATATGCACCTTGCACTCTTTGAGGAAATGATGTCAGAACCCCAGGTATAAAGGAACTATTTCCAGGGGTGGGAGGGGTGAGGGGTGGGAAGGGGTTGGGCCTAAACTGTGCCCTCACAAAACAATCAGCTAAGAGCTCCTACCCACCACTGCGATGAGTGCCTTCCTGTCAGCAAGATACCATACACAACAATTTGACAGAGCAAATCCCCTGCTAATCAAACAGAGAAAAATCCAGACATCCAAGTCAGACACAGGTAAGCCTCCCCAGCCCCAAAACAGCCTGGTGGTTTGTGCTTCTGAAAGCAGTCAGCCCCAAAATAAGTCAGCTGTGCTTTAAACTCTTCCTGCACTGAAAAGCTTAAGAATTGTAACAAGACTGTCTTTTCCTGATTAAGTTCCTTATTTCACCTTTCAGTTAGAAGTAGCCTCCACCTGCAGAATATCTGCTACAAGCCAAAGACAACTGTAAGGTTCACCTACCTCTGTTGTGAGCACAACTCGCTTTCTTGCAAATCCTATGTTCAGTATTGTAGCTCCCAGCAAGAGGTAGCTTGCCTTAAAAATATTAGCTGTTCTGATGAGTTTGCTTTAAAACACTTGCTTATAATACTATTGTTCTCAGGTCTGTTACCAAAGTTATTGGCTGATTAAGTAGCTATGGTGTAATCACTTCCTGAGAAAGTCTGGAATTTCCTTTTAAGGCACACAAAAGATAAACACAAAAAAACAGTTTACTGTCTGGGTCAAATACACAACCTGTACCTGCACTTTTTTCAGGATTTGTGACAAATGTTTAGCCCAGGGTTTAAACTCTTCCTGCACTGAAAATCTTACGAATTGTAACAAGACTGTCTTTTCCTGATTAAGTTCCTTATTTCACCTTTCAGTTAGAAGTAGCCTCCACCTGCAGAATATCTGCTACAAACCAAAGACAATTGTAAGGTTCACCTCCCTCTGTTGTGAGCACAACTCGCTTTCTTGCAAATCCTATGTTCAGTATTGTAGCTCCCAGCAAGAGGTAGCTTGCCTTAAAAATATTAGCTGTTCATCCAACATGGAATGTGAAAGGGCTTGGGTCTTCTATTAAAACGAATAGAGTATTCTCACATCCCACATCCCCAAATTCAAAAAGCAGAAAATGTTCCTCTTCAGGAGACACGCTGCATGCCAGAAGAAGCAAAAAATGGTGCCGTGAATGGGTGGAACATGTTTTTTACAACTGTTACTGTACCAATAAAAGGGGGGGGGGGCATGATTCTAGTTGAACTCTGATTAAATGCTGTTTCCGGGTCCCTAAAGTGGCATCTTTACCCACCATGGATACGAATTTTTTGTTTTCATCCCAGCACCATTTGGGCAATGGACTTTTTTTTCCACTGTGGAATTCTCATCGCTGCTGGTAGTTGAAACCGGCACTTTCTTTAATCTTGAAGAGGAGGTTTATTCCCATCACAGTAGCTGACCGTATTTTAAGGTTCAATCATCTTTCCTAATTTTTATCACAGTAAAGCTTAGTCATGTAAACAATTTGTACCAACACATGAAAATGTATCTCTGTTTAGGGCTGTTTCACATATGAAGTCTAACTAAAGTTATTTTTTTGGGAAATCAATTTAACACACATTTGTTTTTGTAGCTAAATCCTGCGGATTCTAAGACACTGCTATTGCTAGGTGGCTGACAGTTTTTGCCGTACCGTACTTGCACTAACTTTGACATTCTCTGAAATGTTGTACTTTATAATCATATACTTCCCACCAGTGATGTAACAAGGTTTAGGGGTGCGGAAATGATTCTGTCATAATACCAAACTGTTATCATTTATACTGATCTTGCCTGTGATTGAGGCTTATGGGCAGTTGTATTAACCTAACTGCAATAAAACAGAAGTTTAAAAAACATTTTTTTTTCTGTACTCTTAAGGAATTCATGTGCAATCTTTTAATATGTAAAAACTTGAAAGGCTTTTCCTGTAAACTGAAAGTGCATTAAAATTTAACAATGTAGGCAGTACAGTAGCATGAAACAGAGAAAGGAAACTCCTGAAATAAAAGAGATTAGAATTTTAGATGTTTTAGTCCTTAAGGAAATGTCCTGGATGCCAGGAAATATAAAAATATATAATATTCAGATACCTTTCAGATAATTTGTCATTAATGGTCTGTATTTGTCTCCATTCATCCTTTAATACTGAGAATGTTTTCGTAAAAAGAAGGCTGCTTTTGTCTGAGACATTGTCTCCTCGTCTTGTGCTTCCCCTCTGCTGAAGTCAAAATTAGTTGTGAGAGCAAAGTCGTTTCTAGAGTGACAGGCTGAGATGCCCCAGCAGGGGAATATGACTTCAGGAAGAGCGGCAAAAGTAGGAGATAAAGTCTTAGAAGGAAGGATCCAGTTTGCATGCAAATGGCCTCTGTAATAAAGAATGAGGAGAAAATTAGAGAAAATTAATAAAACAGACACTCAGGGTTTTAAATAATTGATTAGCAGTTTTTTTCTTGGGACAATACTAATGTTCAAAAAGCATTTATATAGGTTTTCTAGAAGTGTTATGTTTGTTAAATGCAGTGAGGCAAGTGCTATGCATTTTCACAATGTTTTAGAACTTTTATGAGCAAAACACTAATCAATTTTTAGAGTTAAATAAAACCCTGGACACTGAACTGCATCTGAAAGTTATGAAGTTCCTGGAAGCTGGAAGCAGAGCATTAAGAAGCCATGTTCCTGTAGCTGTCCCATAGTCTCTAACATATTCAAGTAAGATGGTGAGACAAATTTTCTAAGACAGAGGCAGAACCTGTGGCTGACGTTGTGACCATGCACTTTGGTGCAGCTGGTGAACTGAGTCCAAATGCTGCAGCTGCACCCCATTTCCAATCCCAGGAGCACTTCCAGCACTTGGATGTGCTTTGAGACAGCTTGTATTAATGTAGCATGGAGGGCTGACATGTTGGCTGTCTCGCCTCCTGCCACCCTGTCAGCCGGGTTTATGAATGGATGTGGATCACTTGGGGGCCACCTGAGGAAGGGAAGATTGAGTGTCCCGAGGACAACTCTCCTTCCCCGGGGGAGGGGAGGGGGGTGTGTCCTGCTTTTCATCTGCCAGCTGGATGTGTCTGGGTGGCAGCACAGCGCGATCACATGGGGGGGAGGGTCCCCACATGCGGGACACTGGGGGTGTCTACGCTGAGGTGGAGATCAACCATCATGCCCATTCCATGTGAGGTGAGCCTCGGGCAAAAACAAGGCAGAAAAAATCCCCACCCACAGGATGAAAGCCAGATCCCTCATAGGCCCCACCAGGCAGACGACCGGGCACCCCTCACCACCACCATCTCGTGGCAGAGGATGACTGAGGGAAGACAATTATTTTTTAATTCAAGTTTACTGCAGGAAAGCTCCATTGTGCAGGCTCATTTACAAGGAGGTACTGGTTACATATAACAAGCACATACATGAACAACAAGGGTAAGTTCAATACATAAAAGCATTATTACAAACTGTTACAGGTTACACACATTACAAAATACAAAGTATTACGGTATTACAAGCTACGCAAAATTTGGAACAATTGCATAAAAAATACAATAAAGTATGATGCACAGAAGAAACAAGAGTTATATCATGATGATGCAGTACAGAAAAAAGTGCATGGTAATGTATTGACTAGATACGGAGTTGAAAGGGGAAAAGCAGAGCAAACAATAAGGACTTAAGCAACAGCAAGCATAAGGTTGAAGGAGAGCTGATTCAAAGGGAAGGAGAGTACAGAGGAAGGTAAGCATCTCGTTAAGCAGAGGTAGGAGCAAAGAAAAAAAAAGAGGAGGGCCTGCATACTAAGGAGTCATGGGAGAAAAGGAAGACAAGAAGAAGAAGAAGGGAAAAAAGTAGCAAAGGAAAGGAATTAAGAATTAAGTGTCGGGGGGACTTGGGAGTGGAGCGAGAAACATCTATAAAGGGATAAGGGTTCTGGGGGTAGGAGCAGGGGAGAGGGGAAGGAGGGCAGAGGACAACAGGGGAGGTGAAAATATGGAAGGAGGACAGGGGTGGGTAGGAGGAGGGGTTATAGGGGAGGGAAAATATAGAAGGGATGGGGTGAAAGGGAAGAGGGAAGGGTTAGGAGGGGGTGACTAGAAAGGAGTAACAGGTGGGGGTGGGGGAATGGAAGTGACAAATGGGGGGGAAGCACTCTGACAGTTACAAACTACCCTAAGATGTTTTGTGGCCAGTGTTTTGAAGAAGCTGACTGAGACTGAGCTGGTGAGCTTAAACACTGCCTGTAGACTATTCCATGCAGTGGGGAGGGTGTAGGAAATGGCACCCTTGCCAAGGGAGGTGCGGGTCCTAGGTATGTCCAGGAGGATGAACGCTGATTTCCTTAGGGAGTAGGTGCTGTTTGAAATGTGAATGAGAGATGAGATGTAACTCAGGAGTTTATTCAATAGCATTTTGAGCATCCATGTGCCGAGATATGTCAGCCACATGGTGGCTAGGGACGTCCATCCAACTTCTGTATATAGGTCACAGTGGTGCATCCTATAAGATACCTTGGTGATAAAATGAAGGGCATGGTGGTACAGAATGTTGAGCTTGCGTAGGTTGAATGACAAGGTGCAGCGTTAAATTATATTGCCATACTCAAGAAGCAGGAGGAACGTGACCTGAACAAGTCTAAGTCTGACCCTGGGTGGAAAGAGTGCCCTATTTCTAAAGAAGAATCCTAGTCTAGCTTTGAGATTGCTGGTGAGGCTACTGATATCGGCACTGAAGGACAGCTTGTGGTCAAGCCATGTACCTAGCTATTATCTACCACTTCAACTGTTTCTCCTAAGGTTGTCACAATTGCCTTAGTTGGGGTTGTTAAGATTGAAGAACATGACCTTCTGGTTTTTTCTGCAGTTAGCAAGAGTTTGGCATTGATGAGGTTATGTTCAAGCTGCAACGTAAGAAATCAGATTGCAGCACATCGCAGACTTCAGCCAAGGTGGGTTTGGATGTGTAAAGTACAGTCATATCCATGAAAAAATGCATCTTGGACTTAATGGTATTGTAGTCAAGGGTGTTAATTTAGATAGAAAAAGTATAGGGCCTAATATTAATTCTTGTGGGACACCTCTTGTGATGGGGAGGGAGTCTGAGAGAAGGCCATCAGCTTTAATTTTCTGGCATCTACCTGTGAGGTAACTGGAGAACCATCGTATTGTATGACAGTACCACCTAGGCTTGTAAGGCCAGGAAGAGTGAGGCTATGGTCAACGGTGTCAAACGCTTTGCTCAGATCTAAGAACTTGGTGCCAGTTACTTGTTTAGACTCATGAGAGGTGAGCCAGTCATTGGTAACTTTTGCTAGAGCAGTGATGGTGCTATGATTTTGTCTGAAACCAAACAGATCTGGGTTTAGTAGGGAGTATTTTTCAAGTTGGTCTTTTAGTTGACTGTAGATTAGTTTTTTAAGGCTCTTAGACAGAACAGGAAGGATGGAGATGGGCCTGTAATTGTTGAGATCGCAGGGGTCATCGGATTTGAAAAGGGGCAGGATATGAGCAGATTTCCAGCAGGAAGGGACTGTGGTGGTGGATATGGACAGGTTAAAAAAGTGGAGGATGGGTGCAGTAAGATAGTAGTGGCCTAGCTTGAGGAAAAAAGGAAAAGCCCAAAGAAGCATGGTGATGGGGTTGCAGGGACTGGTCAGAATGGGGCAGTCGACACAGATAAGGTGGTAAAAAAATGTAAATAAGAAAAAACGTGTATTTACTAGCTAAGCACACTGGACAACCAAATGCCTATTTTCAGGCACAATCTGGAGGTTACAGAGGAAATAGCAATAAAGTAACAACAGCATACCCATACTGTATATGAGAATATATCCATACTGTACATGAGACTACATCCATACTGTACATGAGAATACATCCATACCGTACATGAGAACATATCTACACTGTACATGCGAACATATCCATACCGTACATGTGAATATATCCATACCGTACATGCGAACATATCCATAGTGTACATGAGAACATATCCATACTGTACATGCAAACATATCCATACTGTACATGAGAACATATCCACACTGCAAATGTAAACATATCCATACTGTACATGAGAATATATCCCTACTGTACATAAAAACATATCCATACTGTACATGAGAACATTTCCATACTGCAAATACGAACATATCCATACTGTAGATGAGAATATATCCATACTATACATGAGAATATATCCATGCTGTACTTGAAAACATATCCATACCGTACATGAGAATATAACCATATTGTACATAAAAACATATCCATACTGTACATGAGAACATTTCCATACTGCAAATACGAACATATCCATACTGTACATGAGAATATATCCATACTATACATGTGAGCATATCCATACTATACATGAGAATATATCCATACTGTACTTGAAAACATATCCATACCGTACATGAGAATATAACCATATTGTACATACGAACATATCCATACTGTACATGAAAACATATCCACACTGTACATGCAAACATATCCATACTGCACATGCGAACATATCCATACTGTACATGAGAACATATATCCACATTGTACATGAGAACATGGGCAAAGGTAGTTATAAATACAAACCATTATCAGGAGCATGATACAATATGCAAAGAGTGGGAAGCAAAAGATCAGGGCAATAGATGGAGGGATATATAAGTCAACAGAATTTTATGAAAAAGAACTGTTGTTATAATTTTTTCTATTTTTCAGACAGATATACCACACATCAATAGGGCGATAACAACATCAGTAAATGAGTAAGTAAATAAATGGGGGCAAAAAGTCAGAGGGGGGGGAAGGAAAAGGGAGTCTGAGGGGAAAGTAAACAAGACAACTATCTGCAAAAGGTTACAGGGTGCAGTCAACAAACAACCAGTGTATAAGGCTTCAGTTACAGTCAGGGAACAGGTTATAAGCTTGGGGATTCTACTCCACCTCCCTCCATGGGGAGAGGGAAGGATGAACTAGGGGGGCAGTCTCAAGGAGGGAATACTCAAGAAGTAAATAAATTCTGTACATTGGTTACTCACCCCTCAAGATTCTCCCTGGACCGTCTGTAGTGCGGGACATAAACACACCTATCCTTGAAGGTTGTGACAGGGAGCTTCTGCCACTCTTGAGGACTGACCTTTTCTTAAATCTGTTGCAACAATTCTTCTATTTCTTAGCCTAATCTGTCCTTTACAAGTTCTAGTCCATAAGGCTGGCCACCTATGGGCACCCCCTTGACTTTCTTAACTATGCTAAAGTGTCCTCTTTAATTTTTCTTTTCCCTCTTAGGTCCTCGTACAGGGAGATTATTGTTGTGACATCCAAGCATATGTAAAACAGGTTGTGTCTATCGTTGTTGGATTTAGTATGTAATAGCACTATGTCTTGGGCATTATGTGGGGGCCTCGCGTTACCACCTGTATGCCGATGACACCATTTTATACTGTTTGAATGAATCAGTTTCAGTATACAATGTACACTGCAGGAAAGTTTTAACAATATGGAAAAGTGCTTTGTCAACTCAAAGTTAAAACTTAATTCTTCAAAAACTAAATGTATGCTGTTTGGGTCTTCTATGAAATGGAAAGATGACTTGACTTTGGAAATTGTGGATAATAGAGGGGAAGGGTTAGAGTTAGTTAATCAATATAAGTGGACAGACTGGGTGGGCCAAGTGGTCCTTACCTGCCATCAAATTCTATGTTTCTATAAATACTTGGGATTTTGGTTAGATAATTATAGGTCAGGAAATTTGCATGTAGATAATTTGATCTCCCAGGTTAATAAGCGGGTGAGTTTCCTGTTTCGGAACAACAATTGCTTAAATTCTGTGACACTGTACCTGATAGTTAAGATGCAGATTTTCCCTTTAATCGATTATGGGGACATTTTATATGACAGAGCCACTAGAGATCGAATAACAAAGTTAGATGTTCTAGCTAATCGTCTTGCTAGACTGATTCTCAGGTGTCCAAAGCTTACTCATCATTGCGAATTGTATGAAAGATTAGGTTGGTTATCATTAAGTAGGAGAAGAATTACACATAAACAGCTGTTTGCTTATAAATGTGGGCTGGGTTCCGTCCCTATATATCTAAAGAATAGATTTTCCTTTAGAAGTGTTGAATTGACATTGAGAAATCAAGTTGTTACAGATATGGTTGTCCCCCTTATAAAATCAAAACGTTCCCAATATTTATTTAGTAATTATATCCTGATACATTGGAATAGCCTTCCTCATGAATATAAGCAAAAGATTGGTAAGCCCTTATCAACATCCCATCTAAGAAGACACCTGGGCCCGGATATTCAAACTGCGCCATTCTGAGGTGCAAGCCCTTGCGCTGCTCAAAATAGTTGCGCAGGGGTGTGGCCGGGGTGATATTCAAAGGAGTTGCGCTATTGAGCAACTCCTTTGAATATCACCTCCCAGCCACAGCCACTGTGCATGGCGCAGTGGAACTTGCGCCACCGCAAGTTGTCAGAGTTGAGCATTAAATTTGCGGTGGCGCAAGTACCATTGCGCCATGCGCAAATTTCCGATATTCAAAAGGTGACATGCAAATGGGGCCATAATTCATGCAAGGCGCGGGGCCATTTGCATCTGATTATGGCCCCATTTGCATGCCATTAGCATGTAGGTGCGCCGATCCCCGAGGACTTGCGCCTGGCCGCCCTGTCAGGCAGCAGCCATCGGGGACCGACACACCCTGCAGCCTGATCGCGGGCACAATGTGAAAACAACCCCCCCACCCACACTTCTCCCAATGCCCGATCGCGGGCAGAACGTATCATGACAACACCCCCCTGCCCAAACATCTCCCAATGCCCGATCGCGGGCAGAACGTATCATGACAACACCCCGCCCAAACATCTCCCAATGCCCGATCGTGGGCAGAATGTATCATGACAACACCCCCGCAAACATCTCCCAATGCCCAATCGCGGGCAGAGCGTGAGACACATCCCCAGTGCCGATCGCGGGCAGAGATGTAGACCCCCAACCCAAATATCTCCTGGTGGTCAGTGGACTGTAATGCCGATCGTGGGCAGAATGTCCAGTGACAACCCCCCAAACATCTCCCTGGTATCTAGTGTCCCCCCACCCCACCCACCATGAGCCCCACCACCCCCCCCCTGCAGCCGGCGGGCGGCAGCATCCCACCGCCTGCCACCCGCCGCCCACAGCTGACTGTCCGGTAGGGCTACGCCCATTGGTGCGGAAGCTAGAGCCAATGGGCGTGCAGCCTTACCATGCTATGACAGTCAGATGATTCTGAATCTGGACCGTCATGCGGTATGGGCTGCACCATTTGGCTCAGCTCTGCGCAATGGGCGTGCAGCCCCTGCGTCATTGATCGGGCGGCGAGGCGGACGGCAGCGGGTGGGATGCCGCCACCGCGCGAGGTGAAGGTGGTGAGGCTGAAGTGGTGGCGGGCCTGCCTGAGGAGATGTTGAGGAGGTTGTCACTGGACATTCTGCCAGCGATCGGCGACGCGACTAGACCACCGAGGCGTCGGGAATGGGGGCCTTATTCTGCCGCCATGCCATTAACACTGTCATGATACCATTCTGCCCAGCGATCCGAACGATGGGGAATGTTGGGCAGGTATTTTACATTCTGCCGCGATCGGCGATGAAAGATATTTGAAATGAAAGACTCGTTACTATTCTGCCAGCGATAAAGTGAGGGCACAGGGACTGAGTTGAGGGGCCAGCCACGGGTGGCGAGCTGCGTGTGTTGCGCCCTGCGATACAGCAGCTCACCTGAGGTGACCCTCAACAATCCTTTTTTTTGGCTCAAAGTTGTGCAGGCGCAGGTTGGGGTTGCGCCTGCACAACTCTGCACAACCCGACTGAATATCGGGTTGCGCAGTTTATGCATGGTTCCTCACCCTCCTGTTGAGCATGCATTCATTTGCATTGAGCTGTTGCTCAACCTGTTTTCAGTGGTGCAACTGTCTCCTGCTGAATATCGCAGAATGGCGCAATGTAGGACTTGCGCATGTGCAACCCTGTTGCGCATGGCACAACCCTTTTGAATATCTGGGCCCTGATATCTATACAGGAACCTTGTAATTGTTATTAATATTCTGTTTTCTTTTATGTTTTTGTATTGATGTTTGTTGTTTGATTGTATTTATTATGTTGAGTGTTGACCTGTATTTTTTATTTTTGTAAAGGTTACCATTGTGAATAAGTTTCTACTCAATTGGTTTTTACCTTGAATAAACAAACAAACATGTCATACTATACCTTATGTTTCTGAAACCTGTAAATGTTGAAAATACCATGGCACCAAGTGTTTTTGATAATAGAAACATAGAAACATAGAAACATAGAAGTTGACAGCAGATAAGGACCGCAAGGCCCATCCAGTCTGCCCATTTCTTTTTCTACCTTATAAATGTGCCATCGGCCTTTGCTCTGTCAGTGACCTATCTATTCATAGTCATTTGTATTGCTCCCTTATGCCTATCCCATGCCTGTTTGAAGCCCTGCACTGTATTCATAGCCACCACTTCTTGTGGTAAGCCATTCCATGCATCTACCACCCTTTCTGTGAAAAAGAATTTCTCCACATTTCCCCTTAATGAGCCTCCCTCTAATCTCATGCTGTGTCCTCTTGTCCTGCTATTTTTCTTATATTTAAACATGTTAGACTCTTTCACCTTGTTTATGCCCTTAAGGTGTTTAAATGTCTCGATCATATCACCTCTCTCCTCCTTTGCTCAAGGGTATACATATTGAGCTCCGTTAATCTGTCCTCATATGTCTTCTGATGCAGTCCCTGCACCATTTTGGTTGCCCTTCTCTGGACGCCTCAATTTGGTTAATGTCCTTGTGAAGGTGTGGCCTCAATACTGCACACAGTACTCCAGATGGGGCTAACCAATGTCTTGTACAGAGGGATTATTACCTCCCTCTTACGACTTGTGATACCCCTACTAATACACCCTAACACCCCTAGCCTTACCTACTGCTTTAGAGGTCTGCTTGGATGATTTTAGGTCATCAGTGATGATGATGCCCAAGTCTCTTTCTTCCTTTGTGACTGCTAGCAACTCCCCTCCCAGCCTATAAGTGGCTTCAGGGTTTCTCTTCCCTATGTGCATGATTTTGCACTTCTTTGCATTAAATCCCAGTTGCCACTCTTCTGACCATTCTGCTAGTTTATCCAGATCTCTTCTCATTCTGCCCACCCCATCTGGATCATCTACTCTGTTGCAGGTCTTGGTGTCATCTGCAAACAGACAAGCCTTACCCTCTAGTCCATCTCGAGGTCACTAATGAAGATGTTGAATAGGACTGGCCCCCGACTGATCCCTGAGGTACCCACTTGTGACTTGCATCTCTTCTGACTGTATACCATTTACCACCACTCTCTGTTTCTGCCAGTCAACCAGTTTGCCACCCAGTTGACCAACTTCTGACCCACCCGAGCCTACCTAGCTTATTTATCAATCTTCTATGTGGAACAGTGTCAAAAGCTTTGCTGAAGTCAAGGTAAGCAACATCAACTGCTCCCCTTGGTCCACCACTCTGTGTTACCCAGTCAAAGAAATCTATGAGATTAGTTTGACAGGACCTTCCTTTGTAAACCCATGCTGTCTTGGATCCTGTGCCCCTATGGATTCCAGGTGTTGCACTATCCTTTCCTTAAGGAGTGCCTCCATAATCTTGCCCACTACTGAGGTAAGACTGACTGGTCTGTAGTTCCGCCTCCTCCTGCTACCACTCTTGTGGGCGGGATCACATGAGCCTTCTCCAGTCTTCTGGGACATCTCCTGTGCTCAGAGACTCACTAAACAATTCTGCTAATGGCTCTGCTAGTTCCTCCTTTAGCTCCTTAAGTACCCTGGGATGTATGCCATCAGGTCCCATTGCCTTATCCACCCTGAGCTTAGCAAGCTCTTGTAGGACCCTTTCTTTTGTGAAGGAGTAGTGCTCACCTCCCTCCCCTGTGTCCATGATGCTGAGCTGTGGGCCCTGTCCTACCTTCTCTTCAGTAAATACTGAGCAAAGTATCTATTTAGGATAGATGCCTTTACAGGGTCCTCCTCCTCACATGCTCCCTTTTCTCCATTAAGCTTAGCAATACCCCTCTGGACTTTCTCCTTTCACTAATGTATCTATAGAAATCTTGTCACCTTCTTTTACTGTTCGTGCTAGTGTTTCCTCAGTTTGGGACTTTGCCTGCCTTACTGCCTTCCCTGCTTCCCTTAGGGCAGTTTGGTATGCCTCCCTATCTTCATCCGCTGTGTTCCTTATATTTCCTGAAGGCCAGCCTTTTGGCTCTGACCTTTTCTGCTACTGTATTTGAGAACCAAAGTGGTTTCCTTCTTCTTTTGCACTTCCTTTTCTGTCTAACACAATGGGATGTTGCTTCAAGTATTGTATCCTTAATGCTTGCCCACTTTGCCTGTACCTCCTCACCTGTGTTTCTTTTTGCCAGGGCTAGCTTAACTCTGTTGGCCATCTTATCAAAGTCAGCTCCTCTGAAGTCCCATATTTTTGCCTTGGAATGGGATGATTTAGATGTAGTAGCCAAATTGAACCATACCATGTGATGGTCATAATGGTAAAAAGTATCACTGTAGGTGACTATTATAGAAATTAAGTTAGTTGTGCTATTTAAAATGCATGTAAATTGCTGTAAACTGAACAAGTCTGAAATGTCATGGTGATTTGCATATATCCCATGATGTTTTGCATTATGGAAGTATGTATGATGATGCATTTCTTTGAAACTTGACTTGTTGCCAATGCCCCTTGGGGTAACCCTTTTTCAGTGTCTCTGCACTGAGGTTCTTTGTTTTTAGCTTGTTTTGTATTTTTTTCTTTTTGAGCCCCCACTACCCAAGCAAACAGGACCCAAATAGGGCTGAAAGGTTTTCACTGAAAAGTGGTTAGATCAGAGATTAGTGTCAGTAGGTGCTGGTTAAGTGCAGAGAAAGGACATACACAGTATGTTGCTGCAAACTGAAGAAGGAATATGGCATTGCAGAAGCTTATTTCCTGTATTTTGAATAAACATCACACAGAGGTTGTGTGCTGAACCTGAAGTTCAGTGTCTGGTCCATCTGTTATCCCACAACCCCTCCAGAGATGTATAGTTCGTGACTCTTCAAGGCTTCAGGAGTGTATCTGGATATGTGTGAATATGCTCTGCAAGGTCCAAAAAAACTGTTAAAATACAAAATCACAAAAACATCTATTAGTAATATCACAAAAAAATAGATCCAGCTGTAAAAAGAATAGAGTATAAGTGGCCAAAAAACTGATGCATGGTAGACCATGGAAACACAGTCCAGCATGCATCTCTTTGAGGGAAAGATTGAAAATTCAGAGTCTTTGGTACAAGTCTCATGCACCATATATTTGACACACCTGGGACATGTGGCATTCCAATAGCTACAAACATGCGGGCCACTGTATTTAGTGCAGTGGGCAAAGCATCACTGCCTCAGAGTCAGGAACACAGACAGCACAGGTTCAAAGCCAGCTAGGGCCAAATACTCACTGTGTGACCTTGGAGAAGTCATTTAACCTCCCAGTCCTGCAGTCCACCCAGCTATGGAAATGGGTAGAATCACCCTCACTGAAAATGAGATATTGCCTCTAACCAGGGCTATCCTTCATAAAGAAATTATTTCAAAAAATTTTAGCCTGTCATTTATCAGCTGCATGACTTTCAGTTTTAAGGCAGCCAAGACAGCATTGGAAGTCAATGTCTATTATACTGGGCCAGGTGCCATCACTGTAGACTGCATTGTCCACCTCAAGATAGTCCCCAAGTTCTTTTCTTGCAGGCAATGGGCAACATAGACGGAAGGGCAAAGGTCCTTCAGCTGGTCATATGGGGAGAGGGGCAGATTTACCAGGCGCTGGGAATGCAGTGAGGAAGCACAAGCAACATAAGAACTGCATCCCAGATCTAGATAGGCTTATACAGGCAGACTTAAACTGCTCCAAATGGGGAGGCATCAGAAGCTGTGAAATGCTAAGTATGACCTTACCATCGCCAATGCATTTAACTTCCTGTTCTCTGACCTGCCTGCTCCCTCTTCCCAGTTCCCTGACCCCACAGCTTAAGGTCCCTCCCTGAGTGGGCACACCCCCTGACCTCCCTTCTACTTAAAATGGGTCTTGGTCATGGAGACCCAGAAGCTCCTTGTAGGTCTCTCCCATCACAATGGGGTGGGGCATGACTGCCTTGAACCCAAACTGCTCAGCCTGGGGGCATCCCTTCTAGCCTGGCCTGTCACTCACATATTTAACACTTCTCTAATCTCAGGTATCATCCCTGATATATGGAAAGTGGCCAAGGTCATATCAGTCTTCAAATGAGGTGACCTGAAGGATCTCAAGAAGTACCGCCCTATTCCCATCCTGTCTGCGATCAGTAAGCTTTTTGAAAAAGTAGTTGCCGCTCAGCTCTCCCACTACCTTCAGAGCTATAAACTTCTCTCCCCTGCACAACACAGCTTCAGAAAAGGGCACAGCATGTCTACTGCCCTTGCCATGGTGACCTCTGAGATCAGGTCCACTACTGATCAAGGCAAATTGACTGGAGCCATCTTCATGGATCTCTCAAAAGCCTTTGATTGGGTCAACCACTCGCTCCTTCATGCCACTCTGTGGTCTCTTAGCTTCTCCCCCTGCCCATGCCTGGTTCTCTAACTACCTCTCTGGCAGGCTGCAATACACTAACTTCAACAGAGTGCTCAATGACCACTCTTCGGTGAACTGTGGGGTCCCTTCAGGGATCCGTCCTTGGACCCATTCTGTTTTCCCTCTTCAAAAATGAGCTGCCCTCCATCACAGCCCATGGGCACTCCACCCTATATGCGGATGACCTTGTCATCCTGGCCAGCTCTCAGGACATCACTACCGTTAATTCCAGGCTTAACTCAGACTTCAACCTTATTCAAACCTGGCTGGAGGGCCATAAGCTGACCATCAACCTAAAAAAGACCCAAGTCATGCTCTTTGGCTCCAGGGCCAAGACTATATCCTGCTCGGCTCCCCTAAATATCTTTGGTGCTGATGGCTCCCTCCTGCATGCCACGGACACTGTCAGGTACCTGGGTGTAACCCTTGACCCGCAACTGGACCTCACCCTGCATATTCAGAACACATGCAAGGCAACAAACAGCAAGCTTGGACTGGCATACAGAGCAAAAAGCTGTCTCACCCCGGCTGCACGACTTGTCTTAGCCAGGGGGAGTCCTCCTACCCACACTGTGTTATGGGCTTGTTACCTTTGCCCCGTCCCGGAAACCAGTCTTATAAAATGGGACACTGTGTACAACAATGTATGTTGCTTTGTGCTCTCTGCTCCCCACCTCATGCACCGCTGTGAGCTTTACTAGTGGCTGAAATGGCTCCCTCCAGAAAAGCACAGCACCTTTGTCATTAGCAACTTCATTGACAACATCATCAGAGCTGCCACCCCTTCTGCACTTGCCCTACCCGTCATACCTGGAACCCCTTCCTACCACTTAAGATCCAGTGACTCACAGGCCCTCCTGGTTCCAAAAACCCGCACCATCATGGGTGATCGGGCTTTTGACGCTTATGCACCCAGAGTGTGGAACTCCCTTCCTGCAGTCACTCGCTCCGCCACCTCCCATCCTTGCTTTTAAGCCTCCCTATGAGGCTTCCTAAAATGGTCTCCGCCTGTCGCTGTGCCTAACTGACTCCTGGCTGAGGCACTTTTTTCTCAGCTAGACTGCTAGGGGGTGAGAATCATGTTCATTGAATGCACTTCCTCCACTGACGATCTTGTAACTGTTAGTTGCACCAAATGTATCAATATGCACTGGGTCCATTCCCTCCCCAAACTGTTCACAAGAGATTTCTTTGACAATTCCATCCCACATTTTCCTTGGTCTCTCTCTCTCTCTCTCTCGATTTTCGCTCTCCTCTTGTAACTTCACTATCCCTTCCTCACCTGAGGTTATGGCTGCCCCTTTATTGTTTGTTACTGTTGCCCATGCCTGTATTATGTTGTTATTCACCTGTTAATTTGTCTATGCTTTATGTTCTTGTATGTTAACTTGACTCTGCCTGATGTGCTTGTAATGTACCTTGTAACCTCCCAGGTCGCACCTGAAAATAGGCACTTGGCTGTCTAGTGTGCTTACCTGGTTAACAAAAGCAAATAAATAAATAAATAAAAGTGACAGACAAGACTAATGTGTGGGCAGCATACTCTGTACCCCTGAACTGCAGGTCCTCAAATGCAGAGCAGATCTGTCTCTCTCTCTCTCACCTCCCCTCTCCCCCTCTCCCCCACCCTCCTATCTCCTGCTACCCTACCCTATGCCTAATGTGCCCTCACTCTCCCCCGAGAGCTGATGGATGTTCCCTGTGCTCTGTCTCTGGAGGTAACACCCCTGAACTGGATCTGGAATCAGTGGGTGAGTAAGAGGGCTCCCTGCAGCCCCTCCACCCGAGAGCTTCACCTCACTCGAATCTCAAACGGCCTGATCCCCTCCTGTATACCTTTGTAAATCTTTAAATGACACCTATGTACAGTAATGCTGCCATCTTTACCTCAGTGTATCGCAGATACTATATAAGTTTCACACTTGATGCCCAGAAACTGTTTTATTGGGTGTGCCAATTCTATTACCATTGACACAGTAAACTGCAGTACTTTTGTCAGTTGTCGTACCTTGTGCCATCAGATAGTCTGAGTTGTTCATGGCAAGTGTCACTTTTTGGCATACTAAATTCTTTCAAGTTTGTAACTGCTGTACCCTACCCCATGCATTCTGTACATTGCCATGTGTCGCTTCATTCAGTATTGGACACTGTGTTGGCACTTTTTGTTCATTGTAGGTTTTTTACTGCCATGTAAGACCTCCTCCTCCTACATCAGGGTGCACCTGGAAATGGACCCCAGTTCAATGTGACACTCCAGGTAAACACATTTTATTTATTTATTTATTTATTTATTTTTGCTATCTCTTTCTACTCGCTGGCCCCGATCGGCCTCTCATCCAGCTACCATCCCATCGCTCCACTCCTTTAAGCCCTCACCCCCTGTAACTCCCATGGCTTACCCCCCATGGAGGGGCTGCAGGGAGCCCTCTTACTCACCCACTGATTCCAGATCCAGTTCAGGGGTGTTACCTCCAGAGACAGAGCACAGGGAACATCCATCAAGCCACAATGACCACCAGCCACCAGGGTCTCTTTTTCCTAGTTTACTCCCCATGTGGGAGCACAGTGTGCAATGACACCTGTGGCAGGCTTGCACATTCTCCCGCGTGCAGTCCCACTAAGCATCTGCCATGCACCCACCCCACATTCTTGCGGTGGCACGCCACTGAGCCCCAGCCTCTGCTAGGGGTCAGGCAAGCACTGACCGCTAGTCACCCCCCCACCCCTGAGATGGAGAGCAGTCCGTCAGACACTCCATACATCTCCTCTCTGTCGACTCTCAGTGGCCCATGCTCATTCCCAAATGCGGGTCGCCGGTGTGACGCAAGGTGTAGCGTCCAGCACCTCAGCGCCACCGGGCCAGCTAGGTAAACACATTTTAAATAACTAAATATAAATATTGTATGCAGCTTGAAACCCCATCATTTGGGATTATGGATGATGTAGTCCAAATCTGGTACAGTATCCAGAATGCTAAATGATAAAATAATCCCAAAACACCCTGGTGACCAGATGGCTAGCAAACAAAGTCCCTCTGATGGTTACTATTTCATGTCTGTGTATGTTAATACTCCTCTGAGACCTCGCTTATGTTTGTACATGTGGTCCCAAGTGCATTCGTAGGGTATGAGAACTGCGAAACAAAGATGAGCGGGTCTGATACTCTAATGTAAACCCTAGGTGGTGCTATCCCAAGGGCTACTACCCCTGCCTGCTGGACTAGCAGCAGGTTAAGGGGCCTGAGTTCTGAAACTGGTGCCTCCACCCAGAGGTCAGGGTTGGTAGTGATGAAGCTAACCTGGGCACAGCCCTCCAGGACACTGTAACCCCTCTCTTTTTTTACTACTGTCTGGAAC
Source organism: Neoceratodus forsteri (assembly GCA_016271365.2). Lineage (NCBI taxonomy): Eukaryota > Metazoa > Chordata > Ceratodontiformes > Ceratodontidae > Neoceratodus > Neoceratodus forsteri. The sequence goes on along the minus strand of CM057451.1, from coordinate 1,186,549,052 downwards.
AATACACAATAATCACTTTCACAATACCCCTGATACACCACACAAGTACCACACAAGTACCCACACTGTTTGCACTTACTACCAGGGCTTTCCTTTGGTTCAGCCCTGGGGACCCCCTGTAAAACAAGGTTATACACAGCAAATAACAGCAGTACAGTACTCTTGCATAAACTGGAACCACAGTCAGGGTAAATGCAAAAAAGAGTTAGATCTGGTTTATTTAAGGGACTTGAACAAGGGAGGGGCATAATCAGGTTAATTTGCTTAAAGGCTCAGTCATTCAAACAGTTATGCATGCACTTCAGGGTCCATAAACAGTCACACACTTTGGGTACCCAGATGGAGAACGGCGGGCTAGCCAGGAACATTGCAGCTGGGTGGGGCCCTGTTATAGAAGAAAACAACATGCACAACACATACTATTTGTAATCCGGAGCCGGAGGGCTCAGTTCGTGAAAAGAAAACAACAAGACAACCAGTTGACACACTTTTAGATTGGGCTGTTGTTGCAGGGAGCTACCCTGATGATTACTCACGATACCCAAGACTGGACACAGGCTGGACGAAAATCAAGACAGCAGGTGGTTAATCTGGAGTGCCAGGAGAAGCAGGGCCCACACAAATTGCCGAGGTGTCGTTCCTGTTCAAGCGTGGAGCAGTGGGCTGATCCCCAGGCAGGTCTCTCGTCGATGGCTTTCTCTGTGTAGCGGGTAGTCTGGCTGGGCCAGTGTGACAAGGCCCAGGCCAAATGGAGACAAATTCGGATACAGTCCGTTTTGGGCAGGATACAGCTTCCAGCAAGCAGAACACAGTTCACACTGTGGGGGACCAAATCATGACCCACTTTCAATACACAGCACATTTACATGTAAGGTAATTCTACTGTACCAGGCAAACTGCTCTCCAGTCACGATCGCAAAGTCTCTGCACAAACCGGGGATTCAAAAGCAGCTGGAAATCCTGACAGGCCAATCGCGTTCAGCAAAATCTTCGGTCTTCTTCAGGTATGAGCCTGGTAGAAAATCAGTGGCTTACTTCTTTCTCACGAACTCAGATTTAGTCCAAAATAATTCTCTTTTCTCCCTCTCAGGAGCAGCAGGCAGACATTCAGGCGAAATTCAGCCCTTTCACAGTTCTCCCATGAGAATCCACACAGGATTGCTGCTCAAAATCACTTGAGCTCTTTCTTCTTCCGTTCCTAACTTAGATCTGCCTTAAATGGCAGGCACCTTGGGGATTTCCCTCAGACACAAAAGGTTCGGTTGGCAGATTTAGCTCTCAGTCAAAGCAAGAGCTCCCCCTTCGGTTGCAAAAAGGCGCCAAAAGCCCAAAACTACAATTCCTATAGATTTTGACTCCAGACAGCTCCCGTAGTCCGGATCCATTTTAGGTCCCACCAGTACTGATTGGTCCAATTCGCAGTCCAGGACCAAGATAGTGGAGATAAACAAAACAGTCCTTGCTGCAAAGAAGGCAGGTTAGACAAACTACATTATCATTATCACTTTAAATGATTTTCAGCAAACTGTTACATCTATTAACAGAGCTCCCTCTGCACAATTAGCAATGGCAGAAGTGGAGCAATTATCCAGCAGTTCAGGCGGGACTTGAGCATGGAAACACTCAGCCCTCACAGATCCATTTTAACTGCAAACCAGGCAGCTCTTAAAGAGACAGTACACAGAGGCTATACAGGCACTCTCTGGCAATCACATTTAAACTGCTAAAACGCAGGACACCAGTCCCATGCATTCTGAAATCCTGTGACCATTCTATCCCCCACCACTTCCTCTGAGAGGCTGTTCCAAGCATCCATCACCCTCTCCATGAAGCAGTACATCCTCACGTTTTTTTTCAGCCCCCTCCCCCCTCCAGCTTCATATTGTGACCCCTTGACCTTGAGCATCTTTTCCTTTGGAAAGTGCTCCCTTCTTGTGCTTTGTTTATTCCTGTGAGGTACTTGAATGTATGCACATACGAAAATAGCCACCAGATAAAGGCCTTATGGTCTATGAAGTCTGCTGAAGTCTGATAGAATGTCTCTGTCATGTTATTTTGCTAGCCACTGTATTGCGTTTCAATACTGTCGTTCTTACTCTTCAGTTGATTGTAACTGCTGCCTGTTTTGTCCCCGGGTCACACCTGGAAATGAGCCTTGGCTCAATGTGCCTTTCCCTGGTCACCAAACTTTTAAATAAATAAATAAATGGCTAGACTGTGTTAGCACATATTTTTTGTAAACTCTATTTTGATTTTACAACACTACGGCGGTAGAGCTGATTAGACATACACCTTTACAGGCATGCATGTGTGGAACAGTACCGTAAGCAGTGCAATCAGCTACAAGTGCAGAAGGAGATGTCAAAAGTAACCTTACACCCTTTGCAGGGGACTCTCTGGAAATCTATTAACAGCAACCCCCTCTGGGCTGTACCTTTTTACACTGGGAAATCAGCCTTCTCCATGGCACTCATCAAGGGGCTCCAATATCTTCAAAAAGGCTGTTCTGTCCTTTTGCCTGTCTCTGTGGCACTCTGTTTTACATTTGAGCACATTTACTGCCCAATGAGCTGTTAATGGGGGGGGGGTCTGCCCCATCCAATATTGTGTTATGGCCATTCGGGAATTGATGAGCGTTAAGCCAAATAGGGGGTGTAGCCTCTCTTTTGTTTGTGGATGCCCCATTCCTAACAATAGTTCGGGGGGGGGGGGTTGTAGTCCTGGCAATAGTAGGGGAAATTGCCAGGGAGAAGTGGAGGCACAATGGAGAAAAACAAGGGAGGGCATAATTAAGGCAACCAGCCTCTGTGTGAAGGAAGTCAGTTAAAGCAGAAAGAACAAGCATTTGTCAATGCCAAATGTTGTCTTGCTGGCATTGGCATTGATATTGCAGGAGTTAGAGAGATGTATAACAGGAATGGCAGTAAAGTATTGAACTGACGCCAATCCCACCACCACCCTGCAGAGACTGACAGGCATTGGGGTGTGCCTTTGGATCATCAGCCATAATGCTCATGCCATTTTACCTCACCCTACCCTGCAGACACCGACAAGTGTCACGGTGTGTCTTGGGGTTTTCGGTCCTTACACTCATCCCTTTTCATAAGGAAATACACTGAGATGGGTGCAGTATTGGAGAAAAGGGTGAGCTTTGGGGCCGAAGACTCCAAGGCACACCTCAATGCCAGTCACTGGCTGCAGGGTGGGGGGTGGAATGGCGTGAGCATTACAGACGACACTCCCAAGTCACACCCCTGATGCCTGTCAGTCTCTACAGGGTGGGGCATTACAGTTGGAAACCCTAATGCCCCAGGTTTTTGTTGGTGTTTTCCCTCCAAATTTTTAACATGGGCTTTTTGTGACCCCCCACCTCATGAACAGTGGCATTATCAGTTTGTTAGATTTTGCACAGCAACTGCGCCATTTGGCACCACAGGTACGAAAATACATTTTGGGCAGAATGTGAAAAATGACAACTGTACTCTTCATGAGGAGGTGTAACAAAATGGCAATCTTGAAAATCTAGAGTGAAAGTATGAAAAACTGATGAAGTCATGAGCATGCGTAGAAATTGCTCAATGCATGCCCATAACGCAATTATTTTGGGGATTATTTGTACCACATTTTCAACATAGGTATTTTGGGACTTCTGCTCATGAACAGTGTCACTGTGATTTTGTTAGTCTGTCCCAAACATTGATTTCCCTCTGAGACTGCACCATTGTGCGCCACATGTGCTAAAACACATTTTGGGCAGGATGTAAAAAATGACAGTTGTACTGTTCATAAGGAGGTGTGAAAAAATGGCAATGTTGAAAATCTGGAGTGAAAATAATAAAACATTTTATAGTTACGAGCGTGCGTGGAAACAGTCATTTTTTGGAATTTTTTCACCAAATTTTCAACATAGGCATTTTGGGACCTCTGCTCACGAACAGTGTCACTGTGATTTTCTTAATCTATCCTGAACATTGATTTCCCACAGAGACTGCACCAGATGTGCGAAAACACATTTCGGGCAGGATGTGAAAAATGACAGCTGTACTGTTCATAAGGAGGTGTGAAAAATGGCAATGTTGAAAATCTGGAGTGAAAATATAAAAAATTCTCAAAGTTACAAGTGTGCATTGAAACTGAGCAATTTGCAACATAGGCTTTTTGGGAACCCACCTCATGAACAGTGGCACTGTAGTTTCGTTAATCGGTTCCGAAAGGTGATTCTGCACAGTGACTGCAAAATCACCTTTTGGGACAAAATAGTGAAATGACAGTGACTAATTTCATGAGGTGGAGTCCCAAGAACTCCATGTTGAAAATTTGGAGCTAAAAGTCAAAAACACGATATACACCTAAGTTGCCCCCCCCCCCCCGATGCCATTATACAGCTTACCGGCATGTCTTCAGTTTGTGGTCAGCTCTGAATACTGCAAACGTGTTCCCACTCCAGTGAAGATCACATTGTTGGAACTCCAGAGGTAAGTATGGAGTTGGGGGTGTGAGGAGATGGAGTGTGCAGAGGGTGGGTGCGGGTTTGGGGAGGGGGGGCACTCTGGACTCAACGAAGGACTGTTTTCTTTTTGTCAGGAACGGACATTGTGGGAAGATTTTCTTTATTTACAGATGAAATAAAACAACTGTTGGGCATACTGGAGTGGGCTCCCAGTACGTCCCATGACTTTGGGGGGGTTATGTTGGCCACACTGGAATGGGCTCCCAGTGTGGCACAAAATGGGTGAGGCGGGGGCAGGAAAATGCCAACATGGTCGACTTCGGAACACACAAAGCACACTGGGGTGGGCTCCCAATGTGCCACACAATCTTGAGGGGGAGTTATAAACATGCCAACAGGAGGATTGGGCACCCCATAGTTGGCATTCTAAGGATTGTGAGAGGTGGATGGCGACAGCCGCCATGTTTATTGAAATGTTTCAGCAGGCAAGGCATGCCCTGCAAAGATGGGGTGCTCCGTCAATGTGGTGGCAAATTTCTTTCAAGTTGGTGGCATGCTTCTCAACTGCTGTCATAGACAGCGTGCTCATTCATTGATGCCACAGAAACAAGCCCAAAAAGCAGTGGCGGCATTGACCACACACTTCCGTACCTCCACAACCTGCTACTCCAGCCAGCTGCCACAAAATGTTGCTTGTGCTGTGTGTGGAAGACAACATAAAAAAAAACAACTAATTATTATGTAACCCCCCTGCAAATGGGGGTTCCCAAAAGACTTCCAGGAGCTTGCTTGAATGCTCCAAGCCTGAATGGTGTTTGGCATTTAAGCCATTTATCTGTGACTGTTTTTAGAGCCTCTGGTACTGTCTCTTTAAGAGCTGTCTGCTTGCAGACATAATTAGTTTGTATGGGGGGACTGTGTGTTTCTCTGCTTGAGTACCACTCGAGCTGCTGCCAATTCACTCTATTTTTGCAGTCACTAGGAGTGCAAAGGGAACCTATCTGAAAGATGTAACTGTTTGCCAGAAATCATTTAGAGTAATAATGAAAATACAGTTTGTCTAACCTGCTTTCTTTGCAGTCAGAACTGTGTTGCCTAGTTCCCATTCTAGTTTTGAACTGCTGAACTGGACCAATTAGTGTGGGTTAAGGTAGCTCTAAAATGGTGCCTTGGACGAATCAGAACTTGGACTCGTAATCTGAGCCAGCCACAAGAGGATTGTATGGGCAGTGACTCTGGGAGATGTAGTTTGGACTTGGCACCTTTTTGGACCAACAGGGGCAGTCTATTGTGAGTGACAGCCAATCCAGCCAAGAACTGGGAGGAACTCAAAGGAAGTGCCGGTTTGCCTGCTGGAGTTTCAGTTGAGCTCTGGCAGTGAAGAGGAAGGAGCCCTGTGCTTTTTAGGTGTGCAGTTTTAGTCGGAAGCAGCGTGTAAGGCCCCAAGTTGAGTCTGCAGCTTGTGTAACTGATTGTTAAGTTGAATCCGTCCTGTGAAGAGAATCAAAGGATATCTGAAGAGTAGAAACCAGGCTCACCCTGTAGAAGACTGGAGAAATTGCTGAATTACTCGGTCTGTCAGGAACTGAATCTGCTGTGTGTTCTCCTGGGTATTGTGCAGTAATTGCGATCGGGATAGAGAAGCAGCCTGCCTGGTATAGTACTTTCTTTTTACCATATAAATGTGTGAGGAAGCTTGTACCTCAAGTGAATCCTGCTGCCATTAAAGGACTTTTGCCTGTTACTGTTTACCATATAAATGTGTGAGGAGAAGCATGTAGCTCAAGTGAATCCTGCTGCCATTAAGGACTTTTGCCTGTTGCAGTTTGTCATATAAATGTGAGGAGTCTCGTGGAGCTCAAGAGTAGCCCTGCTGACGTTGAAGGACCCTATCTTGTTTGGAGGTCGTGAGTACTAATTCAGGGTCGCTCCCTGTTGAACTGCCACATTGAATCCAAATGGAATTACTGTAATGCTGACTGTTTAACTAATTTTTCTTTTCTCTGTGTGAAAGGGCCCCTACCAGCTGCCACGGTTTGGACTAGCCACTAGGGCTTGGGTATCCAGGGACAGTAACTAGTAGGGATAGGCCTGTGCACAGAGCCATAGGTAGATGAGTAAAGTGATAAGCTAATTAACCTGATTTCCCCCTGTCCTTGTTATATCCACCTAAATAAATCAGAGCTGCTTGTTTCAGCAAAGTTATACTGCCTGAGGTATTTGTCTATGTTAAAGTATTGTACTGTGATTGTTGCACTGTATCTTCTTATTTTACAGGGGTCCCAGTGCCTGAACCAGTCCTGAGAATGGTGTATACTGTGAAGGTAATTCTGATATACTGTGTGGGCCACTAGTGGGAAGAAAGGGTGGTTGCAGTGTCCCAGAGGGCTGTGATCAAGTTAGTTTAACTATTGCAAACCCTGACCTCTGGGTGGAGGCACCCGCCATCGGATCCAGGCCCCTCAACCTGTTAGTGGCAAATCAGGCAGGGGTAGTAGCCCCTGGGACAGCGCCATCTAGGGGTTACAATTATAAAACATATTCATATACATGTATATTTATGGCAATAAAATAATGCATCTAGTATGGTTTAAACTCAAAGCAGGCCAAGTAAGGAAATTAAAAAGCAGGGGGTCAAAGTCTTGATAACAGTTAACTGTTTGGTGCAGTATTAGCCACTGCTTAGCAAATGAATCGCAAATTATAGAGACAGCAATAATAATATGACCAACTGGGAACTGAACCCAGGTCCCAGGAATACTATCCCAGAGTTCCACCACTAAGATATAGGCTGTCATGGTTAAGCAGTGGGTCTCATGAATCTTCACAAATGGGTAGTGAGGTGTTTCTCAGGGTTTTCAACCCAAATGCCTACCTCCCTCCCTCCCACCAGCACCTACCCTCTTTACCCAAGGCCAGACTATTGATCTGGGCCATGCCCCATGAATCTGCTGTCCCAAGCAACAGTAAATTGCCAACCACAGTAAAGGCATTAACATAGGTTTTTTCAATTAATTTCTTTACTTTTTGAAACAGATATCTACAAGCATATTTGTGGTAATGGAGTCAGACCTGTAATTTCTTTGTGATTGGCAGCATGAACTAAAACAAATTGTAGGTATTTATTTTTTACAATGCATTTCCAAAGGACTGCCCAGAGAAGAAGCCACATTTCCTTTTCAGTGGGCTAGTTACCCATTTGGCTGCTGTACAGACTGAAGTAGATGCAGATTAAATGACTTCATCAAAATCAGACAGCAAATAAGTGGCTGTGATGAAATTGGAATTTGGGTCCTATGGTAAACAGTTTTGTGCTCTGACCAACAGGATACATACACTGTCTAGTTGACACCAAACACTTTCTTTACATATTACACCCCAGCAAACACTGATCCTCACATATCCCAACCCACCAACCACTCCCCTCACACATCCCATCCCACAATGCACCCCATCACACAGCCTACATCACAAAGCACTCCCTCAGACACTCCATCCCACGAAGTACTCCCTTCACACAGCCCATCCCACCTGGCACTCATACTAACATACTATTTGCCAGCAGATTAGGCCTTACAGTCTATCAAGCCTGCTCAAACCTCAGATCTCTAGTTGGGTGCCAAGGCCCTCCCTCCCTTGTGTTCCAGAAACCCCTGTCATTCATCCCCACCCCCCTGGGACAGGCCATCATCTGATTCATCCACTTTCTGTGTCTGTCCCACCCTCTCTTGAAGCCCTCCACTGTGGATCTCTGAACCAGCTCACCAGGCAGTGCATTCCAAGGGTCCACCACCCTCTCAGTGAAAAACCTCCTCCTCCTCTTTTCCCCCCTCACCCTTCCTCCTTCCAACTTCAAACCATACCCTCTGGTAATACCTCCCTGCTTTAGTCTAAAGATCCCCTCCATGTTTACCCTATTTATTCCCTTGAGGTACTTGAAGACCTCAATCATGTCCCCCCTGTCTCTCCTCTCCTCCAATGAAAACAGGCAGAGCTCCTCAAGTCTGTCCTCATACGTCAAATCTCCTAGCCCCCGTATCATCTTAGTTGCCCTCCTCTGTACCCTCTCCAGGAGCTGTATGTCCATCTTCAAGTGTGGTCTCCAGTACTGCACACAGTACTCAAGGTGTGGTCTAACCAGTCCATTGTACAGTGGCAAAATCACTTCCTTGCTCCTAGAGTAATCCCCCTTCTGATGCATCCCAACATCCTGTTTGCCTTGCTAGCGCTCTCCTGCACTGCTCAGAGTTATTCATACATGCATCCACCATGACCCCTAGGTCTTTTCCCTATTAGGCCTCAGCGCCTCCCCCATAGTGCACCTGTGTTTAGGGTTTCCCATGAATGCAACACCTTGCACTTGGTGATATTGAAATTTAATTTCCATGTGTGAGCCCAGCTTTCCAGGGTGTCCAGGTCCCCTTGCAGGGCCAACCTCCCCTCTTCTCCCTCAACTACTGCTCCCATCTTGGAGTCATCAGCGAAGAGACTCATTTCACATCCTATACCCTCCCTGATGTCAGATATGTATGCATTAAAGAGGATCGGGCCCAGGACCGAGCCCTGTGGTACCCCACTACCAACCTCTCTAGGGTTCAAGAGCTCCCCACAGACCACTACTCTCTGGGTGCGTCCAGCTAGCCAGTTTTCAATCCATCTGACCATCAAAGGGCCTACTCCTAACCCCATCAGTTTCTCAATCAGACCATTGTGGGGGACAGAGTCAAACGCCTTGCTGAAGTCCAAGAATAATACATCCACAGGCTTTTCCCTGTCCAGTTCTGATGTTACCCATTCGTAGAACTCCATAAGATTGGTTTATTTATTTATTTATTTAGTTAAACATCAGTTTAGAAACCTTTTGACATGATCTACCTGGCACAAACCCATGTTGCCGACTATCCAGACCTCCCACCTCCTCCAAGTACACCCCCAATCGTTCCTTTAGTATACTCTCCATTAATTTTCCCATTACCGAGTTCAAACTGATGGGTCTATAGTTACCTGGTACTTCCCTTGAACCCCCTTATGGATTGACACCAGATGTGCCTCTCGCCAATCTCTAGGTACCCTCACTGTCTCAAGTGACCTGTTGAAGAGCTCCGCAAGTGTAGCCGGTATGTCCAGCAATTCCCATAGTACTCTCGGTTGAATCCCACATCAGGCCCAGGAGGTTGTATTTCTTTAGGGCCTTGAGGGCTAACCACACCCTTTTGGTGGAGATAGCATCATCAGTCCCCTCCACCTTACTGGCCTTTTTATCCTTGTCCAGATGTGACACCCCTGGGGTACCTCTCCCTCCCTCTTGCTCCATTTCTGTTGCTCCCCTGATCCCACTCACTGCTGCTTCTATCCCCTTCATGCCGTGCTTTGTAGATATCCCATCCCCCTTCCTAGTGAACACAGAGGCAAAGTGCTCATTAAATACCTCTTCCTGGTCCCTCGCCTCTTCCACCCACCCTCCTTCTGATCTCAATCTGCTGAGATGGCCTTTAGATTTTCTCCTCTCCCCAAAGTATCGGAAGAACCCCTTTTCCCCTCTATGTATCCCCTGTGCCAGCCGCTGCTCTTTACTGGACTTTGCTCCCCTCACCATACAGGTGACTTTTCTAGATGCAAGATGGTACATTTCCTTATCCCTATCTCCTCTTGTTGTTTTAAATTTTTTATAGGCCGCCTTCTTTTCTCTGACTGCTACCTGTACCTCACTGGACCACCAGCATGGTTTATGTGACCTTGCTCCCTTACGTTTCAACTTAGCGCAGATCCTGACTGCCCATGAAGTCCCCGTTTTATGACCTCCCATCTCCCTTCCACACTTGTCATTGATGTAATCCCCTTCAAGTGATCCTTGAGAATATTTCCCATGCCCACAAAGTCTGCCCCCCTGGAGTCCACTGCCAGTGTCCTAGATCTCCCCTCCCCCATGCTTGGCACAGACCCCAGGGACAGTATTCAGGTCGCTCCCAGTCAGGGGTCCTCTACAACCAGGTCCCTTACCAGATCCCCATCTGCCAGAACCACATCCAGGACTTGCCCCTCCCTTGTGGGCTCCATCACATGCTGTGTTAAGAACACATCCTGGAAGCCGTCCAGCAGCCTCTGCTCCTTGGCCACCATACAGGACATGGTTCCCCAGTTAGTACCTGGCATATTAAGGTCCCCCATCAACACCACTCCTTCCCCTTTTGGTCCACACTGGGCAATGATGTTGTCCAGCAAACCATCCTCTAGAACATCACTCATCCCGGGGAGGCCTATATACTACACCCAGCTTGACCTTATCTCCTGCTGGGGATCATAAGGTGACCCATAAGGCCTCCACATTTCCCTCTGCCTCTTCTACCCTAGCAATTTCTATGTCATCTCTAATGAACATAGCCACTCCACCCCCTCTGCCCTCCTTTCTATCCTTCCTAAGCACAGTGTACCCCCGCACGTTTAGGTCCCAGTCATGGTTTTTGTTGGCTCACATCTCAGTGACCACAGCCACATCCACCCCCCCCCCCGAACAGCATGGTCTGGAACTCTGGCAACTTGTTTCCCAAGCTCCTGGCATTTACTAACACCACCCCACCCCTTATCCCCTTTGCCGAACCCACCCAGGTTCCTTATATATTCCATCCTCCCTCTGCTCCTCCTGAAACCTCCACCCCAGTCTGTCCCCCCCTTGGGTTTGAAGGCTACTCCCTCATCTGGAGAGGGCTTCTGGTCAGCCCTCCCTTATCCCTTCCCCCCTCACAAGTTTAAACCCCACCTTTCTTGAATGTAGTCAGCCATCCCCTGTTTAAGGACTTCCTTCCCTAATGGGGCAAGATGAAGCCTGTCCTTGGCATACTGTCCCTTATACTCCCAAACTCCATTCCAGTTCCTCTTTTAACCCTCTCTTCACCCCACTTCCTGGAGCCAGTCATTAACCTCTGTGAAAGCTTCATTTTTTCTCCACTGAGGCCTTTGGTACTGGCAATATTTCTGAAAATGTTGCATCCATTATCCGACAGACTCTGGCAAGTTCTTGGAACCTGCTTGGATTTCCAAGCGTTATTTCCTCTAGATCGTTGGTTCCCAAATGCACAGAAATCGGTTTCCTCACAATCCCTAACCAGTTCATACACCATGAACTTTGCTCCGTACTGTCAGCCCAGAGATACTCACTACCTTCCTTGGCAATGGCATCCACCCTGTCCCTCCCACTGGATACCCCCTAATCATCAGGGTCTCCCAATAGCAGAACCTTAACATCGCCCACCATCCTTATAGTTTATCTCCACTATGCCCTCTCATCCCCATCCCCCCCCTTTATTCAGTGATCTCAATTCCATGGGAGTCTTCCTGCCTTATTAGAGACCCCTTGTCACCCTCCCTTTCTGCCTCCCTCGTTATTTTGCCCACTTAACTCAGACCCTCTGAATAGGTGTCCCCTTTAACCTCTCTTATCCGAACCATTTATCCTGGCCCTGATGGTTTCCCTTCCCCCACCGCTCATCCTCCCCTTGTAATAGTACCCTGCCTCCAGAGGCTCTCTGTGGTCCCCTTTACCTAGGGCCCCATCCTTGGTACTGATCCCTGCTGAAGGGGGGCCCCTCTCCCACCTCCTTGTCTCCCAGTTTCTCTCCAGTCATGCTCTCCTCCCTCATGTCTGCAATATGTTGCATCTCCCCATCTGCTTAACATTTATGTTTCCCCTTCTCCCTCTGGGACTATTTCTATCCTTTCCATTGCCGGTCTGTGATGCCCTATGGGTATCCGACTCCCTCCCCCCGGCCTCTGTATCAGTTTCCTCATTTCCACCAACCCCTTCCTCCCCCTCTAGGTTGCTTAGTAGCTCAAATTTATTGTGACACTCTATGTCAGCCTCCATCAAGTAACCCGAGTTTCCCCTGACTGCACCTCTAAACTGCCCCTCTTCTTCCCCTCTTGCTCTGTTCTCCTTAGGAGCTCCTTTCCCACAGTCTGCTGTTTTAGGCTTCCCCACAACAGCCCCTCCCTTCTCAATGTCTGCTCTACTAGGCTTCCCCACAACAGCCCCTCCTGACTCTTCCCCTCCACTCTCTTTGTATTCGGAATGTTCACCCCGTACGCTTTCCCCTTAGCGTCAACATCCCTATCTAAGGGTCCTCTGTCCCTAATCACCCCCTGCTTGCTGTAACATAGCGTCCTGTAATTTCAGAGCGTTGCCCCAACCTCCCCTCAGACCCACCCTTCTGCTGCCCATATCCACACCCCTTGTCCTTGGACACTCCCCCAGCTTACTCCGTAACCAATATACCTCACTCCTGATATAAGATAGCTGTCTACAGAGTGGGCAGCCTCCCTCTCTCCAGGCCCAATTGAGAATTATTGCCATCCCACAGCCTGTGCAGCCTGCAACCCTTCCGAAGATGCCTGCCATGGTGGAAAATGGCCACCCTGTTTGTCCCCCTCTGTTTATAATGGCACACTCCCTTTTCTCAGTCCCTTCTCCTGGAATACAGTTTCTCTCGATACTGACTGCAGTTATTTACAAACCCAGTTTCAACCCCACCAATAAAGTTCCCAAGTCTCACAAACACATACAGTCCAGTGTGTGTCCAGTCCCACTAACAGTGTGTGTATGCAGACATCAGGTACTGTATGATGTCACAGGCCCACCAGTTCCTGTTGCTTCGAATTTCAGCCACTCCACTCACATTTCCCACTCGCTAAGCTCTCCTCTAACATATGCTACCTCACAAGTGTCCCCTACACTCCTCCCATCCCAGCAAGTGCTGCCTTCAGACAATTTGCCAACCAAGCACTCCCCTTCCATATTCCCATTCCGCTAAGGATTCCCTTCAGATATCTCACATACCATGCACTTATGACCCACCTCACACACCACCTCGCACCATGCCCTCCCCTCACACATCCCATTGTACCCCACCATCCACTTCACTCACACATTCCATACCACCCAACCATGCACTTCACTCACACATCCCATACCACCAGGCACTCACCTCACACCCCACACCCCACCAAGCATCCCACTCATACCACCTCGCACCATGCACTCCCCTCACACATCTGAAAACATCAAGCAATCCCCTCACACATCCCATACCACCCCACCATGCACTCCACTCACACATCCCATACCACAGGCACTAACCTCACATCACACCCCACCAAGCACCCACTCCACACCACCTCGCTTTCATGCCTCCTCTCACACATCTAAACATCAAACAATCCCTCTTGCATCCCTTACCACCCCGCCATGCACTCCACTCACACATCCCATACCACCAGGCACTAACCTCACACATCACCCCATAAGCACCCCACTCCACCTCGCTTATCATGCACTCCCCCACACGTCTGAAACATCAAGCAATCCCCTACGCAATCCCACTTCACCAAGCACTTCCCTCTACTTTCCATCAAACAAGGAACTCACCTCACACATCCCATCCCAACCAGCACTCCCCTTACACATCCCACCCCACCAAGAACTCTCCTCACACATCACATTCCACTAAGCACTCCCCTCACACATCCCATCTCACCAAGCACTCCCCTCACAGATCCCATCCCACCAAGTACTTCCCTCACACATCCCACCCCACCACGAGCTTCTCTCATATATCCCATCCCACAAAGAACTCCCCTCACAAATTCTATCCCACCAAGCCCTCCTCTCACAAATCACATTCCACCAAGCACTCCCCTCACACTTCCCATCAAACATGGAACTCACCTAACACATCCCATCCCAACCAGCACTCCCCTTACACATCCCACCCCATCAAGCACTCTCCTCACAAATCCTATCCCACCAAGCACTCCCCTCACACATCCCCCCACCAAGTACTTCCCTTACATATCACATTCCACTAAGCAATCTCCCCACACATCCCATCCCACCAAGCACACTCCTTAGACTTCTTATCCTATCATGCACTCCCCTCACACATCCCACACCACCAAGTACTTCCCTCACTCATCCCACCCCACCACACGCTCCTCTCACATATCCCATCCCACCAAGAACCCCCCTCACAAATCCCACCCCACCAACTACTTCCCTCACACATCCCATCCCACCAATAGCTCCCTCTAACTCATCCCACCCCACCACACTCTCCTTACACATCCCATCCCGCCATGACCTCCACTCAAACAACCCATCCCACCAAGCACTCCCATCACACGTCCCACCCCGCAAAGCACTCCCCTGACACGTCCCACCCCACCAAGAACTCCCCTCACACATCTCAGCCCAACCATGCACTCCCCTGACGCACCCCACCCCACCAAGAACACCCCTGTCACATCCCACTCCACCAAGCACTCCCCTCACAAATCCCATTCCTCCAAGCATGCCCTTCACACATCCCATCCCAACAAGCACTCCCCTCACACATCCATCCTACCAAGCACTCCCCTCACACTTCACATACCAACATGCACTCCGCTCACAAATCCTATTCCACCAATCACTGTCCTTGCAAATCCCACCCCACCATGCGCTCCTCTCAAACATCCTATCTCACCAAGCACTCCCCTCACAAATCTGATCCCACCATGCACTCTCCTCACACATCCCACCGCACCAAGAACTCCCCTCGCACATCCCAGCCCACCATGCACTAACCTGACACATCCCACTCCACCAAGAACTCTGCTCACACATCCCACTCCAGCAAGCACTCCCCTCACACATCCCATTCCACCAAGCACTCCCCTCACAAATCCCATTCCAGCAAGCACTCCTTTCAAACATCCCATCCCACCCCACCAAGCACTCCCCTCACACATCCCATCCCACCAAACACTCCCCTCACACATCACATACCAACATGCTCTCTGCTCACAAATCCTATTCCACCAATCACTCCCCTCACAAATCCAATTCCACCTAGCACTCCCCTCACACTTCCCATCAAACAAGGAACTCACCTCACACATCCCATTCCAACCAGCACTCCTCTCACACATCCCACCCCACTAAGCACTCCCTTCACACATCACATTCCATTAGTGCTCCCTCACATCCCATACCACCAAGCACACTCAACCTCTCTTCCATCATGCACTTCCTCAAACATCCCACCCTCAAGTATTTCCTACATCCCACCCCACCCGCGTTCCCTCTCACATCCATCCCACAAGAGCTCCTCACAACCTATCCACCAGAGTACTCCACTCACAGATCCCACCCCACCAAGTACTTCCCTCACTAGTCTATCCCACCAAGCATTCCCCCTCACACATCCCATCCCACTAAGCACACTCTTTATACATCCCATCCCTTCATGCACTGCCCTCACACATCTCATCCAAGTACTTCCTTCACACATCTCACCCCACCATGCGCTCCCCTCACACATCCAATCCCACCAAGCACTTACCGCACAAATCCTATCCCACCAAGCACTCCCCTCACACATCCCACCCCACCAAGTACTTCCCTCACACATCACATTCCACTAGCACTCCCCTCACACATCCCATCCCACTAAGTACTTCCCTCACACGTCCCACCCCACCATGCACTTCCCTCCACATCCATCCACCAAGAACTCCCTCACTAATCCCATCCCACCAAATGCTTCCCTCCCACATCCCATCCTACAAACACTCCCTCACATCCCACTCCACCATGTGCTCCCCTCACACATTCCATCTCACCAAGAACTCCACTCACACATCCCACCCCACCAAGCACTCCCCTGACACATTCCATCCCACCAAGCCAAGAACTCCCCTCACACATCCCACCCCACCAAGCACTCCCCTCACACATCACATACCAACATGCACTCCGCTCACAAATCCTATTTCACCAATCACTCCCCTAACAAATCCAATTCCACCTAGCACTCCCCTTACACTTTCCATCAAACAAGGAACTCACCTCACACATCCCATTCCAACCAGCACTCCTCTCACACATCCCAGCCCACTAAGCACTCCCTTCACACATCACATTCCATTAAGTACTCCCCTCACACATCCCATCCCACCAAGCACACTCCTTATACAACCCATCCCATCATGCACTCCCCTCACACATCCAACCCCAGCAAGTAGTTCCCTCACACATCCCATCCCACCACGTGTTCCCCTCACTCATCCCATCCTGAAGCTCCCTCACCAATCCCATCCATCAAGTACTCCACTCACAAATCCCACCCCACCAAGTACTTCCCTCACTAGTCTATCCCACCAAGCATTCCCCCTCACACATCTCATCCCACCAAGCACACTCCTTATTCATCCCATCCCATCATGCACTGCTCACACATATCTCACCCCAAGTACTTCCCTCACACATCTCACCCCACCATGTGCTCCCCTCACACATCCCATCCCACCAAGCACTCCCCTGGCACATCCCACCCCACCAAGTACTTCCCTCACACATCACATTCCACTAAGCACTTCCCTCACACATCACATTCCACTAAGCACTCCCCTCACATCCCACTCCACCGATGCTCCTCGCATCCCATCCCACCATAGACTCCACTCCACACATCTCATCCCACAGCTCCCCTCACCGTCCCACCCACCAAGCACTCCCCTGGACACTACACCCACCCCACCAAGAACTCCCTCACACATCCCACCCCTACCAAGCACTCCCCTCCACATTCCATCCCACCAAGCCCTCCTCTCACATCCCATCCCACAAGCACTCCTTCACATCCATCCCAAGTGCTCCCCTCCACATCCCACCCCCCACCCAAGCACTCCCCATTCCACCCACCAGAACTCCCATCACATCCCACCCCCTAGCACCCCCTCACATTATTCCATCCTATCATCCCCTCACATATTCCATCCACCAAGCACTCCCATACACATCCCATCCCCACCAAGCACCCCTCACATGTCCCATCCCACTAAGTACTCCCTCAAACATCCCACCCCACCAAGCACTCCTGACATATTCCACCCCACCAAGAACTCCGCTCACACATCCCACCCCAACAAGCACTCCCCTCACACATTCCATCCCACCAAGCACTCCCCTCACACATTCCATCCCACCAAGCACTCCCCTCACACATTCCATCCCACCAAACACTCCCCTCACACATCACATACCAACATGCACTCCACCCGCAAATCCTATTCCACCAATCACTCCCCTCACAAATCCCATTCCACCAAGCATTCCCCTCACACTTTTCATCAAACAAGGAACTCACCTCACACATCCCATTCCAACCAGCACTCCTCTCACACATCCCACCCCACCAAGCACTCCCCTCACACATCACATCCCACCAAGCACTCTCCTCACAAATTCCATCCCACCAAGTACTTCTTTCACACAGCCCATCCCACCAAGCACTCTCCTCACGCATCCCACCCCACCAGGAACTCCCCTCACACATTGCATCCCACCAAGAACTCCCCTCACTCATCCCATCTCACCAAGTACTTCCCTCATAAATCCTATCCCACCAAGTACTCCTCTCACATATCCTATCCCACCAAGCACTCCCCTCACACATCCCATTCCACCAAGCACTCCCCTCACACATCCTAACCCACCAAGCACTCCCCTGATACATCCCACCCCAAACACTCCCCTTACAAATTCCATCCCATTCCACCAGCACTCCCCTCTACATCCCATCCCACCAACCTCCCCTCCACATCCCATCCCACCAAGCCACCCCTCACATCCCACCACCAACTCCCTCACACATCCCATCCCACTAAGCCCCCTCACACATCCCACCCCACCATGCACTTTCCTCCACCGTCCCACCCACCAAGCACTCCCCTCCCACATCTCATCCCACCAAGCACTCACCTCACACATCAGATACCAACATGCACTCCGCTCATAAATGCTATTCCACCAATCACTGTCCTCACACATCCCATCTCACCATGCACTCCCCTCACACATCCTATCCCACCAAGCACTCCCCTCAGACATCCCATCTCACCAAGTACTTCCCTCATAAATCCTATCCCACCAAGTACTCCTCTCACATATCCTATCCCACCAAGCACTCCCCTCACACATCCCATTCCACCAAGCACTCCCCTCACACTTCCTAACCCACCAAGCACTCCCCTGATACATCCCACCCCAAACACTCCCCTTACAAATTCCATCCCATCCCACCAAGCACTCCCCTCTCACATCCCATCCCACCAAGCACTCCCCTCACACATCCCATCCCACCAAGCACTCCCCTCACACATCCCACCCCACCAAGCACTCCCCTCACACATCCCATCCCACTAAGCACTCCCCTCACACATCCCACCCCACCATGCACTTCCCTCACATGTCCCACCCCACCAAGCACTCCCCTTCCACATCTCATCCCACCAAGCACTCACCTCACACATCAGATACCAACATGCACTCCGCTCACAAATGCTATTTCACCAATCACTGTCCTCACACATCCCATCTCACCATGCACTCCCCTCACACATCCTATCCCACCAAGCACTCCCCTCAGACATCCCACCTCACCAAGTACTTCCCTCACACATCTCATCCCATCCCACCATGTACCCCCCTCACTCATTCCTTGCCACCTCACTATGCTCTCCCCTCAAACATCCCTACCACCCACCATGCACTCCCTCACACATCCATACTCCCACCAAGCACTCCCTCACACATCCCATCCCACCAAGCACTCCCTGACACATCCCACCTACCAAGCACTCCTCACACATCCCACCCCACACTCCCCTCACAAATTCATACCATCCCTCAAACAATCCCTCACACATTCCATAACGCTCACCATGCACATCACTCATCCCTAAAACCCACCCAAGCACTCCCCACATGTCCCATCTCACCAGCACACACCTCATGCATCCATCACCAAGCACTCCCCTTACATCCATCCCAAGCACCCCTCACATCTGACCTATCTGGCATTCCTCACACATCCCATCTCACCATGCACTCCCCTCACACATCCCCTCGCAGCATGTGCTCCCCTCACACATCCCATCCCATTCCACCAAGCACACCCCTCACACATCCCATCCCAAGCACTCCCCTTACAAATCCGATCCCACCATTCAGTCCCCTCACACATCCCATATCACCCCACCATGCACTCCCCTCACACATCCCAACTCATCAAGCATTCCCCTTATACATCCCATCCCACCATGGACTCCCCTCACAAATCCCCTCTCAGCATGCGCGCGCCTCACACACATCCTATTCCATCCCACCATGCACTCCCATCACGCATCCCATTCCACACCACCGCAGGCTTCAGAGGAAAGGTGGCCACCAGGCTGGGCTGCCATTTGGATGTGCTCTATTTTGAGCACAGCAAATATTTTATATCCTCTCAAATGTGTTTAGAGTTCAAATTAATTGTAGAATCTTCATTATTGTGGTGTTCTGGATTTGCGTTTTCGTCCAGGTAAAAAATTGGCTGGACAACTGGATACAGAGGGTAATAGTAAACAGAGTCCACTCCCAAAGAAAGGGGGTTACTAGTGGGTACTGGAGGGTTCAGTACTGGGACCAGTCCTCTTTAATGTCTTCATAGGTGACATTGTGGTGGGAGTGGAAGTAAAAGTATGACTCTTTGCAGACAACACAAAAATCTGCAATAGGGTTGCTACACAAGGATGGGTAGGAAGGATGAGAAGAGACTTGGCAAGGTTGCAGGAATGGTCAAAAGTATGGCAGCTTAGATTCAATGCAAGTAAGTGCAAATGCACCTGGAAAACAAAAACCCAAGGAAAGAGTATACAATGGATGGGTGGTATTAACGACAACAAAAATGGAAAGGGACCTGGGATTAGTCATATCAAATGACCTAAAGGTGGGCAAGCAATGTGAGAAGGCAGTAAGGAAGGTGGGGGGGATACTGGGATGCATAGGAAGGGACATCATTAGTAGAAAACAGGAAGTTGTTATCCTTCTGTACAGACAGGTGGTGAGACCCCATCTGGAGGATTGTGTGCAGTTCTGGAGACCCCATCTCCACAAGGACATAGGCAGGATGGAGGCAGTCCAGAACAGGGTAACTAAAATGGTGCTGGATCTGCACCAGAAGCCATATGGAGAGAGACTATAAGAGTTTAATATGTATACCCTCAAGGAAAGGAGGGAGATGGGGGACATGATAGAAACTTCCAAGTACCACAAGGGAATCAACAATATCCAGGAGGGTAGCATCTTTCAGAAAAACAGATGTGCAAGAACAAGGGGGCACAATTTGAAGATGGGGAGGTGACTCATGAGCAATGTGAGGAAATATTGTTTCACAGAGAAGGTGGTGGATGCTTGCAAAGGTCTTCCTGAGGAGGTCATGGGGTCAAAAACAGTAGGGGAATTTAATAATGCATGGGACAGACATAAGGCAATTATAGTGGGAGGTAGGAGGAAATAGGCTGTTGGTTAACTAGGATCTGCAGCTTATGCAATAAGTAGGGAAATGGGCACACTATGTAGGCCAAGCGGTCCTTATTTGCCGTCAAAGTCTATGTTTCTAGAAAGTGCTGCTAGTTTGTTTTTAGCTGTTTTTAGTTTAATAAGTAGTAATTGAGGTGTAGGGTAACTAGCAATAGTAGGATCAAGATAAGTGAGTAAGGTGTAAGAGTGAGTTTTGTTATTGACAGGTAGATTTTAAGTTCCGTACTACAGAAGAATTAAAGAAAAACCTACTTTTACAACAGGTGCCACTTGCTAGTAGTGTTGACTGCAACTGAGCTCGTCTGCACAACCGGAGAGAAGGGAGGTCTTGCAGAAGAACAAAAAAAAAGTTGCACTACCACTCCTGAGTCAGGAGCTATGGAGTTCCAGTGAAGTACTGAAATCG
This sequence comes from Neoceratodus forsteri, assembly GCA_016271365.2. NCBI lineage: Eukaryota > Metazoa > Chordata > Ceratodontiformes > Ceratodontidae > Neoceratodus > Neoceratodus forsteri. The sequence continues at coordinate 1,186,527,800 of CM057451.1, read as the reverse complement.
AGATTAGAGTTTGCAAAATCAGTATTTAATTGTGGAAACAGCATGACTTGATAAACACAGCATAGACCAAGGCAGAAGCTGTGTGGTCAAGTGCCCTGGCGCTTCGCCACATAAGGCTTCATCAGGAGGCCATGCAGAAGTCCTGTAATACGAAGCTGAGGGGATGGCCTGGTTGAACTGGACATGCTGGCTGCAAACATGATCGAGGGACGATCCCAGAAAAGTTTTGGAACAGGAGTGAGTGGAACTGAAGAACGTTGTGAAGCATTGGAACTGATTGTTTCAAATGGGACATAACCAGTGGTAAGCAGGCTGTGAATCGATTTCTTGAGCGGTGGCAAACTGGACGCAGTCCAGATGCCGAGGAGCCGGTGTCCATTTGACCTGAAGCAGCTCGACATCGCCACAGACTTGAACGCTGGGTGAAAGGTTTTTGGACCCGAGGAAAGAGCTCATGGATTAAAGGACTGGGAGTTCTACAAGCTCTGGACTTAAGACGCTTCCCAAAAGAGCTACTAGTGAGTACTGCAACATTTACCAAGTAGTGTCTTGAAAGCTTTGCAAGCTGCGTGGTGTAGGTGGTAAGAGCCCCTATTGTTTCTGGCTGCTGATGCAATATTGGCAACAGTGAACTGGGCTGCCCATCAGTGTGCAGAGCTTTTGAGACTGAGTTGTTAACCACAGAGATACTGATGGTGAGAGCACTTTTCTCTGTACCCATTTAGCTCACAGACATCGGTATTTGCAAGTAAAAATTTAGCAGTGCTGAGAGCACTGTTGAAAAAACCAAAAAGACTGGGCTGGCCCTAAGCATAGAGCATTACTGAATATCATTATTGAAAGTGAATCTTCCTCTGCTGTCCTGTTCTTTGATTCTCCATTTTGTTATATTTTGAGTTATTTAATTCTGCATTGAAGTGTCTGAGGGAAATATTGGGAGGGATTTTTGGGAAGAGAGTTATAGTGTGTGTGTGTTTGTGTGGTTGATATATTCTGTAAGCTGAGTGTGTCTGATTGTTACTTTGTAGAGAGCTAGGTGAGTTATTAGAAGGATAGGTAGTGTGTGTATGTGGTTTGGGTGGGGTTGGGTAGTTAACTAATTTTGGATTAAAAAGGATTAGAAGGTAACAGGAAGTGATGGGGTACTAATGATGGCTGGATCACATACTCATCATCCTTGCTGCATGACCTCCGCCCCTTTGCTGACCTCCAGGTGTCAGCAACAGCTGAAAGACACTGTAGGGGAGTAGGCATTGCAAGGGGCAGGGTGGTCAAGCAGCAGTTTGTTGAGGAGACAGCATGAGTGAATAGCATTGGGGTGGTCAGATCCAGGAGGAACCCTGGGGCAAAATGAGACCATGAGAGAGACCTGACGTATTCCCATGGTTCCCACTGGACCGAGTGGGCAGGTAGCCAAGGGACCAGCAGCCTTCACTGGTCCCCTTCGGGTAACACTGTGCAATGCAAGATAGATGAGAAACTAGATTGCTATTATGGTAGACTTGATTTCTTCGGTCGATCTTGCTTGCATTATGGAGGCCTGGTTGAATGATGATGCAGGCCCAGTTTTGGAGAAATCTACTCCAGCCCGGTACTCCATAGTGCTCTGCCCGAGGTGGGAATGCAGGGATGGGGGTGTGGCCATCTGTTTTATATCTGACTTGAACTTTTCTGTGTGCCCAGTGAGGTCTATTTCATCGTTTGAATGCATGGCAATACACAGGGGTCAAGGTGAAGGTTGCAAGATCCTCTTCGTCTATCATCCTCATAGAAACATAGACCTTGACGGCAGATAAGGACCACTTGGCCCACCCAGTCTGTGCATTTCCCTACTGACTGGATCAGCTGCAGGTCCTAGTTAACCAAAAGCCTAATTTCTCCTACACCCCACTATATTTGCCTTATGTTTGTCTCATGTATTCTTGAATTCCCTCACTGTTTTTGACCCCATGACCTCCTTAGGAAGGCAGTTTCATGTGTCCACCATCCTATCCATGAAAAAATACTTCCTCATGATGCCCCTGAGCTGCTTCCCCTCTATCTTCAATCTGTGTCCCCTTGTTCTTGCACATCTCTTTTTCTGAAAGATGCTACCCTCTTGGACTTTGTTGATTCCCTTGAGGTACTTAAAAGTTTCTATCATGTTCCCCCTCGCCCTCCTTTCCTCGAAGGTATACATTTTAAGTTTCTTTAGTCTCTCTTCATGTGGTTTCTGTTGCAGACCATACACCATTTTAATTGCCCTCCTCTGGACTGCCTCCATCCTATGTCCTTGCGGAGATGGGGTCTCCAGGACTGCGCGCAGTACTCTAGATGTAGACTCATCAACTGTCTGTACAGAGGGATGACAACTTCCTGTTTTCTACTGGTGATGCCTTTCCATATGCATCCCAGTGTCCCTTCACTCCAGCCCTCCTTACTGCCTTCTCACATTGCTTGCCTACCTTTAGGTTGTCTCATACGACTACCCGCTGGTCCCTTTCCATTTTGTTGTTAGTACCTCCCCCCATTGTGTACATTTCTCCTGGGTTTTTCATTCCCAGGTGCATTACTTTGCATTTCTTTACATTGAATCTAAGCTGCCATAATTTTGACCATTCCTCCAACCTTGCCAAATTCCTTTTCATCCTTTCCGTCCCCTTGTGTATCAACCGTGTTGCAGATCTTTGCGTCATCTTCAAAAAGGCATACTTTTCCTTCCAGTCCTTCCGCAATGTCACTAATAAAGACATTAAAGAGGACCCGCCCCAGTACTGAACTCTGTGGTACCCCGTAAGTAACCCCCCTTTCTTCGGAATGGACTCCGTTTACTATTACCCTCCGCGTCCTGTTATCCAGCCAATTTTTTACCCAGGCTACCACCCTGGAACCCACTCCCAGGTTGGCTAACTTGTTTAATAATCTTTTGTGTGGGACTGTGTCAAATGCCTTGCTAAAGTCTAGGTAGGCCATGTCCACAACCCGGACTGCAGCCCCTCGCTGGTCTACTACTTTGGTCACCCAGTCAAAAAAAATCTTTTAGATTCATCTGACATGACTTTCCTGCTGTGAATCCATGCTGCCTTGGGTCCTTTGACTCGCTGGCCTCTAGGTACTCAACAATTCTTTCTTTCAGAAGTGATTCCATCATTTTCCCTACCACTGAAGTCAAACTAACAGGTCTGTAGTTTCTTGCCTCTGCCTTGCTCCCACTTTTGTAAAGGGGAATCACATCTGCCTTCCTCCAGTCCTCATGTACCACACTATCCTCCCATGATTTATTAAAAAGGGTAGTCAGTGGTGTCACTAGTTCTTTCCTTAGTTCTTTTAGAATTCTGGGGTGAATCACATCAGGCTCCATTGCCTTGTCCACCTTGAGTTTTAAGAGTTCTTCTAGGACCCTTTCTTCAGTGAATGGGCTGGTATCCACCCCCTATCCAGACTGCTTCTATTGTCTGGTTTAGGTACCTCCCCATCCTCTCCTTTTGTGAATTCTGAACAAAAGTATTTGTTCAGTATCTCTGCCATTTCACTGTCATCCTCTGCCCACCACCCCCCTCCCTTTTATTAAGTCTCACAATCCTTTCCTTGGTCTTTCTTCACTCCCTAATGTACCCGTAGAAAGTTTTATCCCCCTTCTTAAGTAAGTTGGCTATCTTTTCCTTGGTTTGGGCCTTTGCTATTCTGTCTGCCTTACCCGCTTCCCTCTGCTTTGACTGACACAGTTCTCTGTCCTGCTCCTTCTGTGATTCCTTATACTTCCTGAATGCTATCTTTTTCTCTCTAACCTTCCCCACCACCTCTTTTGAGAACCATAGTGTTTTTTTTCCTTCATTTTGTTTTGTTTATTGCTTCACACAAAGGCTTGTTGCCTCTGTGATGACAGTTTGATTTTTCCTCATTGTTCCTTCACCCCTCTTTCCTGCCCCTTTGCTAGTGCATTCCTTAGTCACTCTCCAATTCTGCCAAAGTCAGCCCTCTGAAAGTCCAGTGCCCTTGCTTTTGTATGGCTTAAATCTACAGTTATGTTTATCCTGAACCACACTGTCTGTGGTCGCTTGTTCCCAGATGGCTACCCATTTCTAAATCTGAGATCCTCTCACCATCCCCGTTTCAGCGTACCAGGTCTAAGCTAAGACTGCTCCCTCCCGAGTGGGTTCCAACATTAGGTTGCCTGAGGCATGCCCCCTGTAGGGCATCAAGAATGGCCCTGCTCTTGGATGTGGCTGCAGCAATGTGTTCCAGTTAACATCAGGCATATTCAGGTCCCCCATCAACAATATCTACCCTTTTTCTGCCATTCTAAGGATGCCATCTGTCATGTTCTTGTCCATTTCCTCCCCTGAGACAGGGGTCTGTATACAACCCTTGTGCAGTCTGTGGTGCCATTTCCTGTCTCCAAGTGACCCACAGTGCCTTCTCTCCTCCCTCTTTACCCTTTAGTTCCATTGCTTTGATCCCTTCCCTTATATAGAGCTACTCCTCCTCCTCCTCCTCTTTTACAGGAGGCAGTATAGTACAGTGGTTTAAGGCTCTTAATTGCAAATCTGGACATCTCTGTTTGAATCCCACAGCCCACACCAAAAAAAAAAAAATGCTGATTTTTTTTTGGGGGGGTAGTAACAACAACAAAAATGAAAAGGGGCCTGGGGGTAATCATATCAGGGTGACCTCAAAGATTGGCAAGCAATGTGAGAAGGTGGTAGGGAGGGCTGGGGAAACTTGATGATAGGAGAGGCATCACCAGCAGAAAGCAGGAAGTTGTTATCTCCTGTACAGATAGTTGGTGAGACCCCATCTGAGTACTGTCCAGTTCTGAGAGGACCCACTTCCGCAAGGGACATAGGGATGGAGGTAGTTCAGAGGAGGGCAACTAAAATGGTGCAGGGTCTGCAAGAGAAGCCATACGAGGAGAGACTAAAGGAGCTTAATATGTATACCCTTGAGGAAAGGAGGGAGATGGGGGACATGATAGAAACGTTTAAGTACCTCAGTGGAATCAACAAAGTCCAAGAGGGTAGCATCGTTCAGAAAAAAGAGATGTGCAAGAACAAGGGGTCACAATCTGAAGATAGAGGGGGGATGGCTCAGGGGCAATGTGAGGAAGTATTTTTTCACAGAAAGGGTGGTGGATGCATGGAACAGCCTTCCTGAGGAGGTTGTGGAGTCTAAAATGGTGGGAGAATTCAAGAATGCATGGGACAGACATAAGGTAATTTTTGTGGGGGGTAGGAAGAAATAGGCTGTTGGTTAAATAGGATCTGCAGCTTATCCTCTAGGTAGGGAAATGGGCAGACTAGGTGGGCCAATTGGTCCTTATCTGCCATCAAAGTCTGTTTCTATGTTTCTATCCCACCCCACCAAGCACTCCCCTCACACAGCCCTCCCCACCAAAAACTCCCCTCACAGATTCCATCCCATAAAGCACCCCTTCACACATCCTATTCCACCAAGCACTCCCCTCACACATCCCATCCCACCAAGCACTCCCTTCACAGATTCCATCCTACCATGCACCCCCCTCACACATCCCGTCCCACCAAGCACTCTCCTCACACAGCCCACCCCACCAAGAACTCTCTTCTCACATCCTATCCCAAATGCATTGAGTACTTCTGAGTTACATGCTGATTACTCGCTAAAATGAAAACGATAAGAAGAAACTGTTTAGCTGTCCCCTTCTGCCACCGTTATTTGATTATTCAGTTCCAATAGTAAAACAAAGGTAGACTTACACCATGGTGTGACCTGTAAACTGGCACATACACTATTTTAATTATTTTAGTTTAGTAATTTTGAAGAATAAGAATTAAAGTGAGTTAAATTAAGACATAGAAACTAGCTCTGAGAATCTAGGAATCATGCAGGTACATTGTTCCGATTAATCATTCTCTAATCCTTTTTAGCATTTTGCATTGTCTTTACTTGGCAAAGTATGGAATCATTAGCAAACACAAATTCACTCCCAGGAGTTTAGCTCTGAGGGCTTCAATAAACATGGACAGAACTCACACAGATTGCTATGCATGATAATGGCCAGAAGCAGTGTTAATTAGTGCTTTTTATGGAATTAAAAGACCTTTTGTTTAGCTGGAAAGATGCAGAGCAGACAGCACCAGTTTTATAAATGTTTGAAATCTTTTATTGAGAGTAATTGTGCTGGTCTTATCCATAGGCTGTCATTTACTTTTTTTCCTAATTTGTTTATTAAAGGAATTTTTCCGCTTGAGTTGAAAAGAAATCATTAGGTGAGCTAATTTATGAAGCCTTCTTTGATTCATACCCTGCAGTTGATTTCTATGTGCAAAGGTGAATGCACATTTTGAAAAGAATAAAATCCTCCTGCCCCATCGTGTTTGTACCCCGCCAGCTTTGTGGGAATACTTGGTCACCCCTTTTTCTTCAAGGTTGGTAGAAACAGTGCTCTCCAAAACACTTTATTCTAATCTAAAATAAGTATTTTGTCCTATTTTCCTTGAGCTTTCCTCTCTTCAGTAACAGATAGTGTCCCTTTGTCATCTCATTCTTGGACATCTAAAATACCTACACCTAGTCTGATGGAGTCAATTGGTTAGTCCTTGGATCAACAATGCTGAAGATGAAAACCCTTTTCATACACTGTACAGGCAGCAACAGAACAGACTTCCAAATGTACCTCCTCCAGTGCATGTTTGCTGTGAGCTTCAGAGAGGATAAGCTTCCCCAGATGAGAATACCCACAGTCCACACATTCATTTTCTTTGAGGGCCTTGGGAAATGTTTTCTTTGTTTGTGCAGTTTTACCACCTGTTCCATCTCTACTCAATAGATCAGGAGCCCCCACGGCTGTGTCCTTCCTCTGACCCAGAGGGCAACCAAAGGTCTGTCTTTACAGCCTACTAGCTGCCTTTATAGTCAAGGATCGACCTTTACAGCCAACCAACTGCCTTTATAGCCAACCAGCTGCCTTTATAAGTAAGGGTCAGACTTTACAGCCAAGGGTTTACCTTTAAAGCCAAGGGTTTGACTATACAGCCAAGGGCCTACCTTTATAGCCAAGGGTCTGTCTTTACAGCCAAGTGTCTGCTTTTACAGCAAAGTGTCTGCCTGTACAGCAAATGGACTAGTGTCAGTGCCTGATTAGCTAACATGTGGCAGGTAAGTGTGGGGTGGGTAACTTTCTTTTTCATTGGAAGCAGATCATTATTTCTCCATGGCAACGCCAAACCCAGACTGGGGTTCTGTACTGTGAGACTTGTGTATGGGTGAAGCACGCTCATGTTACCCAACTGCAAACGGGATGCAGATTGTTCACTTTGATCTAAGCAAAGGACACTAAACCAACATTGTATGTTTTTGTACGTGTCTCTACTGTTACAACTCAGACTAGAGTTAATGTAGAAACATAAAATTTGCCTGCAGATAAAGACCACTTGGTCCACCTCTTCTGCCCATTTTCCCCTGCTTACAGTATCACTCCAGATCCTATTTGATCTCCAGCCCATTCTCCCACCCCTTTCCTTTCCCCTAAGATTCTCTTGTCCCTATCCCATGCATTCTTGAACTCCACCACAGCCTTCACCCCACCACTTCTGCTGGAAGACTATTCCAGGAATCCACCACTTTTTCTGTGAAGAAGTACTGTATTTCTTCACATCTTTCATGAATCTGTCCCCTTCCAGCTTCGTAGCATGTCCCCTTGTTCTTGAGCACATTTTGTTCTGAAAAATACTTTCTTCCTGTACCTTAGCTACCCCGTGAAGTATTTAAAGTTCTCTATCATATCCCCCCTGTCTTCAAGGGTATACATATTTAAATCCTTAAGTTTCTCCTCATAGGGATTCCGATGCAGATCCTGCACCATTTTAGTTGCCCTCCTCTAGATCATCTCCACTCTGCCTACGTCCTTTCAATGATGTGGTCTCCAGAACTGAACACAGAACTCTAAATGGGGTCTTACCAATGAGCTATATGGAGGCAACACCACCACTCTTTTCCTGCTGGAGATACCCCTCTCTATGCATCCCAGCATCCCACTAGCCCTTCCAACTTCCTTGTCTCACTTCCTGGCCACCTTTAGGTCATCAGATATTATTACTCACAGGGCCTTTTCCTACTTGGTGGTTGTCAGTACCACCCCACCCATTTTGTACTCCACTCTTGAGTTCCTGTGCCCTAAGTGTATTATTTTGCACTTTTTCTAATTAAAACCCAGCTGCCTTGCTCTTGACCACTGCTTGAGATTTCTCAGGTTACTGATCATCCTTTCCACCCTCAAGGAGTGTCCACCCTTTTGCCCATTTTAGTGTCATCGACAAAGAGACAGACCTCCCTTCCAACTCCTCTGCAATGTCACATATAAAAAAATTAAAGAGGTCCAGTCTCAGCCGATCCCCCAGGCACTCCACTGGTAACCCTTACTTCCTTGGAGTGAAATCTGTTTACCCTGACCCTTTGCCACCTGTCCATAACTAATTTCTTGTCCAGCTAACCACCTTTGGACCCACTCTTATGCTACCCAGCTTGCTTACTAGTCCCCTATGTGGAAAGATGTTGAAAGCCTTACTAAAATCTTGGTAGGTTACATCCACCACACCTGATCTGGTTCCTTGGTCACACAATCAACGAAATCTAATCAGATTAATTTGATATGACACCCCCCCCCATACACACACACACAAATCCATGCTGTCACAGCTCTTGTAACTCACTGGATTCAAGATATTCCACAATTCTGTCCTCCAACACTGATTCCATTAACTTCCCCGTTACTGATGTCAAGCTGACTAGACTGTAGTTGCCAGACCCTTCCCTGCTACCACTTTTGTGAAGTGGGACTACATCTGCCCTCCTCCAGTCCTCTGGAACCACTCCTGTTTCTAGTGACCTGTTAAACAGGACTGTCAGAGGTGCAACCACTTGCACAATCCATGATATCAGCTGGAAGAAAACCCTAAATAATGTCCATTTCCTGCCCAGTGCAGAGCATCTGTACCAGATATTCAGGTATCCATGCCATTGTTTTGTTAAATTGCAGAGAGTGGTCTCGGGATTACATTCCTCCAGGGCTTTCTCTCTGCCTTGCGGTGTACCGCAGGGTTCAGTGCTTCCCCCATGTTATTCGCAGTATACATGCTACCCCTCGGAGACATTGTAAGACGGTATGAGCTGAGGTTTCACTGCTATGCTGATGATACCCAGCTCTACCTGTCTTTTGCACCTGACCAGGGTAGTGCTGTCTCGGTGCTGAATAACTGCCTCGTAGATATCCAAGACTGGATGAATACCAGTGGTTTAAAGTTGAATCCGGGAAAGACTGAGGTTATGGTGGTGGACCCCGGCCGCAGGGTTGAGGATCTGGGGTGGGATCCCCTTCTGGAATAATTCTAGGGGAGGACCAGATCCCCACCTCTGAACGGGTGTGTAACCTGGGTGTGGAGCTTGACACTGGTCTGACCCTCCATTATCAGGTGTCTGCAGTTGTCAAGACTGCATTTTTTCATCTTAGAAACATCGCCAGGATTAGGCACCTGGTTCCACCTGGCGATTTGCCAGTTTTGGTCCACGCTTTCGTGACATCTCGTCTTGATTACTGTAACTTCCTGTACCCAGGGCTTGCTGGGGTTGATATCTGCCGCTTGCAGCTAGTGCAGAATGCAGCAGCACGTTCGTTGACTGGGGCTTCAAGAAGATCTCATATCACCCCAGTGCTGCGTAATCTGCACTGGCTGCCAATACAGTGGTGGATCACCTTCAAAGTGGGTCTTTTGACCTACAAAGTCCTACACGGGTTTGGTCCTGACTACTTGAAAGAGCTTCTGGTGCCCTACACCTCTTTGAGACAGCTTTGCTTGGCTGACGAGGGGTTGCTGGAGATTCTGAGGGTTAATTTGAAGTCCTCTGGAGCCCGTACCTTTGGTTTCATGGCTCCTTCCCTCTGGAATTCTCTACCCCATCCGCTCCGAGACAGTACAACGGTGGACAGTTTTAAAAGGGCCTTAAAGTCCTTTTTATGGGATAAGGCTTTTCCTGTTATACCGTAATTGGCTTTTTACCCATTATATTTGTTGTTCTGTTTTATTGTATTCCTTGCTGTTGGAGTTTTATGCTTTTTGTACAGTGCCTCGAAAATTTGAAAGGCGCTTAATTAAATAAATGTTATTGTTATTATTATAATTATTATAAATTATGCAGATTATCTTGTCAAATTATCTGTTGTACTGACCTGGACTGTGCATCAGGATATGGATAGTGATGCTCTCCACAGATGGCGATCCCAGTCAGATAATGCCCACTCCAAGCATTATCCTCCCCTTTTCCAGTTTCTCCAGTATAGTTAAAGGGGAACAGTCAGCACCAAGGGTCCCACTCTCAAGTGTGGGTCTGGTCCCAATGTGCACTCCGTGTGCAAAGACATTTTGGTTTACTTAATGTTTACTGTAGCACAGTAGATTGTATCAGACTAATTTTGCTTAGTTCTAGGCTGACATCTTCTGTTACTGAAAATCCCAGAATCCACTGCAACTGACAGAGCAGTAGGCAGTAATGGGAAATTCAATAACCTGGGGGCATATTAGAGTTTATAAAAGCTCTGGGGCTAGATATTCAAACAAGCACAAAAGTGCAACACAAAGGTTTGCACTACGCTTGTGCCTGCACCTGACCAACTGAATATCAGGTTGTGGCAGTGCAGCACTAAGTCAAGCTGCACTAGCCTGACCATGGACCTGGGCTGTATCCCTTCCTCAGGGAACAGCAACACAGGACTAGATAGCAGCTGCAGCCATGGTGCAATATTCAGCTGCATAATGCAAATGAGCTCATTGGGCATGCAAGGCACTAAGGGGTAATTTTCATGCCCATTATGGGCTAATTTTCATGGGAAGCAGCTGCTCTTTTGCACCCATCCGGTTGGTGCCAGCTACGGCAACCCTGGTGACGAGGTGCACCCTCCACCACTGAACATCCATCTCCTATATGTTAATGTAGTTCCTGGTGCCTAGTGGCACCCCCACCTCCCTGGTCACCCATCCCAGAGGTGGATATGGTTGCCCTGGTGCCTAGTGGCACCCCCTGCCCTTTGATCCCCCACCCTGGAGAGACACACTAAGTTGAAAGCTTTCTTACAGGTGTGGCCTGGGAGAACAAGGAAGTTAAGGGACTTGCTCAGGGTCACACAGTATGCAAGTAGGGGCTGTGGGATTCAAACCCAGGTCTCCAGTTTTGCAGCTCAGAGCCTTAAACCACTGCGTTATACTGCCTCTGGGGGCTAATACTACTAGAGATCAAGTACTGTTGTTGCCTGTTGTAAGATTAGTTTTATAGTCACTTGCTATGCTAATGTTTAGCTACTTGGGGGCTACTGTTTAGCTACCAGGGGGCATATTCTCCTCTGACACTCAGTTTCATCCTAATCTCTGTTGCACCCACCAATAATACTTTACGTCCTATTACCCCTCCTTCCCCATTTGTTTCTCAATACTTACATCCCCCACTGTATTTCCCTCTCTCCCCTCCCCATCTCTCCTCTTCTATCCCCCGTCAAGTTCCCCTACCCTACCCTCCTCCTGCCTTTCTACACACTACCACTTCCCCTGGCCTCCCAAATGCTCCCTTCTCCTAACACCTTCCCTTCACCTTGTGACTCTTAATTCCCTGCTGTCCTTCCCTTCCCACTCTTCACCACACCACTACTCTCCCACTCAACTACTACATAAACACTCTTCTATCTCCTATAAACTCCTTAATTTCCTACTACCATTGCTCACAGGTGACATAAAGCCTAATCCTGGCCCTAGTCAGCCCTCCACCTCCCGTCTCCCCAAAGCTCTAAGTGTTATACATGTAAATATCCCAAGCCTCCTACCCAAAATAAAACCCCTAATGCTTGACTTAAAGCCAGGTGGGTTAATAATTTCTGAATCCCAGCTCTCCCACAAGATCCCTGATTCTGCTGTTGCCATCCCTGGTTATTCCATTACTCAGCAGGATTGAACCAGGAGAGGTGGTCGGGTTGCCATCTACCTTAACTCCACTATGCAGTTTATCCCTGTCCTCTCCATCTCATCTCCATCTGCCTATGAACTGCTACTAATCAAACACTCCCTCCCATTTTCTCTCCCAATCTTTGTGGCTAGTATCTACTGCTGATCCAGCCTGTCTTCTTCCTCTGTCACTGACCTCTCCACCATTTTATTTCATTTTTCAGTTTTATTTTTTATACTCATTAACCAGATGAGCAAGATTGCCCATTTTCACAGGTGACAAGTTTAACATATAAACAATACAACACAATAAAAAACATAACAGGGGAACACACAGCTTCAATCAACACTAGTGCAAGAACATTCATTACATGTTGAAAGCCACTGTTTTAAACAAGTTTTAAAACAGCTAAGAGAATTAATATCAACAATTCCATTTGGAATTGTATTAAAAAAAATGGGCGCCCTGAACAACAGTGATCTTTGTGCAAAGATTTTTTTAAAATAAAGGCAGTTTAACAGTTTGACTGGGACCTAGTAGAGAAAATGTTGACTAACCTGGTGAACAATGCAATTATAGAGGGAGGGTGAAACCCCATCATTACCTTATAAAGAAAAATGCCCATTCTGTATAAGATCCTATTATGAAAAGAAACTATTGAGGATTGCTCATATAAACGACAACGGTGGGTGCGAAATGGAAGATTTAACCAAAATGTAAGTGCAGAGTTATATGTAATCCTTAGGCAATTTAAAGCTTCAGGAGGAATACAGTAATAGACCATAGTCAAGTATACTCTTTCTCCTCACACTCTACTTCTGGTGAAGTTATCATCCTTAAGGATTTTAACAAAAATTGGCTCTCCCCCCAATCCAAATTTTGCAACAACATCAAATCCCTAAACCTAACCTAGCTAATCGCTGATCCTCTCCCTCCTAAAAAACAAATCCCTCAATCAAACCCTATTGGAATGGGCCTTGAACTTACATTCTCACCTCAGTACTGCATTGGGCATCCTCACAGATGCCCTCAGTGACTACCACATGGTCTTCAGTGTTCACAAAAGCCACAGACCAAAATCCCTCCAAAAGTCCACCTTCTCCATTCCTTCTGTTCCTTGGACCTTTTCTCCCTTTGGGAGGACCTAGCAATATCTGACTGATCACCTATCTCCACATCTAGTGCCATAGACTTGTCGCTACTATATTTCAAGACCACACTTCTGTCTGTTTGGGACTACCATGCCTCCATCAGGAAATCAAGGGGTCATGCCAGCCATCTCCCCTGGGTCTCTGCCAAACTATTGACCTGCCAGCATGCCAGGGAGCTGGCTTGGAAGACCCATATAAGGCCTCAGACTCCTCTCCTAACCTGCTTACATATAGGGTCTTATGGAATGCATGCACAAAAAAGCAACTAGACATGCCATGTAGGTAGGTAAAACTTTATTTTTATACAGGAGAACATGTCATTTGCACTTTTCAATCCAGTTCACAAGACAGTCCTGTGTGTTACTATAATAACAAGTATAATACAAAAGCACAACAATTTATGCAAAAACATAGGGTACAGTATACAAAGACAATATTTACAATATCTTACAGTTTGAGATCCATAAGTGCGAAAGTTTACTAAATACACTGACAAGTAAAGGAAACTAGATCCTCGACTGCCACAATAAAAGCACTGCATACAGTATCAATACGTATTGTAGAAGGTAATTTGTTCCAGAATAGTGCAGCACAAGAAGTTAATGTTTTATCCCCATATTTATTTTTCCATTTTCCTTGATAGATTTTGTTTTGATGGACAGACCTAAATAATTCTTTCTTAAGGTCGGGTTCAGTGGGAAAGAGAATTTGAGAGATACTATGTTCAGGATAATACATCTTATATTTATGAATAAACACCGTCCAAGCCCTAGAATACTCAACATTAAGAGGTAACCAACCCAATTTACTTAAAAGCAAACAATGGTGCGTCCTATAGTACACTGTATAACATTTCTAGCAATTTTGTATTGTAATTTGTCAAGTTTGTCTAACAATTGCTTTTTTTGCTGTTCAATAAATTAATTCCCCATATCTAAGGATAGGCAAAATAAGCTGTTCTGCTATCCTTTTCCAGCCCTGGAATTTTAAACATATAGTGGTTCTCCTTAACACCCTCAATTTCTTATTAATTCTACCAATTGATATGGAAATATGGTCTTAAAACTTAGAGTGGAATCAAAGGTCATTCCCAGGTAACAGTAAGTGGTAACCAGTTCTATTGATACTTTGTTAGTAAAAATCTGTAGTTACGGTACATTTTTGCCTTTGGTAATGTTAAAGCGGAGTACTTCTCTAATACCGTCTAAAACAACATTAACCATCCATCAACATTTTGGCAGGTTATCCATGCCCTCTTCTCTCCTCCAGCCCAGTCCATCCTCCCAATCCTCAAGGTTAAGGACTCTACCATCTCTGATTCTCTTCTGTCGCTGCTGAGTTCAATAACTTTTTCGCTAACTGTGCCTCCTCCCTTCTCTCCACTCTTCCTTCCTTTCTCCCCCCCTCCACCCCCCCTTCTGGTTCTTAACCACCTTGAGGCTAAGAGCCCAGATGATCTGGATCCTAAACGCTTGCATCTTTCTATCCCTGTCATCAGTTTTCCCCTCTCCTCCCTTCTAAACCTCTCCTTCTCCCTTGCCTCAGTCCCTGATGCCTTAAATCACGCTACAGTAATTCCCCTTCCTAAAAGAGGTGACCCCTCTGCTCCAGGTAGCTATTATCCTATCTCCCTACTACCCACCCTTTCCTAACCCCAAGAATACTTAGTCCTGTAGGTGGAGCTACTGAGCTGCTGAACGCTGACTAGCTGTGGAGTAGCTAGTAGAGTAGTAGCTGTGCAAGGCTAATTTAAATCTAGAAAAGGTATGCCACCGGAGGAAATTCTCATACCTGTCTAAGTGTGCAGCCTTCCAGTCTGACTTCCGCAGCCGATATTAGGTTTCCTCTCCATTGCTGTCCTTTCCTTTCTCTTCGCAGGTCTGGAATGCTGGAGGTGGAGTAGCCTGCCCTAGAAGAGTTTTGGGTGGAAGCGTTGTGGAGTGCTTATAGTTAATGGAGGATAAACTGGTGAAAAGTGCTTTTCATCTCCCTTCTGTTTCTAGTCTGCATGTGATAGTGGGCCCTTTCGAGACACTTCTGAGACGCTGTTTGCGGCGATCCACTTGAAGTATCTACAGAGAGAATTTTAGTGTTAAAAGTTATGTAGAGTTGTTTTTTTTTTAATATATGCTTAATATAGTTCTTTTAGTGTTTATTTCACACTTGTTCAATGCCTCTTTTTTACCTTTCTTGGATCCCTTTTTATAGTGATGATAGTTGTGACAGTTTTAAAAAATAGAGATTTTATTAATTTTAAAAATACTTGTGACTGAATAAATAACTAAACTTTTAAATTACAACTTTGTTTGTGATTCGCGCACTTTTAGGTCAGGTGGTGTCACCCTACATAGAGCATGCATGGTGTCTTCTAGTTAGATTCGCCATTTGCAAGGAGCTCTGGTGTGGATGGTATTACAACAGTGAGAACGCCGGAGTCCTTAGATTTGTAAAGATTTATAAGAGCTCTCTTGAGTTTATCAGTTTCTTCAGCTTTTGAAATGGCTTGCTTATAAGCCACTTAAGCCCCACATATTGATAATCCCTCCGAGCACAGTACCGTAAAATGGAATAATTTAATACAGGGAAAAATGCTCTGCTACCAGCAACAGATGTTGGTAAGCTGTGACGGAGTAAGGCAGTAGAACTTTTCTGGAAAGCCAGTAGTTTGGAAGCTAGAATGGGAATCAGAATGGGCCTAAAGTAAGTTCCCTGTTTGTCATACTCTACTAAGTTAGATTGCAAGTGTATGAAAAGCAGTAGGGCTGGCAGGGCTAGAAATTCATTTTAAAAAGTGGTGTACCACACGGATTACTAGTTCCCCAGATTTGGTATTCCATCCCAGAAAGTGGTATGCCACCCCTCCTTTTGTATGCCTGCTAGAAAATGCAACCAACCATCAGTGCATTCTTGTTTGACTAAATAAAAGGTAATAAAAGGCAAACAACAAGTTCTAAAAATTCTCCATTCATTAATTTTTGTCTGTATTTTTTTTCTTTTCTCTTTACCTTGTAGGTAAGGTGTTGAACTTCCACTTTATTCTGTGCGTGTACAGAAAGAGTGATGCACAGAATTAGAAATAAAGCACAGCCAGGCATTACATATGTTTTTTCAAAGTGCTTTTGCAGCACTGACTGACAGCAAATCTCAACACAGTAATTTCACAAGCAGCAAAAAACAGAAAGTCTCATGTCTGAAATCCATGGCAGACTAGAGTGGACACTCGCACTGCAATTAACCCAAAAATGCAACACAAAACCCTGGACAGTCATTTTGCTTTCAGTGATGACAGTGAGTGCACCGTGAAATGTTCCAGCAGCAATTGACATTCATTGATGATTGAATATCTTTTTGTCTTCTTTTTTGTCTGCCCCATCAAGACGAGTAGCTACAAAAAAATGAATCTGGCCAGTGTAAACAGAAGCTTTTGATTCAGTTAATCAGACATGATTTGTTACAGCACCGTGACAGTACGTGATAGTTTTATTACTGTGACATGACCAGTTGGCCAGATTTTACAAATTTAAAACACCCCGCTCCTAGATTCATGATAGATTTTTGTAATTTTTATGTGAAATCCAATTTGGCCAGAATGTTACTGTACCGTTCCCATTATATGATATTTTGCTGTGCTAGAGTGGTCCATAAGACACATCTCATGTTGGTAAGACGGACTCCGATTATTTTAATGTAGGAGTCAGGGCTACTAAGAAGGGAAGGAAAATGATGAAGACTGAAAGATACTCTGTTCCAACTTCACATACCCAAATCTGGACTAAGCTGGTGCTCAGCTGTCTCCCTCAGATAAATTCTAGGCACAATTAATGGTAAGATAAAACAGTACCTGATTGGTGCATTAGTTTCAGCTCCTGCCTCACTGACTTGTACTTGACTGATGGACTGTGCTAGGACTGGCTATCTGCTGCTGCTCGACAAGTTAACATTCATCTACTTAGCAGCCATGTCTGTTATAACAAAACTGAAATTAGTAGAACAAGGACTGAGAGAGCTCACAGAATGAGATTTGACAAATTAGACTGCACTGATCAACCTACCTGTGACTTGTAAATCTGACACTGTGATCAGGCAAAATTATTTTTGCCACCAAAAACCTGGAATGACACTAAAGTGGAACACAACTTTAGCAATATTAACTGTTTTGTAGGAAAAATGAAGACAGTCCAAGCAGGACTCAACAGCTAAGTAGCAAAGAAAGGCCAAACCTGGATGACATGATCACAACAGATTCATGTGGTCATCACGAGAGTACTCAGTGATGCAAGAATCCCCTCTCTCCCCACAGTTAACAGTTTCCTGCGAACTAGTAGTACTAGGGCACAACACTGACATGGGAGTACATTCAAGTTCTTCATCAGATATAACATGAGAATCATCATCAGACAAACGTTTTTCAGAATAAGTTTCAGATACAAAAGATTCGTCTAAATCTGCTTCCGAGTCTGAGCTGTCTGCCTCGTCTTTCTCCTGCTCATTGCTTTGTGTTTTGTTCTGTGGACCATACGATTTCAAAGAAGGCCTTTTTTTCTGTCTACCACTTTTTAACCAGTACTCAGTGACTGGAACTGGATCAAATTCCTGTTCACATAGTGTATGCAACGAGATCCTTATTAAGTCTATGAGACTGTCCTTTCCTAATGAACTTTGCCAGTCGGATTTTATTCTTTTCACTAGGCTAAACCCACGTTCACAAACAGCTGTACTTGCTGGTAGAGTACAAATTAAGGTTACTTGTTCCAAAATGTCGTGGCATTTGTCTTGGCAAGCCTGATGAATATCTGGCCACTATGCTTCTACAGCATTGGTGTACCTTTGGGGGGGGGGCAGAAAAACAAACATGTAATACCCTGACCTGATCTACAGCCTGACAGTATTGAGAATTTGCTGATTGTTGGTGGTAGAAGAAGAAAAATTACCTTCTCTTATTAGTTTGGTCCACTCTGCTACACACATGTCTGGATCTAAGTTCTATTCTGTGAGGACTGGTCTGAACTCCTCTACAACACCAGCTACTGCATCCTCCGCATAATCTGAAACAAACTGGAAAAAAACCGTCTCACCTCCCACCTCGCTAAGCTAAAGATGATTCTCCCAGTGCCACCCAGTCAGAGTTATTTTCCCACCCTAACACACTTGTCAAGTCCACATGGCTTGTTGGCCACTGTTTAAAGTTCATAATGTGGTTCATGGCCACCATAATGGAGTCCGGCTGGTGCATGTCTTCAAACCTGTTTGTGGCATTTAGGATCATGGCTGTCAGTAGTGTCTCTCTGTCAATGGAAAACTGGTCCACTTCGTCAAGTGATAGGGTGTGTCCATGGAATTCAGATCCCTCCAAGGCATCCAGATTTCATAAGTGCTTTCCAGGTCTAGAAAACAAGAACAAAAGGAAAAACACAGACTTATCCCCCTGGCCTGACCTAACTTGTCCTGACAGAGATAAAGTTTTTTTTTTTCTGGCTAGGGTGGAGGGAAAATACTGTAGTCTAGCTAACCAATCTGGAAAACAAAAATTACCTTGTTTTCAGCTTTACAAGGCAGTCTTTCAGGTCTTGAAGTGATTCAAACACCTCTCCCACTGAAGTATCATTTGCTTGAAAAACCAGGCTGACTTTTGTGAACTCTTCCAGGATGTCTGCCATCAGGTGAATGTAGCGTAGACATCTCCAGGTCTGCATGGTCTTCAGGTAGCCCTTGGCCTTCACTGCTTGGTCCCCTCGGGATCAGCCAAGTTGCATCTGTGAAGACAAAAAATGGCACAAGTTGTTGCTTTAGTAGTTACAATTTTTAAAACAAATCTAGACTGCTTAAAGTAAGTAAAGTAAAAGTTTATTTTTAAGCGCTTTTCGAAATCAAAGCACTGTACAATAAAACAGTTAAATACATATAAACATACATACAGCATAACAAACAACAATAAAATATAATTTCAATACAGTGCAATAACTACTCCCCATACGCCTTTTGAAATAAATAGGTTTTCAGTTCTGACTTAAAGCTTTCAACGGTCAGGCAGCTTTGTATCCGACGAGGTAGAGAGTTCCACAGGGTAGGGGCAGCATAAGAAAATGCTTGTGCCCCGGATGTTTTAACGAACCCTGGGAACCTCTAGCAATCCCTCGTCGGTGGAGCGGAGTGAGCGGGAGAGACGACGAGGAACAAGCAGATCTTGAAGATATCGCGGTCCTTGTTCATGTAGGGCTTTATAGGTCAGTAAACCGACCTTAAGGTGATCTGCCACTGAACCGCAGCCAGTGCAGTTCGCGCCTTTGGGTGTAATATGATTCCTTATAGATGTCCCGTCAAAGCCTGGCTGCAGCATTCTGCACCAGCTGCAAGTGGCGGATATCAACGCCCGCAGCCCTAGGTACAGGGCATTGCAGTAGTCAAGCGAAGTAACAAGGCATGGACTAATGTCGGGAGGTCAGCCCGGAGGAACAAGGTGTTTCACCCGAGCAATATTCCTCAGATGGTAAAGAGGATTTGGCGATGAACCTGGAATTTCAGCGTCAAACTGTCATCAATAATACGCCCAGGTTACGCACCGGTCTGAGGTTGAGAGCTGGGCTCCATCGATCCATATGCCGAAGGAAGACCAGCCCTACAATCCACCTCCCGACGACCTGGGTCCACCACCAACACCTCAGTCTTATCCGGTTTAACCTTAGCCAGCTGGCACTCATCCAATCACTGATCTCGGATAGACAGTTGTTAAGTTTAGAGACTGCATCTTCTTGCCGGGGCTAAAGGACAAATATAGCTGGGTGTCATCTGCATAGCAGTGAAAACCAAACCATATTACTAATATGTCTCCCAATGGCAGCAGATAGAC
This sequence comes from Neoceratodus forsteri, assembly GCA_016271365.2. Lineage (NCBI taxonomy): Eukaryota > Metazoa > Chordata > Ceratodontiformes > Ceratodontidae > Neoceratodus > Neoceratodus forsteri. Next base: position 1,186,507,859 of record CM057451.1, on the reverse strand, counting down.
AGCGAACAACATGGGTGCCAAATGGAACCTCACGGAACCCCACAAGGCAAAGAGGCGGCATCAGAGAATAAATTCCAGTGATAACCCTATGTCTCCGCCTGTGAGAAAAGACTGAAACCATTGTAGAACCGTACCAGACAGTCCACAATGGAACACTGGGCATTCAGAAGCACACCATGGTCCACAGTGTCAAAAGCTGCAGAGAGATCCAGAAAAGACTAGAATAGTACAAGCCTTTTGATCCCTCGCTATCAGGAGATCATTTAGAACCCGGACAAGAGCAGTCTCAGTACTATGTCTTTTCCTAAATCCCGATTGAAGAGTATCATAGATATTATGATTTGTAAGATGGTCGTCCAGTTGCAGTGCAGCCACCTTTTCAATAACCTTACCCAAGAAGGGCAGGTTAGAGATAGGTCTGTAGTTAGCTGGACAGTCCGGATTCAATGAAGGTTTTTTTAGGAGTGGTCGAGCGACCGCCTCCTTTAAGGGTTCAGGAAAGATCCCTGCTCAAAAGATTTCCAGACGATTTCAGCAATGGTCGGACAGATAATATCTCACGACCCAATAAAAGTGGCGTAGGGCCCGGATCAAACTACAACTGGTTGGACGTACAGTCTGGACAATCCTCATAATGTCCATGAATTCCGGCCTACCAAAGTCAGACCAGGTGACACAGGTGTTTGCTTCCCCTTGCCAATCACTGCAAGCCCTTGTAGAGTGAGCTTGGCCGAGATCCGCCCTAATGCCGGCAATCTTATCAGCGAAAAATCGAGCAAGCTCATCACACTTTATTTGTGAAAAATCTCTTCCAGACTGTAGACAGAGTGGATTGCACAATCTGTCAACAGTCCGAAAGAGTTGAGCCAGTCGGTTTCTCGCAGCAGCAATCTCCCTGGACAGGAATTCTGACTTCTTACGGGATATTGCCGATTGATAGATAACATAATGATCCATCAATCTAAGTTTGTCGGCATCCAGGCAAGATTTCCGCCATGCTCTCTCTAGCCTTCGCCACACTCTCCTCAGCTCCTTCAAAGACCCATCAAACCAGGGAGTCTTTGGGCGCTGAGTGAGTGGACGAACACGAACAGGAGCAATTCGATCCAGGGCCCCGGTCACTGCCTTGTTATAGGCAATAACCATGTCCCCTGGACCCATGCTCTTAAAATGGAGTCTGGGACAGTACATACCTGTTGGAAGTGCACAGGATCCTGGGGTAGTCTGTGATGAGCACTTTCAGTGCTGTTAATGTGTGTTGTGCCCATCTGGTTCCTCCCACTCTGGTTGGAATGAGGCATCTTACTCCCGTTGCCTGACTGGACTCTTTCAGATTTTTACGGTTTAGAGGTGAAAAATGATAAAACAGATAGATCCCCAGCAGTAATTGGTCTATTTTTTTATGATACATGATGTTTTTTAAGACATCCTTCAGGGCTAACTCCAGCCTATGTGCATTGCAATGAATTGTGACTAGATAAGAATAATCCTTTTTCAGTAGTGCTGCCACCCCCCCTCTTCTACCGGTCATCGCTGCTGCCCCATCGGTGGTAAGCCCTACCAATTTGTTTTTCCAGTCTGCTGACTCTGTCTGCGACAGCGTGGCCTGATCGATGCATGCCGTGATTGATGCTGCGTCAGCTTTGTGTGGATTTTCCAGGGACACAGAAAACACACCCGGCACCCCCTTGTTTACTGTTCTTATGTAAATTATTTCCTGTTCTTTTATACTGGAATCTGTAGCACCATCTATCATTACGGACATGAAGTCTGCATTCTTCACCACATCCACCAGCTTCTTACGTTCCACCTCAGTGATATTACTAATGAACATGTGGCATGATTTGTCATGGTGATAGGTTTCCCCAATATCAACTCCTTTACATTTGTCAAGGTCACACATCCACTGGAAGTCTGTATATGGCTTAGCGTCTTTGGCCAAGACATGTGCATTTTGAATTAAGATCTGCACATGATGTGCCACATTGGAATTGAGCGTTTCAATTGTTCTGTCAGCAGCAGATGCCTGCTGGGATTCGGCCACAGATCTGGCATCAGCGAGGGAGTGCTTCTTAGACTTGGCATGTTTTTGTAAAGACTGCTCAGTGAAATGATTGCAGCCCCCTTCATAATATGCTGCTGTTGTGTCTGCAATGTCTGGGAATTTCCTACATGCTTTACAAAACGTTACGTTTTTCTCAGGGTCACGCTTAACCCAAGCATACTTTGTTACCTAGTATTCTTGAAAAGTACGCACTCGTTTACTTTTGTCATAAGCAACATCTCTCTTCTTTTTTCTAAGAGCCTCCTTCTCTGCTGCTATGGTCTTAGGGTTCTTTACTCCATTCCAAAAATGCCTCATCTTGGCAGTTATGGCAATTTCTTATAATTTGCCAGCAAAGAAGCATGCCCTGACCAAACAGGCAAGGGCCAGTGGATGCAGAACTAATTGGGATAAATCCACCCCATGACACCCCAGAGAGAATGGGTCCCTGCAGCAATCGAGATAATTTTCTATGCAAGGTGAGTGTCAAGCAGACTTATGATCACAATTTATTTTTAGCATTGGGGGGCCTCGCTAAAATGTTTTTGCTGTGTTGCAGATTCAGCCAGAGGGGAGAAAGTCAGTGTTGAGGTTTTGTTACATTCATCCTCAATTCTTCTTGGCTAATTGCCTACAATCTAATTTTTTTCCCCCACAGGGTGAAGTCTGCCCACAAAAGAAAATGAGCTGCACAAATAAAGCTGCTTTAATGAAATGTTACAGCCTAATGTGTTTTTTTTTCAATAAAAAAATTTTAAATTTAAAAGATGTCTGGTGTCTTTCTTTGGGGGGTAACAAGGGAAAATGTCAGCCTTTTGTGACTCACCAAATCAGGGACATTAGGGCATGATTGTCTATTATTTTGTGGCACAGTGCCCCTCCCTGAGTGAAACTGGACAATTACTCTATCTCTGGGCTGGAACGTATGCCCGAGTACTATAAGGCAATTGGTTTTCCCTTGTTCTGTGCCCGGGAATCTATGCCCAAAAAGGCTAAATTTTGTTTTTTTTTCTGGCAGTGTCCTCCCTGTAAAGGTTTTCCCTTGTTGGCCTTTTTCATTTATTTCTCCTTTTTTAGGCAGTCTGCCTAACTTTTGAAATCTGGCTAGTCTGCAAAACACAGCAAAATCTGCCCTCCATTTTTCCAGACCCCCCCAACTGTTTCCTAAGCTCAACGACACTCAAAATGTCACAGAAAATCATGCTGAGTCTCCCATATCCACCTTCCCTCCCGATAGTGACTGTACTAATCATTCCCTGCATCCTTCTATTTCAGTCAGCCCTCCCCCCAATTTACCAGACAGGAGCTGCAGTGATATCCAGAGAGAGGAGCCTGGAGTGAGAGTGTCCTGTTGGAGTGGTTGCCGCCCCAAGAGTGAGGGAAAGCAAGTGCTCAGTGGCTCAGCCCAAGACCGAAATCTCACCAGTGAACGTGAGATTTCGATTGGTCTTGGGCTGGGCAGACAAAATGCGGCATTCCTATTGGCTGGAGTGTCTTAGAAGGTGCCAAACAGTCTCCGGAGCCGAAATGGGAGCAAAATAAAAAGTGGGTGCATGGTGGCTGCTCAAACCTCACTTCTTAAAGTGGTATACACTGCGGTTTACCAAGGGGCAGAATCTGGTATTCCATGCTAGTTTTTCAGTGTGCATGGAACACCATTTCAATGGGAATTTCAAGCCCTGGCCAAGCAGAAAATTGATATCTTATTTTATAGATAGACCTGTTTATGTAAACTGTGTATAGATTTTGCAAAATGTTGCCTTAAACCAGTTCTATACCTCAGTTCTTTTTCTTGTCTTTTCCTTTTTTAAGAATTGGAATATCGTCCCGTGATTGCTGCGATTAGCCCCGACATATCTAACAAGTGTTGTGATGTAGAGTCAGGGTGTGCTACAACTCAAAAATTGGAAATGGCTGATCTTGTTACGAAGTCACTGCTATCAAAGAAGTGGGTTTGGAGATACAGATATATGGGATACACAGGGGAATTAAAGCAACCAAAGCGACCGACTTACATAGATATTAAACAGAAAGACTTCCCGAGGCATCTCTCACTCTTTCATACTGTATTGGATGAAACAGAGAGAAGTGGAATTACTACCAGGAAAATAACATTTCGAGTTCATAGAACAGCTTGGTGAGCTTATTCTGCCGAACTCAGTGGAACCTACCCTTTGATAGACTATATAGACACACTAATCGAACTTAATTATTGAGTAGACTAATTCTGCAATAAGGCTAGTGGGGCATATCAGCAGCTGATGTATTTAAAGCACACATCTTTGACGTGGTTAAAAAAAAAAGGGGTGATAAAAGTGAGTGCTTACCATTTGGTAGAAACTGCATTTATACTGCATTATTAATGTTTTCAAAGCTTGTTCTTAAAGTCTGAAGCATATAAATCAAATTAATTGAGATCAGCTATACAGGATTAACTATATAGTTAGCATAGGTTGTTCAGCATTACATTAGTGAGGGGTATGGTTAACACCAGACTGCAAAGAATGCAGGACCCACAATTGTCACCACTAGTAAGTGAAATTAAAAAAAAAACAGTGACAAACTAAGCAGTCTAAAATAACTGATCATTTGAATAGAATAAAGGATGGGCCCAGTACCAGTAGAACTTCCACCCCTACAAACAAGGGATGCAGTCTGTTAAAGATATGCCCAGAAGTGACTCCGTTTAAGAAGGAAGGTTATTAATAAGACAGAGGGCAGTAGAAGGTACTAGTGGTGCACTGCAGGAGCGTGTAATTGTCTGTTTAACACTTGAGGATTGTAGTGAAGTACTGAGTCTTGGCTGCAGTGGCAGTCAAGATTCAATGGTAACATGATGTGTGAGAATTCCCCAGAGATATGGAATAATGGTTGGTACTTGGTAAAAGAAGAAAAAATGCCCTGGAAGAGGTATCACGTAACCTTCAAGGTATAATAGCTAAACTGAAACAGTATAATAATTACTGGTGACCCCCTTTAACACATGGAGCAGAACCACATTTCAAATGTCATAATAACTGGTAGAACCAGTTATTATGGCATTCAGAAAGTGCCTTACTTGCACTGTCCTCGCGACTGCCATTTTCAGGTTCTTTGCAGCATAGTGTGACCGAGCGGTATTCCGTAAAAAAAAACATGAAAATGTAGACAAACTCGAATCCTTTTTAAAAACCCTGTCCCTTGTAGCAGATAGCTGAGTTTTAGTTATTTATTTTGTGTTAAAGCCACCGAGTACAGACTGAGGAGAGCGAGTGACTCGGCGGCTTCAGAAAATGACATTCAAGCGTAAGCGAGTGTTTCTATGGCAACACTCGCTTGCGCTTGAATCTCATCTTCTGAAGCCGCTGAGTCACTCGCTCTCCTCAGTCTGTACTGGGCGGCCTTAACACAAAACAAATAACTAAAACTAAGCTATCTGCTACAAGGGACAGAGTTTTTAAAAAAAGGATTCAAGTTTGTTTACATTTTTGGATTTTTGTTTTTTGAACAAACACTGCTCGGTCACACTACCTTGCACCAGCAATTATAAAAAATAAAAGTTATGCACCTGCTGAGTTATTGGAATTTTTTTACACACCCTCGGGGTGTGATGTCGTCATAAACCTCTCGAGTTTCGCTCTTGAGGTTTATGGGTCGTCTACCCCTCGGGTGTGTAAAAAAATTCTATAATACACAGTTGCATAACCATTATTCTCTATGGTATCAGAATAAGCAACTAGTGCACTAGTAGTAGTAACTGCCACAAGCAAACATTTGAAAGAACAGCTGGGAGTAATAACTCAGAGTACCAGTCTAACTTTCTGAGTGAGAAGCATGTAAATGTTTTGGCCAAGCAACATTCAGCTAATGTCTTAATCATGGAATAACTACTAATCAACAAGGGTATTATGGAAGCTGTAAGATAAGATATTGACCAACATAGAATTATATTGGCAGAAGTCTTTAATAATGTGATAAAAAATGCTAGTGTGGCTCTTAATATTGATATAGAAAATCATAATAAAGAAAGGTTGAGACCGGATTTTAGCAGTGTTATATTCTCTGATAGTCATATGGAAATACTCCCCCGTCAAGGGGGAAAGAAGGAAAAAAATCTAAGAAAAAAAATCTGGGAAAGAGATAAAGAGGAAAAAGGGGGTAGTTAATAAAGCACAAACAAAATGTTCAGATCACCCTAGGGAGGGGACAAAGGGAAATACAAGTAGCAAGCAAAGGGTCCAGCAACCTGCCATACAAAAAAACAGTGAACCAACCCAGATACAAGTAATACAGATTGATAAGGATTTCCCTGAGTTAGATACAAAATTAAATCTAAACAAGCAATTGAAGCAATTAGAAAACATTTTCAATCTAAACAATCAATTAGGGATTATGACTTAGTGCAAGGACCCCACAGGAGAAGCAAATGTGGAAAAAGAAGTAAAATCAGTTGAGCCAAAAGACAGATGTCTGCTGGCAAAAGAATACTACAATCTAGTCACACCTATGGTAATAAACAGAGGAACCCAAACAAATAAAGAGTTACCAGTTAATAAAACCCCAGACCCTTTAAGTAGATTTATGGGACTGGTGGGATGGATCCAACAGGAGAGTATAAACCAGATACCACAAGTAATTGAGAAATTCTGAAAGGATATTGATATTAATATTGAGGATGTTGGAGAAATTAAGGATATCCTAGTAGAGTCAGCCTTTTTGATTGATGTATATTTTATTTATCCAAGGACTGCAAATTATGTGTTGCTTAATGAAGTAAATATTAAGAATAGGGAGGTTACGGTTATGTTCCCAAATAGACACTTGACATTCCTGAACCTAGAAAAGAGAATCCAGAAATTAAGAATGTGGGGTTACCTTTGTTTGGGACGAATTATTTATATAGGGAAACAGATGCAAAGCTGACAAGAGAAATCTATAATCTCCTGAGGAACTTTTTACAGATTCAGTTGGGTTGGGATGATATAATCTCTGTAGAGTGGGTGGGAAGTGGAAATGACAGCAAGATTAACATTGTAGCAAAAAATAGAACACTTGCAAATTCAATCATAGAAAAAAATATCTATATTGGATGCTATGGGACTAAATCGGATGGAGTCAGAACGGTTGAAAGGTTACATTGTAATTCCTTTAGGCAGAAAACATGAGAGATTTCAAATACCAACCAGCAATAAATTTCAGATACTCACAGATACTCACAGTGATTGACAGAAAGAGGCTGTATGTAACAAAATAAAATTAGAGGCATCCTCAAGTGATTATCTGAATTTGATTGCTGGTTTTAAGGGAGGGCTACAAATCACCTCATGGAATATAGCAGGATTAAGAGACAAACAATCAGATAATGACTGGGTGAACTATGTTTCAGGGTTTGATGTAATATGCCTCCAAGAGACTTGGCATGGTACAGATGATCAAATTGAGATTAATGGCCATGAAGTCGTACAATGGGTAGGTTTGAAGGACATCAAGTGGGGTAGAAAGTCAGGTGGGAATAGCCACCTATATTAGAGTGGGTAGCTTTGCACATACAGAATGTATTAAGGCCATTGAAAATCGTACTTTAGTAATTTTGAAAAATGGAAGTCAATGTTTCTTATTGATAAATGGGTACATTCCCCCAGAGAGCTCAAACTTTTATAGTAATGTACTATGGGAGCAGTTGAATTTACTGTTAATTGATACAACAAGTAAATACCTGAACTTGAAAGTATTATTTATGGGGGATTTAAATGCCCATCTAGGCCTTTTTGATAAACTAGAGGATAATTTCTTTTTATGTTTGCTTGCGTGCATGCACAAGAAACAAGTTGCGGCAGCTTGCTGCAGAAGCAGGTTGTGGAGGTGTGGCACCATTGTGGCCAATGCCCCCGGTGCCTTTTGAGGCTTGGCCCACTTTTCCTAACGTGGTGGCACACTGCTGCTGACACTAGTTCAGCCAGTGTGCCACCACCTTGAAAGGTTTTCGCCGCTGCAATCAAGGGCCACCTCCTCACTGCAGCATCAGCCGTTCCGCTGCAATGAGGGAGTGATCCATTATTGCAAGGCATACTTTGCGGTCAGTAATTTGCCGACAGGGATCCCATTCCCCATCTGCAGACTGTAACCACCCTCCCCATTTGTTGTTTACTGAGGATGCCCAATCCTCCATGGCTTCATGCCCCCCACAAGTCTTTCTTTGCCAACAGAGGCCCAATCTGATGGCTTTGGTCTCCTAGCCCTATTAAATTGCTGATGAGGCCCAATCCCCCGTCAGCTTTAGTCTTCTCCCTGTTAAATTTGCTGGCCGGGAAGCCCACTCCCTATCAGCATAACGTCCCCGATTATTATGCTGAGGGAGGTGCCCAATCCCCTTGGTTCTTCCCCCCATACATGTGCTGACGGAGTGCCCAATCCCCCGCCAGCCACAGCCCCAAATCACTCAGATGACATGCTGGGAGCCCACCCCAACATACCAAATGTCCCTAAAGAAAAAAACAGTCCAGTGATGTTTCTTTAACCCTGTAATGAAGAAAATGGTCCCTCATTGAGTCCGTGGCCCTGCCCCAACCCACACCCATATTCTGCTCACCCTGCCTCCCACCCCCACCCCATACCTCCAGGCCCACGCGATGATCTTTGGTGGACCGGGAACATGTCTGCACTCTTCAAAGCCGACTGCGAACTGAAGAAATGCTGGTAAGCTGTATAATGGCATAACATAGAAACATAGAATTTGACGGCAGAGAAGGACCGCTTGGCCCACCCAGTCTGCCCATTTCCCTACCTACTGGATAAGCTGCAGATCCTAGTTAACCAGCAGTCTACTTCTTCCTACCCCCAACCCCTAGAAATGCCTTATGACTGTCCCATGCATGCTTGAATTCCACCACTGTTTTTGACTCCACAACCTCCTCCAGAAGGCCATTCCATGCATCCACAACCCTCTCTGTGAAAAAATACTTCCTTAAATTACCTCTGAGCCGACCCCTCTCTATCTTTAAATTGTGCCCCCTTGTTCTTGCACACCTCTTGTTTTGAAAGATGCTACCCTCTTGGACTTTGTTGATTCCCTTGAGGTACTTGAAAGTTTCTATCATGTCCCCCCTCTCCCTCCTTTCCTCGAGGCTATACATATTAAGTCCTTAAGTCTCTCTTCATATGTCTTCCGGTGCAGACCCTGCATCATTTTAGTTGTCCTCCTCTGGACAACTTCCATCCTGTCTATGTCTTTGCGGAGATTGGGTCTCCAGAACTGCACGCAGTACTCCAGATGGGGTCTGACCAGCTGTCTGTACAGAGGGATAACAACTTCCTGTTTTCTACTGGTGATGCCTCTCCCGATGCATCCCAGTATCCCCCAGCCCTCCTTGCTGCCCTCTCACATTGCTTGCCACCTTTAGATCATCTGATATGACTACCCCAGGTCCCTTTCCATTTTATTGTTGTTAGTATCTCACCCCCATTGTGTACTCTTCCCTGGGTTTTGTTTCCCAGGTGCATTACCTTGCACTTCTTAGCATTGAATCTAAGCTGCCATACATTTGACCATTCCTCTAACCTTGCCAAGTCCCTTCTCATCCTTTCCACCCCACCTTGTGCATCAACTCTGTTGCAGATCTTTGTGTCATCTGCAAAAAGACATGCTATTCCTTCCAGTCCCTCTGCAATGTGCTTATAAAGACATTGAAGAGGACTGGTCCTAATACTGAACCTTGCGGTACCCCACTAATAACCCCTCTTTCTTCAGAGTGGACTCCATTTACTATTACTCTCTGTGTCCTATTCTCCAGCCAGTTCTTTACGCAGGCTGTCATCTTGGGACCCACTCCCAGGCTGGCTAACTTGTATATTAATCTTTTGTGTGGGACTGTGTTAAATGCCTTGCTAAAGTCTAGGTAGGCCATGTCCACAGCCCCTCCCTGATCTACTACTTCGGTCACCCAGTCAAAGAAATCTATCAGATTCGTCTGGCATGACTTTCCCACTGTGAATCCATGCTGCCTTGGGTCCGGTGCCCCTCTGGCCTCTAGATTATCGACAATTTTTTCCTTCAGAAGTGATACCATCATTTTCCCTACCACTGAGGTTAAACTAACAGGTCTGTAGTTTCCTGCTTTTGCCTTGCTCCCACTTTTGTGAAGGGGAATCACATCTGCCCTCCTCCAGTCCTCGGGTACCACCCCATCCTCCCATGATTTGTTAAAGAGGGTAGTTAGTTGTGTCATTAGTTCTACCCTTAGTTCTTTTAGAATTCTGGGATGAATCCCATCAGAACCCATTGCTTTGTCCACCTTCAGTTTTAAGAGTTCTTTCAGAACCCTTTCTTCTGTAAATGGGCTGGTATCAACTTCTGTATCCAGAGTGTTTCTACTGTTTGTTTTAGGTACCTCCCCCTCTTCCTTTGTAAATACTGAGCAAAAATATTTGTTTAGTATTTCTGCCTTTCACAGTCACCCTCTGCCCACCCTCCTCCCTTTATTAAGCCTCACTATCCCTCCCTTGGTCTTCCTTTGCTCCCTGATGTACCTATAAAAGGTTTTATCCCCCTTCTTAAACGAGTTGGCTATCTTTTCCTCGGTTTGGGCCTTTGCTGTTCAGACTGCCTTCCCAGCTTCCTTTTGCTTTAACTGATACAGTTCTCTGTCCTGCTCCATAAATAGGGTTTTTTCAAGTTTGGTGCATATCTCAGGCATTTTGGGGAAATTTGGCACTACATTTTCAACATGGGGTTATTGGGATTCCTCCTCATGAATTCAGCCACTGTCATGATGTTATTCGGTTCCGGAAGGTGATTTTGCGGTCACTGCATGGAATCATCTTTCAGGACTGATTAATGAAAAGACAGTGCCACTGTTCATGAGGTGGGCTCTCAAAAAGCCTATGTTGAAAATTTGGTGGAAAAAAATCCAAAAAATGACTGTTTTACAAGCATGCCTTGCGCAGTTGCTACGCAAGCTTGTAACTTCGCAAATCTGCAATATTTTCACTCCAGATTTTCAACATTGGCATTTTCTGTACCTCCTTATGAACAGTACAGCTGTCATTTTTCACATCCTGACCGAAATGTGTTTTCACACTGCTGGCACAGAATAGCATGGTCGCTGTGGGAAATCAGTGTTCGGGACACATTAAGAAAATCACAGTGACACTGTTCATGAGCAGAGGTCCCAAAATGCATATGTTGAAAATTTTGTGATGAAAGTCCATAAAATGACTGTGTTACGAGTGTGCATTGCTCAATTTAAATGCGCCTTTGTAACCTCGCAAATTAGTGATATTTTCACGCCAGATTTTCCACACAGGCATTTTTTCCCACCTCCTTATGAACAGTACAGCTGTCATTTTTCACATCCTGGCCAAAATGTGTTTTCGCACTTCTGGCACAGAATAGCGCAGTCGCTTTGGAAAATCAGTGTTTAGGACAGATTAAGATCGAGTGAGTGAGAGAAGGAGAGTAATCAAGCTCAACTGAGCTCTGTCGGGACTGCTGTGGATTTCTTTGTGGGCAGAAAAAGGCACCACGCAGGCAGGAGCCCAGTACAAAAGGGTAACCTGCAGTGCTGGGAGAAATGGAATGAGCGAGTGAGACAGGGGGAGTGAGCGAGCTCAGCGGAGCTCTGTCAGAACTACTGCAGATTTCTTTGTGGGTAGATAAAAGCACCAATGCAGGCTGGAGCCCAGTACAAAAGGGCAGTCTGCAGTGCCAGGAGAAACAAAGCGAGCAAGTGAGAGAGGGGGAGTGAGTGAACTCAACGGAGCTCTGTCGGGACTGCTGTAGATTTCTTTGTGGGCAGAAAAAGGCACCAACAGAGGCAGGAGCCCAGTACAAAAGGGCAGCCTGCAGCACCTGGAGAAACAGAACAAGTGAGTGAGAGAGGGGGAGTGAGCAAACTCAACAGAGCTCTATCGGGACTGCTGCGGATTTCTTTGTAGGCAGAAAAAAGTGCCAATGCAGGCAGTAGCCCAGTACAAAAGGCCAGTCTGCATCATCGGGAGAAATGGAATGAGTGAGTCGGGGGGGGGGAGTGACCGAGCTCAACTGAGCTCTGTCAGGACCGCTGCAGATTTCTTTGTGGGCAGAAGAAGGCGCCAACGCAGGCTGGAGCCCAGTACAAAAGGACATCGTGCAGCGCCAGGAGAAACAGAACAAGTGAATGAGAAGGGGGAGTGAGCAAGCTCAATGGAGCTCTGTCAGGACTGCTGCAGATTTCTTTGTGGGCAGAAAAAGGCACCAATGGAGGCAGGAGCCCATTACAAAAGGGCAGTCTGCAATGCCAGGAGAAACAGAACGAGCGAGTGGGGGAGGGGGAGTGAGCAAACTCAAAGGAGCTCTGTCAGGACTGCTGCAGATTTCTTTGTGGGCAGAAAAAGGCATCAGTGCAAGAAGGGGCCCAGAACAAAAGGGCAGCCTGCAGCACTGGGAGAAGAAGAACAAGCGAGTGAGAGAGGGGGAGTGAGCGAGCTCAACAGAGCTCTATCCAGACTGCTGTGGATTTCTTTGTAGGCAGAAAAAGGTGTCGTCACAGGCAGAAGCCCGGTACAAAAGGGCAGCCTTCAGCACTGGGAGAAACAGAAGGAGCGAGTGAGAGAGGAGGGAGTGAGCGACCTCAGTGGAGCTCTGTTGGGACAGCTGTGAACTTCTTTGTGGGCAGAAAAAGGCACCAGTGCAGCCAGGATCCCTGTACAAATGGGCAGCCTGCAGCGCCAGGAGAAACGGAATGAGCGAGTGAGAGAGGGGGGAGTGAGCGACCTCAGTGGAGCTGTGTAGGGACTGCTGCAGATTTCTTTCTGGGCAGAAAAAGGTGCTAACATAGGCAGGAGCCCAGTTTAAAAGGGCAGTCTGCAGTACCAGGGGAAATAGAATGAGCGAGTGAGAAAAGGGGAGTGAGCGAGCTCAACAGAGCTCTTTCGGTACTGCTGCAGATTTCTTTGTGGGCAGAAAAAAGCGCCAAACGCAAGCAGAAGCCCAGTACAAAAGAGCAACCTGCAGTGTCGGGAGAAGTAGGACGAGCGAGTGAGAGAGGGGGAGTGAACAAGCTCAATGGAGCTCTGCCAGGACTTTAGAGTTCCACCACCCCACCCAGTGTCCTCTGTGGTCCGATATTACAGTAGGGTCTCTGGAGGGAGACAAAGCAATGATTGGATACTTTTAGGATTGCTGTAATAATACATATTTATTTGTTCTGTTTATTTCTCTAACTGATCAAAGTAATACTTGGAGTGCAATAGGATTTCTAACTGGGCTAAGTGAAACCATATGAGAGCTGAAAACAAAAAGTATGGTAGCTGAGGGGTGAAAAATGGACAAGGAGGGTTTAGGGTTGCTACAGTAATACAGTATCTCACGGATGAGATTATTGATTGAATTAACCCGGTCGGTGAGGGAGAGTAGGGGGACTGGGGGGCAGGAATTTGAGTAAATAGGGGCCTAACAATTGTAGTAGGGTACAGAACCTGGGAGTAAGAGCCCGTAACATAAGATGGGGACAAAATGGGGCAGGTGCCATATGTCAATAGGACGGACGTTTTTGGAAGTGAGATGGGGTGTACAGGGCGTTGGTCCGCCATGATCCAGGACTGGGCTTGGAGGATGGGGGGGTGTATGGTCTGTAGATGACTGGCTAGTTTGAGGGAGGAACTGTGGAGGTTAGGGAGGAGTCTAAGTGGCAGGGCAGATGAGTATGGTAGGCATCCTGGCTGGGGGGGAATTGGGGATGGCAAAGGGGGACAGAGGAAGAACAACCAAGGAGTGAACCTGATCCCAGTATCAGTGGCACTGACAGAAAAGAGAGGAGAAGGGAAGGGAGGGTGTGCCTGAGGCAAGGGGGGAGACCTCCTGATGGGGAAGGAAGAGACCACAAGAAGTACCAGGGGAGAGAGCGGATGGCTGTGGGTAGTGAGGGACCAGGGGTGGGACCAGGGGTGGCACGGAGGGGAACAAGTAGGAGGGGGGATCGGATAGGGGGAAGAGATGTAAGAGGGGTATCAACTAGGAATAGATTTGAACCTCTGCTATGGAAAAGAGATGGGGGAGCAGAAACATACTGAAGGGGAGAGGACAAGCAGGGCATAAGAGGGATGGCAACAGGTAGGGGAAGAGATAGCGAGGATGAAAGGGTAGAAGGGGGCTAGTAAAAAAGGAGGGGTGGTGACTGGAGGACAGAAGGCTACAGGAAGGGGGAAGGATGGGAGGAGCATCACTATTGGGGTAGAAGGCAATGAGGGCTCTAAATTGACAACAGTGGGGGATAGGAGAGGGGTTGTAAATCGGCAGGGCAGGAGGGGATGTCGACATGGGAAGCCCAGTAGGAAGCAATCAGGCTGGGAAGGGGTTCAAGGGGATGGGAGGAAAAAGGCAGAGAAAAGGGATGAGGCAGAAGTAGGGGGTACAGATATAGAAGTCAGAGAGGAGCCTGGGGGGTAAGGGCAGGGAAGAATGACTACTGGGGTGGTAGAAGGGCATTAGAAGGAAAGGGGGTAGTGGGACGGGGGTACTCATCCTGGGGATTCTATACTGAAAGGGGTGAGATGAGGCAGCAGGGGGGAAAGGCACAGCCGTATTTGGGTTGAAGCTATCCACTGGTTGACTGCAGAAGGGGCAGAGCAGGCACTGCTCAAGTGTACAGCGAGGGGGGAGGAAGAAACCTCATTTAGTGTTGCATGTGGGTACAAACGACTTGGTGGGGGGGACTGTGGAAGTAGTGATGGGGAGGTTTGAGTAGTTGGGCAGGCAGTGTGAAGGGGTGGAGGAGTCGGTGGCATTCTCTGAGGTACTTCTGATACCATGTGCAAGCATGGAGAGGAAGGGAAGGCTTGAGGAGTTCAATGAGTGGCTGAGGGATTGGTGCCACACCAAAAATGATGGGTTAGTGACTAACTGGGGTAGGGTCTGGGGGGAATAGTGACTTGTACATGGGGGACAGGGTACACTAGAGCAGGAAGGGGAAGGGAGTATTAAAGGCAGGATTAGAGGGGTATATCTCCACTAAGGTGGATTTAAACTAGTGGGGGGGTGGCCAAAAGACTGAGGTTGGTAGAAAGGTCGGGACAGGGGAGCCTAATGAGCTCACCCCCCTAGATATAGGTAAAGGCGGAGGCGTAGTAACCCTGGAAGGGGGCAGGTAGAGTGGTCTGAGTGTAATACAGAAGGCACCACCACCCAATAAGAATAAGGAGGAGAAAGGGTGCGGACTACTGGGAGCACGGACACAGGCCAAGGAGAAGAGTGAGGAGTAGGAGGGGTACGGGTGGAAGGTGGTCTGACTAAATGGATAGAGAACTGGTTACAGGGAAGGGTGCAGAGGGTGGTGATGGTGGGGTAGCTCTCTGCACCAAGAGCAGTGACAAGTGGGGTGCCGCAGGGGTCAGTGCTGGGCCCGGTGCTATTTGGGCTCTTTATCTCCGATATAGCACACGGACTGGAGAGCAGGGTTAGTCTGTTCGCATATTATACCAAATTGGGGGTGGTGATGGACGAATAGGATGGATGGGAAAAACTGCAGGGGGACCTAACCAAACTAGAGACATGGTCGGTGGAGTGGCAGCTAGGATTCAGTGCAAAGAAGTGTAAGGTGATGCACTTCAGGGCTAAGAACCAGAAGAGGGACTGTTGTTTGGGGATCACAGAGGAGGAGAAGGACCTAGGGGTGTTGGAAACTGGGAGCATGAACAACTCGTCCCAGTGCAGGAAAGCTGCAGCGAAGGCAGACAGGATGCTGGGATGCATCGCAAGGGGGTTCTCATCCAGACACAGGCATGTGATCCTACCTCTCTATAGATCATTGATCACACCACACCTAGAGTACTGTGTGCAATACTGGAGGCCATACCTGAGGAGAGATATAACGTTACTGGAGGGGGTGCAAAGGAGGGCAACAAAAATGTTAAAGAGGATGGAAGGAAAGGAATATGAAGTTAGGCTGAAGGAGCTGAACATGTAAACACTGTAGGAGAGCAGGGATGGGGGGATATGATTGAAGCATTTAACTACCTGAGGGGGTAAATAAACCTAGCACTGAGGGGGTGTTTAAACTGAGGAGTGGAAGAGAGACGAGGGGGCACAGACTAAGGTTGGAAGGGGGACATTTCAAGAGGGAAATGAGGAGGCACTGCTTCTCTGAGAGGGTGGTGTCTAGTTGGAATGTGCTGTCAGATGGGGTGGTAACATGTAGGACAGTCAATAGCTTTAAGGAGGACTGGGATAAAGCAAGAGAAAGAGTCAGGGGCAGGGGCTGGGAAAAGCGGGGGAGGAGGCTGGGGCAGCTGCAATCTAAGGTGCAAGCTGCACACTCGGGCAGACTTACATAGACCGATTGGTGAGTTCTGCTGGCAGATTCATACGTTCGTATGTAAAATCACAGTGACGCTGTTCATGAGCTGAGGTCCTAAAAATGCCTATGATGAAAATTTGGTGACAAATGTCCATAAAATGACTGTTACAAGTGTGCGTTGTGCAGTTTCCATGCACCCTCATAACTTTGCAAATTTGTAGTATTTTCACTCCAGATTTTTAACATTGCCATTTTCCCACACCTCCTTATGAACAGTACAGCTGTCATTTTTCACATCCTGCCCGAAATATGCATTTACACATCTGGCGCAGAATACCGCGGTTGCTGTGGGAAATCAATGTTCGGGACAGATTTAGAACATCATAGTGACAGTGTTCATGAGCAGTGGTCACAAAATGCCTATGTTGAAAATTTGGTGAAATAATTCCACTAAATGACGTTGTTACACGCATGCATTGTGCAGTTTCCATGTACACTCAGAAGTTTGAGCATTTTTAATATTTTCAGTACAGATTTTCAATATTGCCATCTCTTCTCACCTCCCTATGAATGGTACAGCTGTCATTCTTTACATGCTGCCCGATCTGTGTTTTCATTTATCTGGCGTACAATGGCATGGTCACTGTGGAAACTCAAATTTTGGGACACATTGACAAACTCACAGTGCCACTGTTCTTGAGAAGAGTTCCCAAAGGCTTTCATGAGGTGGGGGCCACAAAATGGCCATGCTGAACATTTGTACTGCAAATACCAACAAATGCCTGGGGCGTTATGGTTTCTAACCATAACATCCCACCCTTTACAGACTGACAGACATCTGGGGCGTGTCTTTGGATTGCTGACTAAAATGCTCATGCCATTCCAACCCCACCACCCCACACCCAGTCACTGACAGGCATTGAGCTGTGCCTTCGACTCTTTGGCCCCACAGTTCACCCCATTCTATATTGCATCTATTTCAGCATATGTCCTTATGGAGTGGAGTGACACCCCAAGGCACACCTCAACACTTGTCAGTGTCTGCAGGATAGGGTGAGATGAAATGGCTTGAACGTTATGGGCAACAACCCAAACGCATACCCCAATGCCTGTCCGTCTCTGCAGAGTGGAGGTGGGGTTGGCGTGAAGTTCAATACTTCACTGCCATTCCTATGCAACATCTGTCTAACTCCTGCATTTCCAATGCTAATGCCAGCAAGCAAACATTTGGCATTGACAAATGCTTGTTTAGCTGTGCCATAAGGCCATATGTATGGAGACAAAGAGTATCTAAGGATAAGAAAATTAATAAAGCTGGCCATCAATTGATTAAGATTTTATTTAATTTTTTTTTTTTTAAACAAAGCTTTATTCATTTTACAATGTTAGACATACAGACATATACCTGGTCAACCCAGGGTACGCAGTCCCAAACTGACTGCGTGGACTATATACATCCCACCAAGATTCACACACTTCAAATGGAACCAACCCTCAAGCCAGTACATTATTTCCAAACCCTCTGATATACGACATCCCTAAGTTAACCGGCGAACTTACTCCAGATTAATATAACCTCCTTACCTCTGCACCTACTGTCCATTGATTGGCCTCCGTCATCAGTTCCATTTATAAAACATTCCCTCTATAAGGTGGGTCCCTAATGAGTGCCCTGGAAAGAGAGAGAGTCCCGATCCCCCCATATATCTTGGCAGACCTTGTTCATTATTCTTCACTCTTATGGTTAAACCCCAACATCTGAACAACATTTGTTCATGTACTGCCACCAATCAACCTTATACCACTTGCACCTACTTCTTGCAACAGCATAACATTCTTTTGCTACTCACAATCTGACAGACAGATCTGTGTTTGGACGGTTATATCCTGTATTGAATAGATCACCTCTAGTGTTGCCCACCTCTTAAAATATAACCTTTTCCTCCCCTCCATATATAAATGCCTCTTTATTCTACTCAGAGTCACCATCATATCCCTCACCCAATTACCATAAGCATAAACATGATCATCCTTCCAATGTTGTACCAGGAAGGCTTTAGCAACCGCTGCCATCAAAGCAACATGGTATTTAGGTGTAACGCCGGCTATTCTTGTAAAGTCCCCTAGAACACATATTTCTGGTATTATGAATTCCGAGTAGTCCAGAAACGGGTCCATATGTCGTTTAATTTCTCCCCAAAGAGGCGATATTTTATTACATTCCCACATCACATGCAAGAGGTCGCCTATTCCCCTCTCACACCTGAAACACAGGTCTGTCTGTCTAAGTTTTCTATCACATAGTCTTACAGGGGTAAAGTATAAGTTAGAGACAATTAAATATTGCATACTCTTGTATTTGGGTATAGATATATACTTGCTACATTTCCAGATATTATTCCAAGTTAGGCTCTGAGGAGCCATCTTGTTGTCCCAATAAGAAATTCTTACAGGAGAATTCGGACCAATATAATCTAGGGGCACCTTATATACTTGTGATAGAGAGTGAGATTTCAAGTCAACTTCCTTTAGCTTGTCCCAAGTAAAAGAGTTATCCGTGAAACCCCCAAGCCTCTTCTGTATCCCCTCCATCATTCGTGTAAGCTGCAGTCTGTTAAAAAAGGACATTCCTTCACACCACGTCGTCAGCGCCACTCTATTGCCCTGAATAAGATCTCCTGCCTTCAGACCCTCCAACTGATTAGCCCACCGCCTATTAATTACCTGACCCCCAATTACGAAGTTAGGATTACCCAGCATAGGTTGGTCCCTGGCTTTCATTTGGTCCTTTCTCTGTGCCGGGGTAAGAAACGACCACCAAGCCTCTGCTGACTTCTCCATTGGAGTCCCCCATATTTTTTTAGGACCTTTTCCCACATCGGCATACAACAGTGCCTCCGGAGAGAGGTTAGAATCTTTTAGCCTTTGCCTCTCCAATTGCAGCCACGTTGGTATATAGGTCTCCCCATCCAAATTTCTAACCCATCGACTCATGTGACCCAACTGTCCCGCCACATAGTATATTTGGAGATTCGGCAATTTCATACCCCCCATTGTTGGCGGTAAGCGCAAAATAGTGTGCTTTTTCCTCGGAGGTTTAGCGTTCCACAGAAACTCAGAGATTAACTTCCTAATTCTACCAAACCAATTTTTAGGTATACTACAAGGTACTAGGTACACTATATATAGCAATTGGGGCAGCAGATTCATTTTTTATAAGACCCAATCTAGCCGTAAAATTCAAAGGCAATTTGTTCCATCTCAATATATCCCCTTTAATTGCCATTATGACCCCCTCCATATTAGTGTCAGCCCTCGCCTCACTATTCGCTGTAATCCAAATACCCAAATATTTGATCTTATCTGCCCTCCATTGTAACCGTAATGGTGCAAAATCCGCCCTATAAACATATGGTGTTAATGGTAGGATCTGAGTCTTAGTCAAATTTAGTTTATAGTTTGAAACTGTGGAAAATCGCTGTATTGACTCTGCTGCTCTCTCAAAGCTTGAGACCGGGTCTTGTAGGTGTAGAAGTACATCATCAGCAAAAACTGAAACCTTTAGCTCCTTCGCCCCTATCTTAACCCCCTTTATGTATTCATCCATCTTAATAGCTCTCAACAGGGGCTCTAAGTATATATTAAACAAGATCGGCTAGAGAGGGCATCCCTGTCGGGTCCCGTTTTCCAGCTGTATTTCTTGCGAAACATAACCATTACATAGTACCCTAGCCGTTGGAGCTGCATATAAGTTTTTGAGCCCTCTGAGCAAAACCTGTGGAAAGCCCATCTTCTCCGTTGTAGCAAAAAGAAAGGGGTGGGAGACCCTGTCAATGGCCTTTTCTGCATCTAAAGATATCAGGGCTAGGGGCAGCTGGGAATCAGTCGCATAACTTAATATATGATGTAGTTTACGAAGGGCATCCTGTGCGCCCCTCCCTGGCATAAATCCCACCTGTTCCTGGCTGATCAAGCTCGGTGCAACTCGCAAAATTCTATTAGCTAAAATTCTTGTAAGTATCTTGATATCTTGATTCATTAATGCTATAGGCATGTAGCTACCAGGCAGATCTCTAGGCTTATCTGGTTTGGGAACCAGTGTGATATATGCCTGGAAGAGTGGAGGATGATTCACCCCCTCCTGCATTAGCGTACCAAAAAATCGCAAATCAATTGATTAAGATTTTAAAGGAATGTAATTTAAATCTGTTAAATGGTCATTTGATGACTGGCCCAGTGGCAATGAGGGTTGAGGTGCTGGATGCCACATCTCTCGCCATGCTGGCGACCCAGGTTCAGGAACGGACCCAGATTGCCGGGGATTGGCAGGGGGAGAAGTATTGAGCATCCAGAGAACTGCTCTCCTTCTCCAGGGTGGGGGGTGGTTCAGTATTGGCACCCTTGTGCCCTCTGGCGGAGGCTGGAGGACAGGGCACCGTGCTGCCATAGGGGTGGAGCTGGGGACAAATGTTGGAGTTTCTCCATTGTGTCATTACACATCCAACAGCTTCATGGGAGAAAAAATCTTTCTGAAAATTGCCGAGGTCTCCATATATGAGCCAGCTCCTAGTGTTTGTCCCCTCTGGCCACGTTCAGTTCCGCCTCTGGTGGTCCCACTCGGGGGGCATCCCCAAGTATGAGGGGTCAAGGCACCAGAGCAAGGTGAGCCCATTTGTGGAGCTAGGGGAGCCCCAGCAGCCAAAAAGAGAATTTAAAAAAATGGTCATTTGATGGGAGATCTGAAAGGGGAATGTACATTTATTTCACCTAGGGGAATGTCACTTATAGATTTGGCATTATGGACAGGGCCAGTTGAGTTCTGGGAGAATTTAACAGTTATACCATGATCTGAAAGTGATCATTTTCCTATTGTTTTGAGTAGCAATAGGAAGAGCTATATAGCGAAGCCTAGAACAGTACAGCCACTAGCAGTGGAAATAAGGTCAAATAAAAAAATTACATGGAAATCTGATTCACACCATAATATCATTGAGATATTAAGCAAATGTTCTGCCAAAGAAAGTGCTGAGATTTTAAGTAAAGTTATCACTAGCCGATTAATTGAAGAACAGTATACATTATTTGAGAATATAAAAATAACCTGGAATGTAGCAAATCTATTAATAAAAACATAGATAATATTAGAGGAGGATGGTTCGATAGCAAGTGTAAGAGGCAAAAAATATTACTAAGAAAAACGTGTAAACAATTTCTGAGACAAAAAAATAAAGATGTGCTAAAAGATATTAATAAAAAAAGAAAAGAATATAAGCTGCTCCTGAAAGAAGAGCAAAAGACTTACTATAAAAAAACAATGGGATGAAATGAAAAAGGTTATTAATAACTGAGATCAAAGAGGTTTTAGGAAACTTGGTAGCTAAGGGTACAAGTAGTTTTAAGGAGATACCGTTGCATACATACTAGAGTGCATTGGGATCAGTCATTATTCCCAGATATTTTTTGATCCAAATGTTGTTAAGAATACCCAAGTTGTAGCAAGTACTGAACAAATGGTTATAACCAATTTAGAAGTTGTTTTTGCTATCAACACCTTGAAACTGCATAAAGCCCCTGGTTCAGACAATATTCCAGCTGAAGTCTATCGGTGCCAAGCTGGAGCCTAGAGCAGAACACTTATAATACTTCATAACAAATGCATCCAAGAAAATAAGTTTCCCCATTCATGGCAAGTAGCTCATATCGTACCAATACATAAACAAGCATTTGTCAATGCCGAACGTTCGCTTGCAGGTATTTGCGGTGGTGTTTGGCACGTATGGTGCTTTACCCTAATGCCCTGTGCGATTGCTGGTATTTGCACAATAAAATTTCAGCATGACCTTTTTGTTACCCCCATTGTGTGCTACATAGGCGGAAACACATTTTGGGCAGGATGTGAAAAATGACAGTTGTACTGCTCATAAGGAAGTGTGGTAAAATGGCAATGTTGAAAATCTGGAGTGGAAATATTGAAAATTCGCATACCTACGAGTGTGTGTGAGAACTGTGCAATGCACGCTCGTAAAACAGTCATTGTTTGGAATTTTTTCACCAAATTTTCAACATTGCCATTTTAAAACCTCTGCTAATGAACAGTGTCACTGTGATTTTCTTACTGTGTCCCATACATTGATTTCGCACACCGACTGTACCATTGTGCACTACATGGGTGGAAACACATTTTGGGCAGGATGTGAAAAATGACAGCTGTACTGCTCATAACAAGGTGTGGTAAAATGGCAATGTTGAAAATCTGGAGTGAAAATATTGAAAATTCGCAAACTTACGAGCGCGCGTAGGAACTGCACAACGCACGCTCGTAAAAGTTATTTTTAGGAATTTATTCACCAAATTTTCAACATAGCCATTTTAAGATCTCTGCTCGTGAACAGTGTCACTGTGATTTTCTTAATGCGTCCCATACACTGAGTTCGCACACCAACTGTGCCATTGTGTGCTACATGGGCGGAAACACGTTTTGGGCAGGATATGAAAAATGACAGCTGTACTGCTCATGAGGAGGTGTGGTCAAATGGCAATGTTGAAAATCTGGAGTGAAAATATTGTAAATTTGTGAACTTACGAGCCTGCGTAGGAACTGCATAACGCACGCTCGTAAACCAGTCATTTTTTGGAATTTTTGCGCCAAATTTTCAACATGGGGTTTTTGGGACCCCTTCTCATGAATGATTTCACTGTCATGGCATTATTTGGGCCCAAAGGGTGATTTCACACAGTGACTGCGCAGTGACTGCGAAATCACCTTTGGACCTGAATAATGCCATGACAGTGACATCATTCAAGAGGGGTCCAAAACCCCATGTTGAATTTGATGAAAAATTCCCAAAAATGCCTGAGATATGCAATAAAGTTGAACCCCCCATCTAGCCCATTATACAGCTTACCGGCATTTCCTCAGTTGCGATCGGCTTTGAAGAGTGCAGACATGTTCCGGTCCACCGAAGATCGTCGGCGAGCTACGGAGGTAAGTATGGGGTGGGGGTGGGGCACTGGAGTGCACAGTGGGTGGGTGTGGGCGGGGAGCTGCGTGGGACCGTTTTACTTTACAGGTTTTTTAATTGATGACGTGGGACATTTGCCACGCTGGGGTGGGCTCCCAGCATGGCACAAGGATGGCTAGGGGCCAAGGAGCTGATGGGGGATTGGGCACCCCATCGGCAAACAACAGGGGTTGTTTTCCATGCTGGAGTGGGCTCCCAGCGTGCAGAAGGATGGCCAGGGGGCCTTGGAGCCGACAAGGGTTAGGCACCCCGATCGACAACAGCGTAGGATGTTTGCCACACTGGGGTGGGCTCCCAGCGTGCCAGCAAGGATTTGGGGGGGGCGGCATGATGGTGCTCTGTATGACAGCAGTGGTTTTCTTGGAAGCGAAGACCACCACTGTCATACACAGCTCCTGCACCCATTGGTGCAGGACCGCCACACCTGCTCAATTGAGCAGTGGATTTAACGGGATAGGCACACCTCCAAAGTGTGCTACTCTCCCAAAACGTTCCTGCAGCAAGCGCGCAATTTAATGTAAAAAGGAGACATAGCCAATCTGGTCATGTACCAACCTATTAGCCTCCCAGATACTAACTTGAAAATCTTTTCCAAGGTTATACTGAATAGGCTTAACGCAGCAGTAGAAGAGACAGATGGGCAATCGCCTTATCAAGCTGGCTTCTTGAAAGAATTTTGAACCCTTGCTAATATATCTATTTTATATCACTTGAAGGCAAAAATGTACTGTATTTGTAGACTATCCGACTGCATTCAATTCTATCTTGAGAGAGCTATTATGGGAAAATATTAATAAAGAGAGGAATAGATAAGGCACTGGTTAAAATTATGTACAGTTTATATAGAGAAACTTGGGCACAGGTTTGAATGGGATTGAAAGGCCAACTTTCCACACCATTACAAATTAATAAAGGGATCAGACAAGGGTGTGTGCTTGTCCTAACATTATCTGCACTTTATATTAATGATTTATTAACAGAGTTTAGTATACATGAATCAGATTCACCAAAAATAAATGAACATTACTGTGCAGCATTAGCATATGCAGATGGCCAAGTATTATTTTCCTTTACTAAGCAGGGACTACAGGGGAAACTTAAATTGCTAGAGAAGAAATCACATGATCTAAAGTTAAAGATTAATTTAACAAAGACTAAAATCATGGTTTTAGGACAGAAAGGTAGAAAAAAAAGCAGGTATTGGAGTTTGGAGGGGAACAAAGCAGAAGTAGTAAAATCCTATATATATCTTGGAATTGAATTCAATGAAAATAGATTGTGGAATACACACTTTCATAAGATCCTAGAAACCTTAAAAAGAGCGATTTTCGTATTATCTTGTTTCAATTACAGATATGGCTGCACAAGTATAAGATCCTTAATTGAAGTAATTAAAACAAAATGTGAGGCTCAATTACATTATGGTGTGGAAATTTGGGATGTGAACTACAGGGATAAACTAACAGTGCCCTTATTTAAAATGCTAAGGAAAATATTGGGCGTAGGCAACTCCTGCCCATCCACATATATAAGATCAGTGTTAAGAATCTCTAATATAAATGCTGTCTTTGAGACAAGGCAAGTCAATTTCTGGCTAAGAGTGACCAGACTTTCGGTGACACGGATTTCTTCCCAGTGTTTGGAGGAAAAGAGGAAGTGGTATTGCCATAGGATATACACAAGGTTTTTGGTATGCAAAGATAATAACAATATTAAAATATATATAAATTAGGTGGCCTGCTGAAATACGTGGAAAAAAGTATACAGCTAAACATTAACTATCAGAAATACATTGCCACAAGAATTGGGAACTTTTGGAAAAAAACAAGATCTAGTATTAATTAAGGATATAGCTTATTCGAAATGGTTTGCCTGTAATAAGTTTAAATTTGGTTATAAGTCCTACGTAGACATTTTAACTGATCCTGCTTACCGCAGGGTATTTACTATATATAAGTCAGAGCAATTTGATATCTTTATACTGAGGTATAGATATAAGAAGATTGCTGAAGAAAACTGTAGTTGCTCCAGAGGTGAGCGAGAGGACCTCATGCATGTCATGTGGCATTGCACTTGGTATAGTAAGGAGCGCACATGTTGGCTAGGCTCCTTTATAGATACCAGATATGACTTGGATTTAGAAACATTGACTTCCATTTTAATCCATACTGAAGATGGATGGTCTATTGAAAGAGTGGCAAAATATTTTATAGCAATTAATAAAATGAAGAAAATAACAATACAATGCTATCCGAAGGTATCTAAGCCTCTCTAGTTGAAAATTATGGCTGGTTTGCATGCTCCTGAGACTAGGAATAAGGAGTATGTAGTTGTGCAATATTTTAGGGAAATAAAAAGATGAACATGAATAAGGAAATTTATTAATAAGTGTATATGGAATCTAAGAGCTCCTAATTTATTTGGTAGGGTGTGAATGTTATGATTATGAAATATGTATTTAATTCTTCATATTTATTGCTTATAAGTATTAGATTATGTTCTTTTTTCTACAATTTGTGCATTTGTTGATGGCTTTTAAGTCTAACAAACTTTTGACTGACTGACTGACACCTAGTACTCACTCAAATCTCCCCTTTCCTGGACTCATCCTCTTTCTTCACTATGTTCTAGTCTGACTTCCACAAACCCATTCCACCTCCACCTTCCTCCTCTGGCTTACTGATTCCATCCTCTCCGGGGTGGACATGGGCCTAATCACTTCCACTATTTTTGTTGACCTAGCCAAAGCCTTTGACACTGTTTCCCACCCCATTCTCCTAGTGAAACTCACCACTTCAGGCCTCTCAACCTATACTACTAATTGGTTCTGCTCTTATCTTAAGGGAAAAACCCAATGGGTTAAAACTGGCTGCTGCCTTTCCCCACCTTTTTCTATCAACACCGGAGTCCCACAAGGCTCTGTGCTTGGCCCCATTCTCTTCTCCATTTTTCTAAAAAACCTCCCTACTGTCTGTACCTCAGCATCCATTTACATGTACGCTGATGACACAGTGCTATTTGCCTCTGGCTCCTCCCCTACTGATCTGATGACCAGACTCCAGCTGGACTTTGACAACATCCAGCGCTGGTGCTGCTCAAATCAGTTGGCTGTAAATGCAAAGAAGACTGTCTCAATGACCTTTGGAACCAGGCAAAAGATCTTCATACATACAACCATCTCATCCTTCCACACCCTTGATGGGCTCCCCCTTGAACATATCCTTACCTTTAAATACTCGGGGGTATAGCTTGACCGGCACCTGGACTTCTTTCTCAACTCACTTTAGGGCAATCCATAAAATGTTTCACCCAAAACTTGGTGCTTTGTACCATAACCTTAGGTGCATCCCCTTGCTGGCTCATAGAGCCATTTTATAGAGGATTATTCTCCACATTTTTGACTATGGTGACACAGTATACAGCACTGCCCCTAAGTCAACTTTGGCCAGACTGGACCTGCTCCTCCAGAGGTCCAGAATGAGTGTTGACAGGCTTAGATTGATGGAGCACTATAAGAGCTATCAATCGGAAATCACCTGTAAGAAGGTAGAATTGCTGTCCAGGGAGATTTCTGCTGTGCAGAATCGACCAGCTCAGCTCTTCCAGACTGTTGACAGATTGTGCAATCCAATCTGTCTCCAATCCAAAGGAGACTTTTCTCAGGCCAAGTGCAAGGAGTTTGCATGATTCTTCACAGAAAAGGTTGCCAGCATCAGTTCTGGCATTGGCCCGGCTCTCCCTGTGAGGGATTGTGGCGGTCAGTGGGAGGTGGTGAGCACTTGGTCTGTCTGGATGGACTTTAGCTGGCTAGATTTCACAGACATTGTGAGGATAGTCCAGACTCTGTGCCCAACCAGCTATAGTTTGCATCCAGGCCCTACACCCCTATTAGTGGGTTGTGTAGATATCTCCCTGATCCTAGCTAAAATTGTCTGAAGTTCCCTGGAGAGGGTGTCTTTCCTGATCCTCTTAAGGAGGTGATCATATGACCACTCCTTAAAAAAACTCCTTGGATCCAGACTGTCCAGCCAACTACAGGCCTGTCTCTGACCTGCCTTTCATGGGTAAATTTATTAAGAAGGTGGTTGTGTTGCAACCGGATGAGCACCTTGTGACCCACGATGTCTATGATGCTCTCCAGTCTGAATTTAGGAAGAGACTCAGCACTGAGACTGCACTTGTATGAGTATTGAATGACCTCCTAATAGCAAGAGATTGAAAAGCTCATACCATCTTGGTCCTTCTTGATCTCTCTTCAGCGTTCGACACTGTGAACCATGGTGTGCTTTTGGAGTGCCTGTGGCTTCTTTGTGGACTGTTGGGGACAGTCCTTGAATGGTTTTGATCTTTCCTAGTGGACAGGTCTCAGAGGGTGGTCACTGGAAATTATTCCTTTGACACCCTTCTCCTGTCCTGCGGGGTGCCATAGGGTTTCATATTGGCACCCATATTGTTTGCAGTGTATATGCTGCCATTAGAAGATATCATCAGGCAATACAGTTTTCACTGCTACACAGATGATACTCAACTGTATCTGTCCTTTCTACCTGGGCAGGTTGATGTAGTCTCTGTGTTTAATAACTGTCCCACCGAGATCAAGGACTGGATGAGCACTCGCTGGTTGAGACTGAATCCGGACAAGACTGAAGTGTTGGTAGTGGACCCGGGTCATCTAGGGGAGGGTTTGGGGGATTGCAGGCATCAGGCTCATGGCTTGATGGCATCCAGTTCACTACCTCAGACTGAGTGCGTAGCCTGGGTGTTATTTTTGGTGATGGCCTGACCCTGAAATCTCAGGTGTCGGCCATTGTCAAATCCTCATTTTACCATTTGAGGAATGTCTCCCAAGTGAAACACCTGGTTTCTCCGGATGACCTGCCAACATTGGTCCATGCCTTTGTCACAAACCACTATGGCTACTGCAATGCCCTCTACCTAGGACTTCCTGGGGCTGATATCCACAGCTTGCAGCTAGTGCAGAATGCAGCAGCTAGGCTTTTGTCTGGTACATCTAGGGCCAGTCATATTATGCCTGTGTTGTGCGGACTGCACTGGCTGCCTGTTCAGTGGCGGATCACCTTTAAGGTTGGCTTGCTGACCTTCAAAGCCCTACATGAACAGGGACCCAGCTACCTGCAAGATCTCCTGACTTCCTACTGCCCCTCCAACCTCTCCAATCCACTGATGAGGAATTGCTAGAGATTCCCTGGTTTGTTTAAAAACATCTGGAGCCCGTGCCTTCTCTTTTGCGGTCTCTACCCTGTGAAACTCTCACCCTCATTGGTTAAGAGAATGCTTGACTTTCAAAAGATTTCAATCTGAGTTTAAAGCATATCTTTTTAATCTTGCATTCCCAGATGAATTTTAAGTTAAACTTATGTACTCACTACGTTTTAATGTAATTTATATTGTATATGTTGTATTTTAAATGTGAAGTGCCTTGGTTTTAGAAAGGCACTATATATAAACAAGCATTTGCCAATGCCGAATGTTGCTTGTTTTTATGTGCTGTTTAGGTATTTGGAAGTAATTGGAATACAAATATTGAAAATTCGCAAACTTACAAGCGTGCATCAGAACTGCGTAACGCACGCTCGTAAAACATTCATTTTTAGGAATTTTTTCACCAAATTTTCAACATAGCCATTTTAAGACCTCTGCTCATGAACAGTGTAACTGTGATTTTCCTAATGTGTCCCATACATTGATTTCACACACCGACTGCGCCATTGTGCGCTACATGGGCGGAAACCCATTTTGGGCAGGATGTGAAAAATGACAGCTGTACTGCTCATAAGGAGGTGTGGTAAAATAGCAGTGTTGAAAATCTGGAGTCAAAATATTAAAAATTTGCGAACTTACGACCGTGCGTAGGAACTGCGCAATGTGCGCACATAAAACAGTAATTTTTAGGAATTTTTTCACCAAATTTTCAACATAAGCTTTTTGAGAGCCTACCTTATGAACACTGGCAGTGTACTTTTGCTAATCAGTCCCGAAAGGTGATTTTGCGCAGTGACCGGGAAATTACCCTTCGGGCCTGATTAACACCATGACAGTGCAAGAATTCATAAAGGGGGTCCCAAAAACCCCATGTTGAAAATTTGGGCCCCAAATTCCCAAAAATGCCTAAGATATGCAACAAAGTTGAAAAAACCCTATTTATTCCATTATACAGCTTACTGGCATTTCCTCAGTTCGCGGTCGGCTTTGAAGAGTGCAGACATGTTCCCAGTCCACGATGATGCGTCGTTACCCAAGCTCCAGAGGTGGGGTGTAGGAGGTAGGGTGCACAGTGGGTGGGTGTGGGTGGGGCAGGAGACTCGAGGGACCTTTTTTATTTACAGGTTTTTTTTTTTAATTAAGACGACGCTGGACATTTGCCACGCTGGGGTGGGCTTCCAGCATGGCATCTGGAAAGGCTGTTTGTGGGGACTGGAGCTGATGAGGGATTGGACACCCCCATCAGCTATAACAAGATTTGCCATGCTGGGGTGGGCTCCCAGCGTGGCACCTGGAAAGCTTTGGGGGGGACGTGCAGACGTGGAACCAATGAAGGATTGGGCACCCCGTCGGCTATAACATTTTTTGCCATGCTGGGGTGGGCTCCCAGTGTGGCACCTGGACAGCTTTTGTGGGGGGGAGACATGGAGTCAGGGGATTGGACACCCCGTCGGCCATACAGTGAGTGCTAGGGGGCACATCAGCACGCAATATGCGTGCTTGCATGTTTGTGGGGGGGGAGCTCTGCTCACTGAAGCGGAGCTCTCCCTTTCAACTGTATGCCACTGCATTTTTGACTGCTGTCATAGACAGCTGCAGCAGTCATTGGAGAACTGCGGCCGCACCCGCAAACTCACTGACTGAATTGGAAGACGGGTGCCACACCTCCGAAAACTAGGATGATGGCACTATGTTTCTTGCACATGCGTGCAAGCAACATAAAAATTACTTACTTACTTACTTTCTGCCATTTTGCTATTGACTGTCCCCTACGCACTCACTACTGTTCCTTGTGTTCCACCCCCTCTCTCTTCCTTCCCTGGAGGCCAGGCATCTTACACATTGCTCCTCCTTTCTGGCCAAACGCTGGCTTGGCCCAATCCCCTTCTATCTCTCCTTCCTTCCTTCCTTCCTTCTCTCATCTCCTCCCCCCCTCCTCCTATTCCTTATCCTCCTTCAAATTTTGCTCCTTCAATCTCCTGCCTAGGTTGACTACAGACGCCGCATGGCATTCTCCTGCCGCTTCCCTAAACTTTGGAACTCCCTCCCCCTAACCACCCACTCTGTCACCTCTCTTCGCTCTCTCTGCCTTCATCTTCGTGAGTTCTACTCACCCACCTGCAACTGCTCTGATTCTCCCTTACCTCTGAACTTCCCCCTTACTGGCCATCCCCCCACTCCAGTCCCATACCTCTTACCCTGCTCCTCAAAATTGCTGTACTGTGCCCATGTATTTCTCTTACTTGTTAAACTATGACTAGCTGCCTGCCTTGCAGGGGATTGTTTATAATACAGCTGATCCCTGTGAACTGCTTGTTCTAACATGTACTTAAAATTTGAAATGTAACTGTCAGTGTATACATACTGTTCTACTGCTTGTATATAATGTATACCTTCTTCTTAACTCAGTATAAGTTTACCTCCAATTTATTTTCTATTTATTAGCTTTTGTTTACCGGGTAAGCACACTAGACAAGGAATGCCTATTTTCAGGTACGACATGGGAGATTACAAGAGCATGGTTTACAAAACAGTGCAAGGGAATTACAACAATGTGAAATATAAGCAATGAGCAGGGTGACACAAATAAACAGGTACAGGATGAACAGATAAGCATATACATTAAGGGTAAGAACAAATAAAAACAATAGTTACATTGCTTAAGAGCTTAATATGTATACCCTTGAGGAAAGGAGGGAGAGGGGGGACATGATAGAAACATTTAAGTACCTCAGTGGAATCAACAAAGTCCAAGAGGATAGCATCTTTCAGAAAAAGAGATGTGCAAGAACAAGGGGACACAATTTGAAGATAGAGGGGGGACTGCTCAGGGGCAATGTGAGGAAGTATTTTTTCACAGAGAGGGCGGTGGATGCATGGAACAGCCTTCCTGAGGAGGTTGTGGGGTCTAAAACTGTGGGAGAATTCAAGAATGCATGGGACAGGCATAAGGCAATTCTTGTTGGGGATAGGAAGTAATAGGCTGTTGGTTAAATAGGATCTGCAGCTTATCCTGTAGGTAGGGAAATGGGCAGACTAGGTGGGCCAAGCGGTCCTTATCTGCCGTCAAAGTCTATGTTTCTATGCATGGAAATAATACAGGCGTGATTTATCCTATTTTGAGGATGGTAAGTGCTGAGGCGACAGGCATGTAGGGTAGATAATTCCCCTTAGTAGAGCTTGTAGGTAGTAGGGGACCAGAATAGTGGAGGGTGCACAACAGGGTCCAAGCAGGACCTGCTCAACTTGTATGTTTTGTTGCATTTCGTTCTGCTTTATCCCCCCCCTCCCCCGATGCATCTGAAAATGAGTTGCTAGTTCAGCTCATTATGTCTTTCCAGGTAAAACTTTTGAAATAAATAAATGTCTTGAAAGGTCAGTAGGAACTGTTTCTGAAAAGGGATGTATTGTTTACCTCCTTGCCTACAGCAGAGGCTTAAATTTAGTAAGAGGTGCTGATCTCAGCACTCCCAGAGCAAAACGTAGACGCGAGTGCACACTAAGTAGCAAAAGAGTATGAGTCATGCTCCAAAGTCAAAGCTTGTGCAGTTCTTTTAAATCCGCCATCAAACAGTGAAACTGCAATGACAATAACTCGACTTCTACAAATCTGACCACATTGTCTGTTACCCAGGTGCCCTGGCAGTTCACTCGGGTAGAGTTTAATCAGGGGGCAGCCACCTTGACTGAATCACCTCCTTTTATACCCAGCCTATGACGTCACAGTTGGGCATCACGATTCAGAAGTGGCAGGTAACTATCAAGCAGAGCACATAACAAATACAGGCATGTCAATGTGAGTTTTTTACAAAAATATTCATAATGTTTTCTGCACCCATGACAATAATTCTGCATCTCTAGCAATGTAAAAACCATCTGCATTAAAATCCAGCTAAACAACATCAAATGTGTAAACTGAAACATCATGACTGTCCTTGCAGTCAATCATGGAGTGTCATTTTAAAGCAACAGCATCATATAAGTACATCATTCAGTATTAGGATGTGTACAAAGGTTCCAAACCAGGGCCAGGGTCAGGAACAGTTCACTTGAGACATGTCAAACCCATAGTGGTTAATGCAGGAAGAACATGCTATTAAATGTAGTTAATTCTTTATTAATGCCTGTATTGTACTATGGGGACCTTCTCTATGGTGTAGCTTCCAGTACTCTGATGAATGGAATGCATTTCACAGTGCTTCACAGAAGGGCGCGTTTTGTGTTGGGGGTACCCTACAGAACCCATAGATGTATATTATTTAATAATCTGAATTGGCCTAAACCTAGTTCACGTAGGAATTTACATCTTCTCAAATTTATATATAAAATTCAGTAGTCTGAGGCCCCTACTTACATCCTTGAGTTGTTCCCAAAGAGAAGTGTTAAAGATAACGTGAGGTCAGCTTTGGGGGTACAATATTTTACTATTAGATGTAATCTGAATATTGGCAGGTCCTTTGTTTCTCACAGGGGCAGCTGCACTGTGGAACAACATTCAGTTATGTTTCCGTGAAACTAATCAAATGACTCATCCCTCATATCTGAGTAATTGGTGCCTGAATTGGTCTAATAGTATCTCTCGTTGTAATGAATGTGATGTTGGCTGATTATCACTGTTTGTATGTTTGACATTTTATACTGTACTGTACTGTACTAATTACAGATTATTGATTTGTGTATTTTTTTATACTGTAACTGGTGCTTGTTGCCTTAAAACCTGTGACTTCATTGAAAATGAGCTATGCTCAACTGAATGTTTTTCCCTTATTCTGATGAATAAAAAAGATTTACTACTACTCTCCAAACCTCAGGCTGCACCTCCTGGTTAGAGTTTGCTGTGCTAATAAGGGCCTCCCATGCTTGTTAAAAATTTTTGTTAAAGATGGTAACCAAGATGGCACTCCACCCAAAGCAGTTCTTCTGGTTTGCAATAGCTTGGAAGTTATTTTTTTCAGATTTAAGATTGAAACATAATTTTAGGCACTCTTTATTCCCTTTTCTCTATATATACATGAGGTAATATGCAGAGTGTATTTATTATACAATTTATTGTGTGACTTGTGGTTTTTATTCTGTGCACTGTGTGATGTACTGTATGTCTTGGTTATATAAAATTTATTCAATAGAAATATTATTAAAAAAATCTTTTTCATATGATCTGTTCAGAGGTTTTAGGGTTGGACCTTCTGTATGATGATATTTGTGATGTAATGAGATACTGTATGATGACTTCAAAACAAAGGACGATCTTCTGATTCCAGTTAAACATGCAGGGTGACTCACTATGTCTGGCACAATGCTATAATGCTACAAGATTTTAATTTAAGAATGGACTATCCTGTACATCAAGTAACGAAACCAAAAATGGCAAAAGGGAAAATTATCACTAAATCTAATCAAGTGGCAGAAGTGGTCATGTTCTAAGACCTAAAAGGAAGGTTCCAGTATGAATACAGGAAACAGTATATTACTCCAAACACTGTATTTTGGATTTCAACTGCACTAAACAAAGCCTGCCGGCTTCTCACAGGTTCTGCGTGCCTGACCCACACCTGCGACCTATACACTCAGACTAATTGGCTCCACCTTAGTGGCAGAATTAATTACTAAACCTGTCTGCTGGCAAAAAAAGGTAGCCTAGGTCTGATGCCCCCTGGAGTTCAGAAGCTTCTCGCCCCCTTCGTTAACCTTTGTCATATTCAGAGCTCTGTTAGCCATTTCTTAAAAACTCCCCATTGTTGCACCTCCTAAGGAAAAAGGTCCTTTGCCTACCGAGCCCCACTCTGGCTCAGTTCCCTTCAGGACAATATATCTTCTGCACCCACTTTGAGCTTAATTAACTCCGACAAGAACTAGTGTCTAATTCCAGCTGTGATTGCTTCCTCTAACTTGTTCTTTCCTTCACTGTTGCAACCACAACCCCCCAACCCTGCCCCTTCCCTGGTGTCTTGATGAACACCCTCTTCCCTCCATATGTACCCCATATTCCTTTCTGCTCCATTTTTTTCTCCAGCTGTTCTCTTGTATCCTCCCCTTCTTACCGTTCCCCTCTATTTCTTGACCTGGCCCTCTGGGCTGCCCCCAAACCATACCCTGCTAGCTGTTTTGGCTAATTCTTGCCATTCACACTTGCCTCCTTGGTCGACAATGCCCCTTAGACTGATACTCTCTCAACTCACTTTTTGACTCTGTCCTTGCCTGCCTCTTTGTCACTGCATTAGCATTTAGTAACTTGATATACACTGTACAGTTGCCAATTATACCTGCATTTCTTAGTTCCTTATGTTAACATTCCTCCAAGGGTTTCAATATTTCTCTTTACTGTTTTGCTTGGGCCAACAGTGCCTGTTTTCTGTTATGTAACCCTCTGACGTGGAACCTATGTAATGTGCTTTTAGCTCAACAGTGTTAATCCAAGATAATAATAATTAAATAAACAAATAAATAAATATTTAAATAAATAAGAAGGAAAATATATAAGCCCTTGTTAGCATGCAAGTGTGTCATGGGCCAAGTGCCAGCATACCTGAGGAACAAACTATCTCCTAGGAGAATCAGTTCCTCAGTTCGAGTCTCTGGAAAATGGTGGTTCCAAGGATAAAGCCTCAAAAATCTTTGTACTTTTTTAGTCAGTGTGTTCCCATCGCATGTCATCAACTCCCATGTAAATTTAGATCTCTGGAACTAAAACCTCCATCAATTACAGTTTTTTTTCTCTTTTTCCTTTTTTACTGCACTTTCAGTCACCAGTCTATCATTCCTCAACTCCTAACCCCCCAGCCTCCTCCCCCCACCATCTCCAGAACATAACCTTCATTGACTGAGAGTGCTCCAACGTTCCTATTGTGGAAGAGCCTCCTGACACCCCCAGTTATCCTGGGAGGTATTTAGGTGAGATGCTGCTCAGGGAGCTCAGTAGGCAGGTGAGAGCCTGTGAAGACAAGCAGCATTATCCAGGTACTCTGGGGATAGCTTTTCCCAATTAAGTCCCACCAGCTGTGCTAAGACACACCCACATCATCCACCGGGAGCATCCCCAGCCAGAACAGTTGCCCTGAGCTGGCATTGCTGGTGCAAACCTGATTTGCTATCGGAGACGGAGCAAGCCAGCCTCCCCCCCGATGGAGGAGAGCATCAACAGAATGCTCAATCCCCCCCCCCGGGCTGGCCCCCAAGTGGTCCAGGTTTATTCCCAAACCCAGGAAGCCAGCATGGCAGCAGGCGAGGCAAGTGCCTCTACCCTCTGCACCACCTGGCCATCTTTTCAAGCTCTAAAAACATTGGTGGGCTTAATTTCAGTACACAGAGGTGGTTGCTGTAATGCACTTCCAGTTTTTGCATAATTATCAGGTTAAATTGTGTATTTTGTACTCCTGTAATTATTTATGAATGTTTATCCATTTATTTCTTGGATTACAATACCTTTGAACCAGAGACTCTTTTACAAAGGTTCAATATTGGAAAAACATATTAATACAATGGCATACAAAAACAATAATTCTAACATACAATTCAGTAACAACAAGATAAGTACAACTGAAGCAGGGTAGAATACTGTCATGTCAGTACATTCAGAGAAATAGCCTAAGTGCACCAAAACGTGGTAAAAAACAAGTTAGACTGGGGGGGGGGATGAACATGGAGATGTGGAGACAAATTCACACATTCTGCAAAAACATAACCAATAAAAACAGCAAGACAGTAGTAAGGTAATTGTAAGAAAATTATGCTGCAGGTGGAAGGCCTTGTTAGAGGGCTGGGGGGTGAGGTGTACAGTATGATAGGAGAGGGAAGTGACGGACACTTATAAGGGGTGGGAAGTAGAGGGAGAGTGTAGGCATGATTGGGAGGGGTGGGTAGGCAAGGTGAGGCCATATTGAATACCATAGGGAGGAACAGAGGAGGGATTGAAAGGCAGAGAATTGGTGGTGGGATCAGTATCAAGAGTAGGTGGGTGGGAGGGAAAGGAGGAGGGTTTGAGGTATGGGGTGAGGTGAGGGGTGGGAAAATGAGTGAAAGGGAAGGAGAGGAGAGGAGGGAAGGGTGTTAAG
Source organism: Neoceratodus forsteri (assembly GCA_016271365.2). Lineage (NCBI taxonomy): Eukaryota > Metazoa > Chordata > Ceratodontiformes > Ceratodontidae > Neoceratodus > Neoceratodus forsteri. The sequence goes on along the minus strand of CM057451.1, from coordinate 1,186,471,270 downwards.
GGGGTGAGAAGGACAGGAAAAGTACCACGTAGGGAGAGGAGCAACTTATAGTCAACAGTCACTGCTACTAAGTGCAGAGATGTTTCCTAAAATTACACATAAAAGGGCCAATCCTGGACTCTTCCCAATTACCACTGGGGAGGTTATTTAGCCAGCAGTGTGTCCTCTAGGAAAAGCAACATTGCATCTAGGAGAGGCTGCAAAAAGGAACTTGATATGTCAGTTTAGACATGCCCCTTGTCTGGTGGAGATTAGGTATTTCTGAGTGACGGGGCAGACAGGCCAAGAATTTTTTTTTGCCAGAAGACTGATAGGTGATTCTGACCTTCAGGTTTAACCAGTTGGTCTGTGTATAGAGAGCACAAATATGCATTGGCCTGTGAGCTCATGCATATTTGTGAGCTCATGCATATTAATACAATGGCATATAAAAATAATTCTAACATACAATTCAGTAACAACAAGATAAGTACAACTGAGGCAGGGTAGAATACTGTCATGTCAGTACATTCAGAGAAATAGCCTAAGTGCACGTAGAATACTGTCATGTCAGTACATTCAGAGAAATAGCGTAAGTGCACCAAAACGTGGTAAAAAACAAGTTAGACCGAGGGGGGAATGAACATGGAGATGTGGAGACAAATTCACACATTCTGCAAAAACATAACCAATAAAAACAGCAAGACAGTAGTAAGGTAATTGTAAGAAAATTATGCTGCAGGTGGAAGGCATTGTTAGAGGGCTGGGGGTGAGGTGTACAGTATGATAGGAGAGGGGAAGTGACAGACACTTATAAGGGGGTGGGAAGTAGAGGGGAGAGTGTAGGCATGATGGGGAGGGTGGGGTAGGTAAGGTGAGGCCATATTGAGTACCATAGGGAGGAACATAGAGGAGGGATTGAAAGGTCAGGGTACTGGTGGTGGGATCAGTATCAAGAGTAGGTGGGTGGGAGGGAAGGGAGGGAGGGGGGTTGAGGTATGGGGCTGAGGTGAGGAGGTGGGAAAATGAGTGAAAGGGAAGGGAGAGGGAGAGTGGGGAAGGGTGTTAAGAGGGGGTGAGAAGGACAGGAAAAGTGCCAAGTAGGGAGAGGAGCAATTTATAGTCAACAGTCACTGCTACTAAGTGCAGAGATGTCTCCTAAGATTACACTTAAAAGGGCCAATCCTGGACTCTTCCCAATTACCAGTGGGGAGATTATTTAGCCAGCAGTGTGTCCTGTAGGAAAAGCAACATTGCATCTAGGAAAGGCTGCAAAAAGGAACTTGATATGTCAGTTTAGACATGCCCCTTGTCTGGTGGAGATTATATGTGGAGATTAGATATTTCTGAGTGACAGGGGCAGACAGGCCAATAATTTTTTTTTTTTTGCCAGAAGGCAGATCCGATAGGTGATTCTGCCCTTCAGGTTTAACCAGCTGGTCTGTGTATAGAGAGCACAAACATGCATTGGCCTGTGAGCTCCATTAATCAACCTGAATGCCTTGTTGCGGGCTGTGCAGATCCTTTTGAGCATGCTGTCCATGGCTGCTCTGTAAACAACTAAGCCACAGTCAATGACAGAAAGAACTGAACTAGTTACAGTAGTCCAGAGCACATTGGGGGTCATGCAGTCCCTGTGCCTGTATAATAACAGTCCTATCCTGGTACTAACTGCCCTTGCAACAAGGTCAGCATGTGTACCACAGGAGAGAGAGGCATCCAGCATAATCCCAAGGTACTTGAAATTTGGGACTTGTTCAATCAATCAATCAATCAAAATCTTTTTTTATCCAATCAGTCAACATCTTTATTTATCCAGGCGGGCACCATTGAGCAAGGCTCATTTGCAAGGTGGGCCTGGTCATGAATACATCAAAGTACAGTACAGAAGCAGGTATACAAAAAGCAAAAATATACAAGGAAGAAAAAGTATATACAGTGTATACAGTACAGTACAAGGTTGAAATAAATAAAAAAAAAAACAGCATTATTTTACAATTGAAGAAGTCAGCAGATGTACAATCAACCATAGGTATACAGGGGTTATAAGCAGAAAACTTTTGAGTGAGGCAACATATAGGGGAAAGAGGCCATGTATGGGGTGGCAGGTTGTGGAGCAGGTAAAGAAAAGGAGGGATATATTACCGATGCCTGGGGGAAAAATTGAGCTAAAACCACAGAAAGTGACGATGGCTGTCGTATACTTGTTTATTATGATAATGACGGAGGAGGGGTAGAAGATTGGGACACTACTATGGATGGGGTGGGACTTTAGCCAGGTTGGAGTGGACAGGGAAGGGTGGGTGCAGCAGGAAGAGTTAATAGGGAAAGAATGAGAGCCAGGGGTAGAAACATGGCGAGCGTCTGGATGGAAAGAGGGAGTTGCGGAATAAGTGGGCTAGCTGTGAGGAAAACATTTGCAAGGGCTTTCATGTAGCGATCGTAGAGCGTCTTGAAGATAGTCAAGCTAACAGGGCAGCTCAGCTTCAGGTTCCTTTGTAAACTGTTCCACAATGTGAGTAAACAGAAGCTTAGAGCAGCTTTGCCGAAATGAGTTTTCACCCCTGGAACTTGGAGGGCAATTAGGAAATAGCTCCTTAGAGCGTAGGTGCCTAACACACTCCAGAGAATACAATCTGAGACATAAGAGGGGAGCTTGTTGGTCACCGCTCTGAAGGCCCATAGGACGGCATTTCTATTCCCTCTATAGTGAAGGGAAGTCCAGCCTAATGATGAGTACAGGGAGCAGTGGTGCACAGAAAGTGGAAGGCCAGTAATGAACCTGATAGCTCTGTGGTAGAGGGTGTCCAACTTAGCCAGTGCAGTGGCAGTGCAGTCGCTATAGAGCAGGTCCATGTAATCTATTAAAAATAGGAAGGTAGCTTGAACTAGTTGAATCTTGGCCTCCTTTGAGAGTAGAATAGTCCTAATCTTTGCCTTAGTTTCTTCTGTAGTTCTTCGAGATGGTCAGCGAAGGAAAGTTTATGATTGAGCCAAACTCCTTGATATTTAAATTTAGCAACATACTCTAGTGTTTCTTCAAGAATGGTGGTAATTTGTGGGATAGCCCCCCCAGCAGGAATTGCCACATGCAAGGGGGGGGAGAAGAGCATGGCTTTTGTCTTTTTCGCATTGAGCAAAAGCTTTTTGTTTATGAGCTGGTATTGTAGAAAGTTAAATTCAGCTTGGAGGTTTTCACAGGCTGCTTCCAGCGTGGGACGACTCAAGTACAGTGTCATCTGCGAATAAGTAGATGTTGGCTTTTTTGATGGGGTCATTGATGTTGTTAATGTAGACTGCAAAGAGGAGGGAACCAAGGATAGAGCCCTGGGGCACGCCCCTCAGCATGGGTTTTAATGGAGAAAGATCACCTTCAACTTTAACCTGCTGTTTCCATTCTCCAAGGTAGTCTGCAAACCAGCACATAGATTTATGGTCCAGGCCTAAGGTGCTTAGGGAGGAAAGAAGCAGGCTGTGATCGACTGTGTCGACTGCCTTACTAAGATCCAGGAAAATGGCACAGACATGCTTCTTGCTGTCAAGGTCTAGGAGCCAATCATTGGTCACCTTGGCTAGGGCTGTTATGGTGCTGTGTTTTGCTCTGAATCCAGACTGAACCGGGTTTAATAGGCTTCTGGATTCTAAGTATACCCCGAGCTGGCCACACACTATTGTTTCTAGTAATTTAGAACAGATGGGGAGGAGGGAGATCGGTCTGTAATTATTTAGATCGCAGGGGTCACCTGCTTTTAATAGAGGGATGACGTGGGCTGTTTTCCATTGAGGGGGGAGGCTACCCTGGGAGAGTGACATGTTGAATAGGTGGGTGATTGGCACCACAAGCACATGGTAGGCACATTTCAGATAGTATGGCTCTATGAAGTCGGAGCCTGTTCCCTTCCTGGTGTCCAGTTGCAGTACTAGGTCTTTCACCTCTTTTAGAGAGACAGGCAGGAGGGAGAAGGCCTCCTCGGTAGAGGGGGACTCGTGGGTTGGTTGGCCCTCAGCTGTGTGGAGGTCATTGGCAGGGGAAGTATCAAATGCTAGCTCTGCCATTGCAAAATGGTTATTGAGGGCTTCCAATATCTCCAATTGGTTAGAGAGAACACTGCCACTGGACTTAATTTTTGCTGGAGTGGAATTACCAGGTGCATGTCCAGACATGTCTTTTAATGTTTTCCAGAGCTTTGAAGGATTTCTTGAGGTAGAGGCTAGCTCTGAACAATAGTAGGCGGCCTTGGCTGCTCTGACCAACTTGGTGCACTTGTTACATGTTCTCTTAAAAATACACCAGTCCGAGTCGTTCTTGCTTCTTCTGGCTTTTTTCCATAAAGTATCCCTTTCTAACAGGGAAGCTTTGAGCTCAGGCAAGAACCAACGGCAGGTGCTGCTCCTGTCCTGCACCTTAACCAAGGGTGCATGCTTATTTAAAGCTTCACTTAAAATATTGTAAAAAAATAGTATATGCCCTGTTAACTATTTGGCTAGGAAGAATTCCAGCCATCGCAGTGAATGTTTCAAGTTCTGGACGTATGCAAGCAAATCGAAGTTGCGTTTGCACCTCTTGATAGAGAACTTTGCCACAAACTGTGGGTTGTGCACGGATCTAATGGTGGTGATTATACAATGATCGCTAATGTCTGAGAAAAATGTTCCGACATGAGAGAACAAATGTGGCTTGCTAACCAAAATTACATCTAAGAGGGAGCTGTTGTTAAGGTTCTTTTTATTTGGGAGAGTAGGCTCACCAATGAGTTGCACCAGCCCTAGAGTGTCACAAAAGGATTTCAAGGGAGCTGAAGCACTTCATGGCCAATCGTAGTTCAGGTCACCAAGAATAATGGTTTCCAAGGAACTGAGTCCCAGTATGGAACTGAGGTGTGACAGGAGATAAGGTCTGGCAGAAGGGGGCCTGTAGCAGCCTATTACACAGAGTACACTGGAAGGAGAAAGTTTGATCTTTAGGGTCAAGCATTCAAATTCTTTAGGGGAGGATGATGCATCTATGCATGCAGCTGAGTATTTGTCCTTGACATAAATTGCCACCCCACCTCCTCTTGATTGCCTTTCCACTCAGAAGAGTAAATAACTTGGGATATTGATTTCTTTGTCTGGGGTGGCTGGCCTAAGCCAGGTCTCAGTGATCACTAGGATGTCAGGTAGGGTGTAGCTCACCCAAGCCTGGATAAGGGTGAAGTTTTTCAGCAAACTACAGGCATTAAGATGCATAAAAGACATTCCTTTGATACATGCCAGGTCTGACGGAGAAGCAAGGGTGTCTAATGGTCCTGGGTTGAGTTCGACATTGCCTGAGCACAATAGTAAAAGAAGCAGGATTCTTTTTAAGGCAGCGAACTGTAATTTGTAAACACTATTTTTTGGGTGATAGTGGAGGTGGTGTTGATGGGTAGGCCTGTACCCACTCCTGGTGTTATACTGGCCTAGTGTTGCAGCCACTAGTGTTCTGGCAGGAATTTGCCATGAGTAGGAAGTCTCGAGTCTGGATGGGGGAGTAATCTGCAGAGACAGCTTGGGAGATGTCCTACTCCCCTGCAGAGATAGCTGAGAAGTCCAATAGTCCAGAATGGCCACCTGAAAGGAGCTGTTGGACACAGGACAGGGAGAAGCGCAAGGGTCATTCCACTTTAGGGAGGGATGAGGGTTCTGAAGAATTGAGCTGAGCGCTAGTAAAGCTAATGTCACACCAAGAAACCAGTTGTAACTTCACATGGTAGATCTAAATGCCACAACAGCCGGCAGTAAAAGTCACTAGAAGCTGAGACCAATCAGCAATCAGGTGTCATAAGTTCAAAATCCCTTTGTTGGCTGAGAGGCAGTTTTGGCACTGAACGTACCTGTGGAGCAACTGTTTTCAGCTGAGCCAGTGAAGTGGTTCAAGGCTGCAAGCCGGTGTGGCAAGACTGGTCTGTAGCTTTCGTTTCTGTTTCTGGCCCTGCTCCACCAGTACAGAATGGGAGTGGGGACAGGCATTCGAGTCTTGCAGCCTTAGTGGATGAGCATGGTTTGGCCTGAGAAACAGGCAGAAAAACCCTGGGGATGGTCCTCAGAAAGAGAGGTATCCCAGGTATACTAGAGCAGAAGAGGAAGTAGAAAATATAATGTGTTTCCTCTTTAACAGAAAAGACAGATGTTGTAGCCCTCTAGTGGCTATGCAGTATAATTTGCAAATGAGAAAGTAGACACGTTAAAAAAAAAAAATGGAATTCTTGCTTTACAAAAGGATAGTCCCAGGGTCAGAAGCGCTGACAAACGTCTCTAATGAAGCAAGGTAAAATGGAGACCAGCAAGAAGAAGTCAGTGAGGCTGAGATCCTCCAATCAGAGTGTTGGCGCTGAAAATTCAGAATGTCCAAAGGCTCCAAATACCAACGTACCTGAGGGGGTATACGGCTTTTGGCTGCTTTTGTAGATTTCTGGGCCCCTGCAATGAAACGGAGTTCGGAGGACTGGCAGCAGTTCCAACAGGGGAAGAAAGCCTCAGGGACTGCTAATTTGCAGTAGCAGAATCGGGGGTTGCTTCCCAGGACAGGCTTGTAGCTTTTCCTCTGGCAGTGAGGTGTGAGCCCCAGGTGGGCATGACACACCTGAGGGGGGAGAGGAAAGGAGACGGATTAAGTAGGGGCAGGCAGGGGAGGGGTGGTTAACTCAAACAAAGAAACTGGGTGGTCACTATTACTTGGAAGGAGGAGGCTAAACTGCAAAGTGGGTAATAGAAACAGGGAGGAGACGTAAGTGGGTTAGAGGGCAGACAGGTGGCAAAGTGATAGGTAAGGATAGGGCTTTAAATTTAGAATGCTTGGCAGTACACTGAAAAGTCTGGTCAATTTAAAACTACAGCTTTACACAGAAACTAATTCTAAAAAAGATTCAACTGTTCTCTTAGAATAATAGACAGTGCAGTACAGGTCTAATAATCTCAAGACTCTACAGTTTTATACTCAGAATTAATAATAAAAAGGATTAGGCTGTAGTTTTAGGATATTAAGGAGTGCATTAAAAGGTCAATTTAAACTTAACTTGTTCTAGTGGTGAGCCTTCATTGTTCAGTATGGTTAATCTGTGTGATTTGTACTTGTTGTGCAGGCTACAGAACAGCATGGTCTTGGTCTTCTTGTAATTCATTAGCAGCTTTTGATTTTTAAACCAGGCCTCAATGTCAGAGAAACCAACCTGGAGCTGTGTTCTGGGGGTCAGGTAGATTGCTATAAATGATGACATCATCTGCGTATAGCTGCATAGTATTGGAGCATGCCTTGGAGAGGCTACTGAGGAAGAGGCTAAAGAGTAATGGGCCCAAGATCGAGCCTTGGGGGGGGTGCACAATTACTGAAGAGAATAAAACTAACCATGGCACATTAACAGGGAACATGGCAGGGCATGCATCAAAGCTAATAGATTCACAATGTTCAAATTCTTAACGCCATCAGATGTAATTAATCTACAGGTAACATGGCCTATTGAGGAAAACTTTAACTGTATAAACATCAATGGATTTCAAATATTTCAAATTACTGCACAAAAAATGACAAAGATGGGTAGAAGAACTGGAGGTCTAATTACTTACATTAGAGTAGCAGTGTACTTGGTAGTAAAAGAGGTCATTAAGTATAATCAACATCATACAAGTAGAAAGGGCATACTTTTTCTGATAAATATTTATAACCCACCAAAACAATTCACCAGTATATAATAAATAGTGAATTAATACAAGGTATTCTACATTTCAAAAACAGTATATTAAGGGGAAAATATTATTAGTGGGAGACCTTAACATTAGATTCGGTAAACCTGATAGATGACTAGATAAAGCAATGGCACTTAGATTCAGTATATTGAATATGAGGAAGAGGAATTCACTTCGTAAAATAAAAAACTCAGAAAAAATCAAATAGATGCACTATTAGAAACTTTGGATTTAGTAATATATAACAGGAGGTTCAACCTAATGTAGTAGGAACATTTAGCTGCATAAATCACAGAGGTACTTCAACTGTTGATTACATAATTGCCCCACCATATGCTTATAAAACAATATACTGACTTAAGAGTAATAATGTGAATGGAAAGTGACGACTTCTACTTTTACTGTATAGGAAACTAGCTAAAAACTCATCAGTTGTCACTACTGAATCATCAGAGATAATAAACATTATACAATGGCAAGAAAAAATCCTGGACTCTGATTGGTCAGTCTGAGGCTGGACCCGTGATGTTATCCCAGTACAACATCATGGGTCTAGTCCCAGCAGCCAGATGACTGCATCAATCATTATGAGGATCACTCCACACAGCCCGCTGGAGTGATCCCTGCTGCACAGCACGGCTTAAGTCATCGCTCCTCCAATGCCATCTCCACAATACATCCCATTAAAACTCACTATTCATTCCAACAACAACAAAAAACGTCACCGGCAGTTTTGTTTTGTCTTTTTTTTTCATAGTAAATCTCAGCGAAGTTGTTGGCTTCAGTTTTCAACACGCGGTCAGTGAGCTGAGCTGACACAGCGCGAGACCACCTGTAGTCAACCTTGCGCTAAATGTACAACTGCCATGTCATTTTCCTTCTCTTCCTTCAACAGTAAAAGCATATTTTTAAAGCCGCTTCTTGTTGGCTTCTACCTTTACAACACGCTGTCAAGCAAGCTGACACAGCGCGAGACCACCTGTAGTCAACCTTGCGCTAAATGTACAACTGCCATGTCATTTTTCCTTTCTCCCCTTCAACAGTAAAAACGCATATTTTTAAAGCCGCTTCTTGTTGGCTTCACTTTACAACACGCGGTCAGCAAGCCGAGCTGACACAGCGCGAGACCACCTGCAGTCAACCTTGCGCTAAATGTACAACTGCCATGTCATTTTTCCTTTCTCCCCTTCAACAGTAAAAACGCATATTTTTAAAGCCGCTTCTTGTTGGCTTCCTTTACAACATCGTAGGTCAGCAAGCGAGCTGACCTGGCCGAGACCACCTACAGTCAACCTTGCGCTAAATGTACAACTGCCATGTCATTTTTCCTTTCTCCCCTTCAACAGTAAAAACGCATATTTTTAAAGCCGCTTCTTGTTGGCTTCACTTTACAACACGCGGTCAGCAAGCCGAGCTGACACAGCGCGAGACCACCTGCAGTCAACCTTGCGCTAGATTTTACAACTGCCACCTCATTTTCCTTTCTCCCCTTGAACAGTAAAAGCGCTTATTTTTAAAACCGTTTCTTTTCCCAGAACACAATCTTACCTTCCTCATTAAACCATCAGACATGCTGGGGGTGTACTGTGTTCTCAGCTGCTCAAAAGGTAAACCGCAAAACAGCACAGGGACTTTGGAAAGCATGACAGAATGAAAAAGGGATATACAGACACTGCCACCTGCTGGCCAGCACTAGCAACAAGGGATTTTTTTTATATATGTAAACATACACATTGCTAAAAATGCTTTTAAAAGAGTATTTTTATCTCTATTTTCTTATTTTTTTTTTTTACAAAGGAGCTTATTAGAATTAGCAATAATGCGCACATTGGTGTTGTGTTGATAACATCACTTGGGTGATAGTCGACCGCCTGCGGCCTCGCGCCTCAATCACCCTCCAGGCGTGACGTTATCCCAGCACAACACACACCCTGTCATGCATTATTGCTTAAATAAAACATTGTTTGGGACGGAATACCAGAAGAAAGAAAATTCCAAATGATGAATAACTATATACATGAAATAAATCTCATGTTTGAAGATAGGATTAAACCAGAGCTCTTATATTCATACCTTTTGAACCTACACAAACAAACCTATGAAAGAACAGTGCACCCCTTCTGGTCGACACCTGATGGTGAAACACGAAAAAAGACCATTAAGGCGACAGCTGCTGTAATGGTCCTTTTCTGTGTTTCGCTTTCCCCCAGTGTTCTGCCCCCTTCCCAGACCAACTCTGGACGTGGAGTTGATAATCCTAAGTCCAGAGGGTGCATGGGAAGATCCCCTGCATGGGGGGTGTGTGGGGCACAGCCCCCCACAGAAAACACTTGAGATTGGGCAGCACAATACCTGCGTCAGTATTGTGCTGTCGCTGTGCGGGAGGTTAGCATTTTTGCTGTGGACCTTCCTTGGTGCTTCTATGAAAGAATAATATAAAAAGGGGAAGGGATTAAACAAAATACAGTATGAAAGATACTTTAGTAGAACTTGTAAAGAGGAAAACAAGAATTTGGTAAAATTCATATGATATATACAAAAAGAATCTGAATAGATCAAACATTCCTAGGCTAAGCAGATTTAGACAAGCATTTGTCAATGCCAAGTGTTGTTTCTTTCATTAGCAGTGGAAGTGCAGGAGTTAGACAGATGCAGTATAGGAATGGCAGTGAAGTTTTGAACTGACGCTAACTCCACCCCCACCCTGCAGAGATGGACAGGCATCGGGGTGTGCCTTTGGGTTGTCACCCATAACGGTCATGACATTTCACCTCACCCTACCCTACAGACACTTACAATTGTCGAGGTGTGCTTTGAAGTGTTCGGGCTTTACACTCACCTCATTCCATAAGGAAATACACCAAAATGGGTGCAGTATAGGAGAATGGGGTGAACTCTGTGTCCAAAGGGTCCAAGGCGCATCTCGATGCCTGCCACTGGCTGCATGATGGGGGTGGAATGGCATGAACATTACTGTCGACAATCCAAAGTGACACCCTGACGCCTGTCAGTCCCTACAGGGTAGGGCATTATGGTCAAAAACTCTAACACCCTGGGCATTTCTTGGCGTTTTTACTCGAAGTTTTCAACATAGACATTTTGTGATCCCACCACGTGAACATTGACACTATCAGTTCATTAGCCAAAAGGTAATTTTGCACAGCGACTGCGCCATTTGGCACCACAGGTGTGAAAACACATTTTGAACAGGATGTGAAAAATGACAGCTATACTGTTCATGAGGAGGTGTAAAAAATGGCAATGTTTAAACTCTGGAGTAAAAATATAAAAAAACTGGTGAAGTCATGAGTGTGCGTAGAAACTGTGCAACACACACACGTGTAATGTCATTATTTTGGGGATTTTTTACAGAAGATTTTCAACATAGGAATTTTGGGACCTCTGCTCATGAACAGTGTCACTGTGATTTTCTTAATTTATCCCGAACACTGATTGCCCACAGCAACCATGATATTCTGCTCCAGTAATGCAAAAACACATTTTGACCAGGGTGTGAAAAATGATAGCTGTACTGTTCATAAGGAGGTATGGAAAAATGCTAATGTTGAAAATCTGGACTGAAAAGATTACGAATTTGAGAACTTATGAGGGTGCGTGGAAATTGCACAATGTATGTTCGTAACACAGTCACTTTATGGACTGATGTCACCAGATTTTCAACATAGCCATTTTAAGACCTCAGCTCATGAACAGTGTCACTGTGATTTTCTTAATGTGTCCCATACATTGATTTTGTACATCAACCATGCCACTGTGCGCTACATGTGCGAAAACAATTTTTGGGTGAGATGTGAAGAACGACAGTTGTATTGTTCATAAGAAGATGTGGTAAAATGGCAATGCTGAAAATCTGGAGTGAAAATATTAAAAATGCTCAAAGTTACGAGCGTGCATAGGAACTATTTATTTATTAGATCATCGGTTTACAGACCTTTGAGTCATAGACTCATCTACAAAGGCGCCTCATCAAGAGAGCAATACATCAGAGCAAACAAACAGTACAGTACATAATGCTTAGATTTAAAAAGCAACCAGTGTTACAGGCATTCACTGGTGGTACTCGCTTGGTAATAGGAAGATCACAGTAGTCATAATATAGGTACACGAGTACCACGTCAGGTAGCAACCAGAGATATTTTATTACATTAGTCAGCAGATGTTGCATGAGACCCCAGGTATATACAGCAAAAGTAGACAGGACAGACCCAGCCTAGGGGTGAAGGTAAAGGGCAGGTGGGGGATTATGTGAGTTGCAGCAGCGAGTGCTGTGCAACGCATGCTCGTAAAACAGTCATTTTTGGGAATTTGTTCACCAAATTTTCATCATATGGTTTTTGGCGGGCTAACTCACGAACAGTGTCACTGTGATATTCTTAATCTGTTTGGAACATTGATTTCGCACACTGACCGTGACATTGTGCACTACATGTGCAAAAACACATTTCAGGAGAGATGTGAAAAATGACAGCTGTACTGTTCATAAGAAGGTGTGGTAAAATGGCAATGTTGAAAATCTGGAGTGAAAATATTAAAAATGCTTGAAGTTACAAGCATGTGTAGGAACTGCACAACGCACGCTCATAAAACAGTTAATTTGGGGAATTTTTCACCAAATTTTCAACATAAGGTTTTGGGGGGCCTACCGCATGAACTGTAATACTGTTGCTTCATTAATCAATCCCAAAAGGTGGTTCCCCACATTGACTGCGAAATCACCTTTTAGGACTGAAAAACAAAATGACAGTGACTGAGTTCATGAGGTGGGGTCCCAAGAACCTTATGTTGAAAATTTGGTGAACAAATTCCCCAAAATGGGCAAGATATGCACCAAAGTTTAAAAAAAAACTTTATGCCATTATGCGGCTTACCGCCATTTCTTCAGTTCGTGGTCGGCTTTGAAGAGTGCAGACATGTTCCCGGTCCACCGAAGATGGTTGTGCTATGCTCCAGAGGGAAGTGTGGAGTGAGGTGGGGGTGTGAGGAGGTGGGGTATGCAGAGGATGGGCGCTAGTTGGGGGAAGGGGCATGCAGAGCCTACACCCTGCTGTTGTCCCAAATGGGACAACTCGACCTGGCCACCTAACCAAACCAAGATATTTATGAGAGAATTGACCAACTGATAAAAGAATGGCCTGCACCTATTAATCAAACGGGATATTCAGACCACCTGGAGAACATGCTAAATAAACTGCAAAATCAGAAATAAAGAGAACTGTAGATTATAACAGCATTTTGCTCCAGATGCAAAATGATTATAACTGGCCTTTTAAGAATGAGCATATGGTTACATATATTGGCCCAGATATCCAAACTGCACCCAAAAAGTGCACAATAGCAGGAGCAAGCGCAAGTCTATAGCGCCCATGTGCAAGAGATGCGATATTCAAAAAAGGAGCAGGCCAAATTATGCCTACAGCCAACAACTGAATATCGCACTACCTGTGCTATAGCGTAACTAGGGAGGGGAAGCTGAGCAGATCTGATACGTCATAGCGCAACAAGGGATGTTCAGCTAAGCAGTCCAGAGGCACCATAGTGCAACCAGGGAGCCCCCCAGCTGCAGAGCAATGTAATTGCACAATCAGGGAGGTAGGGGCCTACCACCCATGCCACAGATGGGCATAGGAACACACATCAGAACAGACATTGTCCCCCCACACCCCAAGCACAGCATAACTGGAGAAGGTCTGGAATAACCACTGGTCCATGGAGACAAGCAACCAACCCACAGCCTGGCCATGGTGCCCCAACACACCTACCGGCAAGCTGTGATTGGCACACAAGGAGGGCAGGCCACCCTGTGCCACACCATCCCCCCCAGTGCACAGCACACCCCGCACCATGACCCCCAGACACCCCCCCATGAGCAGTGACCACCACTACAGGAAACCCCATGCATGCCACCACCCCCACTGTGTCAATGCAACCCTGTGCACCACAGAACCATGCAAGCCAGCCCCACCATGAGCACCCATCAGCAGGTTGCAGCACACGGCAATGCAACAACGGCAGACACAGTGTCACCAGGCACAGTCCCCCGAGGTACTGCTGAGAGACTGACCATGCGTTGGCACAAGAGGTACCCCACATGGGACAGGGTGTGCCCTTAACACCACCATCAGTGGTACAGCGCCCTGCACAGTAGTCCAGTGACACACCCCGGCCCACCACTGGCCACAACAGCCAGCACAGACACCCACAGTGGTGTGTGGAAGCATGCACCACACCAGATGCCACACAGGGTATGGACAGACACTCACCCATACCCAAGGGCACAACAACACAGGGACGCAGTGGTGGGGCAACCAAGCCCCCACTGTGGGCCCATGTAAGCCGTGTACACACAACCCGCAGTCCACCATGGCACCGGAGTGCCAGCCACCCCACACAGGCACTGTGGACCTGTACACCACCAGTAGTCACCCGGAGCACAAGCCACAGACAGTGGGGCACATCCCCTGCAACACAAACAAGCCACAGTATGGAGGTGGGACAATGACCGTGTTGCCCACAGTGCCACCTGAGCCAGGCATGCACTACACCAGTGACATGGGCAACCCAGCAAAGTGATGGGTACAATGTCTGCCCTGCAGGGAATGCCACCACTGACATGTCAGTGGACCGTGCAGGTCACAGACAGGCATGTGTGTCAGCTGCACAGGCCATGGACGGGCCGATGGGTGCGCCATGGACCACTGCACGCAGTCATCCAGTGCACAGGTAACAAAACACAGAACACAGACACTGACTGATATCTACCCCCACACCATAGTTACCTCCACACGGACACACACACATACCCATGACTGCACCACCCCTGATGCCATGCACACCGCTGCAGCTGAGCACCTATAGCCCACTGCAAATCAGATACCACCACGGTATTCATATAAAATTCAAATGTATTGTAAATATAAAACTGAACTACTGTATGTACAATAATAAAAACTATATACAAGCTTGGGGTGGGGGACACAAACAAGGTAGGGGTGGGCAGGGGGAAGGGGTGGACAAATGGGATGGGATAGGAGGGGTGTGAGGGTGGATCCAGGGGGGTAGGGGAAGACAGGGACTAAAGGACCATCTTAACATTTGCCGTTCCTTGCTCTGGGACCGCCTTCCTCTGTGGTGCCACAGCACCCCGTCGCGTTGAGCCTCCTGAGGATCGCCACGGACTCGCGGGCCAGAATAAGGAGCTCCCTCAAGGTGTCCCTTATTTCCTGGAAATGTCTCATACCTAGGACAAGGGAGCACAGTCAATAGTTGTGAATGCACAACCCCATACAGCCCACCCACTGTGCATGGCATACGGCCATGGGACATACCACTGTGATGGTGTGTGACCACCCGCAGTGATCATGTCCACAGGACCTGCCCACCCAGGTGCATTCAGCCATGCAGAACGCTGCACACACCCACCGGCCAAGTCGCGCACAGCACCACTGTGGCCGTTTAGTGACATGGCTATGTGGTGCAAAGGCAGTGGCACAGCCATGCACCTGGTGCACGCATGGACCACCAGTGATGCACTCCCAGACATGCATTGCCACTGGACAGTGTTGACTGT
Organism: Neoceratodus forsteri; assembly: GCA_016271365.2. Taxonomy (NCBI): domain Eukaryota; kingdom Metazoa; phylum Chordata; order Ceratodontiformes; family Ceratodontidae; genus Neoceratodus; species Neoceratodus forsteri. The sequence continues at coordinate 1,186,455,999 of CM057451.1, read as the reverse complement.
AACAAGTGGCGTGCATGACAGTGATGTTGATGAATGGTGGCCATGCCCCGCTGCCCACCTTGTCACACAGCATGCAATACTAATCATGGAGGTCTGATACTCACCCTCATTGGGCCAGTCAGGTGGCCGTTGATGGTCCTTGGCCCGCCTAGCTGTGGGTTCCTCACCCCTCCACTGCTCTGCCCGCACCCTGCGGATTTCATCTGGGCCTGTGGGGAAAAAAAGGGGAGAAGAACATCAGTATATTCCTGAAGCAAAGTCCCCCTGCCCCAAGGTGTGTGCCCTCTGACCCAGCCATACCCGCCCACCCCACACCCTGTGAACACCGCAATGGCCAACCCCATAGGGTCCCTCCCCTATGTGCTGGACACATACAACACTGTGACTCATAAGGACAGAATGAGAAGGGATCTGCAGAAACTTGAAGAATGGTCAGGGGTTTGGCAGTTGAAATTCAATGCAAAGAAGTGCAAAATAATGCATATGGGGCACAAAAACCCTGGCACAATATATCAGTAGGGTGGTGAGGATATAGCATGCAGCAAGAAGGAAAGGGATCTTAGGGTTATCATCTCTGATGACCTCAAGGTAGGGGAAACAGTGTGACAAGGCAGCAGGTAAAGCAAATAGGATGCTGGGATGTATAGGCAGGGGCATCACCAGCAGGAAAAGGGAGGTCATAATTCCACTATACAAGATACTAGTGAGGCCCCACCTGGAGTACAGTGTACAGTTCTGGAGACCATACCTATGTAAGGACATAGACAGGGTAGAGAAGGTTCAGAGGAGGGCAACAAAGATGGTGCATGGATTGCATCACAAGTCCTATGAAGACAGGTTGAAGGAACTGAACATGTACTCCCTGGAGGAGAAGAGGGAGAGAAGGAATATGATAGAGACATGCAAGTATCTTACAGGGAGGAACAGGGTGCAGGAATACACTATTTTTAAGTGAAAAAGATGTTCCAGGACTAGAGGGCATGGGATGAAGTTGGAGGGAGGACGATTCAGAGGAAACGTGAGGAAGAATTTCTTCACAGAACGGGTGGTGGACAAGTGGAACACCCTGCCAGAGGAAGTGGTGGGGGCTGAAACAATCATGGGATTTAAGAATGCATGGGATAGACATAAAGGAATTCTGGAGGTCAGGGGTAAGGGGCAACAGACTTCTAGGAAAACATAAACTGAACTTACAAGCTGAAATGGGCAGACTGGGTGGGCCATAGGCCCTTATCTGCCAACACTGTCTATGTATCTATGAATCTATGTATGGACGATAAAAGTGTGTTGACAGAACCCCTACCTAGACGTGGCACCGTGCCCCTCCTGGCACGTGCCCGCAGTCGGGCCAGTAGCTCCGGCTCCCTCCTGCACAGGTCACCATAGCGGTGCCTGCACTGCTCAGCCAAACGCCCCCATCCTGTGGCCTCCTCCAGGGCAGTGGCCACCTCCTGCCACACCTGGGTCCTGGCCCTGTCCAGAGGGCCTCCCCAAAGACAGGCCCATGGTGTGGCTCAACTATGGCCACCAGATTGGCCAGCTCAATAGCTGTCCATTGAGCAGCTCTTCTACGTGCCATTCCAACAGTTATAGTAGGCAATATGGCGTTCAGCAGGGTGGATCCCCACGTGCAGATGCTGCGCAGTACAACACTGCCATTCCCTTTCTCACTGTTACTGAACAGCATGACAGAGGTGCACCTATGCCTGAGGCATGGCGCCAAAGGGGAAAAGGTCAGGCACAAGGTCAAGGGTCTCTGGCGCAAGACCACGCACTGCACCATCAGATGACAATGCATGTAGCGTGATTGGCTGCCTGTGTGCAGTGCCACAGTGGACTACTGGGCAGTTGGGCCATTGAGCCTATGAAGGCCCAGTGCCATAGTGCCATGTAGTGACCATCGCTATAGTGCCACTGGCACAATGTCGGCCATGCCCTGCATTGCCTATCGCGCACAGCACGTCATCAGCATGGCAGACGCCTGCGTCAGCAACTCAGGCATGCGCAGTGAAGTGTACTATGTATGCCACAGAACTGCGCCATTAGCTCAGCACGTTTAACACAATTGCGCAAAGCGCAACAGCGCGATATTCAGCCATCAAATGCAAATCATCTAATCAGCCATTCAATGGTGCAGCATTGCAATTTGCATCCAATTAAAGTTGCTCCTCACCTCATTTGCATGGATTGCGCTATAAAGGTGTGAATATGTGCTGCAGTGGCCATGGTTGGTTACTGCAGTTTATTGGTGAGTTGCATGCTGTTTGGGAGTGTGGACTGTGGATTCAGGGACATGCATGGAACTGCACAGTCTTAGGTAATAACTGCCATTCTTACAGGTGACATATTGACCGAACACGTTGTTGGGGAGGAGGAACACAATGGTGGGAGGAGGAGGAGGCTGAATTTTACAAAGGCTGAAACCGGAGCCCTGTTTGATGCCTACCTGGATCAGGAGCCACTGCTCAGTGGATGGCAGTGAACCCCTCAGGCCCGTGCTGCTGCATGGGAGGAGGTGGCACGTGCCGTGAACCTGCATGGCAGCCAGCAGCGCTACATGCAGGAGTGTAAGAAGAAGATGGGCACGGACAGGAGGAAGGTAAAGGAGAAGGTGGCTGCCATCAGGGCAGCATGTGCTGCAACAGGTGGGGGACAGCTGGAGGTGGTACAGCTCACCCTAGTGGAGGAGAGGCTTGCTGGAAGCATGCAGCAAAGTGCCATTGAGGGTGTTCCGGGTGATGGCTTTCAGACAGGTGGTGGCCCATCACTGCATGGTAAGTCATGGTCTGTCTATGGGGAGGCAGGGTAGGTCACATGCAGTAATGCGACTTTGCTTTCCCTTACAGATCCTGAGCATCTGCATGGGTCAGCAGTGGTAGGCTTGTCCACTGTGGACAGTTGGATGGAGTCGGAGGTGGGACCATCCACCTCCACAGGTATATGTGGATCATTGCAACAGTGGGGCCGGCTGGCTGTCCACACTGATGTCGGTGTGACAGGTGTGGAGGAAGCCCTGCCTGTGTCCCAGCGTGCTGGCATCCCCGGGGCAGAGTCCGACACCAGTGATGATGACACGACCATCATGGGCAGTGACACATGTGTGCCACAGGATGGACACACTGCAGGGCAATTTGCGCCCATGGCAGTGGGTGGTGCCGCCGTGGAGGCCTGCATGTCAGCACAGTCCCAGGCTGTGCCTGTCAGCACCAGTGGGGCAGCACTGGTGTCTGATCAGGACAGTGGGACTGTTGCAGCCACTACAGCAGCACCACTGAGCCCTGGGGTGCGGCAGCCGGAGGAGCAGCATCAGCAGTCACCCACTGGGCTTGGGGGTACAGGGTTCAGCAACGGTGTCTGTGCACCACCTGTGGACATGCCCAGACCTGGTCCTGGTGCGCAGCACCCACCCTCAAGGGGTGCTGAACATCAGGGCCTTGCACACCCTGAGGGACAGGATGCTGAGGAGGCTTATGAGCTCTTGGATGAGCGTACCTGCCTACTGTGAGCATCGGTCCAGCAGCAGATGTGGCTTGCAATGTCCGTTGATGTACTGCATGTGGCTCTGGAGCAGGCCGAGGAGCGTCGCAGCAGGGACACCAAACAGATCCTGGCTCGGATGGACTGTTTGCAGAAGGATGTGACTGCTGCCATTGACAGGCATGCACAGGCGTTCATTGCTGTCATGGCCTCAATGGGCACACAGTTGGGTGCCCTTGCGTCGCAGACACCATGCAGTGCACTATCCACCCCCCATTCCTGGCGTCGTGCGACTCCCACCCTGTCAACACTGGGTTTTGCTGCGGGCATCCCAAGCACTCCTGGTGCAGGCATGTTCGGTGTGCTGCAGACCCCTGCGCGGGCATGGTCACGTTCATGCAGTAGAACCCCTGGGGGATCATCAGTGCCACCCCATGAGGCCAGTGGTCAGCATGCCAGTGCTGGCGGGTCTCAGTGGGGCCACCCACGCATCCATGGTGGCTGTGGCACTGTGTCGCAGGACTGACCTGTCTCCCAGTGCAGCTACTGTCTGGTGCTGCCCTGTGTGCATTGCGTATGTCAGTGGGCAGTGCATGGGTGGGCACCGGGCCCTGAACGTGGACTCACAGTCCACCTGCACACCCTCCCAGCTGCTGTCCACAGTTGCATGTGCATGATGATGCCTGCATTGCACTGTACACCAATCTGCAATGGTGCTCAGCATCTGACATATGCACATGGACAGGCAGTGCACATGGTGGCCTGTGGACATGTGTGTTTCTTGGGTGTGCATTCTGGGTCGGTGTGCCTTCTGCCCTCTGTGCACATTTGTTGCATTGTGTGTGTGCGTGTGTGTGTCCTTCGGTGTGGCATGTTAATCCTCACCCATCCCTGGCTCTGTGTGTGTGCCTCTGTGCCCTGCCCCTTCCCTGACGGCATGCACCCCCGGTGTGTGTCCCTGCATGTTTGTGGGTTGTGCCTTGGCCACTGGTGGTTGCACATGGCCCCATGACTTACCTGGGTTGGCTGAAGTGCTCCTCCATGATGGTGTCCCGGTGCAGCTGTGCCAGCCAGAGCAGTCAGGGGTCCCATCAGCCAAGGGGGGGGCTGCCCATCACCATTGTCACCGGCGTCCCCATCGTCCCCATCACTGTCCCCCTTTTTGACCTGTACGGTTATCCCACATTTGCTGGCCATGTTGTGCAGGATGTAACAGGCCAGGAATATCCTGCAGGCCTTTGAGGGGCTGTACTGTAGGGCACTGCCAGAGGTGTCCAGGAAATGGAAATGTGCCTTCAGCATCCCAAACACCCACTCGATGACATTATGTGTGGTGGCATGTGCCTCATTGTAGCGTTGCTGCGATGGGGACGTGGGACGCTGGTACGGTGTGAGTAGCCAGGGACAGAGTGGATATCCACTGTCACCTGTGTGTAGAGGGTGGAGGTTAGTTTGGTGATCAGCATCGCCCTGCCCCAGGCCATGTAGGCCACTACCTATGCCACCTCTGGCTATGCCCCCCCAGGCCCTATGACTGTCCATGTGATTTGCATACTCACCCACTAGGTGGCCAGTGGGGATGTCCCCACTCTCGAATCTGTGCACAGTGCTGACTGGTGCCAGATGAAAGAATCGTGTGTTCGCCCAGGGTGCGTGGCACAGACTTTGATGATGCACCCCCTGGCATCGCACACCACCTGCAGTTGATGCTGACAAAGCCCTTGCAATTTATATATGCGGCCCCCTTGTGGCCAGGTGGTGTGCGTATGGCCACATGGGTGCAGTCTATTGCCCCTAGCATGCCAGGTATACGTGCTACCCTGTGGAACTCCTGTATGTTTGCTGTGCGCTCCGCCACTGTGCTGGGGAAATGGATGTACTCCTCAGCATGTGGGAGCAGTGCGCTAAGGAGTTGGGTGAGGTGGTGTGACATGGCTGTCTGGGTTATGCCTGTGGTATCCCCAGTTGTTCTCTGGAAGGTACCCGTGATGAGCAAGCACATGCAGGCTGTTACCTTGGTCTCCACTGACAGGGCATGGCTCCGGCGTGTGGGTGCCTGCATCACATTACTGCACAGCTCACAGAGCCACCTCAGAATTGCCCTGTTCAGGCGGTACTGGCCCACAATCTCAGTATCTGCGTACATCTCAAAGTTGGTGTGGGTTCGGTACTGACTGTTGGGGGCATCACTGTACGGGCCCTTCCATGGCCATGCCCCCCTGCCACCCGCCTTCTCACCCCCCTCATTACAGCCTCCATGTGGAAGGTGGCACTGGCCATGTCCCTGGCTTGCATTCACCCCCTCTGGCAGCTGTTACTGTATTCCTCCCGCTGTCCTGGCTGCTACCTCCCCTGCACCGGGTACACCTGCCTGTGCTGTCCTCTGTGCTGTGTGGCTCCCACACCTTCCTTGTGTCTGGCTGTTAACTGTGACCTTTCCCTGGCCTGCGCTGTTTGTGCCTCTTGCCCTGTCTGTCTGCCTCTGCCTCATGTGGCTTCCCTGTAGCGTTCTTGCGCCTCTTCCTTGCTCCTTTTTATTTTGGCTCATTTCCACTATGGCGCAACTTCCGCTTGCTCCATTATTGCGCATTGCGGAAAGTCTTAGAATATCACACTGCGCCATTTATGCATGGTTCCTCCACCTTCAGTTGCGCATGCCTTCATTATCATTGCGCTGTAGCTCAGCATGATTTCAGGGGCACAACTGCCTTCTGCTGAATATCGCAGAATGGCATAATTTCGGGCTTGCGCAGGCACAGCCCTATTGCGCATGGCTCAACTCTTTTGAATATCTGGGCCATTATCTCTAAAGCTAATTTCTTTAATTATAATCTAATCTCCTTAACATTACTTACAATTCAAGATTTAAAATGTTTAAAGTGTTCTTGTTGCTAGCTAAGCAAAATCTGGGTCAGATGTTTAAAATGTTTTTCATTCTTAAGACAGTTAAAATAAGATCTGGGTTATAACCACAAGCCTTATCCTGGCGCTACACAAACCAGGTGCATAGTGTGCTAATTTCAGCAAAGACTTCTATAAGCAGCAGAGTGCCCTAAAGCAAGAATTTAAATGATTTCTTTGTGCTTTAAATTGAATAAATTGCCTTCTCAGGACTGATAGACTGTCTGCTTTAAATAAGTATAGAGATAATTCTTTGCAACTCAGTTTTTTAAGCTACTTGCCATTTAAGATTGATTACTTTACATCTGAAATGTTTTAAAGTGTTTATATTTTTAAGATAGTTGAAGTAAGATCTGGGTTATGACCACAGGCCTCATCCTGGGTCTATTGAGACAGGTGTTAGACATTTAGCCCTCTGAAGCATTAAAAACCAAATGATTATAACCTAAATGTAAAGCAATCTTTTATATGTTTTAAAAATAAGTATACAACTACATTACTGGCATTTTGTTGAAAAAGTTTCCTATGATTTAGAAATATTTAAAAAAAAAAAAGGCTTTCATTGTCAGTTAAGCAACACATCCATGCTTAAGGTCTGGGGCCTGACCACAAACCACATTCCGGAGTGTTCAAGCTAAAAATTAAAAAAATATCAAGCATTATTTTTTATTCTTTCCTTCTATGGAAACCAAAGCATTTTTGTCATATTCTCCATGACGCCATATCCTCCATGACGTCAATAGCCTTTTTGCAACCAATGGCATGGAAGGAGCTACGTGAAACGTCCCCTTCTAAGCTGGGAGCTTTACAGTGATTCCTGCAAGTCTAGCAGTCACCTTGTCAGATATAAAAGTCAGTTCTCAATACAGACAAGGTAAGGAGAGCAAATGCAGGACTGCCTGGGCAACACACTCTCTCAGGATTTCAGCTTGAACATCTAGGTACTTGTGATACGGATAGGTTCCCTTTATCTCTGTTATTATAGAAGCAGGGAATAGTTAATGCTTGGCTTATTTATTTTACTATTTACTATTATTTTACTATTTCATCTATAGTAAGAGGGCCGGTCCCTCTGTCATGATTGTATAAACTGTTTTTGTTTGCACTGCTGTTCAGTAAATGTTGTTAATTTTTAATTAAGAAATAGTAAAGTGATATAATTGCAAAATGACTTTTTGTGGTATTCCTTCTCATCTAAGTAATGGATTTAGAGAAACAAGTCACACACCAATACAAGATATAGAATATGATGATTCAACAGACATACATTGTAGAGACATTATAAGCTATCAGGCAAAGGACTTTCTGCATAAAGGAAAGACTGAATATGATTATTGCTATTTAGGCCATTCGGGCACGCTGAAGGCAACTGTAGAGAGTTATAAACATTTGTTAAACTGTGAAGACAAGCTGCGTGCTGTTCACTTACATCGATTTGTGGGTTGGTGTTTTTACAACTCAGGAAAATATATATATTGCAAGATTTTTAACTGTCCTCGACAACCAAACCATTGATAGTATACACGTAAGAATATTTCAGCATATAGGTAGTGATTATTGTCCAACTCCATATAACCACGATTACGAGAGATCAGAAAATTTTGTTGAGTATGATGTCTTTACCCTAGGGAATAAAATTATTTTGTGTAGCCAAATAGATAAAAGATATAGAAGAGGTGGGGTGGTTAAGGAATCCCAACAAAACTGGAGAACAAGCTGCATCATGTGTCACGACTCCAGTTAGACTTTATCCAAGTTTAACCAAAGTCCTTAAAGGAATGTCACTTCCCGACAGTGCAGACAGGGATGAAGAGTCCTCTCTGACACACGGAACTAACAGTAAAAGCCGAGCTCGAGACACGGTGGAGTTCTCAGGCAGAGCAGGCAAGAGAATCAACAAGGGACAATTTTTTTCTTCTAGATCTTTTTTTTTTTAAAGATGATGACGGACGTTTGCCACTCTGGGGTGGGCTCCCAGCATGGTACCAGGCAGTTTGTTTGGGGAGACAGTGAAGCCAACGGGGGATTGGGCACCCCCATTGACCAAGAAGACTTTTGCCATGCTGGGGTGGGCTCCCAGCTTGGCAGATGGAAGTTTGTTTGGGGGAGCAGTGGAGTCGATGGGAGATTGGGCACCCCCATTGGCCATACAGTGTGGTGGGGGAGGACGCATGAGCCATGGGGTGGTGCATTATGCCAACAGGGATTGGGCTACCCCGTCAGCAAATGAATTGGGGAAGGGGTCATGCTGCCAGGGGGATTGGGCACCACATCGCCTTTTTTAATTTTTTATTTATTGAAATGTTTCACCAGGAAGGTACCCTGAATTGCGGGCGGTGGCTTTCAGTCGGCTTCCTGGGGACTGTGACAGGCCAACAGAGAAGTCGTCACCAGGGGAACACCATGCAGTCAGCTGTTTTGGTAGCTTGTAATGCACCAAAACAGCTGATTGTGTGGTGATGTGGCCAAATTTCTTGACGCATTGTGGACTGCTCCCTAACTGCTGACTGAAGCAATGTGTTTCTTGCACATGTGTGCAAGCAACACAAAAATTACACAAGGCTCATGTTAAACTACAAAAATGGATACATCAGGAAGAATAATGGGATAAGATGATAGAAATAATATTGAAAAAAGATAGCAAGCAATTCTGAAAGCTAGTTGCTACATGAACCATGCAAACATAAATATAAAATTGACTCTGACAGCTGGATAAATGGCTAGATTATTACAGAAACACCTTTTTTGACCCACTGCATATCTCTAAATCTAAGAACGATGAAATAAAAAAAAAATTTCACTAGATAACCCAACAAGAAGTAAAGGAAGTAATAGCTAGCTTTGAAAAATAATAAATTACCAGGGTCGGACAAAATACCTGTTGAATTTTACAAACTAGACAAAGAGTGGTGGTCACATATACTAATGAATTGATATAACAAAGCAGTTATGGGTGGCTTTATATGAACTATATGGAGAGGTAGCTACGTAGTTGCCATTTTTTAAAAGGGAGATATAGGAAATCCTGAAAATTACCCAACAATAAGTTTACTGGACAACATGGCCACAATAGATGCAAAAAATCTACAACACAGATGCTAGAATTGGATTGAAAATCAAAACATATTGTCACCATTACAGTCAGGGTTTAAAAGAAATACCATAGGAACTGTCACACAATGCTTTTTATGTTTGCTTGTACGCATGTGCAAGAAACATAGTGCCATCATCCGAGTTTTTGGAGGTGTGTCACCCCCTCCTCCAATTCAGTCAGTGTGTTGGCAGGCGCGGCCCCTGTCCGCCAATGCATGCTGGAGCTGTCTATGACAAGCTCCAAAATGCAGTGGCATACAGTTGAAAGGGGGAGCTATGCTTCAGTGAGCAGTGATAAGATATTGCCTGCTCATGCGCAGCTCCCCTACACACACACACACACACACACACACACACAAACGCATGCACTCCTTCTCGTGCTGCCCCCAGGCACACACTTATAGCCTGATGGGGTGCCCAATCCCATCGGCTGTGCTCGCTCCCCCACAAAGCCTTCCAAATACCATGCTGGGTGCCTACCCCAGCATAGCAACCTCATCGTATAGCCAACGGGGTGCCCAATCCCCATCGGGCTTCACTGTCTTCCCCTCCGAGTACAGGGTGCTACGCGCTGGGAGCTCCACCCCAGCATGGCAACAGATGCCATGGCCGACGGGGTGCCCAATCCTCTGTCAGCTCCATGCCCCCCAGCCATCCTTCTGCCATGCTGGGGCCCACCCCAGCGTGGCAAGCGTCCAGCGTCATCTTTTTTTAAATACCTGTAAAGAAAAACGGTCCCACGCAGTCTTCCTGCCCCCCCCACAACCCGCACCCACCCACTGCGCACCCTGCCTCCCCACACCCCCCTCACCCCATACTTACCTCCGGAGCTCGGCGCGATGATCTGTGGTGGACCGGGAACACGTCTGCACTCTTCAAAGCCGACCGCGAACTGAGGACATGCTGGTAAGCTGTATAATGGGATAGATAGGGTTTTTTCAACTTTGTTGCATATCTCAGGCATTTTTTGGAATTTTTGCACCAAATTTTCAACATGGGGTTTTTGGGACCCCTTCTCATAAATGATGTCACTGTCGTGGCGTTATTCAGGCCCGAAGGGTGATTTCACAGTCACTGTGCAAAATCACCTTTCCGGCCCGATTAATGAAACAACACTGCCAGTGTTCATAAGGTGGGCTCTCAAGAAGCCTATTTTGAAAATTTGGTGGAAAAATTCCCAAAAATGACTGTTTTACGAGCATGCGTTGCGCAGTTCCTATGCAGGCTCGTAAGTTCATGAATTTTCAATATTTTCACTCCAGATTTTCAACATTGCCATTTTATCACACCTTCTAATGAGTAGTACAGCTGTCATTTTTCACATCTCACCCAAAACGTGTTTCTGCCAATGTATCGCACAATGGCGCAGTCGGTGTGCGAAATCAATGTACAGGACAAATTAAGAAAATCACAGTGACACTGTTCATGAGCAAAGGTCTTAAAATGGCTATGTTGAAAATTTGGTGAAAAAATTCCTAAAAATGACTGTTTTACGAGCGTGCAATGCGCAGTTCCTACGCACACTCGTAAGTTCGCAAATTTTCAATATTTTCACTCCAGATTTTCAACATTGCCATTTTACCACACCTCCTTATGAGCAGTATAGCTGTCATTTTTCACATCTTGCCCAAAATGTGTTTCCGCCCATGTAGCGCACAATGGCGCAGTTGGTGTGCGAAAACAATGTACGGGACAAATTAAGAAAATCACAGTGACACTGTTCATGAGCAGAGGTCTTAAAATGGCATGTTGAAAGTTGGTGAAAAAATTCCAAAAATTACTGTTTTACGAGCTTGCGTTGCGCAGTTCCTATGCATGCTCGTAAGTTTGCGAATTTAATATTTTCACTTCAGATTTTCAACATTGCCATTTTATTACACTTCCTTCTGAACAGTACAGCCGCCATTTTTCATATGTCGCCCAAAATGTGTTTTCGCACATGTAGCACTCAATGGTGCTGTTGGTGTGCGAAAGCAATGTTTAGGACAGATTAAGAAAATCACAGTTACGCTGTTCACGAGCAGAGGTCTTAAAATGGCTATGTTGAAAATTTGGTGACAAAAGTCCATAAAATGACTGTGTTACGAGTGAGCATTGCGCAGTTTCCATGTACCCTCGTAAGTTCATGACTTTGTAATATTTTCAGTCCAGATTTTCACCAGTGGCATTTTTCCACACTTCCTTATAAACAGTACAGCTGTCATTTTTCTGTAATGGCTGAAGTGTGTTTTCACACTTTCCAGCGCGAGATAGTGGTGCTGTGGGAAATCATTGTTTGGCACAGATAAAGAAAATCACAGTGACACTGTTCATGATCGGAGGCACCAAAATGCCTGAGTTGACAATTTGCTGTAAAAATCCCCAACCTAATTATATTACGGTTGTGCGTTGCTGAGTTTCTATATGCTCATCGTGACTTCACCATTTTTTTTTTATATTTTTACTGCAGATTTGCAACATTGCCATTTTTTACACCTCCCCATGAACAGTACAGCTGTCATTTTTTACATCCTGTTCAGAATGTTTTTGCACCTGTGGTGCTAAATGCAGTAGTCGCTGTGCATAAGCAGCTTTCAGCTAACAAACTGATATGCCCCCTGTTCATGAGGTGGGGTCACAAAAACATGTTGAAAATTTGGAGTGAAAATACCAACGAATGCCTGAGGTATTAGGGTTTCTAACCATAACACCCAACCCTGTAGAGAATGACAGGCATCAGGGGTGTGACTTGGGATTCTTGCCTGTAATGCTCATACCATTCCACACCCTGCAGCCAGTGAGAGGCATCGAGGAATGCCTTGGACTCTTCGGCCCCAAAGTTCACCCCATTCTCCTATATCACACCCATCTCACCATATTTCCTAATGGAATAGGGTGCACATAAGAGTCAAAGACCCCAAGGCACACCGTGATACTTGTCAGTGTCTGCAGGGTGGGGTGTGGTGAAATGGCGTGGCTGTTATGCCTGATGACCCAAAGGCACACCCCAATGCCTGTCACTCTCTGCAGGGTGGTGGTGGGGTTGGCTTCAGTTCAATACTTCACTGCCATTCCTATTACGCAGCTCTGTAACTTCTACGCTACCACTGCCAATGCCAGCAAGCAAACATTCGGCATTGACAAATGCTTGTTTATTATTAGATCTGATAGAAAAACACTGTATTATATTGAAACAGAAATTATTTGTGGCATTTGTTGACTTCTCTGTGGTTTTTGACTCTAATCTAAGATGTAATTTATGGACTAAATTAAAGGAACTAGGTACTGATCAAAATCTTCTGGTCATGATAAAATGGCTCTCAATTAACATATTAAAATGCAGTACACTAAATATGGAGATTTAACAGAGCAGATTGATGCCAACATTAAAGTAAGGCAAGGCTGCATCCTCACCTTAGCACTTTTCAACATACTAATTGGCAGCAGATTAGGCCTTATGGTCTATCGAGCCTGCTCGGACCTCAGATCCCTCGTTGGGTACTGAGGCCCTCCCCCCCCTTGTGTTCCAGAAACCCCTATCATCCATCCCCTCCCCCCTGGGCCAGGCCATCATCTGATACATCCACTTTCTGTGTCTGTCCCACCCTCTCTTGAAGCCCTCCACTGTCGTTCTCTGAATCAGCCCGCCAGGAAGCGTGTTCCAAGGATCCACCACCTTCTCAGTGAAAAACCTCCTCCTCTTTCCCCCCTCACCCTTCCACCTTCCAACTTCAAACCATGTCTCTGGTGATACTTTCCTGCTTTAGTCTAAAGATCCTCTCTGTGTTTACTCTATTTATTCTCTTGAGGTACTTGAAGACCTCAATCATGTCCCCCCTGTCTCTCCTCTCCTCCCCTCCAATGAAAACAGGCAGAGCTCCTCAAGTCTGTCCTCGCAAGTCAAATCCCCTAGCCCTTGTATCATCTTAGTTGCCCTCCTCTGTACCATCTCCAGGAGCTGCATGTCCCTCTTCAAGTGTGGTCTCCAGTACTGTACACAGTACTCAAGGTGTAGTCTAACCAATCCATTGTACAGCGGCAGAATCACTTCCTTGCTCATAGAGATGATCCACCTTACAACGCATCCCAACATCCTGTTTGCCTTGCTAGCCACTCTCCTGCAATGCTCAGAGTTATTCATACATGCATCCACCATGACCCCTAGGTCTTTTTCTCCTGTTTAGGCCTCCAGTGCCTCCCCTCCCAGGGTGTACCTGTGTTTAGGGTTTCCCCGCCCAAGATGTAACACCTTGCACTTGGTGATATTGAAATTTAATTTCCATGAGTTAGCCCGCCTTTTCATGGTGTCCAGGTCCCATTGCAGGGCCAACCTCCCCTCTTCCCCCTCAACTACTCCTCTCATCTTGGAGTCATCAGCAAAGAGACTCATTTTACACCCTGTACCCTCTCTGATGTCTGAAATGTATGCATTAAACAGGATTGGACCCAGGACCAAGATCTGCAGTACCCCACTACCGACCTCTGTAGGGTTCGAGACCTCCCCACCGACGACTACTCTCTGAGTGCGTCCAACTAGCCAGTTTTCAATCCATCTGACCATCAAAGGGCCTACTCCCAACCCCATCAGTTTCTCCACCAAACCATTGTGAGGGACAGAGTCGAATGCCTTGCTGAAGTCCAAGAATAATACATCCACAGGCTTTCCCCTGTCCAGTTCTGATGTTACCCATTCGTAGAACTCCACAAGATTGGTTTGACACGATTATAGTCTATATAAATGAAATCCTATTGGAGCAAAATAAACCAGAATATCATATCCTAAAAATACTAAAGCACTATATTCCCATACTTCCATATGCAAATGACCTGGCAATTATTTTGACTAGTAAAATAGGGCTACAGAGAAGTCTAGAAAACCTTGACATATTATGCAATAAACTTAATCTTACACCTAACGCAAACAATGAAGGTAATGATCTTTCACAATGATTTATATTTATTTATTTATGACTGTAGAAACCAGGTAAGTACACTGATCCCAGGGACCATTTTCAGGCATGACCCAGCCCAAGACAATGGCACAGGAGCAACACAACTATTGTACATAGAACATAGAAGGCAAGTTACACAATGAATGTCCAAAAAAGATAGAAGAAAGATACCACAACAGTCCATTACAATAACTGGGTACAGAAAATATAATACATGGGAATTAAGTTTAAAGAACAGCAAAAATACAAGGTGTAGGTAACTAGAGCAGACAAACAAAGGGAGAGATGGGTACGTGCTAGGAGAGGTAGGGTAGGCAAAGAGAGACAGAGAGGATAACTAGAACAGAAGCGAGGGAATGACAGCATTCTGTGGTAGGGGAAACACTACCCCCAGAAGCACTGACAGCAGGTGTCAGGAGCCAGTCCTTGAGGCGTGATTTGAACAGGCGGTGGGTGTCCGGGGCATGGAGCTTGGCGGGCAGCCAATTCCATAGTGAGGGTGCTGCAGCCGACAGGGTTCTCCCACCCATGTTGGGGGACACTCTCAGAACATGGAGGAGGGGCTAGTGTTAGAGTGTAGACAGTGATTCATGGCTCTAACTTTAAAGATATCCACTATAGGGGATTTTTATAAACATGGAAACATAGAAGTTGATGGCAGATGAGGACCGCAAGGCCCATTCAGTCTGCCCATTTCTTTTTCTACCTTATAAATGTGCCATCAACCTTTACTCTGTCAGTGGCCTATCTATTCATACTCATCTGTATTGCTCCCTTATGCCTATCCCTTGCCTGTTTGAAGCCCTGCACTGTATTCATATCCAGCACTTCCTGAGGTAGGCCGTTCCATTCATCCACCACTCTTTCTGTGAAAAAGAACTTCCTCACATTACCCCTTAATTGGCCTCCCTCTAATCTCATGCTGTGTCCTCTTGTCCTGCTATTTTTCTTATACTTTTTAGTTTAGTTTATTAGTCTAGGAATTAATACCTTTGAGCCAGGGCTCTTTTACAAAGGTTCCACGTCACAAAGAA
The DNA here is from genome assembly GCA_016271365.2 of Neoceratodus forsteri. Classification (NCBI taxonomy): domain Eukaryota; kingdom Metazoa; phylum Chordata; order Ceratodontiformes; family Ceratodontidae; genus Neoceratodus; species Neoceratodus forsteri. The sequence goes on along the minus strand of CM057451.1, from coordinate 1,186,440,563 downwards.
CATTTAACAAAGCACGATACACATTACAGGCAAAACCAGACAGGAAAGTTACATCATAAATTTGCTATTAACAGTTTAAGGCAGTAACGTTTTTAAGTTTCATAGAAAAACAAGCTATACCAGGTTCAAGCGAGTAGACAATTTTGAGGTTAAGGAAACTTCCAGGAGAGGTGATCATTAGGCGCCAAAAGGAGGCTAGAGAGGAGGGAAAGGTGGTGAGCGGGAGAGTAAGTGAGAGGGGACAGGAAAAAAGGGGGGGGAGTGAGTTTGGGTGGGAGACAGGAAGTAGTAGAGGTACCAGAGGGTTCATTAGTCTGGGAGGAAGAGGCCTCAGATGTGAGGATGGACATGAGGAGTAGTAGTCTTTATCTAGCGCAATCACAGTTGCTAGTGGTGGTGAGGTGGGCATAGAGCATGGATTTGAAAGCTTCAAGCGAGGTTGAGGATAGAGTAGGTGGACTAAGCGCATTGAACCATGTTGGGGCCCTGTATCCGAAAGATCTTTGTCCCTGTGCAGTCCGGCATCAGAAACCAGGAAAGGTTGGCGTTCAGATCTGGTGGAGGGTCGTGACCAGGATTCAGTCGGAGTAGGTTTTGAATACATAATGGAGTCAGTCCCAAGATAGATTTTTTTGCCATTGTGCAGGTGAGATAAATAAGACGATTTGATAGGTTCAACCAGCCTGATTCATAGTACAGATCACACGTGTGAGTCAGTCTTTGAGCCCCGTGAGAGCCGCAGGCCTTATTTAGAGTGATTGAGATCGCCTTTAGAGCAGTGGAGGTAGCTGAGCCATAAATAATAAGGCCATAGTCAATGATTGAGATTATGGAACTCTGTATAGCTATTCTCAATGCCGCTTGATTTAGAAATTGTGATTACGGAATAGTATTCCAAGGCGTTGGTTCACTGTTTTCGCAGTGTTGTCAATGTGGGTTGTAAAGGTGAGCCCTTGGTCAAAAGTGATGCCAAGGTATTTGAAAGTATTTACTTGGTCCAGTGTAATTCCCAGAGGTTTGTATGGTGAGTGGAGTATGCCTATTTTTGTTTTGGTGATTGGAGAAGAGCATGGCTTTTGTTTTATTGTGGTTTAGCACAAGTTTACTATCCAGGAACCACCTTTCAACACTAGAGAAGCAAGTTGCAGGCTTTTTCGTAGGGAGTTTGGATCCTTGTGGGAAGAGAGAATTACAGCATCATCAGCGTATAAGATTATTTTCTCTGGCAGATATTTGGGAGGAGTTAAGGAACAGGCTAAAGAGGGTGGTCCAAGAATTGATCCCTGTGGTACACCGAGAGAACTGGTTTGAAGTCGGAGAGTTCATTAGAGATTTTACAGCCTGTGACCAATTGGACAGGTAACTTTTACCCAAGCACAGGACCTTGACCAGGCCTAGGCTAGAAAGTAGGGAGGTAAGTAGGCCATGATGGACTGTGTCGAAAGCTTTTGTAAGATCGATAAAGACTGCACCTGTTTGGCACCCTTTGTCCAGGGCTAATGGACTTCTCCAGAGAAATCAAGTAAGGCTGTTGTTGTACTATGTCCTTTCCTAAAGCAGTGCTGTTGATTACAGAGTAGATTGTATTTGTCCAGGTAAGCAGAGTTGGTCTGCCACTATTCGCTCAAGTGCTTTGGAGAGGGAGGAGTATTGATATTGGTCGATAGTTTCCTGTTGAGGTTTTGTCCCCCCTTTGTGCACTGGCGTAACTATGGCAGATTTCCATTTGTTGGGAAATTGACTTTGGTAAAGTGACAGATTAAGAATTTTGCAAGGGGTAAATTACTTCATCCAGGGTGAGAGACAGGATTTTTAGATCTAGCGTGTCACTACTTGTTCTGGATTTGGAGCAGGCCTTTCTTATGTACTTGTGTGCTGTGCACTTTGATTTTCTTGAAGTAAAATTGTGGTTTGTCACGAGGGGTGTTTTAAGTATACTAGGCTAGGTACAGGTAAGTCCGAGAAGAAATCTGGGGAGGACCCACTAAGGTCTGTGAATGTCTTATTGCGCATCTGCAATAGACTTTGGGTCAAGAGTGGTGGATCCATCAACTTTCATAATGGTAGGTGACGATTTAGATTGTTTACCCATTATGTTTCGGATGTTGTCCCAAAAGCTCTTCCATCACCCCAGGTGGATTCAAGGCATTTTGAAATAAGCTCTTCATTTGCCTAATTTGTGAGGTACATCTATTTCGTGCCTGCTTGTATTTTAGGGTATCATGAGGTGAGCCTGTGTCTCTGGCAACTCCCAGAGGTGGTCCCAACCTTGAGCTCCGGCAAGTAGTTTGGCAGTAATCAATGGATTTGATAGCGCTTGATTTTACGTTTTTACTGGGCGTATAAGTCGCATGCAGAGTTGAAAGATTTAATGAAGTATTCTAGTGCGGTATTAATATCAGTTGATTCAAGGATTGGCGCCCAGTCCTGTTGTAGGAGATGGGTTTTCAACTTGATAAGATTCCCATAAGGCAATACTCTGCTTGTTATAACTTTGGGGGTGGCTTGAGAAATTTATTAGACCAGGTACAGGACACTGGGAGTGGTCACTGAGGAGTCAGGGAGGACTTTAATGTTTTTATCCGGTCAGGGTGATTTGTGAGAACCCAGTCAATAAGGGTGCTTGTACCAGTTTTGTAATTTTTCCGGTGGGGAGGTTACCATCTGAGTCAGGTTTGCTGCTAGGATGTCATCTTTGTAAGAGCCAGTGTCAGAGGCGAGCCAGTTTTATGTTGAAATCCCGAGGAGGAGGAGCTCATTTTCAGAGGCTGCAGACTAACAAAATCAAGTACAGACTTAATACTGGCACGGTGGTCTTTTGGAGGATATAGACTGCGGCCATTGTGAGAACTTTGTTTTGTGCACCAAGAAGCAGTTTGATAGGGAGGAGTTGCACCTGCGTATTTGTGGGGGTGAAGCTGCCGTGTTGACAGGAGAGGTTGTCCTTTATGTAGATAGCACAGCCCCCACCTTTCTTGCTTGCCCGGTCAAGTCTGAAAAGATTGTAGCCTTCAAGCGAGACCGCATGATCCGGGGTGCTGGGAGATAGCCAGGTTTCCACAATGGCTAGTATATCAGGGTTTGAAACATGAAACATGTTAGACTCTTTCACCTTGTTAATGCCCTTTCTGGCCTGTGCGGATGGTATTATCAACCAAGCAGAAGAGGGAGAAGTTGAAGTGGCCTGCAGTAGGAGCCATCCTAATGACTAATAAAGGACACAGTGGTGGGTGGAAAAAAGGGCCTAGTAAGGTGAAGTGACAGGCACTATTGTAGGCAGTGGAGAGCTTGGCCATGAGGGTGGAGGTTGCCCTTGCATAGATGGTGGAACAGTAATCGAGTATTGGGAGCAGGTTGCCCTGGACTATGGCTAGTTGGGCCTCGGGGTGAGGTAGTGTCTGAGTTTGTAGGCTGCGCCCTGCTTTTGGTGCATCCTGCGGACAGCAGAGTTAATGTGCTCAGAGAAGGAGAGGGAGGGGTCTAGCAGGACACCTAGAAACTTGAAGGTCTCAACGTTTATGAGAGCCTGACCATCATTTATTTATTTTTATTATTTATTTATTGAAATCTTGGATAACACCAGTGAGCGGATGTTCGTTAATTGGTTCCACGTCCATTAACAAGCACAGAGTGATACATAAACATTCAGATACAGAGAGGTTCAGTGGCAAATACACAAATACATGATACGGTGCAATAATACAGATAAAGTACATGGTTACACTATACTGAGGCACTGTACAATGTATGCCCACATCAAGGAGAGACAAAAATCAGAAGAGTAGACAGAGGGAGGAGAAGGGGGAGAACATGGAGAGGTAATGGTAAGAGGAAGGGGTGGGTGGAGGTAGGATGTGGAGGGGTAGGGAAGAGAGGTGGGATGGGGTGTGGCAGTGCCATAGGTGAGGACGAGGGGGTCAGTGAAGTGTAGGGTTGGGGAAACCTAGTGGAACAGTGACAGAGTTAAGAAGTTCTAGTGGGTAAGTACAGACTAGGGTGATGGGATTACTGTCTTGAGGTGGGATTTAGTGGGAGCAGGCACAGGTACCCGTAGCGAGAAGCTGTTGGTGCAGTTTGTGTTAAAAAGAGGCAATTGTTGCTGCATCACAGATGTCCTGAGGTAGCGCATTTGTCCAGAGTGGGGCCCAGTATGAGAAACCCCACTGAGCCAAGGTAGTATGGCACCTTGGCACATGGGATACCTGAGAGGCAGTGCTTCTGGTTTGCTTTGTGCTCTGGGGAGGAGACAGTAGGCTCCATACTCCTGGTGGTAGAAGGTTTAAGGAGACTTCTTGGTGAGGAGGCAGGTTTGATATCTGATTCTTCCACTGAGCTGTAGCCAGGCAGCCATAGTATAGAGATCACAGGTGTGCGTGAGTCTAGCAGCATCTGTGAGGAGACGGCAGGCTTTATTCAGTGTGGCTCAGATGCAGTGGAGGGCTATGTCAGTTGCAGATCGGTAGATCACCAGCCCATAATTGATGAGTGAGATGATTGCTCTATTGATGGCAGTGCTCAAGGCTGCGTGTGGGAGACAGTGCCTGTGCTGATACAGGAACCCGTTACTGATATTGATGGCCCTTGCAGTAATGTCGATGTGCTCAGCATATGATAGGGTGGAATCGATAGTGATCCCTAGGTATTTGAAATGCCGAGCAAGTCCGACAGTGGCACCCCCAATGTTCATAATTGCAAGGGGGAAGAATCTGTGTTTGCTTTGTGGGGTGGAAAACATCATGATCTTGATCTTTTTATAATTCAAGACCAGTCAATCGTCCTTAAACCACTGTTCCGCGGATGCAAAGCCACTTTGCAGATCCGCCTCTAGATGTTCAGGGTGTTGGCTGCTGGTGAATAAGACTGCATCATCTGGGTAGAGGATCTTTTAACACAAGCTAGAGGTCAGGAGGTTATTTAAGAATAAGCTGAACAGCAGCGATCCTAATATGGATTCTTGCGGTACACCAGATCTGACAGGTCTGCTGTCAGAGATCACATCCCCGATCCTAACCTGCTGATAGCGGTTGCTCAGGTAGCTAGTGAACCAGCCCAAAGTTTCTGAGGGGAGCCCAATGTCAGCCAGTTGTTTCAGGAGGAGCCCATGATGCAACGTATCAAATGCCTTTGATAGATCAATGAATGCAGCTCCTACTAGAAGGTCTTGGTCTAATGCGTGGGGGATATATCCTATAAATTCTAGTAAGGCTGTGATGGTGCTGTGGACACCCCTGAACCCGTGCTGTTCAAGACACAGTAGTTGATGGTGGTTGAAGTACACCACAGGTTGATCGGCCACAGTCCACTCTAGGGCCTTGGAGAGCGGAGGGAGTATCGAAATTGGTCTATAGTTATTGTGCAGAGTCCAATCACCAATTTTATGCACCAGGGTAACTGTTCCAGATTTCCAGCATTGAGGGAATTGTGAGTGACAGAGTGAGAGGCTTATAATTGTGTCAGTGGGCTAAGAACTTCCTTGAGTGCCAGGCTAACAAATATTAAGCCTAGGGAGTCCCCGCTGCGTCTCGACTTCCCTAGTACCTTTTCCAGGTATATTCTTGGTTAAGAAGGGAGATAAAACCTTTTATAGGTACATTAGGGAGCATAGAAAGGTTAAGGGAGGAATAGTGAAGATTAATAAAGGAGAGGGGAGGTGGGCAGAGGAAGACAGTGAAAAAGCAGAGATACTGAATGAATACTTTTGCTCAGTATTCACAAAAGAAGATGAGGAGGAGTTACCTAAACCAGACAATAGAAGCACGCTGGGTAGGGGGTTGACACCAGTCCATTTACAGAAGAAAGAGTCCTGAAAGAAGTCTTAAAACTCAAGGTGGACAAAGCAATGGGGCCTGACGGGATTCGCCCCAGAATCCTAAAAGAACTATAGGAAGACCTAGTGACACCACTGACCACACTTTTTAACAAATCATGGGAGGATAGGGTGGTACCTGAGGACTGGAGGAGAGCAGATGTGATTCCCCTTCACAAAAGTGGGAGCAAGGCAGAAGCAGGAAACTACAGACCTGTAAGTTTGACCTCAGTGGTAGGGAAAATGATGGAATCACTTTTGAAAGAAAGAAGTGTTGAGTACCTAGAGGCCAGAGGGGCACAGGACCCAAAGCAGCATGGATTTACAGCAGGAAGATTATGTCAGATGAATCTAATTGATTTATTTGACTGGGTGACCAAAGTAATAGACCAGGGAGGGGCTGTGGATATGGCCTACCTAGACTTTAGCAAGGCATTTGACACAGTCCCGCACAAAAGACTAATAATCAGGTCAGCCAGCCTGGGAGTGGGTTCCAGGGTGGTAGCCTGGGTAGCAAACTGGCTGCACAACAGGACACATAAGGTAATAGTGAATGGAACACATTCCAAAGAAAGGGGGGTTACTAGTGGAGTACCACAAGGCTCAGTACTGAGTCCAGTCCTCTTTAACATCTTTATAGGTGACATTGCAGAGGGTCTGGAGGGAAAGGTATGCCTCTTTGCAGATGACACAAAGATCTATAACAGAGTTGATACACAAGGGGGGTAGAAAAGGTGAGAAGGGACTTGCAAGGTTGGAGGAATGGTCAGAGTATGGCAACTTAGATTCAATGCAAAGAAGTGCAAAGTAATGCACCTGGGAAACAAAACCCAGGAGAAGAGTACGCAATAGCAGGAGGTACAACAACAACAAAAAATGGAAAGGGACTTGGGGTAGTCATATCAGATGACCTTAAGGTGGGTAAGCAATGTGAGAAGTCAGTAAGAAGAGCCAGGGGGATACTGGGATGCATAGGAAAGGGCATCACAAGTAGAAAAAGGGAAGTGGTTATCCCTCTGTACAGACAGTTGGTGAGAACCCATCTGGAATACTGTGTGTAGTTTTGGAGACCCCATCTATGCAAGGACATAGACAGGATGGAAGCAGTCCAGAGGAGGGCAACTAAAATGGTGCAGGGTCTGCATCAGAAACCATATGAAGAGAGACTGAGAGAGCTTAATATGTATACCCTTGATGAAAGGAGGGACTGGGGGGACATGACAGAAACATTTAAGTACGTCAAGGGAATCAACAAAGTCCAGGAAGGTAGCATCTTTCAGAAAAAAAGATGTGTAAGAACAAGGGGGCACAATTTAAAATAGAGAGGGGACGGCTCAGGGGTAATGTGAGGAAATTTTTTTCATGGAGAGAGTGGTGGATGCATGGAACCGCCTTCCTGGAGAGGTTGTTGGGTCTAAAACAGTGGGGGAATTCAAACATGCATGGGACAGACATAAGGCAATTGTAATGGGGTGTTGCAGGAAGTAGGCTGTTGGTTAACTAGAATCTGCAGCTTATCCAATAGGAAGGGAAATGGGCAGACTGGGTGGGCCAAGTGGTCCTTATCTGCCGTCACAGTCTATGTTTCTATGTTTCTGGCATCGACTTCAGAGATTGCTTTGAAGTGAAATAGTGGTTGGTCATGGGGAGGCAATCGTTTCCCTTTTGGGCTATTTGAGGTGAGGGGACTGAAGAAGTTAGGAGGGAGCATGGTGCTTAGGTCCGTGAAGGCATGATTCAGGGAGTTGGCAGTGAGAAGAGGGTCTAAGGACAGCACCCCATTGATTGTGAGCATAGCTGAAGTGCTATCAGTGGAGACTATGTCGAGAGAGGAGGAAGACTTGAGTTTCGCTAGGAAGGGCTTTGATCCAAACAGCATGGACTTGGTTTTCTTGACATTAACCAGGAGGAGGCTGGCTGCAAACCAATTGTAGGCAGCACCATACTGTAGTTTTGGGTGAAGACAGAGAAAATGTGGAAAAGGAATTTATCACTGAAGAAAAGGACAAGGTCGACAGCATAGAGGAGGGAGTGACAGGTAAGACTATCCGAGGGAAGGGAATTTATAAATAAGAAGAGCAGGGGGCCAAGAATGGAGCCCAGGGGGACTCCAGTAGAGACTGGCAGTGCTGAGGAGCAAGCGGGCCCTACACAGACATATTGGGAGCAGTCAGAGAGGTAGCTCCTGAACCAGTTGGTTACCATGTGGGAACAGCCAAGGAGATGGAGATTCGAGAGAAGGAGTGTATGGTTTACCAAGTCAAAGGCCTTGGAGAGGTCAACGAACACTGCGCCGGTGACTTGTCAATTATCCATAGATACATAGATACATAGACACTGTTGGCAGATAAGGGTCTATGGCCCACCCAGTCTGCCCATTTGACCTTGTAAGTTCACTTTATGTTTTTCTAGACGTCTGTTTCCCCTTACCCCTGACCTCCAAAATTCCCTTATGTCTATCCCACGCATTCTTAAATCCCGTGATTGTGTCAGCCCCCACCACTTCCTCTGTCAGGCTGTTCCACCTGTCCACCACCCTTTCTGTAAAGAAATTCTTCCTCACGTTTCCTCTGAATCACCCACCCTCCAACTTCATCCCAGGCCCTCTAGTCCTGGAACATCTTTTTTGCTGGAAAATAGTGTATTCCTGCACCCTGTTCCTCCCTGTAAGGTACTTATATGTCTTTATCATATCCCCTCCCTCCCTCCCTCCTCTCCTCCAGAGGTACATATTCAAGTCCTTCAGCCTGTCCTCATAGGATTTTTGATGCAATTCCTGTACTATCTTTGTTGCCCTCCTCTGAACCTTCTCTACTCTGTCAATGTCCTTACATAGGTAAGGACTCCAGAACTGTACACTGTACTCCAGGTGGGGCCTCACTAGTGTCTTGCATAGTGTAATTATGACCTCCCTTTTCCTGCTGGTGATGCCCCTGCCTATGCATCCCAGCATCCTGTTTACTTTACCTGCTATCTTGTCACACCATTTCCCTACCTTGAGGTCATCAGAGATGATAACTCCAAGATCCTTTCCTGCTTGGTGCATACTATATCCTCACCCCCAACTGATATGTTGCTCCAGGGTTTTGGGGCCCCATATGCATTATCTTGCACTACTTTGCATTGAATTTCAACTGCCAAATCCTTAACTACTCTTCAAGCTTCGGCAGGTCCCTCCTCATTCTGTCTACAACCTCTGGCATGTCCACTCTGTTACAGAGCTTTGTGTCATCAGTGAACAGGGAAATTCTGCCTTCCAGGTCCTGCACAATGTCACTGATGAAGATGTGGCATAGGACCGGTCCCAGCTCTGATCCCTGTGGTACCCCACTGGTCACTCTTCCCTCTGTGGAGTGACAGCCATTTACCACCACCCTCTGTGTTCTGCCACCCAGCCAATTACCAACCCACTGCACTTCTGTCCTGCTCACTCCCATATTCCACAGTTTGTTTAACAGCCTTCTATGTGGCACAGTGTCAAAGGCCTTGCTGAAGTCCAGATAGGCCACATCCACTGCCCTCCCCTGATCCACCTCCCTTGTCACCCAGTTGAAAAATTCAGTGAGGTTGGTCTGGCATGACCTCCCCCAGTGAAACCATGCTGCCTTGGGTCCTGTAGTCCATTGGCAACCAGATGTTCCACCAATCTCTCCTTCAGTAGTACTTCCATGATCTTCCCCACTACCGAGGTCAGGCTGATTTGTCTGTAGTTCCCTGCTTCCTCTTTGTTCCCGCTTTTGTATAAGGGGACTACTTCTGCTGTCCTCCAGTCTTTGGGTAACTCCCCTGTTTCCAGTGATCGGCTAAACAGGATTGCCAGAGGTTCAGCCACCACCTCTCTTAGTTCTTTTGGGACCCTGGGGTGCACCCAATCTGGCCCCATTGCTTTATCGACTCTTATTCCTTCCAGTTCCTTTAGGACCCTTTCCTGTGTAAAGGGACTTGTGTCCATTTCTGCACCATTCCCACCCCTTGTACTCCCTTCAGGCCCATTACCCTTCTTTTCCTCAGTAAAGACTGAGCAGAAATATCTGTTCAGTATGTCAGCTTTACTGTTGTCATCCTCCACGTGGCCCCCATCCTTCCCATTCAATCTCACTATCCCTCCCTATGCCCTTCTTTTTTCACTTATGTACCTTGTACCTGTAAAAGGTTTTGTCCCCTCTACCCACTGATTCTGCGATGTGCTCTTCTGTCTGAGCTTTGGCTTCCCTTACTGACCTCCCTGCCTCTCTTTGCTTCTCCTGGTACTTCTCCCTATCCCCTTCTTCCTGCATCTTTTTGTATTGCCTGAATGCAATCTTTTTAACATAGAAACATAGACTTTGATGGCAGATAAGGACCGCTTGGCTCACTTAGTCTGCCCATTTCCCTACCTAGAGGATAAGCAGCAGATCCTATTTAACCAACAGCCTATTTCTTCCTACCCCCCACAAAAATTGCCTTATGTCTGTCCCATGCATTCTTGAATTCTCCCACAGTTTTCAATCAATCAATCAAAATCTTTATTTATCCAGGTGGGCACCATTGAGCAAGGCTCATTTGCAATGTGGACCTGGTCATGAATACATCGAAGTACAGTACAGAAGCAGGTATACAAAAAGCAATAATATACAAGGAAGAAAAAGTATATACAGTGTATACAGTACAGTACAAGGTTGAAATAAGAAAAAAAAAAAAAAAAACACAACCTCCTCAGGAAGGCTGTTCCATGAGTCCACCACCATCTCTGTGAAAACAAATACTTCTCACATTGCCCTTGAGCCATCCCCCCCCATCTTCAAATTGTGTCCCCTTGTTCTTGCACATTTCTTTTTCTGAAAGATGCTACCCTCTTGGACTTTGTTGATTCCACTGAGGTGCTTAAATGTTTCTATCATGTCCCCCCTCTCCCCCTTTCTTCAAGGGTGTACATATTAAGCTCCTTTAGTATCTCCTCATATGGCTTCTCTTGCAGACCCTGCACCATTTTAGTTGTCTTCCTCTGAACTGCCTCCATCCTGTCTATGTCCTTGTGGAGATGGGGTCTCCAAAACTGGATACAGTACTCCAGATGGGGTCTCACCAACTGTCTGTACAGGGGGATAACAACTTCCTGTTTTCTGCTGGTGATGCCTCTCCCTATACATCCCAGTATCCCCCCAGCCCTCCCTACTGCCTTCTCACATTGCTTGCCAACCTTAAGATCATCTGATATGATTACCCCCAGGTCTCTTTCCATTTTTGCTGTTGTTACTACCTCCCACCTCCATTGTGTAATCTTCCCCTGAGTTTTTGTTTCCCAGGTGCATTATTTTGCACTTCTTTGCATTGAATCCAAGCTGCCATACTTCTGACCATTCCTCCAACCTTGCCAAGTCCCTTCTCATACTTTCCACACCTCCTTGTGTATCAACCCTGTGGCAGATCTTTGTGTCATCTGCAAAGAGGCATACTTTTCCTTCCAGTCCCTCTGCAATGTCACTTATAAAGACATTAAAAAGGACTGGACCCAGTACTGAACCCTGGGGTACCCCACTAGTAACCCCTCTTTCTTCAGAGTGGACTCCATTTACAATTACCTTCTGTGTCCTGTTGTCCAGCCATTGTTTTACCCAGGCTACCACCCTGGGACCCACTCCCAGGCTGGTTATTTGACTATTAATCTTTTGTGTGGGACTGTGTCAAATGCCTTGCTAAAGTCTAGGTAGGCCATGTCCACAGCCCCTCCCTGGTCTACTACTTTGGTCACCCAGTCAAAGAAATCAATTAGATTCGTCTGACATGACCTTCCCGCTGTGAACCCATGCTGCCTTGGGTCTTGTGCCCCACTGGCCTCTAGGTACTCAACAATTCTTTCCTTCAGAAGTGATTCCATCACTTTCCCTACCACAGAGGTCAAACTAACAGGTCTGTAGTTTCCTGCCTCTGTCTTGGTCCCACTTTTGTAAAGGGGAATCACATCTGCCTTCCTCCAGTCCTTAGGTACCACACCATCCTCCCATGATTTGTTAAAAAGGGTAGTCAGTGGTGTCACTAGTTCTCTGCTTAATTCTTTTAGAATTCTGGGGTGAATTCTATCTGGCCCCATTGCTTTGTCCACCTTCAGTTTTAGGAGTTCTTTCAGAACCCTTTCTTCTGTGAAAGGACTGGGATCAAACCCTTATCCAGAGTGCTTCTGTTAATTGGATTAGGCACCTTCCCCACCTCCTCTTTTGTGAATACTGAACAGAAGTATTCATTCAGCATCCCTGCTTTTTCACTGTCCCTCTCTGCCCACCCACCGTCCATTCTATTCAGCTTCACTATCCCTCCCTTTGTCTTTCTATGCTCCCTGATATATCTATAAAAGGTTTCATCCCCCTTCTTAACTGAGTTGACTATCTTTTTCTCAGTTTGGGCCTTTGCTATTCAGACTACCCTCCCTGCTTCCTTCTGCCTTAACTGGTACAGTTCTCTGTCCTGCTCCTTCTGTGTTTCCTTATACTTCCTAAATGCTATCTTTTTCTCCCTAGCCTTCACGACCACCTCTTTTGAGAACCATAGTGGCTTTTTCTTTTGTTCTGATTTGTTTATTTGCTTCATACAAAGGCTTGTTGCCTCTGTAATGGCAGTTTTGATATTTCCCTATTGTTGCTCCACCCCTCCTTCTAGCCTGTTTGCTAGTGCTTTTCTAAGGCACTCTCCCATCTTGCCAAAGTCAGCCCTCCTGAAGTCCAGAACCTTCACTTTTGTATGGCTTGACTCTGTAGCTAAGTTTATCGTGAACCACACTATTTGGGGGTCACTTGTTCCCAAATGGCTACCCACTTCTAGATCTGAGATCCTCTCACTGTCCCCATTTGAGAGTACACGGTCTAAGATTGCTCCCTCATGAGTAGGTTCCAAAACTAGCTGTCTGAGGCATGCTAACTGAAGGGCATTGAGAATGGCCCTGCTTTTAGATGTGGCTGCAGCAAAGGTGCTCCAGTTAACATCCGGCATATTAAGGTCCCCCATCAACAGTATTTCCCCTTTCTCTGCCATCCTAAGTATGCCTTCTATCATATCCTTGTCCATTCCATCCCCCTGAGATGGGGGGTCTGTATACAATCCCTGTGCAGATTGTGGTGCACTTCCAGTCTCTAAGGTGACCCACAGTGCCTCCTCTCCTCCCTGTTTACTCTTTTGTTCAGTTGCTTTTATCCCTTCCCTTACACAGAGATCTACTCCGCCCCCTCTTCTCCCCTTCCTGTCTCTCCTGTATGTTGTGTAGCCTGGTATGTTAACATCCCAGTCACGGTTCTCTGCGTACCATGTTTCTGTGACTACTACAATATCCAGGCATCCCTCTTCCATCAAGGCCACCAGTTCAGGGAGCTTGTTGCCCAGACTACAGGAGTTGGTACTCATTACCCTCCATTTCTTGATGGCCTTACCCCTTTTTGCCCCATCCCTGTCCTTATTGCATTTGTCACTTTCTCCATTTACCCCTGCGCTTCTCCCTATTGACATCTCTGTGTTGGTGTCTATTTTGGCTTTCACTTTCTCCGATACCTCCTTGGAAAACCATAATGGCTTCCTCTTCCTTTTCCCCTTGCTAACCTGCTTAATGCATAATTCCGTTGCTCTTATAATCCTCATTTTAAATATTGCCCACTGTTCCTAAACCCCTGATTCCCACTCCATTCCCATTAGTGCCTCTTTCAAGCATCTTCCCATTTTCCCACAGTCTGCCCCGCTAAAATCCAGGATGCGTGTATTTGTGCAGTCTGGTTCTGCTCCTTCTGTGATTTCAAACCACAGTGACCAGTGGTCACTGTTCTGCAGTTGCTCCCCCACTGTTACCCCATCACACTGTCCCCATTTGTGGGCATGAAGTCCAGTATTGCCTTCTGTTGAGTTGGTTCCATGACCAGTTATTTGAGGAAGGCACCTTGAAAGGAGTCCAGGATAAATCTGCTCCTGACTGATGCTGCTGCTGGAAGGCTCCAGTCCATGTCTGGAATATTGACGTCTCCAACCAGCACTGCCTCACCCTTGTCTGCCATCCTTTGGATGGTGAGCATCAGCTCCCTGTTTCTTTCTCCTGGATTGGTGGTCTGTAGACCACCCCGTGCGGATGGCTGACCCCATTTTCCTTTCCAGCTTAACCCACAGTATCTCTCCCCCATTTTGTTCCTTCTGGATCTCTGTGGCCTTTATGCTATCTTTCACATAGAGTGCCACTACTCTTCCCTTCCTGCTTGCCCTGTCTCTTCTGAATATGTCATAGCCGGGTATGACCATCTCCCAGTCATGGTTATCATTACACCGGGTCTCTGTGATGGCCACAGTGTCCAGGTCTGACTGCACCATGGTAGCCTCCAGATCCTCCATCTTGTTCGCTTTGGCTCCTGTCATTGACACACATGGCTTTCCATTATGTGAACTCCCTGGACCGTTTAGCTGTTCTACTCCAACCCCCTCCCTGGTTGTCCTTTATCCCTGGTTCTCCCTGCAGTCTGCCCTTCTGTTGAATTTTTAACCCCTTTCTGCCTATCCACCCCTTGGGTGCTTATCTCCATCTTTTGCGCACTGCTTTGTAGAGGTATCCACTCCTCCTGTTCACTGGTTCCACTTTGTAGCCATGAGGGGTGGGCAGTTAGGTACCCTCCTTGCTGGCCTGCCACTCCCCTTGGCTAGTTTAAATGCTTGTACATGTAGTATTTAAACTTATCATTGAGTGCTTGGATTCCCCTCCAGGACAGATGCAGGCCATCAGGCTTGAACAAGCCCCCATCCCTCCAGGTGGGTCCTCAGTCACCAATAAATCCAAACCCTTCCTCACAGCATCAATTCTTCAACCATGAGTTAAAGTTCCTGGTGCATGTGCCCCTATGCTCTCCCATGCCTCTCACAGGTAGTACTTCCAAAAAGGTGACAGAAGTAGCTGCTTGCTTGATACCCCTCCCCAATTTCCTAAACTCTTCCTGAACTTCCTTAGGCTCCCCGTTTGCCAGGTCATTAGTACCTAGGTGGATAATGACATCCAACTCACCCTTCTGTCTTGCCTTCCTGGTAATTCCCAGGATCTTCCTTCCATCCCTCCATGCCGTGGCACCTGGTAGGCACCTCACCTCCCTGCCCTCCCCATCCTGTGTTCCTAGCTGGATCCCTCTTATGATAGAGTCCCCCACTAGGATTTGTTTCCTCTGCCTCTGGGGTCCACTGCTCTACCCACTGAGGTCACCTCCTTGGCTGACCTCCACATTCTTCCCTTCCACTTCTCTGGTACCTCTGTTTGGTTGTCCCCATCTGCCAGTGCAGCATATGAGTTCTGGAGTGGAATAGGATTTGGGATGTGTCTCTGCCTGACTGCCCTAACCCTCCCTGAGCCCACCGTCATCCAAGTGTTCCTCATTCTTGGCATCCTTTGAGGCAGCAGTGTTGGATTGGGTGGTCTCTGGATAGGGGTGAAGGTACTCCTGACCCAGTTTACTTCCACTCTGAGTCTGGCTACTTCATCCTGCAGTCCAGAGAGATGCCTGCAAATAGTGCAGTACCTCAGCATCCAGAAGGTCTGCCTGAATACGGTTGCCCCGCATCCATTGCATTGCCCCACTCAGCACATTATACTGCTATTCCAGTACTTGTCTGTTACTGAAGCTCTCCTTGTATTTCCCTCTTTATTAATTTATTGTCCTGAAAATTCAGTGATCTTCAGACACTTTTTTAAAGAAGGAAAACAAACGAACAAAAAAATAAGTCAAAACACTTGTGCTTAGGGTGGGTTTCCTCCCCCTTATGCCCCTCATCCTCCTACACAATCCCAGCTATTCCGTTTGCTTGGCTCCTGTCAATCAGATTTAACTGGGCATATCCCGTTATCATGTAGCTGAGGTCAGAGGTCAGACAATTAGCATCCCTCCCCCAAACTGAAAGGCAACACAGACAAGACAAAATTTGAAGCAAGTAAAGACCGCAAAGGAAAACAGCACCACCACAAGAACACCAAACTAGGTTTTAAAGTTTCAGCAAGCCAAAACCAATTCTAAGTAAAGACAGCAAAGAAATAACAGTACCACTAAAAGTCCACAAACCTAAGTCTAAAACAAAAACAGCAATGAGCAGTTACTGCACTGCACTGAAATGAATCTGGATCCTTCCCCTTCTGGCCTCTTCTGAGAAACCAAAAATCAACTTGCTACCTCAAATCTGACTTAGCGCCACCTCACATTATCACGTAGCTGAGGTCAGAGGTCAGACAATTAGCACCCCTTCCCCAAACTGCAGGGCAAGACAGACAATTCAAGACAAAATCTGCAGCAAGTAAAGACAGCAAAGGAAAACAGCACCACTACAAGCACACCAAAATAGGTTTAAAATTTTCAACAGCCCAAAAACAATTCTAAGTAAAGACAGCAAAAGAAATAACAGTACCACTAAAACGCCCACAAATCTAAGTTAAAAACAAAAACAGCAATGAGCAGTTACTGCACTACACTGAAATGAAATGAATCTGGTCAACCAAGACAAAAAGTGTTCATGAGGATGTGGTCAGTCAGCAGTGCCAGGGCAGTGGGGGTACTATGATTCTTGCAAAAGCCGTGTTCCTGGCTGCACAGAAGGTTGTACTTTGTGATGTATTCGGTAAGCTGCTGGTGGATGACTTTCTCGAGGAGCTTACTTAGGTGGGGGAGGACAGATCTAGGCCGGTAGTTGCCAGCTTTGAAAATGGGGATAACTTCAGCAATTTTCCATAGGTCGGGCATGGTGGAGGTGGATAGGGCAGGGTTAAAAATGAAGGTGAGAGGATTGACAATGGCAGGGAAAATGAGTCTAAGGAAGATTGGAAAGAGGCCGTCAGACCCAAGGGAGCCATGATTGGGGAGGCATTTTAGGAGCTTAGTGGTTTCAAGAGGTGAGACAGCCTTAAAATAGAAAGTGGGGATAGAGGAAGGGGGGCTAGAGAAATAAGATCTGACTTCAGGGCAGTAGACCGAACCACTGGGCTGGCCACACAGGAGCTTGGAGAGAAGCGCAGAGAAGTTCATGAATTTATCATTGAAAGCCTGGGCCACTTCCAGAGGGTCAGTCACTAGGCCTGAGGGGGAATGAAGCTGTAGGGCAGACTTACCAGTTTGGGGGGGTTAGAAGGGAGAAGATAGATTCCCAGAATTTCCTAGGGTCACCAAGACTATCCTTCTGAAGGTTATGGAAATAGTGCTGCTTCAGGGATTTAGCCAAAGGTTTGCACTTGTTTCCTAAATGTCTATTGGCTTCCCAGATGGCAGGGGAGGGGGAGGCCTTGAAAGCTGACCAAGCACAATCTCTATCTTTCATGTAGGTGAGAAGATCTTTGGTGATTCAGCATAAGCACCCACCTTTGACCCTCTGTGTGGTGAGAGGGAAGTGCCTTTCTTGCAATGTCAGCAAGGTCTGTGTGAAGGAAGTTACTACTGAGGACACATCAGTGAGTGAGTGGAGAGAGGACCAGTCCAATGACTATGCTTCACTAAGCAGGAGGGTGGTGTCAGCGGTGCGAAAGTTTCAAAAGGAAAGATATTGGGGGGACATTTTGTCTTGGTTGACCAGAGGATAAATGTGGGGGGAGTGGTTGCTAATGGAATCGGTCATTATTCTGGCTTGCAGTACACAGCCATCCCTGTTTCTGATGATCCAGTCCAAGAGGGTTTGTGTGGCTGTACGTTGGTTTTGTCTGGTGGGTAGCATAATTGTCTGGATAAGGCTAAACTGTTTTAGGAGACTTGTATAATCTGACTGGGTGGCACCCAACCAGTTTAAGTTAAAGTCACTAAGGAGGATGGTGTCTCGAGTGGGGAAGAGTGAGCTGAAACCAGTTAGGAAGCTGTTCAAACCATTAGTCCCTGCAGTTGGAGGGTCGTAGCAGCAGCCAATGAAGATTTTCTTTGTGGAGCCCAGGGTTAACTCAGAGAGGAGCCATTCACTGGGGGAGGTGGGATCTGAGTGGAGGACAATAGTGGCTGAAAGGGGTTCTCTGAGGAACAATGCTACGCCTCCACCCTTCTTTTTTCCTGGCCTGTCATGATGGATGGAGGAGTATCCAGGTAGCTGATACAAGGTGTCAGATAGGTGAGACTTTAACCAGGTTTCTGAGAGTCCCAAAACGTGGGGCTTGTGGTGTGATACCCATGCTTCCAAGTAAGGGAACTTAGAGGGGAGGCTGCAGATATTGATATGAGCAATTATCAGTCCTGTGGCATTTGCTCAGGTGCTAGTGGAGGAGGTGAAGCAAGAGTTGGGTAGGCTAGGGTTACACTCGACATTGTCAGCTAGTAGCAGGAGGGAGAGGAATAAGGTGTAGTGCAAGGGGGGACATTGGGAGTCCATGAGCAAGAGAATAGATAGTTGCCAAGAAGACAGTGATCGAACTTGGAGAGAAAGCAGAGGGTGATAGTTCCGAAGGGGGGCAGTTCCCAACTGTGGCAAAGGGAAGAGTAGAACAGAGGGGAGTGGGTGACCTGAAAAAAGATTAGTCATTCTTGGTCCTGAGCTAGCACAGTGACACAGAAGTCAATAAGCAGCAGTGTAGATGGCAGGGAAACATCCAACAGGATGATAAGCAGTAGATCCATAGTGCCAAGAAGTTAGGGCGGTACAGGAAAGCTCAGAAGGTCAGTGAAAATAATAGGTTGCATGGCCCGAGACTTGGATGAGAAATAAAGGCGAATTACCAGCAACCAAGTTCTGAGGAAAAGAATGATAAGCAGGCAGTGAAGAAGATAAGAATGGTGGTGGGTAGGGAAAGAAGTCAGGGTATACAAGACAATGGGGGAGATATGTGGGATAGGAAAAAATGTGTGGGGGTTAAAAGGAGCTACATCAGAAATATTGGCTTTAAGTGTGGAGGATTGAGTTGAAGGGGCTATGCCTTTAAGACTGCAGTGCCCGTTGGCTTGCCCAATATGGGAAGGTTGAATTAGAGAGGGAGGCGTTTAGGTGCATTTATTGTGTGCTGGGGGTAGGGTTGAGCGGGCAGGAGAAAATTCTTAGGAGACAGCAGTTGCAGTCTGAAAGTTGTGGACTGTACCTGGCAGCTGTCTCTAGGGGGCAGGTGCAGGCTCCTTTCTTGCCCACCTGGAGGGGCAGATTGGCTTCCAAAACAGGAGCCGCATGTGCAGCAGTGGCTCAGACAAGCTTGGAGCAACGCCAGAGGAGAGGGATGACAGGGAGAGAATTAATAGGCAGAGCAAATCAGGGCGGATTTGCAGTGGAGAGGGGAATTAATTTGTATTGCAAAAGAAGAAATGCTGGGCTAAAACGCGGGGTGGGTCAACAGACTGAGGCAGGCGCCAGCAGGGTCTGGAAGAGACAAAGAAAACAACAGGGGATCAGGAAAGCAGGAGGCGGGCAGTGAAAAGAGCAACTTTAAACAACACCACAGCAACAGTCAAGCATAAATAACTGCAGTCTAAGACTGGCTGTAATTAATTTCAGATAATAATAATAGCAGTCAAGGTTAGCTCTAATTAATTTCAGAAGATGCAGCAGCTTCACAAACAACAATCCAATCTGGCAGAAGAAATACTGTACAAAACAGGCCAAAGCAGAAAAAATCCTGCACTATTCCTCGGTGACAGAAATAGCAATCAGAAGTCACCAGCTAATACAAATTTAAGGGTAAGAGTCCAAGGATGCGCACTAATAAAAAGACCTACATAGAAACATAAACATAGAAACATAGAATTTGATGGCACATAAGGACCGCTTGGCCCACCCAGTCTGCCCATTTCCCTACCTAATGGATAAGCTGCAGATCCTAGTTAACCAACAGCCTACTTCTTTCTACCCCCAACCCCTAGAATTGCCTTATGTCTGTCCCATGCATGCTTGAACTCCACCACTGTTTTTGACATCACAACCTCCTCCGGAAGGCCGTTCCATGCATCCACAACCCTCTCTGTGAAAAAATACTTCCTTAAATTACCTCTGAGCCGCCCCCTTCTATCTACAAATTGTGCCCCCTTGTTCTTGCACACCTCTTTTTTTGAAAGATGCTACCCTCTTGGACTTTGTTGATTCCCTTGAGGTACTTGAAAGTTTCTATCATGTCCCCCCTCTCCCTCCTTTCCTCAAGTCTATACATATTTAGCTCCTTAAGTTTCTCTTCATATGTCTTCCGGTGCAGACCCTGCACCATTTTAGTTGCCCTCCTGTGGACAGCTTCCATCCTGTCTATGTCTTTGCGGAGATTGGGTCTCCAGAACTGCACGAGTACTCCAGATGGGTCTCGCCAACTGTCTGTTCAGAGGGATAATAACTTCCTGTTTTCTACTGGTGATGCCTCTCCCTATGCATCCCAGTATCCCCCCAGCCCTCCTTGCTGCCCTCTCACATTGCTTGCCCAACTTTAGATCATCTGATATGACTACCCCCAGGTCCCTTTCCATTTTTGTTGTTGTTAGTATCTCACCCCCCATTGTGTACTCTTCCCCTGGGTTTTTGTTTCCCAGGTACATTACCTTGCACTTCTTAGCATTGAATTTAAGCTGCCATACATTTGACCATTCTTCTAACCTTGCCAAGTCCCTTCACATCCTTTTCACCCCACCTTGTGCATCAACTCTGTTGCAGATCTTTGTGTCATCTGCAAAGAGACATACTTTTCCTTCCAGTCCCTCTGCAATGTCGCTTATAAAGACATTGAAGAGGACTGGTCTTAATACTGAACCCTGCGGTACCCCACTAGTAACCCCCCTTTCTTCAGAGTGGACTCCATTTACTATTACTCTCTGTGTCTTATTCTCCAGCCAATTCTTTACCCAGGCTATCATCTTGGGACCCACTCCCAGACTGGCTAACTTGTATATTAATCTTTTGTGTGGGACTGTACCAAATGCCTTGCTAAGGTCTAGGTAGGCCATGTCCACAGCCCCTGCCTGATCTACTACTTTGGTCACCCAGTCAAAGAAATCTATCAGATTTGTCTGGCATGACCGTCCCGCTGTGAATCCATGCTGCCTTGGGTCCTGTGCACCTCTGACCTCTAAATACTCAACAATTCTTTCCTTCAGAAGTGATTCCATCATTTTCCCTACCACTGAGGTTAAACTAACAGGTCTGTAGTTTCCTGCTTCTGCCTTGCTCCCACTTTTGTGAAGAGGAATCACATCTGCCCTTCTCCAGTCCTCGGGTACCACCCCATCCTCCCATGATTTGTTAAAGAGGGTAGTCAGTGGTGTCACTAGTTCTACCCTTAGTTCTTTTAGAATTCTGGGATGAATCCCATCAGGCCCCATTGCTTTGTCCACCTTCAGTTTTAAGAGTTCTTTCAAAACCCTTTCTTCTGTAAATGAGCTGGTATCAACTTTTGTATCCAGAGTGTTTCTACTGTTTGTTTTAGGTATCTCCCCCACTTCCTTTGTAAATACTGAGTAAAAATATTTGTTTACTATCTCTGCCTTTTCACAGTCACCCTCTGCCCACCCTCCTCCCTTTATTAAGCCTCACTAACCCTCCCTTGGTCTTCCTTCGCTCCCTGATGTACCTATAAAAGGTTTTATCCCCTTCTTAACTGAGTTGGCTATCTTTTCCTTGGTTTGGGCCTTTGCTGTTCTGACTGCCTTCCCAGCTTCCTTTGCTTTAACTGATACAGTTCTCTGTCCTGCTCCTTCTGTGATTCCTTGTACTTCCGGATGCTTTCTTTTTCTCTTGAACCTTCACTGCCACTTCCTTTGAGAACCATAGTGGTTTCTTACATCGTTTTGTTTTGTTAATTTGCATCACACAAAGGCTTGTTACCTCTGTGATGGCAGTTTTTATTATTCCCCATTGTTCTTCCACCCCTCCTTCCTGCCCATTTGCTAGTGCATTCCTTAGGCACCTCACCATTTTGAGCAGTCAGCCCTCCTAAAGTCCAGTACTTTTGCCTTTGTATGGCTTGACTCTGTTGCTGTGTTTATTGTGAACCATACTGTTAAGTGGTCGCTGGTTCCCAGATGGCTACCCACTTCTACATCTGTGATCCTCTCTTCATCTCCATTTGAGAGAACCAGGTCTAAGATTGCTCCCTCTTGAGTTGGCTCCAATACTAGTTGTCTAAGGCATGCCCCCTGTAGGGCATCTAGAATAACCCCACTCTTCGAAGTGGCTGCTGCAACTGCACTCCAGTTAACATCTGGCATATTCAGATCACCCATCAGCAATATCTCCCCTTTTTCTGCCATTCTAAGTATTCTTTCTATCATTTCCTTGTCCATTTCCTCCCCCTGAGAAGGGGGTCTGTATACAACCCCTGTGCAGATTGTGGTGCCATTGCGGTCTCCAAATTTACCCACAGTGCTTCTTCTCTCCTCCCTGTTTTCCCTTTTGTTCTGTTGCTATGATTCCTTCCCTTATGTAAAGAGCTACTCCTCCTCCTCCTCTTTTACCCTCCCTGTCCCTCCTGTAGACAGTATATCCTGGTATGTTTATGTCCCAGTCATGGTTTTGTGTGTACCATGTTTCTGTGACTGCCACACTATCCAGATGTTCCTCCTCAATCAAGGCCACTAATTCAGGAAGCTTGTTACTCAGACTACGAGCATTGGTACTCATTGCTCTCCATTTTTTGATGGCTTTATCTTCTTTTGCAGCATCCCCCACTGACCTCGGTCTTTTTCTCATTTAGTACCCTGTTTTGTAGGGAGAGGCTGGGATTTTCCTGCTGCTTATCAGTGCCTCCCCCCTTGACTAGTTTAAAAGCTTGCCAATGAAGCATTTAAACCGATTGCTCAAAAGACTTGTTCCCTTCCTGGACAGATGCAGACCATTCTGCCAGTATAGGCTGGTGTCTCTCCAGGTGGAACCCCAGTCCCCAATGAAGCCAAACCCCTGTGCTCCACACCATTTTTTCAACCATTCATTAAACTGCATGGTGAAAAGTACCCTCGCCTCACTCATGCCATTGACAGGCAGCACCTCAGAGAAGGATATTGTGTGTGCTACTTGTCTTAGGCCAATCCCCAATTCTACAAAGTCCTTCTGCACTGCTCTAATCTCATGATGAGCCACGTCATTTGTTCCTAGGTGGACAATGACGTCCAGCTCAGACTCCCGTGCAGCTGTTCTCGTGATCCTGAGGATACGCTTCCTGTCTCTCCATGCCATGGCACCAGGCAGGCACCTTACTTCAGTTTTCCCTGCTCCCCCAGTTCTATCCCCCTAATAATTGAGTCCCCCACCAGGAGCTGCTTCCTTTCCTTGTGGTGTCCTCTGCCTCCTTCCTGTGGGCCTCCCTTGTGACAGTTGTCCTCAGCCTCCTTAGTCTCCTCTGTGGGTGCATCCATAGGGGAGCTATGCAAAAAGACCTTTAGAGTATGTCAAAGAATTTGTTGTATCAGCTACATAAGCAGTAAAAGGTGGATCACAGCAGGAGCATTACAAAGATTCAACAATCTATGGTGGCCTTCTCTGATGCCCATACTAAAAGCTACATAGATACACAGAATTTGACGGCAGATGAGGATTGCCTGGCCCGTATATTCTGCCCATTTTACCCTATCTCCCAAGTGTCTCTTTTCTATCCTTTCCTTTTAGCCTCCAGGATTCCCTTATGTCTATCCCATGCATTTTTCAATGTCTTTGCTTTTTGCACCCTTATTATCTCCTTGGGTAGGCTGTTCCATGGATCCACCACCGACTCAGTGAAGAAGTACTTCCTCATATTCCCCCTGAGTCTACCTACCTCCCTCCAGCCTCATTTCATGTACCCTCATTTTTAACATTATTTTGTCTGAAAGAGGCCCCCCCGGACCCTGTTAAAGCCTTTGAGGTATTTAAAAGTCCTTGTCATATCCCCCTTCCCCCTTCTCATCTCCAGCGTATACATGTCAAGGTCTACTAGCCTCTTGTGATATGTCTTCTGGTGCAGCCCCTGCAACATCTTTGTAGCTCTCCTTTGGATTGACTCTAACTTGTCTATGTTTTTTTTTTGAGGTGTGGCCTCCAAAACTGTATTCAGTATTCCAGATGAGACCTCACCAGCGATTGGTAAAGTGGCATCATCACTTCTCATTTTCTGCTGGAGATGCCCCTCCTTATGCTCCCCTCATTCCGCTGGCCTTCCTTACCACTTTCTCACACTGTCTGGGTACCTTTAGGTCATCTGTAATAATCACTTCCAAATACTCTTCCTGCTTAGTGGGTGAAAGCAATCCCCCAGAATACTTTTCTCCTGGTTTCCCACACCACAAGTGCATAATTTTTAATTTTTCTGCATTACATTTCAGTTACCACACCCATGACTATTCCTCAAGCTTACATAGTCCTTTTCTCATCCTTTCCATCCCTCCGGTGCATCAACTGTATTACAAGTCTTTGTGTTTGTGTCGTCAGCAAATAGACACATTTTCCCCTTCAGCCCCTCAGCAATATCACTTATGAAGACATTAAAGAGGACTGGCCCCAGCACCAATCCCTGGGAGACACTGCTTGTCATCTCCCTCTCCATGGATTGAGCTCTGTTCACTACCACTCTTTGTGCCTTCCTGCTCAACCAATTTCTAACCCAGTTAACCATGCTGTGCCCCACTTCCAGTCTACTCAACTTGTTTATTAGCCTTTTATGTGGAACAGTGTCAAAGACCTTACTAAAATTTAAGAAGGACACATCCACTCCCCTCTCCCCCAATCTACCACTCTGGTTGCCCAATTGGAGAAGTCTGTTAGTTTGTTTGGCAAGACCTGCCTGCCGTAAAACCATGTTGCTTTGGATCCTGTTGTCCACTAGAGTCCCGGTACTCCATGATCCTTTCCTTTAGCAGTGACTCCATCAGTTTCACCACCATTGAGGTTAGGCTGACCAGCCTACAATTACCTGCTTGCTCGCTGCTCCCATTCGTGTGGATAGATATGACATTTGCCCTTCTTCAGTCCTCCAGAACCACTGTGTCTCTAATGATTTATTGAATAATTCACCAATTCTGAGCTCTTTTAGTATTCTGGGGTGAATGCCATCCAGTTCCATTGCATTGCCTGTTCTCTGGTGTTCAAGCTCTTTTAGGACTGTCTCCTTTGTGAATTGTTTGGTATCTACCCCCTGTCCCTGTATTCCTATTTCTCTTAATAGTGGTCCCACTCCCTCTCCTTCCTCTGTTAATACTGAGCAGAAATACTTATTCAGGATTTCTGCCTTTTCCAAGTCTTCCTCCACAGACCCTTGTCCGTCGCTTTGAAGCCTCATTATCCATCCCCATGTCTTTCTTTTTTCGCTGATATATCTATAAAAAGGTATTATCTCCTTTCTTAATCACTCTGGGCTATCTTTTCCTCTGTTTCAGCTTTGATCAGAAGCTATAAATGCAAAACTTATTAATCAAGGACTATACAGTATGCTGTAGAAGTAATGGATGTTCAGATTAAAATTTACTTGGTTTTGTATTAAAAACTTTGTATAAACATATGTTTGAACTACTACAGGGATCACCAAATGCCTTGATAAAGACTCAGTTAGGACTAATGAATATTAGACATACAGCCAATGCTAAACAAATGAATTTTGGGATAAAGATGTCTCACAATTCCCAGGAACAATACTGTCAGACAGTTTAAAAGAAAAAAAAATATTTGTTGAAAAATAACTACCAGTGATTTGGACTAATAGTATTTATAACTTACTGAAGAACTATAAAGTAACATATCTCAGTGCTTTAGTGGAACAAGGGATACTGATACATTATCCCCATACAAAAATCAGAACCAAACTAATTCAACAAAAACCAAAAGAGGAAGATTTGAACTCAATCTCACAACTAAAAGTTTCCAAATGGTCCGTGAACAATACAAAAGAACACTCAGTGAAATTTTATTTAAATTCAATACAGAACCCAAAATACAGTGAGATTCTCACTCTCTTTAGAGTTGAAGCATTTCTCAGCTATGTTACGAATACGAGCTACAGATACAAAAAGATGATGTTTTATCAGTAAACTGCAACTGTGGCTTACACACCATGGAAGAGTTCAACTTCATGTTGTTATGTACTGCCTATGATACAAACAAAAAAGAACTATATTCTTGGGTACAATATTAGACTCACTTTTTGTACCTCCAAATTCATGCTGGATCTCATTTGTAATGCAGAAAATTTGGACTTCCTGTAGAAATTAGTTATATTCCTCCTGGAAGCAACAAAACATAAGATAAGAAGAAGAAGAATCAGCATTTGTATAGCGCTATTCATTCACAGTATCCCAAAGCGCTTTACAAGCAATGCTAGACTGGTAGTGAAGTAACTGAAAGTGTGGTGGCGGCCATATCGCACATCATCACCCATACACAGCCTGGATAATTGCATGAACCACTTTATAGGAAGGGGAATGTTGACCAGGACACCGGGAATGTTCCTTGCTCTTTTGCGAAGAGTGCCCTGGGCTCTTTTACTTCCACCTGGACACCCACCAGGACAACACAAGGATGGGCAGAAGGGATCTTGATTTAACATCTCATCTGAAGGACAGCACACCCCAGCAGTACAGCACCCCCCAATACTGCACTCGGATGCCAGCAATTTTTAGGTGCAAGTCAAATCCTAGTGTGGGACAAGAACCCACGACCTTCTGGTCCAGAGGCAGATGTGCTACCAACTGAGCCATGCTGACACATAAGATGCATATAACCAACTGAAAATCATAGCTACATAGGGTGCAATCCTTAATTAAAAAAAATTACCATAAATACATAGGGTGCAATCCTTAATTAAAAAAATTACCATAAATACATAGGGTGCAATCCTTAACTGTGCATTCTATACAATTTGTATAAAGTCAGACTTGCTTTTTAAAAAAAAATATATATATATATATATATATTTTACTGACAACTTTTGTGTAATGAATGTCTATGTTATAATTTATTGCCAGTTTTACATGCAATGACCAAATGGTCGAATGACAAAGTCTATTGATTGATTGATTGAGTGATTAATTGCCCAGAACAGCATAAGAAGTGGCCTCTGCACCCCCCCATCTTGTTAACATAGAATATAAATTGTATTCAGAGGGCACAGTTTTGCGTGCCCCCCACCCTCCAAGCCCCCTAGATTTAGTGGTCTCCCCCCCCCCATACCCCATTTCATTGGGAGAGCAGCAAATAATCAGCTACATGGCTTGGTGATAGGGCACAGGGAGAAGCAGTGTGCGCTTCAAGCAAAGAGGTGCATTTAGTGGTAGGACTAGGGGCAGAACTTTTGTTAGCATGTCTTTAATGATTGGAGGCTCTGCCATGACTACTTCCCCCCCAAGATGTGTCACAGTCTGAATGCTCTGCTTGACATTGTGTTTCCCTTGCACCAGCTGGCCAGGTGTTTGCCACACTGTCTACATAACGGGGCATTGGGAGGAGCAGTCAAACAAACCAGAGGGAGTCTAGAGGATCGGAGGTGCACAGAGCTGTGCCTCCTGAAGACAGAAGGGTGGGTGATTTTAGGGAAATTAATTTAAACAAAATTGTGCCATAAATTGGGTTGGACTGGCTCTGACTGATTCTGGCCTGAAAGACTGAACAATACTCACACGATCTGAATATTTGACCAAGCCGCTGCACACCCCTAAACAATGCCCCTGGCAACCCATGCTAACCCACACACCCCACACTCAAATCACTTACATCCAAGCCACACACCACTCATAAAGCCAGGGCCTCCAACCCTGCCAATCATCACCAGTAAAAGACAAATAAATACATTGAACACACAAGTCCAGAATTATTAAATAAAACAGTCTCAGAAAGCAGTTCCAGAAAATGTGTTGGGCATAAGAAAGTTAAAGGCAAGAAACTAAGATCTTAAATTACTCCAGAGCCCTTCAGCTCTTCACCCCCACAATCAGCGCTTCACCCATAGCAGATTTAAAAGGAAGTAAATCCAGCAACTCATTGTCAGCAGCGTACAGCAATTTCAGTGCCCAGTCTGGATTGTCGGTCCCTATAAGATCCACACTCCCAATGGGATCCTAGGGGCAAGATCCTTTTGCCACACACACTGCACTGGTACTTTCAAAAACAGCCCTCTCACACTGTGCTGCACTAGCGTGGCCAAAACCCTCTCACTGGTTAGGTCTCACCAGGCTGTAGCAGCCCCTTCTAAACTGTGCTAATGGCAAGTCAGATTTATAGACAAAGACAGGACTGTCTCACAGCAAGATGGGGGTCCTCCCCACACCAGATCCATAAAACTCAACTGTAACCACATGCTGAAATGTTTTAGCAAGCCACAGAGTTCTTTATTTCCATCATAGGCTGCAAACCAAAAGTGAAATGACTCTTCAGCCACCAGTCCAGAAAAGTGGGGAGTGTTTCAGCAGATGATAGCTTGACCAAATGACTAGAAACCCGAGTTCTCTCACTGCTGTACTAGCAATCCACCAAAGTTGCTTTGTATCACCTGCTGCCAGATAGGACTCAGGAGCATCAGAAACAATAACTGCACGCTATGTCAGCCAGATAATCAGAATGCACCGATTACCAAACCAGAACACTGTTGCTGCTTAGATAAAGAAAATGCAGTATTACTGCAAGCGCTTTACTGTGACTGAAAAACTAAAAATAATAAAACTAAGCACTAGATACACTACCTCACTTGATCTCCAAGTACCCCCTAATAGTACTACTCTAATATCAGTAAGACAAAGTTATACACTAAAAATAAAACTTAGTTGCAAATACAATGCCGTCTCCTAAAGCTTACTGCTGGAAATGGTCAGCCCACTATAGTGGCCATCTCAGCTTGCCTACATGTTCTGCTTGCTTCTTTGTTTTTGTTTAGCAAGTTTCTCCACCGGAACATAAAATCTGTCATTAGCTAGATACCGATGGTCCATCAAATCTGCCCATATTATACTACCTTAACTCCGACCTCATCTCCTGGGGGGTTGTACCCCTCTACTCCCACCCTCCAACAAGTCCTCACCCCTCTACTACTCACCTGTGGGGCTATGTGTCCTCTTGCTCTGTGCTAGCCATATTTTAACCGATTTAGGGTACCAGCCCCCACCACTTCCATCAGCAATCTGTTCCATGGCTCTACCGCCCTCTCAGCAAAGTAGAATATTATCACATCCATCTGGAATTTACCCCCCACCAGTCTTCAGTTCTGCCCTCTTGAGACTGTGTCCCTATAAACAGGTCATTAGCTATTCATCATGTTAATATTCTTCAGAAACTTATGTCTCTGTCATATTTCCCTCTCGCATCTAGCTACCAGCATGTGCATATTCATGGCATCCAGCCATTCCTCAGAAGATCTGACTTGCTGGCTCTGTATCATTTTAGTGACATTTCTCAATACTGACTCTAACCTGTCTATGTCCTTTTTCAGGTGAGGGCTTCAGAACTGTACATGTATTCCAGCTGAGGCCTCACCAGCTATCTGTATAGGGGCAGTATCACCTTGTTTCTCCTGCTATCAAAACTCCTCCCAGGACAGCCCAGCATCCCAGATGCCTTATTGTATGCCTTATTGATCTAGTTGGTTTGCTTGAGGGAGTCAGTAATGATGACCCCTCAGACCCCTCTCCTCTGTAGCAGTGGCCTGCTCCTCCTATTCAATACTCCGTGTGTGTGTTCCTTATTCCTAAGTGTATCACTTTCGCTTCTTGGCATTACATCTCACTGCCAGATCTTTGACTGTTTTTCCAGCTTCACCAGGTCATTCTGAAGCTCCCTCATCCCTTCTTCACTGTCTACCCTGCTGCATAGCTTTGCGTCATCAGTAAAGAGACACATCTTGCCCTGGATACCCTTCCCTATTTCAAGAACGAACATATTGACTAGGACAGGTCCCAGGACTAATCCCTGCAGCACAATGCTCATGACCTCCCTGTCCTCTGATTTGACTCCATTTACTACTACTTTCTTTCACCTCCCTCCTCTAGCCAGTTCCGTACCCACTTGTCTAAAATATTCTAAACTCCCAAGTCCTCCAGCTTTTTCACTAGCTCCTGTTTGGCACCAAATCGAAGGCTTTTTGAAGTCCAAGTAGTGAAAATCTGACACCTACCCTCCATCTATCGCCATAGTAACCCAGTTGAAAGGCAGTACCAGATTGGTCTGGATTGACCTCCCTGACACAAACCTATGCTGCTTGCTGTCCTGTAGCCTGTCTTCAAAGAAGGCCTTAGACTTTCTTAACTATAGTGTCCATCAGCTTACCTGTAATAGAGGTTAGACTTTGCTGTAGTTGCCTGGATCCTCCCCCTCTCATCTCACTCTCACTTGTAGAGTAGAACTACATCCGCAGACCTCCAATCCCTTGGCACTGCTTCATAATCCAGAGTAATTAAATACCTGGATCAAGGGTTCCACTAGTTCTGAGTGCCAGTTCATTAAGAACTCTCAGGTGCAGGCTGTTGGAGCCCGTGGCTTTATCCACCCTGAGGGCCTCAAGCCCATTTTTTCACCCTTTCTACCCTCCCATCTTCTGCATTCCTCATGTGGCTGCCTTGATCCTGCTATCCGGTAGAGGTCCATCATCCTCAGTTGGAAATACTGAACAGAAATAATTGCTTAGTACATTGGCCTTCTGCTTGTTTTCTACCGCTACCTCATCCACGTCAGCTTGCCTGACAATCCCTCCGCTTTTCTCTTCTCCCCAATATACCAAACCATTCTTTTAGCCCCTCTGTTCACACATCTGCAGCTCTGTGCGTTCCTTTTGCCTCCTGGCTGCCACTTTTGTCCCTTTTAGCTTGGTCCGGTATTGCTTCCATTCTTCCTGCTCCTTATTCACCTTTAGAAAGACCAATCTTTTCACCCTCACAGCTTCCATTACTCCCTTTGAGAACCAGATTGGCCTTTTTGCTTGTTTCTTTTGGTGACCTTTCTTGCACAAGAATTAAGTGCCTCCAGAATTGTCCCTTGATCTTCCTCCCTTTTTTTCTGTTCCTTCAATTTGGTCTATATCCATCCAGCTTTCCCTAACCATAATCCACAGCTGGCAAACATCTGTTTGTTGGAGGTCCAGAACCACTATCCTGAAGGGCAGACCAATGTTCCACATCTGCAGTTCAAACCACATAAAACTGTGGTTACTAGTCCCCAACAGCTCCCTGACTGACACCCCTCATGACCACTTCTGAGCTGGTGAGCACAAAGTCAAGAATGGTGTCCTGCCATGTGAGACCAGCTTCGCCAGTAAGCAGTCCTGCAATGTGTCCAGCAGTGCCTCACTCCTGCTGTTCTCAGCTGCTATGATATTCCAGTTTATTTTTGGCAGGTTCAGGTCCTCCACTAACACTAGATACCCTTTTGTTACCCTTACCCCCCACAAAGGGTACAATTCAAAGGGGTGACATGGACATAAAATAAGCAAGACAACAATAATGCAATTGCACCAGTACAGATTACAAAAGTACAGTACGTACCAAAAACAGCAAGAGAGTAAAAACCACAGACAGCATATGCTGTGTACAGAATGTGAGTTAAAATAACCTGATGGTAGGCGTTAGCGGCAATTGCTTAGAATTAAAATTTCTGGTTTCAAATCTAAAGCAATTCTGTTTCCCAGAAAGTGGTCCAAGTGTCTGGTTAACAGAACAGGGTCTTTTCTTTATGTGCAGCAGGTAAAAAGAAGGATGAATGATCCTAGACCAATCCTCACTGGGCATCTGAAGCAGTGCTATGAATTCATTTCAGATTCCTTGGGGGGATGACTCCTGCAAGCACATGACTGCCCCCCTGGTGGCCTGTGGGGAAGGGAGCTATGTGGGCAGAAACAGCAGCTCTACTCATGGGTTGAAATCCTGCCATGGGTATGAGGGTTGACATATGAGGCGAAGGTATCATAATTCTATCCCTGAGCTGGTGAGTGTCGGAGTGTGTGGTAGGTGGGCATGGCTCTGAATTGGTTCTGATTTCGTAAATATCTCCTGGCTTGGCACACCCCACTTGGGGGGGTCAAAAGGGTGAGCAAATGTGTGGGAAACACTGCTGGTGGTCAGCTGTCTCCCGCTGTTTGTGGTGACCAGTCTTTCTGGGTCCCATGCCCCCATCTCTCTGATCAGAAAAATTCCAGGTGGCAGTGCTCCTTGATGGTTAGCCCCAATATGAAGTCCAGAACAGTCTACATAAGATGCTCTGGCAGAGGACAGCTGGAGGCCCACAGAAACTGCTCCAGCAGATGTTGGACTGGGGACTTGTGGACAGTATACAGGGAAGCCTTGCCCACCAAGTTGAAAACCAGAAAGGAAAACTGCAGTGCATTGACAAGTAAAATACGTGACTTAGACCTTCAGAGAGAGAATAACATAGCTTGTTAAAATTTAATATTAAGTTAGTAGAGTGCAGTATTTGATTCTGTTGAAATCATTCTGTAACTTGCTGTGTAAGTCATCTGAGGAGCTTGCAACGGTATAAATTATTGTATTGTCAGCATAGAGATGGGTATCTGAGCTGGTGCCATTTAATGAAAGATCAATGATGAATAAGAACTGAGCTGATAGCCAAGTATTGATCTATGTGTGGTACTCTCAGAATCATGTATCTAGCATCTGGAATGCATCCCCCCCCCCCCAACAACAAACATGCAAGCTTTCAAACAAGCAATGCCCACCCACTCACTAATCCCACCGCACTTGCACTAAACCCTCCTCTACTGGCAAGGTCTGTGTTACTACCTGCATCTAACTCCTCTTCGTACATCTATCCACTCAGGTCTAATGTACTTTACCCTCCCTACATGTGTAAGGTACTGTGTTTCATTTCTATTTTAGAGCCACAGTTGTGCCCTTATATAAGTGTTGTGTAGGCAACTTAATGCTGAACCTTGATTTTTGCATCTTAATAACACAACCATTCCTGGACAAACTAGCCTAACTTTTGCTTCACACAGAGTGGGTGCCAGGATTTCTGGATCTTGTAAATTTGGTAATGGTCGGTTGAGTACATTAAAGGTTCTGGAAGGTTGAAAACAAATAAAAACATGGCAGTTAAACTCTTTCTTTGCTCACTGCTACTGCAAAAACAGTCAGCAGTTGACACCTGAAACTTTCAGGTTTGTTAGTTTGGCCCAAGAATTATTTTGTTATAGATTACCTTTATGCATATGATTTTTTTTCCTTCTCCTAGCTCAAGTCTTGGGATTGGCCCTCAAATTCGAACATGAATTGCTGCTTTAAATGCATATGTTTTTTCTTTCTATTAGTCTAGTCTCGGGATTACCCCATGAGTTGTTGCTTTAATGCATATGATTGTTTCTTTCTACTTGTTCTAGTTTTGGGATTAGCCCACCCAGCTCTTGCTCAGCTTAGGTTGTTTCAAGAAGCTCTCCTGTCCCTCTATCTGTACAGCCCCTCCATTGTACCTGCATATAACTTCTGTTTCTCTGCTTCCTCTCCACAGCTCCCCGAGCAGTCGTGAAGGCCAGGTGTACTGCGGCCCTTCCCCAAAGCTGTTTGCTGACTCCCTGCCTAGAACTACACAGCAGCAGGTACGCGGCGTGGTCTTAGGTGCACAACAGATCAACATTTCAAAATGCTGTGTGGTTGTCGCCACTGCCCCCACCACCTCCCTTGGTCATCCACTAATTTAATAGCTACAGTCATGTGTTGCTGAAAAACCTATCAGCCAACTTTTCCATTTGATGATTATCAGTACCCACTGCTAGTGGCCACTACTAAACCCTCACCATACTACCTATAAACACACTAGGATGCTTCTATGCCTATTATTGTTTTTACTGCTAGCTCCTCTGGTCTCGCTACCTCCCTCCTCCTACCCTGAGGTGCAGTCTTGCCAGCCAGCACTTTATACCTTAGTCGCTCCAACTCCCCCTTCCCTACTTCAACTACTGTGCGGCTCCCTGACGCTCTCCTACTCAATCTGTTGGTTGGCCCTTCTGTCCTACCACCCACCTTTCACGCCAGATTAGTTGTCCTGAAATTCCATTCCCAGGTCTTCTCAGTGGCTCCCTCCGAGCCACCAAATTCTTTTTGTAGGCTTCTATCGGCCATGCCCCAAACCAAAACTCTGATAGCTCTTTTATGTCTTCTATCCAGGGATGTCGAACCTAACCCCGGTCGAACCCCCCTTCCCATCCAAACCTCACCCCCCCACTCCATCGAGGCCTAAAACTCACCCACCTAAACATCTGCGGCCTCCTAAACAAACTTACCCTGCTGCAACCAATTGTTGTCTCCTTAAGACCTGACATACTGATTATTTCTGTGACCTGACTGAAACCATACAATCAGGATGCTGAATTCGCTATTCCTGGCTACACTCTTATTCATCTTGTCCACCCTGGCAATAAAAGAGGCAGTGGCGTTGCCATGTACATCGACTTATTGCTTCAGTTTACGCCAGTCCTGCTGCCAATGCCCATGCACACCATCAATGCTATATTAATTAATCTTTACCTCCCCCATACTAGCCCCATTTTTATTGCTGGCTCCTATTGCTCTCCTGACTCCACTACGCCCTTCAACTTGGAACACCTGAACATCCTTACGTCACTGGCTTCTGGGGGCGAGTTACAAATCCTCGGAGACTTTAACCAAAACTGGTTTCAGGCAGTTGCTCCAAGCTGCACAACCAGGCGGCAGCATTAAACCTGTCTAAACTTATCACTCAGCCCACCCGTCATAACCCCAGTTCATCAAACCACTCCCTCCTGGACTGATCCCTTACCTCCCACCCACATTGGATACTTGCCTCAGAAGTGTTACCGGACTCTTTAAGTGATCATCATGTGATCTAATCATCAGGAAAATACATAAGCCCAAATCACCCCCTCCCAGAACCATCCTGACTAGATCTTTTAAATCCTTGGACCTTGCATCTGTCCTACACAACCTGGCAAACAGGCTGGTCCTACATCCCCCAGGCTACCTAAATTGACTCCGCTTTGGAGTAGTTCAGGTCCAGGTTTATTGCAGTCTGGAACTTTCATGCCCCACTCAGATGTATTCGGGTGAGGGGTGCCCACTTGTCATGGATTTCTGTGGGCATCACGGCCCTCCTCATGGCCAGGGATCAGGCTTAGAAGGCTTTCATTGTCTCTGGCTCACCAGTACATCAACAAAAGTATCATGCCCTACGAAATGCCTGTAAAAGACAAATCCGTAGGGCAAAAGCCAACTACTTCAAAGACACCTTCCACACCAATTTAAGCCAGCCATCTAAATTTTGGAAGGTGGTTAAATCAATATTTTCCCCTCCCTCACAGCCCCCCACCCCTGCCCTTAATGCAGGCAGTTCCACAATCACAGAGCCACTCGAAGTGGCCTTTCAGTTCAATTCCTTCTTTACAGAATGTACTGCATCACTTTGTCCCTCTCACTCCTGACCTGCAAACCCCTCTCCCCAAGCCAGCAAACCCCTCCTCCTTCTCCCCCAACCAAGCATCTCCAGCTGGACCCTCTTTTGCTTTCTGTCTGACTTCCTCGGCCAAAGTTTACAAAGCCCTACTTGCCCTCAATCCCTCCAAGGGCAAATGTCCCACTGGCCTGTACTCCAAATTGCTATACCTGTCAGCTCCAGCCATTGCCATCCCCTGGCTTCACTCTATGACCTCTCGTTCTCTCTAGCCGCTATCCCTACTGAGTGTAAGCATGTCACAGTCATCCTCTTCCCTAAGGTGGTGACTCCTTTGTTCCTGGGAATTATCAACCGATCTCCCTCCTACCTATCCTGCCTAACATCTTGTCTTCTCACAACTTTCCTCTTATCTTGATTCTACTTCTCCTTTCACACCCTACCAGTCTGGTTTTTAGGAAGTCCCACTCCACCACCATCACCTCCTCTCTCCTAAGGCTCACTGATTTCATCCTCACTGGTGTGGATAGTGGCCACATCGCCTTGGCTAATTTTGTTGACCTGGCTAAAGCCTTCAGCTCTGTCTCCCACTCCCTTCTTCTACCCAAGCTCTCTCTCACAGGGCTCTCAAGCGAGGTCACCAGCTGGTTTCACTCCTATCTGATAGGCAGATCCCAATCCATCAGAATTGGTAGCACCACTTCGGCTCCCCTCCCTGTTACCTCTGGTGTACCCCAAGGCTCAGTCCTTGGCCTGCTTTTGTTCTCCATTTTCCTCAATGACCTGCCCTCTGTCTGCACACACATCCATTCACATGAATGCGGATGACACAGTACTGTACACATCTGGCCCCTCGACTGCTGATGTGGCGACCAGACTCCAGTAGGACTTCAATGATGTTCAGTACTGATTTTGCTCAAATCAGCTCTTTCTCAATGCCAAGAAAACTGTCTCCATGATCTTCGGCACAAGGCAGAGACTTTAAAGGCTCCCCTCCACCCCCTCCTTCCATACCTTGGATGGGACTTCTCTTGAGACTTGCACCTCCTGCAGATATCTCGGAGTCTGGCTTGACCAGCAGCTAGACTTCTCTGCGCATATTGATGCCATCCACAAAAAACTTGAAACCAAGTTGGGAACTTTGTACCACAATCATGGCTGCATCCCACTACCAGCTCACTGAGCGATTGTGCAGAAGATGATTCTCCCTATCTTTTTCCACGGTGACATAGTATACAGTGCCACCCCAAAGTCCACTATAGCCAGACTAGATCCTCTCTTCCACTCCTTCTGTCATTTTGCCCTTAACTGTCCTCCTACCACTCACCACTGTGTCCTATACTGGACCCTTGACCACCCCTCGCTTCAGGACCGGTGACACTCCCACAGTGCTAGCATCACAGCCAAATATTGGGCTCAGTCCTTCCCTCCATATCTTGCCTCTGTACTCTCAGCCTTGACCCCTCCCCCCGGGTAATGCACTCAGAAATAATGAGTCATGTCTCCTGACCTTTCCACTCATGTCCACTTCAGCAGGCCAGTCAGTGTTCACATATCACATGCCCAAACTATGGAACTCACTCACCCAGGTTATTTGGCATGTCACCCCCAATCAGAATCTCAACTCCCTTCTAAAAGCACATTCTTCTCCATCCACTCGTGTACCCATGTTAGCTCTAGCTTCTGACAACAGGCATTCTATGAAAAATGTATATACATATATATATATGTATATATTTATTTTGCAATTGTTATTACATTCTATTGTCATTTGCCTCATACAACTGCCTGCTGTACTGCACTTAACCTTGTATGATATTGTTGTAAAGTCTGGACACTGTCCAATATGCATGTACTCCTTTCCCCCTGCCCCCAGGACGCATCTGGAATCAAGCAGTAGTCTGCTCAGCATGCCTTTCTGGTAAAACCTTCAAATAAATAAATAAATAGGTGGTTTTACTGAAAAATATGAGTTTTTAAAGGGGAACAGTCAGCAAAAAATGGCCCCACACTCAGTTGTAGGGCTGGTCCCCATGTGCTCTTTGTGGGCAAAAACATTTTTATTTACCATTTACTGTAGCATAGTAGATGTCATCAGACTCATTTTGCTTAGCTCTAGGCTAACATCTTTTTTGCTACAAATCTCAGAATCCCCCACAGCTGACATCAGAGCAGTAGACACCATGGGAAATTCAATTATCTACAATGAATGTTAGAGCTTTTATAATCTTAGATCGAATGTTTTCTGGGTCTGCTTTTCTCCAGGGACTAAGTGCAGTCCTCTGTAACCATGGTACATAGACCATGGAGGACAGTGGAACCTGCAAATAAAAGATCAGAGCTTATACACACTCTAACATGCACTGCAGTCAATTGAATCTGCTCACTGCTGCCTACTGCTCTGATGTCATCTGCAGGGGATTCTGGGATCTGTAGTAAGATGAGACATCAGCCTAGAACTAAGCAAAAGTAGTATGATACAATCTACTATGCTACAGTAAACAGTAAGTAAACCAAAATGTTTCTGCACACAAAGTGCACAGTGGGACCAGTCCCACACTTGAGTGTGGGTACCCGTTCTGGTGACTGTCCCCCTTTAAAGTATTATGGAAACAAAATTTTGAGCATGCACAGAACATTGTTTTAAATTGTAAGGATAACTGGATTTTTGCAAAAGGGGTGTCTCTATTTTTGTAATTCAAAACCGCCATTGCACTTCTGAGTCACAAAAATGGCTCCAGCTTTCCTTATAATAGCAGGCACAGGCGGCTAAGGGGATCCACATTTGGAGCCACTACAATAAACAAGACACAGTGTAAGCAAACAGCAGGGTTCAAAGAACACTGAAACTGTGACCAAAACACCAGAGCCTGGTTGTAGGATTACTGTGAACTGTTTATTAACAATACACAGAGTAGCACTCACACCACTCTGGTCTATGCTTCTCTGTGGATGATTGACAGCAATCCTACAATCAAGTTCTGGTCTTTTGTTCACAGTTCCAGTGTATGTTAAGCCCTGCTGTTTGCTTACACTCAC
This sequence comes from Neoceratodus forsteri, assembly GCA_016271365.2. Taxonomy (NCBI): domain Eukaryota; kingdom Metazoa; phylum Chordata; order Ceratodontiformes; family Ceratodontidae; genus Neoceratodus; species Neoceratodus forsteri. Next base: position 1,186,402,510 of record CM057451.1, on the reverse strand, counting down.
TTTACCTTGCTGTCAGTAGAGTGTGCAACCAAACTGCTAGTACCCCTCTGCCCACCGCAATTAAACAGAACTGCTGGTGGGTGTCCAGTGCCACCACTAGTATCCGCATCCCACCCACCAGCCATAATCCTACTGGAACTGGCAGCGGACTTACAATCCTACCACCTGTATCTCACTACTGCCACAATTCTACTGCAACTGTCAGCAGGTGCCAAACCTAACCATGGTATCCCCTTCCCATCTATTGCAACTGTAAAGAAACCAGCTGTGGGTATCCAGTCCTACTGCCAGTACCCCTAACACCCCACCAACTCGAAAACCCTTCCTCTACCCACTGGTGAAGTTCCCCTCCACACCCTCTTTCCCCCACCCATTCCGTATCAAAAAAGTAAACCCGCTCTTGCCCAGCCTCTAGCACCCATATCACCTTCCTCCCCCCACAGTTCCCACGCTGTGGTCCCACATAGAGATTCCTTAATGTCCCATGCCACAATTCCTCAATGTCCCTTGTAGTGCTTCTTCAATGCCCCATGCTGCAATTTCTTAATGTCCCTCATTGTAATTCCTCAATGTCTAATGCCATGATTCCTCAATGTCCCTCATTGTAATTCCTCAATGTCTAATGCCATGATTCCTCAATGTTCCGCATGGTGATTCTTCAATGTTCCTTATGGTGATTCTTCAATATCACTCACTGTGATTACATAATGTCCTTCATCATGATTCCTCAATGACCCATGCCATGATTTGTTAATGTCCCTTGATGTGATTCCTCAGTGTACCATGCTGTGACTCCTTAATGTCCCTCATTGTGATTCCTTAAAGTTCCTTGTCATGATTCCTCAATGTCATTCATGGTGATTCCTCAATGTCCCTTATGGTGATTCCTCAATGTCACTCATCATGATTCCTCAATGTCCCTCATCGTGTTTCCTCAAAGTCCCATGCCACAAGTCCTCAATATCCCTTGTCATTATTCCTCAATTTTCCTTGTTCTGAATCCTCAATATCCCATGTTGTGATTCCTCAATGCCTCCCCAGCATGATTCCTCAATGTCCCATGCTGATTCCTCAATGTTTCTTGTTATGATTCCTCAGTGTCCCATGCTGATTCCTCAGTGTTTCTTGTCATGATTCCTCAATGACCCATGCTGATTCCTCAATGTTTCTTGTCATGATTCCTCAATGTCCCATGCTATGACAGCTCAATGTCCCTGAAGATGATACCTCAATGCCCCTTGTTATGATTTTCCAATGCCTCATGCCTCAGTTCCTCAGTGTTCCTTGCTGCAATTCCTCAAATTCCCTTGCCATACTCCTCTTCCTGCAGGTAAGAAAAAAAATGTGAAAGAAACTTAAGTCCTGAAACAGTGCTCAAAAATGAACTTAGAGACATTGGCCCAGATATTCAAAAGAGTTGAGCCATACGCAATAGGGTTGCGCCTGCGCAAGTCCGGAACTGTGCCATTCTGCGATATTCAGCAGGAGGCAGTTGTGAACCCCTAAATCACGCTGAGCAACAGCGCAATGATAATGAAGGCATGCACAACTGAAGGGGGAGGATCCATGCATAAATGGCGCAGTGCGATATTCAACAACTTGCGCCATGCGCAGTAGGGGAGCAAGTGGAAGCTGCGCCATAGCGGAAATGAGCCAAAATAAAAAGGAGCAAGGGAGAGGTGCAAGAACGCTACAGGGAAAGCACATGAGGCAGAACTCTAGCCACACAGACAGGGCAGGAGGGACATACAGGGCAGGCCAGGGAAAGGGCACCCTGAACACAGAGGCACAGGGAAGGTGTGGGGAGCCACAGCAAGTGCAGAAGGAGGCAGTGCCACACAGCACAGAGGCCACCACAGGCAGGTGTTCCCGGTGCAGGGGAAGTAGCAGTGAGGACAGCAGGGGGAATACAGTAACAGCTGCGGGGGTGAACACAAGCCAGGGACATGGCCAGTGCCACCTTCCAGATGGAGGCCATTATGAGGGGGGGTGATAAGATGGGCAGCAGGGGGGTGTGGCCATGGAAGGGCCCGTCGGCGGTATGCCCCCAACAGGCAGTACCGAGCCTGCACCACCTTCAAGCTGTACAGTGATACCGAGATTGTGGGCCGGTACCACCTGAATAGGGCAATTCTGAGGCGGCTCTGTGAGCTGTGCAGTGATGTGATGCAGGCACCCACACGACGGAGCCATGCCCTGTTAGTGGAGACCAAAGTGACAGCTTGCATGTAGTTGCTCACCACGGGAGCCTTCCAGAGACCAACTGGGACACCAAAGGCATAACCCAGTTGACCACGTCACACCACCTCACCCAATTCCTCAGCGCACTGCTGCCACATGCTGCGGAGTACATCCATTTCCCCAGCACAACGGCGGAGCACACAGCAAACATACAGGAGTTCCACAGGGTAGCACGTATGCCTGGTGGGCTAGGGGCAATAGACTGCACCCATGTGGCCATACACACACCACCTGGCCCTGAGGGGGCCACATACACAATCACAAGGGCTATGCCGGCATCGACTGCCAGGTGGTGTGCGATGCCAGGGGGCACATAATCAATGTCTGTGCCACGCACCCTGGGGGAGCACACAATGCCTTCATCTGGCACCAGTCAGCACTGTGCCACAGATTCTGGAGTGGGGATATCCCCGCTGGACACCTAGTGGGTGAGTATGCAAACCACATGGACAATCATAGGGCCTGGGGGGCATGGCCAGAGGTGACATGGGTAGTGGCCTACATGGCCCGGGGCAGGGCGATGCTCATCTCCAAACTAACCTCCACCATCTACACACAGGTGACAGTGGATACCCACTCCGTCCCTGGCTGCTCACACCCTACCGGTGGCCTGCGACCCCATCGCAGCAATGCTACAATGAGGCACACGCCACCACATGTAATGTCATCGAGCGGGTGTTCGGGATGCTGAAGGCACGTTTCCGTTGCCTGGACACCTCCGGCGGTGCCCTACAGTACAGCCCTTCAAAGGCCTGCAGGCTATTCCTGGCCTGTTGCATCCTGCACAACATGGCCAACGAATGTGGGATAGCCATACAGGTCGAAGAGGGGGACAGTGATGGGGAAAATGAGGACGCCGGTGACAATGGTGATGGGCAGCCCCCCCTTGGGCGATGGGACCCCCGACTGCTCCGGCTGGCACAGCTGCACCGGGACACCATCATGGAGGAGCACTTCAGTCAACCCAGGTAAGTCATGGGGCCATGTGCAACCAACAGTGGCTAAGGCATGACCCACAAACATGCATGGACACACACCAGGGGTGCATGCCATCGAGGGAAGTGGCAGAGCATGGAACCACACACACAACCAGGGATGGGTGAGGACTAACATGCCATACGGATGGACACATACACATGCACACACACACAATGCACCAAACTTACACAAAGAGCAGGAGGCACACTGACCCAGAATGCCAATCCTAGCCACACACAAGTCCACAGACCACCACGCACACTGCCTGTCCATGTGCGTGTGTCAGATGCTGAGCACCATTGCACATTGGTGTACAGTGCAATGCAGGCATCATCATCATGCACACACAACTGCGGACAGCAGCCGGGAGGGTGTGCAGGTGGACTGTGTGTCCGCGTGCAGGGCCGTGTACCCACCCGTGCACTGCCCACTGAAAGACAAAATGCACACAGGGCAGCACCAGACAGTAGCCGCGTTGGGAGACAGGTCAGTCATGCGACACAGTGCCCTGGCTGCCATGGATGCATGGGCGGCCCCGCCGAGACCCGCCAGCACTGACAGGCTGACCTCTGGCCTCATGGGGTGGCACCGATGGTCCCCCAAGGGTTCCACTGCATGACCGCGACCGTGCTTGTGCAGGGGTCTGTAGCACACTGAACATGCCTGCGCCAGGCATGCTCGGGATGCCCGCAGCTGAACCAGATGTCGACAGGGAGGGTGTTGCATGATGCCGGGAATGGGGGGTGGACAGTGCACTGCGTGGTGTCCACAATTCATGGGCACATGACTGTGTTCCCATTGTGGCCATGATGGCACTGAATGACTGTGCATGCCTGTCAATGGCAGCGGTCACATCCTCCCGCAACCAGTCCATTCCTGCCAGGATCAGAGTGGTGTCCCTGCTGTGACGCTCCTCTGCCCACTACAGAGCCGCACGCAGTGCATCCACCGACGTCACAAGCCGCATCTGCTGCTGGACTGATGCTTGCAGTAGGCGAGTGTGCTCATCCAAGAGGTCATCTGCCTCCTCGGCATCATGTCCCTCAGGGTGTGCACAGTCCCGATGATCAGCACCCCTTGAGGGTGGGCGCTGTGCACCAGGACCAGGTCTGGGCATGTCCACAGGTGGTGCACAGACGCCGCCGCTGAACTCTTTACCCCCAAGCCCATTGGCCAACTGCTGATGCTGCCCCTCCGGCTGCCGCTCCCCAGAGCTCAGTGGTGCTGCCACAGTGGCAGCAACAGTCCCACTATCCTGAACAAACACCAGTGCTGCCCCACTGGTGCTGACAGGTACAGGCTGGGACTGTGCTGACACACAGGCCTCCATGGTAGCACCACCCACAGCCATGGCTGCAATGTGTCCTGCTGTGTGGCCACCCCGTGGCACACACGTGTCACTGCCCATGACGTTAGCAACATCATCATCGGTGACGGACTCGGCACCAGCCCCAGCCACAGTATGCTGACATCCATGGACGCCAGCATGCTGGGACAAGGGCAGGGCTTCCTCTGCACCTGTTACAACAACATCAGTGTGGACAGCCAGGTGGCCCCACTGTCGCACTGAGCCACGTATACCTGTGGAGGTGGATGGGCCCTCCTCCATCTCCAGATGACTGTCCTCAGTGGACAGGCCCACCACCGCTGACCCATGCAGATGCTCAGGATCTGTAAGGGAAAGCAAAGTCGCGTTACTGCATGTGACCTACCCTGCCCCCCCATAGACAGACCATGACTTACCATGCAGTGTTGGGCCACCACCCGTCTGGAAGCCACCACCTGGAACACCCTCAATGGCACTATGTTGCATGCTTCCAGCAATCCTCTCCTCCTGTGGGGTCATGTGTACCACTTCTGGCTGTCCCCCAGCTGTTGCAGCTCATGCTGCCCTGATGGCAGCCACCTTCTCCTTTATCTTCCTCCTGTCCGTGCCCATCTTTTTCTCGCACTCCTGCATGGAGCACTGGTGGCTGCCATGCAGGTTCACAGCACATGCCACCTCCTCCCATGCAGCAGCACGGGCTTGAGGTGTTCCCTGCCATCAGCTGAGAAGCGGCTCCTGATCCAGATAGGCCTCAAAAAGGGCTTCGTTCTCGGCCTTGGTAAAGTTAGGCCTCCTCCTCCCACCACTGTGTTCCTCCTCTCCCACAACTTGCTCGGTCATTATTTAGCCTGTAAGAATGCCAGTTGTTACCTGTGACTGTGCAATCCCATGCATGTCCCTAAATCCACAGTCCACACTCCCAAACAGCATGCAACTCACCAATAGACTGCAGTAACCAACTATGGCCACTGCAGTCCAATGTTGCACTTTTATAGCGCAACCCATGCAAATGAGGTGAGGCGCAACTTTAAGTGGATGCAAATTGCAGTGCTGCACCATTGAATGGCTGAATAGATGATTTGCATATGACGGCTGAATATCGTGCTTTTGCGCTTTGCACAATTGTGTTGAACATGCTGAACCAATGGCGCAGTTCTGTGACATGCGTAGTACTCACCTCACTGTGCATGCCCGGGTTGCTGATGCAGGTATCTGCCGTGCTGCTGACGTACTGTGCACGGTAAGCAATGCAGGGCACGGCCACCATTGTGCCAGTGGTGCTATAGCGATGGTCACCTACATGGCGCTGTGGCACTGGGCCATCATAGGCGCACTGGGGCAACTGTGCGGTAGGCCGCTACTGGCGGTAGCACACAGGCAGCCAATCGTGCTACACGCATTGGGTTCCAATGGCGCTGTGCCTGTCCTTGTGCCAGAGACCCTTGACCCTGTGCCCGACCTTTTCCCCCAGGTGCCATGCATCAGGCATGGGTGCACCTTTATCGCGCTCTTCAGTGACAGCGCAATAGGGAATGGCAGCACTGTACCGCGCAGCATCTGCACGTGGGCAGCCGTGCTGCAGAGCGCCATATTGGCAGATTGAGCAGAGAGCATGGCATGCAGGAGGGCTGCTCAGTGGTTGCAAATACAGCTGGCCAACCTAGTGGCCATTGTGGAGCCACGCCATGTGCCACTGTTTGGGGAGGCACCCCTGAACATGTCCAGGACCCAGGTGTGGGAGGAGATGGCCACTGCACTCGAGGAGGCCACAGGATGGGGGAGACGTGCAGAACAGTGCCACCACAGGTATGGGGACCTGCGGCAGAGGAAGCCGGAGTTGCTAGCCCACCTGCGGGCACGTGCCAGGAGGGACACAGTGCCATGGCCAGGTAGGTGTTACGTCAACACACTTTTATCTTCCATATGGGTATCACAGTTGTATGTGTTCAGCACATGGGGGAGGGACTGTCCGGGGTTGGCTGTGGTGGTGTTATCAGGGTGTGAGGTGGGTGGGTCTGTCTGGGTGGGAGGGCACACACCTGGAGGCAGGGGGGCTTTGCTTCAGGATTGTACTGAAGTTCCTCTCTCCATGTTTGCACCACAGGCCTGGAGGAACGTCGCCTTGCCTGCAATCTTCGGCAGCAGGAGGAACAGAGGGAAGCCAGGCGGGGTGAGGGCCCACACCGCCCAATGGACCGGCCCGATGATGGTGAGTGCCATAACTCCATGATTACTATTGCATGCTGTGTAACAGGGTGGACAGCGGGGCATGGCCACCATCCATCGACACCACTGCCATGCACGCAACTTGTTACAGTCAACACTGTCCAGTGGCAATGCATGTCTGGGAGTGTGTCGATGGTGGCCTCATGCACTGGGTACATGGCTGTGCCACTGCCTTTGCACCACATAGCCATGTCACTAAACAGCCACGGTGGTGCTGTGTGTGACTTGGCCGGTGGGTGTGTGCAGCGTTACGCATGGCTGTATGCGCCTGAGTGGGCAGGTCATATGGACGTGATCACTGTGGGTGGTCACACACCATCACAGAGGTATGTCCCACGGCCGTATGCCATGCACAGTGGGTGGGCTGTATGGGGCTGTGCATTCACACCTATTGACTGTGCTCCCTTGTCCTAGGTACGTGCCATCTCAGAGAGATCAGGGAGGCACTTCGGGAGATCCTGCAGGTGGCAAGGGCATCACTGGACATCTTCCGAAGGATTGATGGCACCGGGGTCCTGCGGAGGCACCGATAGAGATGGGACCAGAGTGGGGAGTAGCGCTCCTGCTAGGAGTCCCTCAGCCTCTGAAATCCCCTAACCCCCCGGACCCACCCTCACACCCCTCCTTTCCTGTCCCATTTGTCCACCCATGCCCCTTACCCACCCCCACCTTGTTTGTGGCCCTCACCCCTACCTTGTATATATTTTGTAAATAGTTAACTTTCATATGTTTTTTCAATACAGTTATTTTGATATGAATACTGTGGTGGTCTCTGATTTGCAGCGGGCTATAGGTGCTCAGCTGCAGTGGTGTGCATGGCGTCAGGGGTGGTGCGGTCATGGGTATGTGTGTGTCCGTGTGGAGGTGACTATGGGTGTGGGGGTAGCTATCAGTCAGTGTCTGTGGTGTGTGTGTGTTGTTCCCTGTGCACTGGATGACTGTGTGCAGCGGTCCATGGTGCGTGCTCTATGCCCATGGCACCCCTATCAGCCCATCCATGGCCTGTGCAGCTGACACACATGCATGTCTGTGACCTGCATGGTCCGTTGGCATGTCAGTGGTGGCAGTCCCTGCAGGGCAACCACTGTACCCATCACACTGCTGGGTTGCCTCCTGTCACTGGTGTGGTGCATGTCTGCCTTGGGTGACACTGTGGCCTCCACAGTTGTTGTCCCACCTCCATGCTGTGCCTTGTGCATGTTGCAGGGGATGTGCACCACTGTCTGTGACTTGTGCTCCGGGAAATGCTGGTGGCGTACAGGTCCACAGTGCCTGCACAGGGCAGCTGGCACTCCAGTGCCATGGAGGACTATGGGTTGTGTGTACACAGTTTACATGGGCCCACGCTGGGGGCTTGGTTGCCCTGCCACTGCGTCCCTGTGTTGTTGTGCCCTTGGGTATGGGTGGGTGTCTGTCCATGCACTGTGTGGCATCCGGTGTGGTGCATGCTTCCACGCACCACTGTGGGTGTCTGTGCTGGCTGTTGTGGCCAGTGCTGGGTTGGGGTGTGTTATTGGGATACTGTACAGGGTGTTGTACCACTGGTGGTGGTGTCTGGGGCAAGCCCTGTCCCGTGTGGGGTACCTCATGTGCTGATGCATGGTTGGTCTCTCAACAGTACCTCGGGGGGACTGTGCATGGTGGCACTGTGTATGCCATTGTTGCATCGCTGTGTGCTGCCACCCACTGATGGGTGCTTGTGGTGGGGCTGCCTTGCATGGTTCTGTGGTGCACAGGGTTGCAGTGTCACAGTGGGGGTGGTGGCATGCATGGGGTTTCCTGCAGTGGTGGTCACTGCTCCTGGGAAAGGTGTCTGGGTGTCACAGTGCAGAGTGTGCTTTGCATTGGGGGGATGGTGTGGCACAGGGTGGTCAGCCCTCCTTGTGTGCCAGTCACAGCTTGCAGGGGGGTGTGATGGGGCACCATGGCCCAGCTGTGTGTTGTTTCATTGTTTCCATGGGCTGATGGTTATTCCAGCCCTCCCCCAGTTGTGCAGTGCATGGGGTGTGGGGAGACCATGTCTGTTCTGCTATGTGTTCCTGTGCCCATCTGTAGCATGGGTGGTGGGCCCCTACCTCCCTGGTTGTGCAGGTCCATTGCCCTGCTGTTGAGGGGGGCATCCCTGGTTGCGCTATGGCACCTCTGGACTGCTCAGCTGAACATCCCTTGTTGCACTATGGCGCATTAGATCTGCTCAGCTTCCCCTCCCTAGTTGTGCTATGGTGCAGGTGGTGCAATATTCAGTTGTCGGCTGTAGGTGCAGTTTGGCCTGCTCTGTTTTTGAATATCGCACCTCTTACACATGGGCGCAATGGACTTGCGCTTGCTCCTGCTATTGCGCACTTTTTGGGCGCAGTTTGAATATCTGGGCCATTGTAGAAAACTTCCAATTAGGTGTTTTACTGGTGGGGGGGACCTCAACTTTGGTAAAAAATAAAAAGGGTATTGATTAAAAAAAAAAAGCTATGTGCATTAAAAAAAATAATCCCCAAAAAATCAAGTCTTATGAAATGCACACTGCAAGTTCAAGTTTTTTTTCTAACACATAACTTTTTTTTTACATTTTGTCACCAAATTTGAGGGACAGGGTACTAAGCACCCTCCTCATTAATATTCAATTGGCAAGTTTTGTGATTGCCCGATTGGTCTGCTGCTTAATGTAGAACTTGCAAGGCCATGTGTAAAGCTAGTTACAGGTAGGCCTCCCTCCCAATGGAACAGCTGGTTTGCATATGGCCCACAGCAAGCAACAGGTCTGGTGAAGTGGATAAGCAATAAGACATGACGAGGCATTCATTGTGTGGGTTTTACTTCACGTCCAGGGTCATGGTAAGATACAAGGCTGCAGGTTGTGTCTTCAGCCCTTGGAAGTGTAGTAAAACCAGTATGATTTATACCTCGAAGTGTCTTACTGTGCTTATAAAATGGGTTCATAGGAAATTTCGTAGAAACAAAGTCTAAAAAGTCACTAAAACATAATAAAACATTGTTAAAAATGCAAAATAGCTCCTCTTCAGATGGATTCCACCTGTCAGTCATCTGTCTTCACATTCAATACATGATGTGTTTGTTTACCATTTAATGCAAGAATTCAGCATTTGTAATATTTCACTACTAAAATGCTCAACCCCACAAAAATACACACACACACACACACACACACATATGCACACATGTAATGGCAACATGGAATACATGAATTCAATATTCTGCAGAATTCCAGTGGCATGTACATGCAAAGAACCCAATGCTAAGTGTGAAAGGGTGTACCTCCCTAAATTTTTTTCTGAATGCAGTATGCTAAGAATGTAAAGATAGCATACCTGGGTTGTGAGTGTCCTGTGTTATATGTTGTACTGTGTTAAATGTTTTGTTTGTTGGGCTGGCCACCCACTTTTTTGTTTGTCTCTATATGTTCTATGTTCGTTTCCGTGGGTTTTGCCACTGTTAAAGTTAGCCAGCAAGCAAAGGCATAGCATGAAGTTACTGTCCCAACTCCCATTTCAAAACACCTCTAAATAAAGCTTGCCCTGAAGTGCATTGATATATGTCATGGCTGTAAAACAGTATAAATGGATGAAGTACCGGTATCCATATTGTTACTGCAGTTTAAAATGAAGGTCTAGTCAAGGAGAAGCAAAATACTGCTGTTTGCAGCCTGTATGTTTCCCCAGGTACCCTAAAAGCCTGGAAGCAGTGAAACAATGGCTTTAGGTAATGCAACAGCTAGACAAAGCCGTTTTGCTGCAGTAGCAAGCAACCTGGGCTATAAATTGAAGAGAAGCCACTGCCTGGAGCCTGAGGTTTGTTGTTATCCTTTCTCCAGCAGTGCAGCTTCTCAAGCTATTTTTCTTGGGTGCAAAGTGGCAGTTAGGAGCACCATTTTTCTCCTTTAAAAACAGTGTTTGGAGCACAGCTCCCTTAAAGCAGCAAGAAACAGTATATATATAAGCATTAAGGCACACTCCTGAGCTAAAATGTAGAAACAGGGAATTAAAAAGCAAAAGTTTACCTGTTAGTGCTGTTTCTCAGAGTGTAGCCCTGCCTGAAGATACAGCCCCTTCCAGCTCCATCTTTCTATAGAGCAGGCCGGCCTTTCCCTTGCTATATTTATACAGGAAGTGGCCTGGGTAGGTGCTTAGGGTAACAGTACAAAGAACTTGTTTGGTGCTCAAAACTGTTATTGTGATTTGACTGCCTTGAAATGTAAATTAGGATGAAATAATGTATATAATGTCTTGTTTGTTGAAAAATATATTGTAAATAATGACTTTAAAGGCAAAATGTGTACAGATGAGTGGAGCTAGCCCATCACTTGGTCACAAAGCCCTATACAATGAAAGCTCAAAGCAGAGCTAGTCAGATGAGAAAGCAGACAGTTGGAGACTACTGAGAAAGCTCAACTAGTAGTTTCTAGTTGATGTGTATATATATATATATATATATATATATACAGTAGCCTGGATTTTGATTTGCCTCCTTTTATTTTGTCGCCTAAGTTCATTTCTTTTGCCTGTTATTGTTCTGCTGTGAAGAATAAACCTTATTTTGTTTTGAGCTACATCTGCCTCACTGCCTGATCAGTCCATCTCTACCCACAACCCATGACACTAAGGATATCGAAGAGTCTGCCTGGAGTCAGCCATTCGACCGGCTATACTACTCCCTAGATTCCCCTTTACCTCGTGCATTCTAGCTGCTCCTGCTTTGACCACTTGAACTTTACCTTCTAAGCAAAGGTGATTCTGCTACTGTTTAAGTGTAATGCACCCCTAGCTACAGCCAAACTGCGAACTGGGTTTCTCCATTATACCACTGTTTCTGTCAACTACATGTTGCCAGCCTGCTTTATTCACAACCAAGTTTTCTAGTTTCACTTGTAGACAAATTTTATTGCCTCCTGACATTAACCCTATTTGGGTCAGCTGCCTTTTGTTAGTTTTGCATCCATATTCTTGATTTGTCTGCCATTTTCAAATTTTTGAAGACCTGATAACTACCAAACCAGACAGGTGACCCATCAGATCCTCCTGCTGCATACTTCTCCAGGTCCCGAAAGTCAGGACTATGGCAGGCACAAGTTATTTCACGACCTTGATCCCGATCACTTGGAACACCCTTCCTACTAATATTCAAGAATGCTCCTCACTCATGGGATTCAAGAAAGGTTTAAAGGCATACTGCACCTTCTAGAACAGTTTCTGTAACTGTTACAGTTGATTGGCTCCCCCTCTCGCTGATCTGTGCTGCTAAACTGTGAAACAATGTAATATGTCTCAGCACCACCACATCTCAGTAATGACCAGGATGCTCAAACAAAGTTCCTGAAGTCCACATGTTGCTACCATGAGCATATGATTCCCAATTTTAGAGGTAACATTTATTCTTTCTTGTGCAATATGCTGTAACTTATAAATGGATTATGTACTGTATGTATATCATCCGCAATAATTATCTGTATTTAACTTTTCCACTATACTGTAATGTTCATCCAATGTTTCTCTGTATTGGTGGTGTTGGGGGCAAGAACAGTTAGAGAATTCAAGAATGTATGGGATAGACATAAGGGAACCCTGGCAATATGGAAAAAAGGTAAGCTATGGAGAAAGTAGGGTCCGTGGTTTAGGCTAAATGGGCAGACTAGGTTGGCCACACTGTCCTTATCTGCTGTCACATTCTGTGTTCCTATATTTCGGTTTTGTCCAAAATTATGTGAAGCATCTTTTTAATTAATTCTGGGTCACCCCTGAAAAAGAGACTCCTGTAGGCCCAGTGGGTTTACCCGGTCAACAAAATTCAATAAATAAATAAATATTCTACTCATCCTATCTGATCCAGCTGTGTTTGCAGTATCCTGTCTCTAAGTGTTGCCATCAATGTTTCGCTCTGCTTGCTCAATATACTGTTTGGCTGGATTTATCTGTACATTCAGGTACCAATATTACCCTTTGTTTAGCCCTAGCTAAACTCTATCTGGTTACTGCAGCAGGCAATGCTTTTGTTATCTTTTTTTGGACTTATGTTAGCCACCTAATTTCATACTCGGCTTGTAGATTATAGTGTCTCTTTCCTAGCCAGTTTGATTCATCTCATAGCTAGCTGCCTGTTAGGGTATTGCTCCCATGGTTAGTTTAAGGTCTTTGAAGAGTATCATTTTACATTTTTACACTTCATTATGCTCCCCACTGTTCTCTTGTACCTTCTTCTCTTTCCTGCCCTACCTTCATCTTCCTCTTCTCCCTCCCCCTCTACCCTCCTCCGTACTCTCCTTTTCCACCCTCCACCCTTCCATCCCCCTTCCATCTATGTTTCTCTGCTCCCCTCCCTCCCTGTCCACCTTGGTCTCCTGCCATCACTTGAGTTTTTCCTCCAATTCATCCCTGACCCATCCCTGTCCCCCCCCTCCCGCCCCGGTCTAGGGACATAAGTCCTTCCATATCCTCTACCTTTTTATCTTGCTTCTCATCCTTGCAGGTGATACATAGAAACATAGAATGTGTTGGCAGACGGGGAACACAAGATCCATCTAGTCTACCCTTATCTTCTCCCCCTTAGTTTGCTATATTTTTGAGGATCCCCTTATGCCTGTCCCATGCTAGTTTAAATTCCCTTACTGTCTTTGCTCCCACAACCTCCTGGGGTAGGCAATTCCATTCGTCTACCACCCACTCTGTGAAGAAGTACTGTACTTTCTCTCCCATTGCTCCTGAATCTACCTCCCTTGAGGTGCATATTGTGTCCTCTAGTCCTGGTAAAGCTGCTCACCTGAAAAAGGTTCTGTGTCTCAACCTTGCTGATACCCTTCAGGTATTTGAATGTCTCTATCATGTCCCCCTGATCCTTACGTTGATCCAGGGAGTACATGTTGAGATTTTGTAGCCTTGCCTCGTATGGTTCTTGATGTATACCCTGCACCATCTTCATTGCCCTTCTCTGCACCATCTCTAGCCAATCTATGTCCTTCCTCAAGGGTGTGGCCTCCAGAACTGGATGCAGTACTCCAGATGAGACCCCATGAATGATCTATACAGTGGCATGATCACTTCCCTTCTCCTACTAGTGATTCCCCTCCCTATGTAAACCAGGATTCCATTAGTCTTTAGTGATGCCTTTTCACATTGTTTGCTTATCTTTATGTTGTCTGAAATGATGACCCCTAAATCACGCTCATTCTTCGTAGACGTTATCTGTTCCCCTCCCATTAAGTACACTCTCCCTGGGTTACATTTTCCCAGGTGCACGACCTTGCATTTTTTCATGTTGAATTTCAACTGACAGTTTCTCGACCACTCTTCTAGTTTTCTGAGATCGGACTCCATCCTTTCTGCCCCATCAGGTGTGTCTACTCTGTGCAGATCTTTGTGTCATCCGCAAACAGGCACACCTTACACTCCAGACCCTCTCCAAGGTCACTGATGAATACATTGAAGAGGATTAGTCCCAGCACCAATCCCTGTGGCACTCTGCTGGTGATTTTGCCCTCTTTTGACAGGGTATTGTTCACTAGTACCCTTTGAGTCCTCCCATATAGCCAATTATGCCCACTCCAATGTGCCCCAGTTTACTGTCCAAACTCCTGTGTGGCACGGAGTCAAAGGCCTTGCTGAAGTACAGGTAGGCCACATCAACTGCTGCACCCTGGTCCACCATCCTAGAGACCCAGCTGAAAAAATCGACTGGGTTTGTTTGGCAGGAACTTCATGCTGTGAAGCCATGTTGCCTTGGGTCTAATTGATAGCTTGCTTCTAAAAATACCAGTATCCTCTCCTTTAACAGGGATTCCATCAGCTTTCCCACCACCGAGGTGAGGCTAACTGGGCGGTAGTTCCCTGGTTCCTCTTTGCTTCCACTCTTGTAAAGTGGCACCACCGTAGCCCTTTGATGATGTGGAAGTCAACCCTGCTGCCTCTCCTTCTTCCCTTCCCTCTATCACTAAAGGCTTGGCATTTTTCATCTCAGTGCTAGAAGCCTCTTCCCTAAACTGGATCTCCTTTTTTTTAAATTCAATATGCTTTATTCAAGTTTCAAAAGAATAACAGTATTAAACTGGATCTCCTTACAGTATGGGTTTCTCACAGCTCTCCAGACATCCTCTGTATCACTGAATCCTGGCGCTCCCCCAGATTTCTGGATTCTAGCTTGGTTCTTCCTAACGACCACTTTTTCAGGCAGAATGGAGGAAAGCGTGGTGGTAGTGATGTTGCCCTCTTCTATGTTCTCCAGAACCTTTCTTGCACTGTCACTCTCAGGAGAAATTATACCCTCATCCCACGAGTATCTTCTTGTCAAACCCTCCTTCCCTTCCACTTTACCGATATTAATTGGTGTTCTCTTTGCATCTCCTAAAATCTCTCCCTCCTCTCTGGTTGACTCACTCTCCATCATCACAGCTCATTCCTCTTTGGATGGGTTAATCCTCCTTGGGGACTTTAATATCAATTGCTTTTTTCTGCCTCCAGGTTGACCTCCTGCAAGATGGAGTCCATAAATCTCTCACAACTCATTACTGAACCAATCTGACTCAATCCACACTCCTTAAACCACAATTTTCTAGACTGGGTTCTCCCCTAACACCCACACTGCATAGTTATATCAGATATATTGCCGGACGCTTTTAGTGATCATTGTATGATCTATTATGACAGGTAAGTCCAGCACCCTCCTCCCTCCACAAGCACATCTGGTCTAGGTCCCTATAGTTGCTAAACAAAGATGCTCTACTGGGTGACCTCTATGCAGTAGACTGGTCCCCCATTCTCAGTGTCTTTAATGTAGATATTGCCCTCTCCTTCTTCCACTCGATCTTTACTTCTGTCTGGGACAAACAGGCCCCATCAGGAAGTCCATGGTTAAATCTTACTACCACCCCTGGATCACCCCTAATCCCACTGATTTTGTGCAAGACCTGCAATCAAGCCTGTGTCCACTTCAGATTATTCTGCTCGCTGTCCGACCTCCACTCCTACAGAATACTTTGAAACTCATGCATAAAGGCCATTTGAACTGCCAAATCCCTCTACTTCAAGGCCTACCTCCTGAATAATCTCAATTGCCCCACCAAGTTTTGGAAGGTGATCCACTCCCTCCTTGATCCCCCTATCTAATCTGCTTCTCCAGTCCTTATTGTAAATGACACTCCAGTCTCTGATTCTTCCTCTGTTGCTGCTCACTTCAATTAGCTTTTCACAACATGTGCTCTCCCAGCTTCAACCTTTCCTAGCTCCTCTCCCCTCCCTCTGTCTCCAAACTCCTCTTTGTCCACCCCCTTCCTGGGGTTTCAGTTCCCTCCTGTGTCTGCTAATTCAAATTTAGTCCTGATGGCCTGGACCCTGAACTCCTCCATCTCTCAGCTCTTGTTCTTACCTCCCCCCTCACTTACCTTCTCAACCTCTCCTTTACTCTATGCTCTTCCTCTCAGGCTTGGAAGTTGGCCAGAATTTTCCCCCTCCACAAAGGGGGTAATCCCACCGCACTTGGCAAGTTCTGTCCTATACCTCTTCCCCTCTCTTGCAAAAGTTGCAAGAGAAATTGGTCTGCTCCCAGCTCTCTGACTTCCTACACTCCTCCAACTTCCTCTTTCTTTTCCAATCTGGTTTTTGGAAGCACTGTTCCACTGTCTCCTCCCTGCTACATGTCACTGACTGTATCCTCTTTGGGTTGGATCAAGGGCACATCAATGCAGCCAGTTTATGTCTAAAGACATAGACAGGATGGAAGCTGTCCAGAGGAGGGCAACTAAAATGGTGCAGGGTCTGCACCGGAAGACATATGAAGAGAGACTTAAGGAGCTTAATATGTATAGCCTCGAGGAAAGGAGGGAGAGGGGGGACATGATAGAAACTTTCAAGTACCTCAAGGGAATCAAAAAAGTCCAAGAGGGTAGCATCTTTCAAAAAAAGAGGTGTGCAAGAACAGGAACAATTTGAAGATAGAAGGAGGGTGGCTCAGAGGTAATTTAAGAAGTATTTTTTCACAGAGGGTTGTGGATGTATGGAACAGCCTTCCAGAAGAGGTTGTGGAGTCAAAAACAGTAGTGGAATTCAAGCATGCATGGGACAGTCATAAAGCAATTCTAGGGGGTGGGGGTAGGAAGAAGTAGGCTGCTGGTTAACTAGGATCTGCAGCTTATCCATCAGGTAGGGAAATGGGCAGACTGGGTGGGCCAAGCGGTCCTTATCTGCCATCAAATTCTATGTTTCTATGTTAAGTTTCATCAATCTGGTCAAAGCCTTCAATTCAGTGGCACATCTTCTCCTCCTGGACAAAGTGAGTTCTTCTGGCCTTTCAGCCACCACTGTTGAACGGTTCTGTACCTACCTCTCAGGCCATCAACAGTTGGGTCAGGTCAGTGATGTACTGTCCCCTCTTCTCCCAATCCAGGCTGGAGTCCCACAAGGCTCCATCCTAGCCTCCATCCTGTTCTCCATTTTATTCAATGGCCTCCCCTCTGCCTGTGTCAACTTGCATATTCACATGTATGCAAATGACACAGGTCTCTACACCTCAGGCCCATCAACTGAAGCTGTAGAAGTCTCGCTACAGCAATACTTCTTCAATGTCCTGTGATGGTTTCTGGCAAACCAGCTCTGGGTCAACACCAAGAAACCAGTATCCACAGCCTTTACAATCCAGCCAAAAACTGGCCAGGCTTGCTCCCCCCCCTTCCTTCACCACCCAGGATGGTTCCTCCTTTTAAGTGGTCCATTCGTTTAAGTATCTTGGTGTGTGGCATGACACCATGCTTGATTTCTCTGAGCACATCAATGCCATCCATGCCACGCTCCATCCCAAGTTTGGTGCCCTGTACCATAATAAAGACTGCCTAACCCCTCATGTCCACCAGGAGCTGGTTACCAAAATGGTACTCCCACTCTCTGATTATGTAGATGTTCACTTGTTCTCTTGGGAACATAAGCAGAAGGCTGGTAAGGACAGAGGTCTGGGGTTATATTCTGTTTTAACTGAAATATTTGAATAGTTTTGTAAGTGAAATTAGTTCTATGTGTTAAACATTATTACCTTGAGTTAGAACTGTTACTTGGGCTGTGATATTGTAACTTTAGAGGCTTGGGAACAGTTGTTTGGCAGTGATAATTAGAGTGAAATTTAAATGTGTTGTTTGCCTGGTGTTGGGAGGTACATTAACAGGAATTACCTTGTCTTTAACAGGAATTACCTTGGCTTTCATTGTTCACTTGGGAACATAAGCAGAAGGCTGGTAAGGACAGAGGTCTGGGGTTATATTCTGTTTTAACTGAAATATTTGAATAGTTTTGTAAGTGAAATTAGTTCTATGTGTTAAAAATTATTACCTTGAGTTAGAACTGTTACTTGGGCTGTGATATTGTAACTTTGGAAGCTTGGGAACAGTTGTTTGGCAGTGATAATTAAAGTGAAATTTAAGTGTGTTGTTTGCCTAGTGTTAGGGGAGGGTCATTAACAGGAATTACCTTGTCTTTAACAGGAATTACCTTGGCTTTCATTGTTCACTTGGGAACATAAGCAGAAGGCTGGTAAGGACAGAGGTCTGGGGTTATATTCTGTTTTAACTGAAATATTTGAATAGTTTTGTAAGTGAAATTAGTTCTATGTGTTAAAAATTATTACCTTGAGTTAGAACTGTTACTTGGGCTGTGATATTGTAACTTTGGAGGCTCAGGAACAGTTGTTTGGCAGTGATAATTAGAGTGAAATTTAAATGTATTGTTTGCCTGGTGTAGGTAAGAGCCCTCTCACCCACCCTGTTTTGTAGGCTTTCTTAAATACTGAAAAGCCACTGGGAGTTGGGATTGAAGGGCTGAATATTTCTGTTTGGGACTAAAATTCGAAGCAACAGGAGCTGGTGGGCCTGTGACATCATACAGTACCTGATGTCTGCATACACACACTGTTAGTGGGACTGAACACACACTGGACTGTATGTGTTTGTGAGACTTGGGAACTTTATTGGTGGGGTTGAAATTGGGTTTGTAAATAACTGCAGTCAGTATAGAGAAATACTGTAAGCCAGGGAAGGGACTGAGAAAAGGGGTGTGCCATTATAAACAGAGGGATAAACAGGGTGGCCATATTCCACCATAGCAGGCATCTTCAGAAGGGTTGTAGGCTGCACAGGCTGTGGGATGGCAATAATTCTCAATTGGGCCTGGAGAGAGGGCTTCCTCTGTAGACAGCTATCTTGTAATCAGGTAGAGGTATATTGGTTAAGAACAAGCTGGGGAGCTGGGGGATGTCCAAGAGATAAGGGTGTGGATATGGGCAGAAGGGTGGGGCTGAGGGAGGCTGAGGCAGCTGAAATTACAGGACGTTATGTTACAGCAAGCAGGAGGGGGATATTAGGGACGGACCCTTGGGATGGTGATGCTAAGGGAAAGCGTATGGGGTGACATTCTGAATACAAAGAGAGTGGAGGAGAGAGTCAGGAGGGGCTGTTGGGAGCCTAAAACAGCAGACTGTGGAAGGAGCTCTAAAGGTGAACAGAGCAGAGGAGAGGAGGCAGTTTAGAGGTGCAGTCAGGAAACTTGGGTTGCCAGTGGAGGCTGACATAGAGTGTCACAATACATTTGAGCTACTAAGCACCCTAGAGGGAGGAAGGGGTTGGTGGAAGTGAGGAAACTTATACAGGCGGCAGGAGGGTTGGATACCCATAGGGCATCACAGACCGGCAATGGAAAGGATAGAAATAGTCCAGAGGGAAGGAAACATAAATGTTAAGCAAATGGGAGATGCAACATATTGCAGACATGAGGAGGAGAGCATGACTGGAAGAAACTGGGAGACAAGGAGGTGGGCGAAGCCCCTTCAGCAGGGGGTGGTACCAGGATGGAGCCTAGCCAAGGGACCCAGACAGCCTCTGGAGGCAGGGTACTATTACAAGGGGAGGATGGCGGTGTGGGGAAGAAACCATCAGGGCCAGGATAAATGGTTCAGATAAGAGAGGGTTAAAGGGACACCTATTCAGAGGGGTTTAAGTTAAGTGGGCAAAATAACGAGGAGGCAGAAAGGGAAGGGTGACAAGGGGTCTCTAATAAGGCAGGAAGACTCCCATGGATTGAGATCATGAATAAGGAAAGGGGGCTGAGAGGGCATAGTGGGAGGTAACCATAAGGATGATGGCGGTGTTAAGGTTCTGTTATTGGAAGACTCGATGATTAGGGGTATCAGTGGGAGGGACAGGGGGTGGATGTCATAGCCAGGTGAAGGTAGTGAGTATCTCTGGGCTGACAGTGCACAGAGCAAAGTTCATAGTGCATGAAATGGTTAGGGATTGTGGAGAACCAGTTTCCTGGTGCATTTGGGAACTAATGATCTAGATGAGGAATAGCGTTTTGGAAATCCAAACAACGTTCAAGAACTTGCCAGAGTTTGTCAGGATATGGATGCAACATTTTCCTTTTCAGAGATATTGCCAGTACCAAAGGCCTCAGTGGAGAAAAAAATGAAGCTCACAGAGGTTAATGACTGGCTCAGGAAGTGGGGTGAAGAGAGTGGGTTGGGGGTATTAGGGAACTGGAATGGAGTTTGGGAGGATAAGGGACTATAAGCCAAGGACAGGCTTCATCTTGCCCCATTCAAGAAAGGTGGGGTTTAAACTTGTGAGGGGGGAAGGGATAAGGGAGGGGCTGACCAGAAACCCTCTCCTACAGATGAGGGGAGTAGCCTTCAAGCCCAAGGGGGGAGGGGGGAAACAGACTGGGGGTGGAGGGTTCAGGAGGAGCAGAGGGAGGATGGAAGTATAAGGAATCTGGGTGGGGTTCGACAAAGAGGATCAGGGATAAGGGGTGGGGGTCGGTGTTAGTAAATGCCAGGAGCTTGGGAAACAAGTTGCCAGAGTTCCAGGCCATGCTGTTTGAGGGAGGGGGTGGATGTGGCGGAGGTCACGGCGGTCACGGAGACGTGGGCCAACAAAAACCATGACTGGGACCTAAACGTACGGGGGTACACTATGCTTAGGAAGGATAGAAAGGAGGGTAGAGGGGGTGGAGTAGCTATGTTCATTTGAGATGACATAGAAATTGCTAGGGTAGAAGAGGCAGAGGGAAACGTGGAGGCCTTATGGGTCACCTTATGATCCCCAGCAGGAGATAAGGTCAAGTTGGGTGTAGTATATAGGCCCCGGGATGAGTGATGTTCTGGGATGGTTTGCTGGACAACATCATTGCCCAGTGTGGACCAAAAGGGAAGGAGTGGTGTTGATGGGGGACCTTAATATGCCAGGTACAAACTGAGGAACCATCACCTCTAAGGTGGCCAAGGAGCGAGAGGCTGCTGGACGGTTTCCAGGATGTGTTCTTAACACAGCATGTGATGGAGCCCACAAGGGAGGGCATATCCTGGACGTGGTTCTGGCAGATGGGGATCTGGTAAGGGACGTTGTACAGGACCCCCTGACTGGGAGCGACCACAATACTGTCTGGTTTCAAATAAGCATGGGGGGAGGGGGGTGAGATCTAGGACACTGGCAGTGGACTTCAGGGGGGCAGACTTTGAGGGCATGGGAAATATTCTCAAGGATCACTTGAAGGGGATTACATCAATGACAAGTGTGGAAAGGAGATATGAGGTCATAAAACGGGGACTTCATGAGGCAGTCAGGATCTGCGCTAAGTTGAAACGTAAGGGAGCAAGGTCACATAAATCATGCTGGTGGTCCAGTGAGGTACAGGTAGCAGTCAGAGAAAAGAAGGCATCCTATAAAAAGTATAAAACAACAAGAGGGGATAGGGATAAGGAAATGTACCATCTTGCATCTAGAAAAGTCACCAGTATGGGGAAGGGAGCAAAGTCCAGTAAGAGCAGTGGCTGGCACAGGGGATACAAGGAGGGAAGGGTTCTTCCGGTACATTGGGAGTGGAGAAAACTGGAGCCATCTCAGCAGATTGAGATCAGAAGGAGGTGGGTGGAAGAAGCGAGGGACCAGGCAGAGGTATTTATCGAGTACTTGCCTCTGTGTTTGCTAGGGAGGGATGAGATATCTACAAAGCAAGGCACGATGGGGATAGAAGCGGCAGTGAGTGGGATCAGGGAGCAACAGAAATGGAGCAAGAGGGAGGGAGGTACCCCAGGTGTGTCACATCTGGATAAGAATAAAAAGGCCAGTAAGGTGGAGGGGACGAATGATGCTATCTCCACCAAAAGGATGTGGTTAGCCCTCAAGGCCCTAAAGAAGACAAATCTCCTGGGCCGGATGGCATTCATCCGAGAGTACTATGGAAATTGGCGGACATACTGGCTGCACCCCTGGCGGAGCTCTTCAACAGGTCACTTGAGACTGGGAGTTTACCTAGGGATTGGCGAGAGGCACATGTGGTGCTAATCCACAAAGGGGTGTCGAGGGAAGTACCAGGTAACTATAGACCCATCAGTCTGACCTCAGTGGTGGGAAAATTAATGGAGAGTATACTAAAGGAATGATTGGGGGTGTACTTGGAGGAGGTGGGAGGTCTGGATAGTCGGCAACATGGGTTTGTGCCAGGTAGATCATGTCAAACCAATCTTGTGGAGTTCTATGAATGGGTAACATCAGAACTGGACAGGGGAAAGCCTGTGGATGTATTATTCTTGGACTTCAGCAAGGCATTTGACTCTGTCCCCTACAATGGTCTGGTGGAGAAACTGATGGGGTTAGGGTAGGCCCTTTGATGGTCAGATGGATTGAAAACTGGCTAGCTGGGCGCACCCAGAAAGTAGTGGTCTGTGGGGAGCTCGAACCCTAGAGAGGTTGGTAGTGGGGTACGCAGGGCTCGGTCCTGGGTCCGATCCTGTTTAATGCATACATATCGGACATCAGGAGGGTATAGGGTGTGAAATGAGTCTCTCATGGATGACCCAAGATGGAAGCAGTAGTTGAGGAGAAGGGGAGGTTGG
Source organism: Neoceratodus forsteri (assembly GCA_016271365.2). Taxonomy (NCBI): domain Eukaryota; kingdom Metazoa; phylum Chordata; order Ceratodontiformes; family Ceratodontidae; genus Neoceratodus; species Neoceratodus forsteri. The sequence continues at coordinate 1,186,379,871 of CM057451.1, read as the reverse complement.
CCCTGCAAGAGGACCTGGACACCCTGGAAAACTGGGCTCACACATGGAAATTAAATTTCAATATCACCAAGTGCAAGGTGTTGCATCTTGGTCGAAACTCTAAACACAGGTACACCCTAGGAGGAGGCGCTGGAGGCCTCAAAGGGGTAAAAGACCTGGGGTCATGGTGGATGCATGTATGAATAACTCTGAGCAGTGCAGGAGAGCGGCTAGCAAGGCAAACAGGATGTTGGGATGCATCATAAGGGGGATCACCTCTAGGAGCAGGGAAGTGATTCTGCTGCTGTACAATGGACTGGTTAGACCACACCTTGAGTACTGTGTACAGTACTGGAGACCACACTTGAAGAGGGACATACAGCTCCTGGAGAGGGGACAGAGGAGGGCAACTAAGATGATATGAGGGCTAGGGGTTTTGACATATGAGGATAGACTTGAGGAGCTCTGCCTGTTTTCATTGGAGGAGAGGAGAGCAGGGGGACATGATTGAGGTCTTCAAGTACCTCAAGGGAATAAATAGAGTAAACATGGAGGATCTTTAGACTAAAGCAGGAGGTATCACCAGAGGCATGGTTTGAAGTTGGAAGGTGGGAGGGTGAGGGGAAAGAGGAGGAGGTTTTCACTGAGAGGGTGGTGGACCCTTGGAATGCACTGCCTGGCAAGCTGGTTCAGAGATCCACAGTGGAGGGCTTCAAGAGAGGGTGGGACAGACACAGAAAGTGGATGTATCAGATGATGGCCTGTCCCAGGGGGGTGGGTATGGATGATAGGGGTTTCTGGAGCACAAGGGATAGGAGGGCCTCGGCACCCAACTAACGATCTAAGGTTCGCGCAGACTCGATAGACCGTAAGGCCTAATCTGCTGGCAAATAGTATGTTAGTATGTGGTTTACAGTACTGCTCCCTCCTCTTCCCTTGCCAGACTGGACACCCTCTGTAATGCCTTTTGCCATTTTGCTGCAGACTCACCCCTTCACACTCATCATCACACACTCTACTCCTTCCTCTTGATCCTCCCCATTTTCTTCCCCGCTGCCTGCGCCACTGTACATCTTTTTCTCTAAATACTGACTTGAGGCACTGTCCTTATATGTGTCAGCATGGCTCAGTTGGTAGCACATCCGCCTCTGGACCAGAAGGTCGTGGGTTCTTGTCCCACACCGGGATTGAACTTGCATCTAAAATGCTGGCATCCAAGTACAGTATTGGGGGTGCTGTACTGCTGCGATGTGCTGTCCTTCGGATGAGATGTTAAACTGAGGTCCGTTCTCCCCATCCTGGTGGGTGTCCAGGTGGAAGTAAAAGAACACAGAGTACTCTTTGCAAAGAGTAGGGGACATTCCCGGTGTCCTGGCCAACATTTCACTTCCCATAAACCAGTTCATGCAATTATCCAGGCTGTGTGTGGGTGCTGATGTGCAATATGGCTGCCACTGCACATTCAGTCACTTCACTACCAGTCTAGCATTGCTTGTAATGCACTTTGGGATACACTGTATATGAAAAACGCTATATAAATGTTGATTCTTCTTCTTCTTATACTTTTCCATACTCATCTCTCCCATGTCATCTGCCTTGTACTCCCATAATCCCAGGAATCCACACACTTTCTCCCTCCATACCCTCGTTCCTCTGCTGGGCAGTCAGCCTTCTCCTATCACCACCCCTCCCTTAGAACCTCCTCCCTTCCTCCATCCATCTCTTACACTCCCCAACATCCCTTAACTAGCTTAAACTCCTGTTGTCCCCTTCCTGGCCCTATCAACTCCCTACCTCACCTGCCCTTTGTGCCTCTCCCCATATCCCATTTAGGCCCCCCTCTCCAGGGTCAGTTTTACTTCTCCTAATTTCATTGCACTGATATGTTCCATCAGTTTAGCTTGTATCTCAGAACATAGAGCGTGTCATGTTCCAGACATCTGCTCTTGTTATCTTGCACTTTTGTCATGTCGCACTACTTCTATTTGCACCTTGTTTGTACGGTATGCATTGATTCTATCATTTTTTGTTTGATTGTTTTCCCACCCGCCTCCCCCAGGTCACAACTGGTAACAAGCCATGACTCAGTGTGCCTTTCCCAGTTACCAGTTTTTAAAATAAATAAATAAATAAATAAATAAATGCACACACAGACACCCTCAGAGGCCTCAAGAGCAAGTACAGCCAGGGCCTCTATTTTGTCTGTTACAGGGTAAGCAACAGTGGTGTGCGAGTAATGAATGGTATTTCCCAAATACCATGAACAATGCACTATGTGTTGTTAGGGTACGAATGACTAATAGTGGAACTAGTCCTGCCTGTTCTTATACAGGAAATGAGAGAGAGACAGAAGAGAGAGGAGAGAGAAGGGAGAGAGAGAGAGAGCTTCACCCCTCTCCAGCCCAATGGTTTAAAATATGCAGCCCTGTACTACAATCCAAATCCCACCCTCTTCCCCCAAGCAGCACCCAAAATTTCATATTTACAAAAAAAAAAAAAACCTTCCATGATGGATGACCAGTGTAACCCACCCACTTCCATGGCTGTCCATCATCTTTAACACTTGTTTTTATTTTAAATTTTAATATTTTACCTCACCCCCAACCCTAGCAGCACAATCTTCTCCCCCTCAGCAGCCAAATGTTTCTTCAAACAAGTACAGTTACTGTGGAGGAATGTGACCAACACATCCCACCTTCCTCCATGACCAGACGCCTGCAACTGAAGGAAGGCACTCCTGCACCTACTCACAGTAAAACCAGTTAATCATGTGATCCATTGGTTGTACTATCATCATTATTTTATTTTTTAAAAAGTGCCCTTCCAGAGCTCAGGGCGCCTTTACAATTAAAACACAACATACATACTGTATATACATAGACTCATATCTAAAACTTAGTTAAAATAATCATAAAATCACTACATAACATTTTAACTCTTATAAGTGGCTGTCTAGTAAAATACCTACTTGTTGTAGCCCTGAAAAAACTTGATTAAATGGGTATATTTTTAGGGATACTTTAAAACCTTCCACAGCCAGGCTATCTCGTATCTGACGAGGTAGAGAATTCCACAGGGTTGGAGCCATAAAAGCAAATGCTCTTCCTTCAGATGTTTTCAGATGGAGCCTGGGAATCTCTAGCAATCTCCCATTGGAGGATTGGAGTGGGCCAGAGGGGTAGAAAGAAATCAGGAGATCTTGCAGGTACTCCAGTCCCCAGTCATGTAGGGCTTTATAGGTCAGTAAAGAGACCTTGAAGGTTATCCGCCACTGTACTGGCAGCCAGTGCAGTTCACACAGTACAGGTGTTATATGTCTGGATCTAAGGGCTCCAGTCAGCAACCTGGCCATCGAGTTCTGCACCAGCTGCAAGCAGCAGATGTCAACCCCCAGTAGCCCTAGGTAGAGGGCATTACAGTAATCAAGATGGGTGGTGACAAAGGCATGGACCAGGGTAGGAAGATCTTTAGCCGGAACCAGGTGTATCACCCTGGCTATATTCCTAAGACAGTAAAAGGAAGATTTGACCATGGCTGACACCTGAGCCTTCAATGTCAGGCCCTCATCAAAAATCACACCAAGGTTACGCACTGGGTCCGAGACAGTTAGTGGTATCCCTCCCAGCTCTAAACCAGAGGGCTGTCCCACCAACGTCCCGGCCGACCTATGATCTGGGTCCACAACCAATACCTCTGTTTTTTCCGGGTTTAGCCTCAGCCAACTGGTACTCATTCAGTCCTGAATCTCAGCTAGGCAGCTGTTAAACACCAATACAGTTATTTTCTCCTGGTGGGGCACAAAAGATATGTACAGCTGAATATCATCTGCATAGCAGTGAAAACTCAAACCATACTACCTTATAATGTCTCCCAATGGTAGCATGCATACTGCAAACAACATGGGGGACAACACTGAGCCCTGCAGCACCCCACAGGGCAGCTCATGGGCGGCTGAGGAATAAATCCCCAACACCACCCTCTGAGAGCTGCCCTCGAGGAATGATCGAAACCAACTGAGGACTACCCCCCCCCAGTCCACAGAAAAACCACAGGCACTCGAAGAGTATCCCATGGTCCACAGTATCAAATGCTGCCGAGAGATCTAGGAGAACCAGAATGGTACAGGACCTCCAATCTCTGGTCATCGGGAGATCATTTGGTACCCTGACCAGGGCTGTCTCAGTACTGTTGCTTTTCCTGAAACCTGACTGGAGAGGGTCATAGATAGTGTGGCTTGTTAAATGATCCTCCATCTGCAGAGTGACCACCTTCTCAATAACTTTATCAGTAAAAGGCAAGTTAGAGGATGGGTTGTAGTTAGCTGGGGAGTCAGGGTCTAAGGAGGGCTTTTTCAAGAGAGGTCTAACAACCACCTCTTTTAAGGGATCTGGGAAGATCACCCTCTCCAGAGAGCTCCTGACTATCCCGGTCAGGACCAGGCCAATGACCGCAACATATCCTACAAGAAGGTGAGTTGGGCCTGGGTCCAGACTACAGCAGGTTGGTCGTAGAGTCTGGATGATCCTCACAATACCAGTAACTGCCATGAGGCTGAAGATAGACCAGGTCACCTGGATAACTGTATCACTCGGTTGATCAAAGTAAGGACCAATGGGGAGACACTGGGTGATCTCGCTCCTGATGGAGAACACCTTATCAGCAAAAAACTGCACAAACTCATCACACTTTTCTTGTGACAAAGCTCGACTGGATAGCAGACAGACTGGATCGCACAGTCTGTCTACAGTGCGCAAGAGCTGAGCTGTTCTGTTTTTGGCTGCAGCAATCTCCTTGGACAGGAACTCCTCCTTCTTATTGGAGATTGCTGATTGGTAGATTTTATAATGATCTAGCAATCTAAGCCTGTCCTCCTCCAGGTGAGTTTTCTGCCAGTGTCTCTCCAACCTTTGTCCCTGTGTCTTCAACTCCCTTAGGGACCCGTCGTACCAATGGGCCCCAGTGCAAAGGGTCAGGGGGCAAACATGAACTGGGGCGATGACATCCAGAGCCCCTTCTACTGCCCTGTTATAGGCATGAACAAGGGAGCCTGGGTCGCCGCCATCTGTCAGGATTCCCGAAAGGTCCAGTACTGCCATTAGACCCTCTGAGGTGATTCCTGTTAAAGGATGGTACTGCACCATTTCCTTTGGGGAATAAGGGGAGTCGTAAAACTGAACCTCAGGGCATGATGGTCAGACCATCTGACAGGATCCACCACCATGTCGGTGATCTCCATCCCCAGGAGAAATACCATGTCCAATGAGTGTCCCCCACTGTGGGTGGCAGGGGTAACTACCCGTGTCAGACCCAGTGATTCCATCAGCTGGAGAAGGTTTTGACCAAAAGATGAGAGCTCATCATCCACCCAGGCATTGAAGTCCACCAGAATCAACCATCTGGGAAACTCCAAGACTAATCCAGCAACAAGCTCTGCTACCTCTTGCAGGAAAACCCTCTCATCACCTGGTGGACGGTAGACGAGAAGGATCCTGCAGTCTGCACCTGCCCCCACAATACACTCAAAGACATTAGTAGATCCCACTGAGATCTCCCTGAGATCCAATTCTGATCTAAAACAGATCGCAACTCCCCCACCCTGATGGTCCAATCTCGGGCAGTGTAAAACTGAAAACCCAGCAGGAATAGCGGATGCCAAAATGGGTCCTGCATTTTTATCCAGTCAGGTTTCAGTAATGCAAGCCAGATCTTCAGAGGCTACCAAATTGGCCACCAATGCGGCCTTATTTTTAATAGACCTGGCATTGCACAACACCGCCCTAAAGGGACAAAAACTCGAGGATGATCGCATTACCTGCCTGCACAAGTCAGAGCCCTTGGGTATGGGCACAAGGCAGGGGGGACCCATATCCTGTGCCCATTTCACCCCAGGGTGCCATCTGGCTCTTACTGTCTCTATCCACCCACTCTTCTCCCGTCCCCTCCCAGGCTGAGGGACCCCCCTGCCTCCTCATAATACCTAATGCACTGCATCTTCTGTATATCTCTGAGGGAAGTGGAGGGGTCCAGAGTGAGGACTGGAGCACTTATATTCTGTAGAAGGTGGATGGCCATGTAAGAGCACAGATTGTGTTGGCCACCTTCATTTGCACTAACTGCACTTGTTTGAAGTTAAATTGGGTTCTGGGAGAGGAGGGTACTGCTAGGGTGGGGGCAGGGAAATATTGATTTTAAAATAAAAATGAGAACTGAAGACAGCATCCAGTCATGGAGGTGATTGGGTTGTTCAGGTCACTTATCATGGGAGTCTTTTTTAATACTACAAAAATATGAAATTGTGGGTGTTGGGGGGAAGGCAGAGGATGGAATTAGGACTGCAACAGAGGAGGGATGGGAGGGTGTGTATTTTAAATGACTGGTTGGGGAGGAGGGTGGGGGGCTGTTTCTTTATCTAGTTTTATATATTTTTTTTACAGACACATGGATAACAAATATGAATAATGAACGTCCAAACATTTTGGGGCCCGAATATTCAAAATAAGGTATTTGCCTAGCCCTGGTAAGCAGCAAGTCGTTATCTGGAAACTGGTAAGGACAGAAGGGGGAATTTTAATCTTTATCAAGAAAACAGCAGCAATGGAAACTCTGAAAAGCACTTGGCTATTTAAATTTGTTTATGTGTGTATGGAGCAGAGCATGAGTGGAAAGAACATTCAATTATTGACTTATTTCACTTAGTTTAAGAGTTTTATTTTAGGGCCTAGATGAAGTTTGTTGGATATGTGGGAAAGTGGCACCCATGATAATGATAGCGGTCAGAAATGAGTAAAGTGGCTTATGAGTTCTGTATTTGAGTTGCCCAAATTCCAACTTATATTGCCAAATTTTTTCCAACCTGTGCTGTTGTGGTCAATTAAGGTATTGGTCTCATAATTCCTATAGCCAATTAGGAAGCAGGAAATCTCCAACCCATAACATAAGCATCATTATGTAGCTGCTTCCTGAGTGCCCCAGAGGGCCACTTGCGTAGAAAGCTACAGGTCTGGCGCAGTGTGCAACATTATGGAGCTGCTTTATGAGTGGCCCACAGAGCCACTCACGAACCAAGCCACAGGTCTGGTGCAGTGAATGTCACTATGTAGCTGCCTGGAGAGCGGCAGGGCTGCTCACAAAGAAACAGGTTTGGCATAGTGAACATCACCATATAGCAGCTTCGTGAGTGGCCCGCAGGTGTGCTGCATAACTTCTAGAAGCTGTTTTGGATATCTTTTCCAAAATGTAAGGAAATGAAAAGGTAAAAAAAAAAACAGGGCTAGCATTACCCTAATGTTGGGACTGTCTTGTCGCACAAAGCAAATAACCACCACGATTGCATACAAAGCACCAACAGCAGTGTTGATAGTAGGGTAATGCCAGCCCTCATCAAATGATTGTTCAGACCCCAAGGAACACAATGCCACTGATTTGCCAAGGCTCCAGAGACTTTGAACCTGAATTTTCATTGCCCTCCTTTGAATTCTCTGTGTTTCAACCCAAATCAATGAATACATTTAGTTTTCTGCAATCTTTCTATCTATCTAGCTATCCATTTTAGGTAAACTGATGGAGACACTAGTCAAAGAGGACGTATTGGACTATCTGGAGAGAAATGAGTTCCATGATAGTAAGCAGCATGGATTCATGGCAGGGAGGTCTTGTCAGACCAACTTGTTAGTATTCTTTAACTGGGTAACAAGGGCAGTGGACAATGGACAATCGCTAGACTTAGTCTATTTTGAGTTAAGCAAGGCATTTGACTCCATGCCACGAAGAAGGTTCTTAAAGAAACTAGAGGATATGGGAGCAGGAACGCACCTAGTTAAATGGGTTGAAAGTTGGTTGTGGGCAAAACAGCAGAGGATGGTGGTAAATGGTGTCAAATTGGGGGAAAGGAAGGTCACAAATGGGGTACCGTAGGGGTCAGTCCTGAGACCAGTCCTTTTCAGTATGGTCATCAGTGACATGGCAGAAGGAATCCAGGGCAAGATGGGACTCTTTGCAGATGTCACTAAGCTTTGTGGCAGGGTCAACAGTGAGGAGGTGGTAAGGGAGTTGCAGAAGGTCCTGCAAATGTTAAAGAGGTGATCCAAGGTCTAACTGTTGAAATTCATTGCCAAAAAGTGCAAGGTGATGCACTTAGAGAGACATAGAAACATGGACAAAGATGACAGAAAAAGACCAAAAGTCCATCTAGTCTGCTCAGAGTTCCCTATCTGCCCAGGGACCTATTGTCCATATGAGGTTTTATCCCTTCTGATCCACCATCCTGCCACCCCCCCCCCCACTGCTACTGACCTGAGCAATCACCAAACCCTTCACTCAGTCCCAGCCATGCCTGAAACCATTTACGGTCTTGGCGCCCACCACCTCTGCTGGCAGACTGTTCCACAGTTCTACCACCCTTTCCATAAAAAATAACTTCTTCACATCCCTCCTAAACCATCCCCCAACCAGTTTCCATTTATGACCTTGGAATCTTAACTCTGTTATCATATCCCATCTCTCTTACCTTGTCTCCAGTGAGTACATGTTCAGTGCCTTCAGACGATCTATGTAAGATCTGCCCTGCTGGTCCTTAATCATCTTGGTCACCCTGCATTGTACCGTCTCCAGCCTGTCCCTGTCCTTCCTTAGGTGAGGACTCCAGAACTGAGCACAGTATTCCAGGTGTGGCTTCATCAGTGACCAACATAGAGGTAGTAGTACCTCCTTTTTCCTGCTGTCAATACCCCTTTCAATGCACGCAAGCATTCAAATTAGCCTTACTATATGCCTTGTTACACTGCTGCTTGATTGCTTGAGGAAATCATTAATGATGACTTATAGGTCCCTGTCCTCTGCCACAATGCACAGTGTAACCCCTCCCATACAGTATTCTGTTCTGTTTTTTTTTCCCTATGTGCATAGCCTTGCATTTTTTGGTCTTGAATTTCAGCTGCCAAACTTTAGACTACTTCCCTAGCCTTTGTAGAGCTCTTTGAATCTTCCTGATCCCTGTGTATCTACCCTACCATAGAGCTTTGTGTTATCTTTGCAGAGATGCAACTTGCCTAGAAAACCCTCTCCAATGTCACAGATAAACATACAGAAGAGGATAGGACCCAGGAGAGATGCCTGAGGCACCCCGCCCATGACTTCCATCTCTTCCGATTCAGAAACATAGAATTTGTTGGCAGATAAGGGCTGCTTGGTCCACCTAGTCTGCCCATTGTTCCCAGACTATACTGTCACTGCAGACCCTACCTGATCACCAGTTACCTCCCCCCATTCTTTTCTACCAAGATTCATCTGTGCCTATCCCATGCATGCTTGAAGCACACCACTGTTTTCATCCCATCTACCTCTACTGAAAGACTGTCCCAGGCATCCACCACTCTTTCAGTGAAGAAATACTTCCTCACATCCCTCCTAAATTTCACCCCTTTCAGCTTAATTGCCTGCCCACTTGCTCTCTTGCACCTGCTCCTCCAAAGCATCCTTCCCTCCTGTACCTTATTCATTTATAGGACTCTATCCTGTCCCTCTCTGCCTCTCTTTGAGGAAAGGAGGGAGAAATGGGACATGATAGAAAATTTCAAGTACCTCAAGGGAATCAACAAAGTCCAAGAGGGTAGCATCTTTCAAAAAAAGAGGTGTGCAAGAACAAGGGGGCACAATTTGAAGATGGGGGGGGGATGGCTCAGAGGTAATGTGAGGAAGTATTTTTTCACAGAGAGGGTGGTGGATGCATGGAACAGCCTCCCTGAGGAGGTCGTGGAGTCAAGAACAATGGGGGAATTCAAGCATGCATGGGACAGACATAAGGCAGTCCTAGTGGGGGGTAGGAGGAAGTACGCTTTTGGTTAATTAGGATCTGCAGCTTATCTGTTAGGTAGGAAAATGGGCAGTCTAGGTGGGCCAAGTGGTCCTTATCTGCCATCACAGTCTATGTTTCTATGTTTCTATGTTTCTTTCAGGGTGTGCATATTGAGATCCCTCAGTTTCTTATAGGACTTTTGATGCAACCCCAGCACTGTTTTAGTTTCCTTCCTCTGGATATCTTCTGCCATGTCGCTAGAGATGCAGTGAAATTCCACTACAAACTCGAAGTTAACCTGAAGTGGACCACTTTGAGTTCACGAAACGCTACACGAAATACCCAGTTAAAAGCCGTAATTTGCCTTTAATGGACTTTGCATTGTCCACTTCGGGTTTACTTTGAGTTACAGTTTGATGATGCGAAGTTGGTAGGAAAAAGCCCACAGATCACATGTCTGACTATCTCTGCAGATCTGCAGGTCACATGATGCAGAGAGGGAGTTAAATAGTCAGGAAATCAGTGTTTTACTTTCACTTTCTCATGAAAGAGCACGTGGTAGGGTATGCTTCAGTGAGAGAGAGAGAGAGAGAGAGAGAGAGAAAGATTTCAATAGATTTGTTTTTGTAGTTAGTGGTGGTTTTCCTTTGTAGTTATTTTGTGAGTTTAAAACTTTTCTGCAGCAGTGTTTTTTGTTAATTAGAAAATTTGTTTTGTTTAAAAAAAGGGTTTGTTTTAGTCTACGTTCACAGAAGTTCTTTCTGACTAGTACTTTTACTAGTATGTTTTTTTCTGCTGTGATAGACCACGATGATCATGGATGGAGAAGTGGTGGTGGCCAGCGGGGACCACGAATGCAGGGCGGTCTTGTCCACCCACTTCGTCTAAACTGGGTGAGTTTTGGTCTGGCTACAGACAGCCCCGAAGCAGGGGTCCGCCTGGAGCAGCATGTGGAGCAGCAGCCAGAGCGGCAGCTGCAACAACCGCAGCGGGAGGTTGTTGCTCCTCCACTACTGGCAGCACGGCAGGCAGTTGCCCCTCCACCATGGGCAGCCCAGCCAGTCATATCTGGTGCACCCCACTGCCTGTACCGGGCCCTGCACATAGCTCTTCCATTTGGGAATATTTTGATAACATCCCCAGGGACCCCATGGTAGTGTGGTGCAAGACATGTCATGTGCTGGTCCAGCAGGGGTGCAAGGGCAGCCACTTAGGCACTGGTGGGTCAAGGACGCATGTGGTTGTCCACTACCATGATCGGTGAGATGCCAAGCTGCAGAAGTTAGCAGGCACTCCAGCAGCTGTTGCCAAGGGTGATCATCCACTTGAGTATTGCCGCCATCGCAGGGCCTCAGCCATTGAAATGCTCAAGCAGGCCTATTACAGCATCCGGTGAGCCAGGCAGACCTGGCTGTGCTGTGGGCAGAGGTGGTGGACCTGAAAATGGCTGTGGAGGGGGCCATCCAGCAGCTGAGCCGCATCGAGGGGCAGAATGCAGAAATTATCCACTTGCTGCAGCGCATAAGTGTTGGCGGCCAACAACAGCCACCATTGGACCCTTAATAAAGTGATCATAAGTTTTAACTTCCCCACAAAAACATCTCCTCTGCTTTTCACTTTTTCCTTAAGTAATGTTTATTTTTTACCCAGCTGAAGTATGACATTTCTGTTCAGCTAATATTTTGTTTGTTATTTTTTGCAGTTGTTAGTTAATTTACTTTATTTTTTACATGACTGATGGTCGGCAAATGATGGACACTGTGAGTTTTCATTATAGGTGGAACTGTCATGCCGTTACACATGCTGCAATAAAGGTGTCCTGAATATAGCTTTTTGGCAGCACAATTTAAACTGAAATGAAAGCATGCAGTGGATGCACAGTTGGTGACCACATGACTTATTATTACATAAAGTAATGAGTAAACCAAAAAATGGTTATTGTGGAAAGCATAATGGTGTGTGTGGGGTGGGGTGACATTTGGGGTAGGTGCAGAAAGGGGATTTACCATTATGTGGGGCAAGAAATACAGGATTATGAAAATGTTCCCCCCAAAAAGCTCTTCTCTGCTTTTAATTGATTTCTTAATCCATATTTTTTTTAAGAACATAGTATGACATTTATGTTCAGTTCGTGTTTTCTTTATGATGTTACTTTTCTTAATCCTGTATTTCTTGTCCCTCATACCGGTAAATCCCATTCCCCACCAACCCCAAATGCCCCCCACACACACACACACGCCATTATGCTTTCTGCCATAAAACACTTTTAGGTTCTTACTCATTAGTTTATTTAATGTAATAATAAGTCATGTGGTCTCCAACTCGGCAGACACTGGGTGCTTTCCTTTCATTTTAAATTGCATCACCAAAACACCATCTTCGAGACACTTTTGTTGCATCGTGCATAGTGGCATGACATTTTCACCTGCACTGAAAGCAGGCAGCATCTGCCATTTTCCCCAACCGTCAGTCATGTAAAAAAAGACAAATTAATTAACAACCACGAAAATACTTGTTACTTTTCTGCACATTTAGTTAAAGCACCAGTGCAATATTCACAATGCCATTACACTGCCTAGTATGCCCCCCACCAACGTGCTATCTTGTGTTTGAATATCCCCCGTTTTAATTTCATGAAAAGCCCAGATAAAAACTAACATTCCAGAAATGCGTCACAGTGTGTTAAGTGACATTATTGCCATTTGCCGCCACTTGTTGCTGCTGGTGCTTTTGGCCCTTTGTTTTAATATCATGAAAAGCACAGATAAAAATTAATAAATGTCCACAAATGTGTCACAGTGTGTTAAGTGACATCATTGCCTAGTGACACCACCTGCTGCTGCTCATTTCCTGCTGATTACATGTCGTGAAAACTCCCAGTCAATAATCAAAGGGTAGAAATGCCTCACAGACTTGTGTTAAGGGAAAGCTTTGCCTTGTGACGCCACCTGCTACTGCTGCTGTTCTCTTACTGATGTTGCTGAATTACGACAAGTACAGATGAAAATTAAAATGCACTAAATGCTGCCTCACAACACATGCTGCCCTGGTGAGTGCCTTCATACCAATGGTGAGTTGCTGTGCATGCCACTGTAAACGTTTTCCCATAGACACATCAAGTTAAGTTCTCTATAATCTGGTCCTGAGTTGTAAGCAGTCCGTCATTTTGTTCCCTTTCAGGGAACCTTGTTGATAATGTAAAGTGGTGGGCACGGTCATCAAATCCAGTCAACATACTCAGAACACATACGTTACGATTCTGAAACCTATTCTGGTACTGTAAAATGTTTTTTTCTTATGGTGGGGGGAGGGGCTACTGTGATTGACTGAAAAACAATAATGTATTAATTTTGTTTTTTCCCAGGTCGCAGGCACAGTATCGGTGGTACATCACTTTTGGATGGCTGCTGACTTTGGCTGCACGGATACTGTGTCAACCCAAGAAAGATAAGTATAATTTTTTTTTTTTTTTGGTAGGGGGCATTTGCAAAGATGGTTCATTAATGTTTTTGTCATCTTTACAGGTCTTCAGCGGATCATCAGAAGTGTTATCCTTCTTCAGAGCAGAAGATACCACCCACGGCAGTGTGCAGCACTGAAATGTTAACTGAAAAGAGATGAAGCAGAATTTATGAGGACTTCATTGTTTCTACCACATCCAATTCACAGCATGGTTGTTCCTGTCTTCTGTTATATATACAGCATTAAATACAAAGCTAATAGTAAATACCATATCCAGCGTAAAATTGTAAGCTATTAGTAAGAACCCTGTATCCAGCATCAAATACCCAGTTATTATTAATGTAGTAAACCACGTCAAAAAAGTTCCATGTTTACTGAGTGCCACACACTGGAACACTGTTTTAGGTTACATGATGTCACATGGTTTCTGGGCCAGGATAATCCAATTTGACAACAGTGGCGTAATGAACTACACCTCTCCCATCTGCGAATAACAAATATATTGTGTGGCCTGTATTTTGTATTTCACCACTGGTTAATGCTTTTCACTTGCACTACAAAAATGAAAATCAAAACTGAAATATAAAAGAACACTGGTACTCACCTGTAGATGTGATCCCTCTGGTGGTAGGATTACTGTACTTATGATGGCTTAGACAGCATGTAACCTGTGAAAACAAAATGGAAATCAGTGGCCTGAATTTTTTGACAGTGTTATCTTTGCCCAGGTATCGGAATCATGAACACCACAGTTAAAATAAAAAACAAACTGTATGACATTGGTACATACTTACTGTAAATTATTGATAATAAGCAGAGTGGCTGTTGTTGGCTGCGGGGTCATAGCTGGGCACAGGTAGAATCTCTCAATCACTTTCCAGAATCAGGGTGGCTATTGCTGTCTGTGGAGTCATAGCTGGGCGCAGGTAGAACAGGCCTCAACCATGCTCTGTGATGCACACATTCTGGATGAATTGTCCACCTGTTCACAAGATTCATCTAGGTCACAAATTCTGACTTGTGATAAGGCACCCCAAAGTGGATTAATGGACACCGGTTTTGCAGACAACACCCCTTGCCCCTCAGCTACCTTACTGGATGTACTCAGTCCACAGTGACCTTCAGCCTTGTTATGCTGTGATTTATATAACTTTGCACATGACTTCTGTGCCCCATGAACCAGTCGCACAAGCTGTCCAGTCAGATTTTGTACCTGATCTTGCCCTCCCTCCACTATGGATGCAATGCCACATTTGTAGTGTGGGTCCAGCATGGTTGCTGTTCCAAATTCTGGAGATTGCTGAATAGTGGCAAAGTGTCAGTTGTCTAATATAGTAAGCATGCGTTTCAGTAATGCACTGCTTGATCTGTCTCCGGCAATATCAAAGCTAGGCTGCAGATTCAACAAAGTCTTCCTCAGAACCCGGGGAAGTGGAATGGCTTGACTAATGAATGTAGTGTCACCACTCACTGCCTGTGTGGCATGTTCAAATGGTGTCAAAATTATTATTACTGAGTCCATGAGTCACCATTATTCACTAGTCATAGACATTCCAGCCCCGGAAGTGTCATGGCTGGTGTGTATAAATAGGTACTCATCGATTGCTTTGTACTGCTAGTACAAACGCTCTGCCATGTAAAGTGTCATGTTCTATCTTAAGACAACTTCAAGCTTCAGGCGGTGCTGAGGGAGGCTGTTCTGAATCTGCAGCTGCCTAAGTTGGTCATGAGCCTTTCCACAGTGTGCAAAGTGGGCACAGATGTGACGTGCAGCAGTCAGCATTTGCTTTATTTCAGGGTACTGCAGAAACTCCTGTACCACCAGATTTAAGCAGTGGGCCATAGAGGGAACCTGCACAACCCCACCATTGCTGATATATTTCACAATATTTTATCCATTATCAATAGCTATGAAGCCAGTTTTTAGGGACAGGGGGCACAGCCACTCATCAATTTCTGTCAGTAGCAAGCCTAGCATGTGTTTGTCTGTATGTGACCCTACTACACTACGCATTGCAAGTGTGGCTTGTTGTCTAATGCCCTGAAGATTGCCACCACAACCACAGTCTGACTTATTACACTGCTTTCCCATCCCACCATCACAGACAGCATCAGGTAGCTGCTCCCAATGTGCAGTAATACACAGATAGGAACTACCAGCCATTTTGCCACTAGTCTACACATCCATGCTTAAGTGAATGTAAGGTGAGGTGGAATGTTGAAGGGCATGTTTTACGCACTCTTATCACCGTCTGATATAACTCAGGGACAGCATGGGTGGAATAGTATGTCCAGGACGGGACCTTCAATTTCGAACATGCATGTGCTGCAAAGCACCAGAAGCCTGCATTCTCCACAAAGGAAAATCGCAAAAGGTCAATTGCCAGCATTGAGTTCATGTGCAACTGCATGATAGGGCGGGCATTTACTGGTGCATGCAAACAGGCTGTACAACATGGGCTGCATTGTTCATTGCTTTACACGTGGCATGCAACATGACTGCACTCTACTAACTGACATGAATGGGCTACCTGGGACGTGTGATGGTGGGCGCACAGGTGACAAGCCAATACATGCTGGTATTTTCTGTGTTTTAAGTACAGGAGTTGATGTGATAGAATTACTGCATGTACCACCGCTGCTACTCTGACCACTACTTGAACACTCCATCAAATCATTCTCCTTCTCATGCCTGTAGTCATCCTCCGGTGTTATTTCACTACTTTTACCCACATGGCTACTTACACTGAAGAAAGGGGATGCCATGCTTGCTATTGTGGCTGAGGATGAACGCTCAACTATGGCATTAGCTGCCTTCTGGTGCCGAGTCCACAGCGCCATGTGCCTGCTCTTCAGAGGAGCATGCTGGCGCCCAGTGCCCAAGTGGCAACCCTTTTTACCATGCTTCACACTTGTTGGCAAAGCTGGCAGATTGCCACTCTTTCATTGTTGCCATCTTGTACAAAAAAAATCCCAAACTAGGGATTTGGATGCCCTATTCTTCACATGTCACTGCTGCTGCTGCTGCATATGTAACTGCACTTTTGGTGCCAATGAAATGGGGGGTGTAATGCATGATTTCTGCTGTTCGCCACAATGTGACTTCGATTGAATATCACAATCACTGACTATTAACTCCAGGTCATCATCAACAGACGTAGGTGCAGCAGAACTTTGAGGAGGGAAGGAAAGACTAACAGACTGTTTAGAAACAGCCACCTTAACTCATTTAGGCCTAGATATGCCTGTCGGTGGCATCTGAAAGCACAGCCACTCAGGCCAATAACGACTGTAGACGTACTCAGCTGACTTTCACTCAGGCCAGGAAACGTCTGAGGAAGTCAGCAGTTAGTACCTAAATATTAAACAAATCGAATTGCTTAGAATTGATTGCATAGCGCCGTTAGAAAGGTAATTTTGTTCTGAACAATTTTGCTGCCGATACTTTGTGTCTATCATGTATACTTTAGGAGTTATTTGTTTAAGGTATGGTGTGCATGGCTGACATTTGTTTCTCAAGCCTCAACTAAGCACCTTGAAAAAATCTGAAAAGAAACACAGTTTGGTATTTCAGCTAGTATAAAATAAAAAAACAAATTGATTACAGTTGATTGCAGAGCACTATTGGAAATGTAATGTTGTGTTGAACAACTTTGCCACTCATACTTTGTGTGTAGCATACATGGTTCAAGAGGTAGTCACATTGTTTGTGGCATGCTGATTATGGCTTGATTTTGCTTAGAAAGGCCCAGGATGCAGTGCTAAGAGTATACAGGGCACAAGTGGTGGAAGTCTCAAAGAGCTCTTGTGGTGTGAATGAGTTAACTTTCTTTTTTTCCAGTTCCCAAGTGGGGTCGCTAACACAATCATCGTAATCATCAGCCACTACTTCACTTTGGATGCTGTACTCCTGTGAAGATATTTCATGTTCAACAACAGCCTCAATATTATCATCCACATTGTCAATATCTGAATGTTAGGATGGGCTAATCTCAACATCAGTGCAAACATTAGATTGTGACTCAGCGTGGTCAGAAACAGAATCATGTTCAAGTACTGTCACACTCGGGAGTGTGACATCAACTACATTCAAGTCTGCATATTCAACTACATTTTGCCCACATGATGATAAGTTTAACAGGGTTGAAGTTGTTGTAAAACTCATGTTGTTATCAACCATGTATAGTGGCAGATCAACTCTCTGATTACCTGGACAAGTACATTCTACTCTGTAATCAACAGCATGGCTTTAGGAAAGGACATAGTACTACAACAGCCTTACTAGACTTCTCTGGAGAAGTCCACTCAGCCCTGGACAAAGGGTGCCAAACCAGTGAGGTCTTTATTGACCTCACTAAAGTTTTCAACACAGTCCATCATGGTCTACTTACCTCCTTACTGACCGGCCAAGGCCTGGCTGAAGGTCCTAGTGCTTGGGTAAAAAGTTACCTGTCAAATCGGTCACAGGCTGTAAAAATCTATAATAAACTCTCCGACTTCAAACCAGTCCTCTCGGGTGTACCGCAGGGATCAATTCTTGGCCCACTCCTCTTTAGCCTGTTCCTTAACTCCCTCCCAGATTTCTGCCCGGAAAAAATAATCTTATATGCTGATGATGCTGTAATTTTCTCCTCTCACAAAGATCCAAACTCCCTACGCAAAAGTCTGCAAACTGCCTTCTCTAGTGTTGAAAAGTGGTTCCTGGATAATAAACTTGTGCTTTACCACAATAAAACAAAAGCCATGCTTTTCACCAATCACCAAAACAAAAATAGAAATACTCCACTCACCATACAAACCTCTGCTGAAAATACACTGGACCAAGTAAATACTTTCAAATACCTTGGCATCACTTTTGACCAAGGGCTCACCTTTGCAACCCACATTGACAACACGGCGAAAACAGTGAACCAACGTCTTGGAATACTATTTCGTAACCGACAATTTCTAAACCAAGCGGCACTGAGGATTGCTATACAGAGTTCCATAATCTCCATCATTGACTATGGCCTTATTATCTATGGCTCAGCTACCACCACGGCACTAAGGCGTATCTCAATCACTCTAAATAAGGCTTGCCGGCTCCTCACGGGAGCTCAAAGACTGACACACACGTGTGAGCTTTACTATGAAACAGGCTGGTTGCAACTATCAAATCGCCTTATATATCTCACCTGCATAATGGCAAAAAAATCTATCTTGGGACTGACTCCATTATGTATCCAAAACCTACTCCATCCAAATTCTGGCTTACGACCCTCCACCAGATCTGAACACCAACCTTTCCTGGTTCCCAGATGCCGGACAGCACAAGGACAAAGAACGTTCGCATACAGGGCCCCAACATGGTTCAATGCTCTAAGTCCACTTACTCTATCCTCAACCTCTTTTGGAGCTTTCAAAACCATGCTCTATGCCCACCTCACTACCACTAGCAACTGTGATTGCATTAGATAAAGACTACTACTCCTCGTGACCATCCTCACATCCAAGGCCTACTCTCCTTGTCTAATGAGCCCTCACGTACCACTACTATTCCTGTCTGCCATCCAACTCACTCTTTCCCCCCCTTTCTGTCCCCTCTCACTGACTCTACTGCCCACCACTTTCCCTCCTTTCTTGCCTCCCTTTGGCTCCTAATGATCTCCCTCTCCCTGGAAGTTTCTTTATTTCCAAATTGTCTACTCCCTTGAAACTGTTAAAAGCATGTTTATTATGTAACTTCTAAACGTTACTGCCTTAAACTGTTAATAGCAAATGTATTATGTAACTTTTCCGTCTGGTATTACTTGTAATGTGTATTGTTTTGTTTGATGTTCTTTGTGACGTGGAACCTTTGTAAAAGAGCCCTGGCTCAAAGGTATTAATTCCTAGACCAATAAACTAAACTAAACTAAACCATGCTCTCACTAACTTTACTAACAGCAGCAACAACACCATCTCCAACCATCATTGAAGTGACTGATTTCGCTGTGAAAAACATAGTTGGAGAAATCCCTTTACTTGTGCCAACTACTACCGTGCCCATCTGCTGTATACTACCACAACCACTCTTAACACTGCTAGCCTTGGTACCCCCTGATGAACCTGACTCATTTTCACTACAAAAAACACTGCTAATATTCTTGGCAGCAGTGCCACATACAGAAACTGCTTAGCCTGACTGTCTCGACACAGACATTTTGTCAGATGACACAGACAATTTACAGCACCTTGAAGAAAAATAGTAATTGCAGCGGCAGCGGCATAGGCACAACAAAATACCTGTCCTTGAATCCTGAGCCAATGTTCAAAAGGCAGACACTCACAAAACAATACCTTGTTTTGTTGGGGGGAGACACAGTACCTAGCTACAGAAGCAGAGAAATATACTGCAGACAGGATTACAAATTTAGAGTACTGCTATTGCGGTGACGCGATGACATGTGTATCAAATGACAGGCAACATTCACGCAGATCAAAGGTCAGGCACAGAAACTGTAGCTGTCCAGTATATGTATAACACAGACAGTCCTGTACAAAGACTGAAAAACTGCTCAGCGATCAGAAAATATTTAGAAACAATTCAGTTAAATTGTACTGTGTCTACAGGAACACAAAAATAATAAAACAATAGACAACAACAATTGCAAAAGCTGCCTTTCTCACTAATCTGCCTTCTATGCCACAGATCCGCCCCTCCACTGAAGCACACTTCTACACTGTCTGTCACTACATAGATTGAATCAACTAAATTAACATTCAATAGTCACATAAAATTAATAAATGCTTGATTATATAACCACATCAGGGTTTACTACAATCAATCTACTAGATTTTGTTATGGAATTTTGTGGCAAAAAGACATTTTCAAATGCTTTAAGAGGGTTTGAATCACAGAGCTCTGACAGCAAACTGTCTCCAGCTTTCCACTTCACACACTATGATGAACTGAGGCTGTGCAAGACACTATAGAGCCCATGTGACCTTACATCCCATGAATCACTGCAAATTTCACTTTAAACAGTAAAAATATACATAGATACATACATAGATACTCAGACAGTGTCAGCAGATAAGGGCCTATGGCCCACCCAGTCTGCCCATTTGAGCTTGTAAGTTCAGTTTATGTTTTCCAAGAAGTATGTTGCCCCTTACCCCTGACCTCCAGAATTCCTTTATGTCTATCCCATGCATTCTTAAATCCCATGATTGTTTCAGCCCCCACCACTTCCTCTAGCAGGGTGTTCCACTTGTCCACCACCCGTTCTGTGAAGAAATTCTTCCTCATGTTTCCTCTGAATCATCCTCCCTCCAACTTCATCCCATGCCCTCTAGTCCTGGAACATCTTTTTCGCTTAAAAATAGTGTATTCCTGCACCCTGTTCCTCCTTGTAAGATACTTGTATGTCTCTATCATATCCCCTCTCTTCCTCCCCTCTTCCAGGGAGCACATATTCAGTTCCTTCAGCGTGTCATAGAAACATAGAAACATAGACTTTGACGGCAGATAAGGACCACTTGGCCCACCCAGTCTGCCCATTTCCCTACCTACTGGATAAGCTGCAGATTCTAGTTAACCAACAGCCTATTTCCTGCAACCCCCCACTATAATTGCCTTATGTCTGTCCCATGCATGTTTGAATTCCTCCACTGTTTTAGACCCCACAACCTCTCCAGGAAGGCGGTTCCATGCGTCCACCACTCTCTCCGTGAAAAACAATTTCCTCACATTACCCCTGAGCCGTCCCCACTCTAACTTTAAATTGTGCCCCCTTGTTCTTACACATCTCTTTTTCTGAAAGATGCTACCCTCCTGGACTTTGTTGATTTCCTTGAGGTACTTAAAAGTTTCTATCATGTCCCCCGTCCCTCCTTTCATCAAGGGTATACATATTAAGCTCTCTCAGTCTTTCTTCATATGGTTTCTGATGTAGACCCTGCACCATTTTAGTTGCCCTCCTCTGGACTGCTTCCATCTTGTCTATGTCCTCTGTAGATGAGGTCTCCAAAACTGCATGCAGTACTCCAGATGGGGTCTCATCAACTGTCTGTATAGAGGGATAACCACTTCCTTTTTCTACTTGTGATGCCCTCCCTATGCATCCCAGTATCCCCCTGGCTTTCCCTACTGACTTCTCACATTGCATACCCACCTTTAGGTCATCTGATATGACTACACCCAGATCTCTTTCCATTATTGTTGTTGTTAGTACCTCCCCTGCTATTGTGTACTCTTCTCCTGGATTTTTATTTCCCAGGTGCATTACTTTGCACTTTTTGCATTGAATCTAAGTTGCCATATGTCTGACCATTCCTCCAACCTTGCCAAGTCCCTTCTCATCCTTTCTACCCCTTGTGTATCAACTCTGTTACAGATCTTTGTGTCATCCGCAAAGAGGCATACCTTTCCTTCCAGACCCTCTCGTCATAGGACTTGTGATGCAATCCATGCACCATCTTTGTTGCCCTCCTCTGAACCTTCTCTACCTTGTCTATGTCCTTAAGTAGGTAAGGTCTCCAGAACTGTACAGTGTACTCCAGGTGGGGCCTCACTAGTGTCTTGTATAGTGGAATTATGACCTCCCTTTTCCTGCTGGTGATGCCCCTGCCTATACATCCCAGCATCCTATTTGCTTTACCTGCTGCCTTGTCACACTTTTTCCCTGCCTTGAGATCATCAGAGATGATAACCCCAAGATCCCTTTCCTGCTTGGAGCATGCTATATCTTCACCCCCCAACTGATATATTGTGCCAGGGTTTTTGTGCCCCATATGCATTATCTTGCACATAGTTGCATTGAATTTCAACTGCCAAACCCCTGACCATTCTTCAAGTTTCTGCAGGTCCCTTCTCATTCTGTCTACACCCTCTGGTGTGTCTGCTCTGTTACAGAGCTTTGTGTCATTAGCGAACAGTGAAATTCTGCCTTCTAGGTCTTGCGCAATGTCACTGATGAAGGTATTGAATAGGACCAGTCACAGCACTGATCCCTGTGGTACCCCACTGGTCACTCTTCCCTCTGTGGAGTTACAGCCATTTACTACCACCCTCTGTGTCCTGCCACCCAGTCAGTTACCTACCCACCACACTACTGTCCTGCCCACACCCATATTCCCCAGTTTGTGCAATAGTCTTCTATGTGGCACAGTGTCAAAGGCCTTGCTGAAGTCCAGATAGGCCATGTCCACTGCCCTCCCCTGATCCACCTCCTAGTCACCCAGTCAAAATTCAATGAGGTTGGTCTGCATGACCCTCCCTTGGTGAAACCATGCTGCCTTGGGTCCTGTAGTCCATTGACAACCAGATGTTCCACCAATCTCTCCTTCAGTAGTGCTTCCATGATCTTCCCCACTACCAAGGTGAGGCTGACTGGTCTGTAGTTCCCTGTGTCCTCTTTGTTCCCACTTTTGTATAAGGGGACTACATCTGCTATCCTCCAGTCTTTGAGTACCTCCCCTGTTTCCAGTGATCGGCTAAACAGGATAGCCAGAGGTTCAGCTACCACCTCTCTTAGTTCTTTAAGGACCCTGGGGTGCACCCCATTTAGCCCCATTGCTTTATCAACTCTTATTACTTCCAGTTCCTTCAGGACCCTGTCTCGTGTAAAGGGACTTGTGTCCATTTCTGCATCATTCTCACCCCTTGTACTCTGTTCAGACGCATTACCCTCCTCTTCCTCAGTAAAGACTGAGCAGAAATACCTGTTCAATATGTCAGCTTTACTGTTGTCATCCTCCACACAGCCCCCATCCTCCCCCTTCAGTCTCACTATCCCTCCCTCTGCCTTTCTTTTTTCACTTATGTAGCTGTAAAAGGTTTTGTCCCCTCTACCCACTGATTTTGCAATGTGTTCTTCTGTCTGAGCTTTGGCTTCCTTTAATGACCTCCCTGCCTCCTTTTGCTTCCCCTGGTACTTCTCCCTATCCCCTTCTGCCTGTGTCTTTTTGTATTGCCTGAGTGCAATCTTTTTGGCTTTCATTTTCTTTGCTACCTCTTTGGAAAACCATAATGGTCTCCTCTTCCTTTTCATCTTGCTAACCTGCTTAATACATAATTCTGTTGTTCTTGTAATCCCCATTTTAAATACTGCCCACTGTTCCTCAACCCCTGATTCCTGTCCCATTCTCCTTAATGCCTCTTTCAAGTATCTCCCCATTTTCCCAAAGTCTACCCCCTAAAATCCAGGATATGTGTTTTTGTGTGGTTTGGTTCTGCTCTTTCTGTGAGGTTATGCGCAGTCCATAGAGAACAATGGGAACTTCACATTACTTCAAGATGCGTAGTTATTTGCTTCAGGTTGCGTAGCATTACACGAAATTCGGGTTATACGTGAAATACTACGAGCTGCAAATTTTAGCCACTTTGCCCACTTCTACATGTCACTGTCCCTTCTGAGATGCAGACTCCTGAACTGGACACTGTACTCCAGGTGGGGGTCTCACCAGCAATTTATACATTGGTAACACCACCTCTCTCCTTCTGCTAGTGATACCCCTCCATATGCACCCAGCATCCTGTTGGCCCTGCCTACTGCCTTGTCACAATGTCTCACCACCTTGAGGTCATCAGAAATGATTACCCCAAGGGCCCTTTCCAGTTTAGTGACTGTAAATACCTCATCACCCATTTTATACACCACCTCTGGGTTTCTGTGCCCTAAGTGCATGATTTTGCACCTTTTCACATTGAGACCCAGCTGCCATACCCATTACCACTCCTCAAGTTTTCTCAGGCCTCTACTCATTCTCTCCACCCCCTCCTAAGTATCTACCCTATTGCAGATTTTGCTGTCATCTGCAGAAAAGCATATCTTCCCTTCTAGCTCTTCTGCAATGCCATTTAAAAAAACCCTGAAGAGGACTGCTCACGCTGAGGTACCCTGCTGGTCTGGTCACTCTCACCTCATTAGAGTGTGCACAGTTTGCCACCACCCTCTGTCACCTATCTTTCAATCAATTTCGTACCTCGTTTATCACCTTGGGTCTCGCCCTGAATTATCTGTCTTCCTTATAAGCCTCCTGTGTGGCACAGTGTCAAATGCCTTACTGAACTCTAAGTGGGCCATGCCCACTGCTCCACATTGATCAAATTCCCTGGTTACCCAGTCGAAGAAATCAATTAGGTTAATCAGACATGGCACCCCCCCCCCCAGTTTATCCATGCTGCCTCAGATCTTGCAACCTGTTAGATTCAAGATACTTTAGTAGCTTTTCTTTCAAGTGTTTCCATTAACTTCCCCACCACTGACATTCGATTGGCCAGCCTGTAGTTGCCAGCTTCTCCCTGCTGCCACTTTTCTGAAGCAGGACTTCATCTGCCCTTCTCTAGTTCTCTGGAACAACTTCTGTTTCCAGCGAGTTATTGAACAGGGCTGTCAGAAGTGTAGCCAGTACCTCCCCGAGTTCCCACAGAAACCTTGGGTGTACCCCGTCCAGTCCCGTAGCTTTATCCACTTTCAGGTTCTCAAGTTCTATTAGGACTCATTCCTCTGTGAAAGGACATGTGTCTACCTCCCTCTCCCCACCGTGTTCCTGCTGCTTTTTATATGCTTCATCCCCCCTTCCCTTCCACTGTGAAGACTGAACAGAAGTATCTGTTCAGGATATCTGCTTTTCCATGATCCTTCTCCACACAGTCTCCTTGTGCCCCTCTTAACCTCACATGTTAACCTTATACGTTGAAGACTATTGTACTTGCATATTTTGATCTCATGCTCCCTGTCCCTGGGGTCACACCTGGAGACAAGCCTTGGCTCAGCGTGCCTTTCTTGGTCACCAAATGTTTAAATAAATAAAAAAAAAATTCCCTTCCCTTGTCTTCCTCTTATCACTTATGTACCAAAAAAAGGTCCTGTCACACTTAATTACCTCTTTGGCTGTCCTTTCCTGAGTTGAAATCCTTGCTGAAATGGAAGTAGAGTAAATCAGCTGCATGGCCTTTATCTGCAACATTTGTTAACCAGTTGAAGAAAACTATCAGGTTGGTCTGACTAGACCTCAGTGCTACAGACCCATGCTATTCAGTATTCTGTAGACTGTTGCTGTCTAGGTAGTCAACAAGATCCTCTCTGATCAGTGATTCTACCAGTTTAACCACTACAGAGGTAAGTCTGACCGGTCTGTAATTCCCCACTTGCTCCTTGTCTCCCCCCTCCTTTTCTGTAGTGTGACTGTGTCTGTTACTTTCCAGTCTTTTAGCACTAACCCTGTCTGAAATGTTTTATTGAGGTAAAGTTTGTGAAGAGCCCAAATTGTAAACACAAAAGACCTCAACAAACACTGCACTTAACTCTAAAGGGTGCCAGTTTCTTACTTTTTCAGGAGACAGTCAAATGATGCATTTGAGCAGACTTAAAAAAATTACACTTAGTATTTTAGCTTTAAAAACAATAACATGATTCAGTAGAAAATTATCAGGATTCTCTAAAAAATTGTTGAGACAGACTTGAATGAAATGAGTGCAATTGCATAGCAGATATCTCCTGGTAACACATGGCCAACTTGGGATAAAGATTATTGAAATGTTTTGTAAATCTCATATGAACAAAAAATATCACAAAACTCGTGGAGAAAATTTCTAAATTCAGCACCAATAAAAAACATGAAAATCATCATACACATTTTTCTAAGTCCTATGTGAAGCAAATTCTTATGCACAGTAGCTCCTGTTTAGGGCCCCGTATGCAGCAAGTTGTGACTCTGCTTTCTTAGAAAGTAAGAAAATTGATTGTAAAAAAAACTGCGTTAATGCATCATTAGGGTTCTGTAGCCACAAAAAGAAGGAAACGTGGTATTAGGGTATTTGCAACTCTAACGCCCATCCACCCCCCAGCCTCTAGCCTCATGACTCAGAGGTAATCTATAGGGGCACAGGGTCATAATGCTGTAGTACTAACAACGCACACACATAGCGCCACACAGCGGAGTGCGCTGAAATAAGGTCAGGAAAAACACTGACAATAGAAACAGTCTGGCGCCATCGAAAACAATGGCACTGTCTTCTTTTGTGGGGTGTTCTGCCCTGCATCCTCCAACATGGGGGGCTTTCTCCCCCACACCCTCAGAACTAAATATAACTAACTCGGAGGGATTGTGGACTTCAGGGATGGAGGAAAACTCTGGAGGGGGAAAATTTGTTTTATATTGAAAAAAAAAAAGCAACAACACCATAAGATCTGGGTGGAACCAAACTGCAGCCCCAGGTTTCCTACTCCACTGGGTGCTGGTGCCTTAACCACGCCAGCACGGGAGCGGTTTGATCAGACACATCACACCAGCAGCCTTTAAAACACTCCCCCATCTGTGCATACAGTGACAGGGGTAATGGTTATTCCTGCATGCTGTAAAACCTCTGTCGCTGTACAAGATTAAGCGTTATCTGCAGTGTGGTTATTACCTCACTGTTCAGGTTGTACTATATTGACCTGGTACCACTACAGGTATGGGGCTGTGCCCCTGGCTCTGCTGCTTCAAGCTACAGGTCTAGGGACCTGTATGAAGGAAATTACGAGTGATCTCCCGCAAGAAGAAAGTTGTAACTGATTTTGTGGTTCATATGGGCCTAAAGAAAGTTATGGTGCCGCCTGGGTCATAGACACCCTATTCAGGTCCATGTGCAGCACTGGGATTTAGTCCCTTGGGGCCTATCCTGGTGCTGCTTCCTGTTCTATATGTGGCACCACATGATTCTGTGGCATCATTATCATTCCCTCAGGGACAGTCTTAGTACAGGCCGCAGTTTTGTCTGTGGTGCTGCTGCTGCTGATGTTGCTTCCCAGGCCCATGGGGCCATTTCCTCTTCTCTTCCAGCACTCTTTCCCACTTTTTCTTGACAAATGCCTCTGGCTACATCTACCTTTTCTCCCCCTCTCCTCGCTTCCCTGTTCTTTGCCACCCCAGGGCGCCAGACCAGACCCACTCCAGTGGTCGCTTGCGTCCTGTTGTAATCTCCCTTTTGCTATAACTACCTTGTCAGCCACCTACATTTCTCCACCTCCTCTACACCATACTCTTCCTATGCTTGTCCTCCTTCAATAGCACTGTTGTACACAAATTGTATTACTGTTATCTCACTGTTGTTTCCTTGTTGTATGTTATCCCTGACATGGAACCTTTGTAAAACAGCCTGGGCGCAAAGGTACTTGTAATCCTAGACTAAATATATAAATAAATAAAAAGAATCTGTCTTCACCACTGATTCCCACTTGTGGGTTTAAGTCAGAGGCTTTAGTACCACGAAGAAGCGAGAACATTTTTGGTGGGAGGTGGTGAGACAAAAGGGCCTGCGTGCATCATGACATGCAATGGATAGTATGCAGCAAGTCCAGCCCCCAACTGGCTGAGTTCATTTTTTCCTGGTGCCAAGTGCACCTCGGTAGCATCATCATTCTCCTCGTCAGGGCCAGAACTTTCCTGTCTATATGATGACAGCATTCAGTTCTTCAGCTTTAGTTTAAATTATACTAGATTTTATTATTTTTGTGTCAGTTTAGTTAGTTTAACTCACAAAAATGTCTTCAGTTTCTCTTTGTGCCATCAGTCAACAGACATGGAAGAAGGTGAGGAGCCTGGAAAGGCTAGTTGCTCTGAGTGGGTGCTCTGACAACATGCAGTTCTACACTTGGGAGTGGGGACAGACCTCCAGGAGTTCCAAAAGAAATGGTCCAGATTCTGCACATGCGCAGCACTGGGGTCTTTGCACTGTTTGGCTGCAACGTCTTCCTGCAAGAAGGAGAAGAAACACAGCCAGTTGAGGTCATCCTTTGGTCATCTTTTGGTCATCCTTTGGTCATTCTTCTGTCAGACAGTTGACCTCCACAAGCCTACGGTCCCTGCCATCATCACCAATGACACCATGGATGCCTGGGCCTATAGGTCAGAGTCTCCATGCTGGAGCATCTCTCTCTCTCTCTCTATTACAGTGGATTCCAGTAGGCAGTTTGGCCATTGGGCAGCTCTTATGGAGCAGTGGGTGCAGTGCATAAGTCATGCAATGCCATTTCTGGTGCCAGCCCATCACACCCTGGGGTCAGCTGGACTGGTGCCATCTGCCGTGCTGCTTGACTTAGGCACATGACTGACTGTGGCGCTGGCCTCTAGACTGGTGCACTGTCAGAGCCGCCAGTGTCTGCCTCACTTGTAGTGTCACCTCTATCCCCTCCAGAGACAGGGGGAAGCCACGTGCTGCATCTTGCCACGGTGACGCCTGGGTCATAGACACCATATGCAGGACCATGTGCAGCACTGGGATTCAGTCCCTTGGGGCGTATCCTGGTGCTGCTTCCTGTGCTATATGTGGCACCACATGATCCTGTGCCATTATTATCATTCCCTCAGGGACACTCTTGGTACAGGCCGCGGTTTTGTCTGTGGTGCTGCTGCTGCTGATGTTGCTTCCCAGGCCCATGGGGCCATTTCAAGTGTCATTGGTGTTGCCATGGCTTGCGCTATCAGCTCTTCATCCCCCCTCCTCTCCACCACTCACCAAGTGAGGAGGATGTAGAGACGGACGAGTCAGAGACCTTATCATCTCTGATAGGGAAGAGGATGACTTGTATGATGATCCAGAGAACTCAGAACCAGTTCCTGTGACTGTACCTTAGGAGGACCTCTCCTTTCAGGCTCTGCTCAGAAATATGCATTTCACTTGAATTTCAAGCCAGCAGCTATAGAGTAGACTATGTGCCTCCAACTGGAGTTTCTAAGTGTGCCTAATATCCTGTTCTCCTTGGTTCCTCCCATCCAGCCAGCCCTAGAGACACTTTCGGAGGTTACTTGGAGGAGGCTGCTACTATCGTAGCTGTCCCTAAACAGGCAGACAAAAAATATGTGACAGCTAAAGCTAAGCCAGTGTATTTCACTAAGCCTATAGTGGATGCAATTGTTATTCTAAGAATGACAAAGCCATAGTTCCTAAGGAGATCACCCCACTAACAAGGAGTCATGCAAAGTAAACGCTATGGGTAAGGGAGTCTATGCCTCAGCTGCACTTGGCATGAAGATAGCTAGCTACCAGAGTCACTTCTCTAAGTATGAATATGTCCTCTGGAGCAAGCTTAAGTCTCTGGTAGAGGCTCTGCCAGACACAGAGGCAAAACAAGAAATGCTGTTTGCAGTTAAACAAGGTATTGAGTCTGGCCCCATTTCCACTTCAGCTGCCAGAGGCAAACTTCTCCTCCCCAGTAGCAGGCACCTGACCCAGTTTTACTAGCAGTGGGAGTCCATCTCAATGGACAAGTGGGTCCTCAGGATCATCCGAGAGGGGTATGAAACATAGAAACATAGACTTTGACGGCAGATAAGGACCGCTTGGCCCATCTAGTCTGCCCATTTACCTACCTACAGGATAGGCCGCAGATCCTAGTTAACCAACAGCCTATTTCTTCCTACCCCCCACAAGAATTGCCTTATGTCTGTCCCATGCATTCTTGAATTCTCCCACAGTTTTAGACCCCACAACCTCATCAGAAAGGCTGTTCCAAGCATCCACTACCCTCTCTGTGAAATAATACTTCCTCACATTGCCCCTGAACCGCCCTCCTTCTATCTTTAAATTGTGTCCCCTTGTTCTTGCAAGTCTCTTTTTCTGAAAGATGCTACCCTCTTGGACTTTGTTGATTCCACTGAGGTACTTAAAAGTTTCTATCATGTCCCCCCCTCTCCCTTCTATCCTCAAGGGTATACATATTAAGCTCCTTTAGTCTCTCCTCATACGGCTTCTCTTGCAGACCCTGCACCATTTAGTTGCCCTCCTCTGGACTGCCTCTATCCTGTCTATGTCCTTGCAGAGATGGGGTCTCCAGAACTGGATGCAGAACTCCAGATGGGGTCTCACCAACTGTCTGTACAGAGGGATAACAACTTCCTGTTTTCTGCTGCTGATGCCTCTCCCTAAGCATCTCAGTATACCCCCAGCCCTCCCTACTGCCTTCTCACATTGCTTGCTAACCTTAAGGTCATCTGATATGATTACCCCCAGGTCCCTTTCCTTTTTTGTTGTTATTACTCCCCCCCCATTGTGTATTCTTTCCCTGGGTTCTTGTTTCCCAGGTGCATTATTTTGCACTTCTTTGCATTGAATCCTAGCTGCCATACTTCTGACCATTCCTCCAACCTTGCCAAGTCCCTTCTCATCCTTTCCACGCCTCCTTGTGTATCAACCATGTTGCAGATCTTTGTGTCATCTGCAAAAAGGCATCTTTCCTTCCAGTCCCTCTGCAATGTCACTGATAGAAGACACTAAAAGGACTGGACCCAATACTGAACCCTGTGGTACCCCACTAGTAACCCCTCTTTTTTCAGAGTGGACTCTATTTACAATTACCTTCTGTGTCCTGTTGTGCAGCCAATGTTTTACCCAAGCTACCACCCTGGGACCCACTCCCAGGCTGGTTAATTTGACTATTAATCTTTTGTGTGGGACTGTGTCAAATGCCTTGCTAAAGTCTAGGTAGGCCATGTCCACAGCCCCTCCCAGGTCTACTACTTTGGTCACTCAGTCTAAGAAATCTATTAGATTCATCTGACATGACCTTCCCGCTGTGAACCCATGCTGCATTGGGTCCTGTGCCCCACTGGCCTCTAGGTACTCAACTATTCTTTCCTTCAGAAGTGACTCTATCACTTTCCCTACCACAGAGGTCAGACTGACAGGTCTGTAGTTTCCTGCCTCTGTCGTGGTCCCACTTTTGTAAAGGGGAATCACATCCACCTTCCTCCAGTCCTCGGGTACCACACCATCCTCCCATGATTTATTAAAAAGAATAGCCAGTGGTTTCACTAGTTCCTCCCTTAATTCTTTTAGAATTCTGGGGTGAATTCCATCAAAACCCATTGCCTTGTCCACCTTCAGTTTTAGGAGTACTTCTAGAACCCTTTCTTCTGTGCAAGGACTGGGATTGACCCCCCTATCAAGAGTGCTTCTGTTAATTGGATTAGGCACTTCCCCCTCCTCTTTTGTGAATACTGAGCAGAAATATTCGTTCAGTATTCCTGCTTTTTCACTGTCCCCCTCTGCCCACCCACCATTCATTCTATTCAGCCTCACTATCCTCCCTTTGTCTTTCTACTCTCGCTGTTGTACCTATAAAAGGTTTTATCCTCCTTCTTAACTGAGTTGGCTATCTTTTCCTCAGTTTGGGCCTTTGCTATTCTGACTTCCCTCCCTGCTTCCTTCTGCATTAACTGGTACATCTGTCTGTCCTGCTCTTTCTGTGTTTCCTTATACTTCCAGAATGCTATCTTTTTCTTCCTGACTTTCACAGCCACCTCTTTTGAGGTTTGTTGGAAACCCCACTGGACAATTCTCCCAGAAAGCAACTCCTCTTGTTAACTCACATGTCAGAGCTTCTGGCACAAGAGATTGTGGGCCTTTACAGAAACAAGACAGTGGAAACAGTGCCAGAGTCAGAATAAAAACACAGGTTTCTACTCACACTACGTTATAGCAAAGAAATCGGGGGCATGCACTACCATTCTCGACCTGAGAAATCTGAACAAATACATGGATGGAGAAAAATTCAGGATGGTTTCTCTGGGCTCTCTGCTACCATACCAGAAGTGCCGGGACTGGTTAGCCTCACTGGATATGCCGGATGCATATCAGAATACACTGATGCACCCCAGCCACCACAACAACCTTTGGTTCTGTGCGGAGGAGCAGCACTACCAGTTCAGAGTCCTGTCCTAGCCCTTCGCCCTGATATTGTAATCATCACAGAATCTTGGTTGAAGCCCCATAACTGGGATGAAGAATTCTCTATACCTGGTTTCTTTCTAATCTGCCAAGACAGGCAGGGCAGAAAGAAGGGTGGCGGCACTGCCATGTATATCTCCTCAAATCTCCAGTTTTCCGTAATCTCTCCGACGGCACCCATACAAACTATAGATTCTATTCTAATCAAAATCACCCAGCCCCACTCTATCCCAGTATACATAGCTGAGTCATACTATCTGCCGGACACACCTCTGAGTAGCATCCTTGACCACCTTGGTAACCTGCGGTCCCTTACAGAAGGCGGTGAACTCCATATCCTTGGAGATTTCAATCAGAACTGGCTAGGCAGTGCTGCCTCTAAATCGCGATGCCAAATAAATGCACTAAACTTACACCACCAAATAGAGTAACCCACCCACTTAAACCACAAATCCAATAAACACACACTACTGGATTGGGCACTTACTACCCACCCTCATCGGATATTTAAAGCTGGTCTACTACCGGACTCCCTTAGTGACCACCATATGATTTTTATAGTGCGTAAAATATTCCGACCAATGGCCCCTCCACCATGCATGCTTTACAGCAGAGTTTATAAATCACTTGATCTGTCTGCTCTCCTATTCAACCTTAACACCATTGACTGGTCATTCATCCCCAGGGCCACCTCCATGGACGAGGCCCTGGAATATTTCTCCACTAACTTCCTTGCCATCTGGGACCTACATGCCCCGCTCAGGAGATCCCGAGTAAGAGGATCCCACTTACCATGGGTAACAAC
The DNA here is from genome assembly GCA_016271365.2 of Neoceratodus forsteri. Lineage (NCBI taxonomy): Eukaryota > Metazoa > Chordata > Ceratodontiformes > Ceratodontidae > Neoceratodus > Neoceratodus forsteri. The sequence goes on along the minus strand of CM057451.1, from coordinate 1,186,347,156 downwards.
AAACCTCATGGAAAAACTACAAGCCAGAGACCGGGCCTGGAAATCTTTCAAGGCCACAGGTGCTCATACGGTTCAGCAACAATACCGGTCACTGAGAAATGCCTGTACAAGACTCATACGCCAGGCCAAATCAAATTACTTTAAAACTGTGTTCAACAATAACGTTGCTCACCCTACTCAATTCTGGAAGTCAATAAAATCCCTTCTCTCCCCCCGCCCAACCCCCCACTACCACTCTCAGCCTCGAAGGTAAAATCATCAAGGATCATTGCTTGGTTGCCACGAGTTTAATTCATATTTCTCCACCACTACTTCTTCTCTACTGTCCTCCCATCCCACCTCCCACCCTTTGTGCCCCTAAAGCATCCTCCCCAGCCTCCTTCTCACTCCAACCAGTTGTTCCTGGCCAGGTGCTAAAAATACTGCAATCACTAAACCCATCCAAAGGCAAATGTCCATCAGGCCTAGATTCCAAAATGCTCCTACTCTCTGCACTGGCCATAGCCCACCCTCTAACCATGCTCTATAACCTGTCCTTTAAACTCAGGGCAGTCCCCAAAATATGGAAACAAGCCACAGCCATCCCCCTATCCAAAGGAGAGGACCTCTCCTCCCCATCCAACTATCGGCCCATATCTCTGCTCCCCATGCTAGCCAAAATTCAAGAGCACCTTGTATTATCCCAGCTCCACCACTACCTAGATACCACATCATTTTTCACCCCCTACCAAGCTGGCTTCAGAAAAAATCACTCCACCACCACCTCCCTCCTTCGCTTCACTAACTCCATCCTTACAGGCATGGACAAAGGGGAAATTACAGCAGCCATATTTATCGACCTGGCAAAAGCCTTCGACACGGTCTCACATCCCCTGCTGTTGGCTAAACTTGCACAAGCTGGTCTGTCTGTGAACGAAAATAACTGGTTCTATTCATACCTGTCAGGTTGGTCCCAATCAGTCAGTATTGGCTCGGCTCGATCCACCTTACTTCCTGTCACCAGTGGAGTCTCCCAAGGGTCTGTACTCGGCCCTCTGCTGTTCTCTATCTTTCTTAATGACCTGCCTGCTGCCTGCCCACAAACGGCTATCCATATGTACGCAGACGATATGGTGCTGTTCACCTCTGGCCCATCCGCAACCGCCGTGACTGCTTGTCTTCAGAAGGACTTCAACTCCATCCAACATTGGTTCCTCAGAAACCAACTATTCTTAAACTCAAAAAAAACAGTCTCCCTCACCTTTGGCTCTCAGGCCAAACTAACCCGGCTTACTGCTCCACCCATATTCTACACCTTGGACAGATCTCCACTTGAGGCCTGCACCACATATCATTATTCCGGCATCTGGTTAGATCAGTACCTTGACTTCTCAGCGCATATAGACGCTGTACATAAAAAATTGCATCCCATGCTGGGAGCCCTCTACCGCAATAAGAATTGCATTCCTCTACCAACCAGACTAGCAATTGTCCAAAAAATAATCCTCCCGATTATGGACTACGGTGATGTTGTCTATGGTGCCGCCCCCCAAACTTCGTTAGCCAGGCTTGACCCCCTTTACAACTCCTTCTGCTGGTTCTCCTTGGACCATCCTACCAATACCCATCACTGTGACCTCTACCAGTCCCTGGACCTCCCCTCACTTCAAAACCGACGATTACTCCACGTTGCTAGAACCGCTGCAAAGTTCTGGTCACAGACGCTCCCTTCCTACCTGTCATCATCCCTAACAGCCCTCTCCCCACCTGCCTACACTCTCAGAAACATAGACTCTAGGCTCCTACACACTCCATACAGATCCACCAGAACTGGCCAGGCAGCTTTCAGCTTCAGGTTGCCCAAATTATGGAACTCCCTGGCAGCTGATATCAGACACACCACAAGTACTCCTCAACGGAATGCCCTCCTTAAAACGCACTTCGCTACCAACTGCTCCTGCTTTCCCCCTCGCTGAATCCCCATTTCAACTCCTATCTATCAGCTGCTAGCACCAGTCTGGGTTCCACTCTCGGTCTGCACCTAAGGTTATTAAATACTAATGAAAGTGAACCTACGCTATTTTGTATTTAAAAAATGCCTCACCCGTTGTCTGTAACAACCACTCTTTGTATGTTTTATTTCTTCTGTACTACTGTACCATTGTCTGTAACAATCACATAATGTATGATTTGTTTTCTTCTGTACAACTGTATCATTGTAAACCCTCTACTCCCAGGGTGCATCTGGAATCGAGTGGTACTCCGCTCAGTATGCCTTCCTGGTAAATCTCTTAAATAAATAAATAAATAAAGTCCAACCTTTTGCATTTTCCTCAGCAAAGAGTCTATAAAAAGTGCCTTGCAGTACTCACAGGCCACGTCAGAAAGCTAAGACTCCAAGTCTTCCTATATCTAGATGACTGGCTAATCTCAAGGCTGTCCAAAGAGGAGACAGATCAAGCAGCGGCCACTGTCTCTCAGTTCCTAATGTCCATGGGAGTCCTGCTGAACCCCTCCAAGTCTCAGCTGGAACCCCTTTCAGGAGTAACTGTTCATAGGAGCTCTTCTGAACATAAGGCCATGAATAGACTGGGACCCCTTTACATTTGTGAATTACTGGCAACTCGTGAGGAGAATTCTCAGGGTAGCAGAGCTCAGTGCTCAGACATCTAAGGATTTCTGTTAGTCTCATTATCAAGATTAAAATCTGCTTGGGACTGAGCATTTTCTGTAGGTTCACCGAGGCTCTGGAATGTTGCCCTGAAAACCATCCATTCTGCCCCCTCAATGGAAAGTTTTAAGTCTGCATTAAAGACCTGGCTGTTTAGACAGGTATTCTCAGGAGACTGATAAGTTCCATTAATGTCTGTGGAATATGCATTTTTTTTAACGTATAACTTTGAATACAGATTTACTGGTGCTGCAATGTATTATCTGTAATTTTAATTTATATGCACTGTAAAGTGCTTTGAGTTCTGGAAAAGCACTATATAAATAATGTTCCTACACTATCCTATCCTATCCTATCCTATCCAAACACAACCCCTGCTCAGGCCTTTCCCCCAGACAGCAGGCAACAAGCAGTCTTGCAGACGGCATGTTACATCATTCATTCATTCATTCATTTCTGTCTTTGATAACTGGTTAAAGTGCTCTAATCCAAGCTACTGTTTACAGGCATGATCCGGGTCAAAAGACATGAGAGACAAACCAGTATAAGAAAGCTGGTACAGAAACATAGGCAATTAACAACAAATCAGTGTACAATCGCAAAGACAAAAACAAGCACAGTGGTTATAATTCATAAATACAGTATACAAGTACAATGCAAGACTGCGTAAACCCATTCCATGCAATGCATGCTGGGTTTAATAACCTCCTCAGTGGTCATGGTGCCTCTGGCGAGGTTGTACATGAGGACAACTCAGTGGATGCTCAGTGCACAATGGTCACGGACATCGTACCCTCAAAATCTGTCTCATTTAAGTGACAAAACCCCCAGTGAGGTCCCTGATGTGGTGGTCAGTGGAGGACAACCTCTTCCAGGGCTTCTCCTTTTCCCCCATCACACCCAGAAGTGATCCCCACCACTCCCTGCTGGGTTGGGGAGTCCACTGCCAGGGCCTTCAGGCACAAGGTGCCTGGGACCAATCAGAGACACACCTCCACGTCAATGAGCACAAGATGCAAGCAGTTTTGTAAGGTCTAAAAGCACCAGTTGACTTGATAATCTGAAAGGCAGTTCTCCAAGCATACAACAAGTCAGTCATGCACTATATATAAACATATGAAAACTGCCAGCAGAAGGCCTAGTGGTCTATCAAGTCTGCCCAAGTTGCAGAGCCCTTTCATTTCTTTTGTAGCAACAAGCAAGGAGGAGCACGCTCTTACCCTTTCTGCAGGAGGCAATGAGAGTGTGGGACTGGTGCCTGGAACAGAGGAGCCTGCTCCATGCAATCTATCTGCTCAAAGTCCTGAATCCTCTGGCAGACATGCTCAGTCAAACAGAAGCTGTTCCTTGTGAGTTGTCACTAGTGCCAGATGTGGGATCGCTATTCAACGAGTGGGTCACCCCAGATGTGATCTTATTGCATCCCCACTTAACACCAAGGTACCTTGATTCTGCTCCAGAAGTCCAGCTTATTAATATTAAATTGTTTTGACAGATTTTCAGCTTTTAAGACATTATGCAACATTAGAAGGTCACCCCTCTGCCTTCTGAGTTGGAAGTCCTGTAAGTTTAGAGCACTAAGCCTCTTTGTGTAAGACTTCCCTTTCAACCTTGGTATCATAAGGGTTACTCTTCTCTGAACACTATCCATAAGTCTTATGTCCTTTAACAAATAAGGGGACCAGAAGGAGGTAGAATAATCCAGGTGAGGGCAGACATAGGTTTTATAAAGGGAACAATGCATGCTTCAGATCTGGAAATAAAGGACCTTTGGATTGCTCTGATTAGTCTGTTAGCTGTAAGGGTGGATTTTTTACATTGATTGGTAACCGTAAAATATGAATTGTTTTCGATTCCAAGATCTGTTTCATTTTCTACAGATCTGAGGGTAATACCATTTGCTGTAGGTTGTAATTCCTTAGGCCGTTTCTTTTTCCAAGTTGTACGACTGTGCATTTGTCGGCATTAAAAGTCATGCGATTGACTTTGCCCCATAACTGTAGGGTAGCTAAATCCCTTACTAAAGACGGAAACTTTGGCTTCGCTGTTCACTTCTGCACTAAGTTTTGTATTGTCAGCGAATTTCAGGATACTTTTATGGATGTTATGAGTCAGACTGCTGATGAATATACCAAATAGTGATGATCCTAAACAGAACCCTGGTGCACACCACCAGTTACAGGGGCTGCCTTGACAGTATAATGCCTAATCTAACCTGTGGTGTTCTGTCATGCTGCCATTCCTGGACCCAATCGATGATATTTTTATTGAAGCAAATGCAGCTCATTTTATTAATTATATCTATATATGGGACTTAATCAAACACCTTTTTGAAGTCAAGATAAATCACACTCACAGAAGTACCTTTGCAAAGGCTACCACTAACACTGAAAAGATTTGGGGTACATGATCTACCAGCCCTAAAATTGTGCTGCGTCATGTCAGTAAAACCTATCTTTTGGGCATTGGCATCAATTTTTATTTTTAATAGCCTTTCCAATATTGTACATATTACACTGGTAACCCTAATGGGTCTATAGTTCCCTGTATCAGATCTTGTCCCCTTTTTACGGCTGCGTAGATGGAGCCTGCAGCCGTTTCGCGATAGCTCCAAAAAATGAGCTACCAGATTCAGACTGTGAAACCCTTCTATTTTGGAGTTTCAGAATGATCCTTCTGAAACTCCAAAACAGTCAGCAGCAGTCTGCCACGGGTGCACCATTTATCTGCTTCTTTTTGGATTACTTGCTGCACTCTTGGTTACCAGTCATCAGCGTTAATTAACTGTACATCTTTAGATAGTGGCCACTTCACAGGACACTTTTTTTCTTCTGTAATAGAGGAACTGATGGATGCCGTGACTGACCAGTGCCATTCACAAGATGGCTGTGGACTCAGACTGCGCATGTGCGATGCACAAGCATGTGCAGTCCTGTCACCACCGTCATCTTGTAAATGGCATATTCTGGCACATGCTGAAAAAGTACTGTCTGTCCTGTCTCCAGTGCCACTCTAAACAGCTACACTCCACTGCTGATCTGAAAAGCTCTGCCATGGCTCTGGTTTCCCTATGTGAGGCTGTCCCAGTTGCGTTCCAACATATGGTGCTGTGTTCCTTTAAATACCAAGCCAGGAGCACTTTGGGGGCAACAGCAGTTGTGGAGTTATTTCAGGTTCATGATTTCATACTAACAAGGAGGAGCTGTAATTGTTGATTGAGGACTGCTGGCTGCGTCAGCGGCAAGGAGGTCAAGCCGGTGGCCGCATCAGCAGCGGGAGCAGCTGCAGGAGCTGGGGAGCAGAAGCTGCATCGGTGGCGTTTAGCTGGGGGACTGCTGGCCACATTGGCGGCAATGAGGACAAGCCAGTGGCTGCATTGGCGCTGGGAGCAGCTGCAGGAGCCAGAGAGCAGAGGAGAGACTGCAGCAGAGAGAGATAGAGAGAGGGAAAGGAGGCCAATCAGCATTCAGGGTGCCAAAATTTGAACTCTTCCTCCACTTGTGCATGTCCGCTATATGGAAGGTGTCCAGTACTGAGCTAAAAGCTATCCCTCAGTTCATTGGAACCTTGATGACACCCTCACCTTCACTGCCCACGCTGAGCAACTGGTAAAATCCACCAACATGAAGCTTGGCATCCTGTACAGACACCGCACCTCAATGACACCAGCTGCCCTGAAACTTGTTATGTGCAGTTCAGTCCTTTCATCTGTGGATTATGGTCTTGTCATATATGGGGCAGGCACAGACACAGTGCTTAAAAGGGTCAAAACTATCTTCAGCAAGGCCTGCCGCCTGGTCCTGGGAGTACACAAAATGTCTCACTCTTGTGACCTATTCAAGGAAACTGGCTGACTCCCACTCCACCACAGACTCCAATACCAGGCCTGCCTCCTTGCAAAAAAGTCCCTGATGGGGTCCTTGCCTACGGCTACTTCATCCCTCTTTGAGCCTGCACAGCCATCTAAATGCACAAGGAGTGCCTCCAGGACTGCTCTAACTGTTCCCTTTAAACGAACCACCCTTGGCCAAAGATCCCTCTTCTACTGTGGGCCTAAATGGTTCAATGATCTGCCTGCAGACCTTGCCAACTCCCCCAGACTTGGCTACTTTAAAAATGTGCTTCAGTCTCTTCTTGCCAGCCAATCTGATGCCAGTGTTTGTGTTAACCCATGGCCTCTGAAGGCGGTTCTCACACCTGTCAAACACTACCCTCTCTCACTCCCACCCTCCTGTTCCACAACTGCCCACTTCCCCCTCCCACCTCCCACCACCTACTACCTCCCTTTGACAAAGCCTCACCTTGGCTGCTAAAACATGCATTTCTGCACACTGGGAGCACTCCATCTGAACTGTAACATGATTATTAAACACTGTACTGCACTTAATTAGTGCTGCATTAATATGTTTCTCTGGAAGTGTGGTCCTGTTTCTCTTTACTTCTTGTACCCTGCTTAATGTCATAACTGCACGCTAACACCACTTGTTAGTTGATGTCTTTCTGTTCTGCAGTGTTTCATCACCCATAAATGTCTTGCATTCCTTATTTATTTATTTATTTATTTGCTTTTGTTAACCGGGTAGGTCACACTAGACAGCCATGTGCCTATTTTCAGGTGAGACCCGGGAGGGTTACAAACTGGGTTGCAGAGAGTTTACACAGAATCGTGAGAGAGGTTTACATCGAGATGCAGGACGAGTATAAACAGGGCAAGGAGCAACTGGGTGAGCAAACATCAAGTTAGGAAAATTTACAGGGAGAGATTGTGTGAACAAACAGCAAGTCAAAAAAGTTTTACATCTAGATATATGACAGCTTAACAGGGATATCGTAGGGAGATAACAACAAAAATGGAGACGAGGTGGTACAAGATACGTACTGAGCAAAACAACAGAGGCTACAGCCCCCCGAGGGGTAGGTGCTCCAGGGGGTTACAAAATAAGCTATACATACCCCAGAGTAGTTCAGTGCATAAAGGTAAGAAAACCTATATGCCATCAGAAAATCATACAATGGAATACAAGTGCCAGTTGGGGAGGATCATAGCCACACCGTGGGGTAGGACAGGCTCAGGTGAGACATGTGACAGTTCCAGGACCAGGTACCAGAGGTAAAATAACAATTATAATAGACCCTAAGAAGGCAGGGCCTGTCTCATGCCCGAGCGAGAGTGTTGCGAGATACTTGAACAAGTGGAGGGACCCATCAGGTAATGCCACAGGGAGGTTTGAAGCCCAGATGGGAGGAGGTGGACCGAGTGCAGGCAGGGAGCGAATTCCAGATTTTTGGGGCATACACGGTGAAGGCCCAGTCACCCGCCAGGGTACGGGTTCTTGGAACCAAGCGGTCAAGTGTAGCTCGCGACCGGAGGGGGTAGGAGGAAGTGTCGGGGACAGGGGGAAGGGAAGGCAAGGGATGGAGGAGAACCGATCTGACAATGTTGTCGGGAAGTTCCCAACTACAAAGGTGCGGTGTTTTTAGGGGGTAGCCTGTAAGCGTGAGTAGAGTCATGGCGGTGAGTTAAGGGGGGCCGTAAGCGCCATGACAGATATTATTGTAAAGCTGTGTCCCACTTTGAGAGGCTAGTTTTGGGCATGGGGGCAAAGGAGACTAGCCCATAGCAGAGAGACAGGAGAAGGACCCCCCTGGCTAGGGCAAGACGAGCCGCGGGGGTTATGCAGCTTTTGGCTCTGTAGGCGAGGCCCAGTTTGCCATTTGTAGCCTTACAGACATTTCGGATGTGCAGGGTGAGATCAAGTTGTGGGTCAAGCGTAACACCCAGGTATTTGACGGCAGCCACCATCTGCAAAGGGGCACCATAAGCCCCGAGGATTTTGAGCGGGGCAGGGCAAGATTTTAATTTGCACTGGGACCCGAAAAGCATAGCTTGGGTTTTTTGAGGTTGGTAGTAAGCCTATGTTCAACCAACCAGGATTGGATCCGCTCGAAGTCGGAGTATGTTGTGAGTTAATAATGACAACGCTCGGCGCTTACTAGTACAACCAGGTCAGTCTGATATAGAGTGGAGTGCCCATGGGAGGTGATGGACGGCAGCTCATTGATGAAGAGGAGAGAGAGTAGGGCCGAGAACCGACCCCTTGGGAACTCCGCACAGGACATCAGAGAGGTGGGAGAGGGTGCGGTTAAAGTTGGTATACTGCTTCCGACCAGAGAGGTAGTTGAGGAACCAGTTGTGTGCAGGGGGGGAGAGACCAAATGAGAGAAGGGTGGAGCTAAGGAGACAGTGGTCAACCCTATCGAAGGCTTTGGAGAGGTCCACAAAGATGGCACCGGTGAGGCTGCCCTGGTCAGTGGCAGTTCTAATCATCGAGGAGACAACCATGAGGGCAGTAGCCATGCTGTGACCCTTCCTGAACCCATGTTGAGCAGGGGAGGAGGTTGTGTGCTTGTATGTACCGGTGAGCTGAGAGGCCACGACCTTCTCCAGGACCTCTGAGCGGCACAGGATGGCAATGGGACGATAGTTGAGTGGATCTCTGGGGTTACCTTGCTTTAGAACTGGAGTTACCTTGGCAATTTTCCAGAGATTAGGGATGATACCAGTGGTTAGGGAGGAGTTGAAGATGTGAGTTAGCGGTCGGGCGAGAAGGGAGGCCCCAAGTCTGAGTAGTCTAGGTTCTAGGCAGTCATGCCCTGCCCCACTATGGGTGAAGAGGTGGGCAAGGTGCCCTTGGATCTCGGTGGCCAACACATGTTGAAGGAGGAAGGGGGGGGCAGGACATGGGGCCGGGAGGGGGGGTGTGAGTGACGCATGAGCGGTGGGTGGGGGGTGAGATAGGTGGCAGAGTGAACGTGGCATTGAAGGCGTTAGCGATTGTGAGTGGGTTGTTGCAGCTGACCCCATCTATGAGCAGGTCAGTGGGCTGCACTTTGGTTGAGACCCCAACAGCATTTCTGATGTTCTGCCTGAAACTCCTCGGGTTGCCGGCAGAGGAGTGCAGGGCTGATCGGCAAGCCTCATTTTTCGCTGCCCGGATGGCTTTTTTACAGGAGTTTCTGAGCCTTCTGTATGCAATAAGGTCGGTGTTACTTAGGGAGGCTTTATATGCCAGCCAGCTCTTATCCCATTGTTTCATTAGGTCGAATAGGCTGCTGTGAAGCCATTTGGTGACGGCGCCCCTAACCCTCCTTCTAGTAATGGGGGCATGCTTGTCCTGAACAGGGAGAAACTTAGATAGAAAAATATCCAGGGCTAGGGCTGGGTCAGCTGACGCAGTGACCCTAGACCAGTCAATTAATGCCAGGTCGCCAAGGAAGTCCGATGGGGAGAATTTTGAGTAATCCCTCAGCTGGATCACTTTGCTGGGCACCTTGGCATGATAGATGCCTCAGACGCAGAAGGTTGGCGAGTGGTCGGAGATAGCATCGGGTAGGATGCCTGAGGAGGTAAACCTAGCAGGCCTGTTGGTAAGTATCCAGTCAAGTAGTGACCCTACGCCACCCCGGAGAGAGGGCCTTGTTGACTCGGAGATTATTTGGCTAAGTGCAAGGCTTGAGAGCAGTGTCTCATAGCTTACAGATGGAGCCCATCCAGTTGAGATTGAAATCACCTATGATGAGGGACTTCATTGGGGCCTGTATTTCTGCCAAGGAGGAAGAGTAGCGAGGAGGTCCAGGCAGACCACCCTTGAGGTTATAGCAACAAACGAGGTGAATTTTCTTTGTGGGGCCCAAGAGGAGAAGGGCATGAAGGAACTCACAGGGGGAGGCGTCGGATGTTGGGGCACCAGGGGTGGATACGTTTAGGTGAGCTTTGTAATAGAGTAGCACACCACCCCCACGTTTATTCTCCTGCCGATCACGTCTAATGAGGGCATACCCGGGTAGGGTGCATGCCGCATCGGGGATGTGAGGTTTGAGCCATGTTTCGGAGATACCCATGATATCAGGGTTGTAGTGGGCGACCCAGGCGGTGAGCTCCGCAAGGTTATGTAAGAGACTCCGAATGTTGAGGTGGACAATTTTTAGTCCCTTAGAGGAGAACCACGCAGGTGGGGACTTGGGGGGTAGCCTGGCTGGGGCATGTGGCAGCCCAGAGACATTGCAGGGGGTGGTAGCTGCCATGATAGGCTGGGGGGTGCGAGATCGCTGTGCAAAGCAGGGAGGCAAATACAAGGCCAGGGGAGGAGGGACAGGGAGGGCCAGGGGGACATCCGGGGAGAGACAGTGACGATAGGGGGGGAAGGGAAAGAGGAGGAGAGGTGAACGGCTAGAGGAGAGACTGGGTATCTACAAAGCCGAGTGTCCCAGTCAGTGGGAGGAAAACAGGCAGTTCTCAGACTGAGAGGCCATAAAGTAGCAGGGAAGTAGGGGCGGCCACTAGTGGCAGGTTAATATAACCTGCAAATGGAAAAGAAGGCTGATAGGATAAAATCAGCCCATGTGACCACGTTCAGCCTATATAGGGGAAAGCCGACCAAGGGTGGTGGTGGGGGTGGTGGGGAGCCGAACGAGGAGCGTTTGGCAGGGCGAGAACAGCTGCACCGACGGAACAAGCAGGCAGGTCCTTCCCGAGGTAAGGCAGGCTGTGGATCTTTCCTGAGGGCGGATTGCAGGGAGTCTAGTGCGCCGATTCAAAAAAGGCGCCTATTTGCCACCAAGGAGTTCTCTTGCAGGCAGGCAGGCTGTAATTACCTGTGCGTGTGGGGTCTGGCTGTGGGGGAGGGCTGACAGGCCCTCGCGACCTCCGCTCCTCGGGGTCTCGGTCCTGAGGAGAAATGAAAGAGGAGGGGTTATTATAGGAAGAACAAGGGAAGTAAGCAAAAGACAAAAGGGGCGGGGTTTATGATTACGTCGGCAGCACTACTAAGGAGAGCCCAGCCTCAAACGCTACTTTAGAGCACAACTTGAAACGGAGCATAACGCTCATTTTACAATCAGCCTGTAATACTTAGCAGGTCATCCAACAGAGCAGATCAAGTCGGGACAGTAAAATGTAGCAAAAATATATTGAGATTGTTCACAGATTTAAGCAGTAATAACTGGCTGGATTCTAAAAGTATAAATATTTTTTCCTGTTTTCGAGGGGAGTGCAGCTTCAAGGGAGCTTCCTTCCAGTCACTGCAGTGCACGCACCAACATTAAAACGGACTTTCAGCCTTTGTAAACGAGCTCCAGGCTCAAAGGTATTAATCCGAATTTGAAATAAATAAAAATAAAATTGGGAAGTTTTCTGTTTGGATTACATATTTGTCAGGGCAGCTGTCACAGGAATTCTTGCTGGCCATGTGGAAGATCCTTGAAAAGTTGTAAACAGAAAATGGGGCAGCCAGGTGCAGGGTTGTGTTGTGTTTTTTTCTTTCTTTTTTTTGTGTGTGCTATTTATCAGTTTAGTATGTGGAGACAGGACCCTTTAGTGAAGCAGTGTGTAATCGCAAATGTGTAATGTGGTTTGTTCATTAACAGTCAGCAGAAGAAAATTATTTCGATTAGTAATTTAGCTGTCATGTGAATTTAGAAATGGGCTGCAGTCTACAAGAAACTACTATATATTGTAAATTTAGTCTTTCTTCAAGTTTTTAATGAGGAGGTATAAAATTTCCCCTGCCCCCCTCCCCCCCACTGACTTAGAACATCTTTATACTAGCGGATGGCCTCTTAGGCAATCAGGCTAAAACGCCACATGCAAGAAAACTGACGACTATGGAATAAAATACCCATCAACGTCAATGAGGGGTTTTCTTCATTTTATTTTGCTGGGGGAAGTAAAAAAATAATCCATGGGTCCAAAGTTGGAAGTCATTTCAAGTCTGTGGAAGTCAAAATACTTCTCTGTTCCCAAATATTGGAAATCAGATTTGTCAGGCAGGATACCACATTTTAGGAGCTTTTTTAATATCTTGCTACTAAAAATGCCCTTTGGTTCACAGACATCAATAATTTTTTGATTTTCATGTTTGCAGAAAGGGATACCCCATTTAGCAGTCAAATAAGTCCATTCCCATAAGCTGGGAAGTTATTACCTTATCGTTGTAGCATAGTACAATAGTAATTTAAGGTCAGAAAGGACTTTAATCCCATCATGTCTGCCCCTCACTCCATGCATAAGCAGGGATAAAATAATGTGCAAACACATACCAGTTTATAGAGCTTCCAAACCTATTCCACTACGTAGGGTACCTAGTGATTCCCTTGGTAAGCAGACGTTTGTCCATGCTTACCTTAAGGGCAAGTACTTGGTTGGCCCACTGGTGCAGCAGCTGAGCTTCTGCTCATGACACAGATGACCTGGGTTTAGGAGCAAGTCTGGCTCATTGGCGGGCTGGCTGGGGAGAGGATGGCCAAGCATCCAGAAGGCCGCTCACCTCCTCTGGGAAGGGAGGATGCACGGCTTCTGTTGCAACACTGTCACCTGGGTGACCACAGGTGGAGGTGCAGTTAGAGCCATGGACTGAGGGAGGGGGATGTCGATGGAATGATGCTTTGACACCAGCAATGCCTCATTACGTCAGGGGGAGGACAGAAAAAAAATTCCTTGACCGACGCAGGATGCCATCCGCCACCCTTTTCAGGCTCCACACCACTGATGGGCTCTCCACCTGACTCTTCAAAGCTTCAGCTGTGTCAGAGTTTATGGGGCCTGGTCCATGGCAACCTTTCCCACAAGGAGTTACCCATGGGGGAACATGTGAGGCGAAGGTAAGGGAGGTGACAGTGTTGGGGTGGATGGTTGGAACAATGGGGGCTGGTTGAGGCATTGGCAGAAAAGCATAGTAAATAAGGACATGTATTCTCTTCATGTCTTGTTCCATAGGGTCATCACCCCCTGAGATAAAAACTGCCTCTGAATGTTATACTGATTTTACCACCCCTGAGCTTCAGGGCATGTTCCCAATTGTTGCTGGGGATACCAGATTGAACATTTCTGACTGTTCAGTCTTGTTGATAACCTTGAATATGCATGAACCTTAGATCATGCCACCCCCAGCCTCCTTTTCTCCAGGGTGAACTAGTTAAGGGGCTCCAGACTCTCCTCATAGTGTTTGTCCTCATAACACTGATAATTTCTGGGTTCCTGTGTTGCACCCTTTCAACTTCCTCAGTGCTTTTTATGTTGATTGCGCGCATGCGCAAGAAACATGTTGCGGCAGATTCTCCAGAAGCAGGTTGTGGAGGCGTGGCACTGTTGTGCCCAATGCCCCCACAGCCTGCAAAGGCTTGTCCCCCATCCCCCAATGCCGTGGCACACTGCTGCTGACACTAGTTCAGCCAGCTTGCCACAACTTTCTAAAAAATCAGCCGCTGCAGTCAGGGGCCACCTCGTCATTGCAGTGTCAGCCATTGGCTGCAATGAGGTAACGACCCGTCATTGCAGAGCGGGATGTAGGACCCCGATATTGTTTTTGAACACGGTAGCAGCTTGCTGCCGTGTTCACAAACAATATTTTACCTCCCCATGTTTAGTTGCCGACGGGGGAGCCCACTCCCCGTCGGCATAATGTACCTCCCTGTTTTATTGTCTGCCAACAGGGTGCCCAATCCCGGTCGGCAGAAAAGAATCCTCCTCCTTTTGTTGTTTGCTGACGGGGGTGCCCAATCCCCGTTGGCACAAAGGAACCCCCCCTTTGTTGTTTGCCGACAGGGGTGCCCAATCCCCCATCGGCTACAGCTGCCCCCTCCCCAAAAAAACGAGTCCGGTGGCACATTGGGAGCCCATCCCAGTGTGCCACATGCCCCTTTTGTTGTTTGCCGATGGGAGTGCCCAATCCCCCATCAGCTACAGTTGTCCCCCAGAGCAAGAGTCCTTGGTGGCACACTGGGAGCCCACCTCAGCGTGCCACATGCCCCTGTAAACCTAAAAACGGTCCTGCGATGTTTTTTTTCCTTTTTATTAACTGAAAAAGGAAGCGGTCCCTCATAGTCTCCCTGCCCCCTCTCACAACCCGCACCCACCCACTGCACACGTGCCTCCATACCCCCACCCCATGCCTACCTCGGAGCTCAGCTCAACGATCTTTGCTGGACCGGGAACACTTCTGCACTCTTCAAAGCCGACAGTGAACTGAGGAAATGCTGGTAAACTGTATAATGTAATACATAGGGTTTTTTCAACTTTAGTGCATATCTCAGGCATTTTTGGGAATTTTTCCAGCAAATTTTCAAAATGGGTTTTTTGGGATCCCTCCTCATGAATTCTTGAACTGTCATGTCGTTAATTGGCCCCCGAAAGGTGGTTTCGCGGTCACTGTGCGGAATCACCCTTCAGGGACAATTAATGAAATGACAGTGCCAGTGTTCATGAGGTGGGCTCTCAAAAAGCCTATGTTCTACAAAGCGCCGTCAGTACCTTTTTGTGGAACAAAAAAAGAGCACGTAGATCATACATAAAATTGACGTCTCCAAAGTTAAGAGGAGGCCTGGCCGCCCCTTCTTTCTTCCTTTATTATGCTGCGCAGCATATAAGTAAACTAGTTCACTGGAGTGGGGAGATTGGGCATCAGGAATACAGACCCTTGTGGGTAGACATAGAGCAGCACTTGGCTCACAGGTTAATTGCTCTGAGGGCCCTCCATTTGTCTCCCCATCGGCTATTCCCAAGGTCTTTCGAGGAACCCGATAGGTTGGTCGTTAAAAGCCCTCCATCAGATACAGAACTATCTGTCTGTAAAGTGGTACCTTTCGGCTGACCAGCCCATTATTGGTAATCCACATTTTAAAGTTGAGGTGCCCTCTGTCTTCTACTTTTGGCCTAAATTAAATGATGTTAGACTTTCAAATTGTTGGTCAAATGGGAAACCACCCCTTTGAATACTTTCAAAAGTCTTTTAGAGCCTCGGGTAAGGAGGTGTTTAAATATTTACAAGTTAGCAATGCCTTATCCTCCTTTTCTCGGGTTTTCACTGATAGATCCGAGTGACAGAGACCTTTCCTCGCTTATTCATAAAGCCTCCCAACCACGTTCAGTTTCCAACCTATACAAAACTCTTCAGGAATGGGATTCTAGATTACCATCAGGTATCTGTTATTATTGGTCAAAGGAATTGGGTATTCCGGAGGATCCCTCATTGTGGCGGAAGCTCTGGATATCCATGTACAGGTATATAAAACAAGACAGACTGAGGCTAATGCACTTCAACATCATGCACAATATTTACTTTACTCCCGTTCAGCTATGTAAATACGGGGCACTGACAACGTCTTTTTGTGCAAAGTGCAAGAGGGGTATCGGCACCCTATATCATATGATTTGGCTATGCCCCTGTGTGCAGGCATTTTGGCATTCTATCGCTAACATCCTTGACCCTGTCCTTGGCTTAGGTGCTTTGTTTACACCTGAAATTTGTCTAATTAATCTCTTTCCTTTGGGTGTTACCAAAATTATGAAAGCCCATATGTCACTTGTTTCGGCTACAGCTAAATTAATAATTCTGAAACACTGGGTTGATGACAAGCCCCCCACTCCGATCGAGTGGTATAAAGAGAGCATGTTGGCCTTGCAGCTGGAGAGACATATTGCCTGCATGCAGGGTAGACCCGAAGCCTATACTTTACTTTGGGGCTCCTTGGAGGCCCTCTTGATGGCCTGGAAGCCTTGAAAATTATACTTCTTATCTCGTTGTAAACTAAGGTTATCTAGCGTGTGTAGTCCGGGAGGGAGAGGGAGAGGGAGGGTTGGGTTGTCTGGTTTTGTTGTTCACTGTTATGGTACATTGTTCTGTGATTATTACTGGGTATGGCCTTGATTTTTTTTTTGAAAATTTAATAAAACTGGTTTAATAATAAAAAAAAAGCCTATGTTGCAAATTTGGTGGAAAAAATCCAAAAAATGACTGTTTTACGAGCGTGCGTTGCGCAATTGCTATGTACGCTCGTAACTTCGCAAATTTACAATATTTTCATGCCAGATTTTCAACATTTGCATTTTGTCACACCTCCTTGTGAGCAGTAGAGCTGTCATTGTTCACATCCTGGCCAAAATGTGTTTTCGCAGTTTCGGAGCAGAATGGCGCGGTCGCTGTGGGATATCAGTGTTCAGGACAGATTAAGAAAATGACAGTGATGCTGCTCATGAGTAGAGGTCCTAAAATGCCTATTTTGAAAATTTGGTAATGATACTGCATAAAATGACTGTGTTACGAGTGTGCGTTGCA
The DNA here is from genome assembly GCA_016271365.2 of Neoceratodus forsteri. NCBI lineage: Eukaryota > Metazoa > Chordata > Ceratodontiformes > Ceratodontidae > Neoceratodus > Neoceratodus forsteri. Next base: position 1,186,330,395 of record CM057451.1, on the reverse strand, counting down.
CAGTTGGCAGGCATGCTCGTAACTTCACGAATTTATAATATTTTCACTCCAGATTTTCAACATTGCCATTTTCCCACACCTACTTATGAACAGTGCAGCTGTCATTTTTCCCATCCTGGCTGAAATGTGTTTTCGCACTTCCGGCGCAGAATGGCGCGGTTGCTGTGGGAAATCCGTGTTCAGGACAGATTAAGAAAATGACAATGATACCGTTCATGAGCAGATGTCCTAAAATGCCTATCTTGAAAATTTGGTGATGATAGCCCATCAATTGACTGTGTTACAAGTGTGCATTGCGCAGTTTCCATGCACCCTTGTAACTTAGCAGATTTGTAATATTGTCACACCAGATTTTCAACAATGCCATTTTTTCACTCCTCCTTATAATCAGTACAGCTGTCATTTTTCACATCCTGACCAAAATTGTTTTCACAGTTCCGGCGCAGAATAATGTGGTTACTGTGGGAAGTCAGTGTTCGGGACAGATTAAGAAATTGACAGTGGCACTGTTCATGAGCAGAGGTCCTAAAATCCCTATGTTGAAAATTTGGTGACGAAACTCCATAACATGACTGTGTTACAAGTGTGCATTGAACTGTTTCCACGCACCCTTGTAACTTCGCAAATTTGTAATACTGTCATGCCACATTTTCAACAATGGCATTTTTCCACAACTCCTTATGAACACTACAGCTGTCATTTTTCACATCCTGGCTAAAATATGTTTTTGCACTCCTGCCGGACAATAGCACGGTCACTCTGGGAAATCAGTATTTGGGACAGATTAAGATCGACCGAGTGAGAGGGTGGGTGACCGAGCTCAGTGAGCTCTGTCGGGACTGCTTGGTTGTTTGTGGGCAGACCAAGGCCTCAACACAAGAGCCCAGTACAAAGGGTAGACTGCAGCACTGGGAGAAACAGAATGAGCGAGCGAGTGAGGGAGGGGGAGTGAGCGAACTCACCGAAGCGCTGTCAGGACTGCTGCGGATTTCTTTGTGGGCAGAAAAAGGCATCAGTACAGGCAGAGGCCTAATACAAAAGGCCAGCCTGCAGTGGTGGGAGAAACAGTATGAGCAAGTGAGACAAGGGGACTTAGTCAGCTCAACGGAGCTCTATCAGAACTGCTGGGATTTCTTTGTGGGCAGAAAAAGGCGCCAATGCAGGCAGGAGCCCTGTGCAAAAGGGCAGCTTGCAGTGCCAGGAAAAACAGAATGAGCAATGAGAGAGGGAGACTACGCAACCTCAACGGAGCTCTATTGGGACAGCTGCGGAGTTCTTTGTGGACAGACAAAGGTGCCGAAGCAGCCAGGAGCCCCATTCAAAAGTGCAGTCTGTGGCGCCAAGAGAAACAGAATGAGCGAGTGACAGAGTGGTAGTGAGCGAGCTCAACGGAGCTCTACTGTGACTGCTGCAGATTTCTTTGTCAGCAGAAAATGCGGCAACGCAGGCAGGAGCCCAGTACAAATGGGCAGCTTGCAGCGCTGGCAGAAACGGAATGCTAGAGTGATAGAGGGGGAGTGAGCGAGCTCAGTGGAGCTGTGTCAGGACTGCTTCAGATTTCTTTCTGGCCAGAAAAAGCCGCCAGTGCAGGCAGGAGCCCAGTACAAAAGGGCAGCCTGCAGCTCCAGGAGACACAGAATGAGCTAGTGAGGGAAGGGGAGTCAGTGAGCTCAATGGGGCTTTGCTGGGACTGCTACAGGATTTGTTTGTGGGCAGAAAAAGGCAGCAATGCATGCAGGGGCCCAGTACAAAAGGGCAGTCTGCAGTGGCAGGAGAACCAGAATGAGCGAGTGAGTAAGCTCAACAGAGCTGTATTGTAACTCCTGCAAATTTCTTTGTGGGTGTAAGAAGGCAGCAACGCAGGCAGGAGCCCAGTAGAAAAGGGCAGCCTGCAGCGCCGGCAGAACAGAATGAGCAAGTGAGAGAAGGGGAGTGAGTGAGCTCAATGCAGCTTTGTCGGGACTGCTACAGATTTCTTTGTGGGCAGAAAAAGGCGCCAACAGAGACAGGAGCCCAGTACAAAAGGACAGCCTGCAGCACCAGGAGAACCAGAATGAGTGAGTGAGACAGGCGGAGTGAGCGACCTCAATGGAGCTCTGTCAGGACAGCTGTGGATTTCTTTGTGGGTAGAAAAAGCCACCAACACAGGCAGGAGCCCAGTACAAAAGGGAAGCCTGCAGTACCAGGAGAAACAGAATGAGCGAGTCAGAGAGGAGGAGTGAGCCACCTCAATGGAGCTCTGTTGGGACAGCTGCGTATTTCTTCCTCAGCAGAACAAGGTGTCAACGCAGGCAGCAGCCCAGTACAAAAAAGCAGCCTGCAGCACCAGGACAAACAGACTGAGCCAGTGACAGAGGGCCACTGAGCGAGCTCAACAGACCAATGCAATCAACATTCGGCATTGACAAATGCTTGTTTCATGTTATTAAATTTGAAAATGTCCCAATATTTCCTAGGGAAAGATAGATACTGACCTCAAAAAAGGATCATATGTTGCAAATGGGGAATCCTTTGCTGCAAATAGGACCACAGAAAAGGATTCCTTTTCACAATTTGCAAGAAAGAATTTTAACATTTAAAGAATTTGCATTCCCTTTTATAAGAAGATAATAAATTCCCTGGTAGTCTAGTGGTCCCTCCCCCGTTCACCGATGGCCCTCACCCTGTAAAAAAAAATGATTTCCCTGGTAGTCTAGTGGTCCCTTCCTGATGTCTGATCACCGTCTTCTTATTGCCAAACATATTCCTGGTAGTCTAGTGATCCCACCCCCTCTGCCAGTGTCCAATCACCGTGCCTTTATGCACAAAAATATTCCCTGGAAGTTTAGTAGTCCCTACCCCCCTCTCCTGATGTCATATTAACGTTCCTTATGCCCAAAATATTACCTAGTAGTCAAGTGGTCCCACCCCTCTCCCTGATTGCTAATTGCCCTCCCGGTATTTCTCAAACCGTTCCATGGTAGTCTAGTGGTCCTGCCCCCTTCCCCCGATGTCCAATCACCATGCTCTTATGCAGAAAAATATTTCTACAGAACTGCACTCCACTACTCCTCTTAATGCTTTCCACCTGCACTCCCCTTCCAATGTAGTTTGCTTCTTTTTTTCTCCTTTTTATGTTTGCTTGCACACATGTGCAAGAAACATAGTGCCTTCATCGGAGATTTTGGAGGTGTGTCACCTCCTCCTCCAATTCAGTCAGTGGGCTGACAGGCGCGGCCCCTGTAAGCCAATGCATTTTGGAGCTGTCTATGACAGGCTCCAAAATGCAGTGGCATACAGTTGAAAGGGGGAGCCACGCTTGAGTGAGCACCGATAAGATATCGGCTGCTCACGCCAGCAGCTCCCCCCACGCACAGGCAGACGCGGCACGCCTCGAGCTGGCAGTCACCGACGGGTGCCCAACTCGCCGGCTGAGCTGCGCCCCCACCCCCAGTTGTAGGTGCCACGCTGGGAGCCCACCAGCGTGGCAAGCACTGTCAGTCCTTTGGCCGGCAGGGTGCCCAATCCCCATCGGCTGAACGCCCCAGTCCTTGTGCCACGCTGGGAGCCCACCCCAGCGTGGCAAACGGTGCCGCAATTTTTTTTATTTTGCCGACGGGGGTGCCCAATCCTCCGTCGGCTGAACGCCCCCCCAAGTCCTTGTGCCATGCTGGGAGCCCACCCCAGCGTGGCAAATGTCTCACGACGTCTTTTTTTTGTTTTTAGACCTGTAAAATAAAAACTGTCCCACGGCGTGTCTCCCAACCCCCCTCCCACAACCCGCACCCACCCACTGCGCACCCAGCCTCCCCACCCCCCCCACCCCATACGTACCTCGGTCCGGCCGACGATCTTTGGTGGACCGGGAACACGTCTGCACTCTTCAAAAGCTGACCCTGAACTGAGGAAATGCCGGTAAGCTGTATAATAAGTTTCATAGGGTTTCAACTTATTGCATATCTCAGGCATTTTGCAAATTTTGCACCAAATTTTTCAACATGGGGTTTTGGGACCTTCTCATGATGTGTCACTGTCATGGCGTTATTCAGGCCCGAGGGTGATTTCGCGCAGTGACCGCGCAGTGACTGTGAAATCACCCTTTGGGCCTGAATACCACCATGACAGTGACATCATTCATGAGAAGGGGTCCCAAAAACCCCATGTTGAAAATTTGGTGCCAAAATTCCAAAAAATGACTGTTTTACGAGGGTGCGTTGTGCAGTTCCTACGCAGGCTCGTAAGTTCGCGAAATTTCAATATTTTCACTCCAGATTTTCAACATTGCCATTTTACCACACCTTCTTATGAGTAGTATAGCTGTCATTTTTCATATCTCACCCAAAATGTGTTTCCACCCATGTATCGCAGAATGGCGCAGTCGGTGTGCGAAATCAATGTACAGGACAAATTAAGAAAATCACAGTGACACTGTTCATGAGCAGAGGTCTTAAAATGGCTATGTTGAAAATTTGGTGAAAAAATTCCTAAAAATGACTGTTTTACGAGGGTGCATTGCGCAGTTCCTACGCACGCTCGTAAGGTCACAAATTTTCAATATTTTCACTCCAGATTTCCAACATTGCCATTTTATCACACCTTCTTATGAGCAGTACAGCTGTCATTTTTCACATGTCACCCAAAACGTGTTTCTGCCCATGTAGCACACAATGGCGCAGTTGGTGTGCGAGATCAATGTACGGGACAAATTAAGAAAATCACAGTGACACTGTTCATGAGCTCAGGTGTTAAAATGGCTATGCTGAAAATTTGGTGAAAAAATTCCTAAAAATGACTGTTTTACGAGCTTGCGCTGCACAGCTCCTATGCACGCTCGTAAGTTCACGAATTTTCAATATTTTCACTCCAGATTTCCAACATTGCCGTTTTACCACACCTTATTATGAGTAGTATAGCTGTCATTTTTCACATCTCACTCAAAACGTGTTTCCGCCCATGTAGCGCACAATGGCACAGTTGGTGTGAGAAATCAATGTACGGGACAAATTAAGAAAGTCACAGTGACACTGTTCATGAGCAAAGGTCTTAAAATGGCTATGTTGAAAATTTGGTGAAAAAATTCCTAAAAATGACTGTTTTACGAGGTTGCATTGCGCAGTTCCTACGCACACTCGTAAGTTCGCGAATTTTCAATATTTTCACTCCAGATTTTCAACATTGCCATTTTATCACACCTCCTTATGAGCAGTATAGCTGTCATTTTTCACATCTTGCCCAAAATGTGTTCCCACCCATGTAGTGCACAATGGCGCAGTATGTGCAAAATCAATGTATGGGACACATTAAGAAAATCACAGTGACAGTGTTTATGAGCAGAGGTCGTAAAATGGCTATGTTGAAAATTTGGTGAAAAAATTCCTTAAAATGACCGTTTTACGAGCGTGCGTTGTGCAGTTCCTATGCATGCTAGTAAGTTTGCAAATTTAATATTTTCACTCCAGATTTTCAACATTGCCATTTTATTACACTTCCTTATGAACAGTACAGCTGCCATTTTTCATATGTCGCCCAAAATGTGTTTTCGCACATGTAGCGCACAATGGTGCTGTTGGTGTGCGAAAGCAATGTTTAGGAATAGATTAAGAAAATCACAGTTACACTGTTCATGAGCAGAGGTCTTAAAATGGCTATGTTGAAAATTTGGTGACAAAAGTCCATAAAATGACTGTGTTATAGTGAGCAATGCGCAGTTTCCACGCACCGTGAAGTTCATGACTTTGTAATATTTTCAGTCCAGATTTTCACCAGTGGCATTTTTCACACTTCCTTATGAACAGTACAGCTGTCATTTTTCACAACATGGCTGAAGTGTGTTTTCACACTTTCAGCGCTGAGATGCATGGTCGCTGTGGGAAATCATTGTTCGGCACAGATAAAGAAAATCACAGTGACACTGTTCATGATCGGAGGCACCAAAATGCCTGAGTTGACAATCTGCTGTAAAATATCCCCAACCTAATTATATTACGGGTGTACGTTGCACAGTTTCTATGTACGCTCATGACTTCACCATTTTTTTAAATATTTTTACTGCAGATTTGCAACATTGCCATTTTACACCTCCCCATGAACAGTACAGCTGTCATTTTTACATCCTGTTCGAATGTTTTTGCACCTGTGGTGCTAAATGCCGACTAAGCTGTGCATAAGCAGCTTTCGGCTAACAAACTGATATTCCCCCTGTTCATGAGGTGGGGTCACAAAAAACATGTTGAAAATTTGGAGTGAAAATACCAACGAATGCCTGAGGTATTAGGGTTTCCAACCATAACGCCCAACCCTGTAGAGAATGACAGGCATCAGGGGTGTGACTTGGGATTCTTACCTGTAATGCTCATACCATTCCACACCCTGCAGCCAGTGAGAGGCATCGAGGTATGCCTTGGACTCTTCAGCCCCAAAGTTCACCCCATTCTCCTATATCGCACCCATCTCACCGCATTTCCTAATGAAATGTGGTGCGCATAAGGGCCAAAGACCCCAAGGAACACCGTGACACTTGTCAGTGTCTGCAGGGTGGGGTGTGGTGAAATGGTGAGGCCGTTATGCCTGATGACCCAAATGCACACCCCAATGCCTGTCACTCTCTGCAGGGTGGTGGTGGGGTTGGCTTCAGTTCAGTACTTCATTGCCATTCCTATTACGCAGCTCTGTAACTTCTACATTACCACTGCCAATGCCAGCAAGCAAACATTCGGCATTGACAAATGCTTGTTAGCAAAACATCACTCATTGGGTATTGATTAGTAGTTTTATTTTCATTAGCATATGCTTAAAACTAATATGCGTTTAAAAAAACCTTCTTTTGTTTAAGCGTTAAAAGTCCAAAGATAATTATATTACAGTCATTACTGAAAACAATTTGTATTTATATGTCACTTCAAATCTCTTCATTTGTGCTTGATTGCAAAAGTGTTTTTAACACATGTACTTTACCATACTTCATTTATGGCAAGCTGTTTCCTCTTCGTGGCTCTATTGCCTATTCCAAACTCTCTCCATATTCATTTTGTTTCTTTTATGTCATTGTGATTGCACCTTTCATTTGTATCCATTGCCCGAAATTTAGAGAGCCTACTGTTGTCCACAAATGCTTAGCATTCTGCTTACTTCTTGCGTTTGGCTTCCTGTGCCATTACTCCTTCTTTCTGCTTTGGACCAGCCAAAGAGCTCTGATGATGGAGATTTACTCTCCGAAACATCAGCACGTTAGAACGTGATTGCTATCGCCTGATTGAGGAAGCACTGAGGAGGCTGGCTGGTCCAAAGCAGAAAGAAGGAGTAACTAAGCATTTGTGGACAACAGTAGACTCTCTAAATTTTGGGCAGTGGATACAAATGAAAGGTGCAATCACGATGAAATAAAATAAACAAAATGAATATGGAGAGAGTTTGGAATAGGCAATAGAGCCACGAAGAGGAAACAGCTTGCCATACATGAAGTATGGTAAAGTACGTGTATTAAAAACACTTTGCAATCAAGCACAAATGAAGCAATTTGAAGTGACACATAAATACAAATTGTTTTCAGTAATGACTGTAATATAATTATCTTTGGACTTTTAACGTTTAAACAAAAGAAGGTTTTTTTAAACACACGTTAGTTTTAAGCACATGCTAATGAAAATAAAACTATGAATCAATACCCAATGAGTGATGTTTTGCTAAAAAGGAGAAAAAAAGAAGCCAACTACATTGGAAGGGGAGTGCAGGTGGAAAGCACTAAGAGAAGTAGTGGAGTGCAGTTCTGTAGATATAATTTCCCTGCCACACATGCACCCCAAAAACCTTTAAGCCTGGAAAGAAAGGGTAATAGAGCAACACTAACACGGGAATGTGGTTTTGAAATTTGTACAAAAATATTTCCTTGTAGTCTGGTGGTCCCTTCCCCCTCCCCGATTGCTTGTCTCGCTCCTAGAACTTTTTTTTTCTTCAAAAGTTCCCTGGTAGTCTAGTGGTCCCTCCCTGTCCCCCACTCTTGTCCAATGAAATAGCTAAAACATGACCATGATGGCCTGTTGGCCTCCCCCACCCCACCCTTAGGTACTTACCTACCACCCCTGTGGCCCCCCCAACCCGATGCCCAGACAGCTACCAGCACAGTCCTCCTGTCACCACCACTGTTGGCCAATCAATTTTACAACAAGCAAGTGTAAGATTTATTACACAGAAAGGACAGTAGACATTTCTAATAATAACTAAACAAAGGACAGCTCAAATGGGCATCATGCCTTCTACTGTCTCTAAAATGCAGAGTGAATCAAAGTGAATCATGGTGTCACCACTCTAGGAGTATTGTATTGCTTCACACGTGTTCCCCTTGATTTTTTTCTCCCTTGCTCAATGCATGTCACCCCTAGGTGGCGCCACTCCAAGGGCTACTACATCTGCCTTGCAGGCCTGAACTAGGTTGAGGGGCCTGGATTCACAAACTTACATTAAACTGGTTCTTTCCAAGATAGCACAAGTGACATGGTGCCGCCACTCAGAGTTTAGCTTTAAGTGGACTACCTGTTAACTAGGTACAACCCCCTGGGATGTAATACCTCCTACTTTGACCAATTAGCCACCCTAACACATGACCCAATAACATTTTTCCACATTTCAAACTCTTTATCAATTAATGACTCTCGCTAATAATATGCTCATGACACCATTATTTGCAAAACAAACAATATTTATTCAGGGGGGCATAGGGGTTGAGAATGGGAAAACAGGAGGAGTAGAGGTTATGCAATAGTTATTATTCTTTAAAATATTTACATTTGATCTGGTTTGGTTTGGATTGTGCTGGTGAAAACCCTCCAGCTGGGCGAATACCTAGTTTCAAATCAGGCAAGCAATCACATTGTACCAACATTGATACCCAGTGCCCTGGCTAAACTGCATAGAATCAGATGGAACACAGGATAATTTTTACCTGCAACTGGTACCAGTTCCCCAAGGATTCAATATCAGACCTCGAAATCCCACACATTTCACCCTGGGTACCCAGTACTTTAAAGTTCTTGCATGTTGCAGGCCTGGTGGAAGTTGCAGCGGTGCATTGGCCAGCTTAATTTAAGGAAGAATTAGTGCTTAAACTTGGAAGCAATTAGGCAGACAAACTATTTACAGTTTATTTAGGGTGTGCAGGGATTGCCCTGCATTTTATAGGCTGAACAAGGTCAGAAGGCAACCAGCCGGTTACATCGCTTTGGAAATCGAGTATTATTCCTGAACATCCATCAGATTTACTGTATATGTTCTGGTGCATTCAGTACATTTACATTTCAGACACATCTGGTACATTCAATGAAGGGATAGCACCTTCAACCAGGGGCCAGGATGGCCGCCCTGGTCCGTTTGCATATGGACAGTCACTTCCAGGTTACATTAATCAAATTCAGTAGACCTGGGGTCTCAGTCCTATTCGTGGTACATGTCTGTAGATTGCAGCTCCACTGGACATCTTGACTAGGTAGATTAGAAAATGTTGGACCTCCCAAGCAAAGTCAGGATGATCCCCTGAACCAAGTGCTTCCCCTTCCAGTCCAGTAGGCTCCATAGCAGACATCACATATCGCACATCTATACTATTTTCTGGGCTCATTTGGGTCCCCCAGAACAGCTAGGTCCACCTGTGCTGGGCAAGACAGGCTCAGCAGATGCAAGGTGCAGACCAGTAGAACAGTCACAAATAGCAAGGTTTCCAAAAAGGGTCCAGCCACGCTGGACTAAGGCTAGGCACAGCAGGATGCAGGGTGCAGACCAGATGAACAATAAATCAGACAGTCTCTGGGCATTGGCAGCCCCAGTTAAGCACTTTCTCTTTTATTCTTGCACCGGGGGATGCAAGAGTACTCACTCAGGCTCCTCACGGTAGAATCTCCGCAATCAAGGTTCCTAAAATCTTCCGTCCTCTCATGACTGAGGTACGATCAACTATCTCATAGCTGGCTTGATGTCGAGCTGCAGGTCCACATCTTTTCCTGATGTGAAAGGGAGGGCTAGCACCTGGGGGATATTCTGGCAACCCCCAGGCTAGCAGGTTCTGCATTAACTAAATTACTTTAAACTGTTACTGCTAAGAAGGAAAACACCCCCACCTCGGATGGAGAGGATTAACTGGATCACCAGGCCCAGTTGCATGGCTGGGGGTCTGAGCCCCCAACCCTGTTGTGGGGGGTTCCTGCGTGAATCTGGAAAATTGCTGAAAACAGTCTTTTTTGGGGTTCTTCTGAGGCTCCTGATTGGCTGGAGCTATTTGGTGCTTGGCCTCTGAATGGCTGGAGAACCTCCCAATGAAGAAAATGTATTATGCATGAACCTCACTCGATGCACAGTTGGTTTACTGTTTTGGCGCCTGAAATTAGGCCCCTGCAGTCCTCCATGAACACTTGGAAGTTTCTGATGAGCTTTAGTAAATGTCTCACAAGTCCTGGCTTTACAATCCTATGATAGCTTTCCAATTTATTTATTTATTTATTAGCTTTTGGTAACCGGGTAAGTGCGCTAGGCAGCAGACCTGCCTATTTTTCGAAACCTGACCGGCTTGCCAGTCAACTGTGGCTACTTGAAAATGGCTGCTGTACATACAGTCCCAGATTAGATACAGTCCCAAATTAAGTTCTGGTGCCCAAATGCCCCACAGTTCTGCAGCCTTGGATATGGACTTGCTGTCACTGCCCAGATTAAATAAATTTCTCAGTCTGTTTTTCTGTCACTGCAACCCCGCCCTCATGAATATTAATTAGATTGGGGCTCTGTGCTCATTAATATTCATGAACCATGATCCGGACACCTGGTGGATCTTTTTTAAATATTGAAAAGAGCAGGCGCTTAGAGCACTGTCTGTGGTCACTGGGTCCCACACATCACATGGGGACACTGGAATTGACGGAACTCTCTCCTGAATGACTGCAAGTCGAACGGTTGGGAGATTAAAGGCAACGCCGGTGCCTGCACGACCCCCACTGTGCTGGAGTGAATACCTCAAGTGGGTGATCATGATTTGGACTTTGGAGCCCTGCAGGGCTGGAAATTACACCCCGGGGCTATTCTCTGGGGCACATAAGGGCAGAAAAGGACTTGGGCAGAACAGAGGACCAGAGAAAACAAGCATTTGTCAATGCTGGATGTTGTCTTACTGGTTTTGGCATTGGTAGTGCAGGAGTTAGAGAGACACATAGTAGAAGTAGCAGTGAAGTATAGAACCGACATCAACCCCACCCCACCCTGCAGAGAGTGGCAGGCATTGTGGTGTGTGTTTGGGTCGCTGGTCATAACACTCATGCTATTTCACCTCACCCTACCCTGCAAAGTCTGACAAGTGTCACGTTGTGCCTTGGAGTCATCTGGCCTTATGCTCATCCCACTTCATAAGGAAGTACATTGAGATGGGTGCAGCATAGGATAATGGGTTGAACTTTGAGTCCAAGGCACACCTTGATGCCTGTCAGTGGCTGCAAGGTGGAGGTGGAGGACCAACGGTGTGAGCAGTACAGCAGACAATCCAAAGACACACCCCTGATGCCTGTTAGTCTGTACAGGGTGAGATGTAATGGTTAGAAACCCTAATGCCCTGGGCGTGTGTTGGTATTTGCAGTTCAAATTTCGAAACATGGCCTTTTTGTGACCCCCACCTCATGAAAGCATTTGGGACCTCTGTTCATGAACAGTGCCCCTGTGATTTTGTTAATCTGTCTCGAACTTTGATTTACCACAGTGACTGCGACATCCTGCACCACATGAAAATGTCAACTGCACTTTTGATAAGAAGGTATGAAGAGATGGCAATGTGGGAAATCTGGAGTGAAAATATTAAACATTCTCGAAGTTACAAGTGTGTGTGAAAAGTGCACATCGCATGCTCATAAGACAGTCATTTAGTGGAATTATTTCACTAAATTTTTAACATAGCCATTTTGGGATCTCTGCTCATGAACAGTGGCACTATGATTATCTTAATCTACCCAAACGTTGATTTCCCACAGCGACTGTGTGATTGTGCGGCAGGTGTGCAAAACTACATTTCGGGCAGGATGTGACAAATGACAGCGAAACTGTTCATAAGAAGGTGTGCAAAAATAATAATGTTGAAAATCTGGAGTGAAAATATTACAAATTCTCAAACTTACGACTGTGCATGGACACTGCGCAATGCAAGCTTGTAACATAGTCATTTTATGGAATTTTTTCACCAAATTTTCAACATAGGCATTTTGGGACCTCTGCTCATGAACAGTGTTACTGTGATTTTCTTACTTCATTCTGAAAATTGTTTTTCTACAGCGACTGAGCCACCGCGCGCCGGATGTGCGAAACCACAGTTCAGGTAGGATGTGGGAAATGAAAGCTGGACTGTTCATAAGGAGGTGTGAAAAAAATGGCAGTGGTAAAAATCTGGAGTACAAATATTAAAAATTATCAAAGTTACGAGCGTGCGTGGAAACTGCACAACGCACGCTTGTAAAACAGTCATTTTATAGAGGTTTGTCTCCTAATTTTCAACATAGGCATTTTAGGACCTCTGCTCATGAACAGAGTCACTGTGATTTTCCTAATCTGTCCCAAACACTGATTTCCCACAGCGGCCACGGTATTCTGTGCCAGAAGTGCGAAAACACATTTCGGCCAGGATGTGAAAAATGACCAGGGTGCGTGAACACTGGGCAATGCACGCTCATAGCAGTCATTTAATGGACTTTCATCACCAAATTTTCAACATAGGCATTTTAGACCTCTGCTCATGAACAGTATCACTGTGATTTTCTTTCTTTGTTCCAAACACTGATTTCCCACAGCGACCACTGTATTTTGAGCAGGAAGTGCGAAAACACATTTCAGCTAGGATGTGAAAAATGACAGCTGTACTGGTCATAAGGAGGTGTGGAAAAATGGCAATGTTAAAAATCTGGAGTGAAAATATTACAGATTCGTGAGGCTATGAGCATGCGTGGAAACTGCGCAATGCACGCTCATAAAATAATCATTTAATGGACTTTCGGCACCAAATTTTCAACATAGGCATTTTAGGACCTCTGCTCATGAACAGTGTCACTGCAATTTTCTTACTTTGTCCCAAACACTGATTTCCCACAACGACTACGCTATTCTCTGCCGGAAGTGTGAAAACACATTTCGCCCTGGATGTGAAAAATGACAGCTGTACTGTTCATAAGGAGGTGTGGAAAAATGCCAATGTTGAAAATCTGGAGTGAAAATATTACAGATTCGCAAAGTTACAAGCGTGCATGGAAACTCCGCAATGCACACTCGTAAAACAGTAATTTTTTTCACCAAATTTGCAACATAGGCTTTTTGAGAGGCCACCTCATGAACAGTGGCACTGTCCTTTCATTACTCGGTCCAGAAGGGTGATTCCGTGCAGTGACCGCAAAATCACCTTTCAGGACTGAATAATGCCATGATAGTAACTGAATTCATGAGGAGAGGCCCCAAAAACTCCATGTTGAAAATTTGGTAGCAAAATTCCCAAAAGTGACAGAGATATGCATCAAAGTTGAAAAAACACTATTTATGCCATTATACAGCTGACCAGCTTTTCTTTGGTTTATGGTTGGCTTTGAAGAGTGCAGACGTGTTCCCGGTCCACAGAAGATCATCACACCAGGCTCCGGAGGTAAATATGGGGCAAAGGGGTATGGGAGGTGGGGCACACAGTGGGTGGGCACGGGTTGGGGGAGGGGGCTGCAGACTGTGAGGGGCCATTTTCTACTTTACAGGGGAAGAAAACATTGCGGGAAGGTTTTTGTTTTTACAGGTACATTTGACACACTGGGGTGGGTTCCCAGCGTGTCACCTGCGTGTTTTTTTTGGGGGGGAGGACTAGAACCAACAGGGACTGGGCTCCTCCATGGGCAGATGAACTGGGAAGGGGGACACGATGATGCCGACAGGGAGATTGGGCACCCCTGTAAGTCGGCTTTTCTGGGGACTGTGTGGGGTAGACGGCACAGCTGCCACCATGTCACACTGAAACTTGCACCAGGAAAGACACGCCCTGCAATGAGGTGGAGCTCCCTCATTGCAGTGTCTTAAAACCTTTCAAGGTGGTGGACACGCTTTTGCACTGCTGTTGTAGACAGCGTGCAATCTAATTCGTGCCATGGAGCCCAGCCCCAAACAGCAGTGGCACCAGAAGCCACGACAGGACCACACCTCCAAAACCTGCTATTCCAAAGTTACTGCAACATGTTTCTTGCTCAGGTGCAAGACAACATAAAACAAGCATTTGTCAATGCCGAATGTTTGCTTGCTGGCATTGGTAGTGTAGAAGTTACAGAGCTGCATAATAGGAATGGCAGTGAAGTATTGAACTGAAGCCAACCCCACAACCACCCTGCAGAGAGTGACAGGCATTGGGGTGTGTCTTTGGGTCATCAGGCATAATGGCCATGCCATTTCACCACACCCTACACTGCAGACACTGACGAGTGTCACGGTGTGCCTTGGGGTCTTTGGCCCTTATGCGCACCCCATTCCATCAGGAAATACAGTGAGATGGGTGTGGTATAGGAGAATAGGGTGAACTTTGGGGCCAAAGAGTCCAAGGCAAACCTCAATGCCTCTCACTGGCTGCAGGGTGTGGAATGGTATGAGCATTACAGGCAAGAATCCCAAGTCGCACCCCTGATGCCTGTCATTCTCTACAGAGTGGGGCATTATAGTTGGAAACCCTAACACCTCAGGCATTTGTTGGTATTTTCACTGCAAATTTTCAACATGTTATTTTTGTGACCCTCACCTCATAAACAGTGGCAATATCAGTTTGTTAGACGAAAGCTGCTTATGCACAGCGACTACGGCATTTAGCACCACAGGTGCCAAAACACATTCCGAACAGGATGTGAAAAATGACAGCTGTACTGTTCATGGTGAGGTGTAAAAAATGGCAATGTTGCAAATCTGCAGTAAAATTATTGAAAAAACTGGTGAAGTCACGAGCGTGCATAGAAAGTGTGCAACGCACACCTGTAATGTAATTAGTTTGGGGATTTTTTACAGCAGATTGTCAACACAGGCATTTTTGGGACCTTTGATCATGAACAGTGTCACTGTGATTGTCTTTATCTGTCCAGAACAATGATTTCCCACAGCGACCATGAATCTCTGCGCTGAAAGTGTGAAAACAGATTTCGGGCATGTTGTGAAAAATGACAGCTGTACTGCTCATAAGGAATTGTGGAAAAATGCCACTGATGAAAATCTGGACTGAAAATATTACTAAGTCATGAACTTACGAGGGTGCGTGGAAACAGTCATTTTATGGACTTTTGTCATCAAATTTTCAACATAGCCATTTTAGGACCTCTGCTCGTGAACAGTGTAACTGTGAGTTTCTTAATCTATCCCAAACATTGCTTTCACACACCGACTGCACCATTGTGCGCTACATGTGCGGAAACACATTTTGGGCAACGTGTGAAAAATGGCAGCTGTACTGTTCATAAGGAAGTGTAATAAAATGGCAATGTTGAAAATCTGGTGTGTAACTATTGAAAATTCGCAAACTTACGAGCGTGCGTAGGAACTGCGCTATGCACACTCATAAAACAGTCATTTTTAGGAATTTTTTCACCAAATTTTCAACATAGGCTTTTTGAGAGCCCACCTTATGAACAGTGGCAGTGTAATTTTGTTACTCGGTCCTGAAAGGTGATTTTGCAGAGTGACTGTGAAATCACCCTTCCGGTCCGATTAACACCATGACAGTGAGAGCATTCATGAGAAGGGGTCCCAAAAACCCCATGTTGAAAATTTGGTGCAAAAATTCCAAAAAATGCCTGAGTTATGCAGCAAAGTTGAAAAAACCCCTATCTATCCCATTATGCAGCTTACCTGCATTTCCTCAGTTCACAATTGGCTTTGAAGAGTGCAGATGTGTTCCCAGTCCACCGAAGATCGTCGTGCGGAGTCGGAGGTAAGTTAGGGGTGAGGGATGTGGGGAGGCAGGTGTGCAGTGGAGTGAGCGGGTGGGGGCAGAGAAGGCGAGGAACCGTTTTGTGTTTCAGTTTTTTTTTTAAAAAAAAAGGATGACGATGCGGGACGTTTACCACACTGGGGTGGGCTCCTAGTGTGGCACAAGGACGGCTGTTTGTGGGGGTGTGTGGAGCTGATGGGGGATTGGGCACCCCCGTCGGTGATAGTATCTGTTGCCACTCTGGAGTGGGCACCCAGTGTAGCACCCTGTACTCTCTAGGGGGTAACAGTGTAGCTGACGGGGGATTGGGCACCCCCACATACAGTGTGTGGGTGGGGGGGCAAGCACGCAGTATGCATGCCTGTGTGTGTGTGTGTGTGTAGGGGAAGTGTGCATGAGCAGGTGATATCTTATCGCTGCTCACTGAAGCGTAGCTCCCCCTTTCAACTGTACTCCACTGTATTTTCGACTGCTGTCATAGACAGTTCCAGCAACTATTGGAGAACTGCGGCTGCACCTGCCAACAAACTGACTGAATTGGAAGAGGGCTGCCACACCTCCGAAAACTCGGATGATGGCACTATGTTTCTTGCACATGCGTGCAAGCAAACATAATGAGCAAGGAGCACCGGGCAGTACGATGGTGCAATGTAGAAAACCAAACAATGCAGCATGAAACAAAAGCACCCATTACACAGACTATAAAGAAGACAGAAAGATAGTGTCAAAGTTTTATTTGCACAACTTGAGGCACACCAACCAGAGGTGGAGACACAAGGCTGGGGCTAAGCAGACTAAAAGCCTTACGTTTCACCCAGCTGACTGCTGGGCTTCCTCAGAGTAATTTGTGCACCCTTCTCTGTCTTTATTTATACAGCAAAAACATGCTAAGTAATCAGTTTAACAATTTAGTAACTAAATACATAGATCCAATGTGCGTCTAATTAAAACAAATACACCGCAGTGATGATTTAACTAGTTAATAAAAAAGACACATTAGCATGCATTGCAATCAATGTATCAAAAGTGCCTGTAGTGGAAAAACAGTTCCATAAAAAGCTATTAAATATATAACCTGGGAACAACTAACTACCTAAACACTAATGGTCATTCGGACCACAAAAAAAAATGATGCAAAAACCAGACAGACCTGGGCTATTTATTTTAATTAGACACACATTGCATCTATGTATTTAATTGCTAAATTGTTTAATTGATTACTTAGCATGTTGTTGCTGTATAAAGACAGAGGAAGGTACACAAATTACTCTGAGGAAGCCCAGCAGTCGGCTGGGTGACACTTAAGGCTTTTATTCCACTTAGCCCCAACCTTGTGTCTCTACCTCTGGTTGATGTCAAGTCAAGTCAAGTCATGTTTATTTAAAAAGACGCCCAATCCCAAAGGCTCTGGGCGCTGTACATAAAAAGAAGAGATGAAGAAGAAATTTATAGCATTTCATGCCATATAAATACATAAAAAAGTAAAACACATATACATAAACATAATCAGACCCCAAAAGCATGTGAGAATAGGTAAGTCTTAAGACAAACCTTAAAGGTGATAAGGTTTGGGGCCTTCCTAACTGCAACTGGCAGTGAATTCCAAAAAGCGGGAGCGGTGACACTAAATGCTTGGTCGCCCGCAGATTTTAACCTCACTCTTGGAACAGTTAGGAGGTCAGCATCAGAAGAACGGAGATTGCGGGAGGAGGAGGATGGTATCAGGAGATCTGGCAGTTGTGTGACAGTTGGGCAAATAAAACTTTGACACTATCTTTGTGTCTTCTTTATAGTCTGTATGATGGGTGCTTTTGTTTCATGCTGCATTGTCAAGTAGTGCTTCCAGAGAAAGAAAACATGTAGCACTCACCTCACAAAGCTGTTGTCTGTCGATTCTGTCATTTACAAACAACACCCCTGTCTCCTCATTCACCTTCATGTACTGCTTTTTGTTTCCAGAGACGATTCGAAATTTCTGGGAGAACAGATCTCTGAGATCTAATTGCAGGTCTTTCCCAATATTTCCAACAAATGCACCCTGCTCTATTTCCTCAGGGATAACATATAGTATCTGGTCATAACACAAGCCCAACGTATGAGAAGCAAAAATATGAGAAGCAAAAATAAAAAATATATTTAACTTTAGCATCATTTTGCACAGTATATTGCAGCTTTCCTCTTGCTTCTAGGGACCAGTGCAACTCGTGTCAGGTAAGATGTCCACTTTGTCGTGAGAATGAATAATACAGTCTCAGACAGAGATCCTTTTAGTAAAGCTGCTCACAGTGAGACACCTGTAAAACTCTTGCTGAACTATATTGTTAAAACCTTTTCATCTTCATCTCGAGTGCTGCAGCAAGGCAATCACAATGCATTTCTACTCATTAGAGTTATAACCCTGTAGTAAGTGCCGCTCCATAACAAGTTCAATAAATCGTAATAAGTCACTGAGAGCAATGCACTTTGTAGTTTCTAAGTGCATGTGTTTTTTTTTCACTTCTGTTGTGCTGCCCCAGTTCATTCTTTCAATCTTTTGACCAGTAGCAGGAGCGGGGAAGTGAACTTATTATGGGGTTATAACTCTAATGAAGCTGCTGGGAGCTTGTTATGGTTATAACTTATAACCGTAACAAGCTACCAGCAGCTTCAGTACCTGGTGTTACAATAAATATCTAGCTACATTGTACTTCCTACTCTCATCATTCCGTTATTTCAGTGCAATCTATCAAGTTCATTATAAACTGATGCTTGCAGTAAACTTCATCCACATGAAAGGTTGGACGGTTGAGTGGTCAAAAGGTTGCCAGATTAGGTTTTATGCAAAGAAGCTACAGTTTTGTTTTTATTTTACCAGTTGGGATTGAACTGGGAATAGACATTGAAACTGGAAATGTAATACAATTGAAAACATTTAGGTTTTTAAGATATACTGTATCAAGGAGATGGAGGTTCAGTGAGTTACTTGCAATACCAGGGAATAAGGGAACTGTGCATTCGGTACTGAAACACAGTACTACAATAACTGGTGCCCCAAAGAACACTGCTAATTATTAAACGACAGGCACAGTATGATACACATTTAGTATAACATTAGGGAAATAATATGGAATAGGCGCAAAAGAACTGGATAAAAAAATGGACAAACCTAAGGCTAACCTCGCACCCCCCTTCCCCAACCCCATGAACATGAAAGTCTACAAACAGACACGACTACTTATTTTGCAAACATTTTTTGTTTCATTTTGTTAAGACAAAACAAAATATAACTTTTGTGGAGCATGCCCTTTAGTGAAAAATCGTGCAATATAATTTAAAAAGGACAGGAACTGAATAAAACAATGCTTTCATACAGGAGTGTGTTGTGATTATTTATAGTAAGGCATATATGTTTGACTAATCACCGACTGTGAAAGTCTGACTTTTTGTATTTTTAATGTTGCCATCTATCAGTAAATGTAAATATGGCTGTTACTGAGCAGGACATTTTATATTTCTGGTTATCATATTGAGAGAGTGAGAGAAGCAACTAAATGCTGATGCTGGCATTCATGCATTCCATGAGGTCAGCCAGACTTGCGCTCTGTGGAACACATTCTCCTGAAGTTGTCAGAAACTGACAGCAACCAGGAAACCAAGTAATTCTTTCTAGTAGGTATTTTGTTTACCTTTTATTTGCTTTACTGTTACAGCAATACCCGTGCCTGTTCTGACACAAGTGTCCCTGATTCTAAGCCCAGTGCATCATTTAAAGCATTCATTTGACTAATTAAAACAAGCATTTGTCAATGCCGAATGTTTGCTTACTGGCATTGGCAGTGGTAGTGTAGAAGTTACAGAGCTGCATAATAGGAATGGCAGTGAAGTATTGAACTGAAGCCAACCCCACCACCACCCTGCAGAGAGTGACAGGCATTGGGGTGTGCATTTGGGTCGTCAGGCATAACGGCCACGCCATTTCACCACACCCCACTCTGCAGAGACTGACAAGTGTCATGTGTTCCTTGGGGTCTTTGGCCCTTATGAGCACCCCATTTCATTAGGAAATACGGTGAGATGGGTGCAATATAGGAGAATGGGGTGAAGTTTGGGGCCGAAGAGTCCAAGGCATACCTCGATGCCTCTCAGTGACTGCAGGGTGTGGAATGGTATGAGCATCACAGGCAAGAATCCCAAGTCACACCCCTGATTCCTGTCAATTTTTTTTTTTTTTTTTTAGTTGTTTAACCAGGTATAGCACACTAAGCTGGAAGCTTTTTTACAGGAGCGACCTGGGAGCACAAGGAGGTTAAGTGACTTGCTCAGGGCCACACAGTATGCAAATGGAAGCTGTGGGATTCAAACCCAGGTCTGGTCTGCTGGATGTCACCAAATTTGCATCTCAGAGCCTTAGACCACTGCGCTATACTGCCTCAACATTCTCTATAGGGTTGGGCGATTTAGTTGAAAAGCCTAATACCTCAGGCATTCGTTGGTATTTTAACTCCAAATTTTCAACATGTTTGTTTTGTGACCCCACCTCATGAACAGGGGGAATATCAGTTTGGTACAAAGCTGCTTATGCACAGTGACTCACGGATTTACCACCACAGGTGCAAAAATATTCGAACAGGCTGTAAAAAATGACAGCTATACTCTTTCATGGGAGGTGTAAAAATGGCTATGTTGCAAATGTGTAATAAAAATATTTAAAAAAAGGTGATGAAGTCACGGCGTACATAGAAACTGTGCAACGCACATCGTTATATAAGTAGGTTGGGATATTTTATAGCAGATTGCCAACTCAGGCATTTTGGTGCCTCCGATCATGAACAGTGTCACAGTGATTTTCTTTATCTGTGCGAACAATGATTTCCGACAGCGACCACGCATCTCTCTGCACTGAAAGTGAAAACACACTTCGACCATGTTGTGAAAAATGGCAGCTGTACTGTTCATAAGGAAGTGTTGAAAATGCCACTAGTGAAAATCTGGACTGAAAATATTACAAAGTCATGAACTAACGAGGATGCGGAAACTGCACAATGCTCACCGTAACACAGTCATTTTATGGACTTTTGTCACCAAATTTTCAACATAGCCATTTTAAGACCTCTGCTCATGAACAGTGTAACTGTGATGTTCTTAATCTGTCCTAAACATTGCTTTCGCACACCAACAGCACCATTGTGCGCTACATGTGCGATAACACATTTTGGGTGACATATGAAAAATTGCAGCTGTACTGTTCATAAGGAAGTTTAATAAAAAGGACATGTTGAAAATCTAGAGTGAAAATATTAAATTTGCAGACTTACGAGCATGCATAGGAACTGTGCAACGCACGCTCGTAAAAGTCATTTCTAGGCATTTTTCCACCAAGTTTTAAACATAGCCATTTTAAGACCTCTGCTCATGAACAGTGTCACTGTGGTTTTGTTAATGTGTCCCATACATTGAGCTTGCACACCGACTGCGCCATTGTGCGTTACATGGGCGGAAACACGTTTTGGGCAGGATGTGAAAAATGACAGCCATACTGGAGGAGGTGTGGAAAAATGGCAATGTTGGAAATCTGGAGTGGAAATATTGAAAAGTCGCAAACCTACGAGTGTGCGTGTGAACTGTGCAACGCACACTCATAAAACAGTCATTTTTAGGAATTCTGTCACCAAATTTTCAACATTGCCATTTTAAGATCTCTGCTCATGAACAGTGACACTGTGATTTCCTTAATGTGTCCCATACACTGAGTTTCCACGACTGCGCGCCATTGTGCGCTACATGGGCGGAAACACGCTTTGGGTGAGACAAAAATGACAGCTATACTACTCATAAGAAGGTGTGGAAAATGGCAATGTTGAAAATCTGGAGTGGAAATATTGAAAATTCGCAAACCTATGAGCGTGCGTAGGAACTGCGCAACGCACGCTCGTAAAACAGTCATTTTTAGGAATTTTTTCACCAAATTTTCAACATAGCCATTTCAAGACCTCTGCTCATGAACAGTGTCACTGTGATTTTCTTAATTTGTCCTGTACATTGATTTCGCACACCGACTGCGCCATTCTGCGCTACAAGGGCGGAAACACATTTTGGGTGAGATGTGAAAAATGACAGCTGTACTACTCATAAGACAGTATGGTGAAATGGCAATGTTGAAAATCTGGAGTGAAAATATTGAAATTTCGTGAACTTACAAGCCTGCGTAGGAACTGCACAACGTACGCTCGTCAAACAGTCATTTTTGAATTTTGGCACAAATTTTCAACATGGGGTTTTGGCCCTTCTCATGAATGATGTCACTGTCATGGTGGTATTCAGTCCTGAAGGGTGATTTCACAGTCACTGCACAGTCACTGCGCAAAATCACCTTCGAGACCGAATAACGCCATGACAGTGACATAATTCATGAGAAGGGTCCCAAAACCCCATGTTGAAAATTTGTGCAAGAATTCCAAATACCTGATATGCAATAAAGTTGAACCCTCCTATCTAGCCCATTATACAGCTACCGCATTTCCTCAGTTCGCGGTTGGCTTTGAAGAGTGCAGACGTGTTCCCGGTCCACCAAGATCGCCGCGCCAGAGTCTGGAGGTAAGTATGGGGTGAGGGTGTGGGAAGCTGGGTACACAGTGGGTGGGTGCGGGTTGTGGGAGGGATTCGGAGCCAGCGCCGTGGGACAGTTTTTTGTTTTACAGGGTAAAAAACAAAAAGGCGTCGATGGGACCGCTTGCCATGCTAGGGTGGGCTCCCAGCATGCTTTATGACACTAGGCGTTCAGCTCACGGGGATTAGGCACCCCATTCGGCAAAAAAACCTCTGGGGCGTTTGCCACGCTGGGGTGGCTCCCAGCGGTAAGCACAAAGACTTTAGGGGGTGTTCAGCCGATGGGGATTGGGCACCCCATCAGAAAAATTATTGATTGCCATGCTGGGGTGGGCTCCCAGCATGTGCACACACTGGGAAGGGAGGCGTCAGCTATACGCTGCGTCGGGGGCCAGCGCTGCGCCTGCGGCTGGGGAGCTGGCGTGAGCAGTTTCTTATCGCTGCTCACCTGCCGCAGGCTCCCCCCTTTCAATCAGAGGTTATTGCATTTTTGAGCGTGTCATAGACAGCTCCAAAATGCATTGGCTTACAGGGGCCACGCCTGCCAGCTCGCTGCCTGAATTGGAGGAGGAGGTGACACACCTCCAAAATCTCCGATGATGGCACTATGTTTCTTGCACATGCGTGCAAGCAAACATAAAAATGAAAGAAAAAATATAACATTTTCATTTTTCCAGTGTTTGTAGAATATGAGGTTGGTATGCACTTGCTTGCTGACTAAAATAACCTGCCCAAATAAGGAAAGCACCCTCATTTTATTGACATAATTAAAGCCATACAACTCTGCAACTTACTGCCCCCCACACACACACACACCCACACACAAAAACACATCCTTGTGTGTACATCAGTTTTTCTGGTATTTGGGCAATTCTTCAGAATATGCGTATCATTCATTTTCACTCCGTCTTTACTTTTGTCTTTTCTAGCCAATTTTTTTTCCAGATCCTGATATTTATCCATTTATTACCTAGCTTTTGTGACGCTGTCGTCTGCATTGTTTCAGTCATCTGAATAAATTCGCTCTGTTCTTCTTTTCATTTACTGAATCGTCCGACTCCTTACTGATGCTAGTGCTACTGTATGTTTGCATTTTTTTTCAATTTGCTAAAACAGTACTGCTACTTCATGTTAACTTGGTCATGTATTAAAGATGCTCTGAATTGAATCTCAGTATTCAGCTTGAACTTTGGGTCATGAAACCTAAAACTGTGCATATATTGAAACCTAAAACTGTGCATATATTTCTTCTAATCCTAAAATTGTATGTTTTGTTTGTCTTTTCTTCTTTGTATAGTTAAAAGGGCAGCTGACTCAAACCTGAAAATGGTGCCTGACATTCCTGGCAGCATCCTGCCCCCCCCCATAGGAGTGTTTAATGAATTCTGATCAAAAATGTTATTTATATATTGTGAATTTTATAAAAGTTTAACTGCATCATGACTGTGCTTCAACAGAGTCTGTGAATGCAACCTGATGCAGACGTGATTGCGCGATGACATCTACTAGGGAACGACTAAAAAAGGAATTGTGATGATGCAAATGACTACTTTCTGAGAGCAGTTAATAAAGATAGACAAGATGGTTGTTGCCCAGCAACTGGGAAAGAGGAAATCAGGATGGGAGTCTTAGTTGCATCACCAACTTTAGTCTACAATCTATAAAGGTGGCAAATTTTATCAGTAATAGTTGGCATGTACTGCAGATGGACCCATCCTTTTGCAAGCACACCAAAGATCCACCTAGAATCTTATATAAGCATGCATAGGATTGCAAACAGTTTCCATCCCCTAGAAAAAATGTATGTGACATGGTCACCCATTCCCTGCTGGGGCAATTATAACACGCAATTGTGTACAGTGTGCACATGTATTTGTTGCCAGTATTTCAAATGATTTTGTAATCATCAGATGTTGTATTATCTTATTCCACAAAGTGTGATATGCATAGCAAAATGTACTTGTCAAGCCCATTTCGTGGGAAAAACTGCCCACAAATTTAAAATAAGACTGGGGGAACATACTGTATTAGCAAAATCAACAGTCAGTACAAAAAATATTTTAGAATGTCATATTACAAAAAAGGGGAATGTCATGTAGGTTTCCTTGATAGTTATGGAAAGGGCATGATTAGGCAGGGATGGGAACCTGGACAGCCTCGTGCTGCGGTGAAAGTCATGTGGGTTTTCAATTTAAAAGGATGTCAAGTCCCAGGCTTAAATGATAGAGTAGAGTTGGTACTGTTCCTGAAATAAATACATGTAGTATGGGTTCAGATGTGCATTCAACAACTTTCCAGTATTTTGTTACTGATGTGTTTTTTTTTTTTTTGACTTGCACTAAAAAAGCTCAGCGATTTTCACCTGATTCATTTTTTTAGCCAGTACTCAGGGTCACTGCATACTACTTGGGATTTTCATTGTGACATGGCTGTCTGCATTTTTTCCAGATCTTTGTAGGGGTATCATATCTTTTGGGTACTGATTTTCGTTTCTGGAGATTAAATCTGTAAATAGGCTAGTGTGAGTTTTTTTTTTTCTCTCACTATGCATTACAGACACTTTTATATATATTGACACTTGCAGGGGGCACCTTACAACTACTGACTTTAATGCACAACATAACCTATTCCAATGTTCCATGATCTGGGGCAGAAGGCAACATCTCACCCGCTTTACCCCTCCTTTTTACCTTTCCACTTCCCTTCTAGGACACACAGGCAGTACCTTCTGTCTCTTCAACTTTCCCCTACTGGGCAGCAGTGTGGGGGCAGAATCTGCACCCCCATGCTGCCTCTGGGCAAGACAAAATAATAATTCAGCTACAGAACACCTCCGTTGGACAGAGGGTAGTGTCTTGGACTCACTATATCCTGTGGGATGACTGAGAATGTACTATTGATTGTGGCTGTAACCTTGTCAATCATCTTCTAATAAACTCATCCTAGGTAGCAATATGCAACTGTAGAGACACGCTACATTAAAATATATTTTTTAAACGTAAGGTGTCAATACAGTTGCACATTGCTACCTATACATTTTAGTGCATTAATACAAGTTCTCATCACCATACTGTACAGAGAGGCAGATCACTGAAGACTGATGGTAAAACAAAATCAGAGAGTCAGGTCACAACTTAATATGCACATACAAGACACGTATGTTAGAAGTCAATTGACAAGGTGAAGACCCAAACAGAAATTCAGACAAAAAGGAATTGAATGCTGGCCAGACATGAAATACAGAGGCACGCTACAAGTATAACACAGCAACAGTGACAGTAGCTCCCGCGCAATGAGATCCTTTCCTTACATGATGGCAAGATGTACAAGATTGTAATACTGCTTTTCCTTTTTAGCATGATTTTTCCCTTCAGCATTTATAGGGAAGTCTATTTGCTTTAATATGTAGTACACTGACCCATTAGAATATTACTCGAAATGATACCCAGCAGCAGCATCAACTAGGAGCAGATTTATCCTGGACTCCCTTCAGGGTGCCTTCCTCAAGCAACTGGTCATGGAACCAACTCGGCAGAAGGCAATACTGGACCTTGTGCTCACAAACAGGGACAGTGTGATGGGGGTAACAGTGGGGGAGCACCTGGGGAACAGTGACCACCAGTCATTGTGGTTTGAAATCACAGAAAGAGCAGAACCAAACCACACAAAAACACGTATCCTGGATTTTAGGGGGGAAGACTTTGGGAAAATGGGGAGATACTTGAAAGAGGCATTAAGGGGAATGGGGCAGGAACCAGGGGTTGAGGAACAGTGGGCAGTATTTAAAATGGGGATTACAAGAGCAACAGAATTATGCATTAAGCAGGTTAGCAAGAGGAAAAGGAAGAGGAGACCATTATGATTTTCCAAAGAGGTTACAAAGAAAGTGAAAGCCAAAAAGATTGCATTCAGGCAATACAAAAAGACACAGGCAGAAGGGGATAGGGAGAAGTACCAGGAAAAGCAAAGGGAGGCAGGAGGTCAGTAAGGAAGCCAAAGCTCAGACAGAAGAACACATTGCAAAATCAGTGGTAGAGGGACAAAACCTTTTACAGGTACATAAGTGAAAAAAGAAAGACAAAGGGAGGGATAGTGAGACTGAAGGGGGAGGATGGGGACTGCGTGGAGGATGACAACAGTAAAGCTGACATATTGAACAGGTATTTCTGCTCAGTCTTTACTGAGGAAGAGGAGGGTAATGGGTCTGAAGGGAGTACAAGGGGTGAGAATGGTGCAGAAATGGACACAAGTCCCTTTACACAAGAAAGGGTCCTGAAGGAACTGGAAGTAATAAGAGTTGATAAAGCAATGGGGCCAGATGGGTGCACCCGAGGGTCCTTAAAGAACTAAGAGAGGTTGTGGCTGAACCTCTGGCTATCCTGTTTAGCCGATCACTGGAAACAGGGGAGGTACCCAAAGACTGGAGGACAGCAGATGTAGTCCCCTTATACAAAAGCAGGAACGAAGAGGAAGCAGGGAACTACAGACCAGTCAGCCTCACCTCGGTAGTGGGGAAGATCATGGAAGCACTACTGAAGGAGAGATTGGTGGAACATCTGGTTGTCAATGGACTACAGGACCCAAGGCAGCATGGTTTCACCAGAGGGAGGTCATGTCAGACCAACCTCATTGAATTTTTGACTGGGTGACTAGGAGGTGGATCAGGAGGCAGTGGACATGGCCTATCTGGACTTCAGCAAGGCCTTTGACACTGTGCCACATAGAAGACTACTACACAAACTGGGGAATATGGGTGTGGGCAGGACAGTAGTGTGGTGGGTAGGTAACTGGCTGGGTGGCAGGACACAGAGGGTGGTGGTAAATGGCTGTCACTCCACAGAGGGAAGAGTGACCAGTGGGGTACCACAGGGATCAGTGCTGGGACCAGTCCTATTCAACATCTTCATCAGTGACATTGCGCAGGACCTAGAAGGCAGAATTTCACTGTTCGCTGATGACACAAAGTTCTGTAACAGAGTAGACACACCAGAGGGTGTAGACAGAATGAGAAGGGACCTGCAGAAACTTGAAGAATGGTCAGGGGTTTGGCAGTTGAAATTCAATGCAAAGAAGTGCAAGATAATGCATATGGGGCACAAAAACCTGGCACACTATATCAGTTGGGGGTGAGGATATAGCATGCACCAAACAGGAAAGGGATCTTGGGGTTATCATCTCTGATGACCTCAAGGTAGGGAAACAGTGTGACAAGGCAGCAGGTAAAGCAAATAGGATGCTGGGATGTATAGGCAGGGGCATCACCAGCAGGAAAAGGGAGGTCATAATTTCGCTATACAAGACACTAGTGAGGCCCCACCTGGAGTACAGTGTACAGTTCTGGAGACCATACCTACGTAAGGATATAGACAGGGTAGAGAAGGTTCAGAGGAGGGCAACAAAGATGGTGCACGGATTGCATCACAAGTCCTATGAAGACAGGTTGAAGGAACTGAACATGTACTCCATGGAGGAGAGGAGGGAGAGAGAGGATATGATAGAGACATACAAGTATCTCACAGGGAGGAACAGAGTGCAGGAATACACTATTTTTAAGCGAAAAAGATGTACCAGGACTAGAGGGCATGGGATGAAGTTGGAGGGAGGACGATTCAGAGGAAACATGAGGAAGAATTTCTTCACAGAACGGGTGGTGGACAAGTGGAACACCCTGCCAGAGGAAGTGGTGGGGGCTGAAACAATCACAGGATTTAAGAATATATGGGATAGACATAAAGGAATTCTGGAGGTGAGGGATAAGGTGCAACAGACTTCTAGGAAAACATAAACTGAACTTACAAGCTCAAATGGGCAGACTGGGTGGGCCATAGGCCCTTATCTGCCGACACTGTCTATGTATCTATGTATCTATGATACATCTGCTACAATTGTATGTTGGCCAGCTTTAGATCTGACTGCTCCTACTGAGGTTATGAGAAGATCAAAGATTTTTCTGTGAAACTGTGGACGGATAGCATCAAACTTGCAGATATTTTTGTGATCCCAGATTTCATTAGAGAGCTTGCTGAATTATCTTACTGTTGCAAGCTCTTATGGGAGCTTTAATTTCATATCTCCATCATTGATCTGTTATAAGAACTAATTTGGACTTTAGCAGTTCTGCTTAATTGATTTTTAATATTTTTGATTTGTGAATTCTGTTTGAATGATTTAGTTAGTGTTTAAATCACACAGTAGGGTTTTTTGGAACCAGTTCATGCAATTATCCAGGCTGTGTGTGGGTGATGATGTGCGATATGGCCACCACTACACATTCAGTCACTTCACTACCAGTCTAACATTGCCTGTAAATCATTTTGGGATACACTGTGTCTGAAAAGCATTATATATTAATGCTGATTCTTCTTTTTAAAGACTCCAATTTGGTATTCTACAACATCCATATAGTTTTATCAAATTTAGTTTTCTTTTTGTTATTTATAACTTTTATTTTTTTTAGTATTCATTATGAATTTTAGTTCTCTTGTTTTCTTGTTTAACATGTCAGGTTTTTTTTTCTTAAAAGGCGTGTGGGATGGTGTGTACAAAGTGGGAAGTCGGGTGCCTATGCGGATGAGATTGGCAGTGGACTATTTCTAGCTTGGCCGGGAAGCTCAGGGTGGATGGTAAGGTATATTTTGGGGAAATTTTGGGGGAAGGAGAAGACTGGCAGTGCACAGTGCACATGAATTGCTCACTTTTTTGTGTAAAAAACGATCATCTATTGTACCTACAATTCATCCTCGTAACCAGTTTTTGCTGCTGGGTTATCTCATCTCCAGCTTTCCCTGATGTATTAACTGTTATAGTTTCTAATTTTTCTTAAACATCATTTTCCCCAAAGGGGGCGGAGTACATATATTATTCCATTTATCCTGCTCTGGTACAACCCCCACTATATTTGATACTTTATACAGTATGTTTCCTGTATCTCACCTACTATTGCTGTTAAAAGTTCGAGTGATTGTACTTCCGTTGTCTGGATCGTTAAGGGATGGTCAGTAGTTAATGGCAGGCAGTGCTCTGCCAGAAAAGGTAATGATGCACCCTTTGGAGCCAGGGAGTTGTTAATTCTTAGTATTTCAGTTTTCCTTATCAAGTCGATTTGACTTCCTGGTGTGATAAAATCTTACGAGATCTTTTTACAACCGGCCTTATACTTTACAGTATGTATCACCTTTTTTAATTTTCTTCTCCTACTTCTTTAGTTTTATTGTTTGGTCTGTTGAAACCACACTCCTTATTCAATTCTTTTTTTCACGATCATGATGCAAAGTTCATACATCACCTAAGTAACCCCCCCCCACACACACACACACACACACACACCTCAGCCACGATGAAAATAAACACAGACAAGGATGTTAGCAGTCAGTATCTGTATTTTATAGAGGGGATTTATACAGGAAAACAGAATTTCTTTTGTCTAAAAATCAATGTAATTTACAGTCTACAACCACCAGGAAACTACTTGAAGGACCAAATTATATCCTTTCTCTACTTAGTTTTTTCTGATTGTTCAGTGTGTGATCTTTCTAAAATCTGTTTATAAACCTCATGAAATCATGTACAGTGTAGTGGTAGTGACAGTGAACAGAGGGATGCAAATGCTGTTCACCTCATTCAT
Organism: Neoceratodus forsteri; assembly: GCA_016271365.2. Lineage (NCBI taxonomy): Eukaryota > Metazoa > Chordata > Ceratodontiformes > Ceratodontidae > Neoceratodus > Neoceratodus forsteri. The sequence goes on along the minus strand of CM057451.1, from coordinate 1,186,300,264 downwards.
TGCTGACATCACCTAGAAGAGTCATATTTCATATTTTGTTGGACTTCAGATGCGCTTCCTCTCACTATGCATCTCTTGTACCGTGATACATAATGGTATCCTCAGCTCACAGATTGTAGATTTGTAGGCACACCTCACTTTTAGAGTGGTCCTGGGTGATGGTAAATCTGCCCTTCATTGAAATAGGATAGCCAGATGTACCATCATTTTTATTGACTCCCACTAAGTCAAGTCCCCTCCTAGGAGTCTGCTGGACCCAGTGCATTCAGTGATTGTCGAGCGTGAACCCAGAGTTTCTGCATGTCAGTTGGAGAGCCTCACCTTGCTTTTTAATGTCCCCTCCAGATATCGGTCACCGCAACTTGGCAACAGGTTCCTGTACACCAAAGTAAGTCATTATTAATTTACCAGATTAATGTATTAAGCCATACTATGCTTTGAATCTTACTGGCAGCAGTTGCAGCGTCAGGAGTGCAAGTACCACAGAGAAGAAAAGTAAATCATTAAAAAGCAACTGGGGGGCAGTGGAGCCGACGGGGGATTGGGCACCTCCGTCGGCTATACAGTGTGTGTGTGTGTGTGTGGCGGGGGGGCGAGCACAGCAGTATGCGTCCTTGTGTGTGTGTGTGTGTGTGGAGGAGGCGCGCGGGCAGGCGATATCTTGCTCGCTGCTCACTGAAGCGTAGCTCCCCCTTTCAACTGTATGCCACTGCATTTTGGAGCATAAACCGGTTCATGCAATTATCCAGGCTGTGTGTGGGTGATGATGTGCAATATGGCTGCCACCACACATTCAGTCACTTCACTACCAGTCTAGCATTGCTTGTAAAGTGCTTTGGATGTATGAAAAGCACTATATAAATGCTGATTCTTCTTCTTCTTTCCGTGAAGAAGTACTGCCTCACGTCTCTCCTGAATCTACCCCCTTCCAGCTTCATATCATGATTCCTTGTACTAGAGCACATTTTGTTTCTGAAATGTATCTCCCTCCGGTACCCTATGAACCTCTTTGAGGTATTTAAAGGCCTCAATAATATCCCCACACTCCCTCCTCTCCTCCAGGGTGTACATATTGAACTCTTTCAGTCTCCCCTTATAGGGCTTCTGATGCAGATCTGGCACCGTTTTGACAGCTGTCCTCCAGACCACCTCCACTCTCCCTGTCTCTTTCCAGAAATGTGGTCTCCCGAACTGGACGCAGTTTTCCAGGTGGGGTGCTACCTCTGGGTGGGCCTCTGTGTCTCCTTATACAGTACCTTCTGAAATTTACTCTTTCACCCTTTACCTTTTCTGCCACCTCTTTTAAGAACCATCATGGTCTCATCTTCCTTTTGCTTACCTGTTTGACACTGAGGTTTGTTGCCTTCGCTATGTCCTCTTTTACTTTGATTCACTCCCCCCCCGTCATCCCCCCCCTGCCAGGTCATTCCTGGGGCATTCAACAATCTTTGTACCCTCAGCCCTTCTGAAGACCAGGACCCTCCCGCTTGTGTGGTTGGAGACTGCACCTGTTCTTATGTTGAACTACACTATATGATCACTGGTCCCCAGATGGCTTCCAACCTTCATATAACTGCAATTGCCCAATCACAAGTGAGTTCTCTGACTACTTGCCTGTAAAAATGTCCCTTGCAGGGAGAACAGGATATCCCTGCTCCTAGTTGATGCTGTTGCTGAAAGGCTCCAAACTACATCTGGCAGATTGAAGTCCTCCACCAGCAACACTACTCCTTTTCAGCCACTTTGCCAGTTGCTTCTTGCATTTCTTTATCTGAGTCCTCCTTTGTGTCAGAGGTCTGCGGATCACTCCTGTCCAAACAGTGGTCTTGTTTCTCTACTAGAGAGTGACCCACATCACCTCGACCCCCCTGAATTCCCTGTACCTCTGTCGCTTGTATATTTTGCTTTACATAAAGCACCACACACTCTCCTTTCTTCCCTACCCTGTCTCTTTTGACCATTGTGTAGCCTGGTATGACCATGTCCCAGACATAACTGTCAGCACACAGTGATTCGATAATGGCCATAATATCCAGGTCTGCTTCCACCACGATGGCCTCTAGGTCCGCGATCTCATTTCTCAGACTCTAGCATTGGCACATATTGCCTTCCCTGTTTTGTTAGCTCTTTTTTTGTCGCTGTCTCCTTTTTCAGTTGTTTTCCCCTCACTTACATTTCTCCTTTGACCTCTCCCTTCTCCCCCCTTTCTCCTTTTCTAACCCACTACTTCCTTGTATAACTTGCAACCTGGTGGGGCTCTGTCCTCTAGAGAGCTCTCTATCTCATCCTGTGGTGCGCCACTTTCTACCTCCCGTATTTCTTTCTTCACCCCTTCGGCTGCTTTAAATGTCCATCGAAGTAACATTTAAACCATCCACTGAGGACTACAGTTCACTCCTGGATGGACTCATTCCATTACCTCGGTATAGGCTCTTATCCTTCCAGGCTGGTCCCCAGTCCCCAGTGTAGCCATACCTCTCCTCCTCTGCAACATTTCTTCTGCCATCACTTGTTGTCTTAGTGGCAGCAGATGGTGACAGGCGATCCATTAGTGGGCAGTGCAATGACAGCGGTGATGGCATTAGAGTGGCAACCACTGGCTGACTAAGGTGAGCTAGATGAAGAGATCAGCTTCCTATTTCTGTACCTGCTGGCCACATCAGAAGTGTGTATAGTCTAGCACTTTACTTAATTCTATGACCATAAAAGTTCGACAAAGGAAAACATTAATTTTGTGTGGAGTTCTGCAGTTCAGAGACAAACTTTTGTTCTATATGTGGAACCTTGGTGCAAATGAGGCATTCAGTTGCCCATTGGCTTATAGGGGCAATATTATACTTAAATAAGGCTACCCATGGTGCTACAGGGTAATCATGAATACCTCCCCATCACTTTTTTTTCATTATTTGTTTGTACCTATCTGTGTATCATTTCCTCTCTCAGTTTATTTCTCCATTTGACATTTCTCACTTTTTCTTTAAATTGTGCCTTTTCTTTGAAAATACCTTTTACTGTACTTAAATATCTATGCTCATCGTGTAGCTCTCGTACCTCCGTAACTTTTGTTTGTCTACTCTCAGCACTACTTTTCCTCATACTACAGTAACACATTTTTTTCTTTCTACAGTCCTGAGAGAAAATAAACCCCAATCTGACAGGACAGCTCAGATAAATATTGTTTTATGTCTAACATGTCCATCTGTTCTATATTGTTCATAAAGAGCCATAGCTCTTTTGTGACACCATTGCTATTCTTATTTTACAGGGATGATCTGACGACACCTCGACTACCCTATCCCAGGCTCACCAGGACCCAGGTAAGTGATCCATCTAGTATTTATACGAGGTGAGTAAGCTGTAATGGTGCAGTCACAAATGTTACACAGTGTCAGTTTTTACTGTTTTTTAATGCTGGCACAAGACGTTCACCTCCAGTATTGACATTTCACTTTCTAAAATGAGAACATTACGAGCCGACCTCAAGGTAAGAGTCACCGCCTGTGTTCAGGCCTGGCTGTGGGGAGCCTTTTTTTTTCCTTTGCAGTTGTTGGTGTCTAATATTTTTGTCTGTTCTTTACCCCCCTTCTGCCCACCCTCCCCACTTTGTCCCCCCCGCCAAAGGTTTCTCCACACAACAATATTCTCCTGCTGCCAACGTGCCCCCTCCCCCCCATGGACTAGCCCTCTTCCATTATTTTGCAGCTGTATTGGCTCTTGCTAGATCTTGCTGTGGCTTGGTGCCACTACAGCCTTCTTCCAATCATTCGGGATGTTACTGTATTGGGGAGAGTTATTAAATAGCAATGTAAGGGAGTTAGTTAGAGAGTCAACAAGTTCCTTTCTTCCAGAGAGTATTGCTCAAGCTGGAGGCGCACGGTGGCCAGATGATCCAAGTGGTCCCTGCATATTTGATTTTCCTTTGTGGCTAACAAACCACCAGGCTGTTTTGGGGCTGGAGAGGTTTACCTGTGTCTGAATTGGATGTCTGGATTTTTCTCTGGTTGATTAGCAGGGGATTTTCTCTGTCAAATTGTGGTGTAGGGTATCTTGCTGACAGGAAGGCACTCAACGCAGCGGTGGGTGAGAGCTTTTAGCTGATTGTTTTGTGAGGGCACAGTTTAGGCCCAACCCTTCCCACCCCTGACCCCACCCACCCTTGGAAATAGTTCCTTTATACCTGAGGTTCTGACATCATTTCCTCAAGAGTGCAAGGTGCATTTCACTGTCATATCCTCTCTAGCACACTGCACTGACAATATAAGCATACACATTGCATTATATATATTTCTATATAACAAACCAATCACACACACACACACACACACACACACACACACACACACAAAAAGTAGATAAACATGTGGGGAGTAGTGCAATGTAATGGCTGTGGGGCAGCAGTCTTCCAGGAGTCTTTCTGGAGGCTGAGATGCTGCCCTATTTGCAGACAAGTCTCTGCCCTGAGGGAGGAAGTTGCCCGTCTTCAGGCCGCACTGGACAGTAGTAAGGAAACCTTCCCCCAGGCCACACTGGACAGTAGGAAGGGAACCTCCCCCATCCAGGCAGCACCAGAGCCACCACCACTACCTCAGAGGTTGCGAAGAAAGCACAGCAGTTGGACCACAGTGGGCTCAGGGAGGGTGAAGATGGTGGAACAGAGGCACACCCAGTCAACTGTTCCACTCCACAATCCATACACCATTCTGGGGGAGCCTAGCTCCCCTATGGATGCACCCGCATAGAAGACTGATGACAACTGTCACAAGGGAGGCCCACAGGAAGGAGGCAGAGGGCACCACAGGGAAAGGAAGCAGCTCCTGGTGGGGGACTCAGTTATTAGGGGATAGAACTGGGGGGAGCAGGGAAAACTGAAGTAAGGTGCCTGCCTGGTGCCATGGCTTGGAGGGACAGGAAGCGCATCCTCTGGATCACGAGAACAGCTGCAAGGGAGTCTGAGCTGGACATAATTGTCCACCTAGGGACAAATGACTTGGCTCATCATGAGATTAGAGCAGTGCAGGAGGACATTGTAGAGTTGGGAGGGCCTAAGACAAGTAGCACACACAGTATCCTTCTCAGAGGTGCTGCCTGTCAATGGCATGGGGGAGGCGAGGGTAATTAGCACCATGCAGTTTAATGAATGGTTGAAAAAATGGTGTGGAGCACAGGGGTTTGGCTTCATTGGGGACTGGGGTTCCACCTGGAGGGACACCAGCCTATACTGGCAGGATGGTCTGCATCTGTCCAGGAAGGGAACAAGTCTTTTGAGCAATCGGTTAAAATGTTTCATTGGCAAGCTTTTAAACTAGTCAAAGGGGGAGGCACTGATAAGCAGCAGGAAAATCCCAGCCTCTCCCTACAAAACAGGGTACTAAATGAGAAAAAGACCGAGGTAGAAAGGTTAGTGGGGGATGCTGCAACAGAAGGTAAAGCCATCCAAGAGAGCAATGAGTACCAATGCCCGTAATCTGGGTAACAAGCTTCCTGAATTAGTGGCCTTGATGGAGGAGGAACATCTGGATATCGTGGCAGTCACAGAAACATGGTACACACAAAACCATGACTGGGACGTAAACATACCAGGATACACTATCTACAGGAGGGACAGGGAGGGTAAAAGAGGAGGAGGAGTAGCTCTTTAGATAAGGGAAGGAATAAAAGCAACAGAACAAAATGGTAAACAGGGAGGAGAAGAAGCACTGTGGGTAAATTTGGAGACAGGCAATGGCACCACAATCCGCACATGGGTTGTATACAGACCCACTTCTCAGGGGGAGGAAATGGACAAGGAAATGATAGAAAGTATACTCAGAATGGCAGAAAAAGGGGAGATATTGCTGATGGGTGATCTGAATATGCCAGATGTTAACTGGAGTACAGTTGCAGCAGCCACTTCGAAGAGTGGGGTTATTCTAGATGCCCTACAGGGGGCATGCCTTAGACAACTAGTATTGGAGCCCACTCGAGAGGGAGCAATCTTAGACCTGGTTCTCTCAAATGGAGATGGAGAGAGGATCGCAGATGTAGAAGTGGGTAGCCATCTGGGAACTAGCAACCATCGAACAGCATAGTTCACAATAAACACAGCAATAGAGTCAAGCCATACAAAGGCAAAAGTACTGGACTTTAGGAGAGCTGACTTTGCCAAAATGGGTGAGTGCCTAAGGAATGCACTAGCAAATGGGCAGGAAGGAGGGTGGAAGAACAATGGGAATAATAAAACTGCAATCACAGAGGTAACAAGCCTTGTGTGAAGCAAATAAACAAACGATGTAAGAAACCACTATGGTTCTCAAAGGAAGTGGCAGTGAAGGTTCAAGAAAAGAAAGCATTCAGGAAGTACAAGGAATCACAGAAGAAGCAGGACAGAGAACTGTATCAGTTAAAAGCAAAAGGAGGCTGGGAAGGCAGTCAGAACAGCAAAGGCCCAAACCGAGGAAAAGATAGCCAACTCAAGTTACTGAAGGGGATAAAACTTTTATAGGTACATCAGGGGCGAAGGAAGACCAAGGAGGCTGAGTGAGGCTTAATAAAGGGAGGGAGGGTGGGCAGAGGAGACTGTGAAAAGGCAGAGATACTAAACAAATACTTTTGCTCAGCATTTACAAATGAAGAGGGGGAGGTACCTAAAACAAACAGTAGAAACACTCTGGATACAGAAGTTGATACCAGCCCATTTACAGAAGAAAGGGTTCTGAAAGAACTCTTAAAACTGAAGGTGGACAAAGCAATGGGGCCTGATGGGATTCATCCCAGAATTCTAAAAGAACTAAGGGTAGAACTAGTGACACCACTGACTACCCTCTTTAACAAATCATGGGAGGATGGGGTGGTACCCGAGGACTGGAGGAGGGCAGATGTGATTCCCCTTCACAAAAGTGGGAGCAAGGCAGAAGCAAGAAACTACAGACCTGTTAGTTTAACCTCAGTGATAGGGAAAATGATGGAATCACTTCTGAAGGAAAGAATTGTCGAGTATCTAGAGGCCAGAGGGGCACAGGACCCAGGCAGCATGGATTCACAGTGGAAAGGTCATGCCAGACGAATCTGATAGATTCTTTGACTGGGTGACCAAAGTAGTAGATCGGGAGGGCTGTGGACATGGCCTACCTAGACTTTAGCAAGGCATTTGACACAGTCCCACACAAAAGATTAATATACAAGTTAGCCAGCCTGGGAGTGGGTCCTAAGATGACATCCTGGGTAAAGAATTGGCTGGAGAATAGGACACAGAGGTAATAGTAAATGGAGTCCACTCAGAAGAAAGGAGGGTTACTAGTGGGCACCACGAGGGTTCAGTATTAGACTGGTCCTCTTCAATGTCTTTATAAGCTACATTGCAGAGGGACTGGAAGGAAAGTATGTCTCTTTGCAGATGACACAAAGATCTGCAACAGAGTTGATGCGGAGGTGGGGTGGAAAGGATGAGAAGGGACTTGGCAAGATTAGAGGAATGGTCAAATGTATGGCAGCTTAGATTCAATGCTAAGAAGTGCAGGTAATGCACTGGGAAACAAAACCCAGGGAAGAGTACACAATGGGGGGTGAGATACTAACAACAAAAATGGAAAGGGACCTGGAGGTAGTCATATCAGATGACCTAAAGGTGGGCAGCAATGTGGAGAGGGCAGCAAGGAGGGGTGGGGGGATACTGGGATGCATAGGGAGAGGCATCACCAGTAGAAAACAGGAAGTTATTATCCCTCTGTACAGACAGCTGTGAGACCTCATCTGGAGTACTGTGTGCAGTTCTGGAGACCCAATCTCCGCAAAGACATAGACAAGATGGAAGCTGTCCAGAGGAGGGCAACTAAAATGGTGCAGGGTCTGCACCGGAAGACATATGAAGAGAGATGAAAGAAGCTTAATATGTATAGCCTCGAGGAAAGGAGGGAGAGGGTGGACATGATAGAAACGTTCAAGTACCTCAAGGGAATCAACAAAGTCCAAGAGGGTAGCATCTTTCAAAAAAAGAGGTGTGCAAGAACAAGAGGGCAGAATTTGAAGATAGAGGTGGGCTCAGAGGTAATTTAAGATATTTTTCACAGAGAGGGTTGTGGATGCACATGGAACGGCCTTCTAGAGGAGGTTGTGGAGTCAAAATCAGTGGTGGAATTCAAGCATGCATGGGACAGTCATAAGGCCATTCTAGAGGGTGGGGGTAGGAAGAAGTAGGCTGCTGGTTAACTAGGATCTACAGCTTATCCAGTAGGTAGGGAAATGGGCAGACTGGATGGGCCAAGCAGTCCTTATCTGCCGTCAAATTCTATGTTTCTATGGCCACGGCAGATATTGTTTCCTCTGTTAATTGACTTTCGGTCAGCAAACGAAAGGCTCTGCCATTCCAGATGGATTTGTTGACTCAAGGTTAGCTGGTCCATCCCAACCTGTGCTCCCATTACTGCCAGGCCTGCCGCCTGAACAGATAGAAGTGAAGAGGCACAAAGTAACTCAGAGGGACTTTGAAATACTCTTGACTATGCATAAACATTCCACCAGGAAGACCAATGCATGTTTGAATTCCTCCACTGTTTTAGACCCCACAACCTCTCCAGGAAGGGGGTTCCATGCGTCCACCACTCTCTCTGTGAAAAAGAATTTCCTCACATTACCGCTGAGCTGTCCCCCCTCTAACTTTAAATTGTGCCAGAGTTGATACACAAGGGGGTAGAAAGGATGAGAAGGGACTTGGCAAGGTTGAAGGAATGGTTAGACATATGGCAACTTAGATTCAGTGCAAAGAAGTACAAAGTAATGCACCTGGGAAACAAAAACCCAGGAGAAGAGTACACAATAGCAGGGGAAGTACTAACAACAACAATAGTGGAAAGGGATCTGGGTGTAGTCATATCAGATGACCTAAAGGTGGGTAAGCAATGTGAGAAGTCAGTAAGGAGAGCCAGGGGGATACTGGGATGTATAGGGAGGGGCATCACAAGTAGAAAAAGGGAAGTGGTTATCCCTCTGTACAGACAGTTGGTAAGACCCCATCTGGATTACTGTGTGCAGTTTTGGAGACCTCATTTATGCAACGACATAGACAGGATGGAAGCAGTCCAGAGGAGGGCAACTAAAATGGTGCAGAGTCTGCATCAGAAATCATATGAAGAGAGACTGAGAGAGCTTAATAATGTATACCCTTGATGAAAGGAGGGACAGGGGGGACATGATAGAAACTTTTAAGTACCTCAAGGGAATCAACAAACTCCAGGAGGGTAGCATCTTTCAGAAAAAGAGATGTGTAAGAACAAGGGGGCACAATTTAAAGTTAGAGGGGGGACGGCTCAGGGGTAATGTGAGGAAATTATTTTTCATGGAGAGAATGGTGGATACATGGAACTGCCTTCCTGGGAGGTTGTGGGGTCTAAAACAGTGGGGGAAATCAAACATGCATGGGACTGACATAAGGCAATTATAGTGGGGGGGGTTGCAGGGAGTAGGCTGCTGGTTAACTAGGATCTGCAGCTTATCCTGTAGGTAGGGAAATGGGCAGACTAGGTGGGCCAAGCGGTCCTTATCTGCTGTCAAAGTCTATGTTTCTATGTTTCTATGTTTCATACATAGCCAAGTGGTAAAGCTTTTCCATGTGATGTTCCAAAACCGCAATCGACCCCTGCAGGTATCCGCCAGACAAGGTTCTGGAGTGCTTATTGAACCTTTCTGATGCTGGCCTCTAGTATTACACAGTTATGATCCACCTATGTGCTATTTCAGCGTATCACAAATCCATAGGTACCCTCTTCCTAACACAATCACTGCTGTTTAAGAGGTTCCTCAAGGGAAATCTGCCCACACGGCCTCTCATCAAGAAGACAGTGGCACCCTGAGATATCAGCCTTGTGCTGGATAACTTGCAAACCTTTCGAGGCTATTGTGACATAGAACTTAAAGTTTATAACTTGAAAAGTAGCATTTTTGATAACTATTACCTCTGCATGCAGAGCATCTGAAATCCACGTTTTGACCACAGATCCTCCACATAGATCACTTGGAGGCTATACAGAGGAGAGCTACTAAAATGGTACAGAAACTGCACTAGGAGCAATATGAATCTAGGTTACAGCAACTGCAAATGTACGCCCTCGAGAAAAGGAGAAACAGGAGGGATGTGATAAAAACCTTCAAATACATAAAGGGCATAAATAAGGCACAAGCAGAAAACCTCTTTCACAGAAACGAGACCACGTGAACAAGGGGGCACAGTTTGAGACCAACTGGAGGGGGATAAGTTTAAAACCAACATTCATAAATTCTACTTCGCACAGAGGGTGGTGGACCCCTTGAATAGCTTACCACCAGAGGTTGGGGAGGCCAGAACAGTCACTGCTTTTAAGCTAACATGGGACAAGCACTGCAGTGATCTTGGATGAAGAACAGAATAGGGAGGTAGGCAGTCTGGGCAGACTAGATGGATCATACGATCCCCATCTGCTGACACGTTCTTATGTTCTTATACTGTTTTCGATAAAGATGAGGTAGTTCTCCACACACACCCCACGTTACTACCAAAAGTTGTGTCAGAGTCCATCTTAATCAGGCTATAGAGATGTGCAAAGTTGAGAAAACTTCTCTTTGACAGAACTTCTCAAAGTTCGAAGTGGTGACTTCTCAATGTCTGGGGAAGTGGCACTTTTTCCTGCAAAGTGGCCAAACTTCACTCACAGAGTTGTCACAGCAAAGACAGATCCACCACGAGAGTGTGCCAGCCACAGAGCACCAGCACAACAAAAACAAACACCGGCACCACTCTACTGCTTTGCAATATTTTATTATAATACAAAAAGGTTATTTATTTATTTTATTTACTTATTTATTGAAGTCTCAGAATTACAACACCTTTGAGCTAGGAGCTCTTTTACAAAGGCTCCATGTCGAAGATGGAAGAAACAAAAGGACAATTTACACAGCACAGAAGTCTGAGTGAGCACACAGATTACATAAGATACATAGTAAGTGTTGCATAGGTAATATGAGTTACAAGGTTACAGATATTGTACGCGTTGTATGAGCGGTCAAAAGGATGACCTTGTCATTTACCTCAGAATTGAGGAGTCATGAAGTTGGAGAGTAAGGTTAGGACCTGTCAGAAGTATAGCTGTGAACAGCCCAGGTAGGCATTGTATAGAGAAGGTACGGATGTCCTAAACCAAGATGTAAGTGTAGAGATAAGGACAGAAGGTTAAGAGTAGGACACAGAATATGCGTAGGGGGGAGTTGACTTGGGGTGGTGATGGGGGAGGAGAGGGGTTAATTCTAAAGGGGGAAGGGAGGTAAGGTAAGGAAAAGTTGGTGGTGTGGCATTGAGGCAGACAAGAATGAGGCAAAACAATACCAGAGTTGGTGGGGAAGGGAGGCAGTATCAAATAGCTGAGGTGCAGACAACTTAAGGATAGTTGAGGGGGTAGGGAAATAGGTAAGAGTAGAAGAGATAGAGAAAATAGTAAGTAGAATGAGTTGGTAGAGGTTGGAAGGGAAGAACCTATAAGGGTTAACAACTACCCAAACTGTGGATGGTATGTTTAGGGGTTAACAACTACCCGAACTGTGGACGGTGTGTTTTAAACTTTTTTGTATTATAATGAAGTATTGCAAAGTAATAAAGTAATCACAAAGTTGCCACTTTTCTTTGCAAGAACTGGGGCAGCTTGCCATGCAATGGAATGCAATTTCTAAGCTTTACTATGCTTTCCGTCAATCTAATCCTTCACCGTATGGCTCTCCCTTCGATTATTGGCCCACGGCTCTGGGAAAGGAGTTTACTAGAGCTCATTGGGAAGAGAGCTGGAAGAATGCACATAAATATATTACTCTAGATGATTTAATGCAGTTTAAAATAATACAAAATATGTGTCACACTCCCAAGACACCACACCACTGGGGTCTATTGGATTCCCCTCTTTGTACCAGATGTGGTGAGGAGGAGGGTACTTTACTTTGGTTCCTTGTGATAATGGCAACTGCATAATAGTAATCACTGTTTGGGCAAGTCTACATCGCTGAAAATGAATTTCGGCAATGTAGACTCGTCGCTAATTTATCAATCTCAGGCCCCGGATACTTACATTTTATTTTTTTATGGGGACTGCCCCGCACCCCTCTACTAAAGGATTCTCAACTCCAGGTGGGTGCTTGTCACGGAGAGGTGCAAAAAAAAAAAAAAAAGACTCGCGACCTGGCACAAAAAACGAGCATACCCAGACCTGCACCTGGCACCCTCCCAACCCCAGTCTGCCACTAACCCACCATGCCACACAGCCAGCTCGGCAGTCCACCACCACTCTATGCCCCACAAACCCCTCCCTCCCCTTCTGCCCATCATATGGCATGGTTCCTACCCACCCCCCCATGTGCATGTATACATAGCGACAACCTGTCGTTATAGTCACTGAACCCCCATCCAGTCACTCTCCCTGCCCGGTAGCCCTGTGTAAAAGTGCAGTGATTGTGTCGCTCTTTTTGAAAGTGCTTAATCGCAGTCACGAAATACAAGGGATACCCTTTACTTCACATTATATGGGATTGTTCCAAGTCCAAGCACCTATGGCAGGTGGTCCAAACGATAATAGAGCTGGTGTTGGGTTTGGAAGGTACCTTTACAAGGGAAAGATGACTGCTAGGCCTCAATCTACAACCTTTAAATGGAATATCACAGATTTCACTTTACCCTGATAGTTATGGTGGTGAAGAAAGTTATCTTGCATCACTGGATGGGCCAAGTGACCCCCTTCATTTTCAGAATGTTATAAAGAGATTCTATTTGTTTAAGGATGGAAAAGATGGTGGCATCCCTTAACAGTAATGTGCAATTATATCAACATCAATGAGACACACTCGAGGCGATCCTTCCCTTAGTAGAGTGTGCAAATTGAGATACTTATTGTTTCATGATTAGTCTACTAGTGTTTGATTCCTGATATTCAGTGGCGGTGGGATGGTGGGGGCTATGTTTTAGTTATAGCTTGACTGTTGTTGGTTTGTTTGTCTTTCTTCTTTTGTGTCATGCTTTATTGTTGAAAACTTAATAAAGTATATTTTCTAAAAACAAAAAGAAAATGAATTTGCCACTTCACCTGAAAAAATATTGTGAAGTCAGCAAAGTCAAAATTGGTGATGACCACTCTGTGTGGTTCACGCTCAACATGGGTAGGGACATGGGGGGGGGGTGGGAACCAGGGTGATTGATTTTAAAGGGGTGGACTTTACAAGGATGGGGGAAATTTTGGGTAGACATCTGGTGGCATTTCAACTAGGCATGAATGCAAGTCAGAAATGGGATATTATTAAAAAAGGATTGGCAGAGGTTACAGGGGCATGTGCAAAGACACTGAGTAAGAAGGGAAGGGCAAAGAAGCCAAGTTGGCTGACTCAGGAGGTCATGGAAGGGGTGAGGACCAAGAGAAAAGCATTTTGGAGACTCAAGAAATCTGGAGGGGGAGACGACAAGGAGGAGTATGTAAACAAGTCCAGGGAGGTTACCATGCTAGTCAGAGCTACAAAGGCTTCAAGGGAGCTAAGACTGGTGCATGGCATGAAGGAAGGAGAAAAGGACTTCTTCAAATATATTAGAGCGAGAAGGAAAAACAAAGACCTGATTGTGAGGATCAGGAAGGATGGCGGGTGGGTGGAGAAGGAGAAGAAACAGGCAGAGGCATTAAGTGAATACTTCTGTTCTGTGTTCACAAAAGAGAAAGGGGGGAAGATACCTCAAGGGAGGGCTGGAGTGTGCAGTGTGGGGTGTGTGAGATTGATATAGGGATTACAGAGGAAAGGGTATTGGAGGGATTAAGGGCACTGAGGGTGGACAAGGCACCGGGACCAGATGGCATTCACCCTAGGGTACTTAAGGAACTAGCGGAGATCTTGGCAGGACCACTGGATAACCTGTTCAATACCTCCCTGGACACAGGATGCATACCATAGGACTGGAGGATGGCCCATGTGGTGCCCATTCACAAAAGTGGCCCTAGGGATGAACCAGGCAACTGCAGATCAGTTGTTGGTAAGCTCATGGGGACAGTCCTTAAAGAGAGGCTGGTGACCTTTTTCGAGGACAGTGGTCTCCAGGATGGTCAACAGCACAGGTTTGTCTCAGTCAGATCCTGCCAGACAAACCTAACCGAGTACTACTGTATGATTGGGTGACCAGGGAATTGGACAAGGGCCATATGGTGGATGTCCTGTACTTAGACTTCAGCAAAGCTTTTGATTCTGTGCCGCATGGGAGGCTGGGGGGGGTAGATGGAATATATAGGGGTGGAAACAAGGATCATCAAATGGATCATCAACTGTGGCTGAATAAGAGGCAGGAAACGGTGGTAGAGGGAGGGAGCTCTCACTGAGGGAGGTGACAAGCAGGGTGCCACAGAGATTGGTATTGCGACCAGTGCTGTTTGGATATTCATAGTTGATATCTCATATGGGATCTGGAGTAGGATCAGTCTGTTCACAGGCGATACAAAGATGGGGGCTATGGTAGATAATATCGGAGTGTGGGGGGAGGGCTGCAGGAGGACCTGACCAAACTACAAGAGTGGTCAGAAACATGGCAGTTGATGTTCAGCGTCAAGAAGTGCAAGGTACTGCACTACAGAGCTAGGAATCAAGGGAGGAGCTATCAGCTAGGAGGGGTACAGATGGAAAGCACAGATGAGGAAAAGGATCTGGGGGTGCTTATAACAGGCAGCTTGAACAACTCAGCTCAGTGCAGGAAGGCGGCAGCGAAAACCAACAAGATGCTGGGGTGTATAGCGAGAGGAATCTCCTCCAGAAATAGGGAGGTGGTCCTTCCCCTGTACATGTCTCTGGTCAGGCCACACCTGGAGTACTGCATGCAGTACTGGCACCCATTTCTGAAGAAGGATATCAAATTGTTGGAGGGGGTACAATGTAGGTCAACAAAGATGATCTAGGGATTGGAGGGAATGTCCTATGAGAATAGACTGGATGAGTTGAACATGTACTCCCTGGAGGACAGGAGAGATAGGGGGGATATGATTGAAACCTTTAAATACCTGAAGGGGATAAACAAGACTAATACAGAAGGGATTTTCCAGATTAGAAGAGAAAGGGCTACAAGAGGTCATCAGCTGAGATTGAAGGAGGGAAGATTCAGGAGGGAGATCAGGAGATATTCTTTCACAGAACGGGTGGTGGACAGGTGGAATACTCTGCCTGAGGAGGTGATAGCCTCTAGAATGGAGGGGGGGGTTTAAAGAGGTATTGGGACAGAGTGTGTGTGTGGGGGGGTAATGATGAAGAGAGGAGGGGAGGGTGGGGAAGCTGTGAGCTGAGGGGCTAGTTGCACAATCAGCAGACACGATAAATTGCGAGGCCTGTTTCTGCTGGTGTTTTTGTATGTTCATATGTTTGTAATAGGAGTTTTGCAACACTTCGCAAAGTCAAAGTTTCAAAACATT
The DNA here is from genome assembly GCA_016271365.2 of Neoceratodus forsteri. NCBI lineage: Eukaryota > Metazoa > Chordata > Ceratodontiformes > Ceratodontidae > Neoceratodus > Neoceratodus forsteri. The sequence continues at coordinate 1,186,284,851 of CM057451.1, read as the reverse complement.
GTGGCAGCTTCACCAACAAAGTTTAACTTCACTGCATCACCAGCTATAATCCTGCCTATCTACTTTGGGGTTCTATGTGATAATGGCAAAGTGTACATCACCGAAAAATTTTTTTGGGCAATGTACTCCCCAACGCACAGCAAAAGGGCACCAGTGACTTACATTTTACATGTAAATGCTGAGGGCTGTGCCCCTCGCACTGCCCCACACGCCTCCCAACTGAAGGATTCTCAACTCCAGGGGGTGCATGTTGGGGGGAGTGAAAAAAAACAAACATTTTGGGCCGGAAGCAACAAAAGGTACCTGCCCCCGGGCCCGAACCTTATGCAGCCCAGCCCTGTGCCCACACACCATGCCATGGGAGCAGCTCAGCAGCTTGCTGTGGCACCACCCCTCACAATCCCTTCCTCCTCTCCCACCCCTCGCTCAGCATGCTTACTCTCCCCCCACACGAGTAGACATGTAGTGACAGGATATCGCCTATTTTCGTCAACTTCCCCATCTGGTCGCCCTCCTGCCCTGATAGCCCCGATGACAGGCACCGTGATTGAGTCATCTTTTTTGTAGGTGCCCAGTCGTGGTCACAGAAGTCATGGGATACCCTACTTTGCTAGCTTCCAGAAGGAGGAAGAAAGGATTCTCCACTCACTGGATGTTATGAGGGTCTTTAGATTTTAATTGGACAGCACTAAGGTCTTCAGGCAGTCAAATCAGCTCTTTGCCTCTTTACACCTTTTAATTGAAAGGGGCAACCTGTTACAATCAAATGCATTTATGCCTGGATTGTAAATTGCATTTGCCACTGCAGTGTTAAGGCTCAGGTTAAAGCTGAGGGCATGATACGTGCCCTCTCCACCAGAGTTGTTGCCAATTCTTTGGCAGAAATACACTCTGTGCCTATTGGTGAAATTTGCAGAGCTGCAACTTGGAGCACTGTTCTCACATTGTTACCAAGCATTATGTCCTTGATGTTCATGCCAGGCAACATTCCACCTTTGGCAGGACAGTTTCAAACAGATTACTGTCTTGAGTGAGCCCTGAGCTCCAGCCACCTTAGACCAGAGAACTTTCTCTGAGCTTGGTACTCTGCGGCCCCTGCTCAGGAAGTCTGCCCAGCTCCCTCCGAGTGGGCAAGATAGCAGCCTGCATCTGCCCCGAGCCAGCCGACAGGTAGGGACTGTGACTTTAGACAGCAACTGTGTACTTCTCAGTTGAATTTTCTCCAACCCACCCACCGACGGCACACTTTAAATCCACCTAAATTCCTCCCTCCTCCTCAAAGTCTTCTTACTTTGGACAAACTACCAGCACAGCTATCTTAAAAATATAGTCCCTTTTTGATCATGCCTGGAACTCTCTAATTCTGTCTCTTTCCCTTATAAACTCCCTCCCCTAAATCTGCAACACTAGATTGGAATGTATTTCTTCTCCTGTCTGCCAATCAGTCTCCCTCTTCTTAGTCTCTCAAACCTCAGTTTGTTCTTCTCCTCGGAAATGATGATCCTACCTCTTTCTGGCCTTCCTCTTCTACTGTTCTTCCCTATCCTCTCCCCTCCCTCCCCTCATCTCCCTGTTCAAACCCCACTGCCTCCTCCCTGGTCTACCTAACTCCATCTGATAACTACACCTATAATCATGCCATCTCCTCTACTCCTTTACTCCTACACTGGAGCCACGTCCACTTCCCCCTGCAGTCTCATTACTGTCAGTTCTAGCCTTGTATGTTTTTCCTTAGTCTCATTTTAAATGCCACTACTTCACCTGACTCTATACCCACTGACCTTAAGTACTACAAACCCAAGCTGGCCTGGTGGTGCTGATGGTTGAGGTGCTGGATGCCACACCTTGCGCCACGCCGGCGAGCCAGATTCGGTACAAGCCGCGGCCACTGGGGGTTGGCAGGGAGGAAAGAGATAGAGCATTTGGAGGACTGTCTCTCTTCTCAGGGGTGGGCTCGGGATGCGCTTGCTCATGGGTGACCTCTGGCGGTGGCAGCTGAGGGGTTGCCGATTTAGCGGTGACATATGCTGGGGTGGAGCCACTGCACCACGTTGCCTTGCTAGCCGGGCTCCACAGGGAGGGGGGGAGAAAAAAGGATAAAAAAAAACATACCTGGGGATAGAGGAAGGCACCTCGTCTGCCCAAGCCCACACCTCCAATTCCGGGCTATCTCTTCTATGGGACCACTCATGAGCCGGGCAATTTCCCCTGAAAGATAGAGCACCCTGGTCGGATAGGGTGGCCCTATCTCCGGAGGGTTCAGACCTGGAGGTGGTGCTTTGGTGGCATGGGAGAGATGGACTAGTCATGGAGGAGGGTAGAGGCTAGGTAGTCCCGAGGTTGCTGGAAGGAGTTCTCCAGGAACGGAGATAAACAAAGTTAAAAAAAAAAAAAGTACTACAAGCCCAGTCATTTCTTTAAAAATCCTAAATTCCACTTTCCAATTATATCTCTCCTGCACCTCTTTTCACGTAATATCCACCCCAGTTCAGGACAACTTGATGTCACCTCACCTGGCTCTGCTCAACTTAATCCTGATCTCGACCTCTCAAATCCCCTAACTCTACCAAAATGACTAAAGCTACTGCATCTAAATATATGTAGTCTGCTCCCCAAAGTAGACCTCCTTCAAACCTCGGTAGTCTCATTGTCTCCTTATATATTAATCTTCTCTGAAACCTGGCTCAGGAAGAAGATACCTGACCATGCCATCTTTATCCCTAGCTACTCCCTGGCCAGACAAGACCACTCTGGCAAAGGCAGTGGAGTTGCTATGTATATCTCCTTCTCCTTATAATATGACATTACCCTTGCCACCTCTGAGCTTTCTAAATATGAGGCTCTTGTCATTAGGCTCTCCCTGCCTTTCTCGCTCCCAATCTTTGTTGTGGGTGTTTACTGTCACCCCAACCTTCCCTTGTCAGTAGCCACTGACCTCATAACCACTATTGTTTTCCACTCGCAATCAGGAGAACTGTTCGTCCTGGGAAATCTCAACCTAAACTGGTTGTCTCCTTCTCAATCTGCTGCATGAAATAGTACTGCTTCCCATAATTTAACTCAATTTATCCAAGAACCTACCCAGACGAATTATAAAACTCAAAATCATACCTTGTTTCATTGGGCCCTCACCACTCACCCACACCGTGTTGTTAAATCAGGTATCCTACCTGATGCCTTAAGTGACCATCACGTGGTCTATCTCGTCCTTACAGTCTATAGGACAAAACCGCCCCATTAAAATTCTTCTAACTCTCTCATATAAATCCCTTGATTTAGCCCCACTCCTCTACAACTTAGCTAACTCTGACTGGACCCTGATGTTCTCTGCTTCCCGTATGGATGTTGCCCTGGCCTACTTCAAAGATAAACTCCTCACTATCTGGAATCGTTATGCCCCACTCAAGTGTACTAGGGTATGTGGAAACCATGTTCCCTGGATTACTCCTGAACTGTTGGCCTGCCTCAGGGGATGTGATAAAGCATGGAGGAAACATACAGCAACAAATGAACTAAGCGACCTTATTATCTACTGCAAATTCTACAATGAGTGCACCAAAGCTACCAGGCTAGCTAAGGTGGAGTACTTCAACTCCACGTTTCACACAAACCTAAATTCCCCTTCCAAATTTTGGACAGTGTTTCATGCCCTCTTCTCCCAAATGTCCTCAAAATAAACATTTCCCTTATTGTGGATCACGCTTCAGTAGCCGAAGAATTAAATTCATATTTCACCTCATGTGCTTCGGGTTTACTAGCCTCCCTCCCCTCCCGTAACTTCACCTCCCCCAAATCTGCTAAATGCAAGACCCCCAAACTCATGACCATCACACCCCTTCTCATTCTCTTTGGTTTCACCAGCCAACACCCTTACTGCCTTACAAACCATAAACCTATTAAAAGGTAGTTCTCCTGATGAACTCAACCCAAAGCTCCTTTATCTCTCTGACTCTGCTAGTGCCTACCCATCTTCAGAAATCCTAAACCTCTCCTTTAAGGCAGCCACGGTCCCCACACCCTGGAAGCATGCAATCCTCCTTACTCTCCCTAAGGGCGGTGACTCTACTTCCTCAGCCAGCTATCAGTCTATTTCCTTGCTTCCCACCCTCACCAAACTCCAGGAGCATCTTGTTCTCTCAGATCTCCTCCTTTCTCTCTGATTCAAATTTCTTCACTACTTTCCAGTCTGGATTTCAGAAAAATCATTCCACTACTACAGTACCTCCCCACTCAGGCTTATTGATTCAGTCCTCACTGGAATGGATAAGGGCCTGATCATCTCTGCCATCTTCATAACCTAGCCAAGGGTTTTGACATGGTTTCCCACTCCCTGCTTCTTCATGCACTCACTGCTGCCACACTCTCCCCTTCTGCTACTAACTGGTTTAGCACCTATCTCATAGGTTGGACATAATCAGTTAAGATAGCTGAGTCCTGTTCCCCCCTTGCCAAATCAACACTGGGATACCTCAGGGCTCAGTGTTGGGCCCCCTACTCTTCTCCATCTTTTTAAATGACCTACCGCCAGCCTGCTCCTCCTCATCCATCCATATGTATGCTGACGATACCATTTTATTCACCTCTGACCAATCACCCTCTGATGTGCAAGCTAGACTTTAATACTATTCAGCACTGGCTGGCATCACATCAACTCTTTCTAAAAGCCAAGAAAACAGTCTCCATGACTTATGGCACAAGGCAGAGACTAGCTAGGCTCCCCATCCTACTCACCTTCCACACCCTGGATGGGACACTGCTTGAGGACACCTACTCTTTGGTAGCACACCACCACAATGACATTCCCACAGTGAAGTCCACCACAGTGACAAATCTCACCAGGTAGCTGTGGTGTACTTTGGTGGTCCACTGTGGAACAGCACCATGACTCCCAGTGTTTTGCCCCCACCCCGAACCAGCTCCAACTTGGAGTTTGTTATTTAGAGATGGGGGGGTGCAAACACTTTGTCCCTAGGGGAACAATGCCGACTGTCGGCATTGTTCCCATCGCTGTCCGGGTTGTCGACAATGATAGTGTCGTTGTATTGATGCGGAACCCTCCTCTTTTAGAAACCTTGGGGTTTGGTTAGACCAACACCTTACCTTCTCTGGTCATATCAATGCCATCCAGAAAAAGCTGCGCCCCAAGTTCGGCACTTTATGCAGGAACCATAATTGCATTCCACTTATGGCCAGGCGTAAGACTGTCCATAAGATGAGTCTCCCTATTTTTGACTACTGTGATGTAGTCTACAGAGCCGCTCCCAAATCCACCTTATCCAGATTGGACGTCCTTTTTAACTCTCTCTGTCATTTTGCCCTGGACTCTCCAGTATGTACTCACCGCTGTGATCTCTATCACTCATTATTCTTACCTTCGCTTACAAATAGGCACCTTTCTGATTGCGTCAAACTCATGTCTAAATACTGGATAGACTCTCTTCCTCCTTACTTATCCTCCTCCCTCACTACCCCTCCCCCTTCAGCACACTCCTTAAGATCATCTGACTCTTGCTCCTTTCTGATCCCCCGATGCTCTACCCTTGCTAGCCAGTCTGCTTTCATACATCACTTAATCTGGAGCGCTCTTCCCCATCAAATCAGACACTCCTGTACCACTCATTCCGTCTCCTCTGCCCTGCATAACTACCTCTCCTATAACTGCACTTGCTACCATTAACCACATCCCTGCCACTCCCCCGTGCCTCTTACCCAGACTGCATCTAAAGCTTTCACCCCAACAGCACTTGCGTACAATGAATCAACACTTCCTTCATCAATTAATTTTTATTTGTCTTCCCTGTATAATGATTGGACCCTGGATTCTTGCCTCTGCTGTATTCCATGTATGGTCCATATGTATTATATGATCCCTATGTAAGAATGCTCTGTATATGATCTGTTAAGTTGTATGGTGCTATGTATTTTCTCCTTGTTCCCCTCTCCCCAGGTCACACTGGGAAATGAGCAACGTGTTGTTCTGTAAATAAATAAACTCTGACCAACAAGTGGGAATCACTGGAGAAGATTGATTCTTGAAAGATATGAAGATTACCCGCAATTGTTGCCCTTCCAGAATAGCTTCACCGATTACCACACCAGCCCACCATCCCCAGGACTCACTCCTGTATTGTTGTAATGTGGTCTTTACCCCCTTTGTACTTGGTTTGGGCTATGAAGACATTGTGTTTTACTGGGTTTGGCGGCCCTTCTTATAAGCATCACCAGGGCGGCTATTTTATGCCCTTAGGTTAAGTGCATAGGTCACTCATCAGGTTTCTGCTGCTCACTTCCTCAGTAAAACAGGTGCTGAGAAAATTGGGGGCTGGCACCACAGTATACTGGCCAGCTCACACCAGAAAAGTTCTAGCTCCTAGGAGGCCCTAGTGCCTGTGATTCGGACCAGCAAGTAGTAATCAATGATGAAGATATTTTGGAAGATCAACAATAACAGTATGTATGTAATTTCATTCATCTCCTGATTCGTGCAGGGCCCACAGTTATTACTGGTATGGCTCTGCATAAAGAAAGTTAGGACTAATACTGTGGGCCCTACATGAAGCCTTATGTGGAGCAGCTGATTTGTGGAGTGGCCATCACCTACCCACCACTCACCTACCTGGCTTCTGTCTCCCCCCAACAAGTTTTATATTGCTATTCACCACTGTATAGCAATACAGAGCTTGAGGTCTAAAAATTAATGAAGTCTGCATAAATTGCTACTACACATGTGCAGGGACTTACAGGTACCTCATTTTCAAAAAGGATGTTTAGTAGGAAAGGTACCAAACCCCAGTTTTGGATGGGAGTTATGTGCCACTTGACACAAAGTGTGGGTTTTGATAACTCCAAACAAGCAGAGACCAGAGACAGCAATTCAAGTTCTGACCTCAAAAGTTCTTGAGGACTGTTTATTTGATAACCATAAGCTTCAAAGAAAAAAAAATGAAAAGAAAACACTTTGGTATAAAAATACAAAAGAAATCCTAGCTCACCAAGAGCTTTTAGGAAACACTTCTCACACAGGGTGGAAAAAGCTTAGGTCAAGTTCCCACCAACATCTATGTAAATTCACCAAAGAAAGAGAGATACTCTCTCCCCAACGACTCTGTGGAAAATGAGCACTGAAGCTCTTTAAATATTCCTCTGACCAGGTATAATTGATCAGCTGACTAGTTTGATCCTCCCCTATTCTGAAATTATTCACTTAATCTACTCTAATACAATAAGTTAGGGGAACAAACATAGCTATATCTGGCATACTAACGTTTAATAAAACAAAACCCTTCACATATTCTTTTATTATGACTGTTGGAGCCTAAAATGCAGCATAAATACACAAGGGCTCATTATTCTAATAAGGGAGCCACCCACAAGGAGGAGCCAACTCCAGGTTGTACCCTATAAATAAGCTTTACTTTGGGCTGCTGCCCTCCTACGGTCAACCTATCTCCAAGCTTAACACTGGGATCTAGGTAAGAACTCCTTGAAACAGAGTACAGTGTGCTGCTAGGACAGTAAAGTAAAACAGCAGAGCTAGGCTTGAATTTGCCTTAGTCTTGGAAAACCTTTAAGGATATTTCAGGGCAGGGAAAACATGTTTTAGACTCCTGCATTTGTCTAACATTAATTATTTTAGGGAAAGCAGGCTACTTGCTGAAATTTATTTATTTATTTATCAAGTCTAGGATTACAAATACTTTTGAGCCATGGCTCTTTTACAAAGGTTCCACATCAGAGAAATACAAATTATGGGGAACATCAAGACAGGCATTAGAACAATGTGGATATTGCAAACAGAGTACAGATTAATACAGTTCAAGGGTAGCATTGTAACAAGGCAGCCAGCGGCATTTGTCAGAGAAAATAGACAACAGATAAGAAGTGCCAGAGTCATAGGGAGAGGGAAGAGGTGGGGGAAGGAATGTAGGAAGGTGGCAAGAGGGTGAAAAGTGCAGCATTGGGTATACCAAGATGTGAGGGTAGAATCCAGTGGGGGGGGGACAACTAGAGCAGAAAGGGAAGTGGAGAAACAAGGTTAAGTTGGGCAGTCACAGGAGCTGTTGGTAGTGAGATAGTCCCCGAGCCTAGTTTTAAACATACCAATAGTTGGGGCAGAGGAGATGGTTGGGCTGAGGCCATTGAACAAGAGTGGTGCTCGATAAGCAAAAGAGCATTGTCCCTGTGAAGTGTGACAGTGGGGGACTTTCAGTAGCTGTAGTGTGAATCTCCTAAGGCACCGTTTGTTAATTCGGTGTTGTAACAGAGTTGAGACCCCAGAAGGTGCAAGGCCAAGGTAGATTTTTTTGACCATAGAGCAGATGAGAAACTTTATGCGGTTTGATAGTTGGAGCCAGCCGGTCTGAGTGTACAGGTCACATGTGTGGGTGAGACGGTGAGCACCAGTGATGAGCCGACATGCTTTATTTAAGGCAGTTGAGAGGCGTCTAAGGGTTGTGGTTGTGGCCGAGCCATAAATGATGAGACCATAGTCTATTACAGAGATCACAGAGCTCAGGACTGCAACCTTAAAAGCTTCTGGTGTTTGGTGTGGTCTGTGTTTGTAGAGGAGACCAAGCCATGTATTAGTAGCTCTAGCTACATTATCTACATGAAGTCCATAGGAGAGATTAGGGTCAAGCTGAATCCCTAAGTATTTGAAGGACACCACCTGATCTAGAGTGTTGCCCTGGCTGGTGGAGATAGCCAAGTGGTGTAGCTTGTCTGAGTTATGAGAGCTGCAGAAGAGCATGGATTTGGTTTTCTTGTCATTGAGGACCAGTTTATGATTAAGAAACCATGACTCTACAGAACTGAAACCAAGTTGAAGGTTGCGTTGAAGAGTTGCAGGATCTTTGTGAGTGGAGAATACAACAGCATCATCGGCATATAGTATGATCTGCTCAGAGCAGTGGTAAGGAAGGGGAGTTTAAGAAAAGGCTAAAAAGGAGGGGTCTCAGTATGGATCCCTGTGGGACACCTGAGCGAACAGGCAGGGTGTTAGAAAGAGTGTCCGCAATTTTTACTCTCTGTGACCAGTTTTCTAAGTAGCTTTTAAACCACAGAGAAGAGTCAGGTGATAGCCCGGCATTCAGTAGTTGGTGTATTAGTAGTCCATGGTGTACTGTATCGAAGGCCTTGGAGAGGTCGATGAAAACGGCCCTTGTGAGAAGGCCGTTGTCAAGAGATTTGTGCAAAAGCTCCAGTGAACTCAAGAAGGGCTGTGGTGGTGCTGTGACCTTTCCGGAAGCCGTGTTGTTGTGGACAAGGTATATTGTATTTATCCAAGTGGTTGGTAAGTTGATCAGCCATGATGCGCTCAAGTGCCTTAGAGAGTGGGGGCAGAATGGAGATAATTTGAGTGAATCGTCTTGTCCCCACTTTTATGGACAGGTGTCATGGTGGCTGTTTTCCATAGGTCCAGGAATTTTCCACATCTGAGAGAGAGGTTTAGGATTTTTGTTAATGGATGAATTACCTCATCGAGGGTGAGCAACAGAAGCTTAAGGTCCAGGGTGTCGCTACTAGATCTAGATTTAGAGATAGCTGCAGTAATATAATGGCGAGCTTCATTCAGCCTTACCTTCCTGAAGTAGAAGAGGGGATGGTTAGACTGAGGGGCTGAGGTATTTGGGGTGTAGGCCCTGTTTTCGAAAAAGTCATGGGGTAGGACAGCACTAAGGTCTGAAAAAGCAGTGTTAAAGATGTTTGCGATCACCTTGGGGTCAAGGGTTGAGGAGCCATCAACCATTAACATGGCCGGAGAGGTTTTTGGCTGCTTTCCTGTGACATCCTTGATATTGTCCCAGAAAGCACGACCATTTCTCCATGTATTGGTGAGAGCGTCTTTGTAATAGGTGGATTTCATTAGCCGTATGACTTTTGTGCAGGCATTTCATGCTTGTTTGTAATTTTGGATGTACAGTTGTTTGCCAGTGGCCCTGGCAACTGCCCAGAGGTGATCCTTTAGTTTCAGCTGTGAGAGAAGAGCCACAGTGACCCATGGGTTAGAGAGAGATTTTGTTTTGCACCTTTTAGCAGGGGCAAAGAGGTCGCAGGCTTTGTTGAAAATTGAGATGAAGTGATCAAGAGCCAAGTTAACATCTGTTGCTTCATAGATTGGTAGCCAGTCTTGTAGAAGCAGGTGTTGTTTAAGATGTGGAAGTTTTCCATGAGGAAGGACTCTGCTAGCGATAATTTTGGGAGGGGGTTTAAGGAATTTGTTAGACCATGCACACATGACTGGGGAGTGGTCACTGAGTGAGTCTGGGAGAATGGTCGTACGAGAAATCCTTGTGGGGTGAGTGGTGAGGACCCAATCCAAGAGGGTACTGGTGCCAGTCTTGTAATTAATCCTAGTAGGGGAGTTTACCATTTGCGTCAGGTTAGCAGCTGAGATGGAGTCTTTATAGGCACTGGCACTCAATGCTAACCAGTTTATGTTGAACTCCCCTAGTAGAATAAGTTCAGCTTCGGAAGGATGAGAGTTGATAAAGTTTAGGACGTCATTGAATCCATGTTTAGGGTCCCTGGGCAGGATGTATATGGAGACAATAGTCAGGGCTTTATGGTTGGGACCTAGGATGATTTTTATTGGCAGAATCTGGGCTGAGGCAGAAAGTGATGGAGTTGCTACAGGGTGCCAAGACAGGGAGTCTTTGATATAGATTGCGCAACCACTGCCTTTTTTGGATATCCGGTCCAGCCTGTGGACATTGTAGCCCTGTATTGTTACTGCTGAGTCAGGAACTTTAGGTGTCAGACAAGTTTCCACCACTGCAATGATGTCAGGGTTGTGTTGGCACATGAAGGCTTGGAGTGCATCCAGCTTTGGTAGTAGGCTGCAGATATTAATAGTTGCAAGGATAAGGGCACCTGGAGTTTCTGTGTGGCCTGAACTTCTAGGGCCAGGATTGGGATGGACGCTGCCTGAGATGAGAAGGAGGAGGAGTAGGAGTTTTAATGAGCAGAGTCGCAGCTCTTTGAGAGATAGTTTTCGTTGTTTCCTGGAGTAGAAGTTGCAAGGTTCCAGGCAGTGTCCCATATGGACTGCAAGGTGGTACAGTGTAGAGAGGTGGCCACACTTATTGAGAGTAGTGGTTGGGTTAAGTTTGTTTTTTTGTTTGTTTATTCGCTTAACCGGTAAGCACACTGGAAACAAGTTCCTTTTACAGGTGCGACCCACATATATTGCATACAGACAATACATAATCAAACATACATATACAATGCAGCAAATTGCAGACAAAAATGTCTTTGTTACGTATAAAATTCATAAAAAAAATTCATAAAAAACAGTTACAATTAAATAGAGATTCGAAATACATCCTTAATGCATCGGCAAACTTTTGACAGAACACAACCACCTAATATCTTGAGGAATTTCATTCCAAATGAATGGAGCAATATAAGCAAAGGATCTTTGTCCACTTTTAGATTTCATAAAGGAATCTCGAGAAACCTACTGTCTGACCTATGTCTAGAATAATGACCATCAATATATGGTCTCAAAACTTTGAAATACTATGTAGAATTCCAGAGTCCATAACTTTATATATGAACTTGGCCACACAGTATTGGAAATTTAATGAAACCGTAACCAGCCCATTTCTTTCAAAATACACAATGATGAGATGACTTAGAACAATTTAAAAGCAAACTTAGCTATCAAGGAAGTAAAGTGGATTTCTTTGAAATCACTGTCGCAGAAGCAGTGTCAGTAATCATAGCTGCATAGTTCACAATAGGAAGTAAGCAGCAATTAGAAATAACCAGCCTAGACTCAGGAATAAGAAATGAACGGATTCTGTACAAAGAACCTAATCTACAATGTATTCTTGAGGTAACCCTCAAAAAATGAGATTCATAACTTAGATGAGAATCTAGTAATACCCCAAGATATTGAAATGTATCAACATAGTCAAACAGAAATCCATCAAGAGATTTAACTTCCAAAGTACAACCTCAGATCTCAGTCTAGGTGGGGTACCAAAACCATCACCTTTGTCTTAGATTTGTTTAAGAGTAATTTACAGGCCATAAGTGAAGACTGAAATTGCACATTTCTCTGTTAAAGAAACACCTAGATCTCCAAATGACAAACCCCATATAAATTACTGCATCGTCAACGAAGTGTTAGAGAAGCATTATTAATCACACTTACTAGTTGATCAAAAACAAAGAAAACAAAAGTGGCCCAAAATAGAACCTTGTGGAACCCCACTTAATCATTACAGAGTCTGATACAGCACCCTATATTTAACCCTTTGAAACCTATTTGTTAAATAATCCCTCGTCCAGTCCAAGAAAGACTCACCAACTCCCAATGACCCAAGTCTAGAAATCAACAATTGGTGATCAACTGAGTCGAATGCCTTGGTCAAGTCCACGAACACGGCACCCGTCAGACACCCTTTATCCATGCCATTAAGTAACCAGGAATATCCAATCGGTGCACCAAGCACAAGACTTGAGTGGAAGTGGAGAGTTCCCTTGGAGTAGCAGTGGAAACCAGAGTAGAGGGTGGTGGGGGTTGGGGTGGCTAGGACCAGGGAGAGAGAAGAGGGGTGCCAGGGCAAGGAGGAGGTGGAAGGTGAGAGAAAGGCAGAGAGAACCCACATGGCTTACGTACTAGATAAAGAGATAGAGATATAGCCCTCTAGTGGTGAGATGATATAATCTGCTAAGGGAAAAGTCAACAGCTAAAAAAAAAAAAAACTCTAAACTCACTTCTAATATCAACTCAGAACTTAAAATGACTGTAAGGATTAAACAAATTATTAAACCCTAGCACATAAATTCAACTAAAGACACAGAGCGAGATACAGTAGTTAGAGGTGTGTTCAGCAGGAGATAGTGGGGCCACTTTGAAATCAGCTTCCATTGGTACCAAATCCAAAAGTCAGGGCTAGTACCTTGCAGTACAGAGGATTTCCGAAAAACTGTTTAGGTTCCAGAAATTGAGGGGTCCGTGGCCTGGTCAAGGCACGCTGGATCCCTTGCAGTACAAAGGATTTCTGAAAAACTGTTTAGGTTCCAGAAATTGAGGGGTCCGTGGCCTGGTCAAGGCACGCTGGATCCCTTGCAGTACAGAGGATTTCTGAAAAACTGTATAGGTTCCAGAAATTGAGGGGTCCGTGGCCTGGAAATTTCAGCATTACTTAGAGCTATGCAATCTGTTTGAAGGGGGGGGTGTTATTATACTACTCTCAGGTTTTGAACACTCACAGAGGAAATAACTCTCCCCCCCCCGGATCTTGAGGCAAAGAAATAAAAAAGGAAAACAGCTGAGAAGATGTAGAGAGGAATTATGATAGGTGGCCACTCTATCATAATGTGAAAAAGGGAAATGTAAGATAAGTTAGAAAAGGTTAGAAAAGACTGCTGCAGCAGAGTAGATTTATTTATAGAAGGAAAAGAACATGCCTCAAGATTCTCCCTAGCTGACAGCACAAGGCAGCACTGCCACACCACTATTAATTTAGTTTTGGGGGTGGGTGGTCTGAAAACTTTCACCTGAGTTTTTTGAACCCACAGTGGAGACCAAGAAGGATGCTGGAAACATCCACAAAGGAGACCCACAGGAGGGTTATAAGGGACCCAACAGGGAAGGAAACAACTCCTGGTAGGGGACTCCATTGATAGGAGGGTAGAACTGGGGGAGAGGGAGGTAAGGTTCCTGCCTGGTGCCATGGCTTGGGAGGGACAGGGAGTGAATCCTTAGGACTGCGGTAGCAGCTGCATGAGGCAGGGAGCTGGATGTCATTGTCCACCTAAGGACAAATGACCTTGCTGGAAAGGGGATCAGAACAGTGCAGAAGGAGTTTGCGGAGTTGGGGAGGGGCCTTAGACAAGCAGCACACATGGTAACCTTCTCAGAGGTGTTACTTGTCTATGGCATGGGTGAAGCTAGGGTGCTCCACACCATGGGATTCAATCAATGGTTGGAAAACTGGTGCATAACCCAGGGTTTTGACTTCATAGGGGACTGGGGGTCCACATGGAGGGATGCAGGCCTATACTGGCACTAGGCTCTTCATTTGTCCAGGAGGGGAACCAGGATCCTAGATGATAGGTTTAAATGCTTCATTGGCAAGCACTTAAACTAGCCATGGGGGAGGCACTGAAAAGGAAACAGGGAAATCCTAGCCCCTCCAAAACATCAGGGTAGTTTGTGAGGTAAACACCAGGATAGAGAAGTCAATAGGGAGAAGGGCAGGGGTAAATGGAGAAAAAGGCAAAGGCAGCAAGGACAAGGATGGGGCAAAAAGGGGTAAGGTCATCAAAAAATGGAGAGTAATGAGTACCAATTCCTGTAGTCTAGGTAACAAGCTCCCTGAGCTGGTGGTCTTGATGGAAGAGGGACACATGGATATTGTGGCAGTCACAGAAACATGGTATGCAGAGGACCATGACAGGGATGTCAGCATACCAGGATACACAATCTACAGGAGGCACAAGGAGGGTAGAAGAGGAGGAGGAGTAGCTCTTTATGTAAGGGAAGGGATCAAAACAACAGAACTAAAGGGTAAACAGGGAGGAGAGGAGGCACTGTGGGTCATCCTGGAGACCGGAAATGGCACCACAATCCACATGGGGGTTATATACAGACCCTAGTCTCAGGAGGGCAAAATGATAGAAGGCATCCTTAGGATGGCAGAAAAAGGGGAGATATTGTTGATGGGGGACCTGAATATGCCAGATGTTAACTGGAGCACCTTTACTGCAGCCACATCCAAGAGCAGGGTCATTCTCGATGCCCTACAGAGGGCATGCCTCAGACAGCTTGTGTTGAATCCCGCTCGGGAGGGAGCACTCTTAGACCTGGTACTCTCAAATAGGGATGGAGAGAGGATCTCAGATCTAGAAGTGGGTAGCCATCTGGGAACAAGTGACCACCAAAACAGTGTGGTTCATGATAAACACATCCGCAGAATCAAGCCATACAAAAGTAAGGGCATTGGACTTTAGAAGAGCTGACTTTGCCAAAATGGGAGAGTGCCTCAGAAAAGCACTAGCAAACAGGGTAACCTGTGATGAGGGCAACTGCTATTGAGAGCTTTCAAAAAGGGTGACTCAATAACGGCACCTGTTCACAGGGCTACTGGACAGGGGAGGCAACCAGATAGGTGGGGTCAGAGAATATAGTGATAGGAGTGATAGGATGTCGCTATATGTACACGTGCGTACGGGGGACGAGCATGCTGTGCGATGGGTGGAAGGGGAGGGAGGGTTTGTGAGGTGTAGCACAGCGGTGGGCTGCTGAGCTGGCCATGTGGTGTGATGGGTTGGTGGCAGGCTAAGGTTGGGAGGGTGCAGGGTTTGATTCTGGGTGCTTTGAGGTTTTTGCACCGCTCTGAGTTTTAGATTTTTTGTTTTGCACCCCAACATGCAACCCCCTGGAGTTGAGAATCCTTTAGTATGGGGCACGGGGACACAGCACCCGCATAAAAAATCTATGTCTTCAGCACCCTTTGCTCTGCCCATGAGTGCACATCTGCCAAATTGATTTTGATAATGTACATGCACCCTATCGGTGGTCTGCTCTTCCGCGATCTCCATTATGACATGGAACCACAAACAGGCAAGAAAGAGGGGTGCAGGAACAATGGGGAAACATCAAAACTGCCATCACAGAGCAACAAGCCTTTGTGTGAAGCAAATAAACAAAACAAAATAAAAAAAACACAATGGTTCTCAAAAGAGGTGGAGGGGAAGGTTAGGGAGAAAAAGATAGCATTCAGGAAGTATAAACAAACAGAGAAGGAACAGGCCAGAGAACTGTACCAGTTAAAGCAGAAGGAAGCGAGGAAGGCAGTCAGAATAGCAAAGGCCCATACTGAGGAAAAGATAGCCAGCTTGGTTAAGAAGGGGGATAAAACCTCTATTGGTACATTAGGGAGTGAAGAAAGACCAAGGGAGGGATAGTGAGGCTTAATAAAGGGGAGGGAGGGTGGGCAGAGAGGGACAGTGAAAAAGCAGGGTTACTGAATGAATACTTTGGCTCAGTATTCGCAAAAGAAGAGGAGGGGGAGGTACCTAATCTAATCAATAGAAGCACTCTGGATAGGGGATTCGATCCCAGTCCTTTCACAGAAGAAAGAATTCTGAAAGAACTCCTAAAACTGAAGGTGAACAAAGCAATGGGGCCTGACGGGATTCACCCCAGAATTCTAAAAGAACTAAGGGGAGAACTAGTGACAGCACTGACTACCCTTTTTAACAAATCAAGGGAGGATGGTGTGGTACCTAAGGAATGGAGAAGGGCAGATGTATTTCCCCTTCACACAAGTGGTGCTGTTTTTGACAGAGGAGAACTTGACTTTCAGAGCAAGTAACAGCAGTCTAGAACTACAGCTTTTTTTACTGATAAATCACTTCTATCTCAACAAGAGTCAGTGTCTGTTTGGATTAAGCAAACATATACTTTATTAGAAGAAGGGTGTCTCATTTAAGTAAAAAAAAGAAGAAAGTCACTGTGTGTTTCTCTGAGGAAGGGGGCTGTATCAGCTAATTTACTGAGTCAGGAGCAAAGGGTGAATCTAATTAGGGGTGTGGCTTAGGAGTACAAAAGCAGGTGTCTCCAATTACATCTTCCTGTTTTTTTTTGACAGAGGAGAACTTTGCTTTCAGAGCAAGTAACAGCAGTCTAGAACTACAGCTTTTTTACTAATTGCCCTCCTTCCCACCCTAAGCCAGTTCTACTTTTATAGCACTGGATTTGACTGGCAACAGGAACTTCCTGTTTGGCAGTAGGAAGGGAAGGATCACTGGGACACATTAGTTTCATCAACCTTGAAGGAACCTAAAAAATAACTCTTTCTCCCCCCCTGGCTGCTGGAGGTCTGAATCCAAGCATGGAAGAAGGAGACTACTGAAGACTACAGGACATTCCTGTCCCAGAACAGGAAGGGCAAGAGTTTTAAGGGCACATGGGCAGTAGGAAAGTAAGTGTAAAAATACATAGAGGGAGGAGACAGTAAGCATACAAAGTAACAGGAGAGGGGACACAAAATAAGTCAAGATGGGAGTGGTGCAGTGCAATGGCTGTGAGGCAGCAGTGTTCTGGGAGACATTCTGGAGGCTGCGATGCTCTCCTGTTTGCAGGCACCTCTCTGGTCTGAGGGAGGAGGTTGCCTGTCTCCAGGCTGACCTGGCTAGGATTCATGAAACCTCTCTTCCCCTACCCAGGGACCACCAGGGCCACCACCGCTACCTCAGAGGCTGCCAAGAAAGAGGAGTGATTGAACCAAGTTGGGCTTAGGGAGGGAGAATGTGGTGGAACAGAGGTGCATCCCTCCAGCTGTATCTCTCCACAATTCATATGCTATTCTGGCGAAGAGTGGTTCCTCTATGGAGGCACCTGCAGTGGAGACCAAGGAGGATGCTGGGAACCTCCACAAAGCAGACCCACAGGAGAGTGACACGGACTCCACAGGGGAAGGAAACAACTTCTGGTGGGGTACTCGATCATTAGGGGGTAGAAGTGGGGGAGGAAAGTGATAGGGAGGTAAGGTGCCTGCTTGGCGCCATGGCTTGGAGGGATAGGAAGTGAATCCCCAGGATCATGGGAGCAGCTGCACGACGGAGGGAGCTGGATGTCACTGTCCACCTAGGGACAAATGACCTGGCTATGAATGGGATCAGAGTGGTGCAAGATGAGTTTGTAGAGTTGGGGGAGGGGCCTTAGACAAGTAGCATGTATGGTAACCTTCTCGGAGGTGCTGCCTGTCTATGGCAAGGATGATGCTAGGGTATTCTGCACCATGGGATTCAATGAATGGTTGAAAAACCGGTGTGGAGCTCAGGGTTTTGGCTTCATTGGGGATGGGGGAGCCACCTGGAGGGATGCAGGCCTATACTGGCGAGAAGGTCTGTATCTGTCCAGGGGGAACCAAGATCCTAGGTGATAGGTTTAAATGTTTCATTGGCAAGCATTTAAACTAGCCAAGGGGGGAGGCACTGAAAAGGAGCAGGGAAATCACAGCCTCCACCCACAAAACACAGTAGTTAGAGAGGTAAACACCAAGGTAGAGAAGACAGTAGGGAGCAGGACAGGGGTAAATGCAGAAAAAGGCAATAAGGACAGGGATGGGGCTAAAAGGGGTAAGACCATAAAAAAATGGAAGGTGATGAGTACCAATGCCCGCAGTCTGTGTAACAAGTTCCCTGAACTAGTGGCCTTGATGGAAGAGGGATGCCTGGCTATTGTGGCAGTCACTGAAACATGGTACACAGAGAATCATGACTGGGATGTCAACATACCAGGATACACAATCTACAGGAGGTACAGGGTGGGTAAAAGAGGAGGAGTAGTGGCTCTCTATATAAGAGAAGGGATTAAAGCAACAGAACTAAAGAGTAAACAGGAAGTTGATGAGTCACTATGGGTCACCTGGAGACAGAAAATGGCACCACAATCCGTGTGGGGGTTGTGTACAGACCCACATTTCAGGGGGAGGAAATAGACAAGGAAATGATAGAAGGCATCTTTAAAATGGCAGAAAAAGGGGAGATATTGTTGATGGGGGACGTGAATATGCCAGATGTTAACTGGAGTACCTTTGCTGCAGGCACATCCAAGAGCAGGGTCATTCTTGATGCCCTACAGGGAGCATGCCTCAGACAGCTAGTGTTGGAACCCACTCGAGAGGGAGCAATCTTAGACCTGGTACTCTCAAATGGGGAAAGAGAAAGGATCTCAGATTTAGAAGTTGGTAGCCATCTGGGAACAAGTGACCACCAGTGTGGTTCACAATAAACACAGCCATAGAGTCAAGCCATACAAAAACAAGAGTATTGGACTTTAGGAAGGCTAACTTTGGGAAAATGAGAAAGTGCCTCAGAAAAGCAGTAGCAAATGGGCAAGAAGGAGGGGTGGAGGAACAATGAGGAATAATCAATACAGCCATCGCAGAAGCAACAAGCCTTTGTGTGAAGCATATCAACAAAACCACTATGGTTCTCAAAAGAGGTGGAAGGGAAGGTTAAGGAGAAAAGGATAGCATTCAGGGAATATAAGGAAACACAGAAGGAGCAGGACAGAGAACTTTATCAGTTAAAGCAGAAGGAGGTAGGGAAGGCAGTCAGAATAGCAAAGGCACACACTGAGGAAAAGATAGCCAACTCTGTTAAGAAGGGGGATAAAACCTTTTATAGGTACATTAGGGAATGAAGAAAGACCAAGAGAGGGATACAGAGACTTAATAAAGGGGAAGGAATGTGGGTAGAGGGTGACAGTGAAAAAGCAGAGATACTGAAGGAATATTTCTGCTCAGTATTCACAACGGAAGAGGAGGGGGAGGTACCTAAACCAAACAAGAGAGAAACTCTGAATAGGGTGGTCAATACCAGTCCATTCACAGAAGAAAGGGTTTTGAAAGAATTCTTGAAACTGAGGGTAGACAAAGCAATGGGGCCTGATGGGATTCACCCAAGAATTCTAAAAGAACTAAGGGTAGAACTAGTAACACCACTAACTACTCTCTTTAACAAATCACGGGAGGATGGGGTGATACCTGAGGACTAGAGGAGGGCAAATGTGATTCCACTTCACAAAAGTGGGAGCAAGGCAGAGGCAGGAAACTACAGACCAGTTAGTTTGCCCTCAGTGGTAGGGAAAATGATGGAATCACTTCTGAAGGAAAGAATTGTTGAGTACATAGAGGCCAGTGGGGCACAGGACCCAAGGCAGCATGGTTTCACAGCAGGAAGGTCATGTTAGATGAATCTAATCGATTTCTTTGACTGGGTAACCAAAGTAGTAGACCAGGGAGGGGCTATGGATATGGCCTACCTAGATTTTAGCAAGGCATTTGACACAGTCTCACACAAAAAATTAATATACAGAGCTCTTCAACAGGTCACTTGAGACAGGGAGGGTACCTAGGGATTGACGAGAGGCACATGTGGTGCCAATCCATAAAGGGGGGTCGAGGGAAGTACCAGGTAACTATAGACCCATCAGTTTGACCTCGGTGATGGGAAAATTAATGGAGAGTATACTAAAGGAATGATTGGGGGTGTACTTGGAGGAGGTGGGAGGTCTGGATAGTCGGCAACATGGGTTTGTGCTAGGTAGATCATGTCAAACCAATCTTGTGGAGTTCTACCTAATGGGTAACATCAGAACTGGACAGGGGAAAGCCTGTGGATGTATTATTCTTGGACTTCAGCAAGGTGTTTGACTCTGTCCCCCACAATGGTCTGGTGGAGAAACTGATGGGGTTAGGAGTAGGTCCTTTGATGGTCAGATGGATTGAAAACTGGTTAGCTGGACGCACCCAGAGAGTAGTGGTCTATGGGGAGCTCTCGAACCCTAGAGAGGTTGGTAGTGGGTACCGCAGGGCTCGGTCCTGGGTCCAATCCTGTTTAATGCATACATATCGGACATCAGGGAGGGTATAGGGTGTGAAATGAGTCTCTTCACTGATGACTCCAAGATGGGAGCAGTAGTTGAGGGAGAAGAGGGGAGGTTGGCCCTGCAAGGGGACCTGGACACCCTGGAAAGTTGGGCTCACACATGGAAATTAAATTTCAATATCACTAAGTGCAAGGTGTGGCATCTTGGTCGGGGAAACCCTAAACACAGGTACACCCTGGGAGGGGAGGCGCTGGAGGCCTCAATAGGGGAAAAGATCTAGGGGTCATGGTGGATGCATGTATGAATAACTTTGAGCAGTGCAGGAGAGTGGCTAGCAAGGCAAACAGGATGTTGGGATGCATCGTAAGGGAGATCACCTCTAGGAGCAAGGAAGTGATTCTGCCATTGTACAATGGACTGGTTAGACCACACCTTGAGTACTGTGTACAGTACTGGAGACCACACTTGAAGAGGGACATACAGCCCCTGGAGAGGGTACAGAGGAGGGCAACTAAGATGATACGAGGCTAGGGATTTGACGTATGAGGACAGACTTGAGGAGCCCTGCCTGTTTCACTGGAGGAGAGGAGAGACGGGGACATGATTGAGGTCTTCAAATACCTCAAGGGAATAAATAGGTAAACATGGAGGGATCTTAGACTAAAGCAGGGAGGTATCATCAGAGGGCATGGTTTGAAGTTGGAAGGTGGAAGGGTGAGGGGGAAGAGGAGGAGGCTTTTTCACTGAGAGGGTGGTGGACCCTTGGAATGCACTGCCTGGCGAGCTGGTTCAGAGATCCACAGTGGAGGGCTTCAAGAGAGGGTGGGACAGACACAGAAAGTGGATGTATCAGATGATGGCCTGTCCCGGGGGGGGATGGATGATAGGGGTTTCTGGAGCACAAGGGATGGGAAGGCCTCGGCACCCAACTAAGGATCTAAGGTTCGAGCAGACTCTTTAGACCATAAGGCCTAATCTGCTGGCAAATAGTATGTTAGTAAGTTAGCCAGCCTTGGAGTGGGTCCCAAGGTGGTAGCCTGGATAAAAATCTGGCTGGACAACAGGACACAAAGGGTAGTAGTAAACGGAGTCCACAGTGAAGAAAGGAGGGTAACTAGCGGGGTACCACAGGGTTCGGTACTGGGACTGGTCCTCTTTAATGTCTTTATAAGTGACATTGGAGAGCACCTGGAAGGAAAAGTATGTCTCTTTGCAGATGACACAAAGATCTGCAACAGTGTTGATACACAACGTGGGATGGAAAGGATGAAAAGGGACTTGGCAAGGTTGGAGGAATGGTCAAATATATGGCAGCTCAAATTCAATGCAAAGAAGTGCAAGGTAATGCATCTGGGAAACAAAAACCCAGGGGAAGAGTACACAATGGGGGGGTGAGTTAATAACAACAACAAAAATCAAAAGAGACCTAGGAGTAATAATATCAAATGACCTAAAGGTGGGCAAGCAATGTGAGAAGGCAGTAAGGAGGGCTTGGGGGATACTGGGATGCATAGGGAGAGGCATCAACAGTAGAAAACAAGAAGTTGTTATCCCTCTGTACAGACAGTTGGTGAGACCCCATTTGGAGTACTGCCTGCAATTCTGGAGACCCTATCTCCGCAAAGACTTAGACAGAGTGGAGGCTGTTCAGAGGAGGGCAACCAAAATGGTGCAGGGTCTGCACCAGAAGACATACGAGGAGAGACTAAAGCAGCTTAATATGTATACCCTTGAGGAAAGGAGGGAGAGAGGGGACATGATAGAATTTTTCGAGTATCTCAAGGGAATTAACAAAGTACAAAAGGGTAGCATCTTTTAGAAGAAGAGATGTGCAAGGACAAGGGGGCACAATTTGAAGATAGAGGGGGATGGCTCAGAGGTAATGTTAGAAAGTATTTTTTCACAGAGAGGGTTGTGGATGCATGAAACAGCCTTTCTGAGGAGGTCATGGAGTCAGGAACAGTGGGAGAATTCAAGCATGCATGGGACAGACAAGGCAATTCTAGTGGGGGGTAGGAGGAAGTAAGCTGTTGATTAACTAGAATCTGCAGCTTATCCATCAGGTAGGGAAATGGGCAGACTAGGTGGGCCAAGCGGTCCTTATCTGCCATCAAATTCTATGTTTCTATGTTTCTGTGTGGGAGCAAAGCAGAGGCAGAAAACTACAGACGTTAGCTTGACCTCAGTGGTAGGAAAATGGTGGAATCATTTCTGAAAGAAAGAACTGTTGAGTACCTAGAGGCCAGCAGGGCACAGGACCCAAGACAGCAAGGATTCACAGCAGGAAGGTCATGTCAGTCGAATCTAATAGATTTCTTTGACTGGGTGACCAAAGTAGTAGACCAGGGAGGGGATGTGGATGTGGCCTGCCTAGATTTTAGCAAAGCATTTGACACAGTTCCACAAAAAGAATTTATAAACAAATTATCCAGCCTGGGAGTAGGTCCCAGGGTGGTAGCCTGGGTAAAATATTGACTGGACAACAGGACACAGAGGGTAATAGTAAACGGACTCCACTCTGAAGAAAGGGGGGTTACCAGCGGGGTACTGTAGGGTTCAGTACTGGGTCCGATCCTTTTTAATGTCTTTATAAGTGACATTGCAGAGGGAGTGGAAGGAAAAGTATGCCTCTTTGCAGATGACTCAAAGATTTTAACAGGGTTGATACACAAGGTGGGGTGGAAAGGATGAGAAGGGACTTGGCAAGGTTGGAGGAATGGCCAAAAGTATGGCAGCTTAGATTCAATGCAATAAAGTGCAAAGAAATGCACCTGTTAAATAAAAACCCGGGGAAGAGTGCACAATGGGGGGGGGAGGTATTAACAACAACAAAAATAGAAAGGGACCTGGGAGTAGTCATATCAGATGTCCTAAAGGAAAGCAAGCAATGTGAGAAGGGAGTAAGGATGGCTGGGGGGATACTGGGATGTACAGTATATGGAGAGGCATCACCAGTAGAAAACAAGAAGTTGTTGTCCCTCTGTACAGACAGTTGGTGAGACCCCATCTGGAGTACTGCGTGCAGTTCTGGAGACCCCATCTCTGTAAGGACATAGACAGGATGGAGGCAGTCCAGAGGAGGGTAAATAAAATGATGCATGGTCTGCAACAGAAGCCATATGAAGAGAGACTAAAGGAGCTTAATATGTATACCCTTGAGGAAAGGAGGGAGAGGAGGCACATGACAGAAACTTTCAAGTACCTCAAGGGAATCAACAAAGTCCAAGAAGGTAGCAGCTTTCAGAAAAAGAAATATGCAAAAACAAGGGGACACAATTTCAAGATGGGGGGGACGGCTCAGGGGCAATGTGAGGAAGTATTTTTTCACAGAGAGGGTGGTGGGCTTATGGAATGGCCTTCCTGAGGAAGTTGTGGTGTCAAAAACAGTGGGGGAATTCAAGAATGCATGGGACAGACATAAAGCGATTCTGGTGGGGGGGTAGGAAGAAGTAGACTGTTGGTTAACTAGGATCTGCAGCTTATCCAATAGGTAGGGAAATGGGCAGACTAGGTGAGCCAAGCGGTCCTTATCTGCCATCAAAGTCTATGTTTCTATGTTTGCCAGAGTTATGGGTAAAGGAAGAAATGTGCTGAAAAAGAATTGAGTCCTCACACATGCACCGGAGTGCATTACAAGGACTTTCTTAATTCTCGGACCACAAGTCCTGCATCACTATATAGTGATGTATAGCAATACAGGACTTGTGCAAAACAGATGGCAACTGATCAGGGAGATGGGTTGAGGGTACATGATGACCTCTGTCCATGGTAGGGGGTGGCATTGGGGGAGAAAAGGCTACCAGAAGGGAGGAGGGAATACTGAAATGGTTATTATTTGTTTACTTTGCTATGTTGAGGTGAAATGTTTATGTTGCTGTGTTTTATTTATTGAAAAGTTTAGGGATTACAGGATAAGTTCTATGAGATAAAAAATGTAATTTACAGAACATCCCAAATCTCATTTACAGAACTTCCCATGGTATGGTTATTTTTTTCATGTTGCTATAGTATGGTTGCTATTTGTTCATGTTGCTATGGTATTGTTTATTTATGTTGATATGGTATGGTTGTTATTTATATTGCTTTATAAAATGGCAAGAAAAAATCTAGAAATCTCATTGGCCAAGCGACATCAGCTGACTGTACATTAACTCTCTTTATACGCACAGTCGTCCTGGTCCTAAACCACATCATACAATGAACAAATCAGTCCTCCTACAGTCAGAACTATCTGCCATCAGTCTCCCTGCAACCAGAACTGGTCTTCCATCACAAACATGGCTGCTACCTTTACACTGTAAAAACCTTCAACTGGGTCCTAAAAATAAAACTACCTTAAATAAAAAATAAAACAAATTAATTAAATGTTGTTTCCCTGATCATCATACTCTCCATACACACATAAACAAATTAGAAACATTAATTATAAAAAGGCTCTCAGAAATGCTGCAATCTGACTGGCTGTTAGGATTCTGACAGCCTTACATTAATCCATGTTATACTGTCATGTACAGCCTGATCACCATGGCACATGGATTCTTCCTGTCAGCATTCTATCCTCTAGCACAGCTGAATGTGTGGAATGATGCATTCTGATTTTGAACCAGCATTCTTAAACTGCTGGTGGAAGAACTATTTTATTAAAAATCTCCCTCAAATGAGGAAAACATTCATAAAGGATACTTTTAACACTTTTCTTTTGGAAAACATTTTTATAATAGCAATAAGGCACTCCCAGGAGTTAGATTAACAGTCAGTTAATCACCCCCTAAGGGCAATATGGCACTCGGCTGCGCCTTGTGCCACATTACACCCCTAGGGGGTGATTAACTGACTGTTAATCTAACCCCTGGTCATACCTTATTGCTTAAGTATTGTTTATAGTTTTCATTACAACTGTTTCTTTACTAACAGTGAAAAATC
Source organism: Neoceratodus forsteri (assembly GCA_016271365.2). Lineage (NCBI taxonomy): Eukaryota > Metazoa > Chordata > Ceratodontiformes > Ceratodontidae > Neoceratodus > Neoceratodus forsteri. Next base: position 1,186,259,569 of record CM057451.1, on the reverse strand, counting down.
TAATTCTGTCTTTACCTGCTGATCAGGGAAATCTCTTCTGCTTACCCTGACAGTGAGATAATTGAGTCTGTGGCTCTAAAACAGGCCTTTGTTGCCTGTGTGTATAGTATGTTAGGAGAGTAACATTCTACCAGTGGAACAGAGCAGAATTTTGAATCCCTGTATTCCATGGTAAACATTCCATGAAAAACATTCTATGTCTTGAATGTGGGGAAACACAGAAAAAAAAACAGGATGAAGAAAGTAGGCAATACAGTAATACTTTATAAACAAAGAGAAAAGGTGGTAAAACACATTGTACATAGGCAGACTCAGACTGCTCAAATACATTGCTAATGTTTATAAAAGCACATACATTTGAATCATATAGAGGTGTGTTCAGGTGAAATGTACCCCCTTCCCCACCAAGAAAAGGCAGCTTGGCAGGCTTAAAGTATTTTTTCTTACTAACCTTTCACCTCAATCCAATAGCAGTTTTCCTTTTATGTACTGGTCCATAACACATAAGTGAAAAACAAAAATAAAGAGAAGGTTGCCTTCAATGAAACTATATAACTACAGTGTAATGAAAATTAAGTTTTAAACACTGCTTATGTTTTACAAATTTACAGATATTACAGTGCATTTATGTCATAAAATTTGCGTCACGTAGAAAATATTTATTTTCAACCAACTCTACTAATAAATACTTTAACTGCAAAGTACTGCAATAGTTAACCTATTGCTGAGATATGCTATTTTAGGCGTTAATAGGGATTACTTTTTCCATTTTTAGATGTTTTAGAGGTAATGTATTGTACACTCCTGAAAATAGTAAATGCGTTTTAATCCCTATCAGAGTAAATCAAACTAATTCTTTTATGATGGTGGCCCATTTTATAAGTGTGAGAAGCCACTCCAGGGTGTGCATTAAAGGATTTTAATGCACTTCCCAGGGGCGTAAGGACACTCGGTCTTTGGCCTCGTGCCTTAGCACACCTCTGGGGCGTGCATTAAAATCCTTTAATGCACACCCTGTCATGGCTTGTTACTTACATGGTATGGTTGTTATTTGTTCATGTTGCTGTGGTATTGTTATTTGTTCATGTTGCTATGGTATGGTTTATTTTGTTATTGTATGGTTGTTATTTATATTGCTACTCTATGGTTATCTGTTCATGTTGTAATGGTGTTTTGTATGTTTATTTATTTATTACATTTTGATAACCGGGTAGGCCCATTGAGCCCCAAAGGCCCCTTTTTCAGGGGCGACACAGAATTAGTTACATATAATGAACCATGTGAATTGAATAGTTCATTTTTGAATGGACTATACAGGATTTCAGTTAAAACAGTACAGTTTACATAGTACAGCAAAGTTATATACAGCAAAGTTATGCAGTTAAACAACAACATATAATTGCAATCACAAACATGAAATAAGGCTTTCTTTATTTATTGATTTAATTATACTTTGTTGATCTGGTAGGAACACTGGCTCCAAGGGTCTTTTTCAGGCAAGACCCGTGAACTACAAGCACATTAAATAAAGCAAGCAGAATAATGTTACAGTATGTGATACATCAGCAATAAATAATGTGAAGTAGAATACAACATATGGTACAGTAAAGTGACACACGCTTTACAGCTTTAAAGCTTTGCAGCTTTACTAAATGCAGTAATAAGCATGAAGATAAATAACAAATGTTATGTGCAGTGAGTCGTACAGTGATTTATACAGTAGTGATTGGTCTGGCTATAATATAATGCAGGAAGCAAGTCTACAGATACAAAAGCATGTATTAAGATTTAGCAGATGATCCTTCGTTTTTTTAGCAAAAGCTTTGAGAGAGGAGAGCAGTCTGTTGGGAGTAGGTATGGTGCTCTAGAGAGAGGCAGCTCGGTAACTGAAGGATTTTTGACTCATCCCTGTTCGCATAAGCATGATCTTTAGTAAACTGTTAACTGTTAGTAAACTGGAGGCAGTATAACACAGTGGTTTAAGTCTGTGAGCTGCAAACCTGGAGACCTGGGTTTGAATCCCACAGCCCCCACTTGCATACTGTGTGACCCTGAGTAAGTCACTTAACTTCCTTGTGCTCCCAGGTCACACCTGTAAACAAGCTTTCAGCTTAGTGTGTCTCTCCTGGTTAAAAATAAAACCCATAAAAAAAACTGTTAGCTGTGAAACGGGAATATAGGAAGTTAACAGATGTGAACAGCTCTTTCAGGCACTGAGACATGTTTCTATGCGGAGTTGTGGATACAGAGTTGCAAAGTGTAAGCTGGGACCTGTGCTCTGGTTACAGCCAGTCAAGCTGCTCAACACTGGTACAGTGACAGGACCTTGGGCTATGGGAGATGGCAAATCTGTCCACTTTGTGGTAAATGGCTCTTTTCTTTGCCCATACAGACTTTGATGTGGTGCCTGTTATGATGGCACCATAGTCTAGTAGTGCGAGCGTTTTGCTTTGTACAATCCTTACTTTTGTGTCCGCAGTGAGGAGCTGTTGGATGAGGCAAAGTTGTCCCAGCTTCTGGTGGATGACCTTAACAGTGCTCTTCAGATGACTGTCAAAAGAGAGGCAAGGACTGAAGATTATGTCCAGGTATTTGAGTTCAACAACCAATCTGATTTGGGTACCATCTAGGGTAGAGACTGTATACGCTCTATAAAAGATGGATCTCTTGACCCACCCCCTGACTGAGCCTGACATGGTGAAGCACCAGGACACCTGGTCTAGCAGTGGTACAGCTGTTTGCTTGCTTTGACCTTTACTTGCTTCCTTTATAGTAATAAATTTCAATTTTGAATTTGAAAACTTGGTCTGGTGATCTTCACTGGAGCATCTGTGCTCCTGGGCTCTGGAGTGTGAGTATTGTTTGTCTGTTGTCTAAGTTTTGGGTTGCTTCCCCATACTCGCACCCCGCCCTGGTTCCAGAGCGTAGAACTTCTCACTTCCCAATAGTTACTGCATCATTGCTGCAACCGGGGTGCTGCTTCAATGAGCAGCAAGGGGTGAAGAACCACATTAGCTCAGACTGCTGCAAGCACTGAGCACTGCACAATGACTGTGGACATTAAAGTGATATCTTTCACAAACTAGCTAACCAACACATAGCTATGTCCACCAGCGACTCAATGAAGGGGGGAAGATCTACAGCCTATGTGTTTCTCTGCTACAGATGACTTAAATACCAGAAAAGCATCAGCAAGAGTGCGCCTTACAACACCTGGAACTGATTCCATGGAGGGTAAGTTGCACTCATTGTTCACCACTCTTGAATGTCAACTTTTCACAGAACTGAACATTACTTACAATATTAGCAGCTTGGAGGAATATGCAGAGAAGAATATAGCTCCACGAGGCTTAAGAATAGCAGTGATTCCGTCTGGCAGTTTAGCAAATTTTGGACACAGAACAGAGTGGGAGGAATCAGCATTTAAGTGTGTGGTTACTTTTGTGAAATTGATAATTAAGAACGACACTGCTAAACATCTAAAACTAACTAAAGAGATTGCAAGTACAAAAGAATCATTGAGAAATTTGTGGACCATAATAAATTTAAGCAGCTGGATAAAAATCTACAAGCTAAACTGAAGGTGCATGAGAATGAAATAATTGCTCACAAAAGACACAAATTAGAACATGACACTAAAGATTACCTGGAGGGCTGACAATTTTCCTGGTCTAGATTTGGGCAGTCTTCATCAAGGGGACGACCGCATTCCAGATACAGGCAGCATGTCAGATTGCAAAAAAGAAAGTTACTTCACAAAAATACAGCAGAGGGAGAAGAACTACCCAATCAACCTAGTCCAGGAAGAAGCGCTCCAGAACTAACACCATCTGTAAGCTTCTCTACTGGCAGTCGACAACAGATTTCTTCTACTAATCTGAAGCCAAAAAATGGAAAAAGTCAAGGAGGGGGCAGAGGGGGTGGAGGAAACACTTCTGCATGCCTGACTACCAGGAGCAACCAGGGGCATTGACTAGAATTGTTTTGGGGGGAGGGTGTTTAGATATGATATTTTTGAAATGGGATTAATAAAAGCCGGGGGTCTGGGGCTGCTAGGCTCCCAGAAGCTCTCGGGGGTGTACATGCTCTGTGGTGAGTTTTGGGGCTTTTCTTGAAGAAAAAACACACTTTTTTTACATGTTCCCCACTCCTCTACTTTCATGGTAAAATATTTTTTTCACATGGAATCAGGGTTGTGGGAGACTCTAGCTGGCATTACAGTCTGCAGAACCTCTAGTGATTGTGGACTACTGGCTATCCAACAATGCCATCAACTACCCACCCCATATGCAGTTTTTATAATATACTGTGATCTCTGAAAGATGTCTACATAGAAGCTGTGGCTGGGGATCTGTGGCCTCTAGACTCCCAGAAGCTCTGGGGGTTGTACATGCTCTGTGGTGCATTTTTGGCTTTTCTTGAAGAAAAAACACACTTTTGTTATGTGTTCCCCACCTATAATTTCAGGGGATTTTTCCCCCATGGAATCAGGGGTGTGGGAGACTCTGGCTGGCATTGCAGTCCTCAGTACCTCCAATGGTTGTGGACAACTGGCTGTCCAACAATGCCATCAACCACCCACCCCACATGAAGTTTTTGTAATATACTGTGATCTGTGAAATATTTCTACATAAAGGCTGTGGCCTGGGGTCTGGGGGCCACAAGGCATAGATGCCTCAGCCCTCCATGCCACGGGGCTGGTGTATGATGTAGGCATTTTACATAGAAACATAGAAGTTGACAGCAGATAAGGACCGCAAGGCCCATCCAATCTGCCCATTTATTTTTCTACCTTATAAATGTGCCATCGGCCTTTGCTCTGTCAATGGCCTAACTATTCATACTCATATGTATTGCTCCCTTATGCCTATCCCATGCCTGTTTGAAGCCCTGCACTGTAGTCATATCCACCACTTCCTGAGGTAGTCCATTCCATGCATCCACCACCCTTTCTGTGAAAAAAGAACTTCCTCACATTACCCCTTAATCGGCCTCCCTCTAATCTCATGCTGTGTCCTTTTGTCCTATTTTTCTTATATTGAAACATGTTAGACTCTTTCACCTTGTTAATGCCCTTAAGGTGTTTGAATGTTTCGATCATATCACCTCTCTCCCTCCTTTGCTCTAGGGTATACATATTGAGATCCATTTATCTGTCCTCATATGTTTTCTGATGCAGTCCCTGCACCATTCTGGTTGCCTTTCTCTGGACTGCCTCAATTTGGTTATTGTCCTTGTGAAGGTGTAGCCTCCAGTACTGCATGCAGTACTCCAGATGGGGCCTAACCAGTGTCTTGTAAAGAGGGATTATTACCTCCCCTCTTCCGACTTGTGATACCCCTACTAATACACTCTAACATCCCCCTAGCCTTATTTATTGCTTTAGTGGTCTGCTTGGATGATTTCAGGTCATCAGTGATAATGATGCCCAAGTCTCTTTCTTCCCTTGTGACTGCCAGCAACTCCTCTCCCAGCCTATAGGTGGCTTCTGGGTTTCTCTTCCCTAAGTGCATGATCTTGCACTTCCTTTGCATTAAACCCCAGTTGCCACTCTTCCGACCATTTTGCTGGTTTATCCAGATCTCTCCTCATTCTGCCCACCCCATCTGGATCATCTACTCTGTTGCAGATCTTGGTGTCATCTGCAAACAGACAAACCTTACCCTTCAGTCCATCTGCAATGTCACTGATGAAGATATTGAAGAGGACTGGCCCCAGGACTGATCCCTCAGGTACCCCACTTGAGACTTGCATCTCTTCTGACTGTATACCGTTTACCACCACACTCTGTTTTCTGCCCATCAACCAGTTTGCCTCCCAGTTGACCAACTTCTGACCCACCTTTCATTTGATTTATCCACACAAGTGGATTGTGATCTGTAAGGAGAGTAAACACAGCACCCCCACAATAAAAGCACAAAGCTTCAGTTGCCCACTTGATGGCTATGCATTCTTTTTTGATTATGGCATACTTTTGCTCCGTATCATGCAGTTTCCTGCTGATATAAATGATAGGGTGCTCTTCTCCTTGAATGGTCTGACGCAGAACTGCTCCTGTCTCTGTCTCAGATGTGTCCATGTGCACTTAGAAAGGGAGACTAAAATCAGGGCACTTCGATACAGGTGAGACACACAAGGCTGCCTTTATAGCTCGAAAAGGCCTCATCACACTCAGGACTCCATTTTATTATGTTACTATACCTTTTCTTTGTCAGGTCTGTTAATGTTGTGGCTACAGAGGCAAAATTAGCTATAAACTGGCGATAATATCCAGCTAGGCCTAGGAATAACCTGACATGTTTTTTGGTCTTTACAACAGGACTGTTTATTTATTATTTATTTAGTGTTTGATTACCGGGTAAATGCTATAGACAAAGAAGTTGCCTATTTTCAGTCACGACCTGGGACAGTTACAGACATAGGTAAAAGAACATCACATCACAATGGTTACTATTACACAATACAGAGTTGGGTCAAACACATTACAGTATAGACAGGCAAGGTGATACCTACTGTACAAGAGGAATTAGTCATTACACTAGGCTATCCATACAGTAGATACAGGGAAATACACAATACAGTTTCAAGGAGATAGATCTTACGGCATAAGTAAATAGCGAAACTATTCAAGACAGACTTGCAGTGGGATAACTCACAGCCTGTCCTTGCCTGCTATTTAAAAGTGGGCGAGAGTGATAAGTGCCTAAATATGAGCTGAAGGGACATGCAAAGGAAGCCTAACTAGGTGTCCTCTCCAGGGGTTAAGTCACAAGTGCACCTGTCAGAGGCCTGGAGGCAGGCACGGAGCTCATTTTTAAAGATCAGGTGTGTAGTGGAGTGCCTCACAGTTGAAGGTAGGGAGTTCCATAGCTTTGGGGCAGACACCGTAAATGACTGCTCACCCATCCTAGTGGCTCATTTGGGTGTATTAAGGAGCGACTTTTCGGTAGATCTCAGAGGGTAAGTCTAATGAGATGGTTTCATAAAGCATGCAGGGGACATTGGTGTTCCAGTTCAGATGATACTGTCAATTGTGCTTCCTGTGGTGTAGACTCCATAAGAGGCGGGAGAAAGCCAGCCCAGACTGTAGTAAAGTATGCAATGGTGGGTGCACCTAGGTACTGATAGTGTGAAACGACAGATACTATTATAACAGGTGTTCCACTTCTGCAATAGCCCCTTGTTCGCATCTTTATAGGAAGGGATTCCATGAGTCAGGCTGGGTCGCAGTACCCCTTGCACAATGGCTAATTTTGCCATAGAGTTTAAGGATGCTCTGACTTTGTAGGCCAGCCCCAGCTTGTTGATGACCGCCTTACAAGTGTTAGTGATATGGAGGCTGAAATCCAATGAAGGGCTGATGGTTATACCAGGTATCTAAAAGAGTCTACCAAATCCAGGAGTGAGACGTCCAAGCCATGTATGGCCAGTGTTGCAGGGCTGGCTTTGACTCTAGGTGCTGATCCAAACATCATTGCCACTGTTTTTTTTTTGTTTCCAGAAGAAGTTTGTTTTGAGTTATACCATGGACATAAGTGAACAGTCAATGAAATGGTCAGATTGGCAGTTTACCACCGGTGTAAATCCTCTGATAATCACTGGCTGATGACATCTGAATGGGAATCATCTGAATGGTGATCATCTGCAGCCCAGAAATAAATACAATAACAAATAATGAAAATAACAAAGCAACCTCTTTAAAAGTTGTATTTTATTATAGTAAAAAATGAACCTTGGTGTAATCACAATAAGCCACTTGGAGGATGCGGGTTATCGGGGGATTTACCAAGGCTGGAAAGGATTTACCCACTCGGTTGCACCTCATGGGCAAACCACTTCAGCCGTGGTAAATCCCCTGATAACCCACAACCCCTTGTGGCTTATTGCTTAACTAGCTACTCACGCAAACAGGCAAATAAATAAAATAAGGGAATTTGCCAGTATTCCTTAGATCCAGTGTGCTACTGTATCTAGCATTGCCGATGTCTATGATATTGTCTACTCTGGGCATGGGGTATCCATCAAAGTGTGATACATTATTGACCTACCTGAAGTCTAGGCACAGTCTGATGCCACCCTCCTTTTTAGGGATCACCACTATGGGAGATGACCAGGCACTAGTGGATGGTTTAATTATGCCAAGTTTCTTCAACTTCTCTATCTCCTGCTTCACCCCTTCTCTGACTTTTTCCAGAAACCTATAGGGTTTCTCCCTGATGGGGCTGGAATCAGTTCTAATATAATGCTGTACCCCAACTGCCTTTTCTGGGACACTTGTAAACATGGGTGTAAAGGTGTTTAACAATTGGTGTATGCCCTCTTTCTGCTGTGTGTCCAGTTTGGGGTTGATTTTTATGTTAGAGAGGCTGTCCTTTTCCACTAATCTTTGATAACCCATCTCCAACTCAGACATGTTCCTCTCTGGGAGTATGTACATAATCCCCATAACTTCCTTTTTCTCTACCCATTTCTTTAAAAGATTGGCATGGCAAATCTTTCTCCCTGGGTATTTATCTGGTGTCTCCACTTCAAATGTTACTGGTCCTGTTTGATGATTGTGTATGGCCCATGCCACTTCATTAGTAGCTTATTCTGTGTGGTGGGGAGTAACAACAGCACTTTCTCTCCTGCCTGCAACTCTTTGGGCTTACTATTCTGATTATAGTAGGTCTTCTGTTTCTCCTGATACACAATATTATTATGCTGTACCCTTTTTGAGTAATCTATCAACCTTTTGCGAAGCTGAACCATATAATCAGTGATGTTGGCTTGTCCCACATTGGTTCCCTCTTCCCAAAACTCTTTTACCATGTCCAGTGGCCCTTGGAGATTCCTTCCTTACAGTAGGAAAAAAGGGGAGTACCCTGTAGCTGCTTGTGGGACCTATCTGTAAGAAAACAACAAAAGGGGGAGGTACCTATCCCAATCCTTTCCCTCGTAGTGTAAAAATTTCTTTAACATATGTTTCAGTGTTTGGTTGAAACGCTCAACCAGTCCATCTGTTTGTGAGTGGTAGGGCAATGTTCTTATTGCCACTACCCCCAACAAATGGTAGAGTTCTTTAAGTAATGTAGACTGAAAATTACTGCCTTGGTTGACAACACCTCCTTAGGTATCCCAAGATGGCTGAAAACCTAAACTAGCTCCTCTGCTATTCAGGGAGTAATGTCTGTATGCAATGGTATGGCCTTGGGGTGTTTTGTTGCATAGTCACAGATGACTAATATGTATTTGTATCCTCAGGTACTTTTCTATAAGGGGCCAATAATGTCCATTACCATCCTTTCGAAGGGTGTGCTAACTATGGGCAAGGGTACCAGGGGCACTACATCTTTTTGGGTTACCTGGGCCACCTTCTGACACTCTGGACAGACTCTGCAGTATTCTGCCACTTTTTTTGTGGATACTGGGCCATTAAAATGTTGTAATAGCCTGGCCAGGGTTTTATCCCTACCTGCATGACCTGCCCATGGTAAGTCATAGCCTAAGTACAAGATTTGGTTCCTAAACTGTTTAGCGACTTCTAGCTGTTCAACAGTTTCACCTGTACAGGGGTAATTATATATCTGGTACAATATTTGGTTGTTACATTTAAACACAGGGGCCCCTGGTGGTTTCTTCTGGTCCACCTGTTGAAAAAAAACAGCCAATGTGTCATCCTTACATTGTTCCTGGGCAATATCACATTTAGCAAACAGTTTATCTACAATGTCATTAGGCAGCCAATTTTTATCTCTCCAAATCTCCTGCGCTTTCTTCCCCCACCTTGATCTCCTGTGGGCACTTGGTTATCAAATACATTCCCCTCAAAAGGAAATGTATCTCGAAGGGTTTTTGCCTTGGTCTGTGATCTGGTGGTAATGGCTGTCACATTTTTACGGGTCAACAATGCTGAAAAATGGGGAAAATCTTGCTCAATAACCTCAGGTACTGGCAGCTTTGGTACCATTCCAACCACCATTTCTGCTTCATGGCCATCAATGTTTAAATTCACCTTGGCGGTGCGATACTGATGAGTGTCCCCCTGCACACAGATGACACTAGTGTAGACATCAGAAAATAGGGCCTTTTTAGTATGTCTGTGTGTACTAATGTGTCTCGACTGCCAGTGTCAAATAAACCCATTATTTTCTTCTTTCTGATGGTGAATGTTATTGAAAAATTACCCCAATTAAGAAGGGCAAGATGGGGTAGCTTTGCTCTTTTTCTTGCAACATAGAGGATAATGTATGGTCTTTGGTTAATAACCATGCTGTTAACACTTCGAGAGAGTGCCAAGGCATCATTGTAAACCTCAAGAGTGCAGCTCGTGAGGTTTTCAGATGTCACGGCAACCTCGAGAAGTGTTTTCAGCATGACTGTTAACCAAAGACCATATATTATATTTTATAATTTATGGGCTATCAAGATTCTGTAATCACAGACTGATCTACTTTACTGAATTACTTTACGGAACATTGATTGTTGTGAACATTCTGTTTTGTTATACTATTGATATGACATACTCAAGAAGCATTGACAACAGAGTGATGTCATATCAATGGCATAACAAGGTTGTAATCTGATTGATTTCAGTTAAAAATAAGGGCTCCCCATACATTATAGAACCATTCTAGATGGCCTTTATCATTGCAGTATCTACAGACAATGTCTGGATTGTATGGCCTAACCCCTCTGCCTTCTTGTTTACCTGCATTTCTCCCAGGGGGAAATAATGGGGTAAAAGAAGTTGGTCTTACCAGTTGCTGGGTGAGGATGCTGCTTGAGTCCTTTGTCCAGTATCCCTTCCTCGTTGGTTGCCTGGCCACCAGGAAATCCTCCACCAGGGTGATTGCAACTTCCGCAGTTTCCAGATGGTGTTCCCTCACTCAAATCTGGACCTCTGCAGGTAAAATCTGAAGAAACTGTTCCATGGCTACAGCCTCAATTATATCCAACAGTGTCTTCCCCCCGGTTGCAGTCATTTGTTGCAAAGTTCGTTAAGATGTGTAAACATCTCTCGAGGAATATCATTCCCTTGGTGTTTCAGGGAGTGAAAACACTGCCCATATGTCTTGGTATTAATATTGAAGTGCTTCAAAATCTCCTTTTTGACTAGGTCATACTTCTCAGCACTTTGATGGTCTATGTGGCTATAGGCCAGTTGTACTCAATTCATTCATTAGGGAGCCAACCTGACCACCCACTGTTTTGGAGGCCACCCATGCACCTTCGCAAATCTTTCTAAGGTGGTTAGGTATGCCTCAATGTCATCTGTAGCCGACACCTTGGTCAGTTTGATGTCTTTAGGGAGGGCATGCATAACTTTGCTGGACTTACTGGTCCCAATGATCTGTAGGGCCCTCACTGTGTCTGCCCAATGCTCATCTTGCAATCTGCTTTCTCTCTCTCATTCCTGGCTGTCCTTCTCCCAAAGCTGCTCCATCTCTATTTGTTTCCTTACAAACCACTTTAATAGCTTGCTTATGTCTTCCAGTGGTTCCTTGACTCTCACGTCCTCCAGTCCTTCTTCTTCATTTTCGTCATCTTCTCCTCCAAACGAGTCTGTTGATTGACTCTCCAGCTTGGCCCTTGGTTTCCTCTCAAACTCAAGTCCTGGCAGCAACTGCTCATCTGTCAGCTCAGCCAGCACTCTTATCAGAGCAGGTCCTACAGGGGTCATCATGATGAAAAAAAAAAGTACCGCTGTGCCACGGGTTACCTTACTACCAAGTCTGACACCTACTGGAATCCACCCTGCAGCTAGGACTTCCAGTATTCCACTTCTACCACCATATGTCGCAGGTACATGGGTATAAAGATAACACTGGACACAGTAATAGGGTACAACACGCCTGCAGTGTGTTTTATTTTATACAAAAGTAGAAAAAAATAAATAAATAGAAATAAAACAGTTCAAGCAGAACAAAAAATTAAATAATAACTCAAGGCTCTTTCACCTTGCATCCCATATTTCTAAACAATTCATCAGCGTTCCAGCTGTTAGATAAATTCCTGTTCAGGCAAAGATCCTTCTGCTTACCTTTCTTCAGTATGTGAGACTGGTTATGCAGCTAATCTGACTCTTGGTGTTTGACGAGGGCTTATATAACCCTCCTACTTGGGAAAGCCCCTCCCATAACATCCAATTAGTTCTAGAATGGTCCCTAAATAGTCCTCTATTACATAATGAGGTTTTAGTTTATAGGGTATAAATACTGCTCTTTAGGGGCTGCTGTCCCCCTATAGGAAATCCCTTCTCCTGAGGTCTTGCTAACAGGTCAGCACCTATTTTCTACATAAGTAAACACTGCAAACATTTATCTCATTTATACCTGTGCTGGATTGTAACAGTATGTGGACACTAGCCCTTTAATTTATATCTCAGGGCTCTATACATAATGGGGCTCATTTACAGACCTGCAGTGTCTCTTTATTCTTTAATTTGTTTAATTTCTTTATTGTGTTTAGTTTATTTTGCAGTCCTCTCCTTATTCTGTGGGATAATCTCTCTGTAAAGCATTTACTTACATAGGGATGTTCCTGTCCCTTTAAATCATTTGATTTCTATGTTGTAGCAGAGCGGCAGACTGTTGGAGAATCATTTTCTAGCCACTCTGCTTTGGGGCTCTGCATAAACTTGGTAAGCCTCTTTTTAATTCTTTTTATACTGGGCTGTAGCATTTATGTCCAGGAACAGCATAGTCCATTTTATTTTCCAAGCACTCACTTTTCAGAGCACACAGATTACTCAGGAAAGCGGGACAGCTGAAAGGGAAAGTATAAGTTTGCTGCTCCATGGAAGCCTGCCTCTCTAGCAGCCTGGACTGGCTGTACACATGCCACGGACTCCTCCATGGCTAGCTGGCACAGTTCTACAGCATATTTTACACAAAGCCACCAGCCGGGAGTCCTAATAATACAAGGGCATCAGTAATCATTTACACAGATACCGAGTGGCAGCAAAAGTAAAAGTTAAAGTCTGCCGCTCAGCTGAAACAGTTCCTGCTTCGATGTAGGATTTCTTTGTCATAATATTCTACATAACAACGGAGCGGCAGCAAAATAATTCAAACAACATAAGCATAATGCCGTCCTATTTGTATCCATAATCCACCTATTTAAGTGGACATTATTTTGTATTTAACTGCTATTTTAAACATTTCTAAACATCCCTGCACCATATACATAAAAATGGCATACGTATTAACTTAATTAGGCACTGCAGCACTTTAAACTCACTAAAGGGCACAAAATGTACCTTATGCAATTTACTTCAAAAAATGCACTTTATGCCCATTATGAACTTTATTTAACCAGTACCTTATACACTTAAAGGCACTTTATATCTTTGGTAGAGCTGTGCAGAATGGGAAAATTCTGAATCCACAGAATTTCAGTGAAATGTAAAAATAATCCTGTGAAATTTCATCAGAATTTCACAGAATTTTTTTAATTTAGTTATTTGGTTATATGTCAGCCACCATTCACGCTAGAGCTCTGAAATTTGGCATATATACTGTATGGATTACTATCGACTAAAGTGCCAGCCAAATATAGCAAAGATTGAATGGATAGTGTCAAAATTGTAGGTGGTCAAATGTTGTCACTTTATTGTTTGTGCGAAATTTCATGAATATTTTTATCTGCATATACCTTAACTGAATATTGGATCAGGAATCTTAAATTTTAGCATTATTTCTTTATGATAGGTGTTCTAACAATTCACCAGACTTCAGGACAATATGATGCATCGTCTCAAAATTATATGCGCTCAAAATCTGTCATTTTATTTTTTTCAGGAAATTTCATGAAAACATTTCATCCGCATATAACTCAGGCACCTTTGGAGCTAGACATGTGTAAATTAGTACAGATAACCTTTTTGTAATGCTTATAGAATGATCTAAATATGGAGAGAATCAGATAAGAGATTTTTAAGTTACAAGGGTTCAAAACGTTACAATGTAAATATTTGCAAAACTTTGTGAAAACTATCACAAATGTGGATGTTTATAACTTCTCTGCTCTTGCATGCATAGAGTAAACATTTGACATGCATGTAACTCCCGGACCCCTGCCTTTTAGCAAAATGACAGGTGGCATGCTGTTGAAGCTGACAGCAGTACCTGGTGGGGACTGGGTTTGGGGAGGATGAGGTTACTCGGCACAGGGGACCTAGGTTTGGTTGCTCTGCACAGGGGCACCCAAGTAAACCCAAACACAAGAAGCAATAACTGTAATGTCCAGAACCAGGAATGGGATTCTTCAGTGTGGCTTTTATTCACATCCAAGCTGAACAAACAAAGCATAGACGGACCCCCATGGGGCTACATTCCTGGAAATGCAGATTAGAGACAACAGAAACACTTCTTCACTATTTCCAGCCCTCAGGCTCTGAACCCACCAGGCACACAGCCCAGGCTTGCATGCAGCTTTGGGTACACAGCCCAACTTGTACACACTTGGGTTTTCCCCACTGGCCCAGCTCCCCCACCGGCCACTTGATCCGTGGTCCATTTTGGGAAATGAACCAATTTTCCTGTTGTGGCTCCCCAAACCACCTTAGAGCCTTTGACTCCTAGAGGGAATTTTCCTTCCAATCCCGTGTCTGGGTACTTCCCTCATCACTGGCCAAGTGCATGAGACAAAGTAGAAATCCACAGAGCAAATCTGTAGAGGTGGACCTGGTCACTAAAGATGGGGGGTTTCCCACCTCCAGCTCCCACAATCCATACCCTGCCATTTCTCTGGAAACTAAACATCTCTTTTACTGAAAGCTTGGCAATGTAGATTACTGGGTAGACGTATGTCACATCTTCTCTACATGTCTTGACTTCCACTAAGTGCTGGACTTGAACATACTTTTACTTTTGGCTAAGCCTATTACTGTAGGCCTCCCACTACTTCAGTCATCCAATTCCCACTATCACACAAGTCCCAGGATGAAAAACATAGGCCCTTTGGAAAGAGCAGAAACTCACCTTACGGTTGTAGGTGCCCCACAGGCGATTCACAAATCTTCTTGTTTCCCAAAAACTCTTGAACAAATAAGGCAGCTTCTCCACTAGCAGCAAAAACCAGGAGGTTGCCCCTGTAATATGCAGGAAATTCCTCCTGCCCCATCCCCTGAGGGATGGGGCACTGAGACCCAAATCAGCAGCCTCCACCACTTTAAAACTGCTTCTGTGTCTCTCTTTTGGTGGAAACACACATGTTTTTCCCAGAATGTAGCCCTATGTCAGGGCTGAGGCTCCAAGAGCCTAACCAGAGCTGCTGTGCTGCTCTCTCAGCAAGCTCCACACTCCAATTGACCTACAGACTACTGTTCAAACCTCCCAACATTCTATTCCAACTCCCTGCTGCAGATTCCATTGTGGCTCATGCAGCTGCGACAGTTCTATGGTGATGTCATCCCTCAGTCTCAGCTGAGACTGAGAACAGAGTGAGAAAGTGTGAAATTCATTTAACTGGAATTTCACAAGCTGCCTTCCCTGCCTACCACTAGGTCTTACTGGGATTCTAGTAACCCCGTGTAACAAGGGAGTTACATGCATATCCATAGTCAGTGTATCCTGGTGTCTAACACAACTTGATAAATTGGTCAAGCAGTTTTAATTTTGCAGAAGAAAAAAAAATGATTAGTAACATTTTCTCACATCTTTATGATAGCATATACTGTAGATGAAGCATCCAGATTTTTTTGTGGAATTTAACAGTAACAATGCACATATCACTACTTCATTTGATAAGCTGGGCTGAGCTTTTTGCAGTCCTGCTGTTCCTCTCTGGGTGACTATCCTCCCCTTCTCTTTTGGCATAGCCAGATTGACTCAGTAGAAGTACTGATCCCACTGATATCCACTTTGTTCTTTACAGTGACAAACTCCCTTAAAATGTAAGTCACCTACTCCTTTTCCTTTCAACCTACCCTGTTGGAATAGAAAGAATTCTTTCATCCTGCTGCCCAAGACATGCTGAACCTGTGCATCTAACTCCAGAATTTGGTGATTCCCTGGGCTATCTTCCTCTTATACCTCTCTTCTTTAAATAGAATCCCTAGAGAAGGCTGAGTGAAATAAGAAAATTCCAGTTTTATGGAATTTTTCATGAAATTCCACAATTTTCACAAGGACTCAAGGGATTTGACTTTAAGCACAGATGTTATTTTGCAATTTCTCTCAGCAAGCAATTAATAAAATTGGCACACACAGTCTCTATGTAAGGTCTGAAAACCTACCAAATTTAATGGTATTGCATTCTCTAGTTTTAAAGTTTTGGGGATTTATAAATTTGTAGTTTATATTCTTGCAAAATTAAATTTTTAAATGTTATGAAAGTTTGACTACTTTTCATTCAATCCCATATAAAGTTGCAAATATTAACTTTTTTCAGAAATGGCCATGTGGTTAATGTTTCAACTCTGGTTAAATTTGGATAGGTAGTTTTAAAATTACAGGTAACTAACTGAAATTTAAATTTTGCCAACATGTTTGGCAGGCTCTAACTCAGTCCCATTTATAGCTAGAAATCTGAAACTACATGCATATACCAATGTAGTGATAACCTGTATACCTGTCAATGCTTGTACCATTTCAATGAATACTATCAAAATTATACTAAAATTACAGAAATCCAAGTCTTGGCAAAATATTTGGCTACTTATAACTCAGCTCCCAATGAAGGTTGAAACTTAAAACTTTGTGTATATACACAATATGTGTGCTTCTCTAAATCCTGATATTGTAGAGAAATTTGGATGATAAATTTTAAAATTATCTCAAAATAACTGAAAATTAAAGTTTGATTAAATGTTTGGTCACACATAACTCAGTCCCCCTTTCAGTCTACAACTCTGATATTTTGGTACACTCTTGTAAGCCATGGTGTACTGTTTACATGCCAGATTTGATGTTATCTGGACATGTGCATTTAGAATTATAATGAAATAACTGAAATTTAAAATGTTGTGAAATTCTGCAGAATTTCCACAAAAATTCTGCAGAATTTCCACAAAAATTCTGCAGAATTCCAAGGAATTGGAATGGTCATTCTGTGGGCATTCCATGAGCAGAATTTTATATTCTGCACAGCTCTAATCTTTGGCATTTAATGCCATAAATGTACCTTATTTCATTCCTGCCAGCTGGCCTTTGCCTGGTGCATTATTTTGGGGAGTTCTTGGAGAGGGATGGATATACATAAACTTCTAATAGCCAGATACTGGTTATTGATTGTCAGACTACTTGTGAATAAGGTTGCTCCCATGGTGGTTTATACTGTATGATACTATCCTCTGTGCTCCAAGTGGGGAAGGGGTTGGGTTGGTGAGGAGGAGGGGGTGGGACTGTTGTTTGTTTTTTGGAAAATGTATTTGTCTCACCGTCATGCTATTTTCTCCAGCATACCTCTCTGGTTGTAGTGCATCAGTACCTTTCATTTTGCCATGGTTGTCTTTGTATGTCCTTTTGTTGGAAAATTTAATAAAGCATATTATCTGAAAAAAAGTAAAAGTAGTAGGAAAAAAGATTTAGTGAGAAAACAGCAAAGACTGATGCAGGTGGCCAACCTACACCGGGGTGGAAAAAAAGTAAAGTATAGCATAGGGAGATACTGTTGCACAACAGGTTTCAGTTGGAAAAAGAAGAAGATAGGGAAGGCATCCCTCCACTGGGGTTATCGGACTGGCAGAATGCAGTTCTGCCACAGTGGTATGGTTATTTATATTACTATGGTATGGTTGTTATTTATTCCTGTTGCTATGGTTTTGTTTGGTTTGTTTATGTTGATATGGTCTTTATTGTAAATTTATATTGCTGTGGTATTTGTTGTTATTTGTTCATGTTGCTATGGTATTGTTTGTTTATGTTGGTATGGTATGGTTGTTATTTATTCCTGTTACTATGGTTTTGTTTGTTTATGTTGATACGGTATTTATTGTAAATTTATATTGATATGGTGTAGTTGCTATTTGTTCATGTTGCTATGGTTTTGTTTGTGGTAGGGAAAATGATGGAATCACTTCTGAAAGAAAGAATTGTTGAGTACCTAGAGGCCAGCTGGGCACAGGACCCAAAGCAGCATGGATTTACAGCAGGAAGGTCATGTCAGATGAATCTAATAGATTTCTTTGACTGGGTGACCAAAGTAATAGACCAGGGAGGGGCTGTGGATATGGTCTACCTAGACTTTAGCAAGGCATTTGACACAGTCCCGCACAAAAGATTAATAATCAAGTTAGCCAGCCTGGGAGTGGGTCCCAGGGTGGTAGCCTGGCTAGCAAACTGGCTGCACAACAGGACACAGAAGGTAATAGTGAATGGAACACATTCCAAAGAAAGGGGGGGTTACTAGTGGAGTACCTCAGGGCTCAGTACTGGGTCCAGTCCTCTTTAACATCTTTATAGGTGACATTGCAGAGGGTCTGGAGGGAAAGGTATGCCTCTTTGCAGATGACACAAAGATCTGTAACAGAGTTGATACACAAGAGGGGGTAGAAAAGATGAGAAGGGACTTGGCAAGGTTGGAGGAATGGTCAGACATATGGCAACTTAGATTCAATGCAAAGAAGTGCAAAGTAATGCACCTGGGAAACAAAAACCCAGGAGAAGAGTACACAATAGCAGGGGAGGTACTAACAACAACAAAAATGGAAAGGGACCTGGGGGTAGTCATATCAGATGACCTAAAGGTGGGTAAGCAATGTGAAAAGTCGGTAAGGAGAGCCAGGGGGATACTGGGATGCATAGAAAGGGGCATCACAAGTAGAAAAAGGGAAGTGGTTATCCCTTTATACAGACAGTGGGTGAGACCCCATCTGGAGTACTGTGTGCAGTTTTGGAGACCTCATCTATGCAAGGACATAGACAGGATGGAAGCAGTCCAGAGGAGGGCAACTAAAATGGTGCAGGGTCTGCAGCAGAGAAGCCATATGAGGAGAGACTGAGAGAGCTTAATATGTATACTCTTGATGAAAGGAGGGACAAGGGGGGACATGATAGAAATGTTCAAGTACCTCAAGGAATCAACAAAGTCCAGGAGGGTAGCATCTTCAGAAAAAAGATGTAAGAACAAGGGGCACAATTTAAAGATAGAGGGGGATGGCTCAGGGTAATGTGAGGAATTTTTTTCACAGAGAGAGTGGTGGATACATGGAACAGCCTTCCTGAGGAGGTTGTTGGGTCTAAAACAGTGGGGGAATTCAAACATGCATGGGACAGACACAAGGCAATTATAGTGGGGGGTTGCAGGAAGTAGGCTGTTGGTTAACTAGAATCTGCAGCTTATCCAGTAGGTAGGGAAATGGGCAGACTGGGTGGGCCAAGTGGTCCTTATCTGCCATCAAAGTCTATGTTTCTATGTTATGTTGATACGGTATTTATTGTAAATTTATATTGATATGGTATTTGTTGTTATTTGATCATGCTACTATGGTATTGTGTGTTTATGTTGGTATGGTATGGTTGTTATTCATTCCTGTTGCTATGGTTTTATTTTTTTTTATGTTGATGTATTTATTGTAAATTTATATTGCTGTGGTATAGTTGCTATTTGTTCATGCTGCTATGGTATGGTTGTTATTTATTCCTGTTGGTATGGTTTTGTTTATGTTGATATGGTATTTATTGTAAATTTATATTGCTATGGTACAGTTGCTATTTGTTCATGTTGCTATGGTATTGTTTGTTTATGTTGGTATGGTATGGTTGTTATTTATATTGCTATGGTATAGTTGCTACTTGTTCATGTTGCTATGGTATTGTTTGTTTATGTTGGTATGGTATGGTTGTTATTTATTCCTGTTGGTATTGTTTGTTTATGTTGATGTGGTATGGTTGTTATTTATATTGCTATGATATAGTTGCTATTTGTTCATGTTACTATGGTATTTGTTTTTTAAAAATGTGTTTGTCTCACCGTCATGCTATTTTCTCCAGCATAACTCTCTGGTTGTAGTGCATCAGTACCTTTCATTTTGCCATGGTTGTCTTTGTATGTCCTTTTGTTGAAAAATTTAATAAAGCATATTATCTGAAAAAAAATTAAAGTAATGGGAAAAAAGATTTAGTGAGAAAACAGCAAAGACTGATGCAGGTGGCCAACCTACACTGGGTTGGAAAAAAAGTAAAGTATAGCATAGGGAGATACTGTTGCACAATAGGTTTCAGTAGGAAAAAGAAGAAGATAGGGAAGGCATCCCTCCACCGGGGTTATTTGACTGGCAGAATGCAGTTCTGCCACAGTGGTATGGTTGTTATTTATATTACTATGGTATGGTATTTATGTTGGTATGGTATGGTTGTTATTTATTCCTGTTGGTATGGTTTTGTTTATGTTGATATGGTATTTATCATAAATTTATATTGATGTAGTATAGTTGCTATTTGTTCATGTCACTATGGTATTGTTTGTTTATATTGGTATTGTATGATTGTTATTTATTCCTGTTGGTATGGTTTTGTATATGTTGATATGGCATTTATTGTAAATTTATATTGCTGTGGTATAGTTGCTATTTGTTCATGTTGCTATGGTATTATTTGTTTATGTTGGTATGGTATGCTTGTTATTTATTCCTGTTGGTATGTTTTGTTTACGTTGATGTGGTATGGTTGTTATTTATATTGCTGTGGTATAATTGCTGTTTGTTCATGTTGCTATGGTATTGTTTGTTTATGCTGGTGTGGTATGGTTGTTATTTATTCCTGTTGGTATGGTTTTGTTTATGTTGATGTAGTATGGTTGTTATTTACATTGCTGTGGTATAGTTGCTGTTTGTTCATGTTGCTATGGTATTGTTTGTTTATGTTGCTATGGTATTGTTTGTTTGTTTGCTTGGTTGCTTATGTTTTTTTTCTGAAATACACTTCTTGCTTCAATCGTTGACAGATGACAGATATACCCTCAATCAGGTCACACTCTCTGGTGGCCATTATGGTGCCATGGTGAAGGGTGATTTAACCCTTTAGTTCCCCCCTTACCCACCTCCCTCCAAGGATGCTGGCACAAGGACATTATGTCCAGACTCATGGCGTGCTGATGCAGCCCCCAGCCAAGTGCCTAACAATGTCCTCCCCCTCCCTATACCGCTGAGCCTGCACCAGCACACAAGTATCCTCAGGTGGCAGTGATGAAGCAGTGTGACAGCCTCCCTCCCTGGAGGAGAAGAGCTTCTTCTGGGGTGCTCAGTCCTCTTTTACCCTGGCCGGCACCAGACAACCCAGGTTCATTTTCAAACCTGTGTCACTGGCATCGCAAGGGGCAGTGCTACTGCTGAGCAGACAGGTCAGTTTTATTTATGTTGATAGAAACACAGAAACATAGAATTTTATGAGGAAAACGAGTGTTGGACCACCTAGTCTGCTTGTAATACCCTATCCTACCCCCAAGACGTATTGTCCATAAGGCGGTTATGCCCACCCTTCCTGCCCCCATGTTCCCTGCCTTGCTGCTATGCCCCTGACTGTCTGTTAAGTCTTTAACAGTGTCATAGCATCATTTAAAGTTGCTAATGGTCTTAATACTCTCCACCTCAGCTGGCAGACTGTTCTATGGCTCAACAACCCTTTCTGTATAATAGAACTTTCTCAAGTCCCTCATGAATTTTTTTTTTAACCAGGAGAGACACACTAAGCTGAAGCTTTTTTACAGGTATGACCTGGGAGCACAAGGAAGTTAAGTGACTTATCCAGGGTCACACAGTATACAAGTGGGGGCTGTGGGATTCAAACCCAGGTCTCCAGGTTTGTAGCTCAGAGCCTTAAACCACTGTGCTGTACTGCATCTGAATTTAGCACCCACCAGCTTTTGCTCATGTCCCTTTGTTGTGGATTGACTATTCCTGTTAAAATATGGAGATGGTCTTTACTTTTTTCCTTTTTTCCAATATTGCCACTCTCTGTAATGCCAGCTCTCACTGCTGCCGTCGTTTGTTGTGAGCCACTACTTAAAATGTGTGTATACACAGATCTGCTCCAGCTGTAAGCCCATCACTATGACATACTCAAGAGGGGTTAACAACACCCTGACATCATAGCAGTGCGATTATCAGGAAATAATTGTGCTGATTTTTACCGGTAATAAGGTGCTCCCATACATTATTTATTTATTTATTTGTTTGTTTATTACTGTCTCAGAATTTGACTTACCTTTGAGTCAGAGAACCACTTACAAAGGTTCCACTTCCAAAAGAAATCATAATTACTGATAAAAAAACCCATTCATTACATTATAAGGTTATTTATGTTGCCATAGTATTATTTGTTTGTTGCTATGGCATGATTGCTATTTGTTCATGTTGCTGTGGTATGTTTGAGATGTGTTCATGTTGCTGTGGTATGTTTGAGATGTGTCCATGTTGCTGTGGTATATTTTAGATGTGTTCATGTTGCTGTGGTATATTTTAGATGTGTTCATGTTGCTATTGTATGTTTGAGATGTGTTCATGTTGCTGTGGTATGTTTGAGATGTGTTCATGCTGCTGTGGTATATTTTAGATGTGTTCATGTTGCTGTGGTATGTTTGAGATGTGTTCATGTTGCTGTGGTATATTTTAGATGTGTTCATGTTGCTGTGGTATGTTTGAGATGTGTTCATGTTGCTGTGGTATGTTTGAGATGTGTTCATGTTGCTGTGGTATATTTGAGATGTTTTCATGTTGTTGTGGTATGTTTGAGATGTGTTCATGTTGCTGTGGTATATCTGAGATGTGTTCATGTTGCTGTGGTATGTTTGAGATGTGTTCATGTTGCTGTGGTATGTTTGAGATGTGTTCATGTTACTGTGGTATATTTTAGATGTGTTCATGTTGCTGTGGTATGTTTGAGATGTGTTCATGTTGCTGTGGTATGTTTGAGGTGTTCATGTTGCTGTGGTATGTTTGAGATGTGTTCATGTTGCTGTGGTATATTTTAGATGTGTTCATGTTGCTATTGTATGTTTGAGATGTGTTCATGTTGCTGTGGTATGTTTTAGATGTGTTCATGCTGCTGTGGTATATTTTAGATGTGTTCATGTTGCTGTGGTATGTTTGAGATGTGTTCATGGTGCTGTGCTATGTTTGAGATGTGTTCATGTTGCTGTGGTATATTTGAGATGTTTTCATGTTGTTGTGGTATGTTTGAGATGTGTTCATGTTGCTGTGGTATATTTGAGATGTGTTCATGTTGCTGTTGTATGTTTAAGATGTGTTCATGTTGCTGTGGTATGTTTGAGATGTGTTCATGTTGCTGTTGTATGTTTGAGATGTGTTCATGTTGCTGTGGTATATTTTAGATGTGTTCATGTTGCTGTTGTATGTTTAAGATGTGTTCATGTTGCTGTGGTATGTTTGAGATGTGTTCATGCTGCTGTGGTATGTTTGAGATGTGTTCATGTTGCTGTGGTATATTTTAGATGTGTTCATGTTGCTGTTGTATGTTTAAGATGTGTTCATGTTGCTGTGGTATGTTTGAGATGTGTTCATGTTGCTGTGGTATGTTTGAGATGTGTTCATGTTGCTGTGGTATATTTGAGATGTGTTCATGTTGCTGTGGTATGTTTGAGATGTGTTCATGTTGCTGTGGTATATTTGAGATGTGTTCATGTTGCTGTTGTATGTTTAAGATGTGTTCATGTTGCTGTGGTATGTTTGAGATATGTTCATGTTGCTGTGGTATGTTTGAGAAGTGTTCATGTTGCTGTGGTATGTTTGAGATGTGTTCATGTTGCTGTGGTTTATTTTAGATGTGTTCATGTTGCTGTTGTGTGTTTGAGATGTGTTCATGTTGCTGTGGTATATTTTAGATGTGTTCATGTTGCTGTGGTATGTTTGAGATGTGTTCATGTTGCTGTGGTATGTTTTAGATGTGTTCATGTTGCTGTGGTATGTTTGAGATGTGTTCATGTTGCTGTGGTATGTTTTAGATGTGTTCATGTTGCTGTGGTATGTTTGAGATGTGTGTATGTTGCTGTGGTATATTTTAGATGTGTTCATGTTGCTGTTGTATGTTTGAGATGTGTTCATGTTGCTGTGGTATATTATAGATGTGTTCATGTTGCTGTGGTATGTTTGAGATGTGTTCATGTTGCTGTGGTATGTTTGAGATCTGTTCATGTTGCTGTGGTATGTTTGAGATGTGTTCATGTTGCTGTGGTATGTTTGAGATCTGTTCATGTTGCTGTGGTATGGTTATTTGGTCATGTCAAGGAGGCAGTATAGTGTAGCTGTTGAAAGAACTGAGCTGCAAACCTGGAGACCTGAATTTGAATCCCATCAGCCCCCACTTGCATACTGTGTGACTCTGAGTAAGTCACTTAACTCTTTGTTGTCACTGGGTGTGGGCTTTCAGAATAACTCAAACATGCAGACAAGACTTAGGTGCATAAAAAAACGCCCGAAAGCATTTATTATTTTATTTTCTGATTCCAATATAAAATAAGACAATGTACAGAAAGCAAAAGAAAATGAGGTTAGCAGTCCTCAACACAGTGTGGCTTAGCTTCAGCCTCTCTTCTGGTACTCAGACAGTGCTTGTTCAAGCACACCCAGAAGGTCTTATCCTTTCCACAGCAAGGAACCAACTGGCCTCCCTATCTAAAAACTATGCATCTAGTTGGCAATCCTTTTATATCATGCTATGGGTGGCCTCACAGACATGTGCTCCGCCCACATACATTTTCTACGATCCCATAACAGTACCTCCACCAGTACATAGAAAAGAGAAAGAAACCTAAACAGCAGTTTTATGCTGCCCACCGTCTTCCTCTACCTAAATATCCGGGTGACCGTACAGGCCCGTAACCTAACTTTCTCTGGGCAAGTCATACCCAGCACTAACCCCACTCAGACACATTGGTTCTACTCCAGGGCCCCATCTTAGGTTTCACCCCATACCTAGATCCTCCATGATCCTAGGTTACTCTTCTTATTTCATTTCATACAGAGTAGACATTCCTTGCATGTTATACATTTCTTGTAATCATTTTATACATATTTCAATACTTGAGGGAAACCCAGGATCCCCAAACTTTCAATCATCCCATTTGTGTCATAACAGAGGTAGTCTTGGGACCTTTCAAGCTGAAAACCAAACAGCCGGTTCCTAACCTCTGTGGTGTCATGCCTTATGAACATTTATGCACTTGTTCAGAGGTGTACCAAAGTTAGATGTTAGCTACCACCTTGTACCTTCTACTCTATGTGGGAGTCTCCCCCTCTTCCAAGGGTATCATTTGTTGTGGCCCTCCACCTTTTTGGTTATTCCTCCCATACTCATTTTAAGTACCTCTAACTGATGGTACCCAGCACTGGCCTTCAGATAGGCAGCTACCTGCTGGTGCATCCCTGGCCAGTAGTAAAAAAGGGTTATTTTTGTCAAGACCTCCCCATGGCTCAATGGCCTAAAGCGACTGGAGCATGCAGTCTTCATCACTTCCTTCCTGTATGTCATGGGAACCACTACTCTGGCATCCACTCATCCTATATGTGGGTTGGCGTTGGTAACAGCAGTAACCACACAAGTTCCTTCAACCTTATTGGCCTCTTCAGACTTGATTGAAGTATTCACTCCAGGATTAACAAGGACAGACACAGTCTTACCTGGGGACTTATCTCCTCCTATGTTCTCTATCCAGTAACAGCCTGGGAACACAGGCAGCACAGGAAACACTGAATCTGCAGTCGGCCATGAAAACTCCATCAGGGGGTCCTCTTCCTCCTCCAGAGCTCATGAATCCTCCACTTCCTTTGCTTCCACCTCACATTTCTCTAGTCACGACCTCTTCAGCAGCATCTAACATATGGTGGCAGTTGTGGGATTTGGCTGGAAGTCTGAGGAATCTGGAGGATTCCAATCAGGTGGTACCAGCCCTGAACCTTGGACAGGCTAAGGTGCATGACACCAGATATGATGAGGACTGCTGGAGATGGTGACCTGAGAGAGGCACCATGGAAGGAGCATGATGAATCCAAAGACCAGGTGGCAGACCTGATGTAACTCGTTCATTGACTGAATGGGCAATGGTTGGAGGTGGATGGATGACACAGAGAGGTGGAGCACCATTGCCAGATGCTGCTGGAGAGGTCCCGACCAGAGAGATATGAGGCAGAAGTGAAGCAAGAGGAGGATTCGTGGGCTGTGGAGGAGGAGGAGAACCCCCTAATGGAGTTTTTGTGGCTGACTGTGGGTTTGGTGATTCTTGTGCTGCCTGTATTCCCGGGATGCTACTGAATAGAGAATGTCAGAGGAGACAATTCCCCAGATAAGACTGTGTCTGACCTTGTTACTCCTGGAGTAAATACTTCAATCAAGTCTGAAGAGGCCAATAAGGTTGAAGGGACTTGTGTGGTTACTGCTGTTACCAATGCCATTGCCAGTACCCCATGTATTGACTGGGAGAAATTACAGGTAGGAGATCCTGAGGTTGCCCGGTTATGTACTTATGTTTCAGTTCAGGAGGGTAGTATAGGTACTGAGAGTATGGGGGCAAAACCGTTGTGGTCGAATGAGCTCAAAGAAGGAGTCTTGCATCACATGAAACCCAACCCATATACAGGATGAGTAGATGCCAGGGCAGTGGTGTCCATGGCCTATAGGAAGGAAGTGATGGAGACTGCATGCTCCAGTTACTTTAGGCCATTGAGCCATGGGGAGGTCTTGGCACAAATAACCCCTTTCTATTACTGGCCAGGGATGTACCAGCAGGTGGCTGCCTATCTGAAGGCCAGTGCTAGGTACCATCAGTTAGAGGTACCTAAAATGTGTATGGGAGGAATAACCCAAAGGGTGGAGGGCCACAAGAAATGATACCCCTGGAAGAGGGGGAGACTCCCACATAAAGCAGAAGGTACAAGGTGGTAGCTAACATCAAATCTTGGTACACCTCTGAACAAGTGCATAAATGTTCATAAGGCATGACACCACAGAGGTTAGGAACTGGCTGTTTGGTTTTCAGCTTGAAAGGTTCTGAGACTACCTCAGGGGCCTGTTATGACACACATGGGATGATCGAATGTTTGGGGGTCCTGGGTTTTCCCTCAAGTACTGATATATGTATGAATGATTACAAGAAATGTATAACATGCAAGGAATGTCTATACTGTATGAAATGAAATGAGAAGAGTAATCTAGAGTCATGGAGGATCTAGGTATGGGGTGAAACCTAAGATGGGGCCCCAGAGTAGAACCAGTGTGTCTGAGTGGGGTTACAACTGGGTATGGCTCACCCCGGAGAAAGTTAGGGTACGGGCCTGTACGACCACCCAGATATTTAGGTGGAGGAAGCCAGTGGGCAGCATAAAACTGCTGTTTAGGTTTCTTTCTCTTTTCTATGTACTGGTGGAGGTACTGTTATGGATTCGTAGAAAATGTATGTGGGCAGATCACATGTCTGTGAGGCCACCCCTAGCATGATATAAAAGGACCACCAACTAGGGGCATAGTTTTTAGATAGGGAGGCCAGTTGCTTTCTGGCTGTGAAAGTTACTGTATAAGACCTTCTGGGTGTGCTTGAACAAGCACTGCCTGAGTACCTGAAGAGAGGCTGAAACTAAGCCACACTGTGTTGAGGACTGCTAACCTCATTTTCTTTTGCTTTCTGTACATTTTCTTATTTTATTTTGGAATCAGAAAATAAAACGATAAATGCTTTTGGGCGTTTTTTATGCACCTAAGTCTTGTCTGCCTGTTTGAGTTATTCTGAAATCCCACACCCAGTGACATATTGTATTTCTTAAGCACCAGACTCGTACTTTTTGCCCGCTAAGGCAGTACCCTATATCTCTTCTTTCAGACACTCGGGCTGTTTCACATTACAGCCAATTATGTGCTATAAATATGCAGCTCATAACTAGGGGACAAGAAAAGTAAAAAAGGGATAGCACAGGATAGGACGGTGCTTCAGGTGGCCAGTCCAACAGCAAAATTTAGGAAAGAGAGACAGAAGAATTAATAAGGAGAGATAGCAAAGGGCGAAAGGAATTTGGGGGGGGATCACCCTACCACACTTGTGCTTCCAGGTCACACCTGGAAACAAGATCTGGCTTAGTGGACCTTTCCTGGTTAAACAATTTCCCCTTCCCTTCCATTCCTTTCCCTGTTGTTATGTTTTTTTTTATATTACTAAGGTATAATTTTGATTTGTTCATATTGCTGTGGCATTATTATTTGTTTTTGTTGCTATGGTATGTTTTTTAGGTCATGGGGTCAAAAAAAGTAGGGGAATTCAAGAATGCATTGGACAGACCTAAGGCAATTCTGGTGGGGGATAGGAAGAAGTAGGCTGTTGGTTAACTAGGAACTGCTGCTTATCCAATAGATAGGGAAATGGGCAGACTAGGTGGGCCAAGTGGTTCTTACCTGCCATCAAAGTCTATGTTTATATGTTTCTTTGTTATGTTTCAGCGGTGTAGTTATTTGTTTGTATTTCTGTGGTATGGTTGTGATTTGTTCATGTTGCTATTACATGGTTGTAATTTTGTTTATGTTGCTATGGTATGTTTTTTATTTGTTCCTGTTTCTATGGTAAGGTTGTGATTTGTTCATGTTGCAAGGATATGGTTGTTATTTGTTCGTTGCTGCTATGGTATAATGATTTGTTCATGTTGCTGTGTTATGGCTGGGATTTGTCCATGTTGCTATGGTACAGTGGTTTGTTTGTGTTGCTGTGGTATTGATATGGTGGTTATTTATTCATTCTACTATGTTATGGTTTTTATTTATATAGGATATTACTGTAATGTGTTATATTGCTATGGTGTGATTGATATTTGTTCATGATGCTATGGTATGGTTGTGATTTGTTCATGTTGCTATGGTATGGTTGTGAATTGTTTATGCTGCAATGGTACTGTTATTTGTTTAAGTTGCCACGGTGTGATTGTTATTTATTCATAATAACTGGTGACCCCCCGTTATCAACCCATTTTGGAGTACTGTACTTTAAAAAGTCATATCAACCCGCAGGTTGATAAGAAAAAACTTGTATCAACCTGCAGGTTGATACGACTTTTACAGTCGTGCACCAAGAAGCCTGCAGCAGTCCAAATGGAGAACCATTTTCTTGCTGTCTGCGGCACTGACAGGGACAGAGACAAAAATGTTTTACAGGAATTTCACTAAACTGCCTTTTAAGTGTGGTACCTTATGGTCGTGGGTTCAAGTCTGGTAAGGTAGATCCGAAACATGTACTTTCACCACTACCCCTTACTATTTTCCCATTTTGGATGACCTTTCACCTCTGATCTGAGGAAGCAATGCTCGAGGATTTCTAAAAATGACAAGTTGTCAGTTAATTTTAATGTAATTTACTAAATAATATAATAATTTGTTAGAAAGTAAGTTGTCTCCTGCTGATCTTATCAGAGAGAGCTACGTTTAAGTCTCATGAACTTTCCCCTTGGACTGAAATTATCCTGAGGCATCTAGATGATGCAGCCACTATGGATTTAAACTTTCCCACGAAAGGAATATATAAAAAGGTATCATTAAATTGTTGCTGCATTCTGTTTACTCCTCTGGATGTAAAATATGTAGTAAAATCTGCTTTGTTTGCTTTCTATTATAAGAAATAAAATGTATGTAGATGCTGCATATGGAGTGATTTCTGCTATGTACAAATGAGAACCATTTTTTTCTTTCACCAGTTATTATATAAAATAAAACATATGTAGGTGGTTGATATGGAGTTTTTTCCAAAACCCTCGATGTGTGAAAATATTTAAACCTCTCGAGCTCCGCTCTTGAGGTTTAGATATTATCACACATCTTGGGTGTGTAAAAAATCTCCATATCAACCACCTACATATGTATTATTCTCTATATGTTGCTAGGGTATGGCTGTGATTTGTTTTCTTGTTATGGTAGGGTTTTTGTTAATGTTGCAATGGTATGATAGGCACAACCTCCAGGATGACAAACAATATGGATTTGTGGTGGACAGGTCATGCCTGAAGAATCTTATCACGTTTTTTGACTGGGTGACGAAGGAATTAGATAGAGGAGACCCACGGGATCTCCTCTACTTTGATTTCAGCAAGCCATTCGACTCAGTGCCGCACAATCGTTTGCTAAAAAAGTTGGAAGACCAAGGCATTGCTGAAATCCTAGTCAGGTGGGTGGGCAATTGGCCAAGAGATAGAAATCTGAAGGTAGTTGTAAAGGGGGTGAGGTCTGGTGAAGGTAGAGTCACCAGTGCTGTGTCCCAGGGCTCGGTCATAGGACCAGTTCTGTTTAATGTGTTTATTTGCAACATTGACGTAGGCATTCAGGATAAGCTGGAACTCTTTGCAGATGATACCAAACTGGATGGTGGGGTTGGCAGTAGGGGTGCAATTAGGGAACTTCAGAATGACTTACAAAAGCTAGAAAGATGGTCTAACATCTGGCAGCTAAAGTTCAATGCAAAAAAAGTGTAAGGTGCTGCATCTGGGAAAAGGGCATCCTAGAATAAATTACTGGCTCGACAGAATCAAGCTCAGTGCAACTCAGGAAGAAAGGGACCTAGGGCAGGGGTCAGCCGTAACTTATTTTTGCACTAGCCAGATGGACAAGTTGATTTAAAATTGCACTAGCCCACCGATGGTTGCACTAGCACACAATAATAATGGTAATCTCTGATTGGTTATACAGGAAAAATGCAAGCCAAGAAATACTTGAATTATTGCATATTTATCCTGCTCCCATATTGCTTCTTGCCCCAGCAAAAAAAAAAAGACTGCAGTCCAATCACACAAAGTATGCACCCCCATTGTTTTTTACCATGTGTCCCTTGCTTCCTCTTTCTTCACTCCCCCCTCCCCACCAAATGAGAGGATACCATAATGGCAAATGTTCAATCAGGCAGTTCAGCTCTGCACACACAGCAACCAACATCATCATGCACCTCACCACAGTCCCACCCTGAGCTGCAGGGCAATGTACAGAGTCAGGCAGAGAAAGACACTCTCATCCCCTACCCTGTGATTAACCAGACCTGCACTTCTGGAAGTTTTCTTACAGGGGCAGTTCTAGGATTTCTTTGGAGAGAGTTAAATAAACACAGAGGGGCTTGGGATGTAAAAAAAACTTTGACATATCTGTTTATATATACTAGGCACAAAAGTATTGATTTAACATGCTCTGCCCTAACAACAACAGATTTTTCATAACCATGTCCTTTCATCAGGCAAAGGGGAAGCAGTACACAGGCATGATGTTGTGCTACCTCTCTTTCTATATAGGATGATCTATGCACACCAGGAATACCTATTTTATTTTAGTCTTTAGTAACCGGGTAAGGCCCACTAGGCACAAGTGCCTGTTTTCAGGGGCGACCTGGGAGCACTGGGTGGTTAAGTGACTTGCTCAGAGTCACACAGTATGCAAGAGAGGTTGTAAGAATCAAACTTGGGTCTGGTCTGCTAATGTACCAAGCTCATTCACACCTCATTCCTCTAACCTCTAGGCTATACTGCCAGCCCTTTCAAATTACGTATTTTACTAAGGTTTTGCTTTGTACCATACGTGTTCCAAAGCATTGTTTTTAAGATGAAATGACATGCTGGGTGGTATAAGAGTGGGACTGCATGGATGGCATTGACTGGTTGATCCAGTAAGAGGAGCTGTGGACCCCCACACTAGTCAGTAATGGCAGATATGGGTCAATGGATGGCCACTTCAGAGTCTAGTCTGTAGTGGTGTCAAGGGAAAGTATAGAGTTGACAGACCACCTGGCTGGGCAGACTGCGTTATACATCATAGCATTCTGCCACTGCTGTGTTGGATACAAACACTGAAAAGATTGGGAAATGAGGCACACTGGTCTTAATATTATGTGATAAATCAAAGACAAGTTCAGCAGACTGGAAGTTAGTGACTTAACCACTCTACCCTTGATCACAGCATGCACACTAGCTGAATGTCCTAACAATTGAGTGATAATGACTCCCATTAAGTCTTTTGTTGAATCCCCCTCCTGAACTGCCAGATAATTGCAGCTTTTAATGAGCTGTTAATCACACCAGGCCACCTGGAACAATGAGGGAGAGTAGCAAAAAGGCTTCAGCCTGCTAAACTAGGGACTTTTTCAATTTCATTGACAGCAATGAAAAACCTGCACTACTCAAGACGGTCAAGTAGATGGTTAGCTGCACTAGCCCTGATCAATTTGCACTAGATTCAGGGCTAGTAAAACAATGTTAAGGTTGAACCCTGACCTAGGGGTCATCATATACAACACTCTTAAACAACAGAGCCAATGCAGCAAAGCTTACAGCAAGGCAAATAGCATGCTGGGGTGCATAGGGAGAGGATTTGACATCAGGAGCAGAGAGGAGATCCTCCCACTGTACAGGCCCCTTGGGAGGCCCCACCTGTAGTACTGCATCCAGTTTTGGAATCTGCACCTGCAGAAAAGACAGGAATAGGCTGGGGACTGTTCAGAGAAGAGTAACCAAGATGATACAGGGTCTCCAAGATCTTTCATACAAGGAACACCTGAAGGAACTAAACTTATTCTCACTAGAAACAAGGAGGGAGAGGAGGGATATGACTGAGACTTTCAAGTTCTTGACAGGCATTAATAAGGTGCCCTACAATGAACTATTCTAAAGGATCATCAGCTCCACAATCAGGGGCATGAATGGAAGCTACAGGGAGGAAGTTTCAGAAAAAATATAAGAAAGTATTTCTTCACAGAAAGAGTAGTGGAACCCTGAAGCAGCCTGCCAGTGGAAGTGACGAGTGCAAGGACTGTGGCAGCTTTCAAACAGGGGTGGGATAGAGCAAAGGCTCAAGGGGAAACTGCAAGATCAGGGAAGGGCAAAACTCAGAAGTGGGGCTAAGAGCCCATGACCTATAAGAGGTCTTGGGAGCTCTTGGGTAGATTAGATGGACCCACAGTCTCCTTCTGCAATCGCTTTTCCATGTTTTTGTGTTTCTATATATGGTCTTGATTTGTTGATGTTGCTATACAATAGTATTGTTGTTATTTGGTCATTTTGCTATGGTATGGTTGGGATTTGTTCATTTTGCTGTGGTATGATTGGGATTTGTTCATTTTACTGTAGTATGGTTAGAATTTGTTCATTTTGCTATGGTACAGTATTGTTGTCATTTGATCATTTTTCTACAGTACAGTTTTTATTTGTTCATCTTTCTATAGTATGGCTGTGATTTCTTTTTATTGCTATACCATGGTTGTGATTTGTTCCATTTCCTGTGGTATGGTGATTTGTTCATGTTTCTATGGTATGGCTATGATTTGTTCACATTGCTTTGGAATTGTTGTGAGTTGTTTATGTTGATATGGTATGACTGTGATTTGTTCACGTTGCTATAGCATGGCTGGTCATTTATTCATGATGCTGTGGTATAGTTATGATTTGCTCATGTTGCTATGGTGTGATTGTGATTTATTCATGTTTCTATGGCATTGTTGTTATTTGTTCATGTTGCTGTCACATGGTTGCTATTTGTTCATGTTGCTGTGGTATGTTTGGGATTTGTTTGTGTTGCTATGGTATGGTTGAGATTTGGTCATGCTGCTGCAGCATTCTGTCTGTTCATGGTGCTTTATAATAGTTATTTATGTTGCTATATTATTGTTTTTTGTTATGTTGCTATGTCATGATTGATATTTGTTTATGGTGCTATGGTATGGTTGCTGTTTGTGTTGCTATGGTAAGGTTGTGTTTTGTTCATATTGCTATGGTATAGCTGTGAATTGTTCATGTTGCTAAGGGATGGTTGTGATTTGTTCATGTTGGCATGGTATGTTTGTCATCTGTTCATATTACTTTGGTATTGTCATTTGTTTATGTTGCTGTGGTATGGCTGTGATTTGTTCAAGTTGCTATTATATGTTTGGAATGTGTCCATGTTGTTATTGTATGGTTGTGATTTGTTCATGCTGGTATGGTATATTTGGGATTTGTTCATGTTACTATGATAGTGTTATTTGTTTATGTTGCTATAGTATGGTTATGTGTTTACATTGCTACAGTATGGTTGTGGTTTGTTCATGTTGATGTGGTTTGTTGGATTGGTTTATGTTGCTATGGCATGATTTTTTTTTCTTGTTTTTATGGTATTTTGGGGAATTTTTATGCTGATATGATGGTATGGTTGTGATTTGTTCATTTCACTGTAGCATGATTGTTATTTGTTCATGTTGCTATGGTATGCTTGTTATTTGTTCATGTTGCTATGGGTTGCTTGTCAATTGTTTATTTTACTATGGTATGGTTGTGATATGTTCATTTTGATATGAAACAGATGTGATTTGTTCATGTTGCTATGGTATGGCTGTGATGTATTCATTTTGCTATGGTATGGTTGTTATTTGTTCATGTTGCTATGGTATTGTTATTTGTTCATGTTGCTGTTGTATGGTTGTTATTTGTTCATGTTGCTGTGGTATGGTTGTTATTTGTTCATGTTGTTGTAGTAGGATTGCATTTAATGATTTTAATTAATATTTTAAGTTGTATGTTGTATTTTAGGCATTTGTTTTGTTATATATCTTTTTTTTCTTTTTCACTACCTTGCCTTCTTTAATGTAAGGTGTACAGAGTCCCTGGGAGTGGGCACCATATAAATAAATGTGCTTTGCCTTGGTATGTTTTGGATGTGTTCATGTTGCTGTGGTATTGTAGGGACAAAACCCTTGATGGAAAAATTATTTTATTTTTATCTTCAAGAATTGATTTTTTTAATTATCATTATTATTTTAGCTGCTTTTTATATGGTATTAAGCTGGGAAATATTTACTTTTATTTCTGGTCAAAATTAATGTTGATTAAGTCTTAAAAACAGTAACATGGAGAAATAATGCCATTTAAAATGGAGTCAGCTTCAGAGTGCAGAAAAAAATGGTTTTAAAGAGACTGTTTTAAATTTCAGGGCTCTGTGCTCTAGCTGTAGAACATAGATAAGATGTGGCCTAACATACATGTTCCACATTCCTGGGAAAACACTTTTATTAGAATGTATGTGTTTGAGCAGGGAAGGTCTTGGATGGAGCTAGGTATCCATGGCTATAATCAAGATAAGAGATCATGTGACTGGTAGCACCAAGAAAAAGATGTCTTAGTCTTTGAAAGTCCAATTACCCTGTATCGAAATAAAAAGTTTTATTCATAATTTAAAGATGCAATGTACTGCCGCTATGAAAATTGGTCAGTTATTGGACAACAGTATGATAGATAAGCTTACCAAGTTTTATAGTTGCAAAATGAAGCATTCAAAAGTTATGAATATCATTTATTTAATATAATTTTTTTATTAGAGAACTAGACAAATCTAGTATCCTGTGATAGCTCAACTCTTAGGAAGTCTAACGAGACAAATATTAAATATGTAGTTTGTTGCTACAGAGAGAAATACCATCTAAAGTTTTACAGTGAATTAACTTTTCTGACAGTGATTGATATCTTTAAGAAAAGAACAAAGGATCTTGTGTGTCTCTACAAAAAGTAATGTTTTAAGGACTTTAGGAGTGGATTTTTCTTACAAATCTTATATCATTCTGTAGTTTAGACTACGTAGAGTAAGACTATTATTTTGTTTTGAAAAGTTTTATTAAAATTATTAAGTAATAACCTTAATAGTGTAGTTTAAAAAATATCCATACTACAGATATCAGACTTTTTCAAGAATGTTTGGCTTAATGTAAAACACTTAAATATGCAAGTTTAATGTTCAAATTATGTTAAATAAGACTTTTATTTAAATAAATAATTTTGACCCAAAAATAGGTTTGAGGAGAAGGGGCTGTCTTAAAGAGGTATGTCTGTATGTCATCATTTATCTTCTAAGATGCTCTACCTTTCTAGTGACTCAAACCAATCAAATTCTGGTGATGACATCACCAGAGCAGTTTTTATATTAGTAAACACTGCTGATCACTTCTTATATCTGAGCTAACCATTGGTGTAGGAAGACCTATGTTTAGTTAACTAAGAATGTTATGGCTTTATACTGATGCTAGGCCAAAGAACTTTGGGCCACGCCTGTTTGAAATGCAGGGGTCAGCCTATGGAGAGCCAGAGCTCAGTGCTGCTGAAGATATCCAGAGGCAAGAAAGAAGTGTAAGGGCATTTTTATTGTGTTTAAAGCAAGATTTGTGTTTTGTCTGCTGAACCTTGACTGCAGCAATGCTGCCTGTTGTTAACCAGACACAGACTTATATTTAAAACTCACACAAGCTTTATAGTGTTGTAAGGAAAAGGTCTAGTGTCTTAAGGTTTTAAAACAGATAAAACATAAACAGTCATGAAGTTCCAGTTGTTAAAACAACTTGCTATTTACAAGAAAATTCTTTGAATCCAGTATTGCTATGGACTGTGCAGATTGAAGCTATGTTCTACAAATCTAAGAACCGATTTTAGCACAAGTTTAACTTGCAGAGTGCATCCATGCTAAAAGAAGTTCCAGGGTCAAAGTTAGCTGACAAAGAAACCTTTACATCAAAAGCCAGACTCAGCCAGAGTTCTAAGTGGAGAAGAGAAGAGAAGAACCACTTCTACAACCAGAAATATAAGTGTTCCTTTTTAATTACTTTCACTAATTTTAATTAATAGTCTTGGTATTTTAAATTGGCTTAACTGGGAAAGTAAGAGGGAATCTGCTGTTAACGATATGATCTGGTTATATCTGTTAAAAGCTTTGAACTAAAGACCTTTGCATGATTTGAAAAGTTAAAACTGAGTTTTATGAAAGTATAGTACAAATCACTATTGTAATGAGTTTGCCAGTTCTCATAGAAAATACATTTTACATGCAATGAAATTTTAAAACAAGTTTTATACAGAAATAATCTGAGATATTGATCTGATAAGTAAATGCTCTTATGCATGAAGGTTAGGTTAAATATTAAGTATGATAAAAGTAGTGTAACTGTTACCATTTATTATGCTAAGTATTGTTTATTTCTTTACATTGTTTATTTGCTAGAATTTATTAGTTGCTGGATTATTTGAAACATTTTTGTTTATGTTTACAAGATTAGGCTTGATATTTATGCTAATGAGGAATATTAAGAACCATTGTATAGGTGTAAAAAAATATATATTCTTCATATAATTACACATGTGGTACGCAGTGTCATTTACCATTATACTTGAATCTGGAGAGCACAGGATAATAACACATGTGAATATTTATTATTTTGGGTAATTTATGAGAAAATTTTTGGGTAAGGCCTGAGGTGAATCCATGTACATCATTATAAAAAAGTGATATTATAAGCGTTTGTTCAGACAGTATGGTTGTTATTTGTTCATGTTGCTCTGGTATGGTATTATTTGTCCACGTTTGTATAGTATGATTGTGATTTGTTCATTTTACTATGGTATGGCTATATTTGTTCATGCTGCTATGGTATTTTATTTGTTCATGGTGCTATGTTCAAAGATTAAGCAAATAGACTGTATTATATGTAATCCTGATAAATTAAATCATACTTGCTCCAGTTTTTGTGGTGCAAAGATTTCAGATATTACTACCATGCTGCCTGACATTTTAAATAAGGCAGATAGCAACCCATTGGTAATTATTCATGCTGGAACCAATAACATACTATATGATAGTTCTGAACATATTAAGCACAACATTATTGCTTTAAGCAATTTATTAATCAATAAAGGGTGTACAGTTAGTTTTTCGGAAATTTTACCAATCCCTAGGGCCACTGAAACTATTACTAATAAAATCAAAAACATAAGTGAATGGCTACATAAATGGTGTTTCAAACAGGGCATTCCTTGTATTACTCATTGGGAAAACTTTGTCAACAGGCCATCTCTGTACTGTTGGAATGGATTCCACCTTAGTAGGCATGACAGTTCTCTTTTCGTGACATGTCTGCTTAGAAAATTGATGTGTTTTTAAACTAGAGAACAAAGGGGGGAATGGGAATAATCCCAAGTCTCTGAAGCATACTAAGATTCCAGCATCCTGCAAAGTTTTGTCATTAAATGCTCGATCCCTAAACTTGTCCAAAATGGCCGAATTCTCTATCATACATACTCACAATATAGGAATCATAGCAGTTACAGAAACCTGGTGGGACAGTACATCCACTTTACTGAAATCGATACAGGGTTACAAACTCTATCACAAAGATAGACTGAATAAGCAGGGTGGTGGCATTTGTTTATACATTTGTGAAGACATTGAATCCCATGAAATTCAATATTTCACTATGGCAGAAAGTATTTGGGTCTCTGTCCAATTTAAGGGGCAATCACATATATCCCTGGGCACAAGTTATAGGGCCCCCCCTTACTTGATCCTAATTATGTCTCAGCACTTTTAAACAATATTTCTTATTTTTCTAATGAAGGGGACACTATTACACTGGATGACTTTAATTTCCCCAGTATTGATTGGATATCTTTAAAGGCCATTACCATAGAAACATAGACACATAGAATTTGATGGCAGATAAGGACTGCTTGGCACACCCAGTCTGCCATTTCCCTTCCTACTGGATAAGCTGCAAATCCTAGTTAACCAGCAGCCTACTTCTTCCTACCCCTACCCCTAGAATTGCCTTATGACTGTCCCATGCATGCTTGAATTCCACCAATGTTTTTGACTCCACAACCTCCTCCAGAAGGCCATTCCATGCATCCACAACCCTCTCTATGAAAAAATACTTCCTTAAATTACCTCTGAGCCCCCCTCTATCTTCAAATTGTGCCCCCTTGTTCTTGCAGACCTCTTTTTTTGGAAGATGCTACCCTCTTGGACTTTGTTGATTCCCTTGAGGTACTTGAAAGTTTCTATCATGTCCCCCCTCTCCCTCCTTTCCTCAAGGCTATACATATTAAGCTCTTTAAGTCTCTCTTCATATGTCTTCCGGTGCAGACCCTGCACCATTTTAGTTGCCCTCCTCTGGACAGCTTCCATCCTGTCTATGTCTGTGGAGATTGGGTCTCCAGAACTGCACGCAGTACTCCAGATGGGGTCTCACCAGCTGTCTGTACAGAGGGATAATAGCTTCCTGTTTTCTACTGGTGATGCCTCTCCCTATGCATCCCAGTATCCCCCAGCCCTCCTTGCTGCCATCTCACATTGCTTGCCCAACTTTAGGTCATCTGATATGACTACCCCTAGGTCCCTTTCCATTTTTGTTGTTGTTAGTATCTCACCCCCCCATTGTGTACTCTTCCCCTGGGTTTTTGTTTCCCAGGTGCATTACCTTGCACTTAGCATTGAATCTAAACTGCCGTACATTTGACCATTCCTCTAACCTGGCCAAGTCCCTTTTCATCCTTTCCACCCCACCTTGTGCATCAACTCTGTTGCAGATCTTTGTATCATCTGCAAAGAGACATACTTTTCCTTCCAGTCCCTCTGCAATGTCGCTTATAAAGACATTGAAGAGGACCGGTCCTAATACTGAACCCTGCAGTACCCCACTAGTAACCCCCCTTTCTTCAGAGTGGACACCATTTACTATTACTCTCTGTGTCCTATTCTCCAGCCAATTCTTTACCCAGGCTGTCATCTTGGGACCCCTCCCAGGCTGGCTAACTTGTATATTAATCTTTTGTGGGACTGTGTCAAATGCCTTGCTTAAAGTCTAGGTAGACCATGTCCACAGCCCTCCTGATCTACTACTTTGGTCACCCAGTCAAAGAAATCTATCAGATTCATCTGGCATGACCTTCCACTGTGAATCCATGCTGCCTTGGGTCCTGTGCCCTCTGGCCTCTAGGTACTCAACAATTCTTTCCTTCAGAAGTGATTCCATCATTTTCCCTATCACTGAGGTTTAACTAACAGGTCTGTAGTTTCCTGCTTCTGCCTTGCTCCCACTTTTGTGAAGGGGAATCACATCAACCCTCCTCCAGTCCTCAGGTACCACCCCATCCTCCCATGATTTGTTAAAGAGGGTAGTCAGTGGTGTCACTAGTTCTACCCTTAGTTCTTTTAGAATTCTGGGATGAATCCCATCAGGCCCCATTGCTTTGTCCACCTTCAGTTTTAAGAGTTCTTTCAGAACACTTTCTTCTGTAAATGGGCTGGTATCAACTTCTGTATCCAGAGTGTTTCTACTGTTTGTTTTAGGTACCTCCCCCTCTTCATTTGTAAATACTGAGCAAAAATATTTGTTTAGTATCTCTGCCTTTTCACGGTCACTCTTTTCCCACCCTCTCTCCCCTTTATTAAGCCTCACTATCCCTCCATTGGTCTTCCTTCGCTCCCTGATGTACCTATAAAAGGTTTTATCCCCCTTCTTAACTGAGTTGGCTATCTTTTCCTTGGTTTGGGCCTTTGCTGTTCTGACTGCCTTCCCAGCTTCCTTTTGCTTTAGCTGATACAGTTCTCTGTCCTGCTTCTTCTGTGATTCCTTGTACTTCTTGAATGCTTTCTTTTTCTCTTGATTCTTCACTGCCACTTCCTTTGAGAAGCATAGTGGTTTCTTACATCATTTTGTTTTGTTTATTTGCTTCACACAAAGGCTTGTTACCTCTGTGATGGCAGTTTTTATTATTCCCCATTGTTCTTCCACCCCTCCTTCCTGCCCATTTGCTAGTGCATTCCTTAGGCACTCACCCATTTTGACAAAATCAGCCCTTCTAAAGTCCACTACTTTTGCCTTTGTATGGCTTGACTCTATTGCTGTGTTTATTGAGAACCATACTGTTCGATGGTCACTAGTTCCCAGATGGCTACCCACTTCTACATCTGTGATCCTCTCTCCATCTCCATTTGAGAGAACCAGGTCTAAGATTGCTCTCTCTTGAGTGGACTCCAATACTAGTTGTCTAAGGCATGCCCCCTGTAGGGCATCTAGAATAACCCCACTCTTAGAAGTGGCTGCTGCAACTTCACTCCAGTTAACATCTGGCATATTCAGATCACCCATCAGCAATATCTCCCCTTTTTCTGCCATTCTAAGTATACTTTCTATCATTTCCTTGTCCATTTCCTCCCCCTGAGAAGGGGGTCTGTATACAACCCCTGTGCGGATTGTGGTGCCATTGCCTGTCTCCAAATTTACCCACAGTGCTTCTTCTCCTCCCTGTTTACCCTTTTGTTCTGTTGCTTTGATTCCTTCCCTTATGTAAAGAGCTACTCCTCCTCCTCCTCTTTTACCCTCCCTGTCCCTCCTGTAGATAGTGTATCCTGGTATGTTTACATCCCAGTCATGGTTTTGTGTGTACCATGTTTCTGTGACTGCCATGATATCCAGATGTTCTCTCCATCAAGGCCACTAATTCAGGAAGCTTGTTACCCAGACTATGGGCATTGGTACTCATTGCTCTCCATTTTTTGATGGCTTTACCTTCTGTTGCAGCATCCCCCACTGACCTTTCTACCTCGGTCTTTTTCTCATTTAGAACCTTGTTTTGTAGGGAGAGGCTGGGATTTTCCTGCTGCTTATCAGTGCCCCCCCCTTGACTAGTTTAAAAGCTTGACAATGGAGCATTTAAACCGATTGCTCAAAAGACTTGTTACCTTCCTGGACAGATGCAGACCATCCTGCCAGTATAGGCTGGTGTCCCTCCAGGTGGAACCCCAGTCCCCAATGAAGCCAAACTCCTGTGCTCCACACCATTTTTTCAACCATTCATTAAACTGCATGG
The DNA here is from genome assembly GCA_016271365.2 of Neoceratodus forsteri. Classification (NCBI taxonomy): domain Eukaryota; kingdom Metazoa; phylum Chordata; order Ceratodontiformes; family Ceratodontidae; genus Neoceratodus; species Neoceratodus forsteri. Next base: position 1,186,218,033 of record CM057451.1, on the reverse strand, counting down.
TGCAAAGTACCCTCGCCTCATCCATGCCATTGACAGGCAGCATCTCTGAGAAGGATACTGTGTGTGCTACTTGTCTTATCCCTCCCCAACTCTACAAAGTCCTCCTGCACTGCTCTAATCTCATGATGAGCCAAGTCATTTGTCCCTAGGTGGACAGTGACTTCCAGCTGAGACTCCCGTGAGCTGTTCTCATGATCCTGAGGATGCATTTCCTGTCCCTCCAAGCCATGGCACCAGGCAGGCAGGCACCTTACTTCAGTTTTCCCTGCTCCCCCCAGTTCTAGCCCCCTAATAATTGAGTCCCCCACCAGGAGCTGCTTCCTTTCCCTGTGGTGTCCTCTGCCTCCTTCCTGTGGGCCTCCCTTGTGACAGTTGTCCTCAGCCTCCTTGGTCTCCTCTGTGGGTGCATCCATAGGGGAGCTATGCTCCCCCATAATGGTGTATGGATTGTGGAGTGGAACAACTGACTGGGTGTGCCTCTGTTCCACCATCCTCACCCTCCCTGAGCCCACTGTGGTCCAACTGCTGTGCTTTCTTCACAACCTCTGAGGTAGTGGTGGTGGCTCTTGTGCTCCCTGGATGGGGGAGGTTCCCTTATCCTACCACCCAGTGTGGCCTGGGGAAAGGTTCTCTTACTACTGTCCAGTGTGGCCTGAAGATGGGCAACTTCCTCCCTCAGGGCAGAGAGTTGTCTGCAAATAGGGCGGCATCTCAGCCTCCAGAAACACTCCCGGAAGACTGCTGCCCCACAGTCATTACATTGCACTACTCCCCACATGTTTATCTACTTTTTGTGTGTGTGTGTGTGTGTGTGTGTGTGTGTGTGTGTGATTGGTTTGTTATATAGAAATATATATATATTATATAATGTGTATGCTTATATTGTCAGTGCAGTGTGCTAGAGAGGATATGGCAGTGATATGCCTTGCACTCTTGAGGCAATGATGTCAGAACCCCAGGTATAAAGGAACTATTTCCAGGGGTGGGTGGGGTGAGGGTGGGCAGGGGTTGGGCCTAAACTGTGCCCTCATGAAACAATCAGCTAAAGCTCTGACCCACCACCGCGATGAGTGCCTTCCTGTCAGCAAGCTGCCCTACACAACAATTTGACAGAGAAATACCCTGCTAATCAAACAGAGAAAAATCCAGACATCCAAGTCAGACACAGGTAAACCTCCCCAGCCCCAAAACAGCCTGGTGGTTTGTGCTCTGAAAGCAGTCAGCCCCAAAATAAGTCAGCTGTGCTTTAAACTCTTCCTGCACTGAAACTCTTAAGAATTGTAACAAAAGTAAAGCTAGATCCACCTCCCTCTGTTGCTTGAAAGACTGTCTTTCCTGATAATTCTAAGTTCCTTATTTCACCTTTCAGTTAGAAGTAGCCTCCACCTGCAGAATATCTGCTACAAACCAAAGACAGTTGTAAGGTTCACCTCCCTCTGTTGTGAGCACAACTCGCTTTCTTGCAAATCCTATATTCAGTATTGCAGCTTCCAGCCAAAGGTAGCTTCACCATCCAGGACAACTTATTTTTGTCCTGTCTCTCTGAGCATGGCCTCTCACAATTTATTACTTCCCCTACCAGAGAGCCTAATACCTTAGATCTTGTAATATCCAATGTTAATAATGTTATTTCTGACATTTATATAAGGGCACATCTTGGCACAGGTGATCATTCAGCCATCCTTTTTCCCCTGCAGATCATGCATCCCTGTGTACAGAAATTCACTACTTTTAGAAATTATGATAAAACTAATTGTAAAAATATAAATAAAGTTCTCCTAATTAAACCTTGGGAAACCCTTATGCAACATATATTAACTAATGGTGCTTAAACCTTCTTAAAAGCCTTAATTCATCAACTTGAGAAGACACGGGTCCCCCTAGTTAAAAAATATAATATAAAAGGTAGGATACCAAGATGGTTTAGTAAAAAAATTCAATATTTAATTAATAAAAAATTGAGATTATTTCGCAAACTTGAAAACAAGAAATCTCAAAACAAGGAAACAATTTATTTAAAATATAAATCCACACTACACCTGCTTAAACACACCATAAAATGAGCTAAAACGTCATTAGAATTCAAAAAAGCTCATACCAAGGATTCTCACAAAACTTTATATTCGTATTTAAACAGCAAGAAGAATAACACTAGGAAGATTGGACCCATTGTCCACAATAATAATACTGTTAGTTCAGATTTAGACACCGCAAATATATTTAATTCATATTTTGCTTCTGTGTTTTCTCCCAAAGATACTCCATTCTCAAGTTACCATGAGCAGCCTACAAAATCCACACATTACATTATCTCAGAACAAATGATCCTGACTACCTTACACACCATAAAAAAAAATCTAGTCCAGGGCCTGACAATATTACACCTAGATTTGTATTAGAAACAGCTGAGGCAATTGTAGTACCTCTTAAAATAATTTTTAACAAATCATTTGCAACCAGACAGATTCCGCTTGGTTGGCTTACAGCGTTAGTTACACCCATTCACAAAAAAAGGCAATAAAGCTAATGTTCAAAATTATTGTCCAATAAGCCTTACGTCTGTTGTTTGTAAGATTATGGAGAAGATTATTAAATTACTAATTTAGAAAGGAAATGGGAGAACTTAATTTGACTGACATCTCCCAGCATGGGTTTAAAACAGGGCACTCATGTACTACTAATCTAGGTTTTTTTTTATAACAACACAATCTTAGGTTTAGATAATAATATCTCATCTGATAGTATACTATTGGACTTCAGTAAGGCGTTCGATAAAGTACCGCATAATAGGCTGGTTTATAAACTGGAATCATTTAGGTTTTCATCCTGTCTTACAAAGTGGATAAAAAACTGGTTGTCCAATAGAACACAAAGGGTGAATTTTAATAACTCTATTTCAAGTCAATACTTAGTCACCAGTGAAGTATCCCAGGGATCTGTCTTGGGACCTACATTGTTCAATCTATATATTAGCGATATGATAATTTCGTCCCAAAATTGGCTTTCTACATTTGCGGATGACTCTAAACTGAGTGGTTATGTGGACAGAGAGACTAACCTAAAATGCCTAACTTCCAATTTGCTTTCTATTGAACAATGGGCAATTTTAAATTCCATGGAATTCAATATTAATAAATGTGTCATTCTCCATTTTGGTAGGACAAACCCAAAGAATATATAATATAAATAATTGCCCGTTAAAATCATCAACATCAGAAAGAGACTTGATTCTTGTTAACAACAAACTAACTCCACATGATCACTGTTTAAAAGTTATCAATTTAGCACACTCTTCGTTGAGTCAAATCAAGTGCTCATTTGTTACAAGAACCAAAGAGTGCTTGATTCCACTGTATAGATCACATATTAGGCCTTATTTGGATTATGGATCCCCCTTCTGGAATCCCTACCTTGCAGGTGATATAATTTTATTAGAGTGGGTTCAGTGCATAGCTACAAAGATGGTCTCTGGATTGACCAATAAGTCATACACTGAGAGGTTGGAGGTGATTGGCCTCCATACCCTCCAAACTAGACATTGCAGGGGTGATATTTTGTTTATTCACAAATGCAACAATCTCCGTCTTTGTTAGCTCAGTGTAATCTTTCTATATGCTCGAACAAGAAAACACTCAGGTCACATAATAAACAGATTGTTCTCACAAAAGAAAATTTAAATAAAAGAAATAATTACATAATCATATGTGCATCTAGATTATGGAATTTATTACCCCAAGAATTAGTGGTGATATCAAATGTTGATTCCTTTAAGAACCATCTTGACAACTGGATTAAATTAAAATCACTCTTATCTATATTAGCCCACTGGTGTTGGGGAAAAAATCAAGATGGGCCTCGGCCTCCTTTTTTTTGCCATACAAAAACCTAGTAAACCTAGTATGTTATGGCTGTTATTTATGTTGCTATATTGTTGTCATTCATTATATTACTTTGGCATAATTGCTATTTGTTCATGTTGCTATGGTATTGTTGTCATTTGTTCATATTGGTATGGCACATTTGGAATCTGTTTATGTTGCCATAGTATAAGTTGTGTTTTGTTCATGTTGCTATAGTATGTTTGGGATTTGTCCATTTTTGTATGGTATTGTTATTTGTTCATGTTGCTGAGGTATGGTTGTGATTTGATCATTTTTCTGTGGAATGGTTGTGATTTGTTCATGTTGCTGTGATATGGTTGTTATTTGTTCATGTTTCTGTGGTACTGTGATTTGTTTTAGTTGATATGGTATGGTTCTAATTTGTTCATGTTGCTATGGTATGATTGTTATTTGTTCATGTTGCTATGCTATGGTTCTAATTTGTTCATGTTGCTATGGTATGATTGTTATTTGTTCATGTTGCTGTGGTATAGTTGTTATTTGTTCATGTTTCTATGGTACTGGGATTTGTTTTAGTTGATATGATATGGTTCTAATTTGCTCATATTGCTATGGTACTGTTCTAATTTGTTCATGTTGCTATGGTGTGGTTGTGATTTGTTCACTTTGATATAGTATGGTTCATATTTGTTCATCTTTCTTTGGTATGTTTGTGATTTGTTCATGTTGCTGTGGTATGCTTGGATTGGTTTATTGTTGTTATGGTATGTTTGGGATTTGTTTATGCTGATATGATGGTATGGTTGTGATTTGTTTATTTCACTGTAGTATGGCTATTTGTTCAAGTTTCTATGGTATGGTTGTTATTTGTTCATGTCCAGCAAAGACCACTGGCCCATCCAATCTGCCCAGTTTTATCCCACTCTACCCCATGAGTCATATTGTCCAGATGGGGTTTTGATCCTCCTCTCATTCACACTCCCTGTCTTACTGCTACCCCCCAGAGAAACTATGAAGCCCTTAACTATCCCAGCCATGCCTGAAACCATTAATGGTTTCTGTACCCACCATCTTGGTGGTTGGCTGCTCCATGACTCAACCACTTTCTTGGTAAAGTAAAACTTTCTAGCATCCCTCCTGAATCTCTGCCCACCAGCTTACATTCATGCCCCCTTGTTTTTGACTTGCCATTCCTGCTAAATAGTTCTTCACAGTTCACCTTATTTTTTATTTTATTTGTTTTATTTATTGAAGGAATCAGAATTACAACCTTTGAGTCAAGGACTGCTTTGCAAAGGCTCCACGTCAGATATACATACATTACAAGAAATAACAAGATATACAATAATAAATATACAGAGAACACACCAGAATTCATTCATTGCAAGTTTAGAAACAGTATATACAATAAGAGGCATATAGAGAAGACAAGTTATAGTTCAAGAGTGGAATGGACCAACGAGTGTCAAATCATTATAAGTCCAGCATGTACAATAACAATATACAGAAATCAAAAGGTTATAGCCACAGGCAAGGAAGAGAAGGACTAAGCACAATCACAGCTGGACTGGGAGAGGATTTCAGTATGAAGCAGGGTTTTAAACAGGCTTAGTCGCTCTTCCTGGGTGATGGCCAATGGCATGTCATTCCTTTCAGGAACTCAAAGGTCTCTATCATGTACCCCTCTCCCTTATGGTCTCCAACGATGTTGGTAGGATATGTTTAGTATTTGTTCATATTGTTATGTTATGGTTCTCAAACATGCTCAATAATTCCCTGGATCTCTGGAAGGTCCAGAATCATAGCAATTTTTAGGCCCTTTTTTTTTTTTTTTGTCAAGAGTGGATAATGAGATAATTATCTGCATAAATTAATTAGATTATCTGGGTCTATGTGAGAAAATTATCCATTATCTCAGTCCATCCACTTACATACTGTACAAATACTTTATCCACTGCAGTTAATGCATTATTTGAATATCTGTAAAGTGTTTTGTTTATCTTTTTTAGAATAAGAGCGCAGTATTACATATTCATGCTAATATGATGTGCACTGTAAAGGGTGTAGCCCTTTAAAATGGTATTTTATTGTTAGCACAGAATTCTGTATGACTGTATGTTTTTTTGTTGCATTTTGCTAAGATATAGAAGTTTGCTTATGTAGCCATACAGCAAGTCATATTACTGTACTGTGGAATCATTGATTTCCACCAATCACAGTGCAGAATTTCTCTGAGCCATTTTATGAATACAGTTATACTGCTTTTGTTTTTGTATGTGCCCAATGCTTTGAATACCCACACAAGGTTTTCCTTACTGCTTAATCAGATGCAATGAGATTTAGAGATAAGAATCCCAAGGATTCAAGGTGTAGCCTTACTGACAATGCCAAGATTATGAATAACAGTTTTATTCTAAAACTGGTCCTCCACATCAGCACATCAGAGTGGCAAGCATATGCGTCACTAGTTTTTTTTTTTCCAAGGATTGCAATCACACTCTTGAAGGTGCTCAGGCCCACTTGTAGCTGATTAGTTCTGATTGTTAAATGGACCAGCAATAAATGATTTCACTTTTCATTAGTAACTGTGCAGAAAGAAAAGTAGCCAATATAACAGACAGCATTCTAGGAAAAGTGACAAAGGAGGGGTATGTCTAATTAAATGTAGTTCTAACTAATTGCAGTTTCACAGTCAACTACAGTTTAATAAGGTCTGCAATGTAAATCATAGTCTTTGTGGTGCATTAAGTACCTTTGAAAAATGTCCCAAATTTTAAGGTCTGTGGACCTTCGTTTTCTCTTCAGCAGGGCCTTCCAGATGTTAAATGTGGGCTCCAGGGACTTGGCCTTCCATAAAAGTACTAAGATACCTCACTTTTACTGTTTCTAACACTCATTATAAGCATGTCTCATCCTTTACAAAATTCACACTAAAACATTTTTGTCAGCTCAGTTAAATAACTTTTTTCAATATAAAATTTTTAATACATACAACAAACATATGTTATTACACAGAAAATGGTCATAAAACTAATATATATCCCCACCATTAGCTATATGAAAATAAATTATTTATTTTGAATGGCTGGTTATGACCACTTATATAATAAACATAATATATATCCATTAATATATAATAACTTTTTGTTACAAAATCAATGAGTTGATAAGTATAATTTAGTTACATATCCATAACTATTTTGTAACTTTGAAATTAGTTAAATTACATATATTGTTGTTCTTAATTTCTAAATCAATTACCATTTTGCAACAGGTACAGTTGAGAAAAACAAGTCAAGGACACGTCTCTGTTTTCATTTGTATCTTGCCTGGATTTTTTGGCTTTTAATACACTACCTCTGGTTCCACACCATTGTCTTGTCTCTGAAAAGAAGTCTCTATCTATGTCTCTATCTAACTGGAAAACGCCCTACAATTAACAATTTTCGCCCTTACAATAATGTTGAAAACTGTGGGTTTGACTTTCAAAGGCTGATGAAGCACTTGCATCAAGCCCTTCTTCAGGGATATTTTTGGTGCAGCTCGGTCCTCTCCATTATAGACTATTGTATAGTGATCTATGGCAGTGTGAATAACACCATGCTATATAGGGTTAAGTTCGCCCTTAATAAAGCATGTTGCCTTGTAGTTAATGGTCATAGGCTCACCCATACCTGTAACTTTTATCAACAAGCAAATTGGCTGAATTTACAGGGAGACTTCAATACCATTCCTGTCTGCTGGCGTGCAAGCAGTGCTTAATTTGTGCTGGTGCTAGCTGGAGCTCAGCCCCAGCACCTCTTTTCATTCTGGGGCTAAGCCCCGGCACCTCTTCTAAGTTCTCCTTGACACACACACAGTTAGTTTGTTGTCCTTTAAATATTTGTTCATCACTTCACTCACTGTGTTTTCTTTTGCTGCTGTGACACCAGCGTGGTGCAGATCACACTTGCAGATGGCTACACCTCCTTGCACTCATCCTCACTGCTTGCTCCTGGGGGGAGTTCAGGTTTCTAGCAGCAGTGTGTGCAATCGCCTTCCATCTCATGTGCTCATGCATGCCTCAGTTCATTCAGACATGCATCACCTAATCAACTGTTCTGTGGTCAGGTGGTGCATGTCTCTGTGCAGCATAATAAACATAGTGGGAGTAATGACTCAGTACAGTTGCTGTGCCTTCAGTTGAGTGCTGCAGCAGGGCCAGGCTGTGGCCACAAAATTACTAGACTCTCAGAGTCTCATCGATACTGTGTTTCTGCACAAAAACACATTCTTCAGAACTATTATGACCACGGGGTGGGGAGTAGTCAGGTTAACAGTTAAACAACAGGAAAGGAAAGTCGAGCATTGTGGGTGGTGGGCAAGGGCAAGGCAGGGAACGAGTGGGCCGACTGAAGGAAACTGCAGCCCATAACATAACCTAATAGTCTTCAGGTGAAGCTACCTCTGGCTGGAAGCTGCAACACTGGACTTAAGATTTGCAAGAAAGCAAGTTGTGCTCACAACAGAGGGAGGTGAACCTTACAATTTACAGTTGTCTTTGGTTTGAAGCAGATTCCTTAGGAAAGTTAATATTCTTCAGGTGGAGGATACTTCTAACTGAAGGGTGAAATAAGGAACTTAGAATTATCAGAAAAGGCAGTCTTTCAATCAACACAGGGAGTTGGAGCTTGCTTTACTTTTGTTGCAATTGTTAAGATTTTCAGTGCAGGAAGAGTTTCAACCCACAGGGGCTTAATACTGTTTTCTGTATCTGCCCTTCTGCACAGCTGATGTGTTTTGGGGCTGATTGCTTTCAGAGCACAAGTCACCAGGCTGTTTTGGAGCTGGGGAGGTTTACCTGTGTCTGACTTGGATGTTTGGATTTTTCTCTGTTTGATTAGCAGGGTATTTTCTCTGTCAAATTGTCGTGTAGGGCATCTTGCTGACAGGAAGGCACTCATCGCAGTGATGGGTCAGAGCTTTTAGCTGATTGCTTCATGAGGGCACAGTTTAGGCCAAAACCCTTCCCACCCCTCACCCACCACCACCCCTGGAAATAGTTCCTTTACACCTGGGGTTCTGACATCATTTCCTCAAGAGGGCAAGGTGCATATCACTGTCATATCCTCTCTAGCACACTGCACTGACAATATAAGCATACACATTATATAAATACATATAGTTCTATATAACACACCAATCACACACACACACAAAAAAAAAACTAAACAAGGTAGACAGTTATGTGGGGAGTAGTGCAATGTAATGGCTGTGGGGCAGCAGTCTTCTGGCAGTCTTTCTGGAGGCTGAGATGCTGCCCTGTTTGCAGACAACTATCTGCCCTGTGGGAGGAAGTTACCCGTCTTCAGTCTGCACTAGACAGTAGCAAGGGAACCTCCCCAATCTAGGGAGCAGCACAGCCACCACCACTACCTCAGAGGTTGTGAAGAAAGCACAGCAGTTGGACCACAGTGGGCTCAGGGAGGGTAAGGGGTGGTGGAACAGAGGCACACCCAGTCAGCTGTTTCACTCCACAATCCATACACCATTCTGTGGGAGCATACTTCCCCTATGGATGCACCCACAGAGGAGACTAAGGAGGGTGCAGACAACTGTCACAAGGGAGGCCCTCAGGAAGGAGGCAGAGAGTGCCACAGGGAAAGGAAGCAGCTCCTGGTGGGGGACTCAATTATTAGGGGGATAGAACTGGAGGGAGCAAGGAAAACTGAAGTAAGGTGCCTGCCTGGTGCCATGGCTTGGAGGGACAGGAAGCGCATCCTTAGAATCACGAGAACAGTTGCACGGGGAGTCTGAGCTGGATGTCATTGTCCACCTAGGGACAAATGACTTGGCTCATCATGAGATTAGAGCAGTGCAGAAGGACTTTATAGAGTTGGGGAGGGGCTTAAGACAAGTAGCACACACAGTATCCTTCTCAGAGGTGCTGCCTGTCAGTGGCATGGGTGAGGCGAGGGTACTTTGCACCATGCAGTTTAATGAATGGTTGAAAAAATGGTATGGAGCACAGTGGTTTGGCTTCACTGGGGACTGGGGTTCCACCTGGAGGGACACCAGCCTATACTGGCAGGATGGTCTGCATCTGTCCAGGAAGGGAACAAGTCTTTTGGGCAATCAGTTTAAATGCTTCATTGGCAAGCTTTTAAACTAGTCAAGGGGGGAAGCACTGATAAGCAGCAGGAAAATCCCAGCCTCCCCCTACAAAACAGGGTACTAAATGAGATAAAGACCAAGGTAGAAAGGTCAGTGGGGGATGCTGCTACAGAAGGTAAAGCCATCAAAAAATGGAGAGCAATGAGTACCAATGCCTATAGTCTGGGTAACAAGCTTCCTGAATTAGTGGCCTTGATGGAGGAGGAACATCTGGATATCGTGGCAGTCACAGAAACATGGTACACACAGAACCATGACTGGGACATAAACATACCAGGATACACTATCTACAGGAGGGACAGGGAGAGTAAAAGAGGAGGAGGAGTAGCTCTCTACATAAGAGAAGGAATCAAAGCAACAGAACAAAAGGGTAAACAGGAGGAGAAGAAGCACTGTGGGTCAATTTGGAGGCAGGCAATGGCACCACAATCCGCACAGGGGTTGTATACAGACCCCCTTCTCATGGGGAGGAAATGGACAAGGAAATGATAGAAAGTATACTTAGAATGGCAGATAAAGGGGAGATATTGCTGATGGGTGATCTGAATATGCCAGATGTTAACTGGAGTGCAGTTGCAGCAGCCACTTCTAAGAGTGGGGTTATTCTAGATGCCCTACAGGGGGCATGCCTTAGACAACTAGTATTGGAACCCACTTGAGAGGGAGCAATCTTAGACCTGGTTCTCTCAAATGGAGATAGAGAGAGGATCACAGATGTAGAAGTGGGTAGCCATCTGGGAACTAGCGACCATCGAACAGTATGGTTCACAATAAACACAGCAATAGAGTCAAGCCATACAAAGGCAAAAGTACTGGACTTCAGGAGGCTGACTTTGCCAAAATGGGTGAGTGTCAAGGAATGCACTAGCAAATGGGCAGGAAGGAGGTGGAAGAACAATGGGGAATAATACAAACTGCCATCACAGAGGTAACAAGCCTTTGTGTGAAGAAAATAAACAAAACAAAACAATGTAAGAAACCACTATGGTTCTCAAAGGAGGTGGCAGTGAAGGTTCAAGAGAAAAAGAAAGCATTCAGAAAGTACAAGGAATCCCAGAAGGAGCAGGACAGAGAATTGTATCAGTTAAAGCAAAAGGAAGCTGGGAAGGCAGTCAGAACAGCAAAGACCTGAACTGAGGAAAAGATAGCCAACTCAGTTAAGAAGGGGGATAAAACCTTTTTTAGGTACATCAGGAGCGAAGGAAGACTAAGGAGGGATAGTGAGGCTTAATAAAGGGAGGAGGGTGGGCAGATGGTGACTGTGAAAAGGCAGAGATACTAAACAAATATTTTTACTCAGTATTTACAAATGAATAGGGCGAGGTACCTAAAACAAACAGTAGAAACACTTTGGATACAGAAGTTGATACCAGCCCATTTACAGAAGAAATGGTTCTGAAATAACTCTTAAAACTGAAGGTGGACAAAGCAATGGGGCCTGATGGGATTCATCCCAGAATTCTAAAAGAACTAAGGGTAGAACTAGTGACACCACTGACTAGCCTCTTTAACAAATCATGGGAGGATGGGGTGGTACCTGAGGACTGGAGGAGGGTTGGTGTGATTCCCCTTCACAAAAGTGGGAGCTGGGCAGAAGCAGGAAACTATAGACCTGTTAGTTTAACCTCAGTGATAGGGAAAATGATGGAATCACTTCTGAAGGAAAGAATTGTCGAGTATCTAGAGGCCAGAGTGGCACAGGACCCAAGGCAGCATGGATTCACAGAGGGAAGATCATGCTAGATGAATCTAATAGATTTCTTTGACTGGGTGACCAAAGTAGTAGATCAGGGAGGGGCTGTGGACATGGCCTACCTAGACTTTAGCAAGGCATTTGACTCAGTCCCACACAAAAGATTAATATACAAGTTAGCCAGCCTGGGAGTGGGTCCCAAGATGATAGCCTGGGTAAAGAACTGGCTGGAGAATAGGACACAGAGAGTACTAGTAAATGGAGTCCACTCTGAAGAAAGGGGCTTACTAGTGGGGTGCCACAGGGTTCAGTATTAGGACCGTCCTCTTCAATGTCTTTGTAAGCTACATTGCAGAGGGGCTGGAAGGAAAAGTATGTCTCTTTGCAGATGACACAAAGATCTGCAACAGAGTTGATGCACAAGGTGGGGTGGAAAGGATGAGAAGGGACTTGGCAAGGTTAGAGGAATGGTCAAATGTATGGCAGCTTAAGATTTAATGCTAAGAAGTGCAAGGTAATGCACCTGGGAAACAAAACCAGGGGATGAGTACACAATGGGGGGTGAGATACTAACAACAACAAAAATGGAAAGGGACCTGGGGGTAGTCATATCAGATGACTTAAAGGTGGGCAAGCAATGTGAGATGGCAGTAAGGAGAGCTGGGGGGATACTGGGATGCTTAGGGAGAGGCATCACCAGTAGAAAACAAGAAGTTGTTATCCCTCTGTACAGACAGCTGGTAAGACCCCAACTGGAGTACTGTGTGCTGTTCTGGAGACCCAATCTCTGCAAGGACATAGACAAGATGGAAGCTGTCCAGAGGAGGGCAACTAAAATGGTTCAGGATCTGCACCGGAAGACATATGAAGACAGACTAAAGGAGCTTAATATATATAGCCTCAAGAAAGGAGGGAGAGGGGACATGATAGAAACTTCAAGCACCTTAAGGAATCAACAAAGTCCAAGAGGGTAGCATCTTTCAAAAAGAGGTGTGCAAGAACAAGGGGCACAATTTGAAGATGGTGGGGGCTCTGGAGGCAATGTAAGGAAGTATTTTTTCACAGAGAGCATTGTGGATGCATGGAATGGCCTTCCGGAGGAGGTTGTGGAGTCAAAAACTGTGGTTGAATTCAAGCATGCATGGAACCACCATAAGGCAATTCTAGGGGATGGGGGTAGGAAGAAGTAGGCTGCTGGTTAACTAGGATCTGCAGCTTATCCATTAGGTAGGGAAATGGGCAGACTGGGTGGGCCAAGCGGTCCTTATCTGCCGTCAAAATCTATGTTTCTGTGTTTCTATGTAGCAGCCGCAGTGGCAGGAAAGTAGCTGGGCTTCTGGCTGGAGCATGTGGGAGGAGATTCAAGAAAGCCCTTAGCCAGGCCCACTAAGCAGCCCAGGCAGGCAGCAAAATTTGATTCAGGGGTGCTAACGCTCAAAGTGGTAAAGCTTAGCAAGCTGAAGCAAAGCAATTAGGCAGAAGTTAGTAGAACAAACAATCAGAAGGGCAGCAGGCATTAAGACAACTTAAGGCCAGGGACTCAAGGAGGAGTGCAGGGCAGAACAGAAGAAGCAGCCTGTGTTATCTAATAAACACAAATAAGTAGCAAACCAAAAGAAAAAAAAATAGGTTCCTTGGCTCGCTGTTCTTGGAAAAAAAAAACAGTAAAGAAGCAGACAGACTACATTGAGGCTGATAGGGTTTGCAGCCTGAGTTCAAGACAAGCCGAGAGCTAATCAGCTCAGTTGTGTGTATTTGAACTTCAGCTTGATAAATTCAACCAGCAGTTGTCTGTCTGGGTTTGACTGATTATTTATTTATTTTACTTAAACGTTTTCCTAGTTCTCCAGAAGCTGAACTAAAAATAAACCTCTAAGGCTATACAAAGGCTGAGGAGGAGCTATGAGACTGGAATAGTACATCCAGAAGACTGGACTGACTGGGTTTGCATCCCACAATCTTAAAAATGTGCTGAGTACTGGGTTCTTCTGCAGCTGGTCCCATCACAAAAAAAATAATAAATACAGTAAATAAATAACAGTAAAACTAGGAGGAAAGCAGAGGAGAGGATCTGTGTGACCATGGTAAATTAGGTTCATTTTGCACAGGCTCCACTTACACAGCACATTACTGTGTGTGACAGTAAATGTCTTTGTCTCTTTGAAGGGGCTGGGGCTTGAATAAAAAAAAAAAGTAACTAAGACAGGCAGAGGAGCAGGTTAGATTTCTTTTCATTTTGGTGACTGCTGCCACATCATAAATCCAAAATAAACGTCTCATGGTCAAAAGAAAATATGGTCCTATTTTTCAAGCCAGGAGGTAGTATGAATGAGGCTGAGCCAGTCACTAAGCAGAAGAAAAAGGAGAGTGATGAAAACTACAGAAAAGAACCTGAAGATGTACCGGGTGTCACTGTTACATGTGTTAGCGGCCTCAGTGCTACAAAAGAAAAGCAAGTTCATGATTATGAAGGGAAGAGTGTTGCAGAAAACAGTTGTGCCACTAGTGACTCTGAATCACAGAGCTCTGGTAGTGAAGACGAATTACCTGAACAGGTTGTAGCTTACAGCAAAGATTTACTTCCTGCAGGATGGAAGTGTGAACAAAAAACATTTTTTAAGACCAAATACCGGTGATTAGTCATCAACGGATCAAATCTCGGTTGCAGTGTGTCAGCAAGTCAGTAACTTGGCCCTGAAAAATCTGCCATAATGAAGTTGGCTAAAGAATGGATTGAAACTGCTGTTACTTCATTTGGTACCAATAAAGCAAAGCAACAGAAATCACTATGGAAAAAGATAGGAGAACATGCACAGACTAAGTCACATGTTGCGGCTGCTCACATTCTTGAGCAGTCAAAAAAAGACACATTGCTGCAGTTAGCTGCAAATACACAGTCTGCTCAAATTGCTGCTACGGCCAGAATCTTCAGAACTGCTTATAAAGAAGTGAAGCGTAACCGGCCATCATGTGGTTTGGAAGTAGAAATACACTGTCAGCAGTTGAATGGACTGGACATGGGGAGGATTTTGCATTCCAATGTGGCATGCTCTAACATTCAACATCACATTTCCTCTGAAATGAAGAAGTTGTTTGCCTAAATCATAGTGATTGCTCCTAAAGCGAGTCTTTTACTTGATGAAGCTACTGCTTTAAACAAGAAGAGCGCTTTAATTGTGTACATGCGATTGATGTTACCTGGCATGGAGTGTCCTGCTAATTTATTTGTGGACCTTGTGGAGCTACAGGATCTGACTGCTGAGGGAATAGTGAACAGTTTATTGTCTGCACTCAAAAAGATTAACATAACTGAAAACGTCCTCACCAAGTGCCTGATAGAGATTGCTTGTGATGGAGCTTCAGTGATGTTTTGATGCAATACGGGTGTTATGATGTGGTTGCAAGATATGTTTCCAAATATCATAGCATGGCACTGCTCTGCTCATCGCCTAGAGCTTGTGATTGGTGATGCCATGAAAGATGTTGGAGCTACGAATCACTTTAAAAGTTTGCTAGACAAGCTATATTCTCTTTATAGCACATCTGGGAAAAATAGATTAGAGCTGAAGGAATGCGCTGAAGCTCTTGACATTCAGCTTTGCAAGATTGGTAGAGTGTTAGACACTTGGTGGGTCATGTCAAACTTTAGAACAGTACAGGCTGTTAGGAATGCTTACCCTGCTCTCTATAAGCACTTCACATCTGAGGTTGATGACATTTCTTGTGACAGCTCAACATGCAAAACTTACTCTGTCCTAAGCAAGCAGTTGTCATCTGTTCAGTTTGTCAGCAACCTTGGAATTATGTATGATGCCCCACAGGAGTTGTCAGAGTTATCTGTTGAACTGTGACATTGCGATTGTACAATTTTTGATGCACACCGAGCTATCTGCCACCAAATAGCAGTGTTCGACGCAGTGGTAGAAAAGCGAGGGAAATTTTTGGCAGAGTGTGAGAAAGCCATAGAAGAAAGCATGTTTCGGGGCATCCTCTTGCATGAAGGAAATGTTTGCAACAAGAAGATTCGACTGGGACAGTTTTTCTGCAGTTCAGCAGACAATTTACAAAAATGTATGCTGTCCACAGGAGGCACCGCTGGTGACAAGAGTGAATACGAGAATCTGATCACCAAAATTAAAGTATTATATAAGCAATACTGGCCCGATGAGCTACCTACACTGTACAGAGAAAGTGAGATTGAGTCTCTTTGAGAAAGATTTGATATTGGTAACACTCATGAAACCATTCAGGCATTCAGGGTATTCAAGGAGTCCAGTGGTAAAGAAATTTGGGAGCAGTATAAGGACCCGCTGACAACCATGAACACTATTGCTATCTCCCGTGCCGAGTGTGAGTGAGGCTTTTCCCAAATGAATCTCATATGCACATCAACACGAGCATCAATGCTTATTGAAACTATTTCATCATTACTATTCTTCAATCTAGTCGGCCCACCTTTGAAGAAATTTAGTCCTATCCCTTATGTTCACTCATGGCTTGCCAAAGGGCACAGATCAGCCAATGACACACAAAGTAAGGAAAGAAAACACAAAGATAACCAGAGAAATATGGAAATTCTCTGGTCTTTTCTTGATAAGCAGAGAACAAACCAAATCAAACTCAGAATTTCTTTCTGCAAGCTATAAAACTGGTGTAGCAATCTGGATGCTTAGTTAATGTTATTCGTGGTTTAATACAGAAAATGTATTTTGGCTAGCAGCTGCTAAAACAGTGCTTCATATACTCTTCTCTTTGTGCTACACTTCCACCATATTCATACATTAACCACACTCATAAACACACACACACACACACACACCAAATTACTTTAGCATTTTGTGCAAGCATCCATCATAAAGTAATGGTGGTCCACCACCACCATCCATTACATGATGACGGATACTTACACAAAATGTTATGATAACTTTTGTCAAGGAATGGTAGTGTCTTTTACCTGGCCAATCCAAGTTGGGGATTAGCTGTTCGTCAAAACTGTTCCTGAGGAATGCCTGAAAAGGAAAACAATAAATTTAAACAGGACACAAAGGATCAAGGGTTGAATTTAAACCACATGTAAATCATCAAATTAAAAAATGTTTATACTTATTTGATAGGGCAACTGTAAGACATGTCAAGACCTGTAAAATAAAAGAGAGGTAACTAAATAAAATCTTCTAGAAATAATATATTATTTTTAAAAACGAAGATGGTGCAATTCTAGACATTTTAGTAACCTGTTCTGACAGCCCCCAGAAACTCTTGGGTTTTAGATGTTCTGTTCTGAGTATTGTGGCTTTTATTGAAGATACAATACACTTCTGTTACAGGTTCCGTAGTACCTCCCCCTGACTACTAGGGAAATTTTTTTTTCACCTGGACGGAGTCAGGATATTGGAGTCTCCCACTCACCTTATTAAGCAACAACATGTAGCACATAGCATCTAGCACGGTGCAACTTTGCCTAGTATTGTATTGTACACGGCCTGGGGCTATTTGATGAGTCTTAGGTCCTGTCACATGATGAAATGTTTTTCTTACTTGAGCAGCTAACCTCCCGTTGTAGCAAATTAATTGCAGGAGCACAGTTATAATGTTATAAGTAGGCCAGGAGCTCTGGGGTGTTGGATGCTCTGTGGTGAGTTTTGGGGCTTTTATTGAAGATAAAGCACACATCTGTTACAGGTTCCCTAATAGGGAACCTGTAACAGAAGTGTGCTTTATCTTCAATAAGGGAACATGTAACAGAAGTGTGTTTATCTTTAATAGAAGCCCCAAAACTCACCACAGAGCATCTAAAACCCTAGAGCTTCTGGGGAACTACCGGCCCCCACTCCCCTGGCCTTTGGGTCATCACAGCACTGTGCCATTACTTCTACATGCCTAGAATCCTTTGCCTATAAAAACCTTTTCATGCTTCACTTTTAATTGGTTCTTCTACTACTTGTACCATGCTAGATGTTATGTGGTACATTTTGTTGCTTAGTAAAGTCAGCCAGAGTCTCCAAAACCATAACACCGAGTTAGGGTATTGGAGACTCTAGGTAACTCCCCCTCCCCAAAAAAAAATTCTCTCCCTAGATTCAGGGGTAGGGAACCTGACACAGAATACAAATGTGCTTTATCTGCAGTGTAACCCTGCCAAAACTCACCACAGAGCATCTAAAACCAAAGAGCTTCTGGGGGCCACCCCAGGCCTTTGGGCCAATTCACAGCATCTTGCCATTACATTATACTTATGTAACCCCCCTGCAAATGGGGGTTCCCAAAAGACTTCCAGGAGCTTGCTTGAATGCTCCAAGCCTGAATGGTGTTTGGCGTTTAAGCCATTTATCAGTGAGTGTTTTTAGAACCTCTGGTACTGTCTCTTTAAGAGCTGTCTGCTTGCAGACATAATTAGTTTGTATGGGGACTGTGTGTTTCTTTGAGTACCACTCAAGCTGCTGCAATTCACCCCATTTTGCAGTCACTAGGAGTGCAAAGGAACCTGTCTGAAAGATGTAACTGATTGCCAGAAATCATTTACAGTAATAATAAAATTACAGTTTGTCTAACCTGCTTTCTTTGCAGTCAGAACTGTCTGCCTAGTTCCCCATTCTGGTTTTGAACTGCTGAACTGGACCAATCAGTGTGGGTAAACTAGCTCTAAAATGATGCCTTGGACGAATCAGAACTTGGGACTCATAATCTGAGCCAGCCACAAGAGGATTGTAAGGGCAGTGACTCTGGGAGATGTAGTTTAGACTTCGGTGCCTTTTGGACCAACAGCAGCAGTCTATTGTGAGTGACAGCCAATCCAGTCAAGAACTGGGAGGAACTCAAAGGAAGTGCCCGGTTTTTGTCTGTTGGGAGTTTCAGTTTGAGATCTGAAAGTGAAGGGAAAGAAACCCTGTGCTCCTTCAGTGCACAGTTTCAGTCAAAAACGTGTGCAAGGGCCCAGAGTTCGGTCTACATCTTGTGTAACTGCTTGTTAGGACTGAACTGTCCTGTGAAAAGAATCAAAGGATCTCTGAAGAGTAGAAACCAGGCTCACCCTGTAGAAGACTGAAGAAATTGTTGAATTACACCGGTCTGTCAGGAACTGAATCTGCTGTGTGTTCTCCTGGTTATTGTGCAGTAATTGCGATTGGGATACAGATGCAGCCTGCCTGGTATAGTGCTTTTTTTTTTTACCATATAAATGTGTGAGGAGTCTCTTGGATATCAAAAGTAGCCCTGCTGACATTGAAGGACCATATCTTCTTTGGAGGTCGTGAGTACTAATTCGGGGTCGCTCCCTGTTGAATTGCCACATTAAATCCAAATGGAATTACTGTACTGCTGACTGTTTAATTCTCCTTTTCACTGTGTGAAAGGGCCCCTACCAGCTGCCACGGTTTGGACTAGCCACTAGGGCTTGGGTACCCAGGGACAGTAACTGGTAGGGATAGGCCTGTGCACAGAGCCATAGGTAGATAGTAAAGTGATAAGCTAATTAACCTGATTTCCCTGTCCTTGTTATATCCCCTAAATAAATCAGAGCTGTTTGTTTCAACAAAGTTATACTGCCTGAGGTATTTGTCTATGTTAAAGTACTGTACTGTGATTGTTGCACTGTATCTTATTTTACAGGATGTCCCGGTGCCTGAACCAGCCTTGGGGTAAGTGTATACTGTGAAGGTAATTCTGCTATATTGTGTGGGCCACTAGTGGGAAGAAAGGGGTTGCAGTGTCCCAGAGGGCTGTGACCAAGTAAGTTTAACTATTGCAAACCCTGACCTCTGGGTGGAGGCACCGCCATTGGATCCAGGCCCCTCAACCTGTTAGTGGCAAATCAGGCAGGGGTAGTAGCCCCTGGGATAGCTCATCTAGGGGTTACATTTTGGAGGCTCACCGCTGGGATTGTGTGTCCTCTAGTGGCCATATTTACAAACCACTGTTAAGGGAAAAAAATAAATAAATAAATAAATGGGTACCCGACAGAAGTGGCTGTGCACCGCTGGTGGAGTGGTGTACTGGGGAGGAGATCGACCCCAAAATGCTATGCTTATCCTGGACATCCCCTGGGTATCATCACGGACACTGTGCAGGAGTACTTTCAAGGTGGAAGGTTTACAAATCCTGTGGTGTGGGTCGGCACGCTAATCTGCTCACCCACACTTTCCTGGCCCTAGTAGAGTTTAAGGATCCCATAGATAGCTCCAAAGTACCACAGACCATTACCCCAGAGGGAGCCCTCACTGCTTGGAGTGATAACTAAGGACAGTAAAGACCCGGGGGGGAATGAGCCTCCACCACTATCTGAAACTTTTGAGGAGAAATTTGCTAAATGGTTGCTGGGAGAAGGGAAAACTGTGGAGGACTTGAAGAAACTATTCTGCCACCTGGGGTGTTCCTCCCCAACACCCTCTCCTGCTCCAGTACCGTAATGGTGGCTGGAACCAATGCAGACTCCTATTTCTGCACCTGCCATTAGTCACGACTCTTACCGAAGGTTGAGGATCTCTCTGGCACCTCCCCACCCCCAAGGGAGGATGACTGGGAGACCTGGATAGACTATGTTGCCCCCAAGTGCTAGAATGGCAATGCTCGGAAGTCGAAAAGCTAAAGAGGGTTAGTGAGAGCCTCCGAGGTCCTGCCCTGGCTACCATCCGTGCTAAACGGGCCAGTAACCCTGAAGCGACTGCACATGCTTATCTTGAGGCCTTGGAGAATGTGTATGGGAGCCCAGATTCTGATGAGGACCTATGGTGGAGAGTAAGAAATGCACAACAGTACCAAGGGAGTTGTTGTCTGTGTATGTCTCGGCTGGAAAATTGTTGCAAGAATGCCTCAGAAAGGGTAGTTTGCCAGCGATTGAACTGGACCGAACCAGACTGGACAGAATCCTTAAGTCTGCCCCTTCTCAGAACTGCTGTTGCTTCAGTTACGCCTGGCAAATCGACTGGAATCCCCACCCTCCTATGATGAGTTAATGAGAGAAATTGAGGAGTTGAGAAAAGGCGACCTCGGAGGGACCTGCACCAATAGCTGTGGCTATGACCCGAGTGACTGAGGGTGGCCCATCAAGTGAAGTTCAGGGCAGAGGTTGGCAGTCAATGAGTGCTCTGATAAGGAAAAGATATGCCACAATGGGCTTAACTGTTGAGAGAGATCCGGGAATTCAAAAACAGTCCCTTTATGAAGGCCACGCCTGCAAGCACGGGCCTCGACCTATATCCGATCAGTATCTGCTATGGGGTGGGATACCCACCATGTATCTCCTGCTGATAACAGTCCGAACTCGATTCCTTGACCATGGAAGTGGAGAAACTGACGAGATGTCTCCAAATGCTTATCACGTCGCAGACAGAGATGGCACCAAGGTTTCCAGTTAGTAATACCCCTGCCCTGGCTCCCCAGTGTGGCACTCGGCCAGCTCAAACTCCAAAAAGTATGTTTTGCTATAATTGTGGGAAGGATGGGCACATGAAAAGGGAATGCCAATCCCCAAAAGACACTGACAAAGTTGCATATAGGCTACAAGGAGAGCTGGAGAACAACCAGTGGTTAAGAGGTGCACGAAATGATCTCAGTGAGGGCACCAAAATGCTAATTCACGTCCTTTTGTGGCAAGGTCAGTTGCCCAGGCCCCTACCACCGCCTCCAGACTGGTCCAGAATAGTGGGTCCCTCCATGGAGACCACTGTAAAGGTAAATGGAGTGTCTACAAGAGCTGTATTAGACAGTGGCTCCCAGTGACAATTATGTTTCAAGATTGGTATCAGAAGCATTTGTCAGACGATCCTTACAACCATTAGAAGGACTGCATGTATGGGGGTTAAGGGAGAAGGCCTACCCCTATTCTGGGTATATCCGAATTTGGCTGTCTTTCTCACCTCCGTGGCTGGAGTGGCCGAACAAGTAGAGACCCTAGCCTTAGTGTGTCCCCCACTGGACTGTATGATGGTGTCCCTTTGTTGATTGGAACAAATGCTCATATGTTCAGAAGGCTGGCACATTTGTGTTATGAAAACAGGGTCAAAGACTAGTAGAGCTTTAAGAGTTCCGGCTTTAATTAAGAAGGCCTATGAGGCACAGAGAGATGCTGAAAATATAGAACCAGAGGAACCGGTCCGAATTGTATGGAAGAAGGATCCTGAGTCTCTGATCCTGGCACCAAATGCCCAGTGTACCTTACAGGAGAGGTCCGTATCAGAAAGGATGTTAAGAATAAAATATTAATGTTGGATGCACCAGGCGATGGAAATTGCCAGAGGACTGCTGGTCAAGTTTAGTATTTTGCCCGCTAGAGCCCATGCTTATGCCAGAAGGGTAATGGTCCAAGTTCATAATGTGTCTGAAAGAGACATTCGAGTAAATAGAGGTTGCATCCTGGCTAATGTGCATTGTGCAGACACTGCAGTGCTACCCAGCAGCAAGAGTTCAAGGAAGAATGACAGAGTAACGCCTGACTTGTTTGATTTCGGCAACTCCCGCTGCCAGCTGAATGGAAAGTGAGGATCAGTGAGAAGCTTGCCCAGAGAGACCAGGTGTTTTCTTTAAAGGAATGGGACGAGGATGCGTGCGAGCTGAGCACAATATCCGGCTGCATGGACGAAAGACCATTTCTGTGAGAGGTCTCGACGCCTGGCACCTGCTGATATAGATGATGTGAGACGGCATCTGCAAGAGATATGAAGGGTGGTGTAATACAAGAATCCAGAAGCCCTTATGCTTCCCCATTGTGGTAGTGAGGAAAAAGAATGGGACAAAGGATGTGCGTGGATTATCGCTTTTAAACCGCGGACTATCCCTGATCAGTACACAATGCCCGTGATTCAGGATGCTTTGGACTGCCTAAACGGGAGCAAGTGGTTCTCTGTGCTGGATCTCCGCAGTGGTACTACCAGATCCCGGTGGCCCCAGAGGACCGTGAGAAGACAGCCTTTATCTGTCCGCTTGCTTCTATGAATTCATGAGGATGCCTCAAGGGATTTCAGGTGCCCCAGCCACTTTTCAACGATTGATGGAGCGTGCAGTGGGGACATGAACTTACTAGAGTGCCTGGTATACCTAGATGATGTTATTGTGTTTGGCAGCTCACTGGAGGAACATGAGAGCAGATTATTTAAGGTATTGGATCGACTGGAGGACTTTGGCCTTAAACTGTCCATTGATAAGTGTCAATTCTTCAAACATCAGTAAAGTATGTGGACACATAGTATCCACCGAGGAATAGAGACCACCCAAGTAAAGTTGAGGCCTTGACCACCTGGCCACAGCCCAAAAATCTAAAAGAACTGCAAAGATTCCTGGATTCTGTGGTTATTATCGGCTTCATCAAGGACTATTCAAGAGTGATCCGCCCTTTACTTAACCTTACTCAAGGGTATCCCCAACCCACAAAAATACCAAAAGTCAGCGTCCTCAAGACTGAAAGAGTGTATTTTCATCCGAGTGAAGTATTTGGGCCCGCTGGACTCCTGATTGTGAGACTGCTTTTCATGAGATCATATATCAACTTACCCATGCTCCAGTGCTGGCCTATGCCGATCCAAGAAAACCCACGTCCCGCACACTGATGCTAGCTTGCAAGGGTTGGGGGCTGTGTTGTACCAAGAGCACGCAGAATGGCCTGAGACCAGTGGCCTTTGCCAGTAGAAGCCTGACCCCATCCGAAAAGAACTATCCTGTACATAAGTTAGAGTTCCTAGCTTTGAAGTGGCTATTGTTGACCAATTCCATGAGTACTTGTATGGGGCTAAAATACTAGTAAAACTGACAATAATCCTTTGACCTATGTGCAGACCTCAGCTAGTTGGATGCCACTGGCCACAGGTGGCTTTCTGCATTATCTACATATGACTATGCTCTCGAATACCGAGCAGGTCTGAACCACATAGATGCTGATGCTCTCTCCCGAGGCCTGTTCCCCAGAATGATTGGGTCCGATTGGCAGAACCTGACATTCGGGCACTCCTGCCGGAAGTTTGACAGGAGGAACAAATGTCCACGGACGCAGTGGACTGCATGGTGGATTGCTTGGGACCCTCTGAGAATTGCATACCTGCTGCTTATTGCCACTTTTCTGCAATAGACATTGGTGCACTGCCTCAGCTGGACAATGACAGTATTCGGCGGCTCAATCTCACGATCCTATGATCAAATCAGCTTTAGAAGCCCTATGCAGGAAAAGATGTGTCCAAATTACGCCCACTGATTTGAGAACTGCACTGTTATACAAAGAAGGTCCTAAGTTGAAACTGATCAATAAACTGTTATATAGAGAAACAGTAGACAGAGGGGACAAGTAGACAAACAACAACTGGTGCTGCCCACTGCCTCGAGACTCAGTATTGAGGTCCTTGCACAACCACATGGGGCACCTTGGTATAGACAGAACACTTGACTTGGTGAGATCCAGATTCTATTGGCCTAAGATGGGGGCTGATGTGGAGCAACACATACGAACTTGTAGTCGCTGCTTACAGAGGAAAGCTTTGCCCCAGAGGGCTGCCCCCCTTGTTAACATAACCACCAGTGCACCCATGGAGCTGGTCTGTATTGATTTTCTGAGTTTGGAGTCAGATCAAAGAAATATCAGTAATGTGCTGGTGGTCACTGACCATTTCACGAGATATGCCCAAGCTTTCCCACCAAAGACCAGAGAAGCATCCACTGTAGCCAAAGTACTCAGAAAACTTTTTGTTCACTATGGGGCTCCACAAAGAATCCATTCTGATCAAGGGAGACTTTGAGAGTCGTCTGATCAAAGAGATGCTTTCTCTGTGGGAGTGAGAAAGTCCAGAACCACTCCTTACCACCCCCAGGGGACCCACAGCCTGAACGTTTCAACCGACTTTGCTAGATATGCTAGGCACCCTGCACCCAAAGGACAAGCCTAGATGGAGCAACAAATTAGCACCCTGGTACATGCTTATAACTGCACCAAAAGTGATGCCACTGGGTTCTCCTCACCGCCTGATGTTTGGAAGAGAAGCTCGACTACCGTAGATGTGTGTTTGGGGTCTCTCCTGATGGGGTTCAAGCTGACAACTATTTACAGTATGTGCAAAAGTTAAAGGCCCAGCTAACTCATGCGTACCAACTGGCTCAAACCATGGCTGCCAAAAAGAAATCTGGCCAACAAAGAAAGGTATGATAAAAAGGTGAAAGCACAGGAACTCCAGGAGGGAGATCGGTATTGCTAAGAAATCTGGGACTGCATGGCAAACACAAGATTGCTGACAGATGGCACCATCTCCTCACATTGTAGTGGGCAAACTAGATGATCTGCCAGTGTACAAAGTAAGGCCTGAGAACAATTCAAAAGATGTAAAAACAATGCATAGAAATCATTTACTACCCATTGGACAAATCCTGATTGAGTCTGAGCCCCAGAAGATGCCCCCCTGGACCAGTGACTAGAGCTGCTGCAAGAAAAGATCAAGGAAGTCTGCACCTACAGAAGCAGAGTTAAAGTGTTCCCTGCACAAGTCCCAGTTGAGCATGACTGTCAGTCCATATCAGAAGAAAGTGAGAGTGACTTTGAATACTATCCTTCTTACTTAACTGAGTCAATTGTTTCGGGCAATCCCTAGTCAATACTGGAGACAAAGCTGGGCCTTCTGGACTGTCTATGCCCCCAGCTTCATCCCTGGAGCCAATGCTCCCAGAAGTGAAGTGCAAAGCATCAGATCAGATGAAATGGAATCATTGTGCATGGTTGAACTGTTTGAGCTTTCAGGGAGGAAAATGATAGATTGGGGCAGACTGGTGATACACCCGAACAAGAAGAGTATTTTGAGTGCCCTGACAGTCCACTGCCAGTGTCTGAAAGCTCTCCATGGAGCCAAATGTTGTGGACTCAGAAACTGTAACTCCTGGAGCTGAAAGTGCCCCAAGTTCTAGCCTCTACCCCATGGAGACTCCCTGACAAGTGAGAACAATGCTGAAAATGAGGCTCAGAGTGCAGAGACTGTAACAGCCCCCTAGAAAGACTGGTCGAGCTGTAAGCCTGTGGTGCACCTCAGTTATGATTCCCTGGGCCGCCAGTGGACCTGCCTCTCAATGTTGTCCATAAAGGAGTGTATGTGTCCCCGAGCTCATTGCCCAAACTGAGCGTTAGTGCTAACTCCAAGTTACTTGTGTTGCCCTCAAGTATGGTGCCCTGCCCTGTCCAGCCCAAGGTAACTGATAGGAAGGGCCCTCTCTTCAGGTTTCATGTACAAGAGGTAATAACTTGAGTTATGGTACAATGTGTGTGTTATACTGTGTAAAGAGTGACGTACTGCAATGTTTCAGAAATGGTTCTTGGTAAAATGATGTATTGACTGATGATTACATGTGTGAGCCTAATGCAAATGTATATGGTTGCAGTTGAAACTTATGGTACTTACTTGACGCGGACGCAGCTTTTCCCAGGCCAGGAAGGGTGTAACCCCTGCAAATAGGGGTTCCCAAAAGACTTCCAGGAGCTTGTTGAATGCTCCAAGCCTGAATGGTGTTTGCGTTTAGTCATTTATCAGTGAGTGTTTTAGAACCTCTGGTACTGTCTCTTTAAGAGCTGTCTGCTTGCAGACATAATTAGTTTGTATGGGGACTGTGTGTTTCTTTGAGTACCACTCAGCTGCTGCCAATTCACCCCATTTTTGCAGTCACTAGGAGTGCAAAGGAACCTGTCTGAAAGATGTAACTGATTGCCAGAAATCATTTACAGTAATAATAAAATTACAGTTTGTCTAACCTGCTTTCTTTGCAGTCAGAACTGTCTGCCTAGTTCCCATTCTGGTTTTGAACTGCTGAACTGGACCAATCAGTGTGGGGTAAACTAGCTCTAAAATGATGCCTTGACGAATCAGAACTTGGGACTCATAATCTGAGCCAGCCACAAGAGGATTGTATGGGCAGTGACTCTGGGAGATGTAGTTTAGACTTGTGCCTTTTGGACCAACAGCAGCAGTCTATTGTGAGTGACAGCCAATCCAGTCAAGAACTGGAGGAACTCAAAGGAAGTGCCCGGTTTTTGTCTGTTGGGAGTTTCAGTTTGAGATCTGAAAAGTGAAGGAAAGAAACCCTGTGTTCTTCAGTGCACAGTTTCAGTCAAAAACGTGTGCAAGGCCCAGAGTTCCGTCTACATCTTGTGTAACTGCTTGTTAGGACTGAATCTGTCCTCTGAAAAGAATCAAAGGATCTCTGAAGAGTAGAAACCAGGCTCACCCTGTAGAAGACTGAAGAAATTGTTGAATTACACTTCGGTCTGTCAGGGACCTGAATCTGCTGTGTGTTCTCCTGGTTATTGTGCAGTAATTGCGATTGGGATACAGATGCAGCCTGCCTGGTATAGTGCTTTCTTTTTTTCCATATAAATGTGTGAGGAGTCTCTTGGATATCAAAAGTAGCCCTGCTGACATTGAAGGACCATATCTTCTTTGGAGGTCGTGAGTACTAATTAGGGTCGCTCCCTGTTGAATTGCCACATTAAATCCAAATGGAATTACTGTACTGCTGACTGTTTAATTCTCCTTTTCACGTGTGAAGCGGGCCCTCACCAGCCACGGTTTGGACTAGCCACTAGGGCTTGGGTACCCAGGGACAGTAACTGGTAGGATAGGCCTGTGCACAGAGCCATAGGTAGATAGTAAAGTGATAAGCTAATTAACCTGATTTCCCCTGTCCTTTTTATATCCCCCTAAATAAATCAGAGCTGTTTGTTTCAACAAAGTTATACTGCCTGAGTATTTGTCTATGTTAAAGTACTGTACTGTGATTGTTGCACTGTATCTTATTTTACAGGATGTCCGGTGCCTGAACCAGCCTTGGGGGTAAGTGTATACTGTGAAGGTAATTCTGCTATATTGTGTGGGCCACTAGTGGGAAGAAGGGGGTTGCAGTGTCCCAGAGGGCTGTGACCAAGTAAGTTTAACTATTGCAAACCCTGACCTCTGGGTGGAGGCACCCGCCATTGGATCCAGGCCCCTCAACCTGTTAGTGGCAAATCAGGCAGGGGTAGTAGCCCCTGGGAAAGCGCCATCTAGGGGTTACACTTAGACATGCTCATAATCCTTTACCAGCACATGATCAGCCAGACTCTCCAACCCTGACTCCACCCCCCCCAAAAAAAAAATGTCCCCTGGATAGGGAACCTGGCACAGAAATGTGTTTTATCTGCAATATAACCCCAAAACTCACCACAGAGCATCTAAAAACCCACAGCTTCTGGGGTCCTGCTGGCCCCAGACCCCGACTTTTAGTGTTTGGACTCAGAGCCCTGGCACCTCTTTCTTTACAAATTAAGCACTGCATGCAAGTTTACCCTTAGTCGGGTCACGTGATGGCATCTGGCTAGAGAGCAGCTGAGTTCCTGAGCTCCCCCCGCTGGTTGCCTTTTTCGATCATTTAATCTGCCATCCTACCCTTTTTTCACGAAATTTGGATAAATATTGTCTTGGGAGAGTCTCTACCATCATCTGGTGACTGGTGCAGCGAAAATAAACTGTTGCTGGCTGAGGATGGAGGTAGATATTAAGCAGGCCTCAGTCAGGCACACCTCCTGCTTCCCAGAAAAGGCCTCCAAGAAGAGGAACCAGGCCCCTACCAGAGCTGATCGGGGTGGAGAAGGGCAGCAGCCTATACCACTATCAGAAGATAAGTTTCTTCAAGAACTTACACCATTGAAAATCTTTACAGGACCTGGTAGGGAATTAAAGTCGTTACGAGCGATCTTCCTCAGTCTCTACCAAAGTTACAGATATGGAAGCAAGGCTAATCTCCTCAGAAGACTGGAGGTCTAGAGCTGAAACGGAGATCCCGGAGCTCAGACAACAAGTTAAAACTGCAAAGCAAAAACAGAAGATTTAGAAGGACTAAACCATAGAAATAATCTTTTATTCATGGGTATACCTGAATCAGAGGAAGGCCCAGACATCATGGTCTTTTGCAAAAATTTCTGTGTAAAGTCGTGGGCCCATCCCCTACCAGCCTACCTACCACTTGGAGAGAGCTCACCGTTCTTGAGACTCTAGACTCTGCTTCAGGATCCCTCCACGTCCTATTATTGTTAAATTTTGAGTTATGTGGAGAGGAATCATGTTTTCATTAAATCCGTGAGCTGAAAGAAGTATTCTGGGGCTGCGAAATCAGGATCACCCAGGACTTACCTGAAGAGATTAGGGAGAAAAGAGCAGCTACCATTCAGTGGTACAAAATTGATAGCAACTTCTATCCCATTCAGAATGGTGTATCCAGCGACCTTAAAGATTTCGATGAATGGTGCAGTGGCAAGCTACAACTCTCCGAGGCGGCAAGCAAGAGCTGGAAGTTAAACTGCCGGAGTTATTTAAAACACGTGGCTGACTCTCTGAATGGCTTTACACGTGGAACTGAACCCTAATTATAGCCAGGATAAAATGTACTTTGCTGTTGTTTAAATTGTGCTAAATATGCTTGCTTTTTAGTGGTCTGGTTCTTCCTTCTGCTCCCCCTCTCTCTCTGACTTATTATTCCTTGTCTCTGTTGTGCTTCTGGTCCATCCGTTTCCTTACGGAGTCTCTTTCCTTCTGTCCCTGGTGTTTTTGGCCTGGAATGGGTTAGGTGTAGGGCTCTGCTACAGCGCGCTTGTCTCCATTTCGGCTTTCTGCTCACTGGTGGAACCTTGGTTCGGTGCTAGTAGTTTCCGTGGGGACTTCCGGGAGACGGATCTTGCGGTCCGTTGGCCTTTGGGTCTCCTGAAACATTTTTCTGGTTGTACCGGTGGCAAGACTAATTTCGCATGGCTAGTCTAGCTCGATTCAGCTGGCTTTATGGGATTCTCTCTCTGGGATTGTCTGGACTCAGGTAGGATCTCTTTCCTTTTGGTTTCTTGGTTTGGCTTGGCTATTATTTTAGGGTTGGGGTACCGGCACTAATACTGTTTGGGAATAGGTTAATGTAACTGGGTGGTTACATTACTACCTATTTCTTCCTATCTCTACTCCTGATCGTCCTCTTTCTATTCTCCTGTACTTCCTCCTTTCATTCTCACTAGGCTATTGGAGGGGTGGCGGGGGTCGAGCTTGGGGATTTGCTAGATGTGGAATCATGAGCCATTTTTTGGGGTTAGCTAGGCCTCCCCGGTGTTGGGGCTCTTGGGATGACAGCCCTGGTATTAGGGGTTGCATTTTCCTGGGAGGAGCACTGTATCTATTTCTTTGGGAGTGTTGGTCCCTGACTCTGGGGGTTAGGAGGTTCGCACTAGGGGTTCGGGGCCTGAGCTATTGGTTCATTGGTTATTCTTGGCGTACTCTGCTCTGCCTATCCATTGTAAATACTTACTTTCTGTTTGGTTTGGGGAATGGGCTCTGGGGTTGGGGATTGGTATGGTAGGGGGGGCACTTGGTTTTGTATTCATGACTTGGTTACTGGTTTTGGGGATGAAGGGAGGGGGATTGTTTGTTTCGAAGTTTGGTTACCTGTTACTCTTCTGGTCCTTGGTTGGGGGATGGGGTTGGGGTGGGGACTAACTGTAGTTATCCCAGTTATATTGTTTGACTGTTGCCTTATTGATATAGTTCATATTTGGGTGAGGGAAGGTTAGATTGGGGTGTGGGATTAGGGATTGGGAGGTCACCCTGCTACTAGTGGTTGGATTTATGTTATCTGGGTATCAGGTTATTGTAAGTTCTATTTGAAATGGCTAAGAATGCAGTTTGTATAGCGCCCTGAATGTGAGAGGGGCTCAGGATCGTGGCAAAGGCTGCAGATTTTAACCACTGTTCCTTACTTGGTATAGATATTCTTTTTGCAAGAAACACACTTGGGCTGGTGAAGCTAATCTCCTCTCTTGGTCTGGACTTCTCAGGTCTATCTTGCCGGAATTCTCACTTTAGTAGAGGGTGGCTATCTTAATTAAAAACATGTTTTGTTTATCAAGGATCTACCTGCTCAGAACCGGAAGGAGATTCATTTTAGTAAAGGTAACCTAAATGGAGAAAGTGTGGTACTGGGATCGGTGTATGGACCAGTGGAGGTGATCCAGACTTCTTTATGAGGTTGACAGACAAGTTGGCTGCCTTTTGCCGACCTAATATGTGCTCGTGCGGATTGGAATGTACCTTTCCCTCAGTTTTGGACAGGGATCTCAGGATAGAAGAGCCTTTCCTCAGCACAGAAAGCCCTCTGTGAGATGGTCTCACTGTTAGGTCTTGGTGACCCATGGCGTGTTGCTAACCCTTCTTTAGGCCTTTCTTTCAATCGCAGTCACATGGCACTAAATCTAGACTGTATATAGATTTTAGTGAGTGTCTCCTCCTCCCGATGGTCTCTTTTCCGGTATAGAGCCGATAGTTGTGTCAGACCATGCTTTGGTTTGGATACGCTTGTCCATCAGACATGACTTTGCCCGTGACTCCATGAGGAGATTAAATACCCAACTATTGAAGGACCGCACTGTGTTTCGAAGATTAGTTCTGAAATATCTCTGTTTCTGGCAGACAATTTGGACTCTCCCCTAGGGTGGACATGGTATGGGGGCATTAAAGTGCTATCTTAGGGGGGTCTATTCAGATGGCTTCCTTAGGAAGAAGACATGTTAGCTAAGGTGTTAGAATTAGTGGGTAAGATCAGAGACTTGGAGGTAAGTCATCAGCCATCCTCTTCGGTGTCAGATCTTAAGGAACCGCTTAGTCAAAATGAGTATTCCGGATCTTTTTTGAAAGATAAGATTGAGTATTATCTGGCCAAAACCCAGGCTAAATATAGACCCTCGTGAGAAATCTGGGAAACTCTGGCTCTACGTCTCAGAGCATTGGAGAGTTCGAGGATTATTCCTCTCAGGTTTCTCATCCGCACGAGGGTTTCCACCAGAGAGATTGTTCTGGACTTCGGGAATACTATTCTAATCTTTATAGTCCTCCCACATCCCACTCTGTAGCTAACTTAAAGGTTACTTAAGTGGAGTGGCTCTTCCTAGTATACTGGACCCCAGCAGGTCAAGTCTAGTGGCGCCTATCTCAGTTGATTGGAGATCCAAGCGCTATTGCCTCCCTTGCCCCAGACAAATCACCAGGCCCAGATGGATTTCCAGCTAATTTTTACAAAGTTTTCATGTGACTTGACCCCAATTCTGCTTAGATTATATAACTACTTTCAGGTGGCTGGATCTCGATTCGGCCTTGTTTGAGGCCACCATAGTCCTAATTCCTAAGCCAGACAAAGAGCCTCAGGACCCAGCTAATTACCACCCTATCTCCCTACAGAATTATGATATTAAAATACTGGCTAAAATTCTCACTAAAGGATTAAAAGGATCTGGACGGACCTTCTGAGCCTGAACAAGCAGGTTTTGTTCCAGGAGATCTGCTGCAGATCATCTAAGGACATTGCCCCATATTTCACAGTACGCTTCCGTCAGTTCCAGAACCACTTGTTCTGGTCTCTTTAGATGCTGAAAAACATTTGACCGGTCGACTGGTCCTTTTTATGGCTGTTCTGGAAGAGATGGGCTTCCCATCCCTTTCCTAAATATGATCCAGGTACTATATAAGTGCCCTCTCATGGTAAATCTATTGCAACGGGGTTCTATCTCCTTTTTCAATCTCTTCGCAGGCACGAGACAGGGCTGCCCACTCTCCTTTGTTGTTTAATTTGTATTTGGAACCTCTGTTGATTCAGCTTAAATCCTCGCCTCTGGTGAATGGGGTTAGGATCTTAGAGAGGAGCTAGTTCTTTCATGTATGCAGATGATGTTCTGTTACATTTGTCTGATCCGGCTCGATCGTTAGGAAGCAGCTCTAGATATTATTTGGCATTTTAGTTCCTTTCTGGTTACAAATTAAACACATTAAAGTGTGAGATTTTCCCTTTAAATAATTATGCCTTTTAAGAACTGCTTCCTACCCTTTGAATGAGATGACTCCAGTGTCTTAAGTACCTAGGATTACTTTTCCACTGACCCATTCCTGCTAAGAAATTAACCACTAAGATTAGAGATTTGGTAGTCAGGATCTGCAACGTTGGCATCTCTTCCTATTTCGACGGCAGAATCAATATTAAATGAACGCTCTTCCTCGATTTTCACCCACTGAACCTCCTCACCCAATTCCTGGCTTCCTCTTCCTTTTTCAACGGGAGGACCGTGAGAAGACGGCCTTTATCTGTCCGCTTGGCTTATGAATTCATGAGGATGCCTCAATGATTTCAGGTGCCCCAGCCACTTTTCAACGATTGATGGAGCGTGCAGTGGGGACATGAACTTACTAGAGTGCCTGGTATACCTAGATGATGTTATTGTGTTTGGCAGCTCACTGGAGGAACATGAGAGCAGATTATTTAAGGTATTGGACCGACTGGAGGACTTTGGCCTTAAACTGTCCATTGATAAGTGTCAATTCTTTCAAACATCAGTAAAGTATGTGGGACACATAGTATCCACCGAGGAATAGAGACCCACCCAAGTAAAGTTGAGGCCTTGACCACCTGGCCACAGCCCAAAAATCTAAAAGAACTGCAAAGATTCCTGGGATTCTGTGGTTATTATTGGCGCTTCATCAAGGACTATTCAAGAGTGATCCGCCTTTACTTAACCTTACTCAAGGGTATCCCCAACCCACAAAAATACCAAAGTCAGCGCCCTCAAGACTGAAAGAGTGTATTTTCATCCGAATGAAGTATTTGGGGCCCGCTGGACTCCTGATTGTGAGACTGCTTTTCATGAGATCATATATCAACTTACCCATGCTCCAGTGCTGGCCTATGCCGATCCAAGAAAACCTTACGTCCTGCACACTGATGCTAGCTTGCAAGGGTTGGGGACTGTGTTGTACCAAGAGCACGAGAATGGCCTGAGACCAGTGGCCTTTGCCAGTAGAAGCCTGACCCCATCCGAAAAGAACTATCCTGTACATAAGTTAGAGTTCCTAGCTTTGAAGTGGGCTATTGTTGACCAATTCCATGAGTACTTGTATGGGGCTAAAATACTAGTAAAACTGACAATAATCCTTTGACCTATGTGCAGACCTCAGCTAAGTTGGATGCCACTGGCCATAGGTGGCTTTCTGCATTATCTACATATGACTATGCTCTCATACCGAGCAGGTCTGAACCACATAGATGCTGATGCTCTCTCCCGGAGGCCTGTTCCCAGAATGATTGGGTCCGATTGGCAGAACCTGACATTCGGCACTCTGCCGGAAGTTTGACAGGGAGGAACAATGTCCACGGACGCAGTGGACTGCATGGTGGATTGCTTGGGACCTCTGAGAATTGCATACCTGCTGCTTATTGCCACTTTTCTGCAATAGACATTGGTGCACTGCCTCAGCTGGACAATGACAGTATTCGGCGGCTCAATCCCGCAATCCCATGATCAAAGCAGCTTTAGAAGCCCTCTATGCAGGAAAAGATGTGTCCAAATTACGCCCACTGATTTGAGAACTGCACTGTTATACAAAGAAGGTCCTAAGTTGAAACTGATCAATAAACTGTTATACAGAGAAACAGTAGACAGAGGGGACAAGTAGACAAACAACAACTAGTGCTGCCCACTGCCTTTCGAGACTCAGTACTGAGGTCCTTGCACAACCACATGGGGCACCTTGGTATAGACAGAACACTTGACTTGGTGAGATCCAGATTCTATTGGCCTAAGATGGGGCTGATGTGAGCAACACATTCAACTTGTAGTCGCTGCTACAGAGGAAAGCTTTGCCCAGAGGGCTGCCCCTGTTAACATCACCACCAGTGCACCCATGGAGCTGGTCTGTATTGATTTTCTGAGTTTGGAGTCAGATCAAAGAAATATCAGTAATGTGCTGGTGGTCACTGACCATTTCACGAGATATGCCCAAGCTTTCCCCACCAAAGACCAGAAAGCATCCACTGTGGCCAAAGTACTTGTAGAAAACTTTTTGTTCACTATGGGGTCTCCAAAGAATCCATTCTGATCAAGGGAGAGACTTTGAGAGTCGCCTGATCAAAGAGATGCTTTCTCTGTGGGAGTGCGAAGTCCAGAACCACTCCTTACCACCCCAGGGGACCCACAGCCTGAACGCTTCAACCAAGACTTTGCTAGATATGCTAGGCACCCTGCACCCAAAGGACAAGCCTAGATGGAGCCAACAAATTAGCACCCTGGTACATGCTTATAACTGCACCAAAAGTGATGCCACTGGATTCTCCCCCTACCGCCTGATGTTTGGAAGAGAAGCTTGACTACCAGTAGATGTGTGTTTTGGGGTCTCTCCTGATGGGGTTCAAGCTGACAACTATTTACAGTATGTGCAAAAGTTAAAGGCCCAGCTAACTCATGCATACCAACTGGCTCAAACCATGGCTGCCAAAAGAAATCTGGCCAACAAAGAAAGGTATGATAAAAAGGTGAAAGCACAGGAACTCCAGGAGGGAGATCGGGTATTGCTAAGAAATCTGGGACTGCATGGCAAGCACAAGATTGCTGACAGATGGCACCATCTCCTCACATTGTAGTGGGCAAACTAGATGATCTGCCAGTGTACAAAGTAAGGCCTGAGAATAATTCAAAAGATGTAAAAACAATGCATAGAAATCATTTACTGCCCATTGGACAAATCTTAATTGAGTCTGAGCCCCAGAAGATGCCCCTCTGGACCAGTGACTAGAGCTGCTGCTAAGAAAAGATCAAGAAAGTCTGCACCTACAGAAGCAAAGTTAAAGTGTTCCCTCCACAAGTCCCAGTTGAGCATGACTGTCAGTCCATATCGGAAGAAAGTGAGAGTGACTTTGAATACTATCCTTCTTACTAACTGAGTCAATTGTTTCGGGCAATCCCTAGTCAATACTGGAGACAAAGCTGGGCCTTCTGGACTGTCTAAGCCCTCAGCTTCATCCCTGGAGCCAATGCTCCCAGAAAGTGAAGTGCAAAGCATCAGATCAGATGAAATGGAATCATTGTGCATGGTTGAACTGTTTGAGCTTTCAGGGAGGAAAATGATAGATTGGGGCAGACTGGTGATACAACCGAACAAGAAGAGTATTTTGAGTGCCCTGACAGTCCACTGCCAGTGTCCGAAAGCTCTCCATGCGAGCCAAATGTTGTGGACTCAGAAACTGTAACTCCTGGAGCTGAAAGTGCCCCAAGTTCTAGCCTCTCTACCCCCATGGAGACTCCCTGACAAGTGAGGACAATGCTGAAAATGAGGCTCAGAGTGCAGAGACTGTAACAGTTCCCCTAGAAAGACTGGTCGAGCTGTAAAGCCTGTGGTGCACCTCAGTTATGATTCCCTTGGGAGGCCTGTGGATTTGCCTCTCAATGTTGTCCATAAAGGAGTGTATGTGTCCCCGAGCTCATTGCCCAAACTGAGCGCAGTGCTAACTCCAAGTTACTTGTGTTGCCCTTAAGATGGTGCCCTTGCCCCGTCCAGCCCCAAGGTAACTGATAGGAAGGCCCCTCTTCAGGTTTCATGTACAAGAGGTAATAACTTGAGTTATGGTACAATGTGTATGTAATACTGTGTAAAGAGTGACGCATCGCAATGTTTCAGAAATGTGTTCTTGGTAAAATGATATATTGACCGATGATTACACGTATGAGCCTAATGCAAATGTATATGGTTGCAGTTGAAACTTATGGGTACTTGCTTGACGCGGACGCCAAGCTTTCCCAGGCCAGGAAGGGTGTAACCCCTGCAAATGGGGGTTCCCAAAAGACTTCCAGGAGCTTGCTTGAATGCTCCAAGCCTGAATGGTGTTGGCATTAAGTCATTTATCAGTGAGTGTTTTAGAACCTCTGGTACTGTCTTTAAGAGCTGTCTGCTTGCAGACATAATTAGTTTGTATGGGGGACTGTGTGTTTCTGTTTGAGTACCACTCTGCTGCCAATTCACTCCATTTTGCAGTCACTAGAGTGCAAAGGGACCTATCTGAAAGATGTAACTGTTTGCCAGAAATCATTTACAGTAATAATGAAATTACAGTTTGTCTAACCTGCTTTCTCTTTGCAGTCAGAACAGTGTCTGCCTAGTTCCCCATTCTGGTTTTGAACTTCTGAACTGGACCAATCAGTGTGGGGTAAGCTAGCTCTAAAATGGTGCCTTGGACGAATCAGAACTTGGACTCATAATCTGAGCCAGCCACAAGAGGATTGTATGGGCAGTGACTCTGGGAGATGTAGTTTAGACTTCAGTGCCTTTTTGGACCAACAGCAGCAGTCTATTGTGAGTGACAGCCAATCCAGTCAAGAACTGGGAGGAACTCAAAGGAAGTGCCCGGTTTTGTCGGTTGGAGTTTCAGTTGAGCTTTGGCAGTGAAGAAGGAAGGAGCCCTGTGCTTTTCAGTGTGCAGTTTTAGTCAAAAATGTAAGGCCCAGAGTTCCGGTCTGCAGCTTATGTAACTGCTTGTTAGGACTGAATCCGTCCTGTGAAAAGAATCAAAGGATCTCTGAAGAGTAGAAACCAGGCTCACCCTGTAGAAGACTGGAGGAATTGCTGAAAATTGCACCGGTCTGTCAGGAACTGAATCTGCTGTGTGTTCTCCCGGTATTGTGCAGTAATTGCGATCGGGATACAGATGCAGCCTGCCTGGTATAGTGCTTTCTTTTATATAAATGTGTGAAGAGGTTTGTGTACCTCAAGTGAGCCCTGCTGACATTGAAGGACCCTGTCTTATTTGGAGGTCGGAGTACTAATTCAGGGTCGCTCCCTGTTGAATTGCCACATTAAATCCAAATGGAATTACTGTACTGCTGACTGTTTAATTTTCCTTTTCTCTGTGTGAAAGGGCCCCTACCAGCTGCCACGGTTTGGACTAGCCACTAGGGCTTGGGTACCCAGGGACAGTAACTGATAGGGATAGGCCTGTGCACAGAGCCATAGGTAGATTATTAGAGTGATAAGCTAATTAACCTGATTTCCCTGTCCTTGTTATATCCCCCAAATAAATCAGAGCTGCTTGTTTCAGCAAAGTTATACTGCCTGAGGTATTTGTCTATGTTAAAGTACTGTACTGTGATTGTTGCACTGTATCTCATTTCACAGGAGGTCCCAGTGCCGAACCAGTCCTGGGGTAAGTGTATACTGTGAAGGTAATTCTGATATATTGTGTGGGCCACTAGTGGGAAGAAAGGGGGGTTGCAGTGTCCCAGAGGGCTGTGACCAAGTTAGTTTAACTATTGCAAACCCTGACCTCTGGGTGGAGGCACCCGCCATTGGATCCAGGCCCCTCAACCTGTTAGTGGCAAATCAGGCAGGGGTAGTAGCCCCTGGGATAGCACCATCTAGGGGTTACATAGATATTCAAGAAGGTTGAGGTGAAGGCAGCCAGAGTGGAATCTATATCAGAAGCAGAGAAGACTCCTGACTAGTCACTGAGATAAAGATCAGCCAACAGGGACTTTTGATTCAGGGACCTTAGAAGCCTGAACCACATGTACTTAGGAGAGGCAGGAGGGGGCAAGACCTCTTTTGGCAGTGGGTGATGCAATGATCACTGAAGGCATCAGGGAGAGTATCAGCTGAGGAGTATTTGTGTGGGTGGGTTGTTAGGATCCAATTCATGAGTGAGTGGTTGTGGGAGCAGAAGTTAAGCCTGGTGGGGTCAGATATTAATTGTGTGAAGTTAAGAGCCTCTGTTTCTAGAATGGTTGGATGAGACAGTGGGGCAGACCAATTCAGGTTAAAATCAGACAGAACAAGGAGCTTGCCAGAGGAGGAGTGGGAAATAAGACAGGTGAGCTTAGAGGTTACAGTTGCAGAGGATGAGTTGGGGGAGAAATAGCAATTAGTGATAAAGAGGGGTGAGGAGGAGGAGGAATGTCAGCTTTGAGAGGAGTAGTTCATGTGATTTTGAGATGACCTCCTGGAGGACAGTGGAGGCATGGAGGGATTTGTGGACATACTGTGGGTGGTGACACCACCAATGCATTTGCCCCTGTCTTGGTGGAAAACAGTATACCCCGGGATGGCGACCAAGATGTCTAGAACTTTGGTCGATAGCCATGTCTTGGTAATGCAGTGGATCTCTGGTGAGCACTGTGTAGTCCAGGCCTCAGTGTGGTCTAATTTGGGCAGCAGGCTCCTTGCATTTATATGATAGATGCCCAGCCCATTTGCAGGGGAGGGGCGAGGGCATCAGGGGGCTGGCCCGGGATTTTGTTCCACATCACTGGCAAGTAGGAGAAGGAGGAGGCAGGGGAATAAAAATTGTGGGAGCGTTGTTTTTTCCTTAGAGGCCTGGGAGGGAGACTGTGGAATTGAGGGCCCTGAGGGGAGGAAAGTGGCTGAGAGGGAGAGGGGCTGGGAGTGGAAGAGAAACTGTGAGCGGCAGAGGGGATGGTTGAGGATAAGAAGGGGGCTGGACTGCCAGTGAGAGGGGCTGGAGGGGCTGGGGGAGGGGAAGACTGATGGTGGAGGTGAGGGAGTGTGGAGAGAGAGCAATAATAAGAGGAAGGATGAAAAGGCTAGGTGGAGTAGCCTGTCTGGAATCATTTTGGTCAGTGCCTGGTGCCAGAGGTGGAATGGGAATAGTTGGTGTTGCAGTTGTTACAGGGTAAGGAGGTGTGCTGGATAAGGCAAGCAGTTAATAGGGTGGAAGTAGGCAGCCTCAGTGGTGTGGTGGTTAGGGATGCTGCCTTTGGTGGTGAAGGTCAGAGGTTTGAGTCCCAGAAAGGCTAGAGGAGGAGGAGGGTGTGGAGAAGAGAGGAGGGAGAGTGTTTGAACTGTGACAGTAAGGGAAATATATGGATGATGGGGGGTAGCAGCTGAGGGTAGGAGAATTAGTGAGATTGTATGTACCACAGTGACCCCTGATGGGTGATTAGTATAAGGTTCTAATGGGGAATTGAACAGATGGAAACTAGGTGAGAGGTTGGTCACATGACCTATCACATGATGCCCCAGCAGGTATAAATTTAGGGGCGGACAGGGGTGGTGGGGCAGTCGCCGTGTACCTGTAGCACCTCAGCAGGGAGAGAGGATAAGGATCCCAAATTCACATTGTTTGAGGCTCGATACAGCATTGTTCCTGGAGTGGTCTCAGCTTGAGGGGCTTGAGGGCTGCGGGGAGGAGTGAGGCTATGGGGGAAGACAGAAAGTTAAACCAGAAGGGGAACAAAGGGATTTGAATAGTACGGGATGCCTGAGTTGGGGAAGGGGGGGTCTGCTGTGCTTGCTTGGGCTCGACTGTAGACAGCATGGAGAGCAATTTAAATCACCAATGGAGCTCTGAATTCGTAGCAGCTTGCACCACACTATGGTAAGCACAGACACTCTACAACAGGTTTCAATTGAGCAATTACAGTACCCTAGCAGAAGAAGGGGTTAAAAGGCAAAATACATGTGGAGGAGGAGAAGAAGAGGGGGAATCATGGCTGGTTGTCACCAATAGCATGTTGCTCCCTCTCAGACAGTATGGTGCCCTAGTTTTCCAGTCCTTGAGGCACACTGAGATTAACAAACTTAATGTGCTTTACAATAAGATTGGCCACTTTGCCTCTGGTGACCTACCTAGGATGCACCACTGCAATGCCTTCCACCCCCTAAACTGGCCTTTCTTGGAAGGTAGGCTTGAATATCCTCTCCTCTGCCTTACTCAGCAACTCAACTGGAATGGATATTATTAACTGTAGGAACTGTGGGACACTTTTCAACAGGGCAGTTATACAGGATTTAGGACGCTGTCCTACATGCTGGACTATCGGAGATCTAAGGGCTCTGCTCCGGGCAACATGGACAGAGATTGCACACCTCAAATTGCATATTCAGGAGGAAATATATTACAAGAACCACCCACAATTTCCCCAACATCCAACTGCAGCACCTCGGCCGAAGATAGTAGTTGGTCTGGGAGGTTGAGCAGGTGGTTAGGAGGGGCAAATCGGGTGCCCCATCACTCAGTGTTCACCAACGTATCACCTCCACAAACCATATAAAAACTACAACCCGATATCTGCCTCTGTCTCTGAAATCAAACAAAGGGGCAGAGGACACTGCAGAGCAGGACACTGCAGCACAGGAGCTAGCACTACAAAACTCGCCCAAAACAGGGACCAAAACAAAAAAAGCCAAAAGGAAATCCAAAACACTTCTGAACATACTGACTCCATGATTCTGGGAGCTGATACCTACCTCCAGTCATGGATCATGGTCAGATGTCTCCCAGGTACATCAGCGTGGAGTGACAATGACTGCATTGCTAAAATCATGCAGGAAGCAGGAGAAAACATCGACATCCTGGTATACATAAGTACTAACGATCTCACCAGCTGGTCGGCTGCGGACACCAAGGAACACCTGACCAGGCTGGGAGACAAACTGTCATCCATCTCGTCTGGCATCTAATTCTCTGAGATTCTGCCCATCTAGGAGAGGGGGCAGATGGACAGAAGGTCAGAGAAAGGGAGATAGGGGAACTAAACATGTGGCTCAAGGGCTGGTACCAGGAAAAAGGACATAAATCTGTAGGTAGCTGGCAACAGTTTTGGGAGCAAAAGTTCTTTAAATTCAATGGACTACATCTGACTAAGGAGGGAGTCAGTGCATTAGGGCAGAAGTTTGATGCCTGCAGAATATTAAAACTAGCAAATGGGGGAGGGATGCAGCACCCAATATATCAAACAGGAAGAACACCCCTCCCCCTCAGCTAGTAATCAAACAGGAGTTCAGCATGTTTGTAGTTCATCTGCATTGCCAGGTAAGGAAAAAGTCTGGCTCCTCATACGATGCACAGGGGGAATCCCAGACTTCACCCAACAACTAACGCACTGAAATCTGGCCAATGGAAAATTATGTACACAAATATCTGCAGTCTGGGAAACAAGATCCCAGACCTAGAGGCAATAATGACAGAGATTAAACTGGACATAGCAGTCATTAGCGAGACATGGTTCACCAGTAACCACACTTGGGAGGCTTCAGTACCCAGCTGTGTACTGTTCAGAAGAGATGAAGGTGCAAAAAGAGGGGAGCGGGGGAAGTGGCCCTTTATGTCAATGAAAATATCAAAGCTACAGAAATTCATAATACGCATAAGGAGCCAAAAGAACTGTGGGTCACCCTGGAATCAGGAAATGGGACAGCCATACGAACTGGGGTTGTCTACAGGCCTCCAGACCAGAAGAAGGACACAGACACATTACTGTTAGAAGGTATACAAAACTTGACAGCTAAAGGGAAGGTTCTGATAATGGGGGACTTAAACATGCCAGCTACAGATTGGGCAATACCAGCAGGAACATCCCCCAAAACTAGACATGTAGTGGATTCCCTGCAGGAGGAGGGCCTCAAACAACTGGTACAACAACCTACAAGAGACAGGACTATCCTAGATCTAGTACTGACTAACGAGGAAAGGATCACAGATCTCTAGGTACAGTAGACGGTCACCTGGGGGCCAGTGACCATCACATGGTATGGTTCAATTTGGCTACTAGAACTAAATCATCCCATTCCCAAGCAAAAAAGATGGAACTTCAGAGGAGCTGACTTTGATAAGATGGCCAACAGAGTTAAGCTAGCCCTGGCAAGAAGAAATACAGGTGAGAGGGTACAGGCAAAATGGGAAAGCATTAAGGATACAACACTTGCAGAAACATCCCATTGTGTTAGTGAGAGAAGCAGGGGCAAAAGAAGGAGGAAACCACTTTGGTTCTCAAAACAGTAGCAGAAAAGATCAGAGCCAAAAGGCTGGCCTTCAGGAAATATAAGGGAACACAGCAGGATGAAGATAGGGAGTCATACCAAACTTCCCTAAGGGAAGCAGGGAAGACTGTAAAGGCAGGCAAAGGCCCAAACTGAGGAAACACTAGCATGGACAGTAAAAGAAAGGGACAAGACTTTATATAGATACATTAGTTTAAGGAGAAAGTCCAGAGGGGGTTTTGCTAAGCTCAAAGGGGATAAGGGGGAGTGTGAGGAGGAGGACCATGGAAAGGCATCTATCCTAAATGGATACTTCTGCTCAGTATTTACTGAGGAGAAGGTGGGTCAGGGCCCACAGCTCAGCACCATGGACACGGGGGGGGGGGAGGTGTGCACTAGTCCATTCACAAAAAGAAAGGGTCCTACAAGAGCTCGATAAGCTCAGGGTGGACGAGGCAATGGGACCTGATGGCATACATCCCAGGGTACTAAAGGAGCTAAGAGTAGAATTAGCAGAGCCATTATCAGAACTGTTTAGTGAATTTATGAGCACAGGAGAGGTCCCAGAAGACTGGAGAAGGCCTCATGTGATCCCGCTCCACAAGAGTGGCAGCAGGTAGGAGGCAGGGAACTATAGACCAGTCAGTCTTACCTCAGTAGTGTTCAAGCTTATGAAGGCACTCCTTAAGAAAAGGATAGTGGAGCACCTGGAATCCATAGGAGCACAGGATCCAAGACAGCATGGGTTTACAACAGGAAGGTACTGTCAAACTGATCTCATAGATTTCTTTGCTAGGGTAACCAGAGTGGTGGACCAAGGGGGTGCAGTTGATGTCCCTACCTTGACTTCAGCAAAGCATTTGATACTGTTTCACATAGGAGATTAATTAATAAGCTGGGTAGGCTCAGGGTGGGTCAGTGGTTGTTCAGCTGGGTGGCAAACTGGTTGGTAGGCAGAAAATAGAGAGTGGTGGTAAATGGTATACAGTCAGAAGAGATGCAAGTCATAAGTGGGGTACCTCAGGGATCAGTCCTGGAGCAAGTCATCTTTAATATTTTCATCAGTGATATTGCAGATGGACTGGAGGGTAAGGTTTGACTGTTTACAGATGACACCAAGGTCTGCAACAGAGTAGGTGATCCAGATGGGTAGGCAGAATGAGAAGAGACCTGGATAAACTGGCAAAATGGTCGGAAGAGTGGCAACTGGGGTTTAATGCAAAGAAGTGCAAGATCATGCACATAGGGAAGAGAAACCCTGAAGCTACTAGGAGGGCAGATGTGATTCCCCTTCACAAAAGTGGGAGCAAGGCAGAAGCAGGAAACTATAGACCTGTAAGTTTGACCTCAGTCGTAGGGAAAATGATGGAATCACTTCTGAAAGAAAGAATTGTTGAGTACCTAGAGGCCAGCAGGGTACAGGACCCAAAGCAGCATGGATTTACAGCAGGAAGGTCATGTCAGATGAATCTAATTGATTTCTTTGACTGGGTGACCAAAGTAATAGACCAGGGAGGGGCTGTGGATATGGCCTACCTAGACTTTAGCAAGGCATTTGACACAGTCCCGCACTAAAGATTAATAATCAAGTTAGCCAGCCTGGGAGTGGGTCCCAGGGTGGTAGCCTGGGTAGCAAACTGGCTGAACAACAGGACACAGAAGGTAATAGTGAATGGAACACACTCTGAAAGAAAGGGAAGTTACTAGTGGAGTATCTCAGGGCTCAGTACTGGGTCCAGTCTTCTTTAACATCTTTATAGGTGACATTGCAGAGGGTCTGGAGGGAAGGGTATGCCTCTTTGCAGATGACACAAAGATCTGTAACAGAGTTGATACACAAGAGGGGGTAGAAAATATGAGA
Organism: Neoceratodus forsteri; assembly: GCA_016271365.2. Taxonomy (NCBI): domain Eukaryota; kingdom Metazoa; phylum Chordata; order Ceratodontiformes; family Ceratodontidae; genus Neoceratodus; species Neoceratodus forsteri. The sequence continues at coordinate 1,186,173,942 of CM057451.1, read as the reverse complement.
AGGGACTTGGCAAGGTTGGAGGACTGGTCAGACATATGGCAACTTAGATTCAATGCAAAGAAATGCAAAGTAATGCACCTGGGAAACAAAAACCCAGGAGAAGAGTACACAATAGCAGGGGAGGTACTAACAGCAACAAAAATGGAAAGGGACCTGGGGATAGTCATATCAGATGACCTAAAGGTGGGTAAGCAATGTGAAAAGTCGGTAAGGAGAGCCAGGGGGATACTGGGATGCATAGGAAGGGGCATCACAAGTAGAAAAAGGGAAGTGGTTATCCCGCTACACAGACAGTTGGTGAGACCCCATCTGGAGTACTGTGTACAGTTTTGGAGACCTCATCTAGGCAAGGACATAGACAGGATGGAAGCAGTCCAGAGGAGGGCAACTAAAATGGTGCAGGGTCTGCAGCAGAAACCATATGAAGAGAGTCTGAGAGAGCTTAATATGTATACTCTTGATAAAAGGAGGGACGGGGGACATGATGGAAACTTTCAAGTACTTCAAGGGAATCAACAAAGTCCAGGAAGGTAGCATCTTTCAGAAAAAGAGATGTGTAAGAACAAGGGGGCACAATATAAAGATAGAGGGGGATGGCTCAGGGGTAATGTGAGGACATTTTTTTTCATGGAGAGACTGGTTGATACATGGAACCGCCTTCCTGAGGAGGTCGTTGGGTCTAAAACAGTGGAGGAATTCAAACATGCATGGGACAGACATAAGGCAATTATAGTGGGGGTTGCAGGAAGTAGGCTGTTGGTTAACTAGAATCTGCAGCTTATCCAGTAGGTAGGGAAATGGGCAGACTGGGTGGGCCAAGTGGTCCTTATCTGCTGTCAAAGTCTATGTTTCTATGTTGCCTATAGGTTGGGAGAGGAGTTACTGGCAATCACATGAAAAGAAAGAGACTTGGGCTTCATCATCATCACAGATGATCTGAAATCATCCAAGCAGACTACTAAAGCAGTAGGTAAGGCTAGAGGGATGTTGGGGTGTATTAGTAGGGGTATCACAAGTCATAAGAGGGAGGTAATAATCTGTCTTTACAAGACACTGGTTAGGCCCCATCTGGAGTACTGCATGCAGTACTGGAGGCTGCACCTGCACAAGGACATTTTCAAAATGGAGGCAGTCCAGAGAAGGGCAACCAAAATGGTGCAGGGACTGCAGCAGAAAAAATATGAGGACAGATTAATGGAGCTCAATATGTATACCCTAGAGCAAAGGAAGGAGAGAGGTGATATGAATGAAACATTCAAACATCTTAAGGGCATTAACAAGGAGAGAGTCTAACATGTTTCAATATAAGAACAAGCATTTGTCAATGCTGAATGTTGTCTCACTGGCATTGGCATAGGTAGTGCAGGAGTTAGAGATGCATAATAGGAATGGCAGTGACGTATTGAACTGACGCCAACCCCACCCCCACCCTGCAGAGACTGACAGGCATTGGGGTGTGCCTTTGGGTAGTCAGCTATAGTGCTCATGCCATTTTACCTCACCCTACCCTGTAGACACTGACAAGCATCATGGTGTGCTTTGGAGTCTTTGGGCCTTATACTTACCCCATTCCATAAGGAAATACTCTGAGGTGGGTGCAGTATAGGAGAATGGGATGAACTTTGGGGCTGAGCACTCCAAGGCACACCTCAATGCCTGTCACTGGCTGCAGGGTGGGGGTGGGGTGGAATAGCATGAGCATTACAGCTGATGACCCCAAGTCACACCCGTGATGCCTGTCAGTCTCTACAGGGTGGGGTGTTACAATTGGAATCTCTAACGCTGTAGGCATGTGTTGGTTTATTCACTTCAAATGATAAACATGGGCTTTTTGTGACCCCACCTCATGAAGAGCGGCACAATCAGTTTGTTAGCTGAAAGGTGATTTTGCACAGCGATTGCACCATTTGGCACCACAGGTATGGAAACACTTTTTGGGCAAGATGTGAGAAATGACAACTGTATGTTCATGAGGAGGTGTAAAAAAATGGCAATGTTGAAAATCTGGAGTGAAAATATGAAAAATTGGTGAAGTCATGAGCATGCATAGAAACTGCACAATGCACGTCTGTAACCCAATTATTTTTGGGAGTTTGTTAGCCACATTTTCAACATAGGCATTTTGGGATCTCCCCTCATGAACAGTGGCACTGTGATTTTGTTAATCTGTCCCAAAAGTTGATTTCCCACAGTGACCACGCCATTGTACGCCACAGGTGCGAAAACACATTTCAGGCAGGATGTGAAAAATGACAGCTTTACTGTTCATAAGGAGGTGTTAAAAAAATGCCAGTGTTGAAAATCTGGCATGAAAATATTCAAGATCTGCAAAGTTACAAGGGTGTGTGAAAACTGCACAACGCATGCTTGTAACAGTAATTTTATGGAGTTTTGTCACCAAATTTTCAACATAGGCATTTTGCGACCTTTGCTCATGAACAGTGTGACTGTCTTTTTCTTAATCTATCCCTAAAACTGATTTCCCACATCGACCATGCTATTCTGCACCGGAAGTGCAAAAACCCATTTCGGCCAGGATATGTAAAATGACAGCTGTACTGTTCATAAGGAGGTGTGGATAAATGGCAATGTTAAAAATCTGGAGTGAAAATATTACAAATTCACTAAGTTACGAACATGCATGGAAACTGTGCAATGCATGCTCGTAAAATAGTCATTTTATGGATTTTTGTTGCACCAAATTTGCAACATAGGCTTTTTGAGAGCCCACCTCATGAACAGTGGCACTGTCATTTTGTTACTAAGTCCTGAAGGGTGATTCCACACAGTGACCGCAAAATCACCTTTCGGGACCAAATAATGCCACGACAGTGACTGAATTAAGAAGGAGGGGTCCAAATAACCCCACGTTGAAAATTTGGTGCCAAAATTCCCAAAAATGCCTGAGATATGCACCAAAGTTGAAAACCTCCTATTTATGCCATTATACAGCTTACCAGCATTTCTTCAGTTCGCGGTCGGCTTTGAAGAGTGCAGACGTGTTCCCAGTCCACCGAAAATCCTCACGCCTGGCTCCGGAGGTAAGTATGGGTGGGAGTGGGTGGGAGGCAGGGTACACAGAGGGTGGGCGTGGGTTGGGGAGGGGCAGGAGAGACTGTGAGAGACCGTTTCTAGTTTACAGGTTTACAAAAAAAAAGAACATCGTGGGACTTTTTTTTAATTTTTTCACAGGGACATTTGTCAGGCTGGGGTGGGCTCACAGCATGCCACCCAAGTGTGTTGGGGGGGCTGTAGCCAATGGGGGATTGGGCACCCCTGTCAGCACATACCGAAGAGGGGGCAAGAACCGAGGGGGATTGGGCACCCCCCCTTGGCACACAACAAATGGGGGGGACATTATGTCAACTAGGAGTGGGCTCCCCCATTGGCAAATTGAACTGGGAAGGAGAGACTGAAGCCGACAGATATTGGGCCCCCCATCATCAAAGAAAGACTGTTGGGGGGCACATGATGCCAAGGGGGATTGTGCACCCCTTGGTACACACACTTGAAATGGGAGGGGGGCATTATGCTGACAGGGAGTGGGCACCCCCGGTGGCAAATGAAGTGGGTCAGGGCATGCCGACGGGGGAATGGGCACCCCTGAAGTCAGCGGCAGCAGTCAGTGATGCCATGTTTAGTGAAAACCTTCACCAGTAAAGACACGCCAGGAGGTGAGTTATTGTGCCACTGCATAATGAGCTTGCCCCTCATTACAGCGGCACCTTTGTTAGGTGTGGTGGCCACTTCATGTATTGCTGGTGTCAGCACCTGAATGCTGGCTTATTGGGGAACGAGGGACGCACCTACTGATGCATGCCCTGCATTTGCCCACAGTGACTGCACCTCCAAATCTGCTACTACTACAACATGTTGGCTGGTGCGCACACTCAAGGCAACATAAAAATAGCAGGATAAGAGGACACAGCATGAGATTAGAGGGAGGTCAATTAAGGGGTAATGTGAGGAAGTTCTTTTTCATAGAAAGGGTGGTGAATGCCTGGAACATCCTACCTTAGGAAGTGGTAGATATGAATACAGTGCAGGGCTTCAAACAGGCATGGGATAGGCATAAGGGAGCAATACAGATGAGTATGAATAGATAGGCCATTGACAGAGCAAAGGCCGATGGCACATTGATAAGGTAGAAAAAATGAGCAGAATGGATGGGCCTTGTGGTCCTTATTTTCCGTCAACATCTGTATTTCTATGTTTCTGTGTTACTTACAGACTTGTAAAGGGTCCTACCCCTCGCTGGCTCCAAGATATCCTGACACCCAAACCATTAAAGGTGACCTGCAAAGAAGCGTTGTAACCCCCTCCCATCCTCTTTTTTATCATGTAATATTTTGTTGAAGTTTTCAGTTTTCATTTAGTTCATGTAGCACATAGCAGTGTAGTCACAATAAGCCTCAGTTACTGACAAAGAGCTACAGGATGACTGACTCCCTCCCATCCTCACATATCCTACAATACTATTATGGGAGTCTGGGGCTGCAATCAGCATTATTTTTCATATTAACAGTTAATTTTAATAAAGCGCCAAAACTTTTGGCTGAACGCAGAAGTGCGGATGGGATCCGGTTGAAAGGTAGCAAGTGCTCACGGATATTACACCCATTTAATGAAGTCGCTCTGGGCACCATTACTCTTATTACAGCAGTAGTGGTGGTAGTTTATTATACTGATTTTATTGCTTCCCTGGTGGTCTTAACACCCCAGATATTACTTACTTCAGCAACTGGACTGGCTGTTGCTGTAAGAAATATTTGGGGTGTCAAGGCCCCTGGGGAAGCCATAAAATCAATATAATAAACTCCCGCCACTGCTGCTGTAATATGAGTAGTGGTGGGAGCGATGTTGCTAAATGGGTGTAATATCCATGATCATTTGCAGCCGCTCGGTCGGGTCCCATCCGCACTTCCGCGTTCATCCGAAAGTTGCGGCGCTTTATTAAAATTAACCGTGGATATGAAAAATAATGCTGATTGCAGCCCTGGAGTCCTGCAACAGTATTGCAAGGTATGTGAGAATGGGAGGGGGCTGCAACACTTCTTTGCAGGTCACCTTTAAGGAGAATGCTCAGGCCCTCTCACTGTTCACTATTAAAAATACTTAGGGTTAGGTTCAATATGGGGGAGACGTCCTTTGCTAACTTAGCTCAATCACTATGGAAGATTTTCCCAGCATCCCTTCAAAACTGTTTCTCCCTTGGAGGTTTAAAAAAAGGACTTAAGGTGTGTTTATTTGAGCACGGCCTATGTTCCTGCAATCCCTGACCTGTGGCTGCTGACTTGTTTTCATTGCCCTGGGTTTTGCACTTGACAATGCTATGCCTCTGAACTGTGCTGATCTGTCCATATTACGTTCCACTGCTGTTGTCAGCTACGATTCCTATCCTGCATGAATCCCCTTTTGCTCTGGCTTTTTGTTTGCTAATTTCTTGCACCCCTGTGAATACATTGTATTTATTTTGCCAGTACGTGACTCTGTAATTTTTTTCCCAATGTATCTGTGCGTCCACCGGCTCTGTATAATTCTGTTATATGCCTGTGTAATTCATTCCAGGCCACCCCTGAAAAAGGGTCTTTTTGTTTGAGCGACCCTACCCGGTCACCAAAATTCAATAAATAAATAAATGCAGAAATATAAGTGGAGTTACTCATATTGAGTATAATGTATGGTTATAATGTATGGTTATATTGTAAGGTTATAATGTATGGTTATATTGCTCCCTTAAGAGCTGGTGACATGTTCAGGAGAATTTTTATAAAACATAATATTTAGGCATTGTCCAGCTTGTATTTACCGTTGGTTTTCATATTTCTCCTCCCCATTATTTAATAGTGAGTTCATCTGCATGAAAACAGGATCTTTGCTCATGAAGAGTGCATCTGTTCCTGCTGCTTTCTCTCTAACTGAAGTCATAGAGTACTGCTTGTGGGATCACAGTTACTCCCATGGCAACAGATTGTGATGTCACAACAGGATTATGACTTGAAGCAGGGAGTAAGTTATTGAGGCAGATGAACTCAAAGGCCAGGCTATTCAGACCGCGCCAGGCTGGAGCGCAAGCCAAGGCTCAGCACCGTTGAATATGGTACTGTGGCCCCCCGCATTTCATATGGCACAGTGGCACTGTACCAGCACAAGTAGCTAGAGAGGAGCAGGAGGATGCACCAGTATAAGTGCGGGTGTGCTAGGCGCATGAACCACGATATTCCACGATATTCAGAGCTGTATATGCAAATGGGGCCATTTGCATGTCATTATGGCCCCATTTGCATGCAGGTGCGCTGATCCCCGGCGACTTGCTCCTGGCGCCCTGCCAGGCTACAGCCATTGGGGACTGACACCCCCTGCCCCTCAGCGGCAAAGCACCCCAATGCCAAATCGTGGGCTTTCTAAATGTAAAAGACCCTAGTGGTCCAGTGGACCCTACCCTCTCGCCCGATTGGGGGTGTACTGAAACAAATACAATCCCTGGTGGTCCAGTGGACCTAACCCCCAGCCCCATCTCTGGCTATGTAAAATAAAATGTATCCCTGGTGGTCCAGTGGACCGAATCCAGCCCGATCGCAGGCTTTGCCAAAGAAGAATCCCTGGCAGTCCAGTGGTATCCCCCTTCCCACCCGCCCAATCAGACCTGCCATCCCGCTCCTCTCATCAGCAGTGGGTGGAAGCTCCCCACCCGCAAGCTGCCCAGCCACCCGCCGACTGACAGTGTACAGTATGGCTGTACGCCCATTGGTCCACAGCATGGGCCAATGGGCGTGTAGACTGTACTGTACGACACAGTCCTGATAAGTGAATGGGATCCACATACGCTGTCAGTCAGCGGGCAGCTGGGCAACTTGCAGGTGGAAAGCTGCTGCCCGCCGCTGATGGGGGAGGGTTGAGGTGGCGGGTCTGCGTGGGCAGGTGAGGAGGGGGGTACCGCTGGACCACCAGGGATTCTTCTTTGATAAAGCCCGCGATCAGAATGGATTCAGTTCGCTGGACCACCAGGGATACATTTAATTTTACAAAGCCCACGATCGGGCTGGATTCGGTTCACTTGACCACCAGGGAGACTTTTAATTTTACAAAGCCCACGATTGGGCTGGGGAATAGGTCCACTGGATCACCAGGGAATGGTTTTATGTCATTACACCCATGATCGGGCTAGGGGGTAGGGTCCACTGGACCACCAGGTATATATTACATTTACAATGCCCACAATTGGGCATGGGGGCGACGCCCAGCCTGTGTCTCGGGGGGTCAGGTGGCCACCCACAGCAGGTGGCTGTCGTGTTGCACCCTGCAATATGGCAGCTCACCTGTGGGTGGCCGGTCCTTGCTCCAATTTTTTACGGTAGATCTTTGCACCCCCCCCTGTGCAGCGCAAGGTGGGTGTGTGCCTGCATATACACTGCACATCCCGGGCTGAATATCAGGATGTGCCGAATATATGAATGGACATGCCCCCCGTACTTGTGCCGCATACATTACTGGTGCGTCCCGGCACATCAGGATTTGCACAGCACAACAACCACTTTTGAATATCACACCGGGGCGCATCAGTGGGTTGTGCAAGGTGCAACACTGTTGTGCCATGCACAACCCCTTTGAATATCCCAGCCAAAATTAACTGTAAGAGAAAACAATCATACATTTGTACACATTTCTTTAGTAATAAATTATGGGAAGGAGAAATATATAAAACATAAATGGAACGCAAGCAGAATTGTACCTAATTATTATGCTTTTTAAAGTTTTCTTTGAGACATCAGTAGCTCTTCAGCTTTTTCCTTCCTATGTGTTATTTATTTCTCTGATTGTATCCCTGGATGTAACTGCTTCATACCTTGACCCTAACTGTATCATGTTGTATATCACTGTTGTTTGACCTACTGTATGTATGCTCTCCTACTCAGGATGTCCTCGTAAATGAGCTTGCTCAATGGATCCTTTTCCTGGTGAAATATGTAAATAAAATTACTGTATAAGCAAGGCATGCATTTTTGGTTTATAACAACCTTGGCTCCATAATGGCACAGGCAGCAGTTACAGTAGCTACTGCGTGTGCCGCTCCTTCAGCTTGTGCAGCTAGGACGGTATGCAGACACACACCAGAGAACACAGCAGGGGTATATGGGGAAATAATTGGAGAAGAAAAAGGTAATCACAAAAATGTAAATTCATAATTTTAATAAAAACTCAGATATTGCTAAGGGTGCCCAGGGCTACATAGATATATAAGAACTGGCAAACTGCAGAGGACGTGTCCTAGCTGCAGTTTTACAAATTGTATTTTTGTTATGCCGTCTTATGCAAACTCCTATGTTCAAGGTGGTTTACATAATGTACAAGCACACTATGATACACAATTTAATTTCTGATTTTGAAAAATAGAGAGACTAACACTTTCCACCTAGTCTTGGGGAAAACAGATTGTTTTTCAAACTCATTGGGAAGTTGGTAGTCCAGCCTTAACAACCAAATTTGTGGTCTGCATGGTGATGTGTGTATCATTGAGTAAAGAGTGGGGGTTTTGTTCCTCTTTCTGTCAACCATACCCCTCAAGTGCTATGAATTACGCATAACAATGAATGTTGTACATCTAAATTTACCCTCAGTCCACAATGATGATGTCCCACAAAAGGTTGCAGCTATTTTTGGATAAGGTATTCAAAAATTAAAATACCTTTATAGAAACATGTTCTAACAATATAGATGACAGCCTCTTTTATAAGCTTATTATCTTTTGAATGAATAAGTGCTACACACAGAGTGCAGAATTATTTCGAAGAAGACAAGGCAAGTAAAGGCTAGCCTGGCATCTGAAAGTGAGGGAAGGGGTGATGCATGGTTAAACTTACCACACAGTATGGGCAGAGTACCAGTAGGCTGAGTGAAACAGAAGTGTGCGTGTGATAATACTACAGTGCATTGTATACTGTACCTCACAGAGTGCCCCAGTGGAGAAGAGCAGGAATTCTTCAAAGAAAGAGAAAGTCCCCAAGGTGGGGATGATGCAGGCAACAATTGTGGATGAATTGCTAATTAGTGAGGAAGTTGTGAAAGCAATTAAAATGCTGATGGATGGGAAGGCCAAAATCAAAATCAAACAGTTATACTGTAGCACCGGTGCTCCTCCCCAAAGCTGCTTGGAAGTCTAGAATTCCTTTCGGTAAATTCTATTTTCTTACTTTCTGTCTTCATGCCACCATTTTAACTCTTTAAAGGAGTTCTTGGCCTAGTCATGATTAGCCTGGCCATCGACAACAAGGTGACCTGATCGTCTGTCAGGTGCCTGCAGTTTAAATTTTAACATGCCAATGTGAGCTGAGGTCCCACTGCTTTCTCCCTTTCTTGTGTGGGAACCACTTGTCTGGCTTCATCTTTCACATTGTGGATTCTGAGGTAGCCTTGTTTCAGGCAGCTTTAGGGGATCGCAGGCACAGTAACTCTTTGATTTTAATTTTGGCCACACACTAGGAGCCCCCCCGCAGTGTTCAGTAGCTCAGTAGGTAGCACACTCGCCTCTGAGGCCGGGAGATCAGAGGGCTGTGGGTTCAGTTCCCACATCTGTCACTTGGGTTAATATTCCAGTACTGACACTGTAGTGCAGCATGAGAGGGGTGCTGCACTTCTGAGGTGCCGTCTTTCGGATGAGACGTTAAACCGAGGTCCTATCTGCCTGGATTGGTGGTAGTTCAGGTGGATGTTAAAGATCCCATGGCACTTATCCAAAAGAGTAAGGGAATTTCCCCGGTGTCCTGGCCAAATTTCCCTCGTTCACTAAAAACACCATCAACAGCTTAATCTGGTTCAAGGTCAGTTGGCATTCATCTGTAACCCCCTACTCCGGATCATGCCTGAAAATAGGCAGGATTTGTCTAGTGCACTTATCCAGTCAACAAAAACTAAATAAAAAAAATAAATAAATAAGAAAAAGTATGGAAAATCTGATGAAATCTTTCTGTATTAACTAGGGTTCTGCTTGCTTAGCCCTCAACGTTGCATTAAGAACAGGAGAGGTGTGGCCTTCTCTTAATTAGTAAGCTCATCGCTGGTCACCTCTGAGCCTCTTATGGGCCAGAACTCATTACATAAAAGATGGAGCCAGAGAGTGGTTCCCACACAAGAAAGAGAGAAAGCAGTGGAACCTCACCTCACAGGGACATGTTAAAATTTGGAGCGTAGGAACTTGACTATGAGGGGGTCACCTTGTAGTCAATGGTCAGTCTGATCGTGACCCAGCAAAATAATGAGACCAAGTACCCCTTTAGAAAGTTACAATGATGGATGAAGACACAAAGTAAGACAACTGAATGAACTGCAGGCTTTCAAGCAGATTTGGGGGGAGCACAGGTACTATAACTGTTTAACTTCATAAGTGCTGTGCTAGTTCAATGATTCAGGCTGAACCTGCATTGTACAGGTGAGAGCTTTTTATCCAGTAGATGCATCATCTATTAATTATATAGGAAACTTCCCAGAGATTTTATGAGTGTTGATAAAGCTGAGATAGGTCTGTGGTTGTTGGGAACAGAGAAAGTCACAACTTTGTGCGAGGGTGTTAATATGGCAGTTTTCTAGATTTAAGGGATCTGGTTAGCTTTACTGGAGAAGTTAAAATGTGTTGTAATAGGTGTTGCTAGGTAACCTGTTAAGATCTTCAGTATCCATGGTTCAACAATATTAAAGACAGCAATCTCAGAGGTATTGAGCCCCTTCAACTATTTCAGTATGCCTACCTGGTCTATGCCTTTGTAGTAGATCATAGAGGAGAGATCAACAGATTTGTTTGTGGACTCATCAAGGCTTGCTTAGGAGTGTCCAAGCAGGCATGACAGGTGATGGTTAAGGCTTGTAAGGTGGGTATTTATAGCTTCCAGAGTAATGAGTTCACCACTGATTAAGGTATTGTTATAAAGGTGATGCGGGAGTGGGAGATCGGTCAGTTCCCAGGAGAGAGTTGATGTCTGACTACAAATATTTGGGGAATTTAGAGGAAGTCTCCAATTGGCTGTAATAATAACTGGATTTGGTCTTCCTGGATAAATTCTCCACTCTGTGTGGGAGGTGCCTGTAGTACTCCCAGTAGTACCAGGTGAATTTGTTGAAGGAAGAACCACGTGGAATGAACCACGTGGTCAAAACAGCTAAATGCATAATAGCGACAGGGACAGTGCAGCGAAGGTAAATTACCGCTATCCCTGTAGCTATATTGCCTTTGGGGGAGAGGTGAAAGGCTCTGGCTGGAGGTGTGCTGGCTGAGCAGCTGCCGTGGCTCAGTGGGTAGAAGCACTGGCAGTGGAGGGTGGAGGAGTGGTGAAGGACCGGGGCTGGATTTCTGATCTTGTGGAAACATTCTTTTTGTTTGTTGTTTAATTTGTCTCCCCTGAGTTTTCTCCCTTTCTCTGAGTTTAGTCCCTCCCCCCGGTGTTAGTTATGCAAAGATGGGGGGGGGCTTGGTGGTGTAGCTGTCCATAATGGGGGGTGCGGTGGGCAGAGCCCCCAGAAAACATGTCATTTTTATCTTTTTCTTTGCGGACAGTAGTGCTCACTGTTTTGCTGAGCACTAGCTCTGTTTTCAGCAATATACCTGCGCAGTTGTTTACCGCGCTGTTATTTTCTACAGCATATTGATCCTGTGACCTCCCAGTGACAGTCAACATGAGTAGTTTTGGAGGCACTCTTTCCTGTGTCCAAGTAGCGGTAGGTGTGCAGGAGTTCATCCGTTTGCAATGCCCCTATTGCACAGCGACTTGTTTAGTGGGGAGCAGTAGCTTGTCAGTTATTGTTTTTAGCTCACCTGTGCAAAATGCCCAAGTCGATTCAATGGTTGAAATGAGATCTAACTGATTCTAGTTGATTTTTACCCAGTTCCTTAAGCAGCTTACCTGGGTCCAGTTTATTGAAAGCTTTGGTTCTCATGTAACGTGGGGAGGTTTGGTCATTTTGCACTTCCAAATGCAGAAGAAAGGGTTGAACTATGAAACTGGATGCTGTTTGCACCCAATTGTGGATATGGATTTCTCTCCATTGACAGGGGGGAGGAGGAAGTATACCTTTCTGTGTGCAGAGTATTTTTATTTTGGTGAGGGCATTTACCTTTTGTTTGGTGATTGCCCAGGCCACTACTGCTGGTTGGAACTCTTGATTGGATCCTTAAGTCTCTCTCCCCTCTAGGCTGACCCGCTGGTGCAGTGGTAGTGTTACTACTTACAGTGCTAATGATTGAGGTTTGAGACCAAGCTCGGGATATCAGATAGTCAGCCGAGGGAAGGAGGACTGAGCATCCCAAGGACTGCTTTCTTCCTCCAGGGAGGGGGAGGTGCGGTGCTGAGGGTAGCACTACCCCCTAGTGGAGGCTAGGGACCAATGCACCAGGGCAGCAGAGGGAAAGGGAAAAGGAACATTCTTTAACCAGGAGTAGCACACTAAGCCAAAGCTTGTTTCCAGATGTGGCCTGGGAGCACAAGGAAGTTAAGTGACTTGCTCAGGATCACACAGTATGCACCTAGGCGGGTGTGGTACTCAAACCCAGATCTCCAGATCTACAGCTCAGAGCCTTAACTCACTGCGCTGTATTGCGGAGGAGTTCTGAGGAGCAGACGTCCAGCATGCGATGCACGAGGCGTGTATACGCTGCCATTCACTTCATTGCAGACCACTCCTCCATGCCACAAGACAGGGAGGAAGGAGGCACAGAAAGGGGGAAAATCAGTCCTGGCTGGCATGGATAACCACTGCCTCGGCACGAAACTCGGGCATGGGTACGAGATCCTTGACTGGTAGGTTGAGCATGTTCCCTGCCACCCCTGCTACAAGGGGTAAGCCGCAGGGAAAAGCCAGGTAAGTCCCAGGAGAAGCCGGGGTGATGGGGCTGTGGGGGGGGGGATGGTGAGCCATGCCAAGGCTGGTGCAGAAAAAGAAACATAAAAACATAGAAACATAGAATTTGACAGCAGATAAGAACTGCTTGGCCCACCTAGTCTGCCCATTTCCCTACCTAATGGATAAGCTGCAGATCCTAGTTAACCAACAGCCTACTTCCTCCTACCCCACACTAGAATTGCCTTATGTCTGTCCCATGCATTCTTGAATTCCCCCACTGTTTTTGACTCCATTACCTCCTCAGGAACGCTGTTCCATGTATCCACAACCCTGTCCGTGAAAAAATACTTCCTCACATTACCTCATAGACGCCCCCCCCATCTTCAAATTGTGCCCCCTAGTTCTTGCACATCTCTTTTTCTGAAAGATGCTACTCTCTTGGACTTTGTTGATTCCTTGAGGTACTTGAAAGTTTCTTTCCTGTCCCCCCTCTCCCTCCTTTCCTCAAGGGTATACATATTAAGCTCCTTTAATCTCTCTTCGTATGTCTTCTGGTGCAGACCCTGCACCATTTTAGTTGTCCTCCTCTGGACAACCTCCATTCTGTCTATGTTCTTGCAAAGATGGGGTCTCCAGAACTGCATGCAATACTCCAGATGGGGTCTCACCAACTGTCTGTACAGAGGGATGACAACTTCCTGTTTTTTAGTGGTGATGCCTCTCCCTATGCATCCTAGTATCCCGCCAGCCCTCCTTACTGCCTTCTCACATTACTTGCTTACCTTTAGGTCATCTGATATGACTACCCCCAGGTCCCTTTCCATTTTTGTTGCTGTTAGTATTTCACCCCCCCATTGTGTACTCTTCCCCTGGGTTTTTGTTTCCCAGGTGCGTTACTTTGCACATCTTTGCATTGACTCTAAGCTGCTACACATTTGACCATTCCTCCAACCTTGCCAAGTCCCTTCTCATCCTTTCCACCCAACCTTCTGTATTGACCCTGTTGCAGATCTTTGTGTCGTCTGCAAAGAGACATATTTTTCCATCCAGTCCCTCTGCAATGTCCCTTACAAAGACATTAAAGAGGACTGGTCCCAGTACTGAACCCTGTGGTACTCCGCTAGTAACCCCCCTTTCTTCAGAATGGACTCCGTTTACTATTACCCTCTGTGTCCTGTTGTCCAGCCAATTTGTTACCTAGGCTACCATCTTGGGACCCACTCCAAGGCTGGCTAACTTGTATATTAATCTTTTGTGTAGGACTCTGTCAAATGCCTTGCTAAAGTCTAGGTAGGCCATGTCCACAGCCCCTCCCTGGTCTACTACTTTGGTCACCCAGTCAAAGAAATTTATTAGATTTGTCTGACACAACCTTCCCGCTGTTAATCCATGCTGCCTTGGGTCCTGTGCCCCACTAGCCTGTAGGAACTCAACAGTTCTTTCCTTCAGAAGTGATTCCATTATTTTCCCTACCACTGAGGTCAAACTAACAGGTCTGTAGTTTCCTGCCTCTGTCTTGCTTCCACTTTTGTGCAGGAGAATCACATCCGCCCTTCTCAAGGCCTCAGTTACCACACCATCTTCCTAAGATTTGTTAAAAAGGCTAGTCAGTGGTGTCACTAGTTCTACCCTTAGTTGTTTTAGAATTCTGGGGTGAATCCCGTCAGACCCCATTGCTTTGTCCACCTTCAGTTTTAAGAGTTCTTTCAGAACCATTTTTTCTGTGAATGGACTGGTATCGACCCCCTATCCAGAGTGCTTCTATTCTTTGGTTTAGGTACCTTCCCCTCCTCTTCTTTTGTGAATACTGAGCAGAAGCATTCGTTTAGTATCCCTGCTTTTTCACTGTCACCTTCTGCCCACCCTACCTTCCCTTTATTAATAATAATAATAATAATAATAGATTTATTTGTATGGCACCTTTCTATTGCCAAGGTGCCTAACAGTATAAAAACAAGTCATACAACATCAAATAATAAATTAATACAAATAAAATCAGATGCCAATACAACAGTTGCTCATTTCAGTTAATCATAAAAGCTTTTTTCCACAGGTAGGTTTTTAAACCCTGCTTAAATTCCTCCACAGTTGCACACTCCCATAACTGGCAAGGTAGAGAATTCCAAAGGGTGAGGGCTGCATACGTAAAAATTCTACAACCAGATGACTTCAAATTCACCCTCGGAATCTCTAACAACCCTTCGTCGGCCGAGAGGAGTGATCGATCAGGGCAGTAAGAAACCAGAAGCTCTTTCAGATAGTCCAGGCCCTGTCCATGTAGGGCTTTAAAAGTCAGTAAACTGACTTTAAAGGTGATCCGCCACTGTACTGGCAGCCAGTGCAGTTCACGCAGCACCGGGGTAATATGGCAGGATTGTGAAGATCCTATCAAAAGACATGCTGCCACGTTCTGCACCAGCTGCAAGTGATGGATTTCAACCCCAGAAAGCCCTAGATAAAGGAAGTTGCAGTAATCCAAGCGCAAGGACACAAAGGCATGTACCAAGGTAGAAAGGTCGTCAGACGGAACCAGATGCTTAATCTTGGTGATATTCCTAAGATGAAAAAAGGAAGTTTTGATCACAGCTGACACCTGAAATTGTAGGGTCAGTCCATCATCAAAAACTACCCCCAGGTTATGCACCTGTTCAGAGGTCGGGAGTGGGACGCCACCAAGAAAAATTCCAGAGGGAGCACCAACATCCGACCCCCTATCCAACGACCTGGGTCCACAACCAATACCTCAGTCTTTTCCGAGTTCAACTTCAGCCAACTGGAATCCACCCACTCCTGGATTTATTTCAGACAGTTGTTAAAGACCGAGAGAGCTCCATCCTGGTCGGGTGCAAAAGAGAGGTAGAGCTGGGTATCATTTTCATAGCAGCGAAACCTCAGCCCATACCTTCTTACAATGTCTCATAGGGGCAGCATATACACCTTGAACAGCATGGGTGACAGCACTGAACCCTGAGGCACCCCACAAGACAAAGCAGTTGGGCCTGAAGAAAAAACCCAGACACAACTCTTTGTGTTCTACCCGTGAGAAATGATGTAAACCATCTGAGGACTGTCCCCAACATTCCACAGATATGCCTCAGGTGTCCTATCAACACCATGTGGTCCATGGTGTCAAAGGCTGAAGAGAGATCCAGAAGAACCAAGATGGAATGGTTCTTCCGATCTCTCGCCATCAGGAGATCATTGAGCACCCAAACCAGTGCTGTCTCAGTACTATGTCTTTTACGAAAACCAGATTGGAGTGGTTCATACATGTCATGAATGGTCAGATGGTCCTCCAGTTGCCCTGCCACTACTTTCTCAATCACCTTCCCAACAAAGGGAAGGTTAGAGATAGGTCTGTAGTTTGCATGACAGTCTGGGTCCAAGGTAGCTTTCTTCAGGAGTGGTATCACCACCGCCTCTTTCAGAGAGCTAGGAAACTCCCCGGATTCCAAGGAGCACCATACTATCTGCACAAGGACTGGACTGATGATGTCAATACAACCCAAAATTAGGGAGGTCGGTCCAGGGTCCAAACTACAGCACGTAGGGTGCACACTCTGGATGATCCTCATGACATCCATGAACTCCAGTCGATTGAAGGTACTCCAGGAAAACTGAGGTACAGTGACCCCGTACTGATCACAAACAACCCCCACAGAGTGTGCTGGCTAAAGAACCACCCTGATGTCGGTCACCTTATTTGCAAAGAATTGAGCAAGCTCATTGCACTCTAATTGTGAAAAAGCTTTCCGAACATGCAGACAGGCTGGGTTGCACAGTCTGTCCACAGTTCAGAATAGCTGAGCTGGTTGATTCTGAGCTGCCGCAATCTCTCCAGACAGGAATTCTGCCTTCTTATGGGTGATTGCAGATTGATAGACTAAATAGTGGTCCATCAATCTACGGTGGTCGGTATCAAGGGTGGACTTTTGCCAGCAACACTATAACCTTTAACCTAATCTCCACATGTCTCTCAAAGTCCAATCAAACCAAGGAGATCTGGGGTGAAGGGAGAGAGGGTGAACATGGGCCAGAGCAATTGAATCCAGAGCCACCGAAACTGCTAAATTATAAGCCAATACAAGGGTCTCTGGATCATTGCTTGCCACAGGGAGGGATGAGAGGTCGAGTACCACCACAAGGCCATGGGAACTAATGTCCTGTAAAGGGCAGTACCTAACCATCTCCACAGGGGTAGGCCTGCGAGAGGGGGTGCTAAAACTAAACTCCACTGTGTAATGATCAGACCACCCAACTGGTTCCACCCCCAAGTCTGATGTTTCGATCCCTAGGAGAAAGATTAAGTCGAGAGAGTGTCCATGTTTATGAGTAGCAGTGGAAACCACCTGTGTAAGGCCCAGAGATGTCATTAACTAGAGGAAGTGCTGACCAAATTGCAAGAGTTCGTCGTCGACCCAGGTGTTGAAGTGACCCAGAACCATCAATCTGGGTGACTCAAACACCATGTCGACGATGAAGTCCGCCACTTCCTGAAGGAATCGCTTCTCATCACCGGGTGGACTGTAGATGAGGGTGATTTGATAGCCTACACCTACTACAACTGAACACTCAAAGGACTCAGCCTCCTCGAATAGTACCCTCGTGAGGTTCAGTTCAGTCTTGAAACAGACCGCAGCCCCCCCTCCACAATCCAATCTTGGGCGGTGTATCACCAAGTACCCGGCTGGAGTCATAGCCTCCAAAATGGGGCCAGAATTTTCATTCAGCCAGGTCTCGGTAATGCATGCCAGGTCCACCGTTTCAACAAGATCTGCAATAATTGCAGTCTTGTTCTTAATGGACCTGGCATTACACAACACCGCCCGAGTTGGATGAACCTCTCGGGCCGCCCATGCCATTTGCCTACCACAATCCGTACTGCCCTTAGGTATGGGAACCAGACATGGTAAACCACAATCTGGATTCCATTTTGCCCCAGGGCATCTTCTGGGTCTTACCACCCCAATTCGGTGACTTCCCTCATTCATCCTCTACTGTTTGCACCCCCCAACCCACCCTCCTCCTATGCATAATACAAAGCGCTCTACAGCGCTAGGTCACAAATTGGACAGAAGGAATAAAGAAAGGGTGGAGGGCACAAAGAGCAGAGGATGAATAGCACACAACTGTGGGGGCCGGCATCCAACACATTTTTTTTTTATTTGGTTTTTGTTGACCGAGTAAATGCGCTAGCCATAGCAATGACAATTTTCAGGCACAACCCCGGAGGGTACAGTACAGACAAGCAGGCACACATTGCAATACAAAATTTTTACATAATTCGTAGTAGAATACAGAGCAAGTTTAGCCATAGTGAACAATACTATGACAGAGCAAGTGCACAGTAGGTGAGGTAGTCGTATAAAATACATACTAGAACATAGAATACAGGACATTTTGATAGCTAAGGCTTAATACACATTGAACTAATTAGAGACCATAGTATTCTTGCAAGATTGACTAAGGTGGTAGGGGAGGGAAAGGGGGGAGTGGAATTCATAGGCCAGAGAAGAGGTTTAGGAAGGGGCAGGTGGAAGGGGAGACATGGGGAAAGTGCTATACATTTAAGAGCACTACAGTAGAGGCAGGAGAAGAATGAGGATGTATGGGCTAGGGGGGTTCAAAGCAGATGCCTTTGTAGGAAGCAGCAAGATGGTTACGTAAGCCTATTTTAAAAAAAACATGGGACGGTGACTGGTGTAAGGCTAGTGGCAGGGAGTTCCAATATAGGGGAGCATGGCAGGTGAAAGCTGTGGTGCCTTTGGAGGAATGATGTCTGGGGATGAAAATAGGCACTTGGTCAGCAGACCTTAAGCTATAGTGGAATGTCACATTAAGGAAGAGATCCGCCAGGGGTTTGGGTATTTGTGACCGGACAATATTGTCAATGACAGAGCCGTAAGCATAAAGCCTTAGCTGTGAAGGAAGAAGTCATCCCAGATCTGAATATAGGAGACAGTGGTGTTTTAGTCGGTGCGAGGAGGATGCATAGCAGCAGATATTGTTGTGTGTGACATCCCATTTTCTGAGACTGGATTTGGACACAGAGGTAAAGGTGGCAACACCATAGGTTAACAAAGGTAGGAGTATACCCTGGGCAATGGCTAGCCTAGCTGAGGGGGTGACCATATATCTGGTTCGGTAGGCTATCCCAAGTTTGGCATTGACCAACTTGCAAGTCTGTTGGATGTGTGGATCAAAGTTTAGTGATGGGTCTAGTGTGACACCCAGATATTCACCACCCCTAGGGTAGAACCATTGGATGAGAAGACTATAAATTTGGGTTGGTAGTGTTTAAGTTTGGCATTAGAACCAAATAGCATAGCCTGGGTTTTGGATTCATTAAGGACCAGTTTGTAACTTGTTAGCCATTGTTGGATTAGTTGGAAGTCAAAAGAGAGATTTTGATTGATTGCTTCAATGCTTTTACCACTGGAGTATAGAACAATGTCATCGGCATATAATAAGGAGTCAGTCCTAAGGAGGTTTGTGGTAGTGTTATTGATGAAGATAGAGAAAAGCAGAGGCCCAAGGATGGATCCTTGCGGAACTCCAATGTTAATGGTGGCATTGTCCGAGATGGTGGAGTTATATTTCACAGTTTGAGTCCTATCAGAGATGTAGCAGCCGAACCACCTCACAACGTTACCAGAGAAACCAAGTGTTCTAAGCAAGGCTAAGAGGATGTGGTGGTCAACAAGGTCAAATGCCTTGGTCATATCAATGAAAATGGCCCCAGTGAGAAGGCCAGAGTCCATAGCCACAAGGGTATCTGATGTAAATTTAAGAATGGCGGTAGTGGTGCTATGGCCTTTGCGAAAACCATGCTGGGCTGCGGTAAGATGGTCATATTTCTGGAAAAAGTCAATTGTTTGGGCGGACACCAGTTTCTCCAGAATTTTACTGAGAACAGATAGGATGGCTATGGGCCTATAATTTGAGGGATCTTTGCCATCTCCCTTTTTGAAAACGGTAATCCTGGCTACCTTCCAGATATCTGGTATATAGTTCTGGGAAAGGGATAGTGTGAACATTTTGGCTAGGGGAGCAGCTATGTAGGGAGCAGGTAGTTTTAGGAGCTTGGGCTCTAGGTTATCTGAGCCTACTGGGGTGTAATCTGAAATTTTATTTAGTAAACTGAACACCTCATGCCTAGAGACAGCCTTAAAAAAGAATTGAGGTCCACTGTCGTAAGGCAAGGATGATAAGTTCGACTGGGCAGGAAAACAGGAGGTGTAGTTAGATAGGTCATAGAATTTATCATTGAAGAAATTGGCGATGGTACGGGCATTGTTGCAGTGGACACCATTTGGTGACATGTCATTGGGGGTGGATGTCGAATTCAAGCCAAGAAAGAACTTGATATGGGATCAGAACTTTTTTGAGTCGCCAGAGGAGTTGATTAGTAGATCCTTGCAGTAGGAACTTTTGGTCTTTTTAATGTCCTTTTTGCAGGCATTGCTCAGGGCCCTGTAGGTATTTAGGTCAGATGATAGCCCTGTTTTCTTATATCGGTGCCAACTTTTATCTCTATGCTTTAACTTAGAGAGAAGTTCAGACGTTAGCCAGTGGGTTTGCTTGTTTTTTACCCTATGAGTAACTTGTTTGCAGTGCTTATCCTGCACCATGAGGAAGTGTGTCATGAATAGATAAAGTGAAGTTTGAGCATCATTTGATAATAGAAGGGAGGACCAATCAGTAGCAGCGATGTCATGTAGAAAGAGTTGTGGGTTGAAGTTAGCATAGTTACGGAAAGTGATGAGGCGAGGTTTTGATGGAGTGGGCTTGCTTTTACCCCAGATACAATAGATAGGGAGTGGTCAGTAATGGTATCAGGTAGTACACCAAAGGCAATAATGTTTTCAGGGTGGTTGGTCATAACTCAGTCCAGTAGCATGCTTGTGTTAGAGTGAGGAGTTGTTCTGGTGGGATCACATATAAGTTGGTGAAGGTTAAGACTTTGCAGCCTGGACAGCAATGTTGATTGTGTGTTCCCCAGCCAATTTAGGTTAAGGTCGCTTAGTATAACGACCTCATGTTTACCAGCAAGGTATGAGATTTGATCCAGCAATTCATCCAGACCTCTTTGACTGTTTGACGGTGGGGGGTTATAGGCACATGCAATATGTAGTTTCTTAGAGTCCAGGGTAAGAAGAGTATGAAGTACCTCACAGTGGGCTAGATTAGATGATTTGATGGCAGTGAGATGTAGATGGTCTTTAAAGTAGACAGCAATACCACCCCCTCTCCTGGGGGCAGGTCTGTCGAGTCTCAATAGGTTATAGGACGGAGGGAGCACAGAGAGTCAGGAATGGAAGGACTTAGCCAGGTTTCATTTAGGCATATGATGTCAGGCTTGCATAGGGAGGTCCAGGATTCAAGCTCGGTAAGACTGTGTGTGAGACTCCTGATATTATGGTGTACTACAATTAGTCCTTTAGCATTGCTGATCAGGTCAGGTGTGACTTGTGTTGGTCTTGGATTTATTTGAACATCCCCAGAGAGCAGGATGGCGAGTAGGAGGAGGTACCAGAGCTTCCGGTGCATAAAAGAATATGTGCTCCTAAATAAATAAACCAAACTAAAAAACTAATAAATTCCCTCCAAAAACCCATCCCAACTAAACAATTATCCCAAACTATAAACTATAAACCACACTAGCAAAATAATAAATACACTAAACACTCCCAACTTAATACAATAAAATATTACTTAAATGATATATTACTCTACCCTGCATACACTGGGTCACTTGATTCCTGCACTCAGTTTTACAGTATATGGGCATTACAATCATCCCTCACAAAATAACATAAACAACAGTAAAATAATATTCTATAGCAAGAAAAAAGTCAGTAAAAGAGAAAATCATCTGACACTCTCACTGCCCGATAAAGTCTAAATCCATAAAAGTAATGAGAGTAGCCAATCTCTTCATATAGCTGTACCCCCCCCCCAAGTCCTCTCACAACCAGGAGGGCAGGAATTTAGGCACTCTTACTGCCCAAGTTCGAGATCGGCTTCCATGGAAAAGTACAAAATCCAAAAGAAAATAAATCAGGAAAAGAAAAAAATCAGCGAAAGAAAATGGACACCTGGTCCTCTCACCACCAGGGATCCAAAATAGATGAAACCATAGAGGGATGTAAACCATTTCTCAATGTCCATACAGTGCAAGTAAGCCTCATTATTCCTTCCTTGGTCTTTCTTTGCTCCCTAATGTACCAATAAAAGGTTTTATCCCCCTTCTTAACTGAGTTGGCAAATCTTTTCCTCAGTTTGGACCTTTGCTATTCTGATTGCCTTCCCTGATTCCTTCTGCTTTAACTGGTAAAATTCTCTGTCCTGCTCCTTCTGTGTTTCCTTATACTTCCTGAATGGCACCTTTTTCTCCTTAACCTTCCCCACCACCTCTTTTGAGAACCATAGTGTTTTCTTCCATTGTTTTGTTTTGTTAATTTGTTTCACACAAAGGCTTGTTGCCTCTGTGATGGCTGTTTTGATTTTTCCCCATTGTTCCTCCACCTCTCCTTCTTGCCTGTTTGCTAGTGTTTTTCTTTTTTTTTTAACTTCGTATTTATGCTGCTAACTACCTCATCTCTCCCCTCTCTCAAACATCCTCTGAACTGCTCTCTCAGGTCTCGCCATGGTCTGCCCCTAGAGTACCATGGATCCACACTAATCAAGGCACCCAGATAACCCCCTGAGCAGGGTGAGGAGGCACTCCATGTACTTACCTCCCCAAGGCCAACATACTGAGATGCAGATCCTGTACAGCGGGGTTTGCCATTGCGAGTCCAAGACAAGCAGGGAGGTGTTGTTGCCTAGGAGAGACCAAGATTTTTTTCCCTTGTTCTCCCTAGACATCGGCGTGCAATGGGGGCCAATGAGCTGGAAGGTTCCACCCCCTGCTGACGTCTGCCCAATGCCCATACTGCTGCTCCAGCTACCGCACCTACCACCCGGGCTTCCCTAGATAGCAGTATAGTGACGGGATTATGTAGTGAACCCCCCCCAGAGAAGAAGAGCAGCCGTTGGGAGCTTCATTCTTCTCCTCCCCGGCCGACCCCTGATGACCTGGGCTCATTCCCGAACCAGGATTGCTGGCGTGGTGCGAGGTGTGGCATCCTGCACCTCAACTCTCAGCGCCACCGGGCCGGCTCCTGCTAGTGCTTTTCTGAAGCACGCTTCCATTTTCCCAAAGTCAGCCTTCCTAAAGTCCAATACTCTTGCTTTTGTATGGCTTGTCTCCATGACTGTGTTTATCGTGAACCACACTGTTTGGTGGTCGTTTGTTCCCAGATGGTTACCCACTTCTAAATCTGAGATCCTTTCTCCATCCCCGTTTGACAGTACCAGGTCTAAGATTGCTCCCTCCTGAGTGGGTTCCAACACTAGCTGTCTGAGGCATGCCCCCTGTAGGGCATCGAGAATAACCCTGCTCTTGGATGTGACTGCAGCAAAGGTGCTCCAGTTAATATCTGGCATATTTAAGCAATCAATCAATCAAAATCTTTATTTTGCCAGGTGGAACATCACTGAGACAAGCTCATTTACTGTACAAGATGGACCTGGGGCAAAACAATTGCCAACAGGGTTAAGACATAACAGGTTGAGTGAACATGCATTACAATTACATAGTAATAATAACAACATAATAACATATAACCATCGCATGTGACAAGATACTTGCACCAGAACATAGCAATAGGTTCAACAGGAGGTAGTACCATTTAAATACAATTGCATGTATACAGACATATTGACGTATGGTAATGAGCTAAAGTTTATACAGTAAATATTGGAGGAGTCATAGTGAGCAGGAGTGGCAGTTCCTCTAGCGTCAAAGTGCGAAGAAGATTGAGATGTAAGATTCCTTTGATAAGTACTGTAGGCATGGCCTGGCAAGTGGGGTGGGAAGGGAAGGGGGTATAGGGAGTGGGGAGGGAAGGTCAGACGAGACAGGAGAGTGTTGGACATGATGGCCTAGGGAGGAAGGACTGTTCGAAGGGAGAACACCACAGATGCCACAGGCAATGGTTGGGGTTTAAGTCCAATATTTGAAGCAAACACAAATCATGATGTTGGGACCTTGATTTAGACAATGACAGAAGGGAGGACTCAAATGATGCCTCAGGCAATGGTTGAGGTTTAAGTCCAGAATTTAAAGCAGGTCCCCCATCAACAATATCTCCCCTTTTTCAGCCATTCTAAGGATGCCTTCTATCATTTACTTGTCGATTGCCTCCCCCTGAGATTGGGGTCTGTATACAACCCCCGTGCAGATTATGGTGCTATTTCCTGTCTCCAGGGTGACCCACAGTGCCTCCTCTACTCCCTGTTTACCCTTTAGTTCCATTGCTTTGATCCCTTCTCTCACATAGGGAGCTACTCCTCCTCCTCCTCCTCTTCTTCCCTCCCTGTCACTCCTGTAGATTGAGTACCCTGGTACAGTATGTCGACATCCCAGTCGTGGTTCTCAGTGTACCATGTTTCTGAGACTGCCATGATATCCAGGTGTCCCTCTTCCAACAAGGCCACTAGTTCAGGGAGCTTGTTACACAGACTGTGGGCATTGCTACCCATCACCCTCCATTTTTTGATGACCTTACCCCTTTTAGCCCCATCCCTGTCCTTACTGCCTTTGCCTTTTTCTGCATTTACCCTTGTCCTGCTCCCTATTGACTTCTTTACCTTGGTGTTTACCACGCTAACTAAGAACTAACCAGTAAAAAGTCTGTCCTCTCTACTTGGCCAGATACTGCATTATCCTTTTGCTGGGATCGAACCTGAGACCCCCCACTAAATTCCTAAGGTAGCAAACCCCTTCAATGGCAGGTTAGAGTACTTTATTGAAGAGCCCTCAGCACCATTGGGTAAACTTTGAAAAATACAACATTTAAACACAATTCCATTTGTATTTCATATATTAAATATACAGTAATTCTTTCCCCCTTTTTCTTTATTCATGAGGTCATCTGGATGGAAACAAGATCCCTTCCCCTAGACTTTGTCTACTCCTGCTACCTGTCTTCACCTGACACCAGAGCCCCTATTTATGGCATCATAATTATCTTCCCAGCAACATACTGTGATGTCATCAACAGAGCTGTGATGTCAGGTGTAGACAAGCAGCCAGAGCAGGTAGGGCAGATATTCTGTTTTCATGCAAGTGTTCTTAGTAACACAAACATAGAAACATAGAATTTGATGGCAGATAAGGACCACTTGGCCTACCCAGTCTGCCCATTTTTCCCTTCCTATAGGGTCCCTGCAGACCCTACTTGATCTCCGTCTTGCTCATACCACCCTTACTTTCCATTAAGATTCCCTCATTCCTATCCAATGCATTCTTGAATCCCACCACTGTTTTTGCCCCCTAAAGAAATAAAGGGCCAGAATTATAAAAAATAAAAAAAAATTAAGAAACATAGACTTTGACGGCAGATAAGGACCGCTTGGCCCACCCAGTCTGCCCATTTCTCTACCTAATAGATAAGCTGCAGATCCTAGTTAACCAACAGCCTACTTCCTCCTACCCCCCACAAGAATTGCCTTATGTCTGTCCCATGCATTCTTGAATTCTCTCACAGTTTCAGACCCCACAACTTCCTCAGGAAGGCTGTTCCATACGTCAACCACCTTCTCTGTAAAAAAAATACTTCCTCATATTGCCCCAGAACCGCCCCCCTCTATCTTCAAATTGTGTCCCCTTGTTCTTGCACATCTCTTTTTCTGAAAGATGCTATCTTCTAGGACTTTGTTGATTCCACCGAGGTACTTAAAAGTTTCTATCTTGTCCCCCCTCTCCCTTCTTTCCTTGAATTATAAGCTGAATTGTGTCTTAACTATTTCATTTTTTTAGGGTAGTCCAAATAGCATCAGGAACTCTTTAATGTTCATGCCTGTTGTACCAGCCAATGGACCACCACTGGCAGTCTCCCATTTCTGTACCATCATTCTACACTGCATGTGACTGTTATTCACAGCTTTCAGTATGAGGTGGCATTGCCCTGCTCATATTAATATAGAACACTTATCATGCAAAGCCATGTTTGCAACATATCTTAATAGCTAGACAGGCTAATAACAAACATTGAACCTTCTTATATAAGTCTTGCCCTCAGAGCAATTTGTATGTTACAGCGGTGGGTATGTTAAAGGAATGGGTTTTGGTGTAACAAATGAAACAGTAATCACACAGCAGAGAAAATTGATGTGGCAGCTTATTGTGCTTATTCAGTTTGCACTTTAATGCAATTAGGACACCAACACCACTGGATCATCTGTAATTAGTGACTGATCAGCCTAATGAATGACCAAGCATGATCGGTGCTATTGTTGGCCATGGTTGTGGGTGGTATAACATGTGACAGATGGAATACATTATGTGTTTGTTTAGTCCAATGAAGCTTTAATTATTTGCTAGCGGGTTTGTAAGTGACAACGGTTGGTGGGTATCCAGATGGAAAAGAGGAGCCTAGAACGAGCAAGAGCCGAGAACAAATAAAGAGGAAGAGACAGAAATCTAGGGAAGTAGCAAATACTTTCCATCTATGGCCTGAATCTCATTTCCTCTGGGGAAAATGCATACAGTATCTGAATGATAACGTTTGCCCAGTCTAAGGAAGATTTCATTAACTCACTGCTGCTAATGCTTCTGAAGCGACATGTTACATTCTAACATATGCCCCAACATGGGTTGAAAGGGAGAAGAAAAGCCTCAAGAACATATGTGTTCTGTTGTTTGATATGTTCATTTTTATTTCTGAATATTTGGCAGAGAAAGGCACACTGAGCGGAAGCTCATGTTCAGGTACAACCTGGAAGCACGGGGTTAAGTTACTTGCTCAAGGTCACACAATACACAAGTGGTGGTTGTGGATTTCAGACCCAGATCTGCTAGAGCTCTGGGGTCACAGCTTGGTGCTTTAACCTTCTAGGTTATACAGCCTTCCTTTGTGGGGGTATCAGGTACTTCACTGCATTGTTTTATTAAGTTAAAAAATATAAAATCCAGGTATTGAATTCGGCTGCATACAGCTGTCTTTGCAGATTTCAAGAAGGGTGCATTGCTAAACACAGAGAGAAAACACTGGGCAAATACTGACATTTAATAAGTTCCCTCTCAAGATTTATTCATTGGAGACAGTGTGACTCAGTGGTAACGCACTCTGAACCAAAAAGTCATAGGCTGAACTCCCACACTCAGAACTTGGGTTCCAACCAGTGCAGTACTGGGGGAGGTGACATATTGCCACTTTTTTAGATGAGCTCTTAAATCAAACTTCTCTAATATTTATTCAGGCGGTGTGTAAAGATTCCATGGGGCCATTTTTTGAAATAAATTAGGGCATAATCCTCACGCCCTAGTGAATATGTTCCTCTCTCGCTATTAGCCAAGTGTTGCAGAGCAAGCCCTATAGTCACGCAGTAGGGCACACACTCTGCAGGTGAGATACCTGGACCTGTGTCTCACACCTGGGGTCACAGCTGGGCTGGCAGAGACATGGTGCTTTACAAGCCATGAAGTGTTACATCAGTTATTAGGCAAGCTCATGGAGGTTTAGGGAGATTCAGGGCAGTTAAGGAAAGCTCAGAAGAGTTAAGCAAAGAGAAGACAGCAGAGCAAGGTAGACACAGAAGAAAGATGAGGAAGTGGGAGAAAGAGAAAGGGGAGGAGAGAGCGGTAGGGGGAGTGAGGGAGAAAGACAGAGAAGAAAGATGAGGGAGAGAGAGAGAGAAGGGAGGGAGGGAGAGAGAGAGAGAGAAGGGAGGGATAGAGAGAGAGAGGGAGAGGGAGAAAGAGAGAATAAAGGTGAGGGAGAGGAAGCGAGAGAGAAAAAGAAATGGGGAGGAAAAGACTGGCAAAAAAGAGAGGCAGGGAGAAAGCAGGGGCAGAAAGGGATGGAGAGAGAGAGAGAGAGACGGAGTGAGTCAGAGAGACAGAGAGAGGGAGAGGGGGAAGAGAGAGAGGGAGAAAGAGAGCGAGAGAGAGAGAGAATAGAAGGTCACATAGATGTTGGTTGGCCTTTCTGAAAGACTGATTATAGAGAAATGATGGGGTTAGAAATGGGATCCATCAGCACATACTGCTCCTACCTTTTACTACAAGAGCCAGCTCATTCCTCAGATCTGGATTGTGCCCTTCTAGGTCGAAGCTGCAAGCTGGTACTGCACTTGTGATGAGATTACTGGCAACAGCAATGAAAATAATGCTGCAATTTCATTATGGGTATCCGGGATACTGAAATTATTTACAGCACCTTGCAGGAGCATCTTAGAAACATAGACAATGATGGCAGAAAAAGACCGTAGGTCCATCCAGTGTGACCAGAGTTCCTTTACTGCCCCAGGACCTGTTTCTGAGATCTTGGGTCTGGCTCTGTGAGGTGGGCTTTGTCAGTGGGAAAACCTGGGATGGGTAGGTGCAGTAGTTTTACTGATTTATGTACAAACTGTTAAATGGGAGAGGCACACTGAGGCCAGGGCTCATTTTCGGGCATGGTCTGGGGAACAAGGAAGGGGAGAAGCACAATTACAAACAAAAGGGTTCTATGTCATAATGGCGATCGTGGAATAGCGATCGCCGTTTGGGCGAGTGTACATCGTTGAAAATGACTTACGGCGATGTACACTCACAGCGACTAGAAAACCAGCAACTGGTTTTCTGTTATGTGAGGGGCTGCACCCCCCTGCACCTCCCTACTTAAGGATTCTCAACTCCAGGGGGGTGCATATCGTGTGTGTGTGTGTAAACTTAAAAAAAAATGAAAAGCCCGACCCCACACAAAAAATGATCGCACCCAGAACCGAACCTGGCACCCTCCCAACCCCTACCCACCACACCACACCACACTGTCAGCTCGGCAGCTGACCATTACACTACATCCTACATACCCTCCCGCCCCTTCTGCCCATCTAGTGATGTGGTCCCTCCCCCCCACACCTCTGTATATACAGCGACATCCCGTCGCTGTACTTGCCTACCCATGTATCCGGTCGCTACCCTGTCAGGTAACCCAGAACACAGGTGCTGTGATTGAGTCACCCTTTTTGAAAGTGCTCAATTGCGGTTGCCTTATTCACTGGATAGCAAACAAAATACAGCCAGTCAGGTGAGGTAGTTACAATGGATTCCATGTCAAAACCGCGATTTGCACGGGGCAAATACAGTGACTCGAAAACAGCAAGATCTATAATAGTGCGTTGCAACACAGTGACGAACAATAATATCAAAACCCCCATTATAAGTCTGCACCCTTGCCTGGGGGCTCCCCCCCCACAAACCCCCTAACTAAAAGTAACCATCTGTGAGCCGCAAAAAGCAGACCATAAGAGCAATACACCTGACAGCGCTAAACTTAACATGCACTGTAAATTCCACAGTGCTCAAACGATGTGCACTGTATTTCCCTCGCTGTTTTCGAGTCACTGTATTTGACTCACTGTTTTGATGGGACACCATTACAATGAGGTTGACATAGAGAACATAAGCTGAGTGCAGTATGGGCAAAATGGCAAAGCACTACATATGGAGGAAGAATACATTAGCATACAAATCATCTGTGCAAACTGGACAACATTCTCTAAATGCAGAATACCAGAGTGAAGAGAGGCTAAGCTGGCACTGAAAGTAGGAGTCAAAACAGGTTGATAAGCTTCAATCAAGTTGCTGGAACTATGAGGATGGGGGAAGGGAAGGGAGAGGTAAGGGGTGATCAAAAACCAGGCAAGAGTAAGGCAGTGTTCAGGAAGAGGGTGGCAGGAGCAAGGAGGAGGGGGAGGAGTTTTAGAAGGCATCTAATGGAGTGAAGGGAGGGAGACAGAGACTGATGGATCATAGAATCATAGAAACCTGGCAGCAGAAAAGGACCCTTTTGGCCCATTAAGTCTGCCCCTTAACCCCCTCTCCCTATTTGCCCCCCCCCATCCAGAGATCTCCCACTCCGCCCACAGGTCAACCCCTTGTATCTGTCCCATGCCCTCTTGAATCTCTCCACCGTTTTGGCCCTTGCCACCTCCTCTGGTGGACTGTTCCAAGGATCCACCACCTTCTCAGTGAAGTAACACCCCTCACATTGCCCCTAAACCTTCCTCTTTCTAATCTTATTCTATGACCCCTAGGTCTAGCACTTGCTTTTCTTGTGAATAAGCTCCTCCTACCTTATTAATCCCCTTCAGGTACTTAAACGTTTCTATCATGTCCCCCCTCTCCCTCCTAGTCTCCAGTGGGTACAGATCCAACTCCCTCAACCTCTCCTCATTGGGCTTCCAATGCAAACCATGCACCATCCTGGTGGCCCATCTCTGAACCCTTTCAATACCATCTATGTCCTTGCACAGGTGAGGTATCCAGAATTGGACCCCATACTCCAGGTGAGGCCTCATCATGGATTTGTAAAGAGGTAATAGCACCTGCCTCCTTCTACTTGATATACCCCTCCCAATGCACACCCGTATTCTATTCACTTTGCCCACTGCTTTGCTGCATTGGGTCCCCACCTTAAAGTTATCTGAAATTATAATCCCCAGACCCCTCTCCTACTCAGTTGTCTTAATTTCATCCCCCACAGTGTGTAAATGGCTTAATAATAATAATCATTTTTATTTATAATGCTCCTTTGCAGGTTATTATGCCCCATGTGCATTGCTGTACACTTTTTGGCATTGGATTTCAGATGCCAGGTTTCCGACCACCCCTCCAAATACCTTAGATCTTGCCTCATAGCCTCCACCCCCCTGGGGTGTCCACCCTATTGCAGATCTTCATATCATCTGCTAACAGGCAGACCTTTCCCTGCAGCCCCTCTGCTATGTCGCTGATATAGATATTAAACAAGATGGGCCCCAGAACCAACCCCTGGGGCACCCCGCTCGTCACCCCATCTCCCTGGAATGTACCCCATTTACCACCACCCTTTGTCTCCTGTCCTTTAGCCAGTTCTCCACCCACCTTGTTATTTTCTGTCCCACCACCAAACTTTCCAGCTTATTTACCAGCCTTCTGTGGGGGAAAATGTCTAAGACCTTTCCAAAATCCAGACAGGCCATGTCCACTGCCCCTCCCTGATCGGCCACCCTTGTCACCCAATCAGAATACTCAGTTAGGTTCATCTGGCATGACCTCCCTTGTGTGAAACCATGCTGACGGACTTCCTGTAGCCCACTTTCTACAAGGTAGCTGACCACTCATTGTTTTAATAGTACCCCCATCACCTTACCCACCACCGAAGTGAGGGGTTGACTGACTGATAATTACCCGCCTCCTCCCTGATGCCACTCCTCTTGTGAAGTGGCACAACGTCTGCCCTCTTCCAGTCTTTAGGCACCCACCCACACTGTATTCAAGGACATGTTAAACAACCTCACCAGAGGTGCCACCAGCTCCTCCCTTAGTTTTTGGAGTACCCTAGGATGCATGGCATCTGTACCCATTGCCTTGTCCACCCTCAACCTACCTAATTCCTCTCTTACCCTGTCCTCACTAAACAGGTTAGGATCCATCCTTATGTCATCCCTTCCCCTCTCCCTTAACACTGGTCCACTTCTTTCCCCTTCCACCGTGAAGACCGAGCAGAAGTACCTGTTTAGCACCTCTGCCTTCTTGAAGCCCCCCCTCCACATGTACTCCCCCTTCACCCTTACTATCCCCTGCCTTGCCTTTTTCTTCTCTCTTATATACCAAAAAAAAGTTTTATCTCCCCTTTCGTCCTGCCTAGCAATTCTCGCCTCTGTTTCTGCTTTTGCCTTACTAATCTTCTACCCTGCCACCCTCAGCTTCTCCCTGTCCTCTTTGCCCTGTGTCCTCTCATATGCCTTGAATGCCCCTTTTCTTTACCCAATTACCTCCCTCACTTCCCTGGTAAACCAGAGTGGCCTCTTTCTTTTTCTGTTCTGCCTCACCTTCTTTATGCAGATTTCAGCGGCTTTCAGTAACCCCTTCCCAATTGAATTCCATAATTTCTCCACTTCCCCTATTTTCTCCTTCCCCTCCATTTTGTTCCTTAATATCTCCCTCATTTTGGCAAAATCCACCCGCCTGAAGTCTAGGACCTTTGCGATGGTTTCACTTGCTTCCTTCCTTCCCCGTCCTTATCCTGAAGCTCACTGTATTGTGGTCACTTGCATCTAGTTTGTTCCCCACTCCAACTCCTTCCACACTATCTGCTGACTGAATTAGTACTTGAAATAGTTAACTGTGCGAGGGATCTCAGCTGTCACAGCAAGCGTGATGCTGCTGCTACTTATGGGTTCCCGCTACTATTTAGTTGAGACCTGCAGCGAGCAGGGCGAGACGAGCAGGGTGAACGGATGGCAAGGCACGTAAGACGCTGCGGCAAAGACACGCGTATCTTATGTGTTCGAGTGTTCGCGGGTGTTACAGGGAAACGAGCTTTCATAAACAACATAACCACTAAAGAAATATACTGTCTGAGCATCAGAAGTAGCTTTTATCCACAAGATAACTATAATATACAGCAGAAAGCACTGTAGCAAGGCAGTAAAAACATTTGTTGCTCTCATTCTGCTTGATAGGGTTTACAATAGAGAACATAATGACATTAGAAGGTGAATTAGTCATCATATGCACATGCTGTAAAATGTTCCTTATCGTGGATACTATTCCTTAAAAAGCATTTACGTGTCCTAAATGTTTGCTGAATGAAGAATTAATGAAAGAAATTACTCTGTTTAATGATAGACTGGTTTACCTAGAAGCCAGCCAACAAGAAATATCCCACAGGTTTAGATCAGAACAATGTGTCCCAAACAATACAGATGCTTTTAATGTATCTTTAGTGAAGCCTACTACCCCACCAGAAACAACAGACTGTGTTCTACCCATAGCTTCTTCATTATATACATCTTTAAAAAAGAAAAGGACACGGGAAGAAGCTAGCTTAATCTCTCCAAATGAAGAATGGTTTACTGTACAGAGTTCTCAAGTCTCCAAAAAGAGAAGGAAGGCAAATACTTTTGAGCTTCCATTACATAATAGTTTCAATATTTTAAGCATCAACAGTGAATTAAACTATGAAGTACCTTTAAATGTGACAAATGAGACTAGAAAAACAGTTAATCCCATTAGAACAGAGAAGGGACTTGGCAAGGTTGGAGGAATGGTCAGAAGTATGGCAGCTTGGATTCAATGCAAAGAAGTGCAAAATAATGCACCTGGGAAACAAGAACCCAGGAGAAGATTACACAATGGGGGGGGGGTAGTAACAACAAGAAAAAGGAAAGGGACCTGGGGTAATCATAGCAGATGACCTTAAGGTTAGCAAGCAAATGAGAAGGCAGTAGGGAGGGCTGGGGATACTGAATGCATAGGAGAGACATCACCAGCAGAAAACAGGAAGATGTTATCCCTCTGTACAGACAGTTGGTGAGACCCCATCTGGAGTACTGCATCCAGTTCTTGAGACCCCATCTCCAAGGACATAGACAGGATAGAGGCAGTCCAGAGGAGGGCAACTAAAATGGTGCAGGGTCTGCAAGAGAAGCCGTACGAGGAGAGACTAAAGGAGCTTAATATGTATACCCTTGAGGAAAGAAGGGAGAGGAGGGACATGATAGAACAAGGGGGACACAATTTAAAGATGGGGGGGTTCTGGGGCAATGTGAGGAAGTATTTTTTCACAGAGAGGGTAGTGGATGCATGGAACAGCCTTCCTGAGGAGGTTGTGGGCTCTAAAACTGTGGGAGAATTCAAGAATGCATGGGACAGACATAAGGCAGTTCTTGTGGGGGGTAGGAAGAAATAGGCTGTTGGTTAACTAGGATCCGCAGCCTATCCTGTAGGTAGGGAAATGGGCAGACTAGATGGGCCTAGCGGTCCTTATCTGCCGTCAAAGTCTATGTTTCTATGTTTCTATGACCTGACCCCTACAGTTATGACTGAAGGAAATGACAATACTACAAACCTTAATTTAGTAACTAATACCTCAACTTCTTTAGGAGTTAGAATGGATAGAGAAGTCTTAGTCTTAGGAGATTCAATAATTAAACATCTGGATAGAGTGGTGTGTAATCCTGACAAATCTTGCAGAACACTGTCTAGTTTTGGTGGGGCAAAAATAGAAGACATTGCACATATGTCTACTGACATTTAAAAAAAAATCTGGGCCTAATCCTTTAGTAGTTCTCCATATACGGGCAAACAACATCTTTAAGGATACAGTGGCCTGGATATTCAAAAGGATTGTGCCATGCACAACAGGGATGCGCCAGCGCAAGTACGGAAATGAACCATTGTGCGATATTCAGCGGGAGGCTGCTGCAC
Source organism: Neoceratodus forsteri (assembly GCA_016271365.2). Classification (NCBI taxonomy): domain Eukaryota; kingdom Metazoa; phylum Chordata; order Ceratodontiformes; family Ceratodontidae; genus Neoceratodus; species Neoceratodus forsteri. The sequence continues at coordinate 1,186,139,825 of CM057451.1, read as the reverse complement.
AGTGCAAGTAGCAATGTGCAAGAGCGCAATAATAATGCATGCTAGCTGCTAGGTGCAGAACTATGAATAACATGAAAAGACATTCAACAGCATGCGCCATGTGCAATAGGGGAGCTAGCGGAAGTTGCGCGACAGTGGAAATGATCCAAAATAAAAAGGAGCAAGAGAAGGGCGCAAGAACGCTACAGGGAAGCCACAGGTGGGAGCATGGTGACAGACACAAGGGCAGTACACAGGGTAGCAGTGAGCAGGACTGGGCAGGAGCAGGACAGGGCACACCTGAACTGAGCCAGGAACAGGATAGGAGTGGGGAGCCTGTGCCACTGTGCAGGATAGACAGTGGAATGCCACAGTGGACTGAGGGCAGTGGCAGGAGGCAGGACTGCCACAGCCGAAGGCCGGAGGTGTACCTGGTGCAGGAGGAGCATCAGAAACGGACAGCGGGGGGAACAGGATAACAGCAGCTGGGGGGGGACACCAGCCAGGTACATGGCCAGTGCCACCTTCCAGATGGAGGTGGCAATGAGGGGTGTGAGAAGGCAGGCAGCAGGGGGGTGTGGCCATAGAAGGGCCCATCGGTGGTATGCCCAGAACAGGCAGTACCGGGCCCGCACCACCTTCAAACACTACTCTGACACAGAGATTGTGGGCCTATATCGCCTGAACCTGGCGATCCTGAGGTGGCTCTGTGAGCTGTGCAGTGATGAGATGCAGGCTTCCACACGATGGAGCCATGATCTGTCAATGGAGACAAAGGTGACAGCCGTCATGTGCCTGCTCACCACGGGCACCTTCCAGAGACCAACAGAGGAAACAACAGGCATAACCCAGTCGGCCGCGTCACGCCTACTCACACAATTCCTCAGCGCACTGCTGCCACATGCTGCAGAGTACATCCATTTCCCCAGCACACAGGCAGAGCACACAGCACCCATACAAGAGTTCCACAGGGTAGCATGGTTGCCTGGCATGCTTGGGGCCATTGACTGCACCCATGAGGCCATCCGCACACCACCTGGCCCAGACGGTGTGTCATACATCAACCGGAAGGGGTATGCAACCATCAACTGCCAGGTGGTATGCGATGCCAGGGGGTGCATTACCAGTGTCTGTGCCACGCATCCTGGGGGAGCACATGATGCCTTCATCTGGCACCAGTCTGCACTGTGTCACAGGTTTGAGAGTGGGGACATCCCCACTGGCCACCTAGTGGGTGAGTATGCACATCACGCAGGACGACATCAGCAGACGTGGGGGGTGCAAAGTCAGAGGCGCCACGGGTGCCGGCCTTGTTGGCCCATGGCAAAGCGATGCAGACCACCATACTAATGTCCACCCTCTACACACAGGTGACAGCGGCTACCCACTCCATCCCTGGCTGCTCACACCATACCGGCGCCCCACGACCCCATCGCAGCTATGGTACAATGAGGCACATGCTACAACACAGAATGTCATCAAGCGGGTGTTCGAGATGCTGAAGGCACATTTCCGGTGCCTGGACACATCTGGCGGTGCCCTACAGTACAGCCTCTCAAAGGCCCGTGGGCTATTCCTGGCCTGCTGCATCCTGCACAACATGGCCAACGACTGTGGGATTGCCATAGAGGTCGAAGAGGGGGACAGCGGTGGGGACAATGAGGATGCTGGTCCAGCTGGTGATGAGCAGCCACCCCCTGGGCAAAGGGACCCCTGCCTGATCCAGATGTCACAGCTGCACCCGGACACCATTATAGAAGAGCACTTTGGTCAACACAGGTAAGTCACAGGGCCATGCGCAACCACCAACAGCAAGGGCACAGCCCACAGACAGGCAGGGAAGAACTCCAGGGGTGGACGGCGGTAAAGGAATGGGTCTGAGTGTGGCACCACACATGGCGTCAGGGATGGGCAGAGCCAAACATGACACGTGCACAAACACACACACATGCACACACACACCACAAGACATGCACAAGGGGTAGACGGCACACCAACCCCAATTGCCACCCCTACCCCACACAGGTCCCCACATGACCACTCCCAGTGGCCATCACTGTGCGTGCCTCAGACGCTGGGCACCATTGCACACTGGTGGACAGTGCAACGCAGGCATCATCATGCACACACCACAGTGGCCAGCAGCTGGGAGGGTGTGCACAAGGACCGTGTGTGTGCAGGGCTGGGTACCCCACCCGTGCATCGCACGATGAACACCACACTGCACATAGGGCAGTGGCGGACAGTGGCCATGGTGGGAGACAGGTCAGTCACTTGGCACAGTGCCACAGCCACCACAGATGTGTGGGTGGCCCTGCTGAGACCTGACAGCCATGCCAGGCTGACCATTGGCCTCAAGGGGTGGCACCGATGGTCCCCCAGGGGTGAAGCTGCATGAACGTGACCATGTTCACGCAGGGGTCTGCAGCTCACTGAACATGCCCACGCCAGGCGTGCTCGGTATGCCCACAGCCAAACCTAGTGTCGACATAGCAGGTGTCGCATGGCGCTGGGAATGGGGGGTGGACATGACACTGCACGGTGTCTGTGGTGCATGGGCACCAAACTGGGTGCCCAATGTGGCCATGACAGCAGTGAATGCACGTGTCTGCCTGTCAATGGCAGCGGTCACATCCTCCCGCTGCTGTGCCATCTCTGCCAGGAGCAGACTGTGGTCTCTGCTGCGCCGCTCCTCTGCCTGGCGCAGAACCACACTGAGTGCATCCTCCACAGTCACAAGCCGCAACTGCTGATCTACTGAAGCCTGGAGTAGATGGCTGTGCTCGTCGAAGAGGTCATCCACCAGTCCGGCATGCTGTCCCTCGTGGTTTTTCTGGCTCTGCTGGGCAGCACCCCTTGATGATGGGTGCTGCACACCAGAGCCATGCCGGGGCACGTCCACACGTGGTGCACTGCCACTGCCCCCTGACACTGTCCCCCCATCGCCATTGGCCGACTGCTGGCACTGCCCCTCTGGCTGCTGATTGCCAGGGCTCACCGGTGCCACTGCAGCAGCCGCAACAGCCCCACCGGCCTGGACGTGCACCAGTGCTGCCCCACTGCAGCATACAGGCATGGGCTGGGACTGTGTTGTTACGCAGGCCACCATGGCGGCACCACCCACTGCAACGCCCGTGCCATTGCCTGCTGTGGGACCATCCTGCATCCCACATGTATCACTTTCCGGGATGTGTGTTCCATCATCATCAGTGCTGGATCCGGCACCAATCTGTGTCCCAACACGCTGGAGACCATGGGCGCTGTCATGCTGGGACACAGGCAGGGCCTCATCCGCACCTGCACCAACCTCTTCAGTCTGGACAGACAGGCAGGTATGCACTGGTCTGGTCCCTCAGACACCTATGGAGGTGGATGGGCGATCCTCCGTGTCCAGGGCCTCACCCTCGGTGGACATACCCACCACTGCTGACCCATGTAGACGCTCAGGAGCAGTAAGGGAACACAGTAGTGTTATTGTCTCCACCCTGCCCTGTGGCATTCCCCCCACCACCCACACAGTGACAGCACAGGGCCTACCATGCAGTGATGGGCTGCCACCCATCTGGAAGCCACCACCAGGAACACCCTCTATGGCACAACGCTGCATGCTGCCGTCCACCAGCTCCTCCTGTGGTGTCAGGTGTGGCACATCCGGCTGTCCCCCACCAGTGGCAGCACGTACCGCCCTGATGGCAGCCACCTTATCCTTGATCCTCCTCCTGTCCATGCTGACCTTCTTTTTACACTCCTGCACGGACCACTGGTGGCTGCCATGCTGGTTCACAGCATGCGCAACCTCACCCCATGCCACAGCACGGGCCTGCGGCGTTCCCTGCTGTCCGCTGAGCAGTGGTTCCCTGTCGAGATATGCCTCAAACAGGGCATCTGATTCAGCCCGGGTGAGGTTGGGCCTCCTCCTTCTCCCCCATCCCTGTTCCTCCTCATCCTCCCGTTCGGTCATGACCGAGCCTGTGGGAATGACAGGTGTTACCATTGAATGTGCAGTACCATTCAGCCCTCACAAACCACAGTCCACACATCCCAGCAGCTTGCAACCCAGCACAATAGACTGCAATACCAAACTATGTCCTCTGCAGCCCCATGTCACATTCATATAGCGCAACACATGCAAATGAGGCAAGGCACAACTTTAAGTGGATGCTAATGCAGTGTTTGCGCCATGGAATTGCTGATGAACTGATTTGCATATGCTGGCTGAATATCACGCTGTTGCACCTTGAGCAATGTTGTTGAGCGTGCTCAGATAATGGCGACGCTCTGAGACGTGTGCAGTAGGCACTGCACGGCACATGCCCAGGGCGCTGACTCTGACGCATGCGGCATTGATGATGTGCTGTGCACAGGGGGCAGTGCATGGCACGGCCACCACTGTGCCAGTGGCGCTAGTGCACTGTTCACTCATGTGGTGCTCATGCCCTGGTGTGCCATAGGTGCCATGGAGCCACAGCGCGGTAGGCCACTGCAGGGCATCACACACAGGCACCCTACCGCGCTACGCGCAGGGCATCCCAATAGTGCTGTGGCGCTCCATGCGTGGACAGACCCTTGACCCTGCAGTCGACCTTTGCCCCCTAGGTGCCATGCGTCTGCATGAGTGCACCCCTATCGAGCAGTTCGGTGACAGCGCGATGGGAACTGGCAGCGCAATACCACACAGTCTCCGCACGTGGGGAACATGCGCTACAGAGCGCCATTTTGATAGTGATACTCACTGCAGGATGGCACGGAGGCAAGCACAGCAGTGGAACACCATAGAGCTGACCAACCTGGTGGCCATTGCTGAGCCCCATGCTGGGGCCCTGTTTGGCCAGGACCCACTTGACAGGTCACGCAGTGCTGTGTGGGAGGAGGTGGCTGAAGGCCTGGAGGAGGCCACCTGTATCGCCAGGTCTGGTGAGCAGTGTCACCACTGGTATGTCGACCTACGGTGGAGGGACCCTGACAGACTGGGGCATCTGCAGGCACACGCCTGGTGAGGCACCTTGCCACGGCCAGATAGGTGCTCCATCCATACACTGGTAGCATCCGTCCATCCGGGTGTCGCAGTGTGCATGTGTCCACCCTGCATGGGGGTGGGGTCCATCTAGTGGGAGCGGTGGTGGTGGTGGGGCTGTGGCATGGCTGGGCTGTGTGGGAACACACACACTGGGGGGGCTTTGTTACTGGTTTGTACTGATGCTCCCCTTTCCATGTGTGTAACCTAGGCCCAGAGGAGCACCGTAGGGCAAGGCAAGCCCATTCCAAGCAGGACAGGGTTGGTGCACTGCAGCTGCAGCAGGGTCGTGGTGGAGGGGCCATAGGCCAGCAGTGCCCAGCCGGCCTGGATGCAGGTGAGTGCCATTTTTCCCATTACAACTGTGCATGCTGTGTTGCAGGGTTGGTGGCAGGGCATGGCCTCCAGCACTTGGCCCCACCACTGTGCACATAACACGGCACACTCAGCACTGTCCCGTGGCACTGCTTGTGGGTGAGCATCGCTGGTGGTCCGTACTTGCGCTGGGTACATGGCTGTGCCACTGCCTTCACAGCGCATAGCCATGTCACTGTACGACCATGGTGGTGCTGTGCGGGACATGGGCGGTGGGTGTGTGCAGCAGTCCACATGGCTGTGGGTGCCTGGGTAGGTGGGTCATGTGGGCACAGTCACTGTGGGTGGTCACATGCCATCACAGTGGCATGAACCATGGCTGTATGCCATGCACAATGCGTGGGCTGACGGGGTCTGGCCAGTCACACGTACTGACTCAGCTCCCTTGTCCTAGGTGGACAATGCTGGATGGCATTTGAGAGAAGTGTACAGGAGCTGCTGCAGCTCACCAGGGCCAATCTTGAGCTTCTTCAGAGGCTGGAGCAGGATGGAGGACGGTGGCACAGAAGACGGCGCAGGAACAGAAGTGGGGAGAGGGGCTGGCAATAGGCCCTCTATGCCCCTTTATTGTATTCCCCCCAGACTAACCCTCACACCCCTTCATCCCTCTCCTAGTTGTTCACCCCTGCCCCATGCCCACCCCACCTGGTTTGTGGCCCTTCCCCCCCCCGTGTATGTAATTGTAAATATGTTTTGTTTTACACACACCTTTAATATATCCATTTTGTTATGACAACTGTGGTGGTCTCTGATTTGCAGTGGGCTAATGGTGCTTGGCTGCAGTGGTGTGCATGACGTCAGGGGTGGTGCAGGCCTGGGCGTGTGTGTGTCAGTCAGGGACCCGCCTATGGTGTGGGTGGGGGACTCAGTCCCTGTCTGTGGTGTGTGTGTGTTGTTGTTCCCTGTGCACTGGACACCTGTGTGCAATGGTCCCTGGTACATACACTGTGTCCATGGTGCCTTTGTCAGTATGTCCATGGCCTGTGCAGCTGACACCCTTGCATGTCTGTGCTATGCACAGTCAGCTGGCATGTCAGTGGTGGCTGTCCATGCTGGCCACCCTCCAGACCCGGTGCAATGGCAGCTTGCCTCCTGTCACCGGTATGGTGCACGTCTGCCTCGGGTGGCACTGTGGCCTCTGCTGTTGTTGTCCCCCCTCCATGCTGCCGCTGGTGTCTGTTGCAGGGTCTGTGCTCCAATGTCTGTCACTTCTGCTCTGGCTGCATGCTGGTGGCAGACAGCTTCATGGTGCATGTGCAGGATGGCTGGTACACCTGTGCCATGGTGGGGTGCTGGCTGTGGGTACATGGCTGCTGTGGTCACATGCCAGTGGGATTTGTTGCCCCGCTATTGTGTCCCTGTGTTGGGGTGCCCTTGGGTCTGGGTGGGTGTTTGTCCATGCCCTGTGTTGCATCCTGTGTGGCGCATGCCTCCATGTACCACTGTGGGCATCTGTGCTGGCTGTTGGGGCCTGTGCTAGGCCAGGATGTGTGCTTGGGTGGGTGTGCAGGGTGCTGTCCTGCTGGTGGTGGGGTCCAGGGCAGGCCCTGTCGCATGCGGGGTACCTCGGGTACTGACGCAGGGTCGACCTCTTGGCTGTGCCACAGGGGTCCATGCAGGGCAGTACTGTGTCTACAGTTGTTGCATTGGTAGCTGGTGCCACCCACTATGGGATGCTCATGGTGGGGCTGCCATGCATGGCTCCATGGTGCACAGGGTTGCATTGTCACAGTGGGGTTGGTGGCATGCATACAGAGCCATGCACTGTAGGGCACTGCTCCTGGGCAGGGTGTCTGAGGATCACTGTGCAGGGTGTGCTCTGCATTGGTGGGATGGGGTGACACAGGGTGGCCGGACCTCCTTGTGTTGCGGTCACTGCTTGCCAGGGGGTGTGCTGGGGCACCATGCCTCAGCTGTGGATTTGGTGCTGGTGTTCATGGGCTGGTGATTCATCCAGCTTGCCACAGCTTGTGCAGTTCATGGGGTGCAGGGGGCACTGTCTGTTCTGCTGCGTGCTCCTCTGCCCATGTCTTCCATGGCTGGTGCCCCCCTGCATCCTGTCCCTGCGCATCCCTGGTTGTGCTACTGCACTGCTACCCTGCTCCACTGCACATCCCTGGTTGTGCTACTGTGCATCAGCCCTGCACCACTGTGCATCCCTGATTGTGCCATGCTGCAGCTGGTGCGATATTCAGTTGTGTTGCGCAAGCGCACCTTGGCCTGCACTGTGTTTGAATATTGCACGTGTTATGCATGGGCACACTGCACTTACGCCTGCTCCTGCTGTTGCACTACTTTGTGGTGCAGTTTGAATATCTGGGCCAGTGAATACTATGAAACATGATTTTGTGGGCCTCACAAATAAGATAATATAAATGGGAGGTGTCCCAGCCATTTCAGAGATTTTACCCATTCCCAAAGCATCCTATTACATTACCCATAAAGTAAAAATTATAAATGAATGGATCCATAAATGCACCCTAAAATAAAGTATACTTTGCATTACGCACTGGGAAGAATTTTATCAGGGAGCAGAACTGTTCTGCTGGGATGGGATTCATTTAAGTAGATGTGGGAGCTCTTTATTAGGGAAATGCATCACTGATTTTATTAACAAATCTTTAAACTAGGAAGTTTGGGGGGAGGTCAGCTTAAGCCTTTTCCTCCTAAAAAATATAAACTTAGTAAACACAACTCTGTCTGAATTTATAACATCGGCCTAGATAGAACATCAGTTAGTAAAGTGCACTCCATAAATCTATTGCTTATAAATGCTCATAGTTTAACCAAAACAAATTTGATGAACTTAAATACATTTTACAAAGAGATAATTTGTGGAGTAACAGAAACATGGTTTACAACCCATGAATGGAATATTGCAATCCCGGGTTACAGCCATTTTTGTAAAAACAGACTTAGAGGAGGAGAAGTTGGACTACATATCTCGAATAAATATATATCTCATAATATCACTCCTGATGATATCCTCAGTAGTAAAATAGAAGCAATTTGGGCACAGATTAATTTACCAAGTAGCCCTTTAGTCATTGACCTCTGTTATAGACCTCTGAATTTAAATACAACCGAAAATAATGAATTCTTAGATACTCGACAAAGAATGGAAACTAACCATAATTATATTTTAATGGGTGATTTCAACTTCCCAACAATTGATTGGTCTTCACTCAAAAGCCACAGCCATATTGAATCTGCTTTTATTACTTTAACTATAAATGAAAATCTCACTCAAATTGTTAATAGCAGCACTAGAGAAAACTCAATATTAGATATTATTTTGACTAATATTGAAGATTTAATGTCCAACCCTATTATAGACATCTCACTAGGAGATAATGACTACAAAATGGTCAAAACCAACATTAATATAAGTCATGATATAATAAATGGAGTAACTGCTGTAAAAGATTTTGCTAATGCGAATTATAAAAGCATTATTAAATACTTAACCAATTGGGACTGGGAAACAGAATTCCAAAGCCTAAATGTAAAACAAATCTGGGAGCATTTATGGATCGAGTTAGAATATTGTATGAATGTTTGGGTTCTAAACCGACAAAAATACACAAAAGGCCTTAGAACACCAATATGGTGGAATAAAAATATAAAAAGGGCAATAAATAATAAAAATAAATATTATACCAAATATAAAAAGAATCCTACAACCACAAACTGGAATGTATATAAAGAGAAAACCAAAATTGTAAAAAATAAAATAAGAAAAGCTAAAAAACCTTTTGAACTTACTCTAGCTACTAAAACCACTGATAATCACAAATCTTTCTATAATTATATTGGCTCTATAAAAGGTAAATCCACCACAATTGGTCCAATTGAAGCTTCTGTGGGGACAATAAGTAATTAATCCAAAATGGCTAATGAGTTCAATACATTTTTTACCAGTATATTCATGCCATCAGAAACTGTAGTAAAAAAAATCCCACTCACAAAATAATTTATATTCGCAAATTAGCGTTGAAGAAGTTAAAAAAATAATACAAAATCTAAAAGTCCATTCTTCTCCTGGACCCGATAATGTACACCCTAGATTTTCTCAAAGAAACAAATAATGTTATAAGTGGCCCCTTAACTTATTTGTTTAATGCCTCCTTAAATCAAGGGGAAACTGTTCAAGTATGGAAAGATGCATTTGTTACCCCAGTGTTTAAATCGGGTAACAAAAAAGAAGTATCCAATTAAAGACCTATAAGTCTCACCTCTGTTATAGGTAAAATATTTAAAAAACTATTACTAGGAAGAACTGATGTTCATATTATAAATAATAATCTTTATGATCCAACACAACATGGCTTTTGCAGGGGAAGATCCTGTTTAACTAATTTACTAAATTTTTTTGAAATGTTAGTGCATCCCTTGACAAAGGACTTCCTGTGGATATAGTTTTTCTTGATTTCTCAAAAGCATTTGACAAGGTTTCACATCAGGTAGTAATGAAATACATGCATCAGTTTAATTTTCCCTTAAATATTATTTTCTGGGTAGCATCATGGTTAAAAAATAGACAACAACGAGTAGTAAGTAGAGGTCATCAATCTCAGTGGAGATCTTTCAGTAGCGGAGTTCCTCAGGGGTCAGTTTTGGGTCCCATTCTTTTTCATTTACTGGTATCCACGATACAGCCATCTATCACTATATGGATGACCAAGTATGCGGATGACTGCAAACTTGGATGTATAATAAACAATTTACAAGCAGCTAATGATTTCCAGATTTAACTAAATAAGACCAATGCCTGGGCTATTGAAACTAAAATGTTCTTTAATGAACAGAAATGTAAAGTTATGCATTTAGGATACAACAACTTGAACTTTAAATATAAATTAAATAACGTAGCGATTATTGAAACCTCGAATGAAAAAGATTTGGGAATAAGTGAATAACAAGTTAACCTTTGATGCTCATACTCAATTTAAGGTCAAAACATGTCAAAAAATAATAGGCTGTATTTTTAAACATATAAAAAGTAGAGATTCTAGAGTTATTATATCGCTTTATACAAGCCTGGTTAGATCACAGTTGGACTATTGCTCACAATTTTGTGCACCTGCAACTATTCAAGGAAAAAAACTGGCGGAAGGAATACAAAGAAAGGTTACAAAACAAATAAATAATATGAAAAACATGGAATACAAAGAAAGATTAAAAGCCGTGAATCTCTTTTCAATGGAATACAGTCAGCTGAGAGGTGACCTGTGTTTAACATACAAAGCTTTCCATGATCCTCTGCTTTTTGAAACTCTAGGTTTTATTAAAAACACTACTAGTATTATTACTAGGACACATCATTTAAAATTAAAGAAGAAAATTTTAAAACTCATAAAAGAGGTCATTGGTTTAATCAAAGAGTTATATCTGAGTGGAATGCACTGCCAAGGGAAATAGTGATGAAAGATACCATGGATCTATTTAAAATAAAATTGGATATCTATATGGGTGAAAGGAAAGTATTTTATATATGAGTAAACCATAAACTCACCACCACTTGGTGGCGAGCTCTGAAAGGGCATTTTTGGCTCCTGAGTTCGTACTAACCTATGAACCGATCCCCATTGGTGAGGACCGCATCCAGTATGCTGCCACCCCTAGTGAACTCCCTAACCAGCTGCTGCAGGAAAGCTCACTGGAGGGACTCAAGGATCTCTCTGCTCTGATTTAGCTGATGGGATATCCCAGTCAACATCTGGGAGGTTTAGGTCAGCCACCAGCAGAATCTCCCACTTGAGTGCCATCCATTGAACTGCCTGCAACAGCTGTCTATCCACTTTCTCCCCCTGTGTCAGAGGTCTGTAAGTCCCTCCCAGCCTTACTGATGCCACAGACTGTTTTTCTAGTGTGACCCACAAGATCTCTGCCTCTCCTAGTTCCTCCTGCCCCTCTGTCACTGTAATGTTATCCCTGATGTACAATGAAACCCCCCTTTCTCATCCTTTCCACCCCAGATGAGAAGGGACTTGGCAAAGTTAGAGGAATGGTCAAATGTATGGCAGCTTAGATTCAATGCTAAGAAGTGCAAGGTAATGCACCTGGGAAACAAAAGCCCAGGGGAAGAGTACATAATGGGGAGTGAGATACTAACAACAACAAAAATGGAGAGGGACCTGGGGATAGTCATATCAGATGACCTAAAGGTGGCAAGCAATGTGAGAGGTCAGCAAGGAGGGTTGGGGGATACTGGGATGCACAGGGAAGAGGCATCACCAGTAGAAAACAGGAAGTTATTATCCTCTGTACAGACAGCTGGTGAGACCCCATCTGGAGTACTGTGTGCAGTTCTGGAGACCCAATCTCCGCAAAGACAGACAGGATGGAAGCTGTCCAGAGGAGGGCAACTAAACTGGTGCAGGGTCTGCACCGGAAGACATATGAAGACAGACTTAAGGTGCTTAATATGTATAGCCTTGAGGAAAGGAGGGAGAGGGGGGACATGATAGAAACTTTCAAGTACCTCAAGGGAATCAACAAAGTCCAAGAGAGTAGCATCTTTCAAAAAAAGAGGTGTACAAGAACAAGAGGGCACAATTTGAAGATAGAGGGGGCGACTCAGAGGTAATTTAAGGAAGTATTTTTTCACAGAGAGGGTTGTGGATGCATGGAACGGCCTTCCGGAGGAGGTTGTGGAGTCAAAATCAGTGGTGGAATTCAAGCATGCATGGGATAGTCATAAGGCAATTCTGGGGGGTTGGGGTAGGAAGAAGTAGGCTGCTGGTTAACTAGGATCTGCAGCCTATCCAGTAGGTAGGGAAATGGGCAGACTGGGTGGTCCAAGCGGTCCTTATCTGCCGTCAAATTCTATGTTTCTATGTTTCCACCAGCGCTGTCCTTTCTAAACAGCATGTACTCCGGGATACCTACTTCCCATGCCTGGTGCTCAGACCACCAGGTCTCAGTTACGGCTACAATGTCCAGGCCCTCATCCACCATTATGGCTGCTAAATCCACCATTTAGTTCCCCAAGCTCCTGGCATTTGCAGATAGTTCTTTCCACCATATACCCCCCTTCTCTCAGCCATCCCTCCCTACACTACCTGCTCCCGTACCTGCTCCCTTATGCAGGGGAGTGCTAGCTAGTCCATTCTCTCTTCCTGTCAAACTAACCCCCTTCCTAGCCCTGTACTCCCCCCTTACCAGTTTAAATCCCCCTTAAGACCTTATCTATATAACCTTATATGCCCCCTCAGCACTCTTTCCCCTCTCACTTAGATGTAGCCTATCCTTCCCATATAAGTCCTCATCCTCCCATGTGTCCCACCACTCACCTACAGTATACAGGTGAACCCTTGCTTCCTGCACCATTCCCTGAGCATTCATTGAACTCCCTAATTCTTTGCTGCTTAGTTGTACTGGTACAGGGGACTGGCAAGACTTCTGAGAACACCAAGGATCTCTCCTCTTCCTTGCATCCCCTTGCTAGTGCCTTAAACCTTCTCTGGACCTCCTCCACTTTATTGCTTGACAGACCATTTGTCCCCAAATGAATGATTAGGTGTGGTTTTCCCACCACCACCACCACCCTTGCAAACTCCCTGATTTTTTGCCTCACCCTCCCCACATTCATCCCCGACTCCCAAAGACTGACCTCTGCCTGCAGGTAGCCCCCCTCCTAATTCAGTGTATCCCCTTGATAATGGAGTCCCCAAAGATGGAGGAGGGTACCTGGTTCCAGAGAGATGGAAGGTGGTATGAGAAAGCAGATTTCCCAACTGAGGAGTGTAGGTGGGGAAGAGAGAGAATGTGTATGGGTCCCCCGAGCATAGGGAGTAGGAGGAGGGGATGAGGGAGAGGAGATGGGATTGGTATGAGGGGAAGGACTCAAACCAATATTTAGAAATGAGGGAAGCAAAGTGGGACTGGTGACGTCCGGGGACAGGGAGGATGGATAAGGAGGAGGAGGAGTAAAGGGAGCAGTGGTGAATACGAGAGTGTGAGTTGATAGCAAAGCAGCAGAAGACATTGCAGAGGGCATCCAGTCTGGCAAGGGAGGTGGAGGAAGTGGGGCCATACACCACATCTGCATAGTCGAAAACTGGCCTACCGGGTCATAATGTCGTATGCTTAATAGCGTACGACATTATAGCTAACCCGAAACAGCGCTGTTCATGACAGCGAATGGTGCAATACCACATATACTGCTGTACATGGTATTGCACCATTCACACAATCCCAGGCAGACGATAAGACCTCTGCTGGGAGTGGGTTCCACTGAGCAGCTGCTGTGGCTCACTGTACTGAGCCACAGCAGCAGGAAGCCTGGCGCTGTGTTTGGGAACAGGTTTGATTCCCGGTCCCAGACATTTTATTTTTTTCCACAAATTGTGCGCTCCCCGAGTTGGACCCCCCCCCAGAGCTGAGAATCTTTAGTGGTGGGGGGTGTCTGGGGGGTGTGGGTGGCAGAGCCGCCCACAGAAAAAAGACTTATACCACATGGCAATATCGCGCTGTATTGGCAGCGCGATTTTGCCATGCGGCATAATGTCTTGTGACATTATATGACCCTGTGCTGAAAACTGGGAGAACCATTTCGGTGACCAGCTCCTGGTGGATCTGGGGAGAAAGGCAATTTTTATTACAGTACAGGACACCAAGTTTGGGGAAGAGTTTGGCATTGAGGACATCACTGTGGGCAGGGAGCTTAAGCCTGCTATCTAACCACACATCTAGGTACTTAAAAGTTGGGACTACTTCAAGTAGTGTGCCATCCAGCATGGAGAGGACGGGAATGGGGCAAGCTGTGCCAGTTTCTGGCCGGTATGAAAGGTCATTGAAACTGCTCCCATTTTGTAGTCGCTGCAAGTGTAAAAGGAAGCCTGACTGATAGATGTAGCTGTTTGGCTATAATCGTTCAGAGTATTAGTGAAATTACAGTTTGTCTAACCTGCTTTCCTTGCAGCTGGGACTTTGTGCGCTTGGCCCCTCCATTTTAGACCTGAGGGGTGACTAAAATGGAGAACTTTTGAGCCAACCAGGATCAGGACTCATTTTGGAGCTGGCTGGCCATACGGGATACAGCCAGTAATTCTGGGAAATGAAGTTCTGGGCTAGGGCACCCTTTTTGCACCAATGGGGACAGACTTAAGTGCCTGGTATCTGCAGCCCACCAATGGGATCGGGTGGCGCCCGAACTGAGAGTCCCTGCCCAAACTGCCAAGGGGCAGAGTCGTTGTGACTGTGAGCGAGGAAGGAGCTCTAGGCTCTTTCACCATTGAGTTTTCACATGGGAAGCACGTGTGGAAGGCCAGAGTCGGGCGGCTTGAACGCCACAAAGTGTCGGACTAAATCCGCTAGGCAGCAGTCAGAGAAGGCTGTGCAAAAGCGTAGCTACCTACCAGGCTCACCCTGTAGAGGACTGGAGAATCTGCTTCAATCACGCTTGGTCTGTCAGAACAAGTGAACCTGCGTCGTCAGGCCTGGTTCACTGCAGTGAAAACGATTGGGAGTATGTAGCAGCTGCCTGGTATGGTACCCCTCTGCTCTTCATACAAATGTGTGGAGGAGTGTTGGAATCTCAGGCTCATTCCTGTAAGTGGTGTGAGAGCGATCTTTCTGCTGGAGTCATGAGTACTAAGACAGGGTAGCTCCCTGTCTGATGGTCATAGTGTGGGCAGGATTTGTCTGGCTGCTTTACTGGCTACATGAACTCAGCTTGCTGGCACTACTTAATCCCCGTAGGAATCAAGTGCTTGTTTTTGTGTCAGGGCCCCAACCAGCTGCATCGAGAGGCTAGCCTCCTGTAGCCTGGGTACCCAGAGACAGTGACTTATAGGTTAGGCCAGTGCACAGTGCCCTAGGTATACATATATATATATTAGAGTGGTAAGCTAATTAACCTGATTCCCCCAGTCCTTGTTATCTCCCCCTAAATAAATCAGATTGGTTGTTTTGCAAAGGAATACTGACTGAGCTGTGTGTCTATGATGAATTACTGTACAGTAGTTATTGTGTAACTGCATCTTACTTTTCAGGGGGTCCCCAGAGCAAGCTGATTGAACCAAACCTGGGGGTAAGTGTACATGGCAAGGGTACTGCGGCTTACTTGAGTGGGCCACTAGTGGGCAGAAAGGGGGGGTTGCAGTGACTGAGAGGGTTGTGACCCAGTCATATCAGACTGTTCCAACCCTGACCTCTGGGTGGAGGCACCCGGCATCGGATCCAGGCCCCTCAACCTGTTAACATCAGAGCAGGCAGGGGTAGTAGCCCTTGGGATAGCGCCACCTAGGAGTTACATCATAGACATGTTTTTTTTGTGTGTTGACCCAAAGTTGGTTGGACTGGAACTAGTGCAGAACATTGTGAAAGCCTTGCTTTAGTGGGACTTCCAGTGATGCAGTCAAGGGACCAGAGGTGTGTCATCTGCATACATGCAAACATGTGAATTGGCACAGGCAGAGTGGAAGTCATTTAGGAAGATGGAAAAGAGGAACGGATCCAGAATGGAGCACTATGGGACACCAGCCTGAATAGGGAGGTGTGGGGAGATGGCGCCTCCTACCTGTACCAACTGTTAACAGGAGGTAGAAGCAGAACTAGTTGACAGTGGGGGCTGAGAGGTTGGCAAAGCTGTGTTTCTCCAGGAGGAGTGAGTGGGACACTTACTCCTCCTGGATATGCTTGTGAGGGTCATAAAAATATCCTTTGGAAATGGGCCTGGTGGCAATTCCTTTTTTTTTATGGTGCAAAAAAAGGGTACCAGGCCTAGTGGTAATTTTTTCATAAGGTGGCTGGACAATGACTTTCTAAGGCTTTGAGGAGTTAATAAGGGGCTGGTTGCTCCTGCCTTGGCGGAGGGGGGAAGGGGAAGGCATCCCAGTTTCCTCCTGAGTAAGACGTTCCGGATTTTCTGGACCATGCGTATTCCTCTGGGTATAATAAGGACGTTTAGAAGCCTTATGGATGTAAAGATCTTGGACACCGTAGTCTGCATTTTCATTGTTCTTAAAGGCCCATGGACAGTCTACAAAAGCATGGCCTTCCTCTTCGCACAGGCTACAACGTGGTGTTTTAAAGCAGTGAGCGCTTACATATCCCAATTCTCCACAATGAATACATTTCAGCACTTCACAATTGGGGCTGATGTGCCTTTTTGACCCACATTTAAAGCAAGCCCTTGGTTGTCCAGGGTAAAAAATAAAACCTTTGTCTGGGCCTATAAAAAAAAACAGTTTGGGAGATGAATCACGTCATTTAAGGTTTGCTGTAACCTGACTTTTAACTTCCACCCTCCATTCCAAAATCCTTCTTTATCGATAGTGGGTTCAGGATTACCCTGAACAGTACATTTGTTCTCGATTCAGAAAAGAATATCACTAGCATTCAGCCCTTCATTGCTGAAGAGGATTGTTATAATTTGAAAGGGCTGTTTTGGAAGGGGGATCACAGAAAAGGGTACCCACAAAGGATTAGTCTTTACCAAGGAATATTTACACCAAAATCATTTTAATAGCTCTGGAGTTCTATAGCTAACATCATGTGTTGGTTCTCCTGGTACATGGATTAGGGTGTAAACCTCAGAAGGGGAGAAGCCCAATGATTGTTTGATGAACACCTTGCCTATGTAAAATCTATCAGGGGTTTCTTCTTTAGGCCCTAGAAATCTCAGCCGAACAGCATTTCAGCATTTTGCAAGGTCCACCTGCTTATGAAAAAGACCAGCATATGTGGAATTAGCTCCTGGTTCATTTTGGGAATGAACCCCCTCTGTTTGTTCAGTAGAAACTGACTGCTGTCCTGATTCAGACTTGACATTCTCCTGCCCAGTATTTGATTGTCCCGGACCTCTGTCCCTATGTCCTGCTTTTTGATTGGCCAAAACTTTTTCTTCATATTTTTGTCCCAAATTCTCATTAATTTCTTCCAACCTTAGCCCAGTGGGGTTCCCAACCCCTGGAGCTGTGATTCCTTTTGTTCCCGTAATATTTGTGCCAGTAGAAAAGTCATACCTTAAGTCTGGTGCAGGTATACCCGTCTGTTGTCTCTGTGTGTGCTCTAGTGATTCAGGCACTTCTGTGAACAAATCCTGGTCATTGTCAGAAACAGATGCAGGTTCAGCTCCTGGTAATGGTACTCTGGGGTCTGGGATCCAGATTCCCTTGGTGTCTTGAATCCAGCCCACTCTTTGGAGAGCAAGCTCCGATGACCAGTCCAAGTTGTTTACCTCCGTGTACATTGGGTTGGATGCAGCTCCTCAGGCATTATCCAAGGTACGTTGTCCAGCACCAATCACAAAGAGCTTAGCCGGACCGGCTTGTCCCTGAATAGTTGGTGAGTTTTCTTATCACTTTCTTTTCTTGTCTTCCTCCGAGCAATTTTGTACAGATGTTAGCTGCTGCTCAGTAGTACAAAGTTACGCTTTTAGTGTTGCCTGCTGTCTTTGCAGGGAGATTTCCAACGTTCTTGGATCTGCTGCAATAGTGAAGACTTTTGTATTGCTTGCAGGAGTTTGCTGACATAATTGCCTTACATTTCCCAAAGTTACACTACGTTGGGATGCTGAAATAGGCAGCTCAGTAGAGGTCTGCCCTCACCTCCTCCCTCATCCTGCATGGGAATTGAACTGGGCTCCTCCATCTTGCAATCGGCAGCACAGCGCCCACTAGCAACAGTAGGGGAATTTTTTTATGAAAGAGTGGTCTTCATACAAGAATAAACAAACATATTACAATAAAGGAAACAACAAGCTTTGTATAATACATAAATATAAATGAAACAAAAAAAATCAATACAGACAGAGATCACCCATTGTCATAGGAGACCCATTTGTCACAATTAATCCATTAATCCACAAGTGTTTGTTTTTTTCAGCAGAAAAATGTACCATGTCCATATTCTGAACTTTACTTAGTATTTCGCAAACATTCACAAGAATTTATTTGTGAGTCACCCATCTCTGCTGCAATACCCACATGCATCTAGCTTGCCATAAGTAATAACAAATTACAGAGAAGCCTATGTAAGTAGTATCAGCGTGATATTTCCCCCAAGAGCCAATAGGTGGCATGTACATTAGTAAGGAGTAAGATAAAGACTGAAATCATGGTTCTTCCCACTTTTTTGCTAAAAAGGCCCCAAAATGAGTAGCGTAAGGACACTCCAAAAATAAGTGTTGTTGCATTCCTAATGTTAAAGGACAGGCATCCCTAGGACAATATCTATCCGATAACTGCTTGTGCTTATTATTATTCCTGACACTCAATCTCCCATAGTTGCTCAACCATACAGTGTCCCAAATAAACACTGGGAGTCTGGGGTTAGAGAGGTGTTTCAGCACATTCTGTAAATGATTTGTCTGGTATAAAGGAAACAGCACTTCAGACTGACCTTCGGTTAGCACTATGGATGTGTAAAGTGTTTTTCTATTCACTGTCTGGAGCTGCAATGGGGAAATTCACCATTTTATAGCATTCCTTATACTATTCATGCCATACTGAGGTATAGATGTTAGCCTGTATAGAGCTTTAACGGTTCCCAGCCCCCGTGCTGGAAGGCAAGGATCAAGCCAAGCAAGGACCAGTTGTTTCCATAGTTTGTCCCCAGGTTTCAGTGCATTCCCAATATCATAGCAGAGGAAAAGGCTAAAGAAAAATGCTATTGGATGCACCATGCCTACCCCACCCTACGATATAGGCCTATACTTAAATTCTCTCTTAATTGGAATAAACCTGGAACCCCAGAATGCCTGGAAGAACACACTGTAAATTCTAGTTACTAAACTCTGAGGAGGGGGGAGATTAAACTCAGGTAAAGAAAAACTGGGATTAATAGGGTTTTAATTAAAACCACTCTTTTCTTTTTGGAGATTAATTGCACTTTCCAGCCTGCCACAAGCTTGTCAGCACGTACCATATATTTCTCCCAGTTTATCAAAGCTAAGTTACCGGGCCCAAATGTTACCCCAAGAACAGTAATCGGATCTAATTAAACTGTTATTTCTGAGCTAGACCCTGATTCATGGAGGGGGATATCACTGAGAGAAACACCCCTTCTTTTGAAAGTATATTTTTTGAGACCCAGAAACATCTGAAAACCCCTGAAGAACTTCTGATAAGGTGGATGCACAGGTATAGGGGCCACCGTCAGCACCAAATCATCAGCATAAGCCAAAATCTTTATGGGCAAAAATTAGGGGCGAGAGACAATCCCTGAATTCCTTGAGCAGCCAATATTTTCCTAATTAAGATATTAATCCCAAACACATACAAACGAGGGCTCAAGGGGCAACTCTGCCTAACACCTCTACGTATTTTGTTTCCCTAACCAACCATTTACATTTGGAATGACTGTAGCCTGAGAATACATAACACATAGCCATGCCACAAACTGGGGAGGGACACCAAAGGCTAACAATGTGTTAAAAAGAAATGTATGTGAAAGCCTATAAAAGGCCTTCTCTTGGTCAAGCCCCAATACATAACCTCTGGCCTCATCTTGACTTCCTTTAAAGAATAACTCTCTTACCAAAATTAAGTTATCATGCTGCTTCCTGTCAGGGATACTGCATGCTTGTACTGTGCAGATTAGATATGTGGAAATGTTGGATAGTCTAGCTAATAGGAGTTTAGACACAATCTTCAAGTCAGCGTTCAAGGGATTAAGGGTCTCCAATTACCAATGTCCGATTGGGGCCCTTTTTTATGCAGAAGCACTAACAATGCAATGTTCATAGAACCAGAAAAGCATTGGGATGACAAAATATGGTTAAGAGGACCATCAGAGCTGGGGCAAGTTCAACCTTAAACGTTTTGTACAACCCTGCCCCTAGTCCGTCTGTCCCTGGGGTAGTATTAGACTTTAATAGGTCAATTGCCCTTTCAACCTCTTTGATAGAAACATCCTTTATCGATTCCTGTGCATCATGTTCAAGCGACTTGAGGTAGACCCTAGAGATCTTAAATAAGACTGTAAGTCAGCTGTTTGGGGCTGTTCTCCAAGTAAGTTTTCTACATAATGTTCCACCACCTGGAGTATATCATTAGGTGTTGTAGCTATGTCCCCCATGGGAGTAATAAGATCCATAATCATATGGTTATCGACCTGTGCTTTACATTCTTTAAAAGGGTCTAGAGATCCCTTCTGGAGGTTTGTACCAAACCTAAGTGAGAAGGATTGGTTAACTCTGCTTGCTGTGGAGAGAATTTTGATAAGTTTTGCTATTGTTTTTTAAACTACAGGAGAGAAGGTTTAATTAATTCTACTTGCTGTTGAGAAAGTTAGTGTATAGAGGATTTTTGTAAGTTTTGCTATTGTTTTATTTATTTTTTTAATTTAGTTTAAAGTGGAATTTTAGTTTAAAGGTTTCTGTGGCTGGAGGGATTGTAAAGGGCCTCCCAGCCACCCCTTTGACCAGCCTTTCTTAAATACTGAAATGCCACTGGGGGTTGGGTTTGAAGGCTGTGAGGGAGGAGCTTGGGGAGCTGCAAACTGACCTAAGCCCTCAGGGCAGGTCAGGAAGGAGGAAACAAAGAACAGCCATATAAGCTAATTCTTAAAGATATATAAATATATTTAACTTGTGAGTAGGTCTGTAGAACTTATAAGTAGGATTGTGGTTTCCAGTTATTACTATAGTTGGCTGTCTTATGCTGCATGCAAGGGCATTTTGTATTAAAATTTCTGTTAGAGCCTGGGCTATGATTAGTTAATTCTACTTGCTGTAAAGAGAGTTAGTGTGGAGAGGACTTTTGTAAGTTTTGCTATTTTTTTTTCTTTTATTTGCTTGAAGGTTTCTGTGGATGTGTGTTTTGAATTTACCTTTAAGGTCTCTGTGGCTGTGTTTTTTGAGAATTTAGCTCAATGGGGGGACAACAGCGCCACTTAAGGCTGGGGGGGTCCTAAAGAGGACCTGGGGCAACTGTCTAATTTCTGGACTGTATGTGTTTGTGAGACCTGGGAATGCTTTTGGTAGGTTTGTAATTGTGTTCATAAACAACTGCAATCAATATAGAGAAACTGTATTTCACTGTTCTGTATAGGTAGTATTGACCATGGTTAGGATTATGGAGTACAATGGTTGTGGGGCAGCAATGCAGATGAACATACTGTGGAGACTGGGAGGGTGCCCAATATGCCACAGGCTAAGGAAGCTTGAGGAAGAGGTTCGGTGGCTTGGCAGGGAGCTGGGGAGGTTATGGGGTGAGGGGAGGGTTGCATCAGTAGGAGGGCTGACATTTAAGAGTATTGGGGGGCACCAGAGAGAAGGAAGAGTGGGTCAAGCGAGGGGTCAGGGGGAAAAGGCAAACTAGACAGGAAGCCAGATGATGAAGGGTGGACTCTAGTAGGACCTAGCAAAAGAGGAGCAGCAGTAGGCAGGAGGGAGGAGAAAACACAGATTAAGGCAAAGGGGGGTAGGGAACATGTTTGCTGTACTAGCAACACATGGGGAAGAGGACACAGGAGGAGACTGCACAAGGGATAGTACTCATGAAGAGGCATGAGGAGCATTACTAGTTAAGAGATTGAGCATAGTGTGGCAGGGGGAGGGATAATAATCGGAGAGATGAGGAGGGGGAGGGAATTGCCAGTAAAACAGAAGGAGGAGGAGGGGTCTCAATTGAGAGGGGCAGGGGGAAGACACTGGGGCAAATGGTAAAAACACCATCTTGAGTGATCCTGGGAATGAGAACCTGGGTGGGGGGGTGGCAACAGGCACAAGGAAAGAAGATGGGGTGTACTGGTGTTGGAGAACTCCATACTCAAGGGGATCAGATGGAGCAGCAAGGGAAAGAGGCACAGTCAGATATGGGTGGAGTCCAAACTAGAATTAAAGGCAGACAAGGCAAGACAGGCAATCCTAAGGTGTGCAAGGAGGGGTAGGAGGAAACTGCACATTGTGGTACATGTGGGGACAAATGACCTAGTGGGGGAAATGGTGGAAGTAACAAGGGAGAGGTTTGAGAAAGTGGGAAGGTTGTGTGAGGAGACTGGGGAGTCTGTGGCCTTCTCCGAGGTGCTCCCAGTATCCTGCTCAAGCACAGTGAGAAAGGAGAGGATTAGGGAGTTGAACACATGGTTGGTAGAATGGTGTTGAACTAAGGGCATGGAGTTGTGGGGGGCTGAGGCAGTACCTGGGATAATAGCAATCTGTTTGCAAGGGATAGGCTGCACCTGAGTGGGGAGGGGAAGGAGGTATTAAAGCAAAGACTGGGGAGGTATATTGCAACAAAAGTGGATTTAAACTAGATGGGGGAGTGGGAAGTGGACAGTAGGTAGACAGGGATCTGATAAAGTGGAGTCACAGCCTACTCCCTCCCCCCAGGCTAGCAGGAAAGGACTCGGGGTGGCTGAAAAGGGATGCAGTAGAAGGCAGGAGATGGAGGTCAATGAAGGGAAGGGGGAAGGATGGAGGGTGGTCTCGCTGAGTGCGAGAAGCTTAGGCAACAAATCAGCTGAGTTACAGGCACTCTTAGCAGTGTGGAGGGTGGATATTGCAGCTGTCACAGAAACCTGGGCAACTGGGCACCGAGACTGGGATCTGGCAATCCTAGGATACAAGTTATACAGGAAGGACCATAAGGGGGGGTGGCAGTCTATGTGAGAGATGGGATCAAATGCACAATGGACAAGGGGAAGGAAGGAGGACAGATGCAATCTGGCTGCAGCTCCTAGACTCAAGGGGTAGGAAACTGAGGTTTGGGGTGGTATACAGGCCTCTGTCCCAGTCTGAGGAGCTTGACAGGGAATTAGCAGGACAAATCAGAAAGGTAACAAATGGGGTT
Organism: Neoceratodus forsteri; assembly: GCA_016271365.2. NCBI lineage: Eukaryota > Metazoa > Chordata > Ceratodontiformes > Ceratodontidae > Neoceratodus > Neoceratodus forsteri. The sequence continues at coordinate 1,186,116,713 of CM057451.1, read as the reverse complement.
TGGTATCTTCTGACTCAGCTGTTGCCAGTAATACACTAAACCTGAAATCCCCTAACCACACAACCTCTGTAACACCAACACCTACACCTAGGCAGATATTTATGTTGGGAGATTCTGTTATTAAACATACGGACAGGACTGTGTGTAATCCAGATTAAAGTAATTGTGTTTGTTCTAGCTTCGGGGGGCAAGGATCTCTGACATCACTTCAATGGTTGGAGAATGTTGCTGGTATTTCTTTGGCAATAATACACACAGGTACCAATGATATCAACAGAAGTAACTTGGATCAAATGAAAGAAAATATCATAGGCCTAAACAGTACCTTGGTTGAAGCAGGCTGTGAAGTATGTTTTTCAGAGGTTTTGCCAGTACCCAGGGCCAGTGATTATGTCATCAATAAATTAAAATCATTTAATGAATGGCTGAGAAAATGTTGCCTTTCCCAGGACATAAAATGCCTCACTCATTGGGAAACTTTTGTGGACAGCCCCTCCCTCTTTTGTTGGGATGGACTCCACCTCAGTAGAAGGGGAAGTTCCACCTTAGGCAGGAAAATCCTTTCTCACATTAATGAAAGTTTAAACTAACATCTAAGGGGGAGAATGGGGTAACACCCAGGTCTCTAGCAAACAAGGTTTCACTTTCCAGATCCTGCAGAATATTGTCTCTTAAGGCTACTTAAACTATCTGAACATGAAGCTAAAATCCATCTATTAAATATAGACACCATTTCAGTAACAGAAACTTGGTGGGACTCTGATTCTTCATGGACAAAAGAAATATCTGGTTTTAAACTATATCACAAAGACAGAGTAAACAAAAGGGGGAGGCGTTTGTCTACACATTAAGGATACCATCCACTCCCATGGATATCCCCATGAATCATCAACAGAAAGTATTTGGGCCTCCATACAGTTTCAGGAACATCCACAAATTTATATAGCCACATGCTACCACCCACCATCTTCTGATGTGGAGTATACCAATGAATTACTACAGGATATTGCCCTTTTAGCTGAAAAAGACAATGTCTTGATTCTGGGGGACTTTAATATGCCCACAATAAATTTGATTTCTAATATAGGTACCACTGCTGCTGAAAAACAGCTTATTTCAACCTTAAATGAAACAGGACTTGAACAACTTGTCAAGGATCCCACAAGGGGGTGCAATATATTGGATTTATTAATAACCGATAATCGAGGACAAAGTTTCAGCTCTCTCAGTCTCTGATCCCTTGGGAAATAGTGATCATCAATCTATTATCTTTGATATGGAATATGAATTTAGTAAATCTGAAAACAACCTTCAGGTATTTAATTATGAAAAAGCTGATATTGAGGAAATAAATAGCTGTTTGAGAAACACACCATGGGACAAACTCCTATCCCCCTTAACTCTTGAGGAAGCCTAGAAACTTGTTAAAAACAGAATACTAGACCTAGAAAACACATATATACCTACACGAAAAAAATACAATAACAAAGGTAAAATACCCCCTTGGCTTAACAACACAATCCGAAAATTGATTAAAAACAAGGTAAAATTATTTGCTTGCATAAAAAAATGCACAGCAAATACAAACTTTATACTAGGCTAGGGCAATATAGAAATGCAGTTAAAGAACTGAAAACAGTTATCAAACAGGCAAAACTCAATCTTGAATTCCATATAGCTCACTCCAAGGATCATCATAAGTCATTATTTTCTTATCTTAATAGCAAAAAAGGCAATAATAGACAGATTGGCCCACTTACTGATGGCACTAATATAATAACCTCATATAAACAGATAGCTAACACCTTTAATAATTATTTATCGTCTGTATTCTCAAAGAAGAAGGGTAATCTCAGTACTAATACTACTACTATCACTACAACGGGAACATACAATGACCATACCATAACCATTTCTGATACAATTGCCTTACTAAAAAAGTTTAAAAAGAACACCAGTTGTGGACCTGATTTAATTAATTCCAGATTCTTGCTTGAAACAGTAGAAGAAATAGTTATTCCTCTTACTATTATATTTAACAACTCTCTAAAGGAAAGGTCTGTCCCATCCGACTGGGTAACTGCTACAGTAGTGCCAACATTAAACAAGCATTTGTCAATGCCGAATGTTTGCTTGCTGGCATTAACATTGGAAATGCAGGAGTTAGAGAGATGCAGAATAAGAATGGCAGTGAAGTATTGAACTTCACGCCAACCCCACCTCCACCCTGCAGAGATGCACAGGCATTGGGTATGCGTTTGGGTCATCGCCCATAAAGTTCATGCCATTTCACTTCACCCTGTCCTGCAGACACCAACATGTGTCAAGGTGTGCCTTGGGGTGTTCGGCTGTACAGTCACCCCATTCCATAAGGACATACACTGAAATGAATGCAGTATAGGACAACAGGGGTGAACTGTGGGTCTGAAGAGTTCAAGGCACACCTCGATGCCTGTCACTGGCTGCAGGGTGGTGGGGTGGGGGTGGAATAGCATGAGCATTACAGTCGGCAATCCTAAGGCACACCCCTGATGCCTGTCAGTCTGTAAAGGGTGGAACGTTATGATTAGATACCCTAATGCCCCGGGTGTTTGTTGGTATTTACACTACACATTTTCAACATGGCCTTTTTGTGACCCTCACCTCATGAAAGCATGTGGGACTTCTCATGAACAGTGGCACTGCGATTTTGTTAATGTGTCCCGAACTTTGAGTTCCCATAGCGACCGTGCCAACCTGCACCAGATGTACAAAAACACAAATCGGGCAGGATGTGAAGAATGACAGCTGTGCCATTCAGAGGGAGCTGTGAAGAGATAGCAATGTTGAAAATCTGTAGTGAAAATATTAAAAATACTCGAACTTCCGGGCTTATGTGGAAACTGTGCAATGCATGTGCATAACACAGTCATTTAGTGGAATTATTTCATCAAATTTTCAACATAGGCATTTTGTGACCTCTGCTCATAAACAGTGTCACTATGATTTTCCTAATCTGTCCTGAACATTGATTTCCCACAGCTACCGCACTATTCTGTGCCAGATGTGTAAATGCATATTTCGGGCAGGATATGAAAAATGACAGCTGTACTGTTCATAAGGAGATGTGCAAAAAATGCCAATGTTGAAAATCTGGAGTGAAAATATTACAAATGAGCATAATTATGAGGGTGCGTGGAAACTGCGCAACATACACTCGTAACACAGTCATTTCATGGACTTTTGTCACTAAATTTTCAAAATAGGCATTTTAGCACCTTTGCTCATGAACAGCGTCACTGTGATTTGTTTTTAATCTGTCCTGAACACTGACTTCCCACAGCAACCACACTATTCTGAGCCACAAGTGCAAAAACACATTTTGGCAGGATGTGAAAAATGACAGCTGTACTGTTCATAAGGAGGTATGGAAAAATGCCAAAGTTGAAAATCTGGAGTGAAAATATTACAAATTTGAGAAGTTACGAGCATGCGTGGAAAGTGTGCAACACATGCTCGTAAGACAGTCATTTTATGGACTTTCGTCACCAAATTTTCAACATAGGCATTTTAGGACCTCTGCTCATAAACAGTGTCACTGTGATTTTCTTAATGTATCCCAAACACTGATTTCCCACAGCGACTGCGCTAGTCTGCACTGGTAGTGTAAAACCACATTTACTAACATACTAAAATGCCAGCAGAATAGGCCTAACGGTCTTTCGTGTCTGCTCGTTTGGTCAGTCCCCAACCTGGGTGCTGACCTTGCTGTCCCCCTCGCCTTCTCTGGCTTCTCCCTTCCCAGTTCCAGATATTCTTGCTGCATTGGAATTTGCTTCCAGAACCCTTCCCCTGTACCTGTCCCAACCCCTCTTGAACCCCTCCACTGTCTCTGCCTCCACCAGCCCCTAGGCAGTGCATTCCATAGCTCCACCACCCTCTCAGTGAAGTAGCACCTCCTCCTTTCTCCCTGAATCTTCCCCCTCCAGCTTCCAGCCATTCCTCTAGTGGCCCCTCCTCCTTCATCAAAGTACCCTGACTGTTTCCTCCCTATTTACCCCTCTTCATGTACCTAAAGAGCCTCTATCCATGTCCCCCAGTCCTTCTCTCTTCCAATGTGTACATATTTAGCTCTTGAGCCTCTCCTCATAGGTCCTGTCCCCCAAGCCCCAAATCATTTGGTTGCCCTCCTCTGGACCCTCTCCAGGAGGTTAATGTCCGCTTTAAGTGTGGCCTCAAAACTGCACGCAGTACTCAAGGTGCGGCCTCACCAAGCAGTTATACAGAGGGAGTATCACTTCCCTCTTTCTGGAGTGATCCCCTAGCGATGCATCCCAGCATCCTGTTGGCCTGGCTGCTGCCCTCCCACAAGTCTCAGAGTTGTTCATCTTGACATCACCACCACCCCAGGTCCCTCTCAGCCATTGAGACTTGCATTTCCTCCAGGGTGTACACTTGACCTGGGTTTCTGCCCCCAGGTGGAGTACCTTGCATTTCCCTGCATTGAACCTCAGCTTCCACTTTCTAGACCATCTTTCCAGAGCCTCAGGTCCCCTGAGAGGCCACCCTCCCCTCCTCCCCATCCACCACCACCCCAGTTTGAGTCATCTGCAAAGAGACTCATCTCCTCCTGATTCTGTCCTTATGTCAGATCGTGGGCGTTGAACAGAAGGGGCCCAAGGACTGATCCCTGTGGGACCCCACTAATGACCCTCCTTGGGGATGAGACTATCCCACCAACTACGACCCTCTGGGTCCGGTCCTGGAGCCAATTGCCTATCCATCTGATCATCTGGTTCCCCACCCCATTTCTCCCAGCTTATCCAACAGGCCCACTGAGAACAGAGTCAAATGCCTTGCTGAAGTCCAGAAAGAGGACATCCACTGGTCTACCCAGGTCCAAGGCACTTGTCACCCAGTCATAGAACTCCACCAGGTTTGTCTGACATGATTTCCCCGGGATGAATCCATGCTGTCTATCGTCCAGGCACCCTGACTTATCCAGGTCCCCCCCTAGCCTATCCTTGACAATGCCCTCCATCACCTTGCCCACCACCGAGGTCAGGCTGACAGGCCTGTAGTTCCCTGCCACCTCCCTTGATCCCCCCTTGTGGATAGGCACTATATGCACCACCTTCCAGTCTTGGGGCACCCACCCTGTCCTCAGAGAGATGGTGAAAAGCTCTGCCAGGGGTTTTGCCAGGACATCTGCAAGTTCCTTCAGCACTCTGGGATGTAATTTATCCGGCCCTGGTGCTTTCTCTGTCTTAAGGGAGCTGAGGGCTTCCCTCACTCTCTCAGCTGTGATTTCCACTTCCGGTACCCCTTCTTCCTGCTTAGCCCCCCACCTGCCAGTGATGCCTCCCCCCTCCCCAGACCTGCCAATCGGTAAGGGTTCCCCCTCCTCAGTATCTCTGTCTCCTCCCATGTATGATGCAGCACCCCCATTTTCCCTGGTGAAAACTGAGGTGAAGTACTCGATTTAGTACCTCAGCCTGCTCCCCGGGTCTTGTGCCCATCCCTCCCCTGATTTAATCCTGCTAATCTGCCCCTTCACCCTTCGTTTTTCCCCAATGTATCTAAAGAACCCCTTGTTCCCTCTCCTAATTTCCCTGGCCAGGTTCTGCTCCTTCCTTGCCTTAGCCGCCTTCACCACTCTAGTGGCCCTTCTAGCCATCAGCTCGTACTCCCTCGATCCTTTCACTCCTTGAGCACTTGAATTGCTTATAGGCTGCTTTTTTCCCGCACACCTCCTGGACCTCCTGGTCCACCAACAGGAGTTTGGGCCCTACCGCATTTGTCTTACTTTTGCACAGGTGCTGGTAGCATCCTGCCCCTCTCCTGATGATTTCCCACCTACTATCAGTGTCCATGTCTGTACCCAATCACATCCAAATGCTCCCTAGGATCCTTCCCATTTCCTTAAATCATCCCCCTGAAGTCGGTTACTTCAATCTTTGTGCAGCCTTCTACCCTCCTAGGTCCAGGCAGAACCAGACCGTGGCATGGTACTCCCGCCAATGGGTCCCTTACCTCCAGGCCCCCAATCTGGTCACTGTCTGCAGGACCACATCCAGTACCCGTGCCTCCCTGGTCGGTTTCCTCACCTGCTGGAGTTAGGACAGCATCTTGAAAGACATCCAACAACCTCTGTTCCTGGTCACAGAGGATGTCATAGTCTCCCAGTCTGTTCCTGGCATGTTTAAGTCCCCAACACCACCACCCGTTCCTCTGCCCAGTCTGCAGTGTCTCCTAACATCTGCCACCAGACTGTCCTCCAGCTCCTCCGCCAGGGCAGGGGGTCTATACACCACTCCTATTTTCTCTCTTGCCCCTCCTTGTTATCAAGGTGACCAAATCGCCTCCACGGTTCCCCACCTCTCTACTCCCCTATGCCAATGCAGTTTTGACTATCATTGCTACCCTCCTCCCCTTCCCTCCCCTGTCCTTCCTGAACATAGTGTATCCCTCCAGGTTCAGGTCCCAGTCATGTCTTGCAGTGGCCCAGGTCTCAGTGACCGCTGCCACATCCACTGCTCCCTCAGTTAGCATCGCCTGGAGCTCGGACATTTTATTGCCCAAGCTCCTGGCATTTAGCAGGACTACCTTCCACCCTTTCCCTATAGTTCCATTTCCCTGCTCATGTTCCCATGGGATTCTGTTTTCCCTGGTCTGCACTTTGCCAGTTGGCCTTTTCCTGCAATCCTCCTGGTCCCCAGGGGGTGGAGACAGAGTCCTCCTTTATCGGCACCCCCTTGACAGCCTTTCTCCCATCCCACCCCTTCACAAGTTTAAACCCCACTTTTCACCAATGAACCCTCTCTATTTTCAACTTAGGATTCCCTCCTCCAAATTGAGATGTAGTCTATCTCTAGCATACAGCTCCTTATCCTCCCAGGTCTCCCCCAATCCCCCATCAACCCATACCCTCTGGCCTCACACCCTCCCTGAGCCACTGGTTTATCTCCTAATTTTCCTTTTGTGTTCCCACTAGCCCTTGGCACTGGCAGGATTTCTGAGAAGGAAACTGTGCATCCTATGTCATGACAGACCCTGGCGAGCTCCCTGAATCTTGCCTGTATCTCTAGCTCGCTATTTCCCTCAGTGTCATTTGTACCCAGGTGGACCAGTATGTCTGGGGAACCCCCACAGTCCTTTGCCAGCTGATATACCTCGTGCTTAGCCCTGTGCACCATTAGTCCAGGGAAGCATCTTGTTCTAACTGGCCAGGCTTCTCCCTCCCGATCCCATTTGATACCCCTGATCATAGAATCCCCCAGCAGGAGCACTCTGACCACTCCTTTTCTTCCATTCCCCCCCCTTCCATGTCCCTCATCCTTTCTACAGGCCCCTCCACCCAGCTGGCTCCGTGTTCCTCCCCCTTTCTGGGTGCCACATGCCACCCCCTCCTCTCCAATCCTATGCCTCTCCTCCTCCTGAGTATCCTTCTGTTCCTTGCTAATTCCCCCCTCACTGCTCGCAACTGGTCCTTCTCCCCCATCTGCTAAACTAGCCTGGCTCGTCCTCCCTTCCTTCCTCTCTCCATTTAGTTCCTCCTTGCTAGTCGTGCTCCCCTGGCCTAAACCCTCAGCTCCCTTTACTGAATCCTCCTTGTACTTCTGGTCCTTCTCCTTTACCTTTCCTCCCAACTGGTCCTTCTCCTTGCGCTTTCCTCCCTCTTCCCCCTGCCCCTCCTGCTCTGATTCACTGCTCCCCCCATTTTCCTGCATTCCAGGTCCCTCCCTGTTCTTCCTGCTATCTGGCCCCTGCCTCCTGCCCCCCACTCCCTTTCCATCTCTAACTACCCCTGTCATGGCTACATCATCCCCCTCATCCTTGAGCAGAAGAAGAGAATTGAAGCGGTTACTGAGTGTAAGGTCTGATCCACTTCCCTACCTTGCTTCCTTCTGTCCAGCCCTGGCCATCTGCCTACTTCCCTGAGAATGTTGTCCCTCCGTCCCCCCTTTGTGAGGGCCCCCAGTTACCTGCCTGCTTCCTTGGTAGTGTCCTTTTGGACCCCCTCTGCCAGGTTCCCTATGTGACCCCTGAGTATTCTCCTGCACTCCTTTCCCTATGCCCCCACCCCCAGTGCTTGATGCAACCCTGTGGGAGATTCCCAGCCCCCTTCCCCAACCATACCACCCCCCTTCCCCCAGCTTTCTCCTAATCCCCGCAACCTCCTCCCTAAGCTGTGCTAGCTGATAGCACACTGGGCAACCACCGAACTTCCAAGCCCAGTCCAGTATCATGGCTGCTCCACACCCTGTGCACCCCACCACCCTCCCAAAGATGCCGGCCCTAATGATGTGTGGTTCCATCCCCTTCCAAATAGGTTTCCTTGGGTGAGCCACCAGGTTCCCCCCTAGTCCAAGATACCCCTACTGCCTAATCAGGTCACCCACTAATCTTACAGACAGTCCCACTGTACACCCGTAACCCTGTTACTAGGTGCAGTACACCACATTAAACTTATAAGGGAAATGAACAACTCCCAAAGCTCCTCTCTCCCAGCCTTTAAATCCTACCCCCAGTGGCTAGAACTACATGAGCTGCACCTGCAGCCTTTTCCTCCAATTGCAGGGCAGGTGTTCCCCTATAAATTTGCAGACTTCTGGGGAGGGAGGGGTGGGGAGGGTGGTATTGAGCAGACACCTGACTCGAGAGAGAGTGTATCAGCCCTGTGTCTCCCCTTCAAGCCCAGCAGCCAAAGAACTAGGCCCAAGCAAATTCCACCAAATAGGTTTTAAATCAGAAGAAATAGGCCTCTACCAGCGCAGCCTGTTACACAGTGAAACATCCACAAAATGAGCCCCACTTACAGCCCCCAAATCAGTTTACAAACATCCAACAGCACCCAAAACAATACCCTGCTAGCCCCTTAGAAGTAAGAAAGAAATAACTAACCTATCAAGTAAAATCCACAAGAACCCTGTGAAAACAACAGCAGCAGCTACTGTCCTGGAACACAACTGATCCTGTCCCCTTCCAGTTCTTTCTGAGAAGACAAAGCAGCTAACACCTCAATCTGATTCAGCTCTGCCTCCAGTCAATTGGCTGAGTGAGACCTGGCCAGACCATTAACACCCCTTCCCCACTGTGCAGTAACCTTTACAGCTAATGGAGTCAGCACAAGGAATCAAAATTCAAGTCAAAGCCCCCAAAATATGTTTGCTGCCAACGGAAACAGAACTCCAATTTAATTAGCTTCACTAACAACACATCAAAATAGGCTTGAAATTAACATATATAGGTCTCCAATTCAAATAACCATCTCCAAGCAAATCCCACCAAATAGGTTTTAAATCAGAAGAAATAGGCCTCTACCAGCGCAGCCTGTTACACAGTGAAACATCCACAGAATGAGCCCCACTTACAGCCACCAAATCAGTTTACAAACATCCAACAGCACCCAAAACAATACCCTGCTAGCTCCTTAGAAGTAAGAAAGAAAATAACTAACCTACCAAGTAAAATCCACAAGAACCCTGTGAAAACAACAGCAGCAGCTACTGTCCTGGAACACAACTGATCCTGTCCCCTTCCAGTTCTTTCTGAGCATTTCGGTCAGGATGTAAAAAATGGCAGCTGTACTTTTCATAAGGAGGTGTGGAAAAATGCCAATGTTGAAAATCTGGAGTGAAAATATTACAAATTTTTGGAAATTCTGGCGATGCGGCGTGGAAAACTGCAACGCATGCTCAGAAACAGTCATTTTTGGATCTTTTTTACCAAATTTGCAACATAGGCTTTTTGAGAGCCCACATCATGAACACCGGCACTGTCATTTCATTACTCAGTCCCAGAAGGTGTTTCCGTGCAGTGACCGCAAAATCACCTTTCGGGACCAAATAACGACATGACAGTGCCTGAATTCATGAGGAGGGGTCCCAATATGGTGCCAAAATTCCCAAAAATGCCTGAGATATGCACCAAAGTTGAAAAAAACCTATTTATGTATTTATACAGCTTACCGGAATTTCTTCAATTCGTGGTTGGCTTTGAAGAGTGCAGACGTGTTCCCGGTCCACCGAAGATCATCGCGCCAGGCTCCGGAGGTAAGTATGGGGTGAGGGGGTGTGGGGAGGTCAGGTGAGCAGTGGGTGCGGGTTGGGGGGAGAGGACGGCGACCGGCGTCAGACCGTTTCCTTTGTTTCAGGGAGATAAAAAAAATAAAAAGACGTCGCAGGAAGGTTTTTCTTTTCCAGGCTTGTTTCCAGCACACTGGGGTAGGCTCCCAGTGTGCCACCTGCCTTTTTTGGGGTGTGGGTACTGAAGCCGAAGGGGATTGGACCCCCCTTTGGCAAAGAACGACTGTTTGGGGGGCCCATGATGCTGAGGGGGATTGGGCACCCCCCGAAACACAACAAATGGGGGAAGGGGTTAGATCATGCTGACGGGTGGGCTCCCCACTGGCAAATGAACTGGGTCGGGGCTGCCGAGCAGGGGGATTGGCCATCCCCAATTGGCTTTCTGAGGGGCTGCAAGGCGTTAATTGTTACACTTGGAAGTAGTACTGCCCTTGCACGACGTGGACGCCCTCATTGCAGCGGAATGGTTGATGCTGCAATGGCGAGGCGGCCTTTTTTGCAATAGCGAAAATGTTTCAACTTGGTGGCACTTTTGGAGACCAGTGGCATTGGCACACTGTGCCTCTATTGGTCCACCAGTGCCAAGCCCCCATATGCAGTGTCTCCGTTGGCTGCCACAGTGCTGCACCTCCACAACCCACTTCTCACCTAAGCTGCTGCATAATGTTTCTTGCGCATGCATGCAAGCAAACATAAAAAGCTAAATTGTTCATTAGTCAGCAACTACCACCCAATTAGTCTCACATCCATCCCAAGTAAAGTAATAGAAAAAATAACCAAAGGCATATTAGAGGTTGAAATGCAAAAACTCAACATTATTGATCACTCCCAACATGGGTTTAAACAAGGATATTCCTGTACCACCAATCTAAATGCCTTCTACAATGTCATCAATCAAGGGTTGAACAATAATACACCAATGGACGTCATCCTCCAGCACTACAAGGCTTTTGATAGGGTTACACATAATATTCTTTTATCTAAACTTTCACAATTACAGTAGGTTTTTCCCTCAACATAATTAAATGGATAGATTGCTGGCTGACAAACAGAACCCAGTGTATCAAGATCAATGGATCATATTCCAATAATGTGGGTGTGATTAGTGGCATGCTGCAGGGATCGGTTCTGGGCCCTGCGTTATTTAACATATTCATCTCTGATATGCAGATTAGCTCCAGGAACACTCTCTCCAAATTTGAAGATGACACCAAATTAGGTGGGAAAGTGGATTCTGACATTAATAAAGCTGCTCTGGCAAACAATCTTCTTTTATTAGAACAATGGGCCCAAATAAATGAGATGTCTTTTAACACAGACAAATGTTCAGTCCTTCGCTTAGGTCATAATAACCCCAAACAAATATACCAATTGAATAACAACACATTAAAATCCTCAACATGTGAAAAAGATCTGTGAATTTTGATAAATGATAAATTATCTTCCACTAATCACTGCAATCATATAGCCAAAACTTCAAACTCACTTCTAAGGCAAATTAACCGCACATTCGTATCAAACACAGAGGAATGCATCATCCCCCATACAGAACCCACATTAGACCTTATGCAGATTATGGGTCACCTATGTGAAACCCATACCTGATTAAAGACATTCACACTATTGAACAGATTCAATGTAGGGTAACAAAGATGGTTTCATACTTAGCACCACTATCGTATTCTGAAAGATTACGGAAAACAGGTCTCCATTCACTCACGCTTAGGCAAACCAGATGTGATCTTCTGTTTCTGTACAAAATACTAAAGTCACCTCTATTAATGAATCAGTGTGGCATTAGCTTGGCACATGGGAAACTAGCACCCAGACTTCGCAACAAACAACTACTAATTAGCAGAGCAAGAACAAACAAGAGACTACAGTTCTTTTCTGTAAGAACCCCAAGGCTCTGGAATAAACTCCCCCAGGAGCTAATTGATAATAACACTTTCAATTCCTTTAAAAATGTTATAGATAGATGGCTCTCTGACATTTTTCACTGGGTCTAATTTTCGCACTTATGTAGGGGACCTGTCTTGATGGGCCAAGGCCTTCTTCTGTCCTTACTTACCTAGTAAACCTAGTAAACTAGTAAAAGGGAAGGTGGTCATCGTGGGTGATTTCAACTTGCTGGGGGTTGACTGGAGCATTCCAGTCACCTCCTGTGCTAGGGAGCAAGTGCTCCTGGACATGATCCAGGAGGGTCTCCTGACACGGTTGGTGTACCTGCTAGGCTAAAGAACACTTTAGATCTGATATTGTCAAATGGGGATGCAGTAAGGGAAATAAAGGTGGAGGACCCACTAGCCAACAGTGATTACCAAACGGTGTGGTTTAATATCATGAGGTGCAGGGAGCCAGAGAAATCAGTAACCTGGGTGGTGAACTTCAGGGGGCTGACATTGGGAGGATGCAGGAAGGACTGAAAGACGAAACTGGAGGGCATAAGGTAGGAGATGGACACAGAGTAGAAATGGGATATTAAACAGGGACTACAGAGGCAATGGAAGCCTGCACCAAGACACCCAGGTAAGAGACTGTGCACCTGACCTCCCCGCACTCCCCCTCACCCCATACTTACCTCCGGAGCCTGGCACGATGATCTTCGGTGGACCGGGAACACGCTGGCACTCTTCAAAGCCAGAGTAAGAGGAAAGAGCAAGGAAACCATGCTGGTTGAACAGTGAGGCAGTGAAGGTGATGAGGGCAAAATGAGAGGCACACCAGAGGTATTGGAGGACGGGGAAGGAAGTGGACAGGGAGAAGTACACAAGATGGTCCAGGGAGGTGATCAGAAAAGTGAGAGAAGCCAAGGCCCAGAGGAGCTGAGATTAGTGTAGGAATTAATGGTGGGGGAACTTTTCAGATACATCAGGAGAAAAGGAAGTACAAAGAGATAATAGTGAGGATAAAAAGGGTGGGGAGTGGATGGAAAGGGGGAGGAACAGGCGGAAACACTGAATGAATACTTTTGCTCCTTGTTCACGGATGAAAGGGGACTGCTACCACCATGGGCTGGGAGGGTGGGGACGGGGGAGAGGAGGAGGAGACAGATGGAAGAATTGAGGGAGGTACAGTCCTAGAGGGACTGAGGGCACTGCAGGTACACAAGGCACCGGGGCCAGATGGTATCCATGCCAGGGTGCTGAGAGAGATGGCAGAGGTGTTGGCGGAGTGACTGGTGCATCTAAATAGTACATCAATCAATCAATCAATCAAAGTCTTTATTTAACCAGGCGATCACTGTTGAGCAAGCTCATTTTCGAGGTGGACCTGGGTTTGTTAACAAGGAACAAAGGACAATATACATGGGATGCAACACACAAGAAAATACTAATAATACAAATAAAGTGAGATACAATCATACAGTATATACAAACTATCAGCAGGTAGCATTGACAGTAGTATATGTTTGGAACAGAAGATACAGTTAGTTTTGGGTAGGACACAATTTTTCATAAAAATAAAGAAATATACATATCAGGTGCACCAAACACAAATAAAAACTAATATAAAAAGATATATAGTGATACGGTATGGAGAATTTAGAGCTGGAACCAGGGTCAAAGGAATGTGGAAAGGACAGATATGGGGGTAGAAAAAGGGGAGAAGGAAGAGTCGATTATAGATGTGATCAGTCTTTTAACAGTAGTAATTAGAGTGTGCTTGGACTTATAGGAGTCACTATTTAGGGTAGACAGGCACAGGACTCCTTATTATGATGTAGATATAGAGATTTAAAAGCTGCTAGGCTGATGGGGTGAGTTAATTTCAAAGTTTTTTGCAGCTTGTTCCACAGTTGAGGGAGTACAAATTTGATGGCTGCTCTGCCAATGCGAGATTTTGCTTTGTAAACATAAAGGTAGATATATGAGGTGCCTCTCAGGGCATACTTCCCCAGAGTGCACAAAGGTAAACAGACAGAGATATACTGGGGCAGTTTATTTGAGATAGCTGTGTATGTCCAAACCGCAGCATTTTTTTGCCGTCTGTAAGCAAGGGATGACCATCCCACTGCCATGTACAATGCACAGTGGTGGGTTGAGTATGGAAGACCCGTGATAAATCTTATGGCTCTGTGATAAAGCGTATCGAGTTTGGCTAGGGTACCTGCAGGTTCCTGACTATATAGAAAGTCTGCGTAATACAATAGGGAAAGAATGGTAGTTTGAAGCAGTTTCAGTTTAACGTCTCTTATGAGGAGATTATTAATCCTAAAGAACAGACCAAGTCTTTGTCTAAGTTTCTTTGCCAGTTCTTCTAAGTGATCTGTGAAAGTAAGTCTATGGTCTAACCAGACTCCCAGGTACTTGAACTTTGGTATGTAGTCCAACTGCTCACCTAGAATGGTAGTCATCTGTGGGAGTGTCCCAGCAATTGCGGGATTTATTGCATTTTGAAGGGGTGAGAGGAACATTGCTTTGTTTTTTTTTGCATTTAAAAGCAGTTTCTGGTTTATAAGCTGATGTTGCAGCAGATTAAATTCATTTTGAAGGGCTTTACAGGCCACTTCAGGTGTGGGGCTATTAGCATAAAGTACCGTATCATCCGTAAATAGGTGTATTTGTACTTCTTTGATGGGGGCATCTACGTTGTTAATATAAATGGTGAAGAGCAAGGGACCGAGAATGGAACCTTGAGGTACACCCCTCAATAGAGGTTTTGGTGGAGAAACTTCCCCTTCTGCCTTTACTTGTTGAAATCGTCCTGAGAGATAGTTGGAGAACCATTTAAGGGATAGGGAATCCAAACTAATGTTCTGGAGGGACGACGAGAAGCAAGTCTGTGATCAACGGTATCGAACGCCTTGCTTAGGTCCAAGAAAACTGTGCAGACAAAGTTTTTTTGTCTAATTCAAGCTGCCAGTCATTTGTCACCTTGGCTAGAGCAGAGATTGTACTGTGCTCTGCTCTAAAACCGGATTGTAATGGGTTGAGCAATTTTTCTGATTCCAGGTACTTCCGAAGCTGGGAGTTCACTATTTTCTCCAGCATCTTTGACAGGATTGGAAGTAGGGAGACTGGCCTGTAGTTATTGAGGTCACTAGGATCTCCTGACTTAAACAAAGGGACCACAAGTGCATTTTTCCAAATGGGCGATAGGTCACCCTGGGACAAGGATAAGTTGAAGAGATGAGTAATTGGGACTGCGAGGACACGGTAACCGACCTTTAAGAAGTACCGGTCAATAAGGTCGACCCCAGCACTTTTCCTAGTGTCCAGCTGAAGGAGAAGATCTTCGACTTCTTTCAGGGAGGTAGACTGCAGAGAGATGGATGGACTGGGGATGGGTTTTTCTCACTAGAGTTGGGATGTGTGCCACTGGACTGGAGGATGTCACATGTAGTACCATTACACAAGAGCGGATCAAGGGATGAACCGGGTAATTATCATCCAGTAAATCTCACCTCCATAGTGTGCAAACTAATGGAAATGATACTAAAGGAAAGATTGGTGTCGTACTTGGAGGAAAATGGCCTCCAATATGTGAGGCAGCATGGGTTCGTTTCAGGGAAGTCTCGTCAAACCAACGTGATACAATATTATGACTGGGTGACAGGTGAGCTGGATAAGGGTCATGCAATGGATGTTCTTTACTTGGACTTCAGCAAGGCCTTCGATTCGGTGCCTCATGGGCAGCTTGGGGGGAAGCTAACTGGTTAAGGGGTAGGGGCAAAAATGACGAACTGAATTACAAGCTGGCTGAGTGGGAGACTGCAACGGGTGGTGGTGGGAGGGGAGCTCTCAACTCCAAGGCCGGTGATGAGAGGGGTGCCACAGGGCTCTGTGCTGGAACCAGTAGTTTTGGGCTTTTCATATCAGACATTGCACATGAGGTGGTAAGTCTGTTCGCAGATGACACCAAAATGGGAGCATTGGTGAATGGAGGGGTGGGATGGAAGCAGCTGCAGGGCGACCTAAGCAAGCTAGAGGAGTGGTCAGAGAGGTGGCAGCTGGGATGCAATGCAAAGAAGTGTAAGGTTATGCACTTCAGGGTGAAGAACCCAAGGAGAGAATACTGGCTGAGGGGGTTAAGCTGGGGATCACTGAGGAGGAGAAGGACCTAGGGGTAATGATAACTGGGACCATGAACAGCACTGCCCAGTGCAGGAGAGCAGCTGCAAAAGCAAACAAAATGCTGGGGTGCCAGTCGGTCTGGTGGCACAGAGGGCTGAGGTGCTGGCACCTTACCTCGCACCATGCTGGTGATCCGGGTTCGGGAACGGACTTGCGATCTAGAGGGTCGGCATGGGAAGGAGTAGGATTGAGCATCCAGAGGGATACTCTCTTCTCCTGGGGTGGGTTGGGGAATGATGTCACTCTGTAGTGGCCCCAGGTGGAGACCAGGGGAAGCTCAGTTGTGACGTGAGTAGGGGAATTGGAGGAAAAACTAGAAAACGGCGTCTCCTCCTACCGAATGATGGCCGCTTGGACCAGTGCCTCCCTGAGCTCTGTGACAGCCAACCTGGCCGCAGCAGCACCCAGAGCCAATGCCTAGGCCGATAGGCAATTTCTCCTCGGAAGAGGAGGACCCACCTGACACAGGGTCACTTCGGGTTACCCTGAGGTGGCTGCGATGTGGGGTTGAGTTCAGCGGCGGTGTCGGGAGAGGTGAGAGTTCTTGTGGCAATTGGCCTGAGGGAGAGGTAGGTGAGGGTTGCAGGGGAGATAAAAACAGATAAAGCAAAAAAAATGCTGGGGTGCATAATGAGGGGGTTTTTATCTGGGTGAAGAAACATCATCTTGCCCCTCTAAAGTTCGCTGGTAAGGCCACACTTAGAGTATTGTGTGCAGTTTTGGAGGCCGTACCAAAGCGTGATATCAGGCTACTGGAGGAGGTGCAGAGGAGGGCAACAAAAATGATATGTGGAATGGAGGGGGAAAGACTATGACAGCAGGCTGAGAGACCTGAATATGTACACCCTGGAGGATAGGAGGGACAGGGGGGACATGATAGAGACATTCAAGTGTCTGAGGGGAATCAATTGGGATGGGGTAGATGGGGTCTTTAAGCTAAGGAGGGGAAGAAACACCGGGGGCATGGCCTAAGAATAGAGAGGGGAAGATTTAGGAGGGAAATAAGGCGACACTACTGCACGGAGAGGGTGGTAGCAAAATGGAACCCACTACCAGAATGGGTGGTATCATGTAAATCTGTGAACAGCTTTAAAAAGGCATGGGACAGGGGACAGGGAACAGGGGAGAGTGAGGGTGGGGGGAGGTAGGGGTGGCAATGGGATGATAAAGGGGGAGGTGGGTGAGGCAGCTGCAAACTAGGGGTGATAGCGGCACACTCGAGCAGACTTAGATAGACTGGGTGGTCTGTTTCTGTTGTCACATTCACATGTTCGTATGTTCGTAAGCACTTGGTCAAGTGATTTTGCCTTATTATATTGTAATAGAAACATTTGATCCTTAACAGTTTTAATCTGAGTGATATAATCTTAGTGAGATGTATCAGTTTGCGAGATTAAATGCTGAAGCTGGTGTCGTAACTGCAGATATTTGATATAATCCCTATCTGAAGTGTATCTACAGTAGTTCTATTTTGAAAAAACGTCTGCCAGGACATCTTTGTGTCCTTCCACCAATCCGTCAAATCATCATAGCATTCTATGACAGAGACGTGCTGACCATTCCTGCTTCAATAATTTATGAACAGTTTTGTCATCTTATAAAGATTCATTAAGTCTCCAGCTGGGCTTCTTACAATGGGGGGTATTATCCCATGCAATTTTTGCAGAGATTGAGACATGGTCTGAGTAATCCTGAGCCTGTGTTTTAACATCTAGGGTAGTCAAAATAGAAGAAAGAAAAATATAGTCGATGCACGTCCGTAATGTACCCCTAAAATAGGTATGTCCCATTACTGGGTGTCTGCTGCAGTATGCATCAACCAAACTGGTAGCAGAAATAATTTGCTGCAGGGCAGTAGAGTTGCAGAACATTTTGGAGGTATGTAAAACTCTGTCAGCTTGGCTCAGACCACAATTAAAGTCACCAGTACAAATAACCAGACATGAGGTATGCAGAAAGTGTATATCTTTCAAAAGTGCCATTCTCTGAGCCTTAGTCTGGGGGGGGGCATATGTGGTAATCAGTATAGCCCAGAGGTTAGAGTAATGAGGTGTGAATGAGCTTGGTACATCCAGTAGACCAGACCCGGGTTTGATTCTCACAACCTCCACTTGCATACTGAGTGACTCTGAACAAGTCACTTAACCGCCCAGTGCTCCCAAATTGCCCCTATAAACAGGAACTTGTGCCTAGAGGGCCTTACCTGGTTACCAAAGGCTAAAATAAATAAATAAAATAAAAAAATCTTTCAGAAAGATACACAAGGTCGAGTAGCAGAGCTCTCCCCAGAAAAACATCTACCAGTCTAGTCACTTTTATTAAAGGGTTATTTAGCACTATGCCCACCCCGTCACAAGTGTCATCTCTTGTAGACCAAAAGGATGGACCTAAACCCCAATGTTTTGATGCCTGCTGTAATTCTATACGAGATTTAATACATGTGTCTTGTAAGCAGTAAATTTCATATTTATCTTTTAGACAGAGTAGTACCGGCAGCATTTCCTCTCACTCTTTATACTGTTGACATTTATTGTGGTGATAGAAAGTGACTGTATCCCATAGAAGGAGAAGGGGGCCTGGGATAACTCTATGGGATTTTAGAGAGTTTCCTCTGCCTGGTATGTTTAGCAATGGAGTCATCTCCAGCACCGTCCTCCGTGTCAGTGTTGGAGGCTAAGGAGGATGTATCCGTCCCTTCTTCCCCTCACTCCCCATTTGGAGTATCATCTGTTAAAGCTGAATATTTGTTCCCTGTTTTCCATGGGGGTCCAGTGTTGAGTCTGCCTCTCGGGTCCCCAGATTTTTTTACCATAACTGATTTCCCAAATCAGGTACATTTCCTTTGTAAAACTGTCTTAAACGTTTTTTCTGTGCATGCCGGGGTGGGGGGGGGCGCATTGCAACCGCATCTGTGGTTGGTAAGGGTTCTTGGGCTGCAAGTGGGGTGTCCACCCCATATTTTCCAGGTTAGTTTCAATGGGAGGGACAGCAGAAGTTTCAGCATCTGTATTTTGCACCTCCGGAGACAGGTGAGACTGGTGCTCAGGCGCTGTGTGAGAAGCTACCTGTTCAAGAGATTCCCTAGCTGTTCTCAAACTCTGCTCAGCTACCCATTTAGCCAGAAACTGTTGTGCTGCATTGACTAGACCTTCATGTAATGGACAGTCCTCCCAGTTATGGGAGGCCCAGAGGGCCTCGCCCACATGCATGACCTGTTTTATCGCACAAATTACACTTAAACAGATTCAAGCAATTGAATGCTACATGCCCATAATCAAGGCAGTGACTGCATCGAGCAGTACCACAGGCTGAACTTCAGTGAGTAAGTGAACCACACTTAAAGCAGGTGTGAGACTAACCTGCGTAAAATAGGGAGCCCCAGTCTTTACCAAAGAAGAAGCTACTGGGGAGGTATATAGATTCTGAATTGGTAGAGAATAATTTTATTCTGATCCTCCAACCACCATCCCAAATCTGCTCGCTATCCAGGGTAGTGTAGGCTTCCCCAAAACCTCACATCACTATCTCAGCCAAAAGAGAATGTCTAACACATTTACCCCTCATTCTTAAACATAACAGTAATATATTTAACCAATGGTTTCATAAGGGGAATAGCATGGAAGGGAATGCACACAGGATTGTTTCTTTGAGCCTGGCATTGGGCCCAGAAACTATCCAGACTAGACACATTTTTAAAACGAATACCATAATTGGAGTTCCCAAGACTAATTAAGGCAAAGATTTCAGATGAAAAACAATGTCATCTAGCCTTTCAGAAGCACTCTCGCAATATGCACTCTATCCGGGGGAGACTCAACCCCTCCCCATAGAGAAGTTGAACTGCATTCCTCCTAGGAGTTGGCTCACCTTTGTTCAGAAAAAGGTTTGATAACTTAATCATTGGGGCCAACTCTGCCTGATTGACAGGGTCTTGGAGAGTGTCATCAGAAGGCCCCATCCTAAGTGGATCTTCATCCATAATATAAACACTGGTACTTGCAGAATCCTGCCTATCCTATATCTCAGAAGTAGAAACAGAAGAAACATCATTAACAACAGAAACAGATAACACACTGTTAGTTGATATCACTGAATCATTAGAAAGTGCACCACCCCAGGGTTCGTTGGAGCTCATACTGTGTGTTGCAGAGTTTGCAGATTGTACAGTTGCTGAAGCAATAACCTGTTGATAAGGGGAAGTTACAGGATCAGGAGTCCAGTGTCCATCTTCTCCCTGTATCCAGCCAGCATCTTCTAACATATGTACGAGGGACCAATTACCCTCTCCAATATCTGAATTACTTAGAGCTTCTCCTTGCACTAAGGGGGAAGCTCCAGACTATTGCTGGTAACTTTTGCTCTAACTAGTTTTGTTTTTGTCCTTAGGAAAGTAAAATACTTGTGCGCTACTGGACTGTACAGCCTCTATCACCAGGGGTGCTGTATCTTTAAGTGGAGGGACAGGAGCTGGCCTTCCTGCATCAAACCTGAATTTCAGATTTGTTGAGTTTGACTGCACTGGGTTCAGAATCACTCGTGGCTCTAGGCACACAGCCTTGGAGCTGTTAACACTGCCAGCCGAGCACACAGCATCCTCTTGCTTTGCCGAAGTCTGAAACACTTCCTGCAGCACTTCCACAGTCGAAACTGCTTTTTGCAGTGTAGACTCCTCAGCTGACATAGAAGGATTTGAATCAACCACTTGGGGAATATTAGAGTCAGGTACAGTACTTTTGGACTGAGCTCCTAGCTCTGTCTCAAGCTCCTTTGCTTTTTTCAGGCACTGCTCTCTTTCCACTCACAAGAGAGCCAGCCACTCCCTTATTTCCACAGAAGTGGCCATACCAATAGCATCAGTATTTAGTACACGTTGCTCACCAATCGCGACTTTGGTAGTCTCCTCACGCTGTTCTTCCAATGACAGGAAAAAGTCCATAGCAGCATCTTCATCCTCAGAAAAATTCATATCCAAAACTGCTAGGTCAACAACCTCTTGTGTTGTGAAAACAGAGGAGGAGGTCTGTTTCCCTGTTTCCCGCACATCCATCTCCTCCACAGGTTCCTGGGGAGTGGTCATCTTGTTCTCCCTACAGGTCAGTAGGGAAGTTTTTATTAGGACAAAAGAAACTTGTACAATACATTTTATACATGTAACACAATTAATAGTCTTTCATATAATATACATTTCAGATATATCAGTTACAAAGCCATGTTCTTCTGGAATAACTCAATGATCAAAAGCCTCAAATCAAGGTAAAAGATACCATCAGTTTTCTCAATTTTTCCAAAGGATCCTGACCTGTTTGTTTGACAGAAAAAGCAACATCTTTTTTAAACAGAACTTGCACATGTGATTGTACACTGAAAAATACATTCATTTGTGTCCAGTAAATTTGTTGTAAGACCCATTTGCATCGTGCTATCCAGAGGTAGTACTTTAAAAGACTGGTTAAAGCATGTAAAGTACTTGAGCGGTATCCCAACCAAGGACCTCTGTAAATATCTAACACTAGTGTGTGATAATCCATAGACCTGTATTCTGGTTTTTGTAATAAGCTGCTCAGCAAAACCCCAAAAGACTTAGCATAACAACATTCAAAAAATAAATGAGACTGCATCTCAGGAAGACCATTACAGGTGTCCCTTGGGCAAAATCCTTCAGAGATTTCTTTGTGCTTATGATTGTCTCTTACCCCTAACCTACCACAGCAGGTTAACCATGTATTTTCCCAAAGAAAGTCTGGTATTTTAGGATCATTGAGCATCTTTATAGTAATTTCTATAGTATCTAAGGACCCATAAGGGAATATTAAAGGATCATAAAAATTCCCATCTATAACTATATGATAAAATTCCTTTTTAGGGCACAGAGTAACTTCCTCGGAAGTAATATTCCATTGTTTGATTTTTTTGAAGCAGGACACAAAGTAAGATGAAATAAATGTCGTTTCCCAAACTGTATGGAAATGTGTTTTGCCATCCCTCCAAAGAAGGATAATCCTATTAAGATCAGTAGATTTCCAGTCCTGCCATTCCTTACCGTGTTCTAACAAAAGGAGTCTTATATTACAAAAAATTAAATTTTGTAAAAAAAAGGCTATCGGGTTCAGCATATCTACCCCTCTTTGAGGTAGGTAGGTATAATTCCTTTTAACTGAATTAAGCCTATTGCCCCACAAAGCCTGAAAAAAACGGGCTATATATTCTAGTTTCCAAATCCCTCGGGGGCGGAAAAATGGCACTAATATATAAAAAAATAGGGAGTAGTAGGGT
The DNA here is from genome assembly GCA_016271365.2 of Neoceratodus forsteri. Taxonomy (NCBI): domain Eukaryota; kingdom Metazoa; phylum Chordata; order Ceratodontiformes; family Ceratodontidae; genus Neoceratodus; species Neoceratodus forsteri. The sequence goes on along the minus strand of CM057451.1, from coordinate 1,186,094,296 downwards.
TTTAATTAATAGGATCCTTTTCTTTTTGGAAATTTGAATATTTCTCCATTTATTTATCAAAAACATTCCTTCGGTAAGTTTATGTTCCCAATTAGCAGTCCCTGCCTGTGGTACCCCAAAAGTTACGCCAAGTAGTTTCAATCCACCCGTAACAATGGGAATTTCTGCAATAGAGTGTATGATTTCCTCCCAGTGACCTAACTTAATAGCTTTGCTTTTATGTACATTCATTTTAGCAACTGCTGACTTACTACAGTTCCAGATTTTGTATCCTTTAAAAAGAGACAAATATCATCCGCATATGCTAAAATGTTTAAGGTGGGTGCTTCTTCCATAATAGAGATCCCCATGATATCTGTGGAAACATTATTTTTTTGTATTAATATATCAAGGCGAAGATGTAAAGTATAGGACTTAAAGGACATCCCTGTCTTATTCCTTGACACTGTCTAATAACTCTTCCTTGGAAATCATTAATCAGTAATCTGAACGAGGCATTCTGGTAAATCATTTTAACACAAGAAATAAAGGTGTCAGGAACACCATGGTGATGTAAAGCTTTATATAAAAAAACACATGAGATATCCTGTCGAAAGCCTTTTCTTGGTTGATAGAAATCAAAAAACCCTGTAATTTGTTTTGCATACCCTTTTCTACTATTTATTTTATTTGAATGAGGTTATCTGTAATATTTCTGCCCGGAATGGCACAAATTTGGGATATGGAAATAAGGTTCTGGGTAGGCGAAGAAATACGCTTAGTAAGAATTTTGGTAAAACATTTTTGGTCAGAATTTAACAAAGATATTGGCCTCCAGTTTTTTTAATTCTGTAGAATCATCTTTTTTTGTGTAATAAGATCATAGTGGCTTGAAGCCATTCACCAGAAAAATTATTTGTTTCCAAAAGTTCAGAAAATAGTTCTTTAAGTGTAAGTCTCAGGATATTAATAGATTTTTTTAAAGAATTTGGACCTAAGTCCATCTGGTCCCAGTACCTTATGTGATGGGAATGATTGAATAGCTGCATCTATTTCTGAGAGAAGCATGGGCTGTGTCAACTGTTTACATTCTGAAACTGTTAGTTTCTTTGGACAAAGATTTTGAAAATTAGAATCAAGAGTTTGAGATCGGGGGGTTGTTGCCAAAAACTCCTCATATTTGTCTTGGATATAATTTAAAATTAAATCGCTGTGCTTTAGGTGTATGCCGGACTCAGTTAGGATGTCAGAGATAATTTTGGTCTTTTTATGTTCTTGATTACATTTAAAGACATCAACAGAGCCTTTTTTTAAATGAGTCTCAAACTGCTGTTATAAAAACAGTGTTTTTGTTCTATTGTACAGGTATTTTTGTGCTGCTTGCAGGCATGTGCAAGAAACACATTGCGTCAGCTTCCTTCACAAGTGGGTTGTGGAGGCGCGGCAGTGTTGTGCTGAATGGCAGCAGTCCATTCTGGGGCAGGTCTCTGCCACAGCGAATAGAGGAGCAGGCTGTCGATGACAGCAGTTAATGAGCATGCCACTATGCTCAAAGAATCTTGGCCGCTGCAATCAGGAAGCGCCCTGTCACTATGCAATCAGCTGTTTTTGCTGCGGGGCATCCCTGTCTGCAGCTGCCAATTACACAGCTGCATTGTGTGGTGTCCCCATGGTGACAGCTTCTCTGTTTGGCCTCTCACAGTCCCCATGAAGCTGACAGAAAGCCATTGCCTGCCATTCAGTGTGGCTTCCTGGTGAAACATTTCAATAAATAAATAAATAAAAAGCCAACGGGGGTGCCCAATCCCCCTGTCGGCATGATCCCCTCCCCAGTTCATTTGGCAGAGGGTAGCCCAATTCCGTCGTCGCATGATGCACCCAATTGTTGTTTGCCAAGGGGTGCACAATCCTCCCTCAGCTCATACGTCCCCCAGCACACTGTATGGGCCGAGGGTGCCCAATCCCCATCGGCTCCACTCCCCCTTCCCCAACAAACATCCAGCTGGCATGCTGGGAGCCCATTCCTAATGTGCCAATAGTACTGTGGCGTTTTTTCCTGTAAAAATAAAGAAAACAGTCCTGCACTGCCTGTGGCGCCCCTTCGCCCAACCCGCGCCCACCCTCTGTGTACCCCACCTCCCACCCCTCCTCACCCCATACTTACCTCCAGAGCCCAGAGCAACAATCTTCGGTGGACTGGGAACACGTCTGCACTCTTCAAAGCTGACCGCAAACTGAAGACATGCTGGTAAGCTGTATAATGGCATAAATAAGGTGTTTTCAACTTAAGTGGATATCTCAGCCATTTTTAGAAATTTTTTTACCAAATTTTCAACGTAGGGTTCTTGGGACCCCACCTCATGAACTCAGTCACTGATATTTTGTTATTCAGTCCCGAAAGGTGATTTCACGGTCACTGCATGGAACCACCTTTCGGGACGGTTCAAATGACAGTGTCACGGTTCAGGTAGAGCTAACCCTATGTTGAAAAATTGTGTTATCCCAAAATAAACTGTTTTATATGCGTGTGTTTGCAGTTCCTCATGCCTTCGTAACTTCGAGAACTTTTAATATTTTCACTCCAGATTTTCAATATTCCTATTTTACCACACCTCCTTATGAACAGTACAGCTGCGAAATAAATGTTCAGGACAGATTAAGAAAATCACAGTGATGCTGTTCATAAGCAGAGGTCTTAAAGGAAAACTCCATGTTAAAATCAGAAAAAGATAAGTAGTAGTCTTTTTTTCTGTGTTCTAACCAGTTCCCAGTGTTTTCTTTTCCTCCGGCTGTGAGAGATGTTTTTTCTAACTTTCCCTAACTGTTTTGTTGCCCTTGGAGGATGCCATTCTGATTTCTTTTATGTCCTGTAGTCTTCCCAGAGTGCCCTTTGGTGTGATGTCTAATTGCCCCTACAGGAAGCCAGTGTCTTGTTACAGGGTCTGTCACAGCTCAGCCACAGAGAAAACACTTCTTCCAGAGAAGACACACTGCTAGATTTTGGGTGAGTGTAATCATTATTATTTTTTGATATCAGTACCTTGTCCTGCTATGCTCTGCTGTGTGTGTGTGTGTGTGTGTGTGTGTGTGTGTGTGTGTGAATCATGTCACTGTTTACTCTATTCCTCTCAGTCACTTTCAGTTTCTGCACCAGTACTAAGTAGCAAAAATTGAACATCACCTTATAGGTTGTAACATAGCAGGACAAGGTACTAATATCAAAAAATAATAATGATTACACTCACCCAAAATCTAGCAGTGTGACTTCTCTGAAAGAAGTATTATCTTTGTGGCCGAGCTGTGACAGACCCTGCTAAATCTAAGGGCATGGCTACATTAGTGTCACATGAGCCAGGGTGCATCATAGGAGAAAGAAAGCCAATAAACCTATTTGTGATGGAGATCCTCAGGGGTCGTAAAACTACCATACAGCTAGCAGGCTAATTTAGAAAAAAATCCTAATAGCAGACAGAGGGAAGGACACACTAGGTCTTAACATACATATCAAAACACTCTACATAACATATGTTTTTGCACATTCTGGGTGGACTTCTCCTTTAAAATGCCTGTGTTGAAAATTTGGTGACAAACGTCTATAAAATAACTGTGTTACGAGTGTGCATTGCTCAGTTTCCATGCACCCTTGTAACTTCACGAATTTGTAATATTTTCACTCCAGATTTTCAGCATTGCCATTTTTCCTCATCTTCTTATGAACAGTACAGCTGTCATTTTTCACATCCTGGCCAAAAAGTGTTTTTGCACTTCCAGCGCAGAATAGCGCGGTCGCTGTGAGAAGTCAGTGTTTGGGACAGATTAAGAAAATCACAGTGACACTGTTCATAAGCAGAGGTCCCAAAATGTCTATGTTGAAAATCTGGTGTAAAAAATCCCCAAAATAATTACGGGTTTGCGTTACGCAGTTTCTACGCACACTCTTGACTTCATCAATTTTTCTTTATAATTTTACTCCAGATTTTCAACATTAACACTTTTTTACACCTCCTCATGAACAGTACAGCTGTCATTTTTTACATCCTGTTTGAAATGTGTTTTCGCACCTGTGGCACCAAATGGTGCAGTTGCTGTGCAAAATCACCTTTCGGCTAACGTACTGATAGTGTCACTGTTCATGCGGTGGGGTCACAAAAAGCCCATGTTGAAAACTTGGAGTAAAAATACCAAGAAACTCCCAGGGTGTTATGGTTTCCAAACATAATGCCCTACCCTGTAGGGACTGACAGGCATCAGGGATGTGACTTGGGACTGTCGACAGTACTGCTCATACCATTCCACCCCCACACCCACCCTTCAGCCAGTGACAGGCACTGAGGTGTGCCTTGGATTCTTTGGCCCCAGAGTTCACCCCATTCTCCTATACTGCACCCATTTCAGCTTATTTCCTTATGGAATGAGGTGAGTGTAAAGCCCGAACACCCCAAGACATACCTCAATGCTTGTAAGTGTCAGTAGGGTAGGTTGAGGTAAAATGTTGTGACCATTTTGGGCGACGACCCAAAGGCACACCCCAATGTCTGTCCATCTCTGCAGGGTGGGGGTGGAGTTGGTGTCAGTTCAATACTTCACTGCCATTCCTATACTGCATCTGTCTAACTCCTGCACTTCCACTGCTAATGCCAGCAAGCAACCATTCGGCATTGACACATGCTTGTTTCATATCTATTTTGAGTTGTTCAATCTGTGCTTTATAAGAATGATTCTCTGTTGCCTTCAGAGATATTAGTTTGAATAACTGTGCTCTAAGTTGTAGGTATTTCAAATAATCAATTGTAGTTTTCTGTTTCCCTTTATGTTGGAAGAATGACTTCAACACCTGTTTGGTCTCTATCCACCATTTTAAAATAGAATGATAATGCACAGCCACTAAAAGTCTAGCTTGCACAAGATTCATGCATTCCTTACAGAGGGTCTTATCTTCTAAAAGGGAAGCATTCAATTTCCAAACACCATGCCCATTCTTTGTAGTACCAGGCAAATTAACATAAATATGAAGTTCCATGTGGTCAGAAACTATATTTGCCTGTGTATTAGCCTTTATAATATTCCCCCGATGTGAGGTGAAAATGAAGTCTATTCTGGTAGAAATGGAATTCCTGAAGTAAGTGTGACCCCCTGTATTATGAAGACATCTATATGTGTCTTTCATATTGGTAGAAAGTATTATGTTATGTAGCGCATTAGTGTTGGTAGTAAGTATTATGTTATGTAGTGCATTAGTGTTGGTAGTAAGTATTATGTTATGTAGTGCATTAGTATTGGTAGTAAGTATTATGTTATGTAGCACATTAGTATTGGTAGTAAGTATTGTGTTATGTAGTGCATTAGTGTTGGTAGTAAGTATTATGTTATGTAGCGCATTAGTATTGGCAGTAAGTATTGTGTTATGTAGCGCATTAGTATTGGTAGTAAGTATTATGTTATGTAGTGCATTAGTATTGGTAGTAAGTATTACGTTATGTAGCGCATTAGTATTGGTAGTAAGTATTATGTTATGTAGTGCATTAGTATTGGTAGTATTATGTTATGTAGTGCATTAGTATTAGTAGTAAGTATTATGTTATGTAGCGCATTAGTATTGGTAGTAAGTATTATGTTATGTAGTGCATTAGTATTGGTAGTAAGTATTATGTTATGTAGCACATTAGTATTGGTAGTAAGTATTATGTTATGTAGTGCATTAGTATTGGTAGTATTATGTTATGTAGTGCATTAGTATTAGTAGTAAGTATTATGTTATGTAGCGCATTAGTATTGGTAGTAAGTATTATGTTATGTAGCACATTAGTATTGGTAGTAAGTATTATGTTATGTAGCGCATTAGTATTGGTAGTAAGTATTATGTTATGTAGCACATTAGTATTGGTAGTAAGTAATATGTTATGTAGTGCATTAGTGAGCTGGATGGCACTTTTGCTTGTTTTAGCTTAATGGACCACTACCTAAATGTTGCCTGATGAGTTTTACTGTTGCCCCCCCGCCATATTTCTATTGTTATATAGTTTTGCAGAATCAGTTGTATCTATTTGTATTCTATTTGTTCCCACTACTTGCACTGTATTACTATTTTCTAATGCACCTACTGTTTATATGATTGTACTGTCATTTGTTCAAAATGTTTGTTTCTGTATACTCCCTGGCTGTGCCTGAAAATAGTCATTACTATGGCTAGTGCACCTTACCTGGTCAACAAAAACTAAATAAATAAAATAAATAAAATCTCAAAAAGGTTTTTCAATATTCCCTGTTTTATCTTTAAGTTCAAGAGGGCAATTAAAGTCACCTCCCAGTATAACAAATCTTGCTGTATGTAGATAGGGTTGCATTGCCTTAAATAATGCAACCCTGTCAGCTTTTGTTTGAAATGCGTATACAGTGCCGAGTCTCATTGGTGTATTCATGAACACTATATCCAAAAATAACAAATGTCCTGGTTCAACATCCATAATTCTCTGGATGTGTACCTGAGAGGTAAACAAAATCCCCACCCTGAACAAACATCTTCCCCTAGTAACCATAGTGATGAATCCCTGGGAAGGGAGAAGCCAGAGAAGGCGAGGGGGGCAGCAAGGTCAGCTCCCAGGGTGGGGGCTGACCAAACAAGCAGATGCGAAAGACCATTAGGCCTATTCTGCTGGCATTTTAGTATGTTAGTATCCCATGGCCATAGTTTCTGAGTTCTTATAATGTCACTGGTGGTCTTCAGCATCGCGTCCTGTAAAAAAATGATGTTAGCGTGTGCTAAATGTAAAGTTGAGAATAACATTTGTCTCTGTCCAAAATTTCTGATACTATTCACGTTTAGGGCAAGGATATGTAAATCAGGGTACATTCAGAAAATAAAAGGGAAAGGCAAAAAACTAGTTTGGCACATTAAGTCCTTTTCTTTCTAGTCCTTTTAATTTTTTTTTCCTTTTTGGCAGGTTCAACCTCTGTATCAGAGACCTCCTTCTGAGAGGATGCTACTGAAGAAATATCGGAGTCTTCTCCCTCATCTCTGGCGGTTTTAGAGAGAACTGAAAAACTGTTTCTGGTAACAATAGAATCACGCCTGGACACTTTTGGTTTGAGAGGCTGTTTGTCAGATTTATATTTTCCTCCTACTACCATGAAGTCTTCTTGCGGGGTGGGGGGGCATCTCCTGTTGGTCTGGCAGGGGGGAGGGTCAGTTTGATTATTCACCAAAAGACTAGCCTCAGTGTCGTCATCTGACGTCTGAGTATCGTGAGGTGCATCTTTGTCAGTAGTTTCCTGGGGATGTTCCTGTACATTAGTCCCAGAAGTTTTTTGAGATTTTTTCTCAGCTTCTCTCCATTTTTGGCTTCTAGGATGATTTCATCCTGATCATAAAAAGACCCTCCGTTGTGGGCAGCCCAGGGACACCGTTTATAAAAGTGACCATATTCATCGCATAGGTTACACCTGACAGGATTAGGGCAAAAGTGGCTAAAATGTCCAACTTCAAGGCATAAATCACATACAGAAGTGTCGCAGGCATTACTGAGGTGAGAAAGGGAACTGCATCTCTGGCAGGTCTTTGGTTGCCCCACATAAAAACAGAAACCTCTGACCCTCCCTATATAAATCCTACTGGGTAGATGTTGAAGGCCATTGGCAGTATTTTTCAGTTTGGTCTTAACACGCCATCCCCCTGTCCAGATGTTTTATGTATCCATGATAGGTTGTGGCCTTTCAATGGCCTCCATCCATTGTTTAACACAGTGCAGGATATCAGATAGGTTTACCCTTTCATTTTTGAAAAGAATTGTAACTGCTTTCCATGTGGGTTTTGTCAAGGGGATGACCGAAAAAGGTGCCCAGAACAGTGTGTGTTTTAAGGATTGATATTTGAGCCAAATCTGTCTAGAAGTGAAGGTGTTCAGAAGCTGACATCGAATTGTGTATCACCTGAAGTATGGATAAGGGCAAAAACTTCTGTGGCCATAAAGTGCATGGTGTCTTTTAATAATTTTCTCACCACTTAAGCCCTGTTGGGCTGCTCCTCTGAACCTCCCCTGTACTTTAGATGGATCACATTTTTCCCTTTTTGCCAGTTCACCCAAATTTGAAAAAAGTCCTGATCATTTAAAAGTACGAGGGGGAGGCCCCTTATCATTCTGGTATTTGGAAAAACGGGTTGCCTATTTTGGTCCTCAGGATTTTCTTCTCATTTGTTAGCTGGGAGAGAAGGGAGAGAGAGACAGCTAGGGTGTCAGTCTGGTGTACAGGTGTTTGTTCATCCATGATGTCTGCCCAAGACATGGACGGAGTGACAGTGTCATCGAGTGGGGCGATATCATTTAGTGCAGTCGCCTTTTCTTCTCAAACTGCAATCGAAGGTGCAAGCTCACTATGTGCAATCGGTTTCTCTTTAGTAGTGGCCGCAGTTGTGACTAGAGTGTACCTGATTTTGTGCTCCCTGGTCTAAGGTGCTGTCTTGTGAGGTTTTGGGTGCGGTTTTGCTGGGTCCGCCATTTTGTGCTTCTACGGTAACGACAGTGTCCTAAGCCTTACATTTGTCAGAATTATAACATACAGGTTGTAAAAGTGCTGGAATTGTACCTGTTTGATGCTTCATAGAATGATTTAAATCAAGGATTTCCATGGCTGTAGGAACCGATTTGGAGACCCGGCTATTCCTGTCTTGGGATTTCTTCCAACCTGCAGCAAGTAGAGCCCACTCTGGAGTCCATGATTGATGGGCAGTAGATGGCAGCTTAGTGTGTCCTGAAGATGTACTAATTGGGTGATTCTCATCCTGGGCTTCCAGTGGACTTTGTGGAACATTACCCTTACAAGTTTCCAGGTGGTGTAAAACTTTTTCTTCGTCTGCCAGCAATTTTAACAACTTGTCTCTCCGTTGTTTAGCCTCCAGTAATTTAGCCACAGATTACACATCCTGTTGACTGTTAGTAGCCCTTAAGGTGTCTCCTTTAGATTGTAATTTTGACAATTTTGCAGCTGTTTGGTGTTGAAAGCCCAGAATCTCAGGTGCAATAGGGCCACCGGGCTGTATAACTACAGGCTTTGTTTCTGAAGCAATATCCTCTTTTTCCTTTACATCCATGCTTTCCACAATAATATCAGAACCATGTACGCTGTTGTCTTCACTTATATCCATAGTGTCATAGTAAATAGGCCCCATAGTCCCAGCTCCAGCTCCTACCCCTCCTGCTACCTTGGCCTCCATCTTGCCGTCCTGCAGCTGGACAGAGATTCCCCCTACTGGAGAGTAGAGGAAATTTTTATTAAAGAACAAAAACAAAACACAAGTAATAGATACAAAAAACAAAAGAAACAAAGCATATCAAGAAGAAAAGTAAGACAATAAGTCAGAAAACAAAAATATAAGTCTAGGAATATATAAACAATATAACAGTTATACAAAAACAATAAAACACAAGAAGAATTAACCCAACCACCCAACATGGCGCCATAAATGACAACCAACAGCAGACCCCAGTGTATGATACTCATAATCATATAAAGCATCTAAATCATTCTGAATGTGGAAAAAACATCTTGCATCAGAACAGTTTTAGTTTGGAGACTGCGTAAACACCTAGCATGCCATATGGCCCATTTGAGGCAAGCCAGAATTACAAAAGCCGTGCCTTGATGCCATTTCTGCCATTCAGCAGGAATTTGTCCCAAAATTAAAATATCATACGTCATAAACTGAAACAGTGGTTCACCCCACAGAATGGCCAAGGTAGACCAGAAACCCTGTACCTGAAAGCAATCAAAATACAAATGATGCATAGTTTCTAGACATCCTGAACAAGAAGGGTCAGAGCAATATATGTCACCTAACTGCTTATGTTTTTGATTATTTCATACATTAAGCTTCTGGTGTCCACAAAGCCAAACAACATCTTGCATTTTTTTTGGAATTCTAGGTTCAATCATACTGGCCAACAACAAGTCAATATTTACTGAGGTAGGGACCAGAAATAAAGGATCTTCAAAAAAACAAGATTCCATTATATGTGTATAAAATACTTTTTTCTCATGTGACAGGAACCAAAGAAGTTCAATTTTCCATAATCTGATATATTTTAAAGTTATTCGGATATATTCCGGCAGTAATTTTTCTGACCGATGCCATTTACCCCTACCCCAGGCCGTAAGAAATTCAGTTCCCCATAAACTCATACATAACGGTCCCATACCATCAGTGTCCAGTAACATCGGACGTATGGTACTATAAAAGAAATTTCCAAAAAAAAATACTAAAGGCTGTATCATATGAAGGCCCTCTGACTTCCAAGCCCTGTATGTATGCACCCGTTTAACAGGATTTAAGCGACTCCCCCATAGAAAGGAAAAAAAAAGACCCATAATCTTAGCATGCATACTAAAAGGAAGGGGAAATACATGCAAGACATATAAAAAAATCGAAAGAATATATGAACGAAGAAGAAACACTCTTTTCTTCCTAGTCATTTTCCAGGATTGCCACTTAGCCACCTTCTGCTGAGCAATATCAAAGACCATATCCCAATTACATTGGGAGGCCGTAGAAGTACCATAATAGATACCCAATAATTTCACATTACCCTGTACTATCGGTATATCAAAAGAATCTGGAATTAAAGCAGAACCTAAAGCCAATATCCTGCTTTTCAAATAATTAATCTGTATACCAGTAACAGACTGTAATTTCTGAAAGACCTGAAGAACTCGCATACTAGATTTTAAATAAGCCACAGTAAATATACAATCATCAGCATATGCCAAAACTTTATGAAATACACCACCTGTTACCAAAGAAATAGGCACCACCTGAGAATCAGCATTTATATACCGTAAAATAGGATCAAGTCCAAAAACAAATAACAGAGGACTTAAGGGACACCCCTGCTGCACTCCAACATTAAGATGAATGGGGACACTCATATATCCATTCACCAAGGGAGTAATCAACGACCCAGAATACAGAACAGCTAATATAGTAATGAAATGTGTAGGTATACCATAATATTTTAAACCTGCCCAAATATACTCATGACGAATAGCATCAAATGCAGTTTGTTGATCAAGAGATAAAAGATAACCAGACAAAGAATGGGACATACTTAGTTCAATCAATTCATGTAAATAAGTCAAATTATGAATAATATTTCGACCAGGAACAGCACACGACTGTGTTGAAATAAGTAGGTGACCTGCCACTTTAGCAAGTCTTTTAGTCAAGATCATGGCCAAAATCTTATAGTCAGAGGTCAAAAGACTAATGGATCTCCAGTTCAATAGCTGTTGTGAATCCCCTTTGTTTTTATAATGAAAAACCATAATTCCATTACTCATACTAGGAGTTAGCTTTTGTTCCAACCAAATCGACTGAAAAAGAACATGTAACCAAGGTATCACATTATCAGAAAAAGTTTATAAAATTCATTAGGAATACCATCTATTCCTGGAGTAGTCCGAGTGGATAATTTAGTAATGGCAAATGAAATTTCCTCTGTAGTGACGGGAGACACCAAAGTTTCTTGATCCACAATTGAAAGGGAAGGAATATCTAAATTATGAAAAAAGAAACTAGGTGTAGCTGGGGGTACTGCCTGAAATTTAGAAGTAGCGAAGGCTTGTACTACCCCACAAATACCTCTCACATCATGTACTTGATTACCATCACCATCCAGTAAGACAGACATGCCAAATCGTTCCATATAGTGTGAAAAATCATATGGATTTACTTGCTGTTTGGTACCAGAGACCAAATACTTTTGCTGGGAAAAACTCTTATCTTCCCTGGATTTCAAAAAAGTACACATTTTTAATTTAATATCTTGAAGTTTAGATAAAGTAGAATCATCCGAAACTGACACCTGACCCAGAAGCTGAATGTTTTGGGCCCTATACCCTAAATAGTCCAAATACTGACTTCTAGCTTGATGCTTAGAAACCTGAATAAATAATAATTTTAAATCTAACTTAACATCCTCCCACCATTCAATTGGACTATCATAAAGAAAGCAAAGCTCAGCATGTGCAGCAAATAAATCATGTACCTGGCCTACAGTAATAGCATCATATAATAATCTCACATTTAGTTTCCAATAAGCACGGCCCATAGAAAGTTGTTGGTATGGGCCCAGTCGTAGTTGCACTACCAAATGATCCAATGTTTCCAGGGGAAAAAGAGCAACCTCGGAACAAGTAATTCTACGGGATAAAAACCAAAAATCTATGCGGGTAGATAAACTCCCTTCAAAAAATGTGTGTGATGGGGGGATATGTAATATATCATGAACAGCAACCAGATTGTGACGTGTAAGCACCTCTATAAGAGTGTTAGTATCACAAAAAACCTTCTTAGTCTTTCTACCCCAATCCCATGAACCCAGGCCACAATTAAAATCACCACCCCACAACACCAGTTTGGACGTATGGAGATATGGGGAAATTTTTCGAAACAAAGCTGTCCTGTCTGCCTTTTGTTGAGGTGCATAGACATTAATTAATCGATAAGCACAATTTAAATAGACAAAATCCACCAACAGAGCTCTTCCCGGAAAAATACCAAATACTTTCAATATCTTAATTTCAAGATCTGCAAATAAAATACTCACCCCATCACAAACATCCTCTCCCATGGACCATAAAGAAATACCCCATCTCCAATCTTTTTCAGCTGCTTTAAGTTGTAACAAAGTATGCAACCTAGTGTCTTGTAGTAATAAAATATTACCCCGACATTCCCTTAAACTAGCAAAAGTTACTTGTCTTTTGCGAGAGTTTTTAATACTATTAACATTAATAGTCAGGAAAGCCACCCCTTTATCCATAGAAAATGATATTTAAGGAGATGGAACAAAGACAGGAAAAAAGAAAACAAATTATGTCACCTAAGACACATCATTTCCTCTTTGTCCATTTCTTAGGCTTTGGTTTATCACAGACACCAATGTCTAAACTTGTGTCTGCATGGGAAGAGGCCACTGAAGAAATGTCCGATGCCAAACCATCATCTTCCTCTTCATGATCCTGCAATGGCGTGTAGGTATTTTGTAAAGGAAGGGGGTCAGAATCAATAGTAGAGTCTACTAAAACCTTATGGGCCTTAGAACAAGTTATTCTATAGAAGGAGGCCTCCTGCTGTATTACTGGAGGAGGGCATACTTGTAAGGGTCATGGAAGTAGAAGGGCCTGAAGAAGAGGCCTTGTCCTTGATCCATGTCACCTATACAAGAATCCTCCACTGGTAACTCAGTAGAAATCAAAGGATTATCTGGAGCTGAAGCCGGTTCTACTTCCATCACAGGAAGACCTTAGAAGAAAGAACCAAATTAGAGGCAGAAGGGATTTCTAAAGGAACCAAAGATTTGGGGGGGGGGTCAAATGAGAAGGCTGGGGATGAGTAAGCAAGGCCTGACATTTCTGGCTCTCCTTCTGAGCTGTTGCTACATAGATGTCTTGTTCTGCCCCTAATAGTAGAATCCACACAATTATGGGAAGCCCAAGAACAGAGTCTAAAAGTATGACCCACTTCATCACAGAGATTACACTTAGGAGGATTCCTACAATGTGCACCAATATGTCCTAAATCACCACATAGGCCACACTTTTGTCGATCACAAACATTACTAAGATGACCCAAGGTCCCACATTTATAACAGGCCTGAGGCTAACCTGGGTAGAAAACTACCCCCCTGTCTCTCCCCAGAAAAAAACAATTTGGTAAATGCTGGGTTAAGCCATTTTCCATCCTTAAATCTACCAAAAACTTCCATCCCCCAGTCCATAAACATTCATCATCCAGGATAGGCTCCGGTTGTCCTTTCACTACACAATGCTGTTGTAACCAATAAGTAATGTCAGCAACATTAACACCTTAATTTCGAAACATTACTGTAATTTTCTTGGCTACAGGTTTAGTCAAAGGTGTGGCCATAAAGGAACTCCATAATGGAGTATGTTTAAGGAGCTGAAACTGTTTCCAAAATCTATGCAACCCAGAAAAGGTTTTGAAACTGATGTCAAAGACAGAATCTTCAGGCATATGAATCAGAGCATAAATCTCATAGGCGTAGAATTTCATACTCCCCTTCAAGAGGTCTCGACCAACAAACTGTCTATTAGGAACTTCAGACACAGGACCCTTAAACTTCAGGCGCACCGCATTACGCCATGCTGCTGGTTCAGATGAAAGTCCAAAAGTAGCAGGAAAAAGTTTCTCTTTAATGCCTGTATGCCATACAGATGGTACAGCAGCTGATGCAGGCACAGGCTCCACTAAGACTGCCGCAGGACCTGCAGAGGACACATCTTGAATAGTAGACTGTAAGGACTCGGGGGAAGGGTTCAATGAAGAAGATTCTCCTTCTAACATTTCATATCATCCAAAAGAGATGTAGAAAGAGGCACAGCAGTGGATGGGAAATGTGCTGCAGGGGAACCTTGACCCCAAGGGATAGAGGCAGAGGGTAAATCTGCCTGCCCAGAATCCACACTAATTATAACGGGGCAGAGGGTACTAGGTTTGGATCCCACCCTGCACCATCAGGGGTCTTAACCCATCCTGCCGCTTCCAGAGCCTGAGAAACCCATGCTTCAGGTGCTACGATAGCTTCATTAGAAAGGGTTTTATCAGGAGAAGCCAGAAAGGAAGATGCAGACTGATGACAATCATCAGAGAATTCAAAGGCAGGTTTAGAAACAGCACACTGCTGTGCAGAGTCATGGTCAAGCATAGAGGAATCCAGTATAAGAGTCTGAGAAGAAATAGAAACATCTGCAGGCTGGGAACATAAAACAGAACTAGGAGATACATTCAAAACGCAACTTGGAGTAACCGACTCCGTTATCATAGTACTAGAACCAACAGTACTCACAGTGCTCTCCAAAAGAGCTAGAGGGGAAAAATCCACATCAAAATCCACCGGCTGAACCTTAGCAGAGATGCCAGCCACATCAACCTGCATGCCATCGTCGCAATGAGGAAGGAGCACCACTTCCTCTTCCTGTGCATCTCCAGTAGCGTCCCGTGCTGATTCTAAATCCTGCATTAAGCGGTTCCATACCTCCAGGTACTGACTCTCTTCCAGGGCCAACTGCCTATGAATGTTGTCCAGTGCTGAATCAGCCACATAAGCCTTCAAGCCTTCAGAAACCAAGGTAGAAGATGCAGTAATACAAACCCGATCCATCGTAACAAAAGTGCTCTCCTGCACAGATTCATCCAAAGACATTTTGATCACTAGTGAGAAAAGGAAGGCCAAGGAGGTGATCAGCACCTCAGCCTTCCACACGTCTGCACTCCTCAACACCCTAGCAAACTCTGCAGCAGTTTGCACAGCGTCACAGCAGCCACCTCCAATGGAGTAGGGGAATTTCCCTGATGTGTTCTGGCCAAATTTCCCCCCATTCACTAAAAACACCACCAAGATCTTAATCTGGTTCAAGGTCAGTTGTCATTCATTTGTATCCCCTTCCCCAGGTCATGCCTGAAAATAGGCAGAATTTGTCTAGTGCACTTACCCGGTCAACAAAAACTAAATAAATAAATAAATGGTGGGATGGGAAAGCAGTGTAGTAAGTCAGACTGTGTTAGTAGCAATCTTCATGGCATTAGACAGCATGCCACGCTTGCAATTTATTTATTTATTTATTTAAGAGATTTACCAGGAAGGCATGCTGAGCAGAGTACCGCTTGATTTCAGATGCGCCCTGGGGGTAGGGAGTTACAATGGTACAGTAATACAGCAGGAACAAAACATACATAATGTGTTTAGGACAAGCAATGGATGAAGCAGTTATAATACAGTTACGTAGGTACAATTTCTTATTGCATTACAATACATTAGGTACAGACCGAAAATGGAGAACCAGACTGGTGCTAACAGCTGGAAAGTTATGAAGTGAGGGGGGTGCTAAGGGGGTTACAGGAACAGTTGGTAGAGAAGTGCGTTTTGAGAAGGGCATTTCGTTGTGGAGTACTTGTGGAGTGTCTAATATCGGCTGCCAGGGAATTCCATAATTTGGGCAACCTGAAGCTGAAAGCAGCCTGGCCGGACCGGGTGGATCTGTGTGCAATGTGCAGGAGCCTAGCGTTTATGTTTCTGAGAGTGTAGGCAGGTGGGGAGAGGGTGGTTAGGGAGGATGACAGGTAGGAAGGGAGTGTTTGTGACCAGAATTTAGCAGAGGTTCTAGTGCAGTGAAGCAATCGTCGGTTGTGTAGGGAGGGGAGGTCCAAGGATTGGTAGAGGACACAGTGATGGGTGTTGGGAGGACGGTCCAACGAGAACCGGCAGAAGGAGTTAAAAAGGGGATCTAGCCTAGCTAAGGAAGTTTGGGGGATGGCACAGTAGACAACATCACCATAATCAATAATAGGGAGGATCATGTTTTGGACTATTGCTTGTCTGGTTGGTAGAGGTATGCAATTTTTGTTCCAGTAGAGGGCTCCCAACATGGGATGCAATTTTTTGTGTAGAGCATCAATATGCGCTGAAAAGTCAAGGTGTTGATCTAACCAGACGCCGAGATAGTGATATGAGGTGCAGGCATCTAGTGGGGAGCTATCCAGAGTGTAGAACGTAGGTGGTGCAGTAAGCAGGGTTAGTTTGGACCGAGAGCCGAAGGTGAGGGAGACTGTTTTTTTTTAGTTTAGGAATAGCTGGTTAGAGATGAACCAACATTAGATGGAGTCGAAATCCTTCTGTAGGCAGGCTGTCACTGCACTAGTGGATGGGCCAGAGGCAAACAGCACCGTATCGTCTGCGTACATATGGATAGCCATTTGTGTGCAGGCAGGTCATTGAGAAAAATAGAGAACAACAGCGGGCCGAGTACAGACCCTTGGGGGACTCCACTGGTGACAGGGAGTGAGGTGGATCTAGCCGAGCCAATGCGGACTGATTGGGACCTACCTGTCAGGTATGAGTGGAACCAGTTATTTGCGTTCTGAGACAGTCCAGCTTGAGCGAGTTTAGCCAGCAACAGGGGATGGGAGACCGTGTCGAAGGCTTTCGCCAGGTCGATAAATATGGCTGCTGTTATTTCCCCTTTGTCCATACCCATAAGGATGGCGTTAGTGAGGAGAAAGGAGGGAGGTGGTGGTGGAGTGATTTTTTCTGAAGCCAGCCTGGTAGGGGGTTAAAAATGATATGGTATCTAGATAGTGGTGGAGCTGGGAGAGTACAAGGCGCTCTTGAATTTTGGCTAGGATGGGGAGCAGGGATATAGGATGGTAGTTGGATGGTGAGGAGAGGTCCCCTCCTTTGGCTAGGGGAATGACTGTGGCTTGTTTCCATAAGTTGGGGACAGGTTATAGAGCAAGCTTAGCGGGTGGGCTATGGCAGGTGCTGAGAGCAGGAGCATTGTGGAATCAAGGCCTGATGGACATTTACCTTTGGATGGGTTGAGTGACTGTAGTATTTTTAGCACCTGGCCAGGTGAGACTGGGCAGAGAGAGAAAGGAGGCCAGGGAGGGTACAGTAGGGGGAACAACGGACGAGGGATGAGGATGGGAGGAGAGTCGGGAAGAAGCAGTGGAGGAGAAATATGAATTAAACTCGGTGGCTAGCAAGCTAGGATCCATGATGATTTTTCCTTCAAGGTTGAGAGTGGGAGTGGGGGGTTGGGCCAGTGGGGAAAGAAGGGATTTTATTGACTTCCAGAATTTAGTAGGGTGAGCGAAGTTATTGTTGAACGCAGTTTTAAAGTAATTTGATTTGGCCTGTCGTATGAGTCTTGTACAGGTATTTCTTAGTGACCAGTAGTGTTGCTGAGCCATTTGACCACCTGTGGCCTTGAAAGATTTCCAGGCACAGTCTCTGGCTCATAGGTGTTCCATGAGGTTAGTTGTTAGGCATGGTAAGTGGAATCCTCTTACTCGGGTATAGTGCAGCAGGATCGCATGCAGGCAAAAACATGCTAGACTTGCTACTGACAGAAATTGATGAGTGGCTGCACCCCCTGTCTCTAAGAGCTGGCTTTATAGCTAGTGACAATGGATCAAACATTGTTAAATGCATCAGCAATGGTGGCTTTGTGAGGGTTCCCTGCATGGCCCACTGTTAAATCTTGTGGTACAGGAGTTTCTGCGGTACCCTGAAATAAAGCAAATGTTGACTGTTGCACTTCACATCTGTGCCCACTTTGCATGCTCTGAAAAGGCCCATGACCAACTTAGGCAGCTACAGATTCAAAGTAGCCTCCCTCAGCACCGCCTCAAGCTTGAAGTTGTTATGAGATGAAACTCACTTTATATGGCAGAGCAGTAGGAGCAATAGGAAGGCAGTATAGCGCAGTGGTTTAAGGCTCTGAGCTGCAATTCTGAAAACCTGGGTTTGAATCCCACAGCCCTCACTTACATACTGTGTGATGTTGAGCAAGTCACTTAACTTCCCTGTGCTCCCAGGTCACACCTGTAAACAAGCTTTTAGCTTAGTGTGCTACTCCTGGTTAAAAAAAATAGAAAAAAAAATCTGTATGAGCAGTACAAAGCCATCTCCAAGTACCTGGTTATGCTCACCAGCCATGACAGTTCAGGGGCCTCAATGTCTATGACAACTGAGCAATGGAGACTCATGGACTCACTAATATTAATTGTGAGGCCATTTGAACATGCCACACAGACAGTGAGTGGTGACACTGCATTGGTTAGTCAAGCCATTTCACTGCTACGGGTACTAAGGACGACTTTGTTGAATCTGCAGCCTAGCCTTGATATGGCCGGAGATAGGTCAAGCTGTGCGTTACTGAGACACATGATTTCAATATTAGACAACAATTGACACATCGCCACTATTCAGCAATCTCCAGAATTTGGAATAACCATAATGCTGGAACCACACTACAAGCCTGGCATTGCATCCATACTGGAGGAAGGGCATGATCGGGTTCAAAATCTGACTGGACAGCTGGTCTGATTGGTTCATGGGGCACAGAAGTCACGAATAAAGTTCTGCAAACCACAGCATAACAAGGCTGAAGGTCACTGAGCTAGAACATCCAGTAAGGTGGCTGAGGGGAAAGGGGTGGTATCAGCAGTACAGTTGTCCATTAATCCACTTTGGGGTACCTTGTCCCAAGTAGGAATTTGTGACCTAGATGAATCTTGTGAACAGGCAGACGATTCATCAGGAATGCATGCATCACAGACCATGGTTGAGGCCTATTTGGCAGAAAACAGGCATCTGACAATGTTTAATGATCTTTTGGTGTACTGGAGTGGCAAGGTGAATGAATGACCAGCACTGACATCCGTAGCACTGAAGTACCTGACCTGTCCACCTTTCAGTGTAAGTGTGGAGAGGGTATGTAGTTCTGCGGGAGCCATAGTGCATGACCGTCATACTAACCTATCACCTACAAATGTCAGCAAGCTGACATTTATCAAAATGAATGAAGGTCACATAACAAGTCAGACAGCCACATCTATGTTTGTACCCTTCAGGATGATGGCTGTGCTGATGATACAGGCGAAGCAGGCCATCCTGGTGGCAGTGTCAAACAGTGTACCACTGAGGTTGATGATACAGTCATGGAAAAAGAATTTCCAAGTGGGTACAGCTCCAGCATTGATGACTGCAAGGGCTGCTTCCTCCTTGAAGATGGTGATGAGGTTGTTGGTGGGAGGGAGTAACGGCAAAATTACCAAGGTGAAGGCTGTCACAGTTCCATAATGTTACTATTTTTTCGCATTAAAAATGAAACACGGTGGCCTTGACTATCATATGACAATTGAAAAACAAATATTAAAGACATGTCGTTATATTTCTGCTTCCTCTTTCTTTGATTTTCAGGATACAGTTCACAGAATATGTACATTCATTATCACCCACAGTCCTCTAAACACAAATATCAACTTGTAGCCACTTAAATCCTGCTGATTGATTGATGATATCCTCCTGACACTGAAAAACAGTATTGCACCCCAGCCAGCCACCCTGCTACTTGAGAATGAGAGAGAGAGAGAGAGAGAGAGAGAGACATTGTACCTGTACCCAAGCTATGAACCTACAGCCAGCCACAGTCACCCTGCTTCTTGAGAGTGAGAGAGAAAGATATTGTACCTGTGCACAAGCTATGAACCCACATCCAGCCACAGCCACCCTGCTTCTTGAGAGAAGAGAGAGAGAGTGAGAGAGAGAGACATTGTACCTGTAGCCGAGCTATGAACCCACAGCCAGTCACAGCCACCCTGCTTCTTGAGAGAGAGAGAGACATTGTACCTGTGCACAAGCTATGAACCCACAGCTAGCCACAGCCACCCTGCTTCTTGCGAGACACACAGAGACATTGTACCTGTGCCCAAGCTATGAACCCTCAGCCAGACACAGCCACCCTGCTTCTTATCACTAATTTACGGTGAGTATGTACTAATGACATGTACTATGGTTTTGACTTGCACTGTGGTGAAAATCCTTCCTTTATTGTTTTAAAGATGCCACTGTCACCTCACCAAATACCAGCAACTTATTTTCATTTTGTTTTCACAGGTTGCAGAATGTGTAACTTTGCAGGACTGCAGTACTCCTACCACCTAAAGGATAACATCTACAGGTAAGTGTCACTCTTATTTCCTCTTTCATTTTTTATGATTGCTTGTGCGCATGCGTAAGAAACATGTTGCGGCAGCTTGCTACAGAAGCAGGTTGTGGAGGTGCGGCACTGTTGTTGCCAGTGCCTCCGGTGCCATTTGAGGCTTGGCCCACTTTCCACAATGCGGTGGCACGCTACTGCTGACAGTAGTTCAGCCAGCGTGCCACCACCTTGAAAGGTTTTTGCCACTGCAATCAAGGGACGCCTCATCATTGCAGCGTCAGCCATTCCACTGCAATGAGGGAGCAACTCATCATTGCAGGGCGTACCTTGGCCTCCTGACCCAGTAATTTGCCAACAGGGAAGCCCATTTCCTGTTGGCACAGTGTAATCCTCCCCATCTGTTGTTTACCGAGGATGCTAATCCCCTCGGCTTCATGCACCCACCAACAGTCTTTCTTTGCCGATGGGGGTCCCAATCCCTGTCGGCTTCAATCTCCCTCCATTAAATTTGCTGATGGGGAGCCACTCCCATCAGCATAATCCCTCCCAATTTTTGTGTGCTGAGGGGTGACCAATCCCTTGGCTCTTCCCCTTATGTGCCGCGGGGTGCCCAATCCCGTCGGCTACAGACCCCAAAAACATCTCAGGTGGCATGCTGGGAGCCCACCCCAGCATGCCAAATACTACTGTGAAGGAAAACTGTCACGATGTCCGTTGTGTTTTAAAAACCCTGTAAAGAAGAAAGCGGTCCCCAACCCGCACCACCCACTGTGTACCCCACCTCCCCATACCCCCTCACCCTCCTTACCTCCGGAGGCGGTGCGATGATCTTCTGTGGACTGGAACAGGTCCGCACTTTTCAAAGCCGACCACGAACTGAAGAAATGCTGGTAAGCTGTATAATTGCATAAATAGGGTTTTTTCAACTTTGGTGCATATCTTGGGCATTTCGGGGAATTTTGGCACCAGATTTTCAACATGAGGTTATTGGGACCCCTCCTCATGAATTCAGCCACTGTCATGGCATTATTCGGTCCCGAAAGGTGATTTCTTGATCACTGCGTGGAATCACCTTTTGGGACTGATTAACGAAATGACAGTGGAAGTGTTCATGAAGTGGGCTCTCAAAAAGCCTATGTTGCAAATTTGGTGGAAAAAATTCAAAAAATGACTGTTTTACGAGTGAGCATTGCACAGTTGCTATGCACGCTCGTAACTTCATGAATTTGTAATATTTTCACTCCAGATTTTCAACATTGGCATTTTCCACACCTCCTTATCAATAGTACAGCTATCATTTTTCACATCCTGACCAAAATGTGTTTTCGCACTTCTGGCGCAGAATAGCGCGGTCGCTGTGGGAAATCAGTGTTTGGGACACATTAAGAAAATCACACTGACACTGTTCATGAGCAGAGGTCCTAAACTGCCTATGTTGAAAATTTTGTGACGAAAGTCCATAAAATGACTGTGTTACGAGCTTGCGTTGTGCAGTTTCCATGCACCCTTGTAACTTCACAAATTCGTATTATTTTCACACCAGATTTTCAACACTGGCATTTTTTCACACCTCCTTATGAATAGTACAGCTGTCATTTTTCACATCCTGGCCAAAATGTGTTTTTTAACTTCTGGTGCAGAATAATGCAGTCGCTTTGGGAAATCAGTGTTTGGGACAGATTAAGATCGAGCGATTGAGAGGGAGGAGTGACCGAGCTCAGCTGAGCTTTGTTGGGACTGCTGTGGATTTCTTTGTGGGCAGAAAAAGGCGCCAATGCAGGCAGGAGCCCAGTACAAAATGGCAGCCTGCAGCACCAGGAGAAACAGAACGAGCGAGTGAGGGAGGGGGAGTCAGCGAGCTCAACGGAGCTCTCTCAGGACTGCGGCGGATTTCTTTGTGGGCAGAAAAAGGCATCGATGCAGGCAGGGGTCCAGTACAAAAGGGCAGCCTGCACTGCAGGAGAAACAGAGCAAGTGAGTGAGAGGGGGGAGTGAGCGACCTCAACGGAGCTCTGTCAAGACTGCTGCGGATTTCTATGTGGGCAGAAAAAGGCACCAACACAGGCAGGAGCCCAGTACAAAAGGGCAGCCTGCAGCACCGGGTGAAACAGAATGAGCGAGTGAGGGAGGGGGAGTGAGCGAGCTCAACAGAGCTCTATCGGGACTGCTGTGGATTTCTTTGTGGGCAGAAAAAGGCACCAACACAGGCAGGAGCCCAGTACAAAAGGGCAGCCTGCAGCGCCAGGAAAAACAAAATGAGCGAGTGAGAGAGGGATGTCGGGACTGCTGCGAATTTCTTTGTGGGCAGAAAAAGGCACCAACACAGGCAGGGGTCCAGTACAAAAGGGCAGCCTGCAGCTGCGGGAGAAACAGAGTGAGTGAGTGAGAGAGGAGGAGTGAGCGGCTTCAACGGAGCTCTGTCAGGACTGCTGCAGATGTCTTTGTGGGCAGAAAAAGGCACCAACACAGGCAGGAGCCCAGTACAAAAGGGCAGCCTGCAGCGTCGGGAGAAACAGAATGAGTGAGTGAGTGAGAGGGGGGAGTGAGCAAGCTCAATGGAGCTCTGTCAGGACTGCTGCAGATTTCTTTGTGGGTAGAAAAAGGCACCAACGCAGGCAGGAGCCCAGTACAAAAGGGCAGCCTGCAGCGCCAGGAAAAACAAAATGAGCGAGTGAGAGAGGGATGTCGGGACTGCTGCGAATTTCTTTGTGGGCAGAAAAAGGTGCCAATACAGGCAGAAGCCCAGTACAGATGGGCAGCCTGCAGTGCCGGGAGAAATAGAATTTGAGTAAATTGGGGCCTAACAGTTGTAGTAGGGTACAGAACCTGGGAGTAAGAGCCCGTAACATAAGATGGGGGCCAAAATGGGGCAGGTGCTACATGTCAATAGGGTGATGGGGTGTACAGGGTGTGGGTCCACCATGATCCTGGACTGGGCCTGGAGGATGGGGGGGTGTATGGTCTGTAGATGACTGGCTAGGTTGAGGGAGGAACTGTGGAGGTTAGGGAGAAGTCTAAGTGGCAGGGCAGACGAGTATGGTAGGCATCCTGGCTGGGGGGATAGGGGATGGCAAAGGGGGACAGAGGAAGAACAACTAGGGAGTGAACCAAACCCCAGTATCAGTGGCACTAACAGAAAAGAGAGGTGAAGGGAGGGGGTGCCCGAGGCTAGGGGGGCCTCCTGACAGGGGAGGAAGAGACCACGAGGAGTACCAGGGGAGAGAGCAGATGGCTGCAGGTAGGGAGGGACCAGCGGCGGGACCGGGGTGGCACAGAGGGGAACAAGTAGGAGGGGGGAACTGATAGGGGGAAGAGATGTAGGAGGGGTATCAACTAGGAATAGATTCAGACCTCTGCTATGGGAGAGAGAGGGGCAGCAGGAACATACTGAAGGGGGGAGGACAAGCAGGGCATGAGAGGAATGGCAACAGGTAAGGGAAGAAATAGTGAGGATGAAAGGGTAGAAGGGGGGCTAGTAAGGAAGGAATGGGATGGTGACTGGAGGAGAGAAGGCTATGGGAAGGGGGAAGGATGGGAGGGGCATCACTGTTGGGGTAGAAGGGAACGGGGGCTCTAAATCGACAACAGCGGGAATAGGAGAGGGGTTGGAAATCAGCAGGGGAGGAGGGGAGGTCGACATGGGAAGCCCAGTAGGAAATAGTCAGGCTGGGAAGGGGTTCAAGGGGGATGGGAGGAATAAGGCAGAGAAAAGGGTTGAGGCAGAAGTAGGGGGTACAGATGCAGAAGTCACAGAGGGAGCAGCTGGTGGGGGTAAGGGGCCGGGAAGAACGAATACTGGGGTAGTGGAAGGGGCATTAGAAGGGAAAGGGGGTAAGGGACGGGGTACTCATCCTGGGGGATTCTATATTGAAAGGACTGAGATGAGGCAGCAGGAAGGAAAGGCACAGCCGTATTTGGGTTGAAGCTATCCCCAGGTTGACTGCAGGAGGGGCAGGGCAGTCACTGCTCAAGTGTGCAGTGAAGAGGGAGGAAGAAACCTCATTTAGTGTTGCATGTGGGTACAAACGACTAGGCGGAGTGACTGTGGAAGTTGTGAAGAGGAGGTTCGAGTAGTTGGGCAGGCAGTGTGAGGGGGTTGGGGAGTCGGTGGCATTCTCGGAGGTACTTCCGGTACCATGTGCAAGCATGGGGAGGAAGGGTAGGCTTGAGGAGTTCAACGAGTGGTTGAGGGATTGGCGCCACACCAAAAATTATGGGTTAGTGACTAACTGCGGTAGGGTCTGGGGGAAATAGTGACTTGTACACGGGGGACAGGGTACACTTGAGCAGGAAGGGGAGGGAGTATTAAAGGCAGGATTAGAGGGGTATATCTCTACTAAAGTGGATTTAAACTAGTGGGGTGGCCAAAAGACTGAGGTTGGTAGAATGGTCCGGACAGGGGAGCCTAATGAGCTCACCCCTAGATATAGGTAAAGGCGGAGGAGTAGTAACCCTGGGAGGGGGCGGGCACAGTGGTCTGAGTGTAATACAGAAGGCACCACCACCCGATAAGAATAAGAAGGAGAAAGAGTGCGGACTACCAGGAGGAGGGACATAGGCCAAGGAGGAGAAGAGTGAGGAGAAGAAGGGGTATGGATGGAAGGTGGTCTGACTAAATGGATAGAGAACTGGTTACAGGGGAGAGTGCAGAGGGTGGTGGTGGTGGTGGTGGTGGTGGGGTAGCTCTTGGCACCAAGAGCAGTGACAAGTGGGCTGCCACAGCGATCAGTGCTGGGCCCAGTGCTATTTGGGCTCTTTATCTCCGATATAGCACACAGACTGGGGAGCAGGGTTAGTCTGTTTGCTTATTATACCAAATTGGGGGTGGTGGTGGATGAAGAGGATGGATGGTAAAAACTGCAGGGGGACCTAACCAAACTACAGACATGGTCGGTGGAGTGGCAGCTAGGCTTCAGTGCAAAGAAGGTGATGCACTTCAGGGCTAAGAACCAGAAGAGGGACTATTGGTTGGAGATCACAGAGGAGGAGAAGAACCTAGGGGTGTTGGTAACTGGGAGCATGAACAACTCGGCCCAGTGCAGAAAAGCAGCAGCGAAGGCAAACAGGATGCTAGGATGCATCGCAAGGGGGTTCTCATCCAGACACAGGGATGTGATCCTACCTCTCTACAGATTATTGGTCACACCACACCTAGAGTACTGTGTGCAATACTGGAGGCTATACCTGAGGAGAGATATAAAGTTACTGGAGGGGATGCAAAGGAGGGCAATAAAAATGTTAAAGGGGATGGAAGAAAAGGAATATGAAGTTAGGCTGATGGAGCTGAACATATACACACTGGAGGAGAGCAGGGATGGGGGGATATGATTGAAGTGTTTAACTACCTGAGGGGGTAAATAAACCTAGCTCTGAGGGGGTGTTTAAACTGAGGAGTCTAAGAGAGACGCGGGGGGCCCAGACTAAGGTTGGAAGAGGGACATTTCAAGAGGGAAATGAGGAGGCACTACTTCTCTGAGAGGGTGGTGTCTAGTTGGAATGCCCTGCCAGAGGGGTGGTAACATGTGGGACAGTCAATAGCTTTAGGGAGGAGTGGGATAAAGCAAGAGAAAGAGTTGGTGGGGCAGGGGCTGGGAAAAGCCAGGGAGGAACTGAGGGGGAAGAGGCTGGGGCAGCTGCAATCTAGGGTGCTAGCTGCACACTCAGGCAGACTTGCATAGACCGATTGGTGTGTTCTGCTGGCAGATTCGTATGTATGTTCGATTGTAAAATTCCAACTATTTTTTTAATTATTTAACCAAGCGTAACACACTAAGCTGAAAGCTTGTTTACAGGTGCAACCTAGGAGCACAGGGAAGTTAAGTGACCTGCTCAGGGTCACACAGTATGCAAGTGGGGGCTGTGGGATTCAAACCCAGGTCTTCAGATTTGCAGCCCAGAGCCTTAAAACACTGCGCTATACTGCCTCCAAAATCACAGTGACGCTGTTCATGAGCAGAGGTCCTAAAATGCCTGTGTTGAAAATTTGGTGACAAATGTCCATAAAATGACTGTGTTATAAGCGTGCGTTGTGCAGTTTCCATGTACCCTTGTAACTTCACAAATTTGTAGTGTTTTCCCTCCAGATTTTCAACATTGCCATTTTTCCACACCTCCTTATGAATAGTACAGCAGTCATTTTTCTCACCCTGCCCGAAATATGAGTTTACACATCGGGCGCAAAATACCGTGGTTGCTGTGGGAAATCAATGTTCAGGACAGATTAAGAACATTATAGTGACAGTGTTCATGAGCAGAGGTCACAAAATGCCTATGTTAAAAATTTGGTGAAATAATTCCACTAAATGACTGTGTTACGTGCATGTGTTGCGCAGTTTCCATGTACACTCGGAAGTTTGAGCATTTTTAATATTTTCACTACAGATTTTCAACATTGCCATCTCTTCACACCTCCCTATGAATGGTACAGCTGTCATTCTTCACATCCTGCCCGATCTGTGTTTTCATGCATCTGGCACACAATGGAACGGTTGCTGTGGAAACTCAAATTTTGGGACACATTGACAAAATCACAGTGCCACTGTTCATGAGAAGAGGTCCCAAATGCTTTCATGAGGTGAGGGCCACAAAATGACCATGTTGAACATTTGTACTGCAAATACCAACAAATTCCCGGGGCATTATGGTTTCTAACCATAACGTCCCACACTTTACTGACAGACATCAGGAATGTGCCTTTGAATTGCTGACTTTAATGCTCATGCCATTCTAACCCCACCCCTCCACCCCAGCCACTGACAGGCATTGAGCTGTACCTTTGACTCTTTGACCCCACAGTTCACCCCATTCTATATTGCACCCATTTCAGTATATGTCCTTATGGAGTGGGGTGACTGTAAAGCCGAACACCTCATGGCACACCTCAAGACTTGTCAATCTCTGCAGAATAGGGTGAGGTGAAATGGTATGAACGTTATGGGAGACCACACAAACGCATACCCCAATGCCTGTCCATCTCTGCAGGGTGGAGGTGGGGTTGGCGTGAAGTTCAGTACTTCACTGCCATTCTTATTCTGCATCTCTCTAACTCCTGCATTTCCAATGCTAATACCAGCAAGCAAACATTCGGCATTGACAAATGCTTGTTTATCTAATTTTTTTCCACTGGTGTAAAGCATTCGACAGCGGGTCATACAGGCCAGATAATATACTTTTTTTATTCACAGATGGGACAGGCATACTACAGTATGACAGGGTTGTACAATGTGTTATCCTGGTCCTGAAAATCCGTGATGTAATGTGAGTACGACAGTGGGCCACTGCATGTCACGCACTAAATGTATTAATTTTTTTAAGGGTTTTAGTAATAGCTTGGTATTTTAAGGGGGATGAGGAGTTTGGTAATAGCTTGGTATTTTAAGGTGGCTAAAGGGTTTAGTAATAGCTTGGTATTTTAAGCTGGATATAACAGAAGACAGGAACAACCACGCTAGGAACTGAATGTGGTGGTGCAATGAACTCATAATAATTTCTTCATCTGTTTTCGGGTAACAATGAGGTGCTGCGAACTGCCGTGGGTGGTATCTTCCACCCTGAAGATGGACAACAGTTAGGAATGGATACACTGAAGACCTGGAAAGAAGACAAAAACATTAATGAAACTTGTTTCAAATGTGTTCCCACCCCAAAAAAACAAAAATGAATACTTACCTTACATGGCTTGCCAGTTTCCATACAGCCAAAGTCATCAACCATCCCAAACGTGCGGAACACAAGTGCGCATATGACCTGAGGAAAGAAAAAGCAATCAGAAATGATAATATTTCAGTCAACCACAGTGGTAACCCCCACCCTCTGAATGAAAATTAAATGTTACAGTACCACATCAGGTGTCAGACTCGTAACATATGTTTGACATGTGGATGTGAACATCATGTCCACCAGGGTCAAGTGAAATCATTCCATATGTATTATGATTCACAGAAAAGGAACAACATGAGGGACTGCTTATAACACAGAACAAGATTCAATGAAGCAATAATGCCCAACAGGGTGTGTGTTGTGCTGGGATAACATCACGCCTCAGGTGGTTGGGCACGAGGCCGCAGGCCGAGTGCATCCAACAACTGAGTCGTGACATTATCCCAAACGACACACACCCTGGAGGGCATTATTGCTATTATACAATGGCTCGTTGTTATATATAAAATAAAAAAATAATTTTAAACAATGTTTTTTAGTGTGGAAAAATATTTTTGTTTCTTAAAAGGAGATGCAAAAAAAGAGGTCATCTAGCTCATCATATAGCTCATCTACAGGTTCACAGTGAGGCTGAGACTAGAGCCGTGATATTGTGCTGGGATAACAGCACGGGTCCAGCCCAAGACTGACCAATCAGAGACCAGGAAATGTTCTTGCCATTGTATAATACAAATTAAATGGCTGTGTCTATGCAAATAAAAATGACCCACCATTCTGGTATGAAGGCACACACAAAGCGAAGCATGTGTCAGTGATGCAGCAGGTGTGAGACTCACCACCAGGCAGTGGTCTCACTAAAGTTGGGATACTGTGATGCATTTGTGGCCTTATTCTTCATCTGGACTTTTCATGACATTGAAACAGTGGGACATTTACAATATAGGATATTTGGTGGGGCTGGGGCATGGTAGGTGATTTAATGGTATTGTGATTATTGCACTACTGCTTTACCCAAATAAAAGAAAAGGAAGTTGTAATTCCAATCTAAATCACACCTCTCAACAATGTATCACACAATTATGCTTTCTGCAATAGAAAGGCATTCTCTAAGAGTTCTTACTTACTTTCCTTTATTTTTCAAAGGTCATGGCAGGGTCTGCAAAATTGCGGACACTGCGCGCTTTCACTACAGGTGACACTAATGCGCCGCACCACTCGCTTCAATAAAAGTGTATTGCAGCATGCAGTTCTGTGCCGCTAATGCAAATTAAATTACAGCCCGCAATGTCCAAAAAGTTGGTGACCATAAGAATTTCAAAAAAATACAATAAAATATTAAGGAAAAAAAATGTTTCTATCGGGGAAACCATAATAGGGGGTGGAACATTAGGGACAACTGTGGATTTATAATTATTATGCCCGTAACAAAAGCCTTGCTAATTTTATGCACATTTTTTCAGGGGAAAAAAAAGAAAGAAGGGTATCGTTCATATATACAAGTTATTAGATATGGGGCAATGTAAAATAGAATAAAAAATGATCGGTCAAAATTGTAACCGCATTCTTGCACTGATACTTACATTGTCAGGCTTCATTACTTTTTGGATACTGTTTACTGTGTTAAAGTTTTGTAGTATACATACCAACAACAACTACAATCTAAATACCCCAAAGTCACCTGAAGTCACTTCACCTACCGTGGCACCCCCCCTCCTCATAATTACCTATCTTCTAAATGTTGCTGGCTTAAATTGTACATCATTCAACTTGCGGTATTAGTGTCCAGTACACATGTGAGGAATAATCCCCTGTAAAACTGAACAAAAAAGTAACAAGTATGTATGAGTTGTTACTTAATTTAGTTCATTTTTTCATGACAGAGGGTCAACAAAATGGCGGATGCTGTGTGCTTTCATTACAGGTGAAACTGGTGCAACAATGCACAATGAAATAAAACTGTCTTTAAGAGGGTGTTTTGGTGCCAAAAAGCATGGAGTGTATGCAAAGATACCAGCCACATGACTTATTACATAAAATAAAGTAAGTAAGAACAAAAACATTTCTATTGTGGAAAGCAGAATGGGGGGGCATTTGGGGGAGGTGGGGAATCAAGAAATACAGGATTAACAAAATTAGCATAAGGAAGAAAACATTAATTGAACATAAATTACACACTTAGGCTGTAATTAAAAAATATTGCTTAAGAAAAAAGTAAAAGTAGAAGACAGGTTTTGGGGGGAAGATTTTGGGGCATTATATTTTTTTACTGGTCCGGGGGGGCGGAGGCTGACCACCAGTAATTGTTGTTAGCATTCTAATTATCTCAGCATTTTGTCCATCAATGCGGTTGAGCTGCTGCACTGCACCCTCCACAAAAATGTTTATCGCTTCAGCCTCTGCCCACAGCACAGCAAGGTCAGCCTGTGTGGCAGGCTGTTATGAGGGGTTGTAGTCATGGTGGGAAGCTATGGGAGCCCCCACTTCTGATCCCCTGGCCATCTGTCTGCAAAGCTGCACAGGTGGACGCTCTACCGCTTCAGCTTCAGCTGCAGGAGTGGCTGGTACCTCCTACAGCTTTGCTTCCCACTCTGCACAGTGGTGCCCCAAAAGGTGGGTTCTCTGACCACCCGTACCAAAGTGGCCTTCCTTGCACCCACAACATACCTGTGCATCACACAGTTTACTTCTGACTACCGTCGAGTCCCCAGGGAGGCAGATAAAAAGCTGCCAGATGGGAGAGCTGCAGGGAGGACCAGGCACAGGCAGTGGGGGGGGGGCACCACATAATACCACCTGCTGTGCTGCTGTTAGTGGAGGGGTAACAACAAACTGCTGCTGTGGTGTTTGCTGCCACTGTTCTGCTTGCTGCTGCTACTGCACTTCCTGCTGCTCTTCCACTGCTGCGGGACTGGCAGTGGCTGAAACACTTGCAGCAGCTGCTGCTGCTTCTGACACCACACGGCCACTGTTGTGCTGCTGTGCATGACCACTCATGGTCAAAAGAGGACCAAGGTTAAGGCAAAATCTTTGCATCAGGCCACCACACGTTCGGGACCCCCGCTGCCCATCACTTTGGCCACCTCTCTCCATGTTAAGTGAAACTTGACATAAATCAAAACTCAAACCCAAAAATCCTGGTAGAAATACTAGCAAAAAAATAACACTAACTAAAACTAAGTACACAGAATCAACAACCTTTTTTAAATAAACAAAGTTTTAAAAGAAACTAAAACTGCCTACAAAAATTTTCCAATACAATGCTAAAACTAAAAGGCACAAGGAAAGATCAATAAGCTTGCCGATTTTTTGCCAAAAAAGCACACTATCCACACACTCCACACAGTGCTGCCTAGTCCGCTCCTTCTCAGAGAGGAAGTGAAAGTAATTCACTGACTTCCTGCCTAATTAACTGCCTGCTTGCATCATCAGACATGTGATCTGTGGGCTGTTTCTTGCCAACTTTTCCTTCTCAAACTGTAATGTTAAACTGAATGTGAAGTGCACAATGCAAAGTCCATTAAAGGAGAAGTTCGACTTTTTAATGGAAATGTTGTGAAGTGCTATGCAAATTCAAAGTTACCGACTCTGGGTTAACTTCGCAGGCGAATTTAAATTTTGCTGCATCTCTAATATCAAGGCATTCCCATCCACATTATCTCTTAATAGTAAACTCCCCTCCTCAGACCACCACACTTATTTTTTTAAGAGGGTTGGCATTTCAGAGGTCTATAAACTTTTAAGGCAGATTTCTGAATCAGAATCTGCAGGCTTTGACAGAATTGATTTTAAACTTCTTAAAATCGCAGCTTTTGAGCTTGCCCCCACCTCCTGTTGCCAGACTCGTCAATTTATCCCTGACATGTGGTGTGGTGCATGACCTCTGGAAAACCTCCAATGTAGTGCCTATCTTTAAGAAAGGAGACTATAAGAAGATCAACAATTACAGGCCCATTGCCATACTTAGAAACAAAGAAACATAGAATTTGACGGCAGATAAGGACTGCTTGGCACACCCAGTCTGCCCATGTCCCTACCTAATGGATAAGCTGCAGACCCTAGTTAACCAACAGCCTACTTCCTCCTACCCCCCACTAGAATTGCCTTATGTCTGTCCCATGCATTCTTGAATTCCCCCACTGTTTTTGACTCCATGACCTCCTCAGGAAGGCTATTCTATGCATCCACAACCCTCTTCTTGAAAAAATACTTACTCACATTACCTCTGAGGTGTCCCCCATCTTCAAATTTTCCCTCCTCGTTCTTGCAGATCTCTTTTTATTTATTTATTTAAAAGTTTTACCATGAAGGCACATTGAGCAGAGTACTGCTCAATTCCAGGTGCATCCTGGGGGAAGGGAACATAGACATCATGTAATACATAAAATGTACAATATTTCAACATGAATTACAGAGGTATGTGTCAGAGACATGTAACAATAAGTAATTACATATCAATACATGAGGTAGGCATTGAGGCAAAACAAGCATCAGAAATCTAGTTCAAAACCAGCTAGAGGATAGTGGACTGGACCATTAGTTCAACTGCAGACCCAGCTTAACCTGCTGAAGCAGCCCTCGCCCCCGAATTCTAAAGCAAGGTACGGCAGTGTCCTGAAACGGCATTCCTAAAAAGTGATGTCTCTTCCCATGTGCTGGCACCATTTCTCAATTTAAAACAAGACTGTTCAGTTTCTCTGTCCTTGGGTTGTCTCTGTCACAATAGGACTGCCTCAGCATTAAATGTAGGCACAGGTCTTCAGATAGTTTCTACACCACAGCTTTTCTCATCAAATGCTTATGTACAGGCTTCTGAGCAGGTTACTTTAAGAGACTGAGATTTTTTTTTTGTTTTTTTACAACTTATTTACCTAAATATATGTCTGTTCTGGTTTACTGTGGAGTTCACCTACAGGGACTGCATAGATCCCACTGTTTTAGGCTTATAGAGTAAGTTGCCTTAATGCTACGCTCTTGGACTTTGTTGATTCCCTTGAGGTACTTGAAAGTTTCTATCATGCCCCCCCTCCCTCTTTCCTCGAGGGTATACATATTAAGCTCCTTTAGTCTCTTTTCGTATGTCTTCTGGTGCAGACCCTGCACCATTTTAGTTGCCCTCCTCTGGACTGCCTACATCCTGTCTATGTCCTTGTGGAGATGGGGTCTCCAGAACTGCACGCAGTACTCCAGATGGGGTATCATCAACTGTCTGTACAGAGGGATAATAACTTCCTGTTTTCTACTGGTCATGCCTCTCCTTATGCATCCCAGTATACCCCCAGCCCTCCTTACTGCTTTCTTACATTGCTTGCCCGTCTTTAGGTCATCTGATATGACTACCCCCAGTTCCTTGTTATTTTTGTTGTTGTTAGAATCTCACCCCCCATTGTGTATTCTTCCCCTGGGTTTTTGTTTCCCAGGTGCATTACTTTGCACTTCTTTGCATTGAATCTAAGCTGCCATACATTTGACCATTCCTACAACCTTGCCAAGTCCCTTCTCATCCTTTCCACCCCACCTTGTGTATCAACCCTGTTGCAGATCTTTGTGTCATCTACAAAGAGACATACTTTTCCTTCCAGTCCCTTCGCAATGTCACTTATAAAGACATTACAGAGGACCGGTCCCAGTACTGAACCCTGTGGTACCCTACTAGTAACCCCCCCCCTTTATTCAGAGTGGACTCCATTTACTATTACCCTCTGTGTCCTGTTTTACAGCCAGTTTTTTACCCAGGCTATCACCTTGGGACCCACTCCAAGGTTGGCTAACTTGTATATTAATCTTTTGTGTGAGACTGTGTCAAACGCCTTGCTAAAGTCTAGGTAGCTCATGTCCACAGCCCTTCCCTGATCTATTGCTTTGGTCACCCAGTCAAAGAAATCTATTAGATTCATCTGACATGACCTTCCCACTGTGAATCCATGCTGCCTTGAGTCCTGTGCCCCGCTGGCCTCTAGGTACTCAACAACCCTTTCCTTCAGAAGTGATTCCATTATTTTCCATACCACTGACGTCAAACTAACAGATCTGTAGTTTCCTGCCTCTGCCTTGCTCCCACTTTTGTGAAGTGGAATCACATCCACCCTCCTCCAGTCCTCAGGTACCACTCCATCCTCCCATGATTTGTTAAAGAGGGTAGTCAGTGGTGTCACTAGTTCTATTATTAGTTCTTTTAGAATTCTTCAGTGAATCCCATCAGGCCCCATTGCTTTGTTCACCTTCAGTTTTAAGAGTTCTTTCAGAACCCTTTCTTCTGTGAATGGACTGGTATCCACCCCCCTATCCAGAGTGTTTCTATTGTTTGGTTTAGGTACCCCCCTTCCCTCATCTTTTGTGAATACTGAGCAGAAGTATTCGTTCAGTATCCCTGCTTTTTCACTGTCACCCTCTGCTCACATTCCCTCCCCTTTATTAAGCTTCAGTATCCATCCCTAGGTCTTTCTTTGCTCCCTAATGTACCTATAAAAGATTTATCCCCCCTTCTTAACAGAGTTGGCTATCTTTTCCTCAGTTTGGGCCTTTGCTATTCTGACTGCCTTCCCTGCCTCCTTCTGGTTTAACTAATATAGTTCTCTGTCTTGCTCCTTCTGTGTTTCCTTATATTTCCTGAATGCTACATTCCCTGCTTTAAACAAAATTCTTGAGAAAATTGTTTCCTCCCAGCTTACTGATTATCTCACCACTCACAATCGGCTCTCCTGTCTTGCATGCAGAATGGCTTCTGCAAGGGGCACGCACTTTTACTGTCCTGTTCACACTCACCAATCATATAGGGGCTGCCTTATAGGTGCAGTATTCATTGACTTGAAAAAGGCTTTCGACCTTGTCTACCACTCTCTACGATAATCTTGCCTGGTGAGGTATATCTCACTTTGCACTCCCATGGTTCAGAAATTATCTAGTAGACGATTGCAGAGAGTTAAATTTGGATTCTCCCAGTTTGAACCTGCCGCCACACTTCTGGGGTCCCACAAGGATCTGTTCTGAGTCCCCTTCTATTTGTCCTACATATAAATCTGATCAACCAATGTCTGTCCCATTGACCTGTTATACTACATGCAAATGACTTGCACCTCTACATTAACTCTAAGGACATCACCTGTATAAATCAGCATCCCACCACTGATCTCTGGTCTGTGCATAGCTGGCTGTCCAATAACAAGCTGATACTCAGGGTGACCAAAACACAGTCAGTGCTGTTTGGGACACCCTCCAGAGTGAGGCTATGCCCAGCCTCATTATCCGTTGAGTACCATAACAGCAGCCCAGTCCCCTTGGTCACCTCCTTCACCCACCTTGGTATCACCCTTGGTCCCTTGCTAGCTTAGTCACAGTATGGGATGGGTATTTGCAAATATGTTGACTTCATGCTTGGTGTCTCCTACAAAGTTGGCTACAAGCTGACCCTCAAGCTCGACTAACTATTACCCATAGCATGCACCTTCCTAAACTACTCTATGGAGCGCCCTTCTTCAGGGCTGCCTCGAAAACCACTTTCTCAAAATGGGAGGTTCTCTATAGCAACATTTATTGCACTGGCATCTCACAGACTTACACATCACTGCTCCCTTTGCAACAGACTTGGCTGTCTTTCCCATCCCATTCTTTTGATCTCTCTCGGGGATATTGTCCATGGCATCGTCCACAACCATATGCCTCTATCTCTTGCCACCCTCTTCCGTTCACTTCACGGTGTATACCATCTGAGGTCTGATTAAAACACATCATTGTATATCCCCAAACCTAAAACTAGGGCTAGGGAATCATCTTTCACTTTTGCTGCTCCAACGTTATGGAATTCCATTCTGTCTGAGATTCAACTATATCCTTCGGCAGCCTCGTTTCGCAGGGAATACCGTGAATACCTACACAGTGTGTCCAAGTGCTCCTGTCCTTGAATTGCACTACTTGGTTACATATTGCAACTGGGGGCACAGTCTTAAGCTGGAGGGTGGGAGGTTTAGGAGGGAGGTCAGGAAGCACTTCTTCATATAGAGGGTGGTGGACACTTTGAATGCACTGCTGGAAGAGGTCATGTCATTGAAGACAGTGGGCAGCTTTAAGAGAGGCTGGAATAGTCATGGGGGAAGGTAAGAATCATGGGTAGGGAGGATAGGAGGAGTGGAGAGGGAGGGCAGGGACATTAGCTCAAGCAGTGAACCCTGCAATACGAGCAGAGTTGATAGACCAAATGGTCTTCTTCTGCTGGCTTCTTCATATGTTTGTATTGTTATGTGTAAAATCATGTTAGCCTACATACTAAACTTGTATTGTATGACCTTGATGATTTGTTCAAATCAAACTCCCCTTGTCCTCAGTGGATATGCTGCTGCTTGTGCACTGGTTGTCAGTGTTTATGATGAATGTATTATATACATTTTCCACTGTTGCTGTAGTGTATGGTAACTTGTTCCTGCCATATTTGTTACATTAATTGTCATTTCCATGTATCATTCTCCGTAATGTCTTTTTGAATGTAACATCCTGGATGGTGCCTGAAAATAGACATTTGTTTACCTAGTGCATTTACCCTGTCAGCAAAAACAAAATACATCTCATGGAGTCTCCTGGATCATTTCAGGCTGGTCCATTACGCTACTGGGAGCAGAAGAGGCATTCATTCCATCACTTGGCACAACTAACAGTGAAACACATCCCTTGCTCCCCTATAAATGTGCCATCTGAGAGGATACTTAGTATTTTTTTTTTTGTTTAACAACATTCGGTTGTTGGTTAACTAGGATCTGCAGCTTGTCCTGTAGGTAGGGAAATGGGCAGACTAATTGGGACAAGCAGTCCTTTTCTGCCATCAAAATCTATGTTTCTATGTTTCCATTCTTAATTACAGCCCTTTGAGTCATAGACTCCTTTACAAACGTTCCACGTCAGGGAACAATGCAAGTCTTACAAATAATATTAAACTTTATAGGGTTCAGTAACTAAAGCAGACAGTGCAAGGGAATTATACATACAATGTTATCCGTACAGTGAATAGAAGAGAGAAGGAGATACAAAACATCCAACATGGAGGCAACAGAGCAAAACTGACTTGGAGTGAAATGGACCCAACATTGCAATTATACATAAGACATGCGTGATTATAGATTTATGTCCATGATATAACATACTTCTCTCTTAAGTGATGTTAAGAGTCTGGCACCCCTAGAAAATGGGGGAGGGGCAGGAGTAAAGATAGGGTTAGGGACAGTCACAAGCTGATGATTCAAGCAATAATGCTTTAAGACTAGCCTTGAAAGGGACAATCCTGGGCTCCTGGGAGATGGGGGGGCCATTGAACCATGGGGGGGGGCTCTGTGCAAAAAGGCTCTTTGACCAAGAGAGGTTCGGTAGTAGGGAACCGGTAGGAAGGTCCCAGAGGCACTACATGAGAGTCTGACCAGTGGGGTGAGTTGGATGAGGCTGTGCAATCCAGACAGGGCTTGTCCAAAGTGGATTTTCTTAGCCAAGAGGCATGTATGGTATTTAATACGAACATCTAGTGGCAGCCATTTGACAGCCTTATACAGGTCACAGGAGTGTGTCCATCTGTCACAGCCAATGACCAGTCTGCATGTTTTGTTGAGGGTGATTTTGATGCATTGCAAGGCAGTGAGGTCAGCAGAGCCATATATCACAATGCCGCAATCTTCCAGGGAGAGGACCAAGGAAGACACGGCTAGGCAGATAGCCAATGGAGGGAGACAGTGTTTGTGTTGGTACAAGATCCCATGCTTGGAGTTGATAGCTTAGGATAGCTATTGGATATGGGCATGATAGGCAAGGGAGGTGTCAAGGGTGATACCTAAGTATTTGAAGGACTCGACCTGCTCTAGTGGGGATCCTAGTGAATTGATGATTGATAGTGGGAAATCATGATCAGGGGTTTGACGGTGAGCAAAGATCATTGATTTCATTTTCTTATAGTTAAGAACTAGGCAGTGGGATTAAAACCATGCCACAGCTTCAGTAAAAAAAACCTGCAAGGCATGTTGCAGGGAGAGTGGATTCGGATGGCTCCAGTAAATTACCGCATCACCTGCATAGAGCAAAATTGTACCAGAGCAGGAGCTGGGTAAGGAGTTAAGGAAGAGGCTGAGGATGAGAGGTCCTAAGATGGAACTTTGGGGCACTTCGGAGGAGACTGGAATAATGTTTGATATGCGATACGCAGCTCTGTGTCTGCTTTGGCCTCCCTAATGGCCCTCTTTGTCTCCCTATTTTTCTGTAGATAATCCTCCCATTCTACCTCACCCTGCTTTTTCTTGTATTTATGGAAGGCCTTCTTTTATTTATTTTTTTGATGATTCAAAATACAATCTTTGAGTCAAGGACTTTGTTGCAAAGGCTCCACGTCAAAAGACAATAGGACAACATTTACGACAAGTACGTAGAGGATGAGGTTAATACAGCGAGTATAAACAACTAGAAATACTGTACAGCAATTTACACAAGGGGATACAGCAGGCCACAAAGGGCCACATTTATACAGTTAACAGTGGGTTTTACAGGGTTATATAATCAGTGATGCAATTAATACAGAGTGGTTTAGCAAGCCATGGGGCCCTAGTCATACAGGAGGATCATACACAAACAGTTCCAGGATTTAGAAGTGGCCCTTGGTCATTTACAGCATAGGAGGTGGTCAGTCAGGAATAACCATTCCAATGTATGGCAGTGGCTAGGGTCAGAGGCAATTGCAGTTGAAAGCTCAATGAGATGGTTCTTTAGGTACGATTTGAAAGGGCTGAGGGTAGGTAGGTGGGTGATTGTTGCTGAAAGCTCACTGAGCCATGGGGGGCCCGGTATAAAAAGGCCCTTTGACACAGTGATGTTGTGCAGTGGGGCACAAGGAAGGTAGACCTAGTGGTACTTCTGAAGGCATGGGCCGAGGGTGCTATG
This sequence comes from Neoceratodus forsteri, assembly GCA_016271365.2. Classification (NCBI taxonomy): domain Eukaryota; kingdom Metazoa; phylum Chordata; order Ceratodontiformes; family Ceratodontidae; genus Neoceratodus; species Neoceratodus forsteri. The sequence continues at coordinate 1,186,055,242 of CM057451.1, read as the reverse complement.
GAGACCAGGGAGTCAAGGCCTGCAGGGGTTGATTTGAGGGATATCTTCTTTCTGAGGATACTGGTATAATAATTAAGTTTGACTTCCAGGTTTAGTCATCTTATAGACTTGTACAAGTTGCAGGTGTGAGTCAGTCTGTTGTGACCCGTGACCAGCCTGCAGGCCTTATTTAGGGTGTTCTTGACCCAGGAGAGGGTGGTTGGATCAGCTGAGCTCTATATCACCAAGCCATAGTCAACCAGAGAAAGAAAACATAAGACAATACAGCCAGTTGGAGAGCCTTGGCCATCAGGAAGTGTTTATGCAGATAAAGCAGGCCAATCATGGAACTGAGTGTGGACAGAAGATGTTGGATATGGTCGTGATAGGTGAGATAGGTATCAAGGGTTAGCTCCAGATACCTGAAAGAGTACACCTGCTCAAAGGGGACATTTGCAGAGTTACGGATGGTAAGGGATAGGGTGCGATGTTGACTCTGTTGGTGGGTAAATACCATGGCTTTGGTTTTGCTACAATTGAGAACTAGTTTGTGGGCAGCGAACTAGGATTCGAGTGTACTGAAATGCTTTTTGAGTATAGTTTGGAGAGTGTTTGGGTTGGGATGACAGTCAAAGATGACGGCATCATCTGCATATAGGAGCATGTTACCAGTGCATGATAGGGGGTGGGGGTTTAGGAACAAGCTAAAAGGGAGGGGGCCAAGCATAGAACCTTGGGGTACACCAGAAAGAACGGGAGCACAAGAAGAGAGGGTGGAGCTGATCTTGAGCTGTTAGGTTCAGTCGGTGAGATAGCTGGCAAACCAGGACACTACGTCAGAGATGAAAAAAAAAAAATGTGGGGAGTACTGCAATGTAATGGCTGTGGGGCAGCAGTCTTCCGGGAGTCTTTCTGGAGGCTGAGATGCTGCCCTATTTGCAGACAACTCTCTGCCCTGAGGGAGGAAGTTGCCCATCTTCAGGCCACACTGGACAGTAGTAAGGGGACCTTCCCCCAGGCCACACTGGATGGTAGGAAGGGAACCTCCCCCATCCAGGGAGCACCAGAGCCACCACCACTACCTCAGAGGTTGCGAAGAAAGCACAGTGGTTGGACCACAGTGGGCTCAGGGAGGGTGAGGATGGTGGAACAGAGGCACACCCAGTCAGTTCTTCCACACCACAATCCATACACCATTCTGGGGGAGCATAGCTCCCCTATGGATGCACCTGCAGAAGAGACTAAGGAGGCTGAGGACAACTGTCACAAGGGAGGCCCACAGGAAGGAGGCAGAGGACACCACAAGGAAAGGAAGCAGCTCCTGGTGGGGGACTCAATTATTAGGGGGATAGAACTGGGGGGAGCAGGGAAAACTGAAGTAAGGTACCTGCCTGGTGCCATGGCTTGGAGAGACAGGAAGTGCATCCTCAGGATCACGAGAACAGCTGCATGGGAGTCTGAGCTGGAGGTCATTGTCCACCTAGGGACAAATGACTTGGCTCATAATGAGATTAGAGCAGTGCAGGAGGACTTTGTAGAGTTAGGGAGGGTCCTAAGACAAGTAGCACACACAGTATCCTTCTCTGAGGTGCTGCCTGTCGATGGCATGGGTGAGGCGAGGGTACTTTGCACCATGCAGTTTCATGAATGGTTGAAAAAATGGTGTGGAGCACAGGGGTTTGGCTTCATTGGGGACTGGGGTTCCACCTGGAAGGACACCAGCCTATACTGGCAGGATGGTCTGCATCTGTCCAGGAAGGGAACAAGTCTTTAGAGCAATTGGTTTAAATACTTCATTGGCAAGCTTTTAAACTAATCAAGGGGGGAGGCACTGATAAGCAGCAGGAAAATCCCAGCCTCTCCCTACAAAACAGGGTAATAAATGAGAAAAAGACCGAGGTAGAAAGGTTAGTGGGGGATGCTGCAACAGAAGGTAAAGCCATCAAAAAATGGACAGCAATGAGTACCAGTGCCCATAGTCTGGGTAACAAGCTTCCTGAATTAGTGGCCTTGATGGAGGAGGAACATCTGGATATCGTGGCAGTCACAGAAACGTGGTACACACAAAACCATGAATGGGACATAAACATACCAGGATACACTATCTACAGGAGGGACAGGGAGGGTAAAAGTGGAGGAGGAGTAGCTCTTTACATAAGGGAAGGAATCAAAGCAACAGAACAAAAGGGTAAACAGGGAGGAGAAGAAGCACTGTGGGTAAATTTGGAGACAAGCAATGGCACCACAATCGCACAGGGTTAGATACAGACCCTTCTCAGGGGAGAAATGGACAAGGAAATGATAGAAAGTATACTTAGAATGGCAGAAAAAGGGGAGATATTGCTGATGGGTGATCTGAATATGCCAGATGTTAACTGGAGTGCAGTTGCAGCAGCCACTTAAAGAGTGAGGTTATTCTAGATGCCCTACAGGGGGCATGCCTTAGACAACTAGTATTGGAGCCCACTCGAGGGAGCAATCTTAGACCTGGTTCTCTCAAATGGAGATGGAGAGAGGATCACAGATGTAGAAGTGGGTAGCCATCTGGGAACTAGCAACCATCGAACAGTATGGTTCATAATAAACACAGCAATAGAGTCAAGCCATACAAAGGCAAAAGTACTGGACTATAGGAGGGCTGACTTTGCCAAAATGGGTGAGTGCCTAAGGAATGCACTAGCAAATGGGCAGGAAGGAAGGGTGGAAGAACAATGGGGAATAATAAAAACTGCCATCACAGAGGTAACAAGCCTTTGTGTGAAGCAAATAAACAAAACAAAACGATGTAAGAAATCACTATAGTTCTCAAAGGAAGTGGCAGTGAAGGTTCAAGAGAAAAGAAAGCATTCAGGAAGTACAAGGAATCACAGAAGAGCAGGACAGAGAACTGTATTAATTAAAGCAAAAGAAAGCTGGGAAGGCAGTCAGAATAGCTGAGGCCCAAACTGAGGAAAAGATAGCCAACTCAGTTAAGAAGGGAGATAAAACTTTTATAGGTACATCAGGAGCAAAGGAATACCAAGGAGGGATAGTGAGGCTTAATAAAGGGAGGGAGGGTGGGCAGAGGGTGACTGTGAAAAGGCAGAGATACTAAACAAATATTTTTGCTCAGTATTTACAAATGAAGAGGGGGAGGTACCTAAAACAAACAGTAGAACAGTCTGGATATAGAAGTTGATACCAGCCCATTTACAGAAGGAAGGGTTCTGAAAGAACTCTTAAAACTGAAGGTGGACAAAGCAATGGGGCCTTATGGGATTCATCCCAGAATTCTAAAAGAACTAAGGGTAGAACTAGTGACACCACTGACTACCCTCTTTAACAAATCATGGGAGAATGGGGTGGTTCCCGAGGACTGGAGGAGGGCAGATGTGATTCCCCTTCACAAAGTGGGAGCAAGGCAGAAGCAGGAAACTACAGACCTGTTAGTTTAACCTCAGTGATAGGGAAAATGATGGAATCACTTTGAAGAAAGAATTGTCGAGTATCTAGAGGCCAGAGGGGCACAGGACCCAAGGCAGCATGGATTCACAGCGGGAAGGTCATGCCAGATGAATCTGATAGATTTCTTTGACTGGGTGACCAAAATAGTAGCTCAGTGACGGGCTGCGGACATGGCCTACCTAGACTTTAGCAAGGCATTTGACACAGTCCCACACAAAAGATTAAAATACAAGTTAGCCAGCCTGGGAGTGGGTCCCAAGATGACAGCCTGTGTAAAGAACTGGCTGGAGAATAGGACACAGAGAGTAATAGTAAATGGAGTCCACCCTGAAGAAAGGGGGGTTATTAGTGGGGTACCGCAGGGTTCAGTATTAGAACCGGTCCTCTTCAATGTCTTTATAAGCGATATTGCAGAGGGACTGGAAGGAAAAGTATGTCTCTTTGCAGATGACACAAAGATCTGCAACAGAGTTGATGCACAAGGTGATGTGGAAAGGATGAGAAGGGACTTGGCAAGGTTAGAGGAATGGTCAAATGTATGGGAGCTTAGATTCAATGCTAAGAAGTGCAAGGTAATGCACCTTGGAAACAAAAACCCTGGGTAAGAGTACACAATGGGGGGTGAGATACTAACAACAACAAAAATGGAAAGGGACCTGGGGGTAGTCATATCAGATGACCTAAAGGTGGGCAAGCAATGTGAGAGGGCAGCAAGGAGGGTTGGGGGATACTGGGATGCATAGGGAGAGGCATCACCAGTAGAAAACAAGAAGTTATTATCCCTCTGTACAGACAGCTGGTGAGACCCCATCTGGAGTACTGTGTGCAGTTCTGGAGACCCAATCTCTGCAAGACATAGACAGAATGGAAGCTGTCCAGAGGAGGGCAACTAAAATGGTGTAGGGTCTGCACGGCAATACATATGAAGAGAGACTTAAGGAGCTTAATATGTATAGCCTCAAGGAAAAGAGGGAGAGGGGGACATGATAGAAACTTTCAAGTACCTCAAGGAATCAGCAAGTCCAAGAGGGTAGCATCTTTCAGAAAAAGAGGTGTAAGAACAAGGGGGCACAATTTTAAGATGGGGGGCTCAGAGGTAGTTTAAGGTATTTTTTCACAGGGAGGGTTGTGGATGCATGGAATGGCCTTCCGGAGGAAGAGGTTGTGAGTCAAAAACTGTGGTGGAATTCAAGCATGCATGGGACAGTCATAAGGCAATTCTAGTGGGTGGGGGTAGGAAGAAGTAGGCTGCTGGTTAACTAGGATCTGCAGCTTATCCATTAGGTAGGGAAATGGGCAGACTGGGTGGGCCAAGCGGTCCTTATCTGCCATCAAAATCTATGTTTCTATGTTTCTGTCTTGGATCCCGTGCTCTTATGGATTCCAGGTGTTGCACTATCCTTTCCTTATGGAGCGCCTCCATAATTTTTCCCCCTACTAAGTTAAGACTGACTGGTCTGTAGTTCCCTGCCTCCTCCTTGCTACCACTCTTCTGGAACAGGATCACATTAGCCCTTTTCCCATCTTTTGTGACCTCTCCTGTGCTCAGAGACTCACTAAACAGTTCTGATAATGCCTCCGCTAGTTCCACCCTTAGCTGCTTTAGTACCCTGGGATGTATGCCATCAGGTCCTATTGCCTTGTCCACCCTGAGCTTATCGAGCTTTTGTAGGACCCTTTCTTTTGTGAAAAGGGACTTGGGCACATCTCATTCCACCTGTGTCCATGGTGCTGAGCTGTGGGCCCTGCCCTACCTTCTCTTCAGTAAATACTGAGCAGAAGTATCTATTTAGGATAGATGCTTTTTCTTGGTCCTCCACACACTCCCCCTTATCCCCTTTGATCTTAGCAATACCCCCTCTGGACTTTCTCCTTTCACTAATATATCTATAGAAAGTCTTGTCCCCTTCTTTTACTGTTCATGCTAGTGTTTCCTCTGTTTGGGCCTTTGCCTGACATACTGCCTTTCCTGCGTCCCTTAGGGAAGTTTGGTATGCCTGCCTGTCTTCGTCCCACTGCATTCCCTTATATTTCATGAAGGACAGCCTTTTGGCTCTGACCTTTTCTGGTACTGTTTTTGAGAACCAAAGTGGTTTCCTTCTTTTGCTCTTGCTTTTCTCTCTAACACAATGGGATGTTGTTCAAGTAATGCATCCTTAATGTTTGCCCACTTTGCCTGTACCCCCTCACCTGTATTTCTTCTTGCCAGGGCTAGCTTACCTCTGCTGGCCATCTTATCAAAGTCAGCTCCTCTGAAGTCCAATATTTTTGCATTAGAATGGGATGATTTAGTTCTAGTAGCCAAACTGAACCATACCATGTGATGGTCGCTGTCCCCCCCCAGGTGACCTTCTACCTGGAGTTCTGTGATCCTTTCCCCATTAGTCATTACTAGATCTAGGATAGCCCTGTCTCTTGTGGATTGTTGTACCAGTTGTTTGAGGCCCTCCCCCAGCAAGGAATCCACTATGAGTCTAGTTCTAGAGGATGTTCCTGCTGGTATTTACAAGTCTGTATCTGGCATGTTGAAGTCTCCTATTATCAGAACCTCCCCTTTAGCTGTCATGTTTTGTATATCTTCTAACAGTGATGTGTCTCTGACCTCTCCCTGGTCTGGAAGCCTGTAGACAACCCTCAGTTCATATGGTTTTCCCATTTCCTGTTTCCAGGGTGACCCACAGTTCTTCTGGCTCCTTATGTGTATTCTGAATTTCTGTAGCTTTGATATTTTCATTGACATAAAGGGCTACTCCCCCCCCCCTTTTTTTGCATCTCGGTCTCTTCTGAAGAGTACCTAGCCAAGTATTGAAGTCTCCGAAGTGTGGTTACTGGTGAACCATGTCTCGCTGATGGCTACTATGTCCAGTTTAGCCTCTGTCATTGTTGCCTGCAGGTCTGGGATCTTGTTTCCAAGACTGCAGGCATTTGTGATGATTTTCCATTGGCCAGATTTCGTGCGTTAGTTGTTGGGTGAGGTCCGGCGTTCCCCCTGTGTGTCGTATGGGGACCTTTTTACTTACCTGGTGATGCAAATGAACTACAAACATGCTGAACTCCTGTTTGATCACTAGCTGAGGGGGGAGAGATGTTCTTCCCGTTCGATCTATCTGGTGCTGCACCCCTCTCCCAATTGGCTAGTTTAAATATTCTGCAAAGAGAAGGCTACTGTTACCATATTCTGTTCTAAAGTATTGAGTTCTCAGCTGTGAGATAGAGGGGTGGGTCACCTGCCATTGAGCAAGGAGTGCTGTTCTGTGTGAGCAGTGGATCTGAGGGGATCAAGATCTGTAAATACCCCGAAAGAGTGTCTGTGCTTAGTGGTGGCAGCTACTGATTTCTTTTGCAATAGTCAGCCGAATTCGAGAATGCTGGTAACAGAGACGCGGGGTAGTCTGAGAGAGAGTAATCTGCCACAGTGTATAACTGTTTAGGATGGATCCAGTGCCCCACACAACAGGGTATCCTGTCATTGCTTCAGTAAATTTAGGTGTTAAAGTTTAGGTGGGTTCCTTTGTGCTAAGTGGTGGGGCAGCCTGTCATTGCTTCCAGTAAATACACGTATAAAAGTTTAGAGTGGAGGGGAAAAACTTGTGTAGTGTTTTCTCTTTACAAACTGAACTGCAGTCTGCTGGGATTTGTGCTGAACTCCATCTCTGCTCCCCAGTAGTAAGAGGCTAATGCATTAACCCCCAGGAAAAAATACGGTAGAGTGAATGTGGATCAGTATTATTAATTGAAGACTTTCAACATTTTATACATTCTCTGATATTTTCCATATCCATGAACCTCACTAGTTCTTTGACATACTGATGGGCACTTCTAGAAGATGTATCCCATGCAAACACTTAAACTGTCTTGGCCACATACATCAAACATTTAAAGGTCTCAGTTCTTCAGTCACTAGATAAGGCTTTGATTGTGTTTTGCGGCTGACTCTCATGTATTATTAATCTGCCTTTATTAACTTACAACCCTGCAGTGTTTTCCTGAGTTTAAATAAGATCCAACAATATTTTTGTAGTAATGTCAGTAAGACATGGAGTTTGCTTTCTAAACTGCACATCCTCAAGATAAAAGATCAAACGGAGCTGGGTTTGTTTAATCCCTGCTGAAATGTAGCCTTGTGGTTAGTCAACACGGAACAAAAGTGTGGCCTGAATCACTTTTGCAACAACACAACGCATTTTACATCTAATCAGACAATTGCTGTGTGTATGGGCCAGTGGTTGGAGGTAGAGAATCTAAAGGAAGGTTAGTTCAGTGTAAGTTAAAAAAAACAAAAAAAACAGCTGGTCAAAATACTGAACTCTGATTGGCTGAGACCACTTTCACTTGGGCTAATATTTCAATACATAATCCCGGTCTGAAAGTAGATCACACCATCAGTCAAAAGCAAAATGGATCCATTTCATAATCACAATAATGCACTCCAAGGTGTGCGATACCACAGGATATCATCACTTCTCAGGTGGTTGAGTAAATAATAAGCAACGACAGAGTCTGCATTAAAGGATTTAAATGCATGCCACGTGGGCATAGTGAAGCACAAGGCGAAGGTTGAGTGCCTTTATGCCACTGAGAAATGCATTAAAATCCTTTAATGCACACCCTGAAGTGGCTTATCACAATTATAAAATGACTTGTTGCTGCTGGTCTGATTAAAACATAAAAATAGAAAATGTTTTCTGAAAATAAGCTTTTTTTTTAAATACTAACGTACTAAATACAAACCTGTAATGTAAGAAAATAGTCCAAAGACTTGTCCAGCAGGTAGCGCGGTGTGGTGAGTTTGTTAATTCTTTATGGTGTGTTGTGCTGCTGTTTTTTGGTTTTGAGAGTCATCTTTATTTAATAATCTCACCCCTTTGTAGACATAATCCCCCCCCCCGCCAGGTTTATTGCTGAGAAATAGTCATTATGCTGCTTTTTAAATGTCATGGGGAAGCCTGGTGTCCGTTATGGCTGTGGAGGGAATAAGAGATATGTGGGGAAGGAGATGCGAGGAACGATGGTTGTTTAATGTCACTGATGACTCCAGTAATCCTTTTCTGATCAACGGGGGGAGCTGCACAATGATGGTCGGTAGTTTGTAGTTTGTTTAAAGGTCTGGCACGGGAGTCAGGCTCCGATCATTGGGCTGTCATGCTGGAATATTTCCAGTCACGGTAAAAGCCTCTCTATGACTTGCTAATAGAGATGCAGTGAAGTAAAATTCAACCACAAAGTGGGGATTTCATGTTGACACTCCGCAGTGTGAAGTGCTCATTTTGAAGCCACACTTCGCGTTGTAATTATCACTTCGCGTTGTCACTCTGCCTTAATTTGCTTTAAGGCAGAGTGAGAAGTCTATTGGCAGCCCCCACATGTCACATGGCTTACACTTGTGTAAGTCACATGCTTTAGCCAGGCAGGCAGGAAGTGACTCATGCTAGGAAGATAGTTTCACTTTCACTTTGCATAAGGAGAGAGAGGTTGTGGAGAATTTGGAGAGAGTGAGAGAGAGTAGAAAAGCACTGTTGAAAAGTTAATTCTCTTGGGGTTTTTTGCTCTTTGTGTTTTTGGTTGAGCATTTGTTGTGTGGATTTGTGTTTTTGCAATATTTTTGTTTAGTAGTATTTGTTTTATTAATTGTTTCTGTGTGTGTGTGTGTGTGTGTGTGTGTGTGTATTTTGAGTTGTCCTGATCCCACAGGCCCCAGTGGAGGGTAAGAGATGTTCCGGGGCTGGGGAATTTGTTTGACGCAGTGATTGGGTGGGTATTCACATGCATGGGGGTTGGGGCTGGATTCGTCTGAAACAGAGCAAGATCTCAATGCCCCCCCAAAGCAAGAGATGTGGGAGTTGGTGCTGCTGCCATGGAACCACCACCACCCCCTTTGGCACTGGCACCACCTGCCAGTGCCTCACCCGTGCCAGCAGCAGCACCTCTGCAGCAACAGCTGGAGGAAGTGAGGGAGGAGGACCCACAGTGGCAGGAGATGGAGCAGCAGGTGCCTGCACCCCCGGCCCCAACTGTCGAGCCACAGCCCCTGGCTCCCACACCATCTGGGTGCCCCTTGCCTGTGCCTGATCCTCCCCAAACCTCCCAAGTTTGGGCATTTTCTGATTCAGTGCAGGGAGACAGCAGTATAGTGCGGTGCAAGCTCTGTGGTGTCGAGGTGCACCATGACAACCAAGGAAGTCACCTGGGGACCGGGGGTCAGCGTACCCACATGCAAAGCCATCACCATGAAGAGTGGCAGGCCACGGCTGCAGAACAGACCAGGACTGCACCTGCTGGCCCAGCTGTGGCAGATGGGGCAGAACAGCGGCCACCTGTGAGTGGAGTGAAGTGGGGTAGGGCCACAGAAGAACCTGCTGCTGCACCACCACCACCAACACAAGCTGCAGCACCTCCTGCTGGTGGCAATCCTCTGGAATTGCCTGTCATGCAGGCCGATTTGGCTGTTCTGTGGAGCGCGGTGGATGCTGCCAACCACTGGCTCACAAATGTTTTGGTCTGGAGTGCTGGCTTTCTGGTTTAGACTGGCCGTGGCAGTTTTGTAGCAAGCTGCTCTACACCAGCACAAGACCTGGCCACTGCGTTAGCACAACGTGGTGGTAGTGGACTGGACCTGTTATATATTCTGACTTTATAATGTCTGTACACCACGAAATAGTTTGGGTGCCTCAGCAATATTTTATTTCTGTCGGGTAGGGTTTGTTGAAAAGCAGGAGTAAGCAGTGCTATGATCTGCTAAACCTCAAGTGTGCACTGTGACTGAGATACACACTGCCCACCGAGACCTCTGAAAACAAATTATATGACTTTGCCCCCTGCTGATGATGGTACAAATAAAATATATGTTATATATTCTTATCTTTATTCTTTATACCATAAACAGTGGAACAAGTCATCATATATATGTTTGCAAGAAGCTGGACAAGTGTGTGTGCACACACAGGGCAGTACACTGCACACATGTTGTTAGGCAGAGTATTATTGCACTGCTCAGTCCTGCTTTTCAACAAACACTCCATGACAGAAAGTTAACACTACTGAGACCACTAACATTATTTATTTTTGGAAATAGATATCATGAAGTCGGAATATAACAAAGAAGGGAATTAAAGGCACACTCAGTCATGCGCACAGTATTCACACACAGTCCCCAGAATTAATGTGCATCCCCAAAATGCTACTGTTTTGTGTCCAGAAAATTCCCCAGTCCAGATGAAGAGAAATGAGAGCATAACAATGAATGGAAAGTGTCCCTGAATTAATGGTGCACTCACTCAGGTGCGTAGTGTTCACACAGTCCCCAGAATTAATGTGCATCACCCAAATGCTATTGTTTTGTGTCCAGAAAATTCCCCAGTCCAGATGAAGAGAAATGAGAGATACCAACGAATGGAAAGTCTCCCTGAATTAATGGTGCACTCAGTCATGCATGCAGTGTTCACACACTGTCCCCAGAATTAATGTGCATCCCCACAATGTTACTGTCTGGTGTCCAGAAAATTCCCCAGTCCAGATGAAGAGAAATGAGAGCATAACAATGAATGGAAAGTGTCCCTGAATTAATGGTGCACTCAGTCAGGTGCGTAGTGTTCACACACAGTCCCCAGAATTAATGTGCATCATTCAAATGCTACTGTCTTGTCTCCAGAAAATTCCCCAGTCCAGATGAAGAGAAATGAGAGCACAACAACAAATGCAAAGTCTCCCAGAATTAATGGTGCACTCAGTCATGCGCACATTGTTCTCAAACAGTCCCCAGAATTAATGTGCATCCCCAAAATGCTGATGTCTTGTGTCCAGAAAATTCCCCAGTCCAGACGAAGATACTATAAAGCAGGTAATATTAGCGCTCCTTTTATTTTAGCGATATTAGCTGAAATGGAAATACCGCTAATATATTCGGATCGCTAATATTATCTGTTTGTTATGACATTTCTGGCCGAGCAATATTGTAATTAGCAGCTGTCACTGCTGTTCGCACCCCCACTGCCATTAAGTACTAGAACATTGACACGTTATGAGTGCAGTTAAAAAACTTTGAGCGGGATGTCATCGCACTCCAATACCAACCCCAGTTTGACTAGTATAGTCTGTGGCTGAGGACCATTAGTGGGGCAACAAATTCAGGTGCCTCTGGCAGCTGATCTTCTTTGCTGGGTCCTGGTTGCGGTTCTTTCGGCTGAGCTTCTTCACCTCCTGCACCGACCTGCCTGTTTAATCTCCCCATGCTGCTCACCGATGGCCAGAACGACAATAAGTTTGGCATGCTTAGCTGGTGGTGGGGATGCAGCATCTCTGTGGCAACAGTGTTTGTCACTTTGAGCTCAACACCAGAATTGCCTGCCAGATCTGCACCCGATATACCCAAGGTATCCATTGGGTATTTCCTTTTAACTTGTGATGACTGTAGCCACTTCAAGAGGGACATTACGCTGAAAGCGAGCAACAAGGTATGTGCAGGTAAAATCTCAGGACAACACACAACAGGTCAGTACTGTAATTGTGGGATCACTGAGCGCTAATATAATTGGCCGCTAATAAGTATGGCATACCAGTCGCGCTAAATATATCAGGTGCTAATATAACCTGCTGTACAGTAAATGAGAGCATAACAATGAATTGAAAGTCTCCACTAAGTGCCCTTCTGCTGCTGTTGGAATTACATGTAATGCTGCTGTTGACCTGACTGGAATGGGATGATGCACAGTGTCTTGCCAAATGGTGTGCTTGAAGGATAACCTGACCATTGAGTTAACCATCCAAGATGATGAGATTGAGAACGCTGTTGGTTTCCCAAAGTGTGCTGCACTGATCCCAACAGGAAGGATGCCCTTTGTGTGTACACTAATACTGCCCTTGTTAAGTTGATTAATGTACCTGCCTGGCACCATCATTGTTTTCCATATATATATATATATATATATATATATATATATATATATATATACGGACATATGAAACTGCCAGCAGAAACAGACCTGCCAGTCTATTGTTGTCTGCCTGAGTGTGCAGCTAGCACCCTAGATTGCAGCTGCCCCAACCCCCTCCCCATCTGTCTCTCCCATAACTGTCTCAGCTCCCGGCACCCAGACCCTCCCTCTTGCTTTGTCCCACTCCATCTTAAAACTTCCTACTGTCTTACATGATACCACACCCTCTGGTAGAGCATTCCATTTAGACACCACCCTCTTGGTGAAGTAAAGACTCCTCATCTCCCTCCTAAATCTTCCACTCTCCGACCTTTTTTTTTTTTCAACTCCTTTTCCTTGCCTTCCCAACCGGAACTCTCTCAGGCTACCTCTCTCGCCGTGACCACTCTACTGACCGTTGTGTTCCCCACCATCTTCAAGTTAGTTACGACCCCCCCAGAGGCTTGGGATGGGCTACAACCCCCAGGGAGGTAGAGGGAGCAGTGGTGAGGAACCAGCATTGGTCGTGTGGTGGCATTGGCACTGGAGGAGCCATCGTCTATCCGGCAGGAGGGGTGTTTTCTTTTCCTAATTACGCCCCAGACATAGGACGTGCAATGCTGTTCAGCCCGCAACATGGGTGCTCCCACTCACGTCTGGAAGACAGCCGCCTATGTCTTCCCCATTTTCCAAGCCCCTGTGCATCGCAGTGCCGCCAGTCTCCGCCTGGGGCCGCTGCTGCTCCAGGCTGCCCCTGGATCCCTCCCCGAGAGAGGAGAGAGAGCAGTCCTCCGGATGCTTGATCCTCTCTCTTCCCTGCTGACCCCCAGTGCTCCGGGCTCATTCTAGAACTCGAGTCACTGGCATAGCGTGAGGTGTGGCGTCCAGCGCCTCAACCCTCAGTGCCACCAGGCTGGCCCACCCTCCAATCTTAACCTGTGTCCCATTGTGTCCCTCCCGTTCTTCTGTTTAAACACCCTTCAGTACTGGGTTTGTTTACCCCCTCAAATCCCCTCAAATATTTGAACGTTTCAGTCATATCCCCCATCCTTCCTCTCCTCTCCTCCAGTGTGTACATATTCAGCTCCTGCAACCTGTCTTCATAGGCCTTTCCATATATATATATATATATATATATATATATATATATATATATTTTAGAGGCAAAAACTCCATTTAATGCATTGGTTAGGGTTGTTCCACAGCGACAAAAAGTGGGGAAATTCGGTGTTAGGGTTGAAAACCCCCCTTGGATTCCCTGCCCACACCCCTAACTGGCATTGGGGTGTACATTGGGGTCATTAGCCTTAACTCTCACCCCATCTCATGTGTAAAGCAGCAAAAGTATAGGAGAATGGGGTGAGAGTTAGGACCGACGACCCCAATGCACACCCCAATGCCGGTTGGGGGTGGGCAGGGGGTCCAAGGGGGGTTTTCAACCCTCACACCGAATTTCCTCACTTTTGTTGCTGTGGAACAACCCTAACTAATGCATTAAATGGAGTTTTTGCCTCTAATTTCCCTTCTTTTTGAGAATGATAACGAGAAATAGTGAGTGTAATGCAGCGGCGGTAGTTGGGCCCCGCACTCCCCCCACGTGATGTCTTGAGGCAGAGTAACAGGAACAGCAACGCAAACAGAAGCACTAACAGTGGTGCACATGGTAATGCAAGCGCGAATAACAGAAAGGGTAACGCACATGGTGGCGTAGACAGGAACGGTCTGCCACGTAATGTGTTGTCACATAGTAACATGGTGCCTGCAAACGGAAATGTCAATGGGCATGGTGACGCAAAGTGAAACAGAAAGAGAAACAGTACTGTAGACACAAATGGCAAAAAAGAACAGAAACGCAAGCGCAAATAAAAACGCAAAGGATAACGCACATGGTGGCGTATATGTCAATGGTAAGTGAAACGGGTACGGAACCACAAGTGGAAAGGGCAACGGTAACAGTAATGTAAGCACACAGGCTGGTTTTCCCCAAAACCTGCATAGAGAAAGACAGTGAGTACAAAGAATGTATGCATAATAATGGGTATCGGAGCAGAAAATGAGGACTTGGAATACTAAATAGGTTATGTCTCAGGAACCGTATGACGTAGAAAAAAAATGTAAAAGTCATATGATTTATGACTGTCCTGTCTAGTTTTGTGCTAATGGGGGCTAAGCATTTTTCCGACGAAAAGTCCGTATCTCGCACCGTTTCCGAGATATGGGCCCTGAAAGGCGCGGCGAACGCCGTAATGTTATCCTATGGGGAAAAAAGAGAAGTTTGGAGCACCATAACTTTACCTCCCTGTAATATTTTTTCACCAAACCACTGAAAGGCACATCTGTGGGCTGTTGGCTGATTTCCCTCCAAATTTCAGGAAAAAAGACCAAACCGTTATTTTGCAGCAGGGTGCCAAAGGATTCCTGTAATGCGTCAGGCGCCGTATTGTTATCCTATGGGAAAAACCATCAAATTTGGAGTGCTGTAACTTTGCTGCCATGTAATATTTTTTCAACACGACACTGAAAGGCAAATCTGTGAGATGTCAGCTGCGTTCCCTCCAAATTTCAGCCCAAAACTCCAAACCATTCTTTTGCAGCGCAGTGCCAAAGAATTGCTGTCATTTTCCCACAGTTCAGAAAACTACTATTGCACTTAAGTAAAAGTCATGAAAAAATTTACAACACTTTGTACATGAAAGTACTTTGCGAAAGTACTTTTTCCAGAAATTTGAAAAACATATTTCTAGGGTTTTTTACCCCAAAATAAAGACATGGCTAGCATCCTCAGGGTCCGACTAGGTGAATACAAAAAGAATTAGGTTGCTAGAGGGTCCCAAATTTAAATGCCAAGCATTTTTCTGATCACTAACTGAAAACAAAATGGTGCATTTGAGAAAGTAACAGGGCCATTTACGAAAGTAAAAATGTGTTTGCGACACTGTCGAACTTTTTGTTAACTTTTCCCATTGACTTATAATGGGAAATTGTTTTTTGAATAACTTTTGAACCGATTAATATTTTTTCACCAAATCTTTGAAAGGCACATTGGGGACCCCGGCCGCACGTTCCCTGAAGATTCAGGCCGGTTGTGCAAACCATGTGACCTGTACACGCGACTGAAGAATTCCAGAAAAAGCGTAAACGTGCGCGCAGATCACGCTTAATAACTTCGCAGCCGTATATCCGACTGGTACGAAACTTGGCAGATCCCAAGGCCTATGGTTCTTGATCACATATTCCAAATTTCAGGCAAATCTGTCAAACAGCTGCAAAGTTATTAAGGTGCAAAATTTTGGGGTTTAACATAGAAATGGCTCCTTAACCCTAACTATGGTAGCACTACCGTGATACCATAATAAACAATTTGTTTTCTATATTCATACATGTAATCATTGTTTTGTTTTGTGTCACAGGTCACATAGTTGTAGTTGGTGTGCGCATTTCTGTGTTTGATGAAGAATTGTGGCGCTGGAATACTGTCAAGCCAGAGAAGGTAAGTATTTTTTTGGGGGTGGGGGGGGGGCATTCCCAAGCAAGTTTCTTTAGTAGTTTATTGTTTGGTTAATTGTTCACAGGTTTTATCTGCATCCTCCTCCAGTCCAGTACTGACGGTCATGGTCATGGATTCATACTACTTGTTGCGTCATGTCTGCCGGCAAAGGGGGTATGATGCTGAACTTGTTATTTGGAAAAAGCAACAATGACAGCACACAGCATCAGAAAGTTTCCTGCTAAAAGAGATGAAGAAGGAGTTGTTAGTACTTGATTGCAGTAACACATTATGTTTAAAGTGTGGCTGTTCCATCCTGTCATATATGCTGATTAACAGACACCAAGCTGTCTCACTGAGCCACAGGAAGCCAGCCTGTTGTCGCAGCAGCAGGGCGCCAACCTGCGACACCGGTGACCCGGGTTCAGGAATGGACCTGGGACATCAGAGTGCCAGCTGGGGGAGAGAAAGATCGAGCATCCGAGGACTGCTCTCCTTCTCCAGGGGGGAGGGTGGGGAGTGTGTCGGCATTACACGGACAACTAGCAGAGGCTGGGTGTACCGCTCATGCTGATGCCAATACATTCAGAGGGTGGGGCAGACACTGGTCATCATTGCACATCCCCACCCTCACAAAAAATCAGGGGAGAAAAATTGCCACCTACCTGCCTAGATGACGGTCACCCCTCGGCTGCGATCAGCTCCCAAGCTGACTCCTGACCTATCCCGTAGATTGTGGCACCTTAAGAGGGGTCAGGTGCCACAACCCCACCCTGGGGGGCAAGCCAGGTGGTATCAGAAGTCTCAGCTGATGTGGGAGTGGCAGCCAAAGGGGTCCGTGACTGAGCTTAGGTAACGGTGGTAGGTGGCACCAAAAGTATAAATAAAACAAAAATTAAGACAAACTAAGCCACATCAAGAGCAAATCATCACAATCACAAATTTAGTACCTGTAACCCATAGACTGTGTCACTGTCCCTATGTCTTAACTCAAGTTACATTGTAAAAACACATCTTGTCAAGTCATGAGTCCTTACCAGGATCAATCTTTGTTCAACACTGGCATGGCTGCTGCAGCAAAACTGTGTGTGATGTGCATGACAAATATATTATGTGATGTACATATCATGTCACCTACTTTATATGTCTCGTCAGTCGGATTTGCATTCTTTTAAAAAAATGCAAAACAAAAAAGAACTGATGAAATAAAAGTGACATGCTTACTGTTCTGGAAATCGATATCCTGTAGTTGGCTGTAGAGAGTACTGCAGTACCATAGTCCTCCAGCAAAGGAGAGTGGTTGGTTAACCTGTAAAGAAAGAAAATAAGTTGACTGTATGTGTTTGACCACTGCATCTCATAAAATCAACAGGAAAACATAACACAGCTAAAGGAAGTTCCATAGTATGAAACACTAGTACACATACTCACTTTAAAGTATTGATAGTAACTAAGAAGCTGTGTGGCTGTGACTGATGTATATGGTCTCCTCTCTGATTCCATCTGCCATGGCATGGGCCAGACACAGAATGCAAAACATCGGTGTACTGGTGGTGGTGGTGGATGCTCATGGTCACATAATGTAATGCCCCAAAGTTGGGGCATCCCAGAAAGTTTAAAATAAATAAATAAATTAGGGGTTCACAGGTGCTCAGGGTACCTGCTGTAGGTGTAGGCAGCAGGATACTAAGGTAAGGGGCCCCTGAGAATAAAGATTCACCTCCTTGTAATGGGAAACTGTAAAATAATAGTAGAAAAGTGCCCTGTGTACTTTACAGCATAGTCAAAAAGCAGATTTAAAAAGCAATAGATGTCACAATGGCCTGGATGGAATGCTGTGCTGAGTGGCTCATGCACAGCATTCCACTCCAGCCAATCTAGAACCCAGGGAGGTTCAAGTTTGAAAAATATTTTTTTTGTTGTTCAGTTGATCCTGGGCAGTGGTAGAGGAGACAGGACACAGAAGTCAAGGGACAGTTCAGGGCTTACCTCGAGTTGAAGCCGTTCCTCTGGGCTTGCTGTGGTCCTGTGCTGCCTCCCCTGCCTGAAGACTCCTTGTCCTGTGGTCTGCGGTGCCATCGGGCACCAGAAGAAAATCGACCGGCTGTTTACCACGGTTTTGGGCTTGTAGCCCCATTGTTTTATTGTTTTAGCCCCCCACCCTGAGTATTTTTAAGTTTAATTCTCGGTCCCACGCCGGTGGCAGAGAAGTGCCGCATCGCCGAGTTCCTGTCGGCCGTCTGAGACCCCCCTTGCCGTCCTACCAGCTATCTGAAACCGTTCCTCTCTCTGCCAGCACACCTCCCACCTCCCGTTTGTCTCCTGTTGTCCCGAAGTGGTGCAGTGAGTCGGCGGCAGCACGCGATTCGTGCTGTCCCCCTTAAATCAAAAAGGGGACTGTAATTTCATTGTGGAAAAGTGCAGTAGGCACATACAAGGCGGCCGAGCGCCACAAGGGCATCGGGTCGCTAGGACTCGCTATTTTAATATGTAGTAGGGAGGCGGGGTTAGCAACGCCCATAGGAGGGGCCGAAAAGCAAGGCAAGCATAGCGGCCTAATAAATTTGCATAAGGGGGCGGAATTTGGGGCGGCGATGTGGTATAGAGTGACAGCAGCTCTCAGAGAGCTGCAGTATTTAAAGGGGCCACGTAGTTTAAAAGGGCAATCCAGGCCAATTATAAAGTGGGGCTACCAGGCCCAATGTAAAGAGGGGCACCAGGCCCAATTGAAGGTGGGGCACCAGGTCCAGTACAAGGTAGGGCACCCAGCCCAATACAAGGTAGGGCACCAGGCCCAATGTAAGGTAGGGCACCAGGCCCAAGATAAAGTGGGGCACCAGGCCCAAGTTTTGGTAGGGTGTCAGGCCCGAGGTAAAAATAGGGCATTAGACCTGAGGTAAAGAGTGGTGCCATAGTGAGGCCCCAGCCTAGTGGAAAAGGGCAAGCCAACCTAGTGGTATTATAGGGAGGCCCTGGCCTAGCGGAATAGGGCAAGCCAGCCTAGTGGTACTAAAGGGAGGCCCCGGCCTATTGGAATAGGGCAAGCCAGCCTAGTGGTACTAAAGGGAGGCCCCGGCCTAGCGGAATAGGGCAAGCCAGCCTAGTGGTACTAAAGATATGATTTCTTAGCCACGATGTACTGAAAGAGATCCTATCCCAGAAGACCATACATTTAGAAACGGGTTCATTTAAGAGTGTTCGATTTCCCAATACTGTGAAACTACTGTAACTACTGTACTGCTTATGCCATGGCTATTGCTCTAAGTACCTGAACTATTGTCCTAAGTACCTGAACTATTGGCCTAAGTACCTGAACTATTGCTCTAAGTACCTGAACTATTGCCCTAAGTACCTGAACTATTGTCCTAAGTACCTGAACTATTGCTCTAAGCACCTGGACATTGGCCCTCATCAGTAATAATTACTCCTAAAGTTATAATTTGCCCTCCTTCGGCAAATTATTGTATCATTCCACAGTTCTTTGGGCATTTTTCAGTTATATGGTTACTACTGTATGAAGACAGTCTCAGTCTTCTACCACACTGCAGTCTCATAGTGTGGTCTGTAACCCCACATACTCAGAATCAGTCTCTACTCAGAAGAAGACGTCCTCTCAGAATTCTTCATTCCTGGGGAGATCATCCATCAGCTCATCACATCCGTCTGTGTTGTCCGCTGAAGTCGAGTCCGTCCCCAGTCGTACAAGTCGTACCCGCCGTTTCTTGTTTTCACAGCTTGAAAGTACATCCGCCGAAACGCATCACGACAGCCGTGCCAGTGTTGTTCCGTATGGTTCCTGTTCCAGATGTCCCAAAATTGGTTGCCCTCTACAGAAGAGTGAGCTTATTCTGGAGAACCTGGTCTGCGCCCCCCTCCTGGTCGTTCGCCAAAAGTCAAGTCCGTCAAAGCCCAGTACGGGACGCATCCGCTGTTTCTTTGTTTTATGTTAGTTCCTGATCCTAGGATTGCAGAGTCAGCCATCATCTCTTCAGATTCTTATGGTTCCTGGTCCTGTCAGAGTTCCTTCCGAGTTTAGCTGGCCCTTGGAGTGCCGCAGCATCAGTCAGGTCGTGGCAGTCCTCCATCGGATTCATCGCCATGCAGATCTTGATCTATCTTCATCCTTGGCAACCCTGGAAGTGGGTTTTGACCAGGAACCCTTTGTTTTCAGTGTGTTGTCTCAGGAACCAGTTGCTCTGGTTCTACATTCCAGCAGCCTTGGAGAGAGTGGGCTTTTGCCGAAGAAATATATGGTCTGTTTACCAAACCTCTCACCACCCCAGTGGCCTTAGTTAGGTCCTTGCTGGGAATTGTGATTAGGGTTCTACAGTTCTGATTTGTTTCCCTTGTAGCTACCAACGAAGAACGACGGTGTTCATGAAGACGTCAGATCTCTGGACCCTTGTAATATCTGGACTCTGATGGAAAAGTGTGATGATAATTACCCTGGTACAGTTCTGAGTAGCTTATGTTACCTGATCCTCATCTAAGAGTATAGAAGTGTAGAATAATTTCAGAATAAGAGTGGCAGTAGGCCTAAAGTTTATTCTTGTGGTAATAACCTTAGTAGTGGTAGATAAAGGTATTTCCCTGTTTATTGCCCTATTGTTCTCAGGCAACCCCTCTTCCCTCTTGTGACTGTGTCTCTCTACCCTTGGTACAAAATAAATGCTCTGCAGGCATTGAAGCATTAAGTGGACTCCTGTCTCTCCTTGTCTGGGTAACGGTTATCCTATCCACATAATTTGGACCTTGGTGCCTCGCTCATCTCTTTTCACCACCTTTAGAGTAGAGCACTCTTCACAGAGCACCTCTAGACCATTACATCAGGGCTAGACCATCACAAAGTTTTCTTGGTGTAGTTGGCAGGATTGAGATAATTATTTATCCGAGGAGTCCAAAGTTGGAGTGGCTTAGTAAGAAGCACAGATGGAGCCAGGGTGTAGTAGTGGATTGTCTGGGGGAGATAGAGAGTCAGCTGGAGGAGACCGAGATGGACCTAGAGGGAATATCCCACCATCTCCACTAACCATGCCGTATTACTTCAGAGCGCCATGGCTTCCACAGTTTTCCTGAGAGAAAGATGGGGATGGAACCAGCAACCTGGGGGAATTCCGTTCAAAGATGCAGGCCATGTTTCGGCTGTATCAGCTCCCCGAGCAGCAGAAGGTTGAAATTTTAATCGGGCAATTATAGGAAGCTGCCCACCGAGAGGTCCAATTTTGGCCGAGTGGAGCAAAAGCCACAGTGGACCAGATACTCCAGAGGCTACAGCAGATCTTCAATGCTAGGACCGTGTCTGACCTCAAAATGAAGTTCTTTTCGCGTACCCAGAAGTCTCAAGAAACCCTGAGAGAGTTTGCACTGAGTTTGCAAGAGCTGTTATGAGTGATAGAGAGAGTAGACGCAGCCGAGGTCTGAGATGCAGATTGAGTACTAGTCGAAAAATTTGTTGAAGGAGTGCAAAGTGAGGCCCTGAAGAGAGAACTATGCATGCTACATTTACAAAACCCTGAAGTCGACTTTCTGGATTTTAAGGAGAAAGCCATTCGAATATTTGGTTCAGGACATTCCAGGGAGGAAGCTCTGGCATATCCCCAAATGGCAACCTCTATGGAAACTCAATGGCCGACCTACACTACAAAAGGATGGAAAGAAGACCATTCTTGGCAATCAAGACTCCAGCCAGAGGAAATGTCCGTACAAAGACGAGAACTGGGAAGAGAAGCTGTTGCCTACCTGAGCCGGCGTTCAGAACATGAGCAGGTACATGAACCAAGGATACAGACACCGATCTGTTCTGTACAGACTGACGCTCGACAACACTTGGAGCTGACTGAGCAGATTGCTACGCTGACCAACCAGATGGCAGAGATGTATAAGGAAATGCAGAGTTGGAAAGCTGGGTGGAAGAATGAGAAAAGCTTCGTTCCATCAGGGAAAGAAAGGAAGCATGACCAAATGAACCACTCAAGAAGGAGTGAGGGGAGACGCTCCACAGATTAGTTTGATAGCCAAGGAAGGCCCATATGTCGCCAGTGTGGTGTTAGTGGCCATATAGAAAGGAGGTGTGGTCAACCAGTCAATAACACCTTAAATTTAAACAGAAATTCTTTGGGGATGAGGTCCGACCCTCAAAGAGCAGCTGATCAGGTCCAGCAGTCCCACTACAGCAGTCGTATTTCACCGGTAGAAGCCCAATGATACCAGTCAAGGTCGATGGCATCGAGCTTATGGCGTTATTAGACACTGGATCACAGGTTACCACGTTGCAAGGACGAGAGTTCCAAAGATATTGGACACCTAATGATCTGAAGCCACCTCCTAGATCGTGGGTAAAGTTGATAGCGAGCAACGGTGATGAAGTACCATATTTAGGCTATCTAGAAGCCGATGTATAGCTAGGAAAGAATGTTCAATGCAACACAGGCATCATTGTGAACGACATTGAGAGTGATCAGCTGCCACCACTAATTCTAGGGATGAACGTTCTACAAAATTGCTTCAGTGAATTAGTGAGCATCCTCCAGCAGCAAGCCAAACACGTACCTCGAGTGGAGAAACATGCCCTGCAACAAACTATCTACAACTTGCAATGCCATCAATGATTCGCTAATGCTGTGGGTGAAATCGGTAAAATAAGAGTGACGGATGCTAGACCGGTAACCTTGAAGCCAGGCACCGAAACCACTCTGTGGTGCAAAGCAAAGGTGGGCCCAAGGGGTCAAGATTATGATGCCCTAGTGGAACCTTACCCAATGAACAAGGAAGAGCCAATAATAGTAGCTCAGAGTGTAGCTACGGTGATCAGAGGTAGGATACCAGTCTGAGTGCTAAATTATGGGACTCATGATGTACAGCTGTACCAGAACCAGCCGGTTGCTCAGATCCACATGGTGTGTTTACAGGACATTATCGAAGCTGGGGAAGAAATAGACAAAGTGCCTGAAGATGGGATGGAAAGCAACCAGGGACCAGAATGGACCAAGGAGATTAAAGTAGGTAATCCGAAGACCAGCATGAAGCAAAGAGACGATGTTTTGAAAGTGGTTTTACACCGGAAGGAAGCTTTTAGCCAACACCCCTTAGATTTTGGGTTAGCTCATGGGGTACAACATCACATCAATACCCATGGACATCCGCCTATCCGAGAGTGATTTAGGCCTATTCCATCAGCCATGTACCAGCAAGTAAAAGAAATGATTAAGGAAATGAAAGAGGCTGATGTGATAAAAGAAAGTCACAGCCCTTGGGCAGTGGCAATTGTTCTGGTAATAAAAAAAAAAGGATGGTAAGATCCGATTCTGTGTGGATTACTGCAAATTAAATGCCATCACCCATAAGGATGTGTATCCTTTGCCTAGGATAGAGGATTCTCTCACGGCCCTTCAATCAGCAGCCGTATTCTCCACTCTAGATTTAACCAGTGGATACTGGCAAGATCCTATGGCGTCGAAGGATCAAGAGAAAACAGCCTTTATTACCCCCATGGGTCTCTTTGAATTCACCAGGATGCCTTTTGGATTGTGTAATGCACCAGGAACTTTTCAAAGGCTGGTTGAACATTGTCTTGGAAGCCGGAATTTCAATACCTTGTTGTTATATTTAGATGATATCATTGTATATTCAAAAACTCACGAAGATCCTTTGCGTCACCTGGACGAAGTGTTCCAAAAGTTGATCCAATACGGTCTGAAAATAAAACCCTCTAAATGTCACCTGTTGCAGACTAAAGTGAGTTATCTGGGACATATAGTTTCCATGGATGGAGTGATGCCAGACCCAGAGAAGACTGAAGCAGTAAAGAAATGGCCTGTTCCTACTACCATTAGAGAGGTCCGAAACTTCTTGGGATATGTTGGATATTATCATAGATTTATTAAGAATGTCTCCAAAATTGTTGTGCCTTTACACGAACTCTTAAGAGGATCAGCAGAAGGTAGAGTCCCAAAGAATCACCTGGTTACATGGGGTACTGAGCAACAAGAGGCCTTCGATCAATTAAAAAAGATACTAAATGATGCTCCTATTTTGGCGTATCCAGATTATGCGAAACCTTTTCTGTTGTATACCGATGCCAGCAACAAAGGGTTGGGCGCGGTACTCGCACAAGAACAGAATGGTGTGGAAAGAGTAATAGCCTACGCAAGCAGAGGATTAAGAGGCTCCAAGCGGAACGATGCCCGCTATAGCTCTTTCAAACTGGAATTTTTAGCGCTAGTCTGGGCTATCACCAAGAAATTCCGGCAATATTTAGCTGCCACCACTTTCACGGTTTTCACAGACAATAATCCTTTAGCACACTTAAATACTGTAAAGCTTGCAGCCCTCGAGCAAAGGTGAGCCTCTCGACTTGCAAATTACCACTTTTCCTTAAAGTATCACTCTGGTAAAGCTAATATGAATGCTGATGCCTTGTCCCGGATGCCTGGAAAAGGAGAATCCGAAATAGATGATACCCTGCTGGAAAATATAGAAATGCCAACTTTTCTGCAGGTACCAGCTGAGATTGTACAGGCATGTTGTCAAATTACTCCTGAGTTTAAAGTGGCAGATCAACCAGAAGTGGATGACATGATTGCAAATCAAAAGAATCTATGGGTAAAACTACAAAGCCAAGACCCTATAGTTCGCCAAGTAAAAGCTCTAGTTGCTCAACAGACGTGCATGACCCAAAGAGAAAGAAGGAAGTTGAACACAGAAGTGATGAAACTTTGGAGACACAGAACTCGTTTGACCATAGAAGATTATCATCTGGTTAAGAAAAGTAGAGATCATACCACACACACAGAAGTAACTCAAATCGTAGTTCCAAAGACCAGTGCTTCCATAGTGTTGGAGGTGTACTATGATAATTCAGGACATTTCGGTCACAAGAAAACTGAAGCTATCATCAGAAGGAGATTTTGTTGGATAGGAATGTGAAACGTTATAATAAAATGGAGTGAGGAATGTCCAGCATGTAACTTAAAGCGCAAAGAGAAGATGAATCAGAAAGCTCCTCTCCATCCAATAGTTAGTAACGCACCATTGGCACTAGTTGCTCTTGATCATTTGAAGTTAGACCCTAGCACAAATGGACACATTTATATCCTCACTATGGTGGATCACTTTACCAAGTTTGTGGTTGCAAGTGTAGTAA
This sequence comes from Neoceratodus forsteri, assembly GCA_016271365.2. Taxonomy (NCBI): domain Eukaryota; kingdom Metazoa; phylum Chordata; order Ceratodontiformes; family Ceratodontidae; genus Neoceratodus; species Neoceratodus forsteri. The sequence continues at coordinate 1,186,030,281 of CM057451.1, read as the reverse complement.
AAGACCTCTCTGCTCGAACTACTGCCGAAACCTTTATGAGATGTTTTGTACGACCTTACGGATATCCTACAAAAATCCTAACAGATCAAGGAACGTCTTTCGAATCTCAACTCTTTCATGAACTTTGCACTCTGTATGGAAGCCATAAGTTAAAAACCACTGCTTACCACTCCCAAGGTAATGGACTTTGCAAAAGAACAAATCAGATTCTCCTAGAAATGTTGCGAGCTCTACCAGAATGTAAACGTCCCTTCTGGTCAGCTTTACTTCCCGAACTCACGTATCTTTATAATAATACAATTCATTGCTCCACGGGTTATACACCTCATTATTTAATGTTTGGACGACGCTAAAAACTTCCGATGGACTTAGTGCTGGAAGTGCCACAAGAAGAAACTAAAATAAAGAAGCCAGTGACAAATTGGGTCCAAGAACATAATCAACGTTTGCAGGAAGCTGGATAAATTGTTGGTAGACACATGGAGCAAGCACGGCAAAAGCAGAAAGCAAACTATGATATCAAAGCCAAAGCTACATCTTTACTTGTTGGAGAAAGAGTAATGTTGAAGAAGACACAAAACTGCAGCAAACTGTCTTCAAAGTGGAAATCAGAACCTTATTATATTATTGAGATACCTTATCCTGAGCTACCGGTATACAAGATCCAACAGGAATTTGGACATGGTACTAAGATTGTTCATCGAAATCTCCTAAAAGCTTGCACTTTCAGAGACACTGTGATCATTAAAGAACAGGACAGTCATATGCCAAAAGAGAGGCAGGAGTCCACAAAAGAATGTGGGAACTAGAATCACCAACCAGTTGGTGTACAGAACCTTGGACTCGTACTTCGTATATGCATTCCCTTGACCGTTCGAATTGTGTACCAGTGATAGCTCCAGAAATACTGGATTTCCTGGAAGGAGAATGTATTGTTCAAGAACCTGTTGATTTCCAACCCCGCAAATCTCAAAGATCGAACGCAGGTATCCCTCCTAGAAGGTATATCACAGAAGCTTCTTAACTCGTACCTTGGTACAACAGGTAGATCTAATTCAAGTAATTTCCCTGACACAGTCACTTTAGGGTAAAACTTCAAAAAATTATAGTACAGTAGATGTTTTAAGAATATTTTAGAGATGTTAAGAGTGTTTTATTAACGTAAGACTTCATAGAGTGTTAAGTAAGATTTTAGAGGTTGTTAAGATGATAAATTTTATAAAGTGTTAAGGGAATACATGGGGACATGTATTTTTAGGCGGGCCTGAATCTGTAATGCCCCAAAGTTGGGGCATCCCAGAAAGTTTAAAATAAATAAATAAATTAGGGGTTCACAGGTGCTCAGGGTACCTTCTGTAGGTGTAGGCAGCAGGATACTAAGGTAAGTGGCCCCTGAGAATAAAGATTCACCTCCTTGTAATGGGAAACTGTAAAATAATAGTAGAAAAGTGCCCTGTGCACTTTACAGCATAGTCAAAAAGCAGATTTAAAAAGCAATAGATGTCACAATGGCCTGGATGGAATGCTGTGTTGAGTGGCTCATGCACAGCATTCCACTCCAGCCAATCTAGAACCCAGGGAGGTTCAAGTTTGAAAAATATTTTTTTTGTTGTTCAGTTGATCCTGGGCAGTGGTAGAGGAGACAGGACACAGAAGTCAAGGGACAGTTCAGGGCTTACCTCGAGTTGAAGCCGTCCCTCTGGGCTTCTGTGGTCCTGTGTTGCCTCCTGCCTGAAGACTCCTTGTCCTGTGGTCTGCGGTGCCATCGGGCAGAAGAAAAAGCGACCGCCGCTGTCATGGGTTTTGGGCTTGTAGCCTGTTGTTTTATTGTTTTAGCCCATCTCGAGTATTTTTAAGTTTAATTCTCAGTCCCATGCCGGCGGCAGAGAAGCGCCGCATCACCGCGTTCCTGTCGGCCGTCGGAGGCCCCCCTTGCCTCCTCCCAGCTGCCTGAAACCGTCCCTCCCTCTGCCAGCACACCTCCCGCCTCCCATTTGTCTCTTGTTGTCCGAAGTGGTCGCGGTGAGTCGGCGGCAACCTGGCGATTACGTGCTGTCCGCCTTAAATCAAAAAGGGGACTGTAATTTCATTGTGGAAAGCGTAGTAGAGTTGCATACAAGGCGGCCGGCGCCCGCCAAAGGCATTAGTCGCTGGGACCTGCTGTTTTAATATACGGTAGGGAGGCGGGGATAATGACGCCCATAGGAGGGGCCGAAAAGCAAGACCAGCATAGTGGCCTAATAAATATGCATAAGGGGGCGGAATTTGGGGTGGCGATGTGGTATAGAGTGACAGCAGCTCTCAGAGAGCTGCAGTACTAAAGGGGCCACGTAGTTTAAAAGGGCAATCCAGGCCCATTATAAAGTGGGGCTACCAGGCCCAATGTAAAGAGGGGCACCAGGCCCAATGTAAAGTGGGGCACCAGGCCCAATTGAAGGTGGGGCACCAGACCCAGTACAAGGTAGGGCACCCGGTCCAATACAAGGTGGGGCACCAGGCCCAATGTAAGGTTGGGCACCAGGCCCAAGATAAAGTGGGGCACTAGGCCCAAGTTTTGGCAGTACGTCAGGCCCGAGGTAAAAGTAGGGCATTAGGCCCGAGGTAAAGAGTGGTGCCATAGGGAGGCCCCAGCCTAGCAGAAAAGGGCAAGCCAACCTAGTGGTACTATGGGGAGGCCCAGGCCTAGTGGAATAGGGCAAGCCAGCCTAGTGGTACTATAGGGAGGCCCCGGCCTATCGGAATAGGGCAAGCCAGCCTAGTGGTACTAAAGGGAGGCCCCGGCCTAGTGGAAAATGGCAAGCCAGCCTAGTGGTACTATAGGGAGGCCCTGGCCTAGCAGAATAGGGCAAACCAGCCTAGTGGCACTATAGGGAGGCCCCGGCCTAGCGGAATAGGGCAAGCCAGCCTAGTGGTACTAAAGATAGGGTTCCTTAGCCACGACGTACTGAAAGAGATCCTATTCCAGAAGACCCTATGTTTAGAAACGGGTTCATTTAAGAGTGTTCGATTTCCCTATACTGTGAAACTACTGTAACTACTGTACTGCTTATGCCATGGCTATTGCTCTAAGTACCTGAACTATTGTCCTAAGTACCTGAACTATTGCTCTAAGTACCTGAACTATTGCCCTAAGTACCTGAACTATTGCTCTAAGTACCTGAACTATTGTCCTAAGTACCTGAACTATTGCCCTAAGTACCTGAACTATTGTCCTAAGTACCTGAACTATTGCTCTAAGTACCTGAACTATTGCTCTAAGCACCTGGACATTGGCCCTCACCAGTAATAATTACTCCTAAAGTTATAATTTGCCCTCCTTCGGCAAATTATTGTATCATTCCACAGTTCTTTGGGCATTTTTCAGTTATATGGTTACTACTGTATGAAGACAGTCTCAATCTTCTACCACACTGCAGTCTCATAGTGTGGTCTGTAACCCCACGTACTCAGAATCAGTCTCTACTCAGAAGAAGACGTCCTCTCAGCATTCTTCATTCCTGGGAGATCGTCCATCAGCTCATCACATCCATCTGTGTCGTCCGCCAAAGTCGAGTCCGTAGCCAGTCGTACAAGTCGTACCCGCTGTTTCTTGTTTTCACAGCTTGAAAGTACGTCTGCCGAAACGCATCACGACAGCTGTGCCAGTGTTGTTCCGTATGGTTCCTGTTCCAGATGTCCCGAAGTTGGTCGCCCTCTACAGAAGAGTGAGCTCATCCTGGAGAACCTGGTCTGCGCCCCTCCTGGTCATTTGCCGAAAGTCAAGTCCGTCAAAGCCCAGTACGGGACGCATCCACCGTTTCTTTGTTTTGTGTTAGTTCCTGATCCTAGGATTGCAGAGTCAGCCATCATCTCTTCAGATTCTTATGGTTCCTGGTCCTGTCAGAGTTTCTTCCGAGTTTAGCTGGCCCTTGGAGTGCCACAGCATCAGTCAGGTCGTGGTAGTCCTCCATCGGATTCATCGCCATGCAGATCTTGATCTATCTTCATCCTTGGCAACCCTGGAAGTGGGTTTTGACCGAGGAACCCTTTGTTTTCAGTGTGTTGTCTCAGGAACCAGTTGCTCTGGTTCTACATTCCAGCAGCCTTGGAGAGAGTGGGTTTTTTGCCAAAGAAATATATGGTCTGTTTACCAAACCTCTCACCACCCCAGTGGCCTTAGTTAGGTCCTTGCTGGGAATTGTGATTAGGGTTCTACAGTTCTGATTTGTTTCCCTTGTAGCTACCAACGAAGAACAATGGTGTACACGAAGACGCCGGATCTCTGGACCCTTGTAATATCTGGACTCTGATGGAAAATTGTGATGATAATTACCCTGGTACAGTTCTGAGTAGCTTATGTTACCTGATCCTCATCTAAGAGTATAGAAGTGTAGAATAATTTCAGAATAAGAGTGGCAGTAGGCCTAAAGTTTATTCTTGTGGTAATAACCTTAGTAGTGGTAGATAAAGGTATTTCCGTTTATTGCCCTATTGTTCTCGGGCAACCCCTCTTCCCTCTTATGACTGTGTCTCTCTTACCCTTGGTACAAAATAAATGCCCTCTGGGCATTGAAGCACTAAGTTGACTCCTGCCTCTCCTTGTCTGGGTAACGGTTATCCTATCCACATAATTCGGACCTTGGTGCCTCGCTCATCTCTTTTCACCACCATTAGAGTAGAGCACTCTTCACAGAGCACCTCTAGACCATTACATCAGGGCTAGACCATCACAAAAATGATGACATTCCCTCTCACATTTATCTGCATGTTCTGGTGGCTTTGGCTAACAGCAGTTTTCTGGTGGTGGTCATGGGGGAACAGCTGCTGCCTGCAGCACATTTACTTTCACTGACAGACACACACAGGTGGGTGGTGGGCAGGATGTGGTGTGCACTGTGTTACAAATATGACATATGGAAAATGAGTCATTCTGAGTGGGACACTCATTTAACTTTATGAAACACAAAACATGTACCATAGAAAAAATGTGACAGCCTTTTAACCACTTCACTTAAAACCTACTAACATCAATCTTATCATCATCCTCATACAAAAAGCTGCCCACACAGTCATCAGTGTCTGAATTCTGCCCACTAGAGAATTCTTTCTTCATTGTGTCATCATCTACCTCACTGGTAGGCCATTCCTTGCTGTCAGTGCCACCAGGATGGTCCATTTTTACAACATCAGCACAACCATGACCATGCCTGGGTTCAAATACTGAGGTTGCAGTTCAAGCTGGTATGTGCCCCTCATTCATTTTTATGAATGTCAGCAAGCTGACATTTGCAGGAGAGAGGTTTGAACGATGATCCTGAACTATTACACCAGCTGAACTGAATACCCTCTCAGCACTCACACTGGAGGGTGGGCATGTCATGTACTTCAGTGCCACTGAGGTCAGCTCTGGCCATTCACTGACCTTTCCACTCCAGCATAAAAGAGGCTCATCAGTTATTGACAGATGGCTGTTTTCAGCCAAATATGAGTCAACCATTCACTGTGCTGCATGAAGTCTGGTGGTTGATTCATCATCCTGTTCTCCGGAATCATTTAAGTCACAAATCCGCATTTGGGACAAACCACCCCAAAGTGGGTTGATGACAACCAGTTTTGATGACAGACCACCTGGAACTGCAGCCCCCTTACAGAATGTGCCTGATACTACTCCAAACTGACCTTCAGCCTGATTATGCTGCTGAGGTTTGCTGACCTTGGCACGTGACTTCTGTGCCCCATTAACCAAGTGCACCAGTTGCCCACTGACATTTTTTACCTGTTCATGCCCTCTCTCTAGTAGTGAGGCAATTCTACATTTGTTTTGTGGGTCCAGCATTGTTGCTGTTGCAAAGTCATCACTCTGCTGAATGCTCAAGATGTGCCAATTGTGCTCGAATAGTGTCATCATGTGTTTCAGTAATGAACTGCTAGCACAGCCTCCAGAACCATCAAGGCTATGCTGTACATTCAGCAATGTCTGCCTCAACACCCGCAGCAGTGGAATTGATTGGCTAATGGAGGCAGACTCGCCACTCACTGCCTGTGTGACATATTCAAATGGCCTCAAAATTGTTATTACAGAGTCCATGAGGTGCCACTGTTCAGTCATGAGAGACATGGAGGCCCCCGGAAGTGTCATGGCTAGTGTGCATGACAAGATATTCTGAAATGGCTTTGTATTTTTTGGACTGCTGTACATCATTGGGACTCCGCTCGTTAGCGGCTGGAACTTTATTTGGACTTCGAGCCCTGGGCTTGCCTTTTTCCCTCACTGGTGTCTGCTGCCCTCCCCGTGGACTACCTGCTCACTAGCCCCTCTAGCCGGCTGAAGTACACGGCTTGAGAGGCCATGTTGAACTTAATCTATTCCAGCTGGAGCTGGAGGAGTGAGTGGGGGGAGCAAACATTGTTGTGGGGGGGCGGGGAGGATTTCATATAAATGTAAGCGCCGCTCACAAGCGCGAGCATTGTGAGTGGCACGAGCACCACTCGGTGCTGGAATTCACCTGTTTTGGGATGAGAGGAGGGGAAGCGGGCTAGTTCATTGAAGGTTTTAACTGTGTTAATTAGGTTTGTTTATGATAGGAATGTTTTAAATTGCTTTGAGTTTTGTATTAATAATTTAGTTGTTTGTTAGTTTATGTAATTGGAAATGTGTAGGGGGTCTGCAGGGGGACTTGTGGGGGCTAGGATCATCTATGGGAACTCACAGCTACATGCTTTGCGTCCCTTTGTCCCTCTCCCAGTGTCTGATACTATTATCAGGCCGCTGTAGAGAAGTGGGGATTGTAAGGGATTGTTCTGCCTGTGGGCTGTGGGATGACCAGGAGCTGGTTGATGGAAGGATAGAGCTGGTTAGGTCCAGGAGATACCCTGGATTATTTAGGGCATCTAGGAGAAGCCAGACGTGGTTGGTGCCCATTTCCAGGGAGACCACCAGACCGAGTGGTCAGGTAACCCGAGGGACTGCACCACCCTCTATGTCTCTGACGGCAGTGCTGTGCAATGCCAGGTCAATCAGAAACAAGACGGCAATTATTGCCACCTTGATTTCTTCAGTCGACCTGGCTTGCATCATGGAGACCTGGGTGGGAGATGATGCTGGCCCTGTTTTTGAGGCTGCAGTCCCCCCCAGGGTATACCGTGGTGCACTGCCCCAGAGAAAATCGCAGGGGTGGCGGTGTAGCCATTTGCTTTAGATCTAGCCTGACCTTCACCGTGCACCCGGTGGGAATCCCAGGTTCATTTGAGTGTGTGGCCATTCATGGAAGACTCGGCATGGGCTGCAGGATCCTCCTCATCTATCGCCCTCCCGGCCTGATGGGGAGTTTCCTGCAGGAATTTGCAGAGTTTGTTGCCAGTGAAACATTGGGTTCCCCCAGATGTGTTTTTCTGGGGGATTTCAATGTTTGGGCCAATGATAAAGTTCAAAGGTGCACCAGCAAATTTCTGCAGAGTATGTCCTTGCTGGGGCTGACGCAGTTTGTTGATGCACCAACTCATCGGGATGGCCACACACTGGACCTGGTGTTCTCACTGGGGCTCGAGATTGTAGATCTTGGGATTAATCAGGTATTTTGGTCTGATCATTGCACGGTGAAGTTCACACTTGGGGCTCCCGCCTTAAGTTCTCCCCCTGCTGAGATGATTCGCTGCCACCCTTTACGCGATCTTACCCCTAAGGGTTTTGTGGCGGCAGTTGATTTATCTAGTATGGGTGATGCATGCGTCGGAGCTGTTGATGTCGGGGTTGACACCTATAATAAGGTGTTATCTGACACCATCAACTCCCTCGCACCTATCCGTGTACGACCCAGAACTTTGTACCTGAGGTCTCCTTGGTGTGATGGAGATCTTAGGGAAATGAAGAAGATGGGTCAGAGATTAGAGCGCTACTGGAGGAAGTCCCGTCTGGAGACGGACAAACTGGTCCTGCGTGCGCATTATTGTGCATATCAGGAGGCAATCAACCGAAAGAAGACAGTATTTATGTCTAGGGAGATTTCTGCCGGGAGAAACCGACCAGCCTCACTCTTCCGGACTGTTGATAGACTTCTCCATCCTGTCTGTCTGCAGCCCAGAAGAGTTTCCTCAAATGAGGATTGTGAGGATTTTGCTTGGTTTTTCTCAGACAGGGTGTCTTTGATCCGGCAGGAGGTTTCTTCAGCCAGCAATACCATTGCTGACAGTGGTCGCCAGTTGTGTTCTGAGTGCACTCCGCCTAGTTGGGGAGAGTTTAGGCCAGTGGAGGTTCATGAGGTTATTGAGGTGGCAGTCAATCTGAAGCATACCTTTTGTGAACTGGACCCAGTGCCAATGCGTTTCTTAATGAGATGCATTGACTCTGTTGGCCCGGTGTTTGCCTTGATTGTTCGGTGCTCCTTGGGTCAGGGTGTCTTTCCAGATGCCTTGAAGGAGGCTCTGGTAAGACCCTTTAAAAATCTTCTTTGGCTCGGGAGATCAGGGCAAATTACTATCCCATCTCCAATCTCCCATTTTGGGAAGATTGTTGAGAAGGTGGTATCGCTTCAGTTGGAGGAACATCTCATGACTCACGAGTTGTATGATCCCTTCCAGTCGGCTTTTCAGGCCAGACATAGCACTGAAACTGCGTTAGTTCGGGTGCAGAATGACCTCCTTAGGGCTAGAGACCGAGGAGACAGGACAATTCTTGTTCTCCTCGATCTCTCTTCAGCATTTGATACTGTGGACCATTGTGTGTTGCTTCTCCACCTGAGGGAGTAGTGTGGACTCACCGGTATTGTCATCAATTGGTTTGAGTCCTTTCCCACCAATAGGAGGCAACGGGTTGTGATGGGAAATTTCTCATCTACACCCTGCCGCCTTTTGTGTGGAGTCCCTCAGGGTTCGGTATTGGCCCCAATGTTGTTCGCTGTACATATGCTGCCCCTGGGGGGGATCATTAGAAGTATGGTCTGAGTTTTCATTGCTATGCTGATGACACTCAGCTATACTTGTCCTTTGCCCCAGGAACATCAAACGCAGTGGATGTGTTAAATATCTGTCTGGCTGAGATTAATGACTGGATGGCCTCCAGCTGGCTCGACTGAACCCTGACAAGACTGAGGTATTGGTGTGGAGTCGAACAGAGTTCGTGATGGGATGGCCTTTGACTCTGCAACTGGACTTGTGCTAGGAGCTGCGTCATTGATGGCCTCCCCTTGGGTGCGAAATCTTGGTGTGATTCTTGACAGGAATTTGTCCATGGAGGCTCAAATATCTTCCGTGGTTTGTTCCTGTTTTTTCCATCTTAGAAACATTGCCAGGATTAAGCCCCTTGTTCCGTCTCTGGACCTCCCTGCCTTGATACATGCCTTAGTCACTTCTAGGCTTGACTACTGTAATGCCCTCTATCTCAGGGTCTCTGGTGGTTCTCTTCATAGACTGCAGCTAGTGCAAAATGCTGCTGCCTGGCTTTTGACCAGGCAAAGTAAATTTTGTCATATTATACCTGTATTGTGCGAATTGCACTGGCTGCCTGTCAGATGGAGAATACTCTTCAAGGTGGGTTTTCTCACCTATAAGGCCCTACACGGGCAGGGCCCTGGTTACCTGTCAGTACTCCTGGTACCTTCTTCCTCTACCCGTAATCTCCGCTCTTCTAGTGGCGGCTTCCTGACTGTTCCAAGAGCAAGATTAAAATCTGTAGGCAACCGAGCTTTTAGTGTTGCCGCTCCTGCTCTTTGGAACTCCTTACCAACTGCAGTCAGGGAGGCCCCCACTATAACTGCCTTTAAGGCCCGCCTGAAGACTTTCCTATTTTTGCAAGCGTTTGGAGTGTAATGCTGACTATCTGTATGTATTAATTTTAACTCATATATTTATGCGGTATGAAATGCTGTAAAGTTTTGTGCGGCGCCCAGAGCCTCCGGGATTGGGCATCTTTTTAAATAAATTTGCCTTTGCCTAACTGTTCATACAACCTCTCTGCCATGTATAAAGCGGAGCTCCACCAGGTGACAACTTCCAGCTTGAGGCGGTGCTGCGAGAGGCTGTTTTGGATCTGCAACTGTGGAAGTTGGTCATGGGCCTTTGTAGATCGTAAAAAGTGAGAACTGATATGGTATGCAACTTTCAGCATTTCCTTTATATCAGGGTGCTGCAGAAACTCCTGCACCACAAGATTTAAACAGTGGGCCATGCATGGAACCTGAACAAAGTCATCTTTCATGATGCATTTTACCACATTTGACCCATTGTCACTTGCTATAAACCCAGCTGTCAGGGACAGGGGGTTCAGCCACGCATCAATTTCCATCAGTACCAAGTGCAGCATGTTTTCACCAGTGTGTGTGTGAACAGGTCACACTGCACATAGCAAGTGTTGCATGCTGTTGAATTCCTGGAAGATTGCTACCAAGCAGTCCACCTTACTACACTGATTATTCACACTACCACCAGCACAAACACCTGCGCCCAATGTGCAGTTATACTCAAATATGAACTCCCCGCAGTTTTGCCACTTGTGTGACAAATTGCTGTGCTCTGTGAATGGCGGGGGGTAGGGTGTGGATGTGTGATGAAGAGGGCTGCACAGGTGACAAATCCACAAATTAAGCTATTTTCCCAGATGGACATACCGGGGTTGATGTACCACTTGTACTAGACATACTGCATTGACCACCACCACCAACACTGCTACTCTCACACCACTGGACAAGATTTCAAAATCATTATGCTCCACCTCATCATGCCTGTAGTAATCCTCTGGTGTTATTTCATCGCTATTGCAGACACTCCTACTTGGTCTTACAGTCATGGAAGGGGATAACATGCTCATTAAGGTTGATGACGAGGGTAAACACCCCACTATGGCATTAGCTGCCATCTGGCACTGGGTCCACAGTGCCATGTGCTTGTTCTTAAGATGTGTATGCTGTCCTCCTGTGCCCAGATGACTCCCCTTTTTACCTCGACTCACACGCACATGGCAAAGCCGGCAGATTGCAACTGACTCATCATTTGCATCTTGGACAACAAAATCCCAAACAAGGGATTGTGATCCCCTACTTTTAACAAGTCCCTGATGCTGCTTATTGGATTCCATTTTTTAAGCCCTGAAATGGGAGGTGTGCTACATGATTTTTCAGGTGGGACGCACTTGGACTGCAACTGACCACCACGACTACCTATCATTATTACTGAGTCATCATCATCATCATCATCATCATCAACTGAAACTGGAACCTCTAAATCACAACTTTTTCTGGGGGGGGGGATTTAATGCCAACAGACACAGATACAGCCACCTTGACTTTCTTTTTCTCTAGTTCACAACAGGGGTCACTGACATCATCATCATATTCATCAACATCATCTGCATCCACATTTTCTGCTTGGATGGTGTCATGTGGACTACATGTTGCAATCACAGCAACAACATCATCATCATCACCCGATATTTTTGCACCATGCTGTGAATCATTGCATGGCAAAGGCATGACCTCCACCGCGGTGGAAGAAATGTGACATTGTGCGTTATCATTGCCATGATCAGAAGCATGTTCAACTACCATGGGGATGTTGCTGGCGGGATATGACATCATCTACACTGGCACTCACTGCTTTAGACTCAACTATATTTTTTGAAATGGTTAACTGATCAGAAGTGGAACTTGAAGCAGCAATACTCGTGCCAGCAGAAACTGCACTAACACCACCCACTGGGACATCATCTTCTCCAACTATGAGTGAAGCTACAGATTGCGATGTAAAATATATTGATGGAGAAATCCCTTTTCTCACATCAGCTATGCACTTCTGCATACTACCATGCCCACAGACAGCAGCAGTGCCATGGTCAGAAACAGCTTTGCTTGCATGTCTCTTTGTGAGCATTTTGGGGGATCACCAAGAAAACTGTAAACCAATTTAGAGTTCTGAACTTTCAGTCTGGCCCGATGGATGAGAAACCCAAAAAAACAACTGTAGTTTGCCTTGCAGATGCAGTTTGTGAACTAAACAGATGCAAAGTCACAGACAGATTAGACTGCACTGCGCAATCAGGAAAAAGACGCCGATGCTGCAAACACAAAGTCACAACAACACCTTAACCACTGCTGCTCACAACAAAAATATAACCACAACAGAAAGACTGCTTTTTTTCTACCAGTTGATCTACTACCTACAGTAGTAGCCAGAGACATTGCCAGCTATTTCCAGATATTTTGCAAAATTTCTAAAGAGTTTCTCTCTGCTGCCCTACTGTGGAAATGCAGAAAGCAGGAGATATTCCTGGAAATATCACAGAAATTTCGGGAAATACCTGGCAGTGTCTGTGGCTGCTACTGTACACCACATAGATACGCTCCTCCCCAAAGCACACTTCAAGTGTCTTTCAGTACACAGACTGAATATTCAAAAGCAACATTCAAAATCCACACACAAACAATAAACACGCAATGATGTGAGTACAGGTGGGTTTCCTACAATCAATGTACTATGTTTAGAGCCAAACAAAATGGCTCTAAAAGGCTTTTTTAACAGCTTTCTTTAGACTTTGAATCATAGAGCTCTGAGAGCAAACTGTCTCCAGCTACCATTACACACACACTACATAGAACTGAGGCTGTGCAGAACAATCTAGAGCCCATGTGACCTGCAATCCCATGAATCAATGTAAAATTCGCCTAGGAGCAAAAAACAATGCAGAGTGGTGTGAAATACATTGGGATCAATGTACTTTGCCTAAAAATGGGCACAGAAGTGGCTGGGAGAAGGCGGAGTAGCACAAAGTCCATTGAAATTAATGACTTTGCGATCTTCATTATGACACGAAGTACTCTGCTTCACATTGCGGAGTACTTTGCGGATTCCCCACCACACCGCGGATTGCTCCGTGAAGTGAATTTCGGCCACTTCGCCCACCACTGCTTGCTATCCCAACCCCCACAGTGTGTAGAAATGGGTCTGGGAAGGACAGGATTAGCGACAGTAGCAGGATCATTGGAGTTGTACATTAACCTGTACTTCTCTGACTGTTTGGCAGAGGGAGTAACAGGGGGTTGCTCTCCCGGCCCAAAAAATTGTAGAAATGGGTCCAGGGAGCTAAAGAGAAGCAGCCAGTGCCAGTGCCACACCAGATCAGTTCCACCATACTGGGAACTCAGGAACAAGATGCACAGTGATCGCTGGAAAGGCTGGCAGGAGCACTCGAGACTGGAGGTACGCTGCATGTAAATTTCATTTAAAAAAACAAACAAAAGAACAACAGAGAGTCATTCCCGATTGACATGTACAGGTATGAAACAGATTTATTTATTTGCTTTTGGTAACCGGGTAAGTGCAGTATGCAAAAATCTTGCCTATTTTCAGGCACGACCCCGGAGTGTACAGTATAACACTATAACAATGTAACATTAGAACAATATAACATTATAACAATATAACACTATAACAATATAGCATTATAACTATATAGCATTATAACACTATAACACTATAACAATATAACAGGTATTTGTAATCCTAGAACAAATAAATAAAAAATAAAATAAATAAAATATAACACTATAACAATACAACATTATAACAATATAGCATTATAACAATATAACACTATAACAATGTAAATATAGCATTATAACAATATAACAATGCAGCATTGACAAAACAATCAGATTCCAAAGGCAGGAGAACTGTCCGCAAAAAAACAGGGACAGCCACAGTAGATTATACATCACATGGATGACAGCAACAGTAGTGAGGTTATTGCAGCAAACAATTTTACAGAAAGAAGGTTGACGTTATTGTAGCATACAGTTTTACAGAAAGCAAGGTTGACCATTAATAGGCCTAGCTGAGGGAAGAAAATAGGCAGGTAGGCTCAGATTACAAAATATTACATCATATCACAGTAGACATTAGACCCACCAAGGGAGAAACAGATAAAGATACTGACTCATAAGCAGAAGGCGAACTCTTGAAGGAGGCAAGGACACAACAAGGACTAACTAGAGAGAACAGAGACAGAAGTTAAGTGCAGTCACAGTTGTCAAGGGCTACAATGCAGGAAAATAGAGTAAGCTTTAATGAGGGGTGAGATGTGGAATTCTTGACATGGACGGGGAGAGAGAGTTCCAAAACCTAAGGGCAAAGTAGGAGAAAGCTTGCTCTCCCATTTTCGTGGAGCAATGTGGAACAGAGAGTAAGGGGTAGGAAGAGGACCTCAGGATGCTAGAGTGAGAGACCGGGGTAAACATTTCCCCCAGTGTGGAGGGACGAGGAGATCTGGTTAAGGAGTCAACAAAACATCCAAGTGTGTATGAGTGAATATAAACCAGATCTATGTGGGGAACAAATGACACAAAAGAAATATTAAACTGATACAGACTGAATTAGTCCTGTTAGGTAGTGGTTGAAACCGCATTAAGACTCAGAGTGCCTTCCTCCCAACAGGTTTCCCTATCATTTCTCAAAGTTTGGCATCTTTCTTCCACATACGTCTCCCAAACCAGGCAGCAGAAATGAAGAGGCCCATGTTGAGGCAGGCTCTATTTGCTTAGTTAGTGGTGGAATGGCTAAAATCAGTGTTTTTTTGTGAACAGGCCAAACATTCAAATTTAAGTAAATTGGAGGTTAACTGATTTATTTAAGTTCTGTGATATGTTTTTCAATGTGCTGTAAGCATGGCAGTGCAGTTTGTTTTTGAAAACATTATTTCAGTTTAATGGTAAATTATTTTCAAGTAGCACTGCAGTAAAGTATAGGAATTTCAACATGGAAGCTGTTGGATTTCTTTTTTTACTTTCATTTCGGAGTGGAGTGCAGTGATCAGTTTAAGTAAGTAAGTAGGCTTTTTGTGAGGAAATCTAGATTTGGCACCTGACTATGTGTTTAAAGAGATTTAATGTATGGTCAGGTGACGTCTCTCGGCCAATGAAATTACTAGATTTTTTCCTTGTCATTTTATAAAGTCACTTGGCCCATGCTTCATGCCTCACAATGCACCTGAGGTGGGATGATATCCCCTGATATTGCAGAGCTTGTCATGTATTAATTCTTAACTAACACACCGATGATATTATATGCTGGTTAAATTAAATGCTTTAGGCCTATCAATCAATCCGTTGTGCTGGAGGGGGGCAAATGACCATGGTTGCACATCTCATATCCTTTGAAAATACAAAATAACAGAACAATTCTAAGAAACCTTCTGGTGTGTGCACCGGACTGGGTGGCAGGGGGAGACTGCACAGACGAGGATTAACAAGCATTTGTCAATGCCGAATGTTGTCGCATTGGCATTGGCAGTGGTGGAGCTAGAGACGCATGATAGGAATGGCAGTGAAGTATTGAAGTGACGCCAAACCCCACCCCCACCCTGTAGAGAGCAACAGGCATTGGGGTGTGCCTTTGGGTCATCGGCTATAATGCTCATGGCATTGTACCTCTCCCTACCCTGTAGACACTGACACATGTCATGGTGTGCTTTGGGGTCTTTGGGCATTATACTTACCCCATTCCATAAGGAAATACGCTGATGTGAGTGCAGTATAGGAGCATGGGGTGAAGTTTGTGGCCAAACAGTGCAAGACACACCACGATGCCTGTCAGTGGCCGCAGGGTGGGCGTGGGGGGTGGAATGGCGTGAGCATTACATCCGATAATCCCAAGTCACAGCCTTAACCCCTGTCAGTCCGTACCGGGTGGGGTGCTACAGTTGGAAACCCTAACACTGTAGGCGTGTGGTGGTAGTTTCACTCAACATTTTCAACATGGGCTGCTTGTCAGACCACCTCATGAAAAGCGGCACAATCACTTTGTTAGCCGAAATGTGGTTTTGCACAGTGGCTGTGCCATTTAGCAACAGAGGGATGAAAACACAGTTTTGGGCAGGATGTGGAGAATGACAACTATATTGTTCATGAGGAGGCATAAAAAATGGCAAAGTTGAAAATCTGGAGTGGGAATATGAAATATTGGTGAAGCAATGAACATGCATACAAACTGCGCAACAGACGTCCGCAACCCAATTATTTGTGGGAGTTTTTTAGGCACATTTTCAACATAGGTATTTTGGGACCTCCCCTCATGAACAGTAGCGCTGTGATTTTGTTAATGTGTCCCAAAAGGTGATTTCCCACAGCAAGCATGCCATTGTGCACCACAGTTGCAGAAACACGTTTTGGGCAGGCTGTGAAAAATGGCAGCTGTATTGTTGATAAGGAGGTGTGCACAAAGGCCAGTGGTGAAAATCTGGCATGAAAATATTGCACATTTATGAAGTTACAAGGGTGCATGGAAACTGCGCAACACATGCTTTCAGCACAGTCATTTTATGGCCTTTTGGCACCAAATGTTTAACATAGGCATTTTAGGACCTCTGCTCATGAACAGTGTCATCGTCATTTCCTCAAACTGTCCCGAAAACTGATTTCGTACAGCGACCATGCAATTCTGCGCCGGACGTGCAAAAACACATTTCAGCCAGGATATGTAAAATGACAGCTATACTGTTCATAAGGAGGTGTGGAAAAGTGCCAATTTTGAACATCTGGAGTGAAAATATTACAAATGCACAAAGTCACGGTCATGCGTGTAAACTGTTCAACGCACGCTCGTAAAATACTAATTTTATGGACTTTTGGCCCCAAATTTTCAGCATAGGCATTTTAGGACCTGTGCTAATGAACAGTGTCACTGTCATTTTCATAATGTGTCTCAAACATGGACTTTCCACAGCGACCGCGCTATTCTGCGCCGGAACTGCGAAAGCACATTTTGACCAGGATGTAAAAAATGACAGCTATACTGTTCATGAGGAGGTGCAAAACAATGACAATGTTGAAAATCTGGAGTAAAATATAAATTCATGAACTTACGAGCGTGCATGCAAACTGCGCAAAACACGCTCGTAACACAGTCATGTTATGGAGTATCATCACCAAATTTTCAGCATAGGCATTATAGGACCACTGCTCATGAACAGTGTAACTGTCATTTTTGTAATTTGTCCCGAACACTGATTTCCCACATCAACCACGTTGTTCTGCGCAGGAAGTGTGAAAACACATTTCAGGCAGGATGTGAAAAATGGCAGCTGTACAGTTCACAAGAAGGTGTGGAAAAATGCCAATGCTGAACATGTGGTGTGAAAATATTGCAAATATGCCAAGTTATGAGCGTGCGTAGCAACTGCACAACGCACGCTCGAAAAACAGTCATTTTTCGGATTTTTCCCACCAAATGTGCAACATAGGCTTTTTGAGAGCCCTCCTTATGAACATTGGCACTGTCGTTTCATTCCTCACTTCCGAAAGGTGATTCCGCGCAGTGACTGTGAGATCACTTTTGGGACTGAATAACACCATAACAGTGCAAGAATTCATGAGGAGGGGTCCCAAAAACTCCATGTCGAAAATTTGGTGCCAAAATTCCAAAAAATGCCTGAGATATGCATCAAAGTTGAAAACCCCCTATTTTTTCTATTATACAGCTTACTGGCATTTTCTCAGTTCGCGGTCGGCTTTGAAGAGTGCAGACATGTTCCCAGTCCACTGTAGTTCTTCGCGCCAGACTCCGGAGGTAAGTTTGAGGTGAGGGGGGGTGTGGGGAGGCAGGGTGCGCAGAGAGGTGAGTGCGGGTTGTGGGGGGCAGGGAGATGGCGGGACCTTTTTTTTTACAGGGTAAAAAAACATCGCGGACAGTTTTTTTTTTACAGGATATTTGGCACGCTGGGGTGGGCTCCCAGTGTGCCACCTAACTGTTTGGGGGGGAGCTGCAGCTGACGGGGAATTGGGCACCACCATCGGCACACAAGGAAAGCGGAGGGGCAAGAGCCGAGGGAGATTGGGCACCCCCCTCGGCATATAACAAATGGGGCGGTGCTTTATGCTGATGGGGAGTGGGCTCCCCTGACGGCACATACATTGGGGCCACGGTAAGCTGGTAGGGGGATTGGGCACCCCGAAGTCTGCAGTTGGGCGGCCGCCATGTATACAATGTGGCCGAGCATGTCAGGAGGTCCGCTGCGTCTGACGAGTTTGCTTGGATTGCAGTGGACCTTTCCTTAGATGTGCTCACCACATTATGTATGCATGGTGTGGCGCCGGCATACAGGCTTATTGGGGAATGAGGGACGCACCTACTGATCCATGCTCTGCATTCGCCCAACAGTGACCGTGCCTCCAAATCTGCACTACCGCAAGATGTTGGCTTCTCAAGCACGCCAACATAATAATAAGCATTTGTCAATGCCGAATGTTGATTGTGTTGGTGTGTTGAGCTCGCTTACTGCCCCTCTGTCACTTGCTCAGTCTGTTTTTCCCAGTGCTTCAGGCTGCTCTGTTGTACTGGGCTCCTGCCTGCATTGGCACCTTGTTCTGCCCACTAAGAAATCCACAGCTGTCCCGACAGAGCTGTGTTGAGGTGGCTCACTCCCCCTCTCTCACTCACTTATTCTGTTTCTCCTGCTGCTGCAGGCTACCCTTTTGTACTGGGCTCCTGCCTGTGTTGGTGGCCTTTTCGGCCCACAAATAAATCTGCAGCAGTCCTGATACAGGTCTGTTGAGCCTGCTGACTCCCCCTCTCTCACTCACTTTTTCCGTTTCTGCCGGCGCTACAGGCTGGCCTTTTGTACTGGGCTCCTGCCTGTGTTGCCGCCTTTTTCTGCCAAAAAAGAAATCCGCAGCAGTCACTATAGAGCTCCATTGAGTTCGCTCACTCCCCCTCTCACTCTCTCGTGTTCCTCCTGGCGCTGCAGGCTGCCTTTTTGTACTGGGCTCCTGCCTGCATTGGCACCTTTTTCTGCCCATAAAGAAATCTGCAGCTGTCCTGACAGAGCTCCATTGAGGTTGCTCACTCCCCCTGTTTCACTCACTCATTCTGTTTCTCCTGGTGCTGCTGCCTGCCCTTTTGTACTGGGCTCCTGCCTCTGTTGGTGCCTTTTTCTGCCCACAAAGAAATCTGCAGCAGTCCTGACAAAGCTCTGTTGAGCTCACTCACTCCCCTTCTCTCACTCACTCATTCCATTTCTGCCGGCACTGCAGGCTGCCCTTTTGTATTGGGCTCCTGCCTGCGTTGCCGCCTTCTTCTGCCCACAAAGAAATTTGCAGCAATTACAATATAGCTCCGTTGAGCTCGCTCACTCCCCCTCTCTCACTCACTCATTCAGGTTTTCTCACCACTGCAGGTTGCCATTTTGTACTGGCCCCCTGCATGCATTGCTGCCTTTTTCTGCCCACAAACAAATCTGCAGCAGTCTCAACAGAGCTCCATTGAGCTCACTCACTCCCCCTCTCTCACTCGCTCATTCTGTGTCTGTTGTCACTGCAGGCTGCCCTTTTGTACTGGGCTCCTGCCTGCATTGCCACCTTTTTTTGCCCACAAAGAAATCCGCAGCAGTTACAATAGAGCTCCGTTGAGGTCACTCACTACCACTCTGTCACTGGCTCATTCTGTTTCTCTTGGTGCTGCAGGCTGCACTTTTGTACGGGGCTCCTGGCTGCATTGGCACCTTTGTCTGTCCACAAAGAAATCCACGGCTGTCCTGACAGAGCTTCATTGAGGTCGCTCAGGTTCTCTCTCTCTCGCGCGCTCATTCTGTTTGTTCTGGTGCTGCAAGCTGCCCTTTTGTACGGGGCCCCTGCCTGCATTGGAACCTTTTTCTGCCCACGAAGACATCCGCAGTAGTCCTGATAGAGCTCCATTGAGCTCACTCAGTCCCCCTGTCTCATTCGCTTGTACTGTTTCTTCCACTGCTGCAGGCTACCCTTTTGTACTAGGCCCCTGCCTGCATTGATGCCTTTTTCTGCCCACAAAGAAATCTGCAGCAGTCCCGACAGCGCTCCGGTGAGTTCGCTCACTCCCCCTCCCTCACTCGCTCTCTCCTTCTGTTTCTCCTAGTGCTGCAGGCTGCCCTTTTGTACTGGCCTCTTGAATTGGGGCCTTTTTCTGCCCATAAACAAATCTGCAGCAGTCCCGACAGAGCTCAGTTGAGCTCAGTCACTCCCCCCTCTCACTCGCTCAATCTTAATCTGTCCCAAACACTGATTTCCCACAGCGACCGTGCAATTCTCCGGCAGGAGTGCAAAAACATATTTTAGCCAGGATGTGGAAAATGACAGCTGTACTGTTCATAAGGAGGTGTGAAAAAATGCCACTGTTGAAAATGTGGCATGCAAATATTAAAATTTGAGAAGTTACAAGGGTGCATGGAAACAGTTCAATGCAGCTTGTAACACAATCATATTATGGGAGTTTCATCACCAAATTTTCAACATAGGGTTTTTAGGACCTCTGCTCATGAACACTGCCACTGTCATTGTCTTAATGTGTCCTGAACACTGATTCTCACAGCAACCACATTATTACCAGTGTCAGTGGCTCAGTAGGTAGCACACTCACCTCTGAGGCCGGGAGATCAGAGGGCTGTGGGTTCAGTTCCCACATCTGGCACTTGGGTTAATATCCCAGTACTGACACTGTAGTGCAGCATGAGAGGGGTGCTGCACTTCTGAGGTGCCGTCTTTCGGATGAGACGTTAAACCGAGGTCCCATCTGCCTGGATTGGTGGTAGTTCAGGTGGATGTTAAAGATCCCATGGCACTTATCGAAAAGAGTAGGGGAATTTCCCCGGTGTCCTGGCTAAATTACCCTCATTCACTAAAAATACCACCAACAGCTTAATGTGGTTCAAGGTCAGTTGGCATTCATCTGTATCCCCCTCCCCCGGGTCGTGCCTGAAAATAGGCAGGATTTGTCTAGTGCACTTACCTGGTCAACAAAAGCTAAATAAATAAAATAAATAAATTCTGCGCCGGAACTGTGAAAACACTTTTCGGTCAGGATGTGAAAAATGACAGCTGTACTGCTCATAAGGAGGTGTGAACAAATGCCACTGTTGAAAATCTGTCGTGACAATATTATAAATCTGCTAAGTTACAAGGGTGCGTGGAATGTGCGCATCACACACTTGTAACACAGTCATTGTTTGGAGTATCTTACCAAATTTTCAACATAGGCATTTTAGGACATCTAATCAAGAACAGTGTCACTGTCATTTTCTTAATCTGTCCCAAACAGTGATTTCCCACAGCAACCGTTGTATTCTGCGCCGGAAGTGCAAAAACTTCAGCCAGGATGGGAAAAATGACAGCTATACTGTTCATAAGTAGGTGTGGGAAAATGGTAATGTTGAAAATCTGGAGTGAAAATATTACAAACTTGCGAAGTTATGAGCGTGCGTGCAAACTGCGCAACACACCCTCGTAACACAGTCATTTTATGGAGTATCTTACCAAATTTTCAACATAGGCATTTTAGGACATCTAATCAAGAACAATGTCACTGTCATTTTCTTAATCTGTCCCGAACACGGATTTTCCACAGCGACTGCGCTATTCTGCACCGGAAGTGAGAAAACACATTTTGGCCAGGATGTGAACAATGACAGCTGTACTGTTCACAAGGAGGTGTGAAAAAATGTCAATGTTGAAAATCTGGCATGAAAATATTGCAAATTCGGCAATTCTGAGCGTCACGTGGGAACTATTATAGCGCATGCTCATAAAACAGTCATTTTATTTTTCCCACAATATTGCAACTATAGGCTTTTTGAGAGCCCACCTCATGAACACTGGAACTGTCATTTCGTTAATCACACCGGAAGGTGATTCCACGCAGTGACCGCGAAATCACCTTTTGGGGCTGATTAATGCCATGACAGTTCGAGAATTCATGAGGAGGCGTCCCAAAAACCCCATGTTGAAAATTTGGTGCCAAAATCCCAAAAAATGACTGAGATATACATTAAAGTTGAAAAAACCCTATTTCTACCATTATACAGCTTACCGGCATTTCCTCAGTTTGCAGTCGGTTTGAAGAGTGCAGACGTGTTCCCGGTCCACCAAAGATCGTCACGCCAGACTCCGGAGGTAAGTATGGGGTGGGGGGTGTGGAGAGGCAGGGTGCACAGTGAATGGGCGCGGGTTGCAGGTGGGGGGGCAAGGAGAGCACGAGGGACAGTTTCCTTTTTTACAGGGAAAAAAAACAAAAGACGTCGCGGGACCGTTTTTTACTTTACGTGGGCATGTGGCACACTGGGGTGGGCTCCCAGCGTGTCACCGGAGGCTTTCTTTTTTGGGGAGGCAGCAGTATCCGATGGGGGATTGAGCACCCCTGTCGGCACACAGCAAAAGAGGGGTATCATTATGCTGATGGGGGATTGGGCACCCCGTCGGCAGACAATAAAAGCGGGGAGGGGGGTTTACCTAATGCCGATGGGGAGTGGGCTCCCCGTCAGCAACAGAAACACTGGGGCAATGAAGCCAATGGGGATTGGGGCCCCAGTCGGCAAGTAAACACGATGGGGGGTGTTAATATTGTTTGTGAACACGGCGGCAAACTGCTGCCATGTTCACAAACAATATCAGTATGTGAAGATACTGCCCTGCAATGATGGGTCGCTCCCTCATTGCAGTGGATGGCTTACACTGCAATGACAAGGCGTCCCCTGATTGCAGCAGCTGATTTGTCTCAAGTTGGTGGCAAGGTTCCAAACTACTGTCAGCAGCAGTGTGCCACGGCATTGGGGAAAGTGAGGTTTTTGCAGGCTGTGGGGGCATCGGACACAACAGTGCCGCGCCTCCACAACCTGCTTCTGAGAAAGCTGTCCCAATATGTTTCTTGCACTGCATGCAATCAACATAAAAAGGAGGCATCCTGAACAGGTACTTCTACTCTGTCTTCACAGTGGAGGGAGGGAGGACGACCACCACAGAGCAGCAGGAACAAAGTGGGGGAGGTGGACACAAGTCCATTTTCAGATGAAAGAGTCCTGAAGGGACTTGCAGCTCTGAAAGTGTACACAGCTATGGGACTGCAGGGGATACAGCCAGGATGCTAAAGGGACTCAGGAACATGCTAGCTGCCCCACTGATGGTTTATTCAACAGCTCATTGGAAACAGGTATGGTTCCGGAGGACTGGAGGAGAGTAGCAAAAGGGAGGAGGCTAGCAACTACAGGCTGGTCAGTCTTCAATCATTGCCATTTGATTGGGAATATGCTGAGATTTAGACTACCTTACCAGCAACTGGTGTCAGCATGGTTCAGTTGGTAGCACATCTTCCCCTGGGCCAGAAGGTTATAGGTTCTAGTCCCACACTGGGATCGAGCTCATACCTCAAATGCTGGTACCTGAGTGCAATCCTTGGGGGTGCTGTACTGACAGGGTGTGCTGTCCTTCTGATGAGATGTTAAACCAAGGTCCCATTGACCAGCCCACTGGCACCGCGGTAGGGTTACAGCTTATGGCACCAGTGCCCGGGTTTGGGAATGGACTTGGGTGGCTGGAGGGTCAGCCGGGAGGAGGAGGACTGAGCACCCAGAGGCTGCTCTTCTCCTCTGGGGAGAGTGGGTTGCTTGTCCTGCTGCTCTACCGCCACCTGGGTGACCACAGGTGGAGGTGCAGCAGGACAGCAAACAGAAGGGAGGGGGGACATCAGCAGGGAGCTGGAGCATCTACACATCCCAATGTGTGCAGCCCAATGGCTTCCCAAGTGTACCAATGTCCTGTGGGAAGGACCAGAAAGCAGGAAAAACCCCACAGTGCTCCCTGTAGATGGAGTTCCAGGCCCCAATCCCCACACCCCTGCCAGCGCTGGTGACAGCATCCCCAATGAAACTACAGACACATTTGGGCAGAGGAAGGGGGCCCCGTCCCATACCCACCTGGGGGGTATAACCAAGGCTCCATGGGGGAATGGACTGCACTGGTGACTGGTCAGATGAGTGGGGACATACAAGGCCATGGGAGTCTCCTGAAAGAAGGAAGTACTGTGTTGAACAGGGGGCATTAAGAGAGTTCTAGCCATCACTGGTGCTATCCTGGGTGGCCAGCTGGAAGCAAAAGAACCCGAGGCAAGGGTAAGAGATTTCCCCTGGCATCCTAGCCACCATTCCCCTTCCCAGAAAACTGGTTTATGCAATTGTTCAAGGCTGTGTGTGGATGTTGATTTGTGAAATAGCTGCTACTACATGGTCAGTCACTTCACTACCAGTATTGGGCTTTGGGATGCAATGTGTATGAAAAGTGCTGCATAAATTCTGATTTTTTTCTTCTTCGACCAAATATTATGGTCACAAATTGCACGTATCGCTGTAAAAGATAATAATTACTGGTGACCCCCTTTAATACATAGACTAGAGGCATTTTTCAAATGCTCTAATAACCTGTAGAATGGGTTATTACGGTGGTTTGTGTCACTCTTCTTTAGCGTGCCACCTGATTGGCTCTTACTCCATGTGTAGGTGGGCAAAACACATCAACAAATAGCAGCAGTTTCTCCATTACCCCAGGACCCGCATTCATCATTTACCAAAACTGTAACCTTTAGCTGCCATTCTGTGTCTATATGTGTTAAGTGTTTGTATTTGTTTTTTTCTGATATGGAGCCTTTGTAAATGAGTCCCTGACTCAAAGGTTGTAATCCTAAAGTCTGTTAAATAAATAAACCTTTCACTTCTGGTAAAGTGTCAGTGGCTCAGTAGGTAGCACACTCCCCTCTGAGGCCGGGAGATCAGAGGGCTGTGGGTTCAGTTCCCACATCTGGCACTTGAGTTAATATCCCAGTACTGACACTGTAGTGCAGCATGAGAGGGGTGCTGCACTTCTGAGGTGCCATCTTTCAGATGACATGTTAAACCGAGGTCCCATCTGCCTGGATTGGTGGTAATTCAGGTGGATGTTAAAGATCCCATGGCACTTATCGAAAAGAGTAGGGGAATTTTTTATTTAAATCATAACAATAACATCACAAGAATATGTGCAATACAATCTATTTTCAAATACAATCAAAACAAAAAATCATAAAATTACATATAATCAATCATGGGAAGAATAAAATTATATATATATATATTTTTTTTTTCCTTTCCCAAACACTACACCAGTATAAAATAGCACAGGGTAATATATCCCCCCCAAAAATTCATAAAAAATTGAAACTATCCCAAAAGGAACCCCATCTAGACAAAGAAAATAAATCACGTTCTGCCAACATCAACTTTCCCACTTCAGATTCTATCATTATAATCAAAGTAAGTGGAAGAATAAACTGTTGTTGTAACAAAAGTCTACAGCGACTAATCCACAACCAGTATAAAAAATAAACATGGAGAACTTGTAGAGTACCATACCGACCCCCCGGTTGTTCAGTAGCAAAGAAGCCATAATACAGGCTAACCTTTAAGGGTGGAAAAACTAAACTATTTTTCCATCGTTCTTTAAGAACATCCCAACATTCTCTAGCATAAAAGCAATCAAAATACAGATGATCCATTGTTTCCAAAATAGCAATACATTATCTCTCGGGCAAAATCGCTCTTGCATGGATTTATGTTTTTGATTACTGCGTACATTAACCCTACCATGTATACCCAACCATAAAGTGTCCCACATCTGTTGTGGAATACGGAATTAGTTAAATAACTAGCCAAATTTGAACTCACTGCTATGGGAAGGGATGTGAACGGAGTGTCGGGAAAAAAGTTCCCCAATATCAAAGTATACAAAGCTTTCCTATGGAGCTTCTTCACCACTGCCCAACGTATATCCCAACATTTTATTTTATCAAACACTGACCTCCAGCTATCCAGCAATGGTGGGCGACGTTTATTAAAATGTAAAAACCGACCTTCCTTCCATTCACCCAAAACACCCTTCAATTGGGATGTCAGTGGTATAATCCATAATTTTGAAATATTTCGTACCGCAGGGAACAAATTCATATATAAAAAATTCTTAAAAAAAAACACAACTGGGTGAATCATCCCCAAACCTCCCTCTTTAATCTCCAAGTATAATGTATTTCTCTTGATAGGGTTTAAATGGCTGCCCCAAACTCCGCTATAAAAAAATGCAACAAAGGCGTTTCCAATAATTTGGGTATACAATACACGTTACTTATAAATAAAAAAACAGGAAGGAGATAGGATTTAATCAAATAAATACGTTTCTTCTTTGACAATCTATGTCTATTCCATTGAGAAACTCTAATATTGCCATCCCGTAAAGCCTTCTTCCAATTATCCAAAGCTCCCTCCCTACCACCAAAATAAAGTCCCAAAATCTTACAAGGTTCTTGTTCCACCCAAAAGCGCCCGACCATAGACGGACTATTAGGGAACCCTGAAATATCAATACATTTCGTTTTCTCTTCATTTATTTTAGCACCCATGGTCCCTCCCAAAGACTTAAGCAAATCATAAGCCAACTCTATAGCCTTACTATCTGGTAAAACAAGACAAATATCATCCGCATAGGCAATCAGCTTCGGCAGGCAATAGGTGTTCGTAGTGATAGCCTTAATCAAAGGAGATTTACTAATAATCCGCAATAATGGATCTAAAGCCAAAACGTACAATAAGGGGCTAAGTGGACATCCCTGCCTAACTCCCTTCAAAATACTATGGGGATAACCTTTCCACCCATTTTCTGAAGGGACAACAGTAGCTAATGCATAGCATAGTTGTACCCAATTCACAAACTGAAGTGGCAAACCAAACGCTTTCATGCATGCCCATATATATTCATGTGACACTTCATCAAAGGCCTTAGATTAATCCAGGCTTACCAAAAAAAAACCCAGACCTCCCCCCGGATCCATACCTAATGACATAACCTCTCTAAGAAAAATCAAGGCGTCTGTCAACTTCCTCCCAGACACTGCACAAAATTGTTGTTCGTTAATCAGAACAGGCATCACAAGAGACAATCTATTCCCTAAAAGCTTAGAGAATATCTTAAAGTCAACATTCAAAAGAGTTAAAGGCCTCCAATTTCGAATGTCTGTACGATCCCCTTCTTAAAAAGAAAAATTAACAACCCTTCGTACATCTGGGTAGGTAAAAGCATATCTGAAAGAAACAAATTATATAAAGCCAGTAACTCCATAGGCATAATCACCCACAATAACTTGTACAATTCCCTGGTAATCCATCGGATCCCGGCGAGGTCGCCTTCTTTAAAGAAGCAATCACTGCACCCAACTCCATTTCAGTAAAAGCAGTTACCATACTAGACTGTAAAGCATAATCAACATGTGGAAGGTTTGCTGCCTCCAACAATTGAGAGGTAAAGCAAGAAACTGGGTGGGGAGTCCCAAATGTTTTCTCAACATGTGAATCCAAAAAATCCATTATACTTTCATTATCCAACAACAATACACCATCTTCCCTACACAAACCAGAAAACAGGCGACTGTTTGATCTTGACTGACATGCCAAAAAAGGATTCACCTGAGCTGTTTTCCCCTGAGTCCCAAAGGACTGCTCTTTAATTAAAGATGCCATTCGGTCATACTGAAACGGCAACATAGACATCTTTATCCGAGTAATATCTCGAGATAAATCCAATCCACATTCATATTGTCTAGATATTAGTAACTGCAAAGAACGACGGAGCATCAAATATCGTTCATGTTTTGATCTAGCCTCCAAAGGACTACAGGTCTGGAAATAACCAACCAAACAAGCTTTAAAAGCTCCCCACCAACTCCCTCTATCTTCATATAAATCAATAGCAGTAACCTGGTCACTTACAATCATTTTTAAATCTGTAATAACTGAAACATCACTCAATAAAGACGTATTGAGTTTCCAAAATCCTGGACCTTTCTTCCGACCCTGAATGGAGTCTATCCTTACCCCAATCAATACATGGTCCGAAGTCTCCACCAGAACATAAATCAGGCTATCAATCCTTAAGGATTTTGGAACAAAAATAAAGTCAATACGGGAGGTCAATTTACCTTTAAAAAAGTAGGTTTTACAGAAGCTCTCCCAACTTGATGTGAATCTTTCAAACCAGCCAAAGCAAGAATTGAAGTCAAACAAGATTTATCACAGTATTGTTTACCTATTGTCCCCTTCTGCGAAAAATTGATATTAAAATCCCCACCAAAAAACAAGAAACCTCTTGTATACAAAAAAGGCTGAATTTTATATAATAATTCAACCTCAGGGATTTCAACTGTGGACCATAAACTGAGATTAAACGGCAAGTAATGCCGCATACTTAACGCTACTGCAGGCTCTGCCAGGTTCAATTTCAACCAACCGAAGAAGTAACATCTAAAGTAGTAAAACGAACACCCACCCCACTACAAGGATCTATACCAAAAGACCAATATGATACTCCCCACCGCCAAAGTCTGCTAGCATTATTAATCTCCAAAATAGTGTATAAACGAATATCTTGTAAAAGATACACATCATAATTTAAAAAAGAAAGAATCCCAAATGTCAACTGATGTTTAACATGGGATCTAATGCTATTAACATTTAAAGAAGTTACTGTAAATGGAAAAGGATCTTAAGGGAAGGGTTTAGGCATTTTATTACTAGATCTAGTCACACGTTTTATAGCATCAGATTGTCTATGTTTAACTGAACTCCCAGGGGTACTCAGAGAAGAAGCCGTATTAGGCCTAGAGAAATCCTGATCCACAACAGGGAGCGCACTATCTACTTGATCACCTCAGGTAGCCAGGATCGAATACCTATTCGCTAAGGTCAAGGGGGAGTTCGATGTAATACTAGACCCACCACCAACCGAAGGCAACAGATCATCTTGAGAAACCTGTATTGCCTCCTCATCACCTACATTATCAAGTACCTTCAGAATTGGAGAACTACTAGGATCTATTCCCTGCTTTGCAGTAACCCTAATAGGAGATCCTCGGGGAGTTACAAAAGGTGTAACTGTGTCATCCCCACAAGAACTTACACTAGGGAGTAAAGGGACCTCCTGCGACGGAGCCATAATAAATAAATCCTGGCCAGATCGTAAACTAGACCTTCTAACATTCGGAAGCCCTCCGCCCCTCCCTCTACCCCTACGTCTACCTCTAAGTACAGGACCAGGTTCCGTACTATCAGATACAACACTAGAATTTCAAGCCTGTGCCAAGAAATGTTCCTGATCAGAGGTATCATTAACATCAGAATGTTTCCAAGGACAGTCAGAAAACACATGATTCAGCTCATTACATAAACTGCATACCGGGAAGCGGTACACTCTGTAATAGAATGGCCCAGCATCCCACAATGAAAACACCTAATCTGATCACATGCGTATTTAAGTGGGATAAAGAACCACATTTAAAACAGCTCTTTGGTTGTCCAGCATAAAAAATAATACCCCTATCCCTTCCCAAAAAGAAAGAGCTAGGCAAATGTTGTATTCCTTCAGCATCATGAATTAGACGAACTCGGATAGTCCAACCCCCGATCCAAAAACCATTCATATCCAAAATAGGTCTAGGTTTATCTTGCACATAGCATTTCTTCTCCAGCCAAATCATAATATCGGAAATGTTCACACCTTCATTCCGGAAAAGAATTGTAACCGTCTTAACTGTAGGCTTGGTAATTGGAATAGCCTGAAAGTCTTTCCAATGTTCACTATCCTGTAAATCATAATACATCCTCCAGAATTTATCTAAGGACATCTCTGTACAGAAGCTAATATCATAATAAAAATCTCCTGGAGGATGAATCAGTGCATATACTTCAGTAGGAGAAAAAGCCATAGAATTAATTAACAAAACTTTCCCCACCCAAATACGATCAGGAGCTACCGGTAACTGCCCCCTATACCTCAATCGCACTAAGAATCTGCGCTTTGCTGATTCCACTGGCTTCTTAAACAGGCCAGCAAAAGATTTCGTATTGTGACCCCCAGGGCTTAAAGAGCCCACTGTCTTGCACATTGTCTTACCACACACCGACTGCAGTAAACTGGATGCGGACACGGAATCCAATATAGGCGTGACTGATGTAGAAATTACTAAACCAGACGATGAAGGTGAAAAGACCTCAGAAATCTTGGTCGCCTGTGCGCTTATGATTCGAAAATTCACTAGCCTCACCTTGAGATCATGATTCGCAGTACCTGAAGTCTGGGACTCAGAATTAGGCATGACAATCGGTGAAGCGAGCATCTCATTCTGTACCTGTAAATGCAAACTGGAAACCCCAGGTACAGGTATTGTGGGATCAGGAACCCACCTTTCCCCAGTCCATACCCAACCCGCCTGCTTTAGTGCCTCACCAGGAGTCCAAGGTGCCAAAAAACATGAATGTCTGGATGATTCAAATGAAACAAATTCTTCTCCCAGAACAGAGTTCGTACCAATACCATTGCCAACCTGTTGACCAAAGCGTTTCCCTCCATCCAAAGCAGGGCTTACGGGAGAACGCTTTCTTTTACTTCGTTCAACTTCCAGCTTCTGCTGGCATGAATGAAAATCTTTTTCAGCCAAATTAATAAGGTCCAAAAGATGCAATTTTTTCCGTTCGAGTTCATTTTTCAAAACTAATTCTGTCTCATCGTCCATATCCAAATCATGCTCCGTATTCTCCAACTCCAATTCAGGTACCGTACCAGAAAAAGCGTCTAGAGACCGAATATTTTCAGCAAACTCATTCCATTTCTTGAATAGGTCAGAGCCACGTACTCACAACCTTCCTCCTCCAACTCCACCAACCGACTGGTATCCTCCATCTCCTCAAATGGACGGACAGCGCCACCCACGAAAAGAGTAGGGGAATTTCCCCGGTGTCCTGGACAAATTTCTCTCATTCACTGAGAATACCACCAACAGCTTAATCTGGTTCAAGGTCAGTTGGCATTCATCTGTATCCCCCTTCCTCGGGTCGTGCCTGAAAATAGGCAGGATTTGCCTAGTGCACTTACTCGGTCAACAATAAATAAAGTATTACTTCTTTTAACAGTATTTATCTGGTGGATCCTGGTGTTGCGACACGTCGGGTGGAGATTGGCAGATTGGCAATGTAATTGGCAACAATCAGTGGCAGTGAAACTGAAAAAAAAATAATAATAAATCATGCTAAGTAACTCTGGTAGAAGGAGAGACAAAGTAAGTGTGTGTGTGTGGTGTCTCTCTCACAGTATCTTGTGTCTGTGTGTCTCACAGTGTCTGTCTGTGTGAGTGACAGAATTGATGCAGTACCCTTGGCAGTCACTCCCTTGCACCAGTAATTATAAAAAATAATGCCTGTGCAAGATGTGTGTTATGAGTATTTTTCATACACTCTCGGTGTGTGATAATCCCATAACACATACCTGCACAGGCATTACTCTCTATTTATCCTTCATCACTGGAAACAACCAACTACTCCTAGACTAGGACAATGTATTCTCGATATCACATTAAAGCAGCAGTCCAAAGGAATTTTTTGTTTCCACAAAAAGCAAATTTCAGCTACAATTAAAACAATATTAGCTTATTTGTCAAATGTACTTGTCTAGGTACCTCCAACACTGCATACCATGGCCCAGATATTCAAAAGGGTTGCGCCATGCGCAACAGGGTTGCGCGTGCACAACTCCAAAAATGCGCCATTCTGCGATATTCAGAAGGGGCCAGTTGTGCCACCGAAAACATGCTGAGCAACAGCGCAATGGAAATGAAGGCATGCGCAACCGAAGGGGGCGGGTCCATGCATAAAGTAATGCGAATCCGAACACTTGCGTTAATGCACAAGAGTGGCTCAGCCGGAAGTTGGCAAGAGAATCGGATTTGAGCCAAAATAAAAAGGCTCAAGGAAGTGGCACAAGAACCCTAGCAGGCCGCAAAACTGGGGGGAGAGACAGAGAGAGAGAGAGGAGACAGAGACAGGAGCTGGAAGGGCAGAGAGGGACAGTGGGTCCAGGAGGACAGAGAGGCCAGTGGGGGTGCCCGTGCAGTGGAAGCAGCAGTGGGGGCAGCGGAACACAGGAACAGCAGCCGGGGGCAGAAGCCAGGAGATGGACAGTGTCAGCTTCACATGGAAGCTGTAATGAGAGGTGAGACACCATGCTGCAGGGGGACGTGGCCGCGGAGGGGCCCGTCGGCGGTATGCCCCCGACAGGCAGTATCGTGCCCGCATCAGCTTCGAGCTGTACACAGACGTCGAGATTGTGGCCCGGTACCACCTGAACAGGGCAATACTGAGACGGCTCTGCGAGCTGTGCAGTGATGTGATGCAGGCACCCTCACGACGGAGTCATGCTCTGTCCGTGGAGACCAAGGTGACAGCCTGCATGTGCCTGCTCGCCACAGGCACCTTCTAGAGGCTGACAGGGGACACCACAGGCATTACACAGTCGGCCACGTCACGCATCCTCACCCAATTCCTCAGTGCACTGCTGCCTCATGCTGCGGAGTACATCCATTTCCACAGCACCGCGGCAGAGCGTACAACAAACATGCAGGAGTTCCACAGGGTAGCACGTATGCCTGGCGTGCTAGGGGCCATAGACTGCACCCATGTGGCCATTCGCACGCCACCTGGCCCCGACGGCCAGGCTTATCGGAACTGAAAGGGCTTTTCCAGTGTCAACTGCCAGGTGGTGTGTGATGCCACTGGGCGCATTATCAATGTCTGTGCCACACACCTGGCGGAGCACATGATGCCTTCATATGGCACCAGTCTGCACTGTGCCATCGATTCGAGATGGGAACATCCCCACGGGTCATCTAGTGGGTGAGTACACATATGGAATGCAAACTCTGTGCAAGGGTGGAATGACACAGGTGCCATGGTAGTGGCACACAAGGATATGGGCAACATGGACCTGACATGACACTGATCTCCACTATCTCCACACAGGTGACTGCAGATACCCACTCTGTCCCTGGCTGCTCACACCGTATCGGCGCCCCACGACCCCAGCGCAGCTATGTTTCAATAGAGGCACATGCGCAACCGTTAACATCATAGAGCGGGTGTTTGGGATGCTCAAGGCACACCCGATGCCTGGACACCTCCGCTGAGCTCTTACAGTACAGCCCCCAAAAGGCCTGTGGGATATTCCTGGCCTGTTGCATCCTGCACAACATGGCCAAAGACCATGGGATAGCCGTACAGGTCCAAGAGGGGGACAGCGATGGGGATGCCAGTGGCGCCAGTGATGTGGGTGATGAGCAGCCCCCCCTAGGACGGAGGGACCCCCGACTGACCCGGCAGGCCCAGCTGCACCGGGACACCATTGCAGAAAAGCACTACGCCCAACACAGGTAAGTCAAGGGGACATGTGCAGGCAACACTGTCCATGCGCAAACCACAGGCACACAGGGGAACACACCGTGCATGAAGGTCAGGGGAGTTGAAGGTTCCAGGCATACCAACACACCATCAGAGAGAGGTGAGCACTCATATGGACACACACACACCAGGCAGCATACATGGGCAGCAGCACAGCACTGCGGAAATGACATTGCCAACACACAGCACCACCAACCACCCACACCACCTGGACTGTCCACGTACGTGTGTCAGGACCTGGGCACCCTTGCACCTTGGTGTACAGTGCAATGCAGGCATCATCATGCACACACACCTGTGGATAGCAGTTGGGAGAGTGTGCAGGTGGTCCGTGTGTCAGCTTGGTGAGCAGAGCACCCAGCAGTGCACTGCCCACCATGACACACATTGCACACAGGGCAGCACCAGACAGGGCCTGCACTGGGAGACAGCTCAGTCAGGTAGCACTGTCCCGACGCCACCACCGGATGCGTGGGTGGCCCCGCCGTGGGCCAGCAGCACTGGCAGGCTGAGCAGGGGCCACATCGGTGGCGCTGGTGCACCACCAGGGGTCCCACTGTTGACGGACCTTGCCCACACAGGGTCTGCATCCTGCCAAACAAACTTGCACCAGGGGTCTGGATGCCCAGCAGAACCCGGCATCGACAGGCCTGGTGTCACACGACGCCGGGAATGGGGAGTGGAGAGCGCACTGTGTGGGGTGTGTGGTACAGGGGCACCTGACTGTGTGCCCAATGCATCCACGACAGAGACCACTGCCTGGGTCAGCCTGTCAATGGCGGCGGTCACATCCATCCACATACAGACCAGCTCGGCTCAGTCCCGAGCACACTCCCTGCTGTGCCACTCCACGGACACAGACAGTGCCTCCACAGACCTTGCAACCCGCCTCTGCAGCTGTACTGATTCCTGCAGCAGGCGGGTGTGTGCGTCCAATGGGTACTGTGCCCCAATGGCATCGTGACCCCCAGGGTGTGGGCCGGTCCTGGTGACAGCACCCATTGAGGTGGGCGCTGTTCGCCAGGACCAGGTATGGGCGGATCAAAGGGTGGTGACAGTGCCACTGCCTGACACTGTATCCCCAGACCTGGTGTGCGACTGCTGCTGCCCCGCTCCAACTGCTGAGCCCCCAGGTCCACCTGTTCCACCTCCGTGCTGACAACAGTGCCAGACACCTGCACAGCCACGGTGCTGCCTCACCGGTGCTGATAGGCACAACCTGGGACTGTGCCAGCATGCTGGTACACGGTGTGAACCAGGAAGGCCCAGGGGACGCGTGCTGGCCTGCCATGTGTCCGTCATGGGACACACCTATCACTGCCCATTGCAGGCCTGCTATCATCAATGGTGCAGGTGCGTGCCACTGCCATAGGCACAGCATGCTGGCATACCTGCATGCCAGACTGCTGTGACACAGGCTGTGCACCCCCTGCACCTGTATCACTGACACCGGAGTTGTTGGCCCAACGTGCATGCTGCTGCAGTGCCTGCAGGCTGGTGGCGGAGGTGGATGGTCCCTCCTCCACGTCCAGCAGGTCTGCATCACTGTCTGAACCCACCACCACCACCACCGTCTCCTGAAGACGAACAGGATCTGTAACAGAAAGACAGTACATGTGAGTGCATGTGAACAACAGCCCCCCCCCAACAACACCACCATGTCATACCGTGCAGTGATGGGCTTCCACCTGTCTGGAATCCTCCACCTGGTATGCCCGCAATGGCACTCGACTGCATGGCTGCAACCAGTGTCTCCTCTGTAGGGGTCAGCTGCAACACCACTGGTGGGCCCCCACCAGTGCCAGCACGTGCCGCCCTGAAGGCTGCCACCTTCTCCTTCAGCCTCCTGCGGTCAGTCCCCATTTTCTTCTTGCATTCCTGCATGGAGCGCTGGTGGCTTCCGTGCAGGTTGACGGCCCCAGCTGCCCCCTCCCATGCAGCTGCACGTTCCTGAGGGGTGCCCCTCCATCCACTCACTAGTGGCTCATCCTCCAGGTAGGCCTGGAAGAGGGCCTCCGTCTCTGCCGCGGTGAAGTTCGGCCTCCTCCTACACCCGCCGTCCACACCCTCAGCTTGGCTCTGGTCAGTCATGGTGATCTGTATGGGTGGAAGTGGACACCTGTCACTGTGCAGTCGACAGCATTTCCCCATGAGCACAGCTGCTGGCCCGGGGGGGCAGAAGCCCCCCCCTTTCCTCTCCGCATGGCAGATACTGATGGAAAGGGTGCCCTTTGTCCCTTTCTAAGTGCCCTTTTCATGCTCAGCCCCCCTCAGCCTTTATCATCCTCCGGCACCCCTGCTCATGAGCATTGTCCTGAGCATCACACAGCATGTAACTCACCTCTCACCTGCAGTAACCAAATCTGGCCAGCACAACCCACTGTCACATTTTTATAGCGCAACACATGCAAATGAGGTGTGGCGCAACTTTAATGACATGCTAATCGCGCCACTGCGCCTTTGA
The DNA here is from genome assembly GCA_016271365.2 of Neoceratodus forsteri. NCBI lineage: Eukaryota > Metazoa > Chordata > Ceratodontiformes > Ceratodontidae > Neoceratodus > Neoceratodus forsteri. The sequence continues at coordinate 1,185,994,765 of CM057451.1, read as the reverse complement.
ATGGCTGATCGAATGATTTGCATATGTCGGCTGAATATCGCGTTTTTGTTCTTTGCGCAATTCGGAAGGTCCGGCTGAGCCAATGGCGCATGTTTGTGGCTGCGTGCTACACTGCATTGCACATGCCCAGACAGCTTACGCATGCATCTATCGCGCTGCAGACCTGCTGAGCGTGATAGGCGATTCAGGCCATGGCCACCATTGTGCCAGTGGTGCTACAGCACTGGGCACTATATGGCGCTGTGGCACTACTGCGCGATAGTCCACTGTGGCACTGGTGCTCAGCTTGGCAGTCGCGCAGGATGCCTATACGTCCTATGGCGCTGTGCGTAGCCTTGCGTCATTGCCGTGACCTTGTGTATGCCCTCTGCCCTCTGCCCTCTGGCGCTGTTCGCATGCCATGTGTACGTCCCTATTGCACTGTCTGGTGACAGTGCCATGTAAAGTGACGGCGCTGTTCGAACAGTGCGATTGGAGCCTGTGGTGGTCTATTGCGTAACAACTCCACGTGGGGTCACGGCGCAGCAGGGCACCATATTGCCTGCTGTAAAGTTGGTGCCATGGCTAGGAGGAGGGCGGTGTCCTGGAGCCAGCTAGAAGCGGCCAACCTGGTGGCCTGGTGGACCCACTGTGAGGCACTGTATGGTGAGGCCCCTCACCATGCCTAGGACCCACATGTGGCAGCAAGTGGCCACTGACCTGGTGGAGGTCACTGGCGGGGCAGGTCTGCTGAGCAGTGCGGTACCAGTTCAGTGACCTCTGCGGAAGGCAGAACTCTTGTGCAGCTGCGTTCGCGTGCCAGGTGGGCGTGGTGCCTAGGCCAGGTGAGTGTACCATCTATGCACCTCATATTCTCTGTAGGGGTGTGTGTGTGCTAGGTGGCTGTGCAAGGTGCCGGCTCAGACACGGTTGGCTGTGTCAGTGTGTGCAGCTGTGCGATGGATGGTTATGGCTGTGTGGGTAGGCACTCTCACTGGGGCAGGGGGCACTCTGCTTTTGAGTCACACTGATGTTTGTCTCAACATATGTCTCCCACAGGCCGGGATCTGAGGATGCAGGGCCGGGATGAGGAGGGCCGTGCCAGGGCCCCAGTGGCAGCAGGAGTCACTCCCCGGATGCAGCAGCAGCAGCCGCAGCAACAGCAGCAGGGTCAACAGCGGCAGACAGAGCTGCTTGAGCAATGTGAGTATCATGACTTCATGGATGCTATTGCATGCTGCGGGAAGTCCACTAGCCCTGCACAATACAACCATGCAGGAAAGGGATGTCATAATTCCACTATACAAGACACTAGTGAGGCCCCACCTGGAGTACAGTGTACATTTCGGAGACCATACCTCGTGAAGGACGTAGAGTGGCCAGGGAAGGTTCAAAGGAGGGCAACAAAGATGGTGCATGGCTTGCATCACGGGTCCTATGACGACAGGTTGAAGGAACTGAACATGTACTCCTGGAGGGGAGGGAGGAGAGAGGGGATATGATGGAGACATACAGGTATCTTACAGGGGGGATCAGGGTGCAGGACACACTTTTTGAAGTGAAAAAGATGTTCCAGGACTAGAGTGCATGGGATGAAGTTGGAGGGAGGATGATTCAGAGGACACATGGTGATGGACTGTCTTCACAGAGCGGGTGGTGGACAAGTGGAACACCCTGCCAGAGGAAGTGGTGGGGCTGACACAATCATAGGATTTCAGACTGCAGGGGACAGACATGAAGGAATTCTGGAGATCAGGGGTTAGGGGCAACAGACTTCTAGGGAAACAACGTGAACTTACAAGCTCATATGGACAGACTGGGTTTGCCATAGGCCCTTATCTGATGACACTGTCTATGTATCTATGTATGTAGGCACGACACAAGTGACATGCATCACTGTGCAGTATCACAGCACGTCTGTGTATGCATCACTGGTGGTCCAGGCATGCACTGGGCACATAGCTGTGTAACTGGCATCGCACCATGTTGCCACGTCACTTGCCAGCCTTGTTTGTACTGTGATGGACTTGGGCAGTGTGTGTGTGGGCAGTGGTGTGCATAGCTGGTGCTGCCTGTTTGTGATGGCCATGTGCATGTTCACTGTGGGTGGGTGTACGCCATCACAGGTGCGGGACATTGGGCTATATGGCTTGCAGGTTGGGTGGTGTTCAGGGTTGTGGTCAGTCACAGCCATTGACTGTGTTCCCATTTTCCTAGGCCTCGAGGTTCTCCGGCGCATTGGGAGGGATGTCCGAGCATGAGACAGCTGCTGGAGGACAACCAAGCCATCCTGCAGTCCATCACAGCATGGCTCGGAGAGGGCGCATGGGACGGCCAACACCAGCCAGGAGACGGCAGTTGGCGGGACCATAGATTGTTTTTACCCTTCCCACTTCTCCCATCCCTACCACCCTGCCTTCCCTCTCCAAGTTTGTAATCCCTACCCCTTGACCAACCCGACCTTGTACCCATCCCCCCCTTGTAAATAGTTCTGGTTGATTGTTTTGTACTTTACTCTTGATAATACATTTTTATTTTGATATGAATGCTGTGTTGGTCTCTGATTTGCAGCTGACTATGGTTGCTCAGTTGCAGTGGTGTACAAGCCATCTGGGGTGGTATGGTCCTGGGTACATGTGTGTGTGTGTGTGTGTGTGTGTGTGTGTGTGTGTGTGTGTGTGTGTGTGTGTGTGTGTGTGTGTGTGTGTGTGTGTGCATGGGGAGGTATCACCAGCATGGCATTGACTTTCTGTTGGTCTTGCCGTCTGCTGCCACCCACTGCTGGGTGCACAGGGTGGGTCTGGCTTATATGCTTCTCTGCAGCACGGGGTTGACGTGTGCCAGGGGATGCATGGTGTTTCCTGCAGTGCCAGTCACTGCACATGGGTGGTGTCTTGGGGTCACGGTGCAGGGTGTGCTGTGCGTAAGGGGGGCTGATGTGCACTGTGGTTGTCAACCCCCTGTGTGTGGCACTCTCCGCCTGCCAGTGGTTGTGCTGGGGTGTCATGGCTCTGCTATGCTTTGTTGGCTTGTCCCCATGGGCACGTGGATCATCCGTCCCACCCCAGTGATGCTGTGCTTGGGGTTGCAGGTGTGGTGTGGGTTCTGCAGTGTGTTCCTGTGCCATTGTGTGGCATGGCTGGAGTGGGCCCCAGCCTGCCTCCCTGGATGTGCAGTTCCATTGCTCTGGGGGGCTGTGCTTGCTATGGCAGCTCTGGAATGCTCAGCTGAGCTTCCTGGTTGCTCCATGGCGTAACATTTTGGCTCAGCTTCTCCTTCCTGATTGAGCGATGGCGCAGTATGTGCAATATTCAGACGTTGGTTGCTTGCGCAATTTGCTCTGCTCCATGTTTGAATATCGCACCTGTTGCGCATTTGCACAACTGGTTTGTGCTTGCTCCTGCTGTTGCGCTAGTTTTGAGCGCAGTTTGAATATCTGGGCCCATGAGTCTTTTTTTATTTTTCTTGATCCTACCCCTTTCCAAGTCTACAATGTTATTTCTACGTAAAATGTGGCAGTCTTCTTTATTTCTTGAGAAAAAAAAACTAAATTATTCATTTATAAAATACTCACATTTTGGTGTAATTAGAAAATTGCACTAATAAATGAAACTGGAAGGTGCCTGTAATTTTTGTTGGTGAAAAAAGATAGGGTACATTTTTTGCCCAATTTTATTGCACTGCTGCTTTAAGAGTGAGTTATAAGAGATTAGAAAATGGGCTTTTTATTTCCTGGCATCTGATTGGCTAGTACCTTTGCCAGGGGGGTACATTAACTTTCAATAGATGCCCAGGGAATAAAAAGTGCCAGCCTATAGTGCCCCCCCTCACCCACTAAAGTATCTTAGTGCCCACCCTGCTTCCTAATTGGCTAAAACCACATAATTTCAATTTAAAATCGCTGCCCTTTTTTTGTGTCGCTTAGCGAGAGAGAGGGTCTCCCCAAAGCTCCATAGTTACCTGGTACACTTCCTACCCTGTCCTCTCAAAGCTGGCTGTTGTTCATGTAAAAAAAAAAGAAAGAAACACGATCCACAATTTATTTTTCCTCACAGCCGCAGTCATTTACAAAGATGGCAGCACTCTCCCGACTGCGCTCTCATGCTCTGTACCAATCTCTCCCCTTCTAAAACTGTTTCCCCACTGTCCATTATCTCTGTCATTGTCCAGCTGTCACTTTGAGATTTAAATAAAAAAATAAATTCTTGCCAAGCCTTCAACTAACCGCTACAATGCTCGCCTGATTCCGAATACCGGTCCAGAACAGAATAAATGATTTCTCACAGCCGAGCCACAATCATTTACAAGACAGCACTCTCCTGACTGCACTCTCACTCTTTGTAGCAATCTCTCCCCTTCTAAAACCATTCCTCCCGTTGTCCCCTAATGCTGGAATCATTCGGTAGTTGGAGATTTAAAATCTTTTGCTGTAAGTAAACAGCTGCATCATGCTAACCTCTTGCTGCACGGCAGCCACACTTACATGCCGATCCTTCAACCAAGTGCAACAGCGCTGTCCCGGTCCACAACATCTCTGCCTTAAAACCCCCCAAAACAATGTATAAAAGAAATCTTGCAATGTGTCACTTCCTTACTTTGGAACCGATCTAAAAGTGTGTGTGTGGTGGGGGGAGGTACGACCAGAAAAATATGCAGCAACTACTACACATCCCTCTACTGGCTAATATAGTAGATACAGGGACTACGTTATCAAATAAAAGGAAAAAAATACATTTGTAGTCATTTTTTATAGATTAGGATTTTTTTTCTAATCCTATAAAAACTGGTACATGTAGCCCATTTTCTAAGCGCAATAATACCCTCCAGGTTGGGTGGTATGAGCAATACTGTACCTTCCAGGAGCTATAAGACCCTCTGCCTGCGGCATCAGGCTTCATTATGCCCCTGGGTGGTCCGGTATTGCCCAATACTGCACACCCTGTCGGGTATTATTGCTTGCAGTGCTCATATTAACCCTGACTGACCAGAGATATTGTATGAGATATGGTCCCATTTTGTTTAACCTCACATATTTCCTAATAATTCTTGGCAAGAAGCAACTGTATAATTCTACTTTATCAAATGAAAGACTCTAAAGTGCCCAGAGATTCTACACATTATAAATAGCTGCAGCATTTTCAATTAGATGTGTATGATTGTTATGAATGCTAATACTCACTATTCATAATATAGCTCTTATGTTGTATTAATCAAATAAGCTGTATGTAAAATATGGACATTATTATTACATTCATTTATTACTTATTAAAACGCAATAAAATTACATTATAAGAAAAGAGAGTTTCTAAATGTAATTTCAGGGGTGTCTGGGATTTTATAAATGTAATTTATTAATTTATTCATTTATTTAAGAGTTTTACCAGGAAGGAATGCTGAGCACACTACTGCTCGATTCCAAATGCATCTGAGGGTGGGAGGGGGAGAAGGGTAGTGGAGAAGTACAGTACAGTAAATTACAAACTAGGAATGAGGCAATACATATACAGGACATGAGTACACGCAGATGCAGTAGCATATTCTGGGACGTAGCCCAGGACTGTAAAGTGATAGCAATATACAGACAGAAGCAATTAGGCAAATAATATAGGAGGCAGTAAAATACAAGTGAGAAATCTACTAGAAAGAATTACTGATGCAATGGAAATGGCAAACTATGTCTTGGGAGGTCAAAGGTTAGTTGCATATGCAGGTGGAGGAAAAGTGTGCTAGAAAGAGGGAGTTGTGGTGTAGAGAGGGTGGGATGAGCCTAATGCTTGCAGGGAGTTTGTTCCATAGTTTGGGCAAGCTATACCTGAAAGCCTTCTGACTAGCATGGGTAGACGTGAGGAGTGGCCAAAACATGAGAGTCGTTGTTTCTTAGTGAGTACGCTTGGAGGTTGGGAGATGTTATGGCAGATGTGAGGTAAGATTTCCAGGGACTGTGAGAGTAATCATACTGGATGACCTGATGAGGGAGAGGCAGTGAGACAAGGCAATAGGTAGGGTCAGCAGGATTATGGGATGCATAGGGAGGAGTATCAACAGCAGAAAGAGAGATGTGGTTTTACCACTGTATAGATCACTGATGAGATCCCACCTGAAGTATTGTCTCCACCCCCTGGAGACCACATCTCAGGAAGGAAAAACTGAGCGAACAAAGGCAAAAACATTTAATTACATTTATACATAGAGGATTGGATGGAAAACACCCAAATTACATATCCATTTGGTTTGTTGAGAGAGAGAAAAAAGGTTAATTAAGATCTGTACTTGGTGTGGACTTGGAAATCCCAAGCTGTAACTTAAAAATTTGGAGAGATTCCATTTATTATATAGGTACATTAGCTTGGAACAGTAGTCCACACAAACTAAGAACATTTACAGGGGAGAAACACTTGGAAGGGGATAAAAACCTGGTTGGAAAATAAATCATTTAAATTCAGACTGTGTTGTACAATTCAGCATAATGGCTGTATGTAACTGCACTAAGCATGTTGCATGATGAAGCACTGTGCAACTTTTGTCTGTCTGTTTGATCAACCTTATCTGTTCTATTTATATAAGTGATTACACTATATTAGTCTATGTATTTGTAACATACTTGAAATAATGAAACTGAATTAGGGCTTTTTCTTCTCTATTATGGACCTCGTTGTAAATGAGCTTTTAGCTCAATTGAGTAAATTCTGATTCATAAGATTTTTTATGAATAAAATATTTTACTACTGTTATATACACAGGGTAGGGGCTGTCCAGAGAAAGGCAACTAAAATGGTGCAGGGGAGTACCATAAGCTCTATGAGGAGAGACTGACGGATCCCAATATGTACACCCTAGAGGAGAGGAGGGAGAGGGGGACATAACAGACATATAAATACCTTACAGAGGTGAATAAGGTATAGGAGGGGAGTATTTTTCAGAGGAGAACGTGCACAAGGATAGGGAGGGTATTCAATGAAGCTTGAAGGGGGGAATTTAGAAGGGATGTGAGGAAACACTTCTTTACTGAAAGAGTGGCAGATGCCTAGAACAGACCTCTAGCAGAGGTGGTGGGGTATAAACAGTGGTGAACTTCAAGCATGCGTGGGATAGGCACAAATGAATACTGATAGGGGAGGGTTGGTATGGTAGCCAGAGATCATGTAACATCTACGACAACAGCTTAGGCTGAGAAAATTGGACAGACTGGTACGCCAAGCAGTTCTTATTTGCTGATAAATTCTATGTTCCTATATTTCTGGTCCCATGGATTCAGCTTAAATCTAATGATGTGGCTCAGTACTGCATCAAAGCAAACAACAGTTAAGCACATATTCTTAGCATAAGCCCCAGCCATAGCTTTGGTGGGCAATTTTAAGGCAGTATTTCTTATGTCCAACTATAACTGAGTTGTAGCAAGCCAATACTTTGGGGGGAACCCTCAGAAAATGAAACCTCAGCACCAAATAAGGGTTCAAAGCAGCTTATTTTGGCAGAGCAAATTCAAAGCAAAATAGTTTTTAGCTTCATTCAGCTTTTCAGTTCACAGCAGTCTCTCTCTCTCTTTCTCTCTCTCTCGCTCCCCCAAAATCCACCTCCTTGCTTTGTCTGGTTTTGTCTTCATGCACCCCCCCCCCCAGCAAAGCTTATTTGTGCCCTTCCCCTGCAGGGATTTCTAAGACTGCATACAACCAGTGCATATGGCCTTTAAAGAGACTGGCCATAATTCATCAGGGCTGGGTCACAACTTACCCTGTTTTTCTGCTGGCATATTATTGGAGAGGGGGTCCTGGGTGCAGGTTATGTAGACCCCTCATATTAATATTAGCTCTCAGAGCCAAGACAAGTGCTGAGACGGATATAATAGAATGCTTTCTGGGGCCCTGTACAGTAGTAAAGGGGAGCATAAATATAGCGTTCACTTTGTTAGTATAATTAGGAATTAGGGCATGCTTGCAAACTGATTAACCTCCCTAGGTACTGACTCTTGTATTCCTTTCCTAATAGTCTTCTATTTTACTTACCAACCTTTAATTTTCCTTCTTGTTTTCCTTCCCTAATTCCAATTACTTTTGTACAAACTGTGCATTTTTATTTTCCATCAGTGCCACTTGACTAGCGTGTGCTGTGAGTCTAGTCTTTGGTTCTGAATTTGAGCCTTTTTATGTACTCTCTTTCTTCCTATGTATGCTATATAATGCTATGTGTGCTATTTCTTGCTATGTATGCTATATATTTCTATGTGTGCTATTTCTTGCTATATATGCTATATATTGCTATATATGCTATTTATTGCTATGTAGGTTTAAATGCTTCATTGGAAAGCTTTTAAACTAGCCAAGAGGGGAGGCACTGGAAAGGAGCAGGAAAATCCTAGCCCCCCCCAAACAATCACGGTAGTAAGTGTGGCAAACACCAACATGGAGGTGTCGAGGAGAAGGGCAGTGGTAAATGGAGAAAGTGACAAAGGCAAGAAGGACAGGGATGGGGCAAAAGGGGTAAGGCCATCAGGAAATGGAGGGTAATGAGTACCAATGCCCATAGTCTGGGCAACAAGCTCCCTGAGCTGGTGGCCTTAATGGAAGAGGGATGCCTGGATATCGTAGCAGTCACAGAAACATGGTACACAGAGAACCATGACTGGGATGTTAACATACCAGGGTACATAACCTACAGGAGAGACAGGCAGGGGAGAAGAGGGGGAGTAGCTCTCTATGTAAAGGAAGGGATAAAGCAACTGAACAAAAGAGTAAACAGGGAGGAGAGGAGGCACTGTGGGTCACCTTGGAGACTGGAAAGGGCACCACAATCCGCACAGGGGTTGTGTACAGACCCCCATGTCAGGGGGAAGGAATGGACAAGGATATGATGGAAGGCATTCTTAGAATGGCAGAGAAAGGGGAGATACTGTTGATGGGAGACCTGAATATGCCAGATGTTAACTGGAGCACATTTGCTGCAGCCACATCCAAGAGCAGGGCCATTCTTGACGCCCTACAGGTGGCAGGCATTAGACAGCTAGTTTCGGAACCCACTCATGAGGGAGCAATCTTAGACCTCATACTCTCAAACGGGGAGCAGTGAGAGGATCTCAGATCTAGAAGTGGGTTGCCATCTGAGACAAGTGACCATCAAACAGTGTGGTTCACGTTAAACTCAGCTACAGAGTCAAGCCATACAAAGTGAGGGTACTGCTGGACTTTAGGAGGGCTGACTTTGGCAATGAGGAGAGTGCCTCAGAAAAGCACTAGCAAACAGGCTAGAAGGAGGTGTGGAGCAACAATGGGAATTATCAAAACTGCCATCACAGAGGCAACAAGCCTTTGTGTGAAAGCAAATAAACAAATCAAAATGAAAGAAAAAGCCACTATGGTTCTCAAGAGAGGTGGCTGTGAAAGTCAGGAAGAAAAAGATAGCATTCCAGAAGTATAAGGAAACACAGAAGGAGCAGGACAGAGAGCTGTACCAGTTAAGGCAGAAAGAAGCAGGGAGGGAAGTCAGAATAGCAAAGGCCCAAACTGAGGAAAAGATAGCCAACTCAGTTAAGAAGGGATAAACCTTTTATAGGTACATCAACGACGTAGAAAAGACAAAGGGAGGGATAGTAAGGCTGAATAGAATGAACGGTGGGTGGGCAGAGGAGGACAGTGAAAAGCAGGAATACTGAACGAATATTTCTGCTCCAGTATTCACAAAGAGGAGGAAGTGCCTAATCCAATTAACAGAAGCACTCTTGATAGGGAGGTCGATCCCAGTCCTTTCACAGAAGAAAGGGTTCTGAAGAACTCCTAAAACTAAAAGGTGGACAAAGCAATGGGTCCTGATGGAATTCACCCCAGAATTCTAAAAGAATTAAGGAAGGAACTAGTGAAACCACTGGCTACTCTTTTAATAAATCAGGGAGGATGGTGTGGTACTCGAGGACTGGAGGAAGGCAGATGTGATTCCCTTCACAAAGTGGGACCAAGACAGAGGCAGGAAACTACAGACCTGTCAGTCTGACCTCTGTGGTAGGGAAAGTGATGGAGTCAATTCTGAAGGAAAGAATAGTTGAGTACCTAGAGGTCAGTGGAGCACAGGATCCAAGGCGCATGGGTTCACAGTGGGGCGGTCGCATCAGGCAGATCTAATAGATTTCTTTGACTGGGTGACCAAAGTAGTAGACCAGGGAGGGGCTGTGGACATGGTCTACCTAGACTTCAACAAGGCATTTGACACAGTCCCACACAAAGATTATTAGTCAATTAACCAGCCTGGGAGTGGGTCCCAGGGTGGTAGCCTAGGTAAAACATTGGCTGGACAACAGGACACAGAAGGTAATTGTAAATGGAGTCCACTCTGAAGAAAGGGCGGTTACTAGTGGGGTACCGCAGGGTTCAGTATTGGGTCCAGTCCTTTTTAATGTCTTCATCAGTGACATTGCAGAGGGACTGGAAGGAAAAGTATGCCTTTTTGCAGATGACACAAAGATCTGCAACAGGGTTGATACACAAGGAGGTGTGGAAAGGATGAAAAGGGACTTGGCAAGGTTGGAGGAATGGTCAGACGTATGGCAGCTAGGATTCAATGCAAAAAAGTGCAAAATAATGCACCTGGGAAACAAGAACCCAGGGGAAGAATACACAATGGGTGGGGAGGTAGTAACAACAACAACAAAACAGGAAAGGGACCTGGGGTAATCATATCAGATGACCTTAAGGTTAGCAAGCAATGTGAGAAGGCAGTAGGGAGGCCGGGGTATACTGGGATGTATAGGAGAGGCATCAGCAGCAGAAAACAGGAAGTTGTTATCCCTCTGTACAGACAGTTGGTGAGACCCCATCTGGAATACTGTGTCCAGTTCTGGAGAGCCCATCTCCGCAGGACATAGACAGGATAGAGGCAGTCAGAGGAGGGCAACTAAAATGGTGCAGGATCTGCAAGAGAAGCCGTATGAGGAGAGACTAAAGGAGCTTAATATGTATACCCTTGAGGAAAGAAGGGAGAGGGGACATGATAGAAACTTTCAAGTACCTCAAGGGAATCAACAAAGTCCAGAGGGTAGCATCTTTCAGAAAAGAGACTTGCAAGAACAAGGGACACAATTTAAAGATAGAAGGAGGCGGTTCAGGGCAATGTGAGAAGTATTATTTCAGAGAGGGTAGTGGATGCATGGAACAGCCTTCCTGAGGAAGTTAATGGGTCTAAAACTGTGGGAGAATTCAAGAATGCATGGGACAGACATAAGGCAATTCTTGTGGGGGGCAGGAAGATATAGGCTGTTGGTTAACTAGGATCTGCGGCCTATCCTGTAGGTAGGGAAATGGGCAGACTAGATGGGCCTAGCGGTCCTTATCTGCCGTCAAAGTCTATGTTTCTATGTTTCTATGTTTCTATGTATGCTATATATTGTGATGTATGCTACTTATTGCAATGTATGCTATATATTGCTAGGTATGCCATAGATTGCTATATGTGTTATTTATTGTTATATATGCTATATATTGCTATATGTGCTATATATTGCTATGTATGTTATATATTGTGATGTGTGATATTTCTTGCTATGTACGCTATATATTGCTACATGTGCTATTTCTTGCAATGTATGCTATATATTGCTAAATGTGCTATTTAATGCTATGTATGCTATTTCTTGCTATGTATGCCATATATTGCTATATGTCCTATTTATTGCTATGTATGCTATATATTGCTATGTTTGCTATCTATTGCTATGTATGCTATATATTGCTATGTATGCTATTTATTGCTATGTGTGCTATTTCTTGCTATGTATACTATATATTGCTATATGTGCTATTTATTGCTATGTATGCTATTTATTGCTATGTGTGCTATTTCTTGCTATGTATGTTATATATTGCTAAATGTGCTTATTTATTGCAATGTATGCTATTTCTTGCTATGTATGCTATATATTGCTATATGTGCTATTTATTGCTATGTATGCCATATTTGCTATCTGTTGCTATATATGCTATATATTGCGATGTATGCTATTTACTGCTCTGTATGCCATATATTGCTATTCATGCTATTTCTTGCTATATATGCTATATATTGCTATATGTGCTATGTATTGCTATGCATGTTATATATTGCTATTTGTGCTATTTATTGCTAAGTATGTTATATATTGCAATATGTGCTATTTATTGCTATGTATGTTATATATGGCTATGTAGGCTATATACTGCCATATGTGCTATTTATTGCTATGTATGCTATATATTGCTATGTATGCTATATACTGCTATGTGCTATTTATTGCTATGTATGCTATATATTGCAATTTATGCTAGTTATTGCTATGTATGTTATACATTGCCATGTGTGCTATTTCTTGCTATGTATGCTATATTTTGCTATATGTGTTATTTATTGCTATGTATGCTATATATTGCTATGTGTTGTATTTCTTGCTATGTATGCTATATATTGCTATATGTGCTATTTATTGCTATGTATGCTATATATTGCTATGTATGCTATATATTGCTATGTGGTATTTCTTGCTATGTATGCTATATATTGCTATATGTGCTATTTATTGCTATGTACGCTATATATTGCAATTTATGCTATTTATTGCTATGTATGTTATACATTGCCATGTGTGCTATTTCTTGCTATGTATGCTATATTTTGCTATATGTGTTATTTATTGCTATGTATGCTATAAATTGCTATGTGTGCTATTTCTTGCTATGTATACTATATATTGCTATATGTGCTTTTTATTGCTATGTATGTTATATTTTGCTATATGTGCTGTTTATTGCTATGTATGTTATATATTGCTATGTATGCTATATATTGGTATATGTGCTATTTATTGCAATGTATATTATATATTGCAAATGTATGCTATTTATTGCTATGTGTGCTATTTCTTGCTATGTATGCTGTATATTGCTATCTGTTTTATTTATTGTTATATATGCTATATATTGTGATGTATGCTATTTATTGCTATGTATGGTATACATTGCTATGTATGCTATATATTGTTATGTGTGCTATTTCTTGCTATGTATGCTATATATTGCTATATGTGCTATTTATTGCTATGTATGCTAAATATTGCTATCAAAAATTAAAAATGTAATAACTTTTTAACAGATTTATATTTTTTTACTAAATCAATGCTGGATTGTTCCTTGACACAAACTCTTTCTATGTTCCACATTTCAGACCAAAAGACCACATGGTGTGGTTGCAGCATCATGGGCACAAAATGCATCAAAAAGGGCGAAAAGTGCATTTTGCTGCACAGAATCTGCATGTCTGACCAAAACGCAACTGGCAGATTAAGAGCTCTACCATACCAGACCGTGCATTCCAAATTTCATGCAAATCCGTTGAACAATTATAAAGTTATTAATACGCAAAATTTGAGGTTTAACATTAAAGTGCTTACTTAACCATAACTATAGGGGTGCAACCGTGCCCCTGCAATATATATATATATATATTTAGCAATATCAACATTGCATGTCAGAACCGTGTCAGTGGCTCAGTTGGCAGCATGCTCACCTCTGGGGCCGGAGTATCAGATGGTTGTGGGTTGTAACCCACGCAGGTACTTTGGGGTAATACCCGTAACTGACACTGTAGTGCAGTATGTGGGGACATTGTATAACTGAGGTGCCATTCTTCAAATAAGATGTTAAACAGAGGTCCCTTCTGCCCATCTCTGGTCACTGTCCAGGTGGAAGTAAAAGGTCCAACGGCACTTATAGTATCAATGAAGAGATGGGGAATTGTTTATTGCAGAAACCAAAAAAACATCAATACAGGGCATTCATAGTAAACAGAAATAATTATAAAATGATAACTTAAATATCCCTGTAGAAATATCAAACAAAAATAGCAGAAAAATACAGGAAAAAAAAACAGACCATATTAAATCCAGTAGACATGCTTCCAGTATTCGTGGAATAAAGAAATTGGAAAATGACAGAATTCAAAGTCCTTTTGTGTCCGTAAAGCTGATTCAATATGACTTATCACCACCAGAGGTAAAGTATAAGTATGCTGTATGGAAAAAGAACATCTCGCCTGCTAGAGATAAAACTTGATGCAAGCAAATATCACATTAAGAGTACTAGGATGAAAATGGGAAAAATACCCTGAATAGTCCCCCAAAACCAAACATTCATAGGTAACCTGACATGCCATCCCCCAACCCCACTTAACAGACAAAGTGGACCAAAACTGTACAGTATACGAACAAGTATGACAAAAATGAGTCTGAGTTTCTTCAATGCCCACACATTCAAAATGAATACAGTTCCATTCTGCAAGAGCCTTATGTTTTAAATTCCCCTTAACCCCTAACCTCCCATGACAACTTAACCAGGATACATCCCACATCTGGACAGGAATCCTCCTGTCCGTCAGCACCTTTAGGGCTAAGTGTAATTTTGTGGGAAAACACCTGGGAAAATCAACCCATACTAAAAAATTCATAGACATTATACTCTGATATATACCCTTCTGGGAAAGCCGATAAACCTCGTCTTTAGCCACGCTCCCCATACAAAGTTTAGCCGCCACTACTGGCAGAAAGGAAGGCACTTTATAACTGGATTTCACGATAGGTGCTTCTGTGGACCACCACATCAAAAAATCTTGAAGCGAAAGCAGAGTCCAGGCACCCCAAGGATGAGAGTGATTTAACAACACCTTTTTAAATGTAGCTTTAATAGAAAAGGAAAAAATTAAAAACAACCGGATTAATCATGCCAAGACCACCCGCCTTAATTGGAAGATATGTGAAATCCCACTTAACCGGGTTCAATTGATTTCCCAACAACATTTGGAAAAAAATACTATATAAATGGGTTTCCTGGTGCCTAGGTAAAGGAAAAGCCGAACTCAAGTAAAGAAACAGAAGGAGTAAAAACCTTTTGATTATTAACACACGTTTCTGTTTAGAAAAAGCCCAGGTTTTCCATAATTGTACCTTCTTTTCACCAAGTGCAGTGCGAGGTTGCCAATTAAGATCATTTAAATCTCCCATCCCAAATAAATGACCTAAGATCTTAATAGGCCCCCGTAGAGATGGTTATCCGCCCGATCATGGAATCAAAAACCCCCTCCCCTTAAAAAACACCAGCACTTTTTTCATAATTCACTGATGTTCCTGAAAGCAGACCAAACTGGGCCACAACATGCAATACAACAAGGCCTTCAGCAGTATTACGAAGCAGAAAACACATGTCATCTGTGGAAACCACCAAGCACTGTGACAGAACCGCTGGAGATGGAGATAATCCCTGAACATGAGGATGATGAAGGAGTTTCCGAACCAAAGGGTCCAAAACAAAGTATATAACAAAGGACTAAGTGGGCAGCCCTGGTGCACCCCTCTACAAAAATCAATCCCCTCCCCAACTAATCTATTAACAAAGGAAAATTTGGGGCATTACTAAATAAAAGTGCCACCCAGGTTCTTAGTTTCATGGAAAACCCATACCGCCGTAGGACATCAAATAAAAACCCATGTGCCACCTTATCAAAGGCTTGGGCCTGGTCCAAGGAAAGTAAATAACCGGACAATTTCCCCAACCATCCAAGCTCACACACATTCCGAAATAGGGCCAAATTTTGGTGGATGTGTCTACCCAGAATTGAACATGTTTGAACTGGATGTACTAAAGAAGAAGTAACATATTGGAGCCGATGGCACAAAATTGCGGAAAAAATCTTATAATCTGTCTTCAGTAAACAGATCGGTCTCCAGTTTTCAATGCGATGCTTAACCCCTTTTTTAAATAAGAAAATGGTCAAGGCATCTGAGAATCCACATGGCATCCATGAAGAGTCTAGAGTCTCATTAAAAACAGAAGCCAGGATGGCACTGATATCATCTATCATGATTTTGTACAATTCATTAATTAAACCATCAGGGCCTGGTGAGATCCCTGACTTCAAGCGAGCTACTTCTGATTTAACCTCATCCAAGGAAATGGGCCTATCTAAAAAAAGGGAATCAGAGGAAGAAATATTAGGTGGAGGAAAAGAAAACAAATCCTCCCATTTAATAGTGGGCTGGAAAGCCCTTCCATGTTGAGTTTGCAAAAAAACCCGGACTATGTGTAGCATGTCAATATCAGCCTTGCGTAGTACCCCCCTGTGATCATACAGGCCATCCATAAGTTTACTGTCCAAGGCTTGCTTACATGCCGAAAAAGGATCCGAACTTGGTGAGGATTTAAGCCCATAAGACAATTCATCATGAATTTTACAAGCCTTCCCATAATGATAATTCCTCATGCTTTGTCTTAGCACAGCTAGTTGCTCCTGTATCTGAACATCGGAGACAGAGGGGAGTGACATTAATTTTTAAAACTGTGCTGTTTGTTTTAAATATGCAAGATAATCTCCTGACTGGGTACTAAAATGATAAGCCTTGGAAGTCATTCGAAACTCCAGTTTAGTATCCATCCACCAATCTCCCCAGGAATCGTACATCCCAGCTATCGAACGCCTCCTGTCCAACGCCTGAGATAAACATAACTGAAACTGCTCAGTAGCAAGAACAACCGGATTCATTTTCCACTGAGCCGGCAGGGCAGGAAAAGAAGGTGGAATTATAGACAGTGAAAATCTT
Organism: Neoceratodus forsteri; assembly: GCA_016271365.2. Taxonomy (NCBI): domain Eukaryota; kingdom Metazoa; phylum Chordata; order Ceratodontiformes; family Ceratodontidae; genus Neoceratodus; species Neoceratodus forsteri. The sequence continues at coordinate 1,185,978,186 of CM057451.1, read as the reverse complement.
GCCTTCAATAATAAATGGTCTGAAAATTCACAAGGGGTCAAGAAAAAAGCAGAAGGCAGTAAATATCTGGAAGTAAAAATAAAATCAATCCGAGTCGCTAGACTGTCACGTTTATAAGTGGACCCTGAATCGGAATGAAGTGCTCTATAAGCATCCGTCAAGGAGGCCATCTGAACTAGTTTGAACAAAGCATGGGAATCACAATATACTTTACGCTGCATCTGATCCTTAAATCTGACATCCAGCCCACAGTTGAAATCACCCCCCCCAAATAATGTTTCTAGGGGTAAACAAGTACTGCTGTATTTCCACAAATAAAGCAATCCTGGCTGATTTAACCTGGGGGGCATAAATGTTAATAATATGGAGGAAAAAACCTCGGCAGACACAATCCAGGAGCAACACCCTCCCAGGAGCTATGTCTACCAATCCAGTAACCTGAACAAAAGGATGGCAGGATAATATCCCCACCCCGTCTGCTGCATCAGTACCAAAAGACCAAAAAGAGGGTCCAGAATGCCACAATTTCCTAGTAGAATTTATGTCTGTAAGAGTAGAGAAATGCGTCTCCTGCAGTAAAATAATATCTGCAGATAAGGATTTACAAAAATGTAAAAGCCCGAGGCGTTTTTTAGAATTCTTGAGGCTGCAAGAATTCAGGGAAACTACTGTTAAAGAAGCCAGAGAGCAGGACTAAGACTTGTCCTTCTTACGCTTCCTTCCTGACTTCTTCTTGGATTCCAGAAATTCAGAACCTCCTTCATCATCACACTCCATCCCAGACAAAACCCCAGAAGCAACAGATAGATCAGATTCAGAGTCCACATCTGCATCCTGCAAAACCTGAAAAGTGTTATGCGTGGGGGTGATAGGTGGTATCCCAATCTTTTTAGCAGAGACCGAGTCACATGTCTCGGATGAGGCACCTGAAACTCAGGAGCTTGGGGGCGGGCTAGAATGGGCATGATAGGAGCATTGAGCCCCAGACCCTCTAGTACTTGTGCAACATTGGAGGGCATACTAGAGGAGCCAGATACCACTCCCTCAGGAGGAGTTGAAGCTGAAGGATCCGGACCAGGAGGATTAGGGCCGGGGGGCTGTCTCCTCCATAAAAGGCCTAAATCGGTCCTGAGCATCCGAGATCAAGGTTTCCTTATCTAGGCCACCCGAATTGTTTTGGCCCACATATGGACATTGGTGGTAAGCATGCCACTGGGTATCACAAAGAGTGCAGTGAAAAACATTGCGGCAAGTACCACTGTCATGATCCACTTCTCCACGGAAAGCACATCTGATTTTATCACATGCACTACTGAGATGGCGTGGGCTCCCACATTTATAACATGCCTTGAGTTGGCCTGGGTAAAAGCAGACACCTCGATCCCTCTCCAAGAAAAAACTATTTGGAATATGTTGACCCAAATCCCCCACAATATGTAGTTTTACCTTGAACTTCCAACTACCTGTCCAAATACCCTTCCCATCAATAACTGTTTCAGGAGGCCCCAATACAGTGCATTTACTCTCCAGCCAATACAGAGTGTCCCCCACATTTACCCCTTCATTCCAGAACATAATATGCACAGTTTTAAACAGTGGTTTTGTGATGGGGATAGCCCAGAATGGAGTCCATAAGGGAGTAGCTTTTAAAGAATCATACTTCTGCCAAACTTTATCAAGGCCCACAAACGATTTGAAACTAATATCAAAAGTTTCTTCCCCACGAATGTTAATCAGGGCATAAAAGACTGATGCCTGAAAGTTCATAGAACCTTTGAGCAGCCTGCGGGCCTCAAAGAATCGATCAGGCTGCTCCTGAAGGCCCCCTTGTACCTGAGATGGACTGCATTCCATCTGGGGGCCTGTTCCAGGTGATTGTTTCTAAAGAGGTCTGAAAAGCGAGGACCTGTGTGAAAACGTTCTCTTCTAGGAGAAGAAGGAGGGGAAACGTGCGATTTCCCAGAAGAGGCCCCCAAGTCTACCCCTGCAGCAAAAGATTGTAAAGTCTCACCAACTGGAGCATCATCTGCCCCCACCAGTGGCTCCAAAGGCTGTACCATCCCTGAAGACTCTGCAGCAACCGTATCCTCTGTCGAAAAAGAAACCCATTCGGAATCAGGTATCCACCTGCCATCCTGCCTCATCCATCCTGCATCCAGCAGGGCAGTTTCTTTGCTCCAGTCCCTGGCTGGAAAGCTCTTCAATGTTGCCTTTAACTTCCACGTGGCTCCACGTTCCTCCTCTGGTTGGAAAGGCAGCCTAGCCACACCAGGAACTAGCGAACCCTCCTCCTCCACAATCAGAGGTTCTGTGCACCGCTTGCCATCCTGCAAATCATGCCGGCCACCAACTTCCTGATTCTGAACTGCAACAGCATCCATAAGCTCCATATTGTGTTGTGTTATGGCTTCCGCCTCTCCCATAGCGCAGTATTCTCCACGGCTTTCTTGAAAGTGCTCCCATGGTGTACATACAGCAGAACTCTTCACCACTCCATTCTCAGTATCTATATCAGGAGGAAAAGCTCCCCTGCCTTCCACAGAATTTTCATCACCTCCACCAGGATCTGGAACAGCTGCCATCTTGGAGTCACCAGCAAAAGGGTCCCTCCTGCTTACAGGAAGTAGGGGAATTTCCCTGGTGTCATGACCATCATTCCCTAGTGAATAAAAGAACAGATCCATATACCCCCTCCACCTCTCCCCAGATGCACCTAGAAATAAGCTGTCATAGTTTAGTGTGCCTTTCCAGGTCACAAATTGTAAATAAATAATTAAAAGATTATAGTGAAAATTTTTATCTATACATTTTTATTCTATTTTAGATTGCCCTTTCTCTCCTGCCTTGTTATGAACCCTTTCTCCATTTCCCCCATTTAGAGTCAACTTTAGCATTCTTTTAATATTCAAATTAATAAAAGGAAGAGTCATTCTAATATGGCTTGCTGCAGGTTGTCATCAGTATTCCATGTTGTTTTTGAACAACCACTGTTTAAAAGAAAACTACACCCTCATATCTTGTACATTTTATTTGTTTCCATGTCAACAGACAACTCTTTTCATGTAAGTGTTAGAGTTATACATATTTGCTTTTGATTGTTTTCGCTGTTCATGGTAGTTCCCTGTAACTATCCTGGGAGGTCTCCATTTCGTGGTTATTGAAATCTCATTGTCATTGAGAGCTGCATTAGAATATGAGACCATATTGTCACAACACCCATTTATATCATGTATCTTTATACTGAAAGCGCAAACATCCTGAAAAAAGAACTCACTGGAAACCCACAAACTAAATGCAACTTAAAGGGAACCCCCCGCATTACAACTCGGTTTGAAAAGGCAACTGAAAGTAAATGTGGTACAGTGCATCCTACTTATACGCATTCTCTTGGGACCACACGAAAGTATGCATTTCAGTGGGCTATTCCTTAAAGTGACCCTGTATTGTCTACATTGTTGTCAAGTTACGTAGATGCTGTCATATGGGAGCTTTTGTTAGACTATGGTTCAATGGCACTTTTATGGTAGTTGAGTATGTTTTTAGATGTTTTAGATCCTTGTGCATTGTATTTGACTGTTAAAAAATAGTTAAAAACCAACTTTATTTGTTTTTTGACTCTCTGCAATAGTCTTCTGGCACTTCCCTTACAGGGTGAGCCTCTATGTAAGACATGTCTTCATTTAGTAAAAGAAACATAGAAACATAGAATTTGATGGCATATAAGGACCGCTTGGTCCACCCAGTCTGCCCATTTCCCTGCCTACTGGATAAGCTGCAGATCTTAGTTAACCAGCAGCCTACTTCTTCCTACCCCCACTCCCTAGAATTGCCTTATGACTGTCCCATACATTCTTGAATTCCACCACTGTTTTTGACTCCACAACCTCCACCGGAAGGCCGTTCCATGCATTCACAATCCTCTCTGTAAAAAATACTTCCTTAAATTACCTCTGAGCCACCCCCCTCTATCTTCAAATTGTGCCCCCTTGTTCTTGCACACTCTTTTTTTTAAAGATGCTACCCTCTTGAACTTTGTTGATTCCCTTGAGGTACTTGAAAGTTTCTATCATGTCCCCCCTCTCCCTCCTTTCCTTGAGGCTATACATATTAAGCTCCTTAAGTCTCTCTTCATATGTATTCTGGTGCTGGAACTTTATCCTTGATGTCTTTGTTGACCATGTTGTGTTTAATGAAATGGTGCATTTTTTTTGGATGCAGGATTTCACCTCCTCACCTGTGGGTATCTCTGGCTCCATCTTGTCAGCTCTTCATCAGTGTCTTTGTTGTTTTCCTCTCCCTCAGCCCCTGAGTTATTAAAAAAATCTCCTAATTCTTGAGTGTCAGCAGATCTGCGATTGAGATATGCTGAGCTGTCTTGCAACCTCTATCTTGGATGTACTATGGCTTGATAGCAGATCAAGAGCTTGTTCTTTCTTGGCCAAAGAGGTGTTTTTTTTTGCTTTTTGGTTTTGCTTCTTGCAGTGTCTCCATTGTCATTCACAAATGCTGAACTGCTTAACAGCTAATTGACAGCAAAACAGCAATCTAATCTGACTTCCAAGGAGGTAAGATCACTTCGGTACAGGAGCACTTAACAAGTAAAATCTGGCAGAAATCAGCAGCTACCAGACATTAACAGAGATTCACATTGTGATTTACTGTAGCTAATCTGGTTTAAAATCTGTGTGATTAAATGTGTGGCACTAATGCATTAAAATGTGCCACTTAACACTTAATAAAAAAGGATTCAGGACTCTGAAAAAATATGCATTTAAGTGGGCTATGCACTTAAGTGGTATGTGTTTAAGTGGGCTCAACTGTATTTTACACCTTGCTGCAACGTGCTTTGTTGAACTCTAATTAAGCAGACAGGCATACTGTGGAGTCTAAAGGGTGCTGACACATCATATTCTCATATACTAATGCATCTTTCAGGGACAATGAGATTTCAATAACCAAAAAATGCACCCCCAAGGATAGTTACAGGGACTAGTATGACCAGTGAAAACAAATTAAAACAATCTCTAACAGTTACACAAAAAGAATTTGGAAACAAATCAAACTTGTATGATTTGATGGTGTAGTTTTCCTTTAATTTCACTTTTTTGTGACTAACATGAACTTTCATGCAGTAGACATGACTCCCTGATCTCATGGGACAACAGGTGTACAAAAACAGCTGAGAATACTGTTGAAAATCTGATCTGAGCTATATTAAAAGGAACCCTCCTTTTATTATTTCAAAGGTAAAAAAACTGCTGAAACAGATATAATGGAGAAAGATGGTTTCATACAAGACAGGAGATAAAAGGCAATGCTGGGTATTGTGTTGGGCTTTGTTGGATACCCTCTGATTTTGTTATTATGATCTAATAAACCCTAGGTTACCTACAGGGAAATGTAACCCTTTTTTGGGGAACCTCGGGAGGTCACCATATCATAACAAAACATATAATACCCAACCTGTCTTACAGATTCGAGGACTAAAGAATGGACAATAAAAAGAAACTGAAGCAGTCATAAAAGCAGCATAAGGTTTTTTATTATCCTACCAGCTTGCCTTATAGGACATTCATTATACATTGCATACTAATTATGTAACATACACACCTGGGAGTCTGGAGCTCTCAAACACTGCAGTGTCATTCAGGTTCTGCCTACATTTTCCTCAGAGAAGGGGTATGAGGAGAGGGGTTTTATACCCTGATAAGATCTTAGTCTGGTGATAGATAGCAAGCTCATGTGTGTGTGATGATCACACTTACTATTACTTTGATTGGTCAATTTGGGGGACAGCAGAGTATTATCTCAGTTGCCCTATTGAATGCTACAATGTATAGCATTCCACTTATAAGAATATGCTTATGTCAATGACGTGTTCTCATGAATGAAACATTTTGTAATGTATTATCATGTTCTCTGACAGGCCCATTTATAAATTATTGCTGTAGCTGCACATGACATTTTAACTGTTGAGGGTGCTCCTGGGTACATCAGTCATTATATTTCTGATATTATGGCAGCAAAACAGCAGTAGAGTGCTAGCCTAGAATATCAATTGTGGTGTTTTGTCTCTAGCCTACAGGATGATATGTAGGGTGAAGGTTGTGCTTCAGAAGCAGGGCATTTTCCTAGCTTGTATCAAAAGTAGGTTCTATGCAAGAATAAAGAGCCACCTAGCCTTATCTGTATTTAAACCTATACTAAACTTATGTAGATGTTCCCTAGCTATGTGTGTGCATCCCTAGCCCTATATGTAATGTGTTTTTCCCCAATTCTGTGTGTGTGTGTGTCCCTAGCTCCATGGTGTAACTGTTACATCTGTGTGAGATGTCACCATGTTATGTCTGTTTGTATGGGAAATGCTCCACTTATAGATGTGGGTATTGTGTGCATGTTAGTAGTCCCACTTATTAGACATGGGTGTGCATGTATGTCTTCCCACTTACAGATGTGGGCTTGTGTGTGTGTGTGTAAGACTATCCCACTTGGCTGTGGGTTATGTACTTGTGTGTCATCTGCATGAGCATGAGCTACCGTGCCCCCAAATGGCTCAACACCCTCCCCCTACTCTCTCCAGGACTCACAGCATCGCACTTTTCAAAACAGGCCTTTGAACACACCTCCTTGAAAACTCTAAATGTGAATGCCAATAAGGCCTGCTCTCTTGCCCCCATCCCCTTAACTGACTCTGGGACTTCCTAGTCCCTACATTCCACCTTCTGCATTTAGCTCTGTCTTGGGCCCACATGAATGCCTCCCATATGCTTTTAAAATGCCTCTCAAGTGCCATGTCAATTCTGTAACCTGAAAAAATCAAAGTGTAAACAAAAAAATTGTGTTTCTTTTAATGCTTTATATTGTCTTGTGTCTCTCCACCCCCCTGTAACCACCGTGGAGCCATTGTATAAAAAAAACTGCTTGTACTGAAACCTGTATATAATTGCTCGTTCCTTCTATCTTCCTTGTACTTTGGTTCTCCCTCCACCCCTGTAAATGATGTGGAGCCTTTGCAAAAGAATCTATGACTCAAAGGATTATAATTTTGATTATACTGTAAAATAAAATAAAAATAAAATAAAAAATATAGGTAATCATAACATGCCTTGTGCATGTGATGTATGTGTGTGGGTAAGCGTGTTGTCATAACACACCTTGCATACGTCATGTGCTTTTGGGTGAGCATATTCTTCCAATCCCCCCCTTATTACCTGCATCTATACAGGTAACACAGACTAGAGAAAGAAAGAATTAGTGAACAGAGAATGGCTAGATTGGGTAGCATAGAGAAACTTGAGCTGAGATCTATAAAAGTTGAGAGTTTTACAGAGGCAAAAAATGTAATAATAAATATGAAAATGAGAAAAACTTGAACAATAACAAATCCCTTAAATGTGAACTCCAACCACATGATGGTAAATGCAGTGTGAGTATCTCCATCATGAAACATAGTTTGTAATGAATCCTCTGTCTTCTTTACACTATTTTTGATTTGAATAATGTATGTGTCTTTTCTTTTCATTAACCTTTTAACACCAAAGAGCAGTTCATCTATATGAACATTAAAAACTGGTAAGTATTTGCTTTTATCTTTTAAATGAGTGGGTTTAGTATCTGTAGAATCTTGGTCATGGAGGGGCAGTGGGGTAATGATTGTATGGTCAATAATAGTACGTTCTTGGGGTGTAAAGCAGAAACTGGGTGTGTCACATTAGAAACCATATTGTTATAAATATAAGACTTTTAGTTAAAAACCACACAGTATAAATCTTCAGAATTGTAGGTAACTCAGATTTAGGTGCAAGCTATTTTGTAAGTCTGATGGGGCTCAAAATCAAGGAGTCAGTGAGTTTAGTAGAAAATAAATTCCAGCAGTCTTGATAAAAGTGTTGCTGCTGTGCTTGATTGAAGTCTTGACGGAAGAGATGTTTGAGGAAGTATTCTCTTTGCTGAAGTCAGGGATTGCCCCACCCTCAGGCTTGCCTTCATGTATAGTACCCCGAGTATTAACATTGTTGTGGGTACCAGTACTGGCTGGTGAGGAAACAGTGTGCCGGTTTCCATCAGTTGCATTAAAGTTCATATCAGCTTGGTCAATAGTGACCCTTCTCCAAAGTCTGATTTGTATCCATACTTGTATCCACACACAGGTGTGACAATAGTAAAGACATCATACCTGAACATACCCTTCCTGGTGCATCAGTCTGTATGGGGGCAACCCAGGCATTCAGGTGATGGTAAAGAACAAGGAAATCTGGCAGCTTTATCCATTCTCAAAATATGTCTTCTTCCAAGTGCCCAGGTGATTGTACCTGTACCAGTTTATTAAACAGTATTCTTATCAAATAGAGGCAGTGAAATTGTAAATGTGACAAACATTGTATCTTTGCATCTTACAGTCATGTCTGCTATAACAGGGGCCCTGGTTGGGGTGCACTGTAACATAACCAAGGTTTGTAGCAGTGGCAATGGCAAATGTGACTGTATGATCCGTGCACTTCATAGTACATGTTATATTGTCACAGTGGGGGCAGTACCACTTGGCCACACATCTGTCATGAATGAGATTTGGGATATTACCAGTTTTTAAATCTCATAAGAGATTTGTAATGGTGGTAAGTGCAAAGCTTCCATAAGCAGAACAAAGGATTTCCCTACCTATGTGGTGTTGTCTAGCCTTCCGATTATTAAAGTGTATTAACTGTGTTAACTTGTGTCGGGTCTGATTGAAAATCCTAGCAATAAAAGGCATACTATATGTGGTGAACCTTTCTTCTTGTGCAAGGCCAGCAATACCACGTAGCATAGGCTGTATTACATCTTGGATTAATTTACTATTAAACAATTGAGCATGCCTCCCAATTCTGACCTAATCGGCTTGATTCCAAATAGATAATCCAATCTCAAAAATGCCCATGGTAGACCCTAAAATGCCTGTCACACCAGGAAGACCTAACCCTCTTTTTCCACATTTAGGTCTGAACACCCCACGGTGTTTAGTAGAATACTTCCCTGGTACAGGGTCTTGAGCTTGTGTTTGAAATGCTGCCACGTCAGCTTTACTGTATGAAATTTAGAGCTGTTGTTTTGGAGCAATGACCAAATTCGGCCATGTTCTAGTTAGATAAATTTAAAATTACAGGCATATGCATGTAATTTACATTATTAATTAATACACCTGGAATAGAAATAGCAGTAAAGTCACTTTTTGGGCCAGGTTCAAGTATATGGCAGATTTTCAGAAACAGTTTTAGAAATTACAGTAGGGTAAACAGATTCAGTAGTAATAGTGCTCAGCTGGCAAAGTCTCTTCATTGAGATGTTGTGAAAACAAAGGCAAAAATCTGAATCTGCTGTAATTGTAATGTTATAGAGTCCAGCATGTTGTAAGTGTACATTTTAGATTGTTAAAGTTTCATTAGAAGCGATTTGAGTGTTTGGCCAAACTTTAAATGTTCCTTTGTGAAGGTGGGCCACTTGGAGATTTACCATTTTAAAAGTACTTTAGAATCAGTAAATGTCCACATAATGTCCAGCTGCAAAACAAGGGGGTTACAAGCAGTCACATTGACTTGTAGACTGATATCAGAACCTTTATGTGTTGTGTAATAAGATTTGGAAAACCAAAACCTGAAAGGGGCATAGGATATATAAGGAAACACACAAGGAGCAGGACAGATAACTGTATCAGTTAAAGCAGAAGGAGGCAGGGAAGGCAGTCAGAATAGCAAAGGCCCAAACTGAATAAAAGATAGCCAACTCTGTTAAGAAGGGGGATGAAACCTTTTATAGGTACATTAGGGAGTGAAGAAAGACCATGGGAGGGATACTGAGGCTTAATAAAGGGGAGGGAATGTGGGCAGAAGGTAACAGTGAAAAGGCAGGGAAGCTGTACAAATACTTCTGCTCAGTATTCACAAAAGAAAAGGAGGGGGAGGTACCTAAACCAAACAGTAGAAACACTCTAGATAGGGGGGTTGATACCAGTCCATTCATAGAAGAAAGGGTTCTGAAAGAACTGAAGGTGGACAAAACAATGGGGCCTGATGGGATTCACCCTGGAACTCTTAAAGAACTAAGGGGAGAACTAGTGACACCACTGACTACCCTCTTTAACAAATAATGGGAGGATGGGGTGGTACCTGAGGACTTGAGGAGAGCAGATGTGATTCCACTTCACAAAAGAGGGAGCAAGGTGGAGGCAGGAAACCACAGACCTGTTAGTTTGACCTCAGTGGTAGGTAAAATGATGTAATCACTTCTGAAGGAAAGAACTGTTGAGTACCTAGAAACCAGTGGGGCACAGGACCCAAGGCAGCATGGATTGACAGAGAGATGGTCATGTCAGATGAATCTAATAGATTTCTTTGACTTGAGTGACCAAAGTATTAGACCAGGGAGGGGCTGTGGACATGGACTTCCTAGACTTTAGCAAGGCATTTGACGCAGTCCTACACAAAAGATTAATAAACAAGTTAGCCAGCCTTGGAGTGGGTCCCAGGGAGGTAGCCTGGGTAAAAACACAGGCTGAACAACAGGACTCAGAGGGTAATAGTAAACAGAGTCCACTTTGAAGAAAGGGAGGTTACTAGTGTGGTACCTCAGGGTTCAGTACTGGGACCAGTCCTCTTTTATGCCTTTATAGGTGACATTGCAGAGGGACTGGAAGGAAAAGTATGTCTCTTTGCAGATGACACAAAGATCTGCAATAGGGCTGATATACAAGGTGGGGTGGAAAGAATGAGAAGGAAGATGGCAAGGTTTTAGGAATGGTCAAATGTATGGCAGCTTAGATTCAACGCAAAGTAGTGCAAAGTAATGCACTTGGGAAACAAAAACCCAGGGGAAGGCTACACAATGGGGGGTGAGATACTAAGAACAAAAATGGAAAGGGACCTGTGGGTAGTCATATCAGATGACCTAAATTTGGGCAAGCAATGTGAGAAAGCAGTAATGGGCTGGGAGGATACTGGGATGCATAGGGAGAGGCATCACCAGTAGAAAACAGGAAGTTGTCATCCCTCTGTACAGATAGTTAGTGAGACTCCATCTGGAGTACTGCATGCAGTTCTGGAGACCCCATCTCCACAAGGACATAGACAGGATAGAGGCTGTCCAGAGGAGGGCAACTAAAATGGTGCAGGGTCTGCACCAGAAGCCATATGAACAGAGACTTAAGGAGCTTAATATATATAAATATATATATATATATATATATATATATATATATATATATATACCCTCGAGAAAAGGAGGAGAGGGGGCATGATAGAAACTTTCAAGTACCTCAAGGAAACAACAAAGTCCAAGGGTGTAGCATCTTTCAGAAAAAGAGATGTGCAAGAACAAGGGGGCACAATTCGAAGATAGAGGGGAGGCGGCTCAGCGGTAATGTTAGGAAGTATTTTTTTCACAGAAAGGGTTGTGGATAAGTGGAAAGGCCTTCCTGAGGAGGTCATGGAGTCAAAAACAGTGGGGGAATTCAAGAATGCATGGAACAGACATAAGGCAATTTTAGTGGGGGGGTAGGAGGAAGTAGGCTGTTGATTAACTAGGTTCTACAGCTTATCCATTAGGTAGGGTAATGGGCAGATAAGGTGGGCCAAGCAGTCCTTATCTGGCATCAAATTCTATGTTTGTGTAAATGGATGGCTGGAGGTCAAGGGGTCAATCAAAAAGATGAAGCAGGGAAAACTTCTTTGCTTTCTAGGCATCTGGAATATTCTCAGGAGCATCTGGATCTAGGCCCAGGCCTGGGATTGACTTCACCTGGAGTGGAACTTGAAATGGACCAGGTCTTGGTTCTGGTTCTGAGGGTGGAACTGTATCCTTCTGGTCAGGTTCTTGGATCTGATCTTCAAACAACATGAAGTCTTGCTATATTATGACAAGTTGCAGTTTGTCCCACCACTAGAACTGCTCCGGAGGTGAAATAGTTAAATCCATTCCATGAATGGAACTTTGAGCACGAGCTCTAAGATAGAAGCTCTATCTGTGTAGTTTCAAACCTGAACTGTCAGATTCTTTACTCCGCCTCACTGAACAGTCGCTCCGGAGTTTTCTACTGCTCGGTTCATTCTCGGTTTAAACAGTGTTTTCTTGGTTGATTCAACCGAGAATAGTTTTATTTTAACATAAAACCCGCTCGGTTCAAGCTCTGTCTGTGGTATCGTAAGTAATTTAAAATTGTATTTTCTGTGTGGAACTTGTAAGTTTATCGGTTCGGTTTTGAACCGATCAGCTGGGATAAAAGCTTAAAATTTTAAAGCTTGTCATTTTAAGTCACGGTTCCGGTTCTTATCGGTTCTAAAAACGGATTTATTTACGGTTTTTCCAATCCCGGATAATGGTTAGAACCGATAAGGGTGTCTTGCCTCTGGCACCGCCGTCAAAGGCAAGTTTTTCTGGTTAGGCTGGCATTATGTCTGAGAAACCCAAAAGAAAACTGGGCCCACTGGGTTTCAACACTGTGATGTCTGTGGGAAGTCTTTGCCAAAGTGACCCACACACCACATGTGTTTATTGTCTGGGGTTTGACCACCTCAGTCAGACTGCCAGATTTGTAAGAATTTCCTGCAGCCACCCTGGAAAAGAGATTGGGCAGGCTCAGGGAATGAGAGACAAAAAGTCCGCTGACCCGGATGGCCAGCCGGTTGGTGCCAACCCGACCGGAGGGAGTGCCTCTGACCAGGGTGAGACTTCCCGGGCAAAAGAAAAGCTGGTTCGGAGGAACCAGTTCCAGTAAAGAGAAAAGGAAGTCAGCAGGTTTGGAGTCCAAAATCCTTCTCCAACTGCTGCAGAGATAGCAAGAGCTATTCAAATTGTCCAGTCACTGTCTCCGGTCCCGTCCGAACCGCCACTATCTGGTAAAAGGTCGGTTCGTCCGGTTCCATCGGTTCAAGAATATGAGGTTGAGGAGTTTTATGAACCAGAGGAGGGGGAGGATGATTATGAACAGTATGAATGTGGCTGGGAGGGTCTGGGTGTGCCCATTGAACCAGACATTTCCCCAGACAGACCTTTAGAATCTCCCCCTATGCTTTCTGAGTCCCCCTCTCATTTTATGTTTTACAAGAAAGTTGCTGAAACCCTCCAGCTTCCTTTGGAAGAAGCTGTGGATGAGCAAGAGGAGCCTGATTTTGTAGAAATGATGGATATTCCAGAGTCTAGGAGATTGTCTATTCCTTTGCATAAGTCTTTTAGGAAACAAACAATAAAAATCTTAAAACTCCTAATTCTGTGCCTCCTGTAGATAAAAGATGGACAGAAGGTACACATTGTCAGGTCCTGATACAGAATTCCTTTCTCAGCAATGCAGTCATGTTGGGTAGTTCAGGCTGCAGCCTGTGATAAAGCTAATATTCCTTGACTTCACATCCTCCTGACAAGGATTCCAGGAAGATTGATGCCATGGCAAAAAAACAGTACATGGCAGCGTCCTTGGGACTCAGGCAAGCAAATTATATGGCTTATGTGGAAGGTATCAGAAATCTAGATGGGATACTGTTATGGAATTAGCCAAACAAGCCCATGGCCAGCTTGCTAGCGAGCTGGAACAGATGGCTGCCGATGGCATTGAGGCTTCTAAGGTGCAGTTTCATGCTGCTGTGGATGTTAATGATGTCTCTAGAGTCATGGCCACATCTGTAGCTTTTCGTAGGTTGGCCTGGCTCAGGTGTACTAGCCTCTCACAGGATACCCAGACTAAGGCTATGGATTTTCCTGTGGTGGGAAATTCTCTGTTTGGGGAGCAGACAGAGAATTATATGAAAAAGATGGATGAATATAGGACTACTTACAAAAGTGCCCAAGCTAAGGAGCGGCATGCCACTTCCCAGAGGCACACCCTCAGGGGTAGGGGTAGGCCTTTCCACAGGCATTTCTACCAAACTCAGGTCTCATCTGCTTATGCTCAGAGGGGGTTCTTCAGAGGCAGAGGCAGACGGGGTGTGGGCAGGCCTGCTCCCACCCCTCAGCCTAAAGCTCCTGCCAAGCAGGCACCCTGATGGGGTGCCCAGGGCCGATTCTCCTTTACCAGTAGGGGGCAGGTTGGCTTACTTCAGTCAGAACTGGGTGTCTTTAACCTCAGACAAGTGGCTTCTGGAAGTAGTAAGCCAGGGTCTGGTTCTCAGCTTCAAAAAGTTCCCCAAGATGAGAGCCAGGCTTTTTCTACCTGCAAGTTCTTTAGAGACCCTTGTTCTAGAAGCAGAGGTCTCAACCCTGTTGGCTCTCAGAGCAGTAGAAAGGGTTCCTCCCCTACACCAGGGCAGGGGTCTGTATTCCAGATACTTCCTTACCCCAAAAAAGACAGGAGAAAGGCGGCCCATCTTAGACCTCAGATATCTGAACAAGCATCTTTTGAAACCAAAGTTCAGAATGGTAACTCTGGCAATGATTTTACCTTCTCTAAGGCCAGGGGACTGGCTAGCTTTCCTGGACTTCAAGGATGCCTATTTTCACATCCTAATCAGAAGCTCCCACCGAAAGTACCTCAAATTCGAACTGCCCTCAGGTCATTACCAGTTCAGAGCAATGCCCTTCGGCGACCTCTGCCCCAAGGGTATTCACAAAATGTCTGGCAGTAGCAGTGGCTCACTTAAGGAGGCAAAGGATTGCTGTTTTTCCTATCTAGATGACTGGCTCATTGTAGGCCAGTCCCAGCACAGTAAAATCTCACCTGCAAGTCACCCAGCAGCTTCTCACCTCCCTGGGCTTCCTGCTAAATCTACCAAAGTCGGTTCTGGAACCAGTCCAGGTACTCACCTTTATAGGTGCAGAATTGGACACAACCCGGCCAGGCTTTTCTTCCTTAGAAAGGGTAAGGAACTTGGTGGCTCTGGCCTCTTCCTTCACTCTCGGGTCTCTCGACCAGCAAGACACTTTGCAGCTCCTGGGTCACATGGCTGCATCCATAGCTAGTAGTGCAGGGAGCAAGATTTCAGATGAGAGACATTCAGTTTCACTTGAGAACCTATTGGTCTCAGAGAAGAGACCCCTTCCAAGTTGGTCCCAGTGACTCGAACCTTGATCCAGGCCCTCCAGTGGTGCAGGATCAAGAGCAATTTAAGATTGGGGTCCCTTCATTCCCCTGCTCACATGTTGACTCTCACTACAGATGCTTCCCTCCTGGGGTGGGAGCCCATGGGCGACCTCTCCACTCAGGGAGTGTGGTCTCCCAGGAATCTCTGTTCCACATCAATTTGCTGGAACTCAGAGCTGTCTTTTAGCACTTCAAATGTTTTCTACATCTGTTCAGAACAAAGTGGTACAAGTCAGAACAGACAACACCACAACAATGTGGTACATCAACAAGCAGAGCACGCGCAGTCTTGGCCTTGTGCGAGGCAATGAAGTTGTGGTCTCTGGCCTATTCCCTGAACACTTCCCTCATAGCAGTTCACCTTCCAGGAAAGGACAATGTTCTAGCAGATACTCTCAGCAGGATTTCTCAGGGCCATCGAATGGTCCCTGGATCCTCAAAGTACTGAGGATAGTCTTTGCCAGATGGGGCACCCTCAGATAGATCTTTTGCAGCCCCAGACAATCACCAACTTCCACTGTTCTGCTGCAGGCCTCCAGTGTTGGGCTCAGTCCTCCTGGACGCCCCTCCTTCTGGATTGGGAAGGAAGTTTCTTTATGCTTTTCCCCTTCCCTCTCCTATTCAAAGTGTTAGTCAAAATCAGATCCCAGCCTTGCAGGGTGATTCTGATTGCCCGGATTGAGCCAGGCAGCCTCTGGTACCCCTCCTTCTGTCCCTGACAGTCAATCTTCCCTGTGTCTCCCAGGAATCACAACCTATTATCCTGTGCCCAGGGGAGAGTTTGGTATCCAGACATTAATCCCTAAACCTCAAGGCCTGGCTCTTGAGGAGTTAGAATTGCTGACTTACACCTCTCTCAGGGTGTTCTTGAAATTCTAAAGCTTCTGGGAAGCCTTCCACTAGGAGCTACTTATAATTCTAAATGGAAAGGTTTTCCATTTGGTGTTCTGGGAAGCATATTTCCCCAGAATCTGCTGATTTGCCCATTGTGTTAGATTACATGGTCCATCTTAATTCCTTGGGCCTCAGACCAGCTACCCTGAGAGTTCATTTGGCAGCTGTCTCTGCTTTTGTTTCAAGCAGGAAAGTCATCCTCTCTTTCCGCTCACCCTGTGTTTTCCAAGTTTTTTAAGGGATTACTCCATACTAATCCACCTTTTCGGGATCCAGCCCCTTCCTGGGACCTTAATGTTTGCATTGCCCAGTTAATGCAACCCCCTTTTGAACCTCTGTTTTCTGCAGAGCTGAAGTATCTAACTTGGAAAATGGTTTTCCTAGTGGCTATCACTTCTGCTAGACGCATAAGTGAGTTGCAAGCCTTGTCAGTAGAAACTGACTTAATTTCTTTCCACAGGGATAAGGTAGTCCTCAGGACTAACAGGAAGTTTTTGCCTAAGGTGGTTTCAGATTTCCATCTTAACCAATCTATCTCCCTTCCAGTATTCTTCACTGAACACTCCTCTTCTGGTGAGAGGAGATTGCACAGTTTGGATGTTAAGAGGGCCCTTAGTTACTATTTAGAACGTACCAAGGGGTCACAGGTTCGAATCCTCCAACTTTTCCTCACTTATGGTGAGGTTGGGAAGAAACCTGCCACTAAGAGATCAATTGCCAGGTGGATTGTCTCTTGTATCAATTTTGTTATCAGAAACCGGGCAGAGATCCCCCCTCTGGCTTGAGGGCTCATTCTACCAGAGGTACAGCCGCTTCTCTAGCTGCTGCCAGAGACATCCCTATATTGGAGATATGCCAGGCTGCTACTTGGAAAACGGTACACACTTTCACCAAGCATTACTCCCTGGATGTCCAGGCTAGGAGAGATGCTTGGTTTGGCACAGCTGTGCTTCAGACCTATTCCCTAAGTAGGTTCTATCCTCCTCCATGGAGGTACTGCTGTGTAGTTCAACTTGTCATAATATAGCAAGACTTCATGTTGTTTGAAGAAAAATTACTCACCTTAGTAATGTTGTTTCTTCTAATGGAGTCTTGCTATATTATGACCTCCCAACCTGCCCCTCTCAGAACTTCTACTTGGGTATGGTGTGGGCAACCTAGTGTGGCACTATTTTATGCCCTTTTGAGCGTTTCACCTTTTTGGGGTTTGGGTGTGGTGTTTATTATTCTCTTGTGTTATTTCTCATATTGTTAAATTATATTATTAATTCTGGTCCCCTGACTTGAGTCTTTGGTGTTGGGACCAGCAATGGGTGTTATTATTTAGGTAGTCAGTTGGCTAGTGTAGGTTACAGCTTCCACACAGACCTTAGTGAGTTTTTGCTCGTAAAGATCTGACAGTTCAGGTTTGAAACTACACAGACAGAGCTTCTATCTTAGAGCTCATGCTCAAAGTTCCATTCATGGAATGGATTTAACTATTTCACCTCTGGAGCAGTTCTAGTGGTGGGACAAAACTGCAACTTTTCATAATATAGCAAGACTCCATTAGAAGAAACAACATTACTAAGGTGAGTAATTTTTTCTTCTTGACCCAAGCATGGCAACAGAGTCATAAGTAGGTAGGCCTGGAATAGGCAAACCGAGAATCGCCTTCCATCCATGGATTTGGGCATTTATTATTTCTGATATCTAAATACAGAAAATGGGCCATCTGTTAAAAATACATGTTGATTCCCCAATAAATGAGGAAAGGTTCATACAGCTGTATACTTAAAACCTCTTAAACAGCTTCAACTGATTTGCATGGCACCATTTTTTAGTTGGCTATGTTCTTATGGCTTAAATGCTCCTAGGTATTCAGTAGTGTGGGGCCCTGCTACTGGGTCTTGAGTATGTATCTGGTATAATAAATTATAATAATAAAACTTTATTCTTAGGGAACCTTTCAAAAAATCAAGGCGCCGTACAAAATACATAGATAAAAATTCCAATCATTACAATAAAAACAATCAAATAAATACAATCATACTCCAAATACTTGGGTCCACAGATATGTTTTTAGGGCCTTTTTAAACCCCTCCATGGTTGAGAATTCCCTTATCTGGTGGGATAGAGAATTCCAGAGGGTCGGGGCCGCGCACATAAATGTACGAGCCCCGGAAGATTTCAAGGACACCCTCGGGATCTCTAGCAACCCCTCGCCAGCTGAGCAGAGCAATCACCCAGGGCAGTAAGGGAGCAGGAACTCTTTCAGGTAGTCAGGGCCAAGTCCATGTAGGGTTTTGGAAGTCAGAAGACCGACTTTAAAGGTGATCCGCCACTGTACTGGCAGCCAGTGCAGTCTGCGTAACTCCGGCAAAATATGGCTTGATCGAGAAGTACCAGTCAAAAGCCGGGCCGCTGCATTCTGCTCTAGCTGCAGGCTGTGGATTTCAGCCCCAGGAAGCCCTAGGTAAAGGGAGTTGCTGTAGTCCAGACATGAAGACACAAAGCCATGGACCAGCGTAGGGAGATGGCCAGACGGAACAAGGTGCCTAATCTTGGAGATATTCCTGAGATGGTAGAATGTGGATTTGATGGCAACAGACACCTGCAAATGCGTAGTCAAACCCTCATCAAGTATTACCCCCAGGTTACTCACCCATTCAGAGGTCGGAAGTGAAACACCCCTAAGATAAAGTCCTGAGGGTGAACCAGCTCCCGACCCCCCTATCTGGCGCGCTGAGTCCACTTCCAACACCTCCGTCTTTTCGGAGTTCAACTTCAACCAACTCGAATCCATCCACTCCTGGATTTCACTAAGGCAGTTATTAAAGGCTGAGAGAGCTTCATCCTTATCGAGTGCAAAAGAAAGGTAGAGCTGGGTATCATCAGCATAGCAGTGAAACCTCAGCCCATACCTTATTACAGTGTCACTGAGGGGCAGCATATACACTGTGAACAACATGGGGGACAATACCAAGCCTTGAGGAACCCTACAGGACAGAGAAACGGGGTCTGAGGAATAAACCCAAGACAAGAAGCTTTCTTCAGGAGTGGTGTTACCACAGCCTCCTTAAGGGAGCTCATAAACTCACCTGTTTCCAAGGAGCACCAGACTATCCATGCTAGGACCAGACCAATAGAGTCGATACAACCCAAAATCGGGGAAGTTGGCCCTGGATCTAAACTACAGCACATAGGGCTTGCACCCCGGACAATCCGCATGATACCCATGAATTCCAGTCGGTCGAAGGTACTCCAGGCAAACCGAGGGGCAGCGGCCTCAAGCTGATCCACAATACCTTTAGAGTGTGCCGGTTGGAGTGCCTCCTTGATGTCAGCCACCTTAGTAGCAAAGAATCGAGCAAGAGCTCCTCGTTCCTCCACAGTGGGGCACATGTTTACCCCAGTCTGTCACTCCTGTTCCCTCAGGTCCTCCTCCTGCCCACTGCTATCCATCCGACCCTGCACATCTAAAATGGGTGAGCAAGCATTTTCATATTTTGCACCTAGGTTTTGGACTCACTCCCCCCCCCATGTTACTAACTCCTCATCTCACCTAGCACTTAAGCATTCACTGTTTTCTCATCTCTACACTCTTGGCAACTGTGACTGCTCAGAAGCTACTGAGTGGTCTCCAACTGTGCTTATGTTCTCTGGAACCTAAAGTTCTGCTGATCTCTATTGGATTCCAGTGCATTGCTGTTTCACATTTTCTCCCCTAGCTTGCTACTCAGATGTTATTAGCATATCATGTCTTAATTGGTTACAGCTCTTACTATTATCCCTGTTTGCATTAATTGGTTATCACTACTGCTGTCTTATTGTACCTACAGTTATTTTTCATTTTGTTCCTTCTGTTGTCATTGGTGTACCTTGCTGTTGTCAATGCTGTATATACAATTTGTACTCTCCCGGGTCGTGTCTGAAAATAGGCAGGTTTTCTTTGCCTAGTGCACTTACCTGGTTACCAAAAGCTAATACATGTAAATAAAAATAAATAAGTTCATTGCACTTCCTTTGCGTAAAAGCCCTTCGGACCTGTAGACAAGCTGGGCTGCACAGCCTGTCCACGGTGCGAAAAAGCTGAGCTGGTATGCTGCAAGTAAGTTCAGTAACACAGCACTATGAAACCTAGAAGTGTTGGAACTAAAGCAGAATCTAAATTCTGCCATATTATAGTTGGTGAGATTTAAAATCACAGGGACATGCGTGTATTGCACATTATTTACAAGGGTACCTGGGAGTGATAATGCAACCAGACCACTAGTTGGTCTGTGTTTCTGCATGGGACATTGGGTGGGTTCTTTCTCTGTTGGGGGAACAACAGTTGGAAACATAACAGTGCTGGCAATGGAATGAAGTGCACAATGCTTTCTAATAGTACCATTTGGAAACTGAGCACAAAAATTTGGGTTTATGAGTGCAGTATGTTTGTATAAACCTGTGTGTTGTGCTTGGGCCCGGCACATAGACAGGGTACCATTAGGTGTAGCTTGTGTATGTATGAAAAAGGCAAACTGTAAACAACAAATTGCTTATTTGTAGATATTTCTTTCTGTGGCTTTGTAGAAATTGGTATACTTTCTTTATTTTTGGATATGCCAGCTATGGCCCAGTCAGGTCCAGAGAGACTTTTGTTTTGTTGCTTGTAGTCACCATAGGTGTTGCACTGGAAGGGGGCATGGTTCATATCCCCCCCAAGCTCCTTCTTTGGTGAAAGAGGTATCTCAGTTATTGTAGTAATGGAAGGGTTTTGTGTGGACTGGCTAATGCTGGAGCAGACTCCAGACAACAAATTAGTAAATTCTGTAACAGTTTTACATAGATGACACTCTATTGACAGTAGGGGTGTGGGCATTTAGCCACAAAAGTGTTGGCAATCTTATTTGCCAATCAGTCAGCACCCTAAAAGGTGTATGCTGAATAGATACTAATGTAGTGGCCAGCTCTAGAGCATCCCAATATTTTTCAAATTTTTAACAGCAATACATTTTTAAATTAGCCTACTCCATACATTACCAGAGGTGGTTTTTAGGGTACTGAATGTTGTTGCCACCCCCTGGAGGGGTGGGTTTTATGTCTTGCTTCAGTACCTGGCTATAGGGACCCCGTTTTTCCTGATAGAGAAAGAAAAACACAACACAAAGAGCAAGGTCTGTCTGTGATAGATTAGCATTGATTTGTAAAATGCTACTGCATTAGCCTTATACTGATGTATGCCTTTGGCTACTTCTACCAACCGTGCCATTGGCAGAGTAGATGGCGTGGCTGCCAGCCACACCTTACTTGATTCCTAAAAAATCAAATAAAATCACACAAAATCAAAGCAGAGATAAAAAAGAGTTCCTTTTCCTCTTGGTATTAATTTGCAAAATACAGTCATAGCTGAGTCACACAAAATGCTGTACATTTTATTTACATGCTAAGAGAATCACACCATACCTATAACAACAAGCATTTTTCAATGCTGAATGTTGATTGCGCTGGTCCGTTGAGCTGGCTCACTGCCCCTCTGTCACTCGCTCATTCTGTTTCTCCCGGTGCTGCAGGATGCTGTTTTGTACTGGGTTCCTGCCTGCATTGGCACCTTTTTCTGCCCACAAAGAAATCTGCAGCTGTCCTGGGAATAGCTCCGTTGAGGTGACTCACTCCCCTTCTCTCAACTCGCTCATTCTGTTTCTCCTGGTGTTGCAGGCTGCTCTTTTGTACTGGGCTCCTGCCTCTGTTGGTGGCTTTTTCTGCCCACAAAGAAATTTGAAGCAGTCCCAACACAGGTCCATTGAGCTTGCTCACTCCCCCCTCACTCACTTGTTCCATTTCTGCTAGCACTGCAGGCTGGACTTTTGTACTGGGCTCCTGCCTCCATTGCCACCTTTTTCTGCCCACAAAGAAATCTGCAGCAGTCACGCTAGAGCTCTGTTGAGCTCGCTCACTCCCCCTCTCTCACTCACTCGTTGTGTTTCTCCCGGCACTGCAAGCTGCCCTTTTGTACTGGGTTCCTGCCTGCTTTGGCACCTTTTTCTGCCCACAAAGAAATCTGCAGCTGTCCTGATAGGGCTCCATTGAGGTCGCTCACTCCCCCTGTCTCACTCACTCATTCTGTTTCTCCTGGCACTGCAGGCTGCCCTTTTGTACTGGGCTCCTGCCTCTGTTGATGCCTTTTTCTGCCCACAAAGAAATCTGCAGCAGTCCTGACAGAGCTCTGTTGAGCTCGCTCACTCCCCCTCTCTCACTCACTCATTTCATTTCTGCTGGTGCTGCAGGCTGCCCTTTTGTACGGGGCTCCTGCCTGAGTTTCCACCTCTTTCTACCCACAAAGAAATCTGCAGCAGTCACGCTAGAGCTCCGTTGAGCTTGCTCACTCCCCCTCTCTCTCACTCACTCATTCTGTTTCTCCCACTCGCTACAGGCTGCCCTTTTGTACTGGGCCCCTGTGTGCATTACTGCCTTTTTCTGCCCACAAAGAAGTCTGCAGCAGTCCCAAAAGAGATCCATTGAGCTCACTTAGTCCCCCTCCCTCACTCACTCATTCTGTGTCTCCCCGCGCTGCAGGCTGCCCTTTGGTACTGGGCTGCTGCCTGTGTTGGCACCTTTTCTTGCCCACAAAGAAATCTGCAGCAGTCCCAACAGAGCTCAGTCACTCCCCTCTCTCACTCACTCGATCCTAATCTGTCCCAAACACTGATTTCCGACAGCGACTGCAGTATTCTGTGCCAGAAGCGTGAAAACTCATTTTGGCAAGGATGTGGAAAATGACAGATGTACTGTTCATAAGGAGGTGTGAAAAAATGCCAGTGTTGAAAATCTGGTATAAAAATATTATTAATTTGCTAAGCTACAAGGGTGCATGGAAACTGCACAATGCACGATCGTAACACAGTCATTTTATGGAGTTTCATCACAAAATTTTCAACATAGGCATTTTAGGACCTCTGCTCATGAATAGTGTCAGTGTGATTTTCTTATAGTGTCCCAAACACTGATTTCCCACAGTGACCGCACTATTGTGCGCCGGAAGAGCGAAAACAAATTTTGACCAGGATGTGAAAAAATACAGCTGCACTGTTCATGAGGAGGTGTGGAAAAATGGCAATGTTGAAAATCTGGAGTGAAAATATTGCAAAGTTGTGAAGGCATGAGCGTGCGTGGAAACTGCACAACAGATGCTCATAACACACTCATTTTATGGACTTTCATCACCAAATTTTCAACATAGGCATTTTAGGACCTCTGCTAATGAACAGTGTCACTGTCATTTTCATAATGTATCCCAAACACTGATTTCCCACATATCGACCACGCTATTCTGTGCCGGAACTGTGAAAACACATTTCAGCCAGGATGTGAAAAATGACAGCTGCACTGTTCATAACGAGGTGCATAAAAATGGCATTGTTGAAAATCTGGAGTGCAAGTATTGCAAATTGGTGAAATTCACGGTATGCGTAACTACTTAATCTGCAACTAAATAAAACAATAATTTCTTGATTTTTCCACCAAATTTGCAACATAGACTTTTTGAGAGCCCACCTCATGAACGCTGGCGCTGTCATTTCATTAATCGGTCCCAAAAGGTGATTCCACGCAGTGACCGCAAAATCACTTTTCGGGACTGAGTGACACCATGTCAGTGGCTGAATTCATGAGGGGGGCCCAATAACACCATGTTGAAAATTTGGTGCCACAATTCCAAAAAATGCCTGAGACATGCAAAAACAGTTGAAAAAGCCCTGTTTATGCCATTATACAGCTTACCGGCATTCCCTCAGTTCGTGGTCAGCTTTGAAGATTGCAAACATGTTCCTGGTCCACCAAAGATCATCACCCCGGACTCCGCAGGTAAGTATGGGGTGAGGAGGGTGTGGGGAGGCAGGGTGTGCAGAGGGTGGGTACGGGTTGTGGGAGGGGGTAGGGAGATGGTGAGGGACCATTTTCTTTTGTTACAGGTTAATCAAAAAAAAACATTGCAGGATTTTTTTTTACAGGGCCATTTGGCACACTGGGGTGGGCACCCAGCATGCCAACAGAGTTTTTTGGGGGGAGCAGCTCTTGCCAATGGGGGATTGAGTACTCCCATCAGCACAAAAGGGGGGACCAAGAGCAAAGGGGGATTGGGCACCCCCTCGACACTACTGTACTGCTTCTTTGGGGGGCATTACACTGACAGGGAGTGGGCTCCCCCATTGGCAAATGAAATTGGGAGGGGGGACATAATGCCTACGGGGAGTGGGCTCCCCTGTCAGCAACATGAATGAACATGGCCACTGAAGCCGACGGGGATTGGGGCCCCCATCGGCAAACACTGTGGTGGGGGCACATGCTGCTGAAGGGGATTGGGCACCCCCCTCAGCAGTGGGGGTGCTTAATATTGTTTGTGTACATGACGGCAAGCCACCACCATGTTTACAAACAATATTACACTTGGCAACGTTCCGCCCAGCAATGACGGGTCGCTCCCTCATTGCAGCAGAATGCTGATGCTGCAATGATGAGCTGGCCCCTGATTGCAGCGGCTGAAACATTTCAAGGTGGTGGCATGCTGGCTGAACTAGTGTCAGCAGCAGCATGCCATGGCATTGGGGAAAGTGGACCAAGCCTTTAAAGGCTGTGGGGACATTGGCCACAATAGTGTTGCGTCTCCACAACCTGCTTCTGGCAAGCTGCTACAATATGTTTCTTGTGCATGCACGCAATCAACATAAAAAGTGAAAAGTCAAAATGATTAGGAGAATCTCTCTTTTGATCTTGGATGTCATTTCTAGATAATATGCCCCCTAGTGTATCTCATGGGTACAGTAGGTAAATTAATTTGTCAAAAAAGCATGGTTCTATTAATTTTCCTTTTAGCAGTTAGGACTGGGTAGCAAGCAACATTACTTTCTTTTTCCTGTGAGCTGTCAATGTAACCAGCTTGTTATAGAATCCCAGCATAAAAATGTCTCTCCTCCTTTTTGGGACAGAGGATAAGCATGAAGCATATGCTTCTATAAAAAAAAAGTAACATTTCAAACACCAATTAATGTGTGTTTTTGAAACACTTGCATAAAAGGGAAAAGCAAATTGTTTAGCTAGCACAGGCACACCATGTCTGAGCTTTTGGGGTATGTGGTATGGGAATACAAGGAGGCCCAATGACTTGCCAAAGGTCACACAGTGTGCAAGTGGGGCTGGAGGGATTCAAACCAAGGTTACCAGGTTTGTATCTGAGTGCCATTGATAACTGCATTCCATTAGAAGTCAACGGGAGGTTTATGCCCTTTGTGGCAGTAGTTGGAAAAAAAATAACATTGTACAGTAAACTGTAAAATAAAGCAGCTTATTAAAAGGGATGGGGCTTTTTTAAAACATAATGCAATATTTACATATTAACCATACAAAACAAAATACAGGAAAACTATTTATAAAAGCATAAAAAAAAACAAAGCTTTCATAGCTTTAGTTTTGGACAGTAAAGGGTGGGAGAGAACACAGCTGTGTTATCAGCTAGTTAGTCATGCCTCCTGGCCTGGCTAGCTGCCATGACTGATGACATGGTGTTAGGCTGATGTATCAGCCATATTAAAAAAAAAACACATTTTTCCTTTTGAAAGGAAAGAAACCAAAAAAAAACCTTTTAAAACCAACTAAGGCATCTCAAGCTGCAATCAAACCACAACCAGGTTGCAAGTTTCTTGCACAAGCTTAATCTTTCTGCGTCATACACCCAAGACCGTTGCTAACTCCCTTTCATGTACAGCTCAAAACCAATTACATCATTCTTTAATCACTTTAATTCCTTGCATATAAACCAACCAATCCAAGTCTCTCTAAACAAGTCCAATTATAAAACAAAAAAATTGTGAATAGAGATTCTCCTCATATCTTTCTAGAGACTAGATTTATAAAACAATATACAGTGAAAACAGTCTCCGCAGTAGCTGCACGGAGCTTATCTTCATTCTCAAATATAACCTTGATGCTGTAAAATCACACAAGCTTCTTCAACTTTTCTCTGCACATTTACATGGCACTTTTGAAAACTGCTAGTTTTTAGAACATTTAGATAAAACAGGAAAGGAATAATAATAAATAATAATATTAATAATTTTAATTATCAAGCGCAATTCAAATATCAAAGTGCTGTATGAGTATAAGATCATAAAACTTTAAAACACAAATTAAAATCCCAAATAATCAAATAGACAATTAATTCTCAGCAATTTACAAAAGCAAGACTAAATAGATGGGTTTTTAGTGCTATTTTGAAGCTCTCCATGGTCTGGCACTCTTAAACCCAGCGAGGTAGAGAGTTCAACAGGGTAGATGCTACAAAAGCAAATGAAGGAGTACCAGATGTTTTCAGCTGCACCCTGGGAACCTCTACCAATCCCTCATCAGTGTAATGGAGGTGGTGGAGAGGGCATTAGGGACAAAGAAGCTCTTGCAGGTAACTCAGGCCCTGTCCATGTAGGGTTCTATAGGTCAGCAAGCTGACCTTAAAGGTGATTCACCATTGCACTGGTAGCCAGTGCAGCACAGGTAGCACAGGGGTAATATGGCTAGCTCAAGAAAGCCCAATCAGTATCCTGGCTGCTGCATTCTGCACTAGCTGCAAATGGTGGATATCAAGTCCTGGTAGCCCTAGATAGAGGGCATTGCAGTAATCCAAATGAGAGGTCACAAAGGCGTGGACCAAAAATGGAAGGTTGCCAGGTGGAACCAGGTGCCTATTCTGAGTGATATTCCTCAGAAGGTAAAATGTGGTCTTGACCACAGATGACTCCTGAGACTTCAGGGTCAGTTCCTCATCAAGGATAATGCCCAAAACTGCACCAGAAGACATATGAAGAGAGACTAAAGAAGCTTAATATGTATAGCCTCAAGGAAAGAAGGGAGAGGGGGGACATGATAGAAACTTTCAAGTACCTCAAGGGAATCAACAAAGTCCAAGAGGGTAGTATCTTTCAAAAAAAGAGGTGTGCAAGAACAAGGGGGCACAATTTGAAGATAGAGGGGGGCGGCTCAGAGGTAATGTAAGGAAGTATTTTTTCACAGAGAGGGTTGTGGATGCATGGAACGGCCTTCCGGAGGAGGTTGTGGAGTCAAAAACAGTGATTGAGTTCAAGCATGCATGAGACAGTCATAAAGCAATTCTAGGGGGTTGGGGTAGAAAGAAGCAGGCTGCTGGTTAACTAGGATCTGCAGTTTATCCATTAGGTAGGGAAATGGGCAGACTGGGTGGGCCAAGTGGTCCTTATCTGCCAACAAATTCTATGTTTCTATGTAAACTATGCACCCATTCAGAGGTCTTCAGCTGGCAGTCATCCAGTACCAGGCCAGATGCACACCCTGCCAAAGACCCCTCTACTCAGTGACCCGAGTCCACAACCAAAACCTCAAGTCTTGTCAGAATTCAGCTTCAGCCAGTTGGCACTCATCCAGTTTTGGTCCCCCAGTGGCAACATGTACACCACAAACAACATGGGGGAAAGCACTGAGCCCTGCAGGACCCCACATGGCAGGGAGACAGTATCAGAGGAAAAAATCCCTGACACTACTCTCTGAAACCTGCCAGTGAGGAAAGATTGGTAGCATCTGAGGACTGTAACAGATTGTCCACAGATCAGCCACAGGAACTCTAGCAATACCCCATGGTCCACGGCGAAAAATGTTGCTGAGAGATCAAGGAGGACGAAGACAGTATAGCTCCTCTGATCTCTTGCAACAAGGAGGTCATTGAGCAGCTCAACAAGGGCAGTCTTGGTACTGTGCCTTTTCCTAAAGCCTGACTGGAAGGGATCATAGATGTCATGGATGGCAAGATGATCCTCCAGCTGCAACACAACCACCTTCCCAATAACCTTATCCACAAAGGGAAGGTTAGAGATGGGCCTGCAGTTGGCAAGACAGTCCAGGTCGAGAGAAGATTTCTTAAAAAGGGGACTCACCACTGCCTCTTTCAAAGAATCAGGGAATTCCCTGGTCCCTAACGAGCTCTTGACTATCTCTGCCAGGACTAGGCCGATGATATCCACACATCCCACAAGGACACGGATTGGGCCCGGATTCAGACTGCAGAAGGTCAGCCGCATACGCTGCATGATCATTATGACATCCGAGATTGCCACCTGGCCAAACACCAGCCAACCAGACCGAGGTTCTACTATCTCCCATCAGTCATTGCAACCCTTCTTAAAACATACAGAACAGATCTCAGACCTGATGCCAGCAACCTTATCTGCAAAGAATCAGGCAAACTCATCACATTTATCCTGTGACAATGCTCTTCGCAACTGCAGACAGGCTGGATTGCATGGTCTGTCCACAGTGCGAAAGAGCTGAGCTGGTCGGTTCTGTGTAGCAGTTATCTCCTCAGACAGGAATTCTGCCTTCTTATGGGAGATCTTCGATTGATAGTTTGCATAATGTGCCACCAATCTAAACTTGTCAGCATCTAGGCCACAGCAA
This sequence comes from Neoceratodus forsteri, assembly GCA_016271365.2. Taxonomy (NCBI): domain Eukaryota; kingdom Metazoa; phylum Chordata; order Ceratodontiformes; family Ceratodontidae; genus Neoceratodus; species Neoceratodus forsteri. Next base: position 1,185,949,817 of record CM057451.1, on the reverse strand, counting down.
CACCTTACTACTTCACCTTCAGTTGTGTTGCACAATTCTTGTGAATCACTTGATTTCTCTCCAGCTGATGATTCCAGCTTTAGTCAGAAACAGGAATCAATCAATATCCAGGCTGACCCCCCCTTCCCTTCCCCTCTTGAAAACATTCCTAAACAGGTCTTCGTACTGAGTGACTCTATGATCAAGTTTATTGACCGAGCTATCTGTAACCCCAATAAAGAAAATAGGACCCATTCAAGCTATAGGGGGGCTAGAGTCTCTGACATAACATCTATATCTAAAACTGCCCTGTCAGCAGCAGGTAATAATCCGCTGGTCATAGTCCATGCGGGGACTAATGACATCACTAAGGTTCCATAGCAACAACTTAAACAAGACATTGTTTCACTGTGTAATATATTAAATGAAAGGGGATGCAGCACTGGTATTTCTGAAATCCTCCCTGTACCTCGAGCCTCATACCACACCCTCAACAAGATTAAAGCATTGGACGAATGGCTTCATAAATGGTGCCTCAGGCAGGGCATTTCCTGCCTTACACATTGGGAGGAATTTAATGAAAACCCATCCCTCTTCTGCTGGGATGGTCTGCACCTCAGCAGAAGGGGAAGTTCCCTTCTTGGTTGCCAGTTTCTATCATTTATCAACAAACATTTAAACTAACAAAAAGGGGGAGACCAGGCTAGTAACGCCATCTCTTAATACTCCACCGATACAGAAATTGAATGTCCTTTCATTTAATGCAAGGTCGCTTAATAAAATCAAAATGGCAGAACTGGAGCTAAAGATACACAAATTTAATATAGGACTTATTGCTATTACTGAAACATGAGGAAACTCGGATAAACAGTGGATAACAAACATCCCAGGGTTCAAACTTTACTATAAAAACAGCTGACAACCACAAAGGTGGAGGGGTGAGTCTCTATGTTACTATTAGTATTCCATCCTTCGAACCCTCCATATTGACTCAGACTGAAAGTATCTGGGTTTATTTGCAACCCAACGGTCACCCCCAGATCTTGGTTGGCACTTGTTATCACCCCCCCTCTTCAGATATTGCATATCTTAAACAATTAACCTTGGAAATTACCCAAATAGCAGATAAAGGATCAGTAATTGTTCTAGGTGACTTCAATCTGCCTACTATAAACTGGGATACACTATCAGGTACTAACCAGTATGATTTACAGTTAACCTCAATGATCACAGACCTTGGCCTCACCCAACTAGTTAGAGAACCCACAAACGGGACTAATACACTGGACTTAGTGATAACCAATATGGAGGCCTACCTGTCTAACTTACGAGTTCTGGATCCATTAAGTAATAGTGATCACAAGACGATTCAATTTTCCATTCTTCTGGTCCATAAAACCCCTATAAATAAATGTACGATAAAACAATATGAGAAGGCAAATTTCTCAAAAATGAATGAGCAACTTATAGCAATACCATGGGACTCAATACTTTCACCACTTAATATCAATGATGCATGGAACACTTTTAAAGACATTGTGCATGATTTAGAAAAACAATATGTTCCAGAAAGAAAGAGATACAACAACAAAGGCAAAGTCCCCGCTTGGTATAATAATAAAATAAAAAAACTCAGCAGCCGTAAACATAAATTATTCATATGTTTAAAAAAGTGACAACCCGAACTACTAGAGGGAAAGCTACTAGAATACAGGAAGGTAGTTAAAGATCTTAAACGTTAATTGTTCTATCTAAATGGAACCTAGAATTCAGAATAGCTCACACTAAGGACTCACACAAGAGTTTACATTCATATTTAAACAGTAAAAAGGGAAATACAAAACAAATAGGCCCATTAATTATAGACAACACCACCATCCTTTCAGATAAGGTTACTGCAATTGAATTTAACAAATACTTCTGTTCTGTTTTTGAACAAGATACCAAACCTATAATATATGCCAATTCTGGTACACCACCTAGCTACACTATCACCATCTCTGATACCCTTAAGCTCTTAGATACATTGAAGTCAACAACAAGTCCAGGCCCCGACAACATAACCCCTAAATTTCTTATGGGAACATACAATTATATTGCCATTCCACTCACTATTATTTTTAATGAATCCCTTAGCGAGTCCAATGTTCCCTCAGATTGGAAAACAGCTACCGTCATGCCAATCTTTAAAAAAGGGTTACATCATAAAGCTGAAAACTATAGACCCATCAGTCTTACTTCCATTCCATGTAAACTATTGGAAAAACAGATTAAACATTTAATTGAAGAGGAGATGATGGCATTGAATTTAAATGATATTACACAACATGGGCTTAAAACTGGGTATTCCTGCATGACCAACCTGCTAGCCTTTTATAATTCGGTTAGTATAAATCTTGATTTAAATATTCCAGTAGATGTTATTCTGCTTGATTACAGTAAAGCTTTTGACAAGGTCTCACATTCCATATTAATAAATAAACTTGTATCACTAGGTTTTTTCTAACTGTATTGTGTCCTGGGTCAATAACTGGCTTTATAAAAGAACCCAGACCGTTAGGATAAATGGGGAATATTCAGATAAAGGATTGGTGTCAAGTGGTGTCCCCCAGGGCTCAGTGATGGGTCCCACACTGTTTGAGATCTTCATTAGTGACCTCACCATTTTATCAAATAATACCATATCAAAATTCACAGATGATACTAAATTGGGAGGACCAGTAGATAGCGACTCCAACAGGAGTACTCTCATAGATGATCTTAAGAGAATTGAATTATGGGCAATAACTAACAGAATGTCATTTAACGTATCTAAATGCTCAGTGTTACACATGGGTAAAAATAATATTAAACAAACATATTATCTTAACAACATGGTGGTTAGGGAATCTTCCATAAAGAAAGATCTGGGTATACTGGTTAACAACAAGCTGTCTTTTTCTAACCATTGTAATAAAGTTGCTAATCACACTAATGCCCTTTTACGCAGAATTAATAATACATTCATTCTTAAAACTGAGGAGTGCATTATAGCCCTGTATAAAACTCATATTAGACCCCACTTAGACTATGGTTCACCTTTCTGGAGTCCCTATCTGGCTATGGATATCACAAGAATTGAAAAAGTTCAAAGAAGGACTACAAAAATAATACCACATCTTTCTTCATTGGACTACGCAACTAGGCTTCATAGAACAGGGCTCTATTCCCTTGAATTTAGAAGATTAAGGGGTGATTTACTTCAGTTATTTAAGATCTTACAGTCAGCTACGCTAATGAGTTTATGTGGATTATCCTTTTCATCTAGAAAGATTGTAGCCAGAATACACAATAAGCAAATAGAGATTAACAGAACCAGAACAAACAAAAGAGAGCAGTTTTTTACTGTCAGAGCTCCGAGAATTTGGAATTCTTTGCCACAGGATATTGTTGATTGTCAAAATATAAACATCTTTAAAGTTAAACTCGATAAATGGCTTCTGGAAAGAACATAATTCATCAATGATCCACAATGTGTGGAGGACATCCTCGATGGGCTTCGGCCTTCTTTTGTCCACTCTACCAAGTAACCAAGTAGGCCTGATTTCTGCTAGCATCGCTCTAGCCTTCACCCCACTCTCCTCATCTCCCTCAAAGTCCTATCAAACCATGGGGATTAAGGATGAAGGGAGAGAGGGTGAACACGGATAGGAGCTATGGAATCCAGAGCTGCCACCACAGCCTTATTATAGGTCTGTAATAGAACCTCTGGACCCATGCTTGCACTCGTACATCCCGATAGGTCCAGCACTGACATCAGGTCATCTGGGATCACATCCCTTAATGGGTGGCTGGTACCAGACCATCTCCAAAGGAGCAGACCTATAGGAGGGTGCCTGGAAACTGAACATGATAGTGTGATTGTCAGACCATCCAACTGGTTCCACCACCCAAGTCAGCACTTTCAATGCCCAGTAGGAAGACCAGGTCCAAAGAGTGACCCAAAGTATGGGTCACAGAGGAAACAACCTGTGTAAAGCCCAACACATACATAAGTTGGAGGAAGTCCTGTCCAAAATGTGAGAGTTTGTCATCAATCCAGACACTGAAGTCACCCAGTGCCATCACTCTGGGTGACTCCAACACCATGTTAGTGATGAAGTCCATGACTGCCTGCAAAAATTGCTTCCCATCCTTGAGTGGATGGCAAATAAGAAGAATTTTACACCCCACACCTGTGCCTAAGATACACTCAAAGGATCGGGTCTCACCCACTGGCACATCTAATGAAACACATTCTTCACAGCTTGTAATGTATGTAGTGTATTCTGTTTTGCTCTGAGCTTAACAGGCTCAGGAGGTAGAAAATAATTTCTCGGTAAAGAAACAGAAAGCATAGTTTGACTGGCCAGTCTCCTTTTATGAGTGAGAGAGAGAGAGAAAGAAAGAGAGAAGTACAGTTTAGTTTTAAAAGTTTGCATAGGACAGTTATGTGAAACATTTTGTAGCATATTACATTCAAATCTTCAAGGTTGATAAACAATACATATGGCAAATCATTACATAACCCCTTTAAAAATTCATTCTATATTTTACATGACTAATTTGTTCTTTACTAACATTATTTTTCCTTTACAGTTTGTTCTGGGGATGGGGACTTTCTGCTGACTGGGGCTAGGGGTGGAGGTCTAATAGAACTCATGTGTTCTGGAGGGATGAGAGTTCCCTTTCCCTCTCTGGCATCATGCCTGGGGTTTCCAACACCCCGAGTGGGCTGGCCTTTGGGCTCATCATTGATCATTTCTTCATTCTCTGATGAGGCAAGATCAATGGGGGATACAGAAAAAAGAGATATATGCATGACCCTTTCGAACTGCAAACTTTTCTCATACCTTTCCCAACAACATTCTATATTCCTACATATCTCTCTGGTTGCTTGGTTACAATCTTGCTTCATGGATAAATTCTCAGTCTTTAGTGCCTGAATCCTGGAACACAAATCGGAAACAATTAACCCACTACTGATCTGTTTGTTTCCTCATTGCATGTTTAGTATCCAAATACAGTGGGCACAGTCACTGTATTGAGGCACTGTGGGTGTGGGCATTGGAAGCAAACACACCCCATTCTCCATGCAAAGTCAAAAGGTTAGAAATACCTGCTCTAAGCTCTGAACTAATACTACTAGTTGTTCTAGTTTTAACGGCCATCTTGCGAGCACCTTCCATATCTTGGTCTCTTAATAGAAGTAAAGAGTGTACCGGTTCCCCCCACTCTATCTCATAGCAGTTTGCATCGCTGAAAGGAAAACTGCTTCTGCTCTTAAATCCTATTCCAGTCCTGAACCACCATCGCCAATTATGTTGGATATTTTGCTGGCTCTGTGGGACACCTTCTGACTTCATTATTATGATCTAATAAACCCTTGGTTACCTGCAGGGAAACTTAACCCTCTTTTTGGGAATGTCAGGAGATCACTATATCATAATAAAACATATAATACCCCTCTTACAGATTCTAGGGTTAAAGAAGGACAATAAAAAGAAATTGAAGTGACCATAAAAGCAACATGAGGTTCTATTATTATCCTACTAGCTTGCTTTATAGAACAGTCATTATACATTGCATACTAATTATGTAACATACGCACCTGGGAGTCTGGAGCTCTCAAAACACTGCAGTGCCATGCAGGGTCTGCCTGCAATTTCCTCTGAGAGGGGGCATGTGAAAAGGGGTTTTACACCCTGATAAGATTTTAGTCTGGTGATAGATAACCAGCTCATGTGCATGTGATGATCACACTTACTATTATTTCTATTGGTCAGTTTGAGGGACAACAGAATATTATCTCAGTTGCCCTATTGAATGCTACAAAGTGTAGCATTCTACTTTTAAGAATACACTTATGTCAATGACGTGTTCTCATGGATGAAACATTTTGTAATGTATCATCATGCTCTCTGAAAGGCACATTTATAAATTATTGCTGTGGTTACACATTACACCTTAGCTGCAGAGGGCACGCACTGGTACATCAATTATTATATTTGTGACATTATCACAGCAAAATAGCAGTGCAGTTCTAGCCTAGAATATCATTTGTGGTGTTTTGTCTCTAGCCTACAGAATCACACGTAGGGTAAAGATCGTGCTTCAGAAGCAGGACAGTTTCATAGCTTGTATCTAGGTTCTATGCAAGAATAAAGAGTCACCTAGCCTTACATGTATGTAAACTTATACTAAACTTATGTAGATGTTCCCTAGCTGTGTGTGTGTGTGTGTGCATCCCTAACTCTATTTGTAATGTGTTCTCCCCTCAAGTCTATGTATGAGTGTGTGTGTCCCTAGCTCCATGGTGTAACTGATACATCTGTATAAGACGTCACCACGTTATGTTTCTGGATAGGAAGGATAGGAATATAAAAAGCAGTTGCTCAATCTATCTAAACATGTACAATAAAGGGGTAAGGGAAATAAAGAAAAGAATGTTTTGCACTGATAGAGGGGGAAGAGGGGAGACTTGGGGGAGTGTTTGATATCCTGCATCTGGAAGGGTGAGGGGTCACTGGTGGGCAACGACAGCAATGGGTAGGGTGGTAGGCCACAACAACTGCGGTGCACCAATCTTTCTAAAAATTGCCTGGAGTGTGGGAGGATGTTTAGTGTGCAACCACATAGAGAAACTTAGAAAGGAGATTGAGGGTCTGCAGGAGGAACTAAGACATGCAAGGCAGATTGGGGGTGGGTTTAGCCCAATACTGGAGGGAGGAAGAAGGGGAGATGAGGGAGGGCGATTTAAGCCAACAGTGGTGAGGAGAGGGTCAGAAGAAGGGAAGCAGAGACAAAGGGGCCCAGGCCAGGAAGAACGATTGCCAGGGAATCCAGGTCAGGAGACAAAAGACAAATGGAAGGAGGAGATAGGGACTTGTGAGGGGAGGCAAAGAAGTGGCAAAAGTCATGGAATGGAAAGGACAGAACAGGTTACTATGCAGAGAGAGGGAGCGGGCGTTTGTGAAGGGTCTTCAGAAAATAGTTTTGCACTGCTAGAGAGGAAGAAGGTGGAGGAGGGAAATGATGAAATTAGAGGAGTAATTGATAAATGCCTGGACCAAACTGGAGCTGGGGGAAGTTCTGCTGGGAGAATTGCAACAGGGGCAAAAGGGGGAAATAATGTGCAGGAGGAAGAGGAGGCGCTGGAAATGAGAGAGGGAGATGAATGGAAGCAAGCAGGGAGTAAGAGTGGTGGAATCTTAGTACTGGGAGACTCAATACTGAGAGGAGTCAGGTGGGGTAGCAAAGGGGAGAGGCATAGTCGCATTTGGGTGGAGGCCATGCCAGGAATGACAGCGGAAAGGGTGGGACAATCTGTTCTGAAATATGCTAGAAGGGGTAGGGATAAGCCTCATTTAATTATACATCTTGGGACAAATGACCTGGTTGACAAGGCAGTAGGTATAGTCCAGAGGAGGTTTGAGGAACTAGCACATTTATGTGAGGGGGCAGGAAGATCAGCAATTTTTTCAGAGATACTTCCAGTGCCCAAGGCAAGCACAACAAGAAAGCTGAGAATAGAGGAGTGTAGCGGATGGCTAAGAACCATGTGTTGTGCTACAGGGTATGGGCTGTTGGGGGGTGGGAGGGACCTGGGAGGACAGTAGTCTCTATGCCAAGGACAGACTATTCTTGAGTGAGGAGGGAAAGAAAGTGTTGAAACAGAGGATGGAGGAGTACATAGAGGAAGTTGGGAATTTAAACTAGGAGTGGGGGGGTGGCAATTGGGCAAGAGATATGCAGAGACCACAGTTTGGGAAACCATATGAGCTTACCCCCCGTAACAGTGACAAAGGACAAATGGAAAGTACTATTGGTGATGCTAGGAAAGGAGGGCAGGATGGGGGGAGGAGGGTGGAAGGTGGTTACCCTCAATGCTAGGAGCCTTGGGAGGAAAACTGCAGAGTTACAGGTGCTCATGGCAGAGGGAGAGGTGGACATTGCAGCCATCACAGAAACATCAGCCACCCAATACAATGAATGGGACCTGTCTGTACCAAGGTACAGGTTATTTCGTAGGGACAGGGTGATTAGGAAAGGAGGGGGTGTGGCACTATATGTGAAGGAAGGACTGAAGTGTGTAAGGGAGGAAGGGGAGGAGGGTAGTACAGAGTCACTTTGGATGCAAATCCAGGATTACAAGAATAGGATTCTTAGAATGGGAGTGGTGTACAGGCCAACATCTCAGACAGAGGAGTTAGACAGGGAACTAGCAGAACAGATCAGAAGGACCTGCGAGAAGGGTAGTGTGCTGATTATGGGGGACTTCAACATGCCAGGAGTGGACTGGAGTACCCCAACAACCAGGAACAGAAGGGAGCAGGTACTGCTGGATGCCTTTCAGGACAGCTTCCTGCTGCAAATGGTCAGTGAACCAACCAGGTTAGGAAATACCCTTGACCTTGTGCTGGCAAATGGAGACTTTGTGAGAGAACTTACAGTGGAGGAACCGCTGTCAGGGAGTGACCACCACTCAGTATGGCTCACATTGGATATGGGCAAGAACGGAGTGGAATCGGGCACAAGAGTGCTGGACTTCAGGAGGGCCAACTTTGGGAGGATGGGGGAAGTAGTAAAAGGGTACCTGGCCAGAATTCAGTCTAGTATGAACACTAACCAGAGGTGGGAGCTCATAAAGCTGGGGATAGTGGAGGCAAACAAAACCTGCTGCAAGGCCCGAAGCAAGCAGGCTAGGGCTAAGAAACTGAGCTGGTTGAGCAAGGAGGTCATGGAAAAGGTAAGGAGAAAAAGAAAACAGGGAGGGGGGAGGACAGGGAGGAGTACTTGACAGAATCGAAGGAGGTGACAAGGGCAGTAAGGGGAGCCAAAGCATCTATGGAACTCAGGCTAGCACAAGGCATTAAGAAGGGGGAGAAGGACTTCTTTAGGTACATCAGGGAGAAAAAGAGCTGCAAGGACCACAGAGTAAGAATTAGGAAGGAGGGGGATTGGGTGGAAGCAGGGTGCGATAAGGCAGAAGCACTAAATGAGTACTTCTGCTCAGTATTTACTAAAGAGTAGAGGAGGGTGACACCCAAGGAGAGAAATGGCAGAAACGGGGAAGGGTGACAGATGGGAAATCATGGAGGGCAGAGTTCGGGAGGGTTTGAAGACACTGAGGGTGGACAAGGCACCAGGACCAGATGGCATCCACCCCAGGGTACTGAAGGAGCTGGCAGAGGTCCTTGCAGGACCTTTGGCAGACCTATTTAATGCCTCACTACATTTGGGATGTGTACCTCAGGACTGGAGGATGGCTCATGTGGTGCCCCTGCACAAGAGTGGCCCCAAGGATGAACCGGGAAACTACAGACCAGTGAGCCTCACATCCATCATCGGTAAGCTAATGGAGACTATCCTGAAGGAGAGGCTGGTGGCCCTTCTAGAGGCCAAAGGACTACAGGATAGCAGACAGCATGGCTTCATATGGGGAAGATCCTGCCAAACCAACCTGGTGAAGTTCTATGACTGGGTAACTAGGCAACTGGACATGGGCCATGCAGTGGATGTCCTGTATCTGGACTTCAGTAAGGCATTCGACTCAGTGCCACATGGAAGGCTGGGAAGTAAGTTAGTAGGCACAGGAGCGGGTGCAAAGCTGGTGAGATGGGTAGGAAACTGGCTTCAGGGAAGGCAACAGAGGGTGGTGGTGGGTGGGGAGCTCTCACACCCAAGGGTAGTGACGAGCGGTGTTCCACAGGGCTCAGTGTTGGGACCAGTGTTGTTTGGGATATTCATTGCAGACATATCATGGGACATCAAGAGCAAGATTAGTCTGTTTGCTGATGATACCAAGGTAGGAGCGGTGGTGGATGACCTAGGGGGATGGCAGGGGTTGCAGAATGATCTGGCAAAGCTTGAAACCTGGTCAGACACCTGGCAACTGGGGTTTAATGCCAAAAAGTGCAAGGTGCTGCATTTTGGGATGAAGAACCCAAGGAAGAGTTACCAGCTGGGGAATGCAGCTAGCCCAGACAGAGGAGGAGAAGGATCTGGGGTGCTCATTACAGGGTCAATGAACAACTCGCACAATGTAGGAAGGCAGCTGCAAAGGCCAATAAAATGCTGGGTTGTATTGCGAGAGGGGTATATCCTCGAGGAGGAGGAGGTGATTCTGCCACTGTATAGGTCATTAGTTAGACCGCACCTGGAGTACTGCGTGCAGTACTGGCGCCCGAATCTGAAGAGGGACATTGAGTTACTGGAGGGGGTGCAGCACAGGGCGACAAAGATGATCAAGGGACTGGGGGACTTATCATACCAGAGGAGGTTGAGGGAGTTGAACATGTACTCACTGGAGGACAGGAGGGACTGGGGGGACATGATTGAAACCTTCAAATACATGAAATGAATAAACAAGACAGGTACAGAGGGGCTGTTCAAAGTAAGGGAGAGGAGGGATACCAGGGGCCATGATATGAGACTGGAGGGAGGAAGGTTCAGGAGGGAGATGAGGAGACACTTTTTTACAGAGAGGGTGGTGGCTGGGTGGAATGCGTTACCTGCAGAAGTGGTATCCAGTAGAACAGAGGACTGCTTCAAAAGGGGATGGGACAGGACAAGGGGGAGGGTTAATGAAGGGGAAGGGTGGAAGGGAGGGATAGCTGCAGAATAAGGGGTGCTAGCTGCACATTCAAGCAAACTTGATAGACCTCTAGGCCTTTATCTGCTGGCAAATTTTGTATGTTCGTATGTTTGTATGTTTGTTTGTGTGTGAGATGCCCCACTTATAGACGTGGGTATTGTGTGGATGTTAGTACTCCCACTTATTAGAGATGGGTGTGCTTGTAAGTATCTCCACTTATAGATGTGGGCTTGTGTGTGTGTAAGATTATCCCACTTATGGCTGTGGGATATGTACTCGTGTCATCTGCATGGCTAGGCATACAGGTAATCATGATGTGTCTTGTGCATGTGATGTGTGTGGGGGTAAGCTTGTAGTCATGATGTACCTTGTGTACATCATGTGCTTGTGGGTGAGCATATTCTTACAGCAATGTAAAATAGAATACAAAAGTTTAGGTAAAGTAATTTTTCACCATAACATGCAATACCTCTTTAAAATGGGCTCTGTTCCTAAACAGCCATCCAACTGCAGCATACTGAACGCATTGTGTCAAGCTATAATGGCATTTTAAGACATAATCCACTGAAATATTGTTCTCCTGTGCCCATGCATTTAAAATTAAAGTACCAATGGTACTAAAGGTACTAAAGGTGCAACAGAAGGGCTGTAAAGTGTGAAATATTTTTGTGGCCAGAAAAAAGGCTGACAAGCTTCTTCTGGCACTGAAAGGGAAGTGGCGTTGTGGTTTGAATCTGAAACACAGCATCCATCGGGACTCAGGGCATAACAAGGATACAGAAACACAGAGTTACGCCCCCAGTAATTTACGCAATTTGTAAGGTTGCAAAGGCAAACAATGGTGTTGATTTTCCCACTGCACAACTACAGTAGGGTCAGCCTTAGACCTCAAAATTCCCCTAGCAAAATGTGTTATTGATGTCCTTTTTTATAAATTTATTGAGGTCTTGGATTACACCAGTCAGCAGATGCTCATTTACAGGTTTTACGTCAGTTACATAGACAATACAATGCAGATGACAGGGTTACATATGGTACAGGTAAGTCACAGGGTCCTGCCACCACTCTGTGTACAATACTTTAACCACAACAGGAAAACCTAAATCAGACAAATAATTAATTAAATAAGTGAGTGGCTGTGGCAGTTAGGTTTAAAGGGGACATGAAAGGACAAATGGGATTAAGTGACTAAGTAGTATATATTTAGAACCAGTATGCACCATAGTCATAGCATTTCTGTTTGTCATGCATCAAATGAGGGAGGCAGTATAGCGCAGTGGTTTAAGGCTCTGAGCTGCAAATCTAAAGACCTGGGTTTGAATTCCACAGCCCCCACTTGCATACTGTGTGACCCTGAGCAAGTCACTTAACTTCCCTTTGCTCCCAGGTCGCACCTGTAAACAAGCTTTCAGCTTAGTGTGCTACTCCTGGTTAAACAATTGAAAAAAGATATACATTAGAGTTTACACTGTTATTTGTATGTTTTGATGCATGAGGGGTACCTGTGTGAGTAAATGATGCCCGTAGTGAAGTGGCAGTATAGCCAAGAAGTTAGAGTAATGAGCTGTAAAGGAGCTTGGTACATCCAGAAAACTTGGGTCTGATTCCTACAACCTCCACAAGCATACTGTGTGACTCCGAGCAAGTCATATAATCTCCCCAGTTCTTCCAGGCTACCTTTGAAAACAGACACTTGTGACTTCCGGTGAGAGCGCCACTTAGGTGGCTGCTTGAATTCAGAGCTCCACACAGCCGTAAATAAAATCCTTCTCAATCAATAACTTACAGCGGACATCGCACTCCCAAATCAGAAACACGGATGAATAATGGCATCCAAAAATAAATCAAAGAATAAGACAGGCAACTGACAGCAGAAATACCACAAAACTTTGTTTGAATTCACTCAGCTGGTACAGGCCGTGGCAGTCTCGATCCCACAGTGCTTACCTTCGGATCCGGAGACTACAGCCGACGAAACCTGCACAATTACTTCCAAGGAGTTATGCACCACTTTGCAAATAATAAACACTACATTAGAGAGCTTGGAAACTAGAGTCTTAGTTGATCAACAGAAATTGCAAGTACTGGAACACAAGACTGAGCAGCTGGAGGCCACTTTAATCGAATATACTGAAACAATGGAGATCCACAATGTGGCTTTACTAGACTTACATCGTAGAGAGCAACAACTGGAGAGATGACTGGAAGACCTAGAAAACAGGAATAGGCAAAACAATAACTGCATACATGGGTTGCCAGAAGGCACAGAATCTGTTCCAATCTCCACATTTATGGAGTCTGTCCTCACTAAAATACTACCGTGGCCTAAGGAAAAACCTTTAAACATTATCAGGGCACATCGCTCACTAATCCCAAAGCACAGAGATCCTAAAGCTAGACCTAGGTCCCTGATAATAGCATTCTCGGACTTTTGGGTAAAAGAGGAAATTTTGTGACTGGCATGGGTAAAAAAGAAATCATGTCTGGGGATACCCGGCTATTTTGTGAACAAGACTACACCCCTCCAACTATTAGCAGAGAGGAGAAAAATGCTATCAGTGATTCGTGAACTTCAGGCAAAGGGGATGAAGGCATTTTTGGAATATCCTGCCAAACTGAGAATACTCACAGAAAATGTCCCTAGAAGATTTCAAGACCTATCCTCCGAAGAAAAATTCTTGCTTACACTCGATGTTATACTGCCACAAGATGTCACCATTCAGCATCGAGGTCAGGTCTTGGAGCGTTCCTGGCAGCAAACAGGAACAAAAAGAAAGGGACAACAGGATTGCTCAGGACCAGATAGCATGTGGGACAGGGTCTCCCAGTATCAAGATTCCCCCGCGATGTCAAGAGAGGGCGCAACCTCAGAAGATAGGGACGAACCCTCCAGGAGAACAGAAGAAGCAGGGACATCAGGCTGCCTGACCTGAGGACTCTCAGTTGGGACTTATTCCTTAGGTCTGTGAGTGTGCCTGTTAAGAAACGCTAACTAAAAGCTTTCAAATATAAATTGGGTTGTGTAGATGGGGCTGTAATCTGTGTGGGAAAGAGACACGCTGCTGTGCCTTGCGGTCTCACCTCACACGGTAAACTACTGCTATAATTTTCAAATGAGACAGATATATGTGTTTAAAAACCCCAGAGGAATACCATAGGATTCACAAAATTGGTAGTCAGAGAGGGGGTGGGTGGCTGGATACCCCAAAGCCATAGTGGCCCCTCTTGGCAGGGGATGGATTCCCCTCTGGGCAGATCGGTTGACAACATGATGTGAAACAACGGAGGGGGAAGGGGGTTCTGCCAGCATGGAGAAATGCCATGACCTGATTCTTCACTCCATTAGAGCCATTTTAGAACAAACTGGGATAATAGGCCCTGGTGGCCAGGTTGCTAGCCAGATTGGCAGGCACTGGTGTTGAGCCTTATTCCCCCAACCTAAAGACATAAGTATATAAGCAAAAGGGGATCTGGAGGTCAATTTGATTTGTCCTCGTGATGATATCACTGTCGAAGACCCCACTGTTCAATGACAAGAATATTAAGTTAAAGGACAACATGCATGTAAATGGCTCTTGTGCAAGTTCCTGTTTCCTTTGGTTTGGCTCCCCATTTGTCCTGTGGTCCCCAGCCCTACACAAAAGGTACATGAGGGTAATCACCCTACTCAAAGAGATTTCACATAGCAGCATGTTTTGGTGTTGTTGAGCTGTCCCTTCTGCCTGCGGGAGTTCAGACCTAGACTGAGATGATCGGCCTGATGGGGGGTAAGACTGGTCGCCCTCTCCTCCTCCCTGGAATCTGCCAAATATCCTCTGGCTATTGGAGGCTGTAATACCAAAATAAATGGCAGGGTGGGATTTCTTGGGATTTGGGCCTATTTGGGTAGCAGTTTTGGGCACCCAGTAGGTGTTGGTGCAGTCCCAAATAATAGCCCTACCAGCTGAGGGGCTGATTTGAAGCGCAAGCTGGAGTGGAACCTCAGGAACTGGTTGAGGTACCTATCCACATCTCCCAAAGCCAACATTGTTCAGAGTGCGGTATTAGGGCTGAAACACCTAGAAGACACCAAAATTATTAAAGTTTTGTGGTTATGTTGTTTTTTTCTTGTATTGTTAAGGGTATTATTGTTACATCTACTACACGTATGGACGTTGAAAAAGATTGCTCTCTCCTGGTGCAGATTACATTATATTCTATGGTTCCCTTTGATAATGGCTGACTTAAAGATAATCACCCTGAATGTGAGAGGTATTAACAGCCCCGTCAAAAGGGCAAAAATCTTACAAGAGTTACAGAGGCAGAAGGCAATGGTCGCCTTCTTACAAGGGACCTACCTGACAGATAAAGAACATCTTAAACTATGCAGGTCCTTGGTGGAACAGGTATATGCATCACATTGTGTAGCTGCTCCCCACCGTAGAGGAGTGGCCATTTTAATTTGAAGGAACACTCCCTTAGTGGTAACAAATGTTTAAACTAGACCTGGAGGGTGGATTTGTTCACTTGGAAGGAGTGTACCGCGGGCAAAAGTGCATTCCTGTGAATTTATATGCCCCAAATGAAGAGGCTCCCCGCACCACCTTTCTGGAGAAAGTAATTAAAGAAAGTGTCATGGACACAGGGAGCTTGATCATAAGCGGGGGAATTTAATGAAGTAATGTGGAGGGATGAAGATAGCTCCGGGAATGTTCAGGGGGTCTTACTGAAACAGGCAAGCTTATTTCAAATCTTAATCAGGAGATGGGCCTCACTGAAATATGGAGATTCCTACACCCTAGAAGGAAAAACTTTACTTATTATTCCCCTAGACACAAAGGATATTCCAGAATCGATTACTTTCTTGCCTCTACAAACTGGATTCAGAGAATTTCTAGTTGTGAGATAGGAAACATAGTAAATTCTGACCATGCACCGGTTACACTCAATTTCTTAAGAATAGCAAACCCACCAGAATCCTGTTGGAGACTAAATACCAGCCATCTCACAAGGGAGGATTTTAAGGAAAGAATTTCAAATGTAATTCAAGATTTTTTACAGTTAAATCCCAGTGGAGACACCAGAGAAGGGATACGGTGGGATGCCTTGAAGTGCTGCTTACGGGGTGAAATTATTAGATACTCAGTCCAACTTAAGAAGGAGAGAATACAAAAAAGGGTAAAACTAGAAAAGAAAATTGCAGAGTTAGAAGAGTTACACCAATCAATACGGGGGATCACATAAAAGAAGAACTGGACAGAACCCACAGGGAACTTAATCAGCTACTGGACATATAAAGTGAAGGCCAACTGAGATACGCCAGACAAAAATTCTACGAAAATGGAAATAGAGCAGAGAAATTATTAGCCTGGCAGTTAAGAAAAGAAATGGCAAATAGAGCAGTAACACGCATTAAAGATGAGAGAACCCAGGTTGAGGTAACTTCCCCGACAGCAATAACACAGAAATTCGAAAAATTTTTCTCCAAATTGTATGATAAATCCACCCAACCAGATCACCAAACTAAAATACAGCAGTTTCTATATTCCCTGAGCATTCCTACATTGGATGACACATGTAAGTTAACATTAAACTCCCCAATTTCAAGGCAAGAGGTAATAACCAAAATTAAAGCCCTGAAAAACGGTAAGACCCCGGGACTTGACAGGTTTTCTGGGGAATTTTTTAAAGAATTGTGTACCAAAATAGTAGACCCCTTGCTGGCAAGTTATATTGGAATTCTAATAGACCATGAACAGGCGCCACTTTCATGGAACTTAGCATAAATCTCGGTAATTCTTAAGCCGGGGAAGGATGGGGAGCTTTGCTGCTCATACCATCCTATTTCACTTCTCCCAGTCGATATGAACATTTGTATGGGGATAATGGCTGATAGATTGCAAAAGTATCTAACCAGACTAATACATCATAACCAAACTGGTTTCATAACAGGATGGTTTCTCCAGGACAATATACAAAGGTTCCTTAACATTATTTCCTCCCAACGTCATTTGACCAAATTTCAGCTGGCAATCAGTATGGACTCAGAAAAAGCCTTTGACAGGGTGGATTGGACCTTTGTATCATCCACCCTGTCGAAATTTGGTCTGGGGGAGAATTTTACTTCGATGGTAACCGCCCTTTATCACAAACCAGAAGCCAGAGTCAGGGTAAATGGCTACTTATTGGAGCGTATACTTTTGAAGAGGGGAACTAGAGAGGGGGGTTCCCCCTTCACCCCTACTTTTTGTCTTGTCTCTGGAGCCCCTGGCAATCTGGATCCATAACAATTCAAATATTAAAGGTGTAATGGTAGGAAGGGAAGAACAGAAGATAGCGCTGTACACGGATGATTCATTGTTTTTTCTGAGAGACCCACAACAATCAGTACCCTGTCTTTTTGAATCCCTTCAGTTTTATGGAACTTTGGCAGGCTACAAAATAAACCTCACTAAATCTGAAGCTATGGTATTGAGTGGAGCCCCCCGACTAGATTTAAAGACACATTTCCTTTCATATGGGCCAAAAGAAATACATTTCATTACTTCATTACTTAGGAGTCATGATGTTGGCAGACATAACTAAACTCTTTAGGATTAACTATCTAAAGCTATATAACACCTTACAATCGGATCTAGCGCGATGGAAACTGTTACCCCTCACACTATATGGAAGGATACATACGATTAAAATGCATGTACTACCCAGGTTTTTGTTTCTATTTCAAATGCTCCCTATCAATATCCCCACCTATTTCTGGAATCAGTTGAACAAGGTGTTAGGACAATTTATATGGGACGGAAAACAGAATATCCTTACAAACCTTACAACACTCTAGAGAGGGGGGAGGTTTGGGCCTACCTAACCTGCGACTATACTATTTGGGAGCACAGGGATCACAACTCATCGCATGGGCCAAGCAAAGAAGGGGTTCTGGCTGGTATCCCCTTGAAAAGGCGACGGTAAAGGGGATAAAGCTTTGGACCTTCCCCAGGCAGGCACACTCACAGCCCTAAGGAATAAGTCCCAACTGAGAGTCCTCAGGTCAGGCTGACTGATGTCCCTGCTTCTTCTGTCCTCCTGGAGGGTTCATCCCTATCTTCCGAGGTTGTGCCCTCTTACAACATTGCGGGGGAATCTTGATACTGGGAGACCTTGTCCCACGCTAGTGTCATCCACTCTAGTGCATGGTCCTTGACCTCTAATCCTTGGGTGAGACATTCAATCAAGATTATACTTAAACTACAGAAACTGACACATACCCCAAACTCATTAGGCCCGCTCTCTCCCATCCGATATGAGGAGGAATTTCCTCCAGGACATATGGATCTGGGTTTCATATTTTGGGAAAATAAAGGCCTAACGAGATTTGCCCAGTGCCTAAACAGGATAGGCTGCCTTCCCTTTACGGCTCTACAAGAAAAATTCTCTCATCGCCTAGAGGATTTCTTTAGGTTCCTACAGATTAGACACCGCATAACATTGAGGGACACACTCTTAAAGATTAGTAGGGATAAGACACTATTGGAGGAATACTGGTGGGACAGGTTAAATTATATCTCTATACTATACAAAATACTTCTCCCACCAGTGGTCCCACGGATATTGGAAAGCATAAGGAAGAAATGGAAGGCAGAGAGTGGGGCCACTATATCACAATCAAGCTGGGTACATAGATTTAAGAGAGGATGGCAGGTTACCTCCTCTGCAAGTTGGAGGGAATGTAACTGGAAAATTATCACTTGCTTCTTTGGAACCCCAGTTGTTACAAAATATTTGTCACCACAGGCATCGGAGGTTTGTTGGAGACAATGTGGTGAGACTAGGGCTACACACTTTCATATCTTTTGGGCCTGTCCCAAATTAAAAAATTTTTTGGACAGAGGTGCATCAAAACATAGAGCTTGGGATTCTCCCTCCCTTTTACATTTCAGGGTCTGGTGTTGGGTTTACCGACCTTCAAACAACATGAAGTCTTGCTATATTCTGACATATGCAGTGAGTCCCAACCTTTGAACTGCCCCGGAGATGAAATAGTTAAACTTTCCATGCCAGGCATGGAACGCTGAGCTCGAGCTCGGTTGAGACTCTGTCTGTTGTTCTTCAAACTCAAACCGTCAGATTCTTTACTCCACCTCACTGAACAGTCACTCTGGAGATTTCTCCTTCTGCTCGGTTCATTTTGTCGGTTAAAGTACCGTTTTCTTGGTTTTCAACCGAATTTAAACCGTAACCTGTCGGTTCAGTCTCTGTCTGTGCTATCTGTGAGTACTAGATAGATTATATTTTACTCTATTCTGTGTGGAACTTGTAAACTGTTCATCGGTTCGGTTTGAACCGATCAAGTTGTTAAAAAATCTTAAATTGTACGGTTGGAACTGAGGAAAGCGACTGGACAATCTTGATCGCTTTGGCTATTTCTTCAGCGGTTGGAGAGGAAAGTTTTGGCTCCCCACCAGCTGATTTTCTAGTCCTTTTTGCTGGAACTGACTCCCCAGAGTTGGATCTCCTTTTGCCCGAAGAAGTCTCGCCCTGGTCTGAGGGCGTTCCTTCTGGTTCGGTTTGAACCGAACCGGGCTGGCCATCCGGTTCAGCGGACTTTTTGGCCTCCCTTTCCCTGAGCCTACCAACTCTCTTATCCAGGGTAGCTGCAGGAAAATTTTTACAAATCTGGCAGTCTGCATTGAGGTGGTCAAACCCCAGACAATAAACCCATGTGGTGTGGGGATCAGCCTTGGCAAAGACTTCCCCACACACACTACAGTGTTGAAACCCAGTGGGCCCAGTTTTTCTTTTGGGTTTCTCAGACATAGTGCCAGTCCTATCCAAACTTACCCTTTTATGGCAATCCGCCAGGCAAGACCCTCTTATCGGTTCCTGACCGTGTCACGGGTCGTGGAAAAATCGTAATAAAATCCGTTTTTTTTAGAACCGATAAGAACCGGTAACCACACTCTAAAAGTACAATTTAAGATTTTTTAACAACTTGATCGGTTCAAACCGAACCGATGAACAGTTTACAAGTTCCACACAGAATAGAGTAAAATATAATCTATCTAGTACTCACAGATAGCACAGACAGAGACTGAACCGACAGGTTACGGTTTAAATTCGGTTGAAAACCAAGAAAACGGTACTTTAACCGACAAAATGAACCGAGCAGAAGGAGAAATCTCCAGAGTGACTGTTCAGTGAGGTGGAGTAAAGAATCTGACAGTTTGAGTTTGAAGAACAACAGACAGAGTCTCAACCGAGCTCAAGCTCAGCGTTCCATGCCTGGCATGGAAGGTTTAACTCTTTCATCTCCGGGACAGTTCGAAGGTTGGGACTCACTGCATATGTCAGAATATAGCAAGACTCCATTAGAAGAAACAACATTACTAAGGTGAGTAATTTTTTCTTGTCATCCAAGAAGAGAAGGGTAGTGGAACTAGGCCAAATATTAAGAGTCATAGCCTTAAAGTGTATTACAACCAAATGGCTCAAGGCAGACCCCTCCCCCCAAAGAACACTGGGTAGCCAAAGTGGAAGAAATGGTGTGGATGGAGCGTATCGCTTACTCCATACATCTGGAAACAGAACAGTTCTTAGATGTTTGGCGACCATGGGACACATGGCGGGAATCCCAAAGTTTACAGGAATAGGGAAACTCCAACAGGATTTACAGTAGACTAGTAATGGGAAAGAAGTAGACAAAGTTCATGGGGAGATGTATGCCCCTAGTTGTAAACAAGATAGCTATTTTCAAGAGATCTACCAAAGATATGGAAGAGAGAGTTAGAGAACAGGATTTGTAGAACAGGTCCTTTAAAATCATTCTTTTTATTTAATGCTAGTAGATGATTGTTAACTTATT
Source organism: Neoceratodus forsteri (assembly GCA_016271365.2). Taxonomy (NCBI): domain Eukaryota; kingdom Metazoa; phylum Chordata; order Ceratodontiformes; family Ceratodontidae; genus Neoceratodus; species Neoceratodus forsteri. The sequence goes on along the minus strand of CM057451.1, from coordinate 1,185,929,388 downwards.
TAAAAATGTGTTAGAGAGAAGTACCTTTGTTGGGTATGTTTGTTTATATAATTGTTAGGGAAATAATTGGTTTATAAAGTTTTCTAGATCTTCAGTAAAGGTAAAGCTATGAGTCTTAAGCAGAGGTCAGAAATGAACAAGGATAAAGAAAGAGAATAATAATAATAATAATAAAATTTATTTAATTGAGCACCTTTCAAAATTTCAAGCCGATGTACAGCAAGAACAAACATAAAAGCATATTCAAATACATTCAATAAAATAAAATATTAACATATATTCAAATACAACAGTATAAAATCAGAACAAAGAAGGAAACGCCTTTTCCCATAAGAAGGTCTTTAGTACCTGCTTAAAACTCCCCACCATCCTACACTCCCAGATCTGATGGGGCAGAGAATTCCAGAGGGTAGGTGCAGCAAATCCAAATGCACGGGCACCAGATGACTTCAAATTTACCCTACAGAATCTCCAGCAACCCCATGTCAGCCAAGCGGAGCTGTCGCAGAGGGGTGTAAGGCACCAGGAGCTCTTTCAAGTAGTCGGGACCCAGACCGTGTAGGGCTTTGTAGGTCAAAAAACCCAGTTTAAAGGTGATCCGCCACTGTATTGACAGCCAGTGCAGAGTGTGCAGCATGGGGGTAATATGAGAACTTCTAGAAGCCCCAGTCAACAAATGTGCTGCCACGTTCTGCACTAGCTGCAAGTGGTGGATATCCACCCCAGGAAGTCCTAGGTAAAGGGAGTTACAGTAATCAAGGCGTGATGTCACAAAGGCATGGACCAAGACCAGCAGGTCACTGGGTGGAACAAGATGTCTAATCCTGGCAATGTTCCTAAGATGGAAAAAGGCCAGCTTGACGATTGCAGACACCTGATGACGAAGGGTCAGACCAGCGTCAAGCTCCACTCCCAGGTTACGCACCCATTCAGAGGTGAGGATCTGGTCCACCCCCAGGATTAATCCGGAGGGGAGACCAGTCCTCAATCCCTCTACCCTGTGACCCAGGTCCACAACCATAACCTCAGTCTTTCCTGGGTTCAACTTTAAACTGCTGGAATACTTCCAGTCTTGGATGTCTGCGAGGCAGTTGTTCAGTACTGAGATAGCACTAACCTGGTCAGGTGTGAAAGACAGGTAGAGCTGAGTATAGCAGTGAAACCTTAGCTCATACCGTGTTACAATGTCTCCAAGGGGTAGCATATATACTGTGAATAACATGGGGGAAAGCACTGAGCCCTGAGGCACCCCGCATGGCAGAGAGAAGGCCCTGGATGAAAACAAACCCAAGACCACTCTCTGCGTTCTCCCTTCGAGGAATGATGAAAAAACATCCAAGGACTATACTCGACAGTCCACAAATGGACCTCAGGCATTCGAGTAGAACCCCATGATCCACAGTATCAAGAGCTGATGATAGATCAAGGAGAACCAAGATAGAATGGTGTCTCTGATCTCTCGCCATCAGGAGATCATTGAGCACCCGAACCAAAGCAGTCTTGGTACTATGCCTCTTGCAAAAACCAGACTGGAGAGGTTCGTATAAACTATGGATGGTCAAATGGTTATCCAATTGAGCCGCCACAACTTTCTCAAAAACCTTCCCCACAAAAGGGAGGTTAGAGATTGGCCTGTAGTTTGCTAGGTCATCTGGGTCTAAAGATGCTTTCTTCAGAATGGGGTCACCACCCCCTCCTTCAGAGAGCTAGGAAAACCCCCATATCTAAAGAACACCGGATAATCTGAGCTAAGACCGGGCCGATGATCTTGCTACAACCCAAAATCAGGGAGGTAGGGCCAGGATCTAAACTACAACATGTGGGATGCATCTCATGGACAATCCTCATGGTGTCTACGAGATCCGGCAGGTCAAAAGGCACTCCAGGAAACTCCAGGCTCTGGGACAGGACACCGATCGACTGCAACATCCTTAGAATGAGGTTGGAGGCACTCCCTCCTGATGTCTTCAACCTTATTCGCAAAGAATCGAGCGATCTCCTCACAATCAATTTGAGTAAAAACTCGATGGATCTGCTGACAGGCTGGGTTGCACAGTCTGTCAACAGTTCTGAAGAGCTGAGACGGTCGATTCCGTGCAACAGAAATTTCCCTGGACAGGAATTCTGCCTTCTTATGGGAAATTGCTGTTTGGTAGAGTTTATAATGCTCTAGCAAAATAAGGAGGTCGGCATCAGTGGTGGTCTTCCTCCAACAATGCTCCAACCTACGCCCCATCCTCCGCAACCCTCTCAGAGCCCCATCAAACCATGGGGCAGCGGGACGACGTGGAAGGGGAGGACACGGACTGGCGCAATCTGATCGAGTGCTACCGATATGGCCCTATTATAGGCCACTACCATCTGCTCAGGATCAGTGCAAAACTTGTCCAATGGCGAGAGGTCAATAACCACCATCAGGTCATCAGGGACCACATCCCGCAATGGGCAGTACCTGACCAACTCCACAGGGACCGACCTTCCCAGGGGGGCCTCAAAATTGAAACCAACTGAGTAGTGATCGGACCAACCGACTAGTTCCACCACCAAATCGGAAGCCTCGATCCCCAGGAGGAAAACCAGGTCAAGAGAGTGACCTCCCTTGTATGTAGCTGAGGAAACAACCTGTGTAAAGCCCAGAGATGTCATCTCCTGGAGGAAATGTTGACCAAAAAGTGAAGATTCGTCATCGACCCAAAACACTGAAGTCGCCCAGAACCATCAGTCTGGGCGACTCCAAGGCCATGTCGGCGGCAAAATCTGCTATTTCCTGCAGAAAAAGCTTCTCATCACCTGGTGGATGATAAATGAGGGCAATCCTGCACCCTACACCAGCTGCTACAATACACTCAAATGACCTGGCCTCCTCAACTGGTACACCAGTTAGGCCCAATTCGGTCTTGAAACAGACCGCCACCACCCCCCTGCGATCCAATCTCGGGCGATGTATAACTGAGTACCCAGTGGGAACAGTGGCCTCTAAAAAAGGGGCCACATTCCCATCCAATCAGGTCTAGGTAATGCAAGCCAGATCTGCCCCTTGCAACAAAATCTTCAATAAGACCAGTCTTGTTGCAGGCAGATCTGGCATTGCATAACAACGCCTGAGTTGGACGAGGTTGGCGAGCTGTCCCAACCACTTGCCCTCCCTAACTGGAGGTGCCCTTGGGTATGGGAACCAGAACAGAGTCACCACATTCTAGCTGCCATTTCGCCCCAGGGCGTCTTCTGGGCCTGACCACCCCTATGGGAAGGCCCCGCTCACTCCACTGTCCACAACCTCCCACCACCCCGCCCCCCCTTTGAGCAATCCCCAGCCACCGACAATGATGATAAATATAAGCAGGCAGGAGGGTTAAAGAGAAGGGGCGGAGGGCATGGAGAGCGGAGGCCGAATAGCATAAGACAGGAGGGACAAGCAGGCACATCTAGCTGCTCAATTTAAAAACAATAAATATAATAAAATTACAAAAAACAGCACCAATCCTAAACTACCCTCAAATTTCCTACAACTAAAATTATACAACTACAAATTATAAAACCAACTAAAATAAAAATGAAACTAAACCAACTCCCTAACGCAAAACCTAATTTATTGATTTAACCCACAGGTCCTCTCACAGCCTGGGGGTCAACCAAAAATTAACCAAAACAATTTTAAATTATTCCCAGGTCCTCTCACTACCTGGTACTTATAAACAAATTAAACACTCTCACAAAAAATAAACAAATAATAATAATTACATCATAATAATAATAATAAAAAATAATAAACGAAGGAAATAATTTAGAAGCTACCCTCCGGGAATCTCTCACAATACCGGAAACAGGTGGGATCAAAGATGTCATAAAGCACTCTCACTGCTCATATTATTTCCACTAAACAAAATAAAAGAAAAAAGGAAAAATATAATTGCAGTCAACAAGGATCCTGTCAAGCTATAAATATTGCCAAATATTATATAAACAACAGGATACAAATATCGAATATCCCGACCAAACGTCAGTAGGAGCAGCAAACAATATAAGTCAGTCTTCAAAATCACAGGACTTCAAAATCCAACTCCGATTCAAATCTCAGAAAGGCCACTAGCAGGCCGGAGGTTCCAACCAGCCCAGAAAGTCAGTGGCCCACTACTTCAACTCCAAGAGGAGTCGGCCCCCCAGCTGGCTACTCCAGGAGTCTAGAGGAAGGGGAGTAAAGGACAAGCCCTTCAGCCTACCCCACTCCCTACCTCTGTGTGTGACACTGACCTGGGACCCCCCAGGAACTCTGCAAGCCCAACTATTAAAGCTCAGGAATGTCAATCTCAGAAAATAGCATTCAGTCAATCAAAAATGTCACTTAAGACATCATATCCACTTATCTTAAAAGCTCTTCCAGACGACTCCACCAGATCACTGCTCCCCACGATCCACTGGCCACACACTAATATAATCCAGGGATATTCCAAAGAACACAGCCACTGGTTCAAATCCACGTACAGGGTAACAATTCCAGACAGTAACTTGCTTAAATTCGGCTAAAAGCCATAAAGCCAACCGGTCCACTCCCTGTACAAATGAAACAATAATAGTGGCAAAAGCTCAGTCCACATACAAGAACTCTATCCAGGCACCGAGATCGAGTAAACAGAAACTCCAAAAAGCTTCTCTAAATTATCACCAAGTCTCTCCGTTAGAACGCCACAGCTCTTCACAGTTCTCCATATATTCAAACAGCACACTAGGTCCCAGCCCATGGAACAAAACAAAAATGGGCCGAACCGAAAGCCCTGTTGTACAAGACTGTAAACATCCTGACGGGTCTTTGACTCGGTGCAACACTAAATTCTTCTCCTAGAGCCCCTGCAAACAAACAGACTAAACGGAAGTGAAAAGAGACTACCTTTATTCTATTTTACTTACATATGAATAAGAAGTAGATTCTGTTGAATGTATCATATTGTTACTTCTTGTAATATCTGTATCATTGGAATGATTATATATTAATTCTAACAATAAAAGCTACTTGAGTTTAAAAAAAGAACACAGACACTTGTGCCTAGTGGGTCTTACCCAGTTACCAAAAGGCTAAACAATAGATTTTAAAAGTCTATTTATAAGGTAAACTGACCAGATTATCTTGGCTAAGGCTAAGAGGAGAGAGTCTGTTAATTGATTAGGCCCATAATCAGCTTGTCAGCAACAGCTGGTGAATGAAGGTGTCAGAACAGCATACTCTGTGCTTCAATTTAGTTGATCAGACATTCAGTTCCCACCCCTTGTAACACTGCATGACAGTTCCTGCACCTTCTGTCATCTTTATTCAATGAACACTATAGGAGAGTCCCACTACCTTGGGATGACAGTAGAGCAACCCTTAAAAATCTAGAGGTGAAAGTTCTGCCACCCAATCATTTCCCTGTGCACCATCCTGCAGACTTACATACTTAGACATCATCACTCTGACTCAAACTGCACTTCTTTTCTGCCTGTAGCAACTTTTAATGTATTTTTATTTACTGTATGATTTTTTTTTGGTTTTTGGGGTGTTTTAATTTTCATTAAAACAGCCTGGGTTCTGTAAGCAATTTAGCAGAGGGAGAAGAGTAACTTGGAATTTACACTCCTATCTTATCACTGAGGTTGGGTGGGGACAGCTACTGTTTCTTGCCTGGAAACAGATCTTTTGCCTACTTAAAGGGCAAAGGGACGGCTTTCCTTTCATAGCCAAAAAGGCAGGTTGTAAGTTTAAACAGGGCCAGATCCAAATGAGATTGTGTCCCACAGTGACAGCAGCCAGGAAAACAAAAGGCTAAAATTCCAATCTGCAAAACCAAGGTCTGGATTACAAATCCAGTTTGAACCAACTCTCAAGAGAGGCGGTTCTCCATTGAACACAGAGATGGCTGAACCTGTGCTGTCAGAATGACATGCATGATAATGCAACATGATGGGCTGGCCAACTGAAGGCATTTGGAGTCTGTAGTTAGACCTGACAAGTTAGTAAGGTTGAGACTCTAAGCAAACAACCTCAAGGGTTTGAGTCTGCCTTTATTCACCGAGTTCCCAGTTGGGGTAGGAGTCTGCTCTGCTTAGTATTTAGATAGAAGTGAATTAGGTTATTCTGAGTGTTTTCTGTTTCCAAAGACCCTTCTTTTTATCTCTGCAGATATACTGTATCCCTAATAGTCTTAGTGTGTACTATCCTGTAATACATGTAAACATCTTGAAGTAGTAAATATTATTTTATATACTTCATGCTTTCTGTGACTGAGTTATTTCTGGTACAGATAACCAGCATTATTGACGAAGCTATGATACGGTTTCGAAGAGCAAGGTTAGGATTACCATATTTAAAGTGATGTGTTCTCCATGGTGACAGAAAGGGTGGGTCTGTTGCCCTTTTGTAAGGAGAACCTTGTGGGTAGGGGCTCTGGCTGGATTCCAACCTAGACATACCCTGAGTGTGGGTCACACTGAGGCTGGCAGCATATCCAAATACACTTGTAGGCATCTGTAGGGTTGAGAAATCTGTAACAGTCACAGGCTGAGCTCTGGGAGAGAACCAGTTTGTGACACTGCCACAGACAGTGAGTAGGCTCACAAGATGAAATAAACATCCATTTTGGAATTACAGTGTGAACTGCAATTTGTATGTTTTAATAAATGACAAACAGAAATCCTATGCTGATGATGCATTCTGGCCCTAAATATATACTGGCATATAAAACAAAGTCTCTTACTCCCCTTTTTCCTTTCATGTCCCCTTTAAGATTTTAGTATTGCTACTCACTCTCTACTGGTGCTGCTGGAGAATCTTCATTCATCACTCTAAAATAGACAGTGCCCGCCTATCCGACGGTGGTGTTGGTCAGAAGGTCATCTGGATTCCAGGACACAGGCAAGGGGTACCATGGAAACTTTTTATTTATTTCCTCAAGTCAAGACAAGTTCTAGAGCCCCCTCAGAACCACACAATGACTCCATCATTGCTTGGGCTAGCCCAGAGATGCCAATTTTTCCATTCCTGCTCTTGCATGGCAAACTAGGAGAGGCCCACGATTCTGACAGATCCCAGGTTTTCAATTCCTGCATGTGCAGGACACCGGAAGAGGCCTGCTGTATTGGCAGGTGCTGGCTTTTCTTTTTCCAGCTGCTGCTGGACAACATGAGAGGCCTAATGTGCCTGCAGATGCTTGGTATTCTATTCTTGCTTGACACCAGGCGAGACCTGCCATGTCAGCAGGAACTAGGTTATTAAGTTTTGCTTGTGCAGAACATCAGGAGAGGCATGCTATACCAGCAAATGATGGGATTTCTGTTCCTACTCCTGCAGATTACTGGCAAAGGCACTTTGCAGGGGCTGCTAGACCATTGGGCCCATGGAGAGTCGAGGCACTCTATCCTATTTTCTATTTATCTTGATGTTTCATGAACTTCACATGGGCTGAATTTTTTTTATAATTTCTTGTACAATTTAAACAATAAAACGGTTTTTTTGGGCCTCTCTATCACAGCACACCCTGATCCAGGGATCAAACATCCATGGCAGTCACAGTGCAATTCCATAGGTTAACATTGCCTGAAACATTTATTTGACCGATAACAGAAGGAAAAAAAAACAGGAAACACAAGTTCATAGCATTCTTATTTACACGTGGTAGGACAAAAACACAGGAAGGTCATGTTAATTTGAATTGTTGGTCATTTTTGACCATTGAGCTATGATAGCTACTTTCTTCATCCGTTGGTGGGGGGGGGGGGGTTCAAGGACCTTTGTCATTGTCAGTATTGGGTATTTGCCCAAGTTCATGATGTGTAACATAACACATAGCCTTCTGGTCACAGCGTTACCTTTGTTACTTACTGACAATTTCTCTTATACAACAATACACTATAGTAAGAAAGAAAAAATGTTCTTTACTGGGGACTCTGACAGGATTAAGGCCCGTCACAAGATTGTCAGGGAATTAGTGGTTAGCAACACTGCCATGACAAAGGACCCTGGCTTAGAAACCTTGACACCACTTGGAGATATTTGAAAAATTTAAGATTTAGACACAATTCAGTTTATATTTCATATATTTTCTGTAATTATGCCCCCTTGATTCCTTATTTCTAAAGACAGCTGCATGAAAACAGGATCACTGTCCCTTAGATTTAATCTGCTCTGTCTGCTTGTCAGCACCTGACATCACAAGCTCTTGTTTATGGCATCATTATCTCCACAGAAATAGATGATGGTGGACTAGGAGAGAGAAACATAGAAACATAGAAACATAGAATTTGACGGCAGATAAGGACCGCTTGACCCACCCAGTCTGCCCATTTCCCTACCTGATGGATAAGCTGCAGATCCTAGTTAACCAGCAGCCTACTTCTTCCTGCCCCCACCCCCTAGAATTGCCTTATGACTGTCCCATGCATGCTTGAATTCCACCACAGTTTTTGACTCCACAACCTCCTCCAGAAGGCTATTCCACACATCCACAACCCTCTCTGTGAAAAAACACTTCCTTAAATTACCTCTGAGCCGCTCCCCCTCTATCTTCAAATCGTGCCTCCTTGTTCTTGCACACCTCTTTTTTTGAAAGATGCTACCCTCTTGGACTTTGTTGATTCCCTTGAGGTACTTGAACGTTTCTATCATGTCCTCCCCTCTCCCTCCTTTCATCGAGGCTATACATATTAAGTGCCTTAAGTCTGTCTTCATATGTCCTCCGGTGCAGACCCTGAGAGAGAGAGAGAGAGAGAGACAGCACAGCTGCATGCTACTCAATCTGAGGAGGAGAAGAGCAGCAGGGACACAGACACGCTTTGTTTTCTTTTATAACAGGTGTGCCATTGTTGCCTATATGGAAGAAGGAAGGAAGGAAGAAAGGGGTGAAAAATTGTACCTGTTTAGTTTCCTGACTGTCTGTGCCCTTTCCAGACCAGCTTGTGCTGTAGAAGTGTGAAGTAAAGTCCCCCAGTTCCACAATTCATCTGTTAAGATTGGCTGAGTCCAGGCAGTGGCAGTTGCCAAAAGAGAGGTGTTTCAGTGGGGCGACCCTGTGGGGGTACTCTTCCACCAAAATGATTAAAATTTCAGTGTCACTCCTCTCGCAAGCTTACTCTTACTCTGGGTTTTGTTTGATCAATATAATTCTTACAGTATTTTAGTGTAATGTGCATGTAGGTTACATCGCACACATTCAAATTTAAATATATATATTTATTTAATTTAGTTCATATATTTTTGTTGTGTTGCATTTAGTTGTTTTTAGCAGTTTAAAGGTTACAGTTTTTATATAAAGCAGTAATTTCATAGTTTTAATTAGGTAATGCGAATTAAATAGGCGTTATATTCTGCACCTTGTTCTATGCTAAATTCCGTATTCAGCAGTTGTATAGTGGAGACTGTAACCATTTAAATAAGCCATTTAAACATATATTTAAGCAATGTGTTGTAATTAAAGGTGTGTAGTATCCCAGTAGAGGATGTGGTAGTGTTTAACTTCATTTGGAAAAATAATTGGAAGCAGCTTTAAGATTTTAAGGAATGTGGGGAAGGTTGTGATAATTCAAAGTGACTCATAAAGATTAGAAAGATTGAAGTAATTGAGTAATTGCTGTGGTAATTGGCCACAGCTGTTAGAGCCCATAAGGTTTAAAAGTACCACCCCAAATACCTCAATCCATCGCATTTGTTTCCTGTTACCATCTAAACCGGTCACAGTGCTGTGCTGAGCTGAGCTCAGGATTTTGAACATCTCCAAATGTCTGCCATTTTACTTTTTCATTTAGCTTGCAGTTGGTTCCATTTGGGAAATCTTAAGTGGAGATATTGACTTTTGCCTCTCTGTGTTTTTCGTGTTTTCATTTAGCTTCTGCCTCTGTGGATACATTGCTTGCTACACTACTTGCTCTTTTTCCAAATGAACTTTGGTGGGAATAATTATAAAAGACTTAAGAGTAAGTGCTCTACTTATTTATTTTATTTTTATTACTGGAATATTATTAGAGGCTTATTAGGTCTTTCTTCTTTCAGCGTGTAGAACAGCGGCCATCAGAAAGGTACATAGAGAAGGAAATAAAGTTCGATAGTAGCTACTTGCCCTCAAGGTAAACACAGAGGGTTCTGTGTATTAGCAATCTAAATATTTGGAATCACGGCTGTTAAGTGATTGTTAGTGTCCCTTCTTAGATTTAGACTTTTAAAGTTAAAGTATAATTGTCATGATTTGTTTAAAGTAGCGTACCCTTGGATATTATTAGTGATTACCCTGTCCTTTTATTTTTTGCCCCACCTCACTTTTAGTGTGGTTCCAGATATCTGGTGGTCCAAGCTCTAGCAGAGAAGAAAAACCACAGAAATACGGAAGTTTAAAGTACAGAAGGGATTTAATGAGACTCATTAAACTGGTTGGAAAAGGATCTGCATACTGGAGCTGCGTGTTGCACTTCATCCTGAAGCGAGTTGGGAGAGCCAGTTGAACTAGGACTTGTGATTTTTCTTCTTTCAAATTATTAAATAATGCATTGGGAGCTGTAGATTATTAAAGTCTGAGAAAGGTGACTGTTTATAGTGCTTCATTGTAGTTCTTGTGACTCTTCTCTAACTGTGCATTGGACTAAAAGACAGTCTGAATTTACTCACATATATTTCTGTTCTTTATAGAGTATTGTATTTATACTCCTTTTTGTATAAGATATTCTACTTTTTTAGGACAGTTTGTTACCAAAGTGATGAAATGCTTTGGGTATTATAAATATTTTGATATCCTCTTAGTCTTAAGTATATTGATTTGTTGTGAATAGAGTATAAGTGTATAAGTGCACAAGCGTGCAAGTGTGCAAGTCTGCAAGCGTGCAAGTGATACTTAGATATATTGAAATATTGATTATTTATTAAAGAGTGTTGTTAAACTAAATTAGCTATTACCTGCCCCTTGAGGCTAGCTAGAGCTTATAGAAAACAAAAAGCAAAAATACTCATAGTAGGAAAAAGAAAACAATTAAGCTAAAAAAAGAACAAGATTCCAGCAAAATTATGCAGAAAGAAAATAGTAAAATTGTTCAGTTTCTGAAACCAGTGGATAATCTACTGGAGCTCAGAGGTGATAAAAAGATTATGAAAAATAACTTCAACCCCTCCTTGGCTTCATCCCCAGTGAACCAGAAAAAGGGTGAACAAAAAGATTTAACTCACCCCTTATTGGCTGAAATTAGAAATCTGGAAGATGGAGCAGGTGGGGAATCTGGTGATAAATTAGAATCCCACCTTGATAATACTGGTCCAAGGCTAAGTATTTCTTGTGGTCCTCTTTAGAATATTCATCACTATTTGCACAAATGATCAGAGTAATCAAATAAGGTTTTTGCATATGGAATTAAATGCTGAGGGTCAACACTCAAATATAGCACATGGGCAGGTATTGGATGAAAGGGACGAAGTTAGTAAAACAGGCAACTCAGTAGAAGTTGTAATTGATAAGGAACTGAATAGTTCTAAAGTTGGGGTAAATCCAAAGGCACAAAAAAAGAACAAAGGTCAGAAAAAGAAAGCTATTGGTGAAATCATGGAAGAGATAGGAAATAAGGAAATTGAGGAGATACATACATTAACAAAGGAACTGAAGCAAAGAAAAAATGCTTTGATAAGTAAAACAGAAAGAGTAAATATAGGAAATAGGGATGGGGAAGGTTAAAATCGATGCCACACTAAAGCAAACGGGAATAATGAATTCAAAAAAGAGCATGGGTTCCAAGCAGAGAGAAAAAAACTACATGTGATATTAAAAAAGGGAAAAAAGTAAAATTTGCAGGAAACAGCATGGTTGCTGATGCTAAAGATGTAAATAAGGGTAAAAAAGAAGAACTGCTTGAAACCAGCAAAATGCTTTCAACTGTCTTCTTAAAAGGTCTACCAAAGACAAAAAAGGAAAACCCATACCTACCTAAATTAGCAGTATAGAATCTAATAAAAGATATGACAGGTGGTAAGTTAGGATGGGTGGATATTAAGTCAACATATAGATACAAAATAGCTCCTTACAAAGGTTGGGTTTGCGTGGTTCTGAGCAATGCAGATAAAAGGAAAAAATTGTGGCATATTAAAGGGGAGTTTTATGATATAGGTTTAACACTGGATGATACAATGGTGAGTAGAAAAATAGATGACCAGTTAGGCCTTAAGGGCCCTTAATCAAAAGGCAAGGCATTAGCAAAGCAAAAAGATTCACCAAAGCAATCATGTATTACAGCATATTTAAAGCCTAGGGAGACTGAAGTTGAGCATTCTCTGGTAGGTGATGAACAAGCTGAGGTTTATTTTCAAGGCAGAAGAAAACAGGGCCCATGTTTAAACAGCAGTATCATATTGGGAAGTGTACAATCCCACTCTACAGTCAGCCTTAGTGATACATCAAGGAAAGAGTCATCTGGGTCTGACATCACCATAAGCGCTTCAGATTTATCAAGCTGACATTCTAGAGAAAATAAACCATATTAAGCAATAAAGATTTTTAGTTCGATCAGTGTAGGTATAATAGAAAAATTGGCAGAGGAAGGTTTTAGGAAATAGATATCTTCCTTCTCAATTATATTGCTACAAGAGATGTGGTTCACAAAGAATGATCTTGATGTCTTGGATGGATATAAGTTTTGGATGGTCTCAGCCTCAAAGACAAGTAAATATGGTAGAGCAAAGAGTAGTTTAGCAATATGGATAAAAAGCACCTTAGATAAATGTTGCAGACAGTCTTATCTATGTTATAGTTTTTATATTTATTTAATTCTAGTTAATAAAGATACTGTACTTGCACTTTTTAATATTTACATACCCCCTTCTACATTACTAAAAGACTTTGAAGGTGTATTAAATGGTTTAAATCATGATTTTGAGTCAATAAAAAAATAGATTCCCAAGTGCAATACTTTTCTTGGTGGGAGATTTTAATGCTAGGGTGGCAGTGGAATTAGAAGATAAATCTAATGAATGGTGCATTGATGATACATTAAACATTCCATTAAGACACTCCATGGATAAAAAGTTAAATAATAATGGGAAAAGTTTATTAGGATTTCTTCACAAAAATATGTTAAGAATTTTAAATGGGAGAGTAAAGAATGACTGGTACGGTGGAATAACCGTTCCCACTTTGTGTGGTGGGAGTGTTATAGATCTTTGTATTGTTAGTGCAGTGGATTTTAAGAAGGTGGATAGTTTAGAAGTGTTAAAGGTATGGGAAAGCGACCCCTTCCCAGTTTATGTGGAAATTAATTTAAATTTGGATGCTACCAAGTGGGTTATACCAGTTATGGAAGACGCTAACCACATCATGTATATTTATCAAGGGAAAAAGATAAAATGGAACCAATGTACTAGAGATGCTTTGGATAAAATACTAGCTTGCCAAGAAGTATTTGAGCGTAAAAATAAGTTGGTGAATTACAATGAATCAAATGTTGCTAATTTGATAGAAACATTTTCTGAATTTACGAGTATAAAAAAAAAAAAGGTTTATCTAGTAATCCAAGGGAAAAAAAAAAAATAAAGGTTGGACAAAAAAGTCCATGGTATGACTCGGATTGTAAAAAGTTAAAAAAAGAAATAAAAACAGTTAGCAGATTACTGTCTAAAAATAGCTGTCATAGTCTTTTATTGGCTTTAAAAAATTAATGCACAACAAAAAAAATTAAATATAAGGGCCCAGATATTCAAAAGGATTGCTCCATGCGAAACAGGGTTGCGCATGCGCAAGTTCTACATTGCGCCATTCTGCGATATTCAGCAGGAGGCAGTTGCTCCACTGGCAACAGGTTGCGCAAAAGAGCAACGCAAATGAATGCATGCTCAACAGGAGGGAGAGGAACCATGCATAACCTCGCGAACCCGATATTCAGTGGGTTGTGCAGAGTTGGCCATCGCAACCTCAACCTGCGCCTACAACCTTGAGCCAAAAAAAGGATCAAGTTGAAGGCCACCCACAGGTGAGCTGCTGTATTGCGGGGAGGCGCCTTACAGCAGCTTTCTGCTTACCCTGGCTATTTAACTCGGTCCCTGTGCCCCCACCAGCCCGATGGCGGGCATAGAGTAATATGAACCCCGCCCACATCTCCCACAGCCCGATCGCGGGCATCACAGTTACAAACCCCCACATATCCGAAGCCCGATCGCGGGCATTACAGGTACATGAAACCCCCACACATATCCCGAGCCCAATCGTGGGCAGTACAGTTACATGAAACCCACCCGCCCACATCTCCACAGCCGATCGTGGGCAGAGATGTAACCCTCCCCAACCCGAATATCTCCCTGGTGGTCAGTGGACCGTAAAAGCCAATAGTAGGCAGAATGTCACATCACAACCCCCCAAACATCTCCCTGGTGTCTAGTGTCCCCCCCACCCACCCACCATGACCCCTCCACCGCTCCCCGCGGCCAGCGGGCGACAACATCCACCACCCTGCCACCCCACCGCCCGCCCGACTGACTGTCCGGTAGGGCTGCATAGTTGGAACAAAGGTTAAGTGTCTCAGAGGGTTGTACCGAGTTGGTTTAACCACTACTAACCCTGACCCTGGTGGAGGCACCCATCATAGAATCTAGGCCCTCAACCTGTCAGTAGCCCAACAGGCAGGGGTAGTATTCTTTGGATAGCGCCACCTTGGGGTTGTCTTGGAGGCACTGCTGGATTAGTGTCCCCTTTGTGGCCACATTTACCAATCACTGTTAAAATAAATGGATACCCGACAGAAGTGGCTGTACACCAGTTGGTGGGTGGTGTACTGGGCAGTGAGATTGACCCCCAAATGCTATGCTTGTCATGGACATCCCCAGGGTATCAATAAGGACACTGTAGAGGGAGTACTGTCCAAGGTGGAAGGTTTACAAAACCCTGTGGTGGTGGGGTCGACATGCTAATCTGCTCGCCATACTTTCATGGCCCTATTAGAGTATGGACCTCTTGATAGCTCCAAAGGTCACAGACTATTACCTCCTAGAGGGAGCCCTCACTGCCTGGGAAGTGATAACTAAGGACAGTAAAGACCTGGGGGAGGAATGAGCCCCCCCCAACTATCTGGAACTTTTGAGGAGAAATTTGCCAAGTTGTTGCTGGAGGAAGGGAAAACTGTGGAGGACTTAAAGAAGTTATTTCTGCCACCTGGGGGTGTTCCTCCCCCAACTCCCCTTCCCCCTCCAGCACCCGTTATTGCCCCTCTTTCTGTGGCTGAACCAATGCAGGCTCCTATTTCTGCATCTGCCATTAGTTATGACCCTTACCGAAGGTTGAGGATCTTCTTTGGCACCCTCCCCACCCCCCAGGGGGAGGATGATTGGGACACCTGGACAGATTGTGTTGCCTCCCTGATACCTGAATGGCAGTGTGTGGAGGCTGAGAAATGAAAAAGAATCATAGAAAGTTTGAGGGGTCCTGCCCTCGAGGCCATTAAATTTTTGAGGTCCACATATCCTGATGCATCTGCCCAGAAGTACCTATCTGCACTTGAAGGCAATTTTGGGAGCATTGAGTCAGGGGATAGCTTGATGTGGAAATTTCAAGGTACAAAACAGTGGCCAGGGGAAAGTTTGTCTGCATATGTTACTCATCTGGAAAGAGCTCTGCAAAAGGCTTACTGAAAAGGTAGGGTAGCCACCAGTGACTTAAACCGTGTAAGGTTGGAGCACCTGCTACAACTTGCAAAGCATTCTAAATTGCAGCTTCTTCAATTAAGGCTCCCAGACAGAAGGGGTAACCCGCCAGACTACTGTGACTTGATAAAGAACTTCGTGAGGTTGAAGATGAGGAAGGATTTTAATTCTGGGGTGAGTGCAGTCCAAGTGGATCAAGCATTGGAAAGTCTTTCAAGTGGGGACTAATGAGGTGTGCCACCTGGGGTGGACTGCTGAGGGAGTTCAGGGAAATAAAAACAGTTTCTTTATGAAGGCCGCTCCTGCAAGTACAGGCCCCAACCCTCATCTGACTGCATCTGCCATGGGGTGGGGGTACCCTCCAGGCATCTCCTGCTGACAACAGCTCAAAAACTTGATGTCTTGACCATGGAAGTGGGGAACTGACGAGATGTCTCCAATGCCTATCACGCCGCAGACAGAGATGGCACCAAGGTTTCCAGTTAGTAGTACCCCTGTTCTGGCTCCCAGTGTGACGCCTCAGCCAGCTCAAACTCCAGAAAGTATGTTTTACTATAATTGTGGGAAGGATGGGCACATGAAGAGAGAATGCCGGTCCCCAAAAGACACAGACAAAGTTGCATATAGGCTACAAGGAGAGCTTCGGAGAACAAATCAGTGGTACAGTGGTTAAGAGGTACATGAAATGATCCCAGTGAGGGTCCCAAAAATGCTAACTCACGTCCCTTTGTGGCAAGGTCAGTTGCCCAGTCCTCTGCTATTGCCTCTCCAGACTGGTCTAGAACAGTGGGTGCCTCCATGGAGACCACTGTAAAGGTGAATGGAGTGTCTACAAGAGCTGTATTAGACAGTGGCCCAAGTGACAATTATGTTCCAAGACTGGTATCAAGAAGCATTTGTCTGATGTACCCTTACAACTGTTGGAGGGCTGCATGTCTGGAGTTAAGTGAGGAAAGGCCTACCCCTACTCTGGATATATCTGAATGTGTCTTTGCCCACCTCCATGGCTGGGTGGCCGAGCAAGTAGAGACCCCGTCTTAGGTGTCCCCTCTCACCGGACTGTAAGATGGGGTTCCTCCATTAACTGGGATGAGCCATAGATATGTTTGGATGGTTGGCGAGCTGTGTTATTAGAAACAGAGGTCACAGACTGGTAGAGCTTTTAGAATTCTGGCCTTGATCAAGAAGATCTATGCGCACAGAGAAATGCTGAAAAAGTGGAACCAGAGGAACGGTTGGAATTTTCTGGAAGAAGGATCCTGAGTCCCTGATCCTGGCACCAAATGCCCAGTGTACCTTACAGGGAGAGGTTTGTATCAGGAAGGATGTCAAGAATAAAATACTTATGCTGGATGCACCAGGCGATGGAAAATTGCCGGAAGGACTACTGGTCAAGCCTAGTATTTTGCCTGCCAGAGCCCATGCTTATACCAGAAGGGTAATGGTTCAAGTTCATAATGTGTCTGATAGAGAGATTTGGGTAAATAGAGGTTGCACCCTGGCTAATGTACATTGTGCAAATACTGCAGTGCTACCCAGTAACAAGAGTTCAGAGAAGAGTGACAGAGTGATGCCTGACTTGTTCAATTTCAGTGACTCCCCTTTGGCAGCTGACTGGAAAGTGAGGATGAGTGAGAAGCTTGCCTAGAGAGACCAAATGTTTTCCTTAAAGGAATGGAACATGAGATGTGTGCAAGGAGCTGAGCACCATATCTGGCTGCATGATGAAATGTCATTTCATGAGAGGTCTGAACGCCTGGCACCTGCTGACATAGATGATGTGAGACGGCATCTGCAAGAGATGCTTGCTGCTGGTGCAATACAAGAATCCAGAAGCCCATATGCTTCACCTATCGTGGTAGTGAGTAAAAAGAATGAGACAGTAAGGATGTGCGTGGATTATCACACCTTGAACCAGCGGACTATCCCTGATACAGTGCCCTGCATTCAGGATGCCTTAGACTGCCTGAATGGTAGCAAGTGGTTCTTAGTGTTGGATTTTCACAGTGGGTACTACCAGATCCCGATGGCCCCCAAGACCATGAAAAGACAGCCTTTATCTGTCCGCTTGGTTTCTATGAATTCATGAGGATGCCTAAAGGGATTTCAGGCACCCTAGCCACTTTTCAACGACTGATGGAGCGTGCAATGTGGGGTGTGAACTTATTAGAGTGCCTAATATACCTAGATGATGTTATTGTGTTTGGCAGCTCACTGGAAGAACATGAGAGCAGATTGTTCAAGGTGTTGGACCGATTGGAAGACTTTGGCCTTAAGCTATCCATCGATAAATGTCAGTTCTTCCAAACCTCTTTAAAGTATGTGGGACACATAGTGTCCACCGAGGTAATAGAAACAGACCCGAGTAAAGTTGAGGCCTTGACCACCTGGCCACAGCCCCACAATCTAAAAGAACTGCAAATATTCCTGGGATTCTGTGGCTACTATCAGCGGTTCATCAAAGACTATTCAAGAGTGATTCGCCCTCTACCCAATCTTACTCAAGGTTACCAACTCAAGGTTAGCCAACTCAGTTAAGAAGGTGGATAAAACCTTTTATATGTACATTAGGGAGCATAGAAAGGTTAAGGGAGGAATAGTGAAGATTAATAAAAGGAGAGGGGAGGTGGACAGAGGGAGACAGTGAAAAGGCAGAGATACTGAATTAATACTTTTGCTCAGTATTCACAAAAGAAGATGAGGAGGAGTTACCTAAACCAGACAACAGAAGCACTCTGGGTACGGGGGTTGACAACAGTCCTTTTACAGAAGAAAGAGTCCTGAAAGAACTCCTAAAACTCAAGGTGGACAAAGCAATGGGGCCTGACAGGATTCACGCTGGAATCCTAAAAGAAATAAGGGAGGAACTAGTGACACCACTGACCACACTTTTTAACAAATCATGGGAGGATGGGGTGGTACCTGAGGACTGGAGGAGGGCAGATGTGATTCCCCTTCACAAAAGTGGGAGCAAGGCAGAAGCAGGAAACTACAGACCTGTAAGTTTGACCTCAGTGGTAGGGAAAATGATGGAATCACTTCTGAAAGAAAAAATTGTTGAGTACCTAGAGGCCAGCGGGGCACAGGACCCAAAGCAGCATGGATTTACAGCAGGAAGGTCTTGTTAGATGAATCTAATTGATTTCTTTGACTGGGTGACCAAAGTAGTAGACCAGGGAGGGGCTGTGGATATGGCCTACCTAGACTTTAGCAAGGCATTTGACACAGTCCCGCACAAAAGACTAATAATTAAGTTAGCCAGCCAAGGAGTGGGTTCCAGGATGGTAGCCTGGGTAGCAAACTGGCTGCACAACAGGACACAGAAAGTAATAGTGAATGGAACACATTCTGAAGAAAGATGGGTTACTAGTGTAGTACCTCAGGGCTCAGTACTGGGTCCAGTCCTCTTTATCATCTTTATAGGTGACATTGCAGAGGGTCTGGAGGGAAAGGTATGCCTCTTTGCAGATGACACAAAGATCTGTAACAGAGTTGATACAGAAGAAGGGGGGTAGAAAGGATGAGAAGGGACTTGGCAAGGTTGGAGGAATGTTCAGACATATGGCAACTTAGCTTCAGTGCAAAGAAGTGCAAAGCAATGCACCTGGGAAACAAAAACCCAGGAGAAGAGTACACAATAGCAGGAATAGCAGGGAAGGTACTAACAACAACAAAAATGGAAAGGGACCTGGGAGTAGTCATATCAGATGACCTAAAGGTGGGTAAGCAATGTGAAAAGTCAGTAAGGAGAGCCAGGGAATACTGGGAGATACATAGGAAGGGCATCACAAGTAGAAAAAAGGAAGTGGTTATCCTCGGGTACAGACAGTTGCAGAGACCCCATCTGAAATTGTGTGTGCTTTGGAGACCTCATCTACTCAAGGACATAGACAGGATGGAAGCAGTCCAGAGGAGGGCAACTAAAATGGTGCAGGGTCTGTATCAGAAACCATATGAAGAGAGACTGAGAGAGCTTAATATGTATACCCTTGATGAAAGGAGGGACGGGGGGACATGGTAGAAACGTTCAAGTACCTCAAGGGAATCAACAAAGTCCAGGAGAGTAGCATCGCTCAGAAAAAGAGATGTGTAAGAACAAGGGGCACAATTTAAAGATAGAGGGGGGATGGCTCAGGGGTAATGTGAGGACATTTTTTTTTCACGGAGAGAGTGGTGGATGGATGGAACCGCCTTCTGGGGAGGTATTGGGTCTAAACAGGTGGGAATTCAAACATGCATGGGACAGACATAAGGCAATTGTAGTGGGGAGTTGCAGGAAGTAGGCTGTTGGTTAACTAGAATCTGCAGCTTTTCTAATAGGAAGGGAAATGGGCAGACTGGGTGGGCCAAGTGGTCCTTATCTGCCCTCAAAAGTCTATGTTTCTATGTTACCCTCCTACTAACAAAAAATATAAGAGTTCGGCCTCCCCTGAGGCTGAGAGAGTGTATTTTTACCCCAGTGAAGTCTTTGGAGCCCGACGGACACCTAATTGTGAAGCTGCTTTTCATGAGATTATATATCAACTCACTCACGCTCCTGTACTTACCTATGCAGATCCAGCAAAACCCTATGTCCTACACACTGATGCTAGCCTGCAAGGTTTGGGGGCTGTGTTGTACCAGGAGCACGAGAATGGCCTGAGACCACTGGTCTTTGCCAGCAGAAGTCTGACCCAATCTGAAAAGAACCATCCGGTGCATAAGTTAGAGTTCCTAGCTTTCAAGTGGGACATTGTTGACCAATTCCACGAGTACTTGTATGGGGTTAAGATACTGGTAAAAACTGAAAATGATCCTTTGGCATATGTGCAGACTCCAGCCAAGTTGGATGCTACTGGCCACAGGTGGCTTTCTGCATTATCTACATATGACTATGCTGTGGCATACAGAGCAGGCCTGAACCACATAAATGCTCTCTCTCAGAGGCCTGCTTCCCAAAATGACTGGGTCAGACTGTCGGAACCTGATATTCGAGCACTCTGCCAGAAGTTTGACAGAGAGGAACAAGTGGCCATGGACACAGTGGACTGTCTGGTGGATTGTTTGGGGCCATCTGAGAATTGCATACCTGCTGCTTATTGCCACTTCTCTACATTAGACATTGGTGCTTTGCCTCAGCTAGACAATGACAGTCTTCAGCGGGCTCAATCCTGAGATCCTATGATTAAACCATCTTTAGAAGCCCTTTACACAGGGAGAGATGTATCCAAGTTATGCTCCATTGATTTAAGAACTGCATTATTATACAAGGAAGGTCCTAAGTTGAAGCTAATTAAGCGACTGTTATACAGGGAAACAGTAGACAGAGGAGGACAAATAGACAAACAACAGCTAGTTTTGCCCACTGCTTTTCGAGACTTGGTGCTGAGGTCCCTACACAACCACATGGGGCACCTTGGTATAGACAGGACACTTGACTTGGTGAGATCCAGATTCTATTGGCCTAAGATGGGGACTGATGTTAAACAACACATTCGAACTTGTAGTCGCTGCTTACAGAGGAAAGTTTTGCCCCAGAGGGCTGCCCCCCTTGTTAACATCACCACCCATGCCACCATGGAACTGGTCTGCATTGACTTTATGAGTTTGGAGCCAGATCAAAGAAATATTAGTAATGTGCTGGTAGTCACTGACCATTTCACGAGATATGTCCAAGCTTTACCCACAAAGGACCAGAAGGCATCAACTGTGGCAAAAGTACTTGTAGAAAAATTTTGTGTTCACTATGGGGTGCCACAAAGAATCCATTCTGATCAAGGAAGGGACTTAGAGAGTCGTTTGATCAAAGAGATGTCTTCTCTGTGGGGAGTGCGAAAATCCAGAACCACCCCTTACCACTCCTGGAGGGGGGACACACAGCCTGAATGCTTCAACCGCACTCTGTTAGATATGCTGGGCACCCTCCACCCAAAAGACAAGCCCAGATGGAGCCAACAAATCAGCACCTTAGTACATGCCTACAACTGCACCAAAAGTGATGCCACTGGGTTCTCCCCCTACCGCCTGATGTTTGGAAGAGAAGCTTGATTGCCGGTAGATGTATGTTTTGGAGTTTCTCCTGATGGGGTTCGAGCTGACAACTATTTACAGTATGTGCAAAAGTTAAAGGCCCAGCTAAATCATGCGTACCAACTGGCTCAAACCATGGCTGCCAAAAGAAATCTGGTCAACAAAGAAAGGTATGATAAAAAGGTGAAAGCACATGAACTCCAGGAGGGAGGTTGGGTATTGCTAAGAAATCTGGGACTGCATGGAAAGCACAAGATTGCTGATAGGTGGCATCATCTCCCTCACATTGTGGTGGGCAAACTAGTTGATCTGCCTGTGTACAAAGTAAGGCCTGAGAATAAGTCAAAAAATGTTAAGACAATGCATAGAAATCATTTACTGCCCATTGGACAAATCTTGATTGAGTCTGAGCCCCCAGAAAGGCTCCCTCTGGACCAGTAACCAGAGCTGCTGCTAAGCAAAAGCAAAAAAGTCTGCACCTACCGATGCTGAGTTAAAGTGTTCTCCACAGCAAGGCCCAGTTGAAAATGACTGTCAGTCCATGTCAGAGGAAAGTGAGTGCAACTTTGGGTACTACCCCTCTTATGAACTGAGTCAATTGTTTCAAGGCACCCCCCTAGTCAATTATGGAGATGAAGCTGGGCCTTCTGGACTGTCTACGCCCCCAGCTTTGTCCCTGGAGCCAATGCCCCCAGAAGGTGAGGTGCAGAGTATTAAGTTGGATGACATGGAATCACTGTGCATGGTGGAACTGTATGAGCTTTTGGAGGAGGAAAATGATGAACTGGGACAGACTGGTGATTTACCACAACAAGAAGAGTATTCTGAATGCCCTGATGGTTCACTGCCAGTGTCAGAAAACTCTCCATGTGAGACAAGTAATGTGACTTCAGAGATTGCAAATCCTGGAACTGAAAGTGCCCCAAGTTCTAGCCTCTCTACCCCAATGGAAGTTCCCCTGACAAGTGAAGACACTGCTGAAAGTGGGGATAAAAGTGCAGGGCCTGTAACAGTTCCCCCTAGAAGGATTAGTCGAGCTGTGAAGCCTATAGTATGTTTAAGCTATGATTCCCCTGGGAGGCCTGTGGATTTGCCTCTCAATGTGGTCCATAAGGGAGTGTATGTGACCCTGAGCTCATTGCCCAAACTGAGCATAGGTGGTAACTCCAGATTACTTGTCTTGCTCTCTAGGTGTGGTGCCCCTGCCGCTTTCAGCCCCGAGGTAGCTGATAGGGAAGGGCCCCCGCTATCCAGGTTTCATGTGCAAGAAGTAATGACCTGATTTTAGAATGACATTGTATGTATAATGTTGTGTAACATGTAGTAAGCTGTGAAATACAGAATAAGAGCATATGACGCAGATATAATATGTGACTGTGGTTTGAAGAATGTAGACCTAACTGTTAGTGATGTAAATGTATTTGGTAATCTGCTTTAAAGTGTTATAAAGGTACCTACTTGACACGGACGCCAAGTTCTTTTCAGGCCAGGAAGGGTGTAACCCCCCTACAGATGGGGGTTCCTAAAAGCCTCCTAGGAGCTTGCCTAAGTGTTCCCCCTGTCTGTTGGTGTTCTGCACTTAAGCCGTTTTAATAGCACTGTGAGTGCTTGTAGAGTCTCCATGTACTGTCTCTTTAAGAGCTGTCTGCTTGCAGACATAATCAGTTCTATATGGGGGGACTGTGTACTTAATGCTCGAATCCCACCTGAGCTGTGGTGTAATCGCTCCATTTTGCAGTCGCTGAAAGCGTAAAAGGAGCCCACCTGAAAGATGTAACTGTTTGCCTGTAATCATTTAAAACATTAGTAAAATTGCAGTTTGTCTAACCTGTCTTTATTGCAGCTGGGACTCTGTGTGTTGTGCCCCTCCATTTTAGAGCTGAACTGCTGTGCTGGTCCAGTTGGGTTTAGGGGAGCCCTAAAATGGAGACTGCTTGGACAAGCCAGGACTTGGACTCTCACCTGGAGCCTGCCCAAAGGGAAATATATGGTTAGTGCTTCTGGGAGTTGTAGTTTGGACCTTGGTGCCTTTTTGCATCAACAGAGGGTGCCCTGCAGTGATTGACAGCTGGATACACCAACCAAACCTGTTGGAGTCTAAGGGAAATGCCCTGAACTGTTGCTGGAGATCCAGATGCGAGCTGACTGTGAAGGGAGTAGGAGCTTTGTTCTGCTACGGTGTGCAGCTAGCGCGGGAAGCACGTGTAAGGTCCTGAACTCGGCCTGTAGCCGTTAGCGAGTGCTCAATCAGACTGAATCTGAGTTGTGGAAAGAGAAGGAGGAAGTGTGCAGAACCAGGCTTGCCCGTGGAAGATTGAAGATTTGCAGAAGTAGGTTTGGCCTGTCGGGGACTCTGTTGCTGCATGTGTTCTCAGGTTTTGCAGTATTTGCTATCGGGATCGAGAAGCAGCTGCCTGGTATAGTAGTTTCCTTTACATATAAATGTGCCTAGTGTTTGTAGGGGGATCACAATACCTTTTCCCCTTGTTCTGTGAGTTGTGAGCTGAAGCTGGAATCTGGACTCAAAGCTAATCGGACTGCATCCGTCTGTTTTCCAAACCAGTTAGGCCCGGTCACAGGGATCTCATCCCCACACCCTGCTCATCCTGGCCATCCAGAGCCACCTCCTCAGTTCAGCTCTCGGTTTGGGGTTTGTGAGTACAAATAGGGGCACATCCCCCTCACCTTCATTTAATCAAAGTGTGTCAACTGATTGTTTTGTGTGCTTCTGTTTGTTTGGTGACTGTCTTTAAGAAATGCAGCAACTTACATGACTGCTATTTCAGATGCGGAATTATTTTTCTATGGAGCACATAACATGGAATATGTGAAATGCGGAAAAAGTGCTCAATCCTTGGATTACTGGAGAAAAAATTACGCATGACTACTGATTATTCCGCAACACACTGGGCTTTACAACTATTTTTCTGTGAAACAATAAAAAAGCTGCATCAATACACAAAACAAAATGCATATATGGCAGAAATTCTGAGGAAGTTGGGAAAGTGTCTTCTGAACTTCTGCGAAAGCGAAAATCTGCATTCCTCGGAAATTCTGCCGGTGGAATTTTATTTTCGCACACCTCTATTAGGAAGCGTAGTACTGGCAAAACCTAATGATGTAAAATCTACTAACACCACAGTACCATGAAATGCAATTAAAGCCAACTGTGGAATAGACAGTCGAATTAAACGTCTTAATTAGGCTAGAGTTAGTGGGTTAACTCATGCCTACCATCACTTCCATAAAATATTAGAGATAAGGACTTAGATATATCTTATTTTAATTCAAAGCATGCTATACTATGATTTTTGGCAATAGTAATGACACTAAATATTAGAGATTTACAGAACTGTAGGAGAAATAAAACACCTGAGTCAATTACCGCAGCAAGACAGGTAGGGCAGCGTTATGTATTCCTGATAGGTCAGGCTGGGATATAGTTAAGACTGTTGCCTATAACAAACGTTCTTAAGTTTGAATCTTTATTTATTTAATTAATTCTTAACAATCTTGGAGAAGTACCTTTGAGCATAAGTGCTCATTTACAAAGGTTCCATGTCAGTGTCAGAGTTACAAGGGATCATTACAAATACTCATTACACAATGCACCCATGGTGTGCCTTAATCCACATTATCAGCACACCCTGTCATGTGTTAATGCTTACTTAAAGTATATTCCAGTGGAATGCCATCAAAACAAGTAGATAAGGTACAGGCTAGATTCAATACACACAATTGTTTGTTAATGAGTAACAGTGCAAAACAAGAAACATAGAAACATAGAAACATAGACTTTGATGGCAGATAAGGGCTGCTTGGCCCATCTAGTCTGCCCATTTCCCTACCTACTGGATAAGCTGCAGATCCTAGTTAATCAACAGCCTACTTCTTCTTCCTACCCCTCACCAGAATTGCCTTATGTCTGTCCCATGCATTCTTGAACTGCCCCACTGTTTTTAACCCCGTGAGCTCCTCAGGAAGGCTGTTTCATGCACCCATCCACTACAACAAGCAAAAAATCTGCACATTGCTGCAAAGCCAGATATCAGACACATAATCAAAGTGTTGGCCGGAGGAGATACAGTTTAGGAAGACTGGCAATTATAGTTACACTAAACCATTAGGGCTGATCCCAGAGATCTCTTAAACATCTGCATTAGTCAGTGACTCCTTTTCTGTTTGCAAGTGCAACCTTCCAGT
The DNA here is from genome assembly GCA_016271365.2 of Neoceratodus forsteri. Classification (NCBI taxonomy): domain Eukaryota; kingdom Metazoa; phylum Chordata; order Ceratodontiformes; family Ceratodontidae; genus Neoceratodus; species Neoceratodus forsteri. The sequence goes on along the minus strand of CM057451.1, from coordinate 1,185,903,557 downwards.
TTGGTGGGTTACGAGGATACCCAGTAGCATTGGGACCCTGCGCGATGCCAGGCTAGGAAAAGCAGGCAGAGCTCTGGCATCACATGCATCAGTTGGTGGAGCGGGAGAATGTGCCTGTGAGAATAGTAGTTTGATGAAGGAGTCCATTGGAGAGTTGAAGGATTGAGGAACGTTGGAGCCTAGTAGCGCTGGTGAGGGGGCAGGCCACCAGTCCGGGCCAGAGGAGTCTGGGACTGAGGTGGGCCCATTGCTCCCCATTGCCCAAAAGGAAGGCAATGGATCCCATACATCCCAGTATCCTCCCAGCCCTCCCTACTGCCTTCTCACATTGCTTGCTGACCTTAAGGTCATCTGATATGATTACCCCACGGTCCCTTTCCATTTTGTTGTTGTTACTACCTCCCCACCCATTGTGTATTCTTCCCTTGGGTTTTTGTTTCCCAGGTGCATTATTTTGCACTTCTTTGCATTGAATCTAAGCTGCCATACTTCTGACCATTCCTCCAGCCTTGCCAAGTCCCTTCTCATCCTTTCCACGCCTCCTTGTGTATCAACCCTGTTGCAGATCTTTGTGTCATCTGCAAAGAGGCATACTTTTCCTTCCAGCCCCTCTGCAATGTCACTTATAAAGACATTAAAAAGGACTGGACCCAGTACTGAACCCTGCGGTACCCCACTAGTAACCCCTCTTTCTTCAGAAAAAATTCCCCCTACTCTTTTTTCAGAAGTGCTGTGAGGTCTTTAAAGTCCACCTGAACAACCACCAGAACAGGCAGATGGGACTTCGATTTAACGTCTCATCTGAAATATGGCATCTCAGGAGTGCAGTACCCCCATCATGCTGCACTACAGTGTCAGTATTGTGATTTAACCCAAGTGCCTGGTGTGGGGATGGAACCCACAAGCCTTCTGATCTTCTGGCCTCAAGAGGCAAGTGTGCAAAATGCTGAACCACTGACACTGCATCTTTCAGAAAAAGAGATGTGCAAGAACAAGGGGACACAATTTGAAGATGGGGGGATGGCTTAGGGGCAATGTGAGGAAGTATTTTTTCAGAGAGAGAGTGGTGGATGCATAGAACAGCCTTCCTGAGGAGGTTGTGGAGCCTAAAACTGTGGGAGAATTCAAGAATGCATGGGACAGACATAAGGCAATTCTTGTGGGGGGAAGGAAAAAATAGGCTGTTGGTTAACTAGGACCTGCAGCTTTTCCTGTAGGTAGGGAAATTGGCAGACTAGGTGGGCCAAGCGGTCCTTATCTGCTGTCAAAGTCTATGTTTCTATGTTTCTATGAGTTGCCCCCATGCATTGCAATCCCCTGTAGAGTTGGCAAGGGTGGGAAGGCCGTAGGTGAAAGGACTGTGCCCAGCATCTCCCAAAAAAATATTATCCGCCTATATATATATATATATAGAGAGAGAGAGAGAGAGCGCAATAGGTCTCCTGTAACCCAATGGAGAGGATATGAAGGAAATGAATTGCTGAGAGGAAAATGGAAAGTATAGAGCCTGCTTGCCACCCACAGTGCTAAGAGTCCATTCGGCTTGCAAAGTAGAATGTAACAGGATCAAGGTTTGGGACTCAGGTCCCTTAAGTAAAGTACCATGGCCGACTGCTGTTGTAATGTGCCAGTTCAGAAAGTGTACCCCCACCGCTCCATGAAGCTAAATGAGTTTGTGGTCTTAGCCTTGTAACTGTTTCTGGAAAAATAAACTATGCCTGATTGCATCTGGATTTCATCTGGACCACATTTTTTTTTCCTACCTGATGAATTGCTATGTTGCTGTTGTTGTTTCTAATGACTTTAACCCTACAGATACCAGCCTGATTACCCCTCTAGCTCATGAACTAGCATCCAGCACCCAAGACAGAGTTCACGCTGTCACCTGAAAGAATCTCAACTAACTTGTGAGGTACTGTTTATTTTATGCACTGCTGAAATGTCTGGTAACTGTCTGGGTCCAGGCCAGGGGCCCTCCCCTTTTCCTGTAACTGTAACATCGACCAATACCCCTAGATATGAGAAGGGAGGAGAGGTGCTCAGGTATGCTAGTAGAGACTCAGGGGGTTGTACTGTAGCTGTTTGTCCTGAGGTGAAAGTAATTGCCAAAGTTATGCAAAACAAAAGTGGGAAGCCAGGGCCTTTGCCAGGATTTTCACAAGAGGGGTTCTTTTTATGTAGTCTGCAACCTTTAAAAAAAGCTGTGGGGCTTAGGGCCTCCAGGACCCCACAAGACATGGGGTCCTAGATGCTCTGCAATGAATTTTGGGGCTTATTTTGAAGCTAAAGAAGTCATATCTGAGATCTCCTATGCCCCTTGCTCTAAGCAACATTATCTGTCTGGCTGCAGGATGAATATATAGGTATTCAGTACCAGAGGGCAGCAAGGTGCTGTTAATGTAACATCCCTAAGGCATTATCTCAGATACATTATGTTATCAGCTTTAATGTCTGCAGCTGTATCTACTTGTGTGTAGGTAAGGGGTCTGGTGGTTGCCAGGCCCCTAGAAGCACTGGGGCACTAGATGCTTTGTGGCTCATTTTGTGCCTTATTTTAAACCAAAATAACTAATTTCTGAGCTCCCCTCCACCTCCTGCTCTAAGGACAATTATTACTATCTGGGTGGCTCAGAGTGTGTGTGTGTGTGTGTATATATATATATATATATATATATATATATATTTATTTATATACTGAACCTCAAAGCAAAGTCTTCAGCTGGTTTGGGCTGGGTATTGTACACTACTAACTTACTACAGTGCTGGCTTGCTTCTAGGGCAGGGGTCTGGGGCTGATAGCCCCCAGAATCCATGGACTGCCTATAGTATGCTCTGTGGTGCACTTTTGTGGTGTATTCAAAAGCAAAATAACTCATCTGTAAGCTCCCCTCCACCTCCTGCTCTAAGGACAATTATTACTATCTGGGTGGCACAGATTGTGTGTGTGTGTGTGTGTGTGTGTGTCTATATCTATATATCTATATATCTATATATATATATATTCTATGCAAAACAAACTTTGTCAATGCATCATTTAGGGTTAAAACACAAAAAGTAAGGGTATGAGACCTTTAGGGTTGCCCCTTCCCCCTTTGTGTCCCCCCCCCTTCCTCCCGAGATTGACAGATGACGGGGTGTGTCATTGGGGTTGTTAGGCCTAAATGTCACCCCATTCCATGTGTAATCATATTCACAAGCCACAGTAAAGAAGAATGGGGTGACATTTAAGCCTCACAACCCCAATGACACACCCCGTCGTCTGTCAATCTTGTGAGTGGGGGAAGACACGAGGGGGGAGGGGGTAACCCTAAAGGCCTCATTTCCTCACTTTTTGTGTTTTAACCCTAAATGATGCATTAAAAAAGTTTATTTGCATAGAATTTCCTTACTTTTTGAGAAAGTATAGAAAAGTAGAAAGTCGCGCAGGTGCTTCCACCAACTTGCAAATTTCTGCCTAACATAACTGTGCAAGTACTGAATATAATATGTACTGGTGGGAGTGCATATGGGTGGGAGCATGGGGCCCTGCTCCCACCACCTTAAAACAAAAAAATGTTTCATTCATCAGAGTATCATAATTCCACACCTGTTTACATGTCAGAGACCTAACCACTGAAAATTACCTCCATGGCAGTAAGGTTAGGTACCCTATAAATGTGAAGCCAGTACCACAATGCAAAATGCTATACGCAAAACATAAAGTGTGTCACACAATATCTCTGCAGCAAATTAATTTTCCAACACCTAAATACTATAATTCACATGTACAGGACATCCCCTCAACACCCTCCAAATTTCAATTTAAAAGACCAAACCGTTTCCGAGATACAACATTTGACAGTTTGAGATTTTCATTCGTCGGAGTGGCAGAATTCCGCACCTGTTTACATTTTACACACCTAACAACTGAAAAGTACAGCCATGGCAGTAAGGCTAGCTGCCGTATAAATTTCAAGCCGCTACCACAATGGAAAACGCTGTCCGCAAAATGTAAACTGCGCCATACAACATCTCCACAAAAAATGTACTGTCCAACAACTAAACACCATAATTCCCAACTACAGGACATCCTGTCAACACCCTCGAAATTTCAAGTTAAAAGACCAAACTGTTTCCGAGATATTTAATTTTAAAAATTGTTAAAATTTGGCTATCTGGTCCCTCCAAATCTGGCCATTTAGTCCTTCCCTCACGATCAAAGATCGCGATCAAAGAATTTGCAGGCTCACGATCAAAGAATACAAAATGGTAAAAGTCAATTTTTACACAAAAATAAATGAAACCACAGCCACGACTCGATAGAACTAAGCCCCCTGAACAAAACCCATCCTAGTTTGGCTTTATAAGTCACCCCTGTGCAGAGAAAATAGATTTTTTCATCTGGCCATCTAGTAGCGCTCTTGCAATCAAAGATCACAGTCAAAGAATCTCGCAATCAAAGAATTTGCAGGCTCGCGATCAAAGAATTTGCAGGCTCGCAATCAAAGAATACAAAATGTTAAAAGTCAACTTTTACAGAAAAATACATGCAACCACAGCCATGACTCGATAGAACGAAGTCCCCTGAGCAAAACCCATCCTCATTTGGCTTAATAAGTCACCCCTGGGCTGAGAAATTAAATCTTTCAATCTGGCCATCTAGTCGCACCCTTGCAATCAAAGATCACTGTCAAAGAATCTCGCGATCGAAGAATTTGCAGGCTCGCGATCAAAGATCGTTAGCGAGCAGCGATCAAAGAATTTAAAACTTGAAAACTCTATTTTTTGAGCAAATTACAAGAAACCACAGCCATGGCTCGATACAGCGAAGCCCCTTGGGCAAAACCCATCCAAGTTTTACTTCAGGAGTCACCCCTGAGCTGAGATATTTGAATTTTTCCGACCGCAAACTGAAAACAAGATGGCAGCCGTCGTGATCAAAGAATTCCTCACGATCAAAGATTCTTTGATCGTGAGCCTGCAAATTCTTTGATCATGAGGAGGGACCAGATGGTCAAAACCCCATTCTTCTTTCGCAAAATAACCATTTAAATTTCCCCATAGACTTATAATGGGAAATTAAAACTTTAATAACTTTTGAATGGATTAATATTTTTTCACTAAACAAAAATTGGCGTGTTCCTTGACCCAAGCTCTTTCAGATGAGCCAAGTTGCAGAGTAGTACACCACACAATGGCTGCACAGTGCCACGGCCAAAATCCGAAAAACTGCCAACATAACTAGCGAAATGTGCATTTTTCAGCTTTTTGGTGTGCAAACACCATAAGTGTGACCAAAACAAAATTTGGTAGATCAAGAGATCTACTATGCCCCACCATGCATACCATATTTCATGCAAATCCGTTGAACGGGTCCAAAGTTATTAATGTGCAAAATTTTGAGTTTACCATAGAAGTGGCTTCATAACCCTAAATATAGGGGCGCAGCCGCGATCCTATAATATATATATATATATATATATATATATATATACAGTATATATGCACTGAACCTCAGTGCAGAGTCTACAGCTGGTTTTAGCTGGGTATTGTACATTACTAACTTACTGCAGTGCTGACTTGCTTCTAGGACGGGGGTATGAGGCTGATAGGCCCCCAGAAACTATGGGCTACTGTATGCTCTGTGGTGCACTTTGGTGGCTTATTTTAAGTCTAAATAACTCATATCTGAGCTCCCTCCACCCTTTTCTGTAACCCCCCACCCTCCCCATGTCAATATACCATTTAAGCAATCGAGTCAGTGCAACATGGCCTATAGCAAGGCTAACAGGATGCTGGGATGTATCAGTAGGGTGTTGATAGCAGAAGAAATGAGGTAATACTTCCCCTCTAAAGATCCCTGATGAGGCCTCACTTACAGTACTGCACCCAGTTCTGGAGTCCTCACCTCAGAAAAGATAAGGATAGGTTAGAGACAGTGCACTGCAGAGTAACTAAAATGATTCAGAGACAGCAGGGCATATCCTATGAGGAGCGCCTCAAGGCACTAACTATGTACTCACTGGAGACCAGAAGGGAGAGGGGAGATATGATAGAGACCTTCAAGTTCCTTAAGGAATTAACAAAGTGAACTGCGGGGTACTATTTAGCCTGAGTACCAATTCATGGTCACATGGACACGAATGGAAATTAACAGGGAGTAGATTCAGGAGAGATGTGAGGAAGTGCTACTTTACAGAAAGGGTGGCGGATCTTTGGACCAGCCTGTCAGCTGAATTGGTGGGTGCAAAAAACAGCCAGAGGATTCAAGCAGGGCTGGGACATAATGAAGGGAACAGTGGTTACTGGGGGCAACAGGGCCAAGGAGGAGAACAGAGAGAGGATGGGAAGGGTTAGTACCCTGGAGGAACAGTAGGTTCCAGGGATTATAGGGAACTTGGGCAGACTGGATGAACCTCTATCTTTTTCTGCCATCATTATCTATGTTTCAATGTTTCTATACCAGGCACCCTGCTTGGAAAAAAAATCTGTAACATAATTCTTAGTTCAATGTTGGATTCTACACTCGTTGCCCCCAATCCATTCTCCAGTGTGGTGGGCATGACAAAGGGAGTGAGGGGAAAGGTAATTTGGCTGTGGCGGGGATTGCCAGTGCAGAGTTATCATCTCCTAAATTCCTCCCACGCTTCCAAAAGTATAGCGGGTATGTTCATAACACTGAACTGTGGCAACAAATGACATTCTACTGGCACATGTGGTCGTCTGGAGAAAACGTTATCACAACTTATTTGTTTTAGTGGCGTCTGGCACAGATGACACAAACAAAAGTGGAACTGAATGTTAGTGAAAATGGGACCACAGTGAAGACCTCTCTGAATAGCACAATTAGTGAGGTGTCAGTGTAGGTGCCAGCCAGACCCTTTCAAACACTTGGCATTGCCTTTCCACTATGTTACCTCTTTTGCTTAACTTATGAAAAGTTAAAACAGGCACATGAAACATGACAACTTTTGCATTTTGTATAGAGGAGGATTTAAGTAATTATTTATAAGTCTTCAGCCCGCCCACCTGAACAGCTTCCTTGCCCAACTGCACAGCCTATCACTTGATATGCAGTTATTAAGGGACATATCTTCGGCAATAGTGGCTAGCAAAATTTACTTGCCAGTGACCGATAATATTATAAGTCGAGGTTCTCTACTTCTTTTTTGCTCTCCTGGAGATGTCGTCTCTGAGCTTGCCACCATGCTCCATCTTCCTTGAGTGCTAGCTGACAGTGTGAATTGTGGGCAGCGGCCATGCTGTATTTCTGTCATATTCACGATGCTGACATGAGCTGCAATTGGCCAGTGAGTCATAGGGGGAGGGTGTGGAGAAAGACTCACAAAGCAGCTCCAGTCATCTTACTGGCACTGAAGGAGCTGACTGGCAGCATATGGGGGGGGGGTGCATGCAAAGAGAAAGTGCTGGGGTTCATCATGTGTGCATAAGCACTCTGTGACAGTCACAAAATAAACAGAAATGATTAAAAATTTTTACAAATGATGAAAAAAAGGGGGGGTTTCAAAAGGGAGGGTTCTTTCGAACCAGACAAACCCGCCCTTGGCAATGGCTCCGAGCTGCCAAAAGTGCCAAGTCACCTGTTTTCTCAGAACCAAAAAAGAGTACAAAGGTTACCAAAAAGAGGGGGGCTGCCCCCTGAGAAGAGGTGGGTCTACACAGGTTTTAGAATGGCACATACCATAAAGCTAGCTTTTTCTTTATTACAGTTTGGGCACACCTGTAACCTGTAGGATTTCTCTGCTAAACTGTTTCTTGTGTTTCCACTGAAATGTTACATTTTTCTTGTGTTTGAGTCCTTTGTTGATGAGACCTTTGTATCACTGGATATCTCAGGATTAAATGCAATTGCTCCTGACATCTTATTGATTCAAGTACTGGGAAGTGAAACTGAGCTTTTCTTGAGCCGTAAGATGTCACGAGACAAGACTTTTGGTTAGCCAAGAGACATTTTTGCCATCCCATTAAATTTTGTTAAAGCTTTTCTTTGTCAGCAGCATTTTTAGCTGCAACTACCACGTCACACAAAAATTCCTCCAAAGCACTGTCACAGTGATCCATGCTTACATTCCTGCCACCTTCATTTTATGTAACAGCCTGCCCACCTGCAACCTCTAGGAACCTTCAATAAATAACTCTCCCTTCTTAACAAAACACATGCTAGATGGTGCTGAAGATTGAACTGCTTGCTCTCTTTATTCTCAGCATTGTTCCAGTTCATTTAATTTCCTACTCTACCAACCACCAGCCTGCTGGACACTGAAGATGCTGACTGTTTTATCTGTAACCCCACCCTCACCTACAAACAAAGCCGATAGGATCACTTTTGTATTTCAGTATATATCTGGGATACGCCATGGGCTGACTAAAAATATCACATTTTTTTATCTGCTGGTTTTAAACTCTGTGAACTCATAAGTGGCAGAGCTACAAGTGAAGTCTATAGAGATCAAACTCTGCAGAGAGAAACACATGCAATATTTTCTGCCAGCCCATGGTATATGTCATTTATACAATGACGGTGGGTCTCTGGCAAGATTAGTTTTTTCAATCGAGATTTGACACTTTCTGTTTGATTTCATTGTTCTGTTTTTAACTGCAGCAGATGCCATTGTGATGTCATCAGGCATTGTTCAACTTGTTCTCCAGTTCTATGTGATAACAATGACTGCCAAAGGGGCGATCAGCCGTTACGGCGAAGTCAGAGTGCCGAAAATCAGTTTCGGTGCTCTGACTCCCAGGTGCACAACAAAATGGCACAGGGGACTTGCATTTTTTTATAGTTATGTGGGAGGCTGCATGCTCCACACACCCCTACTTAAAGATTCCCAACTCCTGCAGGGTGCATGTTGGGGGGGGGGACATAAAAAAATTAAAATTCGGGCCGGGTGCAACAAAAAAGAACCTGCGCCCGAACCCAAGCCCAGCACCCTATGCACCAAAGCTGCGAGCTGACCCACTACACCACAGGGCCAGCTTGACAGCCTACTGCACCACCACCCCCCCTCAAATCCCCTTACACCCCTCTCCGAGCATGCTCGCTCCCACCTCCCCTTGTGCGCATATTTGTAGCGACTTCCTGTCACTAGGGCTGCCAACCCACCCCATCCAGTTGCTGTAGCTGCTGGGTTGCTGCTGTGACATGCACCATGATTCAGTCACTCTTATGAGGGGGTGCTCAATTGCGGTCACCCACTTCACAGTATACCTGTTCTCCCATTGGTTAAGAGCTCTTTTGTAACCAGCCTGAAGTGGAAATAAATGCTGATGACCCACCTAAGATTGAAATAAATGATTTATTTCCAGTTCAGTCCTGTCATACTTGTAAATAAATACATTTATTTGCAAAACTGTATTCTCACAGTCACTGCATATGTAACAGTGTCACCGTGCCTTTAGTTGGGAAGCTGCAGTTACAACCCCTGCCTTACACACACACAGACCTGCAAGGCTGAGGGGCCTGGGTTCTTTGAAACTCCTTGTGAGGGGTTCATATCCAGAAAGAAAAGAAAATAGCACGGTGACTCCACCCAGAGAACAGATTAGTGGGCCTGTTGACAGGTATTGTACAACCCCCTGGGTTGCAGTATCTGCTCACCTCCCATTGCTCAAGATCTGTAGAGGTGGTGCATAATTTAAACAAATTTCAAACCCCAAACCAGAGTGACTGTTTACTGTGCTAGCACTGTAAGCCCAAATATTTGTATTCCGTAGCAGGGTATTCCACGGGTATCACCAAACGGTAATCCACAGTAAAGGTGAACACATCCCAGCCCAGCAAGGTAGTCACACATCCTGAAACCCAAGTGGCAGACAAGATGGATCCCCACAGCTCCAGAGGGGGGTGAGCAGCAGGAGTGTAGCTTCTCTCAGGGCCCTCCAGATGACTCTGTCCGATGATCTCCACACGATGAGCAGGACGATGCTGAAGTCTTCGCAGGACAGCAGGAATCGACAAACTTGAACAATGACAAATATCTGAACAAACACTGAAGGGCTGTTTGGTAACTTTAAAGGGGAATCGCCAGCAACAAGAGCCTCACACCCAAATGTGAGACTGGTCCCAATTAGCCCTTCGTGTGCAAACATTTTTTTACCTAATGATTATTGCAGTGTAGTAGACTGTATCAGGCTAATTTCATTGACTTGTAAGCTGGCATTTCCTGTAACCAGAAATGCCAGACTCCCCTGCAGTTGACATCACAGGAGGACTGCAGCAGTGGGTGATTCAATAGCCTTCAGTGAATGTTGGAGTTTTTGTATAAGTTGTAATCTTCTGTCTGCTGCTCAGATGTTCTCCTGGGGATAGATGTAGTCACAGAGGACTGTGCTAAGCCTCAAGAGCACAGCAGGGCCAGCAGGACCAGGAAACATCTGATTTTAGCTTACAAAATCTTTAACATGTATACTGCAGGCTATTGAATCTCCCAGCTCTGCAGTCCTCCTCTGATGTCAGTTATAGGGGATTCTGGGATTTCTAGTAACAGGAAATGGAGTCTTAGAAGTCAGCAAAATTAGCCTAATACATTATACTATACTGCAGTAAACAGTAAATGAAAAAAAAAATAGTTTTTTTTTTACATAAAGTGCAAATTGAATTCAGCCTTATACCTGGGTGTGAGGCTCTTAATGCTGGCAGTTGCCCTTTAACTATTTTACAGCTAGGCTGGAGTTGCTACCCCTAGATGTACACATTCAGGCTACTTTGACTGGCTAGCCAGAGCAGCAGTAGGAACTGGTAAGAAGCTAAGATGGGTCAAGTCTCTACTGGACTACTCTGTAGTGGGTTGAAGCTCATAGGGCAGGAGCAAGGCTAACAGCTTCTGCCTCCTTCGATGGTCTGAACAAGACTACCCAATCTTTTTAGAGCTTCTGATCTTATGGGGGAATTACAGGCTCTAATTGGCTGAAAAAAGCTGTCAATCACATGTGTGATACGCTAGTGGCTACAGGTTTAAGTCCCAGCTGGTTGAGGTGGCTAACTGTGATTGGCTGGAGGCCGGGGATGCCTGGGAAATTAATACAGCAGCTCCCAGTCACGCAAAATGAACATTGCACCCTAAATATAGTATGCAGCAGCTTTGCATATATTAAATATACTACCCCATATAGCATTTAATTTATTTATATAAATACTAATGATCCAACAGACCCATTTGCCCTGGGGGGGCCTGTCGGATGAACTAGGAGCCCAGGCCATCTCCAATTTGTGCCACTCCTTGGCACCTTCTCTCTGTGGCTGTTGCTGCTTGTGCTCAGAAGCGGTCCCCTGGGTGTGCATATGTGCACTGGGACAGTTACATGCCCAAGCCTCACTTGCTGGCGGGGCTCGAGCTTAAAGAAAAGCCCTGTTGTCTCTAATTATGTAGCCCAGCAGTGCTGCTAGTTTCCCCAACTCTCTCTGCTGCCAGCACAATGGGAAAAACAAAGCAGGCAGCAGCAAACAGCATGAATGGGAATCAGAACCCCCAGGAGACTTGGCAGCAGTAAAGATGGGTCCCTGGTGGTGTGCACTAGGACCAACATGGCCCAGGAGGTAAGCCCTGATTTTGGGGGTGGCTATACATGCATTTTCATTTACTTGATGTCATTTACAGTACTTAGAGAAGCATGGTTTGCTATTCAATGTGTAGCTTGGTCTTGGGCATTTAGCAAAAGGTAGATACATGAAGAGACAACATTTCCTTTTTACCAGTCATATTTCGCTGATGATTAAAATTAGAATAATAGATAGGGGAATGTGTACTATGAGGCTATAATACCACTAAGAGGTTCTGGGGACGTGAACCTTGACAGTAAAGCTCAGTAGATTCTAATATGTCCCTAGAACATTGAGATGGTATTATTGCTGAGTAATCATATCTCCTATCTGTTATTTTTTGTAATGAATGGTTCTGAGAAAGACTTCAGGAAATCCCGGTTCAGTGTGATTTTGCCTTTTTGAGCCATTGTGAAATTAGTGCTTTGGTCAGCTGTGGTTAAGACTGATGTTTATCATACATGATGGTTACAGTAAAAGCAATCTTGCAGGCAGCTGTGAAGAGTGTGTGTGACGCGAGGAAGGAGCATTCTCATGATACTGTGTTAGATAGCATTAAGGGATCTTGTAATACTATTAATGGATTTCATATATATATATATATATATATATACACACACACATATATACAGTATGTATGTTACATACTCCTGAGGATAATGATTTACTTTTAACACTGCACAAGACAGGCATAATGTAACGTTTTTGCTGAAATTTGAAGATCTGTGGACACAGACTGAAGCGTGCTGTTAACAGGAATATGTGCATTTGCACATTGACATGGGGAGAGAGAAACATGCAGCAATGAGCAAGTCAGGCACAAACCAGCATAAGCTAGTAATTGCCTATTCCCGTATTATGTGTGTTCTTTTCTGCATTCAGTCAAGCTGAAGGTTACATTCTGAGTGATGATGTCAGTGATAGGGCTTCTAGATCTTGGCATAGAGTTTGAGACCTTTGCAAGCCTGGGTTTGATTCCAAGTTTGGAGCATTCTCACTACAATTTATGTAGAATGAGAGGAATTGTCAGATGACATTGTTGATGTCAGTAATAAGAGTTTTAGTAAGGTATGAAGCAGATGTTCAGAATATTCAAGTGTTACTTTGCTGCAGTCAGTATCATTAGTTTTTCATAGGCTTGTCTAGGTTTGAATGCAATTTAGTGGGATGCATTATTTCACATTGGCAAAATGTTCATTTCTAAACCTATTCACTAGCAAACTCCACTGTAGCTGTGTATGGAGAGATTTTGCACTCAATGCAGGATGTGCATTCGCCTTCCATGGGTTTCTTGTAAAAAAAAAACCAACAACTTCTGTTTCACCACGAGAGATGCTAGCACACCATGGCAGAGCACTAAGCCAGTGGTTGAAAGGGGCTTGGGTTTAATCCCCAGTGATGAACATGTTTTTCTTTCTCATTACAATTTATGTAGTATGAGCAAAATTGTTAGGTGCCATTGTTGATGTCAGTGCTAAGAGTTTCATAAGGTGTGAAGCAGACTTTCAGAATATTAAAGTGTAACTTTGTTGCAATCAGTTTAATTAGTTCTGGATGGTACTTTGAGGCTTGTCTAGCTTTTAATGCAATGTATTGGGGAGCATTACATCAAGATGGCATAATGTTAATTACTAAACTCCTCTGCAGCTGTGTATGGGGGCCTACACTCAATGCAGGATGTGCATTATTCTTGCATGTGTTTCTTACAAAAAATTATTCTGTTTTACCATGTTGGATGACAGGACAGAGTAGCAGAGCACTAAGCCAGTAGTTGAGGTGGCCTGGGGTTCAATTTCCAGTAAAGAACATTTTTCCTTTCTGACTACAATTTGTGTGGTATACAAGACATTGTTAGATGTCATTGTTGATGCCAGTGATAAGAGGTTTAGTAAGGTTTGAAGCAGACTTACAGAATATTAAACTGTTACTTTATTGCAGCCAGCTTAATTAGCTCCAGCTGATACTTTGAGGCTTTTCTAGGGTTCAATGTAACTTAGTGGGAAACATTAGTTTAGTTGGCAAAGTGTTTATTAAACTGAACTGCAGCTGTGTGTGCGTGTGTGTGTGTGGGGGGTTGCACTTAATCAGGATGTATGCTCATGAGCTTTTTGTATGTGTGTGATGGGTTATAACTCACCCCTAGTGCCACTCAATCTACTCATTTACCTATTACATCTATTACATATCTGTAGGATGACAACAGGTTTAATTTATAACATACAAGAGCATCACCTACATAGTGGCTGAGGTCCTTAAACAGATACAGACATGTATTCATTTTAAATGCAGAATGCTGAGTTAAACCTGAACAGAACAGTCTTAGAAATAAAGTTAATTAGGGGTAATCCTCTGCCCAAGGACAACTTTACCCCACCTATAACTCCTCCTTTAAGCAGTTTTTAATATGCATAGGCATATCATTAGGAGTAAGGAGTGTCAGGCAAGTACCTATAGGAACACAGGTCCAGCACAGAACCAAGGTATCTCATGAGGCCAAGGTATGAAAATGAGGTAACTGACTTTGCCATTTCAGTATGTTCTAATTTCTTTACTTAAACTATAAGGACCAAGAAGCCTGTAATTTCCAAGGGATTATTTACTGGTTGGGGAGATGGATCACCTTGGGCCACCTCCCTTCAGCCGGTCATTAATCCAAGGAAATGACCTGCTTCAGGGTTGTTATTGTGATTATAAGTCTAATCGTAATAACAACTTTCATTTTTGTTAAGTTTTATTTAGGGTTTTTCTGTGTGGCACGAGCCGCATGTGACACACAGCGTCAGTTTGCAGCTGGATCGGTCATTTCTAAGACATTAATGACTGATCCAGTAGCCAATCAGGAGCCTTAATAGGTTCATGAATAATTAATTGGACTTATTGTGACAGGGAGCTTCTGCAGCTCTTGAGGACCAACCTTTTCTTAAATCTGTTGCAATAGTTCTTCTATTTTTTAGCCTAATCTGTCCTTTACAATTTCTAGTCTGTAAGGTTGGCCACCTATGGGTGCCCCCTGCTATACTGTCCTCTTTCATTTTCCTTTTCCCTCTCAGGTTCTTGTACAGGGAGGTTATTATGGTGACCTCTGAGCTGATGTAAAACAACAGGCTGTATTTCTCATTGTTGGATTTAGTATGCAATAGCACTATGTCATAAAATACCTTGATATATATGCCTAATGTGTATGAAACCTGTAAATGTTGAAAATACCATGGCACTAGGTGTTTTTGATAAAGGTAAAAAGTTACTAGGGTACTGGATTATAAAAATTAGGTTGGTTGATTAAAATGCATGTACTGTAAATTACAAATTGTTTGAGAGGCACTTTGGCACCATGTATTCCTACTTTAAGAAGAACAAGCCTAAAATGTCATGGTGATTTGCATATAGATCCCATTGCATTATTGGGGTATGTGTGATGTTATGTTTCTTTGAAACTTGGCTTTGTTGCCAATGCACTTTGGGGTAACCCTTGCTTCAGTGCTTCTGCACTGAGGTTCCTTGTCTTTAGCTTGTTTTTGGGTCTTTCTTTTTTGAGCTCCCCATTACCCAAACACACAAGACCAACATAGGGATGAAATAATTTTCACTAAAGAGATTTTTACTTATTTATTTTTATTTAAACATTTAATGACTGGGAAAGGCACACTGAGCCAGGGCTCGTCTCTAGGTACGACCCGGGGGAAGGGTACAAGGCAATACAGGGTTAAGTAAGGCAGAACATCAACAAGAACTGTATCAACAATATAGGCAATGTATTCAAATATATACAATAAGTACCATAAATACAGAATAAACACTATGTACGACAGCTTTCAATATATATATATATATGAAGAGACATATAGAATATTGTGTATACAAGAGTGCCAAGAACCGTGCTCAATATGATTGGCACAGCCATGCGTAGTTCACTGTGATACTTGAAGTACAGGTAATAAATCATCATGAGAGACATGGGAGATACATTCACTCCTACGGAGGGTTGATAGGTAGCGTCATTTTGGTTAGAAGGTCTCTGCGGACATAGAGAGGGTGGGAGTCTTTATTATGATATAGAACACCGAGCTTGGGGTGGAGTTTGGCGGTCAGGTAGTCAATGTGTGTGGTGAAACTTAACTGTGGATCAAGCCATACCCCTAGGTATTTGTATGAGATGACAGTCTTTAAGAGGGAGCCATCAAAGGAAATGATCGGGGAGATCAGGAAGGATGGGGGGGTTGGGTGGAAGCAGGGTGCAATAAGGCAGAAGCACTAAATGAGTACTTCTGCTCAGTATTTACTAAAGAGAAGAGGAGGTGACACCAAAGGGGAGAAATGGCAGAAATGGGGAAGTGGTGACAGATGGGAAATCATGGAGGCAGAGTTCGAGAGGGTTTGAAGGCACTGAGGGTGGATAAGGCACCAGGCCCAGATGGCATCCACCCCAGGGTACTGAAGGAGCTGGCAGAGGTCCTTGCAGGACCTTTGGCAGACCTATTTGATGCCTCACTACATTCGGGGTGTGTACCTCAGGACTGGAGGATGGCTCATGTGGTGCCCCTCCACAAGAGTGGCCCCAAGGATGAACCGGGAAACTACAGACCAGTGAGCCTCACATCCATCGTGGGTAAGCTAATGGAGACTATCCTGAAGGAAAGGCTGGTGGCCCTCCTAGAGGCGAAAGGACTACAGGACAGCAGACAGCATGGCTTCATACAGGACAAATCTTGCCAAACCAACCTGGTGAAGTTCTATGACTGGGTAACTAGGCAACTGGACAGGAGCCATGCAGTGGATGTCCTGTATCTGGGCTTCAGTAAGGCATTCGTCTCAGTGCCACATGGAAGGCTGGGAAGGAAGTTAGTAGGCACAGGGGTGGGTGCAAAGCTGGTGAGATGGGTAGGAAACTGGCTGCAGGGAAAGCAACAGAGGGTGGTGGTGGGTGGGGAGCTCTCACACCCAAGGGCAGTGACGAGCAGTGTTCCACAGGGCTCAGTGTTGGGACCAGTGTTGTTTGGGATATTCATTGCAGACATATCATGGGACATCAAGAGCAAGATCAGTCTGTTTGCTGATGATACCAAGGTAGGAGCAGTGGTGGATGACCTAGGGGGATGGCAGGGGTTGCAGGATGATCTGGCAAAGCTTGAAACCTGGTCAGACACCTGGCAACTGGGGTTTAATTCCAAAAAGTGCAAGGTGTTGCATTTTGGGATGAAGAACCCGAGGAGGAGTTACCTGCTGGGGGGGTGCAGCTAGCCCAGACAGAGGAGGAGAAGGATCTGGGTGTGCTCATTACAGGGTCAATGAACAACTCAGCACAGTGTAGGAAGGCAGCTGCAAAGGCCAACAAAATGCTGGGTTGTATTGCAAGTTGTATTGCAAGGGGTATATCCTCAAGGAGGGAGGAGGTGATTCTGCCACTGTATAGGTCATTAGTTAGACTGCACCTGGAGTACTGTGTGCAGTACTGGCACCCGTATCTGAAGAGGGACATTAAGTTACTGGAAGGGGTGCAGCGCAGGGTGACAAAGATGATCAAGGGGCTGGGGGACTTATCATATTTGAGAGAAGGCTGAGGGAGTTGAACATGTACTCACTGGAGGAGAGGAGGGACGAGGGACATGATTGAAACCTTTAAGTACATGAAAAGAATAAGCAAGACAGGTACAGAGGCAGGCAACAGTGGGGAGCAGTGGGCGGGAGGGAAGGGCAGTCCACTGGACCACCAGGGATATGGGAATCATTTTCTTTTTACTTCAGCCTGCGATCGGGCAGACAACTGTCCACTGGACCACCAGGGATATAGGTGTCTTTATTTTTCACTTAAGCCCGTGATCAGGCAGACAGGTCTACTGGACCACCAGGGATATAGGATTCAAATCTTTTTATTTCTACTTCAGCCCACCACCGGGCAGGCAGCAGTCCACTGGACCACCAGGGATATTGGGGTTTACATTCATATTACTAATGCCCGCGATCGGGCTGTGGGGCACTTTGCTGCACTGCAGGGGGTGTTAGTCCCGGATGGCTGCTGCCTGGCAGGGTGCCAGGCACAAGTCGTCGGGGATTGGCACACGTGAATGCAAATGGGGCCATAATGACATGCAAATGGCCCCATTTGCATGTCAACTTTTGAATATCACAGTTGCTGTGCATGGCGCAATGGAGCTTGCGCTAGCGCATCCCCATGCTCCACTCTGGCCACTTGTGCTGGCACAGTGCCACTGCGCCATGCACACTGCGGGTGGCCAGGGTGCGATATTCAACCATGCTGAGCCATGGCGCAGCTCCATTGAATATTGCCCAGTCAACGCCCCTGCACAGCCAAGTTGCGCTGCGCCCAGGCTTGCGCCACAGCCAGGCGCAGTTTGAATATCTGGGCCCATCAGTTAAACTTCCTTCCCTTATTACCAAAGACCATAATTTTTGTTTTACCAATGTTTAATTCTAAGTCTATTTTTTCAATGTATTCCTCTTTTTAAACCTAACGGGGTTTGCCATAAAAGACTAGCATCATCTGCATATAACATGACACTTATTTTCTCATTATTAATTTGTGGGGGATAAGTTTCAACCAACTGAAGATCTTTCAGTACAGTCTCTATATAGATGTTAAATAACAATGGTGCTAACAGGCAACCCTGTTTAACTCCCTTATATATAGGAATCTCTTCTGTTAAGGCCCCATCCAAACCAAATCTAACCTGTGCAGTAGTGTTGCTATGTACTATCTTTAAAATAGAAAGCATGTTGTTAAGTCCCAATTCAGTAAGCATAATCCACATTTTCTCTCTGTTTACTGAGTCAAAGGCTATTTTAATATGTATGAAACATACAGTACATAGATATTTCCTTTTTTTCCATGCATATATTTATTCAAAATAAGCTGAAGAGTAAAAACTAAATCTAATGTATTATTGTGCTTTTTAAAGCCACATTGAAATTTAGATGATATATTATTATTGGTAACCCAATCTTGTAATTCTCCAAAATTAATTGTGTATATATTTTTTTGTTTTATTGGAAGAAGAGAAATGGGTCTGTAACACTTAGTATCCTGTCTGTTTCCTTTCTTAAACAACGGCACTATTATACTCTTATTCCAGTCTGTAGGTAAAATAAGATATGTATGACAATTGTGAACAATGGTGCTAATAACCTAGCCCTGAACTCAGGGTTGTGTTCGAAAATTTCTGCATGAATTCCATCGACCCCTGTTGCTTTTTTATTTTTTTGCTGTCGAATAGAATTTATAACTTCTTTTTCAGTAATGATATAAACATTCAGATCATAAACTGTTGTTGACTGATTTCCATTTATACAACACTCATCACTATTAGGACAATAGATTTCTCTAAAGTGGTCTACCCAATCCTTAGCACCAATACAGCTTTGTATGTAAACCTAATAGAAACATAGAAACATAGAATTTGACGGCAGATAAGGACTGCTTGGCCCACCCAGTCTGCCCATTTCCCTACCTACTGGATAAGCTGCAGATCCTAGTTAACCAGCAGCCTACTTCTTCTTACCCCCCCCCCCCCAGAATTGCCTTATGACTGTCCCATGCATGCTTGAATTCCACCACTGATTTTGACTCCACAACCTCCTCTGGAAGGCCGTTCCATGCATCCACAACCCTTTCTGTGAAAAAATACTTCCTTAAATTACCTCTGAGCCGCCCCCCCTCTATCTTCAAATTGTGCCCTCTTGTTCTTGCAAACCTCTTTTTTTGAAAGATGCTACCCTCTTGGACTTTGTTGATTCCCTTGAGGTATTTGAAAGTTTCTATCATGTCCCCCCTCTCCCTCCTTTCCTCGAGGCTATATATATTAAGCTCCATAAGTCTCTCTTCATATGTCTTCCGGTGCAGACCCTGCACCATTTTAGTTGCCCTCCTCTGGACAGCTTCCATTCTGTCTATGTCTTTGTGGAGATTGGGTCTCCAGAACTGCACACAGTACTCCAGATGGGGTCTCACCAGCTGTCTGTACAGAGGGATAATAACTTCCTGTTTTCTACTGGTGATGCCTCTCCCTATGCATCCCAGTAACCCCCCAGCCCTCCTTGCTGCCCTCTCACATTGCTTGTCCACCTTTAGGTCAATGTTAGGTCTAATGTTGGTTTCCTTACAACCAAAAGCTACCATTGTCCAAAATGTCTGCATATCTTTGTCCCTTATGGACTCTTGCATTATACCTCACAAAGATTCCTAGGCCCAGATTTTCAAACTGCGCCATTCTGAGGCTCAAGCCCCTGCGCTGCTCAAAATAGTTGCGCAGGGGTGTGGCAGTGATATTCAAAGGGTTGTATTGAGCAACTCCTTTGAATATCACTCCACCACCGCACTGCGCATGGCGCAGTGGAACTTGTGCCACCGCAAGTTGCCAGAGTTGAGCATTAAACTCTGTGTGGCGCAAGTACCACTGCGCCATGCTCAAATTTCCGATATTCAAGGTGACATGCAAATGGGGCCATAATTTATGCAAAGGCAGGGGGCATTTGCATCTATTTATGGCCCCATTTGCATGCCATTTGCATGGTGCGCCCGATCAGGACTGCTCCTGGCCACCCTGCCAGGCAGCAGCCGTGGGGACCGACGCACAATGCAGCCCGATCACGGGCATCACAGTTACATGAAACCCCCCACATATCCACAGCCCGATCGCGGGCAGTACAGGTACATGAAACCCCCACATATCCTGAAGCCCGATCGCGGGCATCACAGTTCATGAAACCCCCACACATATCCCACAGCCCGATCGCGGGCAGTACAGGTACATGAAACCCCACACTTAGCTACTGGATCTGGTAGTACCTATCTGTGAAAATCTTAACTACTAAGAACTACTTGCTACCATTCAGGCAGTCTAAGGTATCCTGAATGCAGGGGTACTGTATCAGGGATAGTCCGCTTGTTCAAGGTGTGATAATCTACGCACATCCTTACTGTCTCATTCTTTTACTCACTACTACTTATAGGGTGAAGCATATGGGCTTGATTTTTGTATTGCACTAGGCAGCAAGCATCTTCTTGCAGATGCTGTCTCCACATCATCTATGTCAGCAGGTGCTAGGCGTTCAGACCTCTCATGAAATGACATTTCATCATGCAGCCAGATATGGTGCTCAGCTCCTTGCACACATCTCATGTTCCATTCCTTTAAGGAAAACATTTGGTCTCTCTAGGCAAGCTTCTCACTCATCCTCACTTTCCAGTCAGCTGCCAAAGGGGAGTCACTGAAATTGAACAAGTCAGGCATCACTCTGTCACTCTTCTCTGAACTCTTGTTACTGGGTAGCACTGCAGTATTTGCACAATGTACATTAGCCAGGGTGCAACCTCTATTTACCCAAATCTCTCTATCAGACACATTATGAACTTGAACCATTACCCTTCTGGTATAAGCATGGGCTCTGGCAGGCAAAATACTAGGCTTGACCAGTAGTCCTTCCGGCAATTTTCCATCGCCTGGTGCATCCAGCATAAGTATTTTATTCTTGACATCCTTCCTGATACAAACCTCTCCCTGTAAGGTACACTGGGCATTTGGTGCCAGGATCAGGGACTCAGGATCCTTCTTCCAGAAAATTCCAACCGGTTCCTCTGGTTCCACTTTTTCAGCATTTCTCTGTGCCGCACAGATCTTCTTGATCAAGGCCAGAATTCTTAAAGCTCTACCAGTCTGTGACCTCTGTTTCTAATAACACAGCTGCGCCAACCATCCAAACATATGCGCATTCATCCCAATTAGTAGAGGAACCCCATCATACAGTCCGGTAGGGGGACACACTAAGGCCAGGGTCTCTACTTGCTCGGCCACTCCAGCCATGGAGGTGGGCAAAGACAGCCACATTCAGATATATCCAGAGTAGGGGTAGGCCTTCTCACTTAACTCCCAGACATGCA
This sequence comes from Neoceratodus forsteri, assembly GCA_016271365.2. Taxonomy (NCBI): domain Eukaryota; kingdom Metazoa; phylum Chordata; order Ceratodontiformes; family Ceratodontidae; genus Neoceratodus; species Neoceratodus forsteri. The sequence goes on along the minus strand of CM057451.1, from coordinate 1,185,882,126 downwards.
GCCCCTCCAACAGTTGTAAGGGTACATCAGACAAATGCTTCTGATACCAGTCTTGGAACATAATTGTCACTTGGGCGCCACTGTCTAATACAGCTCTTGTAGACACTCCATTCACCTTTACAGTGGTCTCCATGGAGGCACCCACTGTTCTAGACCAGTCTGGAGAGGCAATAGCAGAGGACTGGGCAACTGACCTTGCCACAAAGGGACGTGAGTTAGCATTTTTGGGACCTCATGGGATCATTTCATGTACCTCTTAACCACTGTACCACTGATTTGTTCTCCGAGCTCTCCTTGTAGCCTATATGCAACTTTGTCTGTGTCTTTTGGGGACCGGCATTCTCTCTTCATGTGCCCATCCTTCCCACAATTATAGTAAAACATACTTTCTGGAGTTTGAGCTGGCTGAGGCGTCACACTGGGAGCCAGAACAGGGGTACTACTAACTGGAAACCTTGGTGCCATCTCTGTCTGCGGCGTGATAGGCATTGGAGACATCTCGTCAGTTCCCCCACTTCCATGGTCAAGACATCAAGTTTTGAGCTGTTGTCAGCAGGAGATGCCTGGGTGGGTACCCCCACCCCCATAGCAGATGCAGTCAGATGAGGGTTGGGGCCTGTACTTGCAGGAGCGGCCTTCATAAAGAAACTGTTTTTTATTTCCCTGAACTCCCTCAGCAGTTCACCCCATGGTGGCACACCCTCATTAGTCCCCACTTCAGAAAGACTTTCCAATGCTGTGATCACTTGGACTGCACTCACCCCAGAATTAAAATCCCCTTCCTCATCTTCAACCTCACGAGGTTCTTTTATCAAGTCACAGTAGTCTGGCGGGTTACCCCTTCTGTCTGGGAGCCTTAATTGAAGAAGCTGCAATTTAGAATGCTTTGCAAGTTGTAGCAGGTGCTCCAACCTTACACGGTTTAAGTCACTGGTGGCTACCCTACCTTTTCAGTAAGCCTTTTGCAGAGCTCTTTCCAGATGAGTAACATATGCAGACAAACTTTCCCCTGGCCACTGTTTTGTACCTTGAAATTTCCACATCAAGCTATCCCCTGACTCAATGCTCCCAAAATTGCCTTCAAGTGCAGATAGGTACTTCTGGGCAGATGCATCAGGATATGTGGACCTCAAAAATTTAATGGCCTCGAGGGCAGGACCCCTCAAACTTTCTATGATTCTTTTTCATTTCTCAGCCTCCGCACACTGCCATTCAGGTATCAGGGAGGCAACACAATCTGTCCAGGTGTCCCAATCATCCTCCCCCTTGGGGGTGGGGAAGGTGCCAAAGAAGATCCTCAACCTTCGGTAAGGGTCATAACTAATGGCAGATGCAGAAATAGGAGCCTGCATTGGTTCAGCCACAGAAAGAGGGGCAATAACGGGTGCTGGAGGGGGAAAGGGAGTTGGGGGAGGAACACCCCCAGGTGGCAGAAATAACTTCTTTAAGTCCTCCACAGTTTTCCCTTCCTCCAGCAACAACTTGGCAAATTTCTCCTCAAAAGTTCCAGATAGTTGGGGGGGGCTCATTCCTCCCCCAGGTCTTTACTGTCCTTAGTTATCACTCTCCAGGCAGTGAGGGCTCCCTCTGAGGTAATAGTCTGTGACACTTTGGAGCTATCTATGAGGTCCTTATACTCTAATAGGGCCATGAAAGTATGGGCGAGCAGATTAGCATGTCGACCCACCACCACAGGGTTTTGTAAACCTTCCACCTTGGACAGTACTCCCTCTACAGTGTCCTTATTGATACCCTGGGGGATGTCCATGACAAGCATAGCATTTTGGGGGTCAATCTCCTGCCCAGTACACCACCCCACCAACTGGTGTACAGCCACTTCTGTCGGGGTATCCATTTATTTTTAACAGTGATTGGTAAATGTGGCCACAAGGGGACACTAATCCCAGCGGTGCCTCCAAGATGTAACCCCAAGGTGGCGCTATCCCAAGGGCTACTACCCCTGCCTGTTGGGCTACTGACAGGTTGAGGGGCCTAGATTCTGTGATGGGTGCCTCCACCCAGAGGTCAGGGTTAGTAGTGGTTAAACTAACTCCGGTACAGCCCTCTGAGACACTGTAACCCCACTTTGTTCCAACTAGTGGCCCACACAATACACGAGAGTTACCTTCCCAATACCCCACATGAGCACACTTTTTACACATAGAGATACCACTTACCCTCGAGACTGATTCTGCAGCCCGTCTCAGAGGATCCCCTGTAAAACAAGGTTAACAACATACACAGCAATTTGCAATACTGTTCTAGATGCATTAACACCACATCCAGTATATAGTATAACAACAACAAATTTGGTTTATTCAGGGGACAGTAACCCAGGAAGGGGTAATCAGATTGATTAGTTTAGATAAGTTTGAATCACAGTACTGTGCACATATATTTAGGGTCCAAAATGTCACTCTCTGGGCACCCAGGATGGGAGGAGCTAGCCAGGTCCATTGCCCGGGGTTGGACAGCTGGTGCAGCTGGAGGGGGCCCTGTATGAAGAAAATATATGCACAAACAAATTGTAATCCAGAGCCGGATGGCTCAGTTCACAAACAGAAGCACACAAAACAATCAGTTGACACACTTTTGATTAAATGAAGGTGAGGGGAGGTGCCCCTATTTGTACTCACAAACCCCAAACCGAGAGCTGAACTGAGGAGGTGGCTCTGGATGGCCAGGATGAGCAGGGTGTGGGGATGAGATCCCTGTGACCGGGCCTAACTGGTTTGGAAAACAGGCGGATGCAGTCCGATTAGCTTTGAGTCCAGCTTCCAGCTTCAGCTCACAACTCACAGAACAAGGGGAAAAGGTATCGTGATCCCCTACAAACACTAGACACATTTATATGTAAAGGAAATTACTATACCAGGCAGCTGCTTCTCGATCCTGATCGCAAATACTGTAAAACCCCGAGAACACATGCAGCAACAGAGTCCCTGACAGGCTGATCGCACTTCTGCAAATCTTCATCTTCCACTGGCAAGCCTGGTTCTGCACAATTCCTCCTTCTCTTTCCACAACTCGGATTCAGTCTGATTGAGCACTCACTAACGGCTACAGGCCGAGTTCAGGACCTTACACGTGCTTCCCGCGCTAACTGCACGCCATATCAGAACAGAGCTCCTACTCTCTTCACAGTCAACTCGCATCTGGATCTCCAGCAACAGTTCAGGGCATTTCCCTTAGACTCCAACAGGTTTGGTTGGTGTATCCAGCTGTCAATCACTGCAGGGCTCCCTCTGTTGATTCAAAAAGGGGCCAAGGTCCAAACTACAATTCCCAGAAGCTCTAACCATATATTTCCCTTTAGGCAGGTTCCAGGTGAGAGTCCAAGTCCTGGTTGGTCCAAGCAGTCTCCGTTTTAGGGCTCCCCTAAACCCAATTGGCCCAGCACAGCAGTTTAGGTCCAAAATGGAGGGGCACAACACACAGAGTCCCAGCTGCAATAAAGGCAGGTTAGACAAACTGCAATTTTACTAATGCTCTAAACGATTACAGGCAAACAGTTACATCTTTCAAGTGAGCTCCCTTTACGCTTTCAGAGACTGCAAAATAGAGCCATTACACCACAGCTTGGGCTGGATTAGAGCGTTAAACACACAGTCCCCCCATATAGAACTGATTATGTCTGCAAGTAGACAGCTCTTAAAGAGACAGTAAGTGGAGGCTCATAGTGTCATTCAAACGGCTTAAGCGCCGAATGCCAACAGGCAGGGGGAACACTTAGGCAAGCTCCTAGGAGGCTTTTAGGAACCCCCATTTGTAGGGGGGGGTTACATCATTATCAATTAGGCAGAAGGACTATTTTTTTTCATAAATTTCCATATTCAAAACATTTTTTTTTGTACAAAAAGCATATGTTTTTCTTACTGTAATACACAAATAAAATGTAGTCCATTTTATAAGCGCAATAAGACACTCCAGGTGTGTGCATGAAACATATTTTACCACACAACTGGGGCTAAAGGCACTCACCCAAGGCCTCGTGCCTTATTATGCCCGTAGTCGTGTGGTAAAATATGTTCTATGCACACCCTGTTGTGTCATGTCTTATTGCTTATGTATTACTACAGTATGGCTGCATCAAAGTTTCTGAACATCCATCATATCAATTCCCAGCAGCACCTATTTGCCAAACTGTCACTACCTAATGTGCAACAAAGTATTTTTTCTACCACTTTCTTAGTTCACTCTTCCCCCCTTTTGCCTACCCCCCCTTACCTGGCCTTACTTCTGTAACTGTAAAGAAATGCATCCAATTCCAATGTATTTGTACCTGGCTGTGGAAAAAGAAGGTTAAAGTAAAGCAAGCACCAAAGACACTTACCTGTGCACTTGTGATTGTCAACAAACCGTGATGCAGCAGTCTTGGCTGTTGGGTAAATTCAGGTTCAGGTCATCTGTGGCTGCATCTGCCTCTATAAAGCATTACAGTGTCAAAAACCTGAAACAGCAATCACACCCTTAGTTACAGAGACACAATGGAATGAATGACAATCAGTGTCTGTGATAAAAATACCTTCTTTACCTGAAAAAACCCCACTCACTCAGAACATAGTGTCACTTTACATGATGCATATGCATCTGAACGTAGGCCGGTAATCCTCCACCGTTAGTACGATCACTGTCCACACCCCCCCACCATCCTCCCCACCACCATCAGTACTATCACTGTCCACACCACCCCCACTATCCTCCCCACCACCGTTACTACTATCACTGTCCGCACCCCCGCCCATCCTCCCCCGCCACCATTAGTACTATCACTGTCCACACACCCACACCATCCTCCACACCACCGTCAATACTATCACTGTCCGCACACGCCCACCATCCTCCCCACCACCATCAGTACTATCACTGTCCACACCCCACCATCCTCCCCCACCATCAGTACTATCACTGTCCACACCCCCACCATCCTCCCCACCACCATCAGTACTATCACTGTCCGCACCCCCATCACCCTCCCCCGCCATCAATACTATCACTGTCCACACACACCCACCATCCTCCCCCGCCATCAGTACTATCACTGTCCACACCCCCACCATCCTCCCCACCACCATCAGTACTATATCACTGTCCACACACCCACACCATCCTCCACACCACCCAACACTATCACTGTCCGCACACACCCCCACCATCCTCCCCCACCATCAGTACTATCACGTCCACCCCACCCCACCATCCTCCCCACCAATCAATACTATCACTGTCCGCACACACCCCACCATCCTCCCCCATCATCAGTACTATCACTGTCCACACACCCACACCATCCTCCCCACCACCATCAGTACTATCACCGTCCACACCCCACCATCCTCCCCACCACCGTTACTACTATCACTGTACGCACCCCCCACCATCCTCCCACCACCATTAGTACTATCACTGTCCACACCCCCACCATCCTCCCCACCACCATCAGTACTATCACTGTCCACACCCCCCACCATCCTCCCCACCACCATCAGTACTATCACTGTCCGCACTCCCCCACCATCCTCCCCACCACCATCAGTACTATCACTGTCCGCACCCCCCACCATCCTCCCCACCACCATCAGTACTATCACTGTCCGCACACCCCACCATCCTCCCCACCACCATCAGTACTATCACTGTCCACACACCCCACCATCCTCCCCACCACCATCAGTACTATCACTGTCCACACACCCCACCATCCTCCCCACCACCATCAGTACTATCACTGTCCGCACACACCCCACCATCCTCCCCACCACCATCAGTACTATCACAGTCCACACCCCCACCATCCTCCCACCACCATCAGTACTATCACTGTCCGCACACCCCACCATCCTCCCCACCACCATCAGTACTATCACTGTCCGCACACACCCCACCATCCTCCCCACCACCATCAGTACTATCACTGTCCACACCCCCACCATCCTCCCTACCACCATCAGTACTATCACTGTCCACACACACCCCCACCATCCTCACCACCACCATCCGTCTGTCTCAAAGACCATCAGCGCCTTCACCTGTCTCATTATGATACACATATTTGTTATTTAAAAAAATATTGAGGACTTACCTAGGCATTTGTGTGATAAACACTGCAGGAAGCCACAGGCCTGTCAGCGTAAGGGATGCTCACAGCAACAGTAGAAGCAATGGCAGCAGCAGTCAGAAAACCATAGTGAGGCAAATATGAACAGTCACAGAAACACAAGACAAGCATGGATTGATAATACTTAGCGTATAAACAACACCTGCTCCGTCAAGGAAAAAAACAAAACAAGAAACTACTTTACTTTACCTAATAAACCTTCAGCATCAACAGAAATGGTCTGCTGCAACTACTAGTGCAGCCAGTATAACCACTGCCACTATACTGCCCCCCCAACCCCACTGGAAACTGAACTTAAAATGGCTGTCTCAAAGACGGTCAGAATCAACCCTTAATAGAACAAATAAATCAATTGCATGCTGTCACTAAAAAATAAAATAAATATTACATACTTACCTGGAAAGTTGGCATGGCAATGCTATGATGAAGCTACAGTGCAGGGTCAACAGCAGGAGTCAGAAAGCTTTAGGGAATTCTGAGGCATGCCTGAAAGGGAAAAAAAACACACAACAGTTGCAGACATACATCAGAGAACCATAACTGTGAGTATTTTGTTGAGACACAACAGTAGCAAGCAGCAGTCATGTCACACTACCTACTGAGAATATACTGTCAATTTGTGCAATGTAAATTAAGGACAAGTTGTCTGTGCCTGCAGAAGTTAATCTGACCCCCACCCCGCAATGCCCACCCACCTGCTTTAGTTTGAACGTAATCATCATCTATCCTCAGCTATTACACTACCAGGGAATAGACATTCTGTAAATGCCAAGAATAATGCATGTTTCTCAGTTATCAATGTTTGTGTGAAGGCTTGAAGTGCGTAGCTTTGCACTTTTCATTGCCAACCAATGCAGCTACTGGCATGGCTGTCCCTGGCATGGGAACATTTGGAGCCAGGACAGCATGAGCGGAAGTATCACCAGCAACCATTAGAGACGCAGACCTGAAAAGTGAAGCAATCATACAGTTGAGGAACCAGAAGGGAAACAACAGATTAGTAACAAGTAACAACTGTGTGTGCGTCGCACACATGTGCTGCTGGACCAAGAGTTGTGTACATCCTCTCACTACGTAGTGTGCTAGCACTCCCTACCTAATGTGCAAACAACCTGTTCAGAACTTTTGCAACGACCATCCTGTTCACTAACAGGCCCCCCCACGCCTCCCCCGAACTATCTAATGTTTAATATGATAAAATACATCTCTCCCACCCCACATGAACATTCTCAGTAACATAGCATGGTCCCCCTTCTGAACAAGTTGTGTGATTTTAAAAAGTATGTTACTCAAAAATTTTAAATAACAATACTATACCTCATTTAAGCAATAACGCCTGATCAGGGGTTATGTTAATGGTCTGGTAATCATTCCCTAGGGGTGAAATGTGGCACAAGGCATAGTTTAGTGCTACATGTACCTTGACGGTGATTAACTGTTCTGACCAGTACCATAACCTCTGGTAGCGTTTTATTGCTATTATAATAAAGTAGTTTTTTTTACTGTTCAACCTTGTTCAGCAAGTGATTAGGCTGTACATGTATGCTGATAATGAAACATTAACATAGGGCTGATAGACTGCAACCAATCAGAAACCAGACTCAGACCCTTTTTATAAGAAGCAAAATGTCCTGACCGCTACCCTCTATTTGCGGAAAACAATTTTGCATAATTAGTTGTAATTGTGGATAGTTTCTGGATTCTGTGATGTATGTAAGTGAAAAACATTTCTGCATATATAAACTGAAACACCGCAATTATCATGACCTTTTTCACATGCATGTATTACCAGAGACAAAATTCGGCAGTATACACTGTGTTCCAATTATAAGTGAGTGATTACCCTTTAAATGCAAAAAAAAGGTTGCAATACTAAAGGTGGAACTGGAAATGGAACATTTCACCATTTCTTGTGTTGCGAATCCACGATTGCGAGAAACGCAGGAAAAGTCACAGAGTCAGACTCAGACTGAGAGATAGGAAGCATAGCTACTTTAGTTCAGTTGAGAGTGACTGAGATTGAGAAACATGTCTGCAGCTGCAGAATCAGGATTGGAGGGGAGCAGCAGGCATGTGGAGGAGGAGGAGGAGGAGGGTGACCAGCAGCAGCTGCAGAACATGGGGGAAGGGGAAGTTGAAGTTGCTGAAAATACCAACAATGTTCAGCAGCAGGAGCAAGGCCAGCAAGACCAGCATCATGCTCAGCCCTCAACCAGCGCTCAGGCTGGCACTGCTAAACCGCTCGCACCCGCCTTCACACGTAGGGAGGGGGCAGTAACCAGCGCTCAGGCTGGCACTGCTAAACCGCTCGCACCCACCTTCAAACGTAGGGAGGGGGCAGTAACCAGCGCTCAGGCTGGCACTGCTAAACTGCTCGCACCCACCTTCACACGTAGGGAGGGGGCAGTAACCAGCGCTCAGGCTGGCACTGCTAAACAGCTCACACCCACCTTCACACGTAGGGAGGGGGCAGTAACCAGGGCTCAGGCTGGCACTGCTAAACAGCTCACACCCACCTTCACACGTAGGGAGGGGGCAGTAACCAGGGCTCAGGCTGGCACTGCTAAACCGCTCGCACCCGCCTTCAAATGTAGGGAGGGGGCAGTAACCAGGGCTCAGGCTGGCACTGCTAAACAATGTGCACCAGCCTTCACATGTGGAGGTGGCAGTAACCAGTGCTCAGGCTGGCACTGCTAAACACCTGGCACCAGCCTTCCACACATAGGGAGGGGCAGTAACCCAGTGCTCAGGCTGGCACTGCTAAACACTGGCACCAGCCTTCACACATAGGGAGGTGGCAGTAACCAGTGCTCAGGCTGGCACTGCTAAACAGCGGCACCAGCCTTCACACATAGGGAGGTGGCAGTAACCAGTGCTCAGGCTGCACTGCTAAACAGCTCGCACCCACCTTCACACGTAGGGAGGTGGCAGTAACCAGCGCTCAGGCTGGCACTGCTAAACAGCTTGCACCCGCCTTCAAATGTAGGGAGGGGCAGTAACCAGTGCTCAGGCTGGCACTGCTAAACCACTCGCACCCACCTTCACATGTAGGGAGGTGGCAGTAGCCAGCGCTCAGGCTGGCACTGCTAAACCGCTCGCACCCACCTTCAAACGTAGGGAGGGGGCAGTAACCAGCGCTCAGGCTGGCACTGCTAAACCGCTCGCACCCGCCTTCACACATAAGGAGGTGGCAGTGCTGGTAAAGGAGCTGACAGCACATGCAAAAGAGCTATATGGGCCTGAGAGACTCCCCATAAAATAGAGGGGGGAACTGTGGGATGCCATACAGGCAAGTATTGCCAAAGAGGGAGATGGTGTCCAACACCACTCTGTGAAGCAAATTAAACATAAGTGGGATGACATCCAGAAGTGTGACAGGCAGTTACTGGAGGCACTAGGGGGAGCTCTGACACTGAAAGGGAATGGTGGAAGTAGGAAGAGGAAGAGGACACAGCGGAAGAAGCCAGCAGCAGAGCCGCAGTGGAAGATGACAGAACAAGTGATTATATTACTTTTATTATTCTTTTACTACCATCAGTTGTCAGTTGCATGACATAATATTGGAGTGTGGCAGATCCAGGGGGATATAAGGAGGCATTTCTTTATGGAGATGGTACTGGAAAAGTTGAACGCACTACCAGCTGAGGTGGTGGTGGCATGTAACACAGTAGAATGCATTAAGAAGGGGTGGGACAGGGCAAAGAGTAGGGGAAAGGGAGGTACTGTGAGGTGGCGGAGTGTGGCAGTTGGCTGCTGAATAGGGAGATAACTGCATGCTCAAGCAGCACAGACAATGATGGTCTTTTGCTGCTGTGACAATCAACCTGTTATGACTAGACTACAAGTATTGCCACAACTGCGTTTCATTTCAGTATTATACTCTTTACTATTAACAGGTGCTGCCAAGAGCAGCTCTACCACTGCTTCCAGCGCCGTGGAGTCCCGCACCACAGTTCCAGCAGATGGAGTGGAGGAAGGAGCAAGCAGCAGCATTGTGGAGACCCCCAGCCCTTCTGATGGGAAGATGATAATTTTTTTCATGCAGATAAGGATTAAGTAGGGTCAGTAGACTGCACAAATTGTTTTTTATATATAATTACTGCTGGTCAATTTTTCCCTAAGGAAAATATCAAACAAGGTTGCTATGTGCCATAATAATAACTGACTTCTTATTACATGAAACATGCATGACTTGTTAAATGACTCCCTGCATGTGCTATAATAACCGGCTTCTTATTACATGGAACGTGCATGACTTGTTCCATGACTCCCTACATGTGCTATAATAATAACCAGCTTCTTATTACATGAAATGTGCATGACTTGTTCCATGGCTCCCTGCATGTGCTATAATAACCGGCTTCTTATTACATGGAACGTGCATGACTTGTTCCATGGCTCCCTGCATGTGCTATAATAACCGGCTTCTTATTACATGGAACGTGCATGACTTGTTCCATGACTCCGTGCATGTACTATAATAACCGGCTTCTTATTACATGAAACGTGCATGACTTGTTCCATGACTCCCTGCATGTGCTATAATAATAACCGGCTTCTTATTACATGGAACGTGCATGACATGTTCCATGACTCCCTGCATGTGCTATAATAACTGGCTTCTTATTACATGGAACGTGCATGACTTGTTCCATGACTCCCTGCATGTGCTATAATAACTGGCTTCTTATTACATGGAACGTGCATGACTTGTTCCATGACTCCCTGCATGTGCTATAATAATAACCAGCTTCTTATTACATGGAACGTGCATGACTTGTTCCATGACTCCCTGCATGTGCTATAATAATAACCGGCTTCTTATTACATGGAACGTGCATGACTTGTTCCATGACTCCCTGCATGTGCTATAATAATAACCGTCTTATTACATGGAACGTGCATGACTTGTTCCATGACTCCTTGCATGTGCTATAATAATAACTGGTCTTATTACATGGAACGTGCATGACTTGTTCCATGACTCCCTGCATGTGCTATAATAATAACCGGCTTCTTATTACATGGAACGTGCATGACTTGTTCCATGACTCCCTGCATGTGCTATAATAATAACCGGCTTCTTATTACATGGAACGTGCATGACTTGTTCCATGACTCCCTGCATGTGCTATAATAATAACCGGCTTCTTATTACATGGAACGTGCATGACTTGTTCCATGACTCCCTGCATGTGCTATAATAATAACCGGCTTCTTATTACATGGAACGTGCATGACTTGTTCCATGACTCCCTGCATGTGCTATAATAATAACCGGCTTCTTATTACATGGAACGTGCATGACTTGTTCCATGACTCCCTGCATGTGCTATAATAATAACTGCTTTCATTACATGGAACGTGCATGACTTGTTCCATGACTCCCTGCATGTGCTATAATAATAACCGGCTTCTTATTACATGGAACGTGCATGACTTGTTCCATGACTCCCTGCATGTGCTATAAAAACCGGCTTCTTATTACATGGAACGTGCATGACTTGTTCCATGACTCCCTGCATGTGCTATAATAACCAGCTTCTTATTACATGGAACGTGCATGACTTGTTCCATGACTCCCTGCATGTGCTATAATAATAACTGGCTTCTTATTACATGGAACGTGCATGACTTGTTCCATGACTCCCTGCATGTGCTATAATAATAACTGGCTTCTTATTACATGGAACGTGCATGACTTGTTCCATGACTCCCTGCATGTGCTATAATAACCGGCTTCTTATTAAATGGAACGTGCATGACTTGTTCCATGACTCCCTGCATGTGCTATAATAACCGGCTTCTTATTACATGAAACGTGCATGACTTGTTCCATGACTCCCTGCATGTGCTATAATAATAACTGGCTTCTTATTACATGGAACTTGCATGACTTGTTCCATGACTCCCTGCATGTGCTATAATAATAACTGGCTTCTTATTACATGGAACGTGCATGACTTGTTCCATGACTCCCTGCATGAACTATAATAATAATCGGCTTATTACATGGAACGTATGACTTGTTCCATGACTCCCTGCATGTGCTTATAATAACTGCTTCTTATTACATGGAACGGCATGACTTGTTCCATGACTCCCTGCATGTGCTATAATAATAACTGGCTTTATTACATGGAACGTGCATGACTTGTTCCATGACTCTCGTATGTGCTATAATAATAACTGGCTTTTATTACATGAAACGGTATGACTTGTTCCATGACTCCTGCATGTGCTATAATAATAACCGGCTTATTATTACATGGAACGTGCATGACTTGTTCCATGACTCCCTGCTTGTGCTATAATAACCAGCTTCTTATTACATGGAACGTGCATGACTTGTTCCATGACTCCCTGCATGTGCTATAATAACCGGCTTCTTATTACATGGAACGTGCATGACTTGTTCCATGACTCCCTGCATGTGCTATAATAACCGGCTTCTTATTACATGGAACGTGCATGACTTGTTCCATGACTCCCTGCATGTGCTAATTGCCCTCTCCCTTTATTCATGATGGACACCTGCCAGTCCTACTACAACCACTGCTGTGTGGTAACTAATACCAACGATTGCTTTCTTTTATGTCACATAACTGCTGTAGCAAAAAAGCGCCCGCCAGCAATTATATATAAAAAAGATGGTGTAGTTTGTAAAACTCAATTTTAATTTCCACACACCCTCAGTGTGGGATGCTTCTCATAAACCCCTCAGTCTTGCACTCGGGGTTTATTATGAAGTATGTCGCACCTGCAGTGTGTATAAAAAGTCATAACACACACCGCCCCATCCTTTATTATGAACATACTAAAATGCCAGCACAAGTAGGCCTCATTGCCTAATCAGTCTGCTAGAGTGTGCAGCTAGCTAGCACCCTATATCGCTGCTACCCCTTCCTCACCTTCCACCACATTGCTCCTTCACCTCACCCTGTCACCCCCTTATAGCCATCCAGCACCCTCTGTAATCCCCACATCTGTTGTCATCTCCCACCCTTGCCCCCCTCAGTTGCCTGAGGTATATGCCCCCACTTCTCCTGCGTAAACACGGAACAGAAGCACTCATTCAGTGCATCAGCTTGCTCCAGCCCCTTTTCCTCCCAGCACCCCATCCATCTTACTCCCCACTAGTTGTTCCCTGCTTTTCCTTTTCTATCTTATGTAGTGGAAGAAGTATTTCTCTCCTCTTTTGATCCCCTGAGGTAGACTCAGCTACCGTGATCATTTTTCCACCCTAACCAGTCTGTATACTTGACTGGTGCTAGTGAACCTTCAAAACGCATGGATAAAATTTTGTCACCCACACTGTGACGATGTTGATTATATTATTCATTAGTAGCATCTGATACTATAAAAGGCATTTTACTGTTGTGTTCATGAACCTCACTGAAATTCTTCCATGGGTTACATACAAACATAGAAACATAGAAGCTGATGGCAGATAAGGACCGCAGGGCCCATCCAGTCTTCCCATTTCTTTTTCTACCTTATGAATGTGCCATCGGCCTTTACTCTGTCAATGGCCTATCTATTCATGCTCATCTGTATTGCTCCCTTATGCCTATCCAATACCTGTTTGAAGCTCTGCACTTATTCATATCCACCACTTCCTGAGGTAGACCGTTCCATGCATCCACCACTCTTTCTGTGAAAAAGAACTTCCTCACATTACCCCTTAATCGGCCTCCCTCTAATCTCATGTTGTGTCCTCTTGTCCTGCTATTTTTATGTTTGCTTGCACGCATGTGCAAGAAACATAGTGCCATGAACGGAGATTTCAGAGGTGTGTCACCTCCTCCTCCAATTCAGGCACTGTGCAGGCAGGCACGGCCCCTGTAAGCCAATGCATTTTGGAGCTGTCTATGACACGCTCCAAAATGCAGTGGCATACAGTTGAAAGGGGGAGCTACGCTGAGTGAGCAGCGATGAAGTTGCTCACGCGCAGTTTCCAGCCGCAGGCGCAGCACGCCCTGCATGTAGCGAGCAACCGACGGGTGCCCAATCCTCGCCGCGGCGCTGCATCGCCTCGTCCCCCCAGTAGTTGATGCCATGCTGGAGCCCACCCAGCGTGGCAATCCGCCTCTTGTTGCCAACAGGGTGCCCAATCCCCATCGGCTGAACGCCCCCTAGTCCTGGTGCCACGCTGGGAGCCCACCCCAGCGCATGGCAAGCGGTCCCACGATGTCTTTTTTTGTTTATCCCTGTAAACAAAACGGTCCCGCGGCGCGCCTCCCCAAGTCCCCTCCCACAACCCGCACCCACCCTCATCCAGCCTCCCCACACCCCCACCCCATACTTACCTGGCTCCGGAGCTCGAGCGAGTCGCTCGGTGGACCGGGAACACGTCTGCACTCTTCAAAAGCCGACCGCGAACTGATGAAATGCGGTAAGCTGTATAATGGGCTAGATAGGGGGTTTCAACTTTATTGCATATCTCAGGCATTTTGGGAATTTTTGCACCAAATTTTCAACATGGGGTTTTGGACCCCTTCTCATGAATGATGTACTTTCTGTCATAGAGTTATTGGGGCTCGAAGGGTGATTTCGGCGCGGTGACTGCACAGTGATCATGCAAATCACCTTCGGACTGAATACCGCCATGACAGTGACATCATTTATGAGAAGCAGGCCAAAACCCCATGTTGAAATTTGGTGCCAAAATTCCAAAAATTGACTGTTTAACGTGCGTATGCTGCAGTGCCCTACGCGGGCTCGTAAGTTCAGCGAATTTCAATATTTCCTCCAGATTTTCAACATTGCCATTTCACCACACTGTCTTATGAGTAGTACAGCTGTCATTTTCACATCTCACCTAAATGTGTTTCCACCCTTTGTAGCTTAGAATGGCGCAGTCGTGATGTGCTAAAATCAATGTACGGACAATTAAGAAAATCACAGTGACACTGTTCATGAGTAGAGGTCTTGAAATGGCAATGTTGAAAATTTGGTGAAAAATTCCTAAAATGACTGTTTTCTGAGTGTCTGGCACAGTTCACCACGCCCGTAGGTTTTCGCGAATTTTCATATTTCCCCCAGATTTCCAACATTGCCATTTTCCACACCTCCTTATGAGCAGTACAGCTGTCATTTTTCACATCCTGCCCAAAGCGTGTTTCCGCCCATGTAGCGCACAATGAAACGGTCGGTGCTGAAACTCAATGTATGGGACACATTAACAAAACCACAGTGACACTGGTCACGAGCAGAGGTCTTAAAATGGCTATGTTGAAAACTTGGTGAAAAATGCCTAAAATTACTTTAACGAGCGCGTCGTTGTACAGTTCTATGCATGCTCGTAGTTTGCAGATTTAATATTTTCACTCGATTTTCAACATGTCCATTTTATTAAACTTCCTTATGAACAGTACAGCTGCAATTTTCTATGTCTCCCAAATGTGTTGTCGCATATGCTAGCGCACAATGGTGCTGTTGGTGTCTGAAAGCAATGTTTTAGGACAGATTAAAGAAACTCACAGTTACACTGTTCATGAGCAGAGGTCTTAAAATGGCTATGTTGAAAATTTGGTGACAAAAGTCCATAAATGACTGTGTTACGCGTGAGCATTGTGCAGTTTCCACGCATCCTCAGTTACTTCATGACTTTGTAATATTTTCAGTCCAGATTTTCACTAGTGGCATTTTTCAACACTTCCTTATGAACAGTACAGCTGGCATTTTTCACAACATGGCCGAAGTGTGTTTTCACACTTTCAGTGCAGAGATGCGTGGTCGCTGTGGGAAATCATTGTTCGGCACAGATAAAGAAAATCACAGTGACACTGTTCATGATCGGAGGCACCAAAATGCCTGAGTTGACAATCTGCTATAAAATATCCCCAACCTACTTATATAACGGGTGTTCGTTGCACAGTTTCTATGTACGCTCATGACTTCACCTTTTTGTAAAATATTTTTACTACACATTTGCAACATAGCCATTTTTTACACCTCCCCATGAAAGAGTACAGCTGTCATTTTTTACAGCCTGTTCGGAATATTTTTGCACCTATGGTGCTAAATGCCGTAGTCACTGTGCATAAGCAGCTTTCACCAAACTGATATTCCCCTGTTCATGAGGTGGGGTACAAACCAAACATGTTGAAAATTTGGAGTTAAAATACCAACGAATGCCTGAGGTATTAGGCTTTTCAACTAAATCGCCCAACCCTATAGAGAATGACAGGAATCAGGGGTGTGACTTGGGATTCTTGCCTGTGATGCTCATACCATTCCACATCCTGCAGTCACTGAGAGGCATCGGGGTATGCCTTGGGCTCTTCGGCCCCAAACTTCACCCCATTCTCCTATATCGCACCCATCTCACCGTGTTTCCTAATGAAATGGGGTGTGCATAAGGGCCGAATGTTTGCTTACTGGCATGGGCAGTGGTAGTGTAGAAGTTACAGAGCTGCGTAATAGGAATGGCAGTGAAGTATTGAACTGAAGCAAATCCCACCACCACCCTGCAGAGAGTGACAGGCATTGGGGTGTGCATTTGGGTTGTCAGGCATAACGGCCACACCATTTCACCACACCCCACTCTGCAGAGACTGACAAGTGTCACGTGTTCCTTGGGGTCTTTGGCCCTTATGCACACCCCATTTCATTAGGAAATCCCAAGTCACACCCCTGATTCCTGTCATTCTCTATAGGGTTGGGCGATTTAGTTGAAAAGCTTAATACCTCAGGCATTCGTTGGTATTTTAACTCCAAATTTTCAACATGTTTGTTTTGTGACCCCACCTCATGAACTGGGGAATATCAGTTTGGTAGCCGAAAGCTGCTTTATGCACAGTGACTACGGGATTTAGCACCACAGGTGCAAAATATTCGAACAGGCTGCAAAAATGACAGCTGTACTTTTCATGGGAGGTGTAAAATGGCTATGTTCTAATGTGTAGTAAAAATATTTAAAAATGGTGAAGTCACGAGCGTACATAGAAACTGTGCAACGACACTCGTTATATAAGTAGGTTGGGGATATTTTATAGCAGATTGTCAACTCAGGTATTTTGGTGCCTCCAATCATGAACAGTGTCACTGTGATTTTCTTTATCTGTGCCGAACAATGATTTCCCACAGCACCACGCATCTCTGCACTGAAAGTGTGGAACACACTCGCCATGTTGTAGAAAATGCCAGCTGTACTGTTCATAAGGAAGTGTTGAAAATGCCACTAGTGAAAATCTGGACTGAAAATATTACAAAGTCATGAACTAACGAGGATGCGTGAAACCACACAATGCTCACTCAGAATACAGTCATTTTATGGACTTTGTCACCAAATTTTCAACATAGCCATTTTAAGACCTCTGCTCATGAACAGTGTAACTGTGAGTTTCTTAATCTGTCCTAAACATTGCTTTCGCGACACCAACAGCACCATTGTGCGCATGTGCAATAACACATTTTGGGTGACATATGAAAATTGCAGCTGTACTGTTCATAAGGAAGTTTAATAAATTGGACATGTTGAAAATCTAGAGTGAAAAATATTAATTTGCAAACTTACGAGCATGCATAGGAACTGTGCAACGCACGCCAGAAAAGTTATTTCTAGGCATTTTTCCACCAAGTTTTCAACACAGCCATTTTAAGACCTCTGCTCATCAACAGTGTCACTGTGGTTTTGTTAATGTGTCCCATACATTGAGCTTGTGTAACCGACTGCGCCCATTGTGCGCTACATGGGCGGAAACACGCTTTGGGCAGGATGTGAAAATGACAGCTGTACTGCTCATAAGGAGGTGTGGAAAATGGCAATGTTGGAAATCTGGAGGAAATATTGAAAATTCGCAAACCCACGAAAGCATGTGGAACTGTGCAACGACACTGTAAACAGTCATTTTTAGAAATTTGTCACCAAATTTTCAACATTACCATTTTAAGATCTCTGCTCATGAACAGTGATACTGTGATTTCTTAATGTGTCCCATACACTGAGTTCGTGACGACCGCGCCATTGTGCGCCATATGCATGGAAACATGTTTTGGGGTGAGAAGTGAAAATGACAGCTGTACTACTTATAAGAAGGTGTGGAAAATGGCAATGTTGAAAATCTGGAGGGAAATATTGAAAATTATTAACCCATGAGCGCATGAGAGAACCGCGCAACGCACGCCATAAACAGTCATTTTAGATTTTTTCACTCAAATTTCAACATAGCCATTTCAAGACCTCTGCTCATGAACAGTGTCACTGTGATTTTCTTAATTTGTCCCATACATTGATTTCGCATACCGACTGTGCCATTCTGCGCTACAAGGGCGGAAACACATTTTGGGTGAGATGTGAAAAATGACAGCTGTACTACTCATAAGACAGTGTGGTGAAATGGTAATGTTGAAAATCTGAATTAAAATATTGAAATTTCACTAACTTACGAGCCATTGAGGAACCGCGCAATGCACGCTAGTCAAACAGTTATTTTTTTGAATTTGGCACTAAATATTCAACATGGGGTTTTGGCTCCTTCATGAATGATGTCACTGCTCATGGAGGTATTCAGTCCTGAAGGGTGATTTCACAGTCACGCGCAGTCACTGCGCCAAATCACCCTTCGAGCCCGATCAACGCCATAACAGTGACATCATTCATGAGAAGGGTCCCAAAACCCCATGTTGAAAATTTGGCAAAAATTCCCCAAATGCCTGAGATATGCAATAGTTGAACCCTCCTATCTAGCCCATTATACAGCTACCGGCATTTCAGTTCGCGGTCGGTTTTGAAGAGTGCAGAGATGTTCCCGGTCCACCGAAGATCATCGCCTGGAGTCCGGAGGGGCAAGGGGGTGAGGGGGTGGGGATGGCTGAGTAGGTGGGGTGCGGGTGTGGGAGGGGGTTCAGGAGACGCTACGTGGGACAGTTTTGTTTTACAGGTTAAAAAAAACGTTGTTGGACCGCTTGCCATGCTGAGTGGGCTCCAGCGTGGCACTGTGTTTGCAGGCGTCAGCCGACGGGGGATTGGGCACCTGCCGGGCAAAAAACTCTCTTGGATGTTTGCCACACTGGGGTGGCTCCCAGCGGCACAAGGACTTTGGGGGGCTCAGCCGATGGGGGATTGGGCACCCTGTCGGGTAAAATCAGTGATTGCCACGCTGGGTGGGCTCTCAGCGTGGTACCAAATACTGGGAAGTGGTGGTGGAGACGATGCAGTCAGCTGACGTATTGGGCACCTGGCCGCTATACGCCGTATGCGGGAGGGGGCGCGACGCCGGCGGTTGGGGAGCTATTGAGCAGCTTCATCGCTGCTCACCAGCCGTAGCTCCCCTTTCAATCAGAGTGTTACTGCATTTTGGAGCGTGTCATAGACAGCTCCAAAATGCATTGGCTTACTGGGCTGCGCCTGCCAGCTCGCTGACCGAATGGAGGAGGAGGTGACACACCTCCGAAATCTCCGATGATGGCACTATGTTTCTTGCACATGCGTGCAAGCAAACATAAAAATGACAGTGACACTGTTCATGAGTAGAGGTCCTAAAATGCCTATGTTGAAAATTTGGTAACAATACTCCATAAAATGATTGTGTTACGAGTGTGTGTTGTGCAGTTGGCACACACGCTCGTAGCTTCGCGAATTTATAATATTTTCACTACAGATTTTCAAAATTGCCATTTTTCCAGACCTACTTATGAACAGTGCAGCTGTCATGTTTCCCATCCTGGCTGAAATGTGTTTTCGCACTTCTGGCGCAGAATAGAGAGGTTGCTGTGGGAAATCGCTATTCGGGACAGATTAAGAAAATGACAATGATACTGTTCATGAGCAGAGGTCCTAAAATGACTATGTTGAAAATTTGGTGATGATAGCCCATCAATTGACTGTGTTACAAGTGTGTGTTGCGCACTTTCCACGCACCCTTGTAACTTCGCAGATTTGTAATATTGTCACACCAGATTTTCAACAGTGCCATTTTTCCACACCTCTTTATAAGCAGTACAGCTGTCATTTTTCACAACCTGACCGAAATATGTTTTCACAGTTCCGGTGCAGAATAACGTGGTCACAGTGGGAAGTCAGTGTTCGGGACAGATTAAGAAAATGACAGTGGCACTGTTCATGAGCAGAGGTCCTAAAAACCCTATGTTGAAAATTTGGTGATGAAACTCCATAACATGACTGTGTTACAAGTGTGCGTTGAACTGTTTCCACGCACCCTTGTATCTTCGCAAATTTGTAATACTGTCATGCCACATTTTTCAACAGTGGCATTTTTTCCCAACTCCCTATGAGCACTACAGCTGTCACTTACATACTGGCTAAAATATGTTTTTGCACTCCTGCCGGACAATAGCACGGTCACTCTGGGAAATCAATGTTTGGGACAGATTAAGATCGACCGAGTGACAGGGGGGAGTGGCCGAGCTCAACTGAGCTCTGTCGGGACTGCTGCAGATTTGTTTGTGGACAGACAAAGGCCCCAACACAAGATTCCAGTACAAAAGGGCAGTCTGCAGCACTAGGAGAAACAGAACGAGAGAGCGAGTGAGGAAGGGGGAGTGAGCGAACTCACCGGAGCGCTGTCAGGACTGCTGCAGATTTCTTTGTGGGCAGAAAAAGGTGTCACTACAGGCAGAGGCCCAGTACAAAAGGCCAGCCTGCAGCAGTGGGAGAAACAGTACGAGCGAGTGAGACAAGGGGACTTAGTGAGCTCAACGGAGCTCTATCAGGACTGCTGGGATTTCTTTGTGGGCAGAAAAAGGCACCAATGCAGGCAGGAACCCCGTACAAAAGGGCAGCTTGCAGCGCCAGGACAAACAGAATGAGCGATGAGAGAGGGAGACTGAGCGACCTCAATGGAACTCTGTCGGGACAGCTGCGGATTTCTCTGTGAACAGACAAAGGTGCCAACGCAGCCAGGAGCCCCATACAAAAGCGCAGTCTGCGGCGCCAAGAGAAACAGAACGAGCGAGTGACAGAGCGGTAGTGAGCGACCTCAACGGAGCTCTAGTGTGACGGTTGCAGATTTCTTTATGGGCAGAAATTGCGGCAATGCAGGCAGGAGCCCAGTACAAAAGGCCAGCTTGCAGCGACGGCAGAAATGGAATGTGAGAGTGACAGAGGGGGAGTGAGCGAGCTCAGTGGAGCTGTGTCGGGACTGCTTCAGATTTCTTTCTGGCCAGAAAAAGCCACCAATGCAGGCAGGAGCCCAGTACAAAAGGGCAGCTTGCACCGCCGGCAGAAATGGAATGCGAGAGTGACAGAGGGGAGTGAGTGAGCTCCAGTGGAGCTGTGTCGGGACTGCTTCAGATTTCTTTCTGGCCAGAAAAAGCCACCAATGCAGGCAGGAGCCCAGTACAAAGGGCAGCCTGCAGTGGCAGGAAAACCAGAATGAGTGAGTGAGTGAGCTCAACAGAGCTGCATTGTAACTGCTGCAAATTTCTTTGTGGGCATAAGAAGGCAGCAATGCAGGCAGGAGCCCAGTAGAAAAGGGATGCCTGCAGCGCCGGCAGAACAGAATGAGCGAGTGACAGAGGGGCAGTGAGTAAGCTCAATGCAGCTTTGTTGGGACTGCTGCAGATTTCTTTGTGGACAGAAAAAGGCACCAACAGAAGCAGGAGCCCAGTACAAAAGGGCAGCCTGCAGCGGCAGGAGAACCAGACTGAGTGAGTGAAACAGGGGGAGTGAGCAACCTCAACGGAGCTCTGTCGGGACAGCTGTGGATTTCTTTGTGGGTAGAAAAAGCCACCAACACAGGCAAGAGCCCAGTACAAAAGGGCAGCCTGCAGCGCCAGGAGAAACAGAATGAGCGAGTGAGAGAGGGGGAGTGAGCCACCTCAATGGAGCACTGTCGGGACAGCTGTGGATTTCTTCCTCAGCAGAACAAGGTGCCAATTAACACAGGCAGCAGCCCAGTACAAAAGAGCAGCCTGCAGCACCGGGACAAACAGACTGAGCCAGTGACAGAGGGCCACTGAACGAGCTCAACAGACCAACGCAGTCATTATTCGGCATTGACAAATGCTTGTTCTTATATTGAAACATGTTAGACTCTTTTACCTTGTTAGTTCCCTTAAGGTGTTTGAATGCTTCAATCATATCACCTCTCTCCCACCTTTGCTCTAGGGTATACATATTGAGCTCAGTTAATCTGTCCTCATATGTTTTCTGATGCAGTCCCTGCACCATTTTGGTTGCCCTCCTCTGGACTGCTTCAATTTGGTTAATGTCCTTGTGAAGGTGTGGCTTCCAGTACTGCACACAGTACTCCAGTGGGGCCTAATCAGTGTGTCTTGTAAAGATCTATTATTACCTCCCTCTTCCAACTTGTGATACCCTTACTAATAAACCCCAACATCGCTCTAGTCTTAACTACTGCTTTAGTGGTCTGTTTGGATGATTCCAGGTCATCGGTGATGATGACGCCCAAGTCTCTTTCTTCCCTTGTGACTGCCAGCAAATCCCATCCTAGCCTATAGGTGGCTTCAGGGTTTCTCTTCCCTATGTGCATGATCTTGCACTTCTTTGCATTAAACCCCAATTGCCACTCTTCCGACCATTTTTTCTAGTTTATCCAGATCTCTTCTCATTCTGCCCACCCCATCTGAATCATCTATGTTATGATAACCCAAAAAATGCCCTGCTTCATTGTCAAGGTAAACAAACTAATGGAATTGATTACAAGATGCATATCAGTGAGTACCATCATACATTATGTCAGCAAAACACATCACAGATGTGTGTTGGTAGTACCGAGATACCTGCACACCTCGAGGCATGGCTATGCGTGACACAGCAGGCCGAGAGCCTTCCTGTCACTCTCTGGCTGTGCACTGATCTCAGCACTGATGACACACAGACTTATCTTAGTGGCAGTGCTTAATGCTCATATTAAATGATCCCACAGACAATGTTGCAGAACAAAAAGTTACTCTAAAAATGTTATAAGTCCACCCTTAATTTGGAAGTTTGCTAAATAATGTATAATCCTTGACTCTCCTCCTCCTTAGATGTTTCTCACTTGTCAGTCTGTCATATGTCTTCCTTCAAGTGCACACCCAATACATTGTGTTTGATTGTTTAACATGGAATAGGACAATGCAAAGCTCCTCATTATTCTAGTAGTACAATGCCCCCCCCCCACACACACACACAGAATGATAACATGGAATACATGTATTCTGCCAGCTTCAGAGCTCTCAGCTCAACTGGTTTGTGAACAAAGAAGATGCGCACACATACATGCCTGGAGTGCAGCCAGAAACACAATGAGTGTCTGTCCTTACCCTCACTGGCCTACCTTTCTTTACAGCAGCTGTGGGGACCGCCTCAACAACAGCGACCGAAGACCAGATGGCAGCCAAGGAACAGTGTACTAGGAGGAAAAACAGGATCATGAAGATCCAGCGTGAACTGGTCATGCTTGCATCAAGGGACACTGAACAGCAGCCCTCAAGCACAGGGAGAGCCAGCGCAGCAGCTGAAGACCAGCAAGCACCCCAGGAAGTACAGCGCGGTGAAACAAGCACCCCAGGAAGCACAGCACGGTGAAACAAGCACTCCAGGAAGTACAGCACGGTGAAACAAGCACCCCAGGAAGTACAGCACGGTGAAACAAGCACCCCAGGAAGTACAGCACGGTGAAACAAGCACCCCAGGAAGTACAACACGGTGAAACAAGCACCCCAGGAAGTACAGCACGGTGAAACAAGCACCAATCAGAGGAGGGACCGAGACAGCAACATTTTAAAAAGGATCAAAGTACTGGATGTGAACATGGCCAAAGTAATGGAGAACCAGGACAAAATGTTGTCTATGCTCAGGATGCTGACTGCAAGACAATATACTCCAGAGATTAAGCGCTGCCGCCGGTCAGCAACCCCCCTTCCCCAGCATCTCCAGATTCAGAAACGTGGAGTTTCCCGTGCTGCCATGCAGGCCAAAAAATAATTGCCAGTTGGCAGTTAAGTTACTTGAACATACTTTTACACCTGTTGTTTGATATTTGTTCAGTCTTATAACTAACCCTGTTTTATTGTAAATAGTTCCTGTTTTATTGTATTGTTGACTTGTTGTTCATCACAATCACTTTTAACTTTTTCCTGTTGTGTTTTGAAATATACAAATAATCCGTTCACAGTTGTGTACTCTTCCTTGTCTTGGGATGGGATGGGATGGAATCATGGGATTATTGAGTTACTGACGTGTGTCAAGGTTCAGTGAAGGGTCGCACAAATGCTGCAGCAGTCTGACTGGCTGTTAGGATTCCAACAGCCTTACATTAATCCATGTTATAGTTAAGCAATTAGGCATGACAGGGTATGCGTTGTGGTTGGAAAGTGGCACAACTTGGGTGTGGCATGAAGCATTGCTAAGTGCCTTCACTTCAGCCACCCAAGAAGTGCTGTTAACCCACCACAGTGAACACCCTGGAGTGTCTTACTGTGATTATAAAATGGGTCCAAGATCTTTGGGAGGTGAAGAAATGCCCCAAATCAAAAAAGAAAAATGTTTATTATGACTTTCTTAAAAAAAAAGCCCCAGCACATCTCAGCACTGACATGAAATCTCAGGTTTAGATACTATGTACAGGTACAGCCAAAATAATGTATTTGCAATTAGCTCCTGGCTAAACCCTCTAGTTTCTCCCAACCAGTGCTGCTGCATCATGGGATTTCAGCACTGGGTTTCCGAGCTCCTTAACCAATCAGATTACTGGACTTTTTATAGCCATATTATACTGTCATATACAGCCTGACAACCATGGAACATGGATTCTTCCTGTCAGCATTCCATCCTCTAGCACTGCTGAATGACTGGAATTATGTAGTCTGATTTTAAACCAGCATTCTTATACTGCTTGTGGAAGAACTATTTTAATAAAAATCTGCCTCTAAATCAAGAAAATAAAATCATTCAAAAAGTATACTTTTAACAGTTTTCTTGTGGAATATTTTTTTTATGATAGCAATAAGGCACTCCCAGGACTTAGATTACCAGTCAGTTAAAAACCCCTGAGGTGCAATATGGCACTTGTTTGCACCTCATACCACATTAAACCCCTAGGGGTGATTAACAGAGTGCTAATCTATCCCCCCTTATTGCTTAAATAAATTGCACAATTTCTTTTCTAAGAATAATGTTATATTTAACTAAATTTCACATGCGAAAGATTACTTACCTGCGCAGGTGGGATGAACACATATGAAGAAACTGTGATAGCGGCATCAGGTGTGATCCTGGCAGTAACAGTAGCAGTAGTGTGTGACCGGTCTAGAAAGGAAATAAGTCAGTCTGAGATGGACAAATACCAGACATCTGGCTAAGACTATGACCTTTTACTGGGCTTTGTGAACATTTTCTTAGATATGGTACTATCTTTCAGAGTCGACTGTCAACTGTGCTGGCTTAACTAGCCTACTATTCTAAAATTTTCAGACAACCTGTCCTCAACATTGTGTGTGCCCCTCCCCCAAACAACTACTCACTTGACACCCCTACGGCACCCTCTACATCTTGATGACTGACATTAGGCATACCACCACTACAGTACTTACCTGCGTCCCTGGCTGTCATTGACAGAAAGGGATCCAGGATACTATGAAACAGAAAGGTTCAACAACTACTTACCTTGTCAGGTGTGATGTTGAAGACATGATAAGGGAAAAACACAATACTAGAGCATCAGGTATGATCCTGGCATCAATGGCAGCAGCAGCAGCATATGACAGGCCTGGAAAGGAAAGGAAAGGAAAGGAAAGAAAATAACCGAGTGTTACAGAAAGGAAAAAAGGCAATTTTGATAGCAAAAACTGTTTGTTACCTCTTGTCTTATCAGACTTTATGAACAGAACATTGTCTTATACACATGGTACTGTCACACCATGCATTGCCTACCATGCCCACCCTAACAGTGACTATCCTAATAATCATCCTAAAAACCTCCACCTAGTGTGTGGCCCCAACCCCAAACAACCACTGACTTGCTACCCCTACGGCACCCTCTACATCTTGACGAGTGACAGTAGGAATACCACTGCAATACTTACTGGCCTTAATAGTGGGTGACATAGAGAGAAAATTATCAAGGGTATCAAATAGAATGGTGTCCCTATAATATATCTTACCTGGTTAGTTTTGATCATGACACATCATGAAGAAACAGTCAAAGGTGGCATCAGGTATTATCCAGGCACCAGGCAGCAGCAGCGTGTGACAGACTGAGAAAGGCAATAATTCATGGTGACATGATATTAGTTACAGAAACAAAAGTAATGTTGCTAACCAAGACCATGGGAAATTGCCATATTGTCAGGATTCAATATACGTTTCTTATATATGTCACCATCATGGTCAACTCCTGCCATTCCGGCCTAGTACTATGACTGCCTACCACACTGACTATCATGGAATGACCTAAATCTTGTGTAGTCCCACCATCCTTTAATTGCTATCCATAATAACACATTCCGTAGCATGGCATAATTAGGATAATAATAATGCAAAGCAACATCTACCTGATTAACTCGTTTTTCATCACTGAAAAAAACATAATACCACCATGCAAGACTTACCTGTCAATGGACAGTTCCACAGAACACATTCATTGGAAACAAAAAGTCTGAAACTGAATGTTGGTCTAATCATCAAATGAAATGGGAGCAGTGTGGCAGAAGCGGCATCAATCATCATCATATCATGACCTACGATATATGTAAATTATGAAAAATAACTTTATGGAAGCAGTGACTTTATTGAATACAGCACTTGTTAACACAGCAGTTTAAACAGTATATGTAACTAAATTGCTACATGTGCACACATCTCTCTGCAAAGACAGTTTTGTAATGACATAAAAATATGCATACAGAAAAAACTTACTAACAACCTCCCGGCCCTAGTGTAGTGTACCTCAATGTCTGCACACCCACACCACACTAAGACAACAACAATGCATTTTTCTATAGGATAACCTCTTAGATGACTTGACTAACAGTAGCACTGCAGTTGCAGTATTTACTGTTATCAACATTACTTAAGTAATGCTTATAAAATAGGTCTGTATTTTTCTGGGTCCTGATTGGCTGAGAGGTACCTTTACCCTTGTCCTTATCAGAGAATATTCTGCCAACCAGCACCTCTTCAGCCAGTCAGGACTTACCACAAAATAAATCACTGTTCAAACACTGCAGAACTCCAAAGCCAAGCTGGAGCCTAATACCCAAGCTGGAGCCCTCACCCTTGCCCCCCGCAAAACAAATATCTCCCTTAATATTGCCACCTTCTAAAACTCTGCAGCTTCATACTATTCCAAACAGTTGTTGGTCATTTAAAATATTGAATATATCACCTTTTTCTGCTTCTCTTCACAAAGTCGCCTCGGATCCAGTGAGTGCTGAGCACATGCCGCCAAGATGCAACTTTCAAATAAAACCCAAAAATAAAACGTTTCACCATTTACACCAACAGTTCTTCTAAATGAAACAGTTCCACACAAAAAAAAAAACTCGACTCCACATGTTCATCGCAAAGCAGCCATTGAAAAGGAAGCAGCTGTCTCCTACAATACAGCAAAACGTGAACACCTAACTACAGTGGCTCCCGAGAGACATGCTCGCTCCCGGAAAACCTGGTAGTACACATAAAATCACACGATGCTCTCAGTCTTTGACAATCAATAAAAAAAAATGTAATATTAAATAAAACAGCCTGTGTCTGTGTTCATACTTGAAATGTTTCTGCAGGTAGGGGCAGCATCTCCACTATCCTCACAAAACTGTTTGGGCCACTTAGTTGCTCCATGGCACAAATACCCTTTACAAAGCAAAAGTTACACAAACATACATAAATAAATAAAAACACAACCATAAAACTCTGTTTAACAGTTGGCCATACACTGTCTTTGTAGTAGTGATAGGCATACAACGTCAGCAATATATAGGAAGTCCACTACTGCAAATGATGACAATACTTTTACAGGGGGACTATTTTTTACTATTTCAGGTATTAAAACCTTTTCTTAAAAATATTTCTGACTTTTTTGTTCTTTTTTTTTTCTTTTTTTTGATTACTTAGGGGCCCATTTTATAAGTACAATAAGACACTCGAGTGTGGTTGTCTCTGATAAAACACGCCCAGGTGCAAAGGCACGCGCAGCGCCTGCGCTCAATAATGCACCTGCGTGTTTTATCAGGAGATAACCCACACCGGAGTGTCTTATTGCTTGCATATCATGATGTGAGAAGAATGAACTGTATAAGTGACAATACACACATGTGGTATCGTTGAGGATTCAAAATCAGCAGTAGCATCTGGATTCAGCAGCAGCTTTACTGGAATATATTGGGCAATGGCAGTTCCTCCGTCTCTTTTTTCTTTTTATCAGAATATCAAGATCAACACTGGTGGATAGAGTTAATGATTGTGAAGGACTGCCTGTGACGGTGTAAGATGAATTTGTTGTCATATCATATGCATACTGTTTACTCTTTCTGTGGTTCTGTGTGATGAGTACTCATAACACACATGATGGAGGAGGGAGGTGGTGACGACTTCTGGAAATTGTTCCTCATCATCATCCAGCTAGCAGTGGCATGGCACATTACGTCCTTTGGATGTTGCTATTCGGTACAAGAAACTTGATCCAAGGGTATGCTGTTGGTAGGAAATGGGTCTTCAGCACAATTTTAGGTAATGCGCAAGTAGTAATTCCAGAGGATGTACTTTAGTTATTTGTTATTTGCCTGGCAGGAATCTCAGTGGTTGCAGATTTGGTTAATATGGCAGTATCAGCTACAGCCTGCAGTGCCATTCATTGTCTAGCACCAGTACTTAATCAGTTTGTTAAGTTTTTCCTGGCTGTCAGTCACTTAAAGTTTGCAGTATTCATTTGTCTATTATTCCAACCCTACCCAACCATAGTACTGGTGGGATCAGCCGTGGCAGAAAAGTGTAATTAGCTAGCAACATACGTCTGACACTATTGTCAACATACATAGATCTGCAGTTCCATAACATAATGATATGCAGCTAATCACTTCAATCACTGCTAAAAACATTATTTTGGGAAAATCGTAGTTATTTTAGTTTATATTTATTTTGGTTTTTGAGGGAGCATTGCTGGAAAACTTGGAAAAGTGCTTGAGGTGCACCACTTTACTAAACATGATGAGTAGTTATAAAACAACAATAAGGGATGACAAGGAACGATGTGTAGCTGGTTAGCTAAATATTGTTTGCATTTCTATCTATCTTTTTTGTGGAAGAGACTCAGGGTGGGCCAGGAACATCTGCCATCTTGGAGAGTAACTGCTACCATCTGACTGCTAACCCCAGCAAGTGGTGCTCCACAGAACACATAAATCATTATTAAACAGGAGGGACAAGCAAACATGTGTCCTCCAAATTTTTCTGTTATTTATGTTTTTTTTGGGGGGGGCCAGGAACATCGGCTAACTGGGACAGTAATAACCAGTTGCAACAGGTGGAAACTGGACTAAATAAACTTCAGCGCCATAGGCATTCGATCCATTCACTCATAATACAGCTGCAGTCAGCACATCCCTGCAGGTCGCAGACACATAAACTATGTCTGTCTCCTACTTAAGAGAACTCAAACCCCTCAGCTGTGTCCTCATCGAAGGGCACTGCAAAACTATCTTCATCCTCTGATGACTCCTGTTGCTCAACGCCTTCTTCACTAGAATCATGGAATCTTGGGGTTGTTGACAACATGTACTGCTTTGGGAAGAAATGGGAATTCATTTTAACAAATGTTAGGTACTCCACATTACATTCTGACAGGCAGCTTCAATGGTTAGTCACAATTGAGCCAGCAGCACTAAAAACTCTTTTTGAATTTATGCTGGCACAGGGCAGCTGAGGTACTCAATGGCAATAGCAGCAAGTGCAGGCCAGATTTTGAGCTTGCTAGACCAATATTCAAGAGGTTTAGCCTCAATATTTAGCACTTGCGGGTCATCAAGATAAGACTGCACCATATGGCATGCAGACAACTGAAGCTCTGTGCTTCCCTCAGGTGGTTGTCGTGTGGAGACACCCATGTCCTTTAGCATGGACCAGAGAGGATTTGTGCCACCACTACTGACTTTGAATAATGAAGGTGAAGAAGCAGACACTGTACTGGTGGAGGAGAAGGTTACTGGGTGAGAGATGGTTGAGGTTTGGTGTTTGTCCCCTGCTATTGTTTTTTCCATCCTTATCTCTGACTTACTCATCCAGTTTTCGACCTTGCCATGAAGGATGACCACATAATGATCCAGATCATACTTCCCACCTGGAAGAAGTACAGTCATGCCCTGTTTGTACCTGGGATCCAGCAAAGTTGCCAAGATGTATGCCTCGGGGTTGTTAATATGGATGACACGGAGATCATTATCACAAGGATGCATGATGCGGTCAGCAAGCTGAACTCCAACTGTGTCTGCAGACACTTCAAATTGCCCCTTTACAGTGCACAGTGCATGGCGTACAATGCGCAGCAATGGTATCACCTGGTTCAAGCATGCATTGTCTGCGCTCACCACCTGTGATGCCTGTTCCAGTGGTCGTAGCACCTGGATAACATTATCCATCAAATACCATTGGGATGGAGTCAGCGACTTGGCTGACTGTGCTTCCCGATCCCTCATGTGCATGATATACCCATGGAGTGGCTTGTATTGTTCATACAGCTGCTCAAGCATATAGAGAGTGGAATTCCAGTGAGTTGGCACATCGAGCTTCAAATGGTGCTGTGGTGCATTGTTTGCCTTCTGTAGAGCACGAAGGTCTGCTCTAGTCAGTGCTGAACGACTAAAATGGCTGTAGATTTTATGGCTGACAACCAACATGGCACTAACTGCTTCATGCTCCAGAAAGGACCTCACTATTAGATTCAGCACATGTGCAAAACAGGGTACATGATAAAAGCAGCCATCAATGATGGCTTTGATGGTGTTACAGGCATTGTCACTGGCAAGATATGCTACATTGAATCCATGGGGCTTTAGCCAGTGTGTAATGGCCTCATTGATGCGGGTTAGAATTCTGTTTGACGTATGGGACCCATGCATACTCTCCATGCTTAATGTGGCATGCTGTTTACAACCAGTAGTACTGATACCAGTACCCAGGGCACAAGTAGATGAGGGACAGGGGTGCAGAGCATATACATGAGGAAAGAAAGCCCAGTATGCAGTAATGCACATATAACTAACACCCGATGATGGGCCACTGGTCCAAATGTCCGTGGTAAGATGAATGCTGGCGACTGCTGAGTGTGACACCATGCATGCAAGGTCATTGTACATAGCTGGAATAGCCTTAGTGCTAAAATACGTTCTGCTAGGAACTTTATATTTAGGCACAGCCTTCTCCATCAGTTCTCTAAATCCCTCATTCTCATCAAATTAAAATGGCAAAAGGTCTTCTTCAAGCATCTTGGCCACAGCCGTATTAAGCTCTTTTGTCACCGGGTGTTTACGATGATGTTTCGTATACTTGCTTAATGTTGATTTTATATCTGGCTGCCTAAGCCTCTGAGTATGCAGGACTGTGGGTTGCGGTTTGGCTTTGCCAAGTATGGTTGTGTGGCTTTGGCTGACTTTGGTGGTATCAGAGACATGCTAGCACTGCAGAAACCACCGTATGGGTACAGATGGATCAACTTGACTAATACCTTCATGTGTATCTGCACGTGTAGGGGTAGAATGCAATAAGGGGTCAAATGTTACATCATCTACTGGCTGTGGACCCTCACTTTCAGTCGTAGAAGTAGACGAAGTGGGCTTCGATAACAACCTCTTATGTTGGGTCTACTTAGTGGGGTGCTTGCTCTGCATGTGAGTATGCATGCCAGTCATGCCATAGTGTGAACCTGGTTTGCCACGGCTAATTTTGGAATGACAGATGTTGCACACTGCAACACTGTCATCAGAATCATCAATCACAAAGAAATCCCACACCAATGAATGTCCCCCCACATGCCGGATTTCTGTGGGTGGTGGGGCAGATTGCAATGGGAACATAGACATGGGGTGGACAAAGTTGTTTTCTTGGCATGCTGTTGCTTTCCCACAGATCTTATTTTTGATACTTCCTGACCCTTAATCATGACAGGTTGCTGCTTTGGGACTGATGGAAGAGGGATTACTTTCCCTTTGCCAATAACTGTTTTGGCTGCTACTTGTGGACATGGTGGCTGCCAACTCTGCCCTTTCGGGCTGTCTCCTTTCAAACAAACTGCATTCTGCAGTTTGGTAAGCAGAACAAAGAGAAGCTGCCCGATGTTCACCCTCCAAACAAGGGGACAACTCTGCCCTTTTGGGCTCTTTCCTTTCTAACAAACTGCATTCTGCAGTTTGGTAAGCAGAACAAAGAGAAGCTGTCCAAAGCTCACCCCCCAAGCAAGGGGACCACTATGCCCTTTTGGGCTCTCTCCTCTCAAACAAACTGCATTCTGCAGTTTGGTAAGCAGAACAAAGAGAAGCTGCCCAACGCTCACCCTCCAAGCAACGTACGGGTTGGAACCCTGAATTATGGCATCTATCCCTGGAGGAATATCACGTGCCCCTGTTTGCCAGTGTTTCTCACACTTTGTGCAGCAATCCAGAAGTATTCTAGGAACTGCTGCCAAGAAATTAATGCTAGGACTGACCTCTGCTTGACATGTTCTTGATTTCTCACTTTAAGTATTGTTCAGTCTGATGTAGAGATTTCTTAAGAGTTGATTTAAGTTTTGAGAGCGGTCTTAAGGTACTGTGATTTTGCTATCTGCTCTGAGCGCTGTGCCCCTTCTCTTAGAGCTGTAAGTGTGTGGGCTGCACCCTTGACCTCGGTGTCCCATTGAGGCTGCTGCAGTGCCCCTTCCCCCCAAAAAAAGCTTGCTTCAGAACCTCCCTGCCTGTTCTTTTTTTTTTTTTTTTTTTAGCTCTGTGCCCCTGACTTTTCCATTGGCAGATTATATCCTTTAGCCACTAGATGGCCCAGTTATAAGCACACTTACCCAATCCAACACAATACAGTTCCTGTCTCATTTCACTTATTGTGTGGTCAGTCTATCACTATTCATCTGTCTTTGCCCCTTCCTCTTCTACTGATTGATACTGATTTTTCCCATTTGCAGCTTATAGTCTTTTCGCCCACTAAAGGGTTTTCCCCAACCATTCCAAAGCTGCTCTACATCTCCTTACTCTCTACTACTCCTGGCACTCTTCCTTTACTGCTCAGCTGCTATGGGTACCTACACTCCATTACTAAGTCTGCTCTCCTTCACCCTCTTGGTACAGACCTCACACTGACTGAAGCACCTTTCCACCACACTAGGCACCTCATCCCCAGACTACCCCGCAGTGAGTCGGCCCTCCCCCACCCTCAACACACCCCTGACACCCCAACACCCCCACCCTGCCAACACCCCCACTCACCTCCCGCCTCCAAGGCCTGACCTGGACCCAGCTCTCCCTGCCATTCCCACCCTTCTCGTACTTTATCTACCCCATGCACCCTGGATTCTAAAGTCCTCAGTTGCGTTTCACCCAAGGGTCTCCATCGCCACCGGCCACTAACCAGAATAATTACACTGCTATTATTATTATCTGGCAATGTACACCCAAACCCAGGACCTATTGCTTCCAGACCTTCTAAACCCTATACTGCAACTGGCCTCCGCTTTGCATCCTTAAGCATTTGCAGTCTCCTAAAGAAATCTGCTGCCCTCCAGTGCTGGGTCATTCAACATCAACCTGACATAATTGCACTGGTAGAGACTTGGTGCTCCAAATCCACCCCTGAGTCCGCTATCACTCTCCCTGGATATACCATCTACAGGGAAGACCAAGTAGGCAAGCGCGGTGATGGTTGTACATTACTCATATGGGACTCCCTTATAGGTCAGGCACTCCCAGCTCCTAAATTTGATTATGGAGCCCAAGCCCTCACCTTAAAAATCACACCTGACACTGCCCAAGGCCCTCTCTTCTTCACGGTCTCCTACGTACCCCCAGGAATCAAAACCAATTGGTCCAGTCCCTCACTGACTATCTCACATCTCTCCCTCACAAAGTGGAGCAAGTCATCCTAGGTGATCTCAATGTTAACTGGCTTGCCTCCACTGCCTTCCATATAAGGGACTTTTTTGCTGCCCTGGATATGTCCCAGTTAGTCACCCAGCCCACCGGATTCAACCATTCTACTGGCACCAGCACTCTCTTAGATGTTGTTGTATCTAACTGCCCCTACAAAATCCAGGATGTCACTGTCCCCCCCCCAGCTCTCTTAGTGATCACTCCCCAGTCCTCTGTTTCTGGTCATCCTCCACTCTGAAGCCAGTGTCCCAGGCCACTATATGCCACCGTTTATGCCCCGGCGGCCTCAGAAAATTAAAACAATACCTAGCCCAGCTAGATTTGTCCCCTATCCAGCGTGACCCTGACATTGACTCAGCTCTTGACCACTTCACAAATGCCTTCTGTAAGGCTTGTTACCTTTTCTCCCCCCTCTCACCAGGATCCACTCCAAAAAATGCAATGCCTCATGGATCATCCCACCCCTCCTCCAGAGACTCAAAAAACAGAGATAATCTCTGGCACATTGCTGTAGAATCTGGAAAGGCATCTGACAAACAGGCCTACAACACAAAATGCAATAAGTGCACTTGGGCCATTAGGCGGGCCAAGGCAGAGCACCACCAGACCACCCTCACTTCCACTTGGGGTTCAGCCCAGACCTTCTGGGATAATATGAAAGAGCTAAATGGGAAGTCCTGCTCCCCCTCTACCATCTCAGCTCTCCATCAATGGCACCCCCACCACAGATCTACTCCTCATAGCCGATTGCTTTAACACTGCTTTCTCTGACCTAAGCTCGGTCCTCCCCAGCAGCTTCTTTGACCCAGTCCCTCCTCTCTCCCTCCGGTCCTGCATTGTCCACCATTCTACCTGCTCACCCTATCCCCCCAAGAAGCCAGGCCGCACCTGCTAAAAGTCTTAGGCAGCAATAACCCCAGCAGTGACCCCCTCGACTCCAGGATCCTCTGTATGGTCTTGGATGAAGTCCTAGTCCCCCTGACTGACCTTCTAAACCGATCTCTATGCCTGGGTCAGTTCCCAAGTGCTTGGAAAACTGCTGAAATCACACCCATACATAAGAGTGGGGACCAATCCACCCCCAACAATTACCCGCCCATCTCCATCCTCCCACCACTCTCTAAAGCCCTTGAAAAAGTGGTGTTGATCCAGCTCTCTGAATATCTAACCAAGTATGACATTATGTGCCTAGAGCAGCACAGTTTCCACCCAGGACAAACTACAACCACGGCTCTCCTGGAATTCTCTGAATACCTGCATGCTGCTCTCGACTGGCAGCCTTGCAGGAGCAGTGTTCATTGACCTCTCTAAGGCCTTTGACACTGTCTGTCATCCCCTTCTACTCGACTCTCTCCACCAACTTGGCTTCTCTGGTGGTCCCATTTCCTGGTTCTCTAGCTACCTGTCTGCTAGATCCCAGCATGTCAAGATCAGTGGCTCCCTCTCCAGCACTCTTCCGTTCACTCCGGGATCCCTCAGGGCTCCATTCTGGGTCCAATACATTTTAGTCTCTACCTCAACACCCTCCCCAGCTCATGTACTGGTAAAATGCTCCTCTACACCGATGATGCAGTCCTCGTTGCCTCACATCCCAATCCCACCTCCCTCCAATTATCCCTCCAGCAAGCTTACAACCAAGCTGAAAGGTGGTTTGGAGACCACAGACTGGTCATTAACCTAAAGAAAACCAAATCAATTCTCTTCTCCCACCACCAAAATAAAGCTAAAAATACCACCCTCTTGATTATCCCCTGCACTCTGCACATGCTAGAACAAGTAACCACATACAAGTACCTAGGCATCACATTCGACACTGCCCTCTTCTTCCACACCCACATTAATGCCCTGTCAGCCACCATTAACTCTCAGATTGGCTTGCTATACTAACACAGGGACTGCCTGCCTCAGGTTGCCCTCATGCTGGCCATCACCTCTTCTGTCTTGTCCCTCGTGGACTATGGCTTGCCCATCTACGCTGCAGCTGACAACACTGCCCTCTCCAAAATTCAACTCTCCATCAATAAGGCCTGTAGGCTCCTGACCGGTGCCCCCAGCGGAACTCACACCTGCCTTCTCTGTACTACCACCAATCTGCTCAACTTTGAGGAGCGACTGCTCTACCACACCTGCTTTCTCGCTAAGAAATCTCTGCTAGGACTCTCCCCCACCGGGGGTCTCCAACTCCCTACAGCAGCCATCTTCATCTGTCACCACCCATAGCTCTGTTAAGGCTACTTTCAAGGTGCCCAGAACCAAGACCTCTCTTGCCCAGAGATCCTTCCTCTACTGAGCCCCCACCTGGTTCAACTCCCTCCCTAGCTGCGTCTCCAACTTGCCAAAAATTGGTTCCTTCAAAACAGCCCTTCGGAACCATATCTTTAATACCTGCTGTTGTAGGTGCAACTAGCCCCTTGTCGTAACCTATGGTTCTCGCCTGCCTTGCCCCCTGGCTCGACAAAGTCCATTGGACAGCCTCTCCCTCCTCCAGACCTAACCCTTCCCTACTAGGTCCATACAGGGATGTAACCCTCTGTCTTCTCTGAGGACCTACTATCTTCATGAGTGTAACTCACAATTTTGTAACATTATGTAACCTAAGTAACATACAAACTACTATATTATGTAACCTAAGTGTATCTATGTTAAATGTTCCTTTTACTGCCCTTGTAATGGTATCCTCTGTTTTAATCTACACTGTAATAACTGTCTTGATGTCTGCCCCACCACGATGAGGTGCCTTTGTAAATGAGTCTCTGACTCAAAGGTTGTAAACCCGATTTGTAATGAATAAATGAATAAACTAGGATCTAATACTGGATCATCACCCTCACAACCATAATCAATACTACCCTCCATGCTTTCTGTAATTTCCATTGCAGACAGTAAAGGCTGGCTATAGAAACATAGAATTTGATGGCAGATAAGGACCACTTGGCCCACCCAGTCTGCCCATTTCCCTACCTACTGGATAAGCTGCAGATCCTAGATAACCAGCAACCTACTTCTTCCTACCCCCACCCCCTAGAATGGCCTTATGACTGTCCCATGCATGCTTGAATTCCACCACTGATTTTGACTCCACAACCTCCTCCGGAAAGCCGTTCCATGCATCCACAACCCTCTCTGTAAAAAAATACTTCCTTAAATTACCTCTGAGCCGCTCCTCCTCTATCTTCAAATTGTGCCCTCTTGTTCTTGCACATCTCTTTTTTTGAAAGATGCTACCCTCTTGGACTTTGTTGATTCCCTTGAGGTACTTGAACATTTCTATCATGTCCCCCCTCTCCCTCCTTTCCTTGAGGCTATACATATTAAGCTACTTTTGTCTCTTTTCATATGTCTTCCGGTGCAGACCCTGCACCATTTTAGTTGCCTTCCTCTGGACAGCTTCCATTCTGTCTATGTCTTTGCGAAGACTGGGTCTCCAGAACTGCACACAGTACTCCAGATGGGGTCTGACCAGCTGTCTGTACAGAGGGATAATAACTTCCTTTTTTCTACTGGTGATGCCTCTCCCTATGCATCCCAGTATCCCCCCAGCCTTCCTTGCTGCCCGCTCACATTGCTTGCCAACCTTTAGGTCATCTGATATGATTACCCCCAGGTCCCTTTCCATTTTTGTTGTTGTTAGTATCTCACCCCCCATTGTGTACTCTTCCCCTTGGTTTTTGTTTCCCAGGTGCATTACCTTGCACTTCTTAGCACTGAATCTAAGTTGCCATACATTTGTGAATCTAAGCTGCCATACATTTGAGACAAGATATATATATACAAGATCTGCTTCCTCAGTGACATTCTCTTCAACATGAACATTGCTAGTAACAGTGTGCTCACTACGAGATTCTCTCTGCTCCTCAGACACATTTGAAAGTGCTATCTGCTGCTGTTCATTATCTAGTGCTCCCCCAACAGTAACTGGTCCTGCAGCACGCTTACTGTCATCATCTGTCATCCTGCCTGCCACTGTACCAAAACCCTCATTGCTCTTACTCGCTAACAGCTCCTGAGTTACATCACGGGTCTCCTGGGACTGAGACAGTTGACTACTTTCAGTCTCATCCTGAGACCCCGGGGACTCGCACGATAGTGTGGCAACGTCAAATGCCATCTTGTTAAGCTGCTGTTTAGAGCGATGAGCTACACCAGCTTTGGGAGTAGCAGTACTGAGCTGAGTGCCACAGAAGCTTGAGGGTTTGATTCCCTGTGAAGCCAACACTGGCACATCATGTGATCTGGATGGCATTGTAGTACCACTAGAACTGGCAGTGCAGCTAACAGTAGTACCTTCCAAAGAACTCTCTCCATGTCCTTCTGACACCCTTTTGACTGATGCAGTACCTATGATTCGTTTAATTTTTCCACGTCCTCCACGCTTACCACTGCCTTTGCCTGACATCTATATGCCTGTACTTTGCTGGACCCTAAAATACCAGAAAGTGTTACAGAAATAAAAGAGACACTAATAAAGATACAGACTGCAGAAGACAGAATAACACAAGATATTGTGTTACCCAGAGAGAAGTGGAGTGCACACTTTCATCTTGAGTGTCATTTCAGTGTTATTTCAGTCCAGACTGACAAAGCACTGCTTTTCGTCAGTGCACTGTTAATACACTGCATTGACTTTCTGCTACACTGTTGTACCACTGCTCAATCTTTCTTATGTTTTGATGCGGACTGTAAGAGCACTGCAAATAATTATTAGATTTTCATGCACACTTCTTTAGCACTGTATTTCCTTCACTAATTTTTGCTGCACACTGCAGTAGTACTGCTCAATCTTTCTTATTTTTTGATGCAGACTGTAAGAGCACTGCAAATTATTAGATTTGCATGCACACTTCTTTAGCACTGTACTTCCTTCACAAATTTTTGCTGCACACTGCAGTAGTACTGGCAACACTTTATAATTTTTATCACACTTTTTTAGCACTGCATTGTCTCAGCAATCTGGTTACCCTTACTGAATTTGTCACAATGGCATTACAGTGGTTTATGAAATGGCTTGTCAATTTCAAGGCATCTCATTGGATGTCAGGTGTGTGTTAAAGTTTCTAACACACAAAAGCTAGATCAGGTCATGCCAGCTGGGCATTGATATGGGTGATGCTGCCCACAAAGAATGTTAAAAAATCAAATAGCCGCCATCTTGTTTTGTGCCACAAGCGATGCCACCCTTCCTGTGAAACTAACTTGCACATGCTGAAGTAAATGCACAACTTGTGTGATTTTTTTTTAAAAAAGCAACTGCCACGATCACAATCATCTCTTAACCCACCCGCTCAACACAACACTGCGGTGTAATTACCGCACAACACAGACGGCACTTGAACCCTTCCCCTGTTCCTAGCTGACAGATGCCAAGCAGCAGAAAAAAAAACTGCCGCGATCTGTCTCCCAGCCCGCTGGCTCGCTCTCCATCCAAATACCAGACTCATACTCTACATCGGGGAAAAAATGCAGGTTTACCTGGCGCACAGAAGCTTCACAACAGCAGTAACCTGCTTGTTCCTATCATCTCGTAACCCGCCCGCTCAACACAACACTTCACGGAGAACCGACATACTGAGACGGCTTTGCACGAGGGGTTAGCTCAGAATCTGCTTCTTTGCTTTGTGTGTGTGTGTGGGGGGTGAATACTGCCATGACAACCAGATGTAACTACAGAAGCCTTTGTAGGACAAAATTCCTTAAGTCAAACAAAAACAGTAGGCGGAGGAACTATTTTAGTAAAAATCAAGACAAACATTAAACTTTTTCACTTTTAAATACTATACACTTTAGCTATCACATACATCTGTATTTTTGATAGCCATTTCATAAGTGCAATAAGCCACTCCAGGGTCTGTGTGTTAGACACTTTAACACACAGCTAGGAAGCTGGACGCACTCGGCCGGTGGCCTTGTGCCTCACTACGCCTCCTAGCGTGTGTTAAAGTGTCTAACACACACCCTGGAGTGTCTTATTGCTTACATAGCAAAGGCAATACTGTGGTCAGCTGAAAAATCCAGAACGGTACTACCCAGTAGTACTCTGGTATCACAGTGGTAGGTGATATATAGATTTTCCTCTGTGCATTGGTAGTGCACTGGCAGAATGGTATCCCTATGGTATTTTTTACCATTTTCTCTGTCTCTCACACATACACTGGTAATACAATGGTATCACAAAATGTTTAGATTTTTGTTGGCTCCTACAAATACTGGTACACTGGCAGCACAATGGTACTACATTATTTTGACATTTTAGTATTTGGTACCTCTCACGGCAACCCTAGACTCATGCGGTAGCACAGTGGTACCAGTATTAATCTCATTATACTCTGTACTCTAACGCTTTGTTAAGATAAATTACATTATCAGCCTCATGGAGAACAGCTCTCAATTCCATATTTGTGTTTGTTCACTTGTCTTTATCTTGCTGGTAATGGACTGTTATTGTTCGCATAGACCAGAACATTCTGTGATCGCTAAATGGGTAAGTGACTCTCAAACTACACTTTGCATCCCAAAAACTGGGTAGGATCACAAAATGATATCTTGAATAGCATAATTAGTGAGTCTCTGACCAGCTGGTGAATGGCTCTAAAAGATGTTGCCTCCCTAAACCAGGTATTATCACCTCTGCCTCCTACCCCTGCCCCTTTGAGCTCCCACCATCAGTAATATTGCACTTTGCCTGGTGTTCAGTGGTGCTGCTGTCCATTTCGTACATCAAAAACTGCCAATACCTACCTGCCTACCCAGTCCCATTGCTCCCACCATTCATGGCCCCCATCATATGTTTACACACTCTCCCCACAATGGCAATTGGCAGAGACACTCTGCTGACCTCTGTGACCAACTGAGGACAGAATGCCAGTTTTGCACTCATGTGCCTACTGTATAAATAGCTGTGTACAGTTAGCACATGATTGTGAACTATCATCCATTTTGTACCCAATCAAGGAGCTGAGAGGATGGTCTTTGCCAAATGTGGAAGGGTGTCAAATATATATATTAAGCCTGGGGACCAGGGGGTAGTATTTGCTATAAGAACTAACTGGGTCATGGTGGGGATTTTGGATATACAGGGGGCAAGGGATTTCACTCAATACACCACTGCTCACTCTATCAGGCCCTGGGCTGGCTTCCCCCATCAGCCCAACAGAACTATCTCCTGGCCAGCACAGTCAATAAGGCCATCCAAAACTGAGCTACCTCTCCGCAATCCCACCTCCTTTGGCCAAAAGTGCTTATTTGAGAGCTCTGCCTCACTGCTGGCCCCATGCTTGAGCGCCCCCTAGTCTCCACCTGTATGGGTAAAAGTGCATTCTCATCTGCAGCCCCTTTCCTTTGGAACAACCGGCCCACTCCACTTAGCACCACTGACTCTCCAGGACTCTTCCACTCTCTCCCCTTGGATCTCACCTTCTGTCCTCCACTCCTTGCTCCTGCCCTCCCAATTTATTATCATGCCTCTACTTCCCTTCCCTCCTTTTCCTTCTTGGTCCATACCTACACTGCCATGATGCACTTTTTACTTTACTCATCTCAGATCATGCCTAATTTGTATTACAACTTGGCTACTACTGTGCCTGCTATTGTCATAAATGTTATTTATCCATTGTGCTGCAAGTTTATATATATCTTCATATAAATATCCTGTATATTTTTATTACTGTCTATTGTATGCCTTGTCCCAGCCTCCTTTGTACTTCCTTTTATTCCTGTGCCATCCTCAATGGCCCAGGTCATGCCTGAGAATGGTCCTCAGACCAGTGCACCTACTCGGTAAACAAATGAATTAATAAATAAATAAAGGGGAACCACTGAACATCAGGGATAGTAACAATCTACTATATACCTGTGGGGTGATTGTAGGAAGGGGGTAGGATTGGAGAACAGGTAAATTAAGAACCTGGACCTGTGGGATAATTAGGGGAGGGGGCCCAATGGAGACTGTTTCCCAGGAGGGCACTTTGGTGGTGTAACTCCCAGGATAGATTATGCCTGGTGCAGTAATGTGGCCTGTGCTGTAATCAGCATCAGCAACATGGCTATCACACCAGCATGGGTGAACCCTTTCTCCACACCCTCCTGAGTGTCCACCCTATAACAGGTTTTGGTGGCATCTGCAAAAAAAGACTACCTTTCCATTCAGTTCTTCTGCAATTTCACTTATGAAGACATTGAAGTGGCCTACTCCTAGTACTGAGACCCACCCCACACCATGCCTTTAACCAACTGCTGAAAGCAGGTGTGGAGAGTACCATCTTCTCCCCAGATGTATATAGGCAACCTTTTGGCAAAAGCCACAATGCATGCTTGAGGATCCTCCCCCATCCCTGAAATTTCCCTGCATTACCCCTGCCCCGTCCCTTGCTAGGTCATTTGTCCCCAGTTGGAAAATGACATCTAACTCCCTTTCATCTCCTGCTGTCTAATGATCCACTGTATCTGCTCTCATCCCTCCAAGCCAAAGTACCTCTCAGGTATTTCACCTCTCTCTCCTTTACCCCACCCTGCTCACAAGTCTATCCCCCTAATTAAGTCCCCCACCAGCAGTTGCTTTCTACTCAGCTGGGGGCCTCTTTGTCCCTCCTTGTAACTGTGGAATGATCCATGGACAGTGCTTTCCTTGGGGAAGGTTTCTCCAGGGGCTGAAAGGGTGGTTCAGCTGCAGGGAGAGTGGTTGGCTGGGCAGGGCCCATTTCAGATGCAGGGAGAGTGGTTAGTAAACAAAGCAGGTGAACTGGAACTCTGACAAACAAACCGGCACAGGGGCAGAAAATGCAAGCCCCATAGGAAAGAGCACAGTGAGCGCTATAATAGGTAATTTACCAGAGAAGTCACAGGTCAGGGAACTACAGCTGAAGAGAACATGGAGAACAGGCAGGCATCAGAAAATGATGCATGGGGGTAGCAGACAGACGTGCACTCATGACGGCATGCATGGGAACTACAAATGCCGGGATGCCAATGCTGGGGGGTACAAAGACCACCTTAGGTAGGTGGACACTGACCTGTAGGTAGAGTGCACAACACACAGGGACCCCTGCATGCTGGACAGCAGGGAAGTGTACCATGGTGCATAGCCCCACTGCAGCACGGTAGATGATGGGGGCCCAGGACACTGTGGACACAGAACTGGAATGTGACCATGGTGCACAGCATAGCCTTGAAGCACTGGGACTGTGGGCAGACAGTGGCACTACAGTACCAGTACAAACCACCCACAGACAAGTAGCAGCTGCCACAGGTGGGGCCCATGGAGTGTGATGTGCGAAAGAAGTGCAATCACACCCGCATGCCTAAGCTGGAACCAAAGCTGGACAGTGTAGCACAGTCCTCTGGCACAATGGAGGACAGCGTGGAAGCCATGGAGGGGCCAGGGTGCTCAACTGTAACCCCAACAACATGGACAATCTGTGAGGTGGTACCATCCAGGAAGGGAAAGGCCAAGCTGAATGTGAATGGCTACCTCCTGGTCCATGAATGGACATGCAATGAGACAGTGTACTGTTTTTTTATCATATCATATGTTTCACCTGCTGCGGCACACACTCTGGCTTGGGGCATCCAGCCACCAGCTCC
The DNA here is from genome assembly GCA_016271365.2 of Neoceratodus forsteri. Classification (NCBI taxonomy): domain Eukaryota; kingdom Metazoa; phylum Chordata; order Ceratodontiformes; family Ceratodontidae; genus Neoceratodus; species Neoceratodus forsteri. The sequence goes on along the minus strand of CM057451.1, from coordinate 1,185,838,397 downwards.
ACCCACCTGGAGAGCTGGGTAGCTCAAACTGCAACCAGGAGAATCAGGAATGGCCATCATGCCATCCTGCTGGAGGGCTCCCCCTCTGCCTCTACCAGCCAGGTCAGCCCCGGACCATCCTCAACAGGACTCCACCAAAGTCCTCTGGGTGGCTCAGAGCACAGCCATCAAGCTGCAAGGTCATGCCCAGCCATTTTCCTTCAATTGGCCCCAGTAGCACGGACGTGCAATGACATCCAGGAGCACTGTACCGACATCTGCCGTGCTCCCCCATCTAGGGTCACCAACACTAGTAGTGCCCCAGGGCATCCCTAGGGGGCTGCTACAGCATGTTGAAATTCCCCAGCCCACCCCAGGACTGGGAGAGTAGTCTATGGATGTTCGATTCCAGTCCTCCCTTGTTGACCCCCGACGGCCCGCACTCAATCCTGAACCCGGGTCACTGGCATGGCACGGTGGCATCCAGTGCCTCAACCCTCAGCACCACCGGGCCAGCCTGAGACAGTGTAATGGTGCTGCCAGCACCATAGGTCCAAGCCCTGCCTTGGCCAGGCCATCACACTGCTCCTGGATGGCCAGCACCACCTAAAGAAAAAGAATGAGGACAATCTTGCTCTGGAGGTGACAGATGCTCTACCAGCACAGGTGCTGGCTGACATTAAGTAGAAGGCACATAGCACCATGGTTGGCCCCACATAGCAACTGCAGAGTGAGGCAACTGCGATGACCACTGAGCTGTGGCAACAGTTGCCAAGCAAGAGTGCCCTGCTGCAGATTGTGAACAGGACCTGCCACAAGGACCTCTCACCAGAACCAGTGACACTGGCTGACCTCACTATCCCCAAGCAGCTACAGATGGTGACTGGATGGCCATGGTACAGCAGGATCACCGACAGCACTACCCACCAAGTCCTTCTACTCACCACAGAGGACAACATCAGGAACCTGGCTCAGGCACACTTCTGGGTGATGGATGGTATGTTCAAGACTGTGCCACACCTGTTCACTCATTGTACACCATCCATGCACCCATGGGGACAGGCCCTAACAACCTCATCATGTCATTGGTGTATACACTGATGATGACAAAGAGCTTGCAGTGTTACTGCACCTTGTTCCAGGAGCTGAATAAATATGCCAGTATACAGTCCTGCACCCTCAAACCACCTACGATCATCACTGACTTTGAGCAGGCTGTGATCAATGCCTGTAAGATGGAATTTCTGCAAGCCATAAACAAAGGTTTCCTGTTCCACTTTGGGCAGATTGTGTGGAGGAAGGTCCAGAGCTTTGGCCTTGCACCACAATACAGAAGTGACCCAGACTTCAGCCTGGAGATCCATGAACTCGTGGCCCTCGCCCATCTCCTGGCACAGGACATTCCAGCAGCATTCAGCCTCCTGAAGTCAACCATTCCACCCAATGCCACCACACTCCTCTATTGTTTTGAGCAGACACATGTGCTGAGCAGGATATAGCTGTACTGTAGGGTGGCCAAGGTGCCCACAAGATACGACCCCATGTTCCTACCTCAGCTGTAGTTGGTTGTAGATCTCAATGAGTGAGGTATACTGTGGACCCACAGCAATGTTGAGACCTAGCACTGCCATCTCCATCCCCTCCTCAGGAAGCTGCATGTAGAGGTCATACCAATGATAGCAGAGCTCCACAGGGAACAGCAATGGACCTATGTCACCAGGGAAGGTATTTGTTGTGGACTGCCATGGACACCATCCAAGAAGAGCTATGAGGAGTGGATAAAGATGGTACTGGCATCCAAGGACAAGGGCAAGCTGCTGAAGTTCCTCTGTGGCATGGCACACAACACCACCCTGTAGGGTTTCCATGGTGATATGGCACCTGACAGTTGCACACTCACAGTACACATCATGCACAGCCACCCGGTTGCCACTGTGGCCCCTACTGTTGAATAAAGTTTCACCCCCACATTTCACATGCACCCCAACCTGGTGGTGATGTCATCACAACACTGCTGGGTATCGCCAAGCAGCCCACTGCACACTGCCACATCTGCACTGTGTGTCACATGTTGCACAGGCCAGAGGTGTGAGTCCCCTCAAAATACTTTCAGCTGTTCATGTGTGCAACATGTTGCACAGACCTGAAGCTATGTGAGTGCCCCCCAATCCTTCCAACTGTGCAACTGTGTGGCAACAGCATTCCTGCAATGGGCCCTTGTGGAATCCCCCACAACACACCTGGCAGCCTTCATGCCACAATGGGATCCTGTGACACAGGCCCCCCCCAAACACCTCCAGACTTTTTTCTGTGTGCTTACTGCAAGCCCATAGTGGGCTAGCATGACACGGTCAAATGCACACATTGCACGGTTGGTACGATAGCATGCTGCTCTGTGTTCTGGCATCCACATGTGGTGTTGCTGTGGACCATTTCCTGGTGCAGCTATCCATGCTCTCACTGTGCCGCTCTGCTGTGTGCCTGCAGTGTCATGCAAGCACCGACCAACAGGCATGGTAATCCAATTCCTTCATGCATACCCAGCTGGCTGGCTGTCAGATGACATCATCATGCTTGCAAGGATGCATGGACAGTCCGCCATGCTACCTGGGATGGCTGGTCAACACACTGGGGCATGCACAGCTATTTGTTTCATCCCCATCCCATGGATGGTGAGACAGTCATCCTTACCAGGGGTCTGTGATCAGGTCAGTGTGTCCTCAGAGGGTGCACCACATGGGGGTGGGTGTTTTCACATCATCTGTGCTGTTCAGTAGTGGCTCAGGTCCTGGGATGGGTGGCATAGGTCGGGATCAGGTGCTTCATTTGTTTGTGGAAAATCCACTCAACAGCAGCACAGCATCCCGACCTCCTCTGGTCTTACAGTGTGTCAGGCATTGTCCTGGGTCAGGCCACTGTGTGTTGGGCTGCTGGGGCTGTTGGGTTGCTGTGTGTGGGATGCAGCATGTCAGACTAGTAAGCATTGGGATTATAAAAGGGTACCTAGCAGGGCAGGGTTTTCTATGTGCAAGGAGAGTGGTCAATGATGGGATGGGCAGCTGGTATCTGGGAAAGATGGGTAGTCTGGGTGGGTCCAGCTGCAGAAAGAGTTGTTATCTCGGGGATGCTGGCCCAGCTCTAAGGAGGGTGCTTTGTTTGGTGAGGCTGAGAGGTTGGTCCAGCTGCAGGGAAGGTGGTCTACTGAGGTGGGGAGGCAGGTCTGGGAGGGGTTCCATCTGCAGGGGGATCTTGTCTGAGAGTAGGAAGGATGGCCTGGAGCAGCCAGCTACGGGGTGGGTGATAGTTGATGGGGAGAGGCTGGTTTGGGGCTTGTAGGGTGGACTAGCTGCAGGCAAGGTACACAACTTGGGAGAAGTCTATTGGGATGTTGATATGGTTGTCCAGCTGGGTGGTCATCTGGGCAGGGGGTATTCAAGATGTGAGTGGTCATGGGGGGTGCAGGCCCAAAGGGCTGTACTTGGGAACCCTCACTGAAGTCAAATACTAAATTTAGTATTAAAGCATTCATTAATTTGCCTTCAAAGACTAATTTTAGTCATTTTTAATATCTTTTATCATCATTCAAAAATACAACTGCTAAGAATACTAAATTCTAAGAAGTATTTCAGCAGACTAGTTGTTCAAGAGTAAGTTATAGTTAAATGAAGATTAGAAATAGATTTGCAATGCTCTTAAAAGTACAATTTTTTTTAATACAATTGAATCATAAATGAAGATTACAGTCAGCGGAGTAGTTTTAGGATTTAAATTAGCCAATCAAGGCTGGGTACATTACCGTGGATTTCAGTTTTACTACGCAAGGAGACAGGTAAAACAACCAGCAACACTAATGAATTTTAGAGAAGGTAAGCAATCATAAAATGTGGAGTTTTACCTGGAAATAATATGGTGCAAAAAAAGTTGGCAGTGTCCCTTTAAAAGTCTATTCTAAACTACTTTTCCCATAAGTCTACTCAGTCAGAGGCCTACAATACCCAGCTCACTTCCTGTCTCTGCCCAGCCTGATGAAACTGCACGAGCACTCTGTGGTCTCCATTTTTGAACAACTGGGGTTTCCTACTGCTAAGATTTACATGTAAAGGTAAGAGCTTATGTTTAAAAAGTTCATCTTTTTAACTCCCTGAAATGTTAAATACAGTAAGGGAATTATCACTCAGGTGTTTTTTTTTTTCTAAATGAAATGCTGTGCAGGTTTCACAGTCAATGTTTTGTCTTGAAAACATTTTCTCTTCTCTGAACTCGTGGCTAAACTTTTAAATACATGTTTTATTTTCAGTCACCCCCCCAAGTGTCTAGGATGCATTGTGCCTCTAGATTACTTGTTATTTGTGGAATTTTTGCTGATTTAGTTACTTTAAAGTAGTGGGGGGGGGTTGGAGCAGGAGAATGAACAGCAGGAAGATTATATAACTTAGCAAATTCAGGATGCATTTTATGTGTGTATCCATTTAGTAACCTATTTAACTATACCTACAGAGAAAAGATTACAACTTTTTTAATTTGAGAAAATCTGGAGTTACCTGCAGATAAAGGAATAAATATTTACAGCAGATATTTGAGTATGTTTGTGAGGGAACTGTTTTTTTGCATTTAATATTTGTATTTAACAGTTGCATGTGTTAATCCATTTTGTAATCTGGGGATCAGTGCACTTTTTTTCTTTTGCTGAAGACTGCTTCAATTTATATTTTATGTTTATTTTGTTGACCGGCTAAGTGCACTACACAGATTCTTGCCTATTTTCAGGCATGACCCAGAGGGAGGGGGATACAGATGAAAGTCAACTGACCTTGAACCAGATTAAGCTGTTGGTGGTATTTTTAGTGAATTGGGGGGAGTTTGGCCAGGGCACCGGAGAAAATTCCCCTGCTTTTTTCAAAAAGTGCCATGGGATCTTTAACATCCACCTGAACTACCACCAGAACAGGCAGATGGGACCTTGGTTTAACGTCTTGTCTGAAAAACAGTGCCTCAGGAGTGCATCCATCCCCCTCATGCTGCACTACAGCATCAGTATTGGGATATTAACCCAAGTGGCTGGTGTGGGAATAGAACCCACTGCCTTCTGATCTCCCAGCCTTGGAGGTGAGTGTGCTACCTGCTGACCCACTGACACTGGCACTGCAACTGCAATATGAAACATGTTAGTGTCATGTATTTATTTTTGTTAATACTACGTTGAGAAGTATGGGGTCCATGGTTGAGGAAGGGTGATCGGAGGGGTCTAGGTGTAGGGAGGTTCTGCTCTGGATGGAAGGGTGTGTCCAGCTATTGGAAAGGGTGTTCAGGTCTGGGGAGGTTACTCAACCTGCAGAGAGGAGGGGGGCTGGTCTGTAGGTGGGAATGAACACAGGGGTCCAGCTGCAGGGAGGATGGTCTGCTGGGGGAGGCTAGTCCAGGGCATGAAAGAGTGAGCCAGCAGCAGGGAGGGTGGCTGGTGGTGGTAGGGCTAGTTCAAGGCTGGAAGTGAGGTCCAGCTGCAGGGTGGGTGGTTGGATGGTGAGGCTGGTATGAGACTTCTGGTGGATCTAGCTGTAGGTTGAGTGGTTGGGTGGGAGACTGCTGGTCCAGGGGCTTGGAGGGACAGCTTCAGATATGTGGTCTGTTAGAGTGGAGATTTGGGGTGGTGCTCCAGCTACATGGAGGTTGTATAGAATGTAGTTGGAGGCTGGCCCAGATGTAGGGAGGGTGGCTGGCTGGGTAAGCAGCTGGCCAAGAGCCTGTGTGGTGCTCTAGCTCCAGCGCTCATTATGTGAAAGGCTGGGGCTAGAAGGGTTGTCCAGCTGCTTGGAGAATAGTCTGGTGCCTGAAAGGGTGATCTAGCAAAGAGGAGGGTGGTTGACTATTTTTTTTGGGGGGGGTGGGCGAGGCTAGAGCTTGATCAACCTAGGAGGGATCCAAAGTGGTGAAATTAATTAGAAACTGGCTAACATGTGTGCCCTTCAGCTTTACAGTAGCACTATGACCTGTGGCAGAGGTGACCTTAGTTCAGGAATGAGCTTGTGTCAGGGGCTCTCTGGGGAGAGGAAGAGTATCAACTGTTATACAAGAGGCTCTCTTCTGGGGAAGGAGGACAGCCAGCTCAGCTGTAGTACTGCCAACTGAGTGACCACAAGTGGCAGTGCAGGTGGGAGCAGCCCATGGGTGGGAAGACATTGACTGGTGCTGTACCACACATGTCTGTGCATGTGTTTGTGCACCCTTGCCACTTATGTCCTAGGGAATGGAAGAACATGTAAATGTATCCTGACTACCTAGGCAGCTGCTTCACATATTGGATTCATTCTATGGTGGAGCAAGTCCTGGCAGATGCCAGAGTGATGGTGTGGTTGGAACACAAAGTAGTAGCTGGGGGTTGGGGTTAAGGTGTCAGAGGGTGATGGTTAATGGCACTCATTTCAGTGATGGGACAGTAAGCAGCTCAGCTCAGTACTGGCGCAGATCCTCTTCAGTGTCTTCATAAGTGACATTGCAGAAAAACTGGCAAAGAAGGGAAAGCCTTTTTGCAGACAATACCAAAAGTTGTAGGGTGGGCACTAAGAAGGGAGCAGAGAGAATGCACATACCTCTTGGAGAAACTGGAAAAGTGGTCAAGATTAGGGCAGTTGGGGTTCAATGACAAAGTGCAGAATTGTGCACCTAGGGCATAGGAAACCAGGAGCTGCTTTTATAGGGTTGGGGGTGGTGTTGATGATCACTAAGCGGGGGGGACCTTATAGTTATTATGATCTTAAAGAGACTCAGCAAGATACTGCCCTGCACCATACCCATTGGTGCTGTGCTGCTAGAAGACCCCAAGGAAGTTACTATGTCCCTAAATTTGTAACCCATTAAAAAGTTCTGTCCCTCATAAAAATATACAAACCAGGTCTGCTGCACCAGCTCCGCCCCCATGCTCACTAGCAGGATGACGAGATGCCAGTAAGGTCGTGGGGGAGCACTCCATTATATGTAATGGGTGGCAGCGTTTCTATTGATTTTAAATGATATAGTGGCTACCTGGCAATAAAATGTGGGCACCGTTCAGCTAACAAGGGCCTTGTTACTTGACCGATGCCCACGTTTCATTACCAGGGGGCCACTAGATCATTTAAAATTGATAGAAAAGCTGCCACCCATTACAGATGAAGAAGAGCACCTCCGCGCTCTCACTGGCATCTCGTCATCCTGCTAGTGAGCATGGGAGCAGAGCTGGGGTGGCAGCAAGCAACTGGGAAGTCCTTGGGACCTGGTTTGTATATTTTTACAAGGGACAGAACTTTTTAACGGCTTAAAATTTTGGGGACATATTAACTTCCTTGAGGTCCTCTAACAGCAAGGCAACGATGGGTATGATTCAGGGGCCGACTCAGTTGCCTTGGTGAGTCTCTTTAAAGTTGCTGGGCTGTGTGACAAAGCAGTGGGTAGGGCTAGGAGGATGCTGGGGCTGCATAGGGAGGGGTATCTTCAGCAGGAGGAGGGAGGTGATGGTGTTGCAAGTAATCCCTTATTAGTGACATCTGACTTGGAGTACTATGTCCAGGTTTGAAGGCTGCACCTTAAAAAGGCCATAGGGTGGAGGCAGTATAAAGGGCAACTAAAACTATACATGGGCTGTTGCAAAAACCATGTGAGGAGACGGGGATCTCAACATATAAAAACTGAAAGCGAGGGGACATGATGAAGACCCACAAGTATCTTACAAGGATGAATAGGGTGCTGGGGGGGGCTCCTTCAAATAGGAAAAAGGACCATGGGGCATGTAATGAAGCTTATGGTGGGGGTAAGATGGATGTGAGGAATTACTACTTCATTGAAAGGGTAGTAGACACCTGGAACAGACTAACAGCATTATAGTGTTGGAGGACAGGAGTGAAAAATGGTGGGGGGGGGCTTAAAACATGTGTGGTATACAGACATAGGGAAATCTCAGTAAATAAGCAGGGAAGAAGGAGGACCATAAGGGCCACAAGAGACCATTTAGAGTTTGCAGAGAAGGACTTCACAGGAGCCTGTGGTTGCAGTTGTAGCGAGGTCTGGAAACCACAGCAGAAGTGTGACCTAGAGTGAGGGCTCATCAGCAGTGGGGTTTGCGAGCTTGCAGTTTAAGGAAAAAATATCTGACAGTTTCTAAGTGTGGGGGGAGCTCTGGTGACAGTTGTAGCGAGTTTGGGAAATCAGAGTGGAAGAGTAAGAGTGAGGGTTTATGAGTTTTTGAGGTAGTAGTAAAAAAAAAGTCTGTTTTGTATATCGAGTGGTGTGGCGAGGACACGGCAGCAGCATGCAGAGTGTGACAGCTGGAGCGCAGCTTGGAGCAGCCAGTTGAAAAAGGTTTGGTAAAAAAGGAAAAAACTAAAACTGTTAAACAGAAACAAATGATCGCTGTATGATAGTGGGAAGAATGGGAAGAAGTATGACTAAATGGCAGGTGGTGTGGCTGAGGGACGGTCAACCTGGAAGAAACAAAACTAAAAGCAAGATACTAGTAAGCAATGCCAAACAACAGGGGTGAGGGATGGGGATGTATGACGCAGTCCACGATGCACATTAATCGAGGATGACGTAATAACTATATGTTAAATGTAAGATTCTGCACGTATTCACGTACATGCTCAGATAAAATGGATTTATCACACTCCATTTATGTCAATCCCGTTGCATAAATTTACTTAATATTTATAACCCATCAGGGCTCTTTCTCTTTACTGCTGTGTGTTTTTAATTGTGAGCTGTCCTGGACCTTATGCTGTTCTTTTCCTCCCCCAAATCCTTTTGTTAGTCCCTGGTACTTTGGCCTTAGCTTCTGTGCAGCTCTATTGCATGCAGTGCTTGCTACTTTCATGGTCCCCTCACGGAGCCCACTGATTTCCCCTGTTTGCCTCCCACCCACAGCTACTTTTAAGTCAGTTTCATGCATTGCCCTTCAGCTGCACTGTGGATTTTCCTTTGTGGCCCCTATCTTGTGCATTTGCTCTTCCAGTCCCTTTCTACCAGGCCCCCTCAGGGCATCTACAGTCTGCCACCAAGTGGCTTAGCTAATGGTTCCTGCCACCTACTGCTGGCTGTCCACCCTCCAGACCCTCTTAACCTGCCCTGTGGGGGCTCTTCACATGCCACTTTGTGGCTGATGGGTAGAGGGAGGTATATTTGCTCTAGCCTCCTCCCCCCTTCCCAAAAATATCCCATCTTCATTCCCACACACATGGAGCAGGCTACAGCCTGAGCTCTGTGGGCTGAATCATAGACACATAGACCTTGATGGCAGATAAGGACTGCTTGGCCCACTCAGTCGGCCCATTTCCCTACCTAGTGGATAAGCTGCAGATCCTAGTTATCCAACAGCTGACTTCCTCCTACCCAACAATAGAATTGGTTCATGTTTGTCCCATGTATTCTTGAAGTCCCCCACTATTTTTGACCCCACAACCTCCTCAGGAAGGCCATTCCATGTGTTCACCACCCTCTCTGTGAAAAAAATACTTCATCATGTTGCCCCTGTGCCGTCCCCACTATCTTCAAATTTTGCCCCTTGTTCTTGCGCATTTCTTTTTATGAAAGATGCTACTCTCTTGGACTTTGTTGATTCCCTTGAGGTGCTTGAAATTTTCTGTCCTGTCCCACCGTCCCTTTTCCCCAAGGGCATACATATTAAACTCGTCTCTCTTTGTATGGCTTCTGGTGCAGACCCTTCGCTATTTTAGTTGCCCTCCTCTGGGCTGGCAGTTGAAAGTGCCTGCCATTACTGTCATTGTAGTTCAGTAGCACTAAACTGACTGCCTAGCATCAGACACAGCACTTCTGGTCAGCAGTTTTCTGAACAGCCTCCTGCCTGCTACATACAGTCTGGGCCCAAGGACACCCCCCCCCACACTAGGTTCCAGGGAAAGAGAATATAAAAAGAAAAAAAATTGCCACTGTCCATGAGGGAGTGACCTTTATATCACCAGCATACCTTTCAAACCATTGGCCTCCTGGGACAACTCAAAGACTCCTGAACCACCAGTGTCCCCTTTTTTGAAAAATATAGGGGCCACTAGCCCAAATTCATTCCCACCTGCCCATCTGGACTACTACATAAATTTATTGGCTACCTGCAGATCATCTAGGGGCACGGGGTTGCTGAGTCCCAAATACCTCTTCATTCTCTGTTCTTAGCTGTCTGCATTTTTATTCCATCTCTAGTTTTCTTACTTTGACCTAGTTTGTCTTTTCCTCTAAAACTCCTCTTCCTTTACTCCTGTGCTATATACCTTTTTTGTATCTCTCTACTCTTGCTACTATAACTTCCCCATACTGATCTATTTTTCCCTTTATTTCTAAAGGTCTGGCCAAACATGCCAATCAGATAAGTATCTTTGTTTTTAATTCACACTACTCTCAACTCTAAAACTATTGAGAACACTTTTAACATCGCTTTCACTGACCTTAGCAGTGTTCTCCCTTCTGACTTCTTCCAAGACGTGTCAACTCCCATCCCCCCAACTCCTCCACCCACGCCTGTCACCCACCTTTCTACTTTAAAGCACTAAAGAAACATCAAGTCCAAAACTACATTGCCAAAGCCATCAGCAAATCTAGAACAAGCAATGACACACTTGACCTCAAGCTACTGGCCCTAACGCTTGACGAGGTACTTGGGCCCCTCACCAAGATCTTTAATCTCTCTCTTTCCTCTAGCCAGTTCTCAGACAAATGGAAAATGGCCACTGTTACCACCAATTCACAAAAGTGGTGATAAGGCTGACCATAAGGCTTTACGCCCTATCTCCATTCTGCCTCCCCTATCAGAGAGCACTGGAGCGTATAGTTCTGGACCAACTTACCGAGCATCTGGACAATTATGATATTCTCTGTAAACAGCAACATGGCTTTAGAAAAGGTCATAGTACATCCTCTGCCTTACTCAAATTCACCTGCTTCATTCACAGCTCCCTTGACAATGGACAACTAACTGGTGCTATTTTCATCGACCTGACCAAAGCCTTCAATACTGTCCACCACTCCCTCCTGCTGAGCCAACTAAAAAATGCTGGTCTCTCCAATGATTCAATCTCTTAGTTCAAAAGCTATCTTGAAAACTGCACCCAGCATGTAAAAATTGGAGATGTGCACTCTGATTCCAGACCTGTCTTCCCTGGAGTCCCCCAGGGTTCAATACTGGGCCCCCTTCTCTTCAGCCTGTTCCTTAACACCCTACCGGGCTCCTGCACTGAACATATCACCCTGCATGCCAATGATGCAGTAATACTTGACACACACCAGGACCCAAAGAAATTGCAAGAAAATCTCCAAGTTGGCTTCTCCTCAGTTGAGAATTGGCTCACAAAGCACAAACTCATCCTTAATCAAAAAAACAAACAAAGGCCATGATCTTCAGCAGCTCCCATAATAAACATAAGCACTTCCAACTCTCCGTTATCACCAGACAAGGTGCCACACTGGAACAGGTCAAAAACTTTAAATACCTCGGGATCACCCTTGACCCTCACCTCTCCTACACTGCCCACATTGACCATGTCACCAAAGCCGCTAACTCCCGGCTAGGCCTGCTATTCCGTCATAGGAAACACCTGACACTTGAAGCCCTCACTGTCGCTGTCCAGAGCTCCATCATATCCATCATTGATTATGGCATTATCATTTAGAAAGGATGAGAAGGGACTTGGCAAGGTTGGAGGAATGATCAGACATATGGCAACTTAGATTCAATGCAAAGAAGTGCAAAGTAATGCACCTGGGAAACAAAAACCCAGGAAAAGAGTACACAATAGCAGGGGAGGTACTAACAACAACAATAATGGAAAGGGATCTGGGTGTAGTCATATCAGATGACCTAAAGATGGGCATGCAACGTGAGAAGTCAGTAGGGAAAGCCAGGGGGATACTGGGATGCATAGGGAGGGGCATCACAAGAAGAAAAAGGGAAGTGGTTATCCCTCTATACAGACAGTTGGTGAGACCCCATCTGGAGTACTGCGTGCAGTTTTGGAGACCTCATCTACACAAGGACATAGACAGGATGGAAGCAGTCCAGAGGAGGGCAACTAAAATGGAGCAGGGTCTACATAAGAAACCATATGACGAGAGACTGAGAAAACGTAATATGTATACCCTTGATGAAAGGAGGGACGGGGGGGGACATGATAGAAACTTTTAAGTACTTCAAGGAAATCAACAAAGTCCAGGAGGGTAGCATCTTTCAGAAAAAGAGATGTGTAAGAACAAGGGGGCACAATTTAAAGTTAGAGGATGTCTTAGGGGTAATGTGAGAAATTCTTTTCACGGAGAGAGTGGTGGGCGAGAGGAACCGCTTCCTGGAGAGGTTGTGGGGTCTAAAACAGTGGAGGAATTCAAACGTGCATGGGACAGACATAAGGCAATTATAGTGGGGGGTTGCAGGAAATAGGCTGTTGGTTAACTAGAATCTGCAGCTTATCCAGTAGGTAGGGAAATGGGCAGACTAGGTGGGCCAAGTGGTCCTTATCTGCCGTCAAAGTCTATGTTTCTATGTTTCTATGTTTCAACAAGGTCTGTTGACTTGTCACTGACTCCCAATGCCTAAATCACACCTGTGACCTCTATTCTCAAACTGGATGGTTGAATCTTGTCAATCGAATAAAACACCAAACTTGTATTACTACTAAGAAAATCTTGCTGGGCCTTGTCCCCCCCTGGAGTCTGTGCCCTCATACAACTGAGAATCCACACCCGACATATCAGGGGATTGAAACCTCAGCTTCTGCAAGTCCCGCATTGCCGCACAACACAAGGCCAAAGATCCTTTGCTTACCGGGCCACTAGTTGGTACAACGGTCTTCCCAGCAACATCTCATCTTCACTATCACTCAGCACTTTTAAGACTCGTCTCCGCCTAACACTGACTGCCTCCAACCCCTGTGACTGTTGTGGCTAAACATATCTTTAGGTTCCATAGCTGAAGATGCCCTTTTGGATCCACATCTACTCCTGCACTTTGCCAGCCCCCCCCTTCCTACCTTCACCTCCCTTGCTGGCCCATGACAAATGCCACCCGGCTGCACTACCTCTATTCTTATCCGTCTTCCACCTCTCCTCTCTCTGTCCCCCCAACCCACCTCCCCTTCTCTCCCATCCATTTAGTCTCCCTGACTTCACCCTCCTCCTTTCCCTTTCCCTTCCCCAAAGTTTCACCTTATTGTTCTTTTTTCATCTACAAGACTATGTGTTGTTTTTTTTTAATTTTATAAACTGTTATCTTTGCTTATGATTGTCTCAATTGTACCAATGATGTGGAACCTTTGTAAAAGAACCTTGGCTCAAAGGTATTTGTAATCCTAGAACAAATAAATAAAAATTCTAACGCTCTAATCTCTCTTCTAGCACCTCCGACCCTTTATGTCCCTTCAACCTTCTCTTTTCTTCCTTTTCAGGTCCTACCAAAATACCCCAAACCAAGGACACCCCAACTCTGGACTCCCCTACTCTGATGGAGCAGGTAAGTCCTAATTACTTAACTGCCTTAGAATCATATAAATCTGGTGACAGAAAAGAACCATTTTGGCCAATTGAGTCTGCCCCTTACCCCCCCACCAGTCATCATCTTTGTCAAGAGACACCCCACTCTGCCCACTGGTCAGCTCCTGGTGTCTGTCCCATGCCCCCTTGAATCCTTTCACCATTTTTGCGCACACCACCTCTTCTGGTAGTCTGTTCCAGGACTCCATCACCTTCTCAGTGATGTAATGCCCCCTCACATTGCCCCTAAACCTTCCTTCTTCTAATCTTGGTTTATGATCCCTAGTCCTAGCCCTTATTTTCCTTGCAAATAAGCTTGCCACTCTCACCTTACTAGTCTCCAGCAGGTACAGGTCCGATTCCCTCCCCCTCTCCTCATAGGGCTTTCTATGCATAGCGTGTACCATCTTGGTTGCCCTTGTCCGAACCCTTTCAATCCTGTCTCATGTCCTTGTGTAGGTGAGGTGTCCAGAACTAAACCCCATACTCCAGGTGAGGCCTCACCATGGATTTATAAAGGTGCATCAGCACCTCCCTCTTTCTGTTTTATAACCCTCCCTTTGCCCACCACTGTGCTGCACTGGTTCTCCGCCTTAAGGATATCTGAAATTATAAACCCCAGATCTCTCTCCTGCTGAGTTTTCTTACCCCCTCCCCCTCTCGTGTGTAAATGGTTTGTGGGTTATTACACCTATGTGCATTACTGTACAATTTTTGGCATTAAATTTCAGCTGGCAAGTTTCTGACCACCTCTCCAGAATCTTTAGGCCCTCCCTCACTGCCTCCACCTCCCCCTACCAGAGTGTCTACCCTATTGCAGATCTTCATATCCTCTACAAATAGGCACACCTTCCCCTGCAGTCCCTCCGCTATATCTAACATACTAAAAGCCAGCAGAATAGACCTGATGGTCTGTTGTGTCTGCTCAGTAGCCAGCCTCCTAATGGGTGTTTTCTTTCCCACCCAGCGCCAAAGAGGGTCATCCTCTGCTTCAGTTTACCCTTGTACCTGTCCCACTCCCTTCTGAAGCCCTCCACTGTGCCCTCCTCCACCAGACTCCTGAACAGTGCATACCAGGGCTCTGCCACCCTGTCAATGAAGTAATGTCTCCTGCATTCCCCCCCTGTAATTTCCCCCTTCTAGCTTCCACTCATGTCACCTGGTTGTTCCCACCTTCTTTAGTCTGAACATCTCTTTTTTCATATTTGAAGACCCGTATCATGTCCCTCCTGTCTCGCTTCTCCTCCAGCAAGTACAGCCCAAGCTCTTCCAGCCTTTCCACATAGGGTCTTCCTCCCATGCTCTGAAGCATCCTGGTTGCCCTCCTCTGGACACTCTCCAGCAGTGTTACGTCCTTCTTGAGGTGAGACCTCCAGAACTGTATGCAGTACTCAAGATGTGGTCTGACCGAGGCATTATACAGAGGGAAGGTCACCTCTCTAATCCTGGATGTAATCCCCCTGGCTATGCAGTATCCAGTTTGCTTTGGCCACAGTTCTTCTGCAATTTTCAGTGTTATTCATTTTGACGTCTACCACCACCCCTAGATCCCTCTCACTCTTTGTGACTTTCATTATGACCCCCCAGGTGTATACATGGCCCGGGTTTCTGACCCTTTGGTGCAGCCCCCTACATTTCCCTGCATTCAACCTCAGTCCCCACCTCCTTGACCACCCCTCCAGGGTATCCAGGTCCCTCTGGACTGTCTCTCTCGCTTCGTCCCTGTCCGCCAATGCCCCCAGTTTTAAGTCATCCACAAAGAGACTCATCCTACTCTTAACCACCCTCCCCATATCCAAGACATAGACATTGAACAGGAGTGGCCCCAGTACCGAACCTTGGGGGACCCCACTGGTGACCTTCTTGGGGGAGGAGACTACCCACTACTACCCTCTCTATTCGCCCTGTTAGCCAATTTTCTACCCATCTGAGCAACTGTCCTCTCACCCCACCCTCCCCAGCTTTATAAGCAGCCCATTTTGGGGTACCGGATCAAATGCCTTACTGAAATCCAGGTATAGGACGTCCTCGGGTTTATGCCGGTCCAGGGTCCCAGTCATAAAAATCTAGGGGGTTGGTCTCACACGATCTCCCCGGATTGAAACCATACTGTTTGTTATCCAGTTACCCCAACCTTTCCAGCTGCCTCCTGAGCCTATCCTTGATAATGCCCTTCATTACTTTTCCCACCACAAACTTTAGGCTGACAGGCCTTTAATTCCCCATCTCCTCTCTAGACCCACATTTGTGGATAGGCACCACATGAGCCACCCTCCAGTCTTGAAGCGCCCATCCTGTCAGCAGAGAGGTGTTAGAGTGCTGCTAGCTCTTCTGCCAATTCCTTCATACCTCTCAGATGCAGCCTATCTAGCCCCGGTGCCTTAACAGTTTTTAGTGTCCGAAGGGCCTCCCTCACCCTTTCCACTGTAATTTCTACCTCCCAGCCCACCCCCTCATTTAACCACCCATACCTTTCTAGACTTTGCCCAGCCTGAACCCCAACTTTTTTCAGTCCTCTAGACTCCATCTGACCTCTTGACTCTGCTGGCTCCCCTTCTCTCCCATTGGGCTGGAGGGATCCCCTGCCTCCCCCTGTAAATATCAAGGCAAAGTACTCATTTAGCACCTCTGCCTGATTCCCCCGCCTCCTGAGTCCATCCCTCCTCAGTCCTAATCATGCTGATCTGTGCCCTCCCTTTTCTCTTCTCCCTTGTGTATCTATAGAATCTCTTTTCCCCCCTCCGGATATCCCTAGCCAGGTTTTGCTCCCTCCTCACCTTGGCTCCCCTCACCACGGTGGTGACCCTTCTAGCCATCAACTCATACCCCTCTCCCTATCCCTCCTAGAGTGCTTAAAACATGCATAGGCAGCCTTTTTATCCCTCACCACCCCCTGCACCTCCCTGGTCCACCAGCACGGCTTGTTGGCTCTACCATGCTTATGCCTTTCCTTTGTACAGGAGTTAGTAGTCTCCTGCACCCCCTTCTTAATGGCCTCCCACAAGCTGCCAGCATCCATGTCCGGCCTAATCTTGACCAACCTCCCCTGTAGAATCCTGCCCATGCCCACAAAGCCACCCCCTGAAGTCCACTACTTCTGTATTAGAATGGCTATCCCCCCCCAGATACAGCAGAAACCAGACCATAGTAAGGTCACTGCCTGCCAGCAGATTGCACACCTCCAGGCCCTTTATCTGGTCACTGTCTGTTAGGACAACATCCAGTATCTGCTTCTCCCTAGTAGGTTCCCCCACCTGCTGGACCAGGAAGGCATCCTGGAACACATCCATCAGTCTCTGTTTCCTGGCTACAGAGGATGCCATAGTGTCCCAGTCTGTCCCCGGCATATTAAGGTCACCCATGATCACCACCATACCCGTTCCACGGTCAAAGTGCCCCTTGATGTTCTCAACTAGTTTGTCCTTCAGGGCCTCTTCCATCATTGGGGGTCTGTACACCACCCCTATTTTCAATCTTTTACCTCCCCTCATTTTTAGGGTTACCCAGATCTCCTCCACCCCCGCACAGCCTCCTCCACTCCACTAACCACTATGTCATTTTTGACTATTAGTGCTACACCCCCTCCTCTCCCTCTCCCTCTCCTCTGTCCTTCCTGAATATTTGGTAGCCCACCAAATTAAGGTCCCAATCATTTTTCTGAGTGGCCCATGTCTCAATAATTGCTGCCACATCCACTGATCCCTCAACCAGCATCACCTGGAGCTTGGGCACTTTGTTGCCCATGCTTCTAGCATTGATCAGGGCCGTCCTCCACCCCGACCCCTCTCCTTTCTCCAGTCATCTAGGCATTGAGCAGTCCTTAGATGCCATTTCTTGCACAGCTCTGGATGGATTTACATCACAGTCACCTGCCTTCTTTTCATGCCCTAGACATGGACCCTCGAGCAGCCTTCCTGGAGCCACTCTTTTACTTAACCCCCTGTTTACAAGTTTAAACTCCACCTCTCAACAATGAATCCAGCAAGTTTTAGTTTCAAGATCTCCCTCCCCTCCAAGTTGAGGTGTAGCCTATCCCTGGGATATATTTCAGATGTGGACTGGAGCATCCCAGCAGCAGCATCAACTAGGAGCAGATTTATCCTGGACTCCCTTCAGGGTGCCTTCCTCAAGCAACTTGTCATGGAACCAACTCGGCAGAAGGCAATACTGGACCTTGTGCTCACAAACAGGGACAGTGTGATGGGGTAACAGTGGGGGAGCACCTGGGAAACAGTGACCACCAGTCATTGTGGTTTGAAATCACAGAAAGAGCAGAACCAAACCACACAAAAACACGTATCCTGGATTTTAGGGGACAGACTTTGGGAAAATGGGAGATACTTGAAAGAGGCATTAAGGGAATGGGACAGGAATCAGGGTTGAGGAACAGTGGGCAGTATTTAAAATGGGGATTACAAGAACAACAGAATTATGTATTAAGCAGGTTAGCAAGAGGAAAAGGAAGAGAGACCATTATGGTTTTCCAAAGAGGTAGCAAAGAAAGTGAAAGCCAAAAAGATTGCATTCAGGCAATACAAAAGACACAGGCAGAAGTGGATGGGGAGAAGTATCAGGAGAAGCAAAGGGAGGCAGGGAGGTCAGTAAGGGAAGCCAAAGCTCAGACAGAAGGAACACATTGCAAAATCAGTGGGTAAAGGGGACAAAACCTTTACAGGTACATAAGTGAAAAAGAAACAAAGGGAGGATAGTGACTGAAGGGGAGGATGGGGGTCATGGAGGATGACAACAGTAAAGCTGACATACTGAACAGGTATTTCTGCTCAGTCTTTACTGAGGAAGAGGAGGTAATGGGTCTGAAGGAGTAAGGGTGAGAATGGTGCAGAAATGGACACAAGTCCCTTTACACGGAAAGGGTCCTGAAGGAACTGGAAGTAATAAGAGTTGATAAAGCAATGGGGCCAGATGGGGTGCACCCTAGGGTCCTTAAAGAACTAAGAGAGGTGGCTGAACCTCTGGCTATCCTGTTTAGCCGATCACTGGAAACAGGGAGGTACCCAAAGACTGGAGGACAGCAGATGTAGTCCTTTATACAAAAGTGGGAACAAAGAGGAAGTAGGGAACTACAGACCAGTCAGCCTCACCTCGGTAGTGGGGAAGATCATGGAAGCACTACTGAAGGAGAGATTGGTGGAACATCTGGTTGTCAATGGACTACAGGACCCAAGGCAGCATGGTTTCACCAGGGGGAGGTCATGTCAGACCAACCTCATTGAATTTTTTGACTGGGTGACTAGGGAGGTGGATCAGGGGAGGGCAGTGGACATGGCCTATCTGGACTTCAGCAAGGCCTTTGACACTGTGCCACATAGAAGACTATTGCACAAACTGGGGAATATGGGTGGGCAGGACAGTAGTGGTGGGTAGGTAACTGGCTGGGTGCAGGGACACAGAGGGTGGTGGTAAATGGCTGTCACTCCACAGTGGGAAGAGTGACCAGTGGGGTACCACAGGGATCAGTGCTGGGGACTGTCCTATTCAACATCTTCATCAGTGACACATGGCGTAGGACCCAGAAGGCAGAATTTCACTGTTCGCTGATGACACAAAGCTCTGTAACAGAATAGACACACCAGAGGGTGTAGACAGAATGAGAAGTACCTGCAGAAACTTGAAGAATGGTCAGGGATTTGGCAGTTGAAATTCAATGCAAAGAAGTGCAAGATAATGCATATGGGGGCACAAAAATCCTGGCACAATATATCAGTTGGGGGGTGAGGATATAGCATGCACCAAGCAGGAAAGGGATCTGGGTTATTATCTCTGATGACCTCAAGTAGGGAAACAGGACAAGGCAGCAGGTAAAGCAATAGGATGCTGGGATGTAGAGGCAGGGGCATTACCACAGGAAAAGGAGGTCATAATTCCGCTATACAAGACACTAGTGAGGCCCCACCTGGAGCACAGTGTACAGTTCTGGAGACCATATCTACATAAGGACATAGACAGGGTAGAGAAGGTTCAGAGGAGGGCAACAAAGATGGTGCATGGATTGCATCACAAGTCCTATGAAGACAGATTGAAGGAACTGAACATGTACTCCTGGAGGAGAGGAGGAGAAAGGATATGATAGAGACATACAAGTATCTTACAGGGAGGAACAGGGTGCAGGAAAACATTATTTTTAAGCAAAAAGATGTTCAGGACTAGAGGGCATGGGATGAAGTTGGGGAGGACGATTCAGAGGAAACATGAGAAAGAATTTCTTCACAGAATGGGTGGTGGACAAGTGGAACACCTACCAGAGGAAGTGGTGGGGGTAAACAATCACGGGATTTAAGAATGCATGGATAGACATAAAGGAATTCCTTAAGCTAGGGGTAAGGTGAAACCGACTTCTAGGAAAACAAACTGAACTTACAAGCTCAAATGGGCAGACTGGGTGGGCCATAGGCCCTTATCTGCCGACACTGTCTATGTATCTATGTATCTATGTATAACCTCTTGTCCTCCCATGTATCCCCCAGTCCCCCACCAGCCCATACCTTTCTGCCCTGTGCCAGTCCCTGAGCCACTGGTTCACAGCTCTAAGTTTATGTTTGGTCTCCCCGGACACCCTAGGTACTAGCAGAATCTCAAAGAAGGAGATTGCGCTTCCTATAGAGTGGTAAAACCTGGACAGTTCCCAGAATCTTGCCTGGATTTCTAGTTCACTGTTCCCCTAAGTCAGTTGTTCTCAGATGTTTTAGGAAGTCTGGGATTCTCAGATTCCAATACTATCGAGTATAGCTGAATTTGGCCTTGTGTGTGATAGGCTTGGGATACATTTAGCCTTGACTGGGCTGCTTTTCCCTCCCTGCCCTCCCACTGGGTGCCCCATGTCATGGAGTCACCCAGCAGGATCACCTTCACCTCCCACTTTACTGGCCCTTTTGATTCTGTCCAGGCTCTTCCTTCTGTCATCAACCCCCAGCTTGCTTCTCTTGCCCCCCCCTCAGCCTGGGGATCACAAGCCTGTGCTTGCCCTACCACGCTCATTCTTCTACCTGTAGCTCCCAGATTGCCCCTCACCCCCCAACCTCCTGGGTGGCACAGGTTGCCCCCCCCAGATCTCCCCGGACTCTCTGGGCTGGTATCCTCAGATCCCCCATCCAGGATCCCTTCTACTGCTTCCCTCCTTGCCTCCCCTTCCCCACGTTCTGCATCCTTCACCCCATCTGCTGTGTTTCCTCACCCCCATCTTTCCCTTCCTCTCCACCTCATCTGATTTCTCCTGCCCCTGAAGCTGGCCTATCTAGAGTATTCCTTATCCTTGCCTGACTTCCCTAATCTGGATGCTTGCCCGACCCTAGTCCTCCCTCCTCCCACCCTGGCTTCACTCTGCATTCCCCCATCCTCCCCACCTCCCTCCCACTTAGGCTAATGTCTCCACCCCCCTTCTGTGGATCTGGCTGTCTCTCCTGCCCCATCCCCCCAGCTTACTGACCAAACCCTCTCTGTCTGCCTGCTCCCCTCCTCCCGGCAGCCTCTCCACCTCATCTCCCAGATAAAGGAGAGTGAATCAATTAGTAAGTGTGATGCTTGCCCCCGACTTGCTCTCTCCTATCCCCCCTCCTTCTGGTCAGCCACCTCCCTACGGAGTGATTTCCGTACATTGCTTGTTTCATGCCCCACCCCTCCTGAGTAACCATATGATCCTTGTCCACCTGTTCCCTGGGTTATGCCATATTGGCCTTGTCTACTCTCATGAGGTCCTTTCCACACCTTTCTTCCCCACCCTCCCACCTTCCAGCTGCCTTCTGATCCCCTCTACTTCCTCCCTAAGACCTGCCAACTGAAAACACACTGGGCACCCTCTGAACCTCCATGCCCAATTTAGTATTATTGCCGCCCCGCACCCTGTACACCCAATCACTCTACCGAGGGTGCCCGCTTTGGCCACCCCCAAGTCTAACCTCATTTTAGGTGAGCAATGCGCCTCTAACAGAAATAATTCAATCAGTGTTGCACTTAAAACCCAAGCAGTTTGCCCCTCCAATTACAGCAATTTTCCTCTTTCTGACAGTAGCCAGTTTTCAGCCCAGCAGATTTGCTCAAGCAAAATTAGCCCACACAACACTCAGCCAGCTCAGAGGCCCTAGCAGTAATCGATTCACACACAGATTGCCTACTCCCTCAGATGTAGTTGGCATATACAGTCATTTACACAGTCTGCTTCATTATGCCCCTTCCTGGTAGTAGTCAGTGTTGCCCAAGCAGCACAGTGTACAGGACCCTTTTCCCCCAATCAATAACAATCCAGCTTCCTAGTGTTCCAGTTCACCCAATCTCAACTTGCCCTCCTCCAAGGCTCCACCCTCACCGACCATTTAATAGAGGTCAGGGCCAGGGTGGGTGGTGTGGAACAAAGAACAGCTCTCCTCATCTAATTGCGACTGCACTGTTTGCCTTTCATGGCCCAGTCGCACAGTCGAAGGTTCACGCCCTATTTGCTGACTGGCTGCTCCTTTCTGAGTCACCAGCTTGCAAAGTTGTGGCCGATGTGGTCCCGGTATGCATGGCCTGTCCCATGCCAACAAGAGCTTCCTTGTCGATCATCGATGTGATCCCATCCTCCCCCACCACTGATGCAGCCCCAGAATGCCTGCCCCGACCCCTTCCAGCGACAAGCCCCAGTCCGGAAAGAACAGCTCTCCTTCCCGATTGCAACTGGGCTAATCGTTGCTATAGATATTAAAAAAGGATGCGTCCCAGCACCGACCCCTGGGGCACACACTCCCACCCTGGAATGCACCCCATTTGCCTTACCACCACCCTCTGGTTTCAGTCTTTGAACCAGTTCTCCACCCACCTTGTTATTTTCTGTTCCACCCCTAAGCCTTCCAGCTTTACCAGCCTCTATGTGGCAAAGTGTCAAAGGCATTGCTGAAATCTGGGTAGGCCACATCCTCCCCATCCACCTCCCTTGTTACCCTGTCAAAAAAGTTAAGTTTGTCGGGCACAACCTCTCCCCCATAAAGCCATACTGCCTTGGGTCCTGGAGGTAGTATAGCACATTGGTTAAAGGCTCTGAGCTACAGATCTGGAGACCTGGGTTTGAATCCAACAGCCGTCTAAGTGCATATTGTGTGATCCTGAGTGAGTTACTTGACTTCCTTATGTTCCAGGTTGCATCTGGAAACAAGCTTCAGCTTAGTGTGCTACTTCTGGTTAAACAATGCTCCCTTCCCCACTTCCCCTGTAGACCATTGACAACCAGGTGTTCCACTATTCTTTCCTTCAGCAGTATTTCCATTACTTTTCCCGCTGTTGTGGTCAGGCTGAACAGTATGTAGTTCTTGCATCCTCCCTGTTAATACTTTTGCATAGTGGGACCACATCAGCCCTCCTCCAATCCCTGGTCATGTCACCAGTTTACAAAGACAGTGTGAACAGGGTAGTCGTAGGCCCTACTAACACCTCCCTTAGCTCCCTCAGTGTTCAGGGGTGCTTCTATCTGGCCCATAGCCTTATTGCTGCCAGTTCCATGAGGATCCTTTCTTTTGCAAAGAAACCTGTGTCCTTTTCTGTGATCGCTCCATCCTTATTACTTAATGCTGGCCCATTTCCTGTCCCCTCCTTTGTAAAAACCAAACAGAAGTATTTGTTCAGTATTTCTGCTTTTTGGTGGTCATCTTTTACCCTCCCTCCATCCACCCTTTTCAGACACTCAGTATCTCCCCTTGCCTTCCTTTTCTCCCTGATGTACCTGCATGTAAAAGGTTTTGTCCCTCCTTACCACAGTACCCACTGGCTGGCTTGTGCCAAGAGTCCCACACAAGTGTGGGTCTGGTGCCAATGTGCACTTTGCATGTGGAGCCATTTTGGTTTGCCTGCTGTGTGCTGTAGTGTAGTGGATTATGATAAACTGGTTTTGCTTGATTCTGTACTGACTGCTTCATTTGCAGCAGATCCAAGAGCCCTTTGTGGTGGGAGATTGTCCTACAATACATGTTAAGAATTTATATAGGCTCTCATCTTTTGTTTACTGGCCCCACTGTACTCCCTGGGCTAAGTTCTGTCATGGACTGATTTATCCCTTGGAGAAGAGCAGAAGTGGAAAACATCTGATCAGAGATTGTGGGATTTCAAATGTGCACTGCAGGCTATTGGAACTTCTATTGCCTGTTGCTCTGGTGCCAGCTGCAGGGAGTTCTGGGACTGGTTGTGGCTGCGGATATCTGCCTCAGAGATGGTCACAGTTGGCCTGCTGCAGTGTGCTATACTGCAATGGAGTGGTCATTGGAAATTCCAAATCATTTGGGGGGAATTTAGAGGAAGGATTAGGAAGTACTTCTTCACTGAGAGGGTGGTGGACAACTGGAATGGGCTGCTGAGGGAAATGATGGAAGGGTTCACAAGGGCATGGGATAAGCACAGAGGGCAACTGGCACGGGGAGGAGGACTACAGAAAAGGTCTAGTGGATATCTAGGCAAACTGGGCAGACTATTTGGGCTTGCGGTCCCTTTCTGCCATCACATATATGTTCCTATGTATTCTACGGGCAGATTGGGAAAAGGGAAGGGGGATCCACTACACCACCAGGGAAGCATTCATTGTGCCTTGAATATCTGTCCCTTGGTGTCTTTATCCTGTCCTGTGTTGGTTGATGTGTGGAGCAACATGACCTCCTACCCCCAAAAAAGATTAGTTCTATGGGCACAGTGGCAAGGAGTCTTCCTCCCTCCCCCAACCATGACATCCCCTGAGTGACTGAGTTCATTCTAAAAGCCAGGTTGATGGTGTGGTACAGGTCTGGTGTCCCTCCCCCCAACCCACTTTTTTTTATTTTAACCTCTACAGAGCCTTCCCAACTGACCCAGCTGATCAGTATTTTTAATTTTCATACTGACCCATTTTCCCTTTTATATCTACAGGTCTGACAGGACATTGACTGGGAGTAGGAGGACACTGACCATATGTATCAGATAAGTATTGTTTTTTTGTTTACCCTGCATTGTTTGTCATATAATAGTTCATAACGAGCTGCAGATCCTTTGTGAGCCCATTGCTGTTCTTGTTTTACAGGTACGAATGGCTGCTGTGGGAGACACTGGGTTGGAACTTTGCTTGTGCTGCTTTAGAAAGGCTATGGGCTGGGGGTATGGGCTGGGGGGTATGGGCTGGGGATGGTCATTAAGGTTGGGAACTCCAGGAACACCACACAACCAATTTGCCAAGACTCGTGAGGTTTAAACCCTGTTTTTCGTTTTCTTGCTTTGTGCGCTTTGCATTCTAATGCCTGCATTAATGTAGTGTTTTTGCTTTGCAACAAGTACTGTCTCATGTATGTGCGTGTATGTATGTGTAATAGATAACCCACTGTAGGGTGTGTGGTCACACTCTGATATACGCATGCCTTGGTGTGCATTGTTACACATGGGCAGTAGGCCGAGTGCATCAACCACCCAAGCCGTGCGTATATCATTGTGCTACTGCACACCCCACAGTGGGTTATCTGTCTTATAAAATTGCAAAATTGTTTTGGAGGGGAGTAAAAGTGCAGGTGTGTGGTCGCACTCTGATATACGCACAGTCACCTAATGGTGTTTGTCCAATGCGATTGACAATCCCGTTATTGATATAATACACACATACACACACACACATATACACACACTTCACTCGGAACAGCCTCTTGATACCTAAAATCATTTTCCTCACAGTGCATGTGCTCCCAGTCCGAAGAGGCTCTCTTCTTGTTTTGAAAATAAACCTGGAAATACAGGTGAGGCCCTGTATATCAGGAAGGCTCCCATACCATTTTCTGTAGACCAGAACCATCCATTTTTCACAAATCGATTTTCAGCAAACCAGAACCACTGGTGGTCATTCCTTTAACTAAATGTCCACCCCCTTCCTTGTGACTTTGAGTCAAACATGGGGTAACAGAATTTAGTATCTCCTATAGACATGGCCTCCAAGATCTCCATCTTCTTTGGAATTCACAGATGACTTTCTCACTCAGGAACCCTTAAGCAAAGCTTTCTCTGCTGAGGTTGCAGATACTTGCAGATGAATACTTGTGTTTTTGTTGAATTTTATGTGACGCCATCTTTAATGCAGCCTAATACACTGAAACAGAACTGCAACACTGCTGACAGGAGTGCTGCTAAAATCACACTACACACTGAAGTGCACTACAGGTGTTGATTCATTCAATATAATTCGCACACACTGAAAAAGCAATGCAACACTGCTTCAGCCAGAATTGCTACACCAACACTGCTTCAGGCAGTGTTGATGACAAAACACTGCTACTTGCAGTACTTTTACAGTGAGATTGCAGTGCTAATTAACATAATTCGCACACACTGAAAAAGCAGGGCAAAACTGCTTAAGGCAGTGTTGCTGATATAACACTGCTTCAGCCAGTATTGCTGCACCAACACTGCTTCAGGCAGTGTTGATGACAAAACACTGCTAATTGCAGTAATTTTGCAGTGTGATTGCAGTGCTAATTAACATAATTCACACACACTGTATCAGCACTGCATGTACACCAAAAGAGACCTGAAGATGCACTGATTAAACACTGATGGACTGCATTATGAAATGAAGTGTGCAGGAAGTGTACACTGCTACTGTAACACTGAAATAACACCATATAGTGACTGTTTGAACACTTCACTTCCCTCTGGGTATCCACAAAATTATGAGCTATCTGTGAGACTATGACACAGCTGTCAAGTACAGGTAGCAGGCAGCAAATTATATTTCTTCCACTGAAGACACTGGTGGATTTAATTACTCAAAAAACTGTTCTGTGCTGCACAACTAACACAGCTCTCCCCTCTTCAGAAATCAACTTCACAGTGAGTAGCTATGCAGTAAGGAATGTGTGCTGCCTCCTCACCCCTCCCCCTGAATATCATGTGGCTGCCGAGCTGAAAAACACATGATCAGAGCTTGTTACGGTGTAATTTGCTGTTTCCGTGGAATTTCAGTGCATAGCTGTGGAATTTGCATTGAACTGCGGATTTTTAACTGAGGGTGCACACCATGTGACTGCAGAACTGAAAATCGCTGAAAATAATGGCCATACTCGCGAGATTTCTGACATAACAGCGGAATTCAAGGCTGCACACCATGTGACTGCAGAACTGAAAATCATGTGCTCAGAGCTAAATGCAGAAGAAACTGAACTTTCTGCGACATTTAGGTGCTAACTGTAGATGTTTTTTAAAACCGCAGAATTTTAAGAAGTGCAATATACAACATCAGTGAAAAAAATATCAAATAAAAAAAACACGAAAACAATTACTTTATGATAACACAGTTAAGGTGCTCAACAGACAAGGAGACTGCATTCAGTATGTGACCATTGCAATTAAGATACCACCTTCAGAAAATGAAATATAGACACACATTGATGGCAGTGAAAAACATTCCGCATTTTAGATTTAATAGCGGAAAAAAATGCCTTTGTGAAATTATTAACCAGAAACATTATTTCCGCAATTTCAAAAAAAAAATGCACATGTATAAGTGACTTTTTCACAGAACTAGGTGGAAATACGCATGTCTCAGGTGAAAGTTCGGAATTCCACCACAGGCGGAAGAGCCAAAAATTCCACGAAATTTTGTATTTCATCGAACTTCCGCCATGGCGGAATCTCGCAGCTCACTTGCACCCCTCACTCCCTTACCCCACGCTTTCTCCCTACTCTCCCTGATGTTCCACCCCTCCCTCACCCTCTCCCTATCAGGTGTCTCACTTACATCCTCACCGTCCCCTTTCTATTCTCCTTCATGTCTCTCCCGAAAACTACCTTCCGCTCCCTACTACCCTCCCTTGTCATCCCTCCATCCACCTCCCCCACTCTTCCTTCCTCATGTCTGAGCCCTTTGGTTCATTCTCCTCGGCCCCCTGGACCATCGCTCCTCTCCTTCCCCTACCTCCATTTAGCATCTCTCAGTACCATTCTGCCCTCACACTGTTCCCCCATACACACTCCTCCTCTCCTACCCCTTTGCCTCGCAAATGCGTGCCTATCCCTACAATGCTCCTCATCTTTTTGCTGCTACTAATGGCAGGTGATATAGAACCCAACCCAGGCCCCAGGCACTTTTCCTCTACCTACCTTCCCAAAGGCTTAAAAGTGACTCACCTCAATATCAGGAGCCTCCTCCCCAAGATTAACATGGTACAGCCACTAGTGATTAACCTCAAGCCAGATGTGTTAATCATTGCAAATTCATGGCTTTCTTTGAATGTTCAAGACACTGACATCCATATCCCTGGCTACACCCTCACCTGTTAGGACCACAGAAGCAGAGGAGGTGGGGTGGTCATTTACATCTCCTCATCAATCTAATTCACCACCATTCTCTCTGCCTTTTCTCCTTCTGCCTGTGAACTACTGCTATTAAAAAATGTTCCCTTCCCTTCACCCTCCCAGTCTTCACGGGCGGTGCCTACTGCTGTCCTAGCCTTCCTCACTTCTCACTTCTCAACCTCATCTCAACTCTTACTACCCACTCCCCCCCTCTGTGGTGAACTCTTCATCCTAGGGGATTTTAACTAAAATTAGCTCTCGATTACTCAATCCAAATATTGTAATGATATCAAATCCCTTAACCTCACACAATTGATCACAGAACCTACCCGCCTAAACCTCAGATCCTTCAAGCATACCCTTCTGGACTGGACTCTTGCCTCGCACCCTCACTTGGTAAGTGCTGCAGGGATCCTACCAGATGCACAAAGTGACCACCACATGGTTTACTGTGTGTATAAAATTCATCGTACGAAAGCCCCTCCAAATATCCTCTTGATTCATTTCTTCAGATCCTTGGACATGTCCTCCCTCCACGATGACTTAGCAAATGCCTACTGGTCTCCTATGTCCACTGCCTCCTCAGTTGATTCTGCCCTCAGCTATGGAGGGGAAGGTGCAGGCTCTGCTGCTATGGAGGGAAGTTTGCAGGCTCTGCTGCTATGAATGCAAGGTTGCAGACTCTGCTGCATGGAGCGAAGGTTGGAGGGTCTGCTGCTACAGAAGGAAGTTTGCAGGCTCTGCTGCCATGAAGGGAAGGTTGCAGGCTCTGCTGCTGTGGAGGGAAGGTTGCAGGCTTTGCTGCAATGGAGGGAAGGTTGTAGGCTCTACTGCCACAGAGGGAACATTGCAGGCTCTGCTGCCATGGAGGGAAGGTTGCAGGCTCTGCTGCTATGGAAGGAAGGTTGCAGGCTCTGCTGCATGGAGGGAAAGTTGCAGGCTTTACACTGCTCCCTGGAGGACCATGGGTAGT
The DNA here is from genome assembly GCA_016271365.2 of Neoceratodus forsteri. Classification (NCBI taxonomy): domain Eukaryota; kingdom Metazoa; phylum Chordata; order Ceratodontiformes; family Ceratodontidae; genus Neoceratodus; species Neoceratodus forsteri. Next base: position 1,185,809,674 of record CM057451.1, on the reverse strand, counting down.
GCAGCAGGTGCCATCAGTGTGAGGGGCAGCTGTTAACAAGGCTTTCTGCTGCACACTTGTTTCAACACATATGAACACATACTTGGATTCCTGTGTGTGGACTTCTGCAGGAGCAGGGTCACCAAAACAAGCAAAAACACCCTAGCATGAATTGAAGGATGGAACTTGCTCGGGCCCTGACCAAGCCCCTACTTGATTCCACATATCACCACCTAGGTACCCTACATCTAGAGCTCAACCATCTGCCCTGGACCCTGCCTGCCTCTAAGGAACTGTTCTCTCCCACCTGTGGATGTTGGGTACACCACTCTTCCCCTCTTACTGCTTTGTCCCCGAACCTTCACTCTCACCCTATGACACGTTCATACATGACAAGAAAGCGTAAGCACATGATCAGGGAACTTCGTATGTGCACGCTGAAGCTAGTGCTCCTCCTCCTGCAGCTGTCAGACAATGTTCATCCAAATCCTGGCCCAGCCCCCACTAAGATCATTAACCAAAACAAGCACTCAGGCGCCCTCTCAATTATAACGCTTAACATTTGCAGCTTCCTTCCCAAAATGGATGCTCTTCAGATCTTTACTAGCCAGCATAGCCCAGACATCCCAGCAGTTGTTGAAACCTGGCTCTCCCCATCGGTCCCTGACCAGGCTACCCCCCCCCCTTCCTGGGTACAATGTTTTTAGGCTTGATCTGGTGACTAAAAGGGGTGGCGGTTGTGCCCTATACCTTAAAGAGACTATCTTAGGACACCACATTAACACTGCTCCGCTGAAGATTACAGCACCAATTCTTCCCATCAGAATCCTCCTTGGTGCTCACAACAAAGCCATCACAGTCGTCACGGTCTACATACCACCTAAAGAGCAAGGTAATGGACTTTCAGCAGTTCTGGACTTTATCAGGTCACTTCCACTGGATACTGAATCTATCCTGCTAAGTGACTTTAATATAAACTGGCCCTCTACTGAGGCAGGGGCACATAGGGACTCCATTACAGTGTCCAACCTCACCCAGATGATAGACTCACCAACCAAAAAAACTACAAAACTGGCACCAGCACCCTTCTGGACTGGATCTTTACCAGCCACCCCACCCGTATGTCAAACACCACTGTACTCCCAGACTCACTCAGTGACCACTCCCTTGTCAGCTGCTTCTGGTCTAACAAATTTAATAAACCTCCCCCAAAAACCGCCACCAGTAGAGTTCTACCCTGTAGCCAATTAATTCATCTCAAATCTCACCTCCTCCAACAGAACTGGCCACCAATCTTCATAGCAACTAATGTGAACACTGCCCTGGACCACTTCATCAAAATCTTTAATGAGGCCAGCAACAAATTTGCCCCACCTAAAAGGCAAAAAGTAAAAGGCCTCTGTAACCCCTGGCTCTCAGGAGACCTCCTAAGGCAGCTAAAGGCAAGGAAACACCTCTGGGAGCTCACTAGAACCACTGGGAAACAAACTGACATCACTAACTACAAAAGTGCATGGAATGACTGCACCAAATCTATTTGGTAAATGAAATTATCCTATTTCAAGAACGCTCTTACGAACTCTTGGGGCAATGGAAGAGACTTCTGGAACAACATAAAAGAAGTCACTGGGAAGCAGTCAAAATCCACCCCATCGGTGCTCAGCATAAATGGAGATATTACACTCAACCCAAAAATCATTGCAGACACCTTCAATACTGCCTTTACTTATCTTAGTACTGTACTTCCCCCTGTTTTTTTCAAAGAAGTGGACGATTCTATGTCCCCAATTTCTACTGATCCCCCTAGTCACCCCCCCTTCTACTTTAAAGCGGTCAAGACGTACCAAGTTCACAATTATGTTACCAAGCCATTAGCAAGTCCAGAACCAGCAATGATTCACTAGACCTCAAACTTCTATCCCTCACCATTGAAGAAGTACTCAGGCCATTAACCAGGATTTTTAACCTCTCCCTCAGCCAGTTCTCTGACAAATGGAAATCTGCCACTGTAACCCCATACACAAAAGTGGTGTCAAAACTGCCCATGAGAATTTCCGTCCCATCTCCATCCTATCTCCCCTCTCAAAGGCACTTGAACTTATTGTCGCAGACCAGCTGACTGACTTTTTAGACAAGCACAACATACTATGCAGGCAGCAACACAGTTTTAGAAAGAATCATAGCACCTCCATGGCACTACTTGAATTCACTGGCACCATCCACCACTTATTGGATAATGGGCAGCAAACTGGTTCTACCTTCATCAATTTAACAAAAGCCTTTGATACCATCCACCACGGCCTCCTGCTTGTCCAGCTCCAGAAAGTGGGGCTCTCACCCAACTCTGTAAACTGATTCAAAAGCTACCTAGACAACTGGTCTCAAAGAGTGAAAATTGCTGACACGATCTCAGATGCCAGACCGGTCCGCTCTGGTGTCCCCCAGGGCTCTATTTTGGCCCCTCTCCTCTTTAGCCTGTTCCTGAACTCACTACCAGATTCCTGTCCAGAGCAAATCATACTTTATGCAGATGATGCTGTAGTCCTAGCCTCCCACCACGATCCAATACAACTGCCAGAAAACCTCCAGCATGGCTTCATATCAGTCAAAAACTGGTTCTTAAAGCACAAACTGATCGTAAACCAGAAACAAAAAAACAAAGACCATGGTCTTCAGCAGCTCTTACAACAAAAATAAGCAGTATCACTTCTCCATCAAAACCAAGCAAGGAGTCACTCTTGAACAAGTCCAATCCTTCAAATACCTTGGCATCACCCTTGACTCCCAGCTCTCCGATGCTGTCCACATTAATACTGTGTTGAAAGCTGCTAACATCAGGCTGGGCCTAGTGTTCCATCACAGGAAACATCTAACCCCTGAAGCATTATCAGTTGCTGTCCAGAGCTCCAGTATTAGCATCATTGACTATGGACTCATCATTTATGGCTCCACCACTGCATCCTCTCTCAAACGTGTTTCTACCTCCCTCAATAAAGCCTGTAGACTCGTCACCAGATCTCACAGTCTCACTCATACCTGCAACCTCTTCTCTCTTACTGGGCGACTGCAACTCAACAGCAGAATAAAATATCAAACCTGCATCACAGCAAAGAAAATAATGATGGGCAGTGCTCCTCCTGGTGTCTGCTCTCTCCTTAAACTCAGAAACAGCAATTGCAACACCAGGAGGTCTAAACCTCAACTTCTGCAAATCCCCCGCTGTCGCACATCCCAAGGCCAAAAGTCCTTTGCATATAGGGCACCCAGCTGGCTAAACAGTCTCAGTAGTGACTTCTCTGCCTCGCCCACGCTGGGTGCATTCAAGTCCAAGCTTCACCTCGCTCTTCTTGCCTCCAGCACCTGTGACTGCCATGACTGATCAGTACTCCCACCTAGCTGCTCTTTGTTTCTGCTGCCTGTTGTTGCCCCTCCACCTAGCACTTGCCCCCACCACAGCCCATCTGATGCATTTACCCCCTGTCCATCCTTGACAAAGCCCCCTAGGCTGCTATACCCCTGCCCCTGTCTCTCCCCCCACCCTCTCCATTCCCCACCTCTCATTTCTCCTTTTCCCCGTTTATGTACGCTTCCCTGTGTTTCATGTAGTAATCCTTGTAATAACATGTTACGACCATCAGTGTTACTGATTGTTCTATACTGTAATTGAAACTGTATGCCTGTACTCACTGATGTGGAACCTTTGTAAAAGAGCCCTGGCTCAAAGGTACTTTGTAATCCTAGACTTAAATACATAAATAAATAAATAACTCCATGTGAGTTACACTGTTACTGAGGTCCGGTAAAACATTTTGCAGGAGGACTCTATGTGGGCTACACTGTTACTGGGGGCATTACAAAGTTCTACAGGTGGAATCTATGTGGGTTGTACTATTCCGATGAGCCATTCAAAGTCTTGCAGGCAGACTCCTGGCAGGCTATAATATTCCTAGCATCAGCCCAATTGACTGTGAAGAATCTTTTTTTTTTTCCAGATCCACCTTGCTGAGAAACCATTACTGCTAGCAACAATGCCCTTCACAGGAAATACAAAGAAGCAAGAATGCTCTGTTAAAAACATGTTGAATGGAATCACCTGGCAAGTCATCTTCTTCCTTTATAAATAAACCTTTTTCTTTACAGATATACTATACAGAACCACAAAACAAAAGAGTGAGACTCACAAACAGAAATCTGCGCAAAGTGAGCTACTGCAAATGTATTTAATGTGCTGCAGCGATAACAGGAACGTGCATTTACATACCAGTGTGCTGCTACTATACAGAAGCCTATTTTCATGTATAGTACATGCCATTTGCCATTAAATAGAGGTCTGCACGAAGGCACTAGTGGTGAACACCCGGTTAAAGGTTTTCAGTGTGTTGTGTGTACACCATGAAAAATTAGGCCAAGGGCCTGGAGACTATCCAGCTCCATTTGAACTGCTGTCAAGGTCGAAGAATCTTGAGGTAAGAGTTAGGTGACCTACTAAAAGTATAAGCTTAGGCTTAAAAGCCAGCTAGATTTGACTCCCCTGATGTTTAGCACATATCCTATTGACTGAAATGAAACAATGCTTTCTGGCAAGCACCTCAAGGCAGAGTAAGTGAACAGCAGTGCATGCTAAATATATTTAAACCCAAGCACATTTTTAACTGGACCATTTTCTCTAGGTGTACTAATATGATAGTGGAAACATTGTTTACACAAATATCCATTAAAAATGCACTTACACTTTCCTTTATAACCACACATGGAATAGAGTTGTGCTTACCCTTTTCTAGGAAGCTTTTTTAGCTACCTTTTACTGAATAAGGTTGTGGTAACATCTCAGCACTTTATAAGCCCTTTCATGTTGCTCAGTAAGCGGTTTGGGATAGATTGCTAGGGTAGTTATATAATTTGTTCCCAGTCAGCATGTCTAGTCTGAATGATAATGGCCATTAATGACTTGTTGTTCTGCCAATCAGCATTGCCTTTGAAAGCCTCAATGACCTAACAGGCATTAATCTGCAATAATCATTTAACAAGGCAATACGTATCTAACCGATAAAAAACAGCCCACTCTCTCACCTCTAGTTCTGTGATTCAAGTCCTTAGCTACCATCTTTGAATTTATTTTCAAAGATATTTTAGCGCAGCATTTGAGCCATCTAAATAAAGATATTCAAAATTTCAAGCACAATGCAGCTGAGCAAAGTGCCAATTTGATACCTTTTATTGGACCAACAAGGCATTTCAAGAATACGAGCTTTCAGGCTTACACCGAGCCCTTATTCAGGGGATGGCAGCTTCTAGTAACAGTATTACTTTTATACCATAGTCTGTCAAGCTGATAACTACATTTGGCTGCAGCAATTACGGTACCACAACAAGGGTGACAGTGAAAGTGGCGATCTTGATTTCAGTTCACCCGTCACTCCTGTTGCCCTTTGGCCCCACTTAGTTTCTATCCCCTCTGGGGCATGTCCACCCCAGAAGAAGGTTATATTTAGTTCTGGGGGATGTGGGGCGGGAAGCCACCCACAAAAGCTGATCATTGTCCAGGAGGGCACTTTGGTGCTGTACCTCAGGGAGACTAAATGCCTGGTGCTGCAGTACTTGCCAACATTTTACTGGTGCCGTAGTCAATGTCCACAAAATGCATGTCACTGTGGGTTGGTGGAACCCTTTTATACAGAGGATAGTGCCACCTATGTCTAGCAGAAATGTCTTCCAGAAGCTGTAGGAAACCCCCCTAAATTTATCAGCTTGTGGGTCATGACTAATGTCCCATGAATAAGATACTGATGTATCAAAGTGCCTTCTTGGGGGAAGGGAACTCCTAATGGCTACTGATAAGTAATGTAGCTTACCATTCTGAAGACCCTGATTTGTATACCAGTCCCAGGACAGAGCATATACACTAGCAAAAGCAGTGCAGAGCTTCCATCTCCCATCTTACCTTGCATCTCTCCTCAAATCTGCCACCCCACCCCTGTACAACTCATGGTCAATCGGCGCCCGTTCCTTTGCACTCCCATGAGTCCACACCTCAGCTTGTAAACTGGCCTTCTCTTACAGGCTTCCTTCTCTCTGGAACAGCTTCCCCCTCTTTTCCTGCCCCCAAGAGCCTACTCAGACCAATCCCTACTTCATCCTGCACCTGTTCATATCCCTAACATGCCCTCTCCTTCCTATCCACTAATCTCTCTCCCCTCCCTTCTCCAGTACCTCCTTTTTAGGGCTGCAGTTGGTGTGTAGCCCTGTAGACTTTTCGGGATAAGTAAAGGGACTCCACATTCCTCCCTAAGTTGCTACCCACTGTTCCGCCTACTGGGCCTGACTGCCTTTTAGGATGAGTAAAGGGACTCCACATTCTTTCCTACGTTTCCACTCAAGGTTCCACCCACTGTGCCTAACTGCCTTGCTTGAATTGTGACTTTTTGCCCATTCATTTCAAGTAGAAAGTGGGGAAAAAAGGAAAAAACACAGACTCATGTCCTGTTTTTACTCTCATACTACAGAGAAGAAGTATACATTTTCTGTATCCATTTTATCCTGGAGCATAAAGTGTTTTTTGTCCTGGTTAGCTTTAGCTTATAAACCTTCAACGCCAGATCCCATGGACTTGAATCATTTGAAAATTCTTGCATCATTTATAAAGACAAAAGTAAAACCTGTTTGGCAAAATCAAGTTCTTATTTTTGAAGTTTTATTGCCATTGTTGTTACTTATTTTCCTCTATTCAGTAGGCGTGAGGATTATTTTTAATGTTAATTACATTTGGCAGAACTTTAAAGACACTGTAGAATACAGCAGGTGGTATTTTCAAAAGTTAAAAAAAATGATACAGTTGCGTCAAGACACCTAAATCTGCACCATGCAGATGCAGCATTTAATTGCACTGTATTTTCAAAGCTGCATCAAAACAGCACTCATACGTGTGTACTAACTGTAGCAGATTTGCAATATATTTGTGGGATGCATCACTACTGCATCATGTCTGTGTCACTTTTTGCATTACTAATCTACAGTAGATGCATGTGCAGGGGCAGCAGAATGTGGTGCGTCCATCTTCTGATGGTAGTGCACCCTTCTGATGCACACACAGCTGTGATCTATGATACAACAGTGACGCAACTTGCTGCAGTGTCTGCAGCAAATCATTGAAAATACAGGTCTGTATATTTAACCCCCACCATCTCTCATAAACTCCAAACAGTCATTTACAGATAATGGGTCCAGAATGAAGCATATACCTTGCAATACAGATTTGCAACAAATAGAGGACAATAAGATATGGGACCATGTCTTGCAGCATATTCTTTTCCCCACTCAAGTTCAAGATCAGGAGAATCACAGCACAGAAGGTGCTCCACTCATAGCCAGTTCCACCTGTTAACTGAAAACCACTGACTGGTTGCCCATATATACACAAGTGTGTGCTATTAATAATTTTATTATTTTATTTTATTTATTTATTTACTTACTTATTTATCTATTTATTTATTTCAATCTAGGATTAGAGAATACCTTTGAGCACAGTGGAGCTCATTTACATAGGTTCCATGTCAATAATGGGGAAGGGGTTATAAAACAGACAGAGTATAAAGCACAATAACATGTACAGATAATAATCAAATACAGCGAACAGTAGGACAGCACAATAACATGTACAGATAATATCAAATACAGCAACACTAGAACAGCACAATACATAGTAAACACAGGTGATTGCAATTAGATACATAGTTGGCATTCTAGGACTCTATAGGTGAAAACGTGGGTGGGTAATCCCATTTGGAAATCAGGAAGGGTGAGTCAGGGGATGAAGAGTAGCAGCCGGACAGAGAATAAGGGGAGGGGGCTGATGCAGCTGGGCGGCATTGTCAAGCATGTTGAGTGAGGCAGGAAGGGGTAGAACTGGTGGGAACGGGGCCAAGCACAGAGGGAGAAAGGACAGAAGGGAGGGATGGTGAGGTGAGGGGAGGGAGGAGGGAGGGAGGAAGAGGGGAGGGGAGGAAGAAAGGTGTGGAAAAGAGCAAGTCAGGGGTCATAGTGGGTGAGTAAGTGGGACAGAGTTGGAGGGTCTGGATGTAGCAGGTAGTGGGGGAGGGTGAGAGAGGCGATTGAGCAGGGAAGAAAGGATGCAGTCTAGGGCCTTGTCGAGGAGGCTGGGGAATGCAGGTTGCCAGATGAGGTGCAAGTCATATGACTAATTAAAGCAGGTACATTCACTTTCTTTCAAGATGTGCAGATGCAGGAGACGCTTGAACTGGGTAAGTTAAGGTATGCTAGTCAGTTTACAGCTCAGGGCATTCGTCCAGTTTGCAGTTCTGTAAGGGAAGGATAGGTGGCATTGGGTGGTCTGAACCCTAGGAATGTGAAAGAGTTCAGAGGCAGAGGACCGGGTGTGACATGACTTTTGAGGCTTTGATAGAAGACTGGCAATGCCCTTATTAATCTCACATTTTCTGAAAAATTAAACCTTTGCTGGCTGCCTTACAATGAAAGGGAAAGCAAGGAAGCAAGGAACGGCATGCCGCTGACTCCACCATTTTTGAAACATTACACCTATACTATCTGCCTTAAGATATTTAAACTAATTTCCTAATAATTTTAAAGATGAAACACCTTAGTATCTAAACTGGAAAATGAGGAGTCCTTTTACTGATGCCCCTTCTGTGAAAAAAGTTCTCATTCATTATGATAAGAATAACAGTTTAAAATTTTCCCTCCGGATAAAAGATGCATCTAGCCAGGGCTATGAAGATGATTGCAGGACAGCAGGATAAATCATACGAGTTGAGACTGAGGAACCTAAATATCTGGTCCCCAGAGGACAGAAGGGAGAGGTGAGACAAAATTGAGACCTTCAAGTACTTGAAAGAGATTAATAAGGTGAAAAGGGAGGGTATCTTCAGGCTAAGCTGCTGCAAAACCCCGAAAGGGCACAGCCTAAAGTTGCAGGATGGGTGTTTAAGAGGGAGGTTAGAACACAATTCTTTACAGAAAGGGTGGTGAGCAAATGTGCTGCCAGAAGCAGTGATCTCATTGAGGACAGCGGGCAGCTTCAAGAGAGGCTGGGAAAGATATAAGGGGAAGATAAAGGTAATGGAAGGAGGCGAGGAAGGTAGTGGAAAGGTAAGGGAGGGGAAGCAGGAACACCAGCCTGAGCTAAGAACCCGGGTCAATGAGCAGACTAGATAGACCAAAAAGCCTAATTCTTTTGGCTTCTTCATATGTCCGTATGAGATTGCAGCATTAAGTAAAAATGTTCATTCTTTCAGAAAACAGCTGACTATTCTGTGTGATAATCTATTCTTTCAACTATATAATATGAATAAATAAGAGATTATACCTTATAGCTGCTGTTTCATATATTTTCTTGGTTGCTAATCAGTACAAACCACAATCCTGTATGATCCTACAAGGGGCACAATAAATGCTTTTGTTTATTGCACTGTCATATTTATTCTGATTCTTTTCGAACTAGTTAAATTCTTAAAGTAAACAATATATGCTCTCAGAACTCACCTCAATGTTCATGTCCTTTTGTTTGTGTAATAGAGATTTTCTTTGCTCGCCCAGCCACTGGTGCAGCTGCAAGGCAACTGCTTATGGTGCCAACATCCTGGCTTGGTGACAGACTCGGGAGTCATAGGGACAGCTGGGGGTTTGAATGTCCTGAGGACTACTCTTTTCTGGGGGGGAGGAGTGTCTGATCCTTTACAGAGCCCTGGCAGAGGCTTGGGATACTGCTACAGCCGGCACCATCACCACAGGGGGTAACTTGGATGCTGGACATCATTGCATGTCTCTGCCCCAGGAATCCAGCATTCAGAAAGACAGCCAGCCTGTTGCCCTGATCTACCACAGTCTCAGCTGCCACCAATGTCTGCTGGGGGGTCCCGCTCCCGTGGCCCCAACCCAGGAGGTAAGCTGGGGTTTGCCAGCAGTGATTCTTGGGGGGGCACCCACCCTGCAGTCCCACCCAGGGGGTAAGCCTGGGCATGGGGTGACAGTAGGCAAGGCAGGGCTGAGCACTGGTAAGGATTGGGGGCAGCCCCCCCTCCCAAAAAAGTTGACTTTTTTCCCTTTCACTTCTTATTACGTGTATATAGATGTTCTATTCCCTCTCACTCCATAAGCTGTGCCTTTTATGTTTGCCAAAGATGGGGCAAGTTCAATGGCGAGCCCATTCAGGGTATGGAAGAGGGGGCAGTAATCCTGGTGAGTTTTGTCTAGAGCCAAAGGTCATGGAGACCATTTTCTTGGCATTTAGAGCCAGCTGATTTGTCCAGAACCAGTGCTGAACATTATCAAAGTCCAAAGACTGGACAGAAAATCAGAGGGAGAGGGGCTAGAGGCAAACAGGACTGTGTCATCGGTGTACATGTGAATGGATGCTGAGGTGCATACAGCAGGGAGGTCATTTAAGAAAATTGAAAAGAGTATTGGATGAAGGACAGAGCCTTGGGGGACACTGGTACTGACTGGAAGGGGTTGTAGTGGAATTAACAGTTCTAACTGATTGAGTCCTGCCTTCGAGGTAGGAATAGAACCAATTAGTGGTGGGGTTGGAGAGCCCTGCTGCATCAAGCTTTGGGAGGAGGAGGTGGTGAGCAACAATGTCAAAGGCTTTGGCCAGGTTGACAAAAATAGCTAAGGTTATATGGCCCTGATCCATACTGAAAAGAATGCAGTCAGTAAACCAGAGGAAGGAGTTGGAGGTTGAATGGGATTTGTGGAACCCAGACTGGTAAGGGGTGAACAAAGAGGTGGCATCTAGGAAGAGCGAGAGGTGAGATAAGACCAGGTGCTCCTGGAGTTTAGCCAGAATTGGATAGAGAGAAATTGAACAGTAGTTGCCTGGGATAGAGGAGTCACCATCTTTGGGGAGGGGTATGATGCTGGCATTGTTCTAGGCTGCAGGGACAGAACTGAGGGAGAAGGAGAGAGTAAGGAGGGAGGAGACAGTGGCAACAATAGCTGGGGGCACAGAGATGGAGGAGTTTAGGGTCGAGGCCATCAGGACTATTACCCTTTTGGGGGTTGAGGGCTAGTACATCCTTGAATGTGACAGCAGGTAAGATAGAGAGAAGTAGAAAGGAGGTGGTGAAAGGGGGTTGGGGTGGGAGGGGATGGTGAAGGGGGTTGGGATGGAAGACAGAGGAGATGTTGGAGAGTGGGATGTGAGGGAGAAGAGAAGAGTGAAAGCACAAGAGGTGAAGTAGGTGTTAAACTCATTGACTACTGCAAAAGGGCTGGAGATAGGGACATTGTCACTGGGTGTGGGTTTAGAATAACACAGTTTCAGGAAGACCACAAATCAGGTGCATAAAAAATGCATGGTTGTGTTTATCATCTTATTTTCACCAAATAAAATATACAGAAAGCAAAATGGTAAGTCAGACAACTGATTAGCTTCAATAGTTTCTAAGGCTTTTCTTCAGCCTAGCATGAATCAAACAGTGTGAAAGCACACACTACCAGGAGGTCTTCCACCTTCATCAGTCAGTATTCAACTGACCACCCTGTCTATCCTCTCTCAGCACCGAGGTAGGGCTTTTTATAAGCTCTCTAGAAGCTGGAACAAATTTCCAGTGCCTTTAGATTAACAGCAGACGTAATATAGAACTAGTCACTAGAGGCCACTGTTGCTCCATAGAGAACAGTTCAGTTAGCACCTGGAGCATAGCACAGAACTTGTTTACAACATTGAAAAAGTCAGAGTCAAGGTCAGAACATTCTGTGCTGTCCTAAACTCTCCTGCAGGGTTATATTAACTCATGCCATCTGCTGTAAAATATATCTTAGAAGGGGTCTACTTACATCTAGAAAAAGCAGACACACATTGTTATTCTTATATTAAAACTGCCCTCTTAGTTTTATTTTATGGCCAAAAATCTGAGAAGAAAACAATATACAAGTTATGTAGAAACATAGACTTTGATGGCAAATAAGGACCACTTGGCCCACCCATTCTGCCCATTTCCCTACCTATTGGATAAGCTGCAGATTCTAGTTAACCAACAGCCTACGTCCTCCTACCCCCGTGATAATTGCCTTATGTCTTTCCCATGCATTCTTGAATTCCCTCACCATTTTTGACCCCACAACCTCCTCAGGAAGGCTGTTCCATGCGTTCACCACTCTCTCAATGAAAAAATATTACCTCACGCTACCCGTGAGCCATCTCCCCTCTATCTTTAAATTGTGCCCCCTTGTTCTTGCACATCTCTTTTTCTGAATCATGCTCCCCTCTTGGACTTTGTTGATTTCCTTGAGGTACTTGAAAGTTTATACCACGACCCCCTCTCCATCCTTTCCTCAAGAGTATACATATTAAGCTGTCTTAGAAATACAAAATCACACATACTCCCATAATGCAAAGCATCGTGGTCTGTATATATAAATCATCACAGAATATTATGGTGGTTCAACTTTAAGCAGAAATGCATGGTGTTGAAATGCCTCTCACACAGTTTGCAAAGGGTGCCAACAGAAAGCTCTCTTTGTCTCTCTTCATATGGTTTCTGTTGCTTGCACCCTTTTAGTTTTAGTTGCCCTCCTCTGGACTGCCTCCATCCTGTCTATGTCCTTGCGGAGGTGGGATCTCCAGAACTGCACGCAGTACTCCAGATGGGGTCTCACCAACTGTCTGTAGAAAGGGATAACAACTTCTTGTTTTCTACTAGTGCCTCTCCCTATGCATCCCAGTATCCCCCAGCTCAATTTACTGCCTTCTCACATTGCCTGCCTACCTTAAGAGCATCTGATATGACTACCCCCAGGTCCCTTCCATTTTTGTTGTTGTCAGTGCCCCCCCAACTGTATACTCTTCACCTGGGTTTTTGTTTCCCAGGAGCATTGCTTTGCATTTCTTTGCATTAAATCTAAGTTGCCATACATTTGAACATTCCTCATACCTTGCCAAGTCCCTTCTCATCCTTTCCACACCCCCTTGTGTATCAACTCTGTTGCAGATCTTTGTGTTGTCTGCAAAGATGATTACTTTTCCTTCCAGACCCTCTGCAATGTCTCCTATAAAGACATTAAAAAGGACTGGTCCCAGTGCTGAACCCTGCTGTACCCCACTAGTAGCCCCTCTTTCTTCTGAGTGAATTCCATTTACTATTACCCTCTGCATCCTGTTGTGCAGCCAATTTGTTACCCAGGCTACCGCCCTGGGGCTCGCTCCCAGGATGGCTAACTTTTTTATTAATCTTTTGTGTGGGACTGTGTCAAATCCCTTGCTAAAGTCTAGGTAGGCCATATCCACAGCCCCTCCTTGGTCTACTACTTTGGTCACCCAGTGAAAGGAATCAATTAGATCCATCTGACATGACCTTCCCACTGTGAATCCGTGCTGCCTTGGGTCCTGTGCCCCCTCTGGCCTCTAGGTACTCAACAATTCTTTCTTTCAGAAGTGATTCCATCATTTTCCCTACAACTGAGGTCAAACTAACAGGTCTGTAGTTTCCTGCCTCTTTGAGAGTTTTGGCTGGTTTATAGTTAGTTTTTAGGTTAACGTGCACTGAAAGCTTTATAAACACTTCAGCACTTAATCTATAACCAGCCAACCAGCATGTTGGACATTGTACAAAACATAAACTGCTTGGTAAAGGGGTTTAAATTTATCCCAGGGGTGTCCACTATGACAGGGGTTACCCTGTCACACATCCCCCCTGCAAAAGAGGGCAACCATCCTTTGAGTGTCCAAATCTCTACTAACACCCTGGAAGGGTGTGGCATACATGTGTGGAGGACATTCTCGATGGGCTTCGGCCTTTTTATGTCCCAATTACCAAGTTACCAAGTTACCAAGTTACTTTGGCTCACTCTCATTGGAAGCTCTGTTTCAGGGTCCTTTTAAAAAAAAAAATTGTAAAGTATCCTATTCATAACAATGCAAATACCCTGAGACTTCTTAAATTATTCTGAAATGAGTCTCTCCATTAGTAGACTACAATATCATCACATACATTTAGGAGAAAGAACCACTAATGGCAGTTTTATGCCATCTACTGACTTTTCCTGACCAGATACATTTGAATGGCTAGACCATTCAGCAACCAGTAGAACTATCTTCGGGGGTAGAACTACCCTGCTCTTTCCCCGCTTAGACATTTAAAGGTAGGCTAGTAACATACCATGCTGCATGCCTAACAGCTTGTCCCTAACCTCTGGGTTTACGTATCAAATCTTATACACTACTAGTGGTGTTGGCCACCACCTAGACTCTTCTGTTCTATGTGGGAGTCTCCTCTCCTCCAAGGGTGCCATCTCTCATGTCTCACCCTCTGGGTTACTCCTCCCACATCACTATCAGGGGTTGCTATCTGTCTGCCCCATAACAGGTCTTATAGTATGCTGCCACCTGCCTGTACATGCCTGACCAATAGAAATACAGGGTTAGTCTAGCCAAAACATTCCCATGGCTCAGTCCTGAATGACTGGAATGCGCATTCTCCATCACCTTTTTCCTATATGCCACAGGCACCACTACCTGGGCATCCACTTGCTTTGTCCAGGGGTTGTGCCTCATATGATAGGGAACTTCCTTCCTAAGTTCAAACCACCATAAAATGTCCCCCCCACCACCATTAACCTGTCTCCCATCCTTGATTTTTACATACTGCCTTAACTGGGTTACTTCAGAATCTCTCACACACAACTTTCCCCAGTCAGCACCAGGAGAACAATCATTTTTCATAGGGGGAGGTTTATAACATGCAAAAGTTACAGTACTTGTAGCAAAATGGCTTCTTCCATGTTGCTTGAAGTCTTCTGCCCTAGTAATACATTACCAGTCAATGCCTTACCTGGGGCCTCCTCTTCTCGTTCACTGTCCTCCACCAAATAGCAACCTGGAAAAATGGGCAACTACAGTATCTCCACAAATGTTGGTCACAAATGTTCCATCAGGGGGTCCTCCTCCTCCTCCAGAGCCCATGGATCCTGATCCACCTCGACTCCCTCTGAGTGGGACCTCTCAAGTAGCTCATGGCATCTCTGCTCTGCCTTGCTCCAGCATCGGCCAGCCTCCAGCATCTCCCACTCATCCAGTGAAGAAACCATATCAGAGTCTCCATTTGGCCATCGGTTCCATCTCATCCAATCCATAGTGCCTCACCCAGGTCACCATCTCCATCAAGCGCTGTCTTCATCTCACCTGGTGCCATGCACCTCTGCCATGTATCCTCGGTACCAGGTCTGGCACCAACTAACTGAACTCCCCCTGTTTCCTCGGATGTCCAGTCTGATCCCACTTCTAATACCATATGTCACCGGGTGTGGGTTTAGGATAACACAATTTCTGCCAGACCACAAATCAGGTGCATAAAAAAATGCATGGTTGGGTTTATCATTTTATTTTCATCAAGTAAAACATACAGAAAGCAAAATGGTAAGTCAGACAACTGCTTAACTTCAGCAGTTTCTAAGGCTTTTCTTCAGCCTAGCATGAATCAACCAGTGTGAAAACATACACTACCAGGAGGTCTTCCACCTTCCTCAGTCAGTATTCAACTGACCTTCTTATCTATCCTCTCTCAGCACCGAGGTAGGAAACACTTTCCACTGCCTTTTGATTAACAGCAGACATAATAAAGAACTAGCCACTATGGGCCACTTTTGCTCCATAGAGAACAGTTCAGTTAGCACCTGGAGCACAGCACAGAACTTGTTTACAACATTGGAAAGGTCAGAGACGAGGTCAGAACAGTCTGTGCTCTCCTAAACTCTCCTGCAGGGCCATACTAACTCATGCAAAATATGTCTTCAAAGGGGGCTGCTAACATCTAGAAAAAGCAGACACATGTTTTTGTTATTCTTATATTAAAACTACCCTCTTAGTTTTATTTTATGGCCAAAAAACTGAGAAGAAAACAACATGCAAGTCCAATATTCTTTGAGAGTTTGGGCTGGTTTCTAGTTAGTTTTTAGGTTAATATGCACAGAAAGCTTTATAAATGCTTCAGCACTTAATTTATAACCAGTCAACCAGCATGTTGGGCATCATACAAAACATAAACTGCTTGGGAAAGGGGTTTCAATTTATCCCAGGGGTGTCCACTATGACAGGGGTCAACCTGTCACAGACATCATTCACTTTAAGGATGGGGATTATGGGCTGGGCCTTTGGGGAGAACAAGGCATGAACAACATTCCAGAACTTGGAGGGATGGTTAATGTTGTTCTCGAAGTTAGTGGAAAAGTGCTCTGCTTTGGCTAGCCCGATGGTTCTGGTGCAGGCATTACGCAGTGTGTATTATATAATCCAGTGTTGGGGGAGACCAAAGACTTGTGAGCCTTCAATGCTGAGTCTCTGACACACAGACAAGCAAGGAGTTCCACAGAGATCCAAGTGAGATGGGTGTCTCTGACTCTTTTTCCTTAAAGGGGCATGCTTATCCTATACTAATAGGAAGGTGGATTGGAAGACAACCGGGGCTGAGTCGATGGAGCTGGAGGTGGAGACAGGCATCCAGTCAGTATCTGACAGGTCCTTGTGGAGGTCAGATAGGTCTAAGGATCTAAATGACCAGATTAAAAGGATATTGGGGGGGACTTTAGGGTGCTGGACATTATGAACACAGTAGATCATGTGGTGATTGCTGAGTGCACCCAGGAGGTTGCCAGAAGCAATAATGTGGTGGGGTGGTAAGCACCCAGTCCTGCAGTGAGTGGTTTTGTGATTTAAGGTTGAGATGAGTGGGGTCAGTAATTAGCTGAAAGAAGTTTAGAGATGTGGTTTCATGGTGGATTTGGGAATTGGAGGAAGAGTGGCAGTTCATATTAAAGTCCTTAAGAATGAGCAGCTCATTGGGGGAGGAGTGAGAGATGGTGGTGAGAAGTTCAGTGACTGAGGTGGAGGGAAGGTCAGGGTGACAGTAAGCTCCAGTTAAGAAAATAGGGAGGGAGTGGGGAGGGAAAGTTTTAGAAGGATCATCTCGTAGGCTGAGGGGAGAGAGAGAGATAGAAAGGAGAGTAGTGTATTGGATAGCAGAGGAGATATAAATGGCAGTACCATCACCCCTTCCAGAATGATCCTGAATAAGGAGTATCCAGGGATGGAGATAGCATTATCTGAGATTTGGGGGGAGATTCATGACTCTGAGATGATTAACACATCTGGTTTTAGGTTGGCCATGATAGGTTGAAGGAGTTCAACCTTAGGAAGGAGACTCCTGATATTTAGGTGGGCAAATAACAGGCCTTTGGGGGGGATGGATGTGGGTCCTGGGTTAGGCTCTGTGTCAGAGTGAAGACAACGTTGCAGCACTCCAAATCCAAAAACATCCCAAAAGCCAGACTTAACGCAAAAAAGATTAATTCCAAATGAACCACAAACGTTCTTTCCCTTTAGGCTCGATGTTGCCTGCCATCAATAGAAGTAGTGAGATTAGAGGTTGTGCAGTAACAGAGATTTGCCTCCTAGTCAAGGTGGAAAGTCATTGAGTGGTGCGAGGAGTGGGTGAGGGTATGTGGGCACCTGAAATGGAGTGATATGAAATGAATGTAGGTGGGTGGGAGGAATGATGGGCCAGTAAGCCAGGAGGAATGGGATAGGATGGGGAAACAGAAGAAAGGAAAGGTGGGGGAATGCAGAGGGGGTGATGCAGTAGGAGTGGAGTAGGGAGGAGAGAGTGAATGGTGATGGGGGATCATGCATGAACAGGAGAGGAAGGAGGGAGAGGAAGGGGGGAGAGGGTGATAAAGAGCATGGCAGAGCTGAAGAGGGATTTGCGAAGATAAGGGAGTAGAGTAAGGTAGAACTGGGATGGGGAAGAACTGAGGTAGGACAGTTGATAGGAAAGTGATTAGACAGTTAGGATTTTAAGCTACTACTCCAGATCTTTGTGTCTTTCTCCCCCAACCAATATGGTATCTCTATCCTCACCTTTATCCAAATCCACCCTACAACCTCTCAACGTGCACTACCCCTCCATTCCACCCCTTCTTTTTATTTCTCCTAACCCTTTTCAGCTTCCCAGGGCGTTATTACCTAGTCTTTTTCCTATGAAATAGCTAGCCTCTGCTTAAATGTTTGCAATGTATATTTATTGTACCATAATAAACTGAGGTTAAGGTGGTGAATTCACTGTACCTTGCCTCTCTGCTCTGTACAATGTTTTAACCTGTATAGTTTGTCCTATGTATTTTTTACGATGTGTTTACCTGTATACTTTTGTACACTGTATTCCGTCTTTGTTTATTTATTCCATGTAACTGAATGTGTGTGAAAACAGTTATTTTTGCTCACATACCTTTTCAGTATAAAATAAAGATTGATTGATTGATTAAGCAGGGTAATGGATGAGTAGAATAGACAGTAGGGAGCAAAACAGCCCAACAGAACATTAGCAAAGTACATGACAAATTGTATTAGATTGCTAAATTGGAGAGAATTGCATAACAGTTGTTGTGGATACCCACCACAAGATAGCAGCTTGCAATACATATCATTAAAACAGTTCAATTGATTAAATCACTAAACTGTATTACTGTGCAGTGTATAGCTAGCAGTTCTGGTAACTATACCAATACATACAAAATAGCAGTGCATGTCATTTAAAGCAGTACAATTGAATGAAATCAGTAAACTGTATTACTGTGTAAGGGTAAAACTAGCAGGTCGGGGGCAGACAGTGAGTTGGTTAGATGGGGGGTGACACTGTTTATTTGTTTTCTTCTAACAGGACTGAACCATGAGAGGAGGCAGCAGAGGGGAGACCAAGGGAATCAGTTAGGAGGGCTTACAACTCAATGAGGGGGGAAGTGGACTATGCAAAGTGGAGAGGCTGGAGGGGTGAAAAAGTAGACTGAGTATTTTGCACTGCCCCTATAAAAGGAGGAGTAGGTTAGGATGGGAGGGTGGTTGGGGAGGAGTAGTTTAAGGTGGGAGGGTGGGATCAGGCTAAGTGGTGCTGCCCGAAGCGCGGCTCTGCCCATCAGCTGTGTGCTGCTGAGCTATCTGTTTGTGGGTGCGTGTTTCTGTGGAGAGAAAGCTGCTCCTGAGGTGGATGAATCGACGGGGAGGGCCGAGGTAGATGAGCCCTTGCAACCCTGTGTGCTTGGAAATGGAAACAAACAAGTAGAACGTAAGGCTTTGTACATGGGGTCCTTATGGAAACAAAGGGGCGGCCCGGGTCAGGGCGGGAAACGGGAAAGGTCAAGCGAGGGGAGGGGGGTTGGAGTGAGATACAGAGGGAGGGAAAATGAGAAGTCAGAGGTTGCTAGTAGGCTAGAATTAATTATCTTGAACAAAGCTGGCTGGCCAAGAAGCAAAGCTTCAATACAATGCGATACCAGACTGGAGTTAATTATTGTTGAACAATGCAGGCTGGCTAGAAAATAACACTGATGCTGAGCACAAAAACCAGAACAAATACTAGTTAATAGGCACGGCTCAGCATTTGTAACGTCAGCCAGAAGTACATTTTAGTTCATATGTAGACAGATGCCTTAAAGTACATTTAGGAAGAGGCTGAATATAACTAACTGCAGCATCACAAATTAAGGTAACTATAGAAACTTGTCAATCGGCAGCAAAAACAACAGAAAAGTCAGCAAATAAGTTTAATCAACATTGGTACATGAGCGGATATTCTGCCCGTGAGCTGTGAGCTGAGCTACCTGTTTGCAGGTGCGTGTTCCTGTGGAGCGAGAGCTGCTTCTGAGGTGGATGATCTGACGGGGAGGCCGAGGTAGATGAGTCCTGTGCGCCTGGAAAAGGTTGACCATTAACTCTTTCATAAAGTACTCAGCTGCAGCAACAAACCATATATACTTAGGCCAAGGTGCACCTTTTAGAGTTATAGGTTGAGTGATCAGTCATTTATCTTTTGCATAGAAAGCCATTCTTTTGCACATATCTTGTTGTGCTGTCAGTGCTAGTTCTTGCCTCTCTGACCATGTCATCCTTACTGCTGAATAAAGTCCTTGCTTCATTGAACCTATGAGTATGACTACTGCCTCTCCTTGTCAGGTACCTCCATCCACCCACTCAGGAAACATAGAAACATAGACTTTGACGGCAGATAAGGACCACTAGGCCCATCTAGTCTGCCCATTTCCCTACCTACAGGATAGGCCGCAGATCCTAGTTAACCAACAGCCTATTTCCTCCTACCCCCCCACAAGAATTGCCTTATGTCTGTCCCATGCATTCTTGAATTCTCCCACAGTTTTAAACCCCACAACCTCCTCAGGAAGGCTGTTCCATGCATCCACTACCCTCTCTGTGAAATAATACTTCCTCACATTGCCCCTGAACCGCCCTCCTTCTATCTTTAAATTGTGTCCCCTTGTTCTTGCACGTCTCTTTTTCTGAAAGATGCTACCCTCTTGGACTTTGTTGATTCCACTGAGGTACTTAAAAGTTTCTATCATGTCCCCCCTCTCCCTTCTTTCCTCAAGGGTATACATATTAAGCTCCTTTAGTCTCTCCTCATACGGCTTCTCTTGCAGACCCTGCACCATTTTAGTTGCCCTCCTCTGCACTGCCTCTATCCTGTCTATGTCCTTGCGGAGATGGGGTCTCCAGAACTGGACACAGTACTCCAGATGGGGTCTCACCAACTGTCTGTACAGAGGGATAACAACTTCCTGTTTTCTGCTGGTGATGCCTCTCCCTATACATCCCAGTATACCCCAGCCCTCCCTACTGCCTTCTCACATTGCTTGCTAACCTTAAGGTCATCTGATATGATTATCCCCAGGTCCCTTTCCTTTTTTGTTGTTGTTACTACCTCCCCACCCATTGTGTATTCTTCCCCTGGGTTCTTGTTTCCCAGGTGCATTATTTTGCACTTCTTTGCATTGAATCCTAGCTGCCATACTTCTGACCATTCCTCCAACCTTGCCAAATCCCTTTTCATCCTTTCCACGCCTCCTTTTGCATCAACCCTGTTGCAGATCTTTGTGTCGTCTGCAAAAAGGCATACTTTTCCTTCCAGTCCCTCTGCAATGTCACTGATAAAGACATTAAAAAGGACTGGACCCAATACTGAACCCTGCGGTACCCCACTAGTAACCCCCCTTTCTTCAGAGTGGACTCCATTTACAATTACCTTCTGTATCCTGTTGTCCAGCCAATGTTTTACCCAGGCTACAACCCTGGGACCCACTCCCAGGCTGGTTAATTTGACTAATAATCTTTTGTGTGGGACTGTGTCAGATGTCTTGCTAAAGTCTAGGTAGGCCATGTCCACAGCTTCTCCCTGGTCTACTACTTTGGTCACCCAGTCAAAGAAATCTATTAGATTCGTCTGACATGACCTTCCCGCTGTGAACCCATGCTGCCTTGGGTCCTGTGCTCCACTGGCCTCTAGGTACTCAACTATTCTTTCCTTCAGAAGTGACTCCATCACTTTCCCTACCACAGAGGTCAGACTGACAGGTCTGTAGTTTCCTGCCTCTGTCTTGGTCCCACTTTGTGAAGGGGAATCACATCCACCTTCCTCCAGTCCTCGGGTACCACACCATCCTCCCATGATTTATTAAAAAGAGTAGCCAGTGGTTTCACTAGTTCCTCCTTAATTCTTTTTAGAATTCAGGTGAATTCCATCAGGACCCATTGCTTTGTCCACCTTCAGTTTTAGGAGTTCTTGCAGAACCCTTTCTTCTGTGAAAGGACTGGGATCGACCCCCCTATCAAGAGTGCTTCTGTTAATTGGATTAGGCACTTCCCCCTCCTCTTTTGTGAATACTGAGCAGAAACATTTGTTCAGTATTCCTGCTTTTTCACTGGTCCCCTCTGCCCACCCACCGTTCATTCTATTCAGCCTCACTATCCCTCCCTTTGTCTTTCTACGCTCGCTGATGTACCTATAAAAGGTTTTATCCCCCTTCTTAACTGAGTTGGCTATCTTTTCCTCAGTTTCGGCCTTTGCTATTCTGACTTCCCTCCCTGCTTCCTTCTGCCTTAACTGGTACAGCTGTCTGTCCTGCTCCTTCTTGTTTCCTTATACTTCCGGAATGCTATCTTTTTCTTCCTGACTTTCACACCTCTTTGAGAACCATAGTGGCTTTTTCTTTTGTTTTGATTTGTTTATTTGCTTCACACAAGGCTTGTTGCTTCTGTGATGACAGTTTTGATAATTCCCATTGTTGCTCCACACCTCCTTCTAGCCTGTTTGCTAGTGCTTTTCTGAGGACTCTCCCATCTTGCCAAAGTCAGCCCTCCTAAAGTCCAGTACCTTCACTTTTGTATGGCTTGACTCTGTAGCTGAGTTTAATGTGAACCACACTGTTTGATGGTCACTTGTCCCCAGATGGCAACCCACTTCTAAGATCTGAGATCCTCTCACTGCCTCTGTTTGAGAGTACGAGGTCTAAGATTGCTCCCTCATGAGTGGGTTCCAAAACTAGCTGTCTAATGCCTGTCACCTGTAGGGCATCAAGAATGGCCCTGCTCTTGGATAAGGCTGCAGCAAATGTGCTCCAGTTAACATCTGGCATATTCAGGTCTCCCATCAACAGTATCTCCCCTTTCTCTGCCATTCTAAGAATGCCTTCTATCATATCCTTGTCCATTCCTTCCCCCTGACATGGGGGTCTGTACACAACCCCTGTGTGGATTGTGGTGCCCTTTCCAGTCTCCAAGGTAACCCACAGTGCCTCCTCTGCTCCCTGTTTACTCTTTTGTTCAATTGCTTTTATCCCTTCCTTTACATAGAGAGCTATTCCTCCCCCTCTTCTCCCCTGCCTGTCTCTCTTGTAGGTTATGTACCCTGGTATGTTAACATCCCAGTCATGGTTCTCTGTGTACCACGTTTCTGTGACTGCTATGATATCCAGGCATCCCTCTTCCATTAAGGCCACCAGCTCAGGGAGCTTGTTGCCCAGACTACAGGCATTGGTACTCATTACCCTCCATTTCCTGATGGCCTTACTCCCTTTTGCCCCATCCCTGTCCTTCTTGCCTTTGTCACTTTCTCCATTTACCCCTGCCCTTCTCCCTATTGACACCTCTATGTTGGTGTTTGCCACACTTAGTACCACGATTATTTGGGGGGGGCTAGGATTTTCCTGCTCCTTTCCAGTGCCTCCCCCCTTGGCTAGTTTAAAAGCTTGCCAATGAAGCATTTAAACCTATCACCTAGGATTCTGTTTCCCCTCCCGGACAGATGCAGCCCATCATGCCAGTATAGGCTTGCATCACTCCAAGTGGACCCCCAGTCCCCAATGAAGCCAAATCCCTGGGCTCCACACCAGTTTTTCAACCACTGATTGAATCCCATGGTGCGGAACATCGTAGCCTCTCCTATGCCATAGATGGGTAGCACCTCCGAGAAGGTTACCGTGCATGCTACTTGACTAAGACCCCTCCCCAATTTCACAAACTCTTCCTGCACTTCTGTAATCCCTTTCTTAGCCAGGTCATTTGTCCCTAGGTGGACAATGACATCCAGCTCCCTTCCCTGTGCAGCTGCTCTGGCAATCCTAAGGATTCGCTCCCTGTTCCTCCAAGCCATGGCACCAGGCAGGCATCTTACCTCCCTCTCCCCTTCCTCCCCCAGTTCTACCTTCCTAACAATGGAGTCCCCCACCAGGAGTTGTTTCCTTCCCCTGCAGGGTCCTCTGCCACCCTCCGGTGGGTCTCGTTTGTGGAGGTTCCCAGCATCCTCCTTGGTCTCCACTGTGGGTGCCTCCATAGAGGAACCACACTTTGACAGAATGTCATAGGAATTGTGGAGAGGTACAACTGGAGGGATGCACCTCTGTTCCACCACCCTCACCCTCCCTGAGCCCACTGTGGTCCAACTGCTCCTCTTTCTTGGCAACCTCTGAGGCAACGGCAGTGGCACTGGTGGTCTCTGGATGGAAGAGGAGGTCCCACAAATCCTGGCCAACTCAGCCTGGAGATGAGCAACCTCCTCCCTCAGCCCAGAGAGGTGCCTGCATATGGGACAACACCGCATCCTCCAGAACATCTCCCGGAAGACTGCTGCTCCACAGCCACTGCACTGCACCACTCCAATAATGTCTTGTTTCTGGCCCCTTAACTGTTTGCAATCCTTAATATTTCCTCTGTTTTTTTTCTCTCTCTCTCTCTCTCCTTACTTTCTGCCTCTGTGCCCTTTAAGCTCCTGATTGTCCTGTTCTGAGACAGGAATATCATATATTTCTCAGTAGACCACTTACTTGCTCAGAGGCAGACCTCCAGCAGCTAGAGGGGGGCCCGAGAGCTACTCTTGTCCTTCTAGGATGGTGGGTCCTTGGTGGTTCTGTGATCACTCACTTCCTGCCCCTAAACAGGAAGTTCCTGTTGTCAGTCAAATCATGTGCCTATAAAAATAGAACTAGCTTTGGGTGGGGGGTGGAAGGAGGGAGGAAGGAGGCAATATAGTCCCAGCAGAGAAGTTCAGTCACACAGCAGTCCTTTCTCCTGGTGTCTTCTGCCAAGCTATTAGCAGAATCTTCTAAGGCAGTCTTTAAACGTAGCTTCCTTCTAGCTAAGCCACTCCCCCTACTTACCAGATCTTTCTACAAGTAATTTAAACCTCACAGCAGTTAAGTCCTTTCAGTCACCTGAGATTTACACCTAGATAACTCTTCGGATACCCATTCAGTTCAGTTAACCCAAACACACACTTTTTTTTTTGTTTTGCATGTTAGTTTTTTTTACCCTAAATTAAAGGTCCAAGTACAAAAGTTCTTCTACTTTAGTCCCAGCAGAGAAGTTCAGTCACACAGCAATCCTTTCTCCTGGTGTCTTCTACCAAGCTATTAGCAGAATCTTTCTAAGGCAGTCTTTAAATGTAGCTTCCTTTTAGCTAAGCCACTCCCTCTACTTACCAGATCTTTCTACAAGTAATTTAAACCTCACAGCAGTTAAGTCCTTTCAGTCACCTGAGATTTATACTGAGATAACTCTTGAGATACCCATTCAGTTCAGTTAACCCAAACACACTTTTTTTTGTTTTGTATGTTATTTTTTTTACCCTAAATTAATGGTCCAAGTACAAAAGTTCTTCTACTTTAGTCCCAGCAGAGAAGTTCAGTCACACAGCAGTCCTTTCCCCTGGTGTCTTCTGCCAAGCTATTAGCAGAATCTTTCTAAGGCAGTCTTTAAATGTAGCTTCCTTCTAGCTAAGCCACTCCCCCTACTTACCAGATCTTTCTACAAGTAATTTAAACCTCACAGCAGTTAATTCCTTTCAGTCACCTGAGATTTACACCTAGATAACTCTTCAGATACCCATTCAGTTCAGTTAACCCAAACACACTTTTTTTTGTTTTGTATGTTATTTTTTTACCCTAAATTAAAGGTCCAAGTACAAAAGTTCTTCTACTTTAGTCCCAGCAGAGAAGTTCAGTCACACAGCAGTCCTTTCTCCTGGTGTCTTCTGCCAAGCTTATTAGCAGAATCTTTCTAAGGCAGTCTTTAAATGTAGCTTCCTTCTAGCTGCTCACCCCCTCACTACTACCAGATCTTTCACAAGTAATTTAAACCTCACAGCAGTTAATTCTTTCAGTCACCTGAGATTTACACCTAGATAACTCTTCAGATACCCATTCAGTTCAGTTAACCCAAACACACACTTTTTTTTGTTTTGTTTTGTATATTAGTTTTTTACGTAAATTAAGGTCCAAGTACAAAAGTTCTTCTACTTTAGTCCCAGCAGAGAAGTTCAGTCATTGGCAGTCCTTTCTCCTGGTGTCTTCTGCCAAGCTATTAGCAGAATCTTTCTAAGGCAGTCTTTAAATGTAGCTTCCTTCTAGCTAAGCCACTCCCCCTACTTACCAGATCTTTCTACAAGTAATTTAAACCTCACAGCAGTTAAGTCCTTTCAGTCACCTGAGATTTACACCTAGATAACTCTTCAGATACCCATTCAGTTCAGTTAACCCAAACACACACTTTTTTTGTTTTGTATGTTAGTTTTTTACCGTAAATTAAAGGTCCAAGTACAAAAGTTCTTCTACTTTAGTCCCAGCAGAGAAGTTCAGTCACACAGCAGTCCTTTCTCCTGTTGTCTTCTGCCAAGCTATTAGCAGAATCTTTCTAAGGCAGTCTTTAAATGTAGCTTCCTTCTAGCTAAGCCACTCCTCTACTTACCAGATCTTTCTACAAGTAATTTAAACCTCACAGCAGTTAAGTCCTTCAGTCACCTTGAGATTTACACCTAGATAACTCTTCAGATACCCATTCAGTTCAGTTAACCCAAACACACACTTTTTTTTTGTTTTGTATGTTAGTTTTTTTTACCCTAAATTAAAGGTCCAAGTACAAAAGTTCTTCTATTTTAGTCCCAGCAGAGAAGTTCAGTCACATAGCAGTCCTTTCTCCTGGTGTCTTCTGCCAAGCTATTAGGAAACTACAGTGTCCCTCGTCATAACACCTGCTTGAGACAAAATAGCAAAAGATTTATTGGATCAAACCCAGCATGGTTTTGTAGCAGGGCATTCGTGTATGACTTATCTCATTTGTTTTCACGAAAATATCAGTAACAGTATAAATAAAGGAATCCTGGTTGATGACATATTCCTTGATTTAAAAAAAGCCTTTGATGTGGTATCACATACTGTACTGTTAGAAAAAATGATAAAAATGGGGTTACATTCATACATTATTACATGGATTGCAGACTGATTGACTGATCGTACTCAGGTTGTTAAAATCAGCGATACAATATCGGATGAGATAGCTGTGACAAGTGGAGTCCCACAAGGATCAGTCCTGGGCCCTGGCCTTTTCGGCATCTTTATTAGCGACTTACGCTTTGACATAATAAATCACGTAAGTAAATTTGCAGATGACACCAAACTCAATTCTGCGATGGACTCAGTACTCAAATTACATAAACTGGAAAAACTTTACATCTAGAGACCTGGGCAAAGGAAAATGAGAACATAGAACATAGAACACAGAACATAGAATTTGACGGCAGATAAGGACCGCTTGGCCCACCCAGTCTGCCCATTTCCCTGCCTACTGGATAAGCTGCAGATCCTAATTAACCAGCAGCCTACTTTTCCTACCCCCATCCCCTAGAATTGCCTTATGACTGTCCAATGCATGCTTGAATTCCACCACTGTTTTTGACTCCACGACCTCCTCCGGAAGGCCGTTCCATGCATCCACAACCCTCTCTGTGAAAAAATACTTAAATTACCTCTGAGCTGCCCCCTCTATCTTCAAATTGTGCCCCTTGTTCTTGCACACCTTTTTTGAAAGATGCTACCCTCTTGGACTTTGTTGATTCCTTGAGGTACTTGAAAGTTTCTATCATGTCCCCCTCTCCCTCCTTTCCTCGAGGCTATACATATTAAGCTTCTTTAGTCTCTCTTCATATGTCTCCGGTGCAGACCCTGCACCATTTTAGTTGCCCTCTTCTGGACAGCTTCCATCCTGTCTATGTCTTTGTGAGACTGGGTCTCCAGAACTGCACGCAGTACTCCAGATGGGGTCTGACCAGCTGTCTGTACAGAGGATAATAACTTCCTGTTTTCTACTGGTGATGCTCTCCCATGCATCCCAATATCCCCCAGCCCTCATTGCTGCCCTCTCACATTGCTTGCCCACCTTTAGGTCATCTGATATGACTACCCCTAGGTCCCTTTCCATTTTTGTTGTTGTTAGTATCTCACCCCCATTGTGTACTCTTCCCTGGGTTTCTGTTTTCCAGGTGCATTACCTGCACTTCTTAGCATTGAATCTAAGCTGCCATACATTTGACCATTCTTCTAACCTTGCCAAGTCCCTTTTCATCCTTTCCACCCCACCTGTGCATCAACTCTGTTGCAGATCTTTGTGTCATCTGCAAAGAGACATACTTTTCCTTCCAGTCCCTCTGCAATGTCGCTTATAAAGACATTGAAGAGGACTGGTCCTAATACTGAACCCTGCGGTACCCCACTAGTAACCCCCCTTTCATCAGAGTGGACTCCATTTACTATTACTCTCTGTGTCCTATTTTCCAGCCAATTTTTTAACCAGGCTGTCATCTTGGGACCCACTCCCAGGCTAGCTAACTTGTATATTAATCTTTTGTGTGGGACTGTGTCAAATGCCTTGCTAAAGTCTAGGTAGGCCATGTCCACAGCCCCTCCCTGATCTACTACTTTGGTCACCCAGTCAAAGAAATCTATCAGATTTGTCTGGCATGACCTTCCTGCTGTGAATCCATGCTGCCTTGGGTCCTGTGCCCCTCTGGCCTCTAGATACTTGACAATTCTTTCCTTCAGAAGTGATTCCATCATTTTCCCTACCACTGAGGTTAAACTAACAGGTCTGTAGTTTCCTGCTTCTGCCTTGCTCCCACTTTTGTGAAGGGGAATCACATCTGTCCTCCTCCAGTCCTCGGGTACCACCCCATCCTCCCATGATTTGTTAAACAGGGTAGTCAGTGGTGTCACTAATTCTACCCTTAGTTCTTTTAGAATTCTGGGATGAATCCCATCAAGCCCCATTGCTTTGTCCACCTTCAGTTTTAAGAGTTCTTTCAGAACCCTTTCTTCTGTAAATGGGCTGGTATCAACTTCTGTATCCAGTGTGTTTCTACTGTTTGTTCTAGGTACACCCCCCTCTTCCTTTGTAAATCTGAGCAAAAATATTTGTTTAGTATCTCTGCCTTTTCACAGTCTCCTCTGCCCACCCTCCCCCATTTATTAAGCCTCACTATCCCCGCCTTGGTCTTCCTTCGTTCCCGATGTACCTATAAAAGGTTTTATCCCTTTCTTAACTGAGTTGGCTATCTTTTCCTCAGTTTGGGCCTTTGCTGTTCTGACTGCCTTCCCAGCTTCCCTTTGCTTTAACTTATACAGTTCTCTGTCCTGCTCCTACATGATTCCTTGTACTTCCTGAAAGCTTTCTTTTCTCTTGAACCTTCACTGCCACTTCCTTTGAGAACCATAGTGGTTTCTTACATTGTTTAGTTTTGTTTATTTGCTTCACAGAAAGGCTTGTTGCCTCTGTGATGGCAGTTTTATTATTCCCATTGTTCTTCCACCCTCCTTCCTGCCCATGTGCTAGTGCATTCCTTAGGCACTTACCCATTTGGCAAGTGTCAGCCCTCCTAAAGTCCAGTACCTTTGCCTTTGTATGGCTTGACTCTATTGTTGTGTTTATTGTGAACCATACTGTTCCATGGTCGCTAGTTCCCAGATGGCTACCCACTTACATCTGTGATCTCTCTTCATCTCCATTTGAGAGAACCAGGTCTAAGATTGCTCCCTCTTGAGTGGGCTCCAATACTAGTTGTCTAAGGCATGCCCCCTGTAGGGCATCTAGAATAACCCCACTCTTCGAAGTGGCTGTGGCAACTGCACTCCAGTTAACATCTGGCATATTCAGATCACCCATCAGCAATATCTCCCTTTTTGCCATACTAAGTATATTTCATCATTTCCTTGTCCATTTCCTCCCTGAGAAGTTGGGGTTCGTATACAACCCCTGAGCGGATTGTGGTGCCATTGCTGGTCTCCAAATTTACCCACAGTGCTTCTTCTCCTCCCTGTTTTCTCTTTTGTTCTGTTACTTTGATTCCTTCCCTTATGTAAAGAGCTACTCCTCCTCCTCTTTTACCCTCCCTGTTCCTCCTGTAGATAGTGTATCTACATATATTTTAATGTGGAAAAATGCACCATTATCCACCTAGGGCTGAATAATCCAAAACATCTATACTGTCTAAATGGATGTCCTATAAAAATAGTTTAATCAGAAAAGATATTTAAGTATTATAATTACCAATCTATTATCATTGGGGGGTCAGTGTAAGAAAGTGGCACAGACCTCAAATAGATTACTTGCTGCTATCAAAAGATCTTTCTCTACGAGAAAGGAATACCATATTATCCCTTTGCATAAACCTTTATACAACCACATTTGGATTATGCCTCTTCATTTTCGCCACCTTACCTGACTGAAGATAAAAATCTACTGGAAAGTGTTCAGAGAAGAACAACTAAAATAATTCCTAGAGTCAGTAAGTTAATTTACCAAAATAGGCTTGACAAATTAAATCTGTACGATTTACAGCTGTGTCGAAATAGGGGGATCTTTTGATGCTTTTTAATATTCTAAATGATGAGCATCTTTTTAATGAATGTAATTTTGTTTGGGCACCTAAACATAATAATTTAAGATGCTATAATAAACAGGTTTACATTCAAAAAGCAAACACAGATAGAAGAAAACATTATTTCACTATTCGTACGTGTAAACTTTGGAATTCACTGTCACAATATTTAGTAGACTTGAAAAATTTCAAGCAATTCAAGGACAAATTGGATATACATCTGCTGGGAATTTAATTCAATATATCCCATGGGAGTGGGAAGGCAATCTAGATAGGCTTAGTTGCCTCCTTCTGCTTTAATAAACCGAGTAAACCCCCAGTATACCATCTTAATGTTCAAATCTTGCCATTACAACAGGTCTTGGCTCTCATTTAAAAGCTGCCTTCTTGTGGCTTGGGTGTCATACTTGCTACATCATGCTCATGAACTGCAGTGTTCAGAACAGGTTATAATTTACTTTTGAAACCTTTTGTAGAGTTATGATCCTTACTTCGTCATGCAGGCCAGAACTGTGTTGGGAGGGGAGTCCAGTTCAGTTTCTACTGTAGAAGAAAAAAATGTCTACAGCCTGTCACTTCTACATTTGCATTTCTTAGAGTGGCACAATGATCTATGTTGTGCTGAGCCCAGAGTGACTAAAGAGGTACTGGCTGGTGAATTATTGTCTCATAAGGACATGGGCCAGGGTACCTTTCAGCCAATCAGGATCCGGGAAACTCCTTACACATTTTATAACACAGAACATGTCAGGCAGACAGATGATATGCAAAGAAATAAACATTCTGTAAGTACTTTGCATAACAGTTAACACATTTTGTATGCTAATTTTAAAGGGGTATTTGTCATGTTGCTAAAATGTTTATTTCTGTCCTTTCAAGATTCATCTGCTTGGCTCACAGGCTAGGTGGGCCAAGTGGTCCCTTTCTGCAGACAAATTCTATGATTCTGTGATCTATGCATAATGAATTACAAATGGGCAGACTAGGTGGGCCAAGCGGTCCTTATCTGCTGTCAAAGTCTATATTTCTATGTTAAATATTTGGACAATACTGAAATTTATCTCCATTCACTTTTTAAATACTGTGTATCATCAAGTCGAGCAGAGTAACAAAGAAGTCACTTTCATTCACAGCTGGAATTAAACTGATGATCATTGACATCAGAGTCAGTGTCAGTGGCTCAGTAGGTAGCACACTCACCTCTGAGGCCGGGAGATCAGAAGGCTGTGGGTTCAGTTCCCACATCTGGCACATGGGTTAATATCCCAATACTGACACTGTAGTGCTGCACTTCTGAGGTGCCATCTTTCAGATGAGATGTTAAACCGAGGTCCCATCTGCCTGGATTGGTGGTAGTTCAGGTGGATGCTAAAGATCCCATGGCATTTATCAAAAAGGAGTAGGGGAATGTTTTATTAAAGATAGACTACATATTATAACAGTCAGAACATTTACATCTATACATAACAAACAAAAAAATAAGGTTACACGATATTGCTGTACTTCTAGAAAAACTTCTTTCCATTCATTCCATACTTTTATACTATATACAGAAGAAAAGAAAAGGATTTACTATTAGTTCAGGTTAATCCAATTTTGTATTTCATGAAAGGCACAGTTTTCCGCCTAGTGCTCCACACAGCTCTCAATAACATAGAAACATAGAGGTTGATGGCAGATAAGGACCGCAAGGCCCATCAGGTCTGCCCATTTCTATTTCTACCTTATAAATGTGCCATCGGCCTTTGCTCTGTCAATGGCCTATCTATTCATACTTATCTGTATTGCTCCCTTATGCCTATCCCATGCCTGTTTGAAGCCCTGCACTGCATTCATAGCCACTACTTCTTGAGGTAGGCCGTTCCATGCATCCACCACTCTTTCTGTGAAAAAGAATTTCCTCATATCCCCCTTAATTGGCCTCCCTCTAATCTCATGCTGTGTCCTCTTGTCCTGCTATTTTTCTTATATTTAAACATGTTAGACTCTTTTACCTTGTTAATGCCCTTAAGGTGTTTGAATGTTTTGATCATATCACCTCTCTCCCTCCTTTGCTCAAGGGTATACATATTGATCTCCATTAATCTGCCCTCATATGTCTTCTGATGCAGTCCCTGCACCATTTTGGTTGCCCTTCTCTGGACTGTCTCAGTTTGGTTAATGTCCTTGTGAAGGTGTGGTCTCCAGTACTGCACACAGTACTCCAGATGGGGCCTAACCAGTGTCTTGTAAAGAGGGATTATTACCTCCCTCTTACTGCTTGTGATACCCCTACTAATACACCCTAACATCCCCCTAGCCTTACCTACTGCTTTAGAGGCCTGCTTGGATGATTTCAGGTCATCAGTGATGATGATGATGCCCAAGTCTCTTTCTTCCTTTGTGACTGCCAGCAACTCCCATCCCAGCCTATAGGTGGCTTCAGGGTTTCTCTTCCCTATGTGCATGATCTTCCACTTCTTTGCATTAAATCCCAGTTGTCACTCTTCTGACCATTTTGCAAGTTTATCCAGATCTCCTCCCATTCTGCCCACCCCATCTGGATCATCTACTGTGTTGCAGATCTTGGTGTCATCTGCAAACAGACAAGCCTTACCCTCGAGTCTAGTCCATCTACAATGTCACTAATGAAGATGTTGAAAAGGACTGGCCCCAGGACTGATCCCTGAGGTACCCCACTTGTGACTTGCATCTCTTCTGACTGTATACCATTTACCACCACTCTCTGTTTTCTGCCCATCAACCAGTTTGCCACCCAGTTGACCATCTTCTGACCCACGAGCCTACCAGCTTATTTATCAATCTTCTATGTTGAACAGTGTCAAAAGCTTTGCTGAAGTCAAGGTAGGCAACATCAACTGCTCCCCTTGGTCCACCACTCTGGTTACCCAGTAAAAGAAATCTATGAGATTAGTTTGACAGGACCTTCCTTTGGTAAACCATGCTTTCTTGGATCCTGTGCCCTATGGTTCCAGGTGTTGCATCCTTTCCTTAGAGTGCCTCCATAATCTTGCCCTACTGAGAGGTAAGACTGACTGGTCTGTAGTTCCCTGCCTCAGCCCTGCTACCACTCTTGTGGAGTGCGATCACATGAGCCCTTCTCCAGTCTTCTGGGACCTCTCCTGTGCTCAGAGACTCACTAAACAGTTCTGCTAATGGCTCTGCAAGTTCCACCCTTAGCTCCTTAAGTACCCTGGGATGTATGCCATCAGGTCCCATTGCCTTGTCCACCCAGAGCTCAACGAGCTCTTGTAGGACCCTTTCTTTTTTGAAAGGAGTAGTGCTCGCCTCCCTCCCACCTGTGTCTATGGTGCTGAGCTGTGGGCCCTGCCCTGCCTTCTCTTCAGTAAATACTGAGCAAAAGTATCTATTTAGGATAGATGCTTTTACAGGGTCCTCCTCCTCCTCACATGCCCCCTTTTCTCCTTTGAGCTTAGCAATACCCCCTCTGGACTTTCTCCTTTCACTAATGTATCTATAGGAAGTCTTGTCACCTTCTTTTACTGTTTGTGCTAGTGTTTCCTCAGTTTCGGCCTTTGCATGCCTTACTGCCTTCCCTGCTTCCCTTAGGGCAGTTTGGTATACCTCCTTATCTTCATCCCGCTGTGTTCCCTTATATTTCCTGAAGGCCAGCCTTTTGGCTCTGACCTTTTCTGCTACTGTATTTGAGAACCAAAGTGGTTTCCTTCTTCTTTTGCATTTATTTTTCTGTCTAACACAATGGGATGTTGCTTCAAGTATTGCATCCTTAATGCTTGCCCACTTTGAATGAACCCCCACACCTGTGTTTCTTTTTGCCAGGGCTAGCTTAACTCTGTTGGCCATCTTATCAAAGTCAGCTCCTCTGAAGTCCCATATTTTTGCCTTGAAATAGGATGATTTAGATGTAGTTGCCACATTGAACCATACCATGTGATGGTTACTGACCCCCAGGTGACCTTCTACCTGGAGATCTGTGATCCCTTCCCTGTAAGTCAGTACTAGATCTAGGATAGCCCTGTCTCTTGTTGGTTGTTGTAACAGTTATTTTCTTTCTGATTCTCACTGTATTCTTATCTCATTTTCCACTTTTTGAAATAACTGAAGTGGACTTCTATCCACTTGTTGTAACACAAAGTTGCACCTGTTTTGCCACATTACAAACTTAATAATTGTTAATATCACTCTAAGTACTCCTATGTTAAATTGTTTCATGTAAATTGAAAACCCTCAAATTAATTCTTCATAAGTTAATAAACTCCAGTATTTATTGGCCCATTTTTGTGCAAGTAGGCTCCAGAATTCTTGAACATAAGGGCAACACAAAAAAAAAGTGTCCCATTGTTTCCTCCACTGCAATACATGTTGGCCTAGGACAATATCTCTCCATTTGTGCTTTATGCTTAGCATTTCCTTTCACATTTAACCTGCCATGAGAGCTTAGCCACACTACATCCCACATTCTCTTTGGTATTAATTTATCTTGTAGTGTTTGTAACACGTTTACATGATATTTATCGGAAATGCCTTTAAAAACAGGGGTTTCATAAAAATTGTGATCCTGTATCATATTATATATTTGTTTCCTCGATTTCAGGTCAATGTTTTCCCTAGATATTTTCCATTGCTTTAATTTTGTAATAATTAGCTTAATATAGTCTGGTCCCACTTTGAATCCTGGTTTTAGCCTATCCTGTCTTCTCCATGTTGTAAATAAGGGAACTAACCATCGAGATGTAAATTATGTCCATAATGCTGCCTTTGGTCTTATTGGGTATATTAAATTATTTAAAAAATATGTGCTGTAAAAATATGCAATTGGGTTTAATAAATTCAGCCCACCTTGTTGTATAGGAAGATATAATACATTTCGTTTAATAGGGTTTAATCTGCTGCCCCATATTACTTGGAAAACCAGACTTAATGTTACTACTTCTAATGAGCTCAGAATAGGGTATACTATGCTTAAATGAGTGAAAATAGGTAATAGAAAGGTTTTTACAATCATAACCGTCTTCAGTTTTGTCTGTCGCCATGCTTTCCAAGTCTTTACCTTATTCATAGCTAATTCAATTTTATCTTTCCAATTCAATATTCCATTATCTCCTCTCCCAAAATATATACCCAGAATTTTTACAGGATTTTCTGTCCCCAGGATGTCTTGTATAGATATTACTTTTTCTGTAGTTGCGCTTAGAGAATACAAAACACTCTTCCCTTTATTTGTATTCATTCCTGTAATATCAGAAAATATTTCAATTACTTTCATAGCTTCTTCAGTAGATTTTCAGTCCTTTAGGAATAAGTAGAGATCATCAGTGTAAGCTGATGTTTTCACCTCCAGAACACTATTCTTTGGTGTTATTCCTCTAATCTGGTTGTTTGCATGTATCATTTTTAAAAGAGGGTCAATACAAAATATATATGAAAGCGGACTCATAGGACATCCTCGTCTCACACCCCTTTTAATAGAGACATAAGATCCTAGGGTTCCATTTATTAAAGGAAGTACTGTTGCATCCTTGTACAGTGTCTGAATCCATTTACAAAAGGTCTCCGGGATCCCATATGTACATAATACCTGGTTCATAAACTCATGGGATACTCTATCGAAGGCCTTTTCTTGGTCGAACAATAGACTATAACCCTGCAATTCTTCCTCCTTCCCTTGTTCTACTAACTCCCTGATGAGTAATAGATTATCTTTTATTGAACGCCCATTTGCTGAACATGTTTGTGATATACTTATAGCATATGGGGCTACTTTTGACAGTCTTAATGCTAATATTTTCATCAATAGTTTGTAATCGGTGTTAAGGAGGCTCAGGGGTCTCCAGTTTCTTAAATCAGAACGATCATTTTTTTTTATGAATTAAGATTTGTACTGCTATTTTCATATGGAAATTACATTTATTATGCAGTAGAATCCAATTAAACGCTTCAACCAGGGTGTCTATCAGGGGATCTTGCAATTCTTTATAAAACTCTGTTGATAGGCCATCCAAGCCTGGTGCCGCATCTGTTTTTAAACTTTTAATATCTTGTTCTACTTCAGTTGTACTAATGGGTTGTATTAAATCTTGTATAATATCCAGTGGGATTTCTGTGTTTTGTATTTTCTTCATATAACTATTCATACTACTTTCTTCCAAGGGAGGGTCTTTATACATATCTGATAAGTAAGAATGAACTTCTTTTAACATTTCTGAGGTTGTACCAACTTCCCTTCCATTTTGCATTTTAATTGATGTTATCAATCTATCTTGTACTCTTTCATTACAGCCAAGGCCTCTGGAATTCTACGGTTCTGCATCATGCCGCAGAATATATATAGTGCCACAGAATTCATTTTTTTTGGTGAATTTTCATATAAATATACTGTTTTTTCATAGTGTCAGGCTTTCTTTCCCACCTCGTTTATCCTGAAGCCCCTCCTCTATGCTCAGTATATGATGTCATCGATGACATCACATCATATTTAGCCAATGACAGGACTGCATTCTGCCAGAGAAATGAATAAATCATGCCACAGAAATCAAAAAATGCTGCCGCAGAAATCAGAAAATTCTGCCGCAGAACACCAGGGGCCCTGATTACAGCTCTTAAAATAGTCACCCAAACCCAGTTTTCCACTTGTACAAATTCTATGTTCTACTAACATAGTTGTTGCTCTTGAGTATTGTAAGCTCTCCATTTCTCTCTTAATATTTTGAATTTGGGAGGTTAAGGTAACATTGTAAGTATTTATTGCTGAATATAGTTTAGCTAACTGGTGTCTTAAGTTAAGATATTTCATGTATTGATTAATGTTCCTTTTTGAGGCTAAGTACTTCAATAATTGTTGTAGTTCTCTTTTTGTTTCTATCCACCATATGCATAAATCCTTATCTAGGCCTGCTATTGTAATATGTGCTTGTAAAAATGTTTTTATCTGAGTTATAATTTTCTCCTCCTGTAGTAAAGGGGCATTCAACTTCCAATGTCCCTTGCCATATGGAATTCTGTCTTGTAACCCATATGCTGCACACACTATTACATGGTCTGATATTTCACTCAGCCAAGTAAATGCCTCATGTATTTTTACATATTTGGAAATAAAAAGAAAGTCTATTCGTGTAGACAGTTTCTCTTTAAAGAAAGTACATCCCCCTTCTTTGTGTAGAGCTCTATATGAATCCTGTATTCCCACTGTTTGAATGATGGATTTTAAGCAATTAGTGTCACAAAAATCTTTTACTGTACTCACCCCTTGATCACAACATGATATCCCACAGTTAAAATCTCCCCCCAAATGATATGTTTTGTCGTAAATAGGTAAGGTTTAATTTTATTAAATACTTTCACTCTTTCTTTTTTTGTAGTTGGGGCATAAATATTAATAATTCTCCATGTTGTATTATCATAGAAAAAAATCTAGTAACAATGCCCTTCCCAGGTACAATGTCTATCACCGTGGTCACTCTAAAGTCAGTCCCCTTAAATAAAATGCCTAAGCCATCACATGTATCAGTTCCAAATGAAACAAGCATTTGTCAATGCCGAACGTTCACTTGCAGGTATTTGCAGTGGTGTTTGGCACGTATGGTGCTTTACCCTAATGCCCTGTGCGATTGCTGGTATTTGCACAATAAATTTTCAGCATGACCTTTTTGTTACCCCCATTGTGCGCTACATAGGCGGAAACACATTTTGGGCAGGATGTGAAAAATGACAGCTATACTGCTCATAAGAAAGTGTGGTAAAATGGCAATGTTGAAAATCTGGAGTGGAAATATTGAAAATTCGCAAACCCACGCTACATGGTGGAACTGTGCAACGACGTCAGAAACAGTCATTGTTAGGAATTTTTCACCAAATTTTCAACATTGGCATTTTAAACCTCTGCTAATGAACAGTGTCACTGTGATTGTCTTACTGTGTCCCATACATTGATTTAGCACACCGACTGCACCATTGTGCGGTACATGGGCGGAAACACGTTTTGGGCAGGATGTGAAAAATGACAGCTGTACTGCTCATGAGGAGGTGTGGTAAAATGCCAATGTTGAAAATCTGGAGTGAAAATATTGGAAATTCGCAAACTTATGAGTATGCGTAAGAACTGCACAATGCACGCTCGAGAAACAGTTATTTGTAGGAATTTTTTCACCAAATTTTCAACATAGCCATTTTAAGATCTCTGCTCATGAACAGTGACACTGTGATTTTCTTAATGTGTCCCATACACTGAGTTCGCACACCGACTGTGCCATTGTGCGCTACATGGGCGGAAACACGTTTTGGGCAAGATGTGAAAAATGACAGCTGCACTGCTCATAAGGAGGTGTGGTAAAATGGCAATGTTGAAAATGTGGAGTGAAAATATTGAAAATTCACAAACTTACGAGCGTGCATAGGAGTTAACATACTAACATACTAAAATGCCAGCAGAATAGGCCTAACGGCCGGCCCGGTGGCGCTGAGGGTTGAGGCGCTGGACGGCACACCTCGCGCTGCGCCGGTGACCCGGGTTCAGGGATGGACTCGGGTGGCTGGGGATCGGCGGGGAGAGGGGGGATTGAGCGTCCCAACGGATGCTCTCCTCCCTCAGGGGCGGGTTACCATGAGCGCATTGCGCTCTGCATTCCTTCCGTAGCCGGTGGAAGCACCGGCAGTGAAGGATGGAGGCGGCTTCACCTGTCGGAGTCGGGAGGGGATGTCAGAAGATGAGGTTCGCGTGCGTAGCACGCTACCACCGGGATGTACGTCCCAAGCACAAGCGCCCTAGAGGAGTGGGGACGTAAGGAGAAAACCAGAAAAATCCCCTCCAGCAGCCCTAGATGAAGTCTGCCCTAAGTCCACCTGGACCACCTACAGGACAGACCCCACTGTGCGAGGAGAGGAGGATGGTCACTCTAGGGGCAGATCCCTAAGGTAGGTACATGGGGACATGAGCAGACGGAAGGAGGGGGCACTGGAGGTCAGAAGGAGGAGGATAAAGATGAAAATAAAAAAAAAAAAGAATAGGCCTAACGGTCTTTCGTGTCTGCTCATTTGGTCAGCGCCCACCCTGGGTGCTGACATTGCTGCCCCCCTCGTCTACTCTGGCTTCTCCCTTCCCAGTTCTGGATATTCTTGCTGCATTGGATTTTGCTTCCAGAACCCTTCTCCTGTACCTGTCCCACCCCCTCTTGAACCCCTCCACTGTCTCTGCCTCCACCAGCCCCCTAGGCAGTGCATTCCATGGCTCCACCACCCTCTCAGTGAAGTAGCACCTCCTCCTTTCTCCCCTGAATCTTCCCCCCTCCAGCTTCCACCCATGCCCTCTAGTGGTCCCCTCCTCCTTCCTTCGAAGCACCCTGACTGTTCCTCCCCTATTTACCCTCTTCATGTACCTGAAGACCTCTATCATGTCCCCCCGGTCCCTTCTCTCTTCCAATGTGTACATATTTAGCTCTTCGAGCCTCTCCTCATAGGTCCTGTCCCCCAAGCCCCAAATCATTTGGTTGCCTCCTCTGGACCCTCTCCAGGAGGTTAATGTCCCTCTTTAAGTGGCCTCAAAACTGCATGCAGTACTCAAGGTGCGGCCTCACCAAGCAGTTATACAGAGGGAGTATCACTTCCCTCCTTCTGGAGGTGATCCCCTAGCGATGCATCCCAGCATTCTGTTGGCCTTGGCTGCTGCCCTCCTACAAGTCTCAGAGTTGTTCATCTTGACATCCACCACCACCCCACCCAGGTCCCTCTCAGCCATGGAGACTTGTAGCATTTCCCCCCCAAGGGAATGCTGCTCAATGAACACTCGTAAAACAGTCATTTTTAGGAATTTTTTCACCAAATTTTCAAAATAGCCATTTTAAGACCTCTGCTCATGAATGGTGTCACTGTGATTTTCTTAATGTGTCCCATACATTGAGTTCGCACACCGACTGCGCCATTGTGCGTTACATGGGTGGAAACATGTTTTGGGCAGGATGCGAAAAATGACAGCTGTACTGCTCATGAGGAGGTGTGGTAAAATGGCAATGTTGAAAATCTGGAGTGAAAATATTGAAAATTCGCAAACTTACGAGTGTGCGTAGGAACTGCGTAACGCACTCGTAAAACAGTCATTTTTAGGAATTTTTTCACCAAATTTTCAACGCAGCCATTTTAAGACCTCTGCTCATGATCAATGTCACTGTGATTTTCTTAATGTGTCCCATACATTGAGTTCACACACCAACTGCGCCATTGTGCGCTACATGGGCGGAAACATGTTTTGGGCAGGATGTGAAAATGACAGCTGTACTGCTCATGACGAGGTGTGGTAAAATGGCAATGTTGAAAATCTGGAGTATAAATATTGAAAATTCACAAACCTACGAGCGTGCGTAGGAACTGCGCAACGCACGCTCATAAAACAGTCATTTCTAGGAATTTTTTCACCAAATTTTCAACATAGTCATTTTAAGACCTCTGCTAATGAACAGTGTCACCGTGATTTTCTTAATGCATCCCATACATTGATTTTGCACACCGACTGTGCCATTGTGCACTACATGGGTGGAAGCATCGCTAGTAAAACAGTAATTTTTGAATTTTCAAATTTTCAACATGGGTTTTGGGACCCTTTTTATGATGATGTCACTGTCATGGTGCTTATTCGGGCCAAGAGTGATTTCGGAGGGTCCAATAACGCCATGCGACAGTGACATCATTCATGAGAAGGTCCCAAAACCCCATGTTGAAAATTTGGGCAAAATTCCAAAAATGCCTGAGATATGCAATAAAGTTGAAAACCCTATCTAGCCCATTATACAGCTTACCGGCATTTCCTCAGTTCGCGGTTGGCTTTGAAGAGTGCAACGTGTTCCCGGTCCACCAAGATCGTCGCGCCGAGTTCGGAGGTAAGTATGGGGTGAGGGGTGTGGGAAAACTGGAGTGCGCAGTGGGTGGGTGCGGGTTGTGGGTGGGGGACTGGGAGATGCGCCGTGGGACCGTTTTCAATTTACAGGTACAAAAAAAAAAACAGACGATGTGGGACGTTTGCCACACTGGGATGGGCTCCCAGTGTGGCAGAAGATGACTGGGGCCGAGGAGCCGATGGGGATTGGGCACCCATCGGCAAACCTGCGGGAGGGTTGAGGATCCGGCGGAGGTTGGGCACCCCATCGGCAAACTTCATTTCGTTTGCACGCTGGGGTGGGCTCAGCATGCAGAGGATGGCTTAGGGGGCCCATGGAGCCAGCGGGATTGGGCACGCCCCGTCGGCAAACAACATTTGCACGCTGGGGTGGGCTCCCAGGCGTGGCGCAAAGCTTTGGGGGGGCGGCATGACACGGGGGGGCAGCGTGGCGCGGGGGTGGCGGTGACGCGGTGCACTGTATGACAGCAGTGGTTTTCTTTGTAAGCAAAGACCACCACTGTCATACACAGCTCCCACACCCATTGGTGCAGGACCGCCACGCCTGCTCAACGGAGCACTGGATTGCAAGGGAGAGGCACACCTCCAAAGTGTGCTACTCTCCCAAAATGTTCCTTGTGCATGCACGCAAGTGAACGTAAAAAGGAAGGATCCCAGCACCACAGTTTTTGTGCTTGTTGAACTAATGTAGACGTATTAAGTCTGGTATCTTGTAACAGGCAGATGTTATACCTTCCATCTTTAATATAGAAAAAGTAACTAACCTCCTACGTGCATTTGTTACACTATTCGTGTTTAGAGTAGCTACCTTAAACATTGTGATTTTGTGTCAATGAATATTTTACCCAGGATCACCTAACCGGGCACTATTCCTGGTTCTTACCCCTACCCTTCAACTTCTTAGTACTTGTCTGGTTTTTCCCTCTAAGTCACCCTCAGAATCTGAAGATGGTACTGGCTGAGAGGAAGTCTCAGACTCTCCTCCCTGCT
This sequence comes from Neoceratodus forsteri, assembly GCA_016271365.2. Taxonomy (NCBI): domain Eukaryota; kingdom Metazoa; phylum Chordata; order Ceratodontiformes; family Ceratodontidae; genus Neoceratodus; species Neoceratodus forsteri. The sequence goes on along the minus strand of CM057451.1, from coordinate 1,185,767,827 downwards.
CAGACTCCTGTGTGTCGACTGACAGAATTTCAAATTTATTGCTAACTGCAATACATTGTTCTGGTGAAGATGCCTTTGCTATTTTCAATTTTGGTCTTCTTTGCCTCATAGATCTTTTTTTTGTGACTATCACCATTTCTGGTGGGGGCATAGTTTATCTGTCCTCTGCATCATACATAGGTGGGGCAAGATTAGTTTTGTCATTATCTCCTGTTTGTGACGTGGGCACTTCTATCCTAGACTCAGGGGTGTTATTCGTGCGTTCTATCACTGTGGTAGAAAGGGTTTTCTGGTGTTGTGAATGCTCTGCAGTCTCTTCTGATGCTGTTTGGGCCTTTTTTCTGTTCCCCTATTTTTCTGTGCCACCATATTCTTCTTCTGTGCCTCTGATAAGATATTATCTTGATCAGGGCAATCAGATCAGTTATGTGTGCCTATGGGCAAGCCCAATATGCGTGGCCTAATTCATCACATAAATTGCATTTGACTTTCTCTGTACATTCTGAACTAGAGTGTCCTAAGCAGAGACAAAGGTAACATTTTATGCGGTCACAGACTTGGCTCAGATGTGCAAAGGAGTCACATTTAAAGCAGGTTTTTGGTTGACCTGTGTAAAAACAGTGCCCCCTTTCTCTGCCTAAATACAAACTGTTGGGGAGATGAACTGGGCCTTTATTTGTATTTCTAAGATGCACCCTATATTTCCAACCACCCGTCCAAATGTCTTCATCATCAAATATAGGCTGGAGGAGCCTATCACTTCACACTTTTGTTGTAACCAATGTGTGATGTCATGCACTGCAATTGTTTTGTTTCGAAATAAAATTGCAACTTTTTTCAAAGCAGGCTTGGTTAAAGGTATAGCATTGAATGGAAGCCATAGTTCTGTATACCTCTTTTTCTCATATTGTGCCCAAAATATGTCCAGATTCTGTGGGGTTTTAAAGCTAACATCAAAAAGACTGTGACCAGATATGTGTATTAAAGCATATGTTTCACTAGAAAAAAAACCCATAGATTCTTTAATTAAACATTCTCCCACATAAATCCTGTCAGGATGCAGTTCTAAACCTCCTATATACTGTAGTCTTACTGCATTGCGTCTCTGTATTGGTGGGGGTTGATTTGAAAAAAAAGTCTCTTTTCCAGAAGTTTTCCCAATTCGTTTTGGCTTTCTCATGAGAATTCTGGCCTTGTTCTTGTGGTGGATTTTCTATGTCCATTTGGTCTCCCCAGGTTGGCTGAGTAGTAGTTTTGTCCTCCATTTCTGAATTGCTGCTTAAAACCACTGGGATTTTTGGTAAAGTCTGTGGAGCTGGATGTGAATGTTGCACATCATCAGGTTGCACATCCAAATCTGAGTCTGTTATAAAATTTGTAAAGTTCATGCCTCTTATTTCATTTCCCATGTGTTCCACAGATCCTGAGCCTAAGCCAGGTATAGGGCTATGTTGTGGATCCGGTACCCAATTCCCTGACTCTAACTGCTTCCATCCTGCAATTCTTAAGGTAAATGCAACTTGTTGTGGGCTCTTCTTTGTCACTGAAGCACATGAGTTCTGTGTTATACTGTTAGGAATGCATTCCTGATATCTACTCTATGGAGTATTGTTTCCCTTCCCATTAGTCTCACTCCATTTTAGTTGCTGAATCCTGTCACGAAAGGAGTACTCCATTTCAGGTTTTTGTTGGTCTCCTGCAGGTGAGAGCTCTAAATCATCATTAGGCCTAGCCTTTGATGCTACTGCATCACAATTTAGCTTTTCAGTTTCTACCACACCCATTGTCACAGTCTCTGAAGTTTTCCTGATTTGTTTCACAGTTTTTCTACAACTTCTTGGATAGGTATTTTAGTTTTGCTGTTTTGATTAGGAATTTCAACAGTATTTTCATTTACACAAGTTGTTTTAGTTTGTCCTTGCATACCTAAGCGGTGCCATTCTGCTGCTACTGGAGGCTTTTGTTGAAAAGAACTGCGCTGCTCTAGGCACTCAGTTTTCTCACTGAGTTCACTACCAGTCACTACTGATTGCGCATTCTTTATGTTATTTGCTTTTGGCACAATTGATTCTGTCAAAACCATATTTTTAGTGTCAATACATTTTCCTGTGTTTGCAAGAGCTCTTATCTCAACATTCAGTAATTGCCTTGGCATTACATCAGGGCTTTTCTCACTCACTTGTTTCCTCCAAAACCATATGACATCAGGGCTTTTCTCACTCAATTGTTTCCTCCAAAACCATATTAGTATCCACTTTAGCTTGTGTTACATACCCTTCTGTGGATATTGCCTCCTGTTCTTGTTGTGATATATCTATGTCCATAATCCCTGTAGGGACAAAACCCTTGATGGAAAAATAATTTTATTTTTATCTTCAAGAATTGATTTTTTTTAATTATTATTATTATTTTATCTGATTTTATATGGTATTAAGATGGGAAATGTTTACTTTTATTTCTGGTCAAGATTAATGTTGATTAAGTCTTAAAAACAGTAAAATGGAAATAATGCCATTTAAAATGGAGTCAGCTTCAGAGTTCAGAAAAAAAAATGGTTTTAAAGAGACTGTTTTAAATTTCAGGGCTCTGTGCCCTAGCTGTAGAACAGAGATAAGATGGGGCCTAACTTACATGTTCCACATTCCCAGGAAGACACTTTTATTAGGATTTATGTGTTTGTATGGAAAAGTCTTGGATGGAGCTAGGTATCCATGGCTACGATCAAGATAAGAGATCATGTGTCTGGTTGCACCAAGGAAAAAAAAACTCTTAAACTTTAAAAGTCCTATTACCCTGCATAGGAATAAGAAGTTTTATTCATAGTTTAAAGATGCAATGTACTGCCACTATGAAAATTGGACAGTTATTGGACAACAGTATGATACATAAGCTTACCAGGTTTTATGGTTGCAGAATGAAGCATTCAAAAGTTATGAATATAATTTATTTAATATCCATCCTCCATTTTACTGCTTAATGCTTGCAATTAGCTTAATCTGTCTGTGCCTCATTCTACTTACCTGCTTTTCGCCACGCCTTCCCTCCCAGTCCTTATTTAACCCGCGTTCTCTCCCTTTGTTCCACAGCTGGTAGCCACGAGGGTTTCGAGTCGCCTGCCCTCCCAGCAAGAGAAGCCGGGGTCGCGAGGGTCGCTGGACACATACATGATGACCCCGAACACGCACAACCCCATAATGCAGCAGCAAGGCACGATCACAGAGCAAAGATTGCTGAGCCAGCTGATCTTGGTCGCGTGAGGTCTTGGCTTCGCTGGCGCTTGCGCCAGCTCCCACCGCCCCACCACCACTCTTGGTCGACTCTACTTTTATAGTGCTAATCACGTGACACGGACACTAAAAAAACAATCTGCTCACTTTCCCACTAGCAGGTTATCTCCTCCTCGCCACTAGTGGCGCTATAAATAACTTGTCTTTACACTGCAAACACTGGTACACATAGCCTGAGCGTCCACATACACTGTATATACTGTTACACACAGCAGTATTAAAATGATGCCTCGCTCTCTCTCTGCCTGTTTACTTTCCCACTAGCCTCCCTCTCCCCTGCCTCTCGCCCGCTCAGGAAACCACTGCCCCAGCATCACTACATGGTCACAAATGCTAATCCAACTCGCTCTTCCACTTCCCTATGTTAACACTTCCAGCCCCCTCAACTGGGCTATCAGGGCGACCATTCTTCCCCTTCTCATACCCTTGGTCTATCTGCTCTGAGCAGCCTCAAGGCTGAAGTTCTCAGTACAAACCCTAGCTATCACAACTCCAAATGTAGAGCCTGGGCTACCCGTCACATGCTTGCCCATCTCTTACTCTCCTTCTTCTCCCTAGCCAGGGGCGTGAAGCCAACCCCAGTCCGGCCCCTCCCATGACCCCAGCACCCCTAGCCCTTCCAAAGGGACTGAAAATCCTTCACCAAAACATCTGCAGCATTCTTAGCAAAACCCATATGCTTCATTTCTACTCCAAACACTTTGCCCTGATATCCTGATACCTCCGGAAGCTTGGCTCAAACCCCACCATCCTGACTCCTCTGTTGCTATCCCCGGTACTCCCTAACTCGGCAGGACCACCTGGGAAAAAGGGGCGGAGGCATAGCCATGTTCATTTCTTCCAAACACCGATTCACCCCTGTTCACCTCCCCCCACCCTCCCCTTTAATTGAGTCCCTCACTGTTAAACTCTCTCTGCCTTACACCGCCCCAATCTTCATTGCTGGTATCTACTGTGCCCCTAATACCCCTGCACCTAGTATTTTAGACCATCTGGCCAAACTAAAATCCACCGCCGCTACAGGTGAGCTATACGTCCTAGGTGACTTCAATCACAACTGGCTGGCTACAGATTGCGCCAAGCTACGCACCAATGTTAATGCCCTGAATTTCACACAACAAATTTCCCAACCCACCAGAATGAACCTAAAAACCCTCAACCACTCCCTCTTGGACTGGGCCCTGACCACTCACCCCCATAGAGCGATAGGAGCAGGACTTCTCCCTGACTCCCTAAGTGATCACCATATGGTCTATGTGGTTCGGAAAGTACACAGGCCCCCAAACCCCTCACGGACCCTGCTAGCCAGATCCTTCAAGTCACTAGCATTTCCACTTCGCTCCTCAGGGAATCTGTCTATGGCTGACTGGTCCCTCATCCCTCAGGCTCCCTCAATCGATGCTGCACTAGAAAGCTTCACAAACATGTTCCTGAGGGTCTGGGATCAACATGCGCCACTAATAAAAACCAGAGTTAGGGCTCACACCTACCCTGGATATCCTCCAAATCATATGTCAAAGCCGCTCCAGGGACCTGGCCTGGAAAACACAAAACTACCAGCACCCTCCAAGACCTACAAACTTACCAGTGCCCTACGTAACTCCTGTACCAGGCAATTCGACTAGCCAAACAGAAATACTTTGCATCGCCCTATGCGCAAATCAGAACCACCCTCCCCGCTTCGAAAACCATAAAATCTCTTCTAACCCCGCCAACTCCAACCACCTGCCCGGCCCTGACAATCAGTGGTCAGCCACCACTAACCCACTTGATGTAGCCACAGCCTTCAATATTCACTTTACCAATAGTGCAGCTTCCCTGGTAAATAGTCCCCTCCCACCCCTGAGAACTCCCCTCCCGCCCACGGCCTCCCTCCTCACCTCTCCTTCTCCTTCCGACCTGTCACCCGGCCGGGTCCTACCAAGCACTGTGCAACCCAACCCTAAGAAGGCTCTTGCTCCAATGGCTTGAAACTCCAGACTACTCCAGTTGCCGCCGCACAGCTGTTCCTCAGCCGACTTGTTCAACCTCCTCTCGAGACTTCCACAATACCCTCTGCCTCGAAAATGGCTATCATTCCTCTTCCGAAGGGGTGACCCTGCATTGCCTGGGAATTACCGCCCCATCTCCCTCCTCCCAACGCTGGCTAAGATACACGAACAACTTGCCCTGGCCCAATTCTCCCAGTACCTAGCTAATACTGCTTTCTTCACCCCATACCAATCTGGATTCCGTAAATCTCACTCCACCACTACCTCCCTACTAGAGTAACTAACGACATCCTCTCAGGTATGGATAAAGGGCATATCAGCCAGCTATATTTATGATCTGGCCAAAGCCTTTGATACCGTCTCACACTCTCTCCTTATAGATAAGCTAAAGGCCTCCGGCCTCTCCACCCATGCCACAAACTGGTTTCGAGCTTGCTTGTGCGATAGACATCAAGCGGTGAAAATTGGCTCCCAACTATCTGCCCCTCTCCCCACCTCCACAGGTGTCCCTCAAGGGTCAGTCCTGGGCCCAATCCTATTCTCGGTTTTCCTTAACGAACTCCCACAAGCCTGCTCCCACTCATCTATCCAAATGTACGCAGACGATACAGTAATATACAACACTGCCCTCCATAGCAACAGTACATGGCCACCTTCAACATGACTTCAATGCTGTACAACTCTGGCTCTCTACAAACCAGCTGTTCCTAAATGCAAAAAAGACTGTCTCGCTAACTTTCGGCTCGAAGCCTCACCTCTCCCGGCTCTCTGAGCACCCCCCCTTCGTAACCCTGGACCACTCTCCATTAGAATCCAGTACCTCCTTCCGTTACCTAGGTGTTTGGCTCAACCAAAACCTAGATTTCTCTACCCACGTGGAATCCTTGCACAAAAAACTTAATCCCAAACTGGGGGCCCTCTACCGCAACAAAGGCTGCCTGTCCACCACGGTCAGGCGGGAACTCGTACAAAAAATGATTCTGCCGATCTTTGACTACGGGGATGTGATCTATGGCACCGCCGCACCGTCCACTCTGTCCAGCCTGGACACCCTTTTCCACTCCTTCTGCCGTTTCATACTGGACTGTCCAAAACTAACACACCACTGCGACCTTTACAGCACCCTGTCCCTCCCCTCACTTGCTGACCGCCGGCTAATCCACGGCTCCAAAATTGCCGCTAAATTCTGGTCCCACTCTCTCCCCCCATACCTGTCTGCATCCTTAACTTCTCAGCTCCCCCCAGCGTACTCGCTTCGGCACTCAGATGCTAGACTATTCCACATCCCTCTTATCGCACCTCCATGGGCCAAGCAGCACTAAGCTACCGCCTTACCAAAACTCTGGAATGACTTACCAGCAGATATCCGCCATTACTACAATCTCAGACACCTCAACACTCGCCTCTCAGAGCACTTCCTCTCGGTCTGCTCTTGCTCCGGCCCTGCCCCCTAAGAGGCTTCAACTGCCTACCTTAACTTCCTGATGGCCTACCAACCAGCCTAAAATTGCATCTAATAACTAACCGGCTAATTAGCTACACTTCCACTTAGGGCTCCCTCCCTTCCTCCTAATCCAGCTATATAATCTATTGTTGGCACTCTTCTCCCTTACACCAAAGCTCTATCTTCCTGTTTGTACTTCATCTGGATATAAGAACAAGCCTACCTTAGCTACCTACTGTATAGGCTCACAACATTGCCTCCTCATGTGTAATTGAATGTCTGTATAATTACTGCTCCTTCCCTCATGTACCCCACCTTGTTTCCCCCAGGTCGCATCTGGAAATGAGTGGTCTTCCGCTCAGTATGCCTGCCTGGTTAAACTCTTGAATAAATAAATATCATTTTCTTATTAAAAAAATAGACAAATCTAGTATCTTGTGATAGCTTACATCTTAGGAAGTCTAACAAGATAAATATTAAATCTGTGGTTTGTTGCTATAGAGAGAAACACCGTCTAAAAGTTTATAGTGAATTAACTTTTCTGACAGTGATTGATGTATTTAAGACAAGAACAAAGGATCTTGTGTATCTCTACAAAAAAATAATGTTTTAAGGACTTTATGAATGGATTTTTCTTACAAATCTTATATCATTCTGTAGTCCAGACAATTAAGAGTAAAACTATTGTTTAGTTTTGAAAAGTTTTATTGAAATTATGAAGTTATAACCTTAATAGTGTAGTTTAAAAAGTATCCATACTACCGATATCAGACTTTTTCAAGAATGTTTGGCTTAATGTAAAACACTTAAATATGCATGTTTAATGTTCAAATTTCATTAAATAAAACTTTTATTTAAATAAATAATTTTGACCCAAAAATATGTTTGAGGAGAAGGGGCTGTCTTAAAGAGGCATGTCTAGATGTCACCATTCATCTTATAAGATGCCCTACCTTCTTAGTGACTCAAGCCAATCCAAATCTGTTGATGACATCACCAGAGCAGTTTTCATATTAGTAAACTCGGCTGGCCACTGACCAGAGCTGAGCTAACCATCGATGTAGGAAGACCTACGTTCAGTTAACTAAGAATGTTATGGCTTTATACCGATGCTAGGCCAAAGAACTTTGGACCACGCCTGTTTGAAATCATCATCATCATCATCAAATCTTTATTTATTCAGGCAAACATCATTGAGCAAGGCTCATTTACAAGATGGACCCGATAAGGTCAAGGTTCAATAGTGATACACAACAGATACATCATACACTTATATAAGACAGTTGTACATACAGGGGAAAATAACGTTTATAAACACAGTGATGTACAGTAAATTCACATGATAAAAATCGGTTACAGGAAAGTTAAGCTAATATTTACAGTATGTACAGTATATACATATCCCTGTGGGGGGGCCATGGCAGACACTCAACATAATGTAATACTAGGATGGTGAAGGTATTACTGGGTGCCATAAGATGGAGTGTCTGCCTGGAAGGATTTATGCCATATATGGTTAATTTTTCGGAGGGAGATTGTGAGATGACAAAACTAGCTTCTAGCAGTAACAACTGCTTTTCTCTTTGAAGAAGACTGTACAATGCTGTTTAAAGGATGCAAATGGAATGATATTGGACAGTTTTAGGGATTTTTGTAGGGTGTTCCATGCTATAGCTAGAGAATAGCTGATTGCTGCCCTCCCTAGGCTGGTGTTGAATTTGGGCAATTTGAGCAGGATTATGTTGTTGCTTCTTAGGGCATAGGAGCTAGGAGAGGTCTGGGTGAAGCAGTCCAGGATATAGTTTGGAAGTTTTTTTGACAACGCTCTGTAAATCCATAGTGCTACATTTCTGTTCCTTCTGAGGTGAAGGTAAACCCACCCAACTGCAGCATAAAGAGAGCAATGATGGGTATTAGATGGCAGATCTGTAATGAACCGTATTGCTCTATGATATAAGGTATCCAACTTGTGAAGGTAGGAGATGGGGCAGTGACAATAAAGGAAGTCTGCAAAGTCAACAACTGATAGAAAAATGGCCTGGACTAACTTCATCTTTGAGTCTCTGTTTAGGAAGGGTTTTAATCTATAGAGAAGGCCAAGCCTTTGGCAAAGCTTTTTTAACAGTTCTTCTAAATGATGAGAGAAGTCAAGTCTGTTGTCAATCCACACACCTAGGTATTTGAAGTTTTCTACATACTCCATATTTTCTCCAAGTATAGTGCATAGCTGGGGGAGAATGATTGAAGAGGATGTGCTGGTGGAGCTTTGATTTGTGAACATCATTGCTTTAGTTTTCTTTGCATTTAACAGAAGCTTTTTTCTGAGTAGCTGATATTGTAGCAAGGAGAATTCTGTTTGTAGGATTTCACAAGCAGCTGCAGGTGAAGGGTTGCTGACATACAGAACAGTGTCCTCAGCAAAGAGGTGTACAGAGGAATTAGTAAGAGTTGAATCAATGTTATTTATATAAATGGCAAAAAGGATAGGACCCAGAATAGAACCTTGGGGGACTCCTCTTGACAGTGGTTTTAATGGGGATAGGTCACCTTCAGCTTTTACCTGCTGTGACCTACCGGTGAGATAGCATCTGAACCACTTAAGGGAGGGTGGATCTAGGTCAATGGAGTGCAGGGATGAAAGTAGTAGCTCGTGGTCCACAGTATCGAATGCTTTGCTCAGGTCCAGGAATACTGCACAGACATTGTTCTTTTTATCTAACTCGGATTGCCAGTCATTTGTGACCTTGGCTAGTGCAGTGATAGTGCTATGCTTGGCCCTGAATCCAGATTGAGCTGGGTTTAGGAGGTTAGCATTGTCAAGATACTCCCTTAACTGGTTACTCACTAATTTCTCCAGCATCTTGGATAGCACTGGTAGAATGGAAATGGGCCTGTAATTATTGAGATCCATAGGGTCCCCTGATTTTAGAAGGGGAACCACTTGGGCTGTCTTCCACAGTGTGGGAATAGAGCCAGAGTTTAGGGATAGGTTAAAGAGGTGTGTTAGGGGGACTGCAAGTACATGGCATGCAATTTTTTAGAAAGTAGGGGTCCAGAGAGTCTGCCCCTGTGCTTTTTTTGGTATCCAGCTGCCATAATAGATCCTTTACTTGTTTCAACAGTATAGATTTGAAGCTGAAGTAAGAGTCAACTCTCTGATCACCAGTGTAATGGGAGCTTAATTGTTCCCTCAGCAGGTTAGCTGGAGAGGTGTCAAAGGCAAGGCCAGCCGCTGTGAAGTGGTTATTGAAGGCTTCCAGAATTTCTATTTTGCCAGTGATAGGGTCATAACTGTTGTGTAATTGAGTTGGAAGGGGGGTGTTAGCATCCTGCCCCACCATACCCTTGATGGTGCCCCAAAACCTAGCAGGATTATGGTAGGAGGAGTCGAGTTCGGCCAAGTAGAAGGCAGCCTTTGCATCCCTAACTTTCTTGGTGCATCTATTCCTGGCTCTCCTAAAGATCATCCAGTCACTTGCATTCTTGGTTTTTCTTGCCATTTTCCAGAGTTTGTCTCTCTCCAGCAGTGCAGCTTTGAGGTCAGCTGTAAACCAATGACAGGACTTGTTTTTTATTCGGATACTAGAGATTGGGGCATGGGTGTTAAGGGCATTTATTATAATGCTATTTAGCACCTGCTGAGCTTTTTCAACAGAATGGGCAAGATAAAACTTTTGCCAGTGTGGAGAGTGAGCTAGATCATGCAAATATCCTTCAATATTGAGGTTTTTCTTGGATCTCCTCATGATGAATTTTGCAGGGCTTGTTGTTACGCTGGTGGATCTTACCCCTGCAATGGGGCAGTGATCACTTATATCGCAAAGAAGCAATCCAGTGTGTGTGAATAGATGTGGTTTATTCACTAGCATGATATCAAGTAGTGTGCTGTTATTACTATTCCTTGCATTAATTCTTGTTGGTTCATTAATTAGCTGTGTGAACCCATATGTATCACAGAATTATACCAAATGCAGGGGTTAGCCACAAAAGTGGGAGCAGGGCAGAAGTGGGAAACTATAGACCAGTTAGCTTAACCTCAGTGATAGGGAAAATGATGGAATCACTTCTGAAGGAAAGAATTGTCGAGTACCTAGAGGCCAGAGGGGCACAGGACCCAAGGCAGCATGGATTCACAGTGGGGAGGTCATGCCAAACAAATCTAATAGATTTCTTTGACTGGGTGACCAAAGTAGTAGATCAGGGAGGGGCTGTGGACATAGCCTACCTAGACTTTAGCAGGGCATTTGACTCAGTCCCACACAAAAGATTAATATACAAGTTAGCCAGCCTGGGAGTGGGTCCCAAGATGATAGCCTGGGTAAAGAATTGGCTGGAGAATAGGACACAGAGGGTAATAGTAAATGGAGTCCACTCTGAAGAAAGGGGGGTTACTAGTGGGGTGCCGCAGGGTTCAGTATTAGGACCGGTCCTCTTCAATGTCTTTGTAAGCGACATTGCAGATGGACTGGAAGGAAAAGTAGGTCTCTTTGCAGATGACACAAAGATCTGCAACAGAGTTGATGCACAAGGTGGGGTGGAAAGGATGAGAAGGAACTTGTCAAGGTTAGAAGAATGGTCAAATGTATGGCAACTTAGATTTAATGCTAAGAAGTGCAAGGTAATGCACCTGGGAAACAAAAACCCAGGGGAAGAGTACACAATGGGGGGTGAGATACTAACAACAACAAAAATGGAAAGGGACCTGGGGGTAGTCATATCAGATGACTTAAAGGTGGGCAAGCAATGTGAGAGGGCAGTAAGGAGGGCTAGGGGGATACTGGGATGCATAGGGAGAGGCATCACCAGTAGAAAACAGGAAGTTGTTATCCCTCTGTACAGACAGCTGGTGAGACCCCATCTGGAGTACTGTGTGCAGTTCTGGAGACCCAATCTCCGCAAGGGACATAGACAAGATGGAAGCTGTCCAGAGGAGGGCAACTAAAATGGTGCAGGGTCTGCACCGGAAGACATATGAGAGAGAGACTAAAGGGCTTAATATGTATAGCCTCGAGGAAAGGAGGAGAGGGGGACATGATAGAAACTTTCAAGTACCTCAAGGGAATCAACAAAGTCCAAGAGGGTAGCATCTTTCAAAAAAGGGTGTGCAAGAACAAGGGGCACAATTTGAAGATAGAGGGGGCAGCTCAGAGGTAACGTAAGGAAGTATTTTTTCTCAGAGAGGGTTTTGGATGCATGGAACGGCCTTCCGGAGGAGGTTGTGGAGTCAAAAACAGTGACTGAATTCAAGTATGCATGGGACAGCCATAAGGCAATTCTAGGGGTTGGGGTAGAAAGAAGTAGGCTGCTGGTTAACTAGGATCTGCAGCTTATCCATTAGGTAGGGAAATGGGCAGACTGGGTGGGCCAAGCGGTCCTTATCTGCCGTCAAATTCTATGTTTCTATGTTTAAGAGCCAGAGCTCAGTGCTGCTGAAGATATCCAGAGGCAAGAAAGAAGTATAAGGACATTTTTATTGTGAAAGAAGCAAGATTTGTGTTATTTGCTGAGCATTTTGACAAGTAATGTTGCCTGCTGAAAACCAGACTGACTTACTTTTAAGACTCACACAAGATACACAGCATGCTGAGCAAAAAGAGGTCTCTTGTCCCAAGCTTTTAAAAGCAGATGCACAACATGAAAGGGTCAATAAGCTTCAGTTATTAAAACAGCTTGCCATTCACAAGAACGTTCTTTGAATCCAGTATTGCTATGGACTGTGCAGATTGAAGATGTGTTCTACAACTATAAGAACTGACTTTTGATAAAGTGATGTTCAGCAAAGGTTTAACTTGCAGAGTGTATCCATGCTAAAAGAAGTTCCAGGGTCAAAGTTAGCTAACAAAGAAACCTTGTCATCAAAAGCCAGACTCAGCCAGAGTTCTAAGTGAAGAAAAGAAGACACACTTCTACAACCAGAAATATAAGTATTCCTTTTTAATTACTTTCACTAATTTTAATTAATAGTCTTGGTAATTTAAATTGACTTATCTGGGAAAGTAAGAGGAAATCTGCTTTTAACTATAGAATTTGGGTATATAGCTTAAAAGCTTTAAATCTGAAAAAATTTTTTGCATGATTTAAAAAATTAAACTAAGTTTTACAAAAGTAGTACAAATCACTGATGTAATGAGTTATTGCCAGTTCTCATAGAAAATACATTTTACATGTAATTAAGTTTTTAAACAAGTTATATACAAAAATAATCTCAGATTCTGATCTGATAAGTATATGTTCTTATGCATGAAGGTTATGTTAAATACTAAGTATGATAAAAGTAGTATAACTGTTACCATTTATTATGCTAAGTATTGCTTATGTCTTTACATTGTTTATTTGCTAGAATGTATTCATTGCTGAATTATCTAAAACAATCTTGTTGATGTTTACAAGATTAGACTTGATATTTATGTTACTGAGGAATATTTAGAACCATTGTAAAGGTGTAAATAAATTTTTCATATAACTGTATGTGGGGTAAGCAGTGTCATTTACCATTGTACTTGAATCTGGAGAGCATAGGATATTATCATGTGTGAATATTTATTATTTTTGGTAATTTATGAAATAATTTTTGGGTAAGGCCTGAGGTAAATCCAAGTGCATTATTATAAAAAGTGATATTATAAGCCTTTGTTCCGATATCCCTTCTTGCTTAATATCCAGTTTTTCTCCAGATGCCTCCATCTCTATATTACCAGTGATGTCTCCAAATTCTTGTTGAATCATGACCAATTCTATGATTTCCAAGCCAGTTAAAGGTCCATCTTGTTGCTCTGCACTGTCCAGAGCTGTTACTTCCTCCATGGTCTCCTGCAGACTGACTCTCTGGTCTGCAGGACAAGGGTTCCCCCTACTATCAGAGTAGGGGAATTTACCCGGTGTCCTGACCAAATGTTTCCCATTCACCAAAAATACCACCAACAGTTTAATTTGGTTCAATTTCAGTTGCTTACCATCTGTATCCCCCCCCCCGGGTTGCCCCTGAAAAAGGGACTTCTAGGCCCAGTGTGCTTAATGGGTCAACAAAATTCAATAAATAATAATCAGTGCATAAAAGATCATAATGCAGTGCTCCCTCACTATAACATACAAAATGTGAGCCATAAAACAGATTTGTTATACTCGTTTGTTCATTAAATTGAGGGAGCTCTACTAAGCCATGGAACAAACAATGCATCAATCACTCAATTTTGGTTGAAATTCTACTGCGGCTTTATAATCACAAGAACACTGCTCACCAGTGACTGCAACGCTGCAGGTTCTGTGCCTTTTCTGAAATCTACAGAGCCACCCCAATGATGATTTAAATGAGCAGTTCTGGCATATCGTTGATTTTGAAAATCCTGTTTCTGCAAACAATCTCTTAAGAATTTCCCCGGCTTTTAGTCTGTCTAGCGCGGACAACTTAGTCTCAACAGAATATGAAGACTGCTTCATGTTCACTGCTGTGCTCTGCACTCGGCTTCAGCACTGATTGACTGAATTAAAACACCACACTTTACCCCATGTTATAGCCAGACCTGATAATACCAAGCTGATTAGTTAATGTCATTCAGCTGCAGTGGGTTTTAATAAATCAATTAAATTGTGCTACCACTACTACTGGTGCGGGTGGGCGGACAGGTGCAAATGATTATCTAAATAATCTAAATGATCTAAATGTAATTAAACTAAAAAAACTAACATTCAGCAGCAGCAGCAGCAGCAGCAGCAGTGATTGTCAAATAAACAATCAAACTGGTGTGACACTACTATTAGTGCGTGCAGTCAGACAGGAGGGCGCAATAACTAGCAGCTTTCTGGAGCGGTACAAAAATTAACTTAATGAACTTAAAGTTTCAAAAGTTGCTGAAATGTGAGCCACAAACAGTGTTCATTATGTCCGGGTTTTCGCTACAACGGGGTACGTTATAGTGAGGGAGCACTGTAATGTCATACCAGGTCCAGGTTGTACCTCCTGTCCTGCAGACCCTTCACCAGGAATATCACCTGATGTCTCCAATGACTCAGTGACTCCTTTATCCAACATCGGTGTCTCTTGATCTGGTTGGTGAAAAGCTGTGTGTTGATATAAAAGAGTAAAGACAGATCAGTGAGATGAATGATTATTTAAATATATTCTTCAATAAGCCAAAAGACAGAGAAGAAGAAGAAGAAAAGGAAGAAGAATAATAATCAGCATTTCTATAGCACTTTTCATACACAGTGTATCCCAAAACACTTTACAAGCAATGCTAGTCTGGTAGTGAAGTGACTGAATGCGTAGTGGCAGCCATATCGCACACCAACACCCACACACAGCCTGGACAATTACATTAACCAGTTTATGGGAAGGGGAATGTTGGCCAGGACTCTGGGAATGTCCCCTACTCTTTGCAAAGAGGGCCCTGGGTTCTTTTACTTCCACCTGGACACCCACCAGGATGGGTAGAAGGGGCCTTGGTTTATCATCTCATCCAAAGGACAGCACACCCCAGCAGTACAGCACCCCCCTAATACTGCACTCAGATGCCAGTATTTTAGGTGCAAGTCCAATCCCGGTGTGGGACCAGAACCCATGACCTTCTGGTCCAGAGGCAGATGTGCTACAAACTGAGCCTTTCCATTCTTGTTACTGAAATAAACTTTCAGTAACAAGACTGGAAAGGCCCATATGAAATTTCTACAGATGTGACTTCTACTGTGTCACCCATCACTTCTTCATTACCTTCCCTTCAAAGGGAAGGCTCCACAGAGGCCTGTAAGTGGACAACAAGATGCCTTTTTCTTGGGGGGGGGCTTCACGACAGCCTTCTTTAATACCACAGGGAAAACACCCTCCCTCTGGAAATAGCTGACAATCTCCTCAAACTATGCCGTGGTCCTATTCAACATCTTCATTAGTGACCTCACAGATGGACTAGAGGGTAAGGCTTGTCTGTTTGCAGATGACACCAAGATCTGCAACAGAGTAGATGATCCAGATGGGGTGGGCAGAATGAGAAGAGATCTGGATAAACTAGCAAAATGGTCAGAAGAGTGGCAACTGGGATTTAATGCAAAGAAGTGCAAAATCATGCACATAGGGAAGAGAAACCCTGAAGCCACTTATAGGCTGGGAGGGAGTTGCTAGCAGTCACAAAGGAAGAAAGAGACTTGGGCATCATCATCACTGATGACCTAAAATCATCCAAGCAGACCTCTAAAGCAGTAGGTAAGGCTAGGGGTGTTAGGGTGTATTAGTAGGGGTAATTACAAGTCGTAAGAGGGAGGTAATAATCCCTCTGTACAAGACATTGGTTAGGCCCCATCTGGAGTACTGCATGCAGTATTGGAGGCCACACCTTCACAAGGACATTAACCAAATTGAGGCAGTCCAGAGAAGGGCAACCAAAATGGTGCAGGGACTGCATCAGAAGACATATGAGGACAGATTAACGGAGCTCAATATGTATACCCTTGAGCAAAGGAGGGAGAGGTGATATGATCGAGACATTTAAACACCTTAAGGGCATAAACAAGGTGAAAGAGTCTAACATGTTTAAATATAAGAAAAATAGCAGGACAAAGAGGAGACAGCATGAGATTAGAGGGAGGCCGATTAAGGGGAAATGTGAGGAAATTCTTTTCACAGAAAGGGTGAGTGAAATGCATGGAATGGCTTACCACAAGAAGTGGTGGCTATGAATACAGTGCAGGGCTTCAAACAGGCATGGGATAGGCATAAGGGAGCAATACAAATGACTATGAATAGATAGGTCACTGACAGAGCAAAGGCCGATGGCACATTTATAAGGTAGAAAAAGAAATGGGCAGACTGGATGGGCCTTGCGGTCCTTATCTGCTGTCAACTTCTATGTTTCTATGTCCTCACAGCAGTCCTGCAGCAGTGTGGTGCACCCTGTTTGTACTGCACAGAAAGTGGGGCACAGTGCAGAAATCAATCTTAATCCATTTGGTATGCTGGGAGATTCAAACAAGATCAAAAACAGGTGCTACCCACTCTCACGCATGCCTCGGGAAGTGCACCATGGAGTACCCAGGAGTGATTGAGCCCTCCAGCACCAGGCTAGTATTGCCACCCCTCTCCAGCTAAGTCTCTGTATACAGCAGAGCTGCAGAGGAATACATTATAAAGTGAACTGCTATCATGGTATTATTCTGATGGGACTTGTAATTAAACAAAGCTGTCTAAGTAGAGCAGGCATACATGTGGGCCCTATGTCTACCATCTCCAGTGACATTTCATGAGATGGACTGTGAAAATCTGGCAACCAGAAAATGGCACAATGGCATGGAAGGCTGAGCACTGGATGCCTTCCTTCCTGCCAAGAAGGGAACACAGGTTCAGGAACAGACCATGGTCGCTCAGAGGCCGGCAGGTAAAAGAAAGATTGAGCAGCCATAGATTGCTCTCCTTTGGAGAGAGGGTACTGCTCAAGCTGCTGCTTGACTTCAACCCAGCAGAGGATGGGCAGCTCAGTGTGCTACTACTTCTCAAAGGGACAGACACAGGCATCACAGTACATGCACCATCTTCAGGCCGCACCACAGGCAACACAGTACATATGTCGTCTTCAGGCCACATGGCAGGCATCACAATACATGCGCCGTCTTCAGGCCACACAACCATACCAGTATGAGCAACAGTGCAAAGTACAGTAACACTCACCATCACCACCATTTTCACCCTCTGAAATGGTGACAACACTGCTAAGGTTTTCCAGGATGTAAGTGTGCCACCTCTGGAGGCTGTGCCAGCAGTGATTCAGCTGTTTGATGGTCCTTGGTGTTCGCTCCCTATGCCCACTAACCTTCATGGCTATTGCAGCCCACATTCCCTCCTTCACGGGGTAATCAAGGTGTTTTGGCCCAAAAAGATCAGTTGCCTTGTTGGTGACCTCCAAAACTAAAATGTCAGTCTCCTTGGGGGATAATGCAGCTGACAGACCCCTTGGAGTACGGCTGCTATCCTTTTTTTACTAGTCATTTTAACAAAAAATTGGATTTTTATAAATGATCCTCCTGATCTCAAAAAAGCTGCTCTCTGTCACTATCTCCCAAAACTCACTCTCATTCAGTGCAGTTTTCACATGATAATGTGTAGGAACCATGGAATGTATTTCTGCAGAAACACTATGCATTCCATAGTTACATTTACAAAGCTGAATAGCTGTGGAATGGTATTCTGGTGCTGTTAATTAGTTTATTTATTGTAGTTTACTAATTTTTAGAGCACTCTATCTCATTGTGACTCTAAGTGCTTTACAAATACATATGCAATATAGACAAAAAATAAAATACAAGAAATAAAAACAAACATAATAAATTAAGAGGAGAAAGCTTTAGTAAATAAAAAGGTCTTCATATCCCTCTTAAAGGCACTAACCGAGCTGGCCTCTCTGAGTGACCAAGGCAGTGAATTCCGCAGGGTAGGCGCCGCCACTGAAAAAGTTCAGGCACCATTAGACTTCAAATGAACCCTGGGAATCACTAGCAGGCCATCCTCAGCTAATTAGAGAGGACAGGACAGGTATTTTTTATTTATTTAGTTGTTTAACCAGGTATAGCACACTAAGCTGAAAGCTTTTTTACAGGAGCGACCTGGGAGCACAAGGAGGTTAAGTGACTTGCTCAGGGTCATACAGTATGCAAGTGGAAGCTGTGGGATTCAAACCCAGGTCTGGTCTGCTGGATGTCACCAAATTTGCAGCTCAGAGCCTTAGACCACTGCACTATACTGCCTCCTAGGTAATAGGACTGTAGGAGGTCTTGCAGGTAATCAGGCCCCAGACCACGTAGGGCTTTATAGGCCAGCAACCCAACCTTGAAGGTGATCTGCTACCTAATAGGGAGCCAGTGCAGAGAGTGCAGCACAGGCGTAATATGACATGATCCCGAAAGGCCAGTCAACAGCCTGGCTGCTACACTCTGCACCAGCTGTAAGTGGTGAAGATCAGCTCCCGATAGCGCTAGGTAAAGGGCATTGCAGTAATCAAGCCATGATGTCAAAAAGGCATGGACTAGTGATGGCAGATCATCCGAGGTGATCAGGTGTTTAATCCTGGTGATGTTTCTAAGATGGTAAAAGTCACTCTGGACCATGGCCAGCACCTGAGATTCAAGCATCAGGCCACTATCCAGCACAATGCCAAGCACCTTAGAAGAGGTGAGAAGCTGGGAGTCTCCAAGCCCAAGCCGGGTGACTTGACCAGCCTGCACACCCACCCTCAGGTGACTAGGTTCCACCACCAGTACTTCTGTTTTATCCAGGTTTATCCTTAGCCAGTCTTGAACCTCAGCAAGGCACTGATTAAAAACTGAGACCGTATCCTGTTGCTGTGGTGCAAAAGACAGGTACAACTGAGTATCATCAGCATAGCAATGAAAACTCATTCTGTACCATCTTATAATGTTTCCTAGTTGTAGCATATACACTGAGAACAACATGGGGGCCAAAATGGAACCCTGTGGGACCCCACACAGCAGGGGCAGTGTTCTGGAGGAAAAAGCCCCCAAAACCACAGTCTGCATCCTGCCAGAGAAGAAAGAATGGAACCAGCTGAGGACCACACCAGAGTCCATAACAAACCCGGAGGTGATCCAAAAGCACCCCATACTCCATGGTGTCAAAAGCAGCTGAGAGACTGAGGAGAACAAGAATGGAATGCTCACCTCTATCCCTCACCACCAAGAGATCATTAAGCACCTGAACCAGGGCAGTCTCAGTACTGTGCCTTTTCCTAAAGCCTGGCTGGAGAGGGTCATAGATGTTGTGAGTTAACAAACAGACCTCCAGTTGCAAAGACACCACCATCTCAATAACCTTCCCTAAAAACAGTAGGTTAGAGACAGGTCTGTAGTTCACCAGGCAGTCCGGGTCTAGCGATGTTTTTTTATCCAGAGGGGTCTCACCACCGCCTCCTTAATGGGCTCAGGAAAGACCCCCCTCATTAAAGAACACTGGAATATCCTACTGAGGATCAGGCCAATGGAGTTAATGCACCCTACAAGAAGGCGCTTTGGACCTGGGTCCAAATGATAGTAGGTGGGCCTCAACTCCCGGATGACCCCAACGACATCCTTGACCACCGACTGGTCAAAATCAGACCTGACACTCTCTTATCTCTCGAACAATCAATATCAGCAATACGGGAGATCCTACAGGAGTTTGAGGAAGTGGTAAATTTTAAATTAAATATTACTAACACTGAGGTACCACTATTAATATTTCCACCCATCTCAAACTTTAAAACAATCTTTCCCCTTAAAATAGTCCTGTACTAAAATTAAATATTTAGGGATTCATATCCCCACAAACCTGGACCATTTAGACCTGGGTAATTATAAACCATTATCTGCTCTCTCCAAAGTGACCTAACCAAGTGGGGGAGGCTGAATTCTGCTTTTTTCCAATGCATAGACATCATTAGGAAGAATATTCTTCCTCGTCTCTTATATCTGTTCCAGAACATTCCATTTTTTTAAATATTGGAACAGACTAATATCTAATTTCATTTGAGGGGGGGGGGAGGCCCAGAATACGTCTCTCCTTACTTCAGCTCTCGGTGGCTCAGGGAGGAGTTAATTTACCCAACTTGAAACTTTATGCAACTGCGGCATTCCTAACAATTTTGTTTCTCTGGTTGTCCCCTGCCACTTAGGCCCCATGGAGGAATATAGAGTTTTTAATAAATGACATATGACATTAAAAAGATTGCATTTGCTTCAAAGGGATGGGCAACTCCACTTCACAATTTTACCAACTACACTGCCCAAATTCTGAAAGTATGGTATAAGTTAAAACAAAAAATGGCTCTTAAAGAAATTATCTTTTTTCATACATTGTTATCAGAAGATGAAAACTTTCATTTTATATTGTGTACTGTGCCTTGGTTATGAAATGTGCTATATAAATAAAGTTTGCTTTGCTTTGCTTTCATCCCTCAAGACTTGATGCAACTTTTGCCTCTTGGAGGAGGGTGGGGCTCAACTACTTTCATCAATTCATAATGCGCTCAGGAATTATACGCTTTGTTGAATTGCAAAGGAAATACTGACTTCCCGAGAGAGACACTTTTCACTATTCTCAAGTAAGAAGTTACATATTACGGCAAAGGGAAGTGGCCTCTAAACAACCTGCTCTCTTACCTGTACTATGGGTGTTATTTAAAGATACATTGGAGGGCCATCCTTGGGGACGACTCATTGGCCATCTATGCAAAATTCTAAACGACTACCTGGGGGTCACTTCTCAATTGGTGATAGAAGCCTGGAATAAAGATCTGGAACTAGAGATCACTCAGTCCTTGTGGCGGGACTCATCCCTAAATGCAATTAAAATCACCTCATCAAATATATGGAGAGAGAGAGAATTCGTTTGGAAGCATTGCTCCAGATTCTTTCGCTCCCCAGCGATTTTAGCTAAATATCTCTCTGCTTCATATGGTAGGTACTTGGGGGACTGCGATTGTAAATTAGCAGAATTAGGCCATGTTCTATGGCTTTGCCCTAAATTAATGCCATTTTGGTGTACCCTACAGGAAGCGCTATGGGATTGTCTGGTGGAACAGGTCGAACTTACAGATGAAATGGTTGTCTTGTCAATTTATCCACCTCCTAGACCTCTATGCACAGCACCTTACTGCCCTTCTACTGTTTAACAGCAAAAAAAGCCATAACTAATAGGTGGATGTCCACCATAATACTCACAGTCACTGAGTGGCGACAAATTGTCTTAGATATATATATAGGTTAGAAGGTCTTATGACTGGATTACACGATAAACAAACAGCCTTCAGGGAAAAATGGCAAAAATGGGTATTTTACATGGCACAGCGTCATCCAGACTTTGTGCCCTAAAGGGGTGGAGGGGGCTTCATGGGCGTCCAACTGTGGAGGAGAATAGTGAAGTATACCCCAATCTGTTCTTCTGTTCACTGGACCATTGGTCTGGAGAGGAGGCTTGGAGTGAGATATTGTCATTTAGTTTGTGGATGGATTCCTTCTGTGAAGATTTAACTGCATCATGAAGAACATGGGAATGCCTAGGATACTTATTATTTATTATATGAATCAATTGCTTTCTATCTGTATACGTGATTTACGATTTAGTTGACAAGCAATTGTTAACTGTGGCTTGTTGCAGTATTGATGGTATGTACATGTATGTATTAATCACAGCTGTGCTTCTCTTAATAAAAAGGAAATTAAAAAAAAAATTCAGACCTGACAAATGGAGTGTCCACGACAAACACTGGCTGACCACTACAAGCCCCCATGGAGGGTGCTGACATGATCCCAGATCTGATCGAGGATATCTTATCGGCAAAAAACAGAGCAAATTCATCACACTTAGACTGTGAAAGGGCTGTAATGGACTGAAGATAAACTGGGTTGCACAGCCTGTTGACAGTCCAGAAGAGATGAGCCTGTCTGTCAATTGCTGCAGCAATGCCCCTGGACGGGAACTCTGCCCTCCTACAGGAAACTGCTGTTTGATACTCTCTATAATGAGGTATCAAAATAAGCTTGTCCCCATCAGACCAGGATCTCAGCCAACAATGCTCCAACCTTTGGCCCCTCATCTTCAACTCCCTCAGAGTCCCATCAAACCATGGGGATCTCCATCATGAGGTGAGGGACCGAAGGCATTAGCGACAACCCTTTTATCTCATTACCTCCAATAGCTCCATATGAAGTCCAAACTATCCATTGTTTACCTGACACAAAATGGCCACCCAGGAGGTAATGAGTCATAGGTCGGCACCAATTCCCCAGCTCCTCACAAGCTCTCATCACACCTGATAGATCCAACACTGCCATAAGACCTTCTGGGGTCAAACCCCTCAAAGGGCAGTACTGAACCATCTCCATTGGGGAAGGTCTGTTAGGGGGGCTTCAAATGAGAACTTCACGGTACAGTGGTGATGGGTGTAGATTTTAGGTTTTCCTGGGTTGGGGGCTCTCAGGCTCAGAATTATTGGCCTAAACAATTAACCTATTTTTAGACTATCCTATCTGGGGGGGCCCTCATCTTTCCCAGGGGGAGGGCTCGAGCCTGGAAGCCCCCCAAACTCTACGCCTATGATAGTGGTCCGACCAAATGACCGGTTCCACTATGAGGTCAGTGACCTCCAATCCCAGTGAGAAGACAAGATCCAAAGAGTGGCCATGTGAATGGGTTGCAAAGGTAACCACTTGAGTCAGGCCCAATGATTGCATCAATTGGAGGATATCATGTCCAAACGTCAAGAGTTAATCATCGATCCAAGCGTTGAATTCACCCAGAATTATCCATCTGTGCGACTCCAACACTAGTCCGATGATGAAGTCCACAACTTCCTGCAGGAATTCCGTCTCACGCCCAGGGGATGGTAAATGAGAAGGATCCTGCAGACTGCACCTGCAAGTCCTTGAATGGCCACACACTCAAAGGGCCTCGTTGTTCCCACTGGGAGAGTCGTGAAGTTCAAGTCCAACTTGAAACAAACTGCCACAACCCCACCCCTATAATCCTTTCTCAGGCAGTAAATCACTGAGAACCCAGTAGAAACCACCAATTCTGATACTGAGCCGACATTTGTATCCAACCAGGTCTCAGTGGTGCAAGCCAGGTCAACTGTAGAGACCAGATCAGCTTAACAGCTGTCTGGCTAACATCAATGACTGGATGACTTCCAGCTGGCTAAGACTAAACCTGGATAGACAGAGGTGCTAGTGATTGAGCCAAGTCATGGGCATGATGGGTTGCTACCTGGAACTAACACAGGTCTTTTCCTGGGGTCTGCTCCATTGGTGGCTTCCCAGAGGGTGCATAATCTGGGTGTGATCCTGGACAACAAGCTGACCTTTGAAGATCAGGTATTGTCTGTAGTCAAAAGTGGTTTTTAACACTTGTGGAACATTGCCAGGATCAAGCCCCTTATTCCACCCGAGGATCTGCTGACTCTGGTACACACCTTTGTTACCTCTAGGCTCGACTACTGCAACTCTCTATACTTCAGGGTCATGAGATGGACCATCCACAGATGGTGCAGAACACAGTGGCCCTGTTGCTGATGGGCTGTCTGGGTCCAGTCATGTAACCCTGGTCCTGCGTGCTCTGCACTGGCTGCCTGTCAGGTGGAGGGTCCTTTTCAAGGTGTGCTTGCTCACCTATAAGGCCCTATACGGACTGGGTCCTGGCTACTTGTGCCTCTACAATGCTGGTTCGACAACAATTTCATTGATCAGCATCACAGTGATGGAATTTATGTCGACCACAAGTTGCAGTCTACATAAACCCCAAAGGACTCCAGGTCTCTTTTTCTAGAACATGGCTGCCCTGTTGCTGATGAGCTGTCTGGGTCCAGTCATGTAACCCCGGTCCTGCATGCTCTGCACTGGCTGCCTGTCAGGTGGAGGGTCCTTTTCAAGGTGTGCTTGCTCACCTATAAGGTCCTATACAGACTGCCCTCCACACCCCCATTCTAAATATAATCAACTTCGAGTTGGAGTTGATTCAGGGAAGGGGTACAGGACCGGGAGACAGTGTTCCCTGGTCTCTGGTGCACCAATATAGTGAACTGTCGATTTTGTCGGCATCAACGTAGTTCACTATATTGGTGTCACTGTCAGGGAGGTATACCGCTACTTATCAGAGCTTCGGATGCCTGCAGCCTCTTCTCACTCCCTCTGCTCCTCTTCGAGGGGCCTCCTGGACATTCCCAGGGTTTGTCTCAAGACACTGGGTGACCATGCTATCAGAGTCATTGGGCCAACCCTATGGAACTCATTTCCATCTGCACAGGAGGCCCTCTCGATTAGAGTTTTCAATCTGAGGCTGAAGGCCCACCTTTTTAGCCTGGCTTTTATGGATTGGTTATTCCAACCCAACCATCTTACAGTAGTTATCTGAAGCTGATCTTAAAGCTGTTATTCTGAATCTTATTTATTCTGAAAAATGTTTTTGTGTTTTTACCTATTGTCTTACTTTTTGATATGTTTTCTTAGGCACCCAGTGCCCCAGGGAATAGGCGCCCTATAAATGAAACTTGCCATGCCTATAATAGCTGCCTTGTTTCTAATAGACCTGGCATTGCATAGCACTGCTCGAGAAAGACAGGTTAATGAGGCTGGTCTGCTGGGTACCTGCCCACATAATGTAGAACCCTTGGATACAGGAACGAGATGGGGAGGACCCCTATTGTGAACCCATTCCACCCCAGGGTGCCTCCTAGAGCTCACCACACCTATCTGTCTTCCTCCTGCATCATTTCCCAAAACAGACCTCACAGAACTCCTCATCCTCCCTCTTCAGGCAATGCCCAGTGCCCTATAATGTCCATAGACATCAGGTGACAATGAAAGACAATAAAGGGGCGGAGGTCCTGAAGTCGAGATGGGGAATAATGCCTTCTCACAAGAGCCACTGACCAACACATTCTAGGTCTAAACTATTCCTATAACAAGCAAGTTACAACATTATAGACCTACGCACTTTTAAACTAGCTGCCCTCCTTAATAATCAGCAATATAAGTAAAGAAACCAAACTAATTAAAATCCACGAATAAAATAAAATAGAAATTAAAATTGCACAATAATAACTAAAATTAAAGCATCCAATTATCCAATACACAACCACACATACCATACACTCACACACCAACACACACACACACAACCTATTTAACAACCATATACACACAACACACACACTAATACCAATTAACCCCCCCCCAACCCAATCCAAAAAACCAAAGGAGGAGAGGGTAAGTAATAAAAGTAAGTAATTCAAAATTCAGAGTTAGAGGGAGTAAAATAAAGAAAATGTCCTTTTAATGTCTACGGAACATGTGAGTTAGGACCAAAAAGTCAGTGTACTAAATAGTGAAATCTTGGCTGAGTATGTCGGTGTTAGGGGTGATCCCACCACTCCTGACTAAGTTCCAGTCTGAAACAGATGAAAGTCGTTCAAGCACCCGTCTCCACCAGAGCACTCTCACTACCCTTGGAAGGATTAAAACAAAAAGTTTCCCCAAATCGGAGACTCTCTCACCATCCTTGGTGGGAAGGTAGTCTTAAAAATTTACAGAACCAGGAGCCATGAAATAATTACTAGTTTATCCTGCAGGTAGCCAGATATGATATATGCACAAAATCTCAGTCCAAATCAAATGACCGGATTAACCGAGAGGAAACACAGTTCATGCAAACTGCCACAGCTGAAGTCAGATGGAAATCAAGCAGGGCCCACAGTTTGCGGAGTAACACAATTCACAAGCAGGCGATAAAAAGCAGTAGCAATAAAGCAGCTCCTCAGGGGCCCATAGCAAATAATGCAGCAGCAATCTGAGGCTCTGTCCTTTACAGTTTTGTCTGTTACAAGCCCGTCACCTCCAGGTTACTGTTATTGAAGTAAGCTGCAGTTGCAAGCTACTTTTATTGTAATATGCCACAGTTGCAAGAAGCAAGCCATACCACTGACAGGCAGCTACAGACAAAGCAGAGTAAAACATAGCCCGTAGTTAGTGTTTTCCTCACAACTAGGAGTCTCACAGCAACACTTTAGCCCAGCTTAAAAAAAAAAGAGCCACTTTCTCAAACAAGCACAAGCACTTAAGAAGTTGAAATGTCCATCATCCAGGTAGTGGATACATCAAGCTACATGAACCAAGTAGCAGATGGTAAATCACAAAACTGACACTCTGATGTTATTGGAAGTTTACTCCCCTATTCTTAAAAGTCCACTCCAAGCTTTGGAGACTCACCTTCCTTAATTGACTGGTTTAACCAACAATGTCGTCTGCCAATCTATTTCTGGGCCTTCTCTCCTTTCTGTGTTTGCTACCCTGTTATGGCCCAATAGGGGAACATCCACACTGCCTGACTGTGCCTTGGACAACTAAAAGTCCACTGTCAGTGTACAGGACCTACGCGTGTAACTTTGACCAGAATACTAACAGATTATCCCACCCTGGTCCATACAACCTCTTGGTGCTCCCCCTACTCACTAGCTATAACACTTCGTCCATTTGCCTTTCCTTACTTATTACCTCCTCCTTTTACCATGCCAGGGGAAAAAACGTCAAAGGAGAGGTTACGCTCACACCAAGGGTTTCACCTTAAAGCCTCACTCAAATGTCCCATTCTGCTGTTGCTGCTAATCTCAGGCAATATATACCCGAATCCTAGTCCACCACAGCATCAATGAAATCCGATAGCTCTGCTACTCCCTCTCTGGCAAGCAACAATATCTGAAGCCTACTTCCAAAACTAGATTCCCGCTCTGCCTGGATCTCCCAACACAACCCCGACATACTGTCTGTAGTTGAGATGTGGCTGTCCCCAAAGATCCCTGACTCCGCCATATCCTTACCCAGCTACACAGTTTTTAGGCAAGACAGACTTACAAAAAAAGGTGGAGAATGCACTCTACTTAAAAGAGTCACTCAAGGGCCAAGTCAATACCCTACCCAGCCATGGGAATGACTTTCAGATACTAGCCATCAAGGTACTACTTGGTGCTTACAATAAGTCACTGGCCATTGCCTCAGTGTATATCCCACCCAAACTGGCTAAACAGTGTCTCCCCTCCCTCCTCGACTGCATCAACTTCCTTGGTTGTAGCGCTGAAGTCATTTTACTGGGGGACTTTAATGGTAACTGGCTGGCCCCAGTGTGACCTAATATGAAGATGCCATTGCAGCTGCCAACCTTGTACAAATGATACAGGCACCTACCAGGATAAACTACAGGACGGGGACCTCCACCCTCCTGGATTGAGCTCTTACCAATCGGCCTGATCATCTTTAAAACTGAATTACTCCCTGACACCGTTAGTGACCATTCCCCTGTCTTATCCCTCTGGACTAACAAATTTAACAACCCCCCCAAAAACAAAATCACGGTTAGCCGAGTCTTTCTACCTGGTTGTCTAGGCCCCTTTAAGGAACACCTGCGAATACTTAACTGGTCTCCAGTTGACACTGCCCAGGACATGGATTCTGCCCTCAAATACTTTATCCCAACTTTCAACTCTGCATATGATGTTCATGCCTCACCCAAAAAGCGTAAGATCAGGGGTACTAGTAACCCATAGATGACCCATAACCTCCTTGAACAGATGAATTCTTGAGATTTGCTCTAGTACTGCACAAAGGCTACTAACACCCCAGCAGACACCCAGGCCTACAAAGCAGCCTGGAATGTCTGCACAAGAGTTATTCACCAGGTGAAAGCCAACTACTATAGGAACACTCTGGCTAGCTCTTGGAAAAATGGGAGGAAGTTTTGGGACGACCTCTCCAAGGTCACTGGGAAATGCCCCAAAGTAACTCCCACAACACTCAACATTATGCCCCTAAATTATGGAATTCATTCCCAGCCCTTACTTGGTCCACCCCCTCCCATCCAGGCTTTAAAACTTCCTTTTGGAACTTCCTGAAGGGCTCCTCCACCTGTCCATGCACCTTGTAGCCCCCTGCACTGTGTGTGTATGGGGGGTCTCTGCGCCCTCAGGGTCCACTGCACTTATTCTCCCGTCAACTGGTCAAGTAATGGCTAAATGGCATCCCTACTCCAGTCTGACTCCCTGTCTTCCTTCTCAAATGGGGTCACCTGGCCCTCTTTTCCCCTCCCCCCCTCCTCGTTGGCTCATCCCGAGGCCCCCCCGCCCCATGTGCTGGCACTTACTTCAGTTTATCATATGACTGAACCTGTGTTGTGGTTATTATGTGCACTGTACCTATTTTTTGAACGCTGTTAACTACCAACCCAAATCATGCTAAGTGTGCCATTTCTTCCTTGAGTGCCATATTTGGTATCGCCTGCTCTCCCATTGTATGTAATTTTGACTCACTCACTGTTTGTGTATGCTGTAGTTTGTAACTCTCTCGGATCGTCTGTAAACCGCCACCCCCCCCTGCGGTTCGTGACTTTTTACTGGTTGTCATTCTCTTATATCACCTGATATCTCATTGTATATAAAATTGATTCATCGCTGTACCTGTATACTCAAGTTTGTAACTCTCCCGGGTCGCACCTGAAAATAGGCACTTGGCTGTCTAGTGTGACTGACCCAGTAAACAAAAGCAAATAAATAAATAAATAAATTAAACAGCACTATCACCCTTGACAAAGAAACAATTGCCAATGCCTTTAAAACCACTCTTTCTGACCTTAGTCATGTGCTCCCTCCCAACATTTTCAATCCTGCGCCAGTTCCTACCCATCTTGTCATGCTGCATGGAACTCAGCAACTTCCCCCATTTTATTTTAAGGCTATCTCAGAAGGGCTAGCCAAAATGCACCTACTTAAAGTACTTGGAAAGACCAGGCACAGTGGTGACTCCCTGGATTTAAAACTCATTGCCCTCACCATTGATGAAATCCTTCCACCCCTAACTAAAATTCTTAATCGCTCCCCTTAGGCTCTCACAATTCCCTCATAACTGGAAGTCCACCATGGTGACCCCAATCCACAAAAGTGGTGACGTGACTCTCACAAGCAACTCAAGACCAATCTCCATCTTACCCCCTTTCTCCAAGGCACTGGAAAGGATAGCTTCTGATCGACTTGTTGACTATCTGGAAAAATATGACCTCCTGTGTCTGCAGCAACATAGTTATTGTAAAGAGCACAGCACCACTCAGCACTCTTAGATCTCACCTCCTACATCCACCAGGCCCTAGATCAAAACCTCACGGTTGGCACCGCCTTTATTGACAAAGGCATTTGATACCATCAACCACTCCCCTTCTGACTAGTCAACTATTGTCCCTAGGACCTTCCACCTGATGCCACCAGTTGGTTCCAGTGCTATCTTAGTGACCACTTCCAGCAGGTCAGAATCAGAGAAACCACCTCATCTTCCTGCCCAGTCTGGGCGGGTGTCCCCCAAGGATCTATCCTCAGCCCATATTGTTTAACATCTTTGTGAACATCTCCCTGCATCATTCCCTAACAGAATACTCCTGTATGCTGATGATGCAGTCATTTTCACAAGCCACTCTGACATCTATCTCCTCCAGCAACAACAGCAGCATAGTTTTGCAGAAGTTGAATCCTGGTTCAAGTCGCCCAAGCTCATCCTAAACTTCTTCAAAACTAAATCTATGCTATTTCATGCCACCCACAGCAAAAACAAATGCCAATAACTACTTATTAAGAATGGTGTGGGCACCCCTTTGGAACAGGTTGACCATTTCAAATACTGTACCTGGGTGTGACCCTTGACTGCACACTTTCGTATGCCATGCATATTCATAAAATCCCTAAAACTGTTAAGACCTGCATTGGACTGCTGTATAGACACAGGCACTGTTTGACAACTGAAGCATTGAAGCTTGCCATTCAGAGCTCGGTTACCTCGCTTATTGACTATGGTCTCGTAGTCTATGGATCTGCTACCAGCACTGCCCTCCAGTCCATAGCTCTAACCCTGAGCAAAACCTATTGGCCCCTCACCTCAGCCGCACATCTCACGCACACATGTGATTTATACAAACATGCCAACTGGCTACAGCTATCTGGTAGAATAAAATATAAGACCTGCATTCTTGCAAAGAAGGCATTGTTGGGCCTCATGCCCCCTGGTGTTCAGTCTATCCTGTCCCCTCACTGTCCCACTCGCCTAACCAGGAGCTCTGTAACCTTAGCCTTCTCTGTCCCTCACTGCCGGACCTTGCAAGGGCAGCGCTTTTTCAATGTTAGGGCCCCTAACTGGTACAACTCACTCCTTTTGGATATTGCCAACACCTCGAATCTCAACTCCTTTCAGTGCAAACTTCATCAACATTTGGTGACCAGTACCAGCTGTGACTGCTCCTCTTAAAATAGTTGGCCTGCTCCTTGTCCTTTCCTGATGTTTGTCACTCTCCCCTCAACTCTCTTGCTCCCTGATATCCCTTACCATAATCCTTGCCTGCCTTCCCTATCCACCCATGGCCCCTGTACCATGCCACCTCTCCCTGCTCCCTCTCACTCCTTTTGCTCCCTTCCTTTCCTCCTCTTCTCATCCCTCCCCCCATTTAACCTCCCCTCTTCCTCCTCCCCTTCCTTAGAACCCTGCCTTCTCTCCCACCACTTAGCCCTCACCATAAGCTACCTCTTTCCGTCTTTTCCACTCTATAAGCACTAATTCCACTGTATTCTCTACAAGTTTTTTGTGTACAATGTATGGTTTGCTGATGCATCCATTACTTAATTTCTCAGTTGATTCATGACAAAGCTTGTGGCAGCTCATGTACGTTTCCTTTCTATAATTTCTGTATGCTACTTAATTTTCCCTTGTTGTCATATATTGTATTGCCTACCTGTTGTTAATTTACCTGTTCTTGTTATAACTTGTGCAGTATCCATGATGTGGAACCTTTGTACAAGAGCCTTTGGCTCAAAGGTGTATTTGAAACTTAAATAAATAAAACAAAAAAAAACCTTTTGATATTTTTAGCCACTACCACTAGAGAGCAGGACAGTAAGTGGCATGCGGCTATCATACAGCTGATAACACAAAGCGGTTGCACTGCAGGCAAGAACCACTCATTAGAGTAAACCATAACACTAAAAACCAAAATTGTAGGCTCCTATGGCTTTCTCACTAATAGCCCACTGACTCACACTCGATCCCTACATCTAAACTCTGGCTAAAACTTAACTGCAAATGCAGTAAAAATCCAATTTCTAATGAAATAAACTGAACAAAAAACATTAACAGAACAAAAATGTAAAACAAACTCCCTCTCTTTCTCCCTCATCTGCACAGGCAGCCCAGCATAGCTGCCATCTGTTGAAAGCGCCATCCAAAATGTGCAGCAGAGTACTATTACGCAGTACTGATGAGCAGCAGAACAATATTCCACAGAATGCTAGTGCTAAACCACATCTCCCTGAAATTGTTAATTAATATGTGACCCGATGTGTAAATGGCAACCAGTTGTGGTACCTGACAATGCCTCTGACTGCCTGTTCATGTCTTATTTGTTCTGATGTATTCCTGATTGTGTTTTGTCTTCTTGTAATCTGATGTGGAACCTTTGTAAAAGAACCTTGACTCAAAGGTGTTATCCACAAAATTAATAAATAAATAAATAAATCATGCTTGTTACAGATAAACATCTAGCAAGCGACACCCTTATGGACACCCAGGTAGATGTATCCTGGCTATTAAGAAGCAAGTGGGTGCATTTTGACTTAAATTCACCCCCTTGATTCCACGAAAATTGCATGTTATTCTCGCAGAATGATTATCCCGCAGAATAATGCAGATCCGTGAAATACAGCTCCACCAATCTGAAACCAGCAGAATTCCATGGAATAAACCACCAAATTCCAATGGAAAGTATCCAGTCAGAATAGCCATTCTGCAGTTATTCTGCTGGCTGGGTTCCACTTTCAGCACATCACTAGTAGGGAACATCTGAGAAGATGAAGTGGTCTAAGCAGTCCTTGTCTGCTGTTGAATTCTGTGTTTCTTTATTGCTAGTGATTTCACAGGAGTACAATAGGAAAATGCTCTTTCTTCCATGTTCTTTTTACGTGAGGAACTACTAAGCTGTGCTTTTCATCAGATCTTAGAGAATGAACAATGTCAGCATCTACTCAGTTATATTTCAGACAATCTGGAAAAGATTGAGCATCATGGCCAACCAATTATATTCTCCTATTACTTTCAATGATCAAAGGCTGCTCTTTAGATTAGAGCAATGCAAATCACTGCCACACATTACAGATTTTTCTTGTCACCATAGAAGGGGAGTTTCTTCTTTCTCTGAGTAGTAAGCGCTGTGTATCAGTTTCCATAATCAGATCTTCAGAATAATAGGATTGTTTTTCAAAAAGATCTGTAAACCTTATTATAAGTCTAATTAAGGTAGCCAGTGATGAAGGCGCTGGGGAAAGGGTGCCAACAATAATGGCGACCCCTTCCCCAGAGCATTGCAGGGACGGCTACTGGGAATAGGGTGGCAGAATAGGGGGTGGGTAAATATAGCGACTTCCTGTCGCTATACATATGTGCACAGGAGGGGGAGCAAGCGCACACAGGAGGGGACATGAGGGGTTGTGCCATGGTGGTTGCTGAGCCAACCCTGTGGCGAGGTGGGTGGGTTGCTGGCGCTGGTCGGCAGGGTACGGGGTTTGGGTCCAGATGCTGATGCCTTTTTATTGTGCCCAGCCTGAACCTTTTATTTTTTTAACGTTTTCACCCCCCTGGAGTTGAGAATCCTTTAGTAGGGGTTGCAGGGGGTGAAGCCCCCCACAGAAAACATTAAAAAACGGAGTCCCCGGTGCTCTTTTGCTGTGCACTGGGGTGTTAGAGTGCCAAAAACAATTTCTGGCATTTTGGCTTAGCAATAACAGTGATAGCCTTTAGGCTCTCACTGTTATCACATAGATCCCTAATTACATATTAATGAGGTAGTCTTGTTCTTTGATTGGTTCCTGCATCGATCATTAACCTCCAGGTAATGACCGATCCAGATGTGTCACTAGTGTGAGGAGCCACTTCACACAGTGCCAAGAGTAAACCACAAAGCAAAAAAAAGGCGTCTTACCATCGAACCCGATACTGTTCAGCACATAGACGTGGTGACAAAGGGAAAAATTACAGCTGAAAATCCAGTGATTGGTTGACAAAATCAGGGAACAGTTCAGCCTGACAGTTGCTCAACTGCATCAATAGAAAAAAACAAGTAACCACAAAAGTAAGAGTGTCCTCCTTAAGTCCATGTGGTCACACTAATTTACGGCAGCATGGCAACTCAGCGGGCACATATAGCGTCACCATGACATAACCAAATCACAGATGTAAACAAGTCACGCGCCTGCACCGCAGACTCCAAACGGCAGAAAACATTAAGTTGTGAGCATATTTTAATATTTTTAAAATAAATGCAGTTGTAATTGGACTTATAATGGTGATAATTACCTCACTGGCAGTCATTTACTGGGGAATTAATGACTGTGTGACGGGTGGTTGCCAGAGGCGCAACCCATACATGGTTGTTTATCCCCAGGAAACAACAGCTAGTTTGCTTGTTATTGATAAAATATACTGCGTACCCACTTTATTATTATTATTTATTTTACTTAGTTTTTGTGGACTGGATAAGTGCGCTAGACAAATTCTTGCCTATTTTCCAGCACGACCCGGGGGAAGGGGGATACAGATGAATGCCAACTGCCCTTGAACCAGATTAAGCTGTTGGTGATATTTTTAGTGAAAGCAAGAAATTTGTTGAGGGCATCAGGGAAATTCCCCTACTCACAGATAGGGGAACCTAACATCCTGGGTCTCAGACCAAGACGGTGTCCGCTATGCAGGAGAAGAGTTTGGAGAACATGGAGACAGGAGAAATGGATTCCTCCCATGTGCTATCGATTATGGAGACATCTATGGAAGTCCCTGAGTTATGTCAGATACCAGAGGAGAATGCTAGCCCTATTGATGATGCTGAGGGAGTGAAGGTCCAAAAAGAAACAATGCAGATATTGCCTGGGATGCAGGCACTCAGTCCAGAAGTTTTGAGCTCTATGATACTGGATCTACTTAAACATGAAGAGGAGAGGCATCTGGCTACCCACTGTACACTGTTGGCACAAATGGCAGAATTAGACTCCCTGAGACAGGCTGCACCTGCAAGTCAGGAGCTTCAAGAGACAGAGGCTGCAGCGAGTAAACTGATGAATGCATCGCAGAAACTGCACAGGATTGCTTCCCCAAACTTGGGAAAAGAGAGCATGTTAGTGATGGTGACTGTACAGATGAAATAATTAAGAAATCTGTGGGGGAAACATCCAGAATGGCAATATCGAGAATGCAACCCAGTCTAAGACGTTCCACGGCAACTTTGGCTAGCCCAATTGACAGTAATATAACTACAGGACATATTAACCTGGAGGGGAAGGAAAACAAAGTGGATTTAAAGTCATGTTTCAGTTGGGATGAGGGGGTCACTTTAGAAAGTGGACAAGATACATCTTGGTCAGTTGAAAAGGCTTTACTTGCAGCGGGTTGGGAACAAGACTCCGCAAATGGCCAATGGGTCTCAGGGGCTTCACCTATATGGATCCCTGAGGCCAAAGATGTTATGCATGTTGATGTTTCCATGCCTTCACAGCAGGGTGATACACCTTTACCACTGGAACTCCCGGAGGAGTTGGTCCTAACTCAAAATCTGATTTTAGTTATGCCAGGGCCATCGAAAAAAATGCCGCTAAGTAACTTGAATCCAAAATTCCCTCAAGACACTGGGCTCCAAAATAAAGTAAACAGGGTGTCCTATTCTGCAGTTACCTCCCAGACCATTAGCAAACCTAAGGGGATGCCCCCATGAGGCCCTATGCAACCCACAAAACAGCACAATGCCGTATGGCTACGATACCTTGGAGGTTTGGCAGAAGCCCCTGACAGGATTTATGTTGCTAGAAAATTATTGAAAGACTCTAAACATTTTTGCTAATGAAAGACATGCATTAATTCGTGTATCAGGAGAAATTACATTTGATGTCAGCTTTAAGAAACAGCAAGGTTTGGAAATCTTTTGGCTGAAATATCATAGATTACAAAAGACCCCATTATGGACTCCCGTCTCTGTATTACCCCAATCTAGACCCACCCAGAAGATGATAACTGTCCTATTTCGAAGTGAGGGAGTCAGTATGAATGACTTAACACACTGGCTTAAAACAAGATGTACTGTACTTTCGGATCCTGAAGCCATTTTCGATTCGGAGCAGTTATGGACTGGGGGGGTGGCAGGTCTGAATTATGCTCAAAATGATGGATATAGGTTTGGCAC
This sequence comes from Neoceratodus forsteri, assembly GCA_016271365.2. Lineage (NCBI taxonomy): Eukaryota > Metazoa > Chordata > Ceratodontiformes > Ceratodontidae > Neoceratodus > Neoceratodus forsteri. Next base: position 1,185,732,343 of record CM057451.1, on the reverse strand, counting down.
ATCTCCCTAACAGTTTTTTTGGGGGCAGAGATAGAGGGGTCCTTTTTTACTCTGGACAGCCCAAGGCATGTTACCGCTGTGGGTCGGTAGCACATTTGAGTAGTGCATGTGACCAGATAAAATGCATGGTCTGTGGGGCACTGGGGCATTCAGGATTTCATTGTGTAGAACAAGAGAGATGCAATTTATGTGATGCATTTGGTCACAATTTTCAATCGTGTCAATGGGCTGCACACAATGTGCCTGATCTTGCAGATGGTGCAGAACAGCAGCTGTATATAACCTTAGCACAGAAACAAAGAATTTATTCCCAGAAAGATCAAGAGGAAGGTGTAGAACAAGATGGCCCAGCTGAACGTAGACGGGAGGAGATTGCTATCCCTGACACATATGTGGGAATAAACCTCACGGTTCTGAACCAGTTTCAATGGCTTGAGAACCCAAGTGATCCCCCCCCCACTACACCGAATGGAGTGACAGAGGTTGAAGCCAGGATCCCAGCTGACATGCCCCCACAGACAGGAATTCCTGTTAATACATTGGGACACCTCAATATAGTAAGGCCTATGCAAGAACCGCGGTCAGCGGATAAACCTGACACAGAAATGATGGGGATGCCCCCTCCACCTCCACAGACAGGACCACAATTTACCACATCCAGGGTTACTCGTAGTACAAGACTGCTAGACTCACAGCCAAGCCCTGCGACAGTCCCTCTTCTGAATAAATATGAATTATTACAGTCCAATGGGGAGTCTTCAGATGATGATTCAGACTCCTCATCATTGCAGTCCTCTGTACCAGATCAAACTACAGATACTGAGACACCAGTGGAAAGGTCTGGGGCCAAGAAACAGAAAGCAAAGACCACACATAAGGAGTCAGCTACATGCAAGGGTAGCTTCAAGTGATAATAGCAATGTTCACCTTTTTTTTTTGAATGCTTAACACAGGAAATGTCTTTCACACTATAAATGTGAATAGTATAAAGAATCCAACTAAACGGGATTTAGTTTTCTCATATCTATTGTTTTATGCTTCAGGAATCATATTTTTGCAAGATATTAGATTTCACACATTGTCTGAAGTATTACAAGCCACTAGGGCGTGGTACCCAGGTCCATCCTTTCGGTCCATAGGCCAGGAAATATGTTCAGGAGTAGGTATTTTGTTTCAGTCACCTTAGATAGCTTTAGTGAAATTATATGATTTGGTCCCTTGTAGGGTGTTAATACTAGACGTTAAGGTTCAACAGGTTTCATACAGACTAATTAATTGTTATGCCCCGCAAACCAAAGCACTTTGGGTAGAGATACTAAAAATAATTCAGCCCTTTTTACATACCTTGCAGTTTGTTATTTTTGGTGGTGATTTCAATTACAGCTTATCTTTAAAAGAAAAGACACTCTTCTAAAAATGCTAAGATATTTTCTGATTCTATTTTTTTTATTATCCATGACAAAAATAGCTCAACTGATAGATTCCTACTCCTCACACACAGGACAACATACACATACCTTCTACAAAGGAAACCTAGCTACAAGGATTGATTTTTTGTTTATATTTTCTCAGTTATCTATTAGGAGTGCTGAAGTGCAGATAGCAGAATTCTCTGACCATGGGATGGTATCAGTTAGGATTGGAGATGTCTGTACTGTTCAAAGGGGGCCTGGAACCTGGAAAATGAATACAACTGTGTTATTGGATATGAGTTTTAAACTACTTCTGACTGAGTTTGTGGTGGCTAGAAAATCTGTGTTTATTATGTATGAGGATGCAGTACAGTGGTAGTTAGACATTAAACGGGACTTGGGCTTCTTTTTTTTTAAATTTATTTATAATGTATTTATTTATTTATGTTTTGTTGACCGGGTAAGTGCACTAGACAAATCCTGCCTATTTTCAGGCACGACCCGGGGGAGGGGGGGGATACAGATGAATGCCAACTGACCTTGAACCAGATTAAGCTGTTGGTGGTATTTTTAGTGAATGAGGGAAATTTGGCCAGGACACCGGGGAAATTCCCCTACTCTGTTGATGCGGTCACCAGCAGGAGTGCTGGACAGTATTCAAGATGGGCGCTGCTACTGTGTTCCGGGAGCAGGATCAGTCTACAGATTTGAAGGAGACCACAGTGCTTGAAAGTTCGTTGGTGCAATTTACTTCAGCAGACCCGGAGGAGCCAGACCTATTTTGGATGCCTTATCTAATAACGAGGATTCCGGCATTAAACCAGCCAATTTGCAAAAGGAGAAAAGAAAATTCAATGTTTCAGGTTACAGTAGTTCCTGAAACTGCAATAATGCGTTTTACAGCAACAGAAACCCAAACTACAGTCTGAATAGCGTCATCCAGGAGAATGCGGAAGAGACACTCACTCGTAGTTTCAGCTCGGAGGAGGAGGCGAGAACTTTGCAGCAAGCAGCTCTAGTTCAAGACTCTCCAGTGGTGTTTTCAGGTCAGTCCTGTATGTCACCCACGATTTCTAAAGCCACTAATTCGCAATATGTAGAAACGATATCGGAAGACATTGTTTTTTCAACGCGGTCAGATCTTGAGGCTCCGCGAGATAATAGAGAGTCAGTGACTTGTTCCTTCTAACAATTTGGATAAGCAAGCTGGTTTTGTGTTCCAGCCTGAGAAGGACTTATCCTTTTTAAATCTCACGATTTACCAAGCGAAGCCTCATAATCAGGAGGGGTTACAGAATTTAATTTTCAAAACCAGCTTCATGATACGGAAGAACTGCATAACTTTCAACTACACCTTTACCTGCATTTTCCTTCTAAAGATCCTAAACTGATGAGTTCTGTGGTTGACACCTATTAACACTCAACATGATAATATATGGACACATAAAAGCTTTGTTAGCTGCAGGGTGGAAGCAACAGGCTTCGGAGATTGGGCTGCAGACCTATCCTGGGACTCATCCTTTGACTTAAATGTTCATTCCTGGCTGGAAACCAGAGGAACTAGAGACAAATGTTGATAATACTGATTCTAATATAAACAAAGTTCCTGAGGCTGTTACACAGCAATCCATTGATAATAGTTTATTTTCTGAACCAGCTATTCTTCCTAGTGAACAAAAACCTCTGTTGTCTGATTTGTTTGCTAAAGCTAAAAGAGAGGCTGCACCTAGGCGTAATGCCATTAGAATTAGGTATAAAGGGGGTATGGTTGATAGGCCTGATCGTAATTTCATAGGTAAAATCCTGATAAAAGAATCTTTACATTTTTCACCTAGAGATGTGTTTGCAATCATTAACATTTCTGGAGAAGATACTTATGATGTCAGCTTTCGCTCTGTTGCCTTGTTAGACTTATTCTGGATTCGTTATAACCAAGTCAAATTTTCTCCAGTATGGGCCTTTCTTATTATTCCTCTCCCAGCCCTCCATTAAGTCTGTAACAATTATGTTTGAAATGAAGGGTACAGGTGGAGGACATAACATATGGTTGTCAAAAATGTGATATTCAAGGAGACCCAGAACCCATTTTAGATCTAGAAAGCTTCTGGACAGGAGGTTGGAAATATAAAGTAAAATTAAGACAGACAGAAAATGGCTTTGTGCACATCCAAACTCCTTTTGCTGGGTAGGGATAGAGGTGTATGTTTTTATAGTGGGCAGCCAAGAGCTTGTTATAAATGTGGCTCAAAACCCATCTGTCCAATGTTTGCGACAGCCCACGATGTGACAACTGTAGTGAAATAGGACACGTTACGATACAGTGCAACAATCCCACAAAAATGTGACTTATCGAGAGGTTCTACCCATGCTTTTAGAAACTGTCCTTAGGCGGCAAGGAATAAATCACAGAATAATAATACTGAGAGGTTTCTCCAGCTAGATCAGGAAGCTTTAACCACAAAAACAGCTACTAAATTACAAAAAATCCTGCTAGTAAAATGAAGAACCAGGAAGTCCGTCCTACTCCAGAGGTTACCCTCACACCCCTCCTTAAGCCTGATGTTTCTACTATTAAAATTATACATAAACCTTTAGTCACACAAATTCTGCAGTCAGTATGCTATTCAGAGGAAAATGTACAACAGGTACCCCCTTCCCTCCCAACACCCTTACCCCCTAGGAGTCCACTAGAAACTCAAAACTTATTCAGCTTCCAACCCTGACCCAGTAGAAACTAAGAATTCCTATTCTGTTCTAACTTCTTCATGAGGTGAGTCAGAAATGGATATTGGGGACTCGGATTCCCAAAAGTCAGTTCAAGATGGTACTGAACCTTCACAGGGCAATTATAAAGATAAAAAAAGAAAAGAGGAAAAAAGAAATCATCCTACATCTGCATAACATATGGGTTTTGTTTGGGCTTCGTTAAATGTCCATAGCATTTTAAATAGTGCTAAACGTAAAGCAATTTTCCACCTAATCCATGCTTCTCAGATATCCATCTGTCTATTACAGGAAACATGGATGTTTGCTATAGAACATATAACTGCATTCAAAAGGACTGGCCATGGGGACCCTCTTATTGGTCTTTTGGAGAAGATAGAGCTGATGGAGTAGGGATATTGTTTAATTCATTTCAATTTAGATTACATAAGTTGATTGATTGTATTCCAGGCAGAGTTTTAATTGTGGATTGTAAAACAGATTCACAGGTTTATAGGATAATCAACATTTACAATCCACAAATTAAAACAATGTGAATGCATGTTGAAGATCATCCAACCATTCTTGTTTACCACTATTCCTGTTTTGTGGGAGGAGACTTTAATTGTGCCATAGATGGTTTGAGATCTACTGGAAAAAATATATTGTGACTCTAATTGTTTGAAATCTATTATTAAATTGGCAGACCTCACGTTTATAATCGACTTGAATCAAAACCCCTCAAAATACCTTTATAAAGGAAACAAAGGAACCTGCATTGATTACCTCTTTACATCCAATAATATTTGGGTTTCAATTTTAAAGACTTCCATTTGAGTTTTCAGATCATTTATTGATTCAAGTCTCTGTTGCTGTTACACCAGATTATAGTTTAAGAACCATAGATGGAAATTAAATGTTTCAATTTTACAGGAAGAATTTGTTAAGCATTCTATTTGGAAAATTTTAAAAGCTAGATTATCAGTCGAGTTTTTATACCAAGATTTGGGTACCTGGTGGAAGGAAACAAAACAAGATTGTATACACTGGTTTAAAGCCTATGGATATAGGAAACATAGCAGTAATTTTTTAGATTATCTTAAACTACGTACCCATCTTCAATACTTATTATCAAAGGCTAATACTACTACTGAAGACTTATCCCTTCAGATTTCCAACACTAAATTTCTAATGCGGAAATTTCAATATGATCGTTCTAAAACCCTTCAGGCGTTGATTAATAATTATTCTTCTAAATCTGTAATCGGAGATCCTTTTATTCTATGTAAAACTATTAGGGATGCCATTAACCTAGACCACCTAGTCACTAATACAACTACAATTACTAAACCCAAAGATATTTATAACTCTATTGCACTTCATTTCCAAAAACTTAGTCCGACTACTATTCCTTCGTTTGTGTAATTAAAAGAATATTTCAGGGGCTTATCTAACCCTAGTATCAATGCTAGTATTATTGACAATATAATTAAACCATTTACAGTTCAAGAACTTGAAGATGTAATTTCTAATCTTAAAAATAATGTTTCTCCTGGACTTGATGGTCTATCGAATGCCTTTACAAAGCTTTTCCGTAGATTTAGCCACCTGCTTATGTTTAGTTTTAAACAATTTCCTTAAAGGAGAATTAATATATAGGTCTTTTCAATTGGCTTACAAATTTATATTTTTAAAAAACTGGAGATAAGGGTGATATCCGTAATTGAGACCTATTACCTTGCTAAACTCAGACTATAAAATTTTAGCTACATTATTAAATAACAGACTTAAAACATGGGCTAGTTTAGTCATTTCACCAGTTCAAAATTGTGGAGTGCCCAATAGAAGAATACAAACTGTTTTGTGCTTTATTCGAGACTAATTGAATTCTTAACATATAAAAACAATCTGGAATCATATTATCCTAGATTTAGAAAAAGCTTTTGATAGGGTGAGTCATCCTTTTTATTTGAAACATTGGCTTTTTGGAGATGCCTCATATTGTTTTAGAGTTGTTAAAGAAATTATACATTAATTCTATAATATGCCCTATGATTAAGGAGAGTAGAAAAGGATGGACTCTCCAGTCAGGAGTTAAATCAAGGTGCCCTCTTAGCCCTTTGCTATATATTTGTTCTTTAGAGCCTTTCATCAGACATATTTGTAATTCCCTAAATTGGATGGTTTTTCAGTTCCTAATTCTAACTTTACTTTAAATATTCAGGCTTATGCAGATGATATCTCTTCTTTCATCAGCAACATCAATTCGAAAATTTTTCACACATTTCATAAATCGCAACCTTAGCTAATGCTAAGATAAATTTTAGTAAATCTAAAGGTTTGCTGATTGGAGATGACAAAATTTCTCCTTTCACATAGATCTATACATATTTCATCAGAACCTATTACTATTTGGAGTCACTTTCGGACCTCAGAATATCCCAGAACTCAATTGGACGAGAGTCCTTCAGACAGTTGACAGTAAAGTTCAAAGATGGAAACAATATAGATTTTCAAAGCTAAAAAGGGTACAAATCTTTAAGCGGTTTTTATTACCTTGTATGCAATACATTGCTTTTCTGTATCCCATACCATCTGTCTTAGAAGTTAAACTATACAGTATAAGTTTTCAGTTCTTCTGGGGGAATAGATTAAATCCAATAAAAAGATGCTATACCTATTTAGATAAATCAAAAGGTGGTACAGGAATGATAGACCCAGTCATATTTTGTCACTCATTATTTCTATCCGCTTCCCTGCGTAATTGCCTAAATGCATCAAAAAATATAGAAACTAGTTGGCTTAGAAGCCTTCTTTGTAAATACCTTTTAAGTTGGACACACACAGCCCCTAAAGTACATGGCAACCTATCCCTCTCATCTTTCTTTAGGCCCATAGCTAGGAAACTGTTTACTTGGCAACTAACTAAGACTCAGATTAATAACACCTCTAGAACTCTTTACAACCTGATTATTTCCTCAATTTATCCATCCTCACCTGCCTTTAAAAATTGTCCTGAGAATTCAAACCATTATGTTTTGGACCAATTAAATAATCCCCGCTTACCTGTACATATGTGGGAGATACAATGGCTGATCATGTATGGCCATTTACAGGTTAGAAGTACAGCTAAGTACAAAATGAAAGAGAAAGGTATTGTCCATTTCAGAATGTATTGCACAAGAAGAAAGCGATGGAACATTTTTCTTCATTGTTCTTTCTCTTCTAAACTTTGGAAATATCTTGCTAATCTATGGGCATTTGATTGGTTAGCGAACTTAAGTTATGATTTATTAATTCTTGGAATTTTCCTTTAAAACTTTCTATCTTTAACAAAAATACTTTGCATATTCTTGGCCTGTCTAAGATTTTGTTTATAGCAAGAAAAGATGCCATTAGGTATTATATCAAAAGAAACCTAATTATATTAGATATAGTCAATATGTACTTTCTGAGATACAAAGTTTATCAAAAGATCATAAATATATGACACAGAAAAAGTTAAAAATGGTGGAAAGGGTTTCCCATTTTATTAAGTTTAAATAGATTAATAATATAATTTGAAAAGATGCTAGCTGTAACTGATTACATCAATACGAATTTTGTAGTTACTTCTTTTGTTTTCTAGTTATTTGTGTTTAGACTGATTTTTCCCTTCTTTACTTTTCTGTTTTTTGGTTTACTATTGTTTGATAATTGTATATATCTTGTACGATGCTTTATTACAATAAAGAATTACCTCTACTCTTTTCGATAAGTGCCATGGGATCTTTAACATCCACCTGAACTACCACCAATCCAGGCAGATGGGACCTCGGTTTAACGTCTCATCCGAAAGACGGCACCTCAGAAATGCAGCACCCCTCTCATGCTGCATTACAGTGTCAGTACTGGGATATTAACCCAAGTGCTAGATGTGGGAACTGAACCCACAGCCCTCTGATCTTCCGGCCTCAGAGGCGAGTGTGCTACCTACTGAGCCACTGACACTGCAGGATATGTTAGAACGCTGTGAACCTTAGGAAATCATCATTTCCTAAGGTTGCTAACCTATCGATGTGATGTAGATATGTTGTTAACCTATCAATCCTTGACGTAGGATCGATAGGTTAACAACAGCGAGTGGTCTGCGCATGTGCACGCTTTTTTTTCGACGGGGAACCGACTGAAGGGAAACTGACAGGGAAGGACTGAAGGGCCGTGGCGGTGACTTTTTAAAAAACGTAAGCCGTTTAATTTTTGATAGTGGGACCATACACTAAAAAATAATGTATGGTCCCTTTATCGGCAACCGGTCAATTTTAACCGTCTTGAGGTTGCCATGGCGACGTAAACCTCTCGAGCTTTGCTCTCGAGGTTTACATGGTCACCCTGGCAACCTCTCAACTGCTAACTGACCGGTTAATGATAGAGGACCATACATTATCCTCTATATTTGGTACTAGGATTACAATTACCTTTGAGCCAAGGCTATTTTACAAAGGCTTCATGTCAGTTTAAAGTTATTATAGAAGATACAGTTGAGGAAACAACAAATCAAAAGAAAGTACAACAATGTGGTGATTACAGACAGTTTGAGTACTGAAACATCGGAATAAACAATTGGGGTGGGTACAATTAGAGAGCAGGAGACCAAGTTATGGCCTAGGTTTATGACACAGGAGAAAGCATAGAGGCAGGGGATAAGGGAAAACGATGCAGCCAGAGGCATTTGTCAGATGATGATAGGGAAGAAGTGCTGGTATCGGGGGGTGAAGAGGGAGGGGAGGCTAGGCGATAGGAGAGATAGGAGGTAGAGCAGGTAGGAGGTGTGGTGGAGGGGGGTGGGCAGGTAGGGAGTAAGTGCATCAAGGGTGTACAGTGATGCTGTAGGGGTGGTGGGTGTGACTGGAGAGAGGCGAGGCAACCACAGGAGCTGGAGGAGATTGTGGGCTAGGTTTAGGTGAGGCAATCACAGGAGTTGGAGGCAATGAGATGGTGCTGGAGTCTGGTTTTAAACATACCAAGAGTTGGGGCTGAAGAGATGGTGGGGCTGAGGCCTTTCAGCCAAAGTGGAGCTTTGTAGGCAAAAGAGTGTTGACCCTGGGTAGTGCAACAACGGGGAACTTGCAGGAGCTGCATTCTGGATCTCCTGATGTTCCGGAAATTAGAGTTTTGGTGTAGCAGGGCAAAGACACCAGGAGATGCAAGGCCAAGGTTAATTTTCTTCGCCATGGTACAGGTGAGATACTTAATACGGTTTGATAGTGGGAGCCATCCAGACTGAGTATAAAGGTCACAAGTATGAGTGAGATGGTGGGCTCCAGTAATAAGCTGACATGCCTTGTTTAGGGCAATTGATATACGTCTGAGGGTTGTCGTCATGGCAGAGCCATAAATGATGAGACCATAGTCGATAGTCGAGACCAAAGAGCTCTAAAACAGTACAGTAACAAGCATTTGTCAATGCCGAATGTTTGCTTGCTGGCATTGGCAGTGGTAGTGTAGAAGTTACAGAGCTGCATAATAGGAATGGCAGTGAAGTACTGAACTGAAGCCAACCCCACCACCACCCTGCAGAGAGTGACAGGCATTGGGGTGTGCGTTTGGGTTGTCAGGCATAACGGCCAAGCCATTTCACCACCCCCCCTGCAGACACTGACAAGTGTCACGGTGTTCCTTGGGGTCTTTGGCCCTTATGCGCACCCCATTTCATTAGGAAATATGGTGAGATGGGTGCAATATAGGAGAAAGGAGTAAAGTTTGGGGTCAAAGAGTCCAAGGCATACCTCGATGCCTCTCACTGACTGCAGGGTGTGGAATGGTATGAGCATCACAGGCAAGAATCCCAAGTCACACCCCTGATGCCTGTCATTCTCTACAGGGTTGGGCATTGAAAACCCTAATACATCAGGCATTCATTGGTATTTTCACTCCAAATTTTCAACATGTTTTTTTTGTGACCCCACTTCATGAACAGGGGAATATCAGTTTGTTAGCCGAAAGCTGCTTATGCACAGTGACTACAGCATTTAGCACCACAGGTGCAAAAACATTCCGAACAGGATGTAAAAACTGACAGCTGTACTGTTCATGGGGAGGTGTAAAAAATGGCAATGTTGCAAATCTGTAGTAAAAATGTAAAAAACAAGCATTTGTCAATGCCGAATGTTTGCTTGCTGGCATTGGCAGTGGTAGTGTAGAAGTTACAGAGCTGTGCAATAGGAATGGCAGTGAAGTACTGAACTGAAGCTAACCCCACCACCACCCTGCAGAGTGACAGGCATTGGGGTGTGCGTTTGGGTCGTCAGGCATAACGACTCACAGCCATTTCACCACACCTCACTCTGCAGAGACGACAAGTGTCACATGTTCCTTTGGGGTCTTTGGCCTTACGCACCCCATTTCATTAGGGAAATACTCAGATGGGTGCTAAGAAGAATGGGGTGAAGTTTGAAGAAGAGTCCAAGGCATACCTCGATGCCTCTCAGTGACTGCAGGGTGTGGAATGGTATGAGCATCACAGGCAAGAATCCCAAGTCACACCTGATTCCCGTCATTCCCTATAGGGTTGGGCGATTTAGTTGAAAAGTCTAATACTTCAGGCATTCGTTGGTATATTAACCCAAATTTTCAACATGTTTGTTTTGTGACCCCACCTCATGAACAGGGGAATATCAGTTTGGAGCCAAAAGCTGCTTATGCACAGTGACTCGGCATTTAGCACCACAGGTGCAAAAATATTCGAACAGGATGTAAAAATGACAGCTGTTACTCTTTCATGGGGAGGTGTAAAATGGCTATGTTGCAAATGAGTAGTAAAATATTTAAAAAAAATGGTGCGACACGGTACATAGAAACTGTGCAGCGCACACCTGTTATATAATTAGGTTGAGATTTTATAGCAGATTGTCAACTCAGGCATTTGGTGCCTCCGATCATGAACAGTGTCACTGCAGATTTTCTTTATCTGTGCCGAACAATGATTCCCACAGCGACCACGCATCTCTGCACTGAAAGAGTGAAAACACACTTGACCCATGTTGTGAAAATGGCAGCTGTACTGTTCATAAGGAGTGTTGAAAAATGCCACTAGTGAAAATCTGGACTGAAATATTACAAAGTCATGAACTAACGAGGATCGTGGAAACTGCACAATGCTCACCATAACACAGTCATTTTATGGACTTTTGTCACACAATTTTCAACATAGCCATTTTAAGACCTCTGCTCATGAACAGTGTAACTGTGATTTTCTTAATCTGTCCTAAACATTGTTGCACATCAACAGCACCATTGTGCTTCATTAGTGGAAACACGCTTTGGGCAGGATGTGAAAAATGACAGCTGTACTGCTCATAAGGAGGTGTGGAAAAATGGCAATGTTGGAAATCTGGAGTGGAAATATTGAAATTCGCAAACCACTGACGTAGCGTGGGAACTGTGCAACGCACTAGTAAAACAGTCATTTTTAGGAATTCTGTCACCCAAATTTTCAACATTGCCATTTTAAGATCTCTGCTCATGAACAGTGACACTGTGATTTTCTTAATGTGTCCCATACACTGAGTTTGCACAGCGACTGCGCCATTGGCGTATGCGCTACATGGGCAAGATCGTTTTGGGTGAGATGTGAAACATGACAGCTGCACTACTCATAAGAAGGTGTGGAAAAATGGCAATGTTGAAAATCTGGAGTGGAAATATTGAAAATTCGCAAACCTACGAGCATGCGTGGGAACTGTGCAACGCACGCTTGTAAAACAGTCATTTTAGGAATTTTTCACCAAATTTTCAACATAGCCATTTCAAGACCTCTGCTCATGAACAGTGTCACTGTGATTTTCTTAATTTGTCCAGTACATTGATTTCACACTGACTAAGCCATTCTAGCTCATGGTCGAAACACATTTTGGGTGAGATGGAAAATGACAGCTGTACTACTCCATAAGAAGGTGTGGTGAAATGGCAACATTGAAAATCTGGAGTGAAAATATTGAAATTTCGCGAACTTACGAGCCTGCGTAGGAACTGCGCAACGCACGCTCGTTAAACAGTCATTTTTTGGAATTTTGGCACCAAATTTTCAACATGGGGGTTGGGCCCCCTTCTCATGAATGATGTCACTGTCATGGCAGTATTCAGGCCCAAAGGGTGATTTTGCAGTCACTGTGCAGTCACAGCGCGAAATCACCCTTTGGGCCCGAATAACGCCATGACAGTGACATCATTCATGAGAAGGTGTCCCAAAAACCCCATGTTCAAAATTTGGTGCACAAATTCCCAAAAATGGCTGAGATATGCAATAAAGTTGAAACCCCTATCTAGCCCATTTTACAGCTTACGGCATTTCCTCACTTCGTGGTCAGCTTTGAAGAGTGCAGGCGTGTTCCAGGTCCACGAAGATCGTCAGCGCGAGCTCGGAGTAAGTATGGGGTGGAGGGTGGGGAGGCTAGATGCGCAGTGGGTGAGTGCGGATTGTGGGAGGGTTTGGGAGCGCACTGCTGGACCGTTTTCTTACAGGTAAAAAAAGGCGTCGTGGGACCATTTGCCACACTGGTGGGCTCCCAGTGTGGCGCACAAGGTTTTGGGGAGGCGTTCAGCCGGCGGGGGATGAGCACCCCCGCCGGCAAGCGAAATAAAAGCAAAACATCAGCGGGACCATTTGCCCGCTGGGGTGGGCTCCCAGTGTGGCACAAGGTTTTGGAGGCGCGTTCAGCCGGCGAGGAGTTGGGCACCCCGTCGGCAAAATAACTGATTGACTGGTGGGCTCCCAGTGTGGCATCAACTACTAGGGGAAGGAGGAGACAGATGCAGCTCGGCCGGCAGAGTTGGGCACCCGTCGGCTATACCGTGCAGGGGGCGCGCCGCCTGCGGCTGGGGGAGCTGTGCGTGAGAAACTCTTATCGCTGCTCACTCAAGCGCAGCTCCCCTTTCAACTGTATGCCACTGCATTTTGGGCGCGTCATAAGACAGCTCCAAAATGCATTAGCTACAGGGCACGCCTGCCAGCACACTGCCTGAATTGGAGGAGGAGGTGACACACCAGAAATCTCAGATGATGGCACTAAGTTTCTTGCACATGCGTGCAAGCAAACATAAAATGGTGAAGTCCACGTGCATACGACAGAAACTGTAGCAACGCACACCCGTAATATAATTAGGTTGGGATTTTTACAGTAGATTGTCAACTCAGGCATTTTGGTGCCTCCGATCATGAACAGTGTCACTGTGATTTTCTTTATCTGTGCCGAACAATGATTCCCACAGCGACCACGCATCTCTGCACTGAAAGGTGAAACACACTTCAGCCATGTTGTGAAAATGACAGCTGTACTGTTCATAGGAAGTGTGGAAAAATGCCACTGGTGAAAATCTGGACTGAAAATATTACAAAGTCATGAACTAATGAGGTGCGTGGAAACTGCACAATGCTCACTCATAACACAGTCATTTTATGGACTTTTGTCACCAAATTTTCAACATAGCCATTTTAAGACCTCTGCTCATGAACAGTGTAACTGTGGTTTTATTAATCTGTCCTAAACATTGCTTTCGCACACCAACAGCACCATTGTGTGCTACATGTGCGAAAACACATTTTGGGCGACATGTGAAAAATTGCAGCTGTACTGTTCATAAGGAAGTGTAATAAAATGGCAATGTTGAAAATCTGGAGTGAAAATATTAAATTTGCAAACTTACGAGCATGCCTAGGAACTGTGCAACGCACGCTCGTAATACAGTCATTTTTAGGAATTTTTTCACCAAATTTTCAACATAGCCATTATAAGAACCTCTGCTCATGAACAGTGTCACTATTCAATGTTCCTGTAATTTGTCCCGTGCATTGATTTACTTTGCAGATAAGCCGCTTGTGCGCTACATGGTGAAATCGTTTTGGGTGAGGATGTGAAAATGACAGCTGTACTACTCATAAGAAGGTGTGGCAAAATGGCAATGTTAGAAATCTGGAGTGAAAATATTGAAAATTCTCGAACTTACGTGCGTGCATAGGAACTGTACAATGCACGCTCATAAAACAGTAACTTTTTGGAATTTTTTCACCAACTTTTCAACATAGCCAGAACAGTGTCACTGTGATTTTCTTAATTTGTCCCGTACATTGATCTCGTACACCGACTGCGCCATTGTGCGCTACATGGGCGGAAACACGTTTTGTGTGAGATGTGAAAAATGGCAGCTGTACTACTCATAAGAAGGTGTGGTAAAATGGCAATGTTGAAAATCTGGAGTGAAAATATTGAAAATTAGCGACCTTATAGCGTCGTAGAAACTGCACAATGCACACTCGTAAAAGTCATTTTTAGGAATTTTTTCACCAAATTTTCAACATAGTCATTAAGACCTCTGCTCATGAACAGTGTCACTGTGATTTTCTTAATTTGTCCTGTACATTGATTTGCACACTTGACTCGCCATTGTGTACTACATGGTGCGAAACACATTTTTGGGTGAGATGTGAAAAATGACAGCTGTACTGCTCATGAAGGTGTGATAAAATGGCAATGTTGAAAATCTGGGTGAAAATATTGAAAATTTAGAACTTACGAGCCTGTGTAGAACTCGCTTACAACACTAAAACAGAGTCATTTTGGAATTTTGGCAAAATTTTCAACATGGGGTTTTGGGACCCCTTCTCATGAATGATGTCACTGTCATGGCAGTATTCAGGCCCAAAGGGTGATTTTGCCAGTGATCTTGAAATCACCCTTTGGGCCCGAATAACATCATGACAGTGACATCATTCATGAAGGGTCCCAAAAACCATGTTGAAATTTGGTGCAAAATTTCAAAAATGCCTGAGATATGCAGCAAAGTTGAAAACCCCTATCTGGCCCATTATACAGCTTACTGGCATTTCCTCAGTTAGCGATTCGGCTTTGAAGAGTGCAGGCGTGTTCCCGGTCACCAAGGTCGTCGCGCCGAGGTCGGAGTAAGTATGGGGTGAGGGGTGTGGGGAAGCAGGGTTCGTAGTGGGTGGGTGCGGGTTGTGGAGGAGGGGCCAGGAGACTACGTGGACGTTTTTCTTTACAGGTTAAAAAAAAAAAAAGGACTGACGCGGATGTTTGCCATGCTGGGGTGGGCTCCCAGCATGGCACAAGGATGGTTGGGGGGCCGTTCAGCCGGCGGGATTGGGCACCTCAAACCGCTGTCATGACTGCCACGCTGGGGAAGGCAGCGTGGCATTTTGAAGGCTTTGGGGAAGCGGGGAATGCAGCACAGCCGGCGGGATTGAGCACCCAGTTGGCTATACAGTGTGGCGTGTGGGGAGCGGGGGCACACATGCCTGCATGGGCGTGTGTGTGTGGGTGGGGAGCTGTGCATGACAGGCGATATCTTATCACTGCTCACTCAAGCGTTGCTCCCTCTTTGAACTGTATGCCACTGCATTATGGAGCTTGTCATAGACAGCTCCAGCATGCATTAGCTTACAGGGGCCGCGCCTGCCAACACACTGACCGAATTGAAGGAGGAGGTGACACACCAGAAAGGGTTCTGCAAGAACTCCTAAAACTGAAGGTGGACAAAGCAATGGGTCCTGATGGAATTCACCCCAGAATTCTAAAAGAATTAAGGAAGGAACTAGTGAAACCACTGGCTACTCTTTTTAATAAATCATGGGAGGATGGTGTGGTACCGAAGACTGGAGGAAGGCGGATGTGTTCCCCTTCACAAAAGTGGGACCAAGACAGGGCAGGAAACTACAGACCTGTCAGTCTGACCTCTGTGGTAGGGAAAGTGATGGAGTCACTTCAGAAGGAAAGAATAGTTGAGTACCTAGAGGTCAGTGGAGCACAGGATCCAAGGCAGCATGGGTTCACAAGCGGGAAGGTCATGTCAGATGAATCTAATAGATTTCTTTGACTGGGTGACCAAAGTAGTAGAACAAGGAGGGGCTGTGGACATGGCCTACCTAGACTTTAGCAAGGCATTTGACACAGTCCCACACAAGATTGTTAGTCAATTAACCAGCCTGGGAGTGGGTCCCAGGGTGGTAGCCTAGGTAAAACAGTGGCTGGACAACAGAACACAGAAGGTAATTGTAAATGGAGTCACTCTGAAGAAAGGGCAGTTACTAGTGGGGTACCACTGAGGTTCAGTATTGGGTCCAGTCCTTTTAATGTCTTCATCAGTGACATTGCAGAGGGACTGGAAGGAAAAGGTATGCCTTTTGCAGATGACACAAGATCTGCAACAGGGTTGATACACAGGAGGCGTGGAAAGGATGAAAAGGGACTTGGCAAGGTTGGAGGAATGGTCAGACGTATGGCAGCTAGGATTCAAATGCAAAAAGTGCAAAATAATGCACCTGGGAAACAGAACCAGGGAAGAATACACAATGGGTGGGAGGTAGTAACAACAACAAAACAGAAAGGGACCTGGGGGTAATCATATCAGATGACCTTAAGGTTAGCAAGCAATGTGAGAAGGCAGTAGGGAGGGCCGGGGGTATACTGGGATATATAGGAAGAGGCATCAGCAGCAGAAAACAGGAAGTTGTTATCCCTCTGTACAGACAGTTGGTGAGACCCCATCTGGAATACTGTGTCCAGTTCTGGAGACCCCATCTCCATAAGGACATAGACAGGATAGAGGCAGTCCAGAGGAGGGCAACTAAATGGTGCAGGGTCTGCAAGAGAAGCCGTATGAGGAGAGACTAAAGGAGCTTAATATGTATACCCTTGAGGAAAGAGGAGGGGGACATGATAGAAACTTTCAAGTACCTCAAGGGAATCAACAAAGTCCAAGAGGTAGCATCTTTCAGAAAAGAGACTTGCAAGAACAAGGGACACAATTTAAAGATAGAAGGAGGGTGGTTCAGGGGGCAATGTGAGGAAGTATTATTTCCACAGAGAGGTAGTGGATGCATGGAACAGCCTTCCTGAGGAAGTTAATGGGGTCTAAAACTGTGGGAGAATTCAAGAATGCATGGGACAGACATAAGGCAATTCTTGTGGGGGGCAGGACGATAAAGGCTGTTGGTTAACTAGGATCTGCGGCCTATCCTGTAGGTAGGGAAATGGGCAGACTAGATGGGCCCAGCGGTCCTTATCTGCCGTCAAAGTCTATGTTTCTATGTTTCTATGTAAATCTCCGATGATGGCACTATGTTTCTTGCACATGCGTGCAAGCAAACATAAAAATGTGTGTATAACCAACTATAAGGAAAATCTAGCAATTCGGAACCGCCTACAGAGGTTATGTACACTGTCCATTACAAATAAACCCGGGAAATAAACATAATTACACCCCGCAGATTCAGATTTTTAAAAAACAAATGCAACAGTTTCATATGGACAAGGCCCAAACTATTCAACATCAACAGCAATTTGGGGAACAGTGACCACCAGTCATTGTGGTTTGAAATCACAGAAGGAGCAGAACCAAACCACACAAAAACATGTATCCTAGATTTTAGGGGGACAGACTTTGGGAAAATGGGGAGATGCTTGAAAGAGGCATTAAGGGGAATGGGGCAGGAATCAGGGGTTGAGGAACAGTGGGCAGTATTTAAAATGGGAATTACAAGAAAAACAGAATTATGCATTAAGCAGGTTAGCAAGGAGAAAAGGAAGAGGAGGCCATTATGGTTTTCCAAGGAGGTAGCAAAGAAAGTGAAAGCCAAAACGATTGTATTCAGGCAGTACAAAAAGACACAGACAGAAGGGGATAGAGAGAAGTACCAGGAGAAGCAAAGGGAGGCAGGGAGGCCAGTAAGGGAAGTCAAAGCTCAGACAGAAGATCACATTGCAAAATCAGTGAGTAGAGGGGACAAAACCTTTTACAGGTACATAAGTGAAAAAAGAAAGGCAAAGGGAGGGATAGTGAGACTGAATGGGGAGGATGGGGGCCGCGTGGAGGATGACAACAGCAAAGCTGACATGTTGAACAGGTATTTCTGCTCAGTCTTTACTGAGGAAGAGCAGGGTAATGGGTCTGAAGGGAGTACAAGGGGTGGGAATGGTGCAGAATGGACACAAGTCCCTTTACATGAGAAAGGGTCCTGAAAGAACTGGAAGTAATAGAGTTGATAAACAATGGGGCCAGATGGGTGCACCCAGAGTCCTAAAGAACTAAGAGGTGGCCAACCTCTGGCAATCCTGTTTAGCCTGATCACTGAAAACAGGGAGGTACCCAAAGACTGGTGGACAGCAGATGTAGTCCCCTTACATAAAGGTGGGAACAAAGAGGAAGCAGGGAACTACAGACCAGTCAGCCTCACCTCAGTAGTGGGGAAGATCATGGAGCTACTACTGAAGGAGAGGTGGTGGAACATCTGGTTGTCCAATGGACTACAGGACCCAAGGCAGCATGGTTTCACCAGGGGAGGTCATGTCAGACCAACCTCATTGAATTTTTTGACTGGGTGACTAGGAAGGTGGATCAGGGGAGGGCAGTGGACATGGCCTATCTGGACTTTAGCAAGGCCTTTGACACTGTGCCACATAGAAGACTATTACACAAACTGGGGAATATGGGTGTGGGCAGGACAGTAGTGCAGTGGGTAGGTAACTGGCTGGGCGGCAGGACACAGAGGGTGGTGGTAAATGGCTGTCACTCCACAGAGGGAAGAGTGACCAGCAGGGTACCACAGGGATCAGTGCTGGGACCAGTCCTATTCAACATCTTCATCAGAGACATTGCACAGGACCTAGAAGGCAGAATTTCCCTGTTTGCTGATGACACAAAGCTCCGTAACAGAGTAGACACACCAGAGGGTGTAGACAGAATGAGAAGGGACCTGCAGAAACTTGAAGAATGGTCAGGGGTTTGGCAGTTGAAATTCAATGCATATGGGGCACAAAAACCCTGGCACAATATATCAGTTGGGGGGTGAGAATAAAGCATGCACCAAGCAGGAAAGGGACCTTGGGGTTATCTCTGATGACCTCAAGGCAGGGAAACAGTGTGACAAGGCAGCAGGTAAAGCAAATAGGATGCTGGGATGCATAGGCAGTGGTATCACCAGCAGGAAAAGGGAGGTCATAATTCCGCTATACAAGTGAGGCCCCACCTGGAGTACAGTGTACAGTTCTGGAGACCTTACCTACGTAAGGACATAGACAGGGTAAAGAAGGTTCAGAGGAGGGCAACAAAGATGGTACATGGATTGCATCACAAGTCCTATGAGGACAGGTTGAAGGAATTGAATATGTACTTCTTGGAGGAGAGGAGGGAGAGAGGGGATATGATAGAGACATACAAGTATCTTAC
Organism: Neoceratodus forsteri; assembly: GCA_016271365.2. NCBI lineage: Eukaryota > Metazoa > Chordata > Ceratodontiformes > Ceratodontidae > Neoceratodus > Neoceratodus forsteri. Next base: position 1,185,713,009 of record CM057451.1, on the reverse strand, counting down.
AGGGAGGAACAGGGTGCAGCAATACACTATATTTAAGTGAAAAAGATGTTCCAGGACTAGAGGGCATGGGATGAAGTTGGAGGGAAGACGATTCAGAGGAAACGTGAGGAAGAATTTCTTCACAGAATGGATGGTGGACAAGTGGAACACCCTGCCAGAGGAAGTGGTGGGGGCTGAAATAATCACGGGATTAAAGAATGCATGGGATAGACATACAGGAATTCTGGAGGTCAGGGTTAAGGGGCAACAGACTTCTAGGAAAACATAGAGTAAACTTTACAAGCTCAAATGGGCAAACTGGGTGGGCTATAGGCCCTTATCTGCTGACACTGCCTATGTATCTATGTATCTATGTATCTATGTGAAAGAATGTGTGTGTCCTTTTGAAGCCTGTCAATCCCGTATTGGTCATAAAGAGATGTTAGCTTTGTATAATGAGCAGGGTCAGATAGTAAAGACTAAGGGTAGGATTATGGAGGTAGTTACTGACTATACTGGGAGAAAATTCAGTCCAGTAGCCTTTGATTCCACACAAGAGGCTGAGGTATTACCCCACATTGATTTTCCTGGCATCTCTTAACTGGATGGTATACATCTTGTCATGGACATACTTACAGCAGAAGTTATGTAGGCTGTCCGGACTTTAAAGGTGAATATGGCCCCTGGCCCGGATGGCTTGCCATCTGAATTATATAAATTGTCGACCCCTTTACTATATTTATTCAACAAAAGGGGCCAAAAAGACATGGTAAACTGGAGACCGATACATCTACTATATACAGATTTTAAAATTCAGTCTAAAATATTGTCAAAATGCCTGATGTTTGTAGCCAAAGAAGTAATCTTGGTCACTAAGACCTCCTCCATCCCTGGGCGATGTATCCAAGATAATCTAGTGTTACTCAGAGAAATATTTGGGAGAGGCCAGTTAAATCTTTTAGATGGGTATGTAGTATCTCTAGATCAGAAACAGGCCTTTGATGTTGTTCATCATGATTTTATATGGTTTGTATTGACTAAATCTCAAATTCCAAGGGTTTTCATCCAGTGGCTTAAGCTGCTTTATCGAACTGCGACGATTTTTCCAATGGTGAATGGGTGGTGTGGCCCACTGGTTGGGGCAAAGCGAGGGGTAAGACAGGGGTGCCCCCTAAGCCCCATCTTATATGTCTTTTTTTTGGATCCTTTATTGCGTATGTTGCAGAACTCCCAATCCCTTTCCCCTATTGTTTCCTCCTCCACATTACAAGTATGCCCAGTAGTGGCATAAGCAGATGACATGTGTTTACTGGTACGGGATGAAGCCTCCATACTGGAAGTCTTGCAGTTATGTTCTGCCTTTGGAGCAGTGGCAGGAGTGAGAACCTCCACAAACGTGTAGGACAGGCATTGGGGCAAGGCAGTCACACCTCGGATACTATAGGGGGAATTATATTTTGAAAAGGCCCAATTAGGATTTTAGGGTTTCATTTTGGAATGGAACGTCCAGACTTATTTAATTGGGAGGAGAAATTGGGGATAGCGCAGAGGAAAGTGTTTGGCTGGAATAAATGGAAAATGGGGGAAAAAAGAGAGTCTATTAAATTAAAACTTTTTGGTGCCTCTATTTTTATTTATTAGTTATATTTTCCCACCACCAAAAAGTTTAGAAACCCAGTTACTGAGCATCTTTTTTCAAGCTGTGTGGGGAAGTAGGCTCAACCCTATTCAACGAAATAAACTATACCTACTTATTAATCAGGGGGTCTGAATATGATACATCCACTTTTGTTTTCTATTAGTATTGTTTTCATGGCCAATTTATGCATACTTTTAATCCATACTGGTAAGGGGTGGGAACCATGGGTTTTTGACACAGTTCAGGTATGGTTTCGGCGGGGAGGGGGGCAGTTTAAAGGTGGTAAAGCAGCTGCAAGCAGCACCAATATACTGGAGAGAGACGTTCACTAGGCTAACTAAGGCAAGGAACAGTGTTGTCACTGGGGATAATCACTGGGCAGAGGAAACGTTTGTATTCTAAATTACTGGGTACAATATATCAAGTACCAGTAGTGTTTGAACATTGCCTAGAAGATAAGGAAATAAGTGTTCTTCAGTTTTTACGAAATTCTAGGATCCCCCCCCCCCCAAATGTGGGATCTGCGCTGGCTAAGCTGCCATGATAAAATCTAAAGGGGAACCATAAACAGCTCTGTGACGGATACTGTAGTCGATTGGATTGTATCACACAGACTGAAACAGAAAAACACCTTTTTTTCCGATGTTCATTTATCACAGGATTTTGGGATCTTCTAGCCACCACATGACAGGCTCCGGCCTTTGCTTCAATATCCATGGATAATTTAATGTATGGAGAGGTATCAGGGTCATGGCAAATGTGGGATGGTGAGACGTTGGCAGTAATTTTTACTGTATGTAAATGGCAAATACGGAATGCCCAATGTTTGTTTACCTTACAGCAAAAGCAGACATCACACCTTGAAATTCTGGGGGAAAATAACTAAAGATTTAATGACAATATGTAATAATGAAAGACAGTCTTTGCAGGACACTCTTTGGTTAACCAAATGGCAAGGCCTACCCTGGATTACGGACTCAGATTCCCCGATTACTTGAAGGGCAATTTGTTGTGGTATATGCCAATTTGACTTCTCTTTCTATATGGCTATATGAGAACAGGTTTCTGAAATATGGTTCTCTATGTGGTTTAGGTTTCTCTCTGTTTTTTTTAGATTCCCAGTTTTGTTTTTTATTTTTCTTATTATTTTTTTACACTTGCTTCAATATGCATGTGGTTTAATGGTTTAAACAATATGTTTTATATAGATTTTTCTTTAATTTGGATATTCATGCCTTCATTTCTTTTATTTTCTTTTTGGGGATGTATGGATATTTGATTAATATATATATATATATATATATATATATATATATAGATATAAAACAAAATGGTTATATTAAATGCACGATGAAAATAGAAAATAGAGTTAAAAATCTATGTTTCAACCTTAGGTCTTCTTCAGGAAATATCTAAATGAAAAAAAAACAAAGTTAGTTTAGAGGGAGGTAAAATAAGATATATATATATATATATATATATATATATATATATATATGGAGAAAGAAGAAAGGGAGTCTCAGGGAGAAGAAGTGATAAATGGTAAGATTAAGAGAATCTGTGAAACAAAAAGGTGATGATGGGAAAGATAAAGCATAATAGGAGTGAAAGAGCTAGGGAAGTTCCCAGGTGGGGACTAATTAACAGGGTCTAGTAAGAAGGCTGAAAGGTGACAAATGTGTGAGAAGGAGACAGATGGAGACTTATGGTGAAAATGAAAAATAAATGAAATGAGTACAAAAACAAACAGACTTTAGGGAAAAAAGGGATGGCTGAAAGATGTTAGTGGAATATATATTTTATGTAAGAGACAAAGAACCTCTGTGCGTAACACTAAGGCAACGGTTACCCCAAAGGGCATTTGGCTGGGAAGCCAAGTTTCAAAGAAATACAAAATCATACTTGACCCTACAATGCAAAGCATCATGGGCTGCATATGCAAATCACCACAGAATATTATGCTGGTTCAACTTTAAGCAGACATGCATGGTGCCGAAAGGCCTCTCACACAGTTTGCAAAGGGTGCCAACAGAAGACATAGACACGTGTTTCATCCTACCAGGACTCATCAGTATGCCTCGTCTGTCTGACACCTCAGTGGAATGTGTATATATATATATATATATATATATATATGAATGATATCGTATTTAGTTTTTGTTTCTAATAAAAATTTCCCCTACTCTTTTCAATAAGTGCCATGGGTTCTTCAACATCTACCTGAACTACCACCAGAACAGGCAGATGGGACCTCGGTTTAACACCTCATCCAAAAGACGGGTATATGGTTATATGGCAATAAAGAGGACTCTGGAAATGACTAGTCTACCACTAGCTATACTAAGAGAGCAGCCCCTTCAGCTCACCATAAAATCTCATTCTTTAAGAGCAGATGGGATTGAGTTTTAATTCTACTGTGACTCTCCTGTTTACCATTGTAAGGCTGCTTTTTTATTCTTAGAGAAACTCTTAACAAATGTTCCCGATTTGTGAATAAGGACCACTTTAGTACAGATGCTGAGATACCTGTACACTTCAAAAATGTTATCTCTTGCACCCTTTGAATGGCAGAACTACTCACCTTTACGGTCCTCTTACCCAAAGGATATGCAAGGTGACACAATTCATGATTGCAGACATGCCTCAGCAGCTATAATAACATTTTATTTCTTGAAAACTGTTGAATCACCTTGATGTACGCATTAATATATACATTCACTTTGGAGACCCACATTAACTTTGGTACCATAATCACAGGGACAAAAATAAGGTTAACAATTGTCATCCCTCGAAATCAGAAGTGTTTTAATCTGCAATGCAAATGATGTTTTCCTTCGGAAATCTAGAGTTACAAATTCTCACAGATTTTGTTTTTATTGCATATCTTGGAATTTGTGATGCTTACCACTTACAGTTCTCCCAGCCCTAACAACTATGTATTCCCAGTCAGCAGATTTAAAGAGACAGTGGCCTGTACCCCTGAACATTACCTCCAGCATTAACATCACTTTATTTTGTCTGATTCAACACTGTGCAATTGAATACCATGGGAGATCACTGTATTAGTTAGTAAGGGTAAATCAAAGTGGCATTTCAGCAGCAGGTAATGTTCATGATAATAGCATAGTGACTTTTTAATAGAAACAAGAACAGTCATAGAAATAGATACAGACGGACAAAAAAAACTGAACTATTATTAGGGTTGAGGCAAGTCTAGCCATTACACTTTGCATAGTCCTCACAGTGATGTTAAAAAAATAATGCATTTTTCACAGTCTTCCCCTTGAAGCAGAGGAAGGGACTTCAGCTAGTCCCAGGAGGGTGAAACTTCACTGGCAAAAACCATCATAGTTCACAAAATGTGCATTGGAGAGCAGGTCACACAGCTAATTTCATAGGTTTATAGGTGGTTACTAGTTTGGGAGGTCAGAACCTTATCACAACTCGTCACTTTTTAGTGGTACAGTACACACATCTCCCTACCCATGTATTCATCTAGTGTTCTTTTAAATGTTTCCATGGTACCGCTAGTAACCACACTTTCTGTTTGGGAATTACAAGTCATAATGACTCTCTGACCAAACCAGTTACTTCTTTGAATCATTCTGTTAATTTCTCCCCTTAATTTAAGTTCATGTGACCTTCTACTTTTATTTATATGTTGCTTGCTTAGTCCTGTGGTTTCCAATGTAGACTGATTTTTAGTTGCGTTGAAGATGAGGCACAGGTCACCCTCAGTCTTCTGTACTCCATACAGTACAACTCCAGTTTTGTCAGTGTATCTCCATATTCCTTGTTCTGCATGTTTTTGACCCTTTTAGTTGCCTTCTTTTGAACCTTTTCTATCATGTTTTTGACTCCAGTGCTTTGTGGGGCACAAACAGGAGAACGATATTCTAAATGGGGTCTGATCAATGATGAGTACAGTGGGACAATTACAGCAGGGTTCCCTGCTTTTTATATTTTTAAATATGCATCCGGTGGTGGGGTGCCACAGGGCTCAGTGCTGGGTCCGGCACTGTTCGCACTATTCATCTCAGACATTGCACAGAGGGTGGTGAGCAGGATTAGCCTGTTCACTGATGACACCAAAATGGGTGCAGTAGTGGACGATGAAGATGGATGGATGCAACTACAGAGGAACTTGACAAAGCTGGAGGAATAGTCAGGGAAGCAGCAGCTGGGATTCAATGCAAAGAAATGAAAGGTGTTGCATTTTGGGGCTTGGAACCCAAGGAGAGGACAGTGGCAAGGGAAGGATCAAGCTGGGGAGCACCAAGGAGGCAAAGAACCAGCTGGTATTGATAACAGAGAGAATGAACACTACCGCCCAATGCAGGAGAGCGGCAGTGAAAGCAAAGAAGATGCTAGGGTGCATAGCACGGGGATTCATGTCTAGGTGCAGGGAGATGATTTTGGCCCTCTACATGGCGCTGGTCAGGCTGCACTGGGAGCACTGTGTGCAGTTCTGGGGGCTGTACCTGAGGCAGGATATCAAGCTGCTGGAGGGAGTGCAGTGGAGGGCGACGAGGATGGTACAGGGCACTGGTCAGGCTGCACTTGGAGTACTGTGTGCAGTTCTGGGAGCTGTACCTGAAGCAGGATATTAAGCTGCTGGATGGAGTGCAGTGGAGGGTGAAGAGGATGATACAGGGCACTGGTCAGGCTGCACTTGGAGTACTGTGTGCAGTTCTGGGGGCCGTACCTGAGGCAGGATATCAAACTGCTGGAGGGAGTGCAGTGGAGGGTGACGAGGATGATACAGGGCGCTGGTCAGGCCACTCTGGGAGTACTGTGTGCAGTTCTGGGGGCCATACCCGAGGCAGGATATCAAGCTGCTGGAGGGAGTGCAGTGGAGGGCGACGAGGATGATACAGGGCGCTGGTCAGGCTGCACTTGGAGTACTGTGTGCAGTTCTGGGGCCGTACCTGAGGCAGGGTATCAAGCTGCTGGAGCGAGTGCAGTGGAGGGTGACGAGGATGATACAGGGTGCTGGTCAGGCCGCACATGAAGTACTGTGTACAGTTCTGGGGGCTGTACCTGAGGCAGGATATCAAACTGCTGGAGCGAGTGCAGTGGAGGGGGACGAGGATGATACAGGGCGCTGGTCAGGCTGCACTTGGAGTACTGTGTGCAGTTCTGGAGGCCGTACCTGAGGCTGGATGTCGAGCTACTGGAGGGAGTGCAGCGGAGGGTGATGAGGATGATTCAGGAGATGAAGGGAATGGACTATGAGATAAGGATAAAGGAACTGCATGTATACACACTGGAAGAGAGATGGAAGAGGGTGGACATGATCAAGATCTTCAAGTACCTCAAGGGTATCAACAAGGGGGTGTGGAGGGGGTGCTGAAACTAAGGATCAGAAGGGAAACCGGGGGCACGGGTTAAGAATAGAGTGAGGGAGATTCAGAAGGGAGATGAGGAGGCATTACTTCACAGAGAGAGTAGTTGCGAGGTGGAACACACTACCAGAAGGGGTGATATCAAACAAAAATGCGGTTGACTTTAAGAACACTTGGGATAGGGTACAGCGGTGGGTAAGGGTGGGCAAGGAGGACAACAATGGGAGGTCAAGGTGGAGGGGGGAAGGGCAGCTGCCTGCTAGGGGGCTAGCTGCACAACTGAGCAGACTTTGATAGATCAGTAGGTCTGTTCTGCTGGTACCTTCATATGTTCGTATTATCTTGTGGCATTTTTTGACTGTTGCCTTTGTATATATATCAAATGACAGGTTATCTGTAATAGTGACCCCTAAATCTTTTTCATTAACTGTTTCCTGTATTACAGTAATATTTAGTTTGTAATTCCATCTTTTGTTGTTATGTCCAAGATGCATAACCTTGTATTTATTTTCACTAAATCTAATTTTTTTTCTGTCAGCCCATTGTTCCAATTGTGTTACGTCTTCCTGCAGTGTGTTCTAGCTGTGGCTTCATTATTAACCGCAGTATAGAACCAATCTTGCTATCATCTGCGTACGTGCATAGCCACACACTGTCTGAGGTTTGCATTGTGCATACCAGTATATTAAAGAGGGTAGGTCCAAGAACCGATCCCTGAGGTGCCCCACTCATCACATTTCCCCAGTCTGAAATATACCCTCTAATTCCTGCTCTCTGGTGCTTATTTTCCAACCATGAGTTCAACCGTGCCATTATTTGTGGATATAGCTGCATGTGGGTCAGTTGTACCACCAATATATTATGCGACACAGAATTGAATGCTTTGGAGTAGTCCAGGAAAACAAAATCCCCAGGCGTATCCTTGTCAAGTGCAGTACTTACTGACTCAAAACAGTGTAAGATGTTAGTGAGACATGACCTACCTGGGCTAAAACCATGTTATGTGACATCTGTTAAACCTTCTTGTTTTATGTGATTTACTATAGAGTTCTGTACTAAGCTCTCTAGTACATTACCCAGGACTGATGTCAAACTTATCAGTCTATAATTTTGGACATCCTTCCTATCTCCTTTTTAGGGCTGTGGGTGGAGCCTACAGCACTATTGGGATCGCTCTGTAGCTTTGAAAATGGTCGATCGTGGAACCTTCCATTGGACTTTTGTAAGTATCCTTCTGAAAGCCCAATGAAGCTTGAACCCCTCCACCTTGAGCGGTTGCTGCGGAATAACAGTCACACTATTTCGGCTGTTACTTTCACATTCCGAGGTGTGAACTGCATATGCGCGATTCGCGGACATGCACAGTTCTGCTGGCACCATCACGTGAATGGCAAAATGCCATTCGCTGCCTTCAGCCATCGATGTGGCGGAGAACAGTCCCTCCTCTTTGTGACTGCCACCAAATGTGGCCTCTTTGTCCTGCTGTCCTCCAACAGAACAGGCTGGGCTCCTCCTTCTGCCGCCAATGTGGCCGAAAACCGCCCCCCCGAGCGCGATCGCTGCTGATGCGGCAGAAATCGGCACCCCCCGACTCATGTGGCACACTGGGAGCCCACCCCAGTGTACCGAAATGTTTTTTATTTGCTGCTGACATCGGGGTCCCCAATCCCCGTGTCAACAATATGCCACCCTCAACTATTTGGCACACTGGGAGCCCACCCCATTGTGCCCAAATGTCTGCTTTTCTTTTTTTTACCTGTAAATAAACATAGAAACATAGATGTTGACAGCAGATAAGGACCACAAGGTCCATCCAGTCTGCCCAGTTTTTCTACCTTATGAATGTGCCATAGGCCTTTACTCTGTCAATGGCCTATCTATTCATACTCATCTGTATTGCTCCCTTGTGCCTATCCCATGCCTGTTTGAAGCCCTGCACTGTATTCATATCCACCACTTCCTGAGGTAGGCTGTTCCGTACATCCACCACCCTTTCTGTGAAAAAGAACTTTCTCACATTACCCCTTAATCAGCCTCCTTCTAATCTCATGCTCTGTTGTCTTGTCTGGCTATTTTTATGTTTGCTTGCACATGCGCAAGAAATATTATGCGACAGCTTAGGAGAAAAGCAGGTTGGGGAGGCGCAGCATTGTGGCATCCAACAGAAGCAGTGCATCTGGGGGCCTGGCCGTGGTGCACCAATGGAGGCACAGTGTGCTGATGACACTGGCTTCCAGAAGGTGCACCAAGTTGTAACATTTTCACCGCAACAATCACGGGCTCCTCGCCATTGCAGCATCAGCGATTCGCTGCAATGAGGGAGTGACCTGGCCTTTGCTGGCTTAGAACATTGTTATTGATATTGTTTGTGAACATGGCAGCGCCTTGCCACCGTGTTCACAAACAATATCAAATGGTCCCAGTGCCGAGGGGGTGCCCAATCCCCCTTGGCAGCATGTGCCCCTCCCTACAGAAGTGTATTTTTGCTGACGGGCCCCAATCCCAGTCGGCATCCATCCCCGGTGCTGACTTGCCGACAGGGGAGCCCAGTCCCCGTCGGCAGTATGTTTCCCCTCCCTGTTTGATGCGCCGATGGGGGATCCCACTCCCCGTCAGCATCAGCCCCCTTCAAAGAGTTACGGGAGAGTCCAAGGGGGTGCCCAATCCCCCTCAGCTGTTTAACCCCGCTTTTGTACTGACGGGGTGCCCAATCCTCACGGGCCACCCCCAACAAAATATTCAGGTGGCATGCTGAGCGCACTCAGCGTGCCTAATGCCCTGCAAAGAAAAAACTGTCCCGCGATGTTTTTTATTCTGTTTAAAATCTGTAAAGCAAAACAGTCCTCGTGGTCTCCATGGCCCCTCCCACAACCCGCACCCACCCATTGTACACCCTGCCTCCCCACACCCCAACCTCAGCCCTTACTTACCTCCGAGTCCCGTAGCGATGATCTTCATTGGACCGGGAACATGTCTGCACGCTTCAAAGCCGACCGCAAACTGAGGAAATGCCGGTAAGCTGTATAATGGGAGAAATAGGGTTTTTTCAACTTTGTTGCATATCTCAGGCGTTTTTTGGAATTTTGACACCAAATTTTCAACATGGGGTTTTTGGGACCCCTCCTTATGAATTCAGTCACTGTCATGGCATTAATCAGTTCCGAAAGGTGATTTCATGGTCACTGCGTGGAATCACCTTTCAGGACCGAGTAACAAAACGACAGTGCCAGTGTTCATGAGGTGGGCTCTCAAAAAGTGTATGTTGCAAATTTGGTGGGAAAAATTCAAAACATGACTCATAAGTTCACGATTTTGCAATATTTTCAGTCCAGAGTTTCAATATTGCCATTTTTCCCCACCTCCTTATGAACAGTAGAGCTGTCATTTTTCGTATCGTGGGCGAAATGTGTTTTCGCGCTTGCGGAATAGCACAGCCGCTGTGGGAAATCTGTGTTCAGAACACATTACAAAAATGACAGTGACACTGTTCATTAGCAGAGGTCCTAACGTGCCTATGTTGAAAATTTGGTGACAAAAATCTATAAAATGACTGTGTTACGAGCGTGAGTTGCGCTGTTTCAACGCACGATCGTAACTTCGCACATGTGCAATATTTTCACTCCAGATTTGTAGCATTGCCATTTTTCCACACCTCCTTATGAACAGTATAGCTGTCATTTTTCACATCCTGGCCGAAATGTGTTTTTGCACTTCCGACGCAGAATAGCATGGTCGCTGTGGAAAATCAGTGTTCGGGATGCATGAAGAAAATCACAGTGACACTGTTCAGTAGCAGAGGTCCTAAAATGCCGATGTTGAAAATTTGGCAACAAAAGTCTATAAAATGACTGTGTTACAAGCACGCATTGCGCAGTGTTCATGCACGTTCGTAACTTCGCACATTTACAATATTTTCACTCCAGATTTTCAACACTGCCATTTTTCCGCACCTCCTTATGAACACTACAGCTGGTAACAAAAATCTATAAAATGACTGTGTTATGAGCATGCGTTGTGCAGTTTCAACACACGATCGTAACTTCGCACATGTGCAATATTTTCACTCCAGATTTGTAGCATTGCCATTTTTCCGGCCCTCCTTATGAACAGTACAGCTGTCATGTTTGACATCCTGGCCGAAATGTATTTCTGCACCTGCAGTGCAGAATAGCACGGTCGCTGTGAGAAATCAGTGTTGGGGGCACATTAAGAAAATCACAGTGACACTGTTCATTAGCAGAGGCCCTAAAATGCCTATGTTGAAAATTTGGTGATGAAACTCCATAAAATGACTGTGTTACAAGCGTGCGTTGCACAGTTCCCAGTCATGCTCATAACTTCGCACATTTGTAATATGTTCACTCCAGCTTTTCAACATTGCCATTTTACTGCATCTCCTTATCAACAGTACAGCTGTCATTTTTCACGTCCTGGCCGAAATATGTTTTGCACTTCCGGCGTAGAATAGCGTGGTTGCTGTGGGAAATCAGTGTTCAGGACACAAGAAAATCACAGTGACACTATCCATGAGCAGAGGTCCTACAATGCCTATTTTGAAACTTTGGTGATGAATGTCCATAAAATGACTATGTAATGTGCATGCATTGTGCAGTTTCCACATACTGTATGCTCAGATGTGCAAACACTTTTTATATTCCCAGTACAGCTGTTCAACATTGCCATCTCTTCACACCTCCCTGTGGACAGTACAGCTGTCATTCTTCACATCCTGCCTGATCTGTGTTTTTGTTCATGTGGTACAGAATGGCACTGTCGCTGTTGGAAATCAATGTTCGGGACACATAGACATAATCACAGTGCCACTCTTTATGGGTAGGCTCACAAAAAGGCCATGTTGAAAATGTGTAGTATAAATACCAACAAACACCTGAGGCATTACGGTTTCTAACCATAATGTCCTACCCGCCACAGACTGACAGGCATTGGGGTGTGCCTTTGCATTGCCGACTGTACTGCTCATGCCATTCTACCCCCACCTCCAGCCACTGACAGACATCAAGGTGTACCTTGCACTCTTCAGCCCCAGACTTCACCCCATTCTCCTATGCTGCACCCATTTCAGCATATGTCCTTATGGAATGCGGTGACTTTAAAGCCAAACACCCTAAGGCACACGTCAACACGTGTTGCTGTTTGCAGAATAGGGTGACATCACATGGCATTCCCGTCATGGCCGATGACCCAAACACTTACCCCAATGCCCATCCGTCTCTACAGGATGGAGGTGGGGTTGGCATGAACTTCAATACTTCACTGCCATTCCTGTTCTGCATCTGTCTAACTCCTGCATGTCCAGTGCTAATACCAGCAAGCAAACATTCGGCATTGACAAATGCTTGTTCTTATATTGAAACATGTTAGACTCTTTCACCTTATTAATGCCCTTAAGATGTTTGAATGTTTCGATCATATCACCTTTCTCCCTCCTTTGCTCTAGGGTATACATATTGAGCTCCGTTAATCTGTCCTCACATGTTTTCTGGTGCAGTCCCTGCACCATTTTGGTTGCCCTTCTCTGGACTGCCTCCATTTTGTAAATATCCTTGTGAAGGTGTGGCCTCCAGTACTGCATGCAGTACTCCAGATGGGGCCTAACCAATGTCTTGTAAAGAGGGATTATTACCTCCCTCCTTCTTACGACTTGTGATACCCCTACTAATACACCCCAACATCCATCTAGCCTTACCTACTGCTTTAGTGGTCTGCTTGGATGATTTCAGGTCATCTGTGCTGATGATGCCCAAGTCTCTTTCTTCCCTTGTCATTGCCAGCAACTTCCCTCCCAACCTATAGGTGACTTCAGGGTTTCTCTTCCCTATGTGCATGATCTTGCACTTCTTTATGTTAAACCCCAGTTGCCACTTTTTTGACCATTTTGCCAGTTTATCCAGATCTCTTCTCATTCTGTCCACCCCATCTGGATCATCTACTCTGTTGCAGATCTTGGTGTCATCTGCAAACAGACAAACCTTACCCTCCAGTCCATCTGCAATGTCACTGATGAAGATATTGAAGAGGACTGGACCCAGGACTGATCCCTGAGGTATACCACTTGTGACTTGATCTCTTCTGACTGTATACTGTTTACCACCACTCTTTGTTTTCTGCCCGCCAACCAGTTTGACACCCAGTTGAGCAATTTCTGACCCCCCCCCAAGCCTACCCAGCTTGTTAATCAATCTTCTATGTAGAACAGTATTGAAAGCTTTGCTGAAGTCAAGGTAGGCAATATCAACTGCACCCCCTTGGTCCACCACTCTGGTTACCCAGTCAAAGAAATCTATGAGACTTGTTTGACAGAACCTTCCTGTTGTAAACCCATGCTGTCTTGGATCCTGTGCTCCTATGGATTCCAGGTGTTGCACTATCCTTTCCTTAAGGAGTGCCTCCATAATCTTGCCCACTACTGAGGTAAGAATGACTGGTCTGTAGTTCCCTGCCTCCTCCCTGCTACCACTCTTGTAGAGCAGGATCACATGAGCCCTTCTCCAGTCTTCTGGGACCTCTCCTGTGCTCAGAGACTCACTAAACAGTTCTGATTATGGCTCTGCTAGTTCCACCTTTAGCTCCTTTAATACCCTGGGATGTATGCCATCAGGTCCCATTGCCTTGTCCACCCTGAGCTTAGCGAGCTCTTGTAGGACCCTTCCTTTTATGAAGGGACTTGTACACACCTCCCTCCCCGTGTCCATGGTGCTGAGCTGTGGGCCCTGCCCTACCTTCTCCTCAGTAAATACTGAGCAGAAGTATCTATTTAGGATAGATGCTTTTCCTTGGTCCTTCTCCACACACTCCCCTTTATCCCCTTTGATCTTAGCAATACCCCCTCTAGACTTTCTCCTTTTACTAATGTATCTATAGAAAGTCTTGTCCCCTTCTTTTATTGTTTGTGCTAGTGTTTCCTCGGTTTGGGCCTTTGTCTGCCTTACTGACTTCCCTGCTTCCCATAGGGAAGTTTGGTATGCCTCCCTATCTTCATCCTGCTGCGTTCCCTTATATTTTCTGAAGCCAACCTTTTGGCACTGATCTTTTCTGCTACCATTTTTGAGAACCAAAGTGGTTTCCTCCTTCTTTTGCTTTTGTTTTTCTCCCTAACACAATGGGATGTTGCTTCAAGTATTGCATCCTTAATGCTTGCCCACTTTGCCTGTACCCCCTTACCTGTATTTTTCCTTGCCAGGGCTAGCTTAACTCTGTTGGCCATCTTATCAAAGTCAGATCCTCTGAAGTACCATATTTTTGCCTTGGAATGCGATGATTTAGTTCTAGTGGCCAAATTGAACCATACCATATGACGATCATTGGCCCCAGGTGACCTTCCACCTGGAGATCTGTGATCCTTTCTCCATTAGTCAGTATTAGATCTACTGTAGGATAGCCCTGTCTCTTGTGGGTTGTTGTACTAGTTGTTTGAGGCCTTCCCCTTGCAGGGAATCCACTATGTGTCTAGTTCTGGTGGATGTTCCTGCTGGTATTGACCAATGGCATGTTAGAGTCTCCCATTATCAGAGCCTCCCCTTTAGCTGTCATGTTTTGTATATCTTCTAACAGTAATGTGTCTATGTCCTCCCCTGGTCTGTAGGCCTGTAGACAACCTCAGTTCATATGGCTGTCCCATTTCCTGTTTCCAGGGTGACCCACAGTTCTTCTGGCTCCTTATGTGTATTCTGAATTTCTGTAGCTTTGAAATTTTCATTGACATAAAGGGCCACTCCGGCCCCCCTCCCCTTTTTGTACCTCGGTCTTTTCTGAACAGTACATAGCCAGGTACTGAAGTCACCCAAGTGTGGTTACTGGTGAACCATGTCTTGCTAATGGCTTCTATGTTGAGTTTAAACTCTGTCACTGTTGCCTGCAGGTCTGGGATCTTGTTTCCCAGACTGTGGGCATTTGTGCACATGATTTTGCATTGGCCAGATTTTGGTGTGTTAGTTATTGGGTGAGGTCCTGCATTTCCCCTGTGCATTGTATGGAAGACGGACTTTTTTCCTTTCCTGGTGATGCAAATAAATCACAAACATGTTGAACTCCTGTTTGATCACTAGCTGAGGGGGAGGGGTGTTCTTCCGATTCAATGTATCAGGTGCTGGACCCCTCTCCCCATTTGCTAGTTTAAATATTCTGCAAAGACATCAAACTTCTGCCCCAATGCACTGACTCCCTCCTTAGTCAGATGCAGTCCATCAAATTTAAAGAACTTCTGCTCTCAAAACTGTTGCCAGTTACCTACAAATCTGTGTCCTTTTTCCTGGCACCAGCCCTTGAGCCACATGTTTAGCTCCCTATCTCCCCTTCTCTGACCTTCTGTCCATCTGCCCCCCTCTTCCAGACTGGCAGGATCTCAGAGAATGAGATGCCAGACAAAATGGATAACAGTTTGCCTCCCAGCCTGGTCGGGTGTTCCTTGGTCTCCACAACTGACCAGCTGGCGAGATCATTAGTCCCTAAGTGTACCAGGACATCAATATTTTCACCTACTTCCTGCATGATTTTAGGAATGCGGTCAATGTCTCTAAAGGAAACAGTCCACTGACATGTTTTTCTGTTTTTATTTTATGTGGCACACTGGGAGCCTGCCCCAGTGTGCCCAAATGTCTCCTTTTTTTTTATTTACCCGTATATAAAGAAAAAAGTCCCACAAAGTGTTTTTCCATTTTTTTTGTTTTATCTGTAAAAAAGGAAATGGTCCCTCATCATCGCCCCAGTCCCCCCACTGTCCCACTGAGCACCCACCTCCCCCATCCCATAGTTACCACCGGAGGTCAGCGCTGACATCTTCTCTGGCCCGGGACACGTCTGCACTCTTCAAAGCTGCAAACTGAAGAATCCAAGGTAAATGTACTATAATGCCATTCAATGGGGTTTTCAACTTATTGTGATAAAGAAGCCATTTTTTGGAAGTTTGACCCCACATTTTCACCATGGGGTTCTTGGGACCCCACCTCTTGAAAATTTACACTGTCACTTCATTACTCGATCCTGAAAGGTGATTTTGTGGTCACTGCACAGAATCACCTTTCTGGACCAGTTCATGACATGACAGTGGCACCTTTCATGAGGTGGGGTCCCAAAAAGCCCATGTTGCAAATTTAGTGTAAAAGATCACCAGAAGTGACTGTTACGAGTGTGCATTGTGCAGTTTCTACACACGCTCCTAACTTTGCCAATTTTTTATGTTTTCCCTCCACATTTTCAACATTGCCATTATTGCACACCTTCTTTTAAACAGTACAGCTGTCATTTATCACATCCTGCCCCAAAACATGTTTTTGCACTCGAGGCACAGAATGGCGAAGTTGCTCTGCGAAATCACCTTTCAGGACAAGTGAACGAAATGACACTGGCTCTCCTCATGAGGAGGGGTACCTAAAGGGGCATGTTGAAAATTTGGTGCAACACCTCCAAAAAATGGGCAGGTTACACCCGGGCATGCAATACTTTCTATGCACACATGTACCTTTGCTCACTCGGCAGCTCATCACCGCCCTATTGGCTCTGGCCAGAGTTTGTTTATATATTGGTGTCACTATTGCCTCCTTCTACTTGGGTAATGTTGTACCGTCTTTGACTGATGCACTAAATAACATTGTAATTGGTCCTACTAGTTCGTTTAGGAATTTAGGATTAATGCCATCTGGCCCAGGTGAACCTGTCAATGTTGCCCCCTTGCGTAATAGTTTTATTTGGTATTTCTCTTCGTTGGCATGTACTTAAGAAACTGGGAGACGAGCAATCTGTTGCTCAGTGTGCCTTCCTGGTGAAACATTTCAATAAATAAAAGAAATATCTATTAAATGTTGTAGCCATCTCTTTCTTTACTTATTATCCCTGCTTCTGTTTCCAATTACCCCACTCCTCTTTGGTTTCCTTTCAGCGATCCCACATAATTGTAGAATTTTGTCTTAGTGTCCTGTATCGATGCCATTTTAAATTCTGCATTTCTTTTGGATCTTTTAATAATTGTTTTACTTTTGTTTGCCTCCTTTTTATATTTGTTCCAATTATTCTCTGTTGGTTGCTTTGTATATTTACTATATAATTTCCCCGTTTTCCTGATGCTTCTTATCATATTTTTACCCCACCATGCTGGCACTCTGCCCTTTTATGCAAGCAATAATATCTGACAGGGTGGGCGGTAGTGGGTAATACTGGACTACCCAGGGGTGTAATGAGGCCTGACGCTGCAGGCAGAGGGACTTATAGCTCCTGGAAGGTCCGGTATTGCCCATACCACCCACCCTGGAGGGTATTATTGTGCTTAGAAAATGGGCATCTTTGTACATTTTAAATAAGTAATAAAATAAAGGAGGGAATGACTTTAAAAAGGAATACAAATAGTAGGAAAAAAAACCTTTGTAGTAAAGTAGTTCCTCCTTTTCTCTGCTGTTCCATCTCCTGTTCTCCCTTCCTCCCAGCATTGTTCTCTCCGAGTCCCCTACCCGCATACCTCTCAACTGCTATGAATTTTGCAAAGCACTATGATTTTCACACTCAAATTTACCCTTGCTCTGCATAGGTTTACTGATGTTCCTCATACTGTTAGAGCTATTTCTGGACACAAAAACTCTTAAATCATTAAACTAAGTTGACAGAAACATTCATTATCACTAACTATATTGGGTCCACTATCTGTGGACATATTATTGTTTACAATAAGAAAGTGCTACACATTCTGGCCCTTTGCTATGCTTTTTGAATGGCAGTGCTATGATTTTTAGTGCTCAGAGACTGAGAGGTATGCCTACCTGCACCACCACCTCTAGTAGATGACATGGAGTTTGTATTAAATTATCCCCCCAGAAGTCTATTGCATCATTTTTATACTAAAAAAGAAAAAAAAACACCTGTTCACTGCCCTTCCTTCAAGACTTTGTTTTACTTTTTATTTTGTGGTCAGAAGATACTGCAGTTAGGCGCGTGATTTTCTAATGGGATTTGGAGACTTGGCCACGCGTTCTCTTCCCTTTGCCCAGCACTTTCACTAGCACATCTAAGGCAGAGTGGGCTGATATTCCCACACCAAAAAGACATGTTGTCAGTGCTCTGGGGTCCCAGCTTGCGATATGGCATCACAAATGTCATTAGAACCCCACGCTGTTCACCCTTGCCTGCCGTACTCTCTTTACATGCTGTGCTGAAGACACCGTGACCCGTGGTGGTGCTGCTGTCATTGAGGAATGCCACCGTACATGGAAAGGCAACAACTACACACCAGTGAGTCGCCCCACCATCAAGTGCAGGCTTGTCTGGATTTAATGTTTTAACCATTTTGTATATTTTGGGATGTTGTGACAGGAGTAGAAATTTTAAAAAAGGCAGTTTTTTGTTTGTCTCACTGCACCGTCGAGTGGCACTTGGCGTCAGCAGCAAGGCTAGAGTGGTTTGTGCAGGATGAGAACAGCAGACTGGAATTCTTTCTGAGAAAACAGTCTGGATTTTGGGGATGGGGTTACATTTTTATGTTTAATAAACAAACCTGAGAGAAACTCATTGTGGGGGGGGGGGGTAGAGTTCTTATGGAGCTGACACTGAGGTAACAGCCATGGGGCAGTGTTTCTTGCTAAGTGAAAGAAAAAAAATAGCATCTTTTCAGATTTGAATAAGGTGCTTTTAACCAATGGGCAGGTATGGTGGGCATAGGGATTTTTGAATGGGTAAAGGGGACACTTGGGCTGGCATTTGTTATTTAGAGGTCTCTCACTGCTAGTTAATGTACCCCTGCCAGTCAATGAGATTTCTGACATTTTAAAGGCCATTTTCTAAGTTGTATTTTTTATCCCTGGGACCCATGTCTTTATGCAGTGATACATTTTTTGTTTCAATTTATCCCAAATTTCACTCACTCCTAATCCATTCATCTCACAAGTGTAAAATGAAAGTTAATGCCATCACATCTTCCTCCCCGGAGAAAGAAAAACAAATCTTGTGAGCAGCCCTAACTGATTTTTATGGCTGCAGCTGGCGGAGCCCTGTAGACATCTTGCTTCAAAAAGGGACTTGGCATTACTTCAAAGCATTCTTTCCCACCGAAGAACATGTTGGACTTGCAGCACAGTCTCCTTCACCAGATAACCACACCAGATAACAAAGTTACTTCCCAAAACAAGAAAAAACAAAGTGTGTTTCCTTTGCAGTTGCAACACCTCTCCTACTTTGCCAGAATCACATTCTGTATCAGTCATTAGTACAGAATTCCTGTACATAACATCCCAGTTCTGTCTGTAGGCAGTAAGGGTTTTAATAGTGCTGTGCTCAATCAATCACTGTCATATTGTTTCCTCCTGGGTTTAAATTTTCACACACACACACACACACACACACACACACACACACATATCATTGTGTTTTAGCCTTGCTTTACTACCGTGGACTGACATGGTCCAGCATTCCTTTGCATTCCAGTTCTGTCTACCTATTCTCCTAGTGGTATTTAAAGAAATGTGATTTGTATGTTGATTGTGTGCATGCACAAGAAAGATATAGTATATGGTTAGGGTTTATTGTGGATGGAAAACAATAGCTTTCCAAATCCTGTTGTAGGACAGTTCAAAGGTCAAAAAAGTTGTTGTACTATCGTTCTGATGTCACATCGATAGTACAACAACTTTTGCCCCTTGAGCTCCTACCTGATTGGTGGAAACAGTCCGTGATTAAAAAAATACATTCTAAAATGGCAGATTCACTTAATGAGCGGTTGGGCGAGCAGACAGTTTGGACACAGAGAGCTATAATTATCTCTGTGTGTCCAAACTCTCAATTTGTAGTTTTTTTTTTTTTTTAAATCTCTGGCACAGTTACGGCGAAAGCAGAGTGGGACCACAGTGATTAATACCGCTATATTCGGGGACGTGACCGAAACAGATCGTAACTGCAGTGAGGAGGACCAGTATCTTGTGGTACGGGACTCAAGCGAGGAAAAGTGCAGGAGTGTCAACGCATGAGGTAAGCCCTTGTGTCCATTTAGGGGAACCATATACTATAAAACAGTGGATGGTTGACTATCTCAACTAGTTCGTGTTTATCTGGAGTTGATGATGCCATGGAGACCTCTCGAGCCGCCTCCCGAGGTCTCCATGACATCATCAACTCCCTCAATGGAAACACAGCCTTGTTGTGGATAGTCATCCATCCACTATTCTATATGTTGCGGCAGCTTTCTCCACAAGCAGGTTGTGGAGGTGCAGCACTGTTGTGGCCAATGCCCTCACAGACTGTAAAGGCTTGTCCCGCTTCCCCCAATGCCGTGGCATGCTGCTTCTGACACTAGTTCAGCCAGCGTGCCACCAACTTGTGAAAATTTAGCCGCTGCAATCAGGGGCCACCTCATCATTGCAGTGTCAGCCATCCGCTGCAATGAGGGAGTGACACGTCATTGCAGAGTGGGATGTACAAACACTGATATTGTTTGTGAACATGGCAGCGGCTTGCCGTCGTGTTCACAAACAATATTACCCCCCCCCATCACCATGTTTATTTGTCGATGGGGGCCCCAATCCCAGTTGGCTTCAGTGACCCAATGTTGATTTTGCCAACGGGGGAGCCCACTCCCCATCGGCATTATGTCAACCCCCCCCCACTTTTATTGTCTGCCAACGGGTGCCCAATCCTTCAGCATAATGTGATTCCCTCATTTGCTGTGTGCTGATGGGGTGCCCAATCCCCATCAGCTACTGCTGCCCCCAAAGAAAGAGTCCGGTGGCATGCTGGGAGCCCACCCCAGCATGCTACAAGCCCTGTAAAATAAAAACGGTCCCGACATCTTTTTTCTTTTTGTAAAAGGAAACTTCCCGGCAGTCTCCCTGCCCCCCACCCACAACCCGCACCCACTCACTGCACACCCTGCCTCCTCACACACACCCCCCACCCCATACTTACCTATGGAGTCCAGCGCGACGATCTTCGGTGAACCGGGAACACGTCTGCACTCTTCAAAGCCGACCGTGAACTGAGGAAATGCTGGTAAGCTGTATAATGGAATGAATGGTGTTTTTCCAACTTTAATGCATATCTCAGTCATTTTTTTTGAATTTTTACACCAAATTTTCAACATGGGGTTTTTGAGACCCCTCCTCATGAATTCTGGAACTGTCATGGTGTTAATCGGCCCCGAAAGGTGATTTCGCGGTCACTGCATGGAACCCCCTTTTGGGGCTGATTATCAAAATGACAGTGCCAGTGTTCATGAGGTGGGCTCTCAAAAAGCCTATGTTGCAAATTTGGTGGAAAAACCAAAAAATGACTGTTTTAGCTGACTGCAGCTATGTGAAGTTATATACACACGCTCATAACTTCACAATGTGCAATATTTTCACACCAGATTTCAGCATTGGCATTTTTTCATACCTCCTTGTGAGCAGTATAGCTGTCATTGTTCACATCCTGGCAGAAAAGTGTTTTTACACTTCCAGCACAGAATAGCGTGGTTGCTGTGGGAAATCAGTGTTCGGGCCAGATTAAGAAAATGACAGTGATACTGTTCATGAGTAGAGGTCCTAAAATGCCTATGTTGAAAATTTGGTAATGATACTCCATAAAATGACTGTGTTACTAACGTGCATTGTACAGTTTGCACGCATGCTTGTAACTTCGAGAATTTATAATATTTTCACTCCAGATTTTCAACATTGCCATTTTCCCACACCTACTTATGAACAGTACAGCTGTCATTTTTCCCATCCTGGCCAAATGTGTTCTCACACTTCTGGCACAGAATAGCACGGTCGCTGTGGGAAATCAGTGTTCGGGACAGATTAAGAAAATGACAGTGACACTGTTCATGAGTAAGGGTCCTAAAATGCCTATGTTGAAAATTTGGTGATGATAGCCCATCAAATGACTGTGTTACAAGTGTGCGTTGCGCACTTTCTACGCACCCTTGTATCTTCACAGATTTGTAATATTGTCATGCCAGATTTTCAACAGTGGCATTTTTTCACACCTCCTTATGAGCAGTACAGCTGTCATTTTTCAGATCCTGACTGAAATGTGTTTTCACAGTTGTGGCGCAGAATAACATGGTCGCTGTGGGAGATCAGTGTTTGGGACAGATTAAGAAAATGACAGTGGCACTGTTCATGAGCAGAGGTCCTAAAATTCCTATGCTGAAAATTTGGTGATGAAACTCTGTAACATGACTGTGTTACAAGAGTGTATTGAACTGTTTCCACGCACTCTTGTACCTTCGCAAATTTGTAATACTTTCTCACCACATTTTCAACAGTGGCATTTTTTCACACCTCCTTATGAACAGTACAGCTGTCATTTTTCACATCCTGGCTAAAATATATTTTTGCACTACTACCGGAGAATAGCACGGTCGCTGTGGGAAATCAGTGTTTGGGACAGGTTAAGATTGAAGAGTGAGAGGGGGGAGTGACTCAGCTCAACTGAGCTCTGTCAGGACTGCTGCGGATTTATTTGTGAGCAGAAAAAGGCCCCAACGCAAGAGCCCAGTACAAAAGGGCAGCCTGCAGCACTGAGAGAAACAGAACAAGAGAATGACTGAGGGAGGAGGAGGAGGAGGAGGAGGGTGTGTGTCGTTTGGGACCTCCTAATAGCGAGAGATCAAAAGACCCATTCCATCTTGGTCCTTCTAGAGCTTCTCTGTGGCATTTGACACTGTAGACCATTGTGTGCTGTTGGAGCATCTGTGGTTCATCCGTCGGACTGTCTGGTATGGTCCTCAGTTGGTTTTGATCTTTCCTCGAGGGTAGGATTCAGAGAGTGGTGTCTGGGATTTTTTCCTCAGCCCCTCTCTCCCTATCTTGCGTGGTGCCGCAGGGCTCCATTCTGTCACCAGTGTTGTCTGCAGAGAGATTATTAGGTTGTACAGCTTGAGTTTTCACTGCTATGCAGATGATACTCAGTTGTACATGTCCTTTGTACCCGGTCAGGATGATGCTGTCTCGGTTTTTAACAGCTGTCTAACTGAAATCCAATATTGGATGAGTGTGAGCTGGCTACCGTTAAACCTGGCAAAAACTGAGGTGCTGGTTATGGACCCAGATTGTCGGGAGGTGGGTTTGTTGGCAGGACTTCCTTCTGGACTATGGCTTGAGGGTGTTCAGCTAACTACCTCAGACTGGGCGCGGAACCTGGGCATAAATTTATGACGACGGCCTGACCCTTAAATCTCAGGTGTCGGCAGTTGTCAAAATGTCTTTTTGCCATCTAAGGAATATCACCCGGGTGAAACATCTGGCCCCTCCTGATGTTCTTCCAACACTGGTCCATGCCTTCATTACCTCCCGCCTTGACTACTGCAATGCCATTTACCTAGGGCTACTGGGGGTTGATATCCACCACTTGCAGCTAGTGCAGAATGTGGCAGCTAGGCTGTTGACAGGCCCCAACCCTTTGGAATTCTCCACCTCGTCAGGTGCAAGATTGCCTGACCATCCAAAGTTTTAAAACTGCACTTAAAGCTTATTTATTTAGCCTAGCCTACCCTGATTTTTAGGCCGCTGTTATAAGTTACCAAATTTTAAATCGTAGTATTTTTGTTAAGTTATTGATGTGTTCTAATTATTTATTATGCTGTACAAGCGTCTTGGTTGTTAGAAAGGTGCTTTTTACAAATAGTTTGCTTTGCTGTGCATCATATAACCTGACTGTTACTTGCGTCCTTATCTCCTTGCAACCTCCCGGGTCGTACCTGAAAATAGGCATCTGTTTTTGTCTAGTGTGCTTATCTGGTTAACAAAAGCTAAATAAAGAAATAAATAATTACCTTATGTCTATCCCATGCATTCTTGAATTCCATCACTGTTTTTGACCCCACAACCTCCTCAGGAAGGCCGTTCCATGTGTCCACCACCCTCTCTGTGAAAAAATACTCTTCATGTTGCTCCTGAGCCATCCCCGTCTTCAAACTGTGCCCTTTGTTCTTCGCATCTCTTTTCTGAAAGATGCTACCCTCTTGGACTTTTTTTTTAGTTTATCCTTTTTTCCCTGGCATCTAGTCTGCCTTACTTGCCCCACATCCAGGCATCCTCTCAGGCTCCAGCATCCATCCCAAGGATCTCCCCGCTCCCAATTGGGCCTTGCAGCATTCTACCTCCGGGGCTTGCCCCCCGTGGCAGGGTGGTGGAGAGCCCCCCTATACTCAGCCACCAGACCAGGATCCAGTATTGCTGCATGCCCTCAGTGCTGGCGAGTCCTCTGCGGAAAAGGCCATCATGCTGCCATGACTGGTGCCCTTCTTTTCCCTGTTCTACCCCCTTGATGTGGAAGGTGTGCAATCATGCCAATGGACAGGAGCGTGCACGCTACTGCATGCACCCCTTCCCGGCGTCAGCCCCAGCACGTCCCCCCTTTAGACTGCCTGTGTACTGTGCTGCCTCCAGCTACCACCACAGGCCACCAGCACACTGATGGCAGTGCGCTCCCCACCCCGGAGAAGAAGAGCAGTCCTCTGGATGCTCAATCCCTCTCCTCCCCTGCCAACCCCCAATGACCTGGGCTTGTTCCCGAACCCAGGTCACCATTGTGGAGCGAGGTGTGGCGTCCAGTGCCTCAACCCTCAGTGCTAGCAGGCTGGCCCACTCTTTTGGACTTTGTTGATTCCCTTGAGGTACTTGAAAGTTTCTATCATGTGTCTCCTCTCCCTCCTTTCCTTGAGGGTCCTGGTTACCTGAAAGAACTCTTGATTCCTTATCGACCTGTAAAATCGCTCCGCTCAGCTGATGAGGGGTTGCTAGAGATTCCAAGGGTGATGTTAAAATCTGCTGGGGTCCATGCTTTTATGTTTGCGGCCCCTTCCCTTTGGAATTCTCTACCCCGTCGGACCAGGGAGTACATGACTGTGGGGAGTTTTAAACAGGCTTTGAAATCCTTCCTGTGGGAAAAGGCTTATGGTTTTACTGTTCATTGATTTGTTTTTGTCTTTTTTTATAATATTGATTTCTGTATTTTTGTAATTCTGTATTTTTATCTTATTTATCTTATTGGAATGCGCCTTGATATTTGAGAGGTGCAAAATAAATAAAATTATTATTATTATTATTAGGGCATACATATTAAGCTTCTTTAGTCTCTCTCTTCATATGATTTCTGTTGCAGACACTGCATCATTTTAGTTGTCCTCCTCTAGACCTCCTCCATAATGTGTATGTCCTTGCGAAGACTGGGTCTCCAGAACTGCACACAGTACTCCAGATGGGGTCTCACCAACTGTCTGTACAGAGGGATGACAACTTCCTGTTTTCTACTGGAGATGCCTCTCCCTATACATCCAAGTATCCCCCCAGCCCTCCTTACTGCCTTCTCACATTGTCTGCCTACCTTTAGGTCATCTGATATGACTACCCCCAGGTCCCTTTCCATTTTCCAGATATAAATTGTGTAGTGTAACTGGGGTTGTTTTACTTCAAGGATGACAGTTCTATCAAGTGAGAAGTTTTTTTTCTAGTCAACGAGCATACTAGTCCCCCTTCTGACCTCAGTGACCTCCCACTGTGAGGATATGAATAATACAGCTCAAATTAACACACAGCCTTACAAACTGTAGTTGTAAGGAACAGAGAGAACATGTAAAAAGAAAGAGTAAAACATGACTAATTAAAATCACTGCCCTACCTATCTAACCCATTGCAATTGCTTATGTACTCGTAATTGTTGATGTAATTAAACTACAGTTCGACAAAGAAATAACAGTAGTAGCTGGCCCAGTGGTGTACAGGTCTGAAGCACTGGACACCTTACTGCTTGTCACACCAGCGACCCTGGTTAAGGAATAAGCCTGAGGTGCTGGGGTTGGCCTGGAGGAAAAAGGTTTTGTATCCACTGGACTGCTCTCCTTTCCCAGGGAGGGAGGACTGCCTCTCCCACTGAATGACTGCCACCAGGTGGAGGTGTGGTGGTAATGCAGGTCTGAGGATGGCAAGGACGGAGGGAACCTTGGGATTCCGTGGCATGCGCATGCCTCCACGTACACATACCTGGCTTGCATGCCCCAGTGTAGGGATAGGGACAGAAAATGGAAAACTGAAAGCAGAAGTAGGCCCCACGATGCTCCTACCATGCTTCCATCCTGAAGTGTCCTCAGGTCCCAAGCCAGTCTGGATTGTTGCACTGGGGGGGGGTAGGATGACCCTCCCTCCTTCCTGTACATAAATAACAAAGGAAAAAAGAGGCTGGAATGTGCAAATCAATCACTTGATGAAAATCTCATCCCTTTATAATACCAGTAGTTTATGAAGTGGGGATACAATCTGGATGGAGGAGCTAGAGGTTCACTGATGTAAGCTTTTGGTTAATGCCCAAATGCTTGTGCTGCTCAAAAAACACATATCGTATGGGTTTGTTATGATACCGTTTTTTTTACACATTTTTCACTGCCATCAATAATATCATTTTGCAGCCACTTTGGCTCTGGCTAGAGTTTGTTTTTTCTGTGAGCCCCCCATCCACTGTTTGTAGAACCCCTCCTCTTAGTTTCTCCTAGGTCTGTCCTGTTGCATAAAACAAGGGGAAAATTTAAGAGAGAAAAAAAATTTAGGAGCCCTATTGTCTGGGCAGCCATCCTGCACTGCCATTCTCTGGTCCACTGTGATGTCAGATAATATTATGGGTCTGCAGCATCAAGCTCCAACTTGGCAATATTGCATTCTGGCCACTGGACTAATGCAGCCATATAAGGAGGTTGTGTGCCATAACCAGGGTGAACTCCCTGCCATACAGGTATGGTTGCAACTTCTGCAGAGCCCAGACAATGCCTAGGCATTCCTCCTCTATGGTGGCTTAATCTTGCTCTCTGGGTAGAGGCTTACTGCTCTGGTACATGACTGGTTGCTCCTCCCCCAAGCTGACTCAGGATCACACCTAACCCATGATCAGAACTTGACAGAGAAATCTGGACTAGCAAGCACAGGTGCCTGACATAATGCCTCCTTTTGCTGCTGGAAGGCAGTATCACAGGTTTCCATCCACTGAACGTTTTCTGGCATTTTCTTCCTAGTGAGATCAGACAGGGTTTTGGCCATGCTGCTGAGATTTGACACAAACTCATGCTACTGCATTGCTGTCCCTTGGAAGGTCCGTACTTTCCTCTTGGTTGTGGGCATGGCCCACTGCTAAATGGCCTCAATTTTCATGGGATCAGGCTTGATGTACCCACTCCGCACCCTGTGCCCGGAGTATGATACTTCTGCTATTCCTATTTGGCACTTCTTCACCTTGACTGTCAACCCAGGAGTCTGCAGTCTGCATAGCACCTTGGTCACATGCTGGACATGATCCTCCCAGGTCTGACTATAGACTGCGATGTCACCTATGTACACCAGAGCAAATTCTCCTACCCTCTGTGGGGTGTGGCCAACAAGCTTCTGAAAGGTGGATGGTGCATTCTTCATCCCAAATGGCATCACCCTAAATTCAAATAGTCTAAATGGGGTGACGAAGGCAAACATTTATCTGGTTTCTGGGGTCATGGGTACCTGCCAATAGCCCTTTGTCAGGTCAATGGTGGACAGGAAAAGGGCTTCCCCAGCCTCTATAAGACTTCATCTATCCTGGGCATGGGGTATGCATCTGACTCTGTGCAGTTGTTGAGCTTGTGGTAGTCAATGCAGAACCTTGTGGCTCTGTCCTTTTTGGGAATCAGCACCACTGGGGAGGCCTGGGCACTACTGGACTCCTGTATCATAGAAACATAGAAACATAGACTTTGATGGCAGATAAGGACCACTTGGCCCACCCAGTCTTCCCATTTCCCTACCTACTGGATAAGCTGCAAATTCTAGTTAACCAACAGCCTACTTCCTGCAACCCCCACTATAATTGCCTTGTGTCTGTCCCATGCATGTTTGAATTCCCCCACTGTTTTAGACCCAACGACTCCCTCAGGAAGGCTGTTCCATGTATCCACCACTCTCTGTAAAAAATTTCTCACATTACCCTGAGCCGCCTCTATCTTTAAATTGTGCCCCTTGTTCTTACACATCTCTTTTTCTGAAAGATGCTACCCTCCTGACTTTGTTGATTCCCTTGAGGTACTTGAACATTTCTATCATGTCCCCCCGTCCTCCTTTCATCAAGAGTATACATATTAAGCTCTCTCAGTCTCTTCATATGGTTTCTGCTGCAGACCCTGCACCATTTTAGTTGCCCTCCTCTGGACTGCTTCCATCCTGTCTATGTCCTTGCATAGATGAGGTCTCCAAAACTGCACACAGTACTCCAGATGGGGTCACACCAACTGTCTGTACAGAGGGTTAACCACTTTCCTTTTTCTACTTGTGATGCCCCTTCCTATGCATCCCAGTATCCCCCTGGCTCTCCTTACTGACTTTTCACATTGCTTACCCACTTTTAGGTCATCTGATACGATTACCCCCAGGTCCCTTTCCATTTTTGTTGTTGTTAGTACCTCCTCTACTATTGTGTACTCTTCTCCTGGGTTTTTGTTTCCCAGTTGCATTACTTTGCACTTCTTTGCATTGAATCTAAGTTGCCATATGTCTGACCATTCCTCCAACCTTGCCAAGTCCCTTCTCATCTTTTCTACCCCCCCTTGTGTATCAACTCTGTTACAGATCTTTGTGTCATCTGCAAAGAGGCATACCTTTCCCTTCAGACCCTCTGCAATGTCATGTATCACCCGGAGGGCCAGCATTTCTTTGATCTCCCCTTTTTTTAGCATCTCTTACCCCTTCTGTGGCTCTGTAGGGTGGCTGTCTCAGCAGATCCTGGGCCCCTGTATCCAACTGATGTTGCCAGTGTGGTATACCCCAGATTCTCTGTGAACATGTTAGCAAATGTACACAACATCCTCCTTATTTTGGCAGCTTGGGCTGATGTCAGCCACGTCAAGAGTGTGACAGCATCCCCTGATGATTCTTCCTTCACCTCTCCCAGATCTACCAGTGGGTCTGTTTCTGCTCCCTCCTCCAGAGAGCTGCACACAGCCAGGACTCTCTCACCCTGGTCATGGTACAGTTTCATCATATTTATGTGGTAATCCCACTGTGTGCACCTCCTGTCGGGTTGCTCCATCACATAACTGACATAATTCGCTCTCAAGACCACAGTGGAAGGCCTTCCAAAGTCACCAGCAATTTGTTCTGCCGGATGTGGATGAGCAGAATCACTCATTGCTTGACCTCATACTCCTGGGCTCTGGCTCCATAGTCATACCATGTTTTTTGCTTTTGTTGCACAGCAGCTAGGTGCTTCCAGATGAACTCCATAAGATCCTTGAGCCATGACCTAAAAGTCAGGACATACTCCACAACAGATTCCACTTGGAGAGCAAGCTCATACTCCCATTCATCCCTTACCAAATCAAGAAGGCCCTGTACCCTATGGCCAAACAGGAGCTCAAAGGGTGAGAACCTTGTGGACTCCTGTGCGACTTCTCTATATGTGTATAGGAAGTGGGGGAGGTACTTGTCTTACTCTCTGGCACTCTGATCCATGAATGCCCTTAACAGTTTCTTAAGAGACCCACTGAATTGCTTAACCAAATCAGTAGTCTGAGGGTGGTATGGAGAGGCCCTGAGCTGCTTTACCCCACACTTCCTCCAGAGACTGATCATCACATCTGACATGAAGTTGGTGCCCTGATCTGACAGAATCTCCTGGGAAAAATCCACCTGGCTAAATATCCCTGGCAGTTCATCGGCCACCTTCTCAGCCTTGATGGAGGACATGGACACTGCTTTTGGGTACCTCGTGGTGTAATCTACAACCACCAAGATGTACTCCTTGTTAGTGTGATTGAGGTACTCAGGGACCCCATGATGTCCATGACAACTCACAGAAATGTCACTTCAATAATGGGTAGGAAATCAGGGCTGCTTTAGCCTTGTCCCCAACCTTTCCTACTCTCTGGCACTGTGGAAAAGTCTGGCAGTAGTTTTCCCACATCTTTGAAAATACTGGGCCAATAAGAATTATTTGTCAGCCACCTCTTTGAACGGCTTGCTCAAAGTGTTCTGAAAAGGGCATGTCATAGGCTAAGGCCAGATGCTGCCTCCTATATTCCTTAGGCACCACTATCTGCCAGAAAACTCCTTCCTCCAGCCCCCCCTTAGGAACCCACTCACAATATAGAAGCCCATTCTCCAAGTACACTTTCCTTTTCCCCACACCCAGAGTCCTCTTCCCCCCCCCCGTGGCTAACTCTCTTAGCTTTTGCTAAAATGGGTCAGCTTGCTGCTCTCTCCCTAGCTCCACACACCTGACCTTACCCAGAATGCAGTCTGCCATGGAAGAGCCACCCCTGGCGGGGTTCTCCTCTCTCAGTATCTGTGACTCAGAACTGCAGCTCCAGCTTGTTCTTCACCCACAAGTTTTCCTGCAACTGAGGTAGGGATTGCTTCCTTTTGCACTGTTCTCTCACTGTCCTCAGGAACTGGTTCCTTCATCTGGCTACAGGTAGTGATACACAGAACATTGGCCCTACTGTCAAAGTCATTACCAATGATTACATCCACAGGCAGGTTGAGTACAACACCCGCATTCTATACGGTATGTCCTGGCCATCTTCCCAGCTCCAAAATATTTGGGCCAAAGGCACTGAGACTGTAAGATCCATCACCCCTCTAATCCTAGAACACTGGCCAGGCAGAATCTGTTCCTTTTGAATTAAGTTCTGTTTCACCAAAGAAATGGAGGCCTCAGTGTCCCTCAGGCACTGGGTCACCATCCCATTTACACACACAGGGTGCAAGTATGCAGTGAAGTAAGAGGACACTGCACTCTGTGTACAGGCTATTAACTGCCGGGAGCTTCCCAAGTGTTCCCCTTCAGCTGCACTTGCATCTTTGATTAAATTGTTTGGGCAATCATAAGATAAATGCCCCAGTTTCTAGCAGATATAGCACCTGCATTCACCCATCCCTGTGCTTTTGGGACCTGGCAGCTTCCCCTTTTGTTCTGGCACAGGCTGGTTCTCTTTGGGCTGAAATCCTGGGGTTCCCTTAAAACCACCCGATGGCCCTCCTCATTCCCTTTTTGATGAGAGGATGGTCTGCTGGATATGAACTGATCAGCCTTCTCAGCTGCCTCCTTCAAGGAGCTCAAAGTTCAGTCCAACAATCATATTCACATATCCTCAGGTACAGTTTTTAAAAACTGTTTCAACAGAAATGCATCTTTTATCCCCTCAACAGAGCAAGCGTTTGCTCCTTCTAACCATTGTCCTAGCAAGTTACTTAATGCACACACATTTCAGCATATATGTCCCCCAGTGCATTTCTTAACCCTCTAAATTTGAGCCTATAGGCCTTGGGGGTTAACTCAAAATGCTTAGGCATGGCATTGTTCACTGCACCATAGTCCATGCAGTCATTATCATCCATTCAGGCGAAAGCTTCTAATGCCTTGCCTGTAAGCAATGGCGATAGGTGAGTCACCCAAGAAGTCCTACCCAATTGTAAATGCCCACAGATTCTGTCAAAAGATCTTAAAAATAAGTCAAGACTACTTTCTTCCTCATATCTAGAAAACATTTTAACATTCATTTTGGCTTCCTGGGTCAAACACCTCATGCCAGTACTCAAGTTCTTGTAATGTCCTCTGGTGCTCCATCTCCATCTGACTTTCATGCTCAAGCTTTTTTCATCTGAAGTTCATGTTAGTTCTCTCTCTTGTGCTCCTTATCCTTTCACAGTTCCATCTCCGCCTTTTTGTTTTCATAGAAACATAGAAGTTGACAGCAGATAAGGACTGCAAGGCCCATCCAGTCTGCTCACTTTTTTCTACCTTATGAACGTGACATCGGCCTGTACTCTGTCAATGGCCTATCTATTCATACTCATCTTCACTGCTCCCTTATGCTTGTCCCATGCCTGTTTAAAGCCTTGCACTGTATTCATATCCATCACTTCCTGAGGTAGGCCATTCTATGCATCCACTACCCTTTCTGTGAAAAAGAACTTCCTCGCATTCCCCCTTAATCGACCTCTCTCTAATCTCATGCTGTGTCCCCTTGTCCTACTATTTTTCTTATATTGAAACACGTTAGACTCTTTCACCTTGTTAGTGCCCTTAAGGTGTTTGAATGTTTCGATCAATCACCTCTCTCCCTCCTTTGCTCTAGGGTATACATATTGAGCTCTGTTAATCTGTCCTTATATGTTTTCTGATGCAGTCCCTGCACCATTTTGTTTGACCTTCTCTGGACTGCCTCCATTTTGTTAATGTTCTTGTGCAGCTTTGGCCTCCAGTACTGCATGCAGTACTCCATATGGGGCCTAACCCGTGTCTTGTAAAGAGGGATTATTATCTCCCTCTTATGACTTGTGATACCCCTATTAATACACCCCAACATCCCTCTAGCCTTGCCTACTGCTTTAGTGGTCTGTCTGGATGATTTCAGGTCATCTGTGATGATGATGATGCCCAAGTCTCTTTCTTCCCTTGTGATTGCCAGCAACTCCCCTCCCAACCTATAGGCAGCTTCAGGGTTTCTCTTCCCTATGTGCATGATCTTATGCTTCTTTGCATTAAACCCCAGTTGCCACTCTTCCAACCATTTTGCCAGTTTATCCAGATCTGTTCTCATTCTGCCCTCCTCATCTGGATCATCTACTCTGTTGCAGATCTTGGTGTCATCTGCAAACAGATAAACCTTACCCTCCAGTCCATCTGCAATGTCATTGATGAAGATATTGAAGAGGACTGGTCCCAGGACTGATCCCTGAGATACACCACTTGTAACTTGCATCTTACCACCACTCTCTGTTTTCTGCCCACCAACCAGTTTGCCACCCAGTTGACCAAATTCTGACCCACCCCGAGCCTACCTAGCTTATTAATCAATCTTCTATGTGGAACAGTATTGAAAGCTTTGCTGAAGTCAAGGTAGGCAACATCAACTGCTCCCTCTTGGTTTACCACTCTGGTTACCCAGTCAAAGAAATATATGGGATTAGTTTGACAGGACCTTCCTGTTGTAAACCCATGCTGTCTTGGATCCTGTGCTCTTATGGATTCCAGGTGTTGCACTATCCTTTCCTTAAGGAGTGCCTCCATAATCTTGCCCACTACTGAGGTAAGACAGACTGGTCTGTAGTTCCCTGCCTCCTCCCTGCTACCACTCTTGTGGAGTGGGATCATATGAGCCCTGTCTTCATTCTTCTGGGACCTCTCCTGTGCTCAGAGACTCACTAAACAGTTCTGATAATGGCTCTGCTACTTCCATCCTTTGCTCCTTTAGTACCCTGGGATGTATGCCATCCGGTTCCATTGCCTTGTCCACCCTGAGCTTAGCAAGCTCTTGTAGGATCCTTTCTTTTGTGAAGGGACTAGTGCAGCATCCTTCCCCCCATATCCATGGTGCTGAGCTCTGGGCCCTACCCTACCTTTTCCTCAGTAAATACTGAACAGAAGTATCTATTTAGGATATATGCTTTTCCTTAGTCCTCCTCCTCACACTCCCCCTTATTCCCTTTGATCTTAGCAATACCCACTCTGGACTTTCTTCTTTCACTAACATGTCTCTAGAAAGTCTTGTCACCGTCTTTCACTGTTCATGCTAGTGTTTCCTCGGTTTGGGCCTTTGCCTGCCTTACTTCCTTAGGGAAGTCTGGTATGCCTCCCTATCTTCTTCCCACTGCATTCCCTTATATTTCCTGGTGGCCAGTCTTATGGCTCTGACCTTTTCTGCTACTGTTCTTGAGAACCAAAGTGGTTTACTTCTTCTTTTGCGCTTGCTTTTCTCTCTAACACAATGCTTCATGTATTGCATCCTTAATGCTTGCCTACTTTGCCTGTACTCCCTCACCTGTATTTCTTGCCAGGGCTAGCTTAACTCTGTTGGCCATCTTATCAAAGTCAGCTCCTCTGAAGTCCCATATTTTTGCCTTGGAATGGAATGATTTAGTTCTAGTGGCCAATTTGAACCATACCATGTGATGGTCACTGGCCCCCAGGTGACCATCTACCTGGAGATCTGTGATCCTTTCCTCCTCAGTCTGGTGCTGGCACTCTTTCTCTTGGTGCTGGCATTCTCTCTCTCTCTCACTCCTCCACCTTTCACAGTTGCTCATTGATCTGGTACTGATGCTGTCTCTCTTTTGCTCCTCCACTTGGTGCTTAAGCATGAGAAGCTGCAGCTACAACATCTGTAACTGGTCTGCTTGCATTGCTGCCCTAGTTACAGACTCTGGCACCTCTGCATTGGCCAATATCTCCAATTTGACCCATTTTGGCTGGTTTTCTTGGCCACATTTTTGGAGGATGGTAATTAGCTGTGCCCTTGTGTGGCCCTTCTCATGCTCGGTACAGGAGTCTCATCAACAGTTTATTAACAGTAGTGGCAAGACATGTCAT
The DNA here is from genome assembly GCA_016271365.2 of Neoceratodus forsteri. Taxonomy (NCBI): domain Eukaryota; kingdom Metazoa; phylum Chordata; order Ceratodontiformes; family Ceratodontidae; genus Neoceratodus; species Neoceratodus forsteri. The sequence continues at coordinate 1,185,678,749 of CM057451.1, read as the reverse complement.
GAGGTGCAGCACTGCCATGCACATGTAATCCCACCATGTACAGTAGTACACAACATGACAGATGTGTACCTCAGCCCAATTAACTCTCCTTCTCTCCATGAACCATGGCATCCACTTGGACAGATGTGTGTGGAAGAGACTCAGCAGGGCCAATGGCCAAAAGAACTCCCTTGCCAGCATCAATGTGCAGGAATGTGGATGCAGTTTTCACTTTATGCCTTGGCGGGAGCACTGTACTATACCCAGGGTTCTGCTAACACTCTGTTCAGTGTTAGATAGGTTTCAAAATGTACACTATCCACAGATCTGGACTGGAGTAGTCAACATAGTACTTAAGCAATAATGACCAAAGAGATGGTCATTTCCTAGAGATTAGCAACCAGCTGGGGGGAAGGGTGGCCCAAGGCACAGCCAAGGGCCACCCCCATCCAGCCGCTCATTAATCATGAAGAAATGACTGGCTCTGAGGTCATTGTTGTGATTATAAATCTAATCACATTAATGACATCTTTTTCTGTGGCGGGAGTGGGAGCACGACCAGCGGGAAGCACAGAGCGGGTGCTGCGCCAGTCACTTCTTAGAGATTTCAGACTGGCAGAACAACCAATCACAGATGGCACTGCCATCATGAATAATTAATTAGACTTATAATGTGTGATTCTGTCATCAGTAATATGTGGCCCTGCAGCAGACAGTGTACTGGCTGAACATTCAGGTACCCTGCCAGATTTGGGGGGTCCCTTTCAGCACCATGGTACATCTAACAACTACCTATACCCATATTAGTCACCATATGACTATAGTATACTTCGAAGAGCATCCAGTGTGGCCACTTCAGCCCTGAGATGATACGGGACACGGGAGGTGTCTGCTCCAATATGACCAGTTACAAGGGATGTTACATGCTTAGTGCAGGGCTCGGGTGCAGCACAAGGACAGACACCCAGGCAAAACTCAACACAGAAACACGACTGTGCCAGACTCCGCTGCTTCTTAAGCATCACAGCTGGTGACACAGAGGCAGCGCATCGCTCCTGTTAGGCAAAGGGTCAGAATGCTGCACCAGAAATTAAGTTTTAAGTTACTTTCCTGGCTTTCCACTGTAATAATGTTTGCAACATTGTTAAATCTGTCTTTGTCCTGTATATGATTATTGTATGTATCTATTGTACTGTGTTCACCATTGTCACCCGAGTCATCACTAAAAAAGGAACTGCATGGTCTCAGTGGACTTACCCGGTTACCAAAATTCTAATAAATAAATAAATTAAAATAGTGCACAGTAGAATGCGCATAAACAACGTGTGCACATAAATAGTGTCACCAAGTAACACTGCTCGCAACAGTAACCGTGAAAAACTACAGAAATTGTGTTTTAATGTGGGGGGCTTTGCCCCCCCCCACACCACCTGGAACTGAGATAACTAACTCTGAGAGGTGTGGACTGAGCAGATGGGGGCAAAAGTTTGGAGGGGGGGGAATTCCCCTTCTCCCCCAAAAAAGCTGCAACAGCATGGATCCTGGAGGGGGGAATTGAACTACACACCCAGGTCCCCCATGCCACCGGGTGCTGATGCACTAGCCATTCCACCATGGGAGTGGCTCAACCAGGCAACCACCCTGGCAGCATCCTTCTCACTTCCTCATGTGACATACAGTGATGGGGTAGTGAGTTTTCCTTGTCCGCTAACCAACCCATCACTGTAGGAGGATTAGCACTTTCTGTAGCACTGTTTCTTCTGCGCTGTTTCAAGTGCAGCAAAATCATCTGGTTCCCTCCTGTTACATGTACCGCAGCCAAAGAGTGTAGCATCCAGTATCACATATGCAGACTCGACAATGGGTGATCAGAGGGTGTGGAGTGCCACCAGACACAAGGGACATCACACTGAGAATGGAAATGGGTGATTAGAGCTTGAGGCTGTCACTAGACACCAGGGACATCATGCTGAGGATGGTGATATGTGATCAGAGGGTGGGGTGTGCCACTAGATACTGGGGGCACACTATACTCTACCAGGAGAGGTGCTTGGAGGGTGGAAGGGGTGCAGCTGTACACCAGGGATATTCTATGTTTGCACTGAAAGGGGATTGGGGTGAGGGGAGTGGGTGGCTGCAGTACTGCTGCCCATCACCAGGGCCTTGCACCCTGTTTAGTCAGGGATATGCAAAAATGGTAACTTGCACAAATTTAGATGGCAGTTACCGACAGTGCAAACCTTTAAATTTTTCACTGCACACGTATGCAGGGGTAGGCCCCCTCACTTGCATGGGCACAGCGGTAAGTTAGCACTAAGGTGCTAATGGGTTTTGCCCATGCTGTGGAGACCTCTGAATATAGACCCCACCCACAAATTGGGCACAAAGCCTGGCTAGCGCAGGCAAAACCCCCTCAGCACCTGAGCTAACTTTTGAATATCTGAGGGGTGAAACAGGCACAGCAGGATCTGAGCCGTCTGGCAACAGTAGGTCTAAAGGAGGAATAGAACAGTCTTTCAGCAACAGAGAGAGCATTATCAGCATTTACTGTATTAGGAAAGGAAGTCAAAATTAGTAACATGCCTTTAAAATTCTGTTACTGTCTGCATTAGTTCAGTAAGAATCCCATTTCTTTGTCAAAGCAATTTCAGTCTGTTTGTTTGAGTTAATATTTTAGTCTCAAGGGCTCCTTGCAGGGTATTTCTGAGGTACTAATAATTAAAACAGTATTACACATTTGCATTTCTAGTCATTCCCAAGCAAACAGTTGTTAAGCACTTATAATTCTGTGGTTGCCCAGATTTCTTGGCCTTTGAATATCTCTGTCAAGCTTCATCTCGCCACTTAAACAATTCTAATAAATCTTATAAAATCCATGGGTGGTGAGGGCCTCTCACCTCTTTTAAATGCCCATGTTTATTAAAGACAGCAAGATAACTTCATGGAAGAATTCCCAGACCAATTCTTCCTCTGGCATCAAATAAAATTGCTGCCAATTTATATTAGCCAGCAAGTCATTGAATTTAACACTATCAGTGTGTCCTTCACTAGCTGCATTACCAATGACTTTCTTCTTGCTGTGGATGTTGAAAACTCTGCTGCTGTCCACTAATTGCAATTAACTTCTGTCTCCCCACTCAGCATAAAAAAGTACACAACATCTTTAAATCTCAGCACTCCAGTTGTCAGTGCTATGTGGAGTGAATACCATGTCCTATTCAAAATTCATAATCAATATTTCCCTAGTTTCATGTTACACTTAATCTGAAATGAAGAAAAACAGGGCTGCTAAACTCAGCAGTTTTTAGTTTATGGAACATTTCTTTGGGTAGTGGAGATTTAATTATGTATTTAAAATGTGGTGACTAGCATAGGTACAATGAGCTGTGGCTCATTTCGGGGGAGGCGAAGTATCAGGGTGGGAAACAGCAATAAAAGTGTGACAACAGCAGGTACGTGAAAATGAGCAATAAAATCACAGTATACGTAAAAAGTGTCCAAGTACATCAATGATGGGTTAGCCAAGATGGGAGCTAAGGGACTGTTCTTAATCTGTTCTTCCACTGTCTGATAATAGTGACTCAGAGTGATTGATTTAGCTAATAAAATGAGTAGAGAGTTTACTGCATTCTTATTGGCTGAGAGGTACATAGGCCCTTGTCTTTACAGAGCCATAAACAGTATAGCGGGTACTTTTCTGGCCATCAGGAGGAAGCACAACCACATATTTATGTGTCCCAGAAACATATAAAAAAATATTTTCTGGCAGCCATATTAGTAAAGTTAACAACTTTAGCAACCATTATTTGCCCTTACCCATTAAATAATGTTTGGAAACATTTAATAAATATCCATCCCCACCCAACTCTTAAAAACATATAACACATATAAGAATCATCAGGCACTCACCACCTAGAGTTAAAAAATACTACTCTAGACTGAATAAAGTATTAAAATAAATATCCTTATTCAGTGTGGAAAATTAAAACACCATACCACCTGGTGTGTTTTGGATAGACAGGCTGTTATCAAAGCATCAGACGGATGGTGTTTTAATTTTTGGCAAAAAATAAGTATATTTATTTTAAAACTTTATTCAGTCTAAAGTGGTGTTTTTAAATTGAGTTGGTGAATACCCGGTATTCGTTGTTGATGTACGCTTGTGTATCATGAGTAAGGATGTAAGTTTGTCATGGATGAGGTTTTAATAACTCATAGGTTGTTCATGAAATCATTAGTAAACTTCGTGGCACTGTTATCATTGTTACATTTTGAAGACAATAGTGAAAGTCATGGAAGTTCTGAATAAAGACCAAACATCATGGAATCCATGATGTGTATGACTGCCATGACAAACTTACATTCTTAATCATGAGCATCCTATCCCTAGTGCAATTATTTTTTGTAAACTGTTTATATATAGAAAAGATTTTAAAGCATCAACTAATCTGTTTCTACATTTTCTTTTTCATTTTTCCTTTGCAGGTCTCTAATTCTCAGTTGCCAAGTTACTGGACTCTGGCCAGTTGCTGTTTTTCCCACATAACTCATATATCACCCATACCCTTCCCATGACCTCATCTCCCAAGAGTCCAAATACACTACCGCCAAAGAAGCCATCTCTCTCCCACAAATTGGAAAAAGTAGCCATTTTTTTTCTAAAATATATTATACCCTGCAACTCTTTTTTTTTTTGTTAAATCTCCATGATCCAGCTCCTGCCACATATGCCCAGCAAGTTAATATGGAGCTGGTGACTTTCAGAAAATTAAATGGACCAGCTCCACCATCAGGTTTCAGTCTGTTTCTCCAAGTACTATGAACAGGGCTGCCATCAGAACTGCTACAGAATGGGAAATTCTGCTTCTGAAATGCTTTGTGGAATTTCTTTTTTAAATTCTGCAGAATTTTGAAGAGTATTTCTGTGCAAACTGTGGAATAATTTTTCATGCATGTAGTCAACTGTGTAAAAAACAATCTGCAGTTTATGTGAACTGTAGATTATTAATCCACAAAAAAAACACTTCACATGTGGAATATTGAAATTCCACAAATGATGGAAATCAGCAGAATTTTTTAAAAATTCCACTGATTTTCATTCCATTGTAAATTCAACATTTCACACTGCCCTAACTGTGAAACTAAATTTAAAAAGACCATTGTGGCCTGACAGACCAAATTGACCTAATACAGTATGTGTAGTACTAGAGTAAATTCATACAGCACAACATAGCTAATGGGGGAGAAGAGCAACATTGCTAGACAATCATCTGTCAATTCTGAATGTTCACCGCTTGCATTGCTGTTGTATCGGGTCTTGCTCATACACATCTTTACTATATATTTACCCAGAATAGAACAGATGAGATGCAGTATCTCATTTTCAGTGTTGTCCTGCTTTTACACATTTTAAGATTGTTGTATTTATCCAAGGTAGGGCAGCTGAGAGGCAGTATTTAATTTTCAGTGGGCTCCCAAGTTTTGACCCCAAATTTCCAACAGTCTTTTTATGACCTGACGTTATGATCAAGAGAGGTGGAATTTTTTAATCCCATCTGAAAGTTGATTTTGCTGTGCGACTGTGGAAACAAGTTTCAGAGGCATTTGAAAAATGACAGCTGCCATGTTTGTTAGGTGGAGGTGACACAATAGATATGCTGAACACTAGGGGCCAAAATCTGCAAAAAATAAAGTTATGAGTTACATTGGAACAATTCAATGTTTCTTCATAACTTACTTTTTTTTTCCACATTCTGAGCCCTAATTTTCTACACAGTCTTTTTATGATCACTCCTTTTAAACATGACAGACATCTTTTATAAAATGATGGCCAAAATGTCATTGTGCACCACAAGTGTGAAGACACATTTTGGCCAAGATTTGAAAAATGACAGCTGTCACATTCATGAGGTGGTGTGAAAAAATTGTCATGTTGAAAACTTGGGGTGAAAATACTGAAAATTACCAAAGTTACAAGTGTGCATCGAAAAATGCTAATGTACACCAATTACTTTCATGTTTTTCAATATTTGTACCCCAAATTTTCATGATACCCTTCTTATGACCCCACTTCATAAACAAAGGTGGAGAAATTCTTTAAATCCAACCCCCAAAGTGATTTTGTGCCACAAGTACCATATGAAACACATTTTGGCAGGATTTGAAAAATGACACTATCTCATTCATGAGGTGGTATGAAAATGTTTATATTGAGAATTTGGGGTCAAAATATTGAAAATTACCAGAGCTAGGAGCGTGTGTTTAAAAATGTCAATGTGCATGCATACCTTTGTAGTTTTTTTAATACTTTTACCCCAAATTTTCAATACAACCTTCTTGTGACCCCACCACATGAATTAGCATGGAGAAAATGTTCAAATCCTGCCTGAAAGGTGATTTAATGCAGAGGCAGTGAAATCACCGTTTGGGATGGATTTGCATAACTTTACCACCCTTGTTCATGTGGAAGGGTCCCAAAAGGGTCTTCTTGATGAGGTACCTTTGTAAATGAGCCTCCGGCTCAAAGGTTGTTAAACTGATGTTAAAATAAATAAATAAATAAATAAATAAAAAGTTCATGTTGAAATTTTGGGGAAAAAATATTCCAAAATGACCAAGTTATGAAGACAAGTTCAAAACCCATTGAAATACATTGAACTGTGAACCTGATTTCCTCAGTTCCTGATTCAGCACTGAAACATGGAAACATAGAATTTGACAGCAGATAAGGACCACTTGGCCCACCTAGTCTGCCCATTTTCCTACCTAACAGACAAGCTGCAAATCCTAGTTAACCAACAGCTTACTTCCTCCTACCCCCCACTAGGACTGCCTTATGCTTGTCCCATGCATTCTTGAGGTCCCCCACTGTTCTTGACTCCACAGCCTCCTCAGGGAGGGTGTTCCATGCATCCACAACCCTCTCAGTGAAAAAATACTTCCTCACATTACCTCTGAGCCGTCCCCCCTCCATCTTCAAATTGTGCCCCCTTGTTCTTGCACATCTCTTTTTCTGGAAGATGCTACATGCTTGGATTTTGTTAATTCCTTTGAGGTACTTGAAAGTTTCTATCATGTCCCCTCTCTCCCTACTTTCCTCTAGGGTATACATATTAAGCTCCTTTAGTCTTTCTTCGTATGTCTTCTGGTGCAGACCCTGCACCATTTTGGGTTGCCCTCATCTGGACAGCTTCTACTCTGTCTATGTCTTTGCGGAGATGGGGTCTCCAGAACTGCACACAGTACTCCAAATGGGGTCTCACCAACTGTCTGTACAGAGGGATAAGTTGAAGAGTGAAGATGTGTCTCTGGTCCAGAGGAGATTACAGTGTTGGACTCCTAGTAGGTACGCAAGGAGTGGGGGAGTGTGGGGTGGTGGATGCTGAGTGGAAGGGTCAGGTGGGGAAGCATAATGGTGGTGGAGTGCCGGCAGTGGCAATAGATATCAATGGATGGTTTTCTTTTCTACAGGGTGCATAAAAATAAAAATAAATAAAAGACTATGAGAGATGGTTTTCTTTATTTCAGGTACTGACACTGAGGATTGTACACCCCCACTGTTGATGTTATGTTTGGCTGTATGGGAGGGTGGCTTCACTGGTGACGCACAGTGAAAACAGGCAGGGTGGGCGGTACTAGCCAGCACTGAGGATTAGGCACACTGGTGTAGGAAAATTAAAACTAAGGGTTGTAGGAGGTGTGTGGGGTAGTCAGTGCTGAGTGGAATGGTCCGGGGAGGGGGTTAATGGTGTCAGTCTGCCAGCAGCAGCAACAGACATTGAAGGACATGTTTCTTTTTTATGGGGCGTATAAAAATTAAAAAAAAGAATACGAGGGGTAATATTCTTTATTTCAGGTACTGACACTGGGAATTGGGCATCTCAGTGTTGGTGTTATGTTTGATGATACTGGGGGTGGACTCCCTGGTGTCACCCAATAAAAATAGGTAGGGTGGGAGTACTAACTGTCAGTACCTGAAATAAAGAAAACTCAGGCAACAGTTAGTTGCTGATGCATGTTGTGACTGCTTCCAATAACCCTGTCCTTCATGTAACCAGCACTTAACATGACCTTAACTTTCCCCCAGCTAATCTTTAACCTTTCACACTTCCTTTTGATCACCCCCACTCTCTCCCCTCACCCTTCCATGTTTTTCCCTCCAATTCCCCATACCCCCATCTCATAACCCACTTTCACACTTCTTCTTGATCACCCCTACTCTCTCCCCTCACCACCTCCGTGTCTTCCACCTACCCCCATACCTCCCCCTCTCCCCTTTCTCCCTCATTATATATCCTGAGCTCCCATGCTCACCCTAAAGTGCTTTCACTCTAACCTACACACATTTGATGAGGCCCCTGGGCTGATGCCTCCACTTCCCTAGTTGATTTTTTAGTTGTCGGTCTGTTTCACTTTCCTCTAAAGGGTTTGTATTTCTTGGTTTAAACAATTGTGTATGCAATGCGTATATTGTACAATGCTACATGTATTGTAATTCCTCTAGTTATTCCCTCTTGTACAGTTTGCATAAATCCTTGTGTTGTCTGACTCCCTGTTTCATACTTTAACCAATTTGTTTTATCCTCTGATGTGGAACCTATGTAATAAGCTTGTTCTCAAAGGTGTTATCTGAGATTACAATAAGTAAATAAACTAACTAATTGGCACCAGGGATTGGGCACCCCAGTGTCAGAAAATTAAACATATGGGGTGTGGAGGGTGGGTGCTGAGTGAGAGGGTCAGTTGGGGGGAGGATAATGGTGGCAGAGTGTTGTCTGTCAGCGGCAGACATCAATGGATGTTTTTCTTTTTCAACAGGGTGTATAAAAGACTACAAGGAATTGTTTCCTTTATTTCAGGTACCAACTCTGGGGATTGGGTACTCCAATGTTGGTGTTATGTTTGGCGACACACCAGGAGTGGGCTCCCTGGTGTTGCACAGTGGAAACAGCAGGGTAGGGTGTACTTGAAAGCACCAGGGATTGGGCACACCGGTGTAAGAAAATTAAGACAGTGGAAGCAATGGTAAGTGGCAGAGATACTTGGCAGAGGATGGGAGGGATTGTTTTTGAACTGTGGGGGAGGACTACAGCAGGCTGATCATAATGATGATCAGCTCTGCTTCCTGGGCAGCTTATGTAGATCAAAGGAGCTGCCCTATGATTTGGGCAGCTCTTTGAACTACACAAGGTTTCCACTCAGCAAGCCCAAAAGAGTATCATGATCTGCCTGACTGAAGATTAGTCTGATACTGTTGAGCCACTTGCAGACTGCCCTACATTGGACCATCAGCGACACACCTCTTAAAACCTATTGTCATAGAAATATAGAATTTGATGGCAGATAAGGGCCACTTGGCCCATCCAGTCTGCCCATTTCTCCCAACCTACACTATTACTGCAGACTATGCCTGATCTACTGCTATTTCTCCCACCCCCTTCCTTTCCACTATGATTCCTTTGTGCTTATCCCATGCAAACTCGAACCCCACCACTGTTTTAGCCAGCACCACCTCCACTGGAAGGCTTTTCCAGGAATCCACTACTCTTTTTTGTGAAGAAGTATTTCCTCACATTGCTCCTGAATCTACCCCCCAGCTTCATAAGTTGTCCCTTTGTTTGTGAGTACCTATTCTTCTGAAAAATACTTTCCACCTGTACCTTATTTACCCCCATGAGGTATTTAAAGATTTCTGTCATATCCTCCCTGTCCCTCCTCTGTCCCAAGGTGTACATATTGAGGTCCTTTAGCCTCTCCTCATAGGGCTTTTGATGCAGACCCTGTACTAATTTACTTACTGTCCTCTGGACTGCCTCCACTGTGTCTATGTCCTTCCAGAGATGTGGTCTCCAGAACTGGACACAGTACTTTTGCTGGGGTCTTACCAATGATCAATACAGAGGCAACACCACCTCCCCCTCCTTCTGCTGGTGATACCAATCCCTATGCACCCCAGCATCACACTAGCCTTCCCTACTGCCTTATCATACTGCCTGGCCACCTTTAGGTCATCCAGTGATTACCCCCAGGTCTCTTTCCTGCTTGGTGGTTATCAATACCACTCCACCCATTTTATAATCTGCCCATGGATTTCTGTGTCCTAAGTGCATTATTTTGCACTTTTTCTCACATTGAAACCCAGCTGCCATACTCTTGATAACGCATCTAATTTTCTCAGATCTCAGTGCATCCTTTCCACCCACATAGAGCATCCACCCTATTGCAGATTTTCATGTCATCCTCAAAGAGGCAGACCTTCCCTTCCCTTCCCTTCAAGCTCCTCTATAATGTCACTTATAACGGCATTAGAGGACCAGTCTGAGCACTGATCTCTGAGGCACCCCACTGGTCACTCTCCCTTCCTTGGAGTGAACTCCATTTATCACCACCTTCTGTCACCTATCCCCTAACCAATTTCTTATCCACTTTACCACCTTTGGACCTACTCCTAAGCTACCCAGCTTGCTTACTAGTCTCCTATGTGGAACAGTGTTGAAGGCCTTACTGAAAACTAGGTAGGCCACATCCACTGCTTTACCCTGATCTAGTTCCTTTGTCACAAAGTCAAAGAAATCTATCAGATTCATTTGAGAAGACCTCCCCTCTGTTAAACCACGCTGCTGCAGGCCTTGTAAGCCACTGGATGCAAGATATTCTACAACTCTTTCCTTCAGCAGTGATTCCATTAACTTTCTCACCACCGATTATACCAATATGTTCACTTTGCACAAGCGCAAGCATAAATATAACAAGCATTGGTCAATGCCGAATGTTTGTTTGCTGGTATTAGCATTGAAAATGCAGGAGTTAGAGAGATGCAGAATAAGAATAGCAGTGAAGTATTGAACTTCACACCAACCCCACCTTCACCCTGCAGAGATGGACAGGCATTGGGGTATGCGTTTAGGTCGTCGCCCATAATGTTCATGCCATTTCACTTCACCCTATCTTGCAGACACCGACATGTGTTGAGGTGTGCCTTGTGTTTGGCTGTACAGTCACCCCATTCCATAAGAATATATACTGAAATGGGTGCAGTATAGGAGAATGGGGTGAACTGTGGTGCCGAAGAGTTCAAGGCACACCTCAATGCCTGTCACTGGCTGCAGTGGGGTGTGGTGGAATGGCATGAGCATTAGTCAGCAATCCAAAGGAATACCCCTGATGCCTGTCAGCTGGACAGGGTGGGACATTATGGTTAGACACCCTAACGCCCTGGGCGTTTGTTGGTACTTACACTACAAATTTTCAATATGGCCTTTTTGTGACCTCCACCTCATGAGAGCATTTGGGACCTCTTCTCATGAACAGTGGCACTGTGATTTTGTTAATGTATCCCAAACCTTTTTTTTTCTTTAATTTCTTTTTATTACTTATAGGTGACATACAATGAAATAAGATAGTTACATTCTTGAATTTATCAATGATCCATACAAAAGGATAAGCTGTATACATGTAACCTCTTCAGTTCACAGTAGATAATTTAATAATTATTTATGTTTATATAGCAGTCTGATTGGACAGGGTGCATCCCCATTTAATTAACCATCATCTCTCCATAGGGAGCATAGCCTTTGTTGGGGAACTGTCCCACACTCCTTCAAATGCCCCACCTAGGTTTTTATCATTTTCTCCTCCCCCTGAATCTTATGTCTAGTACATGGATAAGCTCAAGGAACAAAACTGGGTTCACACCTTGAGTAAAACATAACCCACGGTCTCCACAAAGGCTCTAACAAGGATTATTTATTATGGAGTTTTGCCGTTAGTAGTTCCATATGATAAATATCTGCCATCTGTCTTCTCCATTCAAGGACCATTGGGATGGTTGGAAAATGCCATCTTTTAGTTATAGCCTTTTTTGGATGCTAGTATGAAGATGGGTAATAAGGTTCGATGCCATGGAGGGCTGTGATAAGGAAAAATAGAAAGCAGCACCAACTCTACAGTGAGTTCTACCACTTCTCCAATGCATTCCCATATTTCCTGTTGCAAAGTTCACCAAAATGGCATCAGCAAGGGACAAGACCAAAGAATATGACCTTGATCTGCTAATTTACATGGACAACATCTCCAGCACTCCCCAAATGATTGTGGAAGCTATTTAGTTAGTATAGCTGGAGTACGGAAAAAACAGCTTCTGCACTTCCAAGCAAATTCGCGCCATCTAGTGGCGTGAGTAACTTTGTATGCTTGTAAAGATGATCTAAGTCATTCCTGTTCCTGTATATCTAGTTCAAGAGCTCTGTTCCAACTATTCAAAATAGAAATAGAAGAGTCTCCCATTCCTTCTCTCAAAATTTTATAAAGAAAGCTCACCTGATGGGGCCATAAATAGCCATCAATGCCTTCTTCTATGTATTTCCAGGTTAGGGGTAGGGGATTTGGGAGTTTGGCAACTAAATCTCTTTGATGTAATAGGTAGTTCCTGACCTGCTTATATCTAAAAAGGTTGTTGTCTGATATGCCAAAATTGGTTTGAAGTGTTTCAAATGGGATTATCCCAGATGGGGAGAGAAATTATTTAAAGACATGGAGTGTTAAATGTCTCCATCTAGAAAAAATGTGATCTAGAGATGCTGGGAGAAATCGATCATCTTCAGAAATTAAGGTGTAGAAGAAAAAAAATTTCTCTAAAGGCTTTATGTTGTTTCAATCTATGCCATTTTTTTAATACTTGAGCTGTATATATGGTAAAGTTAAGAAAAGGAGGTGGCACAGTGGCAGAGGACAATGTTATCTTAGTTATATCATATTAGTCATTTATGGCAAACTCCAAATCCTTCCAAGGAGAATGGTAAACTGGGTAAGCCATGAGGATATGATTCTCAAAAAGGATGCTAGTGCATATCTCTAGAATCTCTGTGCCCTGTACGGGCCAGCCATGTCCCCCCGAGGCACGGCTGAGGCTCCTCAAGCCTCCACCACATGCCGCCTCAGCGCTCCAGCAAGCCAGATTCTTCGGGCCCTGTACGGGCCACCGGGTCCCTCAAGGAGCGACTGCTGCACCTCAAGCCTCCACTGCGCGCTGCTTCAGTGCTTCAGCAAGCTGGAATCTCCATGCCCTGTACCAGCCAGCCGTGTCCCCCTGAGGTGCGGCTAAGGCTCCTCAAGCTTCCACCACACGCCGCCTCAGCGCTCCAGCAAGCTGGATTCTTCAGGCCCTGTACGAGCCGCAGGGTCCCCCGAGGAGCGACTGCTGCACCTAAAGCCTCCCCTGCACACCACATCAGCGCTCCAGCAAGCCAGGTAAGGAAAGAGCCTGGGCCGGGGAAGCGGTGATCATCTGCAATTGGCCAACTGCTCTCTGCTCCTTCACCCAATTGGTCTCCAGCTAAGGCCACTATCTCCCCATTGGACAACTCCCTGTTGCTGCTATCTGGGCTCTGTGCCCATTCAATAGCACTGCAGACTGCTGAAATTTTTACGCCTGCTTTCTGACCTCTGCATTACTGTTTTTCCCTAGTTCCTACAATGTTAACCTTAGTGTAATGTTGTTATCTTGCTAAATTGAAAAGCCAATTTCCGATAGTCCTGTTTGGTTAAATGTTTATTATTGGATGCTCTCAAACCAACCTTTAAAGTGTAGAAGTGTTCTGTAAAGCTATTTGAAGTTCTGTCTTCCCCTCCTGCTCGCTCTCGCTCCTTGCCTACTTTTTTTTTTATTACTTTCAATTCCCCTGCCTCCTGTTTCTCATACCTGCATAACTCCCTCAGTCTACACCCCAACCTGTCGGTGCCAGGTTTAAGTGAACTGATTCCTCCTGTCCTGTCTGCTGCACCCCCCCCCCCGAACCAATTTCCCTTTGAAAAGCTGGTAAAACCATCTCTGGCGCTCCCTGCCTTACGATTTAGGCCCAGCATCACTATCTTTTGTTCTCCCACTGTTTCTGTTTCCCCCTCAAGAATCTCTGTGCCCTGTACGGGTCAGCCGTGTCCCCCCGAGGCACAGCTGAGGCTCCTCAAGCTTCCACCGCACACCGCCTCAGCGCCCCAGCAAGCCTGATTCTTCAGGCCCTGTACATGCCGCTAGGTCCCCCAAGGAGCATCTACTGTACCTAAAGCCTCCACTGCACACCATCTCAGTGCTCCAGCAAGCCAAGTAAGGAAAGATCCTGGGCCGGGGGAAGCGGTGATCGGCTGCAGTTGGCCGACTGCTCTCTGCTCCTTCACCAGATTGGTCTCCAGCTAAGGCCACTACCTCCTTACTGGACAATTCCCTGTTGCTGCTATCTGGGCACTGCGACCATTCAATAGCACTGCAGACTGCTGAAATTTTACACCCGCCCCCTTCCCCACCCCAGTCTTAATTAAATAAACCCATGCTCTGCCCACCTACCTTCTGTCCCTCCCCTGCCTATCTCAAGCTCCTATCCTCTTCTTCCACCCTCCTTCTCCACCCACACTCTTGGGATCCATTAGAAAATATGTCCCTGCCTAGTGCACACTTGACTGCAACACTTACTGGTTCCACCCCCGCTAGTCCCTTTTCGCTAGTCACCCACATATCACTTGCCTCCATCCAGCCTCCCTCCAATTTACTCCCCCTGACCATGCCTTTCCAAAATCACCTGTTCCTGCTTCTGTTCTCTCTTTTTTCTTCTACCCCTCAGCTATCTTCCTGGTGCCTGCCACCCCTCTTCTCACTCTACCTACTACCTAATCATCCCCTACCATCAATATGGCACTCTGGCCCACTCACCTTGCCCCCCCCTCGGGGCTCCCCCCCACCAAGGGTTAGCCTCTCGCTGACAAACACAAATCTGGAACCTGGGTAAACTGACCCTTGCTGCTATCTATTGCACTGCACTGGAACCTACGGCATCTGCGCTGGATCCAGCCATGCAAATTAAGGAGGCAAAACCTTGCTTACTACAACCAACAGTGGATAGCTCTTAAACTCCTGCTCCTCCTTCTATTGATGTCTGTGAGTGTTCACCCGAACCCTGGCCTGATCACCTCCAACCCAGCCAGTGTCAGGAAATCAGTAGGGGGTCTCATCATCTCCACTCTCAACATCTGCAGTCTACTACCTAAGCTCGCTGCCCTTCAAACTTTTGCTGAACTGCATAACCCTGACCTCTTATCTGTTGTTGAAACCTGGCTAACTCCCAAAACTCCTGACCTGCTATCTCCCTACTAGGCTATAGTATCCACAGACTTGATGATAGGATGTCCAAAAGAGGGGGGGGGTGTGCACTCTATGTCAAAGACAACATCACTGCTCACCCTGTCACCACTACCCCCTCCGACTCTCCTGTGCAATTCCTGCCCATCAGACTACTCCTTGGTGCCCAAAATAAAGCACTCACTGTGGTCCCTGTCTACATCCCACCTAAAAACCAAGGGGCTGGTCTCCGAGCTGTATTGGACTTTGTTAGTTCCCAACCTTCTGGCTCTGAGGTCCTCCTTCTTGGTGATTTCAACATCAAGTGGCTTGCACCTGACACTGGAACCTACAAGGATGCTATCTCCTCAGCTAACCTCACGCAGATGGTCGACTCCCCAACTAGGAAGAACTACAAGTCAGGTACCAGCACTCTCTTGGACTGGGTCCTTACCAGTCACCCAACCCACATCAACAACATCACTGTCCCTTCTGACTTCCTCAGTGGCCACTCTCCTGTCATCTGCAACTGGTCTAATAAGTTTTGCAAGCCTCCTCCTTTAACTGTCTCCAGTATAGTCCTACCCCATGGCAAACTGACCCACCTAAAATCCTGCCTTAAGCGACAAGATTAGTCTCCCATATACAATGCGCAGGATGTAGACTCAGCCCTTGATCATTTCATCATCACGTTCAATGATGCCTGTGATTAACACGCCCCAGTAAAAAAGCGCAAAGTCAAGGCACTATCCAGTCCCTGGCTTAATACTGGGTTACTGACCCAGCTAAAAGCAAGGGACCACCTCTGGGCAATCGCCAGGGCCACAGGTGCCCAACCGGACATTCAAGCTTATAAACAATCTCACAACAATTGCACAAAGCTAATATGAATGGCAAAAAGCACCTACTACAAAGAAGCCCTCACCAACACCTGGGGAAATGGGAGAGCCTTTTGGGACAATATAAAGGAGATTTCAGGGAAACCATCAAAATCCTCCCCTACCTTACTGACTATTGATGGTACTACCACCCTTGACCCGTTGGTCATAGCAAATGCCTTCAATGCAGCCTTCACGGACCTCAGTAGTGTCCTCCCCCCCAATTTTTTTCTCAGAAACTGACTCTACTGAATCAACTTCCCTCCCTACCCTCTCATGCCATCCACCTTTCCACTTTAAAAAAGTCAAAGCAGATGAAGTCCGCAAATATGTAAAAAGGGCTATCTCCAAGATCAGAGCCAGTGGAGACTCACTGGACCTAAAACTGCTATCCCTCACACTAGAGGAAGTGCTGCATCCGCTTACCAGAATCTTCAACCTCTCACTCAACCTCAGTCTATTCCCAAGCAAATGGAAACCTGCTATTGTCACACCAGTCTTTAAAAGTGGCGATAAGTCAATCCTGGGAAACTACCAGCCGATCTCTAAACTGTCCTCCCTTTCCAAGGCCCTCAAGCGCATTGTAGTGGACCAGCTTTCAGTCTACTTGGACAAATACAACATCCTATGTCCTCAGCAACACGGTTTCGGGCAAGAGCACAGCACCTCAACAGCCCTCCTGGAGTTCACTGGAGCCCTTCACAATTCTATGGACAAAGACCATCTAACTGGAGCTGTATTCATTGACTTAACCAAGGCATTCGACACTGTCCACCACAGCCTACTCTCCAGACAGCTGCTGAATACCGGTCTCTCCCCAGACACTACTGCATGGTCCAATAGTTATCTTCACCCGCACTCACAAAGAGTAAAAATCTCAGGTCAACCCTCTGACTCCAAGTCAGTCCATTCTGGCATCCCCCAGGGCTCAATGCTGGGCCCCCTACTTTTCAGTCTTTTCCTAAACTCTCTCCCACAATCCTGCCCAGAATAAATTATCCTCTATGCTGATGATGCTGTGCTTTTCACCCCACATAAAGACCCAGAACTATTAACTCACAACCTTCAGCTCGCATTCTCCTCTGCTGAAAACTGGTTCTCTTCTCATAAGCTGGTTCTAAACCACAAAAAGACTAAATCGATGCTCTTCTGCAGCTCTCAAAACAGACACAGGCGATACCCCATTGATATCAAAACAAGTGCTGGTCATACCCTCAAACAGGTGTCATCGTTTAAATACCTTGGAATCACTCTTGACCATGGTCTGTCATATGGGACCCACATCGATAACGTTGCTAGAGTTGTAAACGCACGCACTGGAATTCTCTACCACAACAAGCAACACCTCACCCAAGCAGCACTAAAGATGGCCATCCAGAGCTCTGTTGTCTCCATTATAGATTATGGCCTCATAATTTATGGCTTTGCCACCACCACCGCCCTTAGGCACATAATGTCCTCCCTAAACAAGGCCTGCCGACTGCTCACTGGAGCCCACCGACTCACACATACATGTGAACTCTATGCCCAATCAGGATGGCTACAACTCACAAATCGTATAAAGTATCTAACCTGTCTGATGGTGAAAAAACTATCTTGGGTATTATCCCACCTAGTGTCCCAATCCTCCTGAGTCCAATCACTAATCTATGTAGCACCCGAGGGTCTGAACAACAACTCCTACAAGTTCCTCGATGCCGCACACCGTGCCCCCCACCTGGACGAATGCCCTCAGCACTCATATTACTTCCACCTTTTCACTGGCATTTTCAAATCAAGACTACATCTTCATCTCACTACCTCCAGTTGCTGTGACTGCCTCTCCTAACTTCCTGCTTCCCCTGTGGCCCACCTCCCCTCTCCTTTGCTCTTTGACAATGCTGTGAATCTGCTCTATCTTCTCTTCAGCTGCTACACCCCCTCCCCAACTCCTCATTCCCAACTACTTATAGATCTCTGAACTTATCCGAAACTAAGTGTTTCCTTATATTATTTCTACAATGCAACATCTGTAAGAAATGAGTGTTGTTTTTAATCTCTGTTTTAAAAATTGTTTTGTTTGCCTATGTATTGACTAATGTAGCTTAGCCTAAAATGTTTGTACTCTCTTGACGTGGAACCTTTGTAAAAGAGCCTTGGCTCAAAGGTACTTGTAATCCTAGATTTTCAATAAAAAAAAATATATAGTTTTAAATTTGGTAGATTAGCCCCTCTTAATGAAAGCGGGAGTTGTAGGAGTGATGTCCTAAGCCTAGGCTTCTGTCCATTCCATATAAAGTTGGATATAAGTTTATCCCATGATGTAAAGTAAAAGCCTGATGGAAAGGTAGGGATATTCTGAAATAAATATAGTAGTTTAAGGAGAACTATCATCCGAATAGTCTCGATTCTAAGAAAAAAGGTTAATGGTATTTGAAACCAAGAGGACAAATCTTTGTGAATTTGGATGGATAAGGGTTATAATTTAGTAATTCTAACATACCTGTATCTAGATTTTTAGGGGCTGTAATACCAAGGTACTTAAATTTGGTTTTATGCCACTTGATCTGATGTTTATTTTTTAAATCCTGAGAGGGAGGGCAAAGAATAGGGGGAATATGTCCATTTTGGATATATTTAGTTGAAAGCCTAATATTATTTTTAAATCCTCTAGTAATTGCCATAGGGAAGGGAGAGATCTGTCAGGGGAGAGAGAAGTTATCAAAATATCATCAGCGAATAGCGCTATCTTGTACTCCCATTGTCCCACAGAGATCCCCTCTATCTCCGTGTTTTTCCTGATCATTTCTACTAGCGATTCTATGTATAGAGCAAATAGCAATGGAGACAGAGGACATCCCTGTCTTGTACTCCTTTGAATTTGAACCGGATGAGACAATGAACCATTAACCCAGATATAAGCTTCTGATTGTTGATACAGATCTTTTATACAAGTGATAAAAAATTCTGGGAAGGAAACGTTTGACAGGGTAGTCCATAGATATTCCCAACTTACCCTGTTGAATGCTTTGTCAGCATCTAAACTGATAATTGTAGATGGAATTTTTCTAGAATGGATATATTCAAGAAGAAGCATCAGTTGATGCAAATTGTCAAAAGTATTTCTTTGTTTTATTTTATTTATTTCAATCTAGGATTACAATACCTTTGAGCTGAGGCTGTTTTACAAAAGGTTCCACATCAGCGTGTGCAACAGTCATCATTGTTAGTTACAGACATATAGTCACTGACTTACAGACATGTAATAACCAGTACAAAGACTTGAGCTATGAGCAAGACAAGGGGAGATAAGGGGGTCGGTGGGGGGGAGAATTGAGGGTAGGAGATCGAGGCGGGTAGGAGGTGCAGTGGGTAAGGGGGAGTATGGGAGGTGGTTGGGGCAGGTGCAGGAGTGGAGATATGGGGGGGAGGTGGGCAAGGGTGAGAGACAGTGCAGCCAGGGGGCATTGTTGAGGGGAATATGACAGGTAAGGTGCTAGGCGTGCAAAGAATGATTGTGAGTGCTGGGTGCTGGGGCATGTGCAGCTGGAATGGTGGAAATGTTAAGATGGGCAATCACAGGATACAAGCAGTGAGAGGTGCAGCTTGGACTTGAACAGGCTGAGTGTTGGAGCGGTCGCTATGTCACTGCCAAGAGAGTTGAGTCAGTTGGATGCCCGATAGGCGAATGATCTTTGTCCTTGGGTCGTGCGACATCATGGTATATGTAGTAGATGGGAATTGGATCTCCTTGTAGTGACATTCCTATGTCTAGGCTTAAGGAGGGCACAGACACCAGGTGGGGCAAGCCCCATTATAATTTTCTTGGCCGTGATGCAGGTTTGGTATTTTATGCGTTTGTCCAGTTGAAGCCATCCAGATTTGGAATAAAGGTCACATGTGTGGGTACGGTGATGTGAGCTAGTGATGAGATGACAGGCCTTATTCAGGGAGGTCGCGATTCGTTTGAGAGCAGTGGTAGTTGCGGACCCATATATGATAAGACCATAGTCTATGATGCTGACAATGGAGCTTTGGACAGCCACTGACAGTGCTTCTGGGGTTAGGTGTTTCCTGTCCTGGAATAATATGCCTAATCTCGCATTGGCAGACTTTGCAACACTGCTGATATGGACAGCGTATGAGAGGTGGGGATCAAGGGTGATGCCAAGGTACTTCAACGATTGTGTTTGCTCTAGGATGGCTCCTTGTTCGATTGCAATGGAGAGGTGGAGTTGTTTGTTTTTGTTGCGGGGGCTGCAGAAGACCATAGACTTGTTTTTTTTCTGATTGAGAAGCAGTTTATGATTTAGGAACCAGGATTCGATGGAGGAGAAGGCCCGCTGAAGTTTATTTTGTAATTGGATTGGATCAGGATCTGAGGTGAGGATCACAGCATCGTTGGCGTAGAGAATTATTTGTTCTGGGCAGCTGTCCGGTAGTGAGTTTAAGAATAGGCTGAAGAGGAGGGGTCCCAGAATGGAGCCCTGGGGGACTCCCAAGCAGACCGGTCTAAGGTCCGAGAGTGTATCAGCAATTCTTACTGTTTGGGACCGTTCTTCAAGGTAGTTCTTAAACCAGCCAATGGTGTCAGTTGACAGCCCAGTGTTCTGAAGCTGGACAAGTAGGAGGCGGTGATTGACAGTGTTGAAGGCTTTAGTTAAGTCAATGTAGATTGAGCTTAGTAGTTCACCGGAATCAAGTGCGTTGTGGATTGCGCCGGTGAATTCAAGTAGGGCTGTGGAGGTGCTGTGACCTTTGTGGAACCTGTGTTGTTGCTTGCACAGGATGTTGTATGTATCCAGGTATTCTGTGAGCTGGTCCGAGACGATGCGTTCTAGTGTCTTGGAGAGTGGGGGTAGTAGGAAGATAGGTCTGTAGTTATCGTGGGCAGTTTTATCACAACTTTTATGGATTGGGGTCACAGTGGCAGATTTCCATCTGTCCAGGAACTGGCTAAGGCTGAGGGAGAGGTAGAAAATTCTGATCAGAGGACTAAGCACTTCATCAAGTGTGAGAGACAGGATTTTGAGATTGAGGGAGTCCTTACTGAATTTTGATTTACCAAGGTCTTTGGTAACATATTTGCGTACTTGGTGAGCCTTGACTGCTTTGAAGTATAAGCAGGGGGAGCTGGTGGGAGTGGTGTTCATTGCAGACAGAGGGGCTTCACCATCTTTGAAGTAGTCCTGAGGTAGGACAGCACTGAGGTCGGTAAAGGCTTTGTTAAAGGTATCTGCAATGGTTTTTGGGTTGAGGGTTGTGGTTCCGTTGATGTTGAGTATTGATGGGGGGGTTTTGGGTGGATTCCCGGTGAGTTCCTTTATGTTCTTCCAGAATTCCCGACCATTTCCCCAGGAGTTTGTGAGGGCATGCTTATAGTAGGCGGACTTCATTTGCCGGATGGTTTTGGTGCGGTCATTGAGGGCACATTTGTAGTTTTGGATGTCGTTTTGGCCTTATAAAGCCTGATTGATCTTTATGTATTAGAGTGGTAAGAATTGTTTCTAATCTTTTGGCCCATATGACCGTAAATATTTTATAAACCACATTTAATATTGAGATGCGGTGATATGATTGTGGAAGGGAAGGGTCTTTATCCAGTTTAAGCAAAGGGGATAGCACTGCATAGTTCCAGGAGGGAGGTGGGGTCTCTCCCTCATTTCCCTCACAGCAGGTAGGTAGTAAGCTTGGAATAAGCTGAGAAATAAATGTCTTGTACCATTCCAGACTAAACACATCTGGGCCTGGGCATTTTAGGGGCTTTAATTGTTTAACTTGAAAGAGAATCTCTTCTGCACTTATAGGTCATTCTAGTAATCTTTTCTGGGATTCTGTCAACGTGGGTAATTGAAGGTTTTTAAAAGAGGCTGCAATAAGTTTTTCCTGATTCTGGCATTGGGGGGGCTGTATACAAAGCTTCATAAAATTGCTTAAATGCCTGTTTTATATGATCTTCTTTTTGTTAAAGGGAATCTGTAGTGAAAGATTTTATCTTTAAGATAGTAGAGGCCCTTATCCTTGCTCTCAATTTCCTCGCCAATGCCCTAGCCCCTCTAGCACCTCCTTCATAGGAGAATTGGTGAAGATAATTTAGGTTCTGGAGAGTCTTGTAATCCATTATTTCTTGAATATCTTGCTTTAGAGCCCTTATCCGAGTCACGAGAACCCTGTCTCCCTCTCTATATAATAGTTGGTAAGATGTCAAAAGATCTGTCAGAAAATGTAATTGAGCTTATGTTTTTTTCTGTTTATAGGATGAGTACAACAGCACCTCACCTCAGATCACCACCTTCAACGTGTCCCATTGTATTGCATGAGAGATCTCGGGAGACAAGTTGTCTTGTACTATCTGCGGAATGCATTCTCTAAAATGCTCCAAGAATTGTTGGTCTTGTAATAAAGAATTGTTAAATCTCCAAAGTTTCAGTTTCTTTTGTTTGCCTAAATTAATCTTAAGAATTAAAGGATTATGATCCTATAAAATTCGTGGTTCTATTATAATGTCTTGTATTAAGGTGAAGTGTTCTCCTGTTATAAAAAAATGATCTAAATGAGAATAAGTGTTATGTCTCCCTGAGAAAGAAGTGTATCCTGGATTGGATGGAAAACTTCTTCATACATCTTCTATTCCCAGAAAAGACAAATTCTCCTTTAAATATTTAGCTGCCTTGGAGAGCCTCTGTGGTTTAGGGTTCGAGGAATCGAGGTAGGGATGAAATGAGATATTAAAATCTCTTCCCATTATCAGGATTCCTTTGAGCTTTTCCATAACCCTTTGTAAAAAGGTCTTAATAACAGGGAGTGTAGTCTGTGATGGAAGATATGTGTTCACCAGGGTCACTGACCGTGGGTAAAGTATGCCTGATATGATTACATATCGACCTTGGGAATCTACAAAAGTGTCCTAAATTTCTAGCGGTGTTGTGGAAGGGAATAAAATTGCTCTTCCCCTTTTATGCCCACTTGAGTGAGAAGAGGCATAGAACTGATAGCGTCCGCCCCAGTGAATTTGTGCATGTTCCAATGGGAACAGATGAGATTCCTGTAAAAAATATATATCCGCCCCCTGTTTGCCTAGATATTGCATAATTTTATATCGTTTAATTGGGGAATGTAGGCCATTCACATTCTGTGAAAAAACTTTTACCGGTATATTAGCCATAATCCCAAGAAGAGTACAACCAGTTTATAATTTTGGCAAAATATCTGGGGTCCTGGGGAAGAAGTAGAATGTAATTTCTAGGGAAAACTTCCCCTTTCCCATCCAGGGGTCTTAAAGGACCTATTCCAGCACACCTGGATGTGGTATAAGCTTTTTCCCTCTTTTTCCCCTAACCTCAACACCTTTTGCCATTAATGAGAGCCCCTGTCATAATTTACTTGGTTTGTCACCACAATTTTTTATAATTATAAAAACAGATACATAGAAACATAGAAACATAGAAACATAGAAGTTGACGGCAGATAAGGACCGCAAGGCCCATCCAGTCTGCCCATTTCTTTTTCTACCTTATAAATGTGCCATTGGCCTTTGCTATGTCAGTGACCTATCTATTCATAGTCATTTGTATTGCTCCCTTATGCCTATCCCATGCCTGTTTGAAGCCCTGCACTGTATTCATAGCCACCACTTCTTGTGGTAAGCCATTCCATACATCTACCACCTTTCTGTGAAAAGAATTTCCTCATTTCCCCCTTAATCGGCCTCCTCTAATCTCATGCTGTGTCCTCTTGTCCTGCTATTTTTCTTATATTTAAACATGTTAGACTCTTTCACCTTGTTTATGCCCTTAAGGAGTTTAAATGTCTCGATCATATCACCTCTCTCCCTCCTTTGCTCAAGGGTATACATATTGAGCTCTGTTAATCTGTCCTCATATGTCTTCTGATGCAGTCCCTGCACCATTTTGGTTGCCCTTCTCTGGACTGCCTCAATTTAGTTAATGTCCTTGTGAAGGTGTGGCCTCCAATACTGCACGCAGTGCTCCAGATGGGGCCTAACCAATGTCTTGTACAGAGGGATTATTACCTCCCTCTTACGACTTGTCATACCCCTACTAATACACCCTAACACCCCCCTAGCCTTACCTACTGCTTTAGAGGTCTGCTTGGATGATTTCAGGTCATCAGTGATGATGATGCCCAAGTCTCTTTCTTCCTTTGTGACTGCTAGCAACTCCCCTCCCAGCCTATAAGTGGCTTCAGGGTTTCTCTTCCCTATGTGCATGATTTTGCACTTCTTTGCATTAAATCCCAGTTGCCACTCTTCTGACCATTCTGCTAGTTTATCCAGATCTCTTCTCATTCTGCCCACCCCATCTGGATCATCTACTCTGTTGCAGATCTTGGTGTCATCTGCAAACAGACAAGCCTTACCCTCTAGTCCATCTGCGAGGTCACTAATGAAGATGTTGAATAGGACTGGCCCCAGGACTGATCCTGAGGTACCCACTTGTGACTTGCATCTCTTCTGACTGTATACCATTTACCACCACTTCTGTTTTCTGCCAGTCAACCAGTTTGCCACCCAGTTGACCAACTTCTGACCCACCCAGGCCTACCTAGCTTATTTATCAAGTCTTCTATGTGGAACAGTGTCAAAGCTTTGCTGTGAAGTCAAGGTGGCGACATCAACTGCTCCCCTTGGTCCACCACTCTGGTTACCCAGTCAAAGAAATCTATGAGATTAGTTTGACAGGACCTTCCTTTTGTAAACCCATGCTGTCTTGGATCCTGTGCCCCTATGGATTCCAGGTGTTGCACTATCCTTTCCTTAAGGATGCTTCCATAATCTTGCCCACTACTGAGGTAAGACTGACCGGTCTGTAGTTCCCCGCCTCCTCCCTGCTACCACTCTTGTGGAGTGGGATCACATGAGCCCTTCTCCAGTCTTCTGGGACCTCTCCTGTGCTCAGAGACTCACTAAACAATTCTGCTAATGGCTCTGCTAGTTCCTCCTTTAGCTCCTTAAGTACCCTGGGGTGTATGCCATCAGGTCCCATTGCCTTATCCACCCTGAGCTTAGCAAGCTCTTGTAGGACCCTTTCTTTTGTGAAGGGAGTAGTGCTCACCTCCTCTCCCTGTGTCCATGATGTTGAGCTGTGGGCCCTGCCTACCTTCTCTTCAGTAAATACTGAGCAAAAGTATCTATTTAGGATAGATGCCTTTACAGGGTCCTCCTCCTCACATGCTCCTTTTCTCCATTAAGCTTAGCAATACCCCTCTGGACTTTCTCCTTTCACTACTGTATCTATAGAAAGTCTTGTCACCTTCTTTTACTGTTCGTGCTAGTGTTTCCTCAGTTTGGGACTTTGCCTGCCTTATTGCCTTACCTGCTTCCCTTAGGGCAGTTTGGTATGCCCCCTATCTTCATCCCATGTGTTCCCTATATTTTCTGAAGGCCAGCCTTTCGGCCTGACCTTTTCTGCTACTGTGTTTGAGAACCAAAGTGGTTTCCTTCTTCTTTTGCACTTCCTTTTCTGTCTAACACAATGGGATGTTGCTTCAAGTATTGTATCCTTATGCTTGCCCACTTTGCCTGTACCTCCTCACCTGTGTTTCTTTTGCCAGGGCTAGCTTAACTCTGTTGGCCATCTTATCAAAGTCAGCTCCTCTGAAGTCCCATATTTTTGCCTTGGAATGGGATGATTTAGATGTAGTAGCCAAATTGAACCATACCATGTGATGGTCACTGGCCCCCAGGTGACCTTCTACCTGGAGATCTGTGATCCCTTCTTGTTAGTCAGTATTAGATCTAGGATAGCCCTGTCTCTTGTGGGTTGCTGTACCAGTTGTTTGAGGCCCTCCCCCTGCAGGGAATCCACTATGAGTCTAGTTCTGGCAGATGTTCCTGCTGGTATTGACCAATCTGTATCTGGCATGTTGAAGTCTCCCATTATCAGAACCTCCCCTTTAGCTGTCATGTTTTGTATATCTTCTAACAGTAATGTGTCTATGTCCTCCCTCTGGTCTGGGGGCCTGTAGACAACCCCAGTTCTTATGGCTGTCCCATTTCCTGTTTCCAGGGTGACCCACAGTTCTTCTGGCTCCTTATGTGTATTCTGAATTTCTGTAGCTTTGATATTTTCATTAACATACAGGGCCACTCCTCCCCCTTTTGCACCTCGGTCTCTTCTGAACAATACATAGCCAGGTACTGAAGTCTCCCAAGTGTGGTTACTGGTAAACCACGTCTCACTAATTGCTACTATGTCCAGTTTAGCCTCTGACATTATTGTCTGCAGGTCTGGGATCTTATTTCCCAGGCTGTGAGCATTTGTGTACATGATTTTCCATTGGCCAGATTTTGGTGTGTTAGTTGTTGGGTGAGGTTTGGCATTACCCTGTGCATCGTATGGGGAGACAAACCTTTTTCTTACCTGGTGATGCAAATGAACGCAAACACACTGAATTCCAGTTTGACCACTAGCTGAGGGGAGGGTTCTTCCCATTCAACGTATAGGTGCTGCACCTCTCCCCATTTGCTAGTTTAAATATTCTGCAAAGACGTCAAACTTCTGCCCCAATGCACTGACTCCTCTTTAGTCAGATGCAGTCCATCAAATTTAAAGAACTTCACTCCCAGAACTGTTGCCAGTTCCTCTACAAATCTGTGTCCTTTTTTTCTGGCACCAGTCCTTGAGCCACGGTTTAGCTCCCTATCTCCCTTTCTCTGACCTTCCGTCCATCTGCTCCCTTCTCCCAGACTGGCAGGATCTCAGAGAAGGAGATGCGGACGAAATAGATGATAGTTTGTCACCCAGCCTAGTCAGGTGTTCCTTGGTCTCCACAACTGACTGGCTGGCTGAGATCATTAGTCCCTATGTGTACTAGGACATAAATGTTTTCTCCTGCTTTGTGAACAATTTTGCTATGTGCGTCGAGGTCTCTCCATGCTGATGTACCTGGGAGACATCTGACCATCACCCTGGTTGGAGATGGTATCAACTCCCGAATCATGGAGTCTCCTATGATCAGAAGTTTTTGGATTTCCTTTGTGCTTGTTTAGTTTTGGTTCCTGATTTGGGTGAGTATTGTTGTGTTAGCTCCTGTGCCGCAGTGTCCTGTTCTGCAGTGTCTTCTGCCTCTTTATTTGATTTCAGAGATAGAGGCAGATACCTGTTTCTAGTGTTTATATGGTTTTGGAGGTAATGTGTTGAGAGCAGAGAGTGATGGGGCACCTGATTTGTTCCTCCTAACCACCTGCCAACCTCCTGGACCAACTACCCTCTGCGGCTGAGGTTTTCTGTTGGATGCTGGGAAATGGCGGTGGTTCTTATAATGTATTTCCTCTTCAATATGAAATTTGAGGCGGCAATCTCTGCCCATGCTGCCCGGAGCTGAGACCTAAGATCTCCAAAGGCTCAGCATGTAGGACAGTGTCCTAAATCCTGTAAGAATGTCCTTCTGAAAATTGTTCTACAGTACCTGCAGTTAATGAAATCCATTCCAAATAAGTTGCTGGGTTTGTAACCTAGTCAGAGTAATTAGAAGGAAAAAATGCAAGTAATGGTTTAATTGTGCTTTGTTTAACTTGTTATAACAAGTTAAATTACTAGTGCCCTGTAAATGAGATCACCTTGTGTAGGCCCCACTGATCCGCTCCTTCCTGCTCTGCCACAGGAAATGTCACAACTGTGGTACCCTATAAAAGGAGTGTAGCTTGGGTGGTTGGGGATGGGGTGGTGGCTGGGCCCTTCCCCTGCCTAAAAAGAAGAACCACGGATGAAAGAACAAGGAGGTAAGAGCAGAAACAATCAGTCAACAACAAATGCAGTAACCCTGAAAGCTTATCCTAATGTTAGATAAAACTGTAAAACCTGTAAAGCACCACCTGTAATAATTTCAGAGAAGATATACCCTGTAAGAAACACTTTGCTCCAGAGAAAAATAAAAAGATAACAACAACAACCCAAAACATTTAACCCCTGATCTCCAGCAGGAGAGAACTATGTACAAGTGGTCTTCCACTAATGGGGGAGATTCTTGCATCTCCTACCCAGATCCCAGGGAAAGGAATCCTTACACCTAGATAAGTGGGGGTTGATCCACTAAGTATGGATTTAAGCCCACTTGAGAGGGAACTCCCTCTCTAAGGACTAGCTTATACTCTTTGCTAATCCCGTTGTGGTGAGACATTGAGTAAAACCAAATCAGACCATAGTTGTCTTTCAAGGTCTTGGAAAGGGCTCCTCACATTGCTATCATAGTAGAAGGGGTGATATTACCCCATTGTCAACTAAGCAATATATGTGGGATCCAGTCTATCTAAGGGAAGAAAGGGAAGAGGAATCTAATTGTTTTCTCTTCTTGTCTAGGTGCAGTTTGTGGCACCCTTTCTATTTATTTTTGGTATAATTAGTCTGAAAGTTCTGGAAGATTGGTTATAGTGCCCTCTACTGTCTTAAAGCTTACAGTTATCATCTGAATCTCTTCCCCTCCTCCCAATTGCTTAAGTTCTCAGGTAATCATTTCTGTATCTCTTCCCATAAGACAAGTGGAAATGCAGCTAAAAATACTTTGTCTAGCCAATATCTCACTCAACATAAATCAGGGGTAGTCCCTGAGAGATAGTTTCACCCATGGTCCATTACATATTTCAATGGGAAGACAGTGCTTGTCGAATTAAATGTTTCACAGTTTGTGCAATTGGTGAATTTAATCCTTCCTGTTGCTCTGGGCCCTTGTCAACCCATAAAACATTTGAAAATGGAAATCTCCTCTGTGGAAAGGTAAATCTGGAGAAGATAGGAGAGTGGAATCAACCTGCCACCGCGCCTCAAATGAGGGGAAAGACAAGCGCTCTTTTGTGCACAATAGAAGGCCTTTTATTATTTACCGGCCCTCCAATTTTTACTTTAATGTGCCATCATTGAGCTATAGCTCGTGCTCAACCCCCCACCTGCACGGCCATGGCCAATCAACCCCCCGACCATCGATCTCATCAGGCCCCTCAGAAAACTGAATAAAATGTAGATACCAGTGCTTTTCCATAAAGTCTCCTTTTCTCTTTGATTACTGCTTTGGAAGTCTGCTTATTCTGATTAGGAACGTTAATTGTTTAATGTTTTATTCTCAGGTCTAGGACTGGATAGGATGGCACTAGTCCAGGAAATATCTCAATGGTGGATCAAATTAAATTAATCCTGCTTCTCAGGGACCATATCCTCTTGACTTTCAAGAGGAAAATCTTCCCCATGGGAGGGTTAATCTGGAGAAGGGAGGAGAGGGGAATCACATTGCCACCCCACCATGAATGAGGGGAAAGATGAGCACTCTCTTGTGCACATTAGGAGGTCCTCTATTACTTAAGGGCAAGGCCACTGTTTTTCGGTTTTTACCAGAAAATCCAGTAATATTCCGGAATTAGGGCTGCCTAAAAAACGGTAAAAATGAAGATTTCATGGAATCTGGTAATTTTTATCAGATCAGTAAATCTATAAAAAAGTGTGTTTTTCTTTTCATTCCTTCCTGTACTATTTTCATTTGTTTTATTTAATGCTCTGTATGTTAAACCTTCTTTAATTCTGATTATTTATGCACATACTAAAAGAATGATAACAGAATCCCGGTAAAATCCGGAAATTAGAGTAACAATCACCGGTGAAATTCCGGAATCTTAAGTCTTGAAAACGGAATTTAATTGTTTTAATCACCGTAAATCAGTGGCCTTGCTTATGGGCCTTTAAGTAGTTATTTTTCATGCGCCTTCAGTGAGCCATAGCTCGCTCTCGACCCCCACACGCAGGTCCATGGCTGATCGCCCTCAACTCACCCCCCCCAATCACCATGTCCCCCCAGAAAAGAAATTGTACGTCTCTTTAGTATAAAACTCCTCAGACTGGCTATATAGTAGGGTTTCTTAAGGATCTCATCTTGTCCAGTAGATTCTGCAATTTCTGGTCTGCGATCTCTATCCGTTCAGTATCTTGAGAAGTAGGCCCGGTGGGTAGCTGCTAGTTCTTTGATTGTAATTTGGGGTCTGTTTTTGATAGTATTCCTCACTGAAGTAAGTCAGACTTTGCCTCTGCTGCTGTGTTGTATGTAATGGGACCGTTTGGGAGCTGGATTAATAACTTCGCCGGGTAGAGGGTTTGAAATTTTATATTCTGGCTCATAAGAGGGGGAATAAAGGGGAGTACTCCTTTCTTGAGCGCAGTTGCAGGTGCATAATCGTTGTCAAATATAATTTGTCTGTTTCCAAGCATAACTTTATGTTTGCGCCAGGTCCTGGACAGAATTTGGTCTTTTTGATAATAGCTATTAAATCGGATTACAAACATCTGGGTCTGGCATCTGGTTTAGAGGGGTGAGGCCCTAGTGCTCAATGCGCCCTCTCAATATCAATTTGGAATTCCGAGTCTAGATCCAGGGCCAATTGTAGAAAATAGTCTGTGAAGGCAATAGAGTCATTCCCCTCCTTCCCCTCTGGTAACCCATATAGCTGAATGTTCTTGTGTCTCCCCCTGTTCTCTATATCTTCTTGTCTCATAGAGAGAAGTAACTGCCCCTCAGCCATTGAATATACCACTTTCTCCAAAATTTCCATTTTGCTGGCATTTTCAGTAGTCTGAACTTCTATCTCATTGACCCTTGTCTGTAGGTCCCCCAGGTCAGTACGTATCTCCTTCAAAGCATCTCGCATTTCCAGTCGGAATTCAGATATAGCTGTGAGGATGGCTTCTGTAGATGAATTCTCCAGCATTGGCTTTTTTTTTCCTCCTCTTTTTCCCCGCTTGGATTCTGGTAGGGAGGCAGCAAGAGAGAGCACATCAGAATCTATTAGGCCGCTATCGCAATAGCGATTTTTGTCCTGATGCGACATGACCCTGGTGGGATAGTTTTGTTGTTTGTAAAGTCTCTCCCATTATGTCTGATGCCTGTCATTGCCAATTATGTTGTTTTTTTGGAGTTTCAATGAGAGAGAGATGCTGTTTTGTATAAAGCAGTGGAGGAGCCAGGGTCTCTGTGTGCTTACGTCACCATGTCTCAGCCGGAAGTCAATGTGTCCCAAACTTTGAGTTCCCACAGTGACCGTGCCATTCCGCGCTAGATGTATGAAAACACAGATTGGGCAGGATGTGAAGAATGACAGCTGTACCATTCATAAGGAGCTGTGTAGAGATGACAATGTTGAAAATCTGTATTGAAAAAATTAAAAATACTCGAACTTCTGGGCTTATGTGGAAACTGCGCAACACAAGTGCGTAATACAGTCATTTAATGGAATTTTTTCATCAAATTTTCAACATATGCATTTTGTGACCTCTGCTCATGAACAGAGTCACTATGAGTTTCCTAATCTGTCCCAAACATTGATTTCCCACAGCTACTGCGCTATTCTGTGCCAGATGTGTAAATGCATATTTTAGGCAGGATATGAAAAATGACAGCTGTACTGTTCATAAGGAGGTGTGAGAAAATGGCAATGTTGAAAATCTGGAGTGAAAATATTACAAATGCGCCTAATTAAGAGGGTGCATAAAAACTGTGCAATGTACACTCATAACACAGTCATTTCATGGACTTTTGTCACTAAATTTTCAATGTAGGCATTTTAACACCTCTGCTGATGAAGTGTCACTGTGATTTGTTTTTAATCTGTCCCAAACACTGACATCCCACAGTGACCACGCTATTCTGCACCAGAAGCAGGAAAACACATTTTGGCCAAGATGTGGAAAATGACAGCTGTACTGTTCATAAGGAGGTGTGGAAAAATGCCAATGTTGAAAGTCTGGAGTGAACATATTACAAATTCACGAAGTTACAAGCATGCATGGAAACTGTGCAACGCATACTCGAAACACAGTCATTTTATGGACTTTTGTCACCAAATGTTCAACATATGCATTTTAGGACCTCTGCTCATGAACAGTGTCACTGTGATTTTCTTAATGTGTCCCGAACACTGATTTCCCACAGTGACAGCTCTATTCTGCGTCGGTAGTGCGAAACTACATTTCGGACAGGATGTGAAAAATGACAGCTGTATTGTTCTAGGGGTTGTAAGCGACTGCAGATAAGGACCGCTTGGCCCACCCAGTCTGCCCGTTTCCCTACCTAATGGATAAACTGCAGATCCTAGTTAACCAGCATCCTACATCTTCCTACCCCCACCCCCTAGAATTGCCTTATGACTGTCCCATGCATGCTTGAATTCCACCACTGTTTTTGACTCCACAACCTCCTCCGAAGGCCGCTCTATGCATCCACAACCTCTCTGAAAAAATACTCTTAAATTACCTCTGAGCTGCCTCCCCATTCTTCAAATTGTGCCCTTGTTCTTGCACGCCTCTTTTTTTGAAAGATGCTACCCTCTTGGACTTTGTTGATTCCCTTGAGATACTTGAAAGTTTCTATCATGTCCCCCCTTTCCCTCCTTTCCTTGAAGCTATACATATTCAGCTCCTTAAGTCTCTCTTCATATGTCTTCCAGTGAGGACCCTGCAACATTTTAGTTGCCCTCCTCTGGACAGCTTACTTCCTGTCTATGTCTTTGCAGAGATTGGGTCTCCAGAACTGCACGCAGTACTCCAGATGGGGTCTCACCAGCTGTCTGTACAGAGGGATAATAACTTCCTGTTTTCTACTGGTGATGCCTCTCCCTATGCATTCCAGTATCCCCCCAGCCCTCCTTGCTGCCCTTTCACATTGCTTGCCCACCTTTAGGTCATCTGATATGACTACCCCCAGGTCCCTTTACATTTTTGTTGTTGTTAGTATCTCACCCCCCACTGTGTACTCTTCCCTGGTTTTTGTTTCCCAGGTGCATTACTTGCACTTCTTAGCATTGAATCTAAGCTGCCATACATTTGACCATTCCTCCAACCTTGCCAAGTCCCTTCTCATCCTTTCCACCCCACCTTGTGCATCAACTCTGTTGCAGATCTTTGTGTCATCTGCAAAGAGACATACTTTTCCTTCCAGTCCTCTGCAATGTCAGCTATAAAGATATTGAAGAGAACCGACCTAATACTGAACCCTGTGGTACCCCACTAGTAACCCCCCTTTCTTCAGAGTGGACACCATTTACTATTACTCTCTGTGTCCTATTCTCCAGCCAATTCTTTACCCAGGTTGTCATCTTGGGACCCACTCTCAGGCTGGCTAACTTGTATATTAATCTTTTTGTGGGACTGTGTCAAATGCCTTGCTAAAGTCTAGGTAGACCATGTCCACAGCCCTCCCTGATCTACTACTTTGGTCACCCAGTCAAAGAAATCTATCAGATTTGTCTGGCATGACCTTCCCGCTGGAATCCATGCTGCCTTGGGTCCTGTGCCCTCTGGCCTCTAGATACTCGACTATTCTTTCCTTCAGAAGTGATTCCATCATTTTCCTACCACTGAGGTTAAACTAACAGGTCTGTAGTTTCCTGCTTCTGCCTTGCTCCCACTTTTGTGAAGGGGAATCACATCTGCCCATCTCCAGTCCTCGGGTATCACCCTATCCTCCCATGATTTGTTAAAGAGGGTAGTCAGTGGTGTCACTAGTTCCTCCCTTAATTCTTTTAGAATTCTGGGATGAATCCCATCAGGCCCCATTGCTTTGTCCACCTTCAGTTTTAGGAGTTCTTTCAGAACCCTTTCTTCTGTAAATGGGCTGGTATTAACTTCTGTATCCAGAGTGTTTCTACTGTTTGTTTTAGGTACTCCTTCTTCCTTGTAAATACTGAGCAAAATATTTGTTTAGTATATCTGCCTTTTCACAGTCACCCTCTGCCCACACTCTCTCTCCTTTATTAAGCCTCACTATCCCTCTCTTGGTCTTCCTTTGCTCCCTGATGTACCTATAAAAGGTTTTATCCCCCTTCTTAAATGAGATGGCTATCTTTTCCTCGGTTTGGGCCTTTGCTGTTCTGACTGCCTTCCCAGCTTCCTTTTGCTTTAACTGATACAGTTCTCTGTCCTGCTTCTTCTGTGATTCCTTGTACTTCCTGAATGCTTCCTTTTTCTCTTAAACCTTCACTGCCACTTCCTTTGAGAACCATAGTGGTTTCTTACATCATTTTGTTTTGTTTATTTGATTCACACAAAGGCTTGTTACCTCTGTGATAGCAGTTTTTATTATTCCCCATTGTTCTTCCACCCCTCCTTCCTGCCCATTTGCTAGTGCATTCCTAGGCACTCACCCATTTTGGCAAAGTCAGCCCTCCTAAAGTCCAGAACTTTGCCTTTGTATGGCTTGACTCTATTGCTGTGTTTATTGTGAACCATACTGTTTGATGGTCGCTAGTTCCCAGATGGCTACCCACTTCTACATCTGTGATCCTCTTCATCTCCATTTGAGAGAACCAGGTCTAAGATTGCTCCTCTCGAATGGGCTCCAATACTAGTTGTTCAAGGCATGCCCCTGTAGGGCATCTAGAATAACCCACTCTTCGGGTGGCTGCTGCAACTGCACTCCAGTTAACATCTGGCATATTGAGATCACCCATCAGCAATATCTCCCTTTTCTGCCATTCTAAGTATATCTATCATTTCTTGTCCATTTCCTCCTGAGAAGGGGGTCTGTATCATCCCTGTGCATATTGTGGTGCCATTGCCGGTCTCCAAATTTACCCACAGTGCTTCTTCTCCTCCCTGTTTTCCCTTTTGTTCTGTTGCTTTGATTCCTTCCCTTATGTAAAGAGCTACTCCTTCTCCTCTTTTACCCTCCCTGTCCCTCCTGTAGATAGTGTATCCTGGTATGTTTATGTCCCAGTCATGGTTTTGTGTGTACCATGTTTCTGTGACTGCCACGATATCCAGATGTTCCTCCTCCATCAAGGCTACTAATTCAGGAAGCTTGTTACTCAGTCTATGGGCATTGGTACTCATTACTCTCCATTTTTTGATGGCTTTACTTTCTTTAGCAGCATCCCCTACTGATCTTTCTACCTCGGTCTTTTTCTCATTTAGTACCCTGTTTGGCAGGGAGAGGCTAGGATTTTCCTGATGCTTATCAGTGCCTACCCCCTTGACTAGTTTAAAAGCTTGCCAATGAAGCATTTAAACCGATTGCTCAAAAGACTTGTTCCCTTCCTGGACAGATGCAGACCATCCTGCCAGTATAGGCTGGTGTCCCTCCAGGTGGAACTCCAGCCCCCAATGAAGCCAAACCCCTGTGCTCCACACCATTTTTTCAACCATTCATTAAACTGCATGGTGCAAAGTACCCTCGCCTCCCCCATGCCATTGACAGGCAGCACCTCAGAGAAGGATACTGTGTGTGCTACTTGTCTTAGGCCCCTCCGCTATTCTACAAAGTCCTTCTGCACTGCTCTAATCTAATGCTGAGCCAAGTCATTTGTCCCTAGGTGGACAATGACATCCAGCTCAGACTCCCGTGCAGCTGTTCTCGTGATCCTGAGGATGCGCTTCCTGTCCCTCCAAGCCATGGCACCAGGCAGGCACTTTACTTCAGTTTTCCCTGCTCCCCCAGTTCTATCCCCCTAGGTTCAGTAGTGCTATAGCAAACAAAGTTACAAAAGAATCCAAGGCATCTAACTAGGAAGTCATCAGTGAAAACTGCAGAAATAAAGGGTAGTTCTATTATACATAGGGCGGGATATTCAAAGCTGTTGTGCATTGTGTAACTGAGATGTGCCTGCGCAAGTGTGGAAATGTACCAAAGAGTGATATTCAGCTGGAGCCAATGCGCTGCACAAATCGCAGTGCGCCAGTGTGCAACCCTAATGAATGTTTGCGCAAGTGCAGCGGGAGTTGCCATGAATAAGCGGTGCAGTGCGATATTCAACAGCAAACAAACTGCGCAAGCGTGGAGCAACAAGGACATGCGTGGAACAAACTTGAGCCCATAAAAAGAGCGAGCAAGCAAGGGATGGAGGCATGCACCACAGGGGAGCAGGAGAGAGAGGGAGAGCATGTGGGCAGGCAGGACAGCAG
This sequence comes from Neoceratodus forsteri, assembly GCA_016271365.2. Taxonomy (NCBI): domain Eukaryota; kingdom Metazoa; phylum Chordata; order Ceratodontiformes; family Ceratodontidae; genus Neoceratodus; species Neoceratodus forsteri. The sequence continues at coordinate 1,185,642,915 of CM057451.1, read as the reverse complement.
GAGCGGTGCAAGACAGAGATAAAGGCAGGCAGAAAGTGCAACAGAGTGTGGGACTGGGCATGTGACAATGAATGTGCCTGCGTGTGTGAGCGTGTGTGTGTGTGTGGGTGAGACAGGTGCGGGGGCAACCACATTAGCATGAGTTTGCGACACCAGGCATAGGAGTGGCAATGAAAGTGCCCAGATGGGTGGGAGGCAGAGGCCACAGCCAACAGGCTGCCAGCTGGGAACCCTGAACACAGGTGTGCACCCAGTGCAGGGGCACACGCAGCAGCACACAGCCAGGGGTGCCTGGGGAGACAGATGCCCAGGGGGGTCAGAACAGCCCAGGCCCATGGAGGCAGTAATGAGGGGTGTGAGGAGGAAGGAGGAAGGAGGCAGAACGGCACGGCTGTGGAAGGGCCTGTCAGCGGTATGCCCGGAACAGGTGGTACCGTGCCTGCACCACCTTTGAACAGTACAGTGACGCAGAGATCATGGGCCAGTACTGCCTGAACTGGGAAATTCTGAAGCAGCTCTGAGAGCTGTGCAGTGATGAGATGCAGGCACCCACAAGACGGAACCATGCTCTGTCAGTGGAGACCAAGGTCATGGCCGTCATGTGCCTGCTCACCACGGGTACCTTCCAGAGACCAACAGGGGACACCTCAGGCATAACCCAGTCAGCTGCATCTCGGCTCCTCACACAGTTCCTCAATGCACTGTTACCACATACATCCATTTCCCCAGCACACAGGCAGGGCGTACAGCGAACATGCAGGAGTTCCACAGGGTGGCACGTATGCCTGGCATGCTAGGGGCCATCGACTGCACCCACATAAGCATCCACACACCACCTGGGTAGGAGGGGGTAGCCTACATCAATAGGAAGGGCTACCCCAGTGTCAACTGCCAGGTAGTGTGTGATGCCAGGGGGTGCATAATCAATGTCTGTGCCACACACCCTGGTGGAGCACACCAAGCCTTCATCTGGCACCAGTCAGCACTGTGCCACAGGTTTTAGAGTGGAGACATCCCCACTGGCCACCTAGTAGGTGAGTATGCAGCTGGAATGGGCAGCCTGGCACAACAGGGTAGGGTGTGGTGATGCTAGGCCAGGGGCATCAGATGGTGTGGTCGGGAAGGCAGGGAGGTGCAACTACTCAGACCACCATGTTAACCACATATGTCAACACACAGGTGGCAGTGGATACCCACTCCGGCCCTGGCTGCTCACCGCATACCAGTGCCTGTTGACCCCAGCGCAGGAGTAATACAATGAGGCACACGCCAGCACAAGGAACATCATCAAGCATGTGTTCGGGCTGCTGAAGGCCTGGTTCCATTGTCTGGACAGGTCTGGAGGTCCCCTGCAGTACAGCCCCTCAAAGGCCTATGGCCTATTCCTGGCCTGCTGTATACTACACAACATGGCCACCGACCATGGGATAGCTGTCGAGGTGAAAGAGGGAAACAGCAGTGGGGACGATGAGGCCGCCGGGCCAGGTGGCGGTGGGCAGCCCCCCCCGGCAAAGGGAACCCCGGCTGAACAGGATGGCCCAGCAGCACCGGGACACAATTGCAGAGGAGAACTACGGTGCATGTAGGTAGGTGAACATGACCACACGCATGTCCCAGGGACCATGGCACAGTATTCAGGCATGCAATGCAGGGCCCCATGACAGAAATGGCTGGAGGGTAGCGTGGATGGGCATGGAACTGGACTCCATGGAAGCACCCTGTACAGCACTGTAAACCCCGCCCACACACCCCCACATACACCCGCACTTACATGCACTTGCACACAGGCAACCACATGTGTACGCCCAGCGGCTGCCAACGGGCATGTGTCAGATGCTGAACACCGGTGCACAGTAGCGTCCGATGTTGTGTTGGCATCATCATGCACATGCCACAGTGGCCAGCGGCCGGGTGGGTGTGCACAAGGCCTGTGTGCGGCATCGACTATGGATGACATGACCCTGGAATGCACACTCACACGCCACACCAATGTGCACACAGGGCAGCGGCAGACAGCGGACAGGAAGGATGGTGGCTCAGGACCGCCGCGTGGTCGCACGGCTGCCACAGACACGTGGATGGCCCTGCTGAGACTGCCTAGCAGATGCAGGCTGTGCGACGGCCACAGGGGGTGTCTCTGATGGTCCCCAAGGTGTGTCTCTGAGGGAATGTGACCGGTTCCTCACAGGGGTCTGCAGGCTCCCGAACATGCCTACTCTAGGAGTCCCCGGAATGCCCACAGCGGATCCCAGCATTGCCACTGAGGGGGTCGCACGACACCGTGACTGAGGGGTGGAGAAGGCACACCGCTGGGTCTGCGGTGGATGGCCATGCACCAGAGTGGCCAGTGATGCTAGGCCGGCCGTGACCACAGTGGTAAGCCGATCCAGGGCCATGGTCATGTCCTCCCACATACGTGTGGTCTCGGCCAGGAGCTGCTCATAGTCCCTGTCATGCCTCCCTGCGGACTGGCGCAGCTATGTGTGGAGTGCATGCACCCCTGCCACCACCAGCACCTGTTGCTCCAAGGAGGCCCGTAGCAGACGGGTGTGCTCAGTCAAGGAGTCAGCGCCCTTGGGGGCATGGGCATTGCGCCGACCCATGGGTGGTGCTTGACCCCACAGCACAGCCCCCCACGCTGGTGGGGGCTGCACAGTGGGGCCCTCCTTGGGGCTGATCAGTCTGCGGTGCAGCGTTAGTGGCCACTGCACCCGGCCCTCTATCAACCTCATCCTGCTGCCGCTGCTGCCCCTCTGGCCACTGTATGTGGATCGGCGCTGGTGCGGCTGCACCACCACCGCCTTCGGACTGCGTCACACCGATGGCGCCCACAGCATCGCCAGGTATTGTGGCTGGTGGGCGGACAACCACCACCAGGGCACTGTCTGCACTGCTGTGGCAGGTGTGTGGTATGGGTGCCTCCCCCTGAATGGCAATACCACTATCCAGGATAATAGCCACGTCGTCATCATTGGTCCCAGACCCCACCCCGATCTGTGTCTCGACATACTGGAAGCCATGGCTGGCATCCTGCTGAAACACAGCCAGGGCCTCGTCTGCAACTGTGCCACAGGCATCTGGATGGACAATGGGGTTGGGCTGCCTGTGGTCCAGACCCCAGACACTGGTGGAGGTGGACGGACAGTCCTCCAGGTCTAGGACTGCCCCCATGGTAGACACCCCCACCCCTGCCGCTGCATGCAGGTGCTCCGGAGCTGAAAGGGAAACAGTCTCATTAGTGCCGCTGGCACACACCCCTGCCCCTCTGCCCCAAGTCCCCAAGTCCCCAGGCACTGCCATACCCACCATGCAGTGATGGGCTGCTCCTGTCTGGAACCCTCCGCCGGGCACCTTCTCAATGGTGCTGAGCCACATGGACGCTGCCACCAACTCCTCCTGCAGTGACAGCTGTGGCATGTCAGGCTGTCCACCACCCATGGCAGCATGTGCAGCCCGGATGGTGGCCACCTTCTCCTTAATCCCCCTCTGGTCTGTGCCTACCTTCTTCTTGCACTCCTGTGCTGTCCCTTGATGGCTGCCCTGCTGGTTCACAGCCCTGGCCACACCCTCCCTTGCTGTCGCCTGGACCTGTGGGGTGCCTGTTGAGCCACTCAGGAGAATCTCGTGGTCCAGGTAGGCATCGAATAGGGCATTGCTCTCTGCCCTCGTGAATTTGGGTCTGCGCTTCCATGCAGGCCCACGCTCCTCAACCTCCTCATGATCCATCATGCTTAGTCCTGTGGGTATGAACATGTGGTCAGTGAAGGCTGCAACCCACACTGCCCTCCCATTCCACTGTCCTGACAGGCCCACAGCCTGGTGGCTTACCTCTGAAGGATGCAATACCAGTCTAGTGCCCGTGCAGTCCCGTGGTGCATTTATAACGCATCACATGCAAATGAGGGGACGGGCAACAGAAATGAGATGCAAATTCCTCTGATGCACCACGGATATGCTGATTAGCTAATCTGCATATGCCAGCTGAATATCACGGAATTGTGCATGGCACATTGGTGTTGAGCATGCACAAGCCATGGTGCAACAGTATGACATGTGCAGTAGGCCCAGCAGTGCGCATGCATGCAGTGCCATTGCGTACGTCAGTGGCGTATCCTACGCACACTGCACCATTCATGGTACAGCACTCTGCCGCTATTGGGCATGTGGCACTCGTGCACTATATGCCCAATGATGCCCGTGCACGATTGGCCCATGGACCGTGGGGCCCACATCCCCTTATTGTGCACCATGCATGGTGTGCCCAATCGCACTGTTGTGCATGGTGCGCGTGCCGACCCTTGACCCTACGAGTGCTCTTTGACCCTGCAGGTGCCCTGCGGCATGTGCCAGTGCTTCACCATCTGTATTGCGCAGCACCGTGGATGCACAATTGGAGATGGCAGTGCATCACCAAGGTAGTCGCACACCCACAGCACGTGTGGTTCGTGCGCTACTGGACACCATTTTTGTTGTGCAACTGCTGGAGTGACCATGCTGCACTGCAGTACTGCAAGGGCACCCACTTGGTCACAGGTGAGTTGGTGAACTTTGTGGCCCTTGTGGAGCCACATGCAAGCAGTCTGTATGGCCAGGTGCTCCTGGATCAGCCACGAATGGAGGTGTGGCAGGAGGTGGCTGAGGGGCTGGAGGAGGCCACTGGGGCACAGCACAGTGGTCAGCAGTGCCACCACCACTATGGGGACCTGCACAGGAGGGACCCTGAGAGGCTACGGGCATTACTGGCACGTGTCTGAAGAGGTGCCGTGCCATGTCCAGGTAAGTGCACTACACCCATATCTATGCCATTACAGTGTTCTATGAGGGCCATCAGAGTGTCACACCATGCTGCGGGGGGGGGGCTGGGGCTGTATGTTCTGTCAGCTGAGGCAGCGCACCATGGGTGCGCTGTGCCACCGCAATGCCACTGCGCAGGGCTAGGGGGCATGCTGTGCTGGGGGCGAGCATGTGGTGGTGCCAGGTACTGATGTGTCAATCTCAATGTCTCCCTACTAGGGCCTGAGGGCAGAAGGCATGCACGGCTGGCTGGCGCTGCAGGTGGACGAGGGCAGGCCAATGCAGGAACACGGGTGCAGGATGCAGGCCGCATGGGTGGTGCAGCCGGACAGGCGCAGGGTGCGCAGCAGCAAGCAGGTAGTCACTCTTTCAAGGCATGATATTGGGCAGGGTGGGGGTGGGCCATAGCCCCCTATGCACATGGCCATTCCAGCTGTGCACCTCCGGCAGTGTCCATTGCACCATGCCATGGATATCGCACATGTGTGTGGCTGCAGAAGGTGGGCTGTGGGTGCACTCGGATTCCAACTGTGCCACTGCCATCCCGCCACTTAGCCCTGTGGCCTGGCTGCCATGGTTGTGGTGTGCAGCACATGGGTGGTGTTGGTGTGCAGTGCTCTGCATGGCTGTGAATAGTTGGGTTGGTGGCTCCTGTGGGCACACATGCTGCAGGGAGCTGTGTGCCATCTCAGGGACACAAGTCACTGCTGTCCACTGCGCACGGTGCGTGGACTACGGTCCTATGGACATGCACTCATACCATGTCCCCTCCTTTGTCCTAGTTGTCCATCACCCTGATATAAACACCAGGCTCCTAAGAGGATCCTTCATGTCACCACTGCCACGCTCCAGGTGGCAAGACTGATACAGCAGGCCCTATGCAGGCCACAGCGAAGACATCGGCATTAGACAATGGTGGGATATGGATGCCCATAGGGCCTGTTGGCCTGCAACCACTTCCCTTTTCTGTCTCCCCCCTTCCCTCCCTTGTACCCTTATCCAGCCACATCCCCTGTCCCCCTGCCTTTCTTCCCTGGCTTCCCAGTTTGTTTGTGGCCTCCCCATTCCTTGATCCCTGTACCTGTTAATTGTTTCTCTGTAAACAGTTGTTTCCTGATTGGTTTTAATATACTTTTCTATGGTTAGCCTTCTGTGTCTGTGTCTGATTTGTAGCTGGTGTGTGGAGCCGTGCTGCAGTGGTGTGCATGGTGACTGAGTGGTACGTCTGGGGTTAACTGGGGATTGTGCCTGCTGGTCTCTGCCCAGTGGCTGGTGGCTGTGTTCTGGGGCGGCCATGTGCTCTCTGTTCATGTTGTGTGGCATGTGCATTGTGTGCTGTTGGCATGTATATTGCCAGCTGTGGTCCAGGTGGCGTGTCCCATGCTTTCCTGTGGGTGCTGCCGGTGGCTGTTTGCCAGTGGACATTGATGCCACCCTGTCTCCTTGCACCACTGTGGTGCACATGGTTGGGGGCCTGCTGCCGTGTGCCTGCCATGCCTCCCTCCTGGCATCCTCTGCACCCTGGTGGCAGTCTATCCCACCCTGGTGGCATGCTTCTTGCTGTGCTTGTTGTCCTGTGTCCAGGCACATGCACCTCTGCCCTTTGCGAGCCCCAGTTGCACTATGGTGCATGTTGGCTTGCTCCCTGGTGCAGCCCTGGTTGTGCTATGGCGCATCCCTGCGATATTCAGCCATGTTGCACTGGTGCTTGCCGTCATGCACAACCTTTGAATATCACGCTTGGTGCGCCATGCATGCAGTGTACTTGTGCACTGCCGCTAGTGCGCCTGCCTCTGGCATATTTCTGAATATCCCACCCATAAAGTTAAAGCACTGACAGGTAAAACTCACAGTGGAGTTGCTCAATTTGCAACACATGCATATCGAATAACTCGGTCTCCAAGTAACAATGCTAGCTCTTCTGAATCTGATGATGATGATGATGACTGTGGTCATAGTAATACTGATGACATGGACAAGCTTATGAGTCTGACATTACCTATTTCTTATTCTGACAGTAACAATATGGATGAACAGACTGTAGACCCCAGAGTCAGCTGAAAAACCAATTATGACTGACTTTAACACATTATGACTGATTTTTTCAACTAGTTTAAAATTTATGACTTCGACTAACTAAAGTAAGTTCAACCAATTTTTTCAACTTCCACCCTTCAGCCTGTACTGCCCATAGCTTCACCAGCCAGATGGTGGTGCGTCGCCCGTGGTACATGGTAACTTCAATGTCTTTTAAATTAATGGTATGGCTTGTAACAATCACACAGGAGTGTGGTGTGCATATTTATGGAACACATACAAACAACGGGGAGAAAGAAGTAATGGGGCTTAGCTGGGACTTGAACCCCAGCTGCCTGAAATATCATTTTGATAGCACTAACCAGCTGCACCACTGAGACAACTGGAACCTGAGCTGTCCCCGAACACATTACTGTTTCTCAAATGCACAACTCAATGTCAATACAAATATTTACTTGTAACAATCACACAGGAGTGTGGTGTACATATTATGGAACACATGCAAACAGAGGTGAGAAAGAACTTAAGTAAATGCCTCATCTGAGACTTGAACCCAGGCTGTCCAAAATACCATTCTGATTGCGCTAACTAGCTATGCCACTGAGACAACTGGAACCGCTGGGCTGTCCCTAAGCACATCACTCTTTCTCAAATGCACAACGCATGCCTGTGTGATTGCTATTGGGTTGTGCATTTGAGAAACAGTAATGTGCTTGGGGACAGCCCAGGTTCCAGTTGTCTCAGTTGTGCAGCTGGTTAGCGCAATCAGAATGGTGGCCTGGGTTCAAGTTCCAGCTGAGTCACTTATTACTTTCTCACCTCTGTTTGTATTTTTCTGGCTTGCCAGGAGACACCTTGCAGGACAACATCATATCAACAGAGGCACTCTCTGCTCCTCTCAGAAAGCAAGCGCTCACATTAAAAGGACACCCACGGACTACACTAACAGTCCAGATTGGTAGTTCAAATGGACAGCTCTTTACCTAATAAAGGCAAAGACACAATATTTCAGAAATATGTATTCCAGGCAATGCATGCATGCATACATCATCAAGCAAGCCCACTGAGGGTCAGTCCCCACCCCCAACTGAGTGTATATTTCTTGTTGCATTGATACTATTACTTACAAAAGCAGTTCCATACACTGTAATATGCATATTGACCTTTAAAACATTTTGCTGTGAGCAGGACTACAGCAGTTCCTGGGTCAGACATTATAGTGGGCACACGCCACACGTTTTCCATATGATTTAGCCTCTGTCTCCTCACACCCCTCTCCCCTCCGTGACTACATATAATAAATCAGGAGGAGCAGGACTCAGTGGACGGAAGGGATGATTGCAATATTGGACAATGCCATCACCCCGCAGGGTGGTTGAAATCAAAACTTTTAGGACTAGCCCATTCATGGCTGGAGCTAAACGTAGCTAAATTTTCACTTGCCCCTATTCATTTCAATGAAATTAACTCTCTTATTTGTATTTTCCCTTCAGGGAAATTTACCTGCACGGGACAGGGGACAATGGTATTTCCACACACCCTGTCACCATCTCAGCAATTCTAGAACCTTCACTTTATAGCCTCATACCGACAACTATCCTAATTTCTGCACACCCATTTCATGGGCATCCCCAACAGTAGCTCCACAATGAAACACAACCTGTCCTTCACCTGTTGCACATACACACATACCAGTTTACAGTATAAATGCACTTTCACTGGAACGATGAAGAAAGGCACATAAATCTGCAGTATTCTTACTGTTTTCACTAATCACCCCATGCAAAATACAAGCTTTAACAAACACTGAGGAAATGGGAATTAGGAAAGCAGAATAAATCAATAGGATTGAGCAGAGAGCAGCCAGTGATGCGCAGTAACATGAGCAGCTGTCTTACTTAGGCTAGGCTGTGGCAAGGCAACATGGAAATAAATGTGCAGAAAGGGAGGAAAGCAAGATGTTACTTGCAAATATTGAAATATTTACATTTTAGCAGCTCATTATGACTCCCCTTCCCACTCCCCAGGTTTTTAGCTATCCGTTTGGCAGCTAAAATTGGATGAAGCTAGCATTTGCAATTTTAACATACTTATTAGAGTTAACACTATGGCTGAGAAGTAGTAGATGATGGGAGGTGAGGGGTTGGTAAAGGCTGAGGGTTACCCCCTGGCAATCAGTGACTGTTCGACTGCCCACTACTACTCATCTAGACTCAAAACCAAGTCCTTCCCATTTTATACCACCAACAGACCAAGGAGGGAACAGAAACAGCAAGGGTACCGAGACTGATAGAGAACTGGATCTGATGGAGAACAGCAACAACTCACCCTTACCTTCTGTGTGACTGCTGGCTGGTAACTGATGGCAGGCTCTCTCTCTCTCTCTCTCTCAGCTTCACTTCATCCAGTGGTGGACCAGAAGATCAAGACTCCAGATTACTTCCCTTCCTCAGTAGTCCTACAGGCTCCTTATCAGCTCAGCTGGTCCTGGTCTCTAGAGATGAGGCCTTTTGTTCCTCCCTCCTCCTCGTCCTCAGTCTGTGCTGCTGCTACCCCATGCCAATCCTCCACTCCAGTTGGTACTACCATGGTCAGCCTACCCCAACTGCCTCCAGTCCACTCACTCACTCTTTTGCTGCCCACCATATGCAGTCCACTCAACTGTAAGAGTTTTACTTCTGACCCCGCCTCACATACACACTCAACACAGTGCCTGCCTTCCTTATCAGTTTTTATTTTTAGCCCAGGGCCCACTGTCTAAGACCTAGTTATGTTGTGGCTGGTATGGTGACAGGATAGTCAGTTAACTAGTGTAGGAATCTACTTGAGCACTTTTTCCTCCTCCTCCCTCCCTCCTGTTCTGTCCATGCCAGTCAGTGCACTACTACCTACTGCTGTACTACTTGGTTCTGGCACACCACGCTAACTACTTTGCCAAATTACTCCCTCCTCCAATCAGCGCCTGTGTGTCCCAATCCCAACCCACCCAGATAGTCCATTGGTTGCTCCCCTCCTGGAGCCGTGCACCTGTCCCAGCCTCAAACAAAACAAAAACGAGCATTCCAAATGAAAGGAAAACACACCAAGAATGTAAATACTGTTAGCGTGTATTTATTGAGGTGCAAAAAGTCAGGCCAGTAACCCCAGCGCTTCGGCGCTCAAGCCTTCATCCTGGCCGCCTACCTGCCTGCCCTGCAGCCCTATGGTCTTTCCTCCTCAGGCCACTTGCCTATTCTTCCCACTCCTTTCCTGCTGCTGTGTCCAAATGGCTCCAGATTTATCTCTCCCCGAAATGAGTAAGTCAATATTAAATTGTTTTTACAAAATACAGCACCACTACTCACAGGTCACAGTCACACTTTTCCCTTGGTGCTAGAAATCTCGCCCATACGATGATCCGAACAGCGAAGACTACATTGAATGAATTCTTCAGAGTGCATGATCCTGGTCTGGCTCCTCCTCCCTGTCTCACTCATTGGATACATTTTCACGCTGAGGAGCCAGGGACGCATTTGGTTGGTGGCTGAGTTTCTTAGCTTGATGTTGAAATTGCAAGGTGCAAATATATAAACAATTTATATTAAAAAAAAGGACTGTTGCAGAGTCTCTGAGAGGACTCTGGGGGTGGGTTGGACACTGTCAGGCAAGCAAGAATAGCGGAGAGTGAGACTGATTAGTCAACTTTTGAAAAATGTGACTCCACATAATTATGGCTGCAATACAAGGCAACTGCAGCTAGTTGCAACTGACCAGAATTGCGGTCCACGATTCCAACTGCTGACGGCGGCTCCGGGGTCTAGAACAGAGTACTAATACAGTGTCAAAAGAGAAAAAGAAAATTTCAAAGGCACAAGCCAAACAAAGTGAAACGGTCTGACAGTAGTGATGCCAGCAGTGCTGATGCAGAGGATTCTATGATTGTCTCACCTGATGAACCTGCATCCTTCACCAATATGTCTAGACCCCTACTGAGCTTGTTATTAGATATAGACAGTCCACCTCTACTGTTTGGAATCATTTTTATATCAAGTTCCAGTTTATTTCATCAGGAAAACTCCATTGAGCAAGCTCATTTACAAGGAGGTCCTCCCATAGGCAAAACACAAACAACAGATACATACAAAGCATAAACTGTGGCAAATACAAGCACAGGCTGGCATACATGGCAGAACGAGTTGTACAGGAAGATAATAAAATGGGATAGAAAGCATAGTACAAAAGATAGAATTAGCCATAAGCAGCAAAAATACAAATATATAGTGCAAGGCAGTCAATTTCCTGCCAGCGTATGGGGTGTGGGTAGAATACATGTGCAGTAATGGATACAGAGATTCCTACCATAGCTGGTAAAGTGCTTAGACCCAGTCAAAATTGGGGGACAAAAGAATCCAGGGGCCCGGCTAGTTAGCATAACAGTGACAATCTTCCTTAACATAATTGCATATAGGCGATTTGACAACATTCCGAGAGATCTAGTTGGAGAGCCTGAGGGTGTTTTGGAATTTAAACCAAGCAGAAGATAAAGTGTAACTGATTGCAGCTTCTCCAAAATGGGTGCGAAATTTAGAAATGCCTAGTAAGATAGTCGAGTTTTTCCTAAGTGAGTAGCAACATAGAAACATAGAAACATAGACTTTGATGGCAGATAAGGACCACTTGGCCCACCCAGTCTGCCCATTTCCCTACCTACTGGATAAGCTGCAGATTCTAGTTAACCAACAGCCTACTTCTTGCCACCCCCCACTACAATTGCCTTGTGTCTGTCCCATGCATGTTTGAATTACCCCACAGTTTTAGCCCCAACAACCTCCTCAGGAAGGCAGTTCCACGCATCCACCACTCTCTGTGTGAAAAAAGATTTCCTCACATTACCCCTGAGCCATACCCCCTCTTTCTTTAAATTGCATCCCCTTGTTCTTACACATCTCTTTTTCTGAAAGATGCTACCCTCCTGGACTTTGTTGATTCCCTTGAGGTACTTGAACGTTTCTATCATGTTCCCCCTGTCCCTCCTTTCATAAAGGGTATACATATTAAGCTCTCTCAGTCTCTCTTCATATGATTTCTGATGCAGACTCTGCACCATTTTAGTTGCCTCCTCTGGACTGCTTCCATCCTGTCTATGTCCTTGCATAGATGAGGTCTCCAAAACTGCACACAGTACTCTAGATGGGGTCTCACCCATCTGTCTGTACAGAGGGTAACCACTTCCTTTTCTACTTGTGATGCCCTTCCTATGCATCCCAGTATCCCCTGGCTCTCCTCACTGACTTCTCACATTGCTTACCCACCTTAGATCATCTGATATGACTATCCCCAAGTCCTGTTCCATTTTTTGTTGTTGTTAGTACCTCCCTGCTATTGTGTACTCTTCTCCTGGGTTTTTGTTTCCCAGGTGCATTACTTTGCAATTTTTGCATTGAATCTAAGTTGCCATATGTCTGACCAGTCCTCCAACCTTGCCAAGTCCCTTCTCATCCTTTCTACCCCCCCTTGTGTATCAACTCTGTTACAGATCTTTGTATCATCTGCAAAGAGGCATACCTTTCCCTCCAGACCCTCTGCAATGTCACCTGTAAAGATATTAAAGAGGACTAGACCCAGTACTGAACCCTGAGGTACTCCACTAGTGACCCCCCTTTCTTCGGAATGTGTGCCACTCACTATTACCTTCTGTGTCCTGTTGTGCAGCCAGTTTGCAACCCAGGCTACCACCCTGGAACCCACTCCCAAGCTGGCTAACTTGATTATTAATCTTTTGTGCGGAACTGTGTTAAATGCCTTGCTAAAGTCTAGGTAGGCCATATCCACAGTCCCTCTCTGGTCTATTACTTTGGTCACCCAGTCAAAGAAATCTATTAGATTCGTCTGACATGACCTTCCCACTGTGAATCCATGCTGCCTTGGGTTCTATGCCCCGCTGGCCTCTAGGTACTCAACAATTCTTTCTTTCAGAAGTGATTCCATCATTTTCCCTACCACTGAGGTCAAACTTACAGGTCTGTAGTTTCCTGCTTCTGCCTTGCTCCCACTTTTGTGAACTAAGCAACTAAGGGATCGGTGAAATAGGGAAGAAATATAGCAGAGGAGTTTATTCATTATGGCTTTGTACACCCAGGTACAGCTAAGCATCTCCTTCTGGTGTCAAGTGATATCGATCCTACCGCTAAATTTAATGAGCAAGATTGCTTTCCAAGCTACAGTATATATGTGCACTGCAATGCTTGTGTTAGTAGGGGGAAAATAAAGGCCATCTTGGAACCACAACAATGATGCGATATCTTATGCAAATTCACACCATCATTACATATGGTTCAAAAAAACAGTCTAACATTGGTGCCTGGAAATGTAGCGGGGCACTCGGTGAACTAGAACATTCTGCTGAAACAGTAGGAGTTGGCAGTCGCCAGCCAAGGTCCAAAAGTCAACTTCTGCCTCAAGATAATTCTGTAAGGTCCTCTGTTTTACCAGGCATGGCATGTAGTACACCGCCCCAGCCAAACCTAACTTTACCCCTGCATAAGAGACAGTTGAAATTAAGAGTTTAAACTTTATGAATTGTTTTGATGATTTTGACTGGTATCACGTGGATATGGGGTTAATGGGTAAATTGCCTTTACACTAGTTTTACCTTGTTTGTTTGTATAATTAGAACATGTGATTAATTAAGAAAGTGTATTAAGGCTCCTATGTTTGTAAAGATCTAATAGCTCTGAAGAAGCCCTAAAAAGCAGAGCTGTGCGAATACCTTTTTTCAAATATCTGTCCAAATATTCGGTATTCGGGGTCCAAACGGCCGAATATTCAGCCAAATATTCATATTCGGCAATTATTTAACTCCTCCTACCCCCCACCATCAGATAGCACCCAAAACTCTCTCCTCACCCCAAAGCTCCCCAACCAATTTTACAATTAAAAAAAAAGTCAGCAATTTCTTTTGGGGCAACCGGCACAACTCCACCCACCTCCACGGCCGGCCGCCCACCAGGTTTCATACATTTATCACTATTGTAATTTAAAAGTTCAGATAGTCCTCCTGTGATTAACCCTCGTGCTCCTCATCCTCCTCATTCTCCACCCCCACCACACCCCCCGTAGCCAGAAGCAGCCCCCTGCCTCCCCACAAACCCTGCACTTGAACTGCCCCGGAGATGAAAGAGTTAACTCTATGCAGAACCTCCTCTGTGAGAAGGAAGAGGAGGCCTGGGCTTGATAAAAAGGCCTGTGAAAAGGCATGCCCTATAACAGTGCCCTTGTTACTGGAATGAGTTGTGAAAAAGGGTCTTTTTCCTGACACCAGTGAGACTTGAGGTGGAACTGGATGTCTCTCATGTGGAACTTGGAACCCAGCACTGTGCCTATGGAAGCAGCCATGTGGCCCAGTAGCTGGAGAAACTGTCTTGCAGTTCTTGGTTTGTTTTTTAAGATGTGACTTGATCAGCTCGTTCTCTATTTAACAGCAAGTAACCGTGGTTTCATTCATAAGAAGGCAGCCAGCCGTGGAGGAGGGTGGGCTGTGCAGGCTGCCTTTTGCTTACATTTTCGTACTCTTCTTAGGTGCAGGCAGGGTTCAGGGGGAAGGGGTGCCGCTGCTGACTACTGGGGGTAAGAGTGAAAAGGATGGGGTGGACCACAGGAGGACTATCTTAACTTTTAAAATTACTGTAGTAATGAATGTATGAAACCTGGTGGCTGGCCAGCCATGGAGGTGGATGGAGTTGCACCAGTTGCCACAAAAGAAATAGCTTTTTCTTAATTGTAAAATTGGTTGGCTAGCTTGGGGGGGGGATTTGGGTGCTATCTGTGGGTGGGGGGAAGGGGTTTATATTATTCCCTGAATACCACATGAATAGTGAGCTATTCGTTATTCAGATTCTGAATAACAAATAGCTCATTATTCGTGCTATTCAGGAAATAATATTCGGTATTCGCACAGCCCTACTAAAAACAGAGCGATACGTAAGCTAGCAATGTGCCTTTACTGCCGTCCTTTCCTGGTCTTACCATGTTACAAAAGGTTTAATAAAGACTGGTGGTGGACTAATCCTTGGACCCAGTTTTTTTCTTGTGGAAACCAGCGTGGTTGGTGCGTCCTGCTGCTCATTTTGTTTTCAAATCTAGGAATTAAACAGCAAGCCCCACCATTCCTGTGCTTACCTCTTTCCAATTTTTTTTAAGTTAAAAGAGGTTTTTGAAAGAAAGTCTAAATATTCATGAAACCATCCAATAACGGTGGCAATGAATCATAAAATAGGAGTAATTACTGTACTTGATTTGCAGCCATGCTCTATTGTGGAAGACGTGGATTTCTGGAGGCTTACAGATTAGTTAGACCCATGATATTTAATGCCAAGTAGAAAATACTTTTCAATAACTGCTGTGCCCAGGATGTATGACAGTTTAATAGTTCGAGTAAGGCTCTCCAAGAGGATGAGGACAAGGTAATTCACTTTATTATCAACATGAGGACCAGCACCCAAACCACTGCACATCTTTCTCCTACTGCACACTGGGTCAGTTTTGTGGGTAACTCATCATCCTCACACAGCATTCTGCCTGCTACCCCTACCACTTCAACCACTTCTACTACTGCTACTACTATCTCTCACAGCTCCAAAAAAACTCTCATGTTTCAGAAAATGGCAGCTCTCCCTGTATTTCTCTTTCAAGGCACAAACACAACACAGCACATTCAGCAAGAACTGGAAAGACTAGTTAGTGCTTGGGTCACCTCACAATGTTTGAAAGTTGTTGATTTTTGTCGCTGACAATGGTTCAAATATTAAAAAAGCACTTCATGGTGGCAACTGTGTACATATACGTTGTTTTGCACATTATCTTCACCTAATCATTCGAAGCTTTCTGGAGAATGACCAGCAAGTATCAACCACTGTGGGAACAGTGTGCAAAGTGTGTGGCCACTTCAATCATTTAATAAAAGCCTATGATATCTTTGCTGATATCCAGAAGAACAAAGGTCTTACTCACCACCAGCTTGTTCAGGATGTACCAACAAGGTGGAATTCAAATTACTTTCTGATTCGGGAGTCACGTGATACGCTTAGAATGAGCAGTCGCAAACCTCGGAGCTCCGTGGTCCTTATCTACTAAAACACAGCTAAAAATTTATTACAATAGCAAGATTTTCCTCTCAGAAGGGTACTCCAAATGAAATTCACCAAATTTATGGAAATTGATATATTGGAACAGCAACAAATGGACTGCAACTCCATGGCACACAACTCACCGAGAGGGAAGGCTTCCAAAAGGCAAAAACAAGAATTGCTGCAGGACTCTCCTCCTGAAAGTACACCTTAGGAGTCTGTCTCGGATAAGCTTGATCATTTTTGTTTCTGAAATTGCCTCAGTCAAAATCACATCGTGCGAGCTGTCCACAGATTTTAAAGCTGTTAAGCCAGCACTTGAAACCCTCACAGCCAGAGTCACTGATGTGAAGCCAGGATCAGCTCACTGGAGGACCACCAGAACAAGACAAATAGAGAACTAGCCAATCAGCGCAAACAACTGGCCAATGCGGAAGATAGAATAGAAGACCAGGAGGGGAGATATACAGTAGAAGCAACAACAAGGCAATGGTTGGTATTCCCGAGAGGGCAGAGGGCTCTAACATGCTAACATTGACTCAACAAATACTCCAAGATGTGTTCAGACTCCTGAGAACAGGGCAGTCTATACTGTATGCTCGAGAAAGCCCACCGGTCTCTTTGCCCACAACCACAAAAAGGAGAAAAACCCGGAACTATCATCATATGCTGCCTTAACTTACAAGACAAAATGCACACGATGGCTCAAGCAAGGAAAAAGGGCCATTAACTTGGAATGGACAGTGCTTCCATATTTTCAGTGATGTCACACCAGCAGTACAGGACAAGCAATGAGCTTACCAGGACACAAAAAAATCAAGTCCACATCCCTTTTCGAATGCTGCACTCAGTTCATCTAGTGATCACCACCTGATCAGGGATGCAGGAATTTCCAAACACAAAGGCAGCAAGCAGAGACCTCCCCAAGTGCCTACCGCACATCTTTCAATCACTACTGCCAAACTCAGGTCCCTCAGGTCACAAAAAAATAACCGGGTGATGAGCACCCAGTGAGTACACTTTTAATGCCTATAATTGACAGAATCTCATAAGGCAGAAAATACAGACTTTGTTTGGTTACTGGACTATTTATCCCCCACTATTGACCATATGGGGGAACAGGCAGTATGGGACTATGAAAAGTGCTCAACTCCTTTATTGGCCATCCCTGCAAAAAGCAGTACCAGGGACTTAAATAATATAACACACACAATATGGCAGGCAAGAGCTTTACTTATCCTTATTTTACAATTCTTTGGTCTTCCCGCCACGGTCGCCTTTGTGGCCCAGAGGCCACACCCTACTGGACTTTTAATTCAAGTAATGTCAGCAGCCATCACTGCATTCTCCTTTACTAGACATAGCCACCAATCCTGCCCCCCCCCCAACTGGTCATCCCAGATGTATCCGCCCATTACATTGTGACTACTGAACTCATCACCCTGTATCATCTACATTGTACTCCCCCTGCACAGGCACATCACCTCTGAGGACACTAACCCCAAGACCCCTCTCTGCATCCAAAGTAGCAGAATACTAAGGGGCTTATGAATAAAGCACAATAAAACTTACCCGCAAACCACTCTCAACCAAGACTAACAAAGCAGACAAGCACAAAATTGATGTTAAGTCAGGGGACCTGCTGCCAGTATACACCCCAGTGAAACCCTACAGGGCCAACCTATGAGTGAAGCTTGCCCTGTTCTCCCACAGGTAAAAAAACTGGCTTTGAAATGGCTAATTTACTTACGAACCCTGTATACACACCAGAGCACTAACCCTCATGTTGCAGATCACTGGTCTTTCAATCCTTGCTCTGACACTGGCCCGGCAGGGGCTTCAATAGTACAGAAGGTAGCCATGGACACTTACTTCTTGTGAGGAAGCATCTGAACAGGCATGTAGCTTCTCAAATTAAGTGGCATGCTCCCTGAGGTCAGGCCACACCAGGAGCATTACTCTTATCCAAGTCTCTGCCATGGACTGCCCGACCTGGCGGCTAGGGCGACACCTCTGACACTGAAAGTACCATCCCAAAAGCAAGGCTCCAGAACCTCATCAGTGCGATTGGATGGCAGCCACTACTATGAAGTATCAGTTTCAATGGGGCAACTCAAAATGGCAGCCGCCGTCTCCCCAATACAAATCACTTCACTACCAGCAATTTTACTACGTTCCATCATAGGTGTCGCACTCATAGACAGCATACAAAAACTCTTTGGTATGTTAAATGCAGAGCTACAGTTTTCAATTTCAAGGGCGTGATGGACCCTCTGGGTGTCAGGATCTGATGGAGGAAGGTATGACCCCACCACATCCGTACGTTGGAATCATGCAACACGCTATTTGAAAGGATAACTCTCAGCATAAATGTATTCTTGACTCTTTAGAACAGTCTTTATAAACTCAATAAATCTTGTCTGTTAACTTTAAGCCACAGTGCTGGGACTTAAAAGGATGCCACATGAACCCCATAGTCCCACGCTGATGTGCCATACAGCTGATGAGGCTAATGGTTGGGGTACTCCTAGAGGCAAGATGAGCGGCAGATGTCCACAAATGCGGGGGTGGGGGTTTTGTACAAAACGCACTACTATGCATGTGCTGGGAATGACTACTCCCTCCTCTCTGTTTTCACTCAGGCAGAGAGTTTAGTTCACATAACCTCTTTAATCAGAATCAATCAATATCTTTATTTAGCCAAGCAGAGCACCATTGAGCAGGGCTCATTTACAAGATGGACCTAAACAACAACAAGTCACAATACAACAATTTGGCATAGGCATAGCAACATTAGCAGCCTATGTACAGTGATTAGAAATGAGAAATCCATGGCTTGGCACAGTGGTGTACAATAATTTACAAACAGCAACGTAAGACTTGACACTGAGAGCAGAACAAGGCAGCATAATTTACAGATGTGGTACCAAAGGCAGTCAGCATACCGCTGTGTGCGAATTCTGTGCAAGGTAGGTCTCTCATAGACAGCAGAGTACAATATTATGTTGGATGACAATGGTATGGGCATGGATGAAGTCCCATCCATGACTGCTGGATGGGGGAGGGGGCACTGGCAGAGAGATTTCTTAAGGGTGGTAGCATCACCTAAGGTGTCTATCATACTGCATACCAAGAGAAGTTATCTATTTGTCCAGTTCTCCCCTTCCTGGTTGTACGAACAGCTTTCTCTCTATCCAGGCAGATATGGGGCGTTCAAGGGTAAGAGGAGGTCCCAGATGTTTCTGTATGAATGGGGGCCCATGTCCTGCACCTAAGACGAACACAGTCTACCGCCTACTATTTGTCTCCATTGAGAACAGCCGGGATGGTTGCCATGCATACTGAAAGTGGCCAGAGTCTTTGCATTACAGTATAGCATCACACGTGACCGGCAAATTTAACAAAAACTATATCCAGTTGGTAATCCAGTGGATCTGTACTGCACTTACACTAGCTCTCAACTGTGACATCACAAGCTCTGCCGATCCAGTCTCATATAGCTTGGCTCTCCCAGAATAATGTTCCCTTTTTATCTCCACAACTTGACCATCACTATTTTAATTCCTGTATCTTACTACTGAATCACAGACAGAGGGAATGATCTCATGAGAGCCCAGAACATACCTCTTGATTTTGGGGCTTACCTCTGCCTATCATTAACCTGGCTTATAGAAAGCTGGGCAATAGGCTACAGTGAGAACCACCTCTGTTCAATGTTTTTGTACTTGTCATGTATTGTATGCCTATTTGTTGCATTCTACTGTAGAATGATACATAGTAATGTGTGTATCATTTTCTGTATTTCTGATACAGTAGGGATGTTGAATCATACCCCACACAGTAGGATGGTACTTTCATTACTGCAGAATCCAGCATTACAGCAGAAAGTCCTCTTTAGGTTCCTCTGCTAATGATAGCCAGAACAATTTAGCTCTCCATAGTCTCTCAAGAGGTGTCACCACTATACCCCCCAATCCCATAACTTTTATTCCCTAGGGACCATACACATCACACTACCTAATGGCTAAACAAGACACAATCTCATTTCTTGGAATATTAAAGGGGCACAAACTAAAGAAAAGCACTAACAAATCCTGTACCATCTGAAACAAGCCAGTCTGAGCATAGCCGTCCTGCAGGAGACCCATACCCCAACTTCCCTAGTGCACCTATGGTGCAGACAGTGAGTGGGCCAAGCCTACACAGCAGGGGTGGGCAATAAAAAGGTGGGCATGGCTGTTTTAATCCATCATGACAACCACTTCCTACAATGGGAGAAATTTGTTGACCCTGCAGGTGATTTATTGTAGTCAATGTTACCTTAGACAGAGCAGAAGTCTTCCTGGCATCCATCTATGGCCCAAACAAGGAAGAGTCCCAGGTGTTTACCTCCTTACTCTCTGAACCTGCAAAGCATCACCCCTTTCCAATGATTCTGGCAGGGGATTGGAACACATTCCCAGATCCCACACTTGACAGATCTAATGCATGTAGGAGTGGGTTATCGCCCACCCAGTGGACCCTACAGGAACCAAAGAACTTACTTGGACTGACTGAGCCCTGGCAGGTAATGTACCCAGGTGACAGAAGCTACTTCTTCTTATCCCACATTCATAACATGCACTCCTGCCTAGATTATTTTTTAACCTCCCCAGAGATCTATATGTACACAGCACATCGTGAAATTCTTCCCAAGGTGTTATTAGACCATGCCCCAGTTCTCCTCTCCTTCGCCTCGTCCTCATCAAGTGACAAAGACAGAGTATGGAAAATATGTAACAACCTCTTAAAGGATCCTAAAACATTAGATAAAATCAAACTCTGCACGGAAAAGTTTTGAAAAGAAAACATAAACGCCCTAATTGGTGCAGAACAAATAGGTTTTGTGCAAGGCCGCTCTTATCATAGCATGCACATAAGCTTACCCAACCAATAGCCGCTTTTAGAGACTCTGAGTATCCAGCTATTATGTTCTTGGATGCAGAGAAGGCCTTTGATAAAGCTTCCTGCCCCTTTCTCTACTTAACACTATAATAATTTGGTCTCTCCACTGCCTTCATTGACTGGATTAAGCACCTATACTCACAGCCTTTGGTCAATATTTGTTGCAATGGTGTCAGCTCTGCAACCTTCCACCTCCACAGAGGCACACACCAAGGCTGCCCCTTAATCCCCTTCCTGTTAAACCTACATCTGGAACCTATAACTAGATGAATCCTCTTGGATGACAACACCAAAGGGATTCTAGCCAGTAATCACAAATATAAGATATCCACATATGCAGACAACACCCTCCTGTATATGGTGGATTCTACCCATTCACTCTCTGCAGCCATAAATCTTTTACAAGAAGCTGGACAACTACCAGGCTATAAAATCAACCTAGAGGAAACCTGCATCATGATGCTTAACAATCGAATCACAAAATCACAGGTACTGCAATGGGGAGGTACGTGGTCCCCCGCCTAGCTCAAGTACCTAGTGATAAGCGTTACCACCAGCAAAAAACAAGAATTCTCTCTAAATCTTGACATGCTCCTTACCTCAGTCAAACATGGTACACAGAGAACCATGACTGGGATGTCAACATACCAGGGTACACAATCCACAATCAAGGAGGGATATGGAGGGTAGAAGACTCTTTAGGTTTCCCTCCCTACCCACTTTCCACACCCTTGATGGGACTTTACTTGAGGACACATCCTCCTTCAGGTACTTAGGTGTTTGGATGGACCAACACCTAAACGTCTCTGGACATATTGACGCCATCCTAGAAAAAACTGTGCCCCAAGCTTGGCAACCTGTTCAGGAACCATAGTTGCACCCCTCCTATGGCTAGGCATGAATTTGTTCAGAAGATGATACTGCCCATTTCTGAGTACTGTGATGTAGTCTATGGTGTTGCTCCTAAATCCTCCCTGGATAGACTGGACACCTTCTTCAGTTCCTTCTGCTACTTTGCCCCAGATGCCCCCTCTTGCACACACTATTACGATCTTTATCGTGCCCTGTCCTTTCCCCTCTCTTACAAATAGGTGACTCTCCCACTGTGCTAAATTCACCTCCAAGCACTAGTTGGGTGAGCTCCCTTCCTATCTCATCTCCTCTTTATAACACTCACCATCCTCCCATTCTCTTAGATCAACTGACTCCCGCACCCTGGTAGCCCCCCGCAGAGCCACCCAAATGGGTCAATCCAGTTACTTTCACCACCTCCCAAAAATGTACAATTCCCTCCCCCTCAAATCCAGCACTCATCCTCCACCTACTCCATCAGCTCTGCCCTCAATAATTACCTCACACCTAGATTCTCCTGCCATTCCCTTCCTGATTCCCTCCTGTAATCCCTGGACAAACCCTACCCCTCTACTGGCACCTTCATTTTACCCTGTTCACCCCACCCCTGAAATTTATAGCACTCCTTCCCTTCCCCCAAATTGCTCCCCCTTACTGGTCTCTCTTGATCTCTCACAGAATGTAAGGGACCCCGAATACTTTCTATGACTCCCTCTCCTACCCCCCCAAGGGGCTTGTATCTCTCATCTACTCCCTTCCCCCACCATCCCTCCTTTCTCCCTAGCCTTGCAGTTCTCTTGCAGGATTCTCAGCATACTGAAGGGCTCCTACTGGGCCTAGGCTTGTGCCCTCTCCTTCCCCTCCCCTTCCCATCCACCTTTCTCCCTAGTCTTCGCAGTCCCCTTGCAGAGTTCTCATCATCTTGAAGGGGTCCAACTGAGCCTAAGCATATCTCCTCTCTTCTATCTAGCCCCCATCTTCACTTTCCATGACTACTAGCAGGGTCTAGTGCATCCTGATGCACTATTGATTAGGCCCCATCCCCTCCAAAGGTGCAAATTCTCTTTCCCTCGAGGGTTCAATTCTCCCTTCCTCCCTCCCTCTCCTATCACTCTCTTAATCCCTATCTACTGATCTTCCCCAACCCCATTGCAGTGTACTCTGTATCCTGAAAGGTCCTCTCTTGGGTTAGGTCCAATTCCCTTCTTAGCATTAAGTCACACCTCCTCCTCCTTCTCCCTCCTCCCTCCTCCCTCTTTAAATCCCTACAGCCTTATCCCCCTTTCTATCAAGCCCCACAGCCCCCTTGCAGTATTTCCCACATCCTGAAGGGGTCTGTCTGGGACACTGCCTTATCCCCTTCTCTCTGATCCCCCCAGTCCCCTTGCAGGGTTCCTCGCATTCTGAAGGGGTCTCCAGGGACATGACTCTTCCCCCCACCTCACCCCCCTTTCCTTTTCCCCTTTTCTTTCACATAAGCACTTGTTTGTCTATTAACCCAGCACTTATTATTGTCCACTCTTTCTACCTATTATGAGCAACACTGTCGTAACACTGCCTTGGCAATACCTTATACTGTTATTGTTGAACACTTGTAATGTCCTGTTTGGAAACTTCTGTACAACATGTTCTCTGTGTAATGTTCTATTGCAACTGACGTGTAGCCTTTGCTTATGCTATGATTTTGAACATTTTGTCAAAATGTAATGTTTCTGTCTTGAAAACTTTGTACATTCTGTCTTGTTGTAATGTCCTGTCGTGACTGACGTGGAGCCTTTGCAAAGGAGTCCTTGACTCAAAGGTTGTAATTCCGAAATTTTCAATACATAAAATAAATAAATAAACACTGTTTGTAACACCTGCCTTACAACTGTATGTTAATGTTGATCTTGTAAATTAAATATTTACTGTCTCATTCCTATTGTACCCCTTCCCCTCCAGGTTACACCCGAAGATAGCGACTTGTCACTCAGTGTGCCTTCCTGCTGAAACATTTCAATAAATAAATAAATAAAAGAGGAGGGAGAGTAGCTCTCTAAGTAAAGGAAGGGAGCAAAGCAATGGAACTAAAGGGTAAACAGGGAGGAGAGGAGGCCTGTGGTTTACTGTGGAGACTGGAAATGGCACCACAATCTGCATGGGGGTTGTATACAGACCCCCATCTCAGAGGGAGGAAATGGACAAGAAAATGATAGAAAGCATCCATAGGATGACAGAAAAAGGGGAGATATTGTTGATGGGGGATCTGAATATGCCAGATGTTAACTGGAGAACTTTTGCTGCATCCACATCCAAAAGCACGGACATTCTAGATGCCCTACAGGGGGCATGTCTCAGACAGCTAGTGTTGGAACCCAGTCGGGAGGGAGCAATCTTAGACCTGGCACTCTCATGGACAGAGGATCTCAGATTTAGAAGTGGGTAGACATCTGGGAACAAGTGACTACCAAACAGTGTGGTGCATGACAAACACAGCCATAGAGTCAAGCCACACAAAAGTGAGGGTACTGGACTTTAGGAAGGCTGACTTTGTCAAAATGTGAGAGTGTCTCAGAAAAGCACTAGCAAATGAGCAAGAAGGAGGGGTGGAGGAACAATGGGGAAACATCAAAATTGCCATCTCAGAGGCAACAAGTCTTTGTGTTAAGCAAATAAACAAGTCAAAAAAGGAAAAAAACACTATGGTTCTCAAAAGAGGTGGCAAAGAAGGTTAGGGAGAAAAAGACAGCATTCGGGAAGTGTGAAGAAACACAGAGAAAGCAGGACAGAAAACTGTACCAGTCAAAGCAGAAAGAAGCGGAGAAGGCAGTCAGACTAGCAAAGGCCCAAACCAAGGAAAAGATAGCCAACTCGGTTAAGAAGGGGATAAAACCTTTTATAGGTACATTAGGGAGTGAAGAAAGACCAAGGGAGGGATACTGAGGCTTAATAATGGGAAGGGGGTGGGCAGAGGGTGACAGTGAAAAAGCAGAAATACTGAACAAATACTTTTGCTCAGTATTCACAAAAGAAGAGGAGGGGGAGGTACTTAATTCAATCAATAAAAGTACTCTGGATAGGGAGGTCAATTCCAGTCCTTCCACAGAAGAAAGGGTTCTGAAAGAACTCCTAAAACTGAAGGTGGACAAAGCAATGATGCCTGATGGGACTCACCCCAGAATTCTAAAAGAACTAAGGAGAGGACTAGTGACACCACTGACTACCTGGGCAGGAGTCGGGCATATGGCTTGATGACATCAACTCACTACCTCAGACCGAGGGCGTAACTTGGGTGTTATTTTTGATGATGACCTGACCCTGAAACCTCAGGAGTCAGCAGTTGTCAAATCCTCTTTTTACCATCTGAGAAACATCACCCAAGTGAAACACCTGGTTCCTCCGGATGACCTTCCAACATTGATCCATGCCTTCATCACCACACACCTTGACTACTGCAATGCCCTCTATCTAGGGCTTCCTGGGGTTGATATCCGTTGCTTGCAGCTAGTGCAGAATGCATCAGCCAGGCTATTGACTGGAACATCTAGAACAAGCCATATTATTCCTGCACTGCGCAGACTGCACTGGCTGCCAGTTCATTGGCAGATCACCTTTAAGGTCAGTCTTTTGATATTTAAAGCCCTACACGAACAGGGACCCAGCTACCTGCAAGATCTCTTGTCTCCCTACCCCTCCCTCCGTCCTCTCCAATCCTTCGATGAGGGATTGCTAGAGATTCCCAGGGTACGTTTACAGACATCTGGTGCCCATGCTTTTTCTTTTGTAGCCCCTACCCTGTGGAATTCTCTACCTCATCGGTTGAGAGAATGCCTGATCATTGAGAAATTTAAGTTGAAACTTAAGACATATCTATTTCAGATGGCCTTCCCAGGTGATTTTTAATTAATTATATATTTATAAATTTATTGTCATTTATACGTTTTATTGTAATCAACTTGTAAGGTGCCTAGGTTTAAGAAAGGCACTATATAAATAAAATGTTGCTTGCTTGCTTACCCTTTTTAACAAATCATGGGAGAATGGTGTGGTACTTGAGGACTGGTGGATGGTGGATGCCATTCCCCTTCACAAGAGTGGGAGCAAAGCAGGGGCAGGAAACTACAGACCTGTTAGTTTGACCTCAGTGGTAGGGAAAATGATGGAATCACTTCTGAAAGAAAGAATTGTTGAGTACCTAGAGACCACTGGGGAACAGGACCCAAGGCAGCATGGATTCACAGTGGGAAGGTCGTGTCAGACGAATCTAATAGATTTCTTTCACTGGGTGACCAAAATAGTAGACCAAGGAGGGGCTGTGGACATGGTCTACCAAGACTTTAGCAAGGCATTTGACACAGTCCCACACAAATGATTAATAAACAAATTAGCCAGCCTGGGATTGGGTCCCAGGATGGTAACCTGGGTAAAAAAATGGCCGGACAACAGGACACAGAGAGTAATAGTAAACGGAGTCCACTCCAAAGAAAGAGTGGCTACTAGCAGGGTACCGCAGGGTTCAGTACTGGGTCCGGTCCTTTATAATGTTTTTATAAGTGACATTGCAGAGGGACTGGAGAGAATAGTATGCCTCTTTGCAGATGACACAAAGAACTGCAACAGGATTGATACACAAGGGGGGCGTGTGGAAAGGATGAGAAGGGACTTGGCAAGGTTGGAGGAATGGTCAAAAGTATGGCAGCTTAGATTCAATGCAAAGAATTGCAAAGTAATGCACCTGGGAAACCAAAACCCAGGGGAAGAGTACACAATGGGTGGGGGGAGGTACAACAATAAAAATGGAAAGGGACCTGGGGGTAGTCATATCAGATGACCCAAAGGTGAGCAAGCAATGTGAGAAGGCAGTAAGGAAGGCTTTGGGATACTGAGATGTATAGGGAGAGGCATCACCAATAGAAAACAGGAAGTTGTTATCCCTCTGTACAGACAGCTGGTGAGACCTCATCTCAAGTACTGTGTGCAGTTCTGGAGACCCCATCTCCGCAAGGACATAGACAGGATGAAGGCAGTCCAGAAGAGGGCAACTAGAATGGCACAGGGTCTGCACCAGAAGCCATATGAAGAGAGACTAAAGATATTAATATGTATACCCTCGAGGAAAGGAGGGAGAGGCTGGACATGATAGAAACTTTCAAGTACCTCAAGAGAATCAACAAAGTCAAAGAGGGTAGCATCTTTCAGAAAAAGAGATGTGCAAGAATAAGGGGACACAATCTGAATATAGAGGGTGGATGGCTCAGGAGCAATGTGAGGAAGTATTTTGTTTATGGAGAGGGTGGTGGAAGCATGGAATGGCCTTCCTGAGGAGGTCATAGGGTCAAAAACAGTGGGGGAATTAAAGAATACATGGGACAGACATGAGGCAATTCTGGTGGGGGGTAGGTAGAAGTAAGTTGCTGTTTAATTAGGATCTGCAGCTTATCCAATAGGCAGGGAAATGGACAGACTAGGTGGGCCAACCGGTCCTTATCTGCCGTCAAAGTCTATGTTTCTATGTTTCAAACATGACCTCAACAGATGAATGTCCTTACCCCTGAAATTATGGGCCAGAATCAACGTTATTAAAATAAATATATACTGCATAAACTACTATACCCTCTCAGAATGAACAGCTTCTTCATCCCCATTCACTGGTTGGTTAAATCTAAAGCTACACTATTGGCCTTTCTATGGGGTAATAGAACTCCTTGCAGAGCCTACCACAAGCTCATTGCCCTCGAGTCACAAGGAGGCGGCCTCCAACTCCTGGTCTTGTAACTTTATTACCTAGCTTTACATGTCAGAAAATTCCTATGGTGGAAAAACACTGACCCCTCCATCCCGCCGAATACATACAGGTCACAATGGCAGCAGATTGAACTCGACCTCTGCCATGACACCAAAGTCAATATTGGGTCCCTGACTCGCATTCCCCAATCACACCTACCTCCTGCCCTAAGACAATCTCCAATCAGTATCTCTCATCTAGTTAGCAGGCAGCTACACAGACTTCTAAAAACCATACCCCTTTCTGCTTCTGACCAACCGATTCTTGGCAACCCCAATTTCAAAATACAAAACAAACCAGTCCTGGCAAATTACCCTGGCATCCCCTTTGGTTCACGACTGGGCCAGCTTATACAAACAATTCATTTATAACATTTAACAACTTCACCAGTGCCTTCTTCAATGCCAAACTGTCCCCATTTACCTTCCTCCAATTGAGGCACACTACAATGGGTCTAGGCCTTGGTCCCTATCAGACCCCTATTCTTGAGAGGATCTATCCAGCTTACTCACACAATGCCATTACAATTCCCTCCTCTACAAAGAATTTTTTTTTTCTTTTCTACACGCCAGGGGAGCATGACTCTTGCTCCTATTGGGTGACTATTTTTCCAGAGCTAAAGGATGTCAACACAAGATTTACCATGTAGGGGGATCTACACAAATACCTGAAATTTGACAGCCTCAGACTCCTGCAACTCAAGATAGCCCATAACCTGTACTTCACACCCTCAAAACTTCACAACATGGGTCATGTATCATCCCCTGTCTGCATGTGGTGCAAGGCAGAGCAGGGCACGTTAATGCACATACTTTGGGACCGTCCTAAGGCCAAACCATTCTGGGGCTCTATTCAAAACCATCTGGACCCTCTTCAGGGACTGAACTCTGCTTTCAGCCTGCAAACATGCCTATTGGACCTCAACCTGGACCAGTTCTTTGGTGTCCAGAAACATTACATTTCTCTCATAGCTGCTATAGCAAAAAAGGATCATATTTAAGCATTGGCTTGATGAAACTGAGCCCACGTATTGGGACAGTGCCACACTAGGGGCCTTCAAGATGGAGAAAATGATTAGCTCCCTCAAGAACCGTACATAACAATTCCACTGCAAGTGGGGTGCCCTTGAGACCCTGCTGCTACTAAGTTAAGAGCGACCTAACAACCATTTAGGTATTTCTGTGCAATAACATCATTGTAGGAATATCCTCTATGTACCTATTATTTTATTGTATGGATTATTCTACCGCATGTGTAGCCCTGGTGCCATATACCAGTGGACTACCACCCCTGCCTGCTGACCACAACACAGGTTAAGGGGCCTTGGTTCTGTTCTGGTGACAATCGGGAGTTCTTTCCCAAATATATAAATAAATAATGCAGTGCCTCCACCCAGAGTAAAATTATAGTGTGCCGGATATTTTTATTTATTTATTTATTTATTTATTCAGGATTCGGAAAGTACCTTTGAGTTAAAGACTCATTTACAAAGGTTCCACGTCACAAAAGATAGGACATTACAACAATTAAGGTAAATACAATGCAGGAAACAGAACAAGCTTGATACATGGTAAAATACAATTAGAGGCTCGCAATCAGTTCCTAACAAACTTAGTATGTTGCTCAAACAGATTAGCATATAGGCACTTATATAGAGATGATCAAAAATGGAGGTTAGGGGATAAAAGGTGGGGGGGAGTAAGCCAGCCATTGTCATGGGAGAGGGAGGAGTGAGTGATGGGTTCAATGGCAGTCACAGCTGTTAGAGGACTGGAGATAACCCCTAAGATGGGTTTTGAAGAGGCCGATTCTATTTTCATTTGTGAGGGAGCTAGGCAGACCATTCATCCATACAGGGGCCTTGTAGCTAAAGGATCTTTTAAATTGGGAGGCTTGACAATGGGGAACTGTGACGAGTTTCTTGCTGGAGCTATGGGTGGCTTTTTGAGTGGTGGTCTGATAGATTAATGAGGTAAGACCGGGGAGGGGGGACCAAGGGTGATCTTTTTGGCCATAAGGCAGGTGTGGAACTTGATCCTATTGTCTAAAGTAAGCCAGTTAGTACAGTTATAAAGTGAGCAGGTATGGGTGAGACGGTCACAGTCCAATACAAGACGACAGGTTTTGTTGAGGGAGAGACGGCGCCTACGGCAGGCCGAGGTCATGGCAGCGCTATTAATAAGTATACCATAGTCGAAGAGGGAGAGGACTGAGGACAAGGCAGCAAGCCAGAGGGCATCAGGAGTAAGGCAATGTTTAAACCAATAGAGTAAGCCAAGATGGACATTAAGAGCAGTGGACAGGTGATGTATATGCTGGTGGAAATTGAGTGCCGGGTCTAGGGTGATGCCCAGATATTTAAAGGAGTCCACTTGCTCAGGAGGGGTTTCGATCTATTGTTAGAACCTGGGGGCAAAGCTCCTTCCTGGAGTTCTGAGGGTGTGAGAAGAGCATAAACTTGGTCTTCTTGTAGTTCAGTATAAGGCGTTGTGTGGAGAACCACTGTTCGGCTTCACTGAAGGAGGATTGGAAGGATTGATGGAGTTGAATAGGGTCGGGGCTGGATGAGTAAAGTACAGCATCAGCCACGTACAGTAGATTGCCAGAGCAGGATGCGGGGAAGGAGTTAAGGTAAAGACTGAAGAGTAGGGGACCAAGGATGGACCCCTGAGGGATCCCTGAGTGAACTGGGAGTCTAGCGGATAGGGTAGTGCCAATTTTGACCTGTTGGGATTGGTCTGACAAGTAGTCAGTGAACCAGCGTAGGGCATCCTGGGATAAGTCAATGTTGTAGAGAGTGGCTAGCAAGAGGGAGTGGTAGATGGTGTCAAACGCCTTAGTAAGGTCAACAAAGACAGCGTCAGTGATGTGGCCTCTGTCTAAGGTGGAGTGGATGTGTGCAGTGAATTCCAGCAGGGCTGTAGTAGTACTTGCATAGTACAAACCCTAGGATATTGTACCTACTCACCTCCCCTTCCAGTCACCCCACACATGGATTACCATAAATAAAAAAAACAGATGTTCAACACTTTAAATTATTGGCTTGAGCTAATAATATGCTCACGTGGGCTACTAATAATATGTGTAACCCCCCTGCAAATGGGGGTTCCCAAAAGACTTCCAGGAGCTTGCTTGAATGCTCCAAGCCTGAATGGTGTTTGGCATTTAAGCCATTTATCAGTGAGTGTTTTTAGAGCCTCTGGTACTGTCTCTTTAAGAGCTGTCTGCTTGCAGACATAATTAGTTTGTATGGGGGGACTGTGTGCTTCTCTGAGTACCACTCGAGCTGCTGCCAATTCACTTCATTTTTGCAGTCACTAGGAGTGCAAAGGAACCTATCTGAAAGATGTAACTGTTTGCCAGAAATTATTTAGAGTAATAATGAAATTACAGTTTGTCAAACCTGCTTTCTTGCAGTCAGAACTGTGTCTGCTAGTTCCCATTCTAGTTTTGAACTACTGAACTGGACCAATCAGTGTGGGTAAGCTAGCTTAAAATGGTGCCTTGGACGAATCAGAACTTGACTCATAATCTGAGCCAGCCACAAGAGGATTGTATGGGCAGTGACTCTGGGAGATGTAGTTTAGACTTCAGTGCCTTTTTGGACCAACAGCAGCAGTCTATTGTGAGTGACAGCCAATCCAGTCAAGAACTGGGAGGAACTCAAAGGAAGTGCCCGGTTTTGTCGGTTGGAGTTTCAGTTGAGCTTTGGCAGTGAAGAAGGAAGGAGCCCTGTGCTTTTTCAGTGTGCAGTTTTAGTCAAAAAACGTGTGTAAGGCCCAGAGTTCCGGTCTGCAGCTTGTTAGGACTGAATCCGTCCTGTGAAGAGAATCAAAGGATATCTGAAGAGTAGAAACCAGGCTCACCCTGTAGAAGACTGGAGGAATTGCTGAAAATTGCACTCGGTCTGTCAGGAACTGAATCTGCTGTGTGTTCTCCCGGGTATTGTGCAGTAATTGCGATCGGGATACAGATGCAGCCTGCCTGGTATAGTGCTTTCTTTTATATACATGTGTGAAGAGGTTTGTATACCTCAAGTGAGCCCTGCTGACATTGAAGGACCCTATCTTATTTGGAGGTCGTGAGTACTAATTCAGGGTCGCTCCCTGTTGAATTGCCACATTAAATCCAAATGGAATTACTGTACTGCTGACTGTTTAATTCTCCTTTTCTCTGTGTGAAAGGGCCCTACCAGCTGCCACGGTTTGGACTAGCCACTAGGGCTTGGGTACCCAGGACAGTAACTGATAGGGATAGGCCTGTGCACAGAGCCATAGGTAGATTATTAGAGTGATAAGCTAATTAACCTGATTTCCTGTCCTTGTTATATCCCCCTAAATAAATCAGAGCTGCTTGTTTCAGCAAAGTTATACTGCCTGAGGTATTTGTCTATGTTAAAGTACTGTACTGTGATTGTTGCACTGTATCTCATTTCACAGGAGGTCCCAGTGCAGGAACCAGACCTGGGGGTAAGTGTATACTGTGAAGGTAATTTGATATATTGTGTGGGCCACTAGTGGGAAGAAAGGGGTTGCAGTGTCCCAGAGGGCTGTGACCAAGTTATTTAACTATTGCAAACCCTGACCTCTGGGTGGAGGCACCGCCATTGGATCCAGGCCCTCAACCTGTTAGTGGCAAATCAGGCAGGGGTAGTAGCCCCTGGGATAGCGCCATCTAGGGGTTACGTATGCTCACGTGGGCTACTAATAATATGCTCACGTGGGCTACTAATAATATGCTCACGAGCCACAGGTTGTAAAAACGGTTAACCAAACGTTTATTCACAAAGGGGAGGGTTAGGGAAGGGAAACTGGAAGCAGAGAATAAGCAATAACTGCACTTGTGGCATTGCGTCAGAAACAATCATGTCACTTTTAGTTCAAACACCCATCAGTGCAGGCCTCCACCAACCTTGGACTGGAATTTTATCGACCTTTCTAACTATCTAGCTGCTTTAGCCATATGAATGGGCAGACCCCCAAACTGTTACCAGTCCCTAGTCCAGATGAGAACCCTGCAATTCTACCTCTGGGTGCCCAGCATTAAACGTTGCAGGCCTGTTATTGGTGCAGCTGGTTGGCCAACCTTGGCATGCTTAAATCACATTAAATTTAACCTGGACCTTTCCTTGGGTCACATTAGCTACTTGCTGAACTTGTCACTGTAGGCAGGCAAGCAGGCAAACTTCACACTTTAACAGCTTTAAAATGTAACTACTAAACTTAGCAGAAACGTGACAGCAACTATTTACAGTTTCTGGAGTGCAGGGCAATTTCTGCTTTACTCACGATTTTATGGTCAGTCTCTTGAATGACGTAGCAAAAGGCTTGAAGACAGTAAATCTGAGGTAAACACAAGTAGCAGAGCTTAACTTTGCTGAGGTTGAGGAGATCATGTGAAGCTTCTGTGAGACTAGCAGCTCTGGGGGCTAGCTCCCGTCTCATTCCTCCAGTATCTATTTAAAACTAAGTTTTTGGATAGGACTCAACTTCCTTTAAGAAGTAAATTCAACTCCAACGGACATCCACAGCGTCTCCAGCAATTTGGGGGATTTTCAGATCGAGAGCAGCCTAAGTATCTTATATTGCTAAAAACTAGGGCCTAATAGAAATATGGAGGCTGAAATGCGCCAGGCCCTCCCGCGGCATACACCCCCACAAACCCCAGAGAAGGGGCTGAAAAGACCCAAAGGCCAGACTGGTGGCCCCACAAAGACCCTATCATCGATGATGTCTCAACCAGCGCTGACTCTGTTATTGGAGCAAAAATTTCTAGAGGAGCTACAACTATTCAAGCTCGCCCTACAAGACATCAGTACTGAAATCAAATCTCTCAGAGGGGAGCTTTCAGTCACTAATCGGGCTATTTCTGATGTCTCCACCCGTGCCACATCACTGGAGAGCTGGAAGAGCAAAATGGAGCCTGAAGTTGTGACCCTAAGGCAGCGATTGCACAAAATTGAGTCCAAACTAAAAGACCTGGCAGGCCAAAGCAGGAGAAATAATATTGTTATCTTCAGCCTTCCAGAAGAAGCTGAAGGAACGTCAATTATCCTATTCTTCCAAAAGTTACTGGCAAAAATAGCCGGACCCTCTCCAAATAACCCCTCATACATAATAGAGAGGGCCCACCGGTCACTGCGCCCCAAACCCGCGAGTGGTAAACCCCCGAGGCCAGTCATCATGAAGTTTTTAAATTACCTTGACAAAGCTCACATCTTGGAACAAGTCAGAAGCTTGCAGCAGGTTCTTTGGGAGGGCCAGCAGCTACGCCTGGCGCAGGACCTCCCGGCTACAGTGAGACAGCGCCGAGCAGAATACCATCCCCTGGTATCGAAATTGATTGCTGCAGGCATCAAGTATAAGGTTCAGTACCCCTCCAGATTGATGGTTTTACATGCGGATTCCTGGCAGCATTCGTTTGGTACAGCACAACTTGCTTCCCCTGCGCTGCACACAATGTACCCGGACATGTTCCCTGCCCTTTGAAGAGCCATGCAGGACTTGCCTAAGGATGTGTTTCCTTATTATAGAGGGGCTGTCAATACATCGGAACAACGGGAGAATCTATATGGAGAGTTTTGCTTAAGAGATCGCTGGAAGACGCCGAACTCTCTCGCATTGTAGAGGACCGATTCCATAGTCTCCTGCCTGCAATATTTCAGTTGGAACAATTGCGATCGGATGCTCGCTGACTTTTTTTTTTCTCTTTGGGGTTTCTCTTTTAAATATTTTACTTTTTCCCCCGGGGGGGGTTCTTTTAAAGAAGGTTGAATGCCTGTCAGGCTGCCAATTGGCATTTTGCTACTACCACCAATATGAGTCTGAATTAAGACTTCCCTCCCCCCTCCATTTGTAAACAGGCATTACTTAGGGAGACCACATGAGGGCAGCATAACTCTACACTAAAGGTTTGACGCATTGGCAGTCACTCGCAGTTAACTCCCACACATTTCCGTTTGGCTGAATAATTAAGCCCTCTTTATGTTGCCATATCAAAGGTACTTATTTAAGCTGCTCCTGGTGGAGGACTGTATTGCAACAGTTGTTGCACAATAACTGGTAGTATTATTTTTATGCTACGATTTTTTCCCTTATCTTTTTACTCCCCTTTTTTTCTTTCTTTTTTTTTTTTCTCCAGGCCAGTTGTGCTTAACGTTTACAATAATGCAGAATTCTTTTTTCTTTTCTTCTCCTTTTTATTACTGTGGGGGGTTACTAGAAGGATATAAATAGCGATGTCTTTTGGTTACTGAGTTGGGGGATTGGGGCAGGAAGCAAGGGCCCCTGGGTAATCCTGCAGTCTATTCAGTGCACCACGTACTGGCGCAGGGTGGGATGGGAACCCACAGGGCTGTTCAGGGCTAAAAACTGGACACTATTATTATTAATGCCTTTGGTCTTAAGGCTGTTGAAGACATTGGCCCTCAATCTTGTTTTCTTTTCTAGCATATAACTTACCCTGATGTGGGAAGAGGAAAATGGGGAGGGGAGGGATGGGTGGATGGGGTTAAATTAGCAGGTTTGTTAATGGGGAGGGGTAGTATTTTCCCATTTCAATTTACTACATTTACATTATATTACGGAAAGGAATACTGGGTTAAGGGGATTGTCTGTTTCTGAATACAGTGGTTTTTGTTGAAGGGTGGGGGGGGCTGTTGTGGGGTCGCTACTAAGTAATCATGGAATATCCTACAGGGTAAGTTTCTTTCTTGAGGATGATCTAAGGATACAGATCTATTATCGGCACTTTGTTTGGTTATGACAGCAGCACTAAAGTTTTGTTCCTGGAATGTTAAAGGTGCTCAATCTCCCACTAAAGGAGCCAAGATTTTGTTGCATCTCAATAAGCTCAATACAGATGTAGCTTTCATCCAGGATACTCATTTACCCAATTCAAAAATTCTCAGCTTAAGAAGATACATAGATACATAGATACATAGACAGTGTCGGCAGATAAGGGCCTATGGCCCACCTAGTCTGCCCATTTGAGCTTGTAAGTTCAGTTTGTTTTCCTAGAAGTCTATTTCCCCTTACCCCTGACCTCTAGAATTCCTTTATGTCTATCCCATGCATTCTTAAATCCCGTGATTGTTTCAGCTCCCACCACTTCCTCTGGCAGGGTGTTCCACTTGTCCACCACCCGTTCTGTGAAGAAATTCTTTCTCATGTTTCCTCTGAATCGTCCTCCCTCCAACTTCATCCCATGCCCTCTAGTCCTGAAACATCTTTTCGCTTAAAATAGTGTTTTCCTGCACCCTGTTCCTCCCTGTAAGATACTTGTATGTCTCTATCATATCCCCTCTCCCTCCTCTCTCCAGGGAGTACATGTTCAGTTCCTTCAACCTGTCTTCATAGGACTTGTGATGCAACCCATGCACAATCTTTGTTGCCTCCTCTGAACCTTCTCTACCCTGTCTATGTCCTTACGTAGGTATGGTCTCCAGAACTGTACACTGTACTCCAGGTGGGGCCTCACTAGTCTTGTATAGCGGAATTATGACCTCCCTTTTCCTGCTGGTGATGCCCTGCCTATACATCCCAGCATCCTATTTGCTTTACCTGATGCCTTGTCACACTGTTTCCTCTACCTTGAGGTCATCAGAGATGACAACCCCAAGATCCCTTTCCTGCTTGGTGATGCTATATCCTCACCCCCAACTGATATATTGTGCTAGGTTTTTGTGCCCCATATGCATTATCTTGCACTTCTTTGCATTGAATTTCAACTGCCAAACCCTTGACCATTCTTCAAGTTTCTGCAGGTCCCTTCTCATTCTGTTTACACCCTCTGGTGTGTCTACTCTGTTACAGAGCTTTGTGTCATCAGCGAACAGTGAAATTCTGCCTTCTAGATCCTGTGCAATGTCACTGATGAAGATGTTGGGTGGGACATGCACTTGGAGCTGGGTTGGACACCCGCAAAGGTGGAGTCGCAGTACTAATTGCACGCCGGATACCTTTTCGGCTGCTTCAGTCGATATGCGACCCCCAAGGCAGATACATATTGCTGAGAGTCATTTTAGGCCACACCGAGATGATATTTAGGGCAACTAAAATGGTGCAGGGTCTGCACCGGAAGACATATGAAGAGAGACTTAAGGAGCTTAATATGTATAGCCTCGAGGAAAGGAGGGAGAGTGGGGACATGATAGAAACTTTCAAGTACCTCAAGGGAATCAAAAAGTCCAAGAGGGTAGCATCTTTCAAAAAAAGAGGTTTGCAAGAACAAGGGGGTACAATTTGAAGATGGGGGGGGCAGCTCAGAGGTAATTTAAGGAAGTATTTTTTCACAGAAAGAGTTGTGGATGCATAGAACGGCCTTCCGGAGGAGGTTGTGGAGTCAAAAACAGTGGTGGAATTCAAGCATGCATGGGACAGTCATAAGGCAATTCTAGGGGGTGGGGGTAGGAAGAAGTAGGCTGCTGGTTAACTAGGATCTGCAGCTTATCCATTAGGTAGGGAAATGGGCAGACTGGGTGGGCCAAGTGGTCCTTATCTGCCATCAAATTCTATGTTTCTATATTAGGGTCAGTCTATGGCCCGGTAGGAGACGATCCTCAATTCTTTACAAATCTTATGACTAGTTTGGCCTCCTGGTCCAAACTCCCCATATCACTCGGTGGCGATTGAAACTTAGTTCTTTGTAATACATTGGATAGGTCTAAAACTAGATATACCCCCTCTACCCCCGCACAATTGACTCTTAAAGATTTTATGAACACTATGGGCCTTGTTGATCCATGGAGGACCCTTTTTCCTTCTACTCAAGATTACTCATTTCACTCCCTGCCCCATAATACATTTTCAAGAATTGACTTCTTTCTGTTGGGGATTGAGCATCTAGTGAGGGTTCAAAGCTGTGTCTACCTCTCTAAAGTGATCTCTGATCATCACCCAACTCTTTTGCAGTGGTCTATGCCTTTCTCAGTTGAACAAGACAAAGTCTAGAGGTTTAACCCTCAGCTATTAAGGTCCCAGAACTTAGTTGATCTTCTTCAAAAGTATATAGAAAACTTTCATAAGTTTAATGCCCCCTCCATGCCAAAGCTAGACGTGTTATGGGGTGCCCTGAAATGTTCACTAAGAGGAGAAATTATTCGGTTGGCCTCCATCAGGAAAAAGAAAATCTCATCAGAATCCTCTTTACTTTCCTTTTACAACAAATTAGAGTTTTAGAACAATCCTTATCTTCCTAATCACATCCCACGGAATTTGAAAAACTAGAAAGCCTTCGATTCCAATATAATATTCTTCTTGGTGATAAGGCTGAGCATCTCCACTTTAAATCAAAAGTTACCTACTTTGACCAAGGGGATAAGGCAGGGAAACTCTTAGCTTTAAGGCTCAGGGCACAAGTAGCGGACAGGATAGTAGTAACCGTTCAAGATCCAATAGGTAGTTTCCATACCACACCCAAGGAGATAGTTTCATGTTTTAAATCCTATTACCAATCTCTTTATTCACGCTCCCCCCATCCCTTAACAATACCACACTAGACCTTTTTTTACAAGACATAGACCTTCCACATTTGTCCCAGCACCAAACAGCTTTCCTACAGGCTCCTCTGAATGTAAAGGAAGTACATGAGGCTATCGAGGCTCTTCCTATTGATAAAGCACCGGGCCCAGACAACTACACATCCAACTTTTACAAAGCCTTTAGATCTCAATTGGGTACAACTCTGCTTGATACATATAATTACATCTACAAACATGGCCTTTCGGATCTTAGTCTCACTGAGGCTACTATCATGGTGCTTCCTAAACCGGACAAGGACCCTACATTGTTGCCGAATTACCACCCAATATCACTTATAAACATAGACATGAAAATTCTAGCTAAAATCCTGGCTAATAGGATGGCCAAGGTTTGGCACACAATAATAAGTCCTGAGCAAGTTGGTTTTGTGGCTGGACGCCTCTCATCGGATCATCTAAGAAAAATTTCCCATCTTATTTCTGCATCCAGGGATTCCCATATCCCCGCAGCTTTGGTGTCCCTGGATGCAGAAAAGGCTTTCAATTGGGTTTCATGGGAGTACTTGTTCGATTCGCTCCTGAGTTATCGAATCCCCAAGCAATTTATACAATGGATCAAAGTTCTTTATTCACATCCCTCCGCCCGGGTACTATGTAATGGGGTTCTGTCATTACCCTTCCCCCTCCAACAGGGCACGAGGCAAGGTTGCCCCTTCTCCCCTTATCTACTTAATTTATTTTTAGAACCACTTATTAGGAAGATTAACCAATCTACAGTGATATCCGGTATTTTGATCAACCACTTTCAGTATAAATTATCGGTGTATGCTGATGATATTATGCACCACGTCACTTACCCCTCCATATCTATACCAGCCACCCTTAATATTATCCAAAAGTTTGGGGACCTCTCTAATTATAAATTAAACGTAGCTTAAAACAGAAGTAATGCCACTAAATAGCCACACTCTAAAAGCGGACATTGAACATCTTGGGCTCACCTGGGTGAGGGACAAAATAAAATACTTGGGTATATATTTGTCTCAATCCAATATTAAAATGAAGCAATATAATTTGGACCAGCTACTCACAAATATCATGATAGACTTAAATCGCTAGGTGCTACTTCCCATCTCTCTCTGGGGACGTATCAACATAATAAAAATGAATGTCCTGCCCCGCTTGTTATACCCCCTTCAAATGTTAAATCATTTTCTCCCTCAGTCCTGGTTCCTCCAGGTGCACAGTATTATCTCCAAATTTATCTGGAAAAATAAGTCTTCTCGAAGAGCAATTACTAAATTACAGAGATCCAAAGAACGGGGTGGATTACAGATTCCCAATGTCTATCACTACTACCTGGCCATTGATTGTGCCATAGTTTCACAATGGCGAAAACCCACAGAAGACTCCCCACTGTGGCTGCAAATAGAAAAATCAATTTGTAACGCAGCAGAAGTAGCTGTTAAGAGTCTTCCCTATCTAACCACCAATAAAGCCCCTAAGCAGTGTAAATCCACGCCTATCATGGCCTTCATTTGGGTACATATGCAGATGAACAAAACTTTTGGGTACCTACTAGCGAAGGACTCATCTCAGCCCTTCTTGAAAAACTCTAACCTCAAAATAGGGGGAAAAGTTATTACTACGTCTATCTGGCTGGCTGGTTGTGGAGAAGCGGTTTTTGATCTAACAGAAAATCATAAATTACTCGCCTTTTCAGCTTTTAGGACAAAATACAATCTGCCAGTTTCCTTTTGTTTTAAATATCTTCAAATCTCCCATGTACTAACACAGCATTTCGGCAGTGCCCTTTGGGACCGGTACATGCTTGGCCCTATTCTTGGTTCACTTTCCAGGAGACGCTCTTTCCCACTATGTTGCCTTTTACTATAAGGAGCTCCAGGCACGATGTAGTGAATTAG
This sequence comes from Neoceratodus forsteri, assembly GCA_016271365.2. Taxonomy (NCBI): domain Eukaryota; kingdom Metazoa; phylum Chordata; order Ceratodontiformes; family Ceratodontidae; genus Neoceratodus; species Neoceratodus forsteri. The sequence continues at coordinate 1,185,603,015 of CM057451.1, read as the reverse complement.
AAGGCACCCCTTATTACACATGGGACAGGTCCCTTCCTTCTACCTCTCTGGTACCTCGCCAATGGTCACAAATCTGGAAAAGACTGTATAAAGACATTAGGTGGGATCGGTGTAGAGTGCTTCAATTCTATGTACTGCATGACTTATACTATACACCTGTAAAACTCAATAAAATGGGGCACCACCCAACTGAATTGTGTACCAGATGCAGGTCCCAGAGAGGTATACTTCTTCACATTCTCTGGGAATGTGACAAAGTAACCCCATTTGGGGAGGCCATTCGATCCAAACTGGACCCCCTATTGGGGCTACAGAATGCTTTTCAGCCAGAAATTTGTATTTTGGGTGATTCGGGAGAAACTCTAATAGGAAACCAAAGGAAACATATGTCCTTGATATCTCTATGTGCTAAGAAAATCATATTACGCCACTGGTTAGATCAACAAATTCCCACGTACACAGAGTGGCACAAAGAAATTCTATTTGCTCTGCAAGCAGAATACTTTATTGCAAACATATCAAAACATAGCAACAAATATCAGAAGGTATGGGCACCCTTGCACACCCTACTATCCATTTAGGATAGTCCTGGCCTTGACCTGGACCTGACATAGTGCTGCGTAGGTTAATGATCAAGCTTTCATTATTTTCTTTTTCTCTTGTTTGGTTTAGTTATTTTTTCCCTTCTCTTGGAAGGAAACTACTCCCAACTTATACATTGCAGTGGCGATGTGGGAGGGATGGGAGGGGGGACAGAAGGTGTTACTAATTCTTTTGCATTTTAATTCTGTTTTGGTAGTTAGTTAGTCTCGCTAGATAAAATTAATATTATTCCTGTTAGTTAGCCCTGGTTTTTAATGTTGGACGATACTACATGTAGGTGATTTTCCCTTTCTACTTTCCTTTTAAAAAAAAAAACCTACAATTCCATGTATTAAGGGAGATTTACAATGACTTGTCATGTACTACTGCTGTTTACTTAACTGTCTACACAAGACGATTTGCATACCATACCATAAATGTAATGGTAACTTTAATATCATAATAAAGTTTATTAAATGGAAAAAAACTTTGCTGAGGTTGTGTAGCCGGGGCTTGCATTGTGCTTCGTTTCCTTGCAGTAGGCTCTTGCAGCTCTAGCAGGCTGGAACATTTCTCAGCTCCCATAGCAGTTAGGCATCTTGTTAAGGTTTAAGTCATATCTGGAACAGGCCAGCACAGGGACCTATGCAGGCACGCCTCAGACACCTACATTTAGGCATGACCCCTCAGGGGAGGCACAATGGCAGTGCCTAGCTGGTGACACTACCAGGCTAATTCCCAACGCTGACCTTGATAGAAGATTCTTTATCTTTCTACCTCTTTCAGGAAATTTAGACACATCTGGGTTCTATTGGCATCTTCAACCACACTGCCAGCATGGCAGCTGTGGTCCTTTCATATCTGGAACACAGTCTCTGGATTTGCACTGGAAATAGTCTCAGTGAGACTCTGGCACATACAATGGGCATGAAAATAAATCTTGCACACCTTTACTTGAACAGTCCCATGATGTTGAACATCACTCTACTCACTGTGCAGGTGCTCACAGACAGACAGCGGGTTTTTATTTTCACTTTTGCAAATACACACTGGAGATCAAGGCAAATACCTCCTCTTGGCAGGCATGGATCCGTAGCCCCAAGCAGGACATCAAGCTTCTCATAGGCAATCACAGGCGAGCTCCCTTCCCTAGGGAGATTCCCATACTATTTTCTGTAAACCAGGACCATCCACGGTCATCTACTTCAGACAAATTCCCACCCCTCTCTGTGATGCTGAGTCAACACAGAGTAACAGACAGAAATAATTTAGCACCTCCTGGAACTAGTTGCCACTCAGCCCCCAAGCAGGTCTCCTTCTTACTTGAAATTCACAGAAGTCTTTCTTATTCAGAAACATTCTAGGCAGAGCTCTCACCGCTGAAGTGTAGCTTCTTCACAGCTCTCTCTCACAGCTGAAGTCACAGATTATTGCAGTGCTTTCACCGCTGAGGTGTCATTTTTCCACAGCTCTCTCACATCTGAATGTTACAGGTACTTGCAGCTCTCTCACAGCTGCACGTGGAAGGTCTTGGCTCATTCTCACAGCTGAAGTTGAAAATCAGGATTCCCTAAACAAATTCCTCCAAAATATGGAAAGGCAAATGCAGGCCCTGGAGGTTACGTAGCTGCCAATCCCCAATCAGCCGCTTTTAATCCTTGCAGACACATTTCTTTAGCAAGGGATCAGAGCCCCCCTCCCTGTGGAGGGGCTCCCACTGAACTGAGCCCAGAATCAAAATTCCCTTGAGTTTTGGGAGCTCTAGGCAGCTCCTGATTGGCTAAAACATTTGTCTCACTGAATAAAATAATATTCTTCAGGCTCATTCAATGCCTGATTGGCTCTTTAAATTGGTGCCAAGAATTGTCCCTGTATTTTTCCCCGTAAGCTCTTATACAGTATTAGTCCCAGAAGCCTTTCTGAAAATCCTGGCTTCTGACTGGCTGTGCTGAGGATAAAGGCTGCTAATATGGCTGCTGTAAAAACAATCTGACTGCTGCTCATATTGTTGTCCCACTTTAAAGTCCTGGTGCAGCTAGAATAAATATTTTTATTTAGCATACTGTATGTCCCACTGTCTGTTAGGGTCCCCTCTGCCTGTTACACCTCTGCAGTATTTAATATTTTAAAATCGTCCTTTGCCTGTAGCTGCTGCCATTTTAGACTGTTCCCAGGCAGCAGGCAGGCTCCTTATTAATATTTATGATGCCTTATTAATATTCATGAGGTCAAACACTAGCACTAATAGACTCTCTAAAATTAAAACATTTTGAGGCTCTTCTTATGCCTCCTCCATTTCTCTGGCCCCCGTTTAGCTGAATACAAAGGGCTGGGACCACTGGAGAGGCTTTTGGATGGCCGCAGCAGTGACAAGAAAACAAATAAACACTTCTGTGCATGTGCAGACTGCCAGCTTGCACAAGTGTGTAAAACGTAGTATGGCGGCTCCATGGCTTCACTCCTTCCACCCTACTACATACAGAAACATCACAGGGACCTGACAGAGACTCAAGGGACTATCTGAGACCTGGGCCAGGTGGCAGTGACAGAAGCAGGGGATCGGGAGGCAAGGAAGCACAAGGGAAAACTGGTAAGCCCCCACGAGGGTTACACATGTACCATCTGGATCTCACAATGCCTCCCAGCTATGTAGGGGAAGATCCTATGTATTCAGACTTTTTCTCAATGTTATATGTTTATTATTGTTCCAAAAACCTAATAAATTTACTATTAAAAAAAACATACTTTATGATTGAACGCATCCTTGAACAAAAAGTAGCTATCATTGAGTGTATCATGTACAGTGATATCGGGGAGGGCATTGTACTCCATTCTACTCAATGGTCTCTGCTGGAACAGTTGTGTCACATATTAAGGACGACCCTTTAGCTTACTGGCAGGAAAAGAAAATGATGCTGGCCAAAGCTGGAGACCCTGGTTTATACTTATATTGGATGCCCACCCTCCAGTCTCTGTTCAGAATGTTTATTTAGCTCTGCTGGTGATGTTGTAACTAATAAATGAACAAGATTAACACTAGACAATGAAGAGAAACTAACATTCTTGAAGGCTAACTTGCCAAACTTTGACTACATATGTGGTGCTAATCTGGAAGAAGATGACACTGACAGCAGTACCTGTGCTGCATCTGTGGATTCAGTGACAATAACATCAGCTTTAAGCTTTCAGTTTTCAGATTGAACTGGTTAAAACTAGAGATCTGGGACTTACCTGCCTTTTTTTGACCAAATCATCATTGTTTTGAGGGTGGGTGGGAGGTGCAGCCAGTACATGGCATTGTACTGGTAGCAACTGTGGCAGCCAGGTCCCTGTTCTCACAGTCACTTTACTCATTCTAAGGAGATCATTAAGCTAAATGTGCCTTAACGGCATTGATTTAAAAGCTGCTAGCTGTTTTTTTCCCCCCCGATAGTACACAATCATAGTAAGCTGAAATAGTCTCTAATGGACCAGAAAGGGGACCAAGAAAGCAGGAAACACAGGAACACACCAGCAGGTAGAAGAAACACTTTAGCTCCTGGTTCTAGGACTGGTGCGTGCCTTAATGCCAGAAGCCTAGGTAACAAGATAAGTGACCTTCAGCCATAGATAGCAGAGTCCTGTATCAACCTGGTGGCCATCACAGAAACCTGGGCATCAGAAAACAATGGTTGGGATCTCTCAGCTCTGGGTTATGCGCTCTTTAATATGGATAAGAAGCGAGCCGAGGGGAGGGGTTAGCACTTTATGTTAAAGAGGGAATAGAGGCCACATCATGTGATGTCTGCATTAAAGAAGGAGTGGAATCCCTGTGGGTACAGCTTAGTTCAACATCAGGGAGGAGGATCCACATCAGGGTGGTATATAGGCCTCCGAGTCAAGCAGAGGTCAAGGACAGGGAGCTTTTGGAAGAAATTAGAGGAGTATCACTGAAAGGGGACTTCGTGGTGGTAGGGGAACTATGCATGCCTGATGTAGGCTGGGGCATCCCAATGGCTATATCAGCTAGGAATCAATTTGTGGTAGAAGCCTTATGGGATTGCTTTCTCACGCAGTTAGTCACTGATCTGACTAAGCTGGACACCATCTTGGATGTGGTTCTCACCAACTCGGAAACAGTTGGGACAGTCAGGGTTAGGGAGCCGCTGGCTAACAGTGACCACAGCTCTGTTTGGTTTGAATTATTCCTGAGGGAGGTGAAATCTCAGTCCAGGGCAGAAGTCCAAAATTTCAGAGGGGCTAACTTCGACAAAATGAGGGATCTAGCCCAAGATTAACCAAGATACACGATCAGTGGGAGGTAGAAGACACTTGGGGATCAATTAAACATACCATCTCAGAGGCAACAAAGATATGCGTAAAGACTGTGACAAAAAGGAATAGAATCAAATGCCTCATATGGTTCACTTGTCAAGTTAAAATAGCCATTAGGACCAAACGAGAGAGGCCTTCCTCAAATTCAGAAGGAAGCAGGGAAACTACATATGGGAAGATTATGTACAGAAGAATAACGAGGTTAAGTTGGCAGTGAAGCAAGCAGAGTTTAATACACACACGTCTCCTAACTGCTATTATTCTGGTTCACACTGGTGCTGTAACTACTGTACTAAGCTATAAGGGCTGGCCAGAGTTCTGGGATTTTTCTGCCTTTGGACAAAATCATCATCATCATCTTGGAGGTCGGTGCCAGTTGTGAGCTTGATCACTAGTTTGAATCCTACAGCCACCATCTGCATACTGTGTGACCATAAGCAAGTCACTTAATTTCCCTGTGCTCCCAGGATGCACCTAGAAACAAGCCTTGGCTTAGGGTTTCTTTCCTTGTGTCCCCCTTGTCCCCCAGCTGCTATACAACCTTCCCCCTGAAATTGCAGCTGAAAACAAGCTTGGCCCATTCAAACGTAAACTCCGCCAGCACCTCACTGACCTCAGCAGTTGTGACTGCTCTGCCTAGGCTTGCAGCTTTGTTTCACCTCTCCCTCCTCTTCTCTCATCCCTAGCTACCCTCCCCACTTCTCTCCACCCCTCCATCCCCTGCTACTCCCTGTCTCTCTCCCACCCCCCACCTACCATTCTACCCCTTCTCACCTCCCACCTACCATTCCACCCCCTCTTCCGCTCCTCTCCTCCTGTCTCCCCCTCCCTATCACCCTGTCTCTTGTTGCTCCACCCCCAGACTACCTAACACTTATCTTTCTGTTCTTGTACTTATGACAATGTCAAATCCTTGACTGCCAACCCCCTTTTCCCCATCCCTCCCCTGTTACCCCACACCCTTGCTCCACTTACATCACCCCAGGATGGTTTTCATTTGTCTGTGTCTTGCTATATATACACACCCATATTGTTAATTGTGCATTGTTATTTGCCACTGACTGTTTGCTACTGTGCTAGTCTATACACATGTACTGTCTTTTGCTACTAAGTTAACCTCCTGACCTGTATTGTTTCTTACCTCTGCTTACTTCTATGTTAACCTCCTGACCTTGTATTGTATCTTACCACTGTTTTGCTTGCACACATTGCTGACACTGAACCTTTGTAAAGGAACCCTTGGTTCAAAGGTATTTGTAATCCACTAGCCTGGGACTAACTCTTCTTTCTGCCTAGCTCATTTTATAGTGAAATGATTACTGCAGCAGTCATATTACATAGCATAAAAGTGCTGTAATGTAAACCTTGCTTATGTTATATTTAATTAATATCTCTGATACCGAACAGCTTAAAGTGAAGTGATACAGTCTTTTGAGTAGAAATTGTAGTCAAGTTGCATCCCTCGCTACTGCAAGCCTAGCTAGCTAGTTAATTTAACTAACTCCTGCCTTGCCCCATGTTGTTTCTACTCCTACTGTTGACCCCTGCTATTTTCCGAGCCAAGCCTGCCATCTTCCTTCTGCCTATTCTCTAAATCCCTTTTTTCTGCGCTTCCTGGCACCAACTATTTCTCTGCCTTTTTCCCTCCCTTAACTCCTGCACTAAGCTCACTTTTTGTAGCCTGCCCCCCTTCCCCGCCCATCTAAAACTTCAGCCTCCCTAAATCTCTACCTCTTGAATTGTTAATTCCTGTCCTTTGTCCTAAGTTTGCACCCCCATCCCCTCTTCAAGCTCCAGCCTGTCTCCAGCCTTCCTTTGTTCCCCACAGTTACCTCCATACTTAACCACTCTGTTTTCCTTGTTTCCCTCCCAGACTCCTCTCATGCCTCGAGTGGCGCCCGTGGATCCTGGTGGCATCAGCGTCACTGGCGAGCACATCAACTCTTTCCTCCCACCCTCCTGGTCCTGCCTCCCAGAGTAAATTGAAGGTAACTACTGCCAACCTCCCACAGCCGCCCAGCTTCTAGTGCCTCCCCGATTGGTGCACCTACTGATTTGTCAGCCCCTGATTGGACCGGCGAGCAGCCCTCAGCATCTGATTGGGGCACCTTCCTGCCCGAGCCAGCCAAGCTGCTACCCGACCCTTGGAGCCCTCCAGCGGATTGCGGAGCAGCCGCTGGCCTGAGACTAACTCTTCTTTCTGCACAAACAGCACATCGCACCCCACCACCCTCTCAGGCCACCTATTAAATCGCTACTTGCCCCGCCCTTTCTACCTGCTCCAATCCTTTCCAAACAAGTACTACGCCTTCCCTCTTCTCCCCCAGCTATCTTCCTAGCATTTCTCGTGACCACTCCTCTTCTCCCTCTCTCTACTCTGCCTCTCTGTAGAGTGTACCTCTCTACACTGCCTCTCTGTAGAGTGTACCTCTCTACACTGCCTCTCTGTAGAGTGTGCCTCTCACGCTGCCTCTGTAGAGTGTACCTCTCTACGCTGCCTCTCTGTAGAGTGTACCTCTCTACGCTGCCTCTCTGTAGAGTGTACCTCTCTACGCTGCCTCTCTGTAGAGTGTACCTCTCTACGCTGCCTCTCTGTAGAGTGTACCTCTCTACGCTGCCTCTCTGTAGAGTGTACCTCTCTACGCTGCCTCTCTGTAGAGTGTACCTCTCTACGCTGCCTCTCTGTAGAGTGTACCTCTCTACGCTGCCTCTCTGTAGAGTGTACCTCTCTACGCTGCCTCTCTGTAGAGTGTACCTCTCTACACTGCCTCTCTGTAGAGTGTACCTCTCTACACTGCCTCTCTGTAGAGTGTACCTCTCTACGCTGCCTCTCTGTAGAGTGTACCTCTCTACACTGCCTCTCTGTAGAGTGTACCTCTCTACGCTGCCTCTCTGTATAGTGTACCTCTCTACACTGCCTCTCTGGGAGTGCCTCTCTCGCTGCCTCTCTGTAGAGTGTACCTCTCGCTGCCTCTCTGTAGAGTGTACCTCTCTACACTGCCTCTCTGTGAGTGTGCCTCTCTACGCTGCCTCTGTAGAGTACCTCTCAGCTGCCTCTCTGTAGTGTACCTCTCTCGCTGCCTCTCTGTAGAGTGCCTCTCTACACTGCCTCTCTGTAGAGTGTACCTCTCTACACTGCCTCTCTGTAGAGTGTACCTCTCTACGCTGCCTCTCTGTAGAGTGTACCTCTCTACGCTGCCTCTCTGTAGAGTGTACCTCTCTACACTGCCTCTCTGTAGAGTGTACCTCTCTACACTGCCTCTCTGTAGAGTGTACCTCTCTACACTGCCTCTCTGTAGAGTGTACCTCTCTACGCTGCCTCTCTGTATAGTGTACCTCTCTACACTGCCTCTCTGTAGAGTGTACCTCTCTCTGCCTCTCTGTAGAGTGTGCCTCTCTACGCTGCCTCTCTGTAGAGTGTACCTCTCTACGCTGCCTCTCTGTAGAGTGTACCTCTCTACGCTGCCTCTCTGTAGAGTGTACCTCTCTACGCTGCCTCTCTGTAGAGTGTACCTCTCTACGCTGCCTCTCTGTAGAGTGTACCTCTCTCGCTGCCCTCTGTAGAGTGTACCTCTCTCGCTGCCTCTCTGTAGAGTGTACCTCTCTACGCTGCCTCTCTGTAGAGTGTACCTCTCTACGCTGCCTCTCTGTAGAGTGTACCTCTCTACACTGCCTCTCTGTAGAGTGTACCTCTCTACACTGCCTATCTGTGTCTCCAGTACACTTGTCAACAATGGCGCAACCAGTAAGGTACTTATTTTTGATCTTCTCCTTCCTATTTTTCCTACCCCTTTTAACACCCCCTATAAGTTGCTACTCTGCATCCCCCCACCTTCCGCTGAACTGACTCATCCTACAAATGCTCCCCAAATGTCCACAGTATCTCTCCCAGCTACTACCTGGTCCTGTTTCCCTATGAGCCCCACCACCTTGCTCTGTTCCTATGGCTGCCTCCTGGTCTCCCTCTACCAAAGCAGATCCCACTTTCTCCACACTGTCTGCCCTAATGCCTCTCCTAAGCAGCGCTTGCCCAAATCTTGGTGCCTCCACATACTTCGTCACCACTTAATCCTTGCCCTACTACTGCTGGCTGCAGGGGATATACACCCTAACCCCGGCCCAACACCAACCCCCAGTCACAGCTACCCCATGCCTAACCCCCTCAGCCAAGGCCATCACTGACACTTTCTCTGGCTCCCTTCCCCGGGGACTATGCCTAATCCATCTAAACATTCAAAGCCTAGCCCCCAAGCTCGATCAGCTCCAGGTTCTAGCCGCTCACCATGCCCCTGACATAATCATCGTATCCGAGACCTGGCTAAACCCAAACCTCCCGGACCCAGCCATCGCTATTCCAGGGTTCACTGTAACACGGCAAGACCAACCCACCAGAGGTGGAGGGGTGGCTATCTACACTAGCTCAGCCCTACATTTTTCTGTCACTCTCACAAAAGCTGAACCCAAAGCCTAAGAGCTGCTTATGCTGAAATTGTCCCCTCCTTCTTCACTCCCCATCTTTGTGGCTGGTATTTATTGCTGCTCTGGCACCCCAGCCACAACAGTCACCAACCTTCTAAGCCAACTAACGTCTCTTGCCCAGTCGGGTGAACTATATGTTATGGGTGACTTTAACCACAACTGGCCAGCCCCTGCTTTTAACAAAACCCGAACTGAGATATCTGCTCTCAACCTTACCCAAACCATTCTGGAACCTACACGCTCAAACCATAAGACTGGCAACCACTCCCTTCTTGACTGGGCGCTTACCTCCCATCCACGCCGCATTGTCAGCTCTGGCCTCCTTCCTGACTCCATTAGCAACTACCACTTAACCTACTTGGTCCACAAAATCCACCGGGTTAAATCCCCTCCCAAATTTATATTCCAACGGTCATATAAAACTCTAAACCTCTCCCCTTCCCTCTCCTGGAAGAACTAGCTCACTCTAACTGGGACCTAATCCCTGCTCTAACATGGATGCTGCACTTACGCACTTCCGGAACACCTTCCTTAGCGCCTGGGACAAACATGCCCCCCTGCGCCGTGCTAGGGTCCAAGGGTCTCACCTTCCCTGGATATCATCCGAGCTGATAGCATGCCAACAAGCCCGCGACAAGGCATGGCAAATTTACAAATCTACGCTCCTCCCAGGCGACAATATCACCTACTGCATGCTCTGAAACAAGTGCACAAAGGCCATCCACTTAGCAAAGGCCGAATATTTTAACAACACCCTAAACACAAATCTTGGGAGGCCGTCTAAATTCTAGAAAGTCATCAACTCCCTTTACTTCCCCCCCTACAACAAATCCCCCCCTAGGGACTCTACACTCCGACCCCCTGACGGTAGTCTCCGAGTTCAATTTCTACTTCACTACTTGTGCTACAACCCTCCTGGACTCCCTTCCTCCAGTAACCCCACCCAATCCCCAGACAGCTACCCTTCCACCGCCTGGCCAGAACCCTTTCTCTTTCAGACACATCTCCCCCATCGAAACCTTAGATGCCCTTCGCTCCCTGAATCCCACCAAAGGAAAATCTCCCGATGGCCTCGACAACAAACTCCTCTTCCTATCTGCCCAGGCCATAGCTACTTCACTCGCTGCCCTGCTAAATCTCTCATTCATCACTGAATCACTCCCCACAGAGTGGAAACATGCCACTGTCCTACCACTACCGAAAGGAGGTGACCCTACCTCCACTGCTAACTACCGCCCCATCTCCCTCCTCCCCACTCTCGCTAAACTCCAGGAACACCTAGTACTATCTCAGCTCTCCCACTTTCTCTCTGAAACTAACTTCTTCACTCCATTCCAGTCCGGTTTTAGTAAAAAACACTCCACCACCACCTCCGTACTAAGACTCACAGATTCCATCCTCTCTGGGATGGACAAAGGACAAATTACATCCACTATTTTCATTGACCTAGCCAAAGCATTCAATACAGTATCCCACTCCCTCCTATTATCCTGCCTATCAGGTGCTGGGCTATCGGCATCAGCCACAAATTGGTTCAGAGCCTATCTACAAAATAGAACCCAAATAGAACCCAAGCTACAAAAATAGCTGACTGCACCCCCCCCCCCGCTCCCTATTACCACTGGCGTTCCCCAGGGCTCAGTCCTTGGCCCCATTCTCTTCTCCATCCTACTAAATGATCTGCCAAAGGCTTGCTCCACTACCTCAATCCATATGTACGCTGATGACACGGTCCTCTTTACTTCCGGCCGTACCTACAAAGAAGTCACCTCTAATCTCCAGACCGACTTCAACAAAGTACAACGCTGGTTTAACTCCAACCAACTCTCCCTAAATGCAAAGAAAACAGTCTCTATGACTTTCGGTACTAGAGAGAAACTATCCAGACTTACATCCCCTCTGATCTTCCGTACCCTAAATAACACCATCCTTGAAGACATGCCCTCCTTTAGGTACCTGGGGGTTTGGCTTGATCGCCACCTCTCCTTTCCACACACATGGACGCCATCCTGTCAAAACTGTGCCCTAAGCTCGGTACCCTCTATAGAAACTTCACTAGTCTCCCGCTTCCTGTGAGACATGAAATAGTCCAGAAAATGATTCTACCTTCCTTCGACTACTGCGATGTTCTCTACAGCTCTACCTCCAAGTCCACCTTATCCAGACTGGACCCCCTCTTCAATGCTTTCTGCCGCTTCGCCCTTGATGCCCCCCCTGTACCCATCACTGCGAGCTCTTCCATTCGCTGGCCCTTCCATCCCTGAGCAACCGGCGCCTACTTCACAGTGCTGATTATTTTAGGGAGTCGCTAATGATGACTTCTAGGTCTCTTTCCTCAGCAGTAGTACCCAGCTTTACCCCTCCCATCTAGTACCCTGTCCTTGGGTTCTTGTTCCCCTAGACACATCACCTGGCACTTTTTTTTTTTTTTATTTCTCTGAGTCTAGGATTACAATTACCTTTGAGCCAACACTCTTTTACAAAGGTTCCAAGTCACTTGTTACAGAAGACTACAAAAGTTGCAACAGAAAACATTGGGGTTGAATTAGGGACACAACACAATCAATGCTGAAAGCTGGGAAGGGGAGTAAAGAAATTATAGGAAAGGGGGGTTTGGAGGAAAGACGAGAAGGGGGGTGGTAGAAGGAGGTAAGAGAAGAAGCAGGGATGAGATAGCAGTGGGAGGAGGAGGAGGAGGGATAGAGAGGTGGGGACTGGGGGGAAGCAGTCAAAACGACATTGTCCGGGGCATAAGTGCAGGAGAGAATGGGGCCCTGGGAGGGCAAGTGCGGGTAGGCCAAGGGCCCTGCAACCACGAGCACAGGAGAAGGGGTGCTGAAATTGTTAGTCAAGGCAATCACAGGTGCTGGAAGCAATGAGGGTGTTTTGGAGCCTGGATTTGAAAGCACCAAGCAAGGTGGTTTTGACATTGAATTTCAACTGCCAAACCTTAGATCACCTCTCCAGCTTTTGTAAATCTGTTCTTCATCTCCCTAATCCCCACCTTACTGTCTATCCTACCACAGAGCTAGAAAAGTCCTAGCTGAATGCCGGCAAAAAAATAAAAGCACAGTACCTAGCGATTTGAGTGATATAGTCAGGCAGCCTGAGGAAGGTGGTCTAACCAGGCAAAATTCTGTGTCCTGGGAGAGCTGGCAGATTTCTTGAGTTGTCACAGCAGCTTGTTAACTCAGGATCCGGGTATGGTACTTCTGCATCATTTATGGCCATCGGGTCAGGACTGTCAATGTTATAAAGCAGCGTCAAACAGGGCTGACCTTCACTGTTGTTTATTCATCATAGTCTTTCTTATGCCCAGGTAATCTCAGGACTGTAAGATATGTAGAGGGCTAAACAGTTAAAAGATACCTAAATAACATTTTGATAACAAACTATTCAAAAATCTGACTCCGTAGGTGACTAAAGGAAAGGCTGCTGTATTCATTAATGCTAAAACTACATTTATATAATTTACTTAAATGTGGTTCCAGAGCATTTCCATATTGTAAAATCAGCCTTCTAATTTCAAAAAAACTGTCTTACCTGCTTCCTAAAATGGCTGCCAAATGTGTTATGTGATGACATCATTGGAGCCAAAGTCAGAGAGATATATGGCTCTCTATAGTGCTAACTAGTTCTTTTTTCCCTTTGTATAGAATTGTTTCACCCAAATGGTCAAAACCATGTGCATTATTTTGTATAATACACATGTTAGGCTGTGGTTCTGTTAATTTTGTTTATTTTAACATGCTGAAATTGTGTTTTAATCCAACCGACTTTCTCTTTGGCAAACTGCAGTACAGTACAAATCTTTAATAACCTGGTGGTCTAGTGGTTATGGCGAATCCAAGATGCTACAATGGGGGTGCTTGGGTGGTGTGCATGCTTAATATGCACTTTTTAACATTTTTATTAACCCTTTATATTTTCTGCTATTATTCTTCTCTAGTACGATTTTGACAGAACCTACAAATGTAATCCATAGTTTGAATATAAACATTTGTATAACCAATAAATCAGTCTTTTTCAACAAAGTGAAATGCAGCAGCAGCAGCAAGCAAGTACGTTACTATGTGGGGGGGAGGTTGCAGCCACACCCTTCACCACCCCCTAGAGACACCATGTTTTTGTAGCAAAGTTCTTGTGCAGTCCAATGTTAGAGTTCATACTTTCTTGAAACTCAAATATATGCTTGTCTTGTCTTCTTTTTCCATGGGAAATAATAATAATAATAAGAATCAACATTTATATAGTAGCTTTCATACACATTGTATCCCAAAGTGCTTTACAAGCAATACTAGACTGGTAGTGAAGTGACTGAACATGTAGTAGGAGTCATTTCATACATTAATATCCACACACAGCCTTGGACAATTGCATGAACTGGTTTTATGGGTAGGGGAATGTTGGCCAGGACAATGGGGTCAGGTAGTGATCAAGGTGCTGGCAGCACACATCTTATTTCTCACAGCAATCTGCTCACATTTCTCTCCTTCTGTCTTTCCCCTTCCCTGAATATAGCAGTACCTTGCAAGAGTGGCCTTCTCAGTCCCCCTCTGGTATTCATTCTTCACTATTTCTCCCCACACTGAAAACTGGTGAGCTCATCACCCTTCTGCACCATGAATGCAAGTAGTACAGTCCCCGTTTTATTTTGACATATCAAATATAAACATATCTTTCCAGTAAGTCAGGCTGATAGCAGCAGGGAACAAGGGGAATGATAGGCTTTCCTATCCTTAAAAGATCTAGGCTACATTTCATTAGGCACTGCTAAATGATGGGTGTGCACATCATTATGCATATCATTTACAGTAATAGTGCCTAATCATAGGTGGCTTAGATCTTATATGGGTAGCAAAGCCTATTTTTCCACTTGTGCAATGCAGCTATCAGCCTGGCTTATCAGACGATCATGTTTATTATTAATATGTAAAAATAACATGGGAGACTGTACTAACCACATTCATGATGCGGAAGGGTAGTGAACTCACCAGTTTTTGGTGTGGGGAGCTGGTGAGAAAAAGGAATGCCAGAGAGGGACTGAAGAGGCCATTCCAGCAGGGTACAGCTATATTCAGGTTAGTTGAAGACATGAAGGGGGACGTTGAGCAGATCACTGTGAGGTCTGAAATGAAGGGCTGCCAACGTCGTGTTCTCTACCTGACTGTGGATGAAAGTAGCCAGTGATGGCAAATACTCAGAGTGGCAGGGCTGCACCTAAACTGTTACTTGAATTCAGTGTAGGAAGATTACCCTCAGGTGGGGAGGGTGTTGACGTTTGTTAGGACAGTATTGAGGGAGTTGTGTATAGCTCATTCAAGATTTGGATGGGTGGTAGCCAGCCAACTCGCATCCTGGAGTAGAGCACAGAAAAGTACTGGAGAAGAATTGCTGGGAACTGTCCTGCGGGGTTCTTCAGATCACAGATAAAGGAGTAGACTGACACTGGAAGTTGGGTGGATTCACTCAAGGTATCAGTATGCCTCTCCTGCTAATAATAGTGTTATCCTTTGTAAGTGCAGCCCTTATGAGGGCATGAACAGCAGTTTTTCTGGTGGGTCATGATGCTTATTGCTTGGCCCTCCAGGAAGGCCTAGTTGTTGGTTAATGAGGTGGGGGAAAAAACACAACAGGGGAGCTGTACATACTACCTTCACTGTGCAGAAGGGTGGTGATCAACTCAATGTTTACTGAGGGAGAAGAAGTCAAACATTGAGAATGTGGACTGAAGAGTGATTTGGGAGCCATTTTTTAACAATGCCATCTGATGGTGCATATTGGTATAGCTGTGCATAACTCTCTGAGGTACAAGATTACAATCTGAGGTATGATAATTCTCTTCATGAAACCATACGCACAAATGCGGCACCAGGCAGTACTAAGGACAGGATATGGATGGTGGAGTGTTCAACAGAAGGCAGGCAAGATGCATGGAGTTCACATGGAAAAAGAAAGCCTTATTTGTGGATTAACAAGAGAGCATGAGCTTTGGAACTGAACCAGACCGGTACTTTTCTGTGTGACCCTGAGAAAGTCACTAAACTTCCTTGTGCTCCCAGGCCACACCTGTAAACAAGCTTTCAGCTTAATGTGTCTCTCCTGGTTAACCAAAAACAAAATTCAGGGCTTCACATAACCACTAGATCAGCAGGTATTTGAAGTGTTGTACTGTAATGCAGTTTGCCGAGGAAAAAGTCAGCTGGATTGCAAAACATTTTCAACAAGTTAAAGTAAACAAAATGAACAAAATCATAGCCTAACGTGTACTGATCAAAATAATCCACAAGTTAATACATGGTGTTGATCATTCTGGTACAACAATTCAAAGTAAAGAGGGAAAGAAGAACTAGTTAGCACTATAGAAATATATGTGGGTCTCTGTCTCTGGCTCCGATTATGTCATCATGACTCATCGCTTAACACACTTGGCAGCCATCTTAAGGAGAAACCAAGGCTGTTTTTTGAAAGTGAGAGGCTGATGTTTGCATTTTTCACAAGCTATGAAACTGCATTTATGTTATTTACATAAATGCAGTTTTAGCATAAATGTAAACAGCAGTCTTTACTTTACCTCACAATGAAGCTAGATTTTGGAGTTTGCAGTTTTAAAAAACTGCTTGTTTAGGTACCCTTTAAGATAGCGGGAGGTAGGATAGAAATAAAAAAACAGCCAGACTGATCAGACATTTCTAAATGCTCAGTTAGTTTGAGTCCCAGTGATTTGAAAGGCTCTAATTTTGGGGCAGGGGTCTGTGCCTCACTTTTCACAGTAGGCATTGTTTGTGAGGGTAACCGGTTAGAACAGTGTTTCACGAACAACACTGTCTAGAACATCGCTTCTGATACCAAGTAAATCTTCACAATGACAGGGGTAGAATAGTGCATGTTAGGTACCGCTGCCCCTGTAGCTGTGAAGGCATAGGAGAGAGTCAAGTAGTTGCAAGCAAGTGCCTGGTCGAGCCATTCCCATGGTGGAGAGGCTAGGGAACTCACTTCCAGAGCAAACGAAACCCAAAGAGCTGGGTTCTGGTCCTGGTCTCTTGGGTTGTGGGCTATTATTTTCCATTCCTCCAGTTGTTTCTACATTTTGTTTGTCCCCCCACCAAAGGTCCCCCCCCGACTGTTCCTTCTACTAGACTCCCCCTCACCCCATGGTTCTCCCCATCCCTGAGATCTAGCCCCCCCACCCCAGAGTTGATTATAAAAAGAAGGGTGTGTGTGTGTGAGGGTTTTAGTTTGCCATGGTAGCAGTCCTCCATGTGTGTTTTTGGACCGCTACCATGGGCGCTGTTGTTTGTGATGGCGTGTTTGTATGGGCACTGTTGTTGCTGGTGCCATTTGTACAGCGTGGTTCTTAACCGCACTGTTCTGGCATTCGGCACTGTGACCTAGTGCCATTTGTGAGATGGCCATGGGCACCTAAGTGTCATTATTCAGTAAACTCCAATTAAAATGGTTTGAATACTAAATGGTCCCATAAAATATATGACTTTTTAAGCCACTATCAAAAGATGATCACATTTTATAATGCAATATCTAAGATAATGCCCCAAAGACTTGGAATATAATGGCCAGGATGAGTCAGACAGGTTCATATGCTAAGGCATCAGCCCCTCGTTTCATCCAGAACAAACTAGATGCACAGCATTAATTGTCTTCCCAGGAGGCAGAACGCATTTATTTCCCTGTTTTCCTAGTGCAGATAGCCACCTGATGAGATACTCAGCTTGACAGAATCAGATCAAAGTATTTTCTTGGTTTTCTTTGAAGATGATAAAAACATCAAACATATTGTAGTTAACTGTAGAATGAGCCCTCTTTTATTTTATTACACAATACCACATCAGGCAAAACAACAAATCTCTCAATCTCGTATGGCAGTGTAGGAGTTCATATCCTGAGGGGAACTGACATTTTTGAGGAGAAAATTCACTCTAGTTCAAAAGCTGTTTTTTTTTTAGTCATTTCTCATTTTTGTTCTTTCCTACTGTCCTTAGCCTGTCCAGAAGCCCTGCAGCCCTGACTCCCATGCCAAAAAGGGCTGTCACAACTGCCCCCGGACACCAACTGTCTATTTCCTGGTAAACTGTCCCAGACGTATCCCTCTGGATGGAACCAGTTTGTCTAGTAGAATGTCTGTAGGACACACCCAAGGGGTCCAGCACTCCAGGTACTGCAACTGGGCAAGGAAAGCATAGTAGGATCACACACATGAGCGCTGTTATCGATATGGTTCCCCTTACTTTGTCATCCCCCGCATATTGCACCCCAACCCCAATGGGGCATGGTCGAGAGAGGAGATTATCTGGAAAGTAAGG
This sequence comes from Neoceratodus forsteri, assembly GCA_016271365.2. Taxonomy (NCBI): domain Eukaryota; kingdom Metazoa; phylum Chordata; order Ceratodontiformes; family Ceratodontidae; genus Neoceratodus; species Neoceratodus forsteri. The sequence continues at coordinate 1,185,585,319 of CM057451.1, read as the reverse complement.
ACTGTGTTGGAACTCAGCCCACTCACCCACCACACTCTCACATAACTGGATGAATGACACTACAACGCTCTACTTCAATACCCTATAGTATTCCAGGGGTACAATTTCACCCTCCTGCCTCAAGCCACGGATTCCTGCCCATATACTCCATACCCTACCCCTCTCCAGTAGGGGGCAGTCCTGTAACAGCAGGACCTCCTCACTCTCCCTGAGACGGGAAGTGTCTGAGACATATGATCAGCATTGCTTCTGCTTCGTTGAATGCGATAGCTTGGGCTTGGAATTTTAAACTGGGTCAACAGTGGGGTAGGTTCTAGTG